>CM062350.1:45571197-48126537 GCA_031216105.1 Dalbergia cultrata
AAAGGATGAAATGGGAAGAGCTTATTAGGAAAAATAATTACAACCAGAATGGATCTTTCTCATTCATTCCTATATATATAAAATTTCAAAACACAACACAACTCATTAGTGGTCCCTAGATGGAAAACACTAACGGTGTTAGTGAGAATTTTGTTACCCGACAAATTGATCCCTAATGTCATTTACATAAAAAATAAATCTCATTTCACATCCCCTTCCTTTTTCCATCCTTTTCATATTCACCACCACAGTTGATTCAAAATCAACATCCTTTTGCATAAAATGAAAAATAGAAATAAGAATATAGAGGAGGCAAAACGTAGAAATTTGAACAAATTGTGGAAGATCAAATAGAGACAAAATCGAAAAATTGTTATTGAATTATTGATATGCCTTCTCCCTTTCCTCCTGTTATTCTCTTCCCAATAAAAAATAACAAAGCCATAGTTGCAATACTAGAATGTACTACCTAGATGAAATCCAAAGCTACGAAACCCTACAAGTTGTAAAGCCACATATTTCTACCACTTCATTTGTCTCCCCAACTGTCAAATAGATAGATTCACTTATAGTCTGTAAAGCCACATTATCTACCAATTAGACATGCTAAGTTAATTTCCAAACTGATGTTAGTCTTGATCTTGTCCTGGTACATTAAGAAGCACTGCTTGAGCCAATGGTTTCTAGCCAAACCCTGCCCTTCCATTTAAACTCAATAACTAGCCCAGTGACCTAAGCCCCCCTCATTGTATACATCCAAATGCTTGGCTAATCAATTTGTTGGCACTAGCAGAGGATATCCTTTTGGAAAAATCATAAATATTTGCCCTACTTTTTCATATAACATACTACACATTCAGAGAACTATAGACTAGTGTAGGTGGCTCACATTCAGCATCACTGCAACTTAATTACTTTGTGCATTTTGAGAACCATATTTCTACAGCTTTCATATAACATCTGTCACATTTGGGCACTACACGTATCGTTGTTCCCAGTGTGAGTGTAACACCTGGCATGCAGATATTGTCCACTTTGGGGCCTAACTGGGCCCCCCTCACGGATTTGCTCTTCTCCCCTCTCAATGGGAAAACACATCTACATGGAGAAGGTATCCACATGCAGATGCGTTTTCCCATTGAGAGAGGGGAAAAGCAAATCCATAGGGGCCCAGTTAGGCCCTAAAGTGGACAATATATACATGCCTGGTGTTACACTCACATTGGGGATGGTGATACGCAGTGCGCCCAGATGTGACAGATGTTACATTTCACAATTGTCCGGCCATTAGCCACCTAAACCTCATCTGAGCCTAGTTCCACATCAATTGGGGAGGGAAATGAAGCATGCCTTATAAGGATGTGGATACCTCCCCCATGTAGACGCGTTTTCCCATTGAAAGGAGGGAAGAACAAATCCGTAGGGGGCAATCAGTTAGGCTCTAAAGCGAACAATATCTATATGCCAGGTCTTTTTAAGGCTAAGGGTAGGCGATGGTTCCTGTGCATTTATGGTGGTGGTGGTGACGATGAAGAGGATGAAGGAAGGAAGGTGATAAGGATGTGAATTTTTTTTTTGTGTAAACAAGGCTATGAATCAATTTGTTCGGTAATGAAATTGTCATTAATACTGTTAACGTTTTTTGGTTAGGGACTTTTGACATTGTTAGAATCCAAATTGACACTTTCCAGTTATTAGAGACCAACTTGTCCAATGCTAAAATTGTCGAGGATCAACTTAGTGGTGTGCTTTTTTATTTATATTAATTAATTTGCCCCATTCTCCCAAAATTCCTGGTTCCAACCCTAGTCATGAACACCTCTAGGCTGCATTTAGTCATGGAAGACTGAGCATGACACTGGCCACAATCTTGGACACAATGGTTATGCGATGGCGCAGCTGAGTTGTGTAGGTGTGTATCCATGGGAAGAGGGCATAACCACGATGGATGACATGGCCAAATGACTATGGTGCTTTGTAATACCCGGTGTACATGTGTCAGTAGACAAGTTTTGTATGGCCTCAAGGTCCCTCGGGACCCACCCATGTTGTTGGGTCCAGGATTTCACTAAGTCTGGAGCCCTACACCTCCTTGGAGAGCTATATGTTAGAGCCACTTTCATAGGATCAAAAGTCTCGATAGTGGCTCTCCAAAGGGAAATGAATTGAAGAGTAATTTTTAACGAATTTTAGGAAACATCTAGATGTTTCGTTTTTAGGCCCCAAGTTTAGAAAATCATAGGAATTACGAAATTTGAACGAGAACTCAAAAAAATGAGATTTTGATTGGTTGGAGTTTTGATTTTTTAGATATTTTAATTGAATCCAAATAGGGGGTATTTCCTTATTTACATTTATATTTTAAAGTTAATGGAGAGTAAATAAGTGAGTATAGAGAAGCCCATGTGCTAGAATGATAAAGAAATTTCGGGCATTTTGATGTTCTGGAGACCGCTATAGTGGACCAGGATCGCTATAGTGGTCATAAGTGCATAGTGACAGGGGCGGAACGCGGCTTGACTGCTATAGTGGTCTCCTTGAAACACAACCACTAATGAAAATGATGTCGTTCAAGTTTCAGCCTCTTCCATTTTATAAAAACCCTTCCTTCCACTCCTTTTTCCCCAATTATCTCGAGCAAAAAACCCTTAATCCCATTCTCTCACATTTTCTCTCAATCCCATTCAAGTATTGCTCTCCCAAATCATCAAGGTTTGTTTATGTTGATTGATTTTGGTCTATTTTCTTTCATTTCCTTCATGTTCTTAGTATGGGTCATTGTTTTCTCTTATTGTTATCAAGTAGGGGTGCTCCTCCAATGTTGTTAGAGCTATATTAGAGTTATTTAGAGGTTAATAGAGTTTGTTCTTGAGTTTTATGATAGTTATAGTCGATGTTGGTGCTCTCCTAGCTCCCTGGAGCTCAGTTGGTGTTGACACCGTCAGTTCCTCCCCTCCAGGTGAGTGGGTTTGATCTCATAGCCTTAGTTTCATCATTATGAATACATTTCTTGCAGTTTAATTGTTAAATATGAATTTTGAGATAAGAAAAAGCATATGGAATGATTTTTCATGATTATATCAAGCTAGAAAAATTATGATTTATAAAGATAGCATGAAAGAAATGTATTTTAGAAAACCATTGGACCATTATTGACAGATTGTATGTTATAAAAATGTTTTATGTTCAACTCTAAGAGATTTATGCAAGAGTATATGATTCAAGATTTGAGATTTATAAATATGATTTTAGAGTATTCAGTTGGAGTGTATTTATATATATATATTGGAACAATGTGAGTAAGAGTGTGATTGAACCTTTGAATAAATATGTTATGTGATTTCAGAGCTACATGACTCGGTTTCATGAATTGAGATATTATTATGTTGTTAGGGATTTTATATGATTTAGAACCCTAATATTTTGAACTATGATATCAGATATATTAAGTACATTAAAAATATGTTAGTTAAGAAATGGATTTAAAACTTCAGTTTTTGATACCAAGAGGTAGGGAATTCAGTATGATTCTTAGCAATTGATAGATACATATTTTGTGGGCTTGAAATTGGAGTGCCTATAAGTGGTGAACCCTTGGGCTTGATTTTCACAGTCATTATTATACTACAGTTATATTGTTAGAGTTATATGAGTCCAAAACTCTCACAGTACTAAAATTTAAGGGCTCGCATTTGCGAGGGACAGAGTACCCAACCTTCAGATTTAAAATGATTTTATTAAAAGAGCTAGAGTATGATTATAACTTGATTTAGAGATTTTATGAATTTCCCCCAGTAATTCTAAGAGTAAAATAATTATGTATTATGGAGTTTTATGCCTAGAGAAAAGCCCAGAGTAGAGTTTTAGAGAAAATGACACATTTTATGAATTAGAGACTGGACGGTAGCTACAAAGAAACAGACAATGAGTTAACGGCTGAACCCCGATCGTTAAACTTGGTACCAAGTTGTCCTAAGAGGACAATCTCACATAGCAGAGAATGGAACATAGTTAAGTGTTCAATTTGAATCTCGGATATTAGAGAAATTGTTATATCATGGTTGACATGCATAACCAGAGAATTTATATTTTTATTATGCGAGGCATAACTAGAGATCCCTGTTTCTCTAGGAGATTACTATTCTTTATACTTTACTATAGATTACTAGCTTTATAGCATTTATGTTTATAGATGAGTATGTTTTCTAAGAATATTTGATTTAAGAGCTATTGTGTAAATATGTGAAAAATGATTTCTTATTAAAGTAAGAATTTAGATATGCATTTCTATAAATTTATATAAGCAGAGATATATTTGTTATTTAAGTTATGCCTATGAATATTAAATGATTTATACTTGTCGCATGTATATTATATTATATTTCTTGGTTGTCCCATGTGGGTGATAGGTGAGAGGTCACTCACTGAGTCCATTGATTCACCCCTCTCTCTTCCTCTCATAGTTGCATGTAAAGTTTCAGTTTTAGCCCAGATTGGTAGACGCAGTTCTTCCCATTGGTGAACCTTATTTTGGAGTAAGGCTTAGTATAGGTTTATGTTAGTATTAGAGTGCTCCAGTAAATGTGCAGGTAGGATCCAAGTCATGCTTTAATTTATCTTTTGATTTAGTATTAAATTTCAGTATTTGAAAAGTATGTATGTGTTGCCAGTTTACAAGTATGGATTTGAAATGATAAAAATTGATTTGAGTTTATGTAACACGCCTAAGGGGTGTTAATTGTGATTCAGTTTTCCAATGTTAAATGGATCATCAGAGTTTGAATATTAAATACTTTCGATTCATGAAATTAAGTAATATTTTAATTAGAGAAAATGCTAGAGATTTCAAAGAAATCATATTTTAATTATTATATTTATTGATAAATTAAGCATTTAGAGGGCCACGTCACCCAGTAGGCTTATATGGGGATGTGATTCTTTACGTGCTGGTCACGTTCTCAAATCGGGGCGTGACATGTTTCACGGGGTTCTATTTGTAATATGGGACTGTGCAAGGCTCAATGTAACTACCGCCAATTTCTTCTCTTTTTATTGTTTTCTTGGTAATACTTCTGTTTTTATTTTATTATTATTTTTATTTCATAATTTCGTTACTCTTTTTGTATCTTATATTTTTGGGCTGAAATTGCAACTTTTTTTCACATGAGGCAGACTTGATCGAAAAGGGAAAAAAATTATTTGTACTCATAAAGTGTGACATATCGTATTAACACACTTTCATTTTACCTTAGATGGGTTATGAAATCCACTTAATTTGGGTTTCACATATTATCCAAGGATATATGAGAGTATATCGATATGGTGTCCTACAAATTGTAAGTACAAGTAACACGGCTAAAAATAAGGAAACAATGTGAATTGTTTTACATATTCTTTTGAAGGGAGCAACTTTTGCCACTTTTTTTTTAATCTATTTTCACTCCTCTTTTAATATTTTTAATTGGACATTCCTAAATTAGCCTTAGTAAAATCCTCTTGTAATTGACTTATTAATATCTCATATTTTTTTGATATAACTCTGTGCTACTCAAATGATCAACCGTTTAATTATAACATTTTACCCCACGCCTAAACTTTTTTATGATGAAATATCAAATGCAATTGCATTCATTGGCACGATATCGACGAATAGTGTATATATATATATAATCATAGAAATACAAAAAACAAATATCTCTACCAACAAAAAATCAAAGAAACAAATATACTAAATAAATATATAGTGGCAGAACAAGACATTCAAAGTTGAATTGATGTGGTTGATAATGTTTAATTAAACAAGTTTTATTTTCAGGGTTATTTGAGGAATGTAACAAATTAAAACTATGCGTGACGATAAATAAAAATGAAAATAAGCACTTCCCCTTTTGAACTCTTTCCTAATGCCTGTCGACAAGGAGCAACGGCTAGGATTAGCATTAACACATGTCAGTAGCATATAATATAATATAATATATTTCAAAGTTTGAATCTCAAAACCTAACGCTCCCTTTCTCCCTCTCGAAACACACATTACCCTTTGTTTTATCTCTGCTAGTGCTTTCCCTCTCTTTCAGGTGAAACCGAAGCCACCCGAAGAAGAATAAGAGAATGGCGGAGACGGAGATAGAGAAGGTGGATCCAGAGACAGAGTTTCTGGCGTCGAAGAGGAAGACCGGGAACGAGTGGGAGACATTCAAGGAGAACGTGAGGCCACTCAAGAGGGGACGCGACGTCAATCTCTTGAACCACGCCCTCAAGTCCCACACCGACAACTCCCTGAAGAAATCCCTCCTCGACCACCGAAGGTGGGTGGTCTTCTTCTTCATTCTTTATTGAGTTGTGTTATTTATACTCATCGGGTGTGGCACACTGTGACTCATATCTCAACTATCATTGAATGAGATATAGACTCTATTTGACCTCATTCAATAATAGATGAGATGTGACTCGGCATGGTGTTCGACATCCATGAGTACAAATAACTTTTTTTTTTTTTTCCTTTACTCTTCACTCTCCTGTCATTTCTTGCTGCTATCTTTGGTCTAACTCTTTTGGTCGCTCTCCTCAGGAAACTGATTGAAGCAATTGACGAGTACAACGGCGAAGACCCCCTTCTCCCGTGGTTGCAGTAAGTATCATTCATTCTTCCATCTATGGGTACCGACAGACACTTATAACTGACAACCCTCCAGTTAGAAATGGTTTTGTCAGATCAGTTTTCTCACTTTTCTTTCACACTCACACATGTACAATTTTTATTTTTATTTTTTACACGAAATTATTCTATTTTTGTAAGTAATTAAACTATTATAACAGTAGATGAAGGCACTAAAAATGAGTTAGAAGAAGGCCTCATTGTTAATTAATTATCATTGTTTTGACCAGAAAATAAGAAAAATTTGTAAGCTGTAAAGTGTGAAATTTTGGTGTCCCCTAATTTTCAGTTGAGTTTTGATATGACCGCCTAAGTCCTAATTATCCACTTAAAAATCCTTCTAATTCAAAATTTCACTCACAATAGTATGAATTCTAATTTGCATGGCATCCAAGGGTGGTATTCAACTTATCTGGGATATCCTGAATCAGGAGGATCTTTGGGCAAGAGAAATGGTAAATCCTTGATTCAAGATCTCTCACATGAAGTACTTAGTATGCTGTGTAAATTACAGCTCACGAGTGACATTTTGATTTTAGAGGACACCAATCATGAAGACTTTTCATTACTTTTGCTTCAAAATCCACAGTCCTTGCATGTTGTGTGAATAACAACTCGAGTCAAATTTTGAATTAGAAAGATTTTTAAGTAAACAGTAAGGAGAATATATCAACATTCAGTAACCTAACCTCTTTTTTCTTTTTAATTTGATTTTATTATTATTTTACTAGTTGTTTATTTCTTTATTGGTCTTGAAGGTGTATCAAGTGGGTTCAGGAGGCGTTTCCTCCAGGTGGAGATGGTTCTGGGCTCATAGTGATTTACGAGCGGTGTGTGCAGGCCTTTTGGGATTCAGAGCGCTATAAGGATGATTTACGTTACCTGAAAGTGTGGCTTGAATATGTGGGATTCCATTCTTTGAACACTTTGTTTCTTGAATGTTACTTGTTCCAATTGTTAGCTGGAGGACTTGCTTTCTGAACAAAACATGGTGATGTTGCAGGCAGATAATTGCTTTGATGCTGAAGTTGTGTATGCTTTTCTTGATGCAAATGGAATCGGAAAAACTCATTCTGATTTCTATATTTCGTATGGGTTGCACTTGGAATCTAAGAACAAGTTTAAAGCTGCTAACCAGATATTTGAACTTGGCATATCTAGGTAGTAGTGAGCCTCATCTTGGGAATGGATTTTTTCTTTTGTTTGATATATATTGGTTGTGGTGGTTGAATAATTTTATACCGTCCTGGTGAATCATTCTCTAATAAACTTCGCGATCAGTTAAAGAAAAAAGTATTGAATGTTTTCAAATTTTCACTGAATAGTGAGTACTTGTTGCTTTAAGTAATTTTAGTAGGATGAGTGAGGATTTGTTATGAGGAGCTAGCATTACTCATACTAGTTTGCTTGATCAAAGTGCTTGTCCTGATGATTTCATTTTGCATAAAACAAATTTGGAAAGGCAAAAACTTCGAGCATTTCCTTTTCTGTTGCATATGCCATTTGGTTTCGAAGTTTTGTGGTTCACTACTTTGCAAGTGCCACAAGAGTGTGTAATTTTTTGTGTCCGGGTTTTCGTAGGAATGGGATGTCATCTCTTTCTTCACTTTGAATTTTGGTTTTGTACTTGGATTCACCTATGAGTTCTGTGCATTGCAAAGTTGCAAATATCATTTGATTGCCCATTTTGCAGGAATGCTCAGCCAGTTGAGAAATTGAAGGCTGCTTATAGAAAGTTTTTTGCACGTTCCATGGCGAGGCCAAAAGCAACAGATGTATGTGGTGTCCTGCTGTTGTTCCTCTGTATCTATGATCTATATGCTATCATTGTCTAAACCCACATTTCTTCCACTGTCTAGGATTCTATGGAGAAGCTTGCACCTGTGCGTAGCTTTGGAACTGTCCTTGCCAAGGGAGATAATTGTGGGCCCTTTGTCTGTACATTGCCTTTGACTCAAATTATGAATGATAGGTAATTGAAGTAGCAATGAACAACTTATCTTTGTTGCAGGTGCGCACGTAGCCCCTGTGAAGTCTGATCCTTCTGCTAAGAATGATAGGTACTTGGACTGATGGAGTTTGTTGTTATCTCCTTGTGTACTTTTTTGAATTGCACACTTTGCATCTATTCGGTGTAACCTTGTTGAGAGATATGAATTGATGAGCTTCCAGAAATTCATATGAATTGACTTCGGAAAAGCTAACTCATGCATAATTTCTCCTATGAATTTGTATTGTGATCTCTGAAGCATTTCTCAGTTTCTTATGAATATTCTCAATTTCATTCATGCAGGACTCGAGCAGCACCACTTTCCATTTTCAAAGACTCACTTGGCAATGGTAATAGCAGCTCTCAACAGCCAGACATAGCACACTCTTGGCACACACTTGGGCCTCAAGCTGAACGAAATAAAGAAAATAATGCAATCCCTGGCAAATGGAAGTCCTATAAGGTGCCAATTTCCCTAGGCCTCTTTGTTTTGTCCTCCTTTTTATGATTTCTCATATATTTATATCTTACATTACCATGCTGAATGTTTTCAGATTCCACAGCGACCTGGGACTAGAACTGGGGTGGCTACAGCGAGTGCATGTATCCCAGTGTTTGTTGATGAAGAATGTCAAGAGTAAGTGAAATCACTAGTTTAATTGTCATGTTTACTTATAGATGTTTCCCTACGGCAACATGCATTGCACCTACTCAAGTTTGGTCTTCTCAACTTAGCTCGGCAACTCATTAATTTTTTCATCATTCTTATGATTTTTCATATTAACCTTATCCTTAATTTTTTTAACTCCCAATTTGGGTCCACAGCACTCATCTTGGAATGGTCACTAGAAAGAAATAACCAAAAAAGAATTTGCTTAACTATCTAGAGCAGGAGAAGAGTTTTAAACTAGCCTGTTTATGGATACTGTTAATTCTGATGGTTTAGGTGCTTCTGGTCAACGTTGATAATAGCACTTCTGGGACAGTGAAACACATAGAGGGAATGATCATATGGATTGAAACACTTTTGAGTTTTGATAAACCCTTGAGTGAGTGAAATATTCCCTTGGGGAGTGGTTCGTAAGCATCTGAGTGTATACTGGAGTGACACACCGTGAGAACATGTGTGTGGTGTGAGTTTCTGGGTGTGCATGTTGTGCCTTTGGGTGTGTGAGTAGTGTGCATTTGCATGTGGGGTGCGTGGTGTACCTTTGGGGGTTTGTGGTGATAATATTCTCTTCAGCAGCGGATAACATAGATGATGTGCTGCATTTGTCTTGCTGACTATCAAAAGGTCCCTCTTACACGTATTTCAACCTCGTAGTGGGTCTGAAAGAACCTGTATGATTTGCTTTATATTTGCTCCCTGTTACAACCTTAATGGCATTGCGGAAGGGGTTGGATTAGTGGGTTGTTTTGAACTGTTATGCTAAGGATTTTATGAGTGGGCTCACTTATCTTCTCTATTTTGAGAATGAAATGTTTGTATATGGTGTGGATGGCTACCCAAAACACGAGACTATTTAACCTCAGTATATGCACTGAAAAGCCGAACAAATGTGATTTTTATCTGCTTCTGCTGTGCGGATTGTGTGCTGTGTTCATCTTCAAATTGGATGTGCTATTGTTTTTTGGAAGGTGTCCTGCTTATATCAGATCAAACGGTTTGGTGTGCAATATCAGATCAGTTTTGTTTTGCAGATTTGATGGATCACTTTCTACTAATAATGGGCAGATTTTTCTGATTCAATATTCATGAGATTTGAATTTATCTAGGCCAGCGGGCATGATTGGCATAAAATATGTTTTTGGAAGAAACATAGGGCAATGCCATTATTCTTAGTCTTGGAGTTGAAGTTTCTTCTTGTTCTCCAATTTCTGAACCTCTATGTACTGGTCTTGCTGCTTTTGTCTTCCTGCCAATCCTTGCTGGCTGGATTCCTTTTTTATCTATCTGAAAAATGAACATTGACAATAGCAGTTTATAATTGCATACTGCTGTTTGTCTTCATTGTTGGATTCCAGATTGTAGATTAGATTCTGAGCCAATTTTTCTTGTCTTTACAGATCACAAAGTGTGAAAGCAGAGGGCAGGAAGTCCTCAAGTTTGCAGATTAGGTGGGAAGATGATAAGGATTTGAAAAGGTAATCCCAGTTCACCAGAAAAGTTTGTACTCTGGGACCAGTAATTTAGGAAGTGCTTGTGGATTGACACATATATTGTACCCTGCAGGGAAACAGAGCTAATAAGGAAGAACCCATTAAGGAAATTCCCTCAAAGCAGCCTCCCCAGATAATTGAATCCGTTGAATGGAAAGTCATGCCTGTTACAGCTGCATTATGCTATCTTTTCTTCAACAGTTTTGCGGGTCAGCTTTCACCTAGAAAGCTTGATCCACATTTAACTGTTCCTTTAAGTTGATATTCGAATTTCAGATTTGTTTGGTTGGTTGAGATGAGAATGCATGTACTATGTTTGGATAGAACATTTTACGAAATTTGTAATGCAAGAGAATTTAATTGCTTGATTCAATAATATTTATTTGCAAAATATTATGTCTTTTGTAGAATTTTGCGAAACATAACTTAGCAGAATTTGGGATGCATTATAACTTGAAATTTATTTGTGAAATTTATACATAAAATTTGGAAGTTAAATTACACCAATTTTCAATAAATAACAAAAGTCAAAAGTACAAAAGTCAAGTTGATAAATATATAGTTGATTGTTAAATAATGAAATGAAAAATGTTACACTCTTAGTAAAAGTTGTCATTTTTTCTTATTGAAATTAAGGGAGATAATTGGATAAAATAAAATGATATGACTTATTTGTTGTATGTTACAACATTTTAATAAATAAATTCAGGGAAAAAAAATCGCTTTCTAGTATTTTTCCAAAGAAATATCCATCAAACATATCATCACATGTTGGTCCCTCATAATTTTCACCCTTTAACTAAGTTGATTCATGAGGACAAAAAAATATTTCTTTTAGTCTAACATTTCAAATTCCGAACAAATTTTGAATCCTTTACGGTTTTTGGCGATAAAATCACCTAAGTAAAGCACAAAAATGGACATTTTGATCCCCAGTAACACATTCACCCTGCCCCACCCTACCTTTATCTCATCTTCATCTCCACCTCCACTATCCAGCCATGATCATTTTGTGTTCTTCTATCCTCCTTTTTTAAGTGATTCGGCTATTTTTTTTTTCCTTCCAAATTCAATCTAATATAAGACAACGCAAAGTAAAACCAAACATCTCCATAAAGGGTGCCACTGGGAATGATTTAATTTCTTTGGGAGTGTTTCTAGTTTCAACAAGAATTAAATTATATGGTTTTAGTGTCACTATTTATGCAGTTGAAGGGATTGGAATTAAGGATGTAAGTGGATCGGAATGGTTAAATGAACATGAAAATCTAAATCAAACCAATGGGATTGGTATGGATTGCTACAAGCAATCAATTCATTTCAAGGTAAAAGCAAGCCAAATCAATGATTATTAGTTTGGTTTTCGGATTTACAATTTTTCAACCTGATATCTCAAGCATCCAACTCGATAACTCGATCAACTATTTTTTTCATTATTTGTAAGATTTCAAAGTTTTGCACTCAAATTTTTAATAATACAGTCATATTTCATCTTCTTAGATTTTACAAGAATAAATATTTTCTAAATGGACAAAATTTACCTCAAGTTTGATACCTCTATTTTATCAAGTCCTCCAATCAAACATTGATATATGGATATTTAGTAGGTTTTGTCCATATGAAAAAACAGAGGGTTTTAATGTATGAGATAAAATAGTCCATGTGTCATTGTCTGATTGGAAAACTTAATAAAATGGAAGTATAGAACTTGAGGTAAATTTTATCCTTTCTAAAATTAGTTTTTGACGTCAACTTTTTATTGTTACATGATGACGTGACACATGAAGATGATGACATGTGGTGATGTGGTCCAAAGTTGATGCGGCGTGCCATCATTTTTGTTTGTCACTTTGTCATTTAATTGAAAAAATAATGTCGGGATTAATTTCAATAATGTAAGAAGATAAGGGACTAAAATTTAGTGAAAAATTTTTAATCGACTAATTCCAAAATGTCAATATTTTTATGGGATTAAAAATAAATTTAAATCATAAATTAATTTATAGGAAAATTACGTTGACCTCCTTAAGTCTGTGAAATTAATCCCAACTTTTCTCTCTCTCTATATATATAATTTACTCAAGAAATCCCTGAATTTCTCAGATCATTACTATGCTCTCATGAATGTGTAAAATTATTAATGCATTTTCCCCATTGCAGACTAGATTGGACTATGCATTTAGAATAAGAATAATGATATGTTATAATATTTTTATACAACATACTTACAACATGGGAAAAAAAAAGGTGATGAAACTAGGAAAATAAAAAATTGAAATGAGCTTACCACTTTATTTATTTATTTACTTATATTGTAAGTATGTTGTACACATTAACACATTATTTTTCTTAGAATAAATATGTCATGGTAAGAAATAGAAGGAATTCCATACAAGGTCTTTGGATTGATTTAATTGAATAGAATTAAATCAAACTTAGTCGAGAATTGAATTTAGTTTTATTATGAATTGAATTATTATGTTTAGTATCTTATATCTTATTATAAAAACTAGTGATCGAGGTGCATGATTGATCCAGTGAGGAGACCATGTGTCAGTAGGATGTAAGTTTCATATTCCCTCCATTTTGCTAGACCTATTTCTACTCCCTTGAAGAGGTGTGGGACTTTTTCAACTGACCTTACCATTTGTCAATATCATGAGCAATTCACTCTCTCTCCATTTTCCCAAACTCATTTTTAGCAATGGGATGCAATACACAACTCATTCATTGCAATCATTTTTTGAATCGAAGTGATACTTACACAAGCTTCCAATCCAGTTTCATTTAATGCTTGATTATGTGAATTGCTTTACATTTATTTCATATCCTGGATTTTCAGATTAGGAAGCATGGTTATAGAAGCTCTTCACGCAAAACACTCTAATGAGCTATCTAATCTCATTAAAAGCCTTCTGAAAAATGGTACATTGTTTGTTCATTGTTCTCATATGATGAGCTCTTTAAATAGAGGAGTGTTGGTAGTGTTAGTGTGCTTGGTTCTATCTCTTGGAAAATCATGCACTACCCATTTTGCTCACTTATTCAACTATCTTATTAGGTATGTAGTTTGTCCATCTATTAGTCTTTTCTTGTTTTTGTTCTTGGTTCTGTTTGAACATATTTCTTTCATCTTAATGCCGTAGCAATCATGGCTTCCTCTTCATGTATTGAAAGAGATTCGAGTTATGTAAGAAGCTTTTGAACTTTCTACCTGGAGATGGACCCTGAAGCTATTAGTCTTCTTTCCCTCTTACAGTGCACCTCATGTTTTACATTCATTTATTTCCATGCAAGTTCCTACATCATCAATTTATACTTTTTCATGCTTGCAGTTGATTGTTGAGCTTCCCACTATTTTCTATAGGAGATTGTGAGGATCTTCCATCAAAGGTTCTTTTAATGGATGGTCATGGAAATGAGATTCAGCTTATGTTGGATAGGGGTCTCCTAAATAGATATATTATTGATGGGTACATGCAGCTTATTAACCACTATAAGCTACATGATGGTGGATGGCTCAAGGTTTTTTATAATGGTAATGGTATGTTTTATTTTTGTGTAAGGCATATTGATATGCAAAGGGTTCCTCACCCCATATCCACCTAAAAAGTTGACCCTTAATGGCCTCTAGGAAATGGCTTTCAATCATCATCATTTGTTTCATCCTCCCTTTGCATCCTTTGCTGAACAACATGTCAAGCACCATTTTGATCCTTTGTTGAACCATCTTCTTCATCCTCATCATGATTTTGATGTTGCGAATTGCTTTTATGGTCTTCCTAATCCTCTAATAATAATGCTGCTACTATTCAAGATCTTAATGTTGAACCTATTTATAAGAAAAATGCTCAACCTCAACTCGCTGCCAATAAGAACCCTGCTGATGAGGAAATTGGTGTTGCTGTTAATGAGGATGATGTTGTAGAAAGTAATATTGATCCTATTGATGATGCTGATCCCGTGTTTGAGGATGAAGGTGATGACAATGTTGAGGATGATGATATGGAAATGGCTGCGATACATCAATTGCCAGGTGGTTTTTTCATGTGTGAGAAATGGATTAGTCAAAATCAAGCAAGGAATAGTTCCTTGGTAATATTTTTTTATTTGAACTAGTCTAAGCCTTTTTCCTTTTCCTCTAATATATTGTAATTGTGTTTTAAGTTATCATTCATTTGAAAATGTATCATGCTTTATTGTAGATCCTCCCTACTACCTTTGCTCTACAAGCATTTCCAAATAGGGTGAGCAACTTGTGAATAAGGAATTCTGATGGATACTTTTATCCCATGCTGCTGCGATGGAGCTAGAGGAGACCTAAAGAGGTGTATCTTGAAGAGGTTGGCGTAGATTTGTCCTTGAACATGATGTGAGGAGTGGGACTGTCCTTAGGCTTAAGGTTCATATGGATGATGAGACCCTTATTCTAACTGAAGTGATTAATATTTGAAGCTGTCTAAGTAGTTTCGATTTAGGTATTATCTTACTTTTTGTATCGAGATGGTGAATGCATTTTGCTAGAGAAGGATCTTTGTTTGACTGTCATTTTGAACTAGGTGGTTGCTTTCCTTTCATTAGCTATATGTGAATACTGTCATGAATGTAGTAACTACTTAAGTTTGTAATGAAATGTAATGGAAGTTTGAGTTATCAATGTAGCATGGTTGTTTATCTTGCAACTATATTCTAAGTTTCTTTATTTTGCACTATCTTACTGCCATAAAGAAAGAATCACAATTTTAGGCAATTTTTTATTTCAAACAATTCTCATGTACTTAATGCTTTGAGTCTTCATAATCACAGAGCTTCAATCTACATTTTCATTACTTTTGCATACCAATTGCTCACGTTCTTGACTTTATTGTGTTTGACATATTATGAAGGTTGGAATGTTATAAGTTTCAAATAATTAAGGGATTATGTAAATTATGCAGCATCCTCGTGTTCTTCGATTCTTACTGATATAAGTTTCATAGCTTCTACTTGTGTTACTAGTCATGATCATACAATGCCTACTATCTTTAACTTTAAGTCTTTCCCTTATGGCATTGACTGATTCTTGCTATTATTTTTCATATATTGCCTACTATATCACATTTCAAGTTTTTCACATATTGCTTTATTTGTCTTTGTCAAATGCTGCCATACTTTTCATTGATTGATTCTTACTATTTTATGGGATGGCTTTGTTTATGGAATGGCTTTTAGATCAGATTTTGACAGCTTATGCATAATTTCTGTGAGCTGCAAATTTTGGATTATGGTGTGATGTGAGATTATTGTTTTGAAACCATAGTGAATGTGATTATAAAAAAAAGTCCTCTGTTAGTAATAATTGTGGATCAGACCCTTGGAGTTTTGGCAATTATGCAGGTGCTTAGATTCACTGTCTTCACAGCCGTAAGTTCATAACTTTCTTAGTCATTAGTCATCACCAATTTTTTTTTTTTTTTATAAAGCTAGCAAGAATTAATAAGCAGTGAATTCTATTCACACCCTACAACATTGAAATAAAATGCACATCATTTTAATGTCACCTTTCTAACAACATAAACAAAATAAAGTACCAAGTCCAGTTCAGATATCATAAACCATGGCTTCTATTATATGGTTTTTGTATGTTTTGAATGGCAATTCTAAAGAACTAAATGAGTCCAATTGAGCCTGGTATAGTGCAGTTAAATATCCTATTCAATTATGTAAAGAATGTCAATGTCAATTGCATAAAATGTTTTAACCACTTCATGTTATATGGATTGAACAAAAGACATTAACCAATAATAAGAAAGTTACACTGTTAAATTGTTTTAAGCTTGATTATGTAAATGGATCACCAATAAAGAAAAATACATGTCTATTTGTTTTTCAGGTTCATGAACACAAACTGTTCTCGACCTTCTATTTTCTTAATCTTTTGGTAATCAACAAATGTTTAGCAAATCAATAAAAAAAAAAAATTAAAGCCAAAGATGAGGGCTGTTATACTCGTGACTTTGTCTGAACTAGCCCATGTGAGGGCTGCTCACTTGGCTATATTTGGGTAGATGTCCATGAGTTAAAGAATAAATGATAGTTGTTGCAATACAAAATTACATAAACAATTATTAGAATAAAAAATAAATTTGCAACAATGTTCAACCTTACTATGTTAGTCGACCTTATTAACGGCCATGCTACCTAATGTTAGAATGACCATTAAGAAGCAAGTCTAAAATATCAGAATTTATATTTGAACCATGTATACTCCTAAGTTGTCCTTTCAAAGTATAGGTTCAAAATCCATCTCAATACATATCAACAACAGGGATATCATTTGGTCAAAATAGCTCATGAAATCCATATATAGACTAGAGTGTGGTTAGCATTGAATATAATTTGTTTCCTGCTGGCTGCTGGCTAAAGATAAATGAAAGATGAAAACAAATATATCCAAGGACTTGGCTCTTCCATGTTACTTGGTATTTTGTACTTCCCACTAATTTGAATTAGCAGAGAATATGAACACATCTGATTGAAATACTTTGAATGATTTCCGTCTATGATAACAGTCTTATTATCAATAGGATATTCACTTCTGTATCCTCTGATTATAGGTTGAACTCATCTAATGTACCATAAATACACAACTATTACATATGTAATTAGCAATAGAATACTCCATCATGTGTCTTTAATTTGTAAATGATGGCTAAATGATGTGGTTTGAAAAGAGTAAATACCAGTCCTTTTATAATTTATATTGCTTCACTAGACTTTAAGTGTTAGTCTTTATATAGTTTTATTAGTCTTTATATAGTCTTCTAAACATTTGATAGCTTTATAAGCTCAATTAATGTCTCAAAAAATCAATTTCCTTTTGCACTCTATGCCCTTTGTTATGGCTAGCCAATAAATCAAGGATCTCACTCCCTCATAATATTCTACACTATTCTGGTTGTTGTAAGTAAAAGACCATGTTATGAAGCATTGACGTGAAATTGATGAATTGTGACAGTACATTTAGGCATTCAAGCATAGGTCTTTTTTTTTCCATCTTTCTTTTTGGGTAGAGCTTCAAGCAGTTCTTTTGAAAGCATTTAAAGTCGATACAAGTAGATAAAAATAAAGGACTTTAAGCATGTGAAATCAAAATTGATGAAGTCCTTTAAGAATAGATGGAATTAATTAATTATATATATGCACTTTAAAAAAACTATTATATATATATATATATATATATATATATATACATACATACTAATATTCATTTATTTTAGTATTTAATTTAAATTATTTTATTTTATTCATTTGTTTGTTTTTTGGTCATTGGAATCGTTCAGTGGAGAGTAGTTATTAAGTAAAGTCCTTCCAATATAATAATCATGGTTTGATTGGACATTATAATTCTAACGTACAATTTTAATTTAAATTTGAAATTGACTTCAAATCTTTAATTTGAAGTTATTTGCTACTATATATATATATATTATTTTTAACAAAAATAAAAGATAGTTAACAAATACTAATAAATATATCATATTTTCATATAAAATAACATGGATACAAATTTATTTTCATTTGACTAATGGCCAAATTTAATTTATACCCAAAAACATTTATAAAAATATTTATTGATATTAGATAGGATAATTTCCAGCACATTGTTTGATTTGTATCTATACCATAAATTAAAATAATTGTCATTGCTTGCCCCAGTTTTTAGTTTTTGACTATTTTAGCTGGATTAATTTTTCAGAATAGATGAAGGAACTCTCTTTCACATTTAAATTCCTTTAATTGTGATGGAAGTTCATAATGCAGAACCTCTACTGAGAAACTTGATAGATGAGTTCATTAGAGTGCATTGCAGCTCATCAATTAACTATATCCAAGTCATAATAGTCTACATTTCATTATCGATTTAGTATATGTGATTGAAGTCCAGCATTCTAAATTTGATTTGGTCAATGAATAACAAAGTTTCAATCCCACTGTAGGTATATTCATTTGGATTTGTACCATGAAGTGAAATAACTCCCAAGGGTTGGTGCAATTTATGGCTTTTGATCATGTCAACTGAATTGAATCTCCAAAACAAATAAAGGCACAGTGTTTTAGATTGCACATTGATTTGGTCTATATATATGAAAAAAGTGCAATTTTTAAATTGTGCTAACATTTAAAATTTTAGAATCTATTTTGAGAAATATCTGACATGAGTTCATTACACCTCATTACATTACCAAATCCAAATCTGTCTACTCTATATTTCGTCCTTGATTGAATATAGGTCAATAAAGTACAATGTTTTAATTGTCACGGAGTCTTAAATTAGAAAGTTTGATATGAGACATTGCATTCTCAATTTGTTTCGGTAAAAAAAAATCAAAATGTGATACAGTCAATGCTAGAATACCTGTTGAGAAGCAAGTCTAAAATGTGATATAATTAATTTTGGAACCATGTATACTCCTAAGTTGTCACTTCAAAGCATGGGTTCACATTCCATCTCAATAAATAACAATAGGGATATCATTTAGTCAAAGCACCTCATCAAAATAACTATTACAGCTTTTATATTGTATACAATTTTGTAGACTCCTCACCACTCTTAATTATTAATTTCTTTCTCCTATCTAATTGCAAATAGGCTTCAATGTAATTGACATGGAACCACAAATGAAATGAAAGTGCTATCTTAATTTCTTTATGCATTTTTAGTTGCTTCTAAGAAACTCTTTTCAGTTTTCAAATAATTAACATTAGGAAACTCTTTTTGTTTTCTCTTTTCATTACATAACCATATCCAAGCCTATGTAGTCTAGATTTCATCTTGATTGAATATAGGTTAATAAAGTACAATATTTTAATTGTCATGTAGTCTTAAATTCTAGATTTTTTTTGGTCAAAAAATCCAAAGCTTTTATTATGCCGATGTTTATTGTTTTAAGATAAACAATATAACTATAACTATGGAAAGATATAACTATCTAACTATATTATAACTATTACTATAATATCTATATCGGAAAAGAGTCCACAGTTCCACTATATAACATTTACTGAGGTTAATTGTGTGCATGGACTACTAAGCAATAAGAACTAAGTATAATCAAATGTTCTATATGCTATATATATATATATATATATATATGCAACTTGGATCCTTCATTCTAGCACATGACTACAAACACTCTAGAGTTACAAAAGTGTGATCTGTGCTTTCCTATGTTAAGTATGGCAGCAAAGTATGATTTAATAAGAGAGGTGAATGTAAAATCTGAAAACACATTATGTAGGCTTAAAGTAAGAGTGCTTAGGGTATAGAGGTTTCCTTTTTTTAATGACAAACATCAGAAGGCTATGCTCGAAATGGTTGTCATGGATGAAGAGGTTGTATATAGAATTATATTATCTAAACTTACTTATTCATATATGCTACATACAAATAAGTGTTGACTCAACATGTTCTACTATAATCCTTTTAACCTTATTCTGTTTGTTTCTTTTTTCTACATCAGTGTACACGAATTCGATGCACGATTAGGAGTCATCACGTCAGGCTTTTTGAGAATGTTATAATTGAAGGAAAAAGTGTACATGTATATGGAAATGATTGTCATGGATGAAGAGGTTGTATATAGAATTATATTATCCAAACTTACTTATTCATATATGCTACATACAAATAAGTGTTGACTCAACATGTTCTACTATAATCCTTTTAACCTTATTCTGTTTGTTTCTTTTTTCTACATCAGTGTACACGAATTCGATGCACGACTAGGAGTCATCACATCAGGCTTTTTGAGAATGTTATAATTGAAGGAAAAAGTGTACATGTATATGGAAATGATTATAATGGATGAAGAGGTTGTATATAGAATTATATTATCCAAGCTTACCTATTCATATATGCTATATACAAATAAGTGTTGACTCAACATGTTCTGCTATAATCCTTTTAACTTTATTCTATTTGTTATTTTTTTCTACATCAGTGTACACGAATTCAATGCATGGCTAGGAGTCATCACGTCAGGCTTCTTGAGAATGTTATAATTGAAGGAAAAGTGTACACCATATCAAATTTTGAGATGTTTGAGAATGACATTAGGTTCAAGCCGACTCGACAGATTTTTACAGTATTGTTTAAGAAAGAAACAATAGTTAGGGAAACTGAGGATTCCATAATACCTCTGCATGGGTTTGACTTTGTCCCTAATAGTGTGATCTTAAGTGATACTAAAGAAGATGCCTATTTGATTGGTACATAATTCAAATCTCAGTCTTTATTTCTATAATTAATCTATGGTGTTATACTACTAACATTTTGTTGTTATTGTTTAGACATCATAGGGTTCCTTACTGGAAAAGGAAGGATGAGTGAGTTGGGGAAAGTAGGAAGGTGGTAAAGAAGATTGAGCTCTAACTTGATGATTTGGAGTAAAGATTTCTTTCTAAATTCCTAGATCTTGGTCCTAATTGCATGCTAAAAGATCAGTTACGATTTTCTAGTTTATTGTCTTTGTTTGTTTTATATGGTTGCTTCAATATAAAGGAGTAAGGAAAGGATCAAATGTACATTATGGAAGGGTTGTGTAAAGCAGTTTGATACACATTTAAATGAGCATCTTGCCACTGAATATATACTCATCCTACAATTTGTAAAAATGAAAAAAATACCAAGGTAACTTAATTGTTGTTCTTGCTTTTTTTTTGTTTTAGAAAACTGAGTAAAGTGGATTCGATAAACAAAACATTTACTATTTTATGTCCAGGTAAAGTGGGAGTGAGTAATACTAATTACACTTCGAAGTTGTTCATTAATGAAGACTTTATTGAGGTCAAATGATTTCGATAGAGGTATCAAATCTTATCTTTATAACATCTAGAAATTTTATGACGTATTTCACAATGATCCTAATTATTTTATTGTAGGCCCTGTCATAGTGACTATGCAGTAGGAATACAAGTTTCCCAACTCGAAGGTGATTCTTCATACTCCATAGAGGATGATTTCTTGAAACTAAATGTGTACAAATCTATTTCTGAAATGGAAGATGGTAATGAGGTGAGTTGACACATGTTTTAATTATTCTTCACACTTTGTGTTTGTTTATATTAATACTTATCTTTAATATTCATCTATTTTATGCTAAGGTCAAAAGGCTATTTTTATCACCATTGGGACCGTGAAAGATATTGACTGTGACTATAATTGGTGGTATAAGGCATGCAAACAATGTTTCCAAGGATTAAAGGAAGACGCTAAAAGCTTTTACTTTAGAAAGGGTAACATCTATCCAACCACATTCATTCCAAGGTAGGTCTAACAATGTAATAGCTAATTTTTTTTGCTAAACTGGTTAGCCAAAATACAAAGCTTTGTCATCTCAAATCATTTTATTAATGTCAGGTATAGCATTAGACTAAGGGTTATCGATAAGATAGGCACTACTTCTTTCATGTTATATGATAAAGAGGCAGCTAGGTATTTGGAAATTTTAGCTAATGATCTGAGGGCTACTCATCTGTCAAGGTTATGTTACACACAAATTCTTAGTGGTAACCCAATTTCTTCTTTTTTTTTTATGTAATAATACTAACAAATGAGCAAATTTTAGGGTGGACAAAAGAAAGAATATCTTCAGAAATAAATGCTTTTATGGATAAGAAGTTTCTTTTCAAAGTGGTTGTGAAGATGCATGACATGAATTCCTTCCAGCCTTGTCTGATAACTGTCTTAAAGTTTTGTTTGGATAAGGCTATTATCTTCAGCTTTATAGAAAAATACAAGATCCATGATGTTAGATTCTATGTTATTCATTAAGGCTTTTAATTTTATTTTATTACAACCATTTTTTTTGGGTCTTTAATTTGTTTTTGGATATCTTTATCAAGTTGAGTTCTTGCCTGACAATTCTGAACTGATGTGCAATTTTGTTGATGTCTCTGATTTACACAAGGTAACTTTGGAATTTATCTTATTTCAAGTAGATGCTATAGTATTTATTAAGAGATAAGTATATACAATTTTCCTGTGACACTATTTTTTTATTGTCAGGATAGCTTCTTACAATCTTGTGACAATGGTGGTGAAGCTAAAATAGGGACCAATGTCACACCGTCCAAGAACGTTGTTGAAGAGGAATGGTTTGCAAAACCTTCTGAAGTCTTAGCAGATGATGGTGATTAGTCATGAATAGATTTGCTTGAGGATTTTCCAATTTAAGAGCTATTGATTAAGTTTGAAGATATGGTCCTTAGGACTACTATATACACATATATATAGTCTTAAATTCAAGCTTACTTTATGTGTGGTAAGAAAATTAAACTTTGTGTAATATTTGTGTTGGGTCTGTAGTTCAAGCATGACGGAGGTTCATGTACTGGTTTATGTATCTCATACTGAGGTAATATCCTGTTCTCATATATTATTATGAGTTTTATATGAAAGTGGTTAACAATAATTATTTTTTGACTTTTGGTCATTCAAAAACTACACATGTTTAGATTGCAAAATGGTTATAGGTAGTTGGTTTGGCTATTGATATGGAATTCATACCACAAACAATATACATCAGTCAAATTGTACCAATCAGTTCAAGTTTCTACTTTATGTGGAGTTCATATACTCTCAATCACCAATTACATGTAATTGCTCAATTATACAACAAAGAAAAAAGAAAAAAATTATTGGTGGGAAGCTATACCATCTTTTAAAAAACAACACTATGGTAGTGAACTATGAAGTCTTCAAAACAACACAATTCTGAAGTTGCAATAACCAATATGGATTCATATTTTGGTCCCTTTTATAGTTCAATACAATAGATTCCAAATTAATCTTACATAAGAAAGGGTAAATATAACACATTACTATCTTTATCTGCTTTAGTTTTTGATTTCCTAATCTTACAAGTGCTTATACAAAATTAATGTCACATAGTACCATTAATTGTCAAAATGAGTTTTAGTTTTAATTTTAGTTCCCCAATATTGTAGTAAAATTAATCCATTGCTAATGAAATGGACACCTACTTTATACTTATTGTGAAATGTTTAATAAAAAACATATGCCACAAAGAGGTTGTAATTTAAAGTGGCTAAACAAATTCTTATGGATTTAGAACTCTTATTATAGATGAACTCCTCTACCAATACATATATTTGTCCTTTCTTTGCTATTTGCTAAAATAAGTTTTTCTTCCAGTTGTTAAAATTTTTGAAGTTCTTTGTCAAGAATACTTTTTGTTATTTGCTAAACAAGGAAGTATATTCCAACAATTGAAGATAAATTCTTTTAATTATTATATTTTAAAACCTAACAAAGAAAATTTTTTTCAATAGAACATTCAAGTTGTTGACCAGATTTAAGACAAGGTCTTCTAAACTTTGCTGATATATCATTTCTTCTTGTCTTTAAAACTCTATGAACAATGTAGATTTGTAATAGTATACTTTAAATCCAACATAGGTATACAATCAACAAACCATACTCAAGAATTACAATTACCTTTTATTAGTGGAGTTAATAAGAAGAAACTACTGATAACACCATTATTAGACATTTCTAATGGTGAGCCTACAATTCCTGTTGTAACCTGCTTTATTTAGTTAATACCCTCATTTGTCTTGGGAAGAATATGATTTTTCTTTTTTTTTTGCAGAACTACCAGTCAACTCTTATATTAGAAATGCATGCCATGCAGAGTTGTGGTGGAAAGGAAAATAAGCATACGTCAGACCAAGATTCGAATAAGCACTTGGATTCTACCAAAAGAAAACCAATGGGTAATATGGTTTGTTGTAATAAAGGTTTTATATTCCTTTATACATTTTATTCTATAACTCTTTCAATGATTTTCATTGCACAAGCAGGAACCAATGATGATAATTTGGGGTTTGCAGGTATCCATAGTGTATGTTTTGTTCAAGCCTCACACACTGAAAATATTTTATCTAACAAATCTACAATAACAAGTATTGGCTCAAAGTATGTACTGGATTGTTTTTTATTCATTGATTAAACATATTATTTGAGGGTAACTTGAAGGAATTTCAGATATATCAAATAATATAAACAAAATATGAAATCCCTATATCCCAAAGATCAATTTAATCCTGAGTATGGCATGTTCAACAACAATTAGAAAGATTGGATTAGAGTTACCTGGAAGGGCTGAGGATGAAGACAACAAAGTCATAATCATCTCCTAACCTGACATACAAAATGCAAGCAAACGCAAGGGATCAGAGAGAAATCCAATAGAGAGAGTTAGGAGATTTACTCCTCCTATTCCATATTAGGTTTTGTGTGTCATGGTATGATTGGGGCAACTAAACACCCTATATATTGGCTAGGAGGAGGGTCTCTCCTTGTGTTAGTAAATTGTTGGGCTAAGCAACCCATCACAGCGAAGCCCATACACAAGTACATATAAATATACCCACAATAAAGAGTGCTTAACAATAATTAACCCAATAGCAACAATGATAACAAATTATTGGGCTTAAACAATAAACTCTAATTGTTTGACATCAAATTAATTTTGGTCTAAATTAAATTTAACATTGATTTATGTCAGTCCACAAAATTATTCCAACAATCTCCCACTTGGACAACATAAATCAAAAAATTATAAAACAATACCCAAATTAAACTACAATATATGGGAGCAACATACATGATGTCAAAACTAAATAAGCACTTAAAATCAAATGGTCCAGAATGGGATAACAAGCATCTCAACAATGCAGAAAATCATACTCGAAGGAGTACTGACATCATACATGCAAGATGTTCAATTCCCAGCGACCCAACAAAATATGGTATACAAGTAAATGGGATACACAACAAAATTGACATAACAATATGTGATCCTAGTGCAATTCCTAATCAAATGGCCCAGCATCCGCCCAAGATGCTAAATGAGATATAACAAATCTCAGCATAATAACAAAATGAGATTGGGTCCAAAACGTCTCCATGATGTGCTATATTAACATAAGAGTGTGCGTAACAGCACCAACAATAAATAATAACAACACAACAGCAACAACAAAAATATAACAATATAATTAAGCATCTAGCCAAGATACTCTCTGAGATTCAATAAAATATCTCATGATGACAACAAATTGAAAATGTGTCCAAAATATTTCAATAATTTTCCATTATACCAATTATATCGATAATTTTGTTGCACAAGCTTAAATTACAATAACATATGAGGTCACAATAAATATACAAAACTAGCTCCCACTAACCTAAAACACCAAAGAGACCTCAATGTACCCATACGGGTTATGTAATCGACAATAAACTTTAATGGCTAGCCTTTGGTTACGGGATCAATAACAATATGTTCTACAATAATCTCAAGACAACAACATAATGATAATAATAGTGCACACATCTCCCACTAATCCAATATATCAGAACATCACATTCCCATTAGAGGTCACGAAATTTCAAAATACTCTAATGGTACAATAAATATTAGTGGGATTTGTGATAACTCTATAGTAGAGTACTCAATGTAAGGGTTTGAACTCATCATTATTCTCTCTAGCAACAAAAGTACAAAATAGAGAGACACAAGAGTGCAGAGTCATTTCTGTTTATAACAGAATCTCACAAAATTATTTAACATACTCTGTCTAAACGATTTGAAGAAATCATCAATGTCCAATTGACATTGTACAATAAATATTTCCTCTATGTCATCGCAAACTAATAATCAAACGCTCATTTGAGCACAAAAGTGAGTTATCAGCGGAAGCTTTTTTTTTTAGACCTACAAACCAACAATAAGGACATAAAAAAATATGAAGTCTCTAACTCCCACTATAACAAAATTTCAACATTAATGAGAGCAACATCATGAGATAATAGAGACTCAACAATGTCCTTTATATAGGTCTTACACAATACTGCAATGACAGAACAACAAGGGAAAGAGAAAACCATACAACAGATTATTATAATGAGCATAAAATTAATTTGGTTTTCTCACGTTCAATTAATTGGGCGGTTAATTGAACTAAAGTCCTTGTATCATTGCAATCCCACCGAAGGGTCCCGGATCACAATATACAAGACTTTCCAACGTGACAGAGAAAAATAATAACAATAATATAAAATTCTTAAACAAATTAATTCAAATTATTTTTTTCTATCGTCCAATGATTATGTCAAACAATGTTATACCAAAGGGTATGTCCATTATCTGCATAATCCAACAACATTTGCAATCCAACACAAAAAATTATATCAGATAATGTCACACCGAAGGGTATGTCCACTATCCACATAATCCAACAATATTCAAAAGATTTATAAAATATTAGATTGCTACAAAATTGCCCAACAAACAAGTAATTACTCCTAATATTATTCAGGAGCTAATGTTAATATACAACAAAATCATGTCGTTAGAGCTAGTACCGAGAGGATACTGAAAACTCTAAAAACATGATTATCAACTCATTAAAAATTATATCAATAAAGACAAATCGAAGGATAAGCTCATTATTAATATAACTCTTAATGCCACAACAGTTATAATATTATTCAAAAGCAATAATCTTAAATTAGCCATCATAGGCAAACATTGTATAGCCAAGATGAGATCAAAACAAAAAATTCTGAATATCTGAGAAAATATTCACAATATTTAGAAGAATACATAATAAACAATAAGTATAAGATTGTGAGCTAAAATCCCATCAAAATAAAATAACATTAGCTGTAAAACGAAATATAAAGAGATTTTCAAACTCATAATTATTTTCTTATTTCACAATGGTACATAATATCACCTAAAACAACTTTCTCTTTATGCTAAGTGAGATTTTAGTCAAAATCAAATAACATTATGGCTATAACAAATTTTACGTAAGCAGCGGAAACAACCAAAACTTAATATTTTCAAAATCACAATGTGTCATAATATTTTTACACATAATAATTTTGGATTTTCAAATTAAATCCAATACTAATTTATGCAAGTCCACACCATCCACACAAATCAAATATTCTCCCACTTGGACTGCATAAATTAGATGACGACATTTTACAAAAGAATTATTCAATATAATATGGGAGAACATATTATAATCATGTTCCTAAACTTTATACAAGAGAAAACTTAAGACAATATTAAACCAAATCGAATAATTATAGTTTCCCATAAAACAATGCATAATTATATATATTTTTTTTCATATGGAACGTGATATAAAATATTGGATAAGATAATTTATAATTTTCAAAATTACATAATACATAATTTTCATAAATAGCACTTTATCACAATCGGTCCCATGAAAACGACCTCATAATTATGAAAATTGCCTAACAATAGTTTCAAAAGTTTGTAGGTAGGGACTCTTAGAATAATATTGTACAAAATCTAACAATAATTATTTCATAATTAATATGCACAATATTTTAAATATGAGAGTATGAAAAATATAAAATATTCATAAAAGTGCCAAAATATTTTAAATGACAACTCTCATAACGAAATCAAGACAATATTTTATCATAATCCGTCCCGCGAAGGCAAGCTCACAACTATGAAAAATACCCAATAACAGTACAAAATGGTCTAAAATAGCATATCTTAGAAATATATGTCATAAAATTTTATTATAGCAATATAACATTTTATCAATAATTAATAATATGCACATAATAAAGCACAAAATTATTTAATTCACCTGACAATACCAAATTTGAGAGTGTGCTGAATATAATGTGCCTAACAGTGCTAGAAATATGCACAAAAAATTTCAGACCGTAATTTGAAGAGTATCAAATATTTTTAAGCAATTTATGCAATAGAAAATTAATAATAATTATTTCTGATACCCAGAAAAATAAATAAAAATCACCAATAATTTTAAAATATCAAAAAACCTTAAAATAGAAAAAAATTTGGGTCAAAACGGGCCCCGGATGGTCTTTCACGCACCCCACGCGCCTGGGCCCGCGAGTGGGCAAGGCTCGGTTACTGTTCATCGTCTCCTACCTTCAGACAGGTTCAGCACGACCCATGGATACCTAAACGGGTCGAGAGCCATATCTCACTCAATTCTCAACGAAATTAAGCGATTTTGGTGTCTATGGATTTGTCTTTTAATTCTCTACAAAACCCATGTAATATTATTTCGAACTATAACCCATAGAATTCCAGAAAATTCCACGAAAAACTAAGTGGGTTGCTTTTCGCGACCCATGAACATATAACGGGTCGAGGGCCATATCTCACTCAATTCTCAACCAAATTGAGGGATTTTGGTGTCTATGGATTCGTCTTTCAATGTCCTACAAAATTCATATAATTTTGTTTCGAACCATAATCTCTAACAGCACAGAAAATTCCGCGAAAACAGAGTGAGTATGTTCGATTTTTATGTGATTTCTTTCTCTATACTTGATGAAAAAACATGATCTTGGTGTCAATAGATTCAGAATTTTATTCTTTATAAAACCCCTAGGATAATTGAAACAAATTCACACACATATGGGTTGGGGTTTCTAAATCCGAATCGGGTTCAAAGGTTAGGGTTCATAGTTTCAAAATCAAAATTCTCTCTATATACTAATCCGTTTCTTATGATCTTTATGTTGATTTTCTCAGGACATTATCAGTAACAAAAGCCCTTAATCAATTTCGAATTTAATTGGTCAAATTACAAAATCCCAAATTGGAATCATAAGGTTCATATTAAACATAAATTTGATTTCTTCAAACACCCAATCTTACAATAATTCACAGCCATAATCAGATATTAAATTGGCTCTGATACTACTTGAAGGAATTTCAGATATATCAAATAATATAAACAAAATATGAAATCCCTATATCCCAAAGATCAATTTAATCCTGAGTATGACATGTTCAACAACAACCAGAAAGATTGGATTAGAGTTACCTGGAAGGGCTAAGGAGGAAGACAACAAAGTCATAATCATCTCCTAACTTGACATACAAAATGCAAGCAAACGCAAGGGATCGGAGAGAAATCCAATAGAGAGAGGTATGAGATTTACTCCTCCTATTCCATATTAGGTTTTGTGTGTCATGGTATGATTGGGGCAACTAAACACCCTATATATTGGCTAGGAGGAGGGTCTCTCCTTGTGTTAGTAAATTGTTGGGCTAAGCAACCCATCACAGCGAAGCCCATACACAAGTACATATAAATATACTCACAATAAACAGTGCTTAACAATAATTAACCCAATAGCAACAATGATAACAAATTATTGGGCTTAAACAATAAATTCTAATTGTTTGACATCAAATTAATTTTGGTCTAAATTAAATTTAACATTGATTTATGTCAGTCCACAAAATTATTCCAACATAACTTACACTTAACACCCTTCACTTATTAAGTTATTCCACTCCAGTTTATCCTTTACCCATTTGTATTATTAATTGAACTTTTAATTTTCTTCTATTCATTAAACTCAGTTTTCTTAATATATATAGTTGAATTTATCACATTAATCTAAGAATGCACTATCATATTAAATGCTACAATTCAATTTGTTACAAAATTATAATTTCAAATTCTAAAAGAATTTTGAAATCAATTTTAAATCATACTAAATATTATGAAATTAGTTCTACTAATTGATCAAATGACAAAACTTTAATTTCATATTATCATTATTATCAACTATTAATATATACAATATTTAAATACTATAAGTAACTGGAAGTTATAAAATTTCAAATTAATGGTTAGAGAAATGTAAGTCTAAAATATTGATCAGGAATTGTTATATTTGTAGAAGAATGAGATGGGGTGCAATAACCCTAAACCTCAAAAGCATTTAGTTTTTATTACCCTATATTTAAATATAATTTGATCTTATTTATTCTATAATTAAATAACAATGAACTCATATGTTCTTTTGTGAATATTGAATAAACTTTAATTTTTATTTATAGTCAGGAAAGCATCTCATTCAAAGCTCTAGAGTTATTCAGTCAGTAACAAAAAATAATTCAACTATATTTGCAAATTTAGAATTTTCAATTGGTGAAACTTCTAATCAACCTTCAAATTGGGGGAACTTAGGGCAATTTGATGAAATGAATATCACTAAAGGTAAGTAATATTTACTAGGTTAACGTTATTTAAATATTTTAAATTTTACAATATTCACATATTCAAATTACTTGAGTGAATAGTTCATATAATTTCAAAATTCAAAACATACAATGAATGAACAAATAGAACAATTATTAGAATTTGTTGGGTTAGACCACATCGAACAAATGAAAATATCTGATGGTGAGTTAATTCATTGTCTATTGTCAGTTTATTCATTTATTATTTTTTTTCAATGTATTTATTGCCTTATTTACCATGAGGGAATAATTACAGTATTTTCAAAACTCAGCATGTACAATGGATGAAGGCTTAATAGAGCAATTAGGACATGATCATCTAGAGAAAATTGATTTAATGAAAGAATTTAAGGGTATCTTAATTTATTCTTTATTAGAAACATATATAATTATGAAAATTAAAAGGTAATATAGTGGTCAATGGCTATGATGATATTAATCTAGAGTCAGAAATTGATGAGTACACTTCTCTAACATTTACAGATAATATAGGTAACCTCTCTCTCTCTCCCTCTCTATATATATATATATATATCCTTTAATCTATTAGTTTTTTTTTTCTAAAAGTATGCTAATTTAATTATCCAGAAAGTATGTTAAATGAAGACATCATTATTAAAGAAGGTAATTGTGTTAATTATACTATCCAAAACACAAAGACTTTAGATGTTGGAGATCCAATTCATGAGTGTGAGTTTTGCAATGCTATAATGTGGCTTCTAGAGAGACTTGCAAAAAGCAAAAGAAATATAACACCTAGCTTTTCACTTTGTTGCAAAGAGGGAAAAGTCCAACTGCCAACTCTTTTACCACTTCCCAAAATTTTACATGATCTTCATACAATAGGTGATGATAAGAGTAGACATTTTCTAAAACATATCAAGGCATTTAATGGGTTGTTTTCATTTACTTCAATGGCTGGAAAAGTAGATCACCGCATTAACAATGGAAGTGGACCTCCTATTTTTCTTCTTGGAGGACAAAATTATAATTCTATTGGAAGCCTCATTCCGCCAGACAATGGAAAGCCAAAATTTACACAACTTTATATATATGACACAGAATGAAGTTGAAAATAAGATCATTGCAGTGAAGTAAGTTATTGCTTTTACATTGCCATACATTTAAATTCGTACAAAATATTACTTATTTCATGTTGTTCTATTAGGCAAGGAGCAGATATCCTTTCAAAAGATCGTGACATTATTTATGCTTTTAGGACAATGCTAGATGAAAGCAATGTGTTGGCAAAGGCATTTTGATATGCTAGAAACAGATATAAGGAAGGAAATTTTTTAGATGTGAAACTGAAGCTGATTCATAAAAGATGTACTGATGGTTGACGATACAATTTGTCGATGGTATCTGAAGTTGCTACTCTGATTATAGGTGATCTTGATGAATTTGTGTTGGAGAGGGATGTAGTTATTGAAACACAATCAAATTTGCTTAAAAGGATTGATGTTCTACACCCAATGTACCTTGCCTTACAATATCCTCTGCTTTTTCCATATGGAGAATATGGATATAGACTGGATATCTTAATCAGTGTAGCGTCATGTCGCTCTTCAGGTAATAAAAGAATGAAAATGAACATGAAAGAGTTCTTCGCATACAGAATACAAGATAGACCTCATGAGTACCCTATCATTCATCATTCAAGAAGGTTATTTTAACAATTTTTAGTAGATAGCTGTACAATGGTGGAGTCTGAAAGGTTGAGGTACATAAGACATAACCAGCCAAGATTGAGAGTTGATCAATAGAAGGGATTGCAAGAATGCATAGTTAGGGGAGAGACTGATGCGGCAGCTATTGGTCAGAGAATAATCCTCCCAAGTTCTTTCACCAGCAATCCAAGATACATGTTTAATAACTGTAAGGATTCATTTGCTATATGCAATTCTGCTGGTTATCCAAGTTATTTCATTACTATCATTTGCAATCTCGAATGGAACAAGGTAAAAAGATTTCTTAGAGGAAAGGGACTCAATGTTGAGGATAGAACTGACATCCTATTCAAAGTATTCAAGATGAAGTTGGACGAATTGATCAGGGATTCGAAAGCAAGAAATGTCCTTGGAAGAATAAATGGATGTAAGCCAAAGCTTATATTTGAAAACATTTTTGTTTTGAACTTTGTTAAGTCCTACAAAATTCATATATTACATTTATTTTGCAAATGTATTTACTATTGAATTTCAAAAGCGTGGCTTGCTTCATGCACACATTCTTTTATTTATGCATACACAGTCAAAGCCTCAATCACCTAATGATACAGATAGGTACATTTCAACAGAAATTCTGAATAAAGGAATAAATCCAAAGTTACATGCAGTTGTAGATAAATACATAGTGCATAGGCCATGTGGTAATCGTAACAAAAATAGCCCATGCATGGTAAATGGTACATGCTCTAAATTCTTCCCAAAAAGTTTTCGTCCAAGGACAATAATAGATGAAGCTGGATTTCCAAAGTATAGGCGTAAGGATGATGGCAGAACAATTAACCAAAGAAATTGTGTTATTGATAATTCATATATAGTTCTATACAATCCTATATTGCTTTTGAAATATAGCTATCATATCAATGTCGAATATACTTGCCAGACTTCTACTGTTAAATATCTTTTTAAATATGTTCATAAAGGACATGGCAGAGTAACTGCAAGTTTATTTCGAAGGGAAGACTCAACTTTTTCAAGTATAAAAGTGGATGAAATTCACAATTATTATGATTGCAGATATATTAGTGTATGTGAAGTTGCATGGCGATTGTTTGGATTTGAAATATAACTTGAAGAACCTGTTGTTATCAGACTGTCATTTCATTTGCCAAATCAACAACCAGTACTTTTCAAGGATACTGAAAATATTATTCATGTTTTACATAAGGCAGATTGCAAGAAGACAATGTTATTAGGGTGGATGGAAGCTAACAAAATATATGTTGAAGCAAGAGATCTTACATATAATGAGTTTCCTTTGAAGTTGTTTGGAAAGAACATTCTGCGAAGTAGATGCCAAGAAGGCAAGGTTTTGCTATAGGCATAATTTCTCACGTTCCATTAGAAATGGCGAAGATTTTTATCTGAGATTGCTATTAAATATTCAAAAAGGTTGCATGAGTTTCAAGCATATTAGAACAATTAATGGAATTGTTCATAATTCATTCAAGGATGCATGCTATGCTCTTGGTTTGCTTAAAGATAATAAGGAGTTTATTGATACTATTGTGGAAGCAAACTTCTGGGCTTCAGGTAAATATCTTAGGAAATTATTTATCATACTTTTGATATCAAATAACATGAACATACCTGAGATTGTGTGGGAGAAGTGTTGGAATCATTTTTCTAATGATGCTTTATATAACAAAAGAAGATTACTTTTGTGTAAAGGTAATTACATTTTTTTTCTTATATCTTAATAAATTATGATAATTATAACATTTTAGTTAGATTTTATAAGACTAAATTTCAGCTTAAATTTTGTGTGCAGATTTGATGTTGATAGATAACTAGATAAGAAATATAGCATTTTCTAATATAGAAGAAATGCTTCAATCAAATGGAAAATCATTAAAGGACTGCACTAATATGCCATTCCCTTCTAAAGACTTGCTTCCATCTATGCAAGAAAGGTTATTAATGGAAGAATTAAACTTTGATAGAGAGGCACTATCAAATGAATTTGCTACATACATGCAAACCATTATAAAAGAGAAAAAACTAGTGTTTGATGAAATTGTTAATGTAGTCTATAATAATTGTGGTGGATTTTGCTTCTTATATGGTTATGGGGGTACAGGAAAACATTTTTATGGAAAACTTTATCTGCATTCATAAGGTCAAGGGGTGATGTTGTCTTAACTGTGGCATTCAGTGGAATTGCTTCACTATTACTTCCTAATGGAAGAAGTCTTCATTCAAGGTTTAAAATTCCTTTGAATATTAATGGAGACTCATCATGTTGCATTCACTAGGGCAATATTCATGCAAAACTCCTGAATATGTCTAAATTGATTATATGGGATGAAGTATCTATGTTGAGTAAGTACTGTTATGAAGCATTTGATAGATGCTTGAACGATGTGCTAAGATTTTCACCTTCTTTTAAGTTTGATTTGCCATTTGGTGGAAAAGTCGTGGTCTTAGGTGGAGATTTTAGGTAAATTATATTGGTAATTCCAAAAGGAAATATACAAGAGATAGTTCAATCTACAATCAATGATTCACATTTGTGGTTTTATTGCAAAGTTCTTAAACTTTCTTCCAACATGAGGCTTTCGATTGTATCTTATGGTGTTATGATTGAAGAAATTACGGCATTCAGCAAATGGTTGTTAAAATAGGAGATGCGCTTGCTGGTGATTCCACCAACAGAGAAGCTGAAGTTGAAATTCCAGGTGACATTCTCATAAAAAATCTTAACACTGGTTTTCATGACCTAATTGAATTTGTCTACTTAGACATTTTGGATAATTTATCAAGTGTTGATTATTTTAAAAAAAAGGTCTATTCTTGCTCCTACATTAGAGGTTGTTACACATGTTAACAATCACATAATGTCTATCCTTCCTGGTGAAGAAAAGATCAACTTAAGTTGCGATTCATTATGCATAGAAGATGGAAATATGGAGTCTGGATTGTATGCTTTTTCTCCAGAAATATTAAATGGGATAAATTATGCTGGCTTCCCCCTCATAAATTGATTTTGAAAGAAGGGGTGCCAATAATGTTGTTAAGAAATATAGATTAATCAAATGGTTTGTGTAATGGAACTAGGTTGCAAATAAGAAGAATGGGGAATCATGTCATTGAGTGTTTAATACTTACTGGGAACAATGTTGGTGAAGTTGTTTTGATACCTAGAATGAATATGATTCCTAACAATGACTCAATTCCTATGAAATTTAAGAGAAGACAATTTCCAATCATAGTTTCCTTTGGTATGACCATTAATAAATCTCAAGGCCAAATGTTATCCACAGTGGGTTTGTATCTACCAAGACCAGTGTTAACCTATGAACAATTATATGTAGCTCTTTCTAGAGTAAAGGACATGAAAGACTTGAGAATATTGTTGGAGAATCATGATGGAATAACACGTGGATGCACAATTAATATAGTTTATTGGGAAGTTTTCCAAAATATTTCTTGAAGTGGTATATGTTGAGTAATATAATGCATTTCGTATTTGATAGTTTTTTAATATATTTAACATGCAAGTACTAACATTGATTTCATTATATTATGTAGGTATTTGTCAATAATTGAGAATTCAAGGGTCTTATCAATCAATATTTAGTTTTTAACCAAGGCATTACCATAGTGTATAATGAAAGTGGAGTAAACAACTTGTGGAATTCTCCTTTTATGTCATATATTTCTATATTTTTCATGTCATCTTACTAACGATGATACATCGGTATATATAATTATCCTCTGTTTCAATCTAATGCTATTATAAATTATTTCAAATACCAATGTGTACCTCATCTTTTTTCATGACTTTGATCAGAATAGCCCCATGCATAGCATGAGTTATTACACTAGTAGACTAGTAAACTAAATCATTGAATTCAATTTTTTAGGATATTTTGACTATTTTATCTTGCATTAATAAAATACATGACACAATCAAAATAAGTCTTTGGATATTGCATGTTTCATTCTTTAAGCTCAAATCCATGAGAAAATCACACCAATTTTAATGTGATTTAGTTTTGGGTTTTTTTTAATGAAATTCTTATTAGAATTCAATTTCATATGTTTAGTTGGTTCGACATAATCACTTTCTCTATTCTCTAATAAATCTTCATTTATAAAATTTTACTTTTCTACTATTATTTGTTCTTTTAAGAATTCTAGAAAATATTAATTATTTTTCCTTAACACCCTTATGAGATAGAGTTAATGAATAGATTAAATATTAGAGAAATTGTTAGGTTTATGATAAATGTAGTGTTATAAAATACCCTCAAATTTATCTAACTTTAAGTTCATCCACTCATTTTTTTTAAATCTATGTACATTAGTGAATATGAACACTTATTTGAGAATCAATTGAGTAAATTAATTCACCTAAGAATTGAATTTTTGGGATTCCCAAACATTGTATATTTTATTTGATTAAACACTCATTTTAGTTCTTATAAAATTTCAAGGCTGACAAATTTTGGTCCTAGTAAAAAAAATTTGAAAATGGTCACTGAAAAATAAAACTCTCAAATTGATCCTTGTAAAATTTCAAATCAAATAAATTGATCTTTATAAAATTGAATAATCAACTAAATTATTTCCTCTTATAAGTTAGACAAGAAAAACTAACTTATTTGACAATTCACTTTTGTAGGGATTAGTTTGAGAGTTTTTTTTATAGGGACTAATTTATTTGACTATTTAATTTTACAATAATCAATTTGAGATTTCTTTTTCAAAGAACCAATTTATCTAACTTGAAATTTTAGAGGGGCTAAATTAGAGTTTTGTCTCTTAATTTTTTTGTTGTTGATATTTTCACCCTCTAGAGTGATCATGAAAGCGTGACCTTGACCCGGCGAATGGTAATAACCCAATATTCGAGGAATACGCACTGCAACAGTTTGGGGCACAAACAAACCCGAGCCTTGAGTTCACCTCCCCATATGAGATCCGTCTCGTCCCGTCCCACCTCCCACTCTTCTCCATCTTGTCTATAATCTATTAGGGTTCCCAAAACCCTTCCATTACCATCCCTCCCACGCAACAAAACAAATGCACCAAATCCCCCGATTAAAATAAAACCCCCTCCCCTCCTCTTACCCAGCCCTCAATCTCACAACCAAACCAAAACAAAACCCCCAAAACAAACAAACAAACACCATCGTCATCAAGAGCAATTAAATTCATCATGGCAGAGCACCTGGCATCGATCTTCGGGACCGAGAAGGACCGCGTGAACTGCCCGTTCTACTTCAAGATCGGGGCGTGCCGCCACGGGGACCGCTGCTCCCGCCTCCACAACCGGCCGACCATCTCGCCGACGCTGCTGCTCTCCAACATGTACCAGCGCCCCGACATGATCACCCCCGGCGTCGACCCCTCCGGCCAGCCCCTCGACCCGCGCAAGATCCAGCAGCACTTCGAGGACTTCTACGAGGACATCTTCGAGGAGCTCTCCAAGTTCGGCCGCATCGAGTCCCTCAACGTCTGCGACAACCTCGCCGACCACATGATCGGCAACGTCTATGTCCAGTTCCGCGAGGAGGACCAGGCCGCCGCCGCCCTCGCCGCCCTCCACGGCCGATTCTACTCCGGCCGCCCCATCATCGCCGACTTCTCCCCTGTCACCGACTTCCGCGAGGCCACCTGCCGCCAGTTCGAGGAGAACAGCTGCAACCGCGGCGGTTACTGCAATTTCATGCACGTCAAGCTCATCGGCAGGGAGCTTCGCAGGAAGCTCTTCGGCCGGAACCGCGGCGGTGGAGGCCGTTACCATGTCAACCGGAGCCAGAGCCCCAGCCGCAGCCGGAGCCGGAGCGCGAGCCCGCGGCACAGGAGGGAGAGGGTTTATGATGGTAGGCGGGAGAGGGAAAAGGATTATCGCAGGAGCAAGGACAGGCATGATAGGTCTGATAGGGATAGGGGGCGGGAGAGGGGAGGCGGTGGCGGTGGTGGTGGGAGGAGGAGGCATGGGAGTCCCGGGAGGAGGAGCGGCAGCCCTCCGGCGAGGGAAGGGAGCGAGGAGCGGCGGGCGAGGATCGAGCAGTGGAACCGAGAGAGGGAGGAGAAGCAGTGATGGTTTTCCTCTTTTTTATTTTTGTCAATCGTGATGATGATGATGAACCTAACATTGTTTGTTTTCTAGTTGCTTGTTGCTTACGGTAATTATTTGACTAGGCTTTGATTTGATTTAATGTGATGTCTCCCTTTTTATGGTCTTTGGGTATGTTTAAGGAGTTAGTTAATTAGTTTGATAAGGATTGCAGCTATGGTAAAACATAATTTTTACTTAGTGTCTGGGGTGTGTTTTGTATTGTATTATTATTATTATTATTATGTTGATTGGTGTCCTCTGGTGTTGTTTGAACTTTTGAATAGAATAAATTGGGTAATAACTAATGAATATGCTAGCTTGTGGCTTGTTCTGCCGAATGCTGCTGGGTGGTTTTATCATAGCTACTTTGGTAAGAGCAGCAATCGGTTTTCCCTCTAATCAGTAAAATCATGTATGTTTGTGTGATTGCTTGATGATCCATTTTAGGGTTGAACTTTTGAACATAATAAATTGGGTGCTAAGCTGCTAACTATTGAAACATGCTAGATTGTGGATGTTATACTGAATTTTGGTGGTTTTGTCATGGCTAGTTTTGTGAGAGGAGGATCAATTATTGGTTTGTTCGCTCACTAACTGGGGAAGGGAATGGTGAAAACAAACGGTTAGTGTACACCGTTGTATGAAGATAACAACTGGCAGATTAGCAACCTTGAAGTTGAGACTCATGAAGTGAGGGCTAATGTTCTATCGTTTTGTGTTTGTTGTTAGATAGCTAGTTGGAAGAAAAAGTAGTAAAAAGTCACTTGTTTTCTCAACCAAGAATAAAAAATAGGAAACAAGCATGAAGAAAAGGGTCTCCCCTTTTGGGTTGGGCGTAGTACTCCACTTTCTTGACATTTTCTGGCCTCTGAATGGTTGGCTTCTGTGCTGACAATTCCTGCTCTCGTAGTTATTAGACACTTAGACTAGCTGTAGTAACTGCTTAGTGATGCCTCTGCTACATGCTTAGAATAGGCTACTTCCAAATGGTGTGTGAATAGCTCTGCTATCTATTCTATATCTGTGGCAAAATAGTGGCTGACATTCTTTACTGAGGGAGAAACTAAGCAACCCATTCAATTATTGTTTCAAGTCAGAAACCTAGATCAAACCCAAGACCCAAACCTAACTCGATTTCATTCTTTGAGACTGCTTGGATATGCTGACAGCCTCCAGGTTTTAGTGGTGGTGACTTCTCCATTCTGATTTTGCTTCTTTTCTATTGCTCTCTATTTGTTTTTCCTCTGTCTTTTATCTCTCTTCCTCTTTCATGCTTGTTTGGATTGTAAAATTTGATGCTACTACATTTTATGTGGAAAGTTGAAACTCTCTTGTGGAATCTTTAGTGTGTGACACTGCAGACTTGTTATCTGCATCTCTATTTTGGCCTTCTGGGTGTGGGCTGTACTGCTTTCCTGACGAGCAATACTGCAATTAATTTTTCTGTTACATCTCTATTTTGGCCTTCTGCTGCATGTATCTAAGTGAATGAGTGGTTTGGGTGATTTTTCTGCTTCTCTGTTAATGTGCCATCTACAACTAGGTTTAATCTTTCTTCTCTCTTTATCATGCTAAGAATATGAGCCCCCATAGCATACTCATTTCCCTCTGTCTGTTGTTGATGTGATCTGTGATGCACTGTTCTTCTTCCTCTTCCTCTCTTCTTCTCATTAACTAGAATTATATTCGTATCTCTAATAATATTTTCAATTCTCTCTTTGTTGCAATTTTCTATATATGTTACTGTTTGGAGTATTTGGTTGGAACATAATTCTTGCACCTTCAATGGCAGATCTTCAGACAAGTAAGTTTTGTGGGATAGGTTTAGGAGTTTAACATCTATTTGCTGTAAAGAACTTAGTCTTTTCTGAGGAATTTCCCTCTCAAATATGTTGAAAGTTTGGAAAGCTAATCTACATTGATGGTCTTTTCTCTAGCTAGTTTTTGTTTTTGTATAGAGGATATATTGTCCTCCCATCTTCTCAACAAAATTCTTATTTTATTTTAAAAAATAAATAAAATAAAATAATATGTTCAGCTCTCAGGACTTTTTTTTTTTCTTTTACAAAACACTTCAAGGTGAGTACCAGATTTTATCTTGAGTACTATTGAACATTTCATTTTTATGTAATTTGAACCTTATTTTTTTAAAATATGCCAGTTGCAATAGCTATGCAAGCCACCTATTGCTATGAGTGCACAGTTCATTGTTAACTACTGGCAGGTGGCTATTTCTTTTAAAATAATATGAATGTTTTTCTGTTTAAACTACTGGCAGGTGGCAGCTAAATCATTGTCTGTTTCTTCTTGTTTGTATTCTCTCTTTTCTTTGTCATTTTCTATTCCCTTTCAGCCTTTTTAAATCACAAGAAGTTCACGTGCATGTCTTTCCTCATGTAGGCTAGGTGCTAGGGGGATTGGTTGTGCAGCTGGTGTTCTTGGGATGTAGGAATTGCAATTCAACGATTAACAAGGTTGGGGCTGAATGGCCTCCTGTAAGAATGCATGTTTCTCTTGTTAGTCATTATTATTATTATTATTATTATTATTATTATTATCATTTGAACATTAATGTTTAGTTATGAGATTAAATCGTTTTCTTCCCATGCGAATTCAGGCAGGTCCACCTGTGAATTATATAACATGCTTTCTTTGTTGTCTTTTCAGCACTATAGGTATAATAAAAGCATGTTTCAGAGAAATGTTTTTGATGAATTCAAGTGCTAGACTCTGTACAATAATGAGACAACTAAAATGGGCTACTTCTGGTTTCTTATTGTCTTGGTATTTCTGCCACCTAAGGCTATAGTGCTGTTTGAGCTCTCCAAATTCTAAGGCCAGCCATAGATGGTTTAGTCCTTGCCATCAATTTTAGCTCCTCCGATTGCTTTAGGTAGTTTAGCTAGGCAGCACCCAGTTTTTTATGGTCTTCTTGAACAAAAACTATGGTTTAAGAAAAATCAGTTGTTCTTCACTCTTCATTTAGCAAGTAATGAGGATGATCATCATCTGATTGTCTATGATGCAGCAGTTTAGGTACCTGAAACCCAAGAGAATGCCAGGCTGTTGTGCTTAGCAGTACTGTGTTCCTAGATTTTGATTGGCTATCCTTCCCAGACCCTACTTGGTAGGTGCCTTATGCAATGGGTTGCCTTATGTCTCCATCCCCTTGCTAATACGTATTATTATTATTTTTTTCTGGATTTATGTCAAAACCCTATGAACCCAACAAACTAAGTTCTGTATCCGGCAGATTGATTCATAGAATTTTGGACATTGCTGCAGTGGTAAATTTGAAAGGGTATTGTTTTATGAAGAAATGGATAAATGTTGCCTGTTTAAATGCATTCGCATCTTGCCAAATGGTCCCCAGGGAGATCTTTTTGTGGAGTGACTCCCCAGCGAGAGTTTACATGGGGGTTGGGACTTATTCTACCCGTTTGGGCAAACTTTGTTACTTTGAGGCTTCGGTTAAAGGCAGGTTCAGCTGCGGTTCTGAAATGTTTGGGACCATCATGATCAGTATTCGTTTGAATAAGGACCCTTGATGTTATACAAACGTTTTAATTAATGGTTTAAACTATTTTAGGTTGTAGTATGTTGAATTGCGTATTGGTAATTGCAAACAGACCCCAAAATTGTTTGAACGTGTTTCATGAGTGTTGATTAGTGTTTAAGGGAGACTTGTTTACGTTTGTTTTCCCCTTTTGGCATGAAAAATTTAGAGAGAAACAGTTGCCATACACCACTTTCCCAAGTAAGTAAAATTCCTTGACCCAATCAAAATTATGATCGTGCTCTGTCTGGTTCAATAGCACAGCATCCTTTGTGGTTGTGTCCGCCATAACACCACTAGCTACTCGTCTGGAATCCTCATTGCATGATATCGTGTGGTCTTCACTTGATTAGTGTTTTGGAGTGAAAAATATACAAAGTTATTGTTTTTGAACCTTATAAAAACCCAGCCCATAAAAAGATGGAAACACAATATTACATAAGTGACACAATTTGGGGCTCTGAGAAACCTGAACACACAAGTGGTGAAAAAAGGTGGCTGCTGCCTCTCCCCACTCCTCTTCCCTTTCCTCTTACTCTTAGTCTCTCATGCCTTACAAGAAATTTAGACCCTACTCTGAAACATTTGGTGACACTAGTGGAGAAGCATGAGAGCATCACATAAAAGGAGGAAGAACACAACCGAACAAGTTTGCAGTCATGGCCGTGTGTGCTACGCGATGTTGAGCGGCGCACCATCTCACTTGACTCAGCGAGGAGTGCTACCAGCTGCTGACATGATGTCGTCTTCTCTGTCACCAAACACCGATCACAAGGTGTCATGTTCTCCTCTGCATGTTTCAAAGCCCAAATTCCCAAATCGTAAGGTTACAATCTTCCAATAGCTATTGAAAAGTTCGGAGCAGTCACTAACCAATGACGTCCAGATTCTTCTTTTTGGTAAACACAGTGGCGAGAACAAGCACTAGACCGTGTCATAAACCCAGCAAAGGGGCTCAATGTTACCGGTGATGAGCGGCAATGATGACGTGACACTGACAACCGCAAACGGGTGTCCCAGGACTCGCGACCTTATGAACCTTTTTCTATCGCGGCTTCCATGGTTTGACATTCTAAACTCTGAAGATGATTTAGCTATGTTGATGAATGGTGCTTCTAATTTCTGCATAATTATTTGAATGATCCAATAGTAAGTGCATTTCTGTTATTTTATTTAAGGCCACTTGGATCAACTTTGAAATGGACAATTTCTGTCTTCATAAGGGGAAAAAATAATGGAGTGCCAAATTGTCATTGCAAATGCTGCCACATAAGCAGATCCGTTATACTTTACATCAGGGACCAATAAGCATCTGTCATTTGTGATTGGCAATAACTGAAATGTTGATTTATTTTTGTTAGGACCAGTTTGGAGGTTTGCTTAAAATCTAAAGACGTTTGGTAAATTTAGACAACTAAATTGAATTGAATGAAGAATAAAAATGGGGTTTCATTCTTTTAAAACTTTTTTTATATCTCCTTGTCTATTACACCATCGTAGAATTATTGTTTTGTCACCGATCTCCTCTGCAACCAAAGACACTAGAAACTCAAGTGGTCACGACCACCAGTGGATTGGCACTTTGAGCTTTGAGAGGCAGCATCCCTGCGTTCCGTATCACGATTGCCAAATTGTTCTTGCAAACTCCGGAGAGGTCCTCACGGTGGTTTCAACGCCACACCCATCAAGGCCATCGGTTCCCCAATCTTAGCTGGTGAAGGATCTTCCCACTGCTGACCGCTTCGCCGTCAAGTGAGGAGATCGAGGACAATTTCACAAATATTGATGGTATTTGTGGAGGCACAAGAATTCGTAAGGATGCCATTATTTTGATAAAAAGAATCTGAAAAATAAAAAAATTGTTGGTGTTTTTAGTATGTTTGAGTAAATTTTTTAAGCAAAAACTGAATTATTAAAAAATGTAAATTTTGTTTTTTCAGAAGACATAATTTTTATTTTCTGAAAAAATATGTTAAAATAACGTTTGACAATAAACAAAACTTTTTTAATATTAAAAATAAAACAACTTTTACTTTTTTAAAAGATTTTATTTAAAAAGATAAATTAAAAAAGATATTTTCTAAAAGACCATCCAAATCAACCCCACACCACTCTACACGTTAACATGAAGCCTCAAAGGGAAGTGCAAGAGCTTGTCAATTTCGTCCCCAGTAGAGCTGAACTGTTATCCCCTTAAAATTTTGTGATGCAGTCACAGATGCGACCAAACATGCAGCCTACTACGAAACTTTACGTCCTTATAAAATTAGGTTAAATAGTAAAAACCACCCTTGATGTTTGGTTAAACTGCACCCCATCTTATTCATTCTCAAAAATTGCATTCCACCTCGATGAAATTTAAATAACTAATAAAGATTAATATTTTAATATAATTTTCAGTTTTTATATAGTACATGGTGAAAAATACAAGTTAAAAATATTCAAATATTTTAAAAATAGAGTATTATATAATCTTTAACTTTTATATTTCATTAAATTAGTAAATAATTATTAAAAAAGTAAATAATAAATTACATCGATATAAATTATAATTTTAAATAATAAAAATTAATAATGGTTTATAATAACTGTAAACACAAATAATAAATTTTAAATAATAATAATAATTATTTTTAAATTTATAAATAATTTACACTATCATCTAATCAAATCATCCTATTTGTATGACGTTTCAAGATAGTGGGTATGAGACTTAATCACTTTTGCTGATATGAAAATATATGATTGGATAACAATGTAAAATTTTTTATACACCATTAGTGCGAAGAACTTAAAATAAATAAATATTTTATTTTATTATAATTTTACTTGCTTGCTAAATATTTGCCTAAGATTAGAATTATTTACAATAATGAGAGAATAATTTTACATCATATAAGATAATTTCTTATGCAATGTCATGTTAAATGCTATGCAATATTAAAATTTTAATAGGCCTAATAATATTGGATTTTATACTATTAGCTATTATTTTATTAGACTTTATCTTATTGGACATGTCAAATTTAAGAATATGTTTGTTAGTTTGAATTTTGGAAGAAAAGAAAAAGGGTTTATTGAATAAAATTTTATTATTTTTACTTGTTATCAGAATAATTAATAATTAGTAGTAATATTATTATAATCATCAATAATAGAATAAGTGGGTGAAGTACAATTTTTAACAACAATAAGGTGGAGTTCTGCGTACAATTTTTTAAGTTCGACCTCTTCTCCTTCTCCTCTCTTGGAACTGTGTACACTGTCCAGGCATCAATTCAATTCGGAGACACTAAACTAACTAAGCCGGCCAACTTCTCAGTGCCCGGTGCCCGTGCGTCCTTTCAAGTTTCAACCTTGACTTCTGCCACCACCACTATTCCGCGGTTCAGTTTTTTTCATTTCATTTCCAGCTATATGCTTTTTTCAATTGCAAAATCACTGTCAACCAATTAACAGAACTGAAATATCCCTTTTATTTATTTCAGTTTATTATCTTCTTTTCTTGATGCCATAAATTCCGTTTCTAATTTCCAGCACATAAAGCTTATGGTTTTTGGATATGGAGAAGAGCATATACACATTCCTCACCATACACCGTTGGGAGTCACTGAACTGCATGAAGTACAGTTTGGCTTCCCTGAGACCTGTCCATGGAAGGTTGGCACTGAAATTCCTGAAATGGGTCATCAATCAACCCGGTTTGGAGCTCAATCATGTCACACACATCATATGCACCACCACCCACATACTTGTTAGAGCTAGAATGCACAACTTTGCCAAAACAACACTGAGACATTTGCTGCACATGCCCATTGGCTTGAATTCTGCTTTTAGTGCTCTTATGGAGACATACCGAGTTTGCAACTCGAGCCCTGCTGTTTTTGATTTACTTATTAGAGTTTGTTTGCGAGAGAACATGGCTGGGGATGCTATGAGGGCTTTCCACTTGATGAGTTCCCGGGGGTTCAAGCCGTCTGTGTACACTTGTAACATGGTGCTGGGTTCCTTGGTGAAAGGCCGGAACGATGAGTTGTTTTGGTCGTTTTTCAAAGGAATGCTTGCCAAGGGGGTTTCTCCTGATGTTGCCACGTTCAACATATTGTTGAATGCTTTGTGCGAGCGGGGGAAGTTCAAGAGTGCTGGTTTGTTGTTGAGGAAGATGGAAGAGAGCGGTTATTTTCCAACTGCGGTCACTTATAATACTTTGCTGAATTGGTATTGCAAGAAAGGAAGGTGCAAAGTGGCGTCTGAGCTGATTGACTGCATGGCTTCTAAGGGTATTGTGGCTGATGTTTGTACATATAATGTGTTGATAGATAATTTGTGCAGGGAAGGCAGGAGTGCAAAAGGTTATTTAATGTTGAAGAGGATGAGGAAGAATATGGTTTGTCCTAATGAGATCACGTACAATACTCTTATTAATGGATTTGTTAAAGAGGGGAAGATTGGAGTTGCTTCTCGACTTTTTGATGAGATGTCATCGTTTAATTTGATTCCAAACAATATCACTTACAATACTTTGATAGATGGGAATAGTAACAAGGGCAACCTGGGTGAAGCAATTAGACTCCTAGATTTGATGGAATCAAGTGGTTTAAGGCCTAATGAAGTGACATATGGGGCTCTTTTAAACGGGCTAGCCAAGCATGATGAATTTGGATTGGTTTCCAGTATTCTTGTGAGAATGAGGATGAATGGGGTGAGAGTTGGTCATATTAGTTATACAGCAATGATTGATGGATTGTGTAAGAATGGCCTGCTTGAAGAAGCTGCACAGCTGATGGATGATATGTTAAAAGCTTCTGTCAATCCTGATATCGTTACATTTTCTGTTCTCATAAATGGATTTTTGAGGGTGGGGAAGATAAATCATGCAAAGGAGATAATGTGTAAACTGTACAGGGCTGGACTTGTGCCAAACAGGATTTTGTTCTCAACATTAATCTACAACTATTGCAAGATGGGACATGTAGAAAAGGCATTAAGTGCTTATGCAGTTATGAACCACAGTGGTCATGTTGTAGACCGATTCACATGCAATGTGTTGGTTTCAACTTTTTGTAGATACGGGAGACTTGAAGAGGCTGAGTATTTTATGGATCACATGAGCAAGATTAATCTTGATCCTGACTCTGTTACTTTTGATTGCATTATAAGTAGTTATGGAAATTTTGGTCATCCATTAAAAGCATTTTCAATGTTTGATAAAATGATTAGTTTAGGCCATTGCCCAAGTCATTTTACATATAATGGCCTATTGAAAGGACTTTGCGTTAGTGGACATATAAAAGAAGCCATGACATTTATGCATAGAGTTCGTTGCATTCCTTACGCCATTGATAATGTTTTCTACAACACAATACTTACTTGGACTTGTAGATCAGGGAATTTATCAGATGCAGTTTCCCTTATTTATGAGATGGTTACAAATAATTTCCTGCCTGACAGTTATACATACACTAATCTTATTGGATTGCTATGCAAGAAGAGTAAAATGGTTGCTGCACTCCTTTTCTTGGAGAAGGCAATTGAAAAAGGATTACTATATCCAAATACTGCTGTGTGCACTTGTTTAATTGGTGGTCTTCTTAAAGAAGGACATTCAAGAGCTGCTTTGTATATTTTTGAAGATATGCTGAACAAAGGGGTTGCCCCTGATACTATTGCATTCAATGTGCTTATGGATCAATACTCAAGGAAGGGGAAAATGTCTAAGGTTAATGATATCCTTTCAAAGATGAGGAGTAGAGGTATAGGCTTCAATTTAGCTACTTACAATATTCTCCTGCATGGATATTCAAAGAGACATGCGATGGCAAAATGTTCTACACTGTACAATGACATGATCAGACATGGTTTCAAGCCAGATAGGTTAACTTGGCATTCTCTTATTCTTGCGTATTGTAAATCTGGAGCGTTGCATGTTGCTGTAAAAATTTTAAGAAGGATAACACTTGAAGGTTCCATAGCTGATTGTTTTACATTTAACATGCTAATTGCCAAGCTTTGTGAAAGGGATGAGATCAAAATGGCCTTTGATCTGGTAAAGCTGATGAATCTGTTGGAAGTTATTCCTAATGTGGATACATACAATGCCATTTTCAATGGACTTATTAGAACTTGTGCTTTCGACAAAGCCCATTATGTATTGCAAGCCTTGTTGGAAAATGGTTCTTTTCCTACATGTAAACAATATATAACTTTAATCAATGGCATGTGCAGAGCGGGAGATATAAAAGGAGCAATGAGGCTACAAGATCAGATGCAATCACTTGGTGTCAGCTCCCATGATGTTGCTATGAGTGCTATTAGTAGGGGGCTCGCGCGTTCAGGGAAGACTGAAAATGCTGTTTGGGTTCTTGAGTTCATGCTTGAGAAGCAAATGATTCCAACTACTGCCACTTTCACCACTTTAATGCATGCTTTTTGCAAAGAAGCTAATGTTGCAAAGGCTTTAGAATTGAGACGTATAATGGAACAGTGTCATTTGAAGCTTGACGTTGCTACATACAATGTTCTTATATCTGGCCTTTGTGCTAATGGTGATGTTGAGACTGCTTTTCAACTTTATGAAGAGATGAAACTGAGAGATCGTTGGCCCAGCACCTCTATATATACAGTTCTTATTGATTCATTTTGTTATGGAAATTATCATAATGAAAGTGAAAAGCTTTTGAGGGATTTACAGGCCAGGGAATTGGTTAGTTTGGATTTACATGGAGGCACCGAAAGATTGAATGAGTTATTGATGATTGCCAGGAAAGAATTGATTCGCTTGAGATACAAAAGGAGAAGAAATTTTGGTTGATCACTATAAACTTTTCTTTGGCCAAAATGTGAGTTGGAAGATGCAGCGTAGACAACAGTGTTGTTACTCAGCCTGATGTGATATTGTTGACATGGTTTGCATTACATTGCTCTAGTCTCAGTCTTTTTGGTTTCTTGTACTGTACTAGCAGCCTTAATTATTAATTTTGTTGTAGTAGTGGTTTTTTTAATCATTGTACCTATTTATCAATTTCTTTTACTCTGCAACAGGTTTGATTTCACATGAAGCAAAAACCCCCTTCTCAGGATAAGGTTGCAGGCGGTGAGTGGAGATGCTGTTTCAGTGTACAACAATGCTTTAGCATATCTGAGTTTCTTTTCTTTTGTTTGTATACTGAACGGAAGGGGTGTTTTGGGATTTGGACGCTTCCACCAAGAACTCATGACTGATTGGCATGTCCTGTGTGCAATTGTGTGCAGAGAGTCAATTGCCTTGGGTTTATCATGAGGACTAAGGCTTTCCGGACCCAAGAAAATCAAATTCATTCAGTGCTTTATGCTTGCCTTTCATCCCCACCTCTTCCAGACCTCATGGCTATAATTTCCAAAGCATCCTCATCCTCTCCTTTTCTGATATCTGGTAAATTCCATTCCTTTTACACCTTCAATCCCTGTCAAGCTGTTTCCTTGTTTGCTGACAAAGTTTGAATTTTCATATGCATTATGTGGGGTTGTTGCACAAGTTGTAGATGGTGATGTGGTCAATTCAACAGGGGAAAGGATATCTTTTGGTCAATTTTGCTGATACTTTTGCTGTTTAGAAAAAGCTGGATTGGATATGGTTACATTTAATTTTAAGAGACGTAGTGTTGTCGAATTTGCTACTTATAACAATGTGCATGGATAGATGAGTTCATCAAGGATGAATTTGTAAATAGGACTATATGAAAATGATTAACTAAATGAATAATAGCTTGCATGAATTATTTTTTGGTACATGTTTGCATTAATTTGAGGAGGGCACTTGTTAAGTGGGGGCTCTCGATTTTTTACTATTATGTTCTTTCATGTATCATTGTAGAGACCAAGGATACAAATTTTGGGGTAAAGTTTGCATCTCTGATACAACTTTTGCTCCTCCCATTTTATTTTAAATTCTAAATTATCTACGTTCTAGCACATGGACTCTTAACCCAATCCACATTAAATATCTACTATCTTTTTTCTTTTCTTTTCTTTTTCCCGTGCTGTGGTTACTTTTTGACTGGAATTGAAACAGGATTGGGTTTTTATGCTAATACGAAATTTATTTGGTGTGTGGTTATAGTTTGCACATCACAATCTTGCAGTGGATGCTTTTTATTCTGGTCTTCGTGATGAGAAGCCTGGTAATTACTGGGATGTATAATTTTCAATGGCAGTACTGCAAGTTGGGGTCACCTGACCAGTTGAGGATATTCAAAATCAAAGTGGTGGAGCTCCATCTACTTTCCTTCCACTCTGGCCTTCAAAAGTGCCTTTTCTACTGGAAGGGAATGGTGAAAATACAAACGATTAGTGTACACTGGTGTATGAAGAAAACAACCGGCAGATTAGCAACCTTGAAGTTCAGACTCATGAAGTGAGGGCTAATGTTCTATATTTTTGCGTTTGTTGTTAGGTAGTTAGTTGGAAGAAAAAGTAGTAAAAAGTCACTCGTTTTCTCAACAGAAAATAAAAAATAGGAAACAAGCGTGAAGAAAAAGGTATCCCCTTTTGGGTTGGGCATAGTACTCCACTTTCTTGACATTTTCTGGCCTCTGAATGGTTAGCTCCTGTGCTGAAAATTCCTGCCCTCGTAGTTGCTAGGCACTTAGACTAGCTTTAGCAACTGCTTAGTGATGCTTCTACTACATGCTTAGAATAGGCTACTTCCAAATGGTGTGTGGATAGCTCTGCTATCGATTCTATATCTCTGGCAAAATAGTGGCTGACATTCTTTACCGAGGGAGAAACTAGGCAACTCATTCAATTATTGTTTGAAGTCAGAAACCTAGATCAAACCCAAGACCCAAACTCCACTCGATTTCATTCTTTGAGAATGCTTGGATGTGCTGACAGCCTCTGGGTTTTAGTGGTGGAGACTTCTCCATTCTGATTTCGCTTCTTTTCTATTTCTCTCCATTTGTTTTTCTTCTGTCTTCTATTTCTCTTTTGCTTTCACGCTTGTCCGGATTATAAAATTTGATGCTACTACATTTTATGTGGAAAGTTGAAACTCTCTTGTGGAATCTTAAGTGTGTGACACTGCATACTTGTTATCTGCATCTCTATTTTGGCCTTCTGGGTCTGGGCTGTACTGCTTTCCTGGTGAGCCATACTCCAATTGATTTTTCTGTTACATCCCTGTTTTCTGCTGCATGTATCTAAGTGAATGAGCGGTTTGGGTGATTTTTCTGCTTCTCTGTTAATGTGCCATCTGCAACTAGGTTTAATCTTTTTTTCTCTCTTTATCATGCTAAGAATATGAGCCCCCATAGCATACTCATTTCCCTCTGTCTGTTCTTGATGTGATCTGTGATGTACTGTTCTTTTTCCTTGTCCTCTCTTCTTCTCACTAACTTGAATTTTATTTGTATCTCTAATAATATTTGCAATTCTCACTTTGTTGCAATTTTCTATATATGTTACTGGTTGGAATGTAATTCTTGCATCTTCAATGACAGATCTTTGGACAAGTAAGTTTTGTGGGATCGGATTAGAAGCTTAACATCTATTTGGTGTAAAGAACATAGTCTTTTTAGAGGAATTTCCTTCTCAAGTATGTTGAAAGCTTGGAAAGCTAATCTACATTGATGGCCTTTTCTCTAGCTAGTTTTTGTTTTTTGTATAGAGGATCTATTGTCCTCCCGTCTTCTCAACAAAATTCTATTTTATTTAAAAAATAAATAAAATAAAATAGTGTTCAGCTCTCAGGACAATTTTTTTTTTTCAAAACACTTCAAGATGAGTACCAGATCTTATCTTGAATATTATTGAACATTTCATTTTTATGTAATTTGGACTTTACTCTTTTAAAAATACACCAGTTGCTATAGCTATGCAAGCCACCAATTGCTACAAGTGCATTGTTAAACTACTGGCAGGTGGCAGCTAAATCATTATCTAGTTCTTCTTGTTTGTATTCTTTCTTTTCTTTGTCATTTTCTGTTCCCTTTTGTTCAGCCTTTTTAAGCCACAAGAAGTTCACGTGCATGTCTTTCCTCCTGTAGGCTAGGTGCTAGGGGGATTGGTTGTGCAGCTGGTGTTCTTGGGATGTAGGAATTGCAATTCAAAGATTAACAAGTTGGGGCTGAATGGCATCCTTTGAGACTGCATGTTTCTCTGGTTAGTTATTATTATCGTTTGAACATTAATGTTTAGTTATGAGATTAAATCGTTTTCTTCTGGTGCCGATTCAGGCAGGTCCACATGTGAATTATATAACATTCTTTCTTTGTTGTCTTTTCAGCAGTATAGGTATAATAAAAGCATGTTTCAGAGAAATGTTTTTGATGAATCCAAGTGCTAGACTCTGTACGATAATGAGACAACTAAAATGGGCTACTTCTGGTTTGTTATTGTCTTGGCATTTCTGCCACTTGAGGCTATAGTGCTGTTTGAGCTCTCCAGATTCTTAGGCCAGCCATATGGTTTAGTCCTTGCCATCAATTTTAGCTAATCCGATTGCTTTAGTTAATTTAGCTAGGCAGCACCCAGTTTTTTATGGTCTTCTTGAGCAAAAATTATGGTTCAAGAACAATCAGTTGTTCGTCAGTCTTCAGTTAGCAAGTCATGAGGATGATCATCATCTGATTATCTATGATGCAGCAGTTTAGGTACCTGAAACCCAAGAGAATGCCAGGCTGTTGTGCTTAGCAGTACCATGTTCCTTAATTTTGATAGGCTATCCTCCGCAGACCCTACTTGGTAGGTGCCTTATGCATTGGGTTGCCTTACCTCTCTATCACCTTGCTACTACTTTTTTTCCCCCTGGAGTTATGTCAAAACCCTATAAACCCAACAAACTAAGTTCTGTATCCGGCAGATTGGTTCACAGAATTTTGGACATCACTGCAGTAAATTTGGAAGGGTATTGTTTTATGAAGAAATGGATAAATGTTGTCCGTTTAAATAAATTCGCATCTTGCCAACTTTGTTAGTTTGAGGCTTCGGTTAAAGGCAAGTTCTGCTGCGATTCTGAAATGTTTGGGATCATCATGATCAGTATTCGTTTGAATAAGGTCCCTTGATGTTAACTAGACGTTTTAATTAATGGTTTAAACTATTCTAGGTTGTAGTATGGTGACTTGCGTGTTGGTAATTGTAAACAGACCCCAAAATTGTTTGAACATGTTTCATGAGTGTTGATTAGTGTTGAAGCGAAACTTGTTTATGTTTGTTTTTGCTTTTGGCATGAAAGATTTAGTGAAAAACAGTTGCCATGCACCACTTTCCCAACGAAGTAAAATTCCTTGACCCAATCAAAGTTATGATCGTGGTCTGTCTGGTTCATGAGCACAGCATCCTTTGTGATTGTGTCCGCCATAACACGACTAGCTTCTTGTCTGGAATCCTCATTGCATGATATCGTGTGGCCTTCACTTGATTAGTGTTTTGGAGTGGAAAATATACGAAGTTATTCTTTTTTTAACCTTATAAAATCCCAGCCCATAAAAAGATGGAAACACAACATCACATACATGACACAATTTGGGGCTCTGAGAAAACTGAACACAAAGTTGTGAAAAAAGGTGGCCACTGCCTCTCCCCATTCTCTTCCCTTTCCTCCTACTCTTAGTCTCTCAAGCCTCACAAGATATCTATACCCTACTCTGAAACATTTGGCGACTCTACTGGGAAAGAAAAAGAGCATCACATAACATGAGGAAAAAGACAACCGAACAAGTTCGCAGTCACGGTCATGTGGGCTACACGGCACAAGCTCGTTTTCCGATGTTGAGCGGCACATCACCTCACTTGACTCGGCTAGGAGTGCTACCAGCCACTGATCGTTGGCCTAACACCTCTATATATACAGTTCTTATTGATTCATTTTGTTATGGAGATTATCATAATGAAAGTGAAAAGCTTTGAGGGATTTACAGGCCAGGGAATTGGTTAGTTTGGATTTGTATGGAGGCAACAAAAGATTGAATGAGTTATTGATGATTGCCAAGAAAGAATTGATTCTCTTGAGATACGAAAGGAGAAGAAATTTGTCAGTTACTTTTATTTACTCTGCTACAAGTTTAATTTCACATGAAGCAAAAACCCCCTTCTTAGGATAAGGTTGCAGGCAGTGAGTGGAGGTGTTGTTTCACTGTACAAGAATGCTTTAGCATATCTGAGCTTTTTCTTTTGTTTGTATACTGAACTGAAGGAGGGTTTTGGGATTTGGACGCTTCTACCCAGAACTCATGAGTGATTGGCATGTCCTGTGTGCAGTATCAATTGCCTTGGGTTTATTATGCGGAATAAGGCTTTCTGGACCCAAGAAAATCAAATTCAGTCAGTGCTTCATGCATGTCTTTCATCCCCACCTCTTCCAGACTTCATGGCTATAGTTTCCAAAGCATTCTCATCCTCTCCTTTTCTGATAACTGGTAAATTTCATTTCTTTTACACCTTCAATCCCTGAAGTTTCAATCTGTTTCCTTGTTTGCTGAAGAAGTTTGAATTTTCGTATGTGTTATATTGGGTTGCTGCACAAGTTGTAGATGGTGATGTGGTCAATTCAACAGAGGAAAGGATTTGTTTTGGATAGTTTCGTTTTCAATTCCTATAGGCATGATGGCATTTTTGCTGATACTTATGCTGTTTAGAAAAAACTGGATTGGATAGTTACTTTTAATTTTAAGAGACATAGTGTTATGGAATTTGCTACTTAGAACAATGTGGATGGATATATGAGTTCGTTAAGGATGAATTTGTAAACAGTTTTTCTATTTTAACACTCGGTTTGGTTGTTTGCATATAGCCACCATAGAGCACCGTAGAAGGCTCATGTGTGGGGTTTAAAATTTTGGTCCACCATAGTCAAGCCTGTAATGAAAAAACTTGCTCCCCCAAGTTGGTTTCCATCCCTCTCAGTAAAACTTTCCCCCATTCCTTGAAACTCAAAGGAAGCTCTCAGCCTCTCCTACCTCCGGCCCAAACACCTCCCTATTATTTGTTGGAGAAGCCCCCACCACCGATTCCACCATCCTCGGCGTTCCACCCTCCTTGGCATTGCAGAACCACAAATCTTCCCGCACCACCGGCTCGAATCCTTGTTGGCGTCCCACCCTTAAGATCCCCCAATTTGCTTCCCCCACCATCGGCTCGGACCCTCCTCAGCGTCCCACCCCTCAAAACCCCAATTAGCTTCCCTCGCCATTGGTTCCACCCTTGTCTTCAGTTGCAGAATCCACCCTCCTTGGCAGCGCGGTTTGTGACTATCCGTGGTTTGTCCCGTTCCTTTACTCCCATACTTTGTTCTTACTTCTGTCTTGCAAGTTTGGATTTTTGAGTAAAGTAGAATTTCCTTTGACATGTTGTTTCAAAGGGTTGCAAATTTCTTTCCTATTATTATGTACTGCATCCTGCTTTGTTTGTTTAGAACTTTGGTGCTACTGTTATGATTTGATTTTAGTTAAATCTTAAGCACATTTTAGCACGTCAGACTCCTGTCAAGTTGTATTTTTCACTGCAATGTTAGTTGTGTTCTTGACTTTGGTTTTCCTTGATGACTGTGTCATTGAGTGTGGTTGAGAGATGCCAATTTATCCTTGTGAGTGAAATGCTTGGGCTAGAAGATTGGTTTATGTTGCTATGCTGAATTTGTAATTGCATGCTTCCTGCAATATTTCTGTGAATCTGTGACATATGATTGGAGTTAAGTATATGTGCAGGGAGTATATTTTAATTTGGTTGCTAATTCATTTGCAAAAGATTTTGGAATTGTGTAACTAGACTTCACTTGAGTGTGGGCATTGTTCTCCTCAGATTGTGTGTGGGTTCTTTTCTTGGTAAGTGGTTGTGTTCTAACATCTCTATTTTATTTTTTCTTAGACTGTATGGTTCTTTTTCTTTGGGTTCTCATCTCGCTATTTTTTTTTTGCACTTTATGTTCATTGCTTCAGGGTTTGTTGCTAAATTTGTGTTGGTCTTGGTTCTAAGTGTTCTTGTCTTGTGCGATTGATATATTTTTATCAATAATGGTCTAGCTTGTCTGATTGGAAACACAGATGTATGAATTGCAGTCAAGAAATTCCATTGTCTGTATGAAGACTGATAACCATGATATTGTCATCATTGAACCACATGAAAAGCCTTATTGTTATTTAGAATATGTTGGTACTTATATAAATTAATTAAGCCTAAACCTTTCATTTTTTGTTCAGTATGATAAGCCTGTAATGGGGGAACTCCAGTGCACATCCCTGTAGCCAAAAGTGGTTATTAGGCTGGTTTGGCTTCCATGGGTAGAGATGCTTTCCTCACTTGTGAACTGGTTCGGATAGACTGCCAGCCAGGGTGTTGAGAGGAGTGATTACAAGAAGATAGGCTGCAAACTCAGGGTAAAGACAATTCTATTTCGCTTTTCTAATCAGATTATTGTAATAACTAGCTTTACAATGCTTTACCTATGTGATGTGGTTATTATCATGTGTTGCATAGCTTCAATGCAGAGTGCCTTTTTTAGCATGAGTGATTAAATAAATTTATCGAAGAAATTATTTTAAATTTGAGTTTTTTGGGTTCTGTGAAAACCTTTCAATGGTAATTAATTTTGCATTGTTAGCTGTAGACTTGTGCCACCCCTACAATGAATTTCATGCTCTAGAGGATCAAGAAAATCCTACTTCCCTCAAACAATTTTACAACCTATAAATTTGAGAATTTATTGAGAAACTACCCAAAAGAAACTAATTATAAACACAAAAGGATAAGTCCTTCAATCTAGCGGGCAAATGGATATGTCTCATTTAACTTTAGTATAAGTATAATGCATTGCTGGTCTTCAGCAAAAGTACACACAGTGGTTGTGTTTGACCCTTTGGCCTTTCAACCTTGCTTGTTGGCTTTGATCCATACACTGGGGCATCATCCCTGTTCCAAATAGATCCTTCTGGTCTATTCTCAGCTTGGAAAGCTAATGCAACTGGTAGAAACTCAAATTTTATCAGGGAGTTCCCAGAGAAGAACTACAAGGAAACTTTTGGTCAAGAAACCGTAAAATTGGCAATCCGAGCACTGCTTGAAGTGAGTTCATTTGTTCTTTTGGTTTTTGTGGAAGCAAACTTGAATTTATTATTTATCTAGGCTCTTTGCTGTGGCATTTCAAGATCTTTCTTCTTGCAAATGCTTAAGGACATAGGCATTCTTCCTTTCTGCTGTTTGAATGTGCCTGTCTTTTAATGCTCTCAATGGCTTGGGGGAAATTTTAAGGGCTTCTTCAGTTCCATGTGTTTGCAAATTAGTGAGTTGAAAATTAGAAGGAACTTTTGATCAATCACTTGCATATAAGAGTGAACTGATACACATTCATCTACTTGATTGGGATAGTTGGGCTGAACTGACTTTTCCTACTAGTTTAGATTGGTGTTAAGTAGTTGCCTTATATATTTGAGATCCCTTCTTTTTTATTCCAGATATAGATAGAGTTTCCTGTTAAATATGGTCATAAATAATAGTTAATATAGTACATCAAGCTTGGTATAATACAAGCGTATATCTATATTTTTTAGAAGACACACCTCTTCATAAGACTAAAGCACAAATCTTATGCACCGATTTATATAGACATATACTTGTGTTTCAATACAAGATTCAAGCCTAACTTTCAATATACATTTTATGATATTCCTAGCTTTCAAGTCTTGGTTAATTGATAGATGTTCCTGCAAACTGTGTGGCACATTATTTTGCATGATCGTTATATATTTGGAGCTGGACCTCTGAATATGCTTCACTTATGACTTTTCCTTCTTGGCATATGAAATAAGGTCGTTGAGAGTGGAGGCAAGAACATTGAAGGTGCTGTGATGACTAAGGAGCATGGCCTGCGTCAACTGGAGGAAGCTGAGATTGAAGCTGAGAAAGTAGTTGCTGAGGTTGCAAAGAAAGCCCCTTTCTAAGGAGACATGAGCTGTCTTCTGTTTATTTTGTTTCGTATTATTCGAGCATTGTTCTTACGTAGGTGTTGCCAAGTACTTAATGAAGCTGAAAATTTGATGCCATTGCTGAGATTGAAACAAAGAAAAGCAGTTGCAACAGAAGTTCTTCTAAGGGGATAGGATTTTACTTGTGTGTTTCTTGTTATATGATTTAATGTTTAATTTGATTTGCTCGTGAATTACTCTTGCTTCTTGTTCATTCAAAATGACTATTTTATTATTTTGGGGTCATTCTCAAATAGTATTTGTTTGTCAAATTAATTATTGTTCGTGGAGATCACAAATTGAGTTGAGAGGTGCACCAGGAAATCCAAGATTATCATAACTAGGCACAAAGTTGCAAACAGTTTCAATATTATCATACAAGTATATTTAAGTAATATATATATCTTTGTTATTTATAGTATTAAATAGTGTAAAAGCTGAAACTAATGTAATATAATTTGTTTTTATACACAGTTAGTGTATTTATAGTTATTTTTATTGAACTTACAACTATACTCTCATTTACAATCTAGCTTGCAAATGGATAAGTCTTTTAAGTTGATATTAATTATGTGTGCGTGCTTATATACACATAAGTGGTGTTTATTAAACTTTAGAAAATAATATGTTATGCTATATATGAATTACCAGCAATGGTTTTATTTCCTTCTTAAGTTATTTTTGAATTGGAAATTAAAGCAAAGTGAAACTTGTTCAAGAGAATTGGAAAATAGGCTTGGTTCAAAAAGATAGAGCCAAGGACTTTGAAAGACTTATGGGAGCAATTTTTTTTTAAAAAAAGAGACATGTAGGATTACTAGCATGTTCTAAAAATTACTAGTGTCTGCAAAACAAGTTACCAGTGACTCATGTAAAATTACAAGTATCGATAGTTCAATTCAAAGGGAATTCTAATCATTTTAGCACAAGTGTCATTTGTATTTGTTAGTATTGGTCCTAAAAATGGGTTACAAGCTAAGAAAACCTATAATTAAGTTGAGTAAGGCTTATGGGAGTGGAAATTTTTTTTGAAGAGACATGCAGGTTTATTAGCATTTTCCAATAATTACCAACATTTTCAAAAGTAGTTACTAACGAATCATGTCGAATTAATAACATTTAACTATCCAATTCAAGGGGAATTCTAATAATTTTAGCACTAGTATCATTTGTATTTGTTGGTATTAGTCCTAAAAAAAGGGCTACATGCTAAGGAAGCTTTGAATGAAGTTGAGTAAGACTTATAGGAGTGGAAACAAATTTTTGTGAAAAGACCTGCAAAATTACTAGCATTTTCCAATCATTATCAATGCCTTTAAAAATAGTTACTAGTGATGCATGCCAAATTACCACCTTCTAACAGTCTAATTCAAGGGAAATTTAATCATTTTAGCATTAGTGTCATTTGTATTTATTGGTATTGGTCCTAAAAAAGGGTTACAAACTATGAAAGCCTTTAATTAGGTTGAGTAAGTCTTATGGGAGTGGGAAATAAAATTTGAGGAGACCTGCATGATTACTAGTTTTTTATATAACTACTAGCTTAATTAGAACAAATTACCAGTATACTGTGCGAAATTACTAGCAATGAGCAATCCAATTTAAGGGGAATTCTAATCATTTTAGCACTAATGTCATTTTTATTTATTGGTATTGGTGCAAAAAAGGGCTACATGCTATGAAGACTTTAATTAAGTTGAGTACAACTTATGAGATTGGAAAAACATGTTTTTGAAGAGATCGGCATGATTTCTAGCATTTTCATAGAATTACTAGTGTCTTCTCAGTAAATTACCAACATATTATGCCAATTTACCAACAATGAGCAACCCAATTCAATGGAAATTCTAATAATTTTTGCACAAGCGTCATTTTTATTTTTGGTATTGATACCAAAAAAGGACTATAGGGTATAATGTCAAGATACCAGCTGTAACCAGTCAATTTCAATGTGCATTTTAATTACTTTAGCCCTGCTGTCATTAATTTATTTTTGGGAATTGGCACCAAAAAAGTTCAAGAGACTATGGGAGCCTTTAAATAGGTTGAGTAAGGCATGAGATTGGAAGCTTCAACTTCAATTCCTTCAAAGATTTGTTAACCAGCAGTAAAGTAAAATTTCATTAGTATTTCATACATTACATCTACATAAAAAATGAATGGTATATTTGATTGCACAATTGACAAGTTTACAATGGATAACTCAAGATTTTATCATTATACCATTCACTATAAGCTATCTTAGATAACAACAATCAATATTGTGCCATCAAATAAAGCATCTTCAATAGGGTAATCATAGAGCTAACAAATTCAAAAAGTACATATTTATATTGCTCTTCAAAATCCTTTAAAAGTATGCTTTAGCTCTTGGGCTATCTACTTCACTTGGCAAATAAGGTAATCTTCCAACAACATATCTTGAGTCTTCTAATACATAGTGCATGGTAAATCAAAGAGTCCAAAACAATGCAAATCTAATTATAATTAATACAACCTGGAAAAGAAGACACCATCAATAATCCTATACATGAATAAGTCCCAAAAAAAAAATATACGTGTGGTTTACATGCCTGCACTCTTAAAAAAAAAATTTTGTAGTTTATATACCTGCACCCTTAGACAACTGTTCTGCTCAGCAGATTGAAAAAAAGAAAAAGTTGCAAATCCACTTGGTGGCAAGTTAGATGACTGTGATCCAATAAATTTTCCTAAAAATTAGGAACTGAAACATTTTCCTTGATGCAGACACCCCTCGATTGTTGCATAATAACAGAATAAAAAAAATCAAACAAATATCTTATAATTAATATTTAAAATTGACCATCAAACAAAGATCATCTAAAGTGTCTTTTCATTTTTCAGTGGGTCCACTAAACTATGAAATAGCATTTTTATCTTATGATTCAACAAAGAAATAAACACTATACAATTGCTTTTGCAACCCAATACTATCAATACTTGGCATTCATCTTGCATTCACTATCATGGCTGAATAATATCCTTTCTTATGCAAAGTACGGCATAGATAAATATAAGGCCACTCTCATCACTTGATCAAACCACTCACCAAAACATAAGATGCTAATAAAACAGTTCAAAGTTAAATAAATAAATAATCCAACAAATAAGGACCCCAATTTGGATTAACATAACAATGCAAATGATGCAATGACAATTTATTCATAGTAGTTTGCAGCTATAAAAAAATTTCCCAGTTAGTTTGAGACATATTTACTCATCAAATGAGATACAAGCAATAATAACTAATAAGCAAATATCAATATTTGCATGATTTATAACAGAACAAATGAGCAAAATCTATGCCTTTGCTAGCTTCTTTGGTGGAATGTTAAAATTCACGTAAAATTAAATGCCCAATTCAATTAGAGAGAAAGAATAGTATCACAATATGAAAATAAGTCGTACGTAAACTTTCAAAGATCAATCAAATTAAAATTCTCAAACATAGAAGTGAGCTGCCAGACAACACTACCATGCTTTGGCACGAATCTCATGATTTTCACCCCAATTGTTTATCAAGGGATACAAGTTCAAACCATCACAAACTCTTACAAGAATAAATTGAAAATAAATAAGTAGTTAGACTGTTACCTAGAGGTTGGGGATTTTGATATGATATAGATATTTAGTGAATTTCTTGAACTGTGTTGTTGGATTGAATTGATGGATGATTGCTCCTGTGATTTCTATTCAAGGTATGAGATATTTGTTTTTCTTAGTTTGAATTGGTGGTTCATAATCGGATTGGGAAATTTGGCTATGAATTTATTCTAGGGTTCAATAACATAATTTTCAGAATTTAGTAATAAATTTTCAGAATTATGGACTTGTGAATTGAAATTTGTTCTTAATCCCTCTTTTTGTTAAATCTAATTCAAGGAATTGATTGGTTTTGAGGGGAAGAGGAGCGTTCATTATACTAAGGAATTGGAAATTAACTAATAAAAGTTAGTGTTATATTTTATTTAATATTTACTTTAGTTATACTTATTTTAACATGATTACTAAATTGTTTAATATTAAATGATTCAAAATACAATTCTTTTGTCTCGATTCAAGATGCCTTGATGCGAGAAGATATGCACTAACCCTTTTAAATTTATAAAAGTACTTCCAGTATTTTTGAAAGACAAGGTACAATGAACTTGAAAAAGAAAGTGGCATTTTGATCATGAGATTAGAGCACATTAATTGTTGTAAACAATTTATCGCCTGGTATATAAATATTGATAAGTAATTAAGTAGGCTATATACGATTTTATTTTATTTATAATTACTCTAATTTTATGTCAAAAATTACATACAACTCTGTATCACAAAAAAAAAAAGTTGGTTTAATTATTCTGCAGGTCCTTGTAATTTTACTTAACTTTCAATCATCAGGTCCCTATAGTTAAAATTTTTTTAATTAGATTCCTATATTGTATAAAATTTTTCAATTTTTAATTAGATTCCTATAATGTATAAAATTTTTCAATTAAGTTCCTACTGGTAATAATAGTTATAAAAAACAGAATATTCCTAGTATATTTCATTTTTATCTATCTCCATCTCCTTCTACATCATCTATTTTCCATCCCCACCATTGAAAGAACCATACCCAACCTATCCAAACCATCAATGAATCAAAACACTAAAAAACACAGCAAATCAAAATAACAATACCCATTTTGCATAATTTGCAAGAAATCATTCCATAAATTGTAATCAAAACCCAAACAAGAACCAAAAAACCAAGAAAATTAACAAAAAAGAAAGGGAGGAAAGCTTCCTCCAATAACCGTGAGCCAGAAATGCTGCATCAAGCCTTCCTCCTTTGTTGCTTCGAGTTGCCCACATTCTCCATTGTTGTTCGCGCCCCCCTCCCCAAATCGCAGTCTTCCTTCTCCACCACACCATAGCGAACCCTCATAGTACGCCATTGAAGCCACATGTTGTGAGCTCGTCGGATCTACCACTAAGGTTGCCGATTTGGTGCTGCCGCTTCTTCCTTCTTCGTTACATCATAGCCACCAACACCCTTTTTGGGCCACTGTTGATTTCTAGTACATCACCTTTCAGCCCCTTCTTTTTTTGTAATACCTGGTGTACATGTATCAGTAGACAAGTCCCATACGACCCTAGAGTCCCCTGGGACCCACCCTGGTTGTCAGGTCCTGAATTTCACTAAGTCCAGATCCCACATCTTCTTGGAAGACTATATGATAGAGCCACATTATTGGGACCAAAAGTCCTAGTAATTGCTCTCCAAAGAAAAATAAATTCAAGAATGATTTTTAATGAATTTTAGAAAACCTCTAGACGTTTTATTTTTAGTTCACAAGTTTAGAAAATCGTAAGAATTCTCGAATTTGAACTATAACTCAAAAATTAGATTTTGATTAGTTGGAGTTTTGATTGTTTTTTATATTTTATTTGAATCCAAATGGGGGGTAATTCCTTATTTATATTTATGTTTTAAAGTCAATTGACAGTAAAATAAATAAGTGAGTACAGAGGTAACCCAAGTGCCTGATGATAGTAAAATGCAATAGCTAAACTTTGCTGTCACTGCTATAACAGTCGCATGAGTGAAATCTTGTGGTCTGGATGTTCTGAGGACCGTTATGGCGGTCATAAGTGCACAGTTCATGGATACGAAATGGCTAGACCGCTATAACAGTCATATGTGAGCAAGTTTACACAGTGCAATCTCCCTGACCACTATAACAGTCATATACCATTATAGCGGTCTCCCTGAGCGTAAACATACCCAACAAACGATGCATTTTTCCTTATGAGCCCTCCCCATTATAAACCCCATTGGGCTCCCTTCTGCCAGAAAGCAAAACCAAAGCTCCACCCTCCCAAACCCTCATTTTCTATCTTTTTCTTCAATCTCAATATTCCAATCTAGCTCCCTTAAATTATCTAGGTATATATATGTTGTTAACTTATTCTCCAGTCTCTCCATTCTTTCATGATCTTGAGCTGAGTATTTATATTTCTCTCATTGTTGTCAAGTGGAGGTGCTCCCCCAATGTTGTTAGTGTATGTTTAGAGCAGTCCAGAGCTTCCCATATGTTGTTTATGAGTTTTACTGTTTAAATGGCAGACATTGGTACCATTCCTCCTCCCTAGAGTCCCCGTGGTGTTGGTGCTTCACAGTCTACCTCTCCAGGTGAGTGGGTTCAGATCCTTTGACCCTTATGTTGGTCATTAGAGGTAATTTCTTTAATTCATAACATGATTATTTGATTTTAGAGAATAATTTAAGAGATTTGAGATTATGATTGGTTATCAAAATTATTCAAAAGGATAATTTTTAACATGAGCATGAAATAGTTATTTTAATATAAACTCATGGGACGACCATTATTGTTAAAATAATTTTTATCAAAGAGCTAGAATATGATTATGACTTAATTTAGAGACTTTATGAATTTTCCCTAGTGATTATGAGATTAATGTAATTGTGTATTATGGAGTTTTATGCCTAGAAAAAAGCCCAAAGCTGAGATTTAGAGAAAATAACATATTTTATGAATTAGAGATTAGACGGTAACTATAGAGAAACAGACAGTGAGTTAATGACTGAACCCCAATCGTTAACCTTGGTACCAAATTGTCCGAGAGGACAATCACACAGAGCAGAGAATAGAACCTAGTTAGATATCCAATTTGGATCCCATATAATAGAGAAATTGTCATGTCATGGTTGACATGCATAACCAGAGAATTTATATTTTGTTATGTGAGGCGTAACCTGAGATCTCTGTTTCTCTAATAGATTTCTATTCTTTATGCTTTACCAGAGATTTCTAGTTTTATTTCCTTTATGATTATATATATAAATATGATTCCAGAGTTATTGCATTAATCAATTTTTGATGACTTTAAATGTATATATATCCTTGTTGTTATCCTGTGAGAGGGTTATGGGTGAGGGCATACTTATTGAGTTTTAGATGAAACTCACCTCTCTCTCTTTTTCATTACTGATACATTAGCTGTTGCGGGTCCCTCTCAGCCAACTCCTCCTCAGCTGTAGAGGTTTCTAATGGTGAGCTTCAGCTCGGAGTGAATTGTCTTTTTGCATTTTGTATAGTGATAGAGTACTCCAGTGTATATTGCAGGCAGGGTCCTGGACCATACAGATACTTGCATTGATTTATCATTATTATTTTGTATTTACATGATGATAGTTTTATGGATATTTTGTATAGAGAGCAACTCATATATTTTGTATCATAGAGATAGATTTAGAGTTTGATTATGATATGTTATTGATGAGGAGCATGATTTCAAAAGAGCAAAAGATTTATTAAAGATGAAATGATATTTTATAAATGGAATTTATTATTAAATTATGCATATAGAGAGACTTAGAGGTCATGAGGCTTACGTGGGGATGTGATTCTTCACATGCCAGTCACGTTCTCAAGTCGAGTCGTGACATTTTTCCTCTTGTGGGTGTTGTTGGAATGACCAACATTGAAAACCAAAGCCCAGTGGTAGTGAAACTGGAGAACCTATCGTCCCTGTAGGTAAAAGAAAATAATGCGAAACCAATTAAAAAAAAAGAGATTTATGTGGTTTTGGAGAAAGAATCAAGTGCTTCAATAGTTGGTCCTTTGTAATTGGAATCAACAATAATCATGTTGGTATATAAATGAAGTGTGTTCCTCATAGTATCAACCCCACAAAACCAAAAAGCAAAGAACCCAACAATTGTACTGTCACAACTTGATTGGGGAACGTAACTGGCATATGAGGGACTGGGTCTGCACGTAAGCCTTCCAGGTGATGTGGCTTATAGAATGTATGAATTATCGTGATAATTGTTCTGGAAATATAATTTCATCTAAATCACCATCCAATTCTTTATTCAAAACATGATGTACAAATTCATAAAACTCAGGTATTTTAACATACAAAGCTTTGAAAACATTTTAACCAAATATGTTGTTCATGAAAACATAAACTGTTTCATTTCATGGTCTTAATCGTAATATGAAAACCAGTTTAATATTAGGAACTTGAATCATGGATACATACCTAGCTCGGCACATAAATTCTAATTATAGTATACATCTCCAATCAATGCTTGAATTCTGTGATCATGTGAGGATGTCATAACTCTAAAATAAATACATAATATTAAAATAGGATGCATGATTCAGATCTTGCCTGTATAACCACTGGAGCTTTCTAATCTAACATAAATCTAACCTAAGCTTTACTACAATGTAAAGTTTACCACTGGAACAACTGTTGTCTGCTAGAACGGTGACTAAATGATAATTGGACTTGCAACTATAAGGAGGATAGGGAGAGGTGTGAGTCATCAGACTCAGTGAATGGATTCTCACCCATCACTCATATGGGACAACCAACATGATACATATACATATCTGTATACATGTACATATTCATATCTATACACATACATACACACACACACACACACATACACACACACACACATATATATATAATATACATGAATAATAAAACCATTTGATATTTACATACATAGCTACATATAGGAAAACCACCTCTAAATTCATGGATTCATAGGCAAACTTTTCTAAATTTGTGGTGCGGTACGTACTATATAATAATAATAATAATCTCTATAATTACTTTGATGGGTCCTTATAAGGTGCCGTATTAGACATCTAAATAGGTTCCATTATCTGAATACTCTGGAGGTGAGATTGTCCTCTGATGGACAACTTGGTACAAGGCTAGTGATCTTTCACAACCATTAACTCATTGTTTATTTTTTTTATAACTACCATCTAAAACAACTTTGCACATAAACTTAATGACTCTGAAAAACTCTTCAATCTCTTAAAACTCTGAAAACTCTGAATGCTCTGGATTCATATAACTCTAACAATCTGACTTTAGCATAACTATGGCTATGAAATCATGCCCAATGGATTTCTAGCTTGTAGGCATTGCAATTTCAAAAGTCCACAAAATATGTATCTAACAATTGCTATGAATTATACTGAATTTCATACCTTTTAACATCATGAAAACTGAAATTCTAAAGTCATATCTCAAGCTAACATACTTTCATAAATTTGATAACTCTAATATTATATTTCAAAATAACGTCGTTCATAATCGTGATAGCTCTGAAATCATAATAACATATTTATCTTGAAGCTAAATCATGCTTTGCTCAACATTTTTCCAACACAACTTGAATTGATATTCCAAAAGCATAAATATGAAATTCCAAGTTTTGAAAAGATGATAATATCATAAATCCATAAAACATGTTTGGTGACGGTGTGACTTGCTAAGTAAAATATTTTTCAACAAATCCTTTCTTGAGCATACAACAATCCAATCATGGTTTCATGGTTTTTCTAAAATTCATTTTTCATGCTATAATCAAAATCATAGATTTTTCTAGCTTGATATAGCATGTAAAATCATGTTCCATGTATATTTTCATTTCTAAATTCATACTTAGTGATCATAATACTTGAACTTATTAATAATTACTAGAAGTAAGGTCATGAGCTTGAGCCCACTCACCGTTTGGAGCTGAGCGTGCAAGAGTGCCATTAACTTGACCTTGGAAGCTTGGAATGACACCAACAACTGCCATAGAATTACAAATAACTCATGAGCATACCATAAACACACTAGGGCAGCTCTAAAGCGCCATTAGGGGAGTACCTAAACTTGGCAACAACTGAGAGCAACAACAACCAAACACAAGAAAGATCAGAGAAGAAAAGGGAAGAACCTTAGCATAAATCATGAGCAATCCTTAACTTGATGCTTGAAGGACGTAGGATTGATGGAGGATGAGAATGAGAAAGTGGGAGAAGGAGGAGAAGGTGTTAGGGTTTTTGGGTGAAACACGCATGGTAGGGGGTTTAAATAAGGGTGAGGTTCTTATTAAACGAAACCATGTCGTTTTGCACTATTTTGATCAACACATGACTGTTATAGTGATCTCCAGAGACTGCGCCCAAAATGCCACCCACCGCTTGACAGCCTGACTGCTATAGCGTCCAACCTACCACGCACCATGACCGCTATAGTAGCTTCTGACCACTTAGTGGTAGCTGAAAGATTGATCTACACCTATTAGAGACTTTCCACATTCAAGGCCTTTCCGGCAACACGAGTGGGTCCTGAGGGACCCCTAAGGCCATACTAGACTTGTTTAGTGATATGTGGGCCTGAGACATCAAATGCACAACCACCACCATCTCCATATTTTTAGGTGCTTGGCTTTGATTTCTTTCTAATCATTTTTGGTAGATCACACTAAAAGAGCACATTGATTGTTCATACTACTTTTAGCCATAAATTTTCATTCTATATACATTGGATGGTGCAAACAATAAATTTTATGGTACGGTGCACCTTATTTCATTAGGTACACCATAGCATTATCGAAAATATTTTTGCGACGGTAATTAATGATTAGGACTCAATTGAAAATACTTATATAATATAGGAAACTAATTCAAAACTTTTAAACTATAGGGATCTGATTGAAAATTGAGTGAAATTATAGGGACCTGCAGAGTAATTAATTTTTAAAATTTAATGCTTATTCTTTAAATTAAAAACCTGATTAACTAATATCTGAATTTTTAATTATAATTCACGTCAATTGTTCAAAACATAAATTGTTCACATCAGTTAGTGAAATATGATCAAATCAATTCGTAAAAATAATAACTTCCACTCAAATAATTTGTTCCTGGCCCCTATTTTAAAACTCAAATTAATAAATTTTCAGAACTTGCTAGCCAAAATCGTACATGATTTATGATTATAAAATTAGTAACTAATTAATCGATTTTAAATTTTCGAATCAAAATAATTCTTTTATTCAATTTCAAAAAATCAATGAGAGCACTGGCTCAATTTGTTTGTAGCTATACGGTAAACCAACGGATTGTAGTGGTATCCAGCTCAAGAAGACGACTCGCGCGTCACAGTCGCTTTTATGATGACTGTCATCAATAATGCAATAGCTGATAGCAATCCATGACTGTCGAAATATCTCACGAAGTTACGACAAAAAATCTATAAGTCAATTTCCCAACAATTTTGTTATTGGTTTACTTTATTTTACCTTATTTTGGTAGATCCTTACTATTTTATTGATTGTCATAATACAATACAATTTTTTAAACAGTTTAATTAACTAAAAGTTAAGAATGTTAGTATGATAGGTCAAAAATAGTGTTGAAATATCTTTTGTAACATAGAGATAAAAATAAATAAATATAACAAAGAAAGGATAAACCAAAATCTCGAGTTCGTGTTCATTATCAACAACAATCTTATCCACGAAGCCGCACTTCACTATCTCAACCTTCCTGGTCTGATTGCTCTCCATGGATTCCCAATTCTTCAATTTGTTAGCCCTTGTATCCTTTTTCCTCTTCACAATTGCTGCACTGAGAATTGGTAGCAATCTAAGAAAAAGGGGTGCAGCTTCAAATATACCTCCAGGACCATGGAAGCTACCTATTGTAGGAAATATACCCCTTCTTATTACAGCCACCCCACATCGAAAATTAAGAGATTTGGCTAAAATATATGGACCCTTGATGCATCTTCAACTTGGAGAGATCTTCGTCATAATTGTTTCCTCACCAGAATGTGCTAAGGAGGTAATGAAAACCCATGATATCATCTTTTCTTCAAGGCCTAAAACTCAAGCTTCAGAAATATTGTCTTATAATTCCACGAATATTGTCATGTCACCATATGGAAATTACTGGAGACAGCTAAGGAAAATTTGCACTTTGGAGGTTTTAAGCCAAAAACGTGTGAATTCATTCCGGCCAATAAGAGAAGAAGAGCTCACCAACCTAATCAAAAGGACCGCCTCAGGGAAAGGGTCACCAATTAACCTCAGTGAAGAGGTGCTTTCATCAATATACACAATCATTTCAAGGGCTGCGTTTGGCATGAAATGCAAAGACCAAGAAAAGTTCATAGCAGTTATTAAAGAAGCACTAGTGTCTTCGGGTGGTTTTGACATAGGAGAACTGTTCCCATCCTCCAAATGGGTTCAATATGTCTCTGGCTTGAGGCCTAAGCTTGAGAAGTTGGGAAGACAAAGTGATCAGATACTGGAAAACATCATCAATGAGCACAAAGAAGCGAAGAAGAAAGCCAAAGAAGGACAAGGTGAATCACATGAAGATCTGGTAGATGTTCTGCTAAGATTTGAGGATGGTAATGCTGCCGATCAGGACATTTGCTTGACAAAAAATAATATCAAGGCTATAATCCAGGTAAGGATACTTTGTTTATGAAGATAATCTTGCTTGCTGTTTAGTTGGATTGGATGGGTTTGTTAATAAAAACTATATATGTGGTATGAGAGTAAAAATAGAGGTAAAAATTTGATAGAAAAGATTTGTGAATATTTTATTAGATTTATAAATAATCTAGTTTATATGAAATTTTCACCTCCATTTTTATGATAGTAAGTAGACCCTATAAAGTTTGATTTACGTCTCTCAAGTTTACCATCGTTTCGGTATAATCCCAACAGTATTTTTTTTCATTCTATTTAACTTTTTCAACACATTTTAATCTTGTTCTTTCAATAGACTGACGATGTTAGAAAACCACAAGAGAATATAAAATGTCATATTATAATATTAGGAAATTACAATAAAACATATAATATCAAATGTCTGTTCATAGTTTGGATGTTGTTTACATTTTGAAAATGTGAGGAACATTATATGAAAAAAAAAAAAATTTTAAGATTAAATCGAACATTAGTAAAACATGAGAGAAACAAATCAAAATATATCCTAAAATATAATATATGTCTAAATGTGATAGCTAAAAAAGTTGATTTGATAACGTTACAAAATGATTTTTAAGAAAAATATACGTTGATCATAATAGTAAATCCAAACAATCTCCCATATGTGATCTTTTCTGAAGTGTCCTGTATTTTTATCATGTAGGATTGAATGCCATATACAAAACTCTCTAAAGTGTTTCTTTGGAATTGGATATGCTTGCACTACCTAAACCTCATTGATAATTACTTTCCAGGATATCTTTGGTGCTGGAGGTGAGACTGCGGCAACTACCATAGAGTGGGCAATGGCAGAGGTGGTGAAGAATCCAAGAGTAATGAAGAAAGCACAAGCTGAGATTAGAGAGGTGTTTGACATAAAAGGAAAGGTTGATGAAATTTGGATCAATGAACTCAAATATTTAAAATCGATTGTCAAGGAGACCTTCAGATTACACCCTCCAGCTCCCCTTTTACTTCCAAGAGAATGTGGACAAGCATGTGAGATTAATGGATATCACATACCAGTCAAAAGTAAGGTCATAGTGAATGCTTGGGCGATGGCAAGAGATCCAAACTACTGGAGTGAACCAGAGAGATTTTATCCAGAGAGATTTATTGACAGTTCAATTGACTATAAAGGGAGCAATTTTGAGTATATTCCATTTGGCGCTGGAAGAAGAATATGCCCGGGCAGCACATTAGGCTTGATAAATGTTGAGTTAACCCTTGCATTTTTGTTGTATCACTTTGATTGGAAGCTTCCCAATGGAGTGAAATGTGAGGACTTGGATATGACTGAGCAGTTTGGAGTTACTGTAAGAAGAAAAGATGACTTGTATCTGATCCCTATCACTTCTCGTCCTCTGCTTCCAATATAAATTTTTGAATTTGTAATTTTATATGATCTTTTGGAATGAAGTTTTATCCATATTTATTTATTTCATTCGAGTTGAAAACTTACATATGCATTCAATGCTAGTGACAACTGATAATGGAAAAAAAAAAAAACAAAGGATTAGTTTTGAAAATCGAATAAGATAAGCTAGTTTGGAAAAGAAATCGATGAATCAGGCACTAGTCGGGTTTGGTTTAGTAATTGGATTGATTCCACACTAAACTGGTCAAGCCTTGGTCAAAACGTTGGGCAGATAGTCAAACCAGCTATGGAACTGGTGAGTAAACTAGCCATGTGGCAAGTAAAGAGCCAACCACACAAAGAAAGAATGCAATTATAGAAAAATTCCAAAATTCCAACCTATGGAATCAAACCTGTAATACCTCAAGTCCACGTGTCCCTAGATATGTTTAGTACGGCCTTAGGATCCCCTAGGATCCATCCCTATTGCCAAGAAGGCTAGGGATGCAAATGAACAACAAACTATGTAGAACTAGTGTTTCTGACAGTAACTCCACCATGCAAAGATGAGATCTCGCCAAACGAGGCTTATGAGCTTGCCAGGCAAAGTCATTTTCTGCCGGAATAGTTCTGGAACTTGGTGATCTCGCCTCGCGAGGCTAAGAGCTTGCCAAGTGAAGCCCTTTTCTTTTGGGATGGTTCTCGAGCTTGGTGAGCTTGCCTGGTGGGGTTTATGAGCTTGCTTGGCAGTGTACCTCGATACCAGAACAATACCAAAATGACACCGTTTCTTTTTTGACACCCTAAGCCCTTTTGAAACCCTCTTTACTAGGATTTCTTCCATCAAATTCAAAAGCTTAGCCTCCCAAACACCCTTTCCTCCCTTCACGCTCATCCTCCATCAATCTTACCTCCTCCAAGCTTCAAGGTAAGATATTGTTGTAGGTTTATGTCATCTTTCTTCCTTCCTTTCACATTCTTGAGTTAGGGGTTGTTGTGTTTCTCTTATAAGTGGAGTTAAGCATTAATGATATCAGATTTTGTAAATACTTTGAAATATACAACATAATTTAAATGGCATCATCGGGTTTGGGACAAGCTTACTGGACAAACGATTTTGATCCGGTGGGATAGGAAAATTAATGACAACGGATAAATAAAAAATTGAAGGATTAACACTCTATTCATCTTCAAATAATTATCCAATTTTAAATATTTATTGAAATTAAGAAAATAATTAGAAAAATATTAATGCTAGAAAATGTTAAGAATAATTTATTAAATTATCCTAGTATATTTTTAATACTCCAATTTTCTCTCTCTTCATCAGATAATAGTATTTAATATGCATATTATTGAAAAAAAATAATTAATACTACTTAAAATTTGCAAATAAATAATTATTTTTGATTAATTTTTTTTAAATGGACAGTTAATCAAGGACGAAGAGAGTATTTTGCTAGTTGAACCAAAAGAATAGAAAAAAAAAAATACTAACTCTATTCTCTAATAAGTGTCTATCTTTACTTAAGCACACATGTTAAAGAAAGGATTGGATGAATATGAAGTTAAATAAATTTAAATATATTTTACAACAGTACCTTTATTACCTAATCCAATATATTCTCTCTCATATTTAATGCATTAACTAACTCTCTCTCATAAGGGTATCAAAGAAAAAAATAATTAATGTTATCTGAAATTTTTAAAAGGACAGGTAATAATAAAAAAATAATATTTTGTTGATGGAATTTTATATATATATATATATATATATATATATATATATATTGCTAGTTGGAATATCCAAATGATCATGCATAACTAGGGAGAGGCTATTGCTGCTCCCTATTTATTATGCTTTAATTTAATAGTACTAAAATGCCCTTCTAATATAATACTATTTTTAGTTTTGTTCATATTTAATACAATTAATATTTTTCTTCAAAAAATTTTCTTTTATTGTATTTTATTTTATCAAAATTAAATGTTTTCATTTTTAATTAATTTTCTGATGAAATATATTAAAATGATATTTTTACATAATTAGCACAAAATGTAACAAATTGATTTTGTTAATTTTAAATATAGTTTTTAAATTGAATTGAGTTTTTATTTCATTATGTAATCTAAACGTTATTAACACACAACTATTTTGTAATGAAATTGAGGTCTTATCTTGTGTGGGTTGCATAACAAGAAGTCTGAGGGTCTTAGCTGCAACTTGGAACCCTGTCCATAAGTAGTTGGGCAGGGAAAATTTGATTAAGGTGTTTTCACCAGAAAAAAAAAATAAAAATTCCATTCTATTTGAATTTTGGCATCCCAATTATTTTATTAAATGTATATAGTGAATATGAGAAATAATAGTAATTCAAAAAATTAATAAAATCTCAAATTATTACAACTAGAATACATATAGTAAGATTTTTTTTTCTTGCTACAATATAACACCGACAAATGTCTCCATTAGGGATTTCATGTCTTTGATTTGTTTTTACGCTAGTGATTATAACCTTCTCCTATGAGTTTAGGAAACAAAAATCATCCAAAATTTGTGTAATTAACTCATATCCCAATATAGAAAAAATGTAATAATTGGCTTAAAGGTTGAAAATATTTTAGGTTATTGGTAATGTTATCATTTAGAGCCAAGGTGTTCACGATGACAATAGAATTAAACTAATAACACTAATAAATTAATTGTTGTTTGAATAACAAAAATTAAATTATTCACTACAGATAAATATTAAGATTTTAAATAATTTATAAAACCCCCATTTTTGGGTCCAGAGCATAAAACACGACCCTCACTCCCTTTCTCTCTCTTGAAACACGATTCTTACCTCCCAAACTCCATCTCTTCACCATTTTGTCAATCAAACTACATTTTTCTTCCTTCTAAAAGGTCAAGGTATGTATAGATGTTGATTTTGTCTCCTTCTCTTCCAATTTCTCATGTTCTAAGGGGTTGAATCTAGTATTCTGTATGGTTCCATGCTATGAGGTTCTTTCATCATGAATAGGATATAGTTAGGGTATTTAGAGGTTAATTTAAAGTTCTATGACTTCTATATCAAATATTGTTGTCATTTCTAGTTTCAAGTGTCCTGTTAGTGCTATTCCTGGGCATTCTACCCCTTTAGGTGAGCGGATTAAAACCTATGATCTCTATGTTGTCATTAGAGATATTTTCATCAATGTATATAGCTTTATACATGATTTAAGAGATTTTTGCTATATGATTTTAGAGTTCATTTTCGGAACAATTGAGCTTTCTGTGGAATTATGAAACTGTGGTTTCTCTAACGGCATGAACTATGTTTGAGAAAACTCATAGGACCATATTTATTAAAAGGAGTTTATATAGGGTTAGTTAACATTGTGGATACTGAAAATATATGATTGTTAAAAAGATTTTTATGTTGAAGAAATGATGTATGTGATTACTGGAAAACTTCATGTATAGTTTTAGAATTTTCAAGCTTGTGAATATATGATGATGAAAGACGATTACATAAAAGGATTTTAGAGCATGAATATTCACATGACTCAAAATAGCTGGTGGCTACATATGTTCTAGATTGACATCACAATGTCTTCAAACAGGTGATCTCTTGGACATGATTTCATAGTCACAGTATGCTAAGGTCAGTCTATTAAAGTTACATGGATTCAGAACTCTTAGAATAATTAAGGATTTCCAGATTTATTTGAATTAGAATAGACTAGTTTAAACAATAACTATAGTGAAACATCCAGTGAGTCAACGACTAGAATTGATCGTTAACCTTGGTACCAAGTTGTCTAGAAAAAACAATCTCATTGAGTAGGGCAGATCATAGAACCTATTTAAGTGTCCGAATTTCATTTCTCAGGAACCATAGAGTAGAGAAATCGATTCTTAGGAACCACAGAGCAGAGAAAATATTAGACTATAGACAACAGACATAATTAGAGATTTTGTTTCTCTAATAGAATACTATTGTATGAAAATTTTAGTAAACCATGGCTTTGACCATATTTATGCACATATAAAATATTTAATAATTATTCTAGTATAATTATGATTTTTATGCATTGTTATCTAATGTCCTATGAAGCGAGTTACAGATGGGGATTCACTTACTGAATTTTGAATAAAACTCACCCCTCTCTTTCTTTTCTCCCATTTATAGATATAGGAGCGGCTACGGGTTCTTCCCAGCCATCATCTTCCCAAAAAATTCTCTAGCAATAGTATCAATTATGTAAACTATCTTTTGTGCGTTTTTCTTTCTTATATGTCACAACCTGACTTGAGAACGTGACCAGCATGTATGGAATCCCATCTCCACGTAAGCCTTCTGGGTGATGTGACTCTCTAAATGCATAAATTATCATGATATAATATTTAAAATATAATTTCCTTCTAAATCAACATTCATTTATCTATTTAAAATGCAATATTTAAATTCATAAAATTGAAACTATTAATATATATCGCTCTATAACATCTATATCAAAATCTGAAATTTTGTTCAGCATTTGAAAGCTGAATCTTGAATCTATCTTTGGCTTGTTGCATAAGATCTAATTAAACTCTACAATTTCAAATCCATACTTGAAAACAAAAAGCATATACATAATTGTTTCTAACACTAAAATTAAATGCATAATCTGAACATGATGTATGGCTTGGATCCTGCCTGCACATCTGCTAGAGTACTCTAACCCTAACAAGACTCTAAACTAAGCCGAACTCTAAAGCAAGACTCACCATTGAGAACAACTGCATCAACGGAAGTGGTGACAAATAGTATCTATACCTAGAACTATGAAAGGAAAGGGATAGAGCTGAGTCAACGGACTTAGTGAGTGAGCTCTCACCTATTACCCACATAGGACAACTAAGGAATATATATATATGCATAACTTTATAGAAAAGATGTCTCTGTATTTATAAATTTATAGAAAAGCATCACTAAATTCTTACTCTAACGAGAAATAATTTTCCATACAAATACGTAATAGCTTATAAATTAAATATTCTTTGAAAACATAATAATAGTACTCTATTAAAGAAACATAAACCTCTAGTTATACATTGCATAACAAAACATTCTCTAGCTATACATGTCAACCATGGTATAGCGAATTTTCTGATCTCTAAGATCCTTTAAGGATCCAAACCGGACACCTAACTAGGTTCTATTATGCTCTATGAGATTGCTTCTGAGGACAACTTGGTACTAAGGTTAACGATAATTTTTCTCAGCCATTAACTCACAAAATCTCTGGATATATATATATATATATATATAATCATTTAAATATGAAAACTCTTGAAACTCTGAAAGCTTTGGATTCATAGAACTCTGACAATTTAACTTTAACATAATAGTGACTGTGAAATCATGCCCAAAGGATCACCCACTTGCAGGCATTCCAATTTCAAGCCCACAGAATATGCATCTTGCAATTGCTACATATTATATAGAACTCCATACTTCTGAGTATCATAAAAATTGAATTTCAAAAATCTCATTTCTCAAGCTAACATCTTAGTTCATAAAACTAAGTCATACTCTGTTTGACATTCTTGCCAAAATATCTTAACTGATACTCTAAAATCATATTTTGAAATCTCAAGTTTTAAAGCATAAAGATATCATAAACTCTTAAAACATGTTTGATAAAATAACAACTTTTTAAATTATATATTCTTGCAATAAATCTCTTAGAATTACACATAAAACATTTCCATAACATACAATCTATCAATCATGGTCCCATGGTTTTCTAAATTTCATTTTCATGCTACAGTAAAAAATTATAATATTTACTAGCTTTAGCGTAACTTGTAAAATCATAGTCCATACATAATCTCGTCTCCAACTTCATTTATATAATGAACACAATGTATAAAACATAGTTATAATGATGAAACTAAGGTCATGAGTTTGAACCCACTCACTATTTGGAGTTGGAGTATGTGGGCATAACTAACTTGACCTTGAGTGCTTGGAATGCCATTAAAAACTGCCATAGAGCAACATAGACTCATGATCAAACTCTAATTACCTCTATATAACTATAAAACAACTCTAACAACATTGGGGGAAAACAATAATCCAAATCCCTATATAAACCCTCAAATTTGGGTTTCACTCCCTATTTCTAAAACTTTACCCCAAATATCCTTTCCTCTCTTTCATCCTCCCTTCCACTCTCATCCTCCATCAAATCCACTTCCTCCAAGAATGTGGTTTTATCATATAGCCCTCCAAGGAGGTGTAGGATCCAGACTTAGTGAAATTCAAAGCCCGAAACGATATATAAGTGTGTAACTGGCATTCTTCTTGGTTCGAAAAAAAAATTTATAACCTTTTTTTTAAATTCAAAACTAGGGTATTACATTATACCTCTTCCCCATCTTGTTCTGTTATGAATTATCCTTCAAATTCCTATTTTCTTTATAGTTCAGATAATTTTGGCTTGGTCTTTATTTCACAACAACTTGTTAGTGAAAATTATGGTTCTTTGAGTTGTAATTTTAGAATCATAGTCTCAATCAAGAACAAAATAGATTTCTTTGATGGAACGATTGAAGCTCCTAATGTTGATGAAGATTCTTTTTAGTGCTAACACTATATTCAAAACAACAACATGGTAATTTCTTGGATCTTAAAATCTTTATCTAAATAAATTACTCCTACCATTATTGGCTACTTGATTGTTGTTGAGATCTAGAATGATCAAAAGGATTCATTCAAGCAGCAAAATGGTCCATGATTATTCTAGATCAAGAAATATTTGTTGAATGTGCAATAAGAAAATCAATTTATAAGTCACAACTTTAGTCGAATAAAGGCTCTTTGAGATGAAATGAGTGAATACCACCCAAATTTGACTTGTACTTGTGGAGGTGTCAGTCGTGACATGTGCCATTTACAGTCCAAGCAAGTCATGATTTTCTTTTTGAGATTAAACTAACAATTTGCACAAGTTAGAGCTCAAATTTTGTTAATGGAGTCTTTAACTACCAGAAACAAAGTTTTCTCTATTCTCACACAAGAGGAGAAGCAAAGAGCTATTGGTCCTAATTCTACATGTGCTTAAGATGCACAACTTGCTTTTGCAACCAAATGTGCTTATACAAAATGCAAGAATCTCATAAATTGACTTATATGCTTGATAAGGGGCGTTTATGCCACTTATCTTATTACCAAACCTTAGCTTTTTGCATAAGTTTTACTACATTATTTATGGAATTAATTAGGATTTTGACTTATTCCTTATTGTATGATTTTGATAGAATTATTGACTATTGCAATGGTTTTTCGATAATTTGTAATTACACCATGTTGTGTTTAACTTGTCTCTGAGTATGGTTTTATGCACATGAGCTTTGGGTCAATTGCAAAATGTCAAGAACAAGGTTAGAAACTCTTAGGAAGTAGCTTAGAGAAAAAAGAAGAAAAAGCATGAAAGTTCACTCACATGTGAGCATTACAACGCTCATTTTAGCCTTTACCGCTCAACAAAACAACAACTATGAATATTTGGAGCCATTCTCTCTAGAGTGTGCTATAGTGCTCCTTTTAGCACTCTAGGATTCGTGCGACGGATGAGATTGTAGATAACTTATCTGTTTTTGTGCCCCATTTTGGGTTATTTTAGAGACCAATATTTAAAGGATTGACACAGTTGTTTACTCTAGTTTTTGACTCACTTTAGGCTACACACTTCAGGTTGCTATTATTCTCTCTTTCTACACTTCTCTTTATCTTCTTCTTCTCTACTCTTCTATCTCTTAGGGATTCTATTAGTGCAAGTGCTTGGTCTTAGAGGTTGTGGAAATTATTATTACTATTATTTTTCAGGTTTCTTTTATTCTCACTATTGTAATCATCCAGAGATGAAGGAGTAGATTTGTTTACCAGTATAAGGGTTTCCAGATGGATTGGGTTGTTGTTTGAGACCTATTTTTGTATTGAATGCATTAGTTTGCTTAATGTTATGTAGTTTCTATTCTTATAATTATTATGGTGATTACTATAATATTTATTGGAATAACTAAATTGGCGATCATTGTTTAGGGAAACCCTTTAGGCATAAATTGATATATCTATTGGTTCATGTTTGAGGGAGGACATTAGAATTAACTTTCCCATTAGCAGTTAGGCTATAGGAATTGGTTCATTAAATCAATGTGATTTCTAAATAAATTGAGATTTTTTTTATTAGTTATTTATATTGGTCAAATTCTAGAGGTTGATTGATTACTAGTATAATTACCAGTAATTTATTATTAATAGTCACTAATGAATTCAATATTTGGTCAATAATAATCAATTCCAATCCTAGGAATACCATACACTAGTGCTTTGTTATCATTGCTATTATCTTTTAATTTCAATTGTTTCAATCTTAATTTTCATTCATCAAATCCCCCAAAATTTCCCAACTAAGTGTTGAAGCCTCCTTGAGAGACGATCTATGTTGTGCCATTTACTATATTTTTTATGTAACTTAGTATTGAAACAACCTAGCTTCACTGCTTACACTATAAAATTCTTGGCCATACCATAGAAAAATATTTTAACATTAATGGATATCCTCCTCGATATAAAGCTAAAGGCAAGTCTTCTTCAAATGCTCATGTAGCCAATAAAGTAATAGTTATTGAATCTGATAGAGTAGTTGAATCTTATGAAACTTTCCAAGCAAGCCAATGTCAATAACTTCTTGCATTGTTATCCTCTATATGTGTTAGGGCGGGGGAGCCCAACAGGGGAGGTACAACCAATGGGTAATTGAAAATGCCAAACACTACATTGTTCCCCTATCAGCCAACAGCTCTTCTCAACACCTACCATCCGCAGTCCATGCCTTTCTGGAACCGAGCCCAACCTTGGCTCTGATAGCACTGTTAGGGGGGGCAACAGGGGAAGGTATAACCAATGGGCTGAGTGAAAATGCCAAACATCGTGCCGTACGTCACATCTTGATCCAAAACCTTAAGCAATGTGTCATGGCTCCTCCTACATTATATACTACTTATTTAGTCCATTATCAACCAATGTGGGACTTCACCTCTCATACTTAACTCCAACAATATGGCTCAATCAAGTCAAAATTCAACATATCATGCATCCAACTTCACTTCATTGGAGCCAGGTATCATGTATACCCTTCAACATCACATTGGATTTTTGGTTTTGGAGCCACATGTCATATTTCTTATAATATTAATTTCTTCAATGACATTAAACATGTTAAGAATGTTCATGTTACTTTACCTAATAAAACTAAGGTTCTTGTTTCTTTTGTGGGCACTGTGATTTTTAATGTAGAATTCATCATTAAGAATGTCTTTTATTGTTCCCAGTTTTAATGTCAATCTCTACTCTATGAGTGATTTTCTTGATCATCCCCATAAATCTATCATTTTCTTTCCCAAATTTTCATGATGCAAGACAAGCAATTTATAAACAACTATTGGCTCAGGTTATAAGATATCTTAAAAATGGTTTGTGTTCGATACACTTGTAGGTGCATGATCTCTCTTAAATACTTATTGAGTGACTTCTTAGCTAACTCTCATTAGAGCATAAATTATATTGTTATAAAGCATAGAAGATTTTTATGAAGAATTGTAAGGTAGAAATTGTTGTTTTGATTGATTAGGAAGAATAAGAAGGATTATTGTAAGTGTTTTTTCTACTATTCTCCAACAAGTTTCTATTCTTCCCATGTTCCAGATGTATTATAGACTTATTCAACTGGTAGCCATTGTGACCTAAAGGACTATCCTTGGAAAGATGTCTATTGGTCTTCATTTGGATGGACGAAGAAAGAGAAAATTTGTCTTTATAGTACACAAGGAGAGTGCAATGCCTCTTAGAGGATAGTAGAAATCATGGGACAATTGTATACTATAGTGGCATACCTTTTCAATGATGTCTCTCTAAATATGTGCTTCTAGAAGACATTCTTAAATATTTTCATTGAAGGAGCTTTCTTATGCTAGGATGGTCTCTTGAAGTTTATCCTTCTTAACACATGTCTTCGGTAAAAGACAAAAAAAACTTTTGATGTGTCCTTGCTTTTGGATATCTTTACCTTTCTATACAAATCAAGTTTCTAGTGCGAGAATGATCCTTTTGATGGATGATTGAACTTTCTAATGGACTAGCCACATTCTTTTTTACGCATGCACAGTTTCTTTCCAATGACAGGTGTGAATACCTTTTTTCTCAAAGAATTTTTTCATTTGAAAAGATTGATATCATACAAAGAAATACTTAAAAGTAAGTTTTTGAAAGGTAAGGCCATTTTTCTTGAGTGCTATAGCTTTCTGTGCATCACAAAAGGAGATAAACCATTACTTCGTACAAAAGAATATTTTAAGTAATGTGTTTGATGTCATTCAAAATATATGGCTATATCCAAGAAACATACAAAGCAAAAATGTGGATTTTGAAGGATGTTGAGGCTTACATATTCATGCTAAAACTCAATATCACTTGCCAGGTTTAATGACAGAACACTAGTTGCTGATCTCTTCATATCTAAGTTAGGAATTAAGGATATTTACTTCCCATTACCTTGAGGGGGAGTGTTGGGGTTAATTATTATGATTATAGTTAATTAGTCAGTTAAGGTTGTTAGGTTCTTGTCAAGCTAAAAATTTAAAAATAAAAAGATCAAATTCCTAAAGAAAAAGAAAATCAACAATTCTCAAATGCAAGAGAAACTAGAACAAATATATATATCTATCTGTGTGTGTGTGTGTGTCAAATTATATATGAAAAATAAAAACACAGGAACAATAGATGAATATAAACTCAAAAATCCATCAAGATAAATAAAATAACAGTATAATAATAATAAAAAATCAAATTCTAGTAGATAGTAAAGTACTATAATCATACACAAGAATATATAATGAAACAAACCCCTTAAATTCAACTGTATAGTCTATTATAGTCATAAAAAAAGGGATAATTACAAGGACCTTTCATGAGGTCATTCAATATTACACTTACCTCATTTAATTCTAAATATTACATTTACCTGCCTTATTTCTAAATGAATTTTCAAAATTTCAAAATTATCCATTATTAAAAAAAATCCCTAAGCTTTTTTCTTCCTCTTCTTCTCCTCTATCACCATTGCCACCACCCCTATCCCTCTTCTGCCACTCCATTCATTCACATACACAAGAACCAAGATTGATTGAATGAACTCAAAACCTATAAAACAAGAGGAAAAATTCAAAAGTCTACAATAACAAATTAAACTAAAATTACAAAAATGTTTAAACAAAAACAAACAATATATATATATATATATATATATATATATATATATATATATATATATATATATATATATATATATATATATATATATATATATATATATATATATATATGTGTGTGTGTGTGTGTATTTGGTGCTTCTAAAATTATATTGGTCATAATGAGATTTGAACCTAAACCTCATGCAACTATTCAAATCCTTTACCACTAGACCAATCCTAGTGCTTACAAACAACCATGTCTGAACTATAGTAGAACAAGAACAACAAAAAATTTAGAAAAAGATTTGAACTTTGACCAGCTAACATCAATTGATATCATTCAACACAAATCCAAAGTTATTACCCAACCAAAATGATAAAGGAAGGAAAAGAATTCCACAATGTTCAAGAACAAATCAAACACAACAGCAACACTACTTGAATTGCAACTAGAAACCACCCTTTTGCCATTTTCTCCTTCATAGCACCACTCCACTCCATCTTCATCCTCATTGAAACCTTGATAGAAAAATCTCGAGGCCCTTGCTCTACCACTACACTCAGCTTAGCCACACCCACAATGTCGTTCACAACCACCATGCAATGCCACTACTGTAATATCCTTATTTTAAATAAAAAGGTTAGAAAATTTTTTTTGAACTAGGAAGGGTGTCAGTTATCCTTATCTGCCGTTTTGAGTCCTGAATTTTTTTAAGTGTAGACCCTACACATCTTTGGAGGGCTACATGAAAGAACTACATTATTGGGATCAAAAGTCCTGATAATTGTTCCCTAAAGAAAAATAAGTTAAAGAGCAATTTTTATAGAATTTTATGAAACCTTTAAATATTTCGTTTTTAGCCCACAAGTTTATAAAATCGTAAGCATTTCAGGATTTTAACTAAAACTCAAAATTTAGATTTTGATTTTGCTGATATTTTATTTGAATCCAAATAAGGGGTATTTCGTTATTTACATTTATGTTTTAAAGTTAATGGAGAGTAAAATAAGCGAGTACTGAGACAACCCAGTCTAATACATACCAGTACTTGGATTATTGCTCAAAGATCTGAGAAAAACCATTCTGGAGAGCACTTCAATGGTTAGGGAGCAGTAAGGCGGCGCAGATGGAAATTTTACGCTCTCTGTTGAGTGCTGCAGCACTAAATTGTGGGTAAAAAAGTGCACTAGAAAGAGGGTTAAATTGTGCTTTAGTGCTTTCTTGAAATTTGAAACATTTAATAAAATACTATCAAGCTTTAAGCTTGAAGTATAGCGGAATCATAGTTAGTTATTTTAGAAAGTAGATCTCTGAAGCATTTTAATAATGATGCAGCTTTAACAGTATTTTAGCTATTATTAAAACAAAGCGTGCAACATAAAATAAGAGATCAGGGAGAAGAAAGATAACACTAATATTTTTAAACTGGTTCAACTAAACCTGTCTACATCTAGTACTCAACATATGTTGAGATTCCACTAAAATAACTTTCTCAACATAAGAAAGCAAACTAGATAATCTTTACTGTAGCCTTTCGAACCTATTACTAGTGACCAGCAGACAACCCCTACTATCACAAACTGAGTAGTTCTGTACCAGCCTCAGCAAGCTGAACTGTGATTAGTAGACAACCCCTACTACCATGTTGCAAGTAGTTCTTCCCAACTTCTCCAAGCTAAGTAGAATGTCTTTATCATCATTTTGCAAGTAGTTCTTCCCTACCTCTCCAAGCTGAATCATGATGAGTAGAATGCCTATACCATCATGTTGTAAGTAGTTCTTCCCAGCCTCTCCAAGCTGAACCATAATGAATAGAACACCTCTACCATTACTTTGCAAGTAGTTTTACCTTGGCCTCTCCAAGTTATATCTGATCACTACTAGATCAAGCATACAAAGGTTATGTGTTTGGATTGCCATTCAAACTAATCTACACTCAAGTTTCCTTACAAATATTCAATAAAATAGACCGGGGAAACATGTGCAACTTCCTTCTAACATCTTTTCCTAAAAAGAGTATACAAATCATTAAGAAACATAGAAAGAAGATTTTTGCACTTCAAGGAAACTGATTTTATGGTATGAAGAACATCACAGGAAGTGTGAAGAGATTTTTCTAGAGTTTCCACTCTTGCGTATTCAATTCTCTCATAAGCATTTGAGCATAACATCTCCATTTATAATGGTCTTCTTTCATGATCATTGCTTTTGATCAGATCTCCAAGTGATACGTGTAGATCATCCGTTGTGTCTTGGAAAAGCAGTCTAAAAGAGTAGGTTAATAGTCTATCACATCGGTTGCAAAAGCCGTTGTATTGTTTTGGTTTTTGATGTCCCTTCAGAACATTCTTTTCTACTTTCTGAACATGATTTCTGAACTCCTCATTCAAGAAGCTTTGGAATGGTTGGCCAAATAGGTAGAAGAGATAACATAACAGTTACGAAACTAGGTTTGACTTGAGATTTGAAATTTCAATTTAAAATTTCCCTCTTTTTCCTGTAGTTTTTAATGCTCCACAATGAAGTGAGCTTTCTGACGTGCACTAGCAGTTCCTTAATAATTCTTTGATCTTCAATCTGGGCTTTATGATTATGAAAGATTTGTGATCATGATGGTTGAAGATTGAGTAGCATGTTGGTATCAGATTTTGTATGATATCCTCATTCTCAGTATACTTTCTAATGTCCCATGCTACTTTTTGAAGACCTTTTCCTTAGTTTCTTGTTCTTGCTATGATTTTCTTCATTCTTTGATATATGTAAGCATACTTTACACAATATAATATTCACTTCATTTATACTCAGTCTCTTAACACGAGATAAAATATGTTTGCACAAGTATAGTGAGATTATTCTTGCTTAAGTCCAAGTTATTCACTTTGGAAATATTTGCTTTGCTTAGTCAAGAAACTCAAGGCAGACATTAGTCGTTCTTAAAATATTTTCTTTAAATTGGCTTTGTTTTCATTCAAAACATTATAGCTTATACTTTCTTAAAGGTTTTGGAGCTTACAATCTCCCTCTTTTTGATGATGACAAACCAATTTGAAGAAAATTTTTAGAAGAGATGTTGAAAGAAATATAATGAAATATATCTAGATAAGCACATATTCTTTCAAAACATCATAGACTTTAAATTTTAGTAAGTCATTTTCTTAAGGCATGATTGGATGCATGCAAGAAAAATTTAAAGCCTTAAGTTAACTCAAATAAGAGCTGTTTAGTTTATGATAATATTTTTCTAATTTAAATCAGAGATCTTCTTGAGATTATATCACAAAAATATTAAAACAGATGTCATCGGTTAAGTCCTATCGCACTAACAGCCATATTTTTTGTTATGAAAAAAGACTTTCTAAAATTTAGATGTGCTTGAATAAATAACAAACAAGTGATATTTGTGATATTCTTTGATTAGAGTCCTTATTCAGTACATTATTTTCCTAAGCCCTTTTTAGGACAAATGCACAAAGATATATATATTTGAGCATGTCATAAAAGCACAAGTGATACTAACGTAGTTTCTGATGCTCAAAGAAACATTGATATTTAGTGATATCAGCATATCACCATTTAGGATTTCTGAAGCTCATTAGGGATCAAACCCAGTTTTATCAGAGCGTTAAGGACAATCGAGCTTTTTGTCATGAGCTAGGAAACTTTTTACATAAGTATAAGTGTATGAAAATACTTTTGAAAGCTTTTTCTTAAAACTGATATGTGTTTATGCAAACTATGAATTTTTGCTCACTGATACATTGTATGATTTAAAATATAACACATTATATAATTGATTAGCTCAGCACACCCAAGATGATTATGAGGCTAACAAACTGATCATAGTTGAAATAGAAACATTTAAAAGCAGGTTTCTAAAGGCCCTCAGAAACTATTCACAGCTATGTTTGATAAGATTAAATAGAACATCTCATACATTGTCAAAGAAAATGTGTTTTATAAAGGCAGGCATTTTAAGCAAGATATACATATCTAAGCACATCAATTAAATATGAGTATCAAAGTGATAATGGAGAGATTTTGTGCTTTCCAAGATACTTGCCAGAGCTAATCATGAATATAGATGTGAGTTAATTTCTCTAGTGTATTTATGAATAAACAATTCAGAACAAGTGCTTAAGAGATTAGAAATAACACATTGACAACATGAGATGTGATTAGCTAAGCATGATAGGAAGGCATCAATATGTATCAGAGCTTAAAAGAACCATATATGTATCAGAGACATTATATAGCCAAAAAAATAAATCGTTAAATTGTAAATAAAAAATCTCATATCATAAACAAGTTCCAGATAGGAAGAGAGAAATAAAATGCATACTTCAAAAAAAATTCTAGACTCCCCCTCAGCATAATCTTTCCCTTGAGTTCCATACTCTCCCTTTGAATTCCTCAATATAGCTTTTCTTTATCTCTTTTCTTTTCATAGCATAGCTCGCCTTGAATTCCATTGCACGTATTTTCTTTATCTCTTTTCTTCTGCCCCTTTTGTTATCATCAAAAGAAGGTGTGCAGGAAATGTATAGGAGCACCATCTTCAACCTCGACATCTTAGCTCTCGTAAAATCTCTTAGTTAGTTTGAAGAACTGAAGTTGCAATTTTTCATCTTGTAAAAGAGTGCACGAGAAGGGGGGATTGAATTGTGCTTTAGTGCTTTCTTGAAATATGAAAAATTTAACAAAAATACTATCAAGCTTTAAGCTTGAAGTACACCGGAATTGTGGTAGTTGTTTCATAAAGTAGATCCTTGAAGTATTTTAATAATGGTGCAGCTTTAACAGTATTTTAGTTATTATAAAAACAAAGCATGCAACATAAAATAAGGGACAAAGGAGAAGAAAGATAACACCAATAATTTTATACTAGTTCTACCAAACCTACCCATATCCAATACTCAACACATGTTGAGATTACACTAAAATAACTTTCTCAACTTGACAAAGTAAACTGGATAGTCTTTACCGTAGCCTTTCCAAGCTATTACCAGTGACCAGTAAACAATACCTATTGTCACAAACTGATTAGTTGTATACCAGCCTCTGTAAGCTGAACCGAGTAGTCCTGTACCAGCTTCTGCAAGCTAAACCGTGACTAATTGACAGCCCCTACTACCATATTGCAAGTAGTTCTTCCCAGCTTTTCCAAGTTGAACAATGATGAGTAGAATGCCTCTATCATCATGTTACAAGTAGTTCTTCCTAGCCTCTCCAACTTGAATCATGATGAGTAGAATGCCTCTACCATCATGTTGCAAGTAGTTCTTCTCATCCTCTCCAAGCTGAACCATGATGAGTAGAACGCCTCTACCACTATGTTGCAAGTAGTTCTTCCCAACTTCTCCAAACTAAACCGTAATGAATAGAACACCTCTACCATTATATTACAAGTAGTTTTACCTTAGGCTCTCCAAGCTGTGTCTCACTTATCACTATCGGATCAAGGATACAAAGGTTATGTTTTTAGGTTGCCACTCAAACTAACCTGCACTCAAGTTTCCTTAAAAATATTCAATAAAACATATTGGGGAAACATGAGCGACTTCCTTCTAATATCTCTTCTTAAAAAGAGCATACAAATCATTAAGAAACATAGAAATAAGATTTTTACACTTTAAGGAAACTGATTTTATGATATGGACAACATAACAGGAAGTGTGGAGAGATTTTTTTCCAGAGTTTCCACTTTTGTGTATTCAGTTCTCTCATTAGCGTTTGAGCACAACATCTCTATTTATAGCGGTCTTCCTTCATGATTGTTGCCTTTGATCATATCTCCAAGTGGCATATGTAGATCATCCGTTGTGTCTTGGAAGGGCAGTCTAGAAGAGTAGGTTGAAAGTCTATTACATAGCTTGCAAAAGCCGTTATATTGTTAAGGTTTTTGATGTCCCTTCAGAACCTTCTTTTCTACTTTATGAGAACTCCTCCTTCTAGAACCTTTGGAATGGTTGACCAAATAGGCAGAAGAGATGACATATCAGTTATGAAACTAGGTTTGATTTGAGAGTTGAAATTTGAATTTCAAATTTCCCTCCTTTCCTGTAGCGTTCAACACTCCGCAGTGAAGTGAGCTTTCTGACGTGCACTGGTAGTTGCTTGATAATTCTTTGATATTTTGATCTTCAATTTGGGCTTTATGATTATGAAAGATTTGCGATTATGATGATTGAAAATTGAGTAGCACGTTGGTATTAGATTTTGTATGATATCTTCATTCTTAGTGTACTTTTTGATGTTCCGTGGTACTTTCTGAAGACCCTTTCCTTGGTTTCTTGTTCTTGGTTTGATTTTCTTCATTCCCTGATGCAAGTAAGCGTACTTTACATGATATAATATTCATTTAATTTAAACTCATTCTCTTAACCCGAGATAAAACATATTTGCACGTGTATAGTGAGATTATTCTTGCTCAAGTCCGAGTTATGCACTTTGAAAATACCTGTTTTACTTAGTCAAGAAACTCAAGGCAGACATTAGTCATTCTTCAAAATATTTTCTTTAAATTGACTTTGTTGTCATTCAAAAGATTATAACTTATACTTTCTGAAGGGTTCTAGAGCTTACATAAATGAGCGTTGCAGCGGTAAAAAAGTAGATAAAAAACCCCATTTTCAGGGGTTCAGACCAGCAAACACAACCCCTCAACTCCTAAACACTATACACTTCATCCTTCAACCTCTCTTCTCCTTTAAAACTCCATTTTCTTCCATTTTTCTTAATTCTAACTCCAATATTTCATTCCTAAGGCTTTAAGATAAAGTGTCCCGTTGGTGTAGAATCTTCACTATTCACCCCACCAGGTGAGTGGGTTCATATCTGTGATCTCTGTATTGTGCATTAGTGTTATTTTCATGAAAATATGATTTATTGTTTGATTTTATAGAAATACTATACATGGATTTGTAGTTTACTGTTGGATTATACATTTTGAACTGCTGGTTTTAGAACATGAAACTTGTTTTTGATAAAACTCATGAGACCATTATTATTAAATTGATTTTAGATAGAATTGAGAATATATGTAATATCAGAGACTTTTATGATTGTTTCAATGGATTCTGGAACTGGCTTATATATATGAAATAATTTTATACCAAATATGCAATTTAGAGAAGAAAGTATAATTGTGATTGCAAACTTTGCTATTGGAAATATAATATTGAGTTTTCTAGTTATGAAAGCTTGGTAGTTTGAATTATGTTTTAGATGATTGATTAAAAGGTTTTAGAGCTTGAATCTTCATAAAATTCAAAAAAGTTGGTAGATACATACTTTGTAAGCTAATGAAATCACAAATATCTACAAAGGGTTATTCCTTGGGCATGATTTCATAGCCACAGTTATGTTAAGGTCAAATTGTTATAATAAGATAGATTCAGAGCTCACAGAGAATTAAAGGGTTTTAAAGGTTCTCATATTTTTATGGATTTGTTTATTTAGTTTAGACAGTAGCTATAGAGAAATAGCCAGCGAATTAACCATTAGAATTGATCATTAACCTTAGTACCATATTGGCTAAGGGCTATCTCATAGAGCAGAATAGAGAATGAAACCTATTTAGATATCTAAATTCGGTTCTTTAAGAACCACAGAACAAAGAAACAATCATACCATGATTGATAAACATAATCACATAGCATAGTTTACTGTTTCTCTAGGAGCTACTACACTGTGAGCTTGTATGATTTCAGGTATGAAAGTGAATTGAGAAAATTGATTTTGAGTTGTAACATGATGATTATGAAGGACTTTTAGAAATATAATTATACTTGATTATGTAAGATTTTTGAGTATTATTAATGTTATGTTGATTTTTATACATTGTTTCCTTGGTATCCCATGAAAGGGGGTTTCATGGAAGGGTTCACTCATTGAGTTTTGACAACAAAACTCACCCCTCTTTTCTCTTCTATTGCTGTAGATTTTCCCGTAGACTCCTTCTTCTCAGTAGTGGTGGAGTTTAGCTGATAAGCTTTACTAGAGTGAAGCATTCTTGTTTTGTTTAGAGTGTTACAGTACATTGCAGGCAGGATCACAGTCCTTCTATTATGTTTTGCATTTTGGATACTATAATAGGCTATTCGTATTTTATATTTAATAACTTAACTGTGTTAGTTCATAGATATTTTGAAACAAAAAAATTTATATTTATATATTGTATTATGACTCCAAACCTTAGAGACAGATTAGGAAACTTGAGATCAGATTATTTTGATCATTTTGATTATTTTGGATTTGAGGAATAGGTGATTTGTATGTAGAAAAAAAAAGTTTTGTTTCAAATAATTTTATATTTAACTCTGCATATAGAGAAACCCAAGTTCATGAGGCTTATGTGAGAACCGGATTTCTCACGTGCCCAAATCGAGTCGTGACAACTACTGCCACCGTGAGACGCCATAGCTGCCATTGTACGTCATCATTGCTGCCACTGCAAGATGCCATTGCTACAACATTGTAGGACCCTTTGCCTTTGATTGCCATAGATCTATGGAGGAGGTTAGTTACAAAACCAAGGCTTATTTTGAAGAAGGAGTAAGAGGCGATGGTATTAGGGATGGAGTTGCTGGTAATGATTGATTTGAAAGATAAAAATGGTATAAAAGTCATTTTAGATTTATAAGGGATGTCACTGTAATAACCTAAAAATAATTAAGAGATGTAAGTGTAATATTAAAAACTTGACAGGGACAAGTGTAATATTGAAGGAGCTCAGAGAAGGTGCTTGTAATTATCCCAAAAAAAAGGTAAGAATATATAAAAATTAAATAAAGCTTAACAATATCCAAATCCCAATTTAAGTGGGTTTCGTTGACATCTTTCAATTTCATACATGCCTTTCTAGAGTTGAGAAAGAAACAACGATTAATCTTCATAGGGAGAAGAGAGGTTCGAAGATTAAACTTCAATGGAAACAAGAAAGATTCAACAGAGATGAAGGGATAAGAAGGAAAAAAAAAACATACATCATTAGAGCTTATTGTGTCAGAGATAAGAAGTAATCACAGTTGGAGAACCAAAAAAACAAAAAATTGAGACATGGAATTGGTAATTTTTAGGGTAAAGGTTAAGAAGTGGAAAGGGCATAGATTAGTTCTTTTTTAATTCTATGGAATTATCATGTGGAATTATAATTCTACTTCTAAAAGCCAACAAACATAAAATTTGAAATTAGTGGCCCCAATTCCAATTCTGAGCATCAATTTTATACCCCAATTCCATGTGCCAAATCAGAACTTAGTGTGATTTGAATGGTTGGAATGCAAGGTTATTAAAGGACATGTTCCGATGCTGATTAATCAAAATCTACTATGATTATTTCTTATTTATCAAATTCTCATTTTGAAGTCCAATTGGAGAGTATATGTGAAAAAACATATTATGAAGATGGTATGACAGTGTTTGGTGCACTGATATTATATTTAATTTTGTTGTACTCATGGTGCTCAATTCCCACTACTAGTAGTAGTTCGATGCTTTCATTTTGCTAGCTGTTAGCGGGGGCAATTCTTACGTTGTTTGGTTCCCTTTGATTTTGTGACTTATGCTGTGATGTACTTTAGCTTTCCTTTTCTCCTCACATATTTGTACTTCAGCATTGACATATATATATATATATATCTGTGTGTGTGTGTAAAGTTATTGACGATTGACTAGGGTGTGTTTGTTTGCAATTTTGTTAACCTTAAAATCACTTTTTTTACTCTAAAAAATCACTTTTCATATGCTTGAAGAGTTTTTAAAATAGAATCAAAATATAAAAAAATTAGTTTTCAATTTTTTTAAAATTAAAAGTAGTAGCTTCTGAAAAAAAATAGTTTTCATATTTTTAATTAAATATATAATTAAAGTTTCATAATTATTTTTTTAAATATGAAACAAATGCACTGTAAAATATGAGCTCAATGATTTTGAGGAAAAAAATAATGTGTTTATAGAAAGGGGAAGTATTTAATATTAAAAATATATATTAAATGAAATACAATATATCTCGTATAAAAAATATAAAAAGTATTCAATTAATAAAAATTATAAGTAACTATTTAAGTTTTTTTATCTAAGTAACTGAAATCATTTAAAAAATAACTTAAATGATTTTTTTTTCACCGTCTTGGATCATGAAAAAGGAAAACATAAGAAAATTATTAACTGATCTCTTAATTTTATTTGTAAAATGCAAAAGGATGATCTCGGCTTGCCGTGTGACTTCATTTTTAGTAATTCAACAAAGAAAAATAAAATTTTCATATTAAGAGTATATTTGGCTAGGGAGTAAAGATGGTGCAAATATTTTATATATAAACTCTATATGTAATTTTATACATGAAGCTCATTCATAAAAGTTTATATTATATTCTTATCCCTTAACCAAATATACCCTGAAGGATAAGTTAAATATGTATTTTATTTAAATGATGAGAGGTTTTAGTGTTAGTCTTTAATTTGTGTATGGAAGCACTGAATGCCCAAGATTAAGTGAACATGACAATTTCCGGACGAGCCGAAACAAAAGAGTCCTAAACTCCTAATCCTATTTGGAGCTCCATAGCATGCTCTATCTACGTTCATAACATCCAATCAACAGCATTTAATGCTTTGATAAATGAACTTGGTGCAGCAAATTTAGAAAATAATGGCCACTTGAAGCACCACCTCATGAGTCACTTGTTGAATTTGAGAAAACGGCCTAAAAGAATCGGCACCTTTTTGGACTCCTTAAATATTTAGGTTGGGATTTAATATATAATTGTGTGTATGAGAAAAAGATCTTATGATCAAAGATAAAATTCATGTACATGAGCTCTATGGTTCAATAAGATTAGTCACTTTGTAGCGGTGAGTATCTTGAAATCACCAAAAAAGTTGAATTTGAGAAATTCAAGCTATTGTTTGTGGATGCCACTCCCTTTTGTCTATCTTCACTCCCACTAACACTTATCTTTCTTAAATTTTACTAAAATGTCCTTCTTCTATTTTAACCAAAAAAATGACTAATTGACATTAATTATATATAATTATCATAATAATATCAAAAGTTATTATTATTGATTTATAAATTAAAAATAATTTAATTAATTAAAAATATTCAATATTGATCTAGGCATTAAATATCAGAAGTATTTAATATTAGCAAATTTAATATGATAACTTATATTTATATATTGAATTATTTTTTTAAAGTATTTAAGAAAATAATTAACTAAATAATATAATAGGGAATATTTTAGAAAAAGAAAAATAAGTGAACTATTTTTTATAGTGATACAATAACTTATTTTTCTGTACTTAGTTGGTCACTTATTCGTTTACATGATTCTTTAGAATTTGTCAAATATGCTATGGTTTAAGCTTTTGTTATATTTGTTCTTAGTTCTTGTGCTACCCAAAAATAAAAAAAATAAATTTTATGCACGTCTTGATAATAATAATAATAATAATAATAATAATAATAATAATAATGGAAGTATGAAAAAAAAGGAAGATAAATGAGAACCTCATTTTAACATAGACCAAGATAGATAAATTGTTGATGACAAAATTTTCAATGGGTAGGAACCCACTTTTCTTTTTCTTTCTTTTTTTCTTTTCCTTCCCCCATAATTTTTTCTCCCCCACGGACTCTCTCTCTCCCGTTATTCTCTTCTTTCTTTGTTCTCTTCTTCCTCCCTCCATTCCCTCTCCCTCTCTATCCATACACCACCACCACCACCACCTCATCAACCATCCGCCGCTGCCATGATGCTGCCAACAACCGTGTAATACCTTAGTTTTAAATAAAAAGGACTAGAAAATTTTTTCAAACTAAAAAAGGTGTGAGTTACCCTTACTTGTCATTCCGAGTCTTGAGTTTCACTAAGTCTGGACCCTATACGTCCTTTGAGGGCTATAGGAGAGAGCCATATTATTGAGACCAAAAGTCCCGGTAATTATTCCCTAGAGAAAAATAAATTAAAGAGTGATTTTTAATGAATTTTACGAAACCTTTAAACACTCTGTTTTTACTCTACAAGTTTATAAAACTGTGAGAATTCCTGAGTTCAAACTAAAACCCAAAATTTGGATTTTGATCTGTTGGGATTTTAATTTTTTTGATATTTTATTTGAATCCAAATGGGGAGTATTACCTTATTTACATTTATGTTTTAAAGTTAATGTCCTCTGATATTAACTTAAAATTAAGAAATGTAAATAAGTGAGTTCTGGAGAGTGAATTATCATTTTGGGCAATGAGAGACCATTCTGGATAGTTAAAAACCATTATGGTGAGCGATGCAGCAGTCAAGTGAACAACAAGGTGGTGTAGGGGATGACTTTACGCTCTCTGGTGAGCGCTACAATGGTCAAAATCTTTATAAAAACCTCCATTTCAAGATCCAGACTATTCCACACACCCTTCCACTCCCTTATATGCAGAGAAACACGATTCTCCTATTCCCAAGCCCCATTTCTTCACTTTTCTTCATAAAAACTCCATTTTCTTCTTTCTAAACTTAAGGTATGTCAAGTTTAATGACTTTATCTTCTTTTCCTTGTAATATTTCATGTCTTTGGGGAAGTTTTGTGTTCATTCAATGATAGTAAGAGGTGATGTACTCTTATTGTTACAAGGAAGAGACTTAAGCTATTTTGACATTCTAAAAGTTAATCTAGAACTCTATTGCTTCCGTATCAGATACTGGTGATATTCCTACTTCCTAGAATTTTGTTGATGCTATTATTTCATTGTTCGCCCCTCCAAATGAGTGGATTCACATCTATTATCTTTATGTTGTGCATTAGATGTTATTTTCATGAAAATAAAACTTACTAATTGATTTTAGAGATTACTGTATAAGGATTTGAAGTTACTGTTGGATTATATGTTTTGAATTATTAATTTTAGAGCATGAAATATGTTTTTGATAAAACTCATGGGACTATATTTGTTGAAATGATTTCAAGTGTATTTGATGATAATTGTGATTAAGGAAAGCTTTACGAATATGAAATTGAATTCTAGATATGATTAATGTTTATGATATAGTTATATACTTGAAAATGCTATTTAGAGAAAACAATGGAATTATGATTGCAAACTTTATTATTTTGAAAATATGATATTGAGTTTTATAGTTATGAAGAGCTTGATGGTTTGAATTATATTTTAGATGATTAATCAAAATGTTTTAGAGCTTGAATCTTCATGAGATTCAGAACGGTTGACGGCTACATATTCCATGGGTTTTATGAAATCACAAATGTCTACAAAGGGTGATCCCTTGGACATGGTTTCATAGCCATAGTTATGTTAAGGTCAGACTGTTAGAATCAGACAGATCTAGAGCTCTTAGAGAATTAAAGAGGTTTAAATGTTTTTAGTTTTAATGGATTTATTTAGTTAGTTTAGAAGATAACTATAAAGAAATAGGCTATGTGTTAATGGCAGTAAATCTATTAACCTTGATACCAAGTTGCCTAAGGGCAATCTCACAGAGCAAAGCAGAGAATGAAACCTATTTAGATATCCAATTTTGGTCTTTAAGAACCACAGAGTAGAGAAATATTTATATCATAATTGATATACATAATCACAGAGTAGAGATTATTGTTTCTCTAGGAGCTACTACACTGTGCATTTATATTATTTCTAGCATAAAAGTAACTTTAGGAAAATATTTTCTTTATTATTTTATAAAGTGATGATTGAATATACATATGTATGCATGTGTTATTATGCATAACCTGTGAGTTTTATTGTGATTATTACGATTTTATGAGTTGCTTCTTGGTGTCCCATGAAAGGGAGTTTCAAGTGGAAGCTCACTCACTGAGTTTTTGCATAAAAACTCACCCCTCTTCTCTTCCTGTCATTTACAAATACAGAAGTGGTTGTGGGCCCCTCCCAGCCATTAGTGTCCTAGCAATGGTAGAGTTTAACTGGTAAGTTTCACTTGAGTAAAGCATTCTCGTATTGTTTAGCAAGCTCCAGTACAGTATAAGCAGGATGTTGGACCTTAGATTATGTTTTACATTTTGCATACTATGACAAGATATTCATGTTTGTATTTTGTGACTTAATTGTATTGAGTATTAAGTACATATACATTTTTTAAAAGCAGAGCAGCTTATATTTATACATTATACTATAACTTCAAACCTTAGAGACAGTTTATGAAACTTCATATTGGGTTAGTTTCATCATTTTGATTATACTGAATTTGAGGAATAGGTGATTTGTATGTAGAAAGAGATGCTTTGTTTTAAATAATTTTATAATTAACTGTTCATATAGAGAAACCCAAGTCACAAGGCTTATGTGAGTACCGGATTTCTCACATGTTGATCATGTGCCCAAAGCGGGTCATGATAGGCCGCGCCTCCTTTCTCCCTCCATTCTCATCGTTCTCTCTTCTCTATGTGTTCATTGTTCTTCTCTCTAGAGAGAGTAAACTACTGCAAATTCAAGGATTGAGGTGTTGCTTTCCATTTTCATCCTTTTGGCATTATGGGTAAGTCTCTATACTTGTCTATTAGTCTAATTGAGCTTCCTATAAATTATTATAAAGGATTTGGGCTTTTTAGTGCCCTAGGTTTAGAATAATTGGGGATTTTGATATTTAGAGCTAATTAATGTTAATTGATAACATTGTTAGCTCATATATATTATTGTTAGCTTGTTTCTAGTGTTATAGATCAAACAGACATCAACCAAAGAATTTTGTGACTTTGAGGAGTAGTCTTTGGTTCCTTGAGAACCATTGTTGTGAGTTGATTTAGTACCTATAGTTACATTCCCCTAGTATAAATTATTTATGAATTTTATATAACACCTATTGTTCCCAGTTTACAAATTTGCATGGTTAAGTATTTAAGAGATTTATTTGTTGTAGTTGATCGAAAAGTAAATGCGTTTTAGTTACCACATGAGATAACTAATCAGTTTTAACTATATTTTAAAAAGATTGATTTGGACATATTAAGTATGGATTTTAGAACTTAAAAAACTTATTTATAGGCTGAATATCAATAATATTGAAGGACTGCAAAATTATTGAAGTTGGGGTAAACCCATGGAATAGACTACGAATGCTTTCTAATGAAAATATTTGGACAAGTTATTGAGCAATAAAAATCAATGCATCTTTTATAAATTGTTTTGGAAATGCCTGAGATAGGAACCATAGCTAATGGCAAGCGGCGTTAGCCAAGGTGCACCTTGACTTATGAGAGTGTTATATGACCATATGAGAATGGTACATAATAGATGAGTGTAAGTCCACGTGTTTGTGGTTCCTAATGGCCGCCCAAGTGTTTCAAGACCCCACCTTCAATATGGATCTTGCACCCGAGGTTATCCAGTTGTCCAATAAAAAACAGGTTCTTCTTTAAGCCTTTCACATGTCATACCCCTTGAATTATGCGAATGGAACCATACAACATTTTTATTTTGACAGCACCAACACTAGCAATTTCCAAGGCATGATCATTTCCCATAAACATAGATCCTTCCGAAACAGGTTCATAAGTGCAAAACTAGTCACGGCGTGGAGTCATATGCAAAGTTGCTCCTGAGTCCATTATCCAAACATCAGTGAACTATTTACTACCTTTGGAATGAATTGTTGCTTCGCTGTATAGAATTTCTCCTTCATCAGAGGTACTCACAACACATCCTTGAGATGTTGTTGTGTTTGAAGTCCTCTCGGTGTTCCTCTTATTATACCAACAATCTTTCTTCATGTGCTCTCTCATGCCACATTGGTGGCATTTGAAATTCTTCCTTTTTCTTAACTTTGATCTACTCTGGCCATGGCTCCCACTGGAGTCTCATTCCATTGATCTCCCTTTTGTCATCGACAATGCTTCAGCTTGTCTTAAGCTCTCCGATCTATCTTCCTTATTCTTGCACCTGGATTCTTCTTCAAGAATAGCACCGGCAACATCATCAAAGGCTAAACGATCGGCAATATTATTATTGGTGATGTTGACAACAAGTTGATCATATGAGTAAGGTAGACTTTGAAGTAGAAGTTTTGCACACTCATTCTCTGCTATTGTATAATTTGAGGCAGTAAGCTGGGAGAATAGCATATTCAGATTGTTGATATGATCTGTTACCAATGTGGATTCACTCATTCAAAGAGAATACAACCTCCTTTTTAGAAATATTCTATTGTGAAGTTACTTGACCTTGTACAGTTTAACAAGTGCATCCTAAATTTCTTTTGCTGTCTTCTTCTCTACAACACTTGACAAGACTGAATTAGCCAATGCTAAATCCAAATTTGCAACAGCACTATCATCCATATCTTTCCATTTGTCATCAACTATCCCAGTAGGTTTGCCTTCAATTGCTGGTAAGCAATTTTACTTCCTTAGGATTGCCTTCACTTTCAATTTCCAGACTTTCAATTTCCAGAGAGAGAAATTACTCCCACTAAACTTCTCAACTTCATACTCTGCTGCCATTTTTTTTAATATGGTAACTCGTAGTGAAAAAATATAATCAATCAATAACCTATGCTCTGATACCACTATTAGGTACCAGACGTCTATGCAGCTAAAATATAAATGTAAGAAAATGGAAACTCTACACAATATGTGGAAAGAATTGAATAACTTTATTTGAGGATTATAACTTCTCTATATTACAAGGAGATAACAATAGTACTCTCTCTTAAAAAGAGAACACACTTCTCTCTTATATATAGGAGATCTTCTCCCACAGAAACTCTTATATTTTTTTTCTTTCTGGATGACTTGATGAGAAATGAATTGAGAAAGCTCAATTTATAGGTGAGTTTCTGTTATGTAAACCATCCGTAACATGAAGTAACAAGCATATTTATCTTTTCCGTCAAAAAACAATGGTTGCTATTAAGTAGGTAAGTTCTCCGTCTATTTCATTCTTTGACCACAAAAATAGCTTTACTATTTTCACACCCTATTCAAATAGGGTCCACATCCCATTCAATGGTAAATAATATGTGAGTTAATATAGTATTCCATATATCATGAATACAAATAATATTTTTTTATACATATTACTGACTTCCAAAGGATAAACTTGGGGGCCCTAGTGGTATGCCACACAAGAAAACTACTCAAGCACCTAAGTTGTCACAAGCAACTTAAAAGCTGATACACATAAAAAATTATAAAAAGCTTTTACACCATTCAAATTAAACTAAAATATTACAAAGGATAAATACTCATAATCCAAATCTTATTTAAGAAGTAGAATTAACTCCACATTGCTAGTCCGTTTGCTCTCCACGGATTCTCAAATCTTCTAATATCTAAATAATTCTCAAAAATATTATTTATAATAGTTTATACACTAACTAAATTCGATCTCGATCTTAATAATTAATAATTTTCAATTTTAAATAAAATCCTAAAAAAATTTCAAATTTTAACATATTTTTCAAATTTAAAAAGATTTCCCATTTTTTTTATTTCGAATCTTTTTCTAATCCTTTTCATTTTTTTAAATAAAAAACTATCAATATTAATCTTTAATTAGAAATTTGGATCAATTCCAACAATCTCCACCTTAATCTAAATTCCTCCCAATCTTCCAATTCTAAAACACAAATCTTCATAAGTGTTCCATCTTCATCAATGATCCATTAAAAAAAAAACCCGCCACAAATCTATAATTCCGAGCTTTGCATCTTCTACGCCGGAACGGATCAGAACTCGCTTTGATACCAGTTGTTGGAAATAATTCTCATGGAACATAAGTCAATCAAATCAACAAAACAAAGGAACACAAGAAAATTAACGTGGTTTGGTCTCAATTGCTTATATTCTTGATCTCACAAATCAATCCACTAATTTAATAAGGAATACAATTACCAATCTCAACAAATCTACCGCTATTCACATAACATGCTGCTTAACAGCATATTGCTAAAAAGACTTTCGACACAAGCTATCCTCACTTGCCTTGCCGCTACTCACCAAAAGCTGCAAACTCTCCATCAAAGCAACTTTACTGGCAAAAGCTACAAATCCTCTATCAAGTCAATTTTTCTAACAAAAGTTGCAAACCTTTCATCAAGGCAACTTTTCTGGCAAAAGCTGCAAACTTTCCATCAAAGTAATTTTTTTAGCAAAAGTTACAAACCTTTCATCAACGCAACTTTTCTAACAAAAGTTGCAAATCTTTCATCACATTAGTCTAATCAATTTCCTCTTTTTCATTCGTGTCATCGTCATCATCACCCTTTTTCTCTACACTCTCAATTTTAATCTCAATTATATTTTCCTCACATATCTAAATAGTTCTGAAATCTATTATTTATAATAGTTTACACACTCACTAAATTCAACCTTGATCCTAATAATTAATATTTTTCAATTCCAAATAAAATCCTAATTGATTTTCAAATCTTAATATATTTTTCAAATCTAAAAAGATTTCCTATATTTTTTTTCTTCGAATCTATTTCAAATCCTTTCCAATGTTTTTTTAAAATTGAAAACTATCAATAGCAATCTTTAATTAGAAATTTGGATCGATTCCAATAGTTATTTCCTCACCAGAGTATGCCAAGGAGGCAATAAAATCCCATGATATCATCTTTGCATCAAGACCTAAAATTCAAGCTTAAGAGATATTGGCGTATGATTCCACAAACAAAGTCTTTTCACCTTATGGGCATTATTGGAGACAGCTGAGGAAAAATTGAAATTTGGAGATTTTTACCCAAAAGCATGTGAATTCATTCCAGCTTATAAGAGAAGAAGAGCTCACCAATCCAATCAAAAGGATTGCTTTAGGGAAAGGGTTACCAATCAATCTCCCTGAAGAGGTGCTTTCATCAATATACACAATCACTTCAAGGACCATAGCATGGCCTGCTTCCACCCCTATACACAATGACAATAGAATTAAACTAATAATAATAATAAATTAATTATTTTTAAATAAAATAAAATAATCATTACAGATAAATATTAAGATTTTAAATAATTTAATTATTTTTAATTTATTCAATAATAATTATAAATTAGGAATAGTTAATATTCAACTATATTTTGATTAAAGTAGAAAAGGACAATACTCATAAATCAACTTAAAACTAATGGGAGTGGGAATGAGAGTAATAATAGATATTTAGAAGTGACAATAACCTCTTCCCTATGACTATTGCGCTGTAAAGCCAATTTTTATAACCATTTTTATAACCCTATGAGGCAAGTATCAATATCCCACAAGGGCTAGAAAGGAAAATATTGTTTGTACGCACGGTGAGCTGGACATCTGACATTTGATGACCATGTGATTTGATAGATTGATTTAAAAAAATTTCAAAAACAAATATATAAGTTTTTTTAACGGTGAAAGACGATACGTCGAATAAAAAGATGTCGACGCATGTGTCATTGTAACATAGCTCGGCTAGAAAAGACACTCAAACTCCTCAAGGATTCATTGTTCAAGTAGAGCATATAAATAATAAAAAATTTATATAGTACCTTACAAGAGTTTCTCATACCCTACCTTTATTTGATTTTTCAATTTGGTTACTTGCCTTTTATGTTTGTCAATTTAGTTACTTATATGTTTAAAATTATTTTTAATTTGGTACTTTATTTTTTATTTTTGTCAATTTAATCCTTTATAATTCAAATTATTCTCAATTTGGTCCCAAACATACGGGAACGGATAAAAAAATTAGGGGTTAAATTGAAAATAATTTGAAACATAAGGGATCAAATTGAGAAAAATAAATACTAAAGGACCAAATTAAAAACGATTTGAAACAAAAATAACTAAATTGACAAGCACGAATCAGTCTCTAACATAAAACTCTAATTAATAAATTTTTAAAACTTTCTAACCAAAATCTAACATAATTTGTTATTATAAAATTAGTTACTAATCAATAATTTTAAATTTGAGAACCAAAATAATTCACGTAACCAATTTCAAAAAGTAAATGACAGCATTGACTGAATTTGTTTATAGCTATATTACTCATCACTTGCAAGAAGATAAACTTGGACGGCTAGTGGTATCTCACTCAAGAAAACGACTCAAGCACGCGAGCACTAAAGGACACAGTTACTTCTATAGTTGTTCACATCAATAACGCAGTAGCTGATAGCAATCCATGACTATAATTTTTCTGGAATAAGAAATAATAGAGATGATATTTAAAATATTTTTGGTATGTTTGTTCACATTCTATATTTTTTGAGATTTACTCATTCTTTATTTTTCTCACTCTTAGAGAATAACACACTCTCATTATATCCTCTCTTACCACTCCACGTCTATTATTCCCAACTGCTTGGTATGTGCTTCTGAGTGAACAAAATACCTCCATTTATAGAGGTCCATATAGTGTGACTGTGCACTGCATATTTCGGCTTTGCTGATGGGCAAATTTTCTTCACGCATGCAGAGCGTCGAAATCTCATCACGCTTGCACAGTAAATTTTCTAGTGCGCATGTTTGAAAATTTTGCCTGTCCTTCTACATTTTTCAAAGCGGCTTGACCTCACAAGTAATGCAATAGCTGATAGCAATCCATGACTAGAAAAATATCTTACGATGTTGCGATAAAAAGTATAAAAGTCATTTGCCAAAAAGTTTTGTTATTTGTAAAGAAAATATTATTGTATAACTTATTTCTCCCACACACAGTCGTAGATCCTTACTATTTTATTATTGTCATACTAAACTTCTTAAACTGTTTAGAATGATATGCCAAAAATAGAGTAGAAAATATCTTTTGAAAAGTAAAAGTAAATAAAAGAGGAATATCTAGGTGCACTAAAAGTAAGAGATAATATTTGTTCTGATTCATTTATTAATTAACACATAAGTTTTATGGATCATTATTGTCTCCCACCTCTCCTACATTTTTATCTCAATAACTGATTTATCAATCACTAAATAGACGAGAACAAATATTTTCTCTTGTTCTAAAAGCGCCTAATAACTGCTCTAAATAAAAATAAAACAACGAATGGAATGAAGACCCGTGAACCAAACTCTCGAGTCTTCCAGGATTCGACTCTCCCTTCCCGTTCATCATAAATAATCAATAATCTTATCAAAGAAGCAGCACTTTACTACTCGACCGTCCTTGTTTGATTACTCTCCATGGATTCCGAAATCTTCGATGTGTTAGTCATTGTATCCTTTTTCCTCTTCACGATTGCTGCACTGAGAATAGGCAGAAATCTAAGAAAAAGTGATGCAACTCCAAATATACCTCCAGGACCATGGAAGCTACCTATCATAGGAAATATACCCCATCTTATTACACCCACCCCACATAGAAAATTAAGAGATTTGGCCAAAATATATGGACCCTTGATGCATCTTCAACTCGGCGAGGTCTCTGCCATAGTTGTTTCCTCACCAGAGTATGCCAAGGAGGTAATGAAAACCCATGATATCATCTTTGCATCAAGGCCTAAAATTCAAGCTTCAGAGATATTGGCTTATAATTCCACGAACATAGGCTTTTCACCTTATGGACATTATTGGAGACAGCTGAGGAAAATTTGCACTTTGGAGCTTTTTACCCAAAAACGCGTGAATTCCTTCCAGCCTATAAGAGAAGAAGAGCTCACCAATCTCGTCAAAAGGATTGCTTCAGGGAAAGGTTTACCAATCAATCTCACTGAAGAAGTGCTATCATCAATATACACAATCACTTCAAGGACAGCGTTTGGCAAGAAATGCAAAGACCAAGAAGAATTCATATCATTTGTGAAAGAAGAAGTAAAGTTTGCAGGTGGCTTTTCAATAGGAGAACTGTTTCCATCCTCCAAATGGATTCAACTTGTCTCTGGCTTGAGGCCTAAGCTTGAGAGCTTGAAAAGGCGGAGTGATCAGATACTGGAGAACATCATTAGTGATCACAAAGAGAAAGCTAAAGAAGGCCAAGATGAATCAGATGAAGAAGATCTGGTAGATGTGCTCCTAAAATTTGAGGAAGATGATGGTACGAACCAGGACATTTGCTTAGCTAAAAATAATATCAAGGCTGTAATCCTGGTAAGGATAATTCCACTTTTTCTTTATGAACATAATCTTGCTTGCTGTTTAGTTGGATTTTATGAGTTTCTTAATAATAAGTATTTATATTTTAATATTTTTAAGGGTGTGTTTTGGTAGGAGGATAAAAATAGAGTTAATGTGATTCATGAAACTTTCACCTCAATTTTTACCTTAGACTATTCATACATGTTTAAATGTGATAGCTAAAAAAGCTCTTCTCATCGTATAAAAAAATTATTTTTGTAAGAAAATATATAATTTATTCAAAATATTAAGTCAAAACAAGCTGATGCATGATCTTTTTGAAATTGGGCAATATTTGTCATTTTGTAGTATTGGATGCCATCGATATAACTCTTTAAATTGCCTTTGGATATCCTTGTATTAACCAAACTTCACCAATTATTACTTTGCAGGACATCTTTGGTGCTGGAGGAGAGACATCAGCAACAACTATAGATTGGGCAATGGCAGAGTTGGTAAAGAATCCAAGAGTAATGAAAAAAGCGCAGGTCGAGGTGAGAGAGGTATTCGATATGAAAGGAAGGGTTGATGAAGTTTGCATAAAAGAACTCAAATATTTAAAGTCAGTTGTCAAAGAGACCTTGAGGTTACACCCTGCAGCACCCCTTTTACTTCCAAGAGAATGTGGACAAGCTTGTGAGATTAATGGATATCACATACCTGTCAAAAGTAAGATCATAGTGAATGCTTGGGCAATGGCAAGAGATCCAAACTATTGGAGCGACCCTGAGATATTTTATCCAGAGAGATTCATTGATAGTTCTATTGACTACAAAGGGAATAATTTTGAGTATATTCCATTTGGTGCAGGGAGAAGAATATGCCCAGGTAGCACATTAGGCTTAATAAACATTGAGCTAACCCTTGCATTTATGTTATATCACTTTGATTGGGAGCTTCCAAATGGAGTGAAATGTGAGGATTTGGACATGACCGAGCAATTTGGAGTTACTGTAAGAAGAAAAGATGACCTGTATTTGATTCCAATCACTTCTCGTCCTCTATTTTTAGTATAAACTTTTAACTTTGTACTTTTGTATATGCTTCTTATAAAATAAAACTTTATCCATCTTTGTTTATTCCATTAAAGTTGAAAACTTCTATATGCATTCAAAGTCAGTCACAATTGATAAGGAAAAAAAAACGATTAGTATATTGTTGGTTGAAATATGCAGTTTATGATTTATGCATAATTATTGAAGTGCAAAGCCATTTTTTATAATAATGGAAAAGTCAATGCAATTAAGATCCCGTTTGATACATAGGATAAGACCCAATTATATTATCTAATACTATATAATCAATCTTTATTACATGTTTGGTGTCACATAGGATAATATAATGTTATATGTTCAAATTATTTTTATTATATTACTACAAAATTAAGTTATCATGCTCCAAGAGGTCTGATTGTATCTAATAATATTATTTTTACTAGCCAATTTTAAATTAACCCAAGTCTACCTTTTTGGGATTTTTTGCAAGATTAAAATAAAAAAAATTAGGAAACTTGAAATATGTCCTATTCTGAAAAAAAAAAAAATTGGAATGTGTCATGCTTTTACTATATATATGTCATATGAGGGTGAATTGAATTAAAATTTAAACATGAGTCACACAAGGGTGGTATGACTTATGCTACACATCTACAATGCATTAGTTGTACAAGGGCAGCATGACTTGTGTGCATTTCTATTTGTACATAAGTCTCACCACCCTGGATTGACTTGTGTGCAAATAGAAATGCGCATAAGTTTTACTATCCAAGATAACTTATATGTTGCCTTGCCTATAAAAAATATCTCACTTAATCTGGGTTTCACATCTAATTTAATGGTAGATGCAATTATGTCAGCTTAATGTCTCACATATTTTAATTGTGAGTACAAAAACAATTTATCAAAATCTAAATCAAACAGACTCAAATATAGTTATCTTGTTTGGCCATAAGTGTAATATTGTTTGTACTCACAATTATAATTTGTGGGACACTAAGCTGACACACTTCTATTCACTATTGAATGGGATATGGACTCATACTAAGTAAGATATTTTTTTTATGGGCAAAATAACACATAAGTCAATCTAGGATTGTGAGACTCATGTGCATTTCTATTTGCACATAAGTCATGTGCCACCCTTGTTCAACTTATGCATTACATGTGTCTAACAATGCATGCATAAGTCGTACCACTCTTGTAAGACTTATGTGTACATTTTAATTCGATTCACCTGGTACAACTTATATATAGTGAAATCACGATACATTCCAAGATTTTTTAAGAATAGGACATATTTCAAGTTTCCCAATTTTTTTATTTTATTCCTTTAAAAAATCCTACTCTTTGCGTCAACATCCACTCCCAGTCTATTTGCCGCCATTCGATAGTCGTCGCCACCTTCCCCCATCAGTTGTAGCCTGTCTGCTCGTCCACCGCTAGTCATTTGCAACACCAAACACTAGATAGATAAAGGTGGATTCCTTATACGAGTATCCTATATTATTAGGTCTTATCTCATACGTTGCACAATACATAATTTTATATTTTATATTTTGACCCCCTAACTATTTTTATTATAATTTTATCTAAAATTCTTTCGAAAATTAAACTTTTTCAATATCAAACTGCAAATTTATTTAATCTTTTATATCCCACATACCTAACATTCCTTTTAGAGAAAACCATAAGAACCCTAATCTTAAATTTTCCAATCTCTCGCTCAAAACACAAGATTCTCTTGAGCACGACTCACAAAATTGAACACAAACCCCAAATAATGATTTATAAAAGGACTTTTTGGCATGGAACATGAGTTTTGAAACCAAGTTCACCATAGCGGGAGGATGGCTTAGAATTTAGGTATAGTAATTGCTGCAAAAACATAATAAAGTTGTGTTGAACAATGAGATAAAGAACATAACATAATCATTATCAAGCTTGTCTATGTTTAAAACTTGCAGTGGATTTCTCAATTTCTTTGCTCTTTTTATTGGCAAGAACCAATCATTATCAAGCTTGCAGTTGGTGTCCATTTGGTCTACTGGGCGATGAACTAATGTCGAATTGGTGACAGTGTTCTGGGTAAGATTGGGGAAATTTAAAGTTATTTGCAGGTAGAAAGAATATGTAGATGTTTGATGAATAGAATAATCAAGGCTATTTGATGAGCGAGAGATTAGAAAATTTAGGATTATGGTTTGATATTGAAAATGTTTAGAAGGCATTTGGTTGAGCCATTTTCTATTTTCATTTTTAGAGAAAATAGAAAATAGTTATGGATATAAGTATGGTTAAGAATGTGTTTGGTTTGTGAACATATTTTTTATTGTCATTTTCTTAAAAAGATTTTCATTTTCAAATTTTCAAAAAATTTAAGAAATGCATTTGGTTTATAAAAGTATATTCTATTTTTAGAAAGTGAAAATAATAAAAATGTGTTTGGTTTTTTTCGAAATATAATTCTCAAACTCAAATTTAAGATAGTAAAATTATATTTGGAATTAAATAATAAAAATTAAATATATTAAATTAAATTTAAATAATATAATTATGTCTTTTATTAAATTTGTTATCCAACAATAAAAATGATATGTATTTGGTTTGTAAATTTCATTTATCCGTAAAAAAATGTTTATTGAAATAATAGAAAATTAATATTTATTAAAATAGTGAATAGTTTTATAAAATAATATACTTTTAATAGAAATATGTCCTAGATATTTAATAATAAGCATCCAAAAACTTTTCATATGCAAATAAGTATAGAGAAGAAAATGCACCTGAAGCTCACAATTCTACTCTAAACTGCAAAATTCAACCCATCCAATTGTCTTAAGGAGGTTTCTGTTGTGCACAATAAATCTTGTTAATCTAAGCCATCACATTTTGATACAATTAAAATCAATGGTTAGGATTATTTTATTACACCTTTAAAACTGGTGACTAGTTCTAGAAATATCACCATTGCTAACCTTTCACTTCTTCTCCACACTCCAACATTTTCAACCTCTGTACAGCAAGCCTTGTGGTCTTCTAATCTAGCCCCAGACACTCTCACTTGGCACCAGTTCTTTCTCAAATGCAATGAAGGATGCCATAGTCCTCCTTAACAAAGTCACTTCATACTGACAATTGATGCGAGTTTTTGCAATTCACAACAAATTAAAATATTGTAATAACTAAATTATGCCAAAAATGCAATTAGGGTACAATCCAGGTCATCTTATATGGATGTGTTCTAATTGATTCTAGGATTTTTTTGGGGCGGGGGGGTATTAAACTTGTTGGAAGTAAAATTAAATTGAGAAAATATTATAAGAAGAATTACCTGCACAAAGATTCCCTCATATTAACAGTTGTTCAATCATCAATTCAAAAGATAAATTCATGGTGGTGGTTACTTTCATTAATCATGTTTTTACACAATAATGATGAATTATGCATAATAGTCACACAAACACACTCCCACTGAGGGTTTGACTAACACATGAACTAATGATCCACAATCATGATTTTATGAACCTATGCCAGTTTAATCATCAATTGTAGTAACCTAATTCCCAAACGGAGTTAATTTAAATCCTTTACCAATTGGATGTAATTTAATCAGTTGACCAAATACCTCAATGGAATCCCAATCATGCAAGCGGATGAATAACAATCTGCAACTCTCAAAAATACAATTGCAACAATTCACACTATTGATATTACAGAGAGATGATAAGAAGGAGAGAAAAATCAACCATAAATTGCAATTAAAATAGGAACCTTATCAAGAACAATCCTAATCTTTAGTTATTCTTGCACATGGTAAAAGGATTACTCCTCTATAAGGGGAGGATTACTCCTCTATAAGGGGAGGATCACAATCATTATCAAGGAAGAATGCAAATTGCAATCCCAAACCGGAGCCAAAACAAGGATTGGAAGCCCCAAGACCTAGAGAGATAGTATAGAGAAGAGAGAGAAAATGCTCAACAACAAAAATAAAAATAATGAACCACAGGTTTTCTCCAATGTTTGACATATTCTTATTTATAATGTAGCAAAAATAACATAAAGATTGGGCCCAACTAGGTGAAATTGCGTAGTGCTGACACTTCCTGCCAGGGTTTGACCACCTGGGCAGTCATTGATCGCTGGGGCTGTCAATTAAAGATCTCACGCCTGCTGGGGCAGTCCTCCATTGATGGGGTGGTCCTTGACCGCTGGGCAGTAAACATTGTGCTGGGGCAGTCCTTGATCACTGGGGGTGGTCCTCCACTACAGGGTGGTCCTTGACTGCTGGGGCAGTCCTCGATCGTTGGGGTGGTCCTCCACCGCTAGGGCAGTAAACATTGTGCCTAAGTTCCTTTTTCTACTCTAATACACCAACGTCTAGAAGTTCCTGTAAGAAAATAACACTCACAAAACAGAATAAAAAGCACAGGAAGCTCTAACATATATTTATTCATTAAAATGCCGCACTTAATCATGATTTTACTCAATGATACAAAATGAAGTATAAATCCAGATAAACCAAAATTCAATCATTCTTGTATATAAAATGATATGATATATCTAGAGTATAGAGGAAAAGGAATGATACAACCTATCAAATTCTCCCACACTTAAACAATTGTATGTCCTCATGCAAGGAACTCAAATGTAACAACAGAGAAAGGTGATTCTAACTCCATTAACTTTAAAAATGCATGATGCATGAAATATTATAATACACTAATTCAATGGACCTAGAGATACAAGCAATAAGCTTTCACACTAACAATCAAAGAGGATCTCAACAATCAAGGCATGAACAAGAACATAGCATAAAAGGTAGAATCCACATACATGATGTATGGACCAAATACAAAAATCCTTCCAAAGTCATTGTTTGCCACTCATTCACTGAAGTGTTTTTAGCTATGATGTACATTCAAATCACCTCAAATGAAAATACATTGTCATAGGCTTGCCAAGGTTCTCATTCTGCATTCGTCACACATACATCCATACTGAATCAAGAGAATTTGTCTTAGTTTGTAATGGGGGCTTAGGTGATGGTAGGAGAATATAAAGGCCAATGGAGCTAAATCTCTAGTCAACGAAGAGCAAATGCATACACCAAGAGCACAAGTGCTTAAGGATACACTTTGTTCAAATTAACCATTCGAGGACCTTTAATTTGCAATGTGGCACACCTTCAACTAAAATTTTTCAACTTTTTTTTTTCTGTTTCTTGCTTTCTTTCTTTTTTTTTAATCAACTTTAATTTGCTTCTTTTTCTTACTTTTTTAGTGTGCCACTTGCTAAAAAAGAAAAAAAAAATTGGCCACTTAGATGCACATTATATATCCCTCGTCCACACTTTAATTGGGGCATGTCCTCATGCCTTCCCTTACATTTATGCTCAACATATATAAGAAATGCACAAATGCTCTCCTAAGCCTAAAAGATTACGAATTTTCATGGTTTTTCTCTTTTGGCTAAGGATGTGCTAAAATAAAAGAAGGGGTAAAAAGGCTCAAAAGGGCCAGACAATGATAATATGCCAAGGTTGGCCATATGGTCCTATGGCTAAAAACAAGAAAAAAGCCTCAATTACTTTCAAGCATGCACATGGAAAAATATTTTCAAACAAAACCCTAAATAAGTTCTAGAATGCAAGTCCAAAGAGGGAAACATACATAAACAAATAAAGATGGCACATGATAGTCCAAACCAATTAACAAACTAAAAAACTCACAGGTAAATTGCATGTACCGAATAGAAACAACATAGGGAGTCACCAACTATGCAATACAAAATAAAGTTAATGCCAAGCAAGTTAATATTGTACATGTGGTTTCAGCCTATGCATGTAACCTCTAAAGTATCAAAGGAATGCTGTAAGACTCAAAACTACAAATAAAAATAAATAAAATGCATAAACATAAAAAAAAGGAAAAGTAAAGAAGAGCTCTATCATGGTGAGTTTTCTCTCACCCAACACTTTGCTTTAACATCTCTAAGTTAGATGGTCACGACCTTTATGAGGGCATGTAGCTTCAACCCATAGAGCTCCCATCTCAACCCCTAAATCTATGGGAGCGTCATTGAGCTGAGGTTGTCACTACCTCCTAAAATTGAAAATTATTTTAGGCAAAGTTACACAAAAAAGTAGTAAAGGGCACGACCTAGGTCGTCTCTCAAGGAAGCTTTATCACTTAGTTTGAAAATTTTGGGGGGTTTTTAAGAAGTGAATTAAAGAAATTGAAATTGATTGAAATTAAACAATAATAAAAGGCACTAGTACAAGGTATTCGTAGGATTGGAATTAATTATCATTGACCAAATATTGAACCCATTAGTGGCTATTATTAATTACCTACTGGCAATTCTACTAGTGATCAATCGACCTTTGAAATTTGAACAATGCAAATAACAAATAAATGAGATCTCAATTTATTTAGAAATTATAGTGGTTTAACATACCAATTGCGATAGCCTAACTACCAATCAAAATGTTAATTCAAATGTCCTCTTTCAAACATAAACCAATTGATCCATTAATTTAAGCCTAAAAGGTTTCCCTAAATGTCGATTGCCACTTTAATTATGCTAATAAAATTTGTAACGATCTCAACAATAACTATAAGAATAGAAAGAACAAAAATGAAAAAAACTAATGCATTTAGTATTAAAAAAGGGGGAGAATGTCAAACATCATCTTAATCCATCCGAAAACTATTACACTGGTAAGAAAATCTACTCCTCTATCCCTGGAGAATTACAATAATAGAAATAAAATAGTACCTGAAAATAATAGCAAGGATTCTTGCCACAATCCCCAACAACAAATTAATTCCCCTATTGAAATCCTTAGAGAGAGAAGAGTAGAGAAGATGGAGAGAAAGAAATCTAGCAGCCTAGACTGTACAACAAAAATTGAGTCAAAAGTAGGTTATATTGTATGCAAAAAATAAGCCAAGTGGAACCCAAAATTATGCCAAAATCTAGTTTCTATGCACATACTATCGCATAAGCGTTGCAACGCAAAATGAGCATTGTGGTGGTAAATGAGTACTACTGCGCTCATCAGTGAGTTAAACTCTTTTAAAGTCTTTTTTCAAGTGTTGTTGAGTGATGCGGTGCTTTTTTGAGGCTGTAACTCTAGGCAGAATTGATGTCTTCACATATTTGGACAATTTTAGTCCTTAAACATTTGAAATTTTTCCTTGGAACTAGACATAGCAATTACAACCATTTGATTAAGTTTTCCAATGCCACAAAAATCATCCCAATCGATATCTGTAGCTCTAGATATTGGCCAGATATGAACAGGAGGTCATGCTAGATAACATCAGAACATCAACAACATTTAAACTTAAAAATAGATTTTCATTAAGATGCTTTTTGAACTGGGTTTGGAGCTGAACATGGAAGTTTAAAGGGCTTTTTAAGCTTTTAAAATCATTTTTATTTGTCTTAATCCGATCCTTGTAGAGAGACATACTTATTTTCCATTACAATACTTTCTACAAATGTGCCCAAATGAGCTTAAGAATACTTTTATTTAGCTCCCAAATTCTCCTAAATTGTTCATTGCTACAAGCTCCATGCATCTCTATGATCTTCATACACTAACATGTGAAGTCCATGTAAGTAAATAACATTCACAAAAGAGGATTAAAAACACAGGAAGCTCCAAAATATATTTATTCATTAAAATGGTGCAAATAATCATGATTACACTAAATGATACCCAATGAGGACCAAATATAAATCAACTAAATGTCAATCAATTAAGCATATAAATAACACAATATGCCAAGAGTTATGTAGGAAAAAAGGTGCATGAATCCAACCCATCAGTCATATAGGTGCTTTAATTATTGCCCATCGACTTTATAGTGAACTTTGGGTCCTCTAACTCAACTGCACCATAGGGGTGTGTACAGGTGACCAAGAACAGTCCTTTCCAAATGAGCTTTGACCTTCCAGTCATCAGTTTTGCCTGGGGCTCATGCAGCAAGATCTTTTGCCCCTCATGAGGCTTCTTCCCAAGTATAGGGTGATCATGAGGTACTTTTGAAACTACTGACTGCTACTTAGGCGGGGTGCCTATAACTGTAAGATTAGAAAACTCTACAATAGCAGACTCATCATATCTCATATGAGAAGAAAAAATAGAGAAGGGAGGATGCACATCCTTACCGAGTGGACTAATATATGCATTTTCCACATGGAGTCAATGACATCAATGTCAAACACAAAGTGTTCCTCAAAGGGGAATTTTATTGCATCAGACAAATAAAATTGGACTTTCATGTCCATACACTCCATAGATAAATGTATCAGCATAAACATCTATCTTGATTCTAGTAGTTTTCAAAAAAGGTCTGCCCAAAATTAATGTATACTAGTTGGCATTAGTGTCATTCTCTGTCTCAAGCACATAAAAATAAATAGGGAATATTAAATCATTTGTCTTTACTAGGGCATCTTCTAATACCTCATTTGGCTTTGTGATGCTACGATTCACAAGCTGGATTGTCAACCTGGTGGGCTTGAGCTCCCCAAACTGTAAGGACCTGTAGAGTGATTTTGCCATAACATTAATGCCAACCCCAACATCAGCCATGGCATGGTTGATTTGCATGTTCCCAATGGTGCAAGGAACATTGAATGTGCTTGGATCCTTGCACTTAGGTGGCAAGTTGCCTGGCTTGATGATGAAGGAAGCATTCACTCCCAAGTCACCTTCTTATCCTCACTGCCTTGTAGTCTCCTCCTATTTATGCACATATCCTTAAAAAATTTGTCATACCTTGGAATCTATTTGATTGCATCCAATAGAGGTATGTTTACTTCCACCCTCCTAAAAGTCTCCAATAGCTCTTTTTTTACTCTTTTTCAGGTGGCTTCTTGAGTCTTTGCATTCTTTGGGGGAAAGATAGTGGAATGAGCCTCTCCACTAGCTCAACTAAGACTTCTTCTGTTGAGATGTATGTTTGGGCTATTGCACTATAGGCTCATGTATCTCACCTTGTTCATTAACACTTTGCTCAGGTGGACTAATAACCTCAGGTAATATTGCACTAAACCTAAAACTAATGGAACTAATATTCTCTCTGGAATTAGGAATGATCTGGGAAGGTATCTGAGAAGGACTGTGATGCTGGATATGTGACTTCTGAGCATCCACCAATTGGCTTATTTGTGCTTGCATCTTAAACATCGTCTTTTGGTGGTTTATCACTAATTTCATCATATCCTGAAGGGAAGCCTCAAATGTGGTGGAAAGAATGGGCAATGCTAGAGGCTACTTAATGGCAAGTAACTGGAAATTGTTGGAGTATAGATGAGTTGGTCTGTTGTCTTTTCTAGGATGGAACATACTTTTGTTATTGTTGTGATGAATTGTTCTATCTCGTATTAGGATGATGTCTCCAGTTAGGGTTATATATGTTGTTGTAAGGATCATATCCCTGTTGGTTGTTCTGATTCTAAGGCCTACAAAGGAATACATTGCTAGCAGCGATTTAAGTGAGGTCTTCATCTAGTTGTGGACATACATCAATAGTATGCGTATTATAAGAGCAAATGCCATAGGGTGTCTGAGGTGAAGGAGCCTATTTTGACTGATTCAAGGCTCTCTATTTCAAGAACTCAGCCATCTCATTCTTCTCCACCCTACTATTGTCCATTAGAGATACTTCAGCTGCATTGCAGGTGTTGACACTAGTTCTTGAACCAAACTTGTGAGAATTCCCTACTATGTTCTCTATGAAGGCTGTAGCTACAGTAGGGGTTTTGTTAATCAATGCACCCCTACTCCTAGCATCAATCATGCTTCTCTCCATAACTACTAATCCCTCATAGAAATATTGAATAAGTAGCTACTATGGAATTTGGTATTGGGGACAGTTGGCACACAATCTCTTGAACCTTTCCTAGTACTCATAAAGATATTCACCCTGCAACTGCCGAATGCCACATATCTTTCCTTATTGCAGTTACTCTAGAGGCTAGGAAAAACTTTGCGACCTACCTGTCAATTGTTCCATGGGGAATATAGAGAAACAATCCTTGGTAGTGCCCTCAAGGGAAAATGGGAAAGCCCGTAACCTGACTTGGTCCTCTGTGACACCTAGAGGCTTCATGGTAACACAAACTATGTTAAACTGGTGTTTATGTGGATCTTCCCCAATTAACCCATAATACTTAGTCATGTGATGAAGGAGCCCAATGACTGGTAACTAAGGTTAGGAGGAGCAAGCTCTTTCAAGGTCCTGTGATGGTTTGCCATGTCACGTGAAGCACTAGCAAACAAATTAGAAAGTTTAGGAAAGTTGAACAAATTAGCTACACCCCAAGATGTATCTAAAGAAAAGGGAGAAAAGGAAGGAATGTTGTCAAGTAAGTTAACTTGCTCCCTCCCAGCCTTCCTAAGCTACCTTGCAATTTTCTCAATTTCCAGATTAAGCGAAAGAATGGGAAAATTAGGAAGAGGGCGGGTCGTAAAATTAAATTACTACAGCAATCAAATACGAAAAAAAGATAGATAAAATTAAAATAAAATATTTTTATTTGAATCAATTGAAAATAAATAAAAATGTAGAAATACAATAAAATAGATAAATAAAATAATGATAAAAATAAATATGAAAATAAAAAATAAGTAGTAACAAATAGAAAATAATAATAAATAAAAAGAAAGAATCAACTAGCACCACTTCATCGGCAATGATGCCAAAATTTGATGCAAGTTATTGCTACCAACAATAAATTAAAAATATTGTAATAACTAAATTATACCAAAAACGCAGTTAGAGTGCAATCTAGATCATCCACTTGCAAGTGTTCTCATTGATTTAAAGATTTTTTTGTTTAGGGGGGGGGGTTTAAGTTGGTGGAAGCAAAATTAAATTGAGAAAATATTCTAAGAAGGATTGCCTGCATATGAATTCTCTCAGATTAAGAGTTGTTCAATCATTAACTCAAAAGATAAATTCATGTTGGTGGTTACTTTTATTAATCATGTTTTCACACAACAATGATGCAATTCTACTTAATGGTCACACAAACACACTCCCACTAGAGATTTGACTAACACATGAACTAGTGATTCACAATCATTATTCAATGAACATATCCCAGTTTAATTATCAATTGCAGCAACCTAATTCCAAATCGTAGTTAATTTTAATCCCTTAGCAAGTGGATGTAATTTAATCAGTTGATCAAATACCCCAATAGAATCCAAATCATGCATGCAGATGAACGCACAATCAAACAGCTCTCAAAAATACAATTGTAATAATTTGCACTATTGATATTAGAGAGAAATTACAAGAGGTAGAAAAAGACCAACCACAAATTGCAATTAAAATAGGAACCTAAAAAATAATCCTAATTTTCAGTTATCCTTGCACACGGTAAAAAGATTACTCTCCCATAAGGGGAGGACCACAATTGTTGTTAAGGAAGAATGCAAATTACAATATCAAACGGCGGGAGCCAGAACAAAGATTGGAAGCTCCCAAACCTAACGAGAAAGTAGAGAAAGAAAGTGTTCGATGGCCAAAATAAAATGATAAGTCAAAGGTTCTCTCCAATGTTTGACCTATTCCTATTTATAATGTAGCAAAAATAACATAAAAATTAGGCCTAGCCAAGTGAAATCAGGTTGTGTTAACACTTCCTGCAAGTGTTCGATCGCCTGGGTCGGTCAATTAAAGATCTTGTGACTGTGCATCCTTTGTCCATCGCTAGCCAGTCCTTGACTATTGGGGCAGTCAACAGCATGCCTGAATTCCTTTTTCTACTATAATGCACCAACCTATAAGTTCTTGTAAGCAAATAATACTCACAAAAGAAAATTAAAAGCACAGGAAGCTCCAAAATATATTTATTCATTAAAATGGTATACTTAATCATGATTTCACTCAATGATGCCTAATAAGAACTAAACCTAGATCAACCAAAAGTCAGTTATCATGAACCCCAAAAATTTTCCGCTCTCAACAGAAAAAGCAAACACTACCAGAAAAATGGTATTTAGCGGCGATTTTCATTGGGATTTCTGGTGATTTTCACCCGCAACAAAAACGTTTACCAGCAGTTCCCAAACCGCTACGGATAATGGCATCATTAAACCATTTAGCGGCAGTTTAGAGTAATTGCTCGAACAACCATTGCTAATGAAGGTTTTTCGGCAGTTGTGGCAGTAGTTTATTTGGCAGCGGTTTCATAAATCTAGCTGTGGTTTAAAACCGCCATAAAACCTTTCGAGCAGTTGGGGCACCAGATCTTTTTGTAGCGGTTCAAATTCATAATTAAGTTATTGCCAACTATTCCAAACCACCGCTAATCCTCTTTTTTTCCCAAAAAAGAAAAAATTGAAGTCATATAGCCACATTTGAAAAAGACAATTAGCCACATTCTTTAGGCATGGCTAAATGATTTTCCAATGCCTGAGAGTGGCATGGTGGTTACATGCATGGGGAAATGTATCAATTAGCAACATTTCCAGGTCTCGTTCAACAACAGTTCCTGAGCATGGTTAATGGCCATTACTCAGCCATAGAGATGAATCTCATTTGTCCATAGTTCTAAAATGTGGCTAATGTCACTTTTTTTATAAATATAAATAGTTGTTAAGTAGTTGATTAACCACTACAAAAAAAAATTTATTTATTATGGTGGTTGAATTAAGGGGATTCTTTGAAACTACCATAATTTATGGTGAATTACAGCAATTTTATTAGTCACCACAATTTTAGTGAAAATAATGGCGGTTACAACCGCCTGAATGTTCTCATGGCCATTCTTTCCCGTTCATAAAGAAGAAACGGGGGTTTGGACCCTTTCCCATTCTTACCCTCACTCCAGTGAACCGTTTTCCTTCCCTCTAGCCATGGTGCCACCGACCCCCAACCGCCGCCGCCGCGCGCTCCTCCTCATACTCCATCTGCGTCCATATCCTCCTCCGATCCACTCCATGGTACTCTCTTCGCAAACAGCGCTGCGCACCCTCAGCAGCCTCCCTTGCGTCATCGCCCTCCGCTCTTCACCCCGCCTCGCGGAAGGCTTTGCTTCTGTGCTAGCGAGTTCTCCATCGCTATCCTGCTCCTCCAGCGAACAAACCCCACTTCCTCTCTTTATTTTCACTGGCGGCTTTGAGTAGCCCCTTTCAGCAGACCAGCAAGCTCCGCCACGCTCCATGGCTGAAACAGTCGTGTGCCAGACCCTCTCCAGCTGTGACGCAAACCACCCATTCCATCATCTAATATTCGTGTTGAGAATGGCTAAATCTATTTACCATTACTCTTTCTTTGTCATTATGTTTCAGGTTCTTCTTGGAGGTCCCAAGTGTGATGACCGAAAAAAAATAAAAAAATAAAATTGAGTGAGGACCGCCATACACCTTAAGTGGTATAGACCACCATAGTTTTCTCTCTTTTCTTTTATTCTCTCTTCCTCTTCCCTTCCCTCATTCTCTCCCGTAACACTCTCCTCTCTTCTTCTTCTTCACATTTCTTCCTTCCCTCTCACTTTCTTCCATTCTTCTTCCTCCTCTTTGCTTTGTTCTTCAACAAATATTATCACCACTTCCATCACCATCATCTCCTCCTCCTCTCCATCACTTTCTCTCTCTTTCCCTCTCCTCTATCTCACTTTCTCTCTCTAACCTCCATTAGAGAGTTGAAGATTTTAGAAGCTTTGGGAGTGATTTTCTTCACTAATTCTACTCTCCAAGTGGTAAGTAAGCTTCTACCATGCTCCATTTAAATTATTGAAATTTCTAAATTTTTTGGATTAATTTAGGTTTTTAGAACCCTTGAATTTGGGGTTTTTAGTGAATTAGCGCAAATTGATGTTAATTGATAGTGTAGTTAGCTCACAAATATTCATATTGTCTTATTCCTAGAGCGATAGAGCAATCGGACAACAACACTTGCATTGGTGACATTAAAGGCGTTGATCTTCGGTTCTTTGAACCAGTATTTGTGAGTAGATAGTGTATCAGAGGTTACTTTATGCATGATAAACAATATAAAATTATATGAAGAGCTGAAAGTATATTGACATAGAAGAAAATAATTATTTAGTGAAAATGAGGCTTTATGTTTAAAATGAGAAATCTGTATTTGGATGCCATAATATGATTATTATGCTTATTTAAATACTTTTAGTTGAATTGCAACAAATTTTATATTTTTAGAGCATATTATGTTAATTACTAAAATTGAGTTATTTTATGTCTATTATGCATTTTATACATGAGGATGGTTTTTATGTTGTAAAATATCGTAGAAGTGGAATATGCATGATTTAGAGTAATTTGGGGAAATTCCATAGTTATAACTCAGTAGTTAGCAGGAGGACGTTAGCCTCGGTGCACCGTGAGAAATCCCGATTAGCGAGGAGTGGTGCTAACCCACACATAGTCTGCAGCTATGTCTGGACTTGTATATGGCTACGGGCCAACTCCAGTTAGCAGGTGAGGTGCTAACCCGCACATGACTTTTGTCGTGTCTGGACTTGTATGGCTACGGGCCAACTCCGATTAGGGTGTGTGGTGCTAACCCACACATGACCTTGAGTCATGTCTGGACTTGTTATTGTTCTACTTAGGATAATCTCCCCATTATACTTGGAATTATGTGATTATGTAAAGTTATGTTTTCAAGATATCTCATGTTATAGCTATATATATAGATATGTTCTATGAGTATATGTACATTATTATGTTTATATTGTTTTATGATTGTATTTAGTAAACTACGGATATCCTATCTCTCGCTGAGTTGCAAAACTTACCCTGTTGTTATCCATTTTTTTTCCAGATACAGGTGCTGGTGCTGGTTCTAGTTCTATTCCTCCGGCTCAGCCATAAGTGCGTTTCAACTTGGTGAGCCTTCTTGAGAAGGCCTTTATGTTAGAGCTTTATGTTATCTAGTCTATTAGTTGCTCCATATGTCACAGGCAGGGTTCTCGGACTTGTATTATGATATGATTGAGAATTTATGACTTAGCCATATAGATTATGTTATGTAAATGATTTGTAAACTTAAATTGATATTATGTTTTGAACTACGTTAAATGTTGTTATATACTGGAAGGGCGCATTCTGAGAATGCTTGATGCCCATTTGCTGGAATTTTAATTGAAAATGTTGCAGGTTATATTGTATTTGGGGAATGTCCGAAAAACAGAGGAAACTCTGTCCGTTTTTCTATAAAATATTGTGTGTTAAGGCTGGCTAGAGAAAATGTTCTCTATGCGCCGGTCATGGCCTAGGTTGGGTCGTGACACCAAGAATGCCCATGAGGCTGTCAAACCCTTTAGACCAGCTCCTGGTGTGCCTCACAGCCACACCAAGCCCTATGTTCGTTCAAAAGGACGAAAATTTGAGCAAGCAAAAGGAAGAAGGAACAGCAGAGGCTTTAGAGGTTTGAGTTCTAGATTTTATCTTTATTATTGTTCTTTATTGTTTTCTCCCATTTTGTGTCATCAAAATAATTTACTTATATTAAATTTCATTTTTTCTTCCGGCTATGGATGAAAAAAAGAATGAACAACCCTCACTGGACAATTTTTGTTTCTAGCACAAACTTGATTAAACAAACTTCTAGCTGCATTAGGCTTAGCTAATACCTTGCATACATACCTCTTTTAAATTTTGGCGTTGGGGTTCCATCATTGCATTGTTAATCAGTTTGAATGAAGAATTGAATGGGTATTGCTTATGCTTTATTTTCTTTAGTATTGTGCTTTTCGAAGGACTTAGTATTGCTTCAAAACTTATAAATTTGCTTACTATTTGTTTAGGAATCAGAGATTGTTTGATCATCCCATTACCTGTGTTCTATTCTTGACGCATTCTTTGATTTGTTTTCCACTTCTTTTATCTTTCCTTATCAATTGAGAAAGATACTAAATTATATGAAATAATATCAATGCTCGTAGGTGATGAAATAATAACAAAGTGTTAGAAATAACAGTGTGTGATGCTAGTAGGTGATATTGATCTTTAAAACAAATTATTGGCAATCATTTTTGTTGCACCTATTCCACTCAACTCTAAGAAATGTTTCTAAGTTTTTTAGTGGGAATTCTAAGTTGGCCCTACTGTTAGTATCTCTGCTGGAGATTAGATATGGGCTGCTCACTACATACTTGAGGTGATTGAAAGTTCCATTGATAATCCTATCTCCATATTTTTCTTTTTTAATTTTTAAATGAGTTGTTGGAAGGCAGGAGAAAAGAGACGTAGGTTCCCTGAACATTGTCTATACTTGCTTTCTTAGTGGATCCACTATTATAGCATTTTTGGAGTTGGTTGCTCCATTTAGGATTAACTAGTTTTTTTTTTTTTTTTTTTTTTTGGGGGGGGGGGGGAGAGAGAGAGAAAGAGAGACATTGAGAAAAATTAATGAAATTGTTGAAAAACAATTTGCTTGGCATCTAAATGGCTATTGCATTTTCCTTTAGAGCCTCATACTTAATGGCATGGCATATCCTTTTTTGATAGTATTTCTTTATCCAAAAATTAAAATCCCATAAATGAATCACAGCACAAATGATGTTTAATTTTAGCTAAAGGTAGTTTTGATGTGAGTATGCTCTTTGTCCATGTCACATATGACATATGGGAATGCGAGTTATAAAGATCTTGGTTATTAGCTTAATTTTGTAGGTCTTTGATGCTATAATGCTATACTTTCTGTGCTTATTAGAAGTTTGTGTGACTCTGTCTAATGGATGAAGTCCAATAGCTTCTGTAGGTGTGTTCTCTAAGCTAATAGCTTAAGCTTCTTTGCATGGTATTTCTCCTGTACTAAACATGAAATGGCTAGAAACATGGAAGAAGTATGACTGAAAAACTCTTCAAAGATTTAGGTTGACACTGATAGATTGAAGCACAAGAAGTCATCTGTCTCAAAAGTACCATTCCCTAACTAGAATTCCCATACTGTGAGTCTTTGTAAAAATAATTTGAAGGGTTTACTGCTCCCTGCTTCCAGGGAAATGAATATGATCAAACACTTCTACGAGAAACAGCAGTTGGATCGGTAATACAGGTATGTGCATAAATGCTCTAGTCTATCTCTGTTGTACTTGTGTTTGTGCTCCTGATTTTATGCTTTGCTTGTGCATAAATAGGATAAAGGCTTCAACTTTGGAACCATAGTAATTGATTTTGGATATTTTAATGACAGCCCTAAATATCTAATTGGAATTCACATCAAGTTTCTTCAATAATTATGAAGATCTTTTATTTTACTCCAAAAATATTGTTTGAAGTCACTACTCCCTAACCTACCATTGAGATTAAAGTATTTTGATTACTGTCTACCTTGACTACATCTTGTAGACATATTAAATCATTTGGTGACAAATGATATTGAATGTTGCATGGAGGTACACATCAATATATTCAATCTATTATGCATAAGGCAACAGCTTCTTTTCAATTTATCTGAGGTTCCTATTTCATATTCTTTCTTTTTCTTTCCAGGTGACACCCAGCCATTCATTTAATTTAATTTTGACTCTAATGAATTTCAAGGTTTGTGTCCATTTCCTTTACTGTTTTCTACCTGCATAACCTTCCTTAGTATTTGTGCTTGCTTGTAATCAAGGGGCCTGTAACACTATATGATTCCTATTTTAGTCCCCACATGAATCTCTGTTTAAACTTCTATGCTAGTATTCATATAATTGTTGAAAATATGGGGTGTAGGTAGGGAAGTAGGAGGAAAATGTGGTTGCCAATGGATAATGTGGTACTGGATTTTATTTTGCGTGTTTGAGATAGTAAGCACTATTACCTATTCATATTAAGATTTTGGTCCTATACCAGAGTATAACTACTAGTGTAAAACCCAGCCCACTATTATAACTTCTATCGTGTAATATTGCACTACAGGCAAACCTGCTACTTGAGAAAACCAACTTCAATAAAAAAATAGTGGAAGAATTATGGTTTAGGGAAATTATGCCCTTTCAGCTTCTGATTACTGTTAATGTATTAAATTTGCTCTATAGGGGTAATTTCTCTTTGTTAATCCTTTCTAATTTGATTAACTTTGTATGATTGCTTTATATGTTCCTATCCATTTATGCATGAGTATTGATTATTGAATCCTTTTCATTTTGGATCTTTGGCATGTTTTGAATAGTTCAGTTGTTGACTCCTATCTTTCTTGTGTATTGTTTATGTTCTAGGTGATGATACAAAACAGGAATTTCTACTATTGATGTCATGAATTCTATTACTCGAGGTCAAAAGATCCCTCTATTCTCAGCTGCTGGTCTCCCCCATAATGAAATCATGTGAAAAAGCTGCCATAATTAAATTGATGTGAGCCGGCTTCATATTTTTATCACTTAAAGCCTTGCAGATGACCTAGTTGTCCTTATTGCCTTCAAATTAGTGGAGCTATTTTTCAGTTATTAATTTATTTAATTTTATAGTCTTTTACACTGTCAAATGAAGGTTTTTGCCTTGTTTTTTATTTTTCATTTTTCTTTGGGATACAATTATGTCCCTCTCTATACATTCTGAAAAAGTAGCTTCTAGCTATGTATGAAGTTTGTTTTATTAAATTATGTAGCATTATTATTAAAATAAAGGAATTATTTTTTTTTCAATTGGAAGACAAATTATGGCGGTTCAAACCGTCGTAATTAGCATATGTTAATTGTGGCAGTTATTGTGGCGGTTAAAAGGAAACCGCTGTAATTAACCTAATGATGTTGGTAATTACGGTGGTTCCCAAAACCACTGTTATTGTGAAAAATGACAATTAAAAACCGCCCTAATTTGCAAATGTAACCGCCACAATTCATCTTTTTTTTTTGTAGTGAACCTACAAATGATGACAAATTTAAAAGCTAGAGAACTAGATAAAAGCGGGGGAGAAATTAACAATCATATTGTAAACATGATCATTTTCATATTGGAAAAACTGAAAGTTTAGATCCTAACTAACATCCCAATTGATAGTAAGGACACAAAAGAACAAAGAGTTTATAACTAAAACTCGCTATAACTGGAACCTAAGTAAACCTAGCCCACTGTTATGTAAAAAATATAATCTATATGTGTCTACAATGACATGTCAAGTATTATTTATTCAGCAAATTTCTTACAAATTAACCATTTGCAAGGACTCTTCCTAGGAATTTGGCTTAACTCAAATGCTGCTGGCCTTGTCTTTCTTGCTTAGTTAATGAAGTGAAGCACGCTATCACTATAACCACAACGACAATCAGTTAAAAATGTTCTGTTAGCTGCAAAATGGCAATATTGAATAATGACAATCAGCTTGACACTTCCAATTATTCATGTTGCCCTGTTCCACTATCATCTAGATCTAAATAAGTTCACATTTCACAAACCAATGATAACTTCAAAAAGATTAAAGAGTTCAGCAGATCCAGTATCAGTCAAACAATAATATGACAAAAAATATAGATTATTACTTGTGCAAATTATGTGACAACATAACTCTTGCGAGCTCTGAAAGGAATCAAGCATTTGTATAATATTTTCGTTACTTGTGCAAATACTGTGACAACACAAAACTGTTTCTTAATCGGTTTCATCTAGTAATTATATTTGAAAAATAATTGTTGCTTTCTTATTGTAAAACTCTCGTCTCATCTCTTGCTTTCCAAGCCATTAGTCATTAACATGATTCAGAAGTTTTTTAAAATCACAATCATGTGCATTTACCACAAAGTTTTGAATGCATTACTTAAAAACAATTACCACATTAGAGAATATACACATTAGTGAATGGTTCCAATAGACCAAATTGAAAATAATCACAAATGAACTTGATTTCACGGACTTTCCTATTTGTGTTTCACTTTGAAAGAACTTTAGTGAAATCAGTTTGTTTCCATACAGTTTTCATTGAAGTGGAAACTAATGATAGAAATACTATGAATTAAACCTACAGTTTCTTATTCTTTCTAAAGAATCTCTCTAGCACTACTTGTATTAAAATTATTGATGTGAATTTTATAATTTCATTGCTTATATCAGGAACAAATGCAAAAGTTTTACAAGAACACAATTCGGTCTCAAACTCTCATATTATTCAATGGCAACACTAAATTACAGGAACCATGAGAAAAGTGCAACTGGCTAATGAACAAGATGCAAACTAATTGAGTTGACATAATTACTAGAAAAAATATGGAGTCTCTTGGACTGGAATCTACAATTCCTAAAAATCACAACTAGATTGGAACTATGAAACATCAAAATATTATGAAAATTAACAAGCACAGTAGCCTGAAATCAACAAATTAGCAAATTCCTATTTCAAAATAGATAACAAAATAACACATTACATCATAAACTGCTCTAAACCAGTAATCAATTTCATTTTCTCAGCCTAAACGCCAATCGATCTAATAGTAATAAGCAAATCCAAAACCTAAACATGTGTGTGTGTGTCTATATATATATATATATATCACTCACATTTCTCATAAAGCGATTCAATTCCTGAAGCTTCATGTATTCGAGAACTCGATAATTATTTAAATCAATAATAATTAATAAATCTCGTGAAGCATTAGTGCATTCGGTTATCTTTGTGATTTTGTGAAAATAAGATTATTCTCTTCATTGTCTTTGTAATCGATTCCTAAATCATCAGAAATCCAAAATCAATATGTGAGTGGATTAAATAATTGGTAAAATGAAAATATAAAGATAGATCTAAAGAACAAGTGAATGAATCTTGTATTGTGACAGTGAGAATGAAGAAAGATCGAGAGTGCGTAGCATTTTTGAAAAGTTGTTTCGAAAAGCAAATGAAAAAGAGCACTATGAGAGAGATCAAGGTTGAGTTAGTACATAGACACATGATCAGAGAAACTCTCTGGCATTTATGATTTCAATCATTACATTTTAGGAGTGCTGTATGAGACCATTGTTGGAAAGAGCAATCATTACATTACTATCCAATGTGGTTCTAAAACAATATAGGATATCCAATAAAAATTTTAAACATTAGCCAGCTCATGCCAGGAACCTAAACTATTGCTTTTCTGTCCATCCAAAGAATAGCAAGTAGCTCTTTATGTTTTCTTTTCAAACAACACAAAGGCAAAAAACCCCTAAATTATCCAAATACTTGTAAATCATGCGTGAGGAAACATGTTTGAAATAGAACAGTTATCACTTTCTAGCCTCCAGGAAATGTTAACCAGTGCCATTATATGTACGAGTTTTCAATCTAACGAAAGAAACACAACTAACAAGATAACACTTTGTCCAAACTCTAGAATCAACTTTGACGAGATAAGGAAGATATAAGTACCATTTTTGACCAGTCATAAATAAAAACTCTAATATACAATGACAGTCTTAGTATAAACATTACAGAGAAAATTTTGAGTGGCAAACTATACAGCTGCAAGCAAGCATCGCAAAAATAATCTTTTTACTGCCATGAAAATATATTTAAAATACACATATTCATATTGCTGGAAATGAAGTCACTCAGTCATTCCTTAATCCACAAAGAAAAGATATTAAGCTAAGGGAAGATATCAAACTATGCTTAATCGATGACAATTAGATGAATTCAGTGGCTGAAATGTAACTGAGCAAGCTGCAACACAAAAAACCTAAATTGTAGTGAACCTTGTACTACTACTCAACAAGAAGAATGAACCGACCTTGGGATTTTCACAACATGCAAAATGGAGGCTAATAGAATCAAGCTCTGTCTTCATGAAAAAGCATATTTCACTTTTTGATAGGATATTTCCCTTTCAAAGGAATTAAGCTATATTCATTAGTAAACTCAAAGGAAATCACTTTTTTCCTCCCCTCCAATTTTAGGCTAACTTTTCATATAATTTATCAATTTTTGTATAATTGCAAAGCAAAGCAACAACGAAATCCAATAAAGCACAACTTTACCAATTTCTTAAATCGACTTAAATGCTTGAACAATTTAGTTCAACATGCTAAGCAAGAAGCATTGGAGAGCCTTATGGCTAAAGGCTTCATGCAGCAAACAGCATCATAGAGTTTTAAGATCTAAGCTAATTAACAAAATACTATTTCTTAGCTCCAGAACCCTTCAAAAAGCTTCATGATAATATGTTTTGAATGACAACAAAGCCAATTTAAGGAAAATATTTTGAAGAATGTCTAATGCCTACCTTGAGTTTCTTAACATAGCATACAAGTACTTCTGGACTGCATAATATGAACTTGAAGCGAGAATAATTTCACTTTACATGTGCAAACATGATTTATCTTGTACAATGAGATTGAACCTAACATGAGTGAATATTATATTGTACAAAGTACGTATACATGCCTTACGGATTAAGGAAAATCAAATCAAGAACAAGAAATCAAGGCACGGGTCTTCAGAAAGTAGCACATCAGAAAGTATGCTTAAAATGAAGATATCAATCAAACTCTAAAAACAATGTGCTACATAACCTTCAATCATCATGATAGCAATATTTTCGTCATCAATAAAACTCTAATTGAAGACTAGAAGATCATTCGTTCTTGTAAAATTTTCTCCTCATCTTTTTTGTAATGATCATAACTTTTTGAAATCAGTTTCCTTGTTTGTAAAAATCTTCTTTCTATGTTCTTAAATAGTCTATACGTACTTCTAAGGAAGAATAGCTAGAAAGAAGTCTTTCAAGTTATCACAGGTTATTCACTGTATATTTTAAGGAAACTTGAGTATAGGTTAGTTTGAGTGGCAATCCAAACACAAAACATTTGTATCCTTGATCCAGTAGTGATCGGTGTGAGATAGTTTGGAGAAGCTAATGTAAAACTATTTGCAACAAGATAGTATGAGCTTGGAGAGGCTAGAACAAGACTACTTAGGGTTCATCTTGAAGAGGCTGGTGAATAACTACTTAATTTGTGACAGTATGGGTTGTCTACTGGTCACAAGTTATAGCTTGTTAAGGCTATTGTAAAGACTATTCAGTTTGCTCCTTTCTTGGGTTGAGAAGGAGTTAGTGAAACTCAACGATGGTTGAGTATTGGATGTAGGCAGGTTGGCCAAATCAATATAAAATATCTGTGCAGTATCTTCATCTCCTTTATCCTTTTATTTTCATTGTCCAAGGTTCATTATTTAATATTTGTCTAAAGTTTATCTTTTTACCTTATTTGTTATTAACATTGTGTTTCAGAAAGTTACTTTCTAAAATATCTAACATTGTTTCTGCTGCACTTCAAGCTCAATGCTTGATAGCACTTCAAGCTCAATGCTTGATAGTATCATGTTCAAAGTTTTAGCTATAAAAAGGTGACGAGAAGTGAAACATGATTTAACCCTACCTCTTGTGTGATTTTCTACCTACACTATTCACATCATAGAGTTAGGATCAAATTAACAAAATACTATTCACCTCTTTATTCCCAATCACACAATTCAAATACTAATTAGATACATTGTGCACACCAGTGTGATGTAAAATCCCACCTCTAAAACACCCTAACATCACCAAAAAAACAAATAAATCCTATCTCTAACAAACCCATATTGCAAAATACTCCAAATCTAGCAAAAATGCAAACTTTATGGGAAACCCAACATGGAAAGTGAAGGAATTGAACAAGTAAAACATTCAATGACCCAAAAAAAATAATAAAGAAAGCTTCTTGTGTTGGGATCAAAGTGTTAGTGAGGTGTGATAAAAGAGGAAGTTAAGCAACCAGATTTGAAGTAAGAGATAACTTTTATAAAATGAAGAGAAGATAAAGAGACCGACAGAGATATGATTGTTATGATATCTCATTATTTGGTTTTGATCATAGAACAAACACAAATGTTCTTTTTTTTTTTTTTAATAACAACAAACACTCACAATAATAAAATACATATAGTTTATAGACAGCAAAGAAACTAGGCAAACTTGATGATGAAACCACAATAAAAAAGAAAAAGGAATAATAAAGAACAGAGAAAAAAGAGCCTGGTCGAATGTAACATCTGTCACATCTAGGCGCGCTACGTATTGCTATCCCTAGTGTGAGTTATGTAATACCCGACATGCAGATATTGTCCTCTTTTGTACCTAACTGGGTGCCCCTCACAGATTTGATCTTCCCCTCTCTATGGGAAAAACACGCTGCATGGGGGAGGTATCCACACCCTTATAAGGCATGTTTCGTTCCCCTCCTCAACCGATGTGGGACTAGTTCCACCCTTCCTAATAGGGTCCAGCGTCCTTGATGGCTAGCACATCGATTCCAGGACTAGCTTTGTAACATCTGTCACATTTAAGCACGCTACGTATCGCCATCCCTAGTGTGAGTTCTGTAACACCCGGCATGTAGATATTGTCCGCTTTGGGGCCTAATTAGGTGCCCCTCATGAATTTGCTCTTCCCCTCTCTATGAGAAAAATGCATCTACATGGGGGAGGTATCCACACCCTTATAAGGCATGTTTCATTCCCCTCCCTAACTAGTCCCACATCAGTTAGGGAGGCGAACGAAATATGCCTTATAAGGGTGTGGATACCTCTCCCATGCAGACGTGTTTTTCCTATAGAAAAATGAAGAGCAAATCCGTGAGGGGCACCCAGTTAGGCCCCAAAGCAGACAATATCTGCATGCCGGGTGTTACAGAACTCACACTAGGGACAGCGATATGTAGTGCACCTAGATGTGATAGATGTTACATATGGTATCAGAGCCAGTCTCGAGATGATGTGCCAGCCAGCAAGGACGCTGGGCCCCATTAGGAGGGGTGGAACTAGTCTCACATCAGTTGGGGAGGGGAATGAAACATGCCTTATAAGGGTGTGGATACCTCCTCTATGCAGACGCGTTTTCCCCATAAAGAGGGGAAGAGCGAATCTGTGAGGGGCACCCAGTTAGGCCCCAAAGCGAACAATATCTGCATACCAAGTGTTACAGAACTCACACTGGGGACTGCGATACGGTTGACAAAAGACGGTGGCTGGCAAAAGAGGCGGCCTGAGATGAGGCAGTGATGGAGTTTGAAACACGTCACTGAGACAGTGAGAGTCACCAGAACTGATGAGCCGCATTGAAGCATGTCACTTTGCAGCAACGTGGTTAGATGGTGGCATGATTACACACTACGATGGCAGCACAGTTAGCTAGTGAGAGCCGACTTGGAGGCGGTGAGCTCTGGTTCTGCTTCTTATTCATGATGGTATCCACATTGATCTTGTTTGACAGAGAAACAAAGGATTAGTTTTAGGTTTTCTAAATTTTTGTTTCATTTATTTTTTTTTCAATTAGCGGTGATTAAATTTGGATTAAACACTAGGGATATATGGACCACCACTAATCCAATGGTGAATCACTACGATTGACTTTGATTTGCAGCGAGTAGCATAAACTGTTGGAAAAACAAAAATATAGCAGTAGTTAGGCAAACCACCGTTAAAAAATCGCCGTTAAGCAGAATTTTTCAGGTAGTGACATTTATACAAGTTAAGTTTCATAATGTGTTTCTCCAACATTTCAAATATCATTTTCAAATTAAAGATGAGTGTTGATGGACTGATAGTTTTTACTCACATGTTGTCTATATAAATTTCCATCAAACCTCCAATGTTGTCCTTGAACACCTTGTTCATCAATCTTTGATATGTTGATCTGGCATTCTTTAATTTGAATGGCATGACTTTATAGCAGTAATTTGTTGTCGGAGTGATAAAGATAGTCTTGTCCTCGTCCTTTGGGATAATTGGTATTTGTTATATCCGGAATAAGCATCCATGAAGGAGAAAAAATGGTATTTGAAAGCAGCATCTACTAATCCTCTATACTAGGAAGTGGGTGCAAGTCTTTTCAATATACCTAATTGAGATCAATGTAATCCACACGCATCTTAACTTTCTATTTGCTTCTAGGACCATTACCACATTTTCCAACCATGTGGGGCATATGTTTTCGCTGATGAATCCAACTTTCAATAGGCTAGCAACTTGTCCCTTTATCACCTTGGCCCTTTCTAGGTGCATTTTCCTTTTTCTCTTAGCGACTGGCCACAACCCGGGGTGAACAACCAACTTATGGAACATGAAGTTGGGGTCTATTCCTAGCATGTTTGATGTTGTCTAAGCAAATAATTTGGAATTATTGTGCAACAACTCAATTCACTTCTTTTTTAGGTTTGCCTCTAGGTTTCTATTTATTTTAGTAACCTTTTCCAAGGTGGATTCTATCTGAATTTTTTCTAACTCCCTTTCCGATTTAGGATGATGTCTAGTTGTTTTTTACCTTACTTCTAAATCGACCACTTGAATCCCTGATGTGTTGTCATCACTGCTACTTGGGTCATCCTTAGGGTCCTCCAAACTGTCATTATATCCCCTCTAAGCTATTAACTAATCGGCTCTTATAGTCACCACATTCTATTATCCAATACAAATTTCATTGTCAAACACATTGTAAAGACAACTAGCCCAATTTAGTTTAGGGTTGGTCTCTCGATAATTGCATTATATGTCAAGCACTTGTTGACCACGAGCAAATCTACCTTCATTGTTTTGCTAAGGGGTTTGTTCCCACAGTCAAATATAAATATGCATACCAGTCATGATGGACTCTATCACCTGCAAAACCGACTAGCTCTTGGGGGAACGCCCAAAGCTTAGAATCTAGAATACCCAACTTATCAAATGCATCTCGAAAGAGCAAATACATCATGCTTCCTTGGTCAATCAACACACACCTAACTTCAACATAAAATGTTCTTGCTGAGACTACCATAGGATCGTCATGGCCAATCATGCGTGCACTAACTTCAACATTCATGAATTCTCTTAGGTGTTTCTTCTTGGTTGATTTTGTAGCTCCTCTGCATGCAATACCTCCTGCCATCATGTTAATCACATGATTGGGTTTGTCTTCTTCTCTTAAATCCTCATCATGTTGTGTAGGATTTTATGACCTTTGACTACCAAGATTCCTCTTAACATCATCATTCCGGGTAAGTAAGGACTTTACTCTTTTAAAGTTCTTTTAGGAAAGCCACATACCTTCCCAATTTCTTTTCTCAGATTAAGGTCTCTGCTACGTCCTTCGGATTGTAACAATCTTTAGTCTAGTGTCCACGAGTCTTGTGGTAAGCACAAAATTTAGACTTGTCGACATTCTTCTTAGGTTTTAGGAGTTGAGGTTTAGGCAGCATCTCAGTATTACAAATTTCCTTGTAAATATCATTAGAGGACATTGCCAATGGAGTGTACTCAGTGTACCTCGGACCTCATGTGGTTTCCCTTTGCGTTTACTGCTTTTTTCCTCATTCTTCTAGCATCTGCCCTATTAATAGATCCCAAATCATTTTTGGACATCAGACTGAACCTACATTGTTTTCTCTATATGGATGTACTTTTCAGGTCCTCCAATGTCTTTGATGGCTTCTTTGCCAAAGGATCAATAAATAATCCATTTCAAAAATCGTTGATCAAGGTGAACAAGGCAAGTTGGGTGGTGCTAAGTTCTTCACACAACAATTTCTCCTTATTCAAGTGCTCTAAATAATCTTGGAGGGGCTCATTAGGCTACTGGTATAAGCCTAGTAGGATGGATGTTGATTTGGTTTTGAACCTTTTGTTAGTGAAATATGCCAGAAACTTTGAGGCTAGGTTCGAGAAATGGTTCATAGACTTCGGCTAAAGGTTATTGATCTACTTTAGTGCCACCTTTTGAAGAGTTATGGGAAAAGCTCGGCACCTAGTGGCATCAGAGGCCTCTACCAAATACATTTGTGATTTAAACATGTCTATGTGGTCTTGGGAGTCCTAGTTTCATCATAGCCTTCTATCTAGGTTCTTGATATAGTCAGAGAATGAGAACTTGTCATGATCATCATCATCATCTTGGATTACCAACTTCACTTTCTTCTTATCAGCCATATACCACGAGGTGTAGGTTTCTTGCTAGTGATCGTGGGAGGTGGAATAAGCCGACTCTTTCGACCATGCCTCATCAGATATGGTTCAGGATTCCCATAACTAACAAGAGATGTGTTGCGCTCTATGATAGCTATTTATGGTTTTGTTTGCCATCTCAGGTTCTCTTGTTTCATGACCCGATTTGAGAATGTTGCTGGCACATGGGGGTCTGGGTCTCCACATAAGCCTCCTGGGTAATGTGACTCACTGAATCCATAAATTGTAAGCTCCATAACCCTTTAGAAAGCATTAAGGCAATATTTTTAAGAACGACTAATGTCTATCTTGAGTTTTTTGAAATAAGCAAACAGGTTATATCATTAGCATAATACGGCTCTTGTAGCAAAGATAATTTCACTTTACATGTACAAACATGATTTAACTCGTTTTAAGAGATGGAAACTAAATGAAAATGATAATTATATCGTGAAATGAGCATACAAATACCTAACGAGTTGAAGAAAATCAATGAGTACAAGAAACCAAGGCATGGCTCTTCAGAAAAAAGCATTGGACTTCATAAAGTAGACTAAAATTTGAAGATGTCTATCGATCCCTGAAGCTTATGTGTTCTGGATCCTTCAATCAACATGACCGTAATTAGTTTATCATCAACAAGCCCTGATTGAAGACCACAAGACCAAAATCATATTAAGGGACTAATACCGCACTTCAAAAGGTGCACTTCATAGTAAAACGATGCACTTCACTGAAAAAAGAGGGAAATTTTGAAATTCAAATTTGAAGTCAAAACCAGTCACAGACTGGCACGTCATCTCTTTTGTGAACTTAGTTAACCATTCCAGTTTCTAGAAGGAAGTATTCAGAAACCGTTCAGAAAGTAAAAAGTAGTTTCTGAATGTAGTCTCAAAAACCATTGCTTGTAAAAATATTCTTTCTGTATTCCTGAATACTTTGTACATTCTTCCAAGGGAGAATCGTTAGAAAGAAGTTATTGAAGTTATCCTAGGTCATTCATTATATAATTTAAGGAAACTTGAGTTTAGGTTAGTTTGATTTGTAAACCCAAACACAAACCTCTTGTAACCTCGATCTAGTAATGATTAGTGTGAAATAGCTTGGAGAAACTAAGGTAAAACTACTTGTGACATGACAATAAGGTTTTCTTGCTGGTTACGGTTTAACTCAGATATGCTAGTACAATAATGCTTGGGTTAGCTTGGAAAGGCTAGTACAAGACTACTCAGGGTTTAGTTTGGAGAGACTGGTGAATAACTACTTAGTTTATGATAGTAGGCATTGTCTACTGGTCACAAGTTAGAGCTTGGGAAGGTAGAAGACTATCCTGTTTCTTTCTTGAGTTGAGAAAAGTTTAGTGAAACTCAGCAGTTACTGAGAACTAGATGTAGGTAGGATTGGCCGAACTAGTATAAATCATCTGTGCAGTATTCCTTTTCTCTTCATCCCCTTTACTTTTCTTTTATTGCCTTATGACTACTATTTTGTGTTTTATGCTTTATTCTTATATATAAGGTCTAATAGTTTTTGAGAAATTCAAAATTAAGTTTTGTAAAGATACTAACATCTTTTTCGCAACGCTTCAAGCCTAAAGCTTGGAAATAACTTGTTTAAGTTTTCAAAAAAAGAAAAGGAAGAAAAGAAATAAACAAGCACGATTCAACCCCCCTTCTCGTGCTTATTTCTACCTACATAAATAACGTGATTTTCATTCTTAAAACAAAATTAAATCTAGCTCATCATCAAATTCTCTATTCAAAACATAGTATTCAAATTCATAAAACTGTAATAGTTTAACATACAAATCTCTTAACACATCTTAATGAAATCTGCTATTCATGAAAACATAAACTATTTCATTTCATGATCTTAGTCATAATCTGAAAATCAGTTTGTTACAAAAACTTAAATCACAGTCTACACTTCAAATCCATATTAAAACATAAAGGGATGTACATAAATTCTGAAAATAATTACATAGTCTTGAAATAGAATGCATGGTGTAGATCCTGCCTACACATCTATTGGAGCACTCTAATCTAGAATTACCCTAGAATAAGCCTTACTATAACATAAAGCTCACCACTAAAATTGTTGCAGACTATTGAATCAATGACTGAGTGATAACTAGACATGAAACTATAAGGAGAAAAGGAGAAGGGAGAGTCATCGAACTCAATGAATGGATTCTCATTTACCACCCACATGGGACAACTAACAGGATATATATATATATATATATATATATATATATATATATATATATATATATATGCGACAAGCAAAAACATTTTCATATGCTGATAAAGAAATCATATATCTTTCACTGAAACTTTTCTATTATTAACTGTGGCAATTAGTAAAGAAACTGAATGTCATGTCATCTGGCTAGATGATATCAGTCCTTCGTGAACTAAATATCTCTCTTGCATAGTATTAGTCTCTCGCAAACTGTGTCCCTCGTGCACAACTATGCAAACATGAAATAGGTCCTTCATAGACACATCTAAAATTTGAATAATTGGGAGACTGCCCTTCGTGATCAACATGGTATACCAATGTTAATGATCTCTACGCTGATATTAACTCGCAGCTTTGTTTCCCTTACTAACTCCTTATTCTAAAAGCTGTCACAAAAGTTTAATTGAGAAATTTGAAGTTTCTAAAACTCATGAAGTTCTAGTATTATATCTTATCAACATAATAGGCCTCAAAACAACATACTCCAAACGTATAATTGCACTATCATAATTATTTTCAAAACTGTAATTTCACAGACATGAAAATTCTAAAATTATAATAGCATATCTGTTCATGAAGATTAATCTTACTTTGCTTAACATTTTTCCAATAAAACATAGCTTGACATTCTAAAAGCATAATTTGAAATCTGAAGTCTTGAAAACATGATAATATCATATATCCATTAAAAAAATAAATAAAAGCATGTTTAACCACTCTGGTAAAATTTCTAAATTATGTGTTTCCTAATAAACTCTTTCATGAGCATAGAAAAAATTTTCATAGCATAGAACATTTCAAGCATTATCCCATGGTTTTCTAAAACACATTTTTCATGCTATAACCAAAAATCATAATTTTCACTAGTTTGGCAAAACGCATAAAATCATCTTCTATGCCTATTTTCACATCTAAACTCATGTTTAGCAATGATAATGCTACAAACATGATCATAATGATGAAATTAAGGTCATGAGTTCAAACACACTCACCATTTGGAGTCAGCAGATTGCAGGTACTATCCACTTGACCTTGAAAGCTAGGAATGGCACTGACCATTGCCATAGAATAACAAAGAACTCCCATAGAATAACAAAGAACTCATACGACACTTAAAGGGCAGATTTGGGGAAGAGAAATCATTCCCAACTTGTGCATGAGGGAGCCCTAGCTCTAAACATGGAAGAACAAGATGAAACTTGAAAGATTTTAGGAAGAAACACTTAACCAAAAGGATTGGACGAAGAAGGAAGCTTGGATTTTGTATGAGAAGGAAGGAGAACACCTTGGGAGCTACTAGGGTTCGATTTGGAGAGAAAAATGTGAATAGGCAGGGTATTTATAGGGTTAATGGGTCATTAAATGAAAATGTATTATTTTGAACCCATTTTAACATCGATGGTACCACTACATCAGCCTATGACTGCTCTATCGATCACCAAGGGGAAAGTGATGTGCAAATATGTGACCATAGCGGTTGCCCATGGACCTAGCATGTTGCAATTTGCACCTCACCGCTACAGCATTCCCTAATTGCTATAATGGTCTTAGAATTGTACATTTCTACATTCTTCATGTCTTCATGCATATGGGGCATTCCTGGCAACATGGGTAGATCCCGAGGGACTCTAAGGCTATACTAGACTTTTCTAGGGACATGTGGACCTGAGGCATTACATCGAGGCTGACATTATCAGCTCAAATGAGCCGAGCCGGACTCGTGTCCTAGCTGCTTATTCTTCCTTTATGACACCATGAATTCCAGTAGGTCAAACTTGTTGATGGTCGATGCAGGGGTTAACGTAACCCTATTAGGACACGTAGGCCCGAGGCACTACATACTCTTCCTCTCACCTGCAATGGTCTTCCTCAATTGCCTTTATAGCATCAATATCACTCTATAGATCATGGATGGTTGTAGCCTTTTCCTTAATAGCCTTGAGCATTTCCATAATGAGATAAGGGTTTGAATCTCTGGCTTTCGGGTGCTAAGAGTATTTTCCTAATTAGCCAATTCCAATGTAATGTATACTTTGACTTCATGGAGGTTATTTTTAGGAACATGGCAATCTTATCTATGAACATTGGAGGCAATCCTCCTCAAAGTTGATATGGCAATAGGGTATGGACAAACAGAAAAAGAAAAGGATGGTCAACATTGCTTCCTCACAAATGGTGCCAATGTAACGAGGAAGAAATAAGAGGGATCAGGATGTCACCTTGCTACCGAAGGGGTGATCAAGTTTGGGGATGCAAGGTGACAGCAATGCTCATTTCTTCTAAGTGAATGGAGGGTTGTGTACTTGCAAGGACTCTAACAGCAAGCTAAGTAAGCAAAGGATTAAATTTTATATGAGTGTGAAAGTGAACGAAAAAATATACCTGGAGTCCCTATGGATATTTATAAAGGTAGCCTCAAAGGCGGTTTTCACTGCTAGGAGACCAATCGAGCTCCGCACTTTGCATTCCCACGTTCTCCCATTCAGAGATGAAGTGGATAAAGGGGATTGTGGCCTTGGTAACCGTTGTCATGCGGAGGCTCTCTAGAAACCGAGTAGGGTGAGTTTCTGAACCTAGATCTTGGAAAGTTTGGGCCTATTGGATTGGGCTCGAGTTATTGGGCTTACGACGATTCCCTAGTCTGTCCTAGGACCTTGTTCGTAATAGGTATCATTTTCCAAGAATTGATATATTTAAATAAAATTGATATCCTATTTAATTCAATAATATAATTACATAAATATGTTTAAATTAATTTAAAATCATATTTTTAAATTCTATTTGTGTAAATTTTATTTAATTTGATGCACTCAACTTTAGCAATTATTCTTTCTTGTTGATTTTAATATGGAACTAATTCAAAATTCTAATTGATTCTATATCAAGTATTTATTTATAATAGATTCTAATATGATAATAATTTCAAATTCTAATTGATTCTACTTACAATATATGATTTATTGGTTATGTTACCTCAAATCATGAATTTTAATCTTTAAATTTAATGTCAGTGTTTGGAACCATTTTACAAAATCATTATCATTTTTATAAAATTAATATCTTATTTAATGTAACAAAATAATTAAATTAAAATGTTCAATTTAATTCAATATCATATACCTAAATTTTAAGTGTGTTATTTATACTTGATTTGATGCACTTAATTTTGGCAAATATTCTTTCTAATTGATTGAAATATTATAATTATTCAAATTTTTAGTTGATTCTATATCTAATATTAATCTTTAAAACAATTATTTAATGTAAAATAAATTTTAATATTTAAGTTAAGTGTTAGTGTTTTGAACCTATTTATATAATCACTGTCTTTTTCATAAGTTACTTTTTGAAGTTTCTACCCGAAAAACATATGAAAACAAATTTTTTTGACATTATAATTATTTTAAAAAAATATCCAAATATACGAAATGTTATTTTCGGGTAGAAAAACTGATCTTGTCCCAAATAAAAAACTCACCCAAACCCATCCTCAATATCTTTAAATTAAATTAATGCTCTATTTAGTTTATCAAAATAATTAAATAGATATGTTTTGTTGGATTTACCTTCATATTATAAATTCTAAATGTATGTGTTATTTAGGTTTAATTTAATGTTCTCACATTTAATAAATACTATTTCTTGCCAATTCTAACATGACAACATTAATTCAAAATTCTAATTGATTTGTTAATCTCATGTTTAAAACTATATTATTTAAACTAAAAATATATTTCTATAATCTAAAAATCTCCCGTGTAGGCACGGGTTCCATATATTATATATAATGAGGATGGAATTATATTCAATTCCCATGTAAGAATTTGTAATTAGATATCATTGATACATTTTATTAGTTTAATTTTTAGAATTTAACGTTAAGATATTAAAAAAAAGGGGTGAGAAAAATACATAAATTTTATAATTGAGTTCCCCTTCAATATTGTCCGAATAGCTACGCTAAATTAAATTTTATAATTTATAATTTATTGATATTCTATTCAATTTAGTTTTAGTAAATCAACTTTCAGAATATAATTCGGATACTATAATTGATCATCGCTAGGAATATATATTCTATTCGAATTAATTTTAATAAATCATATTCAATAACGTGTTATATGGGAGAGCAAGAACGAGGGACGATATGGGAGAGCAAGAACGAGGGACGATAATTTCTCTCTTCTTTTTTTTTGTTTTGTTCTTAAAAATATTATATTCGAATGAATTATAGTAATGAATCCATTTTATTTATATTTTAGTTGTATTTGTTTTCTTCATTTTTATGTTATCCTTGAGTGCTTTGCCTATATAAACACTGGTTGTACTTTGCATTAGTTCATAAAGTCAGATTACAAGTTGACAGCTATAAACTTGGACGGACTGTTCTATAATTATTTTTTTTAATCGAAATCAGGGTATCCACCACCGGTAACAGTGACTAGTTCTCTCACTGCAAAAGCTCTCTCAAAGAGACAAACAGCTAGCCACGAAATGCGTTCTATTCCCATGAGTGAGGATCGAACCTCCGACCACATAGTTAAGGGATAAGGTGAGCTGCCACCACGCCACACCTCAAAGTTAACGATGTTATATAATTGTTCCTTACTATTTGAGGATGGTAATGGTATTGACCAAGATATTTGCTTAACAAAAGATAATATCAAGGCTATAATCCTGGTAAGGACACTTTCGTTTATGAATATGAATAATCTTTCCAATTACTTTCTTTCTGTTTAGTGGGATGGGACGAGTTTCTTCATAACAAGAGATAAATGTATTTTACCTTAAATTTTAGATTGTGTGTAATTCATGCTCTAACTTTTTAAAATATGTATCATGACACTCTGAAATTTTTAAATGGTGCAAAAAAACACCTTTGATTTTCCAAACAATTCAAAAATTTAAATCAGGAGGGTTAACTTCACATAAGAATTTACAAATGGGTTGCACAAATTAAAAATATCAAGGGGTTAAGTGCACATAAATCATACTTTCACCAGTTGCCAAGATTATGCTAAGGAGTGTTTTGTACAGTTTGAAAAGTTCACAGTGTAAATTATACATGACATAAAGTTCAAAGGAGTAAAATACATTTTATCCTAATAAACACTATGTTTTAATCTTTTTTTTTTTATGGAAGTTTGTTTGTTTGGAATGAGAGTAAAAATAGAAGTAACTTTTTTTTTTATTAGATTTATGAATAATGTAATTCTTGAAATTTCCAACTCCATTTTTTTATATACCACATAGGTGCACCCTAAATGTAAAATGTAGGGTAAAGTTTCATTTACGTCTCTCGCGTTTACCATGGTTTGGACTTATTCCCACAAGTTTTTTTTTTTTTTTTGGATCTATTTAAGTCTTTAACGTTTTTGAAATATTTTAATCTTGTTGTTTCAATAGATGTCATCCAAATAATAGATGGAAAAAGTTGATGTAGAGGTCAAATTATGATGTTAGAAATTGACAAGAAAATAGAAAATGTCATATCACAGTTAGTGAATCAGAATAAAACATAAAATGCTAGGGATCTGTTCATAATTTCAATCTTGTTTGCATTTTGAAAATGTTAGGGATTTGAATAGAAAAAAAAAATCTCTAGGATTAAATAGAAACTTTCGTAAAGGGTGAGGGATTAAAATATAATATATGTTTAAATATGAAAGCTAAAAGGTTAATTTCATAACTTTAAAAAATAGTTTTTCAAAAAAAAATATTTTAATCAAAATAGTTAATCCAAACAAGCTCACTTATGTGATCATTTTGAAGTTGTCTAGCATTATTCATCTTGTAGTATTGAATGCCATCTACATATAATCCAGTAAACTCCCAAAATGGTCCCTATCAATTTTCATATAAGACAAATTAGTCTCTAAGGAAAAGAAACTGACAATTTGGTCCCAAACCTTTCAAAATTTCAGACAATTTGGTTCCTCCATCAAATCTCTATGTTAAAATACTATGACATGTGGTGTTAATTAATTAATATATAACACCTCTATCTTCCTTCCTCTCATTCTATATTCTTAGTCACACCAATTAACGAAATGAATTCATCTTTTAATCTCTTACTAATGCTCAAAAGTCCTATTATATCCACAAATTTCACTAAAATTAAGTTTTATTAATGAGAATGACTGAGATGATAGGGTGGAGAATAACAATGTAACATCAACTTCTTGATGAGGTCACATCATAGTGTTTAATGGAGAAACTTTATAGAAAGACAAAATTGTCTTAATTACCTTTTAAGAGGTCAGGGACCAAATTGTTGGGTTTTTTTTTCTCAGGGATTAATCTATCCGATATGAAAATTGATATGGACCATTTTGAGAGTTTAATCTAACTTTTTGAAGTGTCTCTTTGGATATGTTAGCACTAACCAAACTTCATTGGTAATTACTTTTCAGGACATCTTTGGTGCTGGAGCTGAGACTATAGCAACTACCATAGAATGGGCAATGGCAGAGTTATGAAGGAACCCAAGAGTAATGAAGAAAACCCAAGTTGAGGTGAGAAAGGTATTCAATATGAAAGGAAGGATTGATGAAATTTGCATCAATGAACTCAAATATTTAAAATTAGTTGTCAAGGAGACCTTAAGGTAACACCCTCCTGCTCCTTTTTTATTTCCAAGAGAATGTGGACAAGTGTGTGAGATTGATGGATATCACATGCCAATCAAAAGTAAGGTCATAGTGAATGCTTGGGCAATGGCAAGAGATCCAAAATACTAGAGTGAACCAAAGAGGTTTTATCCAGAGAGATTCATTGATAGTTCAACTAACTACAAAGGGAGCAATTTTAAGTATATTCCATTTGGTGTTGGAAGAAGATATGCCCGAGTAGCACATTAGGCTTGATAAAGTTGAGTTGGCCCTTGCATTTTTGTTGTATCACTTTGATTAGGAGCTTCCTAATGGAGCGAAATGTGAAGACTTGGACATGAATGAGTAGTTTGGCCTTTCTGTAAGAAGAAAATATGACTTGTATTTGATTCCTATTTCTTCTTGTCCTTTAATTTACTTGAAATATAAATTTTTAAATCTGTAATTTCATATATGCTTTTGAAATGAGTTATACCCATCTTTTTTATCTTATTTCATTTGAGTTTATAATATCCATATGCATCCAAAGCCAATGACAGATGATTGTGGAAAAATTGAAAGGTTAGTATCATTCTATTTGAAAAATGCATTGAAGAGTAAAGCTACTTTTTATGCAAATTATAACGAGCATGTGGCCAACATACATGGGTTAGCACCTTGCCTACTAACTAGAGGTTAGCAATCCTCTCTTGCTAATTGGAGTCAATGTTGCACCAAGGTTAATATCCTTATCATTAGCAACAATGTTTACCTATGTTTACTCCGAAAACATTTTTAATTACAAAATTAATTCTCAAACTCTCAGAGTTTCACAAACTTAGCAATTCTTAATCAAACTTCATACACAGTTTCAAAATATAATTATAACACCATTGGTATACCATACATTTCTTATAGGAAAATATAATTTTCAAAAACCACCAACAAAATGTTAAATCAAATAAGAAATTTAGTATTCATTCTTCAACTTAAATGTTCGAAAATATTCCTTCATTCATTCTGTATAGTTAATTTTTACACACATTTTCTTTCACAAATCAATGCATATTTTCTGCTAAATATGTCTCTTTCCTAAATAATTATATCAACAAACAATTTTTCAATTCTTCCTCTTTCCTAAATTTTTCTAAATTCAAATCAAGAGTTTTTGAAAGTCAACAAAAAATATATATATCTATTTACCCATTTCACAATGCCATATTTGATTTTTTGCAACTTAAATATTTTAACTTATCAATTCCACTATTTTTTCTTATTAATTTTTCTGAAAAGAAAGAATTTGATTTTTCAACATAAAATACTTCAAAACCATTTCCATAATTTACACTTCTTTGATAATGATACTAATTATTTATTAATTTTTTAAAAAATAAATAATTACATTACTTTTTATTAAAAATAATTGTGAAATTGATACACTACTTTGATAATTGAGATAATATAAGTTAGGATTATTTATAATTTGTGTTACCAATTATAACACATTAATTATAACATGTATTTTAAAATTAATATTTTAATATACTAAAAAGACATACAGGAAAATGAAGTATAATTGAAATAAAATAAAATAAATTTATTCATTATTTTTTATTAATTATTAAATATATATTGTGTTTTTATAAATTAAAAATTTTAATTTACAAAAAAGATGTAAATAGCTAGGGATTACTAAAAAACCTACTAAAGCGGGTACCCATGGGGATTACTTGCAATGGGGAAATGTTTAATTTTAATAGGGATAGGGTGGAGTACCCCTATTTGTTAAACGGAACAAGTATGAGGAATAAGGTCCCTGCCTCATAAAAGCCGCCAATTCTTCATTTATATATATATATATTGTTAAAAAATTTCTCATTTTGGAATTCTTTTAATAAACTCACAAAAACTCATAGGGATTCAAATCCCTGCAAGATACCGAGAATGAGGACCCATGACGGAGTAAAAGAGATAAAATTCTAAATGGGGATGGGGTCGGGGGATATATCCCCTCTTTGATACCTATTATCATCCCTATAAATGGCTTATGATGTAGTAAAATTATCTACTTATTCTCTTTCATTAGTTAACAATTTCAAATTTTAAAATATGTAAAATTTTCATAAAATGGGCTCTTTATTGTTAGTTAAAGGCCATCTACTTATACGAAATAAAATGACATTTATATTTTGTTCATTTCCTTAATTATTTAACTGCTAACTTTTTTTCAAAATAACTTTATATATCTGTCACATCTGGGCGCGCTATATATCACCATCCCGAGTGTGAATATACCACTCGGCATGCAGATATTGTCCGCTTTGGGGCCTAACTGGACACCTTTCATGGATTTGCCCTTCCTTTCTCTCAAGGGCAAAACACCTATGCATAGGGGAGGTATCTGCACCCTTATAACATATGCTTTGTTCCCCTCCCCAACCAATGTGGGACCAGTTCCACCCCTCCTAGTAGGGACTAGTGTCCTCACTGACTGGCACACCGATCTTGGGACAGGCTCTGATACCATCTGGGCACGTTACATATTGTTGTCCCCAGTGTAAATATAACACCTGGCATGTAGATATTGTTTGCTTTGGGGCATAACTGGGCGTCCCTCACGAATTTGCTCTTCTTCACAAGGGGAAAACGCGTCTGCATAGGGGAGGTCTCCGCACAATTGGGAGGGAACAAAACATGCCTTATAACAGTGTGGATACCTCCTCAATGCAGACACGTTTTCCCCTTGAGAGGGAGGAAGAGCAAATCAATAAGAGGCGCCTAGTTAGGCCCCAAAGTGGACAATATCTAGATGCCTGGTGTTACAGAACTCACACTAGGGATGACGATACGTAACGCGCCCAGATGTAACATCGATGTGATAGATGTTATTGTAGGGATGGAGAATGAGGTCATCGCCTTATGAAACCCACCAATTTTTCATTTATATAAATGTTTTAAATATCTACACATACACACATATCAATAAAACCTCATCACACTTTTATTTTTTTAATTATCTTTATTGAATTTGCATTATATACGTATTTTCATTTTTAATTTGAATTATATTGCATTAGTATAGTATTTATTATTATGGATATTTATGTTTTGAACTTCAAAGTATTTTAAAAATTGTTCTCTTTTTTGAATCTTTTTTAAATAAACCTGTGAATATATGTAAGGATTCAAATCCCTGCAAAGAATGAGGAATGGGGACCCATGACGGGGATGAGGTTGGGAAAAGAGGCCAAATTCTAAACAAGGATGAGAGAAAATGGGGGACATGTCCCTTCTCTCATGGATACCCACTATCATTGATATAAATGGTTTAGGATATAGTAAAATTATCCAGTTATTCTCTTTTATTGTTCAACAATTTCAACTTTTGAAATGTGTAAAATTTTCATAAAATAAGCTTTTTATTATTTGTTAAAGGTTATCTATCGAGATTTTTTCAACCTTATAAATATGATATTCAAAATAATATATAAAATAGAATGATACATTCATATTTTAATCATTTATTAAATTATTTAACTATTAAATTATTTTTAAAATGAATTTATATACTTAATTTTTTGTAAAATATATTTAAATAAATTATTATTTATTTTCAGTAATGTTCAACAAACTGTCTTTTATTATTATACAATGCATAGTGCACAGGTCAAATGACTAGTATATAATATTTAAGAATAATTTCAAAGATGAAACAATAAGGAAACTTTACATGTGGCTTAATCACATTAATTGCACAATGAATGCATTTGTTTAAAATAAAAATAGAAGTTTATAAATGAAACATAAAAGGAATCAAATGCACTTTATTATATTGTGTTAATATGATATAAATGCCTAAAATCGGTTTCCTAATTTAAAATAGATGAGTTTCAATTTGATTTAAATAATTTGCTTACATGATAAAGCATTAAATTATATTCATTTATTATGTATTTAATTTAGATCAAATTCAAATATAATGCACATGCATAAAATTAAATTTATACCGTCTATACTACTATTAATACAGAAGAAATATACTAAAAATGAGGGATGTACAAAAAATAAAAAAAGACATAGAAAGTTTTATATGTCTCGCAATTAAATGGATTTTAGATTTGATGCATTCATTTGCAAAATAAAAGAAAAATTAAAAAAAGTTAAAATGGATAAAAAAAAATTAATGTATTCAATTACTGAAAAAAAAAGGTCACATTCCTAAAAGCATAATTTTGAGAAACCATCACAAAAATAATGAATTGAATCAAAATTTTTAAATTTATTTTCAAATTTAAATTTTGCGGAGTTTCTTCTATTTATTACTTACAAGAATGATTCACTTTACTTAATTTTATCGTTTAAAATTCTCTAAAAAAGTAGCATTTAAAAAGTAATTATTTAGACTGTTAGTGAATATTCTTTTTCAAAGAAATGCATATCCCTTCCCAATCTAGCCTAATAAATAATAATTACTATTTATGTTATATTTCAATTCAGCATCTTCCGCTAAGAGATCTACCTTAATATTGAGCTTTAGAAATAAAAAGAGTTTCGCTATATGGCTTGAGAAGAATTTATACAAAGAGAAATTCTTCGGAGCTCTGAAAGTTAGATAATGCATTTTATTTGTTTCATTTAATAAATGATGCGTTAGCTATTATATTAAATATGCAGGAAAAATGAGAGATAACAATAATCCTCAAAACTATAATATAACAAATGCATTTTCTTTATAAAAATAAATATGAATTGAATTTTGACAAAGAGAAATGTTAAGTATACAACATCTGTTTTAAACAATTTTACACCTCTATACAAAACAAGTGTGGAGTCCATGAAAGTGTTTTGTCATCACATGTCATAATACTATAAAGGTACAAATTTATTGTAAATAATTTTGTACACCTAACATTTCTCAAGCCTATCCCAAATCCTGTGGCACCATTGTTATAAATTTTAAAAGATTTACTATATCTTACCAAAAGAAATTCCTAAGTTTTCTCATCTTCTTCGTTGCAAGATAGTTCATCAGTAATCATGGCCAAATCCATGTACGTATGCTACCATTAGCTGAGACTGTATAATGCTTTTTGACTTGTACCCCAAATGAGAAATCTCCATCTTTTCACTAACCGTTTAGCATTGCAAAAGAGTTGGTTGTTCTCAAAACACTTAAGCTATGTTTGGTTGGAATAAAATGGGGATTCAAACACCAAAAAAAAAAAACAGAAAAAGAAAAATGGGTATTCAAATCCCTGAAGTTTTATGCCGTGGGAAATCCAGCTTTATCACCAATTAACACCAACCACTGCTTATAGGCCCGCAAAATCCCAAATCATAACCATCAAAGAAACAAGGCGATGCTTGCTGACTAATAAAGCACCAAACCAAAGCACAAAATATCAGAGCCGTAATCAATTCTAATTCTAATTCTTTGAATGGAGACTTGGGGGTAGTGAGGAAGGGGTGGTGGTCGGCGAAAAGATGCAAGTGTGATATTAAAAGTAGGTGGAGTCAAGCGTTGATAGTATCGGATTTTGTAAATCTTTTCAAATATACGACATAAAAAATTAGATCGATAAGGCAAGTTTTGAATGGTATCATAGGGTTTGGGACAAGCTTACTAGTCAGAAGATTTTGATTCGGTGGAGCAGGAAAATATATGACAACTGATAATGGAAAAATCGAAGGATTAGTAATCTATTCCTCTTTAAACAATTATCCAATTCCAAATACTTGCTAAAATTAAGAAAATAATTAAAAAAACCAATGTTAGAAAAATGTAAGAATAATTTATTGAATTATGGAATTATCATTGTGTATTTTCAAAACTCCAACTTTCTCTCTCCTCATCCATTAATAATATTTGATACATCAATATTATTTAATAGGGATATTATTAAAAAGAAATAACTAACACTATTTATTTATTTTTAAATGGACAATTATTCCAAAATATATTTTTTTTGAAATGGACAGTTAATCAAGGATGGAGAAAGTATTTTGCTAGATGAACCAAATATTTTTTTTTTTAAAAAAAAAACTATCTCCATTCTACAATAAGTGTCTATCTTCATTTATGCACAAGTATTAAAGAAATAATTTGATGAACATGAAGTTAGATAAATTTAAGTATATTTTACAATATTATCTTTATTACCTACTTCAACATACTCTCTTTCATATTTGATCTATCTACTAACTCTCAATCATAAAGGTATCAAGGGAAAAAATAATCAAAGTTATCTAGAATTCTTAAAAGGATAGATAATAGTAAAAAAATAAAATTTTATAGATAGAGATTTATCACATGAGAGGGGTAATTTATTATAAGAGTGAGAGGAGCAAATCTAGGCTGTATAACCATGTAATACCCCTAATTTTAAATAAAAGAATTGGAAAGTTTTTCAAGCTAAAAGGGCATCAATCACCCTTATCTGTCATTTTGGGTCCTGGATTTTTTTCTAAGTCTGGACCCTACATGCCCTTGGAGGGCCATATGATAGAGTCATATTCTTGGGACCAAAAGTCCCGGTAATTGTTCCTTAGAAGAAAATGAGTTAAAGAGAGATTTTTAATGGATTTTATGAAGTCTTTAAACAAACTATTTTTAAATCACAAGTTTACGAAATCGTAAGAATTCCTGAATTTGAACTAAAACGCAAAATCTAGACTTCTAATTGTTGGGATTTTGATTTTTGTAATATTTTATTTGAATCCAAATGGGGGGTATTCCCTTATTTACATTTATGTTTAAAAGTTTAACTTTAATTAAGAAATGTAAATAAATGAGTTCTGGAGAGTGAGAGACAATTCTAGAGAGTGAGAGACCATCCTGTAGAATGAAAAACCATTTTGGTGAGCTATGGCAATGTCCGTAATAGAATAGTCGATGCAAGAAGTGAATTTTATGCTCTCAGAGCGCTAGAATTGCTAAAAACTGTAGTGGTCAATGAAAAATAAGTCATGAAATGCTCTCTCTTGGTGAGTGTCGGAATGTTAACATAGTTTATAAAAACCCCTGTTTTGGGTTCCAGACCATTCTACACCCCTCTCAACCCTCTCCTCTATAGAGAAACACGATTTCTTCCCCCTCACACCTCATTTCTTCACCTTTTCATTATCTAAACTCCATTTTTCTTCCTTCTAAGGATCTAAGGTATGTTTAACTTATGGATTTATCTCCTTCTCTTTCAATTTCTCATGTTCTAAGAGGTTAAATTTAGAGTTCTTAATGATTTTGTTCCATGAGGTTCTTCTGCCATGAATATGGTGAAGTTGGACTATTTAGAGATTTATTTGGAGTTATATTGCTTCTATGTCAGATATTACTGTCATTTCTACTTCCAAGGGCCTGTTGGTGTCACTCCTGCTCATTCTACCACTCCAGGTGAGTGGGTTCGCATCTATAATCTCCATGTTGTGCATTAGAAGCTATTTTCATGAAAATATAACTTATTGTTTGATTTTAAAGATTTCTGTATAAGGATTTGAGATTTGCTGTTGGTTATTGTGTTGTAAACTGATGATTTAATAGCATGAAACCTAGTTTTGATGAAAACCCACTGGACCATAGTTGCTATGCTGATTTTATGTAAAACTGATGATATATATATATAGTTAGAGGTTTTATGATTATCTCAATGGATTTTGGAATTGCTTTATATATGTGTGAAGTAGTTTTATATTAGACATGCATTTTAGAAGAGGCAATAAAGTTGTGACTATAGACCTTGCTATTTGAAATTATGAAATGGAGTTTTCTAGTTATGAAAAACTAGATTGTTTGAATTATATCTCAGATGATTAATTAAATGATTTTAGAGCTTGAATCTCCATCAGGTTTAGAATAGTTGATGGCTACATACTCGTAGAGGTTGGTAATCACAATGTCCATGTGAGTGCCCATTTGGGCGTGATTTCATAGCCACCAGTATGCTAAGGTCAGACTGTTAGAATCAGATAGATTCATAGCTCAAAAAGCAGAGGTGTACGAAGCCAGTCCGACACCAAGGTTGGCAGAGGCAGTCTCCAACCTTGTAGATGCATTTATATGATTACACTATGATTAATAGACGTCAATGTTTTCTCTAGAAATTATTACATCATGAGTTTGTATAATTTGAGATGTGATAATAAATTGAAAATTTGGTTATTAATGTGGTGGCATGATGAATTGAGCATATATATGGGTGTTGTGTGTGTGTGTTGGTGTACATCTAAATATTAGACACAATCAGAAATTACTACATTTCTATTGGAGTATTGTTGATCTTAATTATGGGAAATGATGAGTTTGATTATATAGATGTATACAGGAAATGTTTTATAAGTGGTGTAGTTTTATTATGATCTTATGCATTATTCTTAACATCCCATGAAGGGGGGGCTATAGGCGGGGATTCACTCACTGAGTTTTGGTTACAAAACTCACCCCTCTCTTCCTTCTCCTATTTTTACATATAGAGCAACTGTTGTGAATCTTCCAGCAGTCATAAGTTCCAGTTGGTGAGTGATTTGTATATAGAAAAAGAGAAAATTTCTACTTTCCGTTGATTTTAGAGCAGAGCATGCATGTAGAACAGTCAGCAGGCTATGAGGCTTACGTGAGAATAGGATTTTTCATGTGCCGGTCGCGTTCTGAAAATTGGGTCGTGACAAACCATAAATGGATGGCTAGCATTAAAAGTTGATTAATAGTAACTAATGTTCACATGCTCATTTAAAAAAGTCGCATGACTTTACGTTTTATTCTTAACCATTCATATAAGATCCAATGGTCAAAATTTACTCATTTCACTCTCATAATAAATCACTTTTCTCATATGATATGTTTCGTATATATATATAGTCATTTAACCCGTGCAATGCACGAGATGATAATAAAGATATTTTGTTTTCATTATTAAAAATAAATAATAATTTATTTAAATATATCTTATAGAAAAATCAGTATATAAATTAATTTTTAAAATAAATTAATAGTTAAATAATTAAATAAATGAACAAAATATGAATTTTTCATTCTATTTTATATATTATTTTGAATATTATATTTACAAGATTGAAAGAAACTTGTTAGATAACCTTTAACTAACAATAAAGAGCCTATTTTATAAAAATTTTACACATTTTAAAAGTTGAAATTGTTGAATAATAAAAGAGAATAAGTAGATAATTTTACTATATTATGAACCATTTATATAAATGACAATGGGTATTCATGAGAGGGGATATGTCCCTTGTTTTCCCTCGTCCTCGTTTAGAATTTGGCCTCTCATCCCGATCTCTATCCCCATCACGGATCCCTTTCATTCCCTATTCCCCATGAGGATTTGAATCCAAAAAGAGAACAATTTTAAAAATACTTTGAAGTTCGAAACATAAATATCTATAATAATAAATATTATACTAATGTAACATATATATGTGTGCGTGTGTGTGTGTGTGGATATTAAAATTATTTGTATAAACAAGGAATTGGTGGATTTTATATGGCGGGGACCTCATTCCCCATCCACACCCTGTTTACAAATAGGGACTACCCCATCTCCATGAAAACTTAACATGTCTTCATTGTGGGTAATTTTTGTAAGTACCTGCTTTAGCTAGATCTTTTATCATCCCTAACCATTTACATATCTTTAGTAAGTTAAAATATTTAATTTATAAAAAATATAAAAATATAATTCCATATTAATAAAAGATAATGAATTTATTTAATTTGTGTGATTTCAATTACATCTCCTTTTCTTGTTTAATTAAAATATCAATTTGATATGTTATAATTAATGCGTTATAATTAGTAAAAAATTTGTGTCATATCCTTTTAGTAAATTAAAATATCAATTTTAAAATATACCTTATAATTAATGTGTTATAATTAGTAAAAAAATTTAAATAATCCTAATTTACTTCATCTCACTTATTGGAGTAGCATCAATTACACAATTATTTTCAATAAAAAGAAGTAATGTAATTGTTTAATTTAAAAAATTAATAAATAATTTGTGTCATTATCAAAAAAGTATAAATTATGGAATTGAATTTTAATAGCATATTTTAATGTTGAAAAATAGAAGTTTTTTTCTCAAAAAAATAATATGAAAAAATTGTGGAATTGATAAGTTGGAATGTTTAAGTTGCAAAAAATAAATATGGTGTAATGAGAAGGGTAGATAGATATTTTTTTTAATAATTTTTAAAAACTCTAGATTTTAAGTTATAAACTTTTCAAAAAAGAGGAAGAATTAAAAAATAAATTGTTGATTTTTTTTAGAAAAGATACGGGTTTAAAAGAAAGTATGCACTTATTTGGGAAGTAATATGTATGTAAAAATTAATTACACTAAGTGAACCCCAATATATAATAGAAGGTATCTTTTTCAACATTTGAGTTGAGGAATGAATTTGAAATTTTCTGTTTGATTCATTCACTTTTATGGTGGTTTTAAAAAATTATATTTATGCAAAGGTGAATATTTTTCTTCAAATATATTAATGCATATAATTTTGTTATGCTTTTCAATTTATTTTTATTTTTTATTAATAATATTATAAAATTTCAATGTTATAATACCTTTCATTGTAGTGTCAAATATAAGTTATAAAAAATTTCAATTCTGATATTTTAAGTGTAATGCCCCAATTTTTCGTTGTGTAAATTACAAAATTGTCCCTGAGAGTTTAACACAGGATTAACTGACAACCAAACCTGATCATTACTCATAAATTTGATATGTTAATTTGAGGGGATAATTGACGTTTGTGTGAGTCCTAGAGAACTTTTATGTGAAATTATCATTTTACGCTCAGTCGGTACTAATTAAGCCTAATCAAAATAATTAAGAAAATAACATGCATTTAATTGTTCAAGAAATTTTAAAGAGTTACTAATTATCTAATTACCACTAGTTAAAAGAGTAGTGGCATAATGACAAGGAGAAATAATGAGAAAATTGCTCATCACTATATTTTCTTTTTAGTACACTTTTTGACTAATCCAACCACCCCACAAACAAATAAAAAAAAAATTAATCATTTACTCCCCATTACATCTATGCAATGGCCACCCATCCACTCCACACACACAATCACATTTTTATTTTTTGATATTTTTTCTTTCAAAAACATTCTATAAAAACTCTCTCATCTTCAATCCCTATCTTCACCACCATTTCAACCTCATAACTCCTTCAATTCTCCCTCAAATCCAACAAATAAATACACTTTCTCATAGCTCTTCCACCTAACAAACCCAAATCCACCGTTAGCTTTTCAAGAAAAAGCCTCCTCTTACTTGTTCTGGAGCAGGCCGAATTGGTGGTCAAAGGAAAAGAAGAGCTTTTGCTTCCTTACGTGCGAGATCAAACTTCAACGGGCTTGTGGTTGCCTTGATCTATAGCAAAAATCATCTTTTAGGTAGGGATTTGCGTTCAAATTTGTTTATCTTATCTTGACCACTAATTTTTGTTAAGAAGATTTAGGTTTTGATCAATGATTATGCTTGAAAGATCAAAATAAATTGTATCTTGTGTCACTGAAATTCTTGGATTCACGCAGACAACTCAATTTATATAATTTTATTCACATAGATGGAGAAAATATATCGAGATAAAATTTTTATATGATGAAGTTAACATATGAAGGTATCTTCAATATTTTTCTTGAGGTGTCTAGATGACTTTTACTGTTTTTAAAAATTTAGAAACTGAGAAGGTTACAGTTTTGGCTTGAACAGTCATTTCTGAAGCACGGAACTTGTAAAATTTTGTTACTATATCAAATGATCGAATTGTAACTTGAAATTTTTAGAGAATGTTGTGGAAATCTTTAGTTCAACCATGAATTTTTATAGAAATTTGTTTAGTTCATATGATAGGGTCAAAAAATTGGGATTTTCTAACTATTGGCTGGAACAGGTGGTTTCTGACCTATGAAATTGTATAATTTTGTTAATATAGCTAGAGAACTTTTTATGCTTTGAAATTTTTATAAGGTCTCATAGACATATTGAATCATCTCTCAAAAATGATTTTACTATATTTTTATGATGTTTAGTAATTTAATTTTCTTCAAGAATAAAATTTCTGAACAACATGATATTATGTTTCAAAGTTTTGCAAAAGCTTGGATTTTTGGGATATATAGGCTCAACCAAGACAAGTTCTCCTACAAGGAAAATCTTGTTTTTAAAACTTACCACATATTTGGAATCCATATGAAAAATGGAGTGGGTACATATGATTTGAGTATTTTTATAATTATATATAAAAATTTGGGGTTAAAATGTAATTTTAAAAAGCCAAATATTTGGGGAGTAAAACTATAAGAATGGGTTAGGAGTTGGTGTCCCGGTGTTCCACGAAGAAGCGAGCCACCATGTCCACCAGGAGACGATCTCTTTATCTTATATATGAATCTATCTGCCCATAGAAACACACAAAGAAAAATGCCAAAAATAAATAGCTAACCCAAAGAGATAGAAAACAAAAACATCACATTGAGATCTATTGCATGATACCTGGTCCAATTCCAAACAATTAAAGGAATAAAAAAAGAGGAAACAAATAAATAAATAGCAGAGAAAAGACTTGCGGAGCACAAGTTGCACACGTTGATCGGGCTCCCCTGGCTCGAACCCTTTTCAGCAATCACACTCACTATTAAATGTGCATAGCATCGATTATGGTGAACCAGATGCAAAGCCACCCTACAACAATAACAAAAATTAGAAATAAGAAAAAAAAGAAGAAGAAAGATTCACCGTAGAAACTGAACCAAAAAGGGAAAGGAAGATATATTACTGTGGATTTCTTGGAAGTTTTAGAATCGATATTGAGGATGGTGGAGTGAGTGACTCGGTGAGTCAACTCAGCTTTTTGATGGAGGTGCTTGTCCTCGTCCTTCTTGGTCTCGCTGAAGCCACCAGCCAGGGAGCTTTTTCCAAGGGGTAGAGAAGCCAGAGCCGGAGGACTCACGGAAGCATAGGTGGTGAAGAGGCTGGAAAAGAAAAGGGGCTGGAAGCATGAAGAAGAAGGGCTAGATTGAGAGTTTCTCTTGATTTAGGTGAAGGTAGGGATTGGAGTATGTTTTGGGATTTTGTTAGTGAAAATAAGGCAGAAATGGGGAGAGCATTGGTATGTTAGAGGGTTTCAGAAGAAAATTTAAAATGGTTCACTTAACTATTTAGTTTACAATGCAAATGCCACAATGTTTAGTGAAATTTTTTTTAGGTTGGTGCTAAAAATATAGACAACATTTTAAAAGCATTGCTAATTGGATTTTAAAAGGCAACGCTTAGAAAATGAAAGGGATATGCAAATAAGTGTTGCCTGTTATCAAATGATATGGCAATGCTTTAAAAGTGATTCTTTTTTAAGTTAAGGAAAATAAAGCATTGCCTTAAATTTTGTTGTCATAGCCCAACCCAAACGTCACCCGTATAAAAGCGTTGCCTTAGACCCCCAAAGGCAACATTTTCTAAGCGGTGCCTTAAAAAAGTGTTGCCTTGGACCAAAAATGTTGTAGTGTATGTGTTTGAAAAAAATGAGTTTTGGGTCATTTTATAATTTTAGTAGAGCTGAGAGGTCAAAGTGTAATTCTTAAATGTTTGGGATTTTTGTGTAAATCTAAAATTTCAAGGGCAAAATTGTATTTCAGCAGAATTATGATGAAAAATTTAGTTAGGGCCTGTTTTGCACATTTTATGAAGTTTGAAGGCTCTTTAGCAAAAGTTAGAAGTCTTAAGATTCTTGAAAATAAATTATTAAAACATATGCTCCATGGGAAGGTAGTCATGGTTTTTCACAAACATTTGGAAAATAGAAAGAAAAGAATGCTCTTCAAGCTACTCATGTCATCAAACTCAAACTAATTTATTTGAAAAGACTTGTTACTTGTGATGCTATAACAATAAATGATCCTCGGTTATCTATTAATGAATTGTGACTATTTATTGTACTTAAATGTCATGCTTGACTGAAAGGTGATTATTGACTATTTATCTTTGATATACACAGAGAATATGCATATGTCTCCAAAAAACCTATGAGACTTTTACATGATGTTGGAACATGAGATTCTACAAAGTTAAACTTAATATTAAGTGAAATTTTTCCCCTCTATCCCTATTTAAATTTAGCGACAGCTTGTTAGGTTGAGCTCATCCTAGGTGATAGGTGATTCGAAGTTTAGGAGACAGTTAAATCACCGGGGACGGTAATGCGTTTGGTCAAGGTGACATGAAAGAGGGAGATATATTAAAGAAAGTAAAGTTACTAAACAAAGTACTAGAGAAAGTGTTATATCTTGAATTCTTTTATTCTTTCATGCAAATTCTCTCTCTATATGATTTACATGACAATAATGGTATGCTTTCTAAATAATTGTTTCTTAATCAAGAATTTTTACAAGGCTTAAAATGTGTATCACTTCGAGATTTTTATTTGCGAACTAATTAAAATAAACTTTTGCGAACTAATTAAAATAAACTAAAGCATGTTTACTTATTTTTTAAATCGAAGTGACTGGAGATGACAACGATGACACTTGTACTATTTTCATTTAATTACTGAGATTCCTTTGGATTCTCACCCTTTTTCTTTTTTCGTTTCGTCTTCAGACAAGCTAGTGGACCAGAATACTAGAGTCCCTTGAGTTCTTGACTTTGGAGCTAACCTACACTTAAAGACTTTATCATAATCTTTTACATATTTTGTTTTTGTCTCTTGAATATGCAGACCATTGATCCCTATTTACGTTTTTCCTTATTTTGAAATTTTTATGCCTTATGGATGGTTGTATTTGAGACTGGGTTACCAACTTTTAGCTATGATTTATTTATGGTTTGTTCTTTATCAGGATTATTAAGTTATGTTCAACTGACTTGTATTACATATGGTTGTCCTTTATAGACTCACGCTCCTTTATGATATATTAGTACCCTATTTATGTATTGATGTGATGACATGTGTTGTTGAATGTTTATGATATCCAGGATTTGCTCCGTTATGTGTTTGTTATTATGGATTCATTATTTTGCTCACAAGTAGTGTTAGTGCTAATTACGCGTTGACGATTGAGGCTGCTTTTTTAAGTTTTCAAAAAAAAAAATTCATTATTTTCCTCTAAACTATTTTCAAGTAAACTAAACTTTCAAAAATTAAAATGTAAGAAATCTAATAATTGGCCAATTATGACGTACGCATATGTAATACCCAGTGTACATGTGTCAGAAGACAAGTTCTATACGGCCTTAATATCCCTCGGGACCTACCCATGTTGCCAGGTCTTGAATTTCACTAAGTCTGGATCCTATACCTCCTTGGAAGGCTGTATGATAGAGTTAGATTCTTGGGATCAAAAGTCCAGATAATTGTTTGCAAAAGAAAAAGAAGTTAAAGAGTGATTTTTAACGAATTTTATGAAACTTTTAAACTGTTCGTTTTTAGCCACAAGTTTAGAAAATCATAAGAATTCCCAAATTTGAACTAGAACTCAAAAATTTTGATTGGTTGAAATTTTTATTTTTTTGATATTTTATTTGAATCTAAATGGGGGGTATTTTCTTATTTACATTTATGTTTTAAAGTTAATGAAGAGAAAATAATGTTGTTGAGTGCTGTTGTTGCATAATTATGCGGAACAGCCTTGCTGCAGCGAGATATGTTAGCTGCACCAAGTTGTTGTTCCTCCAGGTTCACTGTAATGAGCGGATCTGATGTCAGCATAGTGCAAAATGATGCAGTTTTGTTTAATGAGCCCCTAACCCCTTTTAAATACCCCAAGCTCGAGCTCCCATCCGGAAAACCTAAACCCTCACCCTCCCAAACACATTTCCTCCCTTCCTCTCTTAATCCATCATCATCTGTTCTTCTTCTGAGATCAAGGTAAGAGATTTTATGGGTTTTTGTCATCTCCTTCTTCTCCATTCCATGTTCTTAGGTTTGGGAAGTTATTGTTCTCCATTATTGTCAACTTAGGGTGGCCGCCAATGTTATTAAAGTTGTGTTAGAGTAATCTAGAGATACCCATAGAGTATTTATGAGTTTAATGGTTGAAATGGCAGATATTGGTACCATCCCTCTTCCCTGGAGCTTTACCGAAGTTGTTCCCTCTTATTCTCCCTCTCTAGGTGGGTGGGTTCAAACTCATAACTTTATGTTTAGCCATTACAAGTATGTTTATATAATATGATTGCTAAATATGAAAGTAGATATGACAATATGATTTTAAACATTATGTTGAAATAGCAAGAACGATGATTTTGTGATGATAGCATGAAAAATGTGTTTTTAGAAAACCATGGGACCATGATTGATAGATTGTATATCATGAAAATGTTTTATATGCAACTGTAAGCGATTTATTGCAAGAACATATGATATAATAAGTTGTTATTAATCAAACATGTTTTAAGAGTTTATGATACTTTTACGCTTTAAGACTTGAGATTTCAAAATATGATTTTAGAGTATCAGTTAAGATATTTTGGCAAGAATGTCAAACAGAGAATGACTTAGTTTCATGAATAGAGATGTTATTATAATGACAAAGTTTTTATGATTATGAACCTTTCCATTTCAAGTATGATATTAGAGTTATTAAGTTATGAAAAGATATTAGCTTGAGAAATAAGATCTTAGAAATCCAATTTTTATGATACTCAAAAATATGGAATTCAGCATAATTTGTAACAATTGCCAGATACATATTTTGTGGGCTTGAAATTGGAATGCCTACAAGCGGGTGATCCCTTGGGCATGATTTCACAGTCACAGTTATGCTAAAGTCAGGTTGTTAGAGTTATGTGAGTCTAGAACTCTTAGAGTACTAAGAATTTAGGGGCTCTTATTCGCCAAGGACTGAGCACCCACCCTTCAGATTTAAATGATTTTATATGTATTCAAAGATTTTATGATTTCAAGAGTAGAATAATTATATAGAGTTTTAAACCCAGAGAAGAGCCAAAATAGAGTTTTAGAGAAATAATTAGTTTTTATGATTTATAGATTAAACGGTAGCTATAGAAAAACAAACAGTGAGTTAACGATTAGGAAAAATGATCGTTAACATTAGTACTAAATTGTCCTTAAGAGTAATCTTATAGAGCAAAGATAGAACCTAGTTAGGTGTCCGATTCGGATCATTGAGGGATCCTAGAGATTATAAAATTTGCTATATCATGGTTGACAAGCATAGATAGAGAATGTATTGTTATGCAATGCATAACTAGAGATCCATGTTTCTTTATTAGAGTACTATTATTTACATTTTTAGAGATTATTGATGATTTCAGAGAATATTTGATTAAAGAGCTATTATGTATATGTTTGGAAAATGATTTCTTATTAGAGTACGAATTTATTGATTTTTTCTATGAATTTATAAATATAGAATTATCTTTTCTATATATAGTTATAAATATGAATATCAAATGGTTTATGATTGTTGTATGTATATTATATTATATTCCTTGGTTGTCCTATGTGGGTGATGAGTGAGAGCTCACTCATTGAGTCCATTGACTCACTCCTCTCCTTTCCTCTCATAGTTGCAGGTACAGTTTCAGTTTCAGTCCAGATTGGTAGATGCAACTCTTCCCATTATGGAGCCTTATTTTGGAGTAAGGCTTATTATAGGTTCATGTTAGTATTAGAATGCTCCAATAGATGTGCAGGCAGGATCCAAGCCATGCTTTGTTTTTGGATTTTGTATTAAATTTCAATATTTGAAATAGTATGTATGTGTTTTCAGTTTACAAGTATGGATTTAAAATGATAAAGTTTGATTTGAGTTTATGTCACAAGCCAGAGAGGTATTATTTGTGATTCAATTTTCAAGTGCTAAACAGATTTTCAAAGATTGATTAAGAGAACTTCAGAGCTTTTATACTAAAGTATTTCATATTTATTATTTCAAAAAATTAGGTCCTGGATAAGGTTTGATTAAAGATTTAAACGAAAATATGTTTTAAAAATGAATATTTTGATAAATTACGCATTTAGAGAGACTCAGAGGTCATGAGACTTACGTGAAGATAGGATTTCTCACGTGCCAATCACGTTCCCAAGTCGAGTCATGACAATATAAGAGGCTAATAATTAGGGTGTTACATTTCTTCTTTTTTTTTTTTTTTATTGTTCAAGGGTATCCCTTGGCCGGTAGCCAAAGACTAATCCCATCGAGGCGTGGAGATCACCAAAGTGGGTTTTGATATTTTGAATATTGAAAATCATGGAAGTGATAATTGACATAATATTCAATGTAGTAGATGTGTTAGTAGAAGAGAAATATGAAGGTATAAATAGAAAAATAATTAATAATTACAATGCAAATAAAACTTTAAAAATTTACTTCAAATAGAAATAATGTTGAGAAAATGGTAGGGCATAAAATTTCTAAATGCACATGTAGCAAAACTTTTCTTGAAATGAGTCTAAATTATTAGTAGTATAGATTACAATTTTGAATTATTGTCATATTATAATTAATTATTAGGTTGAATAATTGCTAAAATTAGAAGCATCAAATTAAGTTGATATCAATTAAGGATAGTGGCACTTTTATTTTTTGGGTATATGAGGGTAAGGTAATGGCAATTAAGTATATTAGATTAATTTTTGAACTTTGACATATAAATTAAAATTGCTTTCAGATTAAATTAATATCAATTAAGGATAGTATCATAAAATTGATATAAAAAAGAATAGTAAAATCAAATTGATATCAATCACAACATTTTGTGTTTTAGTCAATAGAATTTTTTTTAATTTTATTTGATTAGAATTTGGATTTATTTTGGATTTATATATTATTATTATTAATTATAGATAATACCCTTACCATATATATTTTCATATTAATATTTATCAAATAAAAAATTTAAGTATTATATTGAAGCCTAGGTCTCAAAGAAGAAGGTAGAGCTATACACATACATGACCCTACCCTTTACCCTAAGTAAGATAACAATAGTATCAATTATGTAAACTATCTTCTGCGTGTTCTTCTTTCTTATATGTCATAACCTGACTTGGTAACATGTTGACAAGTGTAGAATCTCATCCCTACGTAAGCCTTCTGGGTGATATGACTCTCTAAATTCATAAATTATCATGATATAATACTTAAAATATGATTTCCTTCTAAACCAACACTCATTTCTCTATTTAAAACACAATATTTAAATTCATAAAATTGAAACCATTAACATATATATATATATATATAAAATCAAAATCTGAAATTTTGTCCAGCATTTGAAAATTGAATCTCAAATATGTCTCTGACTTGTTACATAAACTCTAATCAAACTCTATAATTTCAAATCCATACTTGAAAACTGAAAGCATATACATAAATGTTTCTAATATTGAAAATAAATATGAATATCATGCATGGCTTAGATCTTGCCTGCACATCTATTAGAGCACTCTAACCCTAACAAGACTCTAAATGAAGCCTTACTCCAAAGCAAGACTCACCACTGAGAACAATTGCATCAATTGAAGTGATGACAAATGGTATCTATACCTACAACTATGAGAGGAAAGGGAGAAAGGTGAATCAACGGAATCAGTGAATGAGCACTTACCCATCACCCACATGGGATGACCAAGGAATATACAATATATAATATACATATAGTAATCATAAACCATTTGATATTCATATGCATAACTATATAGAAAAGATGTCTCTGTATTTATAAATTCATAGAAAAGTATCTCTAAATTCTTACTCTAATGAGAAATCATTTTCCATACATATACATAATAGCTCTTAAATCAAATATTCTCGGAAAAACATTAATAATTCCTGAAAACATAATAACAGTACTCTATTAAGGAAACATGAACCTCTAGTTATGCATTGTATAACAAAACATTCTTTAGCTATGCATGTCAACCATGATATAACAAATTTTTTGATCTCTAGGATTTCTCAAGAATCTAAATAGGACACCTAACTAGGCTCCATTCTGCTCTATGAAATTTCCTCTGAGGACAACTTGGTACTAAGGTTAATGATTATTTTTCCCAGCCGTTAACTCACTATTTGTTTCTCTATAGCTACTATCTAGTCTCTAAATCATAAAAAACTAATTATTTCTCTAAAACTCTATTTTAGACTATTTCCTGGGTTTAAAACTCTATCATGTAATTACTTTACTGTTGAAATCACAAAATCTCTAAATATATATATATAATCATTTAAATATGAAAACTCTTGAAACTCTGAAAGCTCTAGACTCATATAACTATGACAATTTGACTTTAGCATAACTGTGACTGTGAAATCATGTCCAAGGGATCACCTACTTGCAAGTATTCTGATTTCAAGCCCACATAATATGTATTTGGCAGTTACTACGAATTATACTGAATTCCACATTTTTGAGTATCATAAAAATTGAATTTCAAAAATCTCATTTCTCAAGCAAACACCTCAGTTCATGAAACTAAGTCATACTTTGTTTGACATTCTTGCCAAAATATTTTAATTGATACTCTAAAATCATATTTTGAAATCTTAAGTCTTGAAGCGCGAAGATATCATAAACTCTTAAAACATGTTTGATAAAATAACAACTTATTAAATCATATATTCTTTCAATAAATCTCTTAGAATTGCACATAAAACATTTCCACAACATACAATCTATCAATCATGGTCCCATGGTTTTCTAAATTTCATTTTCATGCTACAGTAAAAAATTATAATATTTACTAGCTTTACCATAACTCGTAAAATAATTTTCCATACATAATCTCATATCCAACTTCATATATGTAATGAACATAATGCATAAAACACATTTATAATGATGAAAATAAGGTTATGAGTTTGAACCCACTCGCTATTTGGAGCCGAGAGTATGTTGGCACTGCCAACTTGACTATGAGAGCTTGGAATGACACCAACAACTGTCATAGAGCAACATAGATTCATGATCAAACTCTAATCACCTCTAGATAACTATAAACAACTCTAATAACATTGGCGGAGATCCCTCCACTTGACATTGGGAGAAAACAACAACCTAAGTCATAGAACATGAAAGGAAAGAGACAAAGGGAGCATAAACCAATAACCAAACTCATCTTAAAGCTTGGAGGAAGTGGATTTGATAGAGGAGGAGAGTATAGGGGAGGAAGAAGGTGAGGAGAGGATGTTTGGGGTAGGGTTTTGGAAATAGGGAGTAAAACCCAAGTTTAAGGGCTATATAAGGGGTAGGGTATCACTTAAATGAAACTGTATCATTTTGTACTGTTTCTGCCCTACTAATACTGCTATAGCAGTCAAGCTTTGGTTGAGCCCTCGGGCATACACTTACTACTGCTATAGCAGTTTTCAGACCACAAAATGCCCCCAAAACCCATACTGTGACCACTATAGCGATCTTGGACTGTTATAGCAGCTATAGCAGTTCTCATACCACATAACACCCCTAAAACCCATACTATAACTGCTATAGCGATCTTAGACCGCTATAGCAATGACAGTAAACTCTAGTTCAGCACCTTTGGATCATTCTGGCATCTGAGTTATCTCAATATTCATTTATTTACATTTCAAGTTAATGTTCTTATTTATTTTCCTCTCCATTAATTGTAAAACATAAATGTAAATATGGAAATAACCCTTATTTGGATTCAAATAAAATATCAAAAAAATCAAAATCCTAACCAATAAAATCCAAATTTTGAGTTTTAGTTTAAATCCAGAAATCTTTAAGATTTTCTAAACTTGTGGGCCAAAAATGAAATGTTTAAATATTTCATAAAATTCATTAAAAATCGCTCTTTAACTTATTTTCCTTTTGGGAACAATTACCGGGACTTTTGATTTCAAGAATATGGTTTTATCATATAGCCCTCCAAGGAGGTGTAGGATCCAGACGTAGTGAAATTCAGGGCCCAGAATAACATAAAAGGATAACTGGCACCCTTCCTACTTTAGAAAAAAAAAAGTTATAACCTTTTTTATTTAAAACTAGGGTATTACATTATACTTCTTCCCCATTTTGTCCTATTTTTCTCTAATCATAAATGATCCTTCAAATTCCTATTTTCTCCATGGTTTAGATAATTTTGGCTTGGTCTTTATTTCACAACAATTTGTTGGTGAAAATTATGGTTCTTTAGGTTGTGCTTTCTGAATCATAGCCTCAATCAAGAACAAAATAGATTTCTTTGATGAAACCATTGAAGCTCCTAATGTTAATGAAGATTCTTTTTAGTGCCAACACTAGATTCAAAGCAGTAACATGGTAATTTCTTGGATCTCAAACTCTGTATCTGAAGAAATTACTCCTACTAGTATTGGCTACTTAATTGTTATCAAGATGTAGAATGATCAAAAGGATTCATTCAAGCAGCAAGATGGTCCATGATTGTTCTAGATCAAGAAATATTTGTTGAAGATGCAATAAGGAAATCAATTTATAAGTCACAACTTTAGTCGAATGAAGGCTCTTTCAGATGAAATGAGTGAATACCACCCAAATATGACATGCACATGTGGAGGTGTCAGTCATGACATGTACCATTTACAGTCCAAGCAAGTCATTATCTTCTTTTTGGGATTAAACTAACAATTTGCACAAGTTAGAGCTCAATTTTTGTTAATTGGGTCTTTAATTGCCAGAAACAAAGTTTCCTCTGTAGTCACACAAGAGGAGAAGCAAAGAGCTATTGGTCCTAATTCTATACATGCTTAAGATGCACAACTTGCTTTTGCAACCAAAGGTACTTTTACAAAATGCAAGAATCTTATAAAAGATTGACTTATATGCTTGATAAGGGCCATTTATCCCACTGATCTTGCTACCAAACCTTAGATTTTTGCATAAGTTTTACTATGTTATTGATGGAATTGATTAGGATTTTGACTTATTCCTCATTGTGTGATTTTGATAGAATCATTGACTATTGCAACGATTTTTTGATAATTTGTAATTACATCTTGCTGCATTTAACTTGTCTCTGAGTATGGTTTTTTATGCATATGAGCTTGGGGTCAAGTGCAAAATGTCAAGAATAAGACTAGAAACTCTTAGGAAGTAGCTTAAAGCAAAAAGGAAGAAAAAGCATGGAAGTTTACTTTCAGGTGAGCACTGCAATGCTCATTTTATCCCTGTAGCGCTCAACAGAGCAACAACTATGACTTTTTGGAGCCATTCTCTCTAGGGTGCGCTGTAGTGCTCCTTTTAGCATTGTAGCGCTCGTGCGATAGATGAGATTATAGATAATTTATCTATTTTTAGGCTCCACTTTGGGCTATTTTAGAGAGTAGTATTTAAATAATTGACACAGTTGTTTACCCTAGTTTTTTACTCATTTTAGACTACACATTTTAGGTTGCTATTACTTTCTCTCTCTCTCTCTCTTTATCTTCTTCTTCTTCTCTACTCTTTTGTCTCTTAGGGATTCCATTAGTAAAGGTGCTTTGTCTTGAAGGTTGTGGTAAGGATTATTGCTATTATTTTCAAGTTCCTTTTATTTTCGCTATTGTAATCCTCCAAAGATGGAGGAGTAGAGTTCTTTACTAGTATGGATTAGGATGATGTTTGAGACCTTTTTTTATACTAAATGCATTAGTTTGCTTAATGTTCTATAGTTTCTATTCTCATAATTATTGTGGTGATTATTGTCATTTTTATTGGAATAACTAAATTGGTGATCGTTGTTTAGGGAAACCCTTTGGACATAAATTGATAGATCTATTAGTTCATTTTTAAGGGAGGACATTAGAATTAACTTTCCAATTGGTAGTTAGGTTATAGTAATTAGTTCATTAAATCAATGTGATTTCTAAATAAATTGAGATATTGTTTATTAGTTATTTATATTGGTCAAATTCTAAATGTTGATTGATCACTAGTATAATTGCCAGTAATTTATTACTAATAGCTACTATTGAATTTAATATTTGGTCAATGATAATCAATTCTAATCCAAGGAATACATTAAGCTAGTGTTTTCTTATCATTGCTATTATCTTTTAATTTCAATTGTTTCAATCTTAATTCCCATTTTTCAAAACCCCCAAAATTTCCTAACTAAGTGTTGAAGCTTCCTTGAGAGATGACCTAGATTGTACCCTTGCTACATTTTTTTTGCAACTTAACATAAAATTTTTTTTCTAATTTGAGGAGGTAGGTAACAACCTATCTTCAATGCTTACACTATAAAATTCTTGGCCATACCATAGAAAAATATTTCAAGATTAATAATTATCCTCCTTGATATAAAGCTAAAGGCAATTCTTCTTCAAATGCTCATGTAGCTAACCAAGTAACAGTTCTTGAATCTGATAGACTAGTTGAATCTTAAGATACTTTCAAGCCAATGTCAATAACTTCTTGCATTGTTATCCTCTATATGGCTCAATCAAGTCAAAATTCAACATATCATGCCTCCAATTCCACTTTATTAGAGCTAGGTATCGTGTATACAACACATAACTCTTGTGTGCTTTCAACATCTCATTAGATTTTGGTTTTGGAGCCACATGTCATATTTCTTACAATATTAATTTCTTCAATGACATTACACATGTTAAGAATCTTCATGTAACTTTACCTAATAAAGCTAAGGTTCTTGTTTCTTTTGTGGGCACTGTGATTTTTAATGTAGAATTCATCATTACGAATGCCTTTGATGTTCCTGGTTTTAATGTCAATCTCTTCTACTTGAGTATTTTCTTGATCATCCCCATAATCTGTCATTTTCTTTCCCAATTTTTCATGATACAAGACAAGCAATTTATAAACCACTATTGGCTCAGGTTATAAGATATCTTAAAAGTGGTTTGTGTTAGATACACTAGCAAGTGTATGATCTCTCTTAAATACTTGTTGAGTAACTTCTCAACTAATTCTCATTAGAGGATAAGTTGTATTGTTACAATGTATAGAAGATTTTTATGACGAATTGTAAAGTAGAAATTTTTTTTTTTATTGGTTAGGAAGAATAAGAAGGGTTATTGTAAGTGTTTTTTTCTATGATTCTCCAACAAGTTTATATTCTTCTCACGTTCTAGATATATTATAGACTTATTCAACTCGTAGCCATTGTGACCTAAAGGACTAGCCTTGGAAAGAAGTCTATTGGTGTTCAATTGGATGGAGGAAGAAAGAGAAAATTTGTCTCTATAGTACACAAGGAGAGTGCAATGCCTCTCAGAGGATAGCTGAAATCATAGGACAATTGTATACTATAGTGGCACACCTTTTCAATGATGTCTCTTTAAATATATGTTTCTATAAGATACTCTTAAATATTTTTGTTGGAGGAGCTTCGTTATGCTCGGATGCTCTCTTGGAGTTGATCTTTCTTAAACATGTCCTCGATAAAAAAAACAAAAATTAAAAAAAACTTTTGATGTGTCCTCGCTTTTGGATATCTTTACCTTTCTAAACAAATCAAGTTTTTAGTGCAAGAATGATCCTTTTGACATCATACAAAGAAATACTTTAAAAAGAAACTTTTTGAAAGGTAAGGCCATTTTTCTTGAGTGCCATAGCTTTCTGTGCATCACAAAACTAGATAAACCATTACTCCATACAAAAGAATTTTTTAAATTAATTTGTTTGATGTCACTCAAAATATATGGCTACATCCAAGAAACATACAAAGCCACAAATGTGGCTTTTGAAGGATGTTGAAGCTTACATATTCATGCTAAAACTCAAACACCACCTGCCAGGTTTAATGACAGAACACTGGTTGCTAATCTCTCCATCTCTAAGTTGGGAATTGAGGATATTTACTTCCCATCACCTTGAGGATGAGTGTTGGAGTTAATTATTATTATTAGAGTTAATTAATCAGTTAAGGTTGTTAGGTTCTTATCAAACTAAAAATTTAAAAACAAAAAGCTCAAATTCCTAAAGAAAATGAAAATCAGCAATACTCAAATATACAAGAAACTAGAACAAATATATATATATATATATATATATATATATATATATATATATATATATATAAAATATGTGTGTGTGTGTGTGTGTGTGTGTCAAATTATATGTGAAAATAAAAACACAAGAACAATATATGAATATAAACTCAAAAATCCATCAAGATAAATAAAATAACAGTATAATAATAATAAAAAAATCAAATTCTAGTAGATAGTAAAGTACTATAATCATACACAAGATAAGAATATATAATTAAATAAACCCCTCAAATTCAACCATGTAGTCTATTATAGTCATAGAAAAAGGGGATAATTACAAGGACCTCCCGTGAGGTCAATCAATATTATACTTACCTCATTTAGTTTTTAATATTACATTTACCTTCCTTATTTCTAAATGAATTTTCAAATTTCAAAATTATCCTTTATTAAAAAAAAAGGCCCTAAGCTTTCTTCTTCCTCTTCTTCTCCTCTGTCACCACTGCCACCACCCACTATCCTCCTTCTACTACTCTATTCATTCATATACACAAGAACCAAGATCGATCGAATGAACTCAAAACCTATAAAATAGGGGAAAAATTCAAGAGTCTACAATAACAAATTTAACTAAAATCACAAAAACATTCAAACAAAAACAAACAACCATATGCATATGTATATGTATATGTATATGTGCTACAGAAATTATATGGGTCGTAATAAAATTTGAACCTATAGCCTCATATATACTATCCAAATCCCTCACCACAATACCAATCCTAATGGCTTACAAACAAACATATATGAACTACATTAAAACAAGAACATAAAAAAATTTGGAAAAAGATTTTAACTTTGACCAGCTAACACCAACCGATATCATTCAACGCAAATCCAAAGTCACAACCCAACCAAAATGAAAAAAAGGGAAAGAATTCCACTGTGTTCAAGAGCAAATTGAACCCAATAGCAACAATACTAAAACTACAACCAGAAACCACCCTTTTACCATTTTCTCCTTCATAGCACCATTCCACTCCATCTTTATCCTCATTGAAACCTTGTGTTTATGGTAGAATTTGGCAATTATGTGTCAACAACAATTAATTGACAATCTCCTTGCGCAAAAGGCCAAGTTGCTCTAAACTAGACGTGAATCAACAAACTTTAGGAGTTTGGATGACATCCTTTTCTTTTCAAGATCTCTATTTGGTGAGCAAAAAGCTACTCCTCTTGGGTTTTCTACCAAAAGAATCGAGTGTCAAACTATTTTTTATGGAATGAGGATGGAATGAGATGCAATATAAAGTGATTTGTGTTGTGATTATGTGAATTTAGTGCTTGACAGATTTAAGAAGAAAAAGAAGAAATTGCAAAATGTAAATTGATTGACAAACTGTAAATGAAGAACAGAACTTGTAAAGAAAATTAAAGACAGAAATTGAAGATAATATAGTCATAAAAAGCAAGAAAGTGGGTTAAGAACAATTACTCAGTGAAATGAGGACTCTGTTCTATCATTGGAAACGTGTAAAAGAAAATGTATGAGTAAAAATTCCAACCCTTTACAAGTTGTATAGACTTTGTATTAATAGACAACCTAAGATTCTAGGATTTTGACACTTATCTATGGTTACTTCTAGATGTTGTCCACATGTCTTTGACAGTTATTTTCTGTCATGCACCTTTGTCATTGAACAGTAACTACTTCGTCATGTCTTTATAAGGCTTCTGGAAGTAATTGTTGGAAACTGCTATTAACTGTCGTGGGACCAACATCTGTCTCCTACCGATCACAGTGATGATCTTCTTAAGATCTTCAAAATTTTCTAAGTCTTGAATGACAAACTTCGACTTTGACCTGTAAAACTCCGACTTTGACCTGTAAAACTCCAACTTTGACTAACGAACTCCTACTTCGACTTGTCAAACATTCGTTTGAGAATTTTGTCATTATTGGCTTGTATGTTTGGAGATTCAACTTCATCTCGAATGACAAACATCCACTTCGACATGTCGAATATCGCATTTGTGATTTCGTCAACATTGATGTGCCTTTTCTTAAGAATCATACTTCATCTGTGTCAACTAACTTTGACATTTTAACTGTTTGTCATACTTTGTCATCATCAAGGGACATCATGCTTTGACAACCAAACTCTTTTTCATTACTGCTATTGTCTCACTAAAATTGAATGACAGTTCGACTTTTAGACACTAAGTAAAATATGGTGCCAACGCCTTGATAGAAAAAATCTCGAGGCCCTTGCTCTACCACCACAGTCAACTTAGCTGTACCCACAATGTTGTTCACAACACTGCGCAATGCCACTACTGCCATCATGAGACGCCATAATTGCCATTGCCCATCGTCATTGTGGCCAACGCAAGATGCCATTGCTGCAACTGCAAGACCTTCTACCTTCACTTATCATAGATCTATTTAGGAGGTTAGTTATAGAAATAAGGCTTATTTTGAAGGAGAAGGAATAAAAAGGGTGTAAAAGTCATTTTAGATTTATAAGGGATGTCACTATAATAACCTACTAAGAATTAAGAGAGGTACATGTAATATTGAAAACTAGACAAGGATAAGTGTAATATTGAAAGAGTTCAGGGGAGGTGGTTGTAATTATCCAAAAAAAAAAGGTAAGAATACATAAAAATTAAATAAAGCTTAACCGTGTTCAAATTCCAATTTGAGTGGGTTACGTTGAAATCTTTTCAATTTCCTACATGCCTTTTTAGAGTTGAGAAAGAAACAATGATCAATCTTTGATGGAGAGAAGAGAGGTTCGAAGATTAATCTTCAATGGAAACAAGAAAGATTCAACGGACATGAAGGGATAAGAAGGAAAATAAAAACATACATTATTAGAGCTTGTTGTCACAGATGAGAGGTAGTCACAGTTGGAGAACAAAAAATAAAATAAAAAAATTGAGATATGGAATTGGTAATTTTTAGGGTAGAGGTTAAGAAGTGGAAAGGGTCTAGACTAGTTCTTTTTTAATTCTATGGAATTATCATGTGGAATTATAATTCTACTTCTAAAAGCCATTAAACATAAAATTTGAAATTAATGGCCCGAATTCCAATTCTCAGCATCAATTCTATACCCCAATTCCATGTGCCAAATCAGAACTTAGTGTGATTTGAATGGTTGGAATGCAAGGTTATTAAAGGACATGTTCCGATGCTGATTAATCAAAATCTACTACGATTATTTCTTATTTATCAAATTCTCATTTTGAAGTCCAATTGGAGAGCATATGTGAAAAAACATATTATGAACATGGTACGACAGTGTTTGGTGCACTGATATTATATTTAATTTTGTTCTACTCATGGTGCTCAATTCCTACCACTAGTAGTAGTTAGATGTTTTCATTTTGCTAACTGTTAGCAGGGGCAATTCTTACATTGTTTGGGTCCCTTTGACTTTGTCACTTATGCTGTGATGTACTTTAGCCTTCCTTTTCTCCTCACATATTATATATATATATATAATCACAGTCAATTCCTTTTATGTTTGATTTGTCAGGGTAAAGTTATTGATAATTGACTAAGGGTGTGTTTGTTTGTGATTTTTTTAACCTTAGAATAACTTTTTTTACTCTAAAAAATCACTTTTCATATGTTTGAAGAGTTTTCTAAATAGAATCAAAATATCACAAAAATCAGTTTCCAATTTTTATAAAAAAATTAAAAGTAGTAACTTCTAAAAAAAATAGTTTTCATATTTTTAATTAAATATAAAATTCAAGGTTCATAATTAATTTTTTTAAATATGAAACAATGATCAATCTTTGATGGAGAGAAGAGAGGTTCAAAGATTAATCTGAAAAAATAGTTTTCATATTTTCAATTTCCTACATGCCTTTTTAGAGTTGAGAAAGAAACAATGATCAATCTTCGATGGAGAGAAGAGAGGTTCGAAGATTAATCTTCAATGAAAACAAGAAAGATTCAACGGAGATAAAGGGATAAGAAGGAAGGGAAAAAAAAAAACATTATTAGAGCTTGTTGTAAGAGATGAGAGGTAGTTACAGTTGAAGAATGAATTTTTTTTTTTTGTAGACATGGAATTGGTACTTTTCAGGATAGAGTTTAAGAAGTGGAAGGGTCTAGACTAGTTCTTTTTTAATTCTATAGAACTGTCATATGGAATTATAATTCTACTTTTAAAAGAGTCGCCAAATGTAAAATTTGAAATCAATGGGCCCAATTCCAATTCTGAGCATCAATTCCATACCTAATTCCAGGTGCCAAATTGGAACTTAGTGTGATTTGAATGGTTGGAATGCAAGGTTATTAAAGGACATGTTCCGATGCTGATTAATGAAATTCTACTATGATTATTTCTTATTTATCAAATTCTCATTTTGAAGTCTTATTGGAGAGCATATGTAAAAAAAAACATATTATGATGATGGAATGACACTTTTTGATGCATTGGTGTTATATTTAATTTTGTTGTAGTCATGGTGCTCGATTCCTACCAGCAGTAGTAGTTAGATGTTTTCATTTTGCTAGCTGTTAGCAGGGGCTATTCTTACTTGTGGTCCCTTTGATTCTGTGACTTATGCAGTGACTTACTTTAGCCTTCCTTTTCTCCTCACATATTTAATTGTACTTTTAGCACTGATATATTTAATTGACTTATGCAGTCAATTCCTTTTATGTTTGATTTGTCAGTGTGAAGTTATTGGTAATTGATTAAGAGTGTATTTGTTTGTGATTTTCGTAACATTAGAATAATTTTTTTTACTCTAAAAAATCATTTTTCGCATGTTTGAAGAGTTTTTAAAATAGAATCAAAATATATAAAAAAATCAATTTTCAACTTTTTTTTAAAAAAACTAAAAGTAGTAGCTTCTAAAAAAATATAATTTTCATATCTTTTAATTAAATATAAAATTTAAATTTTATAATTATTTTTTTAAAAATTTGAAATATTCGCACCATAAAATATGAGCTCAATGATTTTAGGAAAAAAAATAATGTGTTTATAGTGAGGGGAAGTATTTAATATTAAAAATATATATTAAATGAAATACAATACATCTCGTATAAAAAATATAAAAATATTCAAGTAATAAAAATTATAAGTAACTATTTAAGTTTTTCTTTTCCTAAGTAACTGAAATTATTTAAAAAATAACTTAAATGATTTTTTTTTCACCGTCTTGGATCACTGAAAAAGGAAAACATAAAAAAAAAAATTATTAACTGATCTGTTAGTTTTATTTGTAAAATGCAAAAGGATGATCTCGGCTTGCATGTGACTTCATTTCTGGTAATTCAACAAAGAAAAGTAAACTTTTCATATTATTAAGAGCAAATATTCCATGGATAAGCCCTATATAATTTTATATATGAAACTTATTAATAAAAATTCACACTATATTATTATCCCTTAACCAATATACCCTAAAGGATAAGTTAAATATGTATTTTATTTAAATGATGAGAGGTTTTAGTGTTAGTCTTTAATTTGTGTGTGGAAGCAATGAATGCCCAAGATTAAGCGGACATGACAATTTCCGGATGAGCCGAACTCCTAATCCTATTCGGAGCTCCATGGCATGCACTGTCTAGGTTCAGAACATCCAATCAACAGCATTTAATGCTTTGATCAACTTGGTGCAGGAAATTTAGAAAAGCATCACCTCATGAGTCACTTATTGAATTTGAGAAACCCATCTAAAAGAATAGGCACCTTGTTGGACTCCTTAAATATTTAGTTTAGGAGATTTAATATATAATTATGTGTATAAAAAAAATTTCATGAGTAAAGATAAAATTCATGTACATAAGTTCTATGGTTCAATAAGATTAGTCACTCAGTAGCAACGAATATCTTGAAATCACCAACAAAGTTGAATTTGACAAATTCAAACTATTGTTTGTGGAGAGTTTTGTCAATCTTTACTTCCACTAACACCCATCTATTTTAAACTTTACAAAAATTTCCTTATTCTATTTTGACTAAAAAATGACTGATTGACATTAATTATATACAATTATCATAATAATATTAAAAGTTATGATTATTATTGATTTATAAATTAAAAATAATTTAATTAATTAAAAATATTCAATATTGATATAGGGGCATTAAATATCAAAAGTATTTAATATTAACAAATTTAAGATGATAATTTATATTTATATATTGAATTATTTTTTAAAGTTCTTTAAGAAAATAATTAACTAAATAATATAATAAGGAATTTTAGAAAAAACAAAAATAAGTGAACTATTTTTTCATATTGGTACAGTAACTTATTGTTCTGTACTTAGTTGTTCACTTATTCATTTACAAGCTTCTGCACGATTTGTCAAATATGCTATTGTTTAAGCTTTTGTTATATTTGTTCTTAGTTCTTCAACAACTATGTCCAAGTCGCATCTTTTATGTGATAGTATGCGTCCGTATGCATACAGATTCTTATAGTTGTTTACATTGATCTTTAAAACTGAAATAGATTTTTGTAATTATTGTTTTAGTTTCAACCAGTCATGATTGTTAAGATTGATTGGCTCTCACCTCTATTTATTTTATCTTACCATTTGTGTGTGTGATTTGTACTCTTATATAGGTATTTTCTTGAAAAAAAAAAAAAATCTATGGCCAACCACAAAGAATCAGGTTTAAGATATTTGGACTTGACTGATGCTAAGCTCAATGAGAGAATAGTTTCTTTACTATCACGGAAAACTATTGCTGCCCATCCCTGGCATGACTTAGAGATTGAAACAATAGCTTATTTTTCCTTTTCAAATATATCTGCTAATGTCTTAAGAAAACTTTTAAAAAAATAATTCAATATATAAATATAAATTATTATATTAATTGTAAGCACTTATAATATTTAGTGCTAGATCAATATTAAATATTTTTAATTTATAAATTATTAATAATAACTTTTAATATTATTATGATAATTATATATAATTAATGTCAATTAGTCACTCTTTTAGTTAAGATAGAAGAATGACATTTAGTAAAGTTCAAGAAAAATGAATGTTAGTGAGAGTGAAGATAGATAAAAATTAATGGTAATAGTCACTCCCTTATTTGTGGGATGGGAATTTGTTGTCATCAAATTATCTCTTTTTCCATGTCCAACCAATTATATATTATCATATAAAAGATAATATTATATATTTGATAACTATTGTAAAATTTTAAATTTCTTTCAATTTTTATCTCTTACCTTATGATGCATCATTGGTGGGGTAGAAAAGAGGGTATGATTTGATTACAGAAAAATTCCGGGTGTTCTTTGTGGACTAAATATCGATCTCCGTACATCTTGTATATTGAACTCAATGCGTAAGCTTTTACAATTTTTCGTTAATTTGACTAATGTGTCGATTACTGACCATCGCTTTGTCATCTTGGTTGTAATTTTGCCAATGGTATGAAAATCCAAACATCATATCACGTTCACAGGACTATAGACCCCATTTATATTTTATTTACAATTATTTTTATTTCACGTAAAAAGTTCTATACAATTTTGTGTACGTAGCCATAAATATATATATGAGTTGTGTTATTTATACTCATACAGTATAAGATATCGTGTCGACTTACACTTCATTCACTATTAGATAAGATGTAGACCCTATTCAATGGTCTACTTCCCATTCAATAACAAATAAGATGTGAGTCGACACAGTATCCCACTGTTGACACCAAATTTCACCAAGTATTAAATTGTTGAACTGACGTTCGACTTTGACAAGTTCAAAAATTAGTCAAAAGTTTGACATGACTAAGGGTTGACAAAATTGTAAGATTGATAAAGTATCTTATTTGCCAAAATACATGTCAACCCAAAAGCGGCTAGTTATGAAGATGAATACCCAATTTGTCAATTCGACATGAACAATTCTCTCATTTGACCTTTGACAAGTCGAAGTTGAAATTTTTCATCTGGGACTTAGAAGATTTTGGATAAAGCAATTAGAAGTTGAAGAGAACTATTATACATAAGGTTCAACAAGTCGAAGTGGGAGTTTGTCACTTGAAGACTTAGAAAATTTTGAAACCTAGATGAGGCCATCACAATGACTCCGAGACAAGGGTTTGTCAAATGGCAGTTATTAATGGTTTTCAGCGGTTATTGAGACAAGCCTGATAACGACATGCTAAAGCAGTGACAAAGGGCGAGTGACAAAGAAAATAACTGTCAAAACCACGTGGACAACATCCAATGGTGACTAGAAGACAAGTGTTAAAATCCTAGAGTGCTAGACTGTTTGTAAATACTAGTTCTGTACAAATTATAAGGGGTTGGAATTTTCACTCACACACTCACTCTAAAACGTCTCCAATGACTTGACAGAGTCTAGAGTTAACTGAGTATTGTTCTCAACCCTCTCTTTTACTTTCCTAGGAGTAGATTTCCTTTCAGTTCCTTGCATTTCTTTACAATTTATGTACTTTATCTTCAGTTTGTAAATCAAGTTATATTCTGCATTTCTTCTTCTTCTTTTTTAATTTGTCAAGTATTACATTCACACAATCACAACACAAATCACTTTACATTCCATCCTTATTCCATAAAAAACAATTTGACACTTGAATTTTTTGGTGAAGAACCCAAGACAAGTAGCTTTTCACTCCCCTAATTGAGATCTTAAAAAGCAAAGACTATCATCCAAACTCCTAAAGTTTGTCAATTCACGTCTGATTTAGAGCATTTTGGCCTCATCCACAAGGATTTTGTCAATAATTTATCGTTGACAAGTAAGTGCTAAAATCTGCCATAAACAAATTGGCATGCCCGGTAGGACACATTGGTTGAAAAGTTACAAAATCATGTCAAATAAAGAAAAAGCAAAGTGTATGTGCTTGCGTAGTGGCACCATTATGTCAAACATGTCAAGAGCATCATCTTCATCAGAGGATGGATGAAATGAGGGAGAAAATAATCCCCCTCATACTTTGGAGCCTGTCATGACTCCAGTTAGTCAGACAAATGAAAGTATGCCACAAACGAATGTGAATACTTTTGCCACGACGACGTGTTCTCCATATGGTCTTCCTCCAGGATATGTACATCCAAGATACATACCCTCCACATAATCAAACATGGGAAATCTGCTAAATGTGGGGAATCAGTCAAATGTTGGTAATAGTGGTGTATTTAATAATGTGCACTTGCATAATCCTTTATTTCAGAGTCAAACTATGTCATTCATGTCAAACTTATCACAATTTGGTACACATTTGCCATAGTTTGGTTTTGTCAACCCTCTACTGATGGGCCCTTCTGTAGTCGGAGTAGGGAATTTTGCATTGACAAACCCAACCACTACACGACAACCAAACATAGGGCCAATTTTCCCTGACATACCAAGAACGGGCATTACAGGGAATCCTACAAACATGGTCGACTCAATGGTTGTGTTTAGACAACAAATTGATGAGAGTCATCATGATCTTGTCAATATTTGACTTAACAAATGGTGACAATATTGATGCCTTTGATTGAGATGAATAACACAAGATTTGAACAACTTGCTCGATAAATGGAACGTATGGCTCAAGCCATCACTTTGGATGACAATCCTAACGATCCCATGATGAAATTAATAATCCACCTCCAAATGAAAATGGCAATGTTGACCCAACTATCAATCTAGTCTGTCGAGCACAAGACATTGACAGTGAAATCCAAAGGGTTTGACAACAAAATGTAGGGGGCATCATCATCATCAGTATCATAATATGCGCCAAATTCAAAATATTCAACAAAATCAAAACATCCAAGCCCCTTCGAAACTGTTTTAAACAGATTCAGCTTTAATGTTAGCTTTGCCAACCAACCTCTCTTTGTGTCTGCGTTTCCAGACTACATTCAACAGGCCGAGGTGCCCAGAGGTTGGAAGATTCCTAAGCCTTTAACAAAGTTCCCTAGAGAGAATGGGGAATCGATAGTCAAGCATATTGCTCGATATACTATAGAAATAGGGGAAATAACATCTAATGAACACTTGAAAATGCGTTTTTCCCTTCTTCTTTGATGAAAAATGCTTTCACATGGTTTTCCAATTTGAAACCTAATTCTGTTTTGACATGGGCTCAATTAGAAAGCAGTTTTCATAATCAATTTTTTTTGAGGTGAAACTAAAGTTTACCTAACTAATTTATTCACAATTCAACGTTTCGTGGAAGAAATTGTTGATGACTATTTGGCCAGATTTAAGAATGCTAGAAACAAATGTTTTACTCCTGTGCCAAAGTTTAAGATTGTCAAAATTGCTATCAATGATCTAGATTATGACATTAGGAAGAAACTCATCAATCTTAAATTCATAGACCTTGGCCAATTGACAGAAAAAGTGCGTCAAATTGAACAATTAAAAAGAAAGAAAGAAAGGATGAAAAAGAATCATCGTGAAAAAGTAGCCTATGTCGAGGTCGACCAATCTGATGATGAGGTCGAAGATAGTGGTGACAAAGTTAACATGGCCAAATTGAAATCAGGGCCACCTTATGTTTGTCGACCTTTAAGACCTGCTAGAAATAAAATCTACTCTTTTGACATCACTAAGGCTGACCCAATATTTGACGTACTTTAAAAGATAAACAAATAGTTCTCCCTGAGGGGAAGAAAATTCCCTCAATATCAAAATTCAAAGGACAAAAATTTTGTAAGTTTCATCAACTGACTGGACATGCTACTAACAGCTGTGTTCATTTCAGGGACTTGATCCAAAAAGCAATCGACAAAGGACATCTAACGTTTGAAGGGAAAGAAAAAACCATGATGGTGGACATTGACCTTTTTCAAGTCAACTTAAGCTTTGTTGAACCAGCTTTTCTTGACATTAATGTTGCTGGATTGGGAATGTCAAACCATGAAGCCAAAAAGAAGTTTTGACGTGATTATGAGCTCGATTTTTTTGAGGCTGTTAAATAAATAATTTACCCAAAAGCAGGGGAAGATCTTCTGACACTTCTGATTAAGTAAAAGAATAGTGGTCGAGACATTTCTCTCTGTCCAAGGTGCAAATCTATTTTCTATTCAACTACAGCTACGACATACGAAAAGCAAAAGATTGGAAAGATTATTGCTGGGAAGGAAAAGGAAAAGGAAAATCTATAATTGAAAAGAAAAGTGGCAAGTAAGTCAAAATTTGATTTTGGTCCTTTTGATCCGAAGTTTCTTAGACTTGGAACAGGACAAGTTGACCAAAAGATGAAGACTGTTGTAATGATGGATGGCAAGCCTAACAACATGTCAAGTCGAACTCGTGTTCCTCTAGCCAGGGTTGTTCAAAATCAATGGGTCAAGAACGTCCACCATGATGATGAAGCTTTATCTTCAAGAAGGAAAAGAAGACCAAGAAAAAGGTACAACCAAGGACGAATGATGAATTTGAATCCTTATATCTGGAAGAGGGTTGACAAAAAGAAAAATGAAAAATCGAGCCAGTTCTCAAGTGAGCAAGCCTAAGTCTCCTAATGGCAAAGGTCTTGTTCCCCAAAAGGATATTGTACAAGTCCAAAAGTTCAAACCATCAAATATTTTGGACCAAGTGTCCAAAGTCATTGAGAAGCATTTGACACAAAAAATGCCAATTGTACACTCGGAGACTGGTCAGAATGATAAGATGGTCCCAGTGTACCACCTACTGTCAAAGGCTAATCAAGGTGATAGAGTAGTGCTAGAATACCACCCATTAACTGACGAAGACTTGTTGACAAATAACTTTGAAACTGGTTTTGATAATGATCTACATACTATTTTTAACACACATTTGGTTGGAGTATGCCGTCGAAGGAGCATATGCCCAAATGGAAGATGACTGTGAGGATGTTATTGTAGGAAATGAATGTGTCTTCATTTGTGAAGAATTTTGCAACAATGGAACTTTTGAAAAGCCCGACAAAGTGACTAAGGCTCACTTGAGGCCATTACACGTTAAGAGGAAGATTGATGGAAAATTGGTTGATAGGGTATTGATCGATGGTGAAGCAACCATCAGTCTGATGCTAGAGAGTATGCTGATCAAATTTGACAAAAATGTCAAAGATTTGGTTAAGACCAATGCGGTTGTAGCTTATTATAATGGGAAGTTGTCTGCTACCAATCATATTGCTGGATGTCAAAGTTGGAAGTGTCAGTCGAAAGACAATGTTCGTCGTAGCCTATCCAGAATAAGTTACAATGTGTTGCTCAGACGTGATTGGATTCACGGAGTAGGAGCAGTTCCATCGACACTGCATCAAAAGCTCATACTTTGGAATCAAGAAGGAGGCAGCAAAGAAGTTGGGGCTGACAACAGTTTTTGCTACGTCGAACAACTTCATGTGGATTTCAAAATTTACAACAAAAAGATCAAGCCTTTGGAGGTCGAAGAGGAGTTCGACCTAGAGAAAATTGACAAATGCGTCCTTGGCAATGAAGGCTTGAAGTTAATACCCAAGACCGGGGTCGAAACGGTCCCATACTTAGATTAATTTATGGATTTGTCGAGCCAGATGGCTAATTTGTTGGCCTATATGGTCGAACAATTTGTATCCACTGCTGATAGTGCGTTATTAAAATGTATTTATGATTATGAACCTTTAGGATTTGAAAATAATTCTATTTTATCTAACAATCTTAGGAGTAGAAATAAAAGTTGTGAAGTGCAGGACCCTCTTGAAGAAATCAACTTAGGTGAATATGGTGAAATAAGACCAACTTACATAAGCTAGTTACTGCCAAAGGATTTCAAAGAAGAGTTGGTAGAATTGCTCAAGGAATTCAGGGACTGCTTCGCAAGGGAGTATGACCAAATGCCTAAACTCAATCGTCGATTAGCATAGATTGCCCCTGAAACCCAACAGTCGACCTGTGAAATAATCACCTCGACAATTTACAGTAGAGATAATGACCAAAATCAAAGAAGAAATCGAGGTTGCTAAAAGAAAAATTCATTCGAACAGCCAAGTATGTTGATTGGGTTTTTAATATTGTCTTTGTTATGAAAAAGAATGGCAAATTAAGGGTAAACATAGATTTTAGAGATCTAAATAATGCAACCCCAAAAGATGAGTATCATATGCCTGTGGCAGACATGTTAATTGACGTTGCAGCTAGCAATGAAATACTTAGTTTTATGGATGGTTATTCTGGTTATAACCAAATTTTTATTGTTGAGAAAGATGTATCAAAGATACCATTTAGGTGCCCTGGTGCCTTAGGCACTTATGAATGGGTAGTCATGCCTTTTGGGCTTACGAATGCTGGAGTGACATATCAGAGGGCCATGAATATCATCTTTCATGAATTCATTGGCAATTTCATGGAGGTTTATATAGATGATGTGGTTGTCAAAACTGACAAATAAAAACACATCTTGAACATTTAAGAAAAGCCTTCGACAGAATGAAAAGGAATGGTTTGAAAATGAACCATTTGAAATGTGCTTTTGGTGTGACTATAGGAAACTTTTTAGGTTTTTTGGTCCAAAAGAGAGGAATTGCCATCAACCAAAACAAAGCTAAGGCAATAATGGAAGCTTCACCCCCAAGGAACAGGAAACAATTGCAATCTTTTCTGGGAAAGATGAATTTTATGCGACACTTTATTTCTAATTTGTCTGGAAAAACAAGGATATTTGTACCTTTGGTCAAGCTCAAGAGAGAAGAGGACTTTGTCTGGACAAATGACCATCAAAAGGCATTCGACATCATCAAGCAATGTTTGACAAACAACACTGTGATGACATTTCCTAAATCTGGAAAACCTGTTGATAAGCAGTGTTTACACCGCATATTTAACCCCTTAACCTTGGATTTTTGCATAAGTTTTTGATATGTTATTGAGGAAAATAATAGTGTTTTATAAATTGAACCTCATTGCACAATTTTGATAAATCAATGACAATTCCTCCATTTTTTTTAATAAATAAATCTTGTTACAATTAACTTGTCTCCTTGAGTTAGGTTTTTGTGTACAGGAGCATTGCATTGAGTGCAAAGCATCAAAAGTAGGAGCTGAGACTGAAAGGAAGAAAAAATGCAAGAGCTTGCCATTCGGGTGAGTTGCACACGACCAGAGCAGCCCGATCTACTTTGCAAGAAACCCGTTACGGTGAGCTGCGGCTGCAGCGCTCCTACGATGATTTGATTTTTGCCTGCTATCTCGTATGGGCCAAATTTTTGGACCCATTTTCTTGGAAGCTACAGTATACGTGCAGGAGACGGGGGAGAGGCGTGACTAGGTTTTGGAGAATAGAGAACTCTCTCTCTACCTCATCTCTCTCTCTCTTCTCTCTCTAGGTTTAGAGGCTTCCTTTCACAATTTATTTTCAGTCTTCCACCATTGTAATTTATAGTTTTTTATCAATCTTTGACTGTCAAACTTCTCACATGGAGGAGTAATTCCATTACCACGCATAGAGACAACTAAAGATCAAAATTGTTCTTGAGGTTTCCGATTCTCAATTTCAGTTCATGGTTGGTTTTTCGCCCCCATTGCTTTCTCTTCTAAACCTTAATTGCGCTGATTAATGTGATTATGATTTTAGGAGTCGTTGATTATGAATTCATTTGTTTGCATAATCTGAATACCGTTTGGGAAATTAGGTCGATTGATTTGATTAATTCCAATTGGTAAGGGGTCGGAATTAACTCCGTTAGGATTTAGACTACCGCAATTGTTAATTAAATTAGCATAGGTTTATAGGGTCATGATTGTGATCACTAGCTCTTGTGTTAGTTGAATCCTTGATGGTAATACGATTGTATGACTATTAAGTAGTATTGCGACGTCATCTGTGCAAAGTATAGTTGACGTAGGTAGTCACTGCCATGAATTTTATCCGTTTGAACCAATGATAGAACATATTTTGATCTGAAGGAGTCTTTGTGCAGGTAATTTCTGGCTATTATATCTTCATAATTTTATTTTGTTAATCACGTCAATAACACCCCTTTTTGCAATTTGAATCAATTTAAATACTTCCTCGTGAGACGACTCGGATTGCACTATAACTACATTATTAGTGTAATTTGGTTATTACAAATTACTTTTAATTTGTCGTGGGTTGCGACAGCTCGCGTCACCTGTCAAACTTTATATTGTTGCTTCCTAAACAACTATTGAATGTATGTTGGCACAAGAGGATGACAATGGCAAAGAGCAAGTTATATATTATCTTAGTAGATTTTTGATAGATGTCAAATTCAGATATAATCCTCTAGAAAAATTATGTTTGTCATTGTACTTTGCCTGTACCAAGCTCAAGTGTACTTGATTTCAAGAGAGGTCCATGTAATATCCAAAACTGACATAATAAAATATATGTTATCCTATCCCATTTTGCATGGTAGAATTGGTAAATGGATGCTTGCTTTGATTGAGTTTACAATTAAATATGTACCAGCTAAAGCTGTCAAAGGACAAATATAGGCTGATTTTCTTGTCAATCATCCTTGGGATGAATTAGATGAATCAGTGGTAAATATGTAGGCATAGCTCCTTGGAAGTTATACTTTTACTGTTCAAGACACTATCGAGGTGTCGGAGCTAGGGTAGTGTTGGTCTCTCCTAATCATATTCCCACTAAGTTCATGTTTAAACTTAAGTTCCCATGTTCGAATAATGAAGTCAAATATGAAGCCTTGATTATTGGGCTTGATATGTTACTGGCTAAAAGGGTAAAAAATATCGAAGTTATTAGTGATTCATAGTTAGTCATAAAACAGTTGTCAAGAGAATTCAGATGCATTAGTGAAAAATTATTCAAGTACTTTGTGACGGCTGCAAGGTTGTTGTATGAATTCGACATTGTTATACTGCGACATCTGTCTCCAGATTTGAACTCAGAAGCAAATGAGCTTGCCCAAATAGCTTCAAGATACAGAATAAGGCCATGGACCATGGAATCATTTGTCACAATTGAACAAATCCTAGTCCCCTTTGACAAATGAGAAATGTTTGTCATTGATCATTTGGATAATGGTGATTGGAGAAAGCCAAATATCGCATACTTAAAAAATCCAAATCAAAGTGTCGATCGTAAATTAAAATATCAAGCCTTGAATTATGTTATTCTTGGTGACACTTTGTTTAAGAAAGGTGTTGAAGACGACTTATTGTCTTGTTTAGGGGAATCCAAGGCATACATTGCTTTGGTAGAAATTTATGAAGGGATTTGTGGTGCCCATCAAGCAAGACAAAAGATGAGATGGTCCCTTCATCGACAAAGATTATTTTGGCCAATAATGGCCAAAGAATGCATGCAGTATGCTAAATCTTGTCAAATTTGTCAAAAGTATGGCAATATACAACTTGTGCCTCATCAGAATTGCTGCTATTATCAAACCATAGCCATTTAAAGGATAGGCATTAGATCTTATTGGTCAAATTTACCCTCCTTCGTTGAAAGGCCACAAATTTATTTTGGTTACTATCGACTATTTTACTGAATGGGTCGAAGCAGTTACATTAAAAGATGTAACCCAAAACGAGATAATTGATTTTATTAAAGAAATAATCATTAATCATTTTGGAATTCCTGAAACTCTAAGACCAAGGAACAATGTTCACAGGTCGAAGAGTGCTTGAGTATGCTAGTACGAGGTTAATTAAAATGATTACTTCGACTCCTTATTATGCACAGGCTAATGGTCAAGTCGAATTTGTAAACAAAAGTATTATTGCTTTGATTAAGAGGCATATAGGTTGACAACCTCGTAATTGGCATAATGCACTTAAGCAAGTTTTGTGGGCATATTGCAATTCGCCCAAAGGTTCGATAGGGACAAGTCCTTGTAAACTGGTCTATGAACATGACACAGTTCTTCCTTTACAATCCATAAGGGTGTCGAGACAAAATGAATTACCTAATGATGATTATTGGAGTTCTATGTTCGACGAGTTAAATGGCTTGAAACAAGAATGGGTTGTTGCATTAGAAAATATGATGCAACAAAAAGAAATTATAACAAAATTTTATAATCGTCATGCAAAAGTCAAAAGTTTCGACATAGAAGACTTAGCTTGGAAAGCTATATTGCCATTTGAAACAAAATCAAGAATATTTGGCAAATGATCCCTAAGTTAGGAAGGACCTTTTCGAGTTGACAAAACATTTTCTGGTAATGCTTATAGCCTAGTCAATGTTGACGGTGGACAAAGAATAACATTGATTAATGGCAAGTATTTGAAAGCATATAAACCAGTAATGTATCAAGTTAAAATAAACAATTGACAATATGCATATATATTGGTCATAAGGCAATCTATAGGCTTGACCGAGCAAGCATTTGTCAAAGGAGTCAAAAGAAAAGTAAACTCGACCAAGCGAGTATTTGTCAGAATAACTAAGAAAATAGAAATAAACTTGGCCAAACAAGTATTTTTCAAAGTTACAAATAAAAGGAAAAGCTCGACACAGCAAGCAAGTGAAATGAAAATTGAATCAAGGAAGAAGACTGCAAAGTTTCAACTTCAGGTCTTGTTGAATTTGTAAAGTTGTCTTCTTGCTCGACTCTACTTTCTCCAAATCCAAGTTAGCCTTTGTGAGCTTTTCATTCACAGCTTTTTCTTCCTTTGACAAATTTTCGAGTTTTTCATCAAACTTGCTCACATGCTGCTTCCCTTCTGTTAGAATCTTTATGAGATTATTTTTCTTGTTGGTCAACTCTTGGATTTAGGTTTGACGGTTTTGTATCTCTTCAACCAAGGCACTTTCACGGGCCTCACCTTGATGAAATATGTCAATGATCAAAGCCCTTTTGGTTATTTGTTTTTCTAATATTTTTGTGGGCTAAATTGACAGCTTCTAAGTTCCTTTGGCGTTGTTCAGAGGCATTATGTATCATGATAAAGACATCAAAAGATTGGGTGATAAAGTTTTGAAGGGAACTCACCAAATATTGATATTGGTCAAGCAGAGCAACTTGAGATAGAGAAGAAATGGCTTCAATCAATTTGTGTTTGAGATCACCATCATTGACTAAAGAGTCGAAAGGGTGATTGAGAAGGTTCATGATGTCAGAAAGTTTCTCGACAAGAAAATCGACAGTCGAAGGGATAGTTGAAGTTGGGGTTGGACTTTTCAGCATCTTGGTAGTAGTTGTGGTAGTTTTGACACTTCTGGCATCAAATACAAAAGGCGTATCTTTAATAATGACAACATCAGAAAGAGCTTGGTTAGGGTATTAAAAAACCCCATGTCAAACTCCTCTTCATCATCATCATCTTCCTCTTCTTTGCTTTCCTTGATTTTGAGAAGGAAGAATGATTGTAAGAGGGATGGCAATCTGAACAGTGGCTGATTGGGTTGGAAGGTCGACAGGGTTAGACATTGATGTTGGGTCTTGACTAGCTTAATGTTTGATAGGAGGACGATTTGCAATGTTGTCAATAGTATAATCTTTGACAAACAAATTCCCTTTATCCATCATAGCTTCACCCATAGTCTCGTTTGGATTAATTGTTGTATCCAGCTTGGAACGGGCATGCTGTCAAATAGTCAAAATTTTAGAAAAAAGTTAACAATCAATGTTGCAACAATAGTATGATTAAAGATACCTTGTGATGAGTAGGGGAGTTAGATGAGTCTTTTTCCTCATCATCATCAATATCAACCAGGTCATAAGTTCGACCTTTAACTGAAGCAAATTCCCTTAGTCGAGCGCCAGCAACCTAAATGTTTGATAAATATAAAGTTAGAAAGGATTTTGAATAAAAGGTATATGCATATATAGATGCATATATATAATACTTACTTTGTCAGATAGTGTAAGTGAGGGAGTTGATGATTTGGATGGCAGTGTGGATCTGGTTACTCTGGAAGATTTTGGGGCATTGATCTTTTGTTCCTTTTTAGTCAAAGGTCTTGCTTTGGTCAATGTGTCTTTTGCCTTGGGTTTTCTAGGCTTGAAGATGGATGCTTTATGCTTTCGACTTGGAATGCCTACATCATCATCTTCTGAAAAAGAGAAAAGTTTGATTAGTCAAATGCTCACAAAAATAGGCTAAGACAAATGACAAGTATGAAAATATTACCTTGTTTAGCTTCATCTTCTTGTCCTTGTTGCAAGGCACTAGAAGAGTTGGTCAAAATGTGTTCGATTGTTTGCAAATCAACATGAATTGCATGATAGTATTCACGCCATCAAGTGATAAATGATACACTTAGGAGAAAGTTGGGTTCTATAACCATGGGAGAATAAACCTTTCTTCTAAACTCATTATCGGATAACCAATAGTCTAACTCTGCAAGGGACAATACTTCAAAGTGACAAAGTTGTTCTTTAGAGTCAAGTGTTAACGGTGTTGGAATTGCTTAAGAGAAGCCAAATTGTCGCACCATGAAGTTTGGAGCATGCAAGACAACTCCTAAAGCATTCGACCTAGGCAACCCTGAAGGGATCACTTGTGTGCACAGAAAGTTCGACCAAATGGCGTCACTGCTATTTTGTCCTATTCGGTGTCTTGAGCAATACCATCAGTAAACCAAGGTGGGCCAAGACATCTCTAATAAAAGAAATTCCATGGAAATGCTGAAAGAAAAGCCAAAATTCATCGAAAGGTTTTGCATTTTTTGGCTTGACACGAGACAAGAAACACAGTTGAGGTCCTTTACAACCCCGATGGAGGATAACAGGTCGAGAATAACTTAATTAGGGTTCGAATATGGCATTTAGCCAAGTTGGAGCAACCATATAGGGCCTTTAGGATTAAGCGATTCATTATTGCCGATTCTTGTGACAAAATAATGAAGTTCGTCATATAAATATGCCAAAAGCAGTTTGGCAAGACAAAGCTTGTTACCCTGATGCAGTAACATTGCCAAAGGAAGATACATAGCCTACTTCTTTACACTCCTTGAATAGGAAACAATGGAATTAAGCCAATAATAGAGGAAAGCGACATGTTCACTATCACTTACTATGTCGCTTCCTCTATTTTTATTGTCAATGAAGGTTGTGTACGACATGTCAGACAAATCCAATGTGTATTTGGATGGATCACAGGACTCCATATTAGGGAAAATGTCGATCCCTGTAGGTCGAAAACCTGTCATCACGGCTACCTCGAACAAGGTAAGACCGATCATAGCATAAGGTAAATGAAAAGAATTGGTGGTCGAATTCTAGAAGTAAAAGATGGATCCTAACATACTGTTGTTAAATTTGAAAGGATACTTAGCTAATTGAAGGTAATCATAGATGCCTATATGTTTCCATGCAGTGGCTTTAGAAGCCTCTATCCTCTTAAACCATTCAAGGAAGGCTTTGGAATTCTTGGGTTGGTTGCGAAATAACCTAGCATTGGAATTAAAATACTTGTAGTAAATCTGAGGATGATTGGCTAAGACTTCATAAGGCTTCAAAGAGAGGTAATGGATTCCTACCTTGACAGCTTGTCTATGGGTCAATATATGACCTACATAACCATGAATGTTAGGACCTATAGAGAAAGGAAGCAATACCTGGGAAGTGAGTTTTGGGAAATTCTTTGGGTCAAGCCCCATTGCGAAACCTTCATCATGATCGGTGATAGGTTCTTGTACTGAAACCACCAAATGAGAATCCTCAAGGTTAACCAGAGGTGATCTGGTAGAAGCTTCACCCTTAGAGGAAGTAGTTTTGGACTGAGATGCCATTGGAATGGTCTCAAGTGTTGAAGAGGAGAAGAAACGAAGAACTTCAGGAGTTTGAGAAAGAAGAAAAAAAGAAAGTGAATAGTTTTCAGCTAAAGGAGATAAGTGCGAAAATGATAAGCTTGAGAATACTTATAGCCCTCTCAATGGGCTATAATGCTAAACTAATGAACTTGAAAATCGGGCCCATAACGCGTGACATGATCCAACTGACAGGGTGGTTCCGATTAATGCACCCCATTAATGGTCTTTAAAAAGATATTTCAGTTTGGTGAAAGGAAATTGATTTTTAAAATTCAAATTACTACTCCTCAGCTTCTCATCGATAAAGTTATTCTTCAAAGCGAGAGTTGCGGGGCTATCATGTTGCACCAAATTTCACCAAGTATTAAATTGTTGAACTGACGTTTGACTTTGACAAGTTCAAAAATTAGTCAAAAGTTTGGAATGACTAAGGGTTGACAAAATTGTAAAATTGACAAAATATCTTATTTGTCAAAATACATGTCAACCCAAAAATAGCCAGTTATGATGATGAGTATCCAATTTGGCAATTCGACATTAACAATTGTCTCATTTGACGTTTGACAAGTCAAAGTTGAAGTTTGTTATCTGGGACTTAGAAGATTTTGGATAAAGCAATCAGAAGTTAAAGACAACTATCATACACAAGGTTTGACAAGTTGAAGTGGGAGTTTCTCACTTGAAGACTTAGAAAATTTTGAAGCTCTAGAAGAGACCATCATAATGATTCCAAGACAGGCATTCGTCAATGACAGTTATTGATGGTTTTCAGCGATTATTGACAGAAACCTGATAGAGACATGACAAAGTAGTGACAAAGGGCGAGTGACAAAGAAAATAACTGTCAAAGCCATGTGGACAACATCCAAGGGTAGCTAGAGGATAAATGTCAAAATCCTAGAGTCCTAAGCTATTTATAAATACTAGTTTTGTACAAATTATAAGAGGTTGGAATTTTCACTCATATACTCACTCTAAAACTTCTCCAATGACTAGACAGAGTCTAGAGTTTACTAAGTATTGTTCTTAACCCTCTCTTTTACTTTCCTAAGAGTATATTTCCTTTTAGTTCTTTGCATTTCTTTATAATTTCTGTACTTTATCTTCAGTTTTTCAATCAAGTTACATTTTGCATTTCTTCTGCTTCTTCTTTAATCTGTCAAGTATTACATTCACACAATTACAACACAAATCACTTTACATTCTATCCTCATTCCATAAAAAAATAGTTTGACACATGATTCTTTTGGTGAAGAACCCAAGAGGAGTAGCTTTTCGTTCTTCGAATTGAGATCTTGAAAAGCAAAGGCTGTCATCCAAACTCTTGAAGTTTGTCAATTCATGCTAGTTTAGAGCAATTTGGCCTCCTGCATAAGAAGTTTGTCAATTATTTGTTGTTGACAAGTAAGTGTTAAAATCTTCCATAAACTCTCACATCTCATTAGTACAAATAACATTTTTCTATACATATTACTCACTTGCAAAGGATAAACTTGGGGGCCCTAGTGGTATCCCACATAAGAAAACTACTCAAGCACCGAAGTCGTAAATGTCACACTCGACTTAAAAACTGATACACATAAAAAATTATAAAAAGCTTTTACATCATCTAAATCAAACTAAAATATTACCAAGAAAGGATAAATACTCAGAGTCCAAATCTTCTGTAAGAAATAGAAATTAACTCCACATTGCTGGTCTGTTTGCTCTCCATTAATTTTCAAATCTTTGACTTGGTTGTAATATCTAAATAATTCTGAAAATTATTATTTATAATAGCTTATACACTCATTAAATTTGCCCTCAATCTTAATAATTAATAATTTTTATTTTCAAATAAAATCCTAATAAATTTTCAAATCTTAATATATTTTTCAAATTTAAAGAGATTTCCCATTTTTTTTCTTTTGAATCTTTTTCAAATCCTTTCAATTTTGTTTTAAATCGGAAACTATCAATAACAATTTTCAATTAGAAATTTGAATCAATTCCAACAATCTCCACCTTGATCTAAATTCCACCCAATCTTCAAATTCTAAAGCATAAATCTTAATAAGTGCTCCACCTTCATCAAAGATCCAAAAAAAAAAAAAAAAACCACAAATCTGCAATTCCAAGCTTTGCATCTTCGACACCTTAATGGATAAGAACTCGCTCTAATACTAGTTGTTGGGAAATAATTCCCATGCAACATAAGTCAATCAAATCAAGAAAGCAAAGGAACGCAAGAAAATTAACGTAATTTGGTCTCAACTGTTTACATCCATGATCTCACAGATCAATCCACTAATTTAATGAGAAATACAATTACCAATCTTAACAAATCTATCGCTATTCACAGAACACGCTGCCTATCACCATATTTCTAGGAAAACTTTCGACATAAGCTATTCCCACTTGCGCTCTTGCTACTCACCAAAAGTTGCAAACCGTCCATCAAAACAACTTTTATGGCAAAAGTTGTAAATCCTCAATCAAGATAACTTTTCTGGCAAAATTTGCAAACCCTAGCATGACTTAGAGATTGAAACAATAATTTATTTTCCTTTTCAAATATATTCGCTAATGTCTTAAGAAAGCTTTAAAAAAATAATTCAATATATAAATATAAATTATTATATTAATTGCAAGCACTTGTAATATTTAGTGCTTAGATCAATATTAAATATTTTTAATTTATAAATTATTAATAACAACTTTTAATATTATTATGATAATTATATATAATTAATGTCAATTAGTCATTCTTTTAGTTAGGATAGAAGAAGGACAATTTAGTAAAGTTCAAGAAAAATAAATGTTAATGGGAGTGGAGATGGATAAAAGTAGGTAATAGTCACTCCCTTATTTGTGGGATGGGAATTTGTTGTCATCAAATTATCTCTTTTTTTCATGTCCAACTATTTATATATTATCATACAAAAGATTGTATTATATATTTGATAACTATTTTAAAATTTTAAATTTCTTTCAATTTTTATCTCTTACCTGGGGATGAAGCATTGGTGGGGTAGAAAAGAGGGTATGATTTGATTACAAAAAAATTCTGGGTGTCCTTTGTGAACGAAATATCGATCTCTGTGCAGCTTGTGTATCGTGCTCAATGCGTAAGCTTTTACAATTTTTCGTTAATTTGACTAATGTATCGATTACTGACCATCGCTTTGTCAACTTTGTTGTAATTTTGTCAATGGTTTGAATATCCAAACATCATATCACGTTCACAGGACTATAGACACGATTTATATTTTATTTACAATTATTTTTATTTCATGTAAAAAGTTCTATACAATTTTGTGTACGTAGCTATATATATATATGTGTGTGTGTGTGTGTGTGTGTGAGATCAAGTTACATAGGTGTAATATTAAGTTATACCATTTATAACTTCCAATGAAATAATTTGTTTTATTGATCCAACCATTGAACTACAATTACCAATCATAAAAATCATTTACGTCAAATTTCATAAAAATTGAACATCAATAGTAATGCGACCATATAACTCTTATTCTTATTTATTTTAAGTATATATATTACGTTAATTTTGATGTACATAAAAACTATACTAAATAATTTGTGATGAATTTGAAATTTTACAGACTTGATCTATACGATGTGAGCTTATAAATCAACTTAGGTTTTGTAAAAAATTATACCAATAAAAAGTTATTTGTACTTATATGGTATGAGATATCATGTCGACTTCACTCCATTCACTATTAGATAAAATGTGAACCCTATTCAATGGTCCATATCCCGTTTAATGATAAATAGAATGTGAGTTGACACAGTATCCCACGTGTCATAAGTACAAATAACATTTTTCTGTACATATTACTCACTTGCAAAGGACAAACTTGGGGGCCCTAGTGGTATGCTACACAAGAAAACTACTAAAGCACCTAAGTCGTAAATGTCACACTCAGCTTAAAAATTGATACACATAAAAAAAATTATTAAAAGCTTGTTGGTTTATGTATCCTTGAATGATGACAAAACATTTTGTTGTAATTACTTTAATGCTGATGAAATCAAAATAATTATACCTGTTGAACTTTCTAATTGTTTTGTTAAAGTGTTTCAGATTTAATTTTAAATTTGGTTCACATGTGTTCATATGATCAGTTTTGAGAAAACTAAAAATGAGAGCTAGCACCATTACTGCATTTGTGCAAAGAGCAGGAAAAGGAAAAAGAGTGCGAAAAGTGTTTGCCTAGAATGGCAAACCTTGAGTCCAATGACACTTTGCTTGCTGAAGTGAATAAATAATTGTGTTCTGCTATCTTGTCAACAATTTAGAAGCTACAAGTCAAAGAAACTCTATCTCTCTCACACAAGTCCAATGTTCATTTCTCTTCTGGTTACAAGTTTGCAGTGCACAACAACTAAGACAAAAAGGGAGTGCAACATTCTTCATAAAAAAGGAAGGACCATATCAGAAAACATGTGGGCAAGTTCTCCAAGCCTCCAAACAATCACAAACACTCACCCTCTTATAAAAGTGAGCTTGGAAGACATCAACAAACGAGATAGGAAAAATCAGAAACCAAGTGCCTTATTGCTGCAACATTCAAATTCGAAATTCAAGTCATAAGTATCTTCCTCTTCTTCTCTCAGTTTACTGTATTAGCTATTATTTATCCTAAGAGTAATTTTAGAGTTGGAGGATTGAAAGCAATATACTCTAGAGAGTGAAACAACCAAATCATATCAAACCAGTATTATTAAGCTTTATAAGCTGGTTGTGTGACCTTGGAGAGGCTCATTGAAAAACTACTTGGGTTGAGCTTGGAGAGGCTCATTGAAAATACTACTTACGTTGAGCTTAGAGAGGCTTGGCTAAAAGAACACTCACTGTTGTACTGGTTATACAAGTTTTTAGTGGATACACTCACCTGGAAGGTGAGGACTTCATGTAAGTTCTAAGTTTGAGAACCGAACCAGGATAAAAACATTCGTCTTAAGCTGCTTTATCCTTTACTCTGCATATTATATCTTTAAAACATTATTCAACACTTGTTTTTCAAAAGAACTCCTGTATAAAGCTTTTTCTAAAAGTTTCTTTTAGATGTGCACTACTGCTTTAGATTTTAATAACATTAGGAAATAAATTTCTAAAAAGCATTATTAAAAGAAGTTTTATATTCAGTTGAAATTCACTCAGAAAGACAAAAATATTTTGATTCAAGTGGTGTCAATTACCTGGTTTAGCTTATTACAATCAGTGTGCTTTATAATCATGAGAAAATCTCATGAGATAATAGGAGACATTTGACTAAACGTGTGTCAAGTGTATAGGAAAATTTTTAGGAACACTTAACTTAACCCCCCCATTTATCAAGTGTTCTGATACCATCAATTGGTATCAAAACTGATGGTATCAGAACAAATGCTCTGGAGGGACAAGTTTAACAACTTGGAGAAAAAGATTCAAAGGACCTGTGATGGCTAACTCCATTCCCTACACACTCATTGAAGGGCAATCTACAACTCGTCCTTTTTTTCTCAATGGAGTCAACTACTCTTATTGGAAGGAAAGGATGAGGATATTTATTCAGTCCACTGACTATGATCTCTGGAAAATCATTACCAGAGGAACCAAAATCCCTATGACCACAAACCAAGAACGACAAAGAATTCCTAAAACAGATGAAGAGTGGACACTTGAAGAAAAGAGGAAAGTAGAGATGAGTGCTAAAGCTGTGAATCTTTTGCATTGTGCAATCAGTTTTGAAGAATATAGAAAAGTTTCCAGATGCAGAAGTGCTAAGGAGATATGGGAAAAACTGCAAGTGACACATGAAGAAACAAAGCAAATCAAGTAAACAAAAACGGATATGCTAATGAGAAATTATGAACTCTTTAGCATGAAGGATGAAGAGAACATTAATGAAATGTTTGAAAGATTTGTTATCATTATCAATGGACTTGATATGATGGGAAAATGCTTTGAGGATGAAGAACTTGTGAGAAAAATACTAAGGAGTCTCACCCCTTCATGGCTCTTGAAAATTACAACCATCCAAGAGGGTAAAGATATCAGCACTTTGACATATGATGAACTCAGAGGTAATTTGATTGCTTTTGAAACAACTCACCTAAAGAATGAGAAAATGAAATAAAGGCTGGAATTAAAATCCAAAGTTGAAGAAGATTCTGACCCTAATGAAGAAATGGAAGAAGATGATGAGTTCAGTCTTTTTGCAAGAAGAATGATGAAGCTTTGGAAAAAAATAGGCAAAGGGAAGAAGGTCTTCATCAAGAAAGAACGAACTGAAACCAGTAGAAAAGATGGCAACTGTCATCATTGTAAACAGCCCGGGCACTTAAAAAATGAATGTCCTTTGCTTCAAAAAAGGGACAACATGAGGAAATTGAAAAAGAAAGGATTGTTGTCCACATGGGAAGATAATGACAGTAGCAGTTCTAGTAGCGATGATGATGACGATCAAGCCAACCTTTGTCTCATGGAAAATGAGGACGACAATGAGGTAGAATTTTCTGAACTGATGAGTTGCGTGTTATTATTGATGATCTTTTGATTAACTCCAAAAATATTCTCTCAAAGTATACTAGCATAAAGAAAGAAAAAGAACTTGTTGAAATTGAAAACTCCTTCCTAAAAGCTGAAATTGAAGCTTAAAGAAATGCTATGAGCAGTCATGTGATAACAACCTCAAATATGAAAATGTTTTACTGAAACAAAAGGTTGAATCACTAACAATTGACTTAAGTAAGTTTGTCCAAGGCACCAAGAACTTAGAAAACTTATTAGGATAGCAAAGGTGCGCTATAAACAAAATTGGCTTGGGTTTCTGTGAAAATGATCAAAATTACTTTTATAAAAACCTCTTTGAAAATCAAAATGGTACATTCACTAGTTATACTACTCCTAAAAGATAGACTTACATGAAACACTTTGTTAGAGCTTCAAAAACAGAGAATGAAGTGTTTTCTCCTAAAACATGCTATAACTGTAACCAAAAAGGGCATTCCTCTAATGAATGCTTTATTTGGTGGAGAAATGATGGAAAAATATTATTGCTCATACTTGTGAAAAGAAATGCTACAGGTAAATGTAGAAATGACTCAAAGCATAAGCCACTTAAACAAGTATGGGTACGTAAAAATGTTGATTGATCTAGAAACCACCTCCAACAACCAAAGAAAGCAAGGAGCTATGGTACATTGATAGCGGATATTCAAGACACATGATAGGAAATGCTGCCATGTTCATGAGTCTCAAAAACAAGAAGGGGGGAAATGTCACTTTCGAAGACAACAAGAAAGGAAAGATCATTGGCATAGGTAAAATTGGTAAAGATCTCTCTAATACTATTGATCATGTTTATCTTATTGATAGCTTGAAGCATAGCTTAATAAGTGTTAGTCAACTATGTGATGATGGTTATTGTGTTATCTTTGATAAAAATGAATACATAGTTGTTGAAAAAGACACTAACCACATACTTTTTATTGGCCAAAGGCATGGAAATATCTATGGTATTACCATGACTGATCTTAAAGCACAAGATGTAAAATGTTTTGCTTCTTTTGAAAATGATAAATGGATATGGCATAAAAGATTAGAACATGCAAGCATGTATCAAATATCCAAATTGCACAAAAAGGACTTGATCAGAGGCATTCAAAAATCAAGTTTGAAAAAGACTTAGTGTGTGATGCTTGTCAAAAAGGCAAGCAAACTAAAACATCTTTTAAATCCAAAGATGTTGTCTCTACTTCAAGGCCATTAGAACTATTATATCTTGACCTTTTCGGGCTAACTCAAACTCCAAGTTTGGGTGGGAAAAGGTATGGCATGGTTATTGTTGATGATTATTCTAGATTTGGTTGGGTTCTTTTCTTAGCTCATAAGGATGAAGCATTCAATCTCTTTGAAAAATTTTGTAAAATGGTTCAAAATGAAAAAGAAACAACTATCATTTTGATTAGAAGTGATCATGGAAAAAAATTTGAAAACCATCATTTTGAATCCTTTTGCAATAAGCATGGAATAACTCATAACTGCTCTTGTCCTAGGACTCCCTAACAAAATGGGGTTGTTGAAAGAAGAAATAGGTCCCCATAGGAGATGGCTAGAGCTATGCTTTGTGAAAATGACTCACCAAAATTCTTATGGGCTAAAGCTGTAAATACAACATGCTACATTTTAAATAAAACCATCATAAGATGAATTTTGAAGAATACCCCTTATGAGTTATGGAATAGAATTGAACCAACTCTACATTATTTTCATATTTTTGGATGCAAATGTTATGTTTTGAATAACAAAGAAAATCTAGGAAAGTTTGATACAAAAACATATGATGGCATATTTGTTGGTTGTTCCACCAGAAGCAAAGCATATAGAGTTCTCATCAATAACTCTAGAACTGTGGAAGAAACCATGTATGTCATTTTCTCTGAATCTAACCCTATCACTACAATAGAAAGTCCAGAAAATGAAAATTCTGAGACTACTCAAACAGAAAACACAAGTACAAAAATAGAGATTACAAACTTGGATGAATTGCTAGAAAGATCTCCTGTCATAGTAGGAGACATCTCAGCTGCAGAACTTGAACTTGAGACAGAAATAGATGCTGAAGAGTAGCAAGCAATCTTAAAGAAAAATATTCCTAGAGAATGGAGATCCTCCAACAATTATCCACACGAATTGATAATTGGAGAACCCTCTCAAGAGAGATTGACAAGATCATTGTTCAAGCAAAATCACTTAGCATTTGTTTCTGAAATTGAACCAAGCTGTATTGATGAGGCATTAAGTGATGAAGCTTGGATTGAAGCAATGAGAGAAGAACTTCAACAATTTGATAAAAATAAAGTATGGAAGCTTGTTCCCAGACCTGAATCCACATCCATAATTGGAACTAGATGGGTCTTTAGGAACAAACTTGATAAACAAGGCAACATCATTCGAAATAAGGCTAGGTTGGTTGCTCAAGGATACAACCAACAAGAAGGTATAGACTTTGATGAGACTTATGTGCCAGTAGCAAGAATGGAAGCTATTCGTATGCTACTAGCATTTGCATCTCACAAAGGATTCAAACTTTTTCAAATGGATGTCAAAAGTGCTTTTTAAAATGGTGTGATTCAAGAAGAGGTTTATGTCAAACAACCCCTGGTTTTAAAGATAAAAGATATCCTCATTATGTGCTTAAGCTATCAAAAACATTGTGGCTTGAAACAAGCTCCAAGAGCTTGGTATGAAAGACTAAGCAAATTTCTTGAAGATAACAAATTTCAAAGGGGAAAGGTTGATACAACTATCTTCATTAAAAGCCAAAATGATGATATTTTATTAGTTCAAATTTATATGGATGACATTATTTTTAGCTCAACTAACAATCATTTGTGTGAAGAGTTCTCAAAACTCATGGCTCATGAATTTGATATGAGTATGATGGGTGAGCTAACTTTTTTCATTGGTTTACAAATAAAGCAAATATCAAAAGGAATATTTCTTAACCAAGAGAAATACACCAAGGAGCTGCTGAAAAAGTTTAAAATGAGCAATGCTAAACATATGGCAACCCCAATACATCCATCTTTGAAAATTGATAAAGATGAAAATGGAAAAGATGTGGATGAAATCATGTATAGAGGCATGATTGGATTCTTAATGTATCTAACATCATCAAGACCAGACATTGCATTTAGTGTTGGTCTATGTTCTCGGTTCCAATCTTGTCCAAAGGAATCACATCTTTTAGCTGTGAAAAGAATCCTTAGATATCTTCTTGGAACATTCTCACTTGATTTATGGTATCCTAAAATAGACTCTTTCACTCTTAGAGGATTTTGTGATGCAGATTTTGCAAGTGATGGATTAGACAGAAAAAGCACAAGTGGATCCCTCACTCTCCTTGGAAACTCTCTTGTGTCATGGAGCAGCAAAAAGCAACATATTGTAGCTCTTTCCATTGCAAAAGCAGAGTATATGGCTGTATCAAGTTGTTGCACGCAACTCATTTGGATGAAGCATAAATTGCTTGACTACAATTTTGAGTTTGACAATATTCCTTTATTTTGTGATAATATTAGTACCATTAATTTGTCTAAAAATCCTGTTTTGCATTCTAGGACTAAATACATAGAAATCAAGCATCATTTTATTAGAGAACATGTGCAAAATGGAAATATTGAAGTGAAATTTGTTGCATCTAATGATCAATTAGCTAATATCTTTACAAAACCCTTATTGGAAGAAAGATTTGTTTTATTAAGAGATAAAATTGGCATGATAAGCGCACATAGTATATGATTGCCTTCATCAAAGCATGTCATGTTCATTCATTATTCATATACACTCAACATGTTTTTAGTTTGACACTGAGTCCATGAGAAAAATGAGATAAGCCAGCATGTTTCCTGGGATAAGAGGATATTTTTGAACTAATTATTACCTTGGGCTTAAATGATATTATTGGAGATTCAATACTTGGATTTAGACTCTAAATTATGTTTTGGGCCAATCACGTCAACATTTCTGGTGTAAACTCCAAACAAAATAAGGAAAGAAACTTGGGCTTTAATCACATCCTTGGGGTTGCAACCATAAAAGCCATATTTGGTTTGTTGGGTTGATCTATATCTTCTGGACAATTTTTTTTTTTTGCCACACTACCACCACCACTGTTTCTCACCGTAACCCATTCCATCTTTAACTCAAATTTTTTTTCTTTTTTTTACATCCATAGTTGTCACCCTACTCTTTTACTGCAATCCTTCTTTCAAATCATTCACCACTGTTTCATCTCCCTATAACCCCCCTTAAATTCCCACTAAAACACGTTACCACACATACCACTCACCACCTTCTCTCTCGTTCTTTGTAATGCCATAACTCTTCATCTCTCTTTTACACCCCCTCTCTTGCTCACTGTAATGACACCTCTCCACCACCTTTGTTCTTCTCTCATCTTTATAAACTTCATCTTTAAAATGAAACCTCCCCTTTACATTATATCTCTTCCATACTTACTACAAGCATGGCATCACTCACCACTATCCTTCTTTCACAATTGTTGATATTCACTCTAACCTCCTCTTTCTCCATAATTCCCTTTTACACAACTCCCTACTCTCTCCAGTGACATGCCCCGAGTGAAAACAACAACAAACAAATGACCTCCATCTGAAAGGCTTAAGCAAAAGTTAGCAGCAAAGCGAGAAATGGCATGGACAAAAGCTTCAGTGATAAAAGAAAAAGGACAGATCGAGGTAATATCTTTTGATGAAGAGATGCCGGAAGTTGTGGTACAAGGCCGAGCAAGGAAAACAGAGGCGAGTTCTTCATTTCCAAAAGGCAAAGGACCTGACTCTAAGAATGGTAAAAATCATTTATTTCATAAACTCCACGTTGTTTCTGGAGCATGCTATGGTTTCTATTTGAATGCTATTGTTGATCGGTCTATAACTCCCCGTTTTCATCTAGATTTAAATATCTTTAAAGAAACAAGCCTTGATTTCTTCTATATTTTTTAACGTTGTGGTTGGCTTTCACTATTTGATATCCATGAAAATGTTTATCTTGACCTTGTTAAAATCTTATACTCTAACATGAAATGGCTCGATGTTGACGAAGCCTTGGTGTCTCATGTTAAAGGAAGAAGGAATTCTATTTGTCCTGAAACTATCGAAACCATACTGCATCTTCCAAACAAAGGCAAAAAACTCTTTTGTTTGACAAAATGGTTAGAAAATCAAGATGATTTGGACCTTTCTTATAATGAAGTTGTAGTTACTAACTGTGAAAAATTCATGATTTAAAGAAAAATAAGCCAACACATGCTGCCTTAGGACACACATAGGCCCAACTCCATCGTATAATCTCTCCATTTTTCTTGCAATGGTAGCTTTGAAAAAGTCTCCTTCATGGATACCTTAATCCTTTACTACTTGATCACTAACTGTCCTCTGAACTTTGGCCATATGATGATTAAGGCCATGTATGAAATAATTGTGACTGCTAGGGATACATCCTTGCCATATGCTATGTTTCTTACTTGTTTTTTCAAGAATTTTAAAGTGAATTTGGACAATGAAGCCTCTGAACCCATGAATTGCATCCTCCTGGGAAGGAGGCAACCCCAAGAAAAGGCTGCTGACCCCTCTGGAAAAGGCAAAGCAAAGAAGACTACTGACGATGACAGTGATGATGAGTTTCAACCCTCTATTTGTACCTCCTATCACTACAAGGAAGCCTTCAAGCAATCAAAAACCTTCATCTTGAAGGATACCATCAAGGAGCTTGTCACTGAGCTCATCTCATTTACTGAGATGCAGTGGTTCATGCTCTCATCCATCTCAAGCGAGCACAACTCCTTCACACATAGCATGCAAGAGGCCTCTGACAAATGGAGGATGATTGAGTCTCATCTGAGACAAGTGCCCTTTGACAATAAGCAAGCCCCTGATGATGAGGAGGATATATTCTTGGAGGCTACCTCTCCTAATTCTCTTGGACTTTAGCTATTTTATTTTCTATGATCATGTCTATCTTATCTATTTGCCTAGTATTTTTTTTTTTGGTCCTGTGAAATTCTTGTGCAAATGTCTCTTAGTCCGCTCGTTGATGTCAAAAGGGGGAGTGATGAAAATAGGACAAGATCAAAAGAAAAATCAAAGGAAGGAGATAAGAAGGACAAGATCAAATAGAAGACAAGAAGGTAATACAAAAAAAAACGTGACTTTAAAAGAATTGAATTCTGAGGTAACCATCCTTTTAAAATTTTTATTACTCCTTGAAATTTTTTTTTAATGCTCTGTTACCCCATTATCTTCACTTGATGTCCAGACATTGTTCTAATACAATTACTATGATATGCTCTGATGCATTGTATATTTTTTTGATACCCTAAAAAATTATTTGCGTTGATATGCCATATTATATATTCTTCTAGGTTCTGATAACTTAGTGTAGTTGCTCAATTTTTTACAAAAATAAAATAAAATGCTGCAACTTGGCCGAATCATTCTATTATTTACTCTGATACATACTTGATATAATCATTACATTAGGCTCTGATACACAACAGGCAATATAACTTGAAACCTTGCTTATGCTGTTGTTTAAAAAATTGTATGTATATGTGTGCTTTGCTTGAGGTATTAATACAAGTCATTGTTTTGCTTAACATGCTACCTGAACTGAATGGACTTGTATTATTCCTAATTATGTGTTGCATGACTTCCCTCATTGTGCATGACTGCATGTCTGTGTAGCCCTATATTGTATCTTTCTTTCTCACAGAAGAAGGAGAGCAAGTTTGGGGCAAAATTTCCAAAATTCATGCATTTCAATCCTTCAAGTGAAGAAATTGAAAATCTGTTCTATTCAAAGTAAAGATCCCTTAATGTGCCTTTGTATTTCACAAGAAATGAAATTACAAAGCTCAAATAGGAAATATCTGCATACTTTGAAGGGGAGCATATCTTTAGGGGGATTAGTTTTTTAAAAATGGAAATCTATAACCTTTAGGTCTTTCCCTATTCATGTGTGTTTGTCATCAAGGGGGAGATTGTTGGTTTATGTATCCTTGAATGATGACAAAACACTCTGTTGTAATTACTTTAATGCTCATGAAATTAGAATAATTACACCTGCTGAACTTTCTAATTGTTTTATTAAAGTGTTTCAGATTTAATTTTAAATTTGGTTAACATGTGTTGATATATGATCAGTTTTTAGAAAACCAAAAATGAGAGCTGGCACCATTACTACATTTGTGCAAAGAGCAAGAAAAGGAAAAAGAGTACAGAAAGTGTTTGCCGAGAATGGCAAACCTTGAGTCCAATGACACTTTGCTTGCTAAACTGAATAAATAATTGTGTGTTGCTATCTTATCAACAATTCAGAAGCTACAAGCCAAAGAAACTCTCTCTCTCACACAAGTCCAACGCTCATTTCTCTTCCGGTTATAAGTTTGAAGTGCACAACAACTAAGACAAAAAAGGAGTGCAACATTCTTCATCAAAAAGGAATAACCATATCAGAAATCATGTAGGCAAGCTCTCCAAGCCTCCAAGAGGTCACAAACACTCACCCTCCTATAAAAGTGAGCTTGGAAGGCATCAACAAACATGAGAGGAAAAATTAGAAACCAAGCGCCTTATTGCTGCAACATTCAAATTCGAAATTCAAGTCATAAGCATCTTCCTCTTCTTCTCTCAGTTTACTGTATTAGTTATTATTTATCCTAAGAGTAATTTTAGAGCTGTAGGATTGAGAGCAATATACTCTAAAGAGTGAAATAGCCAAATCATATCAAACCATTATTATTAAGCTTTATCTTGAGAGATATAAGCTGGTTGTTTGAGGTTGGAGAGGCTCGTTGAAAAACTACTTAGGTGGATCTTGGAAAGGCTCATTGAAAATACTACTTGGGTACAACTTGGAGAGGCTAGGCTAAAAGAACACTCACTATTGTACTAGTTGTACAAGTTTTTAGCGGATACACTCACCTGGAGGGTGGGGACTGGATGTAGGTTCTAAGTTTCAGAACCGAACTAGTATAAAAACCTTTATCTTAAACTGCTCTATCCTTTACTCTGTATATTATATCTTTAAAACATTATTTGGCACTTGCTTTTCTAAAGAACTCCAATATAAAGCTTTTGCTAAAAGTTTCTTTTAGATATGCACTACTACTTCAGATTTTAATAACATTAGGAAATTAATTTCTGAAAAGCTCAATTAAACGAAGCTTTATATTCAGTTCAAATTCACTCAAAAAGACAAAAATCTTTTGATTCAAGCGGTGTCAATTACTTGGTTTAGCTTATTACAATCAGTGAGCTTTACAATCATGAAAAAATCTCTTGAGATAACAAGAGACATTTGACTGAACGTGTGTCAAGTGTGTAGGAAAATTTTTATGAACACTTAATTTAACCCTATTTCTCAAGTACTCTGATACCATCAAAGCTTTTACATCATCCAAATTAAACTAAAATATTAACACAAAAGGATAAATACTCATAATCCAAATCTTATCTAAGAAGTAGAACTTAACTCCACATTGCTGGTTTGTTTGCTCTCCATGGATTTTCAAACCTTTGACTTAGCTGTAATATTTAAATAATTATCAAAATTATTATTTATAATAGTTTATACACTCACTAATTCGACTTCAATCTTAATAATTAATAATTTTTAATTTCAAATAAAATCCTAATAAATTTTCAAATCTTAATATGTTTTTCAAATTTAAAGAGATTTCCCATTTTTTTTTCTTTCAAATCTTTTTCAAATCCTTTCCAATTTTTTTTAAAAATTGGAAACTAACAATAACAATTTTCAATCAGAAATCTAGATCAATTTGAACAATCTCCACCTTGATCTAAATTCCACCCAATCTTCAAATTCTAAAATACAAATCTTCATAAGTGTTCCACCTTCATCAAAGATCCATAAAAAGAAAAATCACAAATTTGCAATTCCGAGCTTTGCATCTTCGACACTTGAATGGATCAGAACTCGCTCTGATACCAATTGTTAGGAAATAATTCTCATGCAACATAAGTTAATCAAATCAACAAAGCAAAGGAACATAAGAAAATTAACGTGTTTTGGTCTCAATTGCTTACATCCATGATCTCTCAAATCAATCCACTAATTTAATGAGGAATACAATTACTAATCTTAGCAAATTTATCATTATTCATGGAACATGTCGCCTAACACTATATTGCTAGGAAGACTTTCAACACAAGTTATCCTTATTTGCACTATCGCTACTCACCAAAAGTTGCAAACCCTCCATCAAAGTAACTTTTCTAGCAAAAGCTGCAAATCCAAAATCAAGATAACTTTTTTAGCAAAAGTTGCAAACCCTGGCATGACTTAGAGGTTGAAACAATAACTTATTTTTCCTTTTCCGCTAATGTATTAAGAAAGCTTCAAAAAGATTAATTCAATATATAAATATAAATATTATATTAATTGTAAGAACTTGTAATATTTAATGCTTATTAGATCAATATTAAATTTTTTAAATTTATAAGTTATTAATAATAACTTTTAATATTATTATGATAATTATATATAATTAATGTCAATTAGTCATTCTTTTAGTTAAGATAGAAGAAGGACATTTTAGTAAAGTTTAAGAAAAATGAATGTTAGTGGGAGTGGAGATGGATAAAAATGAGTGGTAATAGTCACTCCCTTATTCATAGGATGGGAATTTGTTGCCATCAAATGATCTCTTTTTTCATATCCAACCAATCATATATTATCATATAAAAAATAATATTATATATTTGATAATTATTTTAAAATTTTAGATTTCTTTCAATTTTTATCTCTTATCTGATGATGCATCCATGTTGGGGTAGAAAAGAGGGTATGATTTGATTACAGAAAAATTCCGGGTGTTCTTTGTGGACTAAATATCCATCTCTGTGCAGCTTGTGTATCGAGCTCAATGCGTAAGCTTTTACAATTTTTGGTTAATTTGACTAATGTATCAATTACTGGCCATCGCTTTGTCAACTTGGTTGTAATTTTGTCAATGGTTTGAAAATCCAAACATCATATCACGCTCACAGGACTATAGACGGGATTTATATTTTATTTCCAATTATTTTTATTTTTATTTCACGTAAAAAGTTCTATACAATTTTATGTTTGTGTGTGTGTCTATATATACACACACATGTGTCGACTGATATGAGACATACACACTTCATAGGATATGAGACATTATGTCAACTTACATTTCGTTCACTATTAAATGAGATGTAGACCCTATTTAATGGTCCACATCCCATTCAATCTCATAAATATAAATAATATTTTTCTATACATATTACGTACTTGCAAAGGATAAATTTGGGGCACTAGTGGTATCCCACACAAGAAAACTACTCAAGCACCTAAGTTCAGCTTAAAAACTAATACACAAAAAATTATAAAAAGCTTTTACATCATCCAAATCAAACTAAAATATTACCAAGAAATGATAAATACTCATAATCCAAATCTTATCTAAGACGTAGAACTTAACTCCACATTGCTGGTCTGTTTGCTCTCCATGGATTTTCAAATCTTCGACCTAGCTGTAGTATCTAAATAATTCTCGAAATTATTATTTATAATAGTTTACACATTTATTAAATTCGTCCTCAATATTAATAGTTAATAATTTTTAATTCCAAATAAAATCCTAATAAATTTTTAAATCTTAATATATTTTTCAAATTTAAAGAGATTTCCCCCTTTTTTTTCTTTCGAATATTTTTCAAATCCTTTCCAATTTTTTTTTTAAAATCGAAAACTATTAATAACAATTTTCAATCAAAAATTTGGATCAATTTTAACAATGTGCACCTTGATCTAAATTCCACCCAATCTTCAAATTCTAAAACACAAATATTCATAAGTGCTCCACCTTCATCAAAGATCCATACTTAAGAAAAAAAAGAAAAAAACCACCACAAATCTGCAATTTCGAGCTTTGCATCTTCGACACTTGAACATATCAGAACTCGCTTTGATATCAGTTGTTGGGAAATAATTCCCATGCAACATAAGTCAATTAAATCAATAAAGCAAAGAAGACAAGAAAATTAACATAGTTTCATCTCAATTGTTTACATCCATGAACTCACAAATCAATCCACTAATTTAATGAGGAATACAATTACCAATTTTAACAAATCTATCGCTATTCATAGAACACACCATCTAATGCCATATTGCTAGGAAGACTTTCGACACAAGCTATCCTTACACTGTTGCTACTCACCAAAAGTTGCAAACCCTCCATCAAAACAATTTTTTTGACAAAAGTTATAAACCCTTTATCAAGATAACTTTTCTTGCAAAAGTTGAAAACCCTTCATCAAAGTAACTTTTCTAGCGAAAGCTGCAAACCTTCCATCATGGTAACTTTTTTGTTAAAAGTTACAAAACCTTTATCAACGCAACTTTTTTAACGAAAGTTGCAAACCTTCTATCACATTAATCTCATCAATTTCCTTTTTATCATCTATGCCATCATCATCACCACCCTCTTTCTCTCCACTCTTGATTTTAATCTCTCAATTATATTTTCCTCACATGTCTAAATAATTCTCAAAACTATTATAAAATAATAGTTTACACACTCACTAAATTTGACATTGATCCTAATAATTAATAATTTTCAATTCCAAATAAAATCCTAATAGGTTTTCAAATCTTAACATATTTTTCAAATCTAAAAAAATTTCCCATATTTTTTTTTCTTTCGAATTTGTTTCAAATCCTTTAAAAAAAAAATTTAAAATTGAAAACTATCAATAGCAATCTTCAATTAAAAATTTGCATCAATTCCAACAGTTGTTCCCTCACCAGAGTATGCCAAGGAGGTAATGAAAACCCATGATATCATCTTTGCATCAAGACCTAAAATTCAAGATTAAGAGATATTGGCTTATGATTCCACAAACATAGTCTTTTCACCTTATGGACATTATTGGAGACAGCTGTGGAAAATTTGCATTTTGGAGATTTTTAGGCAAAAATCTTTGAATTCACTCCGTCTTATAAGAGAAGAAGAGGTCACCAATCCAATCAAAAGGATTGCTTCAGGGAATGAGTTGCCAATCAATCTCACTGAAAAAGTGCTTTCATCAATATACACAATCACTTCAAGGACGGTAATATGGCCTACTTCCACACCTATTCACAATGACAATAAAATTAAACTAATAACAATAATGAATTAATTATCTTTTAAATAAAAATTAAAATAATCATTACAGATAAATTTAAATAATTTAATTATTTTTAATTGATTCAATAATAATTGTAAATTAAGATAAAATTATAATTAACAATAAATAATTAATATTAAACTATATTTTGATTAAAGTAGAAAATAGTGGGAGTGGGAGTGAGAGTGATAATAGACATTTAAGAGTTATAATAGTCTCTCTCCAAAGACTACTGTGCTGTTTCCTTTATAAGTTGGAATTGTGTAGCAGTTATCCGCCCCCCCCCCCTCCCCTCCTCTTCAATAGAAATTTTCAGTGAAGTAGAGCATAGAAATAGTAAAAAAAATTATATAATACTTACAAGAGTTTTTCCTACCTTACCTTTTATGTTTGTCAATTTAGTTATATGTTTAAAATCATTTTTAATTTGGTGTTTTATCTTTTATTTTTGTCAATTTGATGCTTTATATTTCGAATTATTTTCAATTTGGTCCCAAATGTAAGGGACCAGATAAAAAAAAAATTGGGGTCAAATTGAAATAATTTGAAACATAAGGGATCAAATTGAGAAAAATAAATGCTAAAGGAGCACATTGAAAATAATTTGACACAAAAATAACTAAATTGACAATCATGAATTAGTCTCTAACATAAAACTTAAATTAATAAATTTTTAAAATTTTCTAACCAAAATCTAACATAATTTGTTATTATAAAATTAGTCACTAATTAATTAGATTTTAAATTTTGAGAACCAAAATAATTCACGTAACCAATTTCAAAAAATCAATGACAGCATTGACCGAATTTGTTTGTATAGCTGTATTACTCGTCACTTGCAAGAAGATAAACTTGGACGGCTAGTGGTATCTCACTCAAGAAAACGACTTAAGCACCCGAGCATTAAAGGACACAGTCGCTTCTATATATAATTGTTCACATCAATAACGCAATAGCGGATAGCAATCCATGACCATAATTTTACTGGACTAAGGAGTACTAGAGATGATATTCAAAATATTTTTGATATATTTACCCACATCCTATATTTTCTGAGATTTACTCACTTTTTATTTTTCTCTCACTCTTAAAGAATATCACACCCTCAGTATATCCTCTCTACCACTCCACATCTATTATTCTCCACTGCTTGGTATGTGCTTCTGAATGAACAAAATACCTCCATCTATAGAGGACCACGTAGTGTGAATGTGCATGGCTTATTTCAGTTGGCGGGCAAAATTTTCTTCATGCATGGCATCGAAATCTCGTCAAGCTTACACAGTAAATTTTCTGCAGTGCATATTTGAAAATTTTGCTTCTCCTTTTACATTTTGCCAAGCGGCTCGACCCCACAACTAACGCAATAGCTGATGGCAATCTATGACTCTAAAAAGATCTTACGATGTTACGATAAAAGATCTAAAAGTCATTTGCCAAAAAGGTTTGTTATTTATAATAAAATATTATTTGTAAACCTTATTTTACCCGCACAGGGTGGTAGATCTTTACTATTTTATTATTGTCATAGTATAACTTTTTTTTTATATAATTAAAAGATAAGATGGCTTGATCCCAAACAGGGAAGCAAAAAGTGTATTATCATAAACAAAGACCCATAGGACCAAAACACAAAAAAAATGGACAATACCAAGATACATCACTCAAATACCATTACATCTTCTATACAAAAATTATAGACGCTACAAATTATGAAGACCCCAACAATTTGGGGAATATTGAAGCAAGGAAGAACAACATGATTACGACAGGATAATCAAACCATCCATGGAAGCTTGAAGATTTACCGATCCATCAACTGAAAAACTCAACCCTTTGAGATAGACTAAGAAATCACAACTATGCTTCGTCACCAAATAAAAACAGCAACTACACCAAAATACATAATTGATGGAGCTACTTGACATATACTTCTATGCCAATATCCTCAAGTGTATACAACAAACAACCATTTGAATAAAATAGCAAAAGACACACTAGCATGTTTATATGCATCAATCTTAAACACACACAATATTCGAAGATAAGTACATCAAAACCAGTCAGACAATGTCATCATCACTCTATATAAGAACCCAAGAAACAATCATATCTCGAATAGAATGACAAACATAACAGCCACACCCGAGAATCATACCACTTGTATGTTACTCACTTCACTTAACCCAACAAAGTGACGCACACAATTAACAACAGTCCTCATATCTCGCACTTCTCCCCTACATAGAAAGGTAGGTCACTATTTATCACTCTTCTCACCACTTCCAAAACACTAATCCAAACTGCAAATCAATCAAAACTGAACATTAGACCTGCCAATTTCATAAAAAACTAAGGATATAAGATAACAATTAGGCCTGGCAAGTGTATCTCTCCTCTTAAATATTATTTTCACCCTCTGAATTTCACAAAAACTTCCCCTCATCTCAAAATAATCTCACTGCGTTTCACTCTGTAAACGAAACCATCCACTTCCATGATTACCTTATACATCTTTGAAAAACACATAGCGGAGCACAAGTCACAAAACTTTTTATGTCCTTCGCCATCGAATAGAAGGACACCTAGAAAACACTTGTAGAAAAACTCCATTGTCATACTATCACTTGTTAAACTGTTTAAAGTGATATGCAAAAAATAGAGTAGAAAATATCTTTTCACAAATATGTTTGGTTGGAGAGTAAAATTTGAGGGTAAAATTTATATGAATGGGCTCAATATGTTATTTTATATACAGAACTAATTCATGTAATTTTTACCCCCACTTTTATCCCTTAACTAAACACACCCATAACGTGAAAATAAAAATAAAACAGCGAATGGAATGAAGACCCGTGAGCCAAACTTTCGAGTCTTCCAAGATTCGATTCTCTCTTCCCGTTCAATATAAATAACCAATAATCTTATCAAAGAAGCCGCACTTCACTACTCCACCTTCCTTGTCTGATTGCTCTCCATGGATTTCCAAATCTTCAATGTGTTAGCCCTTTTATCCTTTTTCCTCTTCACGATTGCCGCACTGAGAATAGGCAAAAATCTAAGAAAAAGTGATGCAACTCCAAACATACCTCCAGGACCATGGAAGCTACCTATCATAGGAAATATACCACTTCTTATCACACCCACCCCACATCGAAAATTAAGAGACTTGGCCAACAAATATGGACCCTTGATGCATATTCAACTTGGAGAGATCTCCGTCATAGTTGTTTCCTCACCAGAGTTTTCTAAGGAGGTAATGAAAACCCATGATATCATCTTTTCCTCAAGGCCTAAATCTCAAGTTTCAGAAATATTGTTTTATAATACCACAAATATTGTCACGTCACCATATGGAAATTATTGGAGGCAGCTAAGGAAAATTTGCACGTTGGAGCTTTTGAGCCTAAAACGTGTGAATTCATTCCAGCCTATAAGAGAAGAAGAGCTCACCAACCTTATCAAAAGGATCGCTTCAGGGAAAGGGTCGCCAATCAACCTCGCTGAAGAAGTGCTTTCATCAATATACACAGTCATTTCAAGGGCTGCGTTTGGCATGAAATGCAAAGACCAAGAAAAGTTCATAACAGTTATTAAAGAAGCACTGGTGTCTTCGGGTGGTTTTGGCATAGGAGAACTGTTCCCATCCTCCAAATGGGTTCAATATGCCTCTGGCTTGAGGCCTAAGCTTGAGATGTTGAAAAGCCAAAGTGATCAGATACTGGAAAACATCATCAATGAACACAAAGAAGCACAGAAGAAAGCCAAAGAAGGACAGGGTGAATCACATGAAGATCTGGTAGATGTTCTACTAAGATTTGAGGATGGTAATGGTACCGACCAGGACATTTGCTTAACAAAAGATAATATCAAGGCTATAATCATGGTAAGGATACCTTGTTTATGAAGATAATCTTGATTGCTGTTTTTGTTAATAAAAACTATATATGTGGTATCAGAGTAAAAATAGAGGTGAAAATTTCATAGATTAGATTTCTCAATATTTGATTAGATTTATGAATAATCTAGTTCATATGAAATTTTCACCACCATTTTTATGATATACCTGGTAAGTACACCCTATAGGTAAAATTTAGGGTAAAGTTTGATTTATGTCTCTCATGTTTACTATCATTTCAGTTTAATCCCAAAAGTATCTTTTTTATTCTATTTAACTTCTATTTTCAAAACATTTTAATCTTATTCTTTCAATACACGGATAGATGTTAGAAAACTACAAGAAAATATAAAATGTCATATTACAATATTAGGAAATTACAATAAAATATATAATATCAAGTATCCATTCATAGTTTGAATGTTGTTTATATTTTGAAAATGTGAGGAACATTAATAAGGAAAAAAACTTTTAAGATTAAATCGAACATTAGTAAAACATGAGAGATGTAAATCAAATATATCCTAAAATATAATATATCTAAATGTGATAGCTGAAAAAGTTGATTTGATAACGTTAAAAATGTTTTTTAAGAAAAATATATGGTAATAGTAAATCCAAACAAGCTCCCATATGTGATCTTTTCTAAAGTGTCCAATATTTTTATCATGTATATTGAATGCCATATACAAAACTCTTTAAAGTGTTTCTTTGGAATTGGATGTGCTTGCACTAGCCAAACCTCATTGATAATTACTTTTTAGGACATATTTGGTGCTGGAGGTGAGACTTCATCGACAACCATAGAGTGGGCAATGGCAGAGTTGGTGAAGAATCCAAGAGTAATGAAGAAAGCACAAGTTGAGATTAGAGAGGTGTTTGATATGAAAGGAAAGGTTGATGAAATTTGCATCAATGAACTCAAATATTTAAAATCAGTTGTCAAAGAGACCTTCAGATTACGCCCTCCAGTTCCCCTTTTACTTCCAAGAGAAAGTAGACAAGCATGTGAGATTAAGGGATATCACATACCAGTCAAAAGTAAGATCATGGTGAATTCTTGGGCGATGGGAAGAGATTCAAACTATTGGAGTGAACCAGAGAGATTTTATCCAGAGCGATTTATTGATAGTTCAATTGACTACAAAGGGAGCAATTTTGAGTATATTCCATTTGGTGCTGGAAGAAGAATATGCCCAGGTAGCACATTTGGCTTAATGAATGTTGAGTTAACCCTTGCGTTTTTGTTGTATCACTTTGATTGGGAACTTCCCAATGGAGTGAAATGCGAGGACTTGGATATGACTGAGCAGTTTGGTACTACTGTAAAAAAAAAGGATGACTTGTATTTGATTCCTATCACTTCTCGTCCTCTGCTTCCAATATAAATTTTGGAATTTGTAATGTTATATGATCTTTTGAAATAAAGTTTTATCCCTCTTTATTTATTTCATTCGACTTGAAAACTTCCATATGCATTCAAAGCCAGTTACAACTGATAATGGGAAAAAAAATATCAAAGGATTAGTTTTGAAAATTGAACCGGACTGAATAGTTTGGACAGGAAACTAGTGAATCAGGCAGTGGTCTGGTTTGGTTCAGTAATTGGACCGATTCCATACTAAATCGATCAAGCCATAGTCAAACCATTGGGCAGATAGTCAAACCGACCATGGAACTGGTGATTGAGCCAGTCACATGGCAAGTAAAGAGCCACCCACATGAAGAAGGCGCGAAATTCTAGAAAAATTCCAAAATTACAACCTATGGGATCAAACTTGTAATGTCTCATGTCCACATGTCCCTAGACAGGTTTAGTAATGCCATAGGATCTCCCAGGACCCACCCTTGTTGCCAGGAAGGTCTCGGATGGAAAAGGACAACAAAATATGCAAAATGGTGTTTCTGATAGTAACTTTGCTAGGCGAAGTTGAGATCTCACCAGGCAAAGCCTTTTTCTTCTAGAAGGGTTCTAGATCTTGGTAATCTTGCTAGAGCTTGGTGAGCTCACCTGGCGAGGCTTATGAGCTCACCTAGCAAGATACCTCGATACCAGAACAGTACCAAAATGACACAATTTCTTTTTTTTTTTTTACACTCGAAGCCCTTTTAAAACCCTCCCCACTCGGATTTCCTCCATCAAGTTAGAAAACCTAGCCTTCCAAACACCCTGTCCTCCCATCATTCTCTTCCTCCATCAATCTTACCTCCTCCAAGTTTCAAGGTAAGAGATTGTTGTATGCTTAGACCATCTTCCCACTCCTATATGGCTATTGCCACTCCCATTTACATTAATTGTTCTTTAGTTTTGTCAAAGTACCCCTCTTCTATTTTAATCAAAAGCATACCTAACATAAAATAATTCATAATATTAACAAAAGTTATTATTATAAATTTAATTAAAAATTAGTTTAACTACGTAAAAAAGTTTATTATTTATCTTATTTTAAATATTAACATAATTATTAGATATTATAGGTATTAATAATTTATTTATTATAATGATTTAATTCAAATATTAAATTTCATTAAATTTTGTATACAAAATATCTAAATAATATAATGTTGAATATTTTGGAGAAAATAATAAATAAAAATGAGTAATAACAAAGACATGATAATACATTGTGGTATATAATTACTTACATATTTTGTAATATACAGCGTTTATATAAATAAAAAACTAGTAAATTAACAAAATGATACCATAATTTATTTCTATTGGATTGGCAATTAATTTTCATTATTGTTTTTATTTATTCATATTACTAAAAATTGAATTAATTTTATAAGTTAAATTAATTACTTATTTGCATCAAAAAGAGTTTAAAAGGGTTTTTATTTTCGATATGTGATTAATATAACGGCTCTATTATTTGTTTTATATTAGATAACACACACACACACACATATATAATTTTATTTTTTTAAATAAATTTGAAAACAAAAATTAAAAAAAAAACTAGAGAAGGACAAGTATATATGTGTGTCTTGAAGCCATTAAAAGTAAGTGATTGTAAAAAAAAAAAAATCTTAATATAATAAGTTTATTTAATACTTGTCAAATTATATACATATTGGACATTAAAATTAAATAATAACATATGCATTATATAGTTTGATTCACTATTTATCTTTTTTATCACTCATTATTCATTATTTTTCTTTTTTTCTAAAATATTTAGGTAATTATTACCTTAAGAAAGTTTTAAAGGAAATAATTCAATATATAAAATATTAATTATTACATCAAATAAGTTAATGTAAAATACTTGTAACTAAACTAATGAAAATAATATTAAATATTGATATCATTATAATAATTAATAACAATTAATGCAAGTGAAACTAAATATTGATATCATTAAAATAAAAGAAGGGTAATTTGGTAAAATTGAATAATAATTAATGCATGTGGGAGTGGTAATAGCCACTTCCCTTCTTTATTTCCTTCCTTTCTTAAGTTTGGGATTGTTGTGTTTCTCATTGTTATTAAGTGGGGATATTTTTCCAATATTCTTAGAGCTGATCTAGAGTTGTTTAGATATTATCCTAGATTAATCATGGGTTTTATGATGGTCACAACAAACATGGGTGCCACCTTTACTCCATGTAGCTCGTTGGTTGTTGACACCACTCGATCCCCCTTCCAAGTGAGTGGATTCAATCCTGTGACCTTTACTTGGTCATTAGAGTTATTTTCTTAGCTTTTGACATAAATGCATGGTTTTAGAGATTATTTCAAGCATAATATGGACTATTGATGATTTTGACAATATTTTTTAATATTATGATTTTCAAGTGAGCATGAAATTGTATTAAGAAAACTCAAGGGACCATTTTCTTGCTAAAATAATTTTATGAATAGTTAGATCTTGAATATCGATATGTGTGTGTGTGTATGCGCGCGCGCACGTGTGTACATATATATAGACACACACACACTCATACACACACATATGACATGATTACTCAATTTTTTCAAGAGATATTATTCATGAGATTTATTTTTACTTGCAAATTCAAACTCAGAGTATAGTTGTGAACTTTTAGAATAAGATTACCCATTTTCATGATTTTAAGATTAGATAATACCTATAGAGAAATAGACAGTGAGTTAACAGCTATAAGAAATTGTTAATCTTGGTACAAAGTTGTCCTTTAGAGAACAATCTCACCCTTGAGTAATCAGAGATGGAATCTAGTTAAGTATCCAAATTTGGAACCTCTTAAGGTACCCATAGATATTAGAGTAATTCCATATATTTCTACTTCTCTATCAGAGTATTGTTATTTATGATTTTTAGAGATCATAGATTTGAGATAGTATGTGCATAAATATGAAAATGGTTTACAATTGTTACATTCATTATTATGATTATAGGTATCTTCGTTATTGTCCTAGGAAGGGGTTATAAGTGGGAATTTACTCACTGAGTTTTAAATGAAACTCACACATCTCCCTTTTTCCCCTTATAGATACAGCAGCTGATAAGAGGTATTTCTGCCACTTATCTTACTTCTAATTCTTAGCTTTTTACAAGAGTTTTTCTATGTTATTGATGTGATTAATTAGATATTTGATTTATTCCTCATTGTGTACTTGTGATAGAACTATTAGCTTTTGCATTGATTTTGGGAATAATTTGTAATTACAAGCTGTTGCGTTTAACTCGTCTCTTTGAGTATGGTTTTATGCATATGAGCTTTGGATCAAGTGAAAAATGTCAAGAACAGGAGATTGGATTGAGACAAAAAAGGATGTTTTGGAAAGCTCAAGAAGTCTTCTATAACTTTTATGTTTAGATCAAAACCCAGTTCTAAGAGCATCTTGGTGAAAATTAAGTTGCAAGATTAAAGGTTGCTAATGTTCTGATGCTGTCAAACTTGACCTCTAGTCAGTATATTTGCAATATCTAAAGCTACAGATCTCGGATTGAGGTGATTTTGGTAGCGTTGGAAAGCTTATTCAAAGAGCTACAATCACTATTTCTGGTGTCGAGGGCAAATTCTATTTTTTCTAGCACTGCAATGCTAAAGAGCGCTGTTTAGCACTGCAGCGCTCAACAGCACCCGGAAAATTGACTGTTTTCAGCATTGCTCACTGGTGACGTAGAAGACATCATTTTATCTATTTTTGGGCCCACTTTGGCCTATTTTTAGAAGGCAGTATATATAGGAATGTTACAGACTTTTACCCTAGTTTTGAGTTTTGGAGTTTCAGTTTGGAGAACTCTCTCTCTCTCTATACATCTCTCTCCATCTTCTCTCTACATCTTCTTCTTCTCTATTATTCTCTCTATTAGGATTTCATTAGTGAAGGTGATTTGTCTTGGAGATCATGGCGATGATCATTGCTATTATTTCCAGGTTCTTTTATCTTTATTGTTGTAATTCTCCAAAGATTGAGGAGTAGATTTCTTTACTAGTTAAGGGTTTCCGGATGGATTGAGATGATATTTGAGACCTCTTTTGATATTAAATGCATTGGTTTTCTTAATGTTCTGTAGTTTCTATTCCTATAATGATTGTGGTGATTGCTATAATCTTTATTGGGATAACTAAATTGGCGATCATCGTTTAGGGAAACCCTTTGGGCATAAATTGATAGATCTATTGGTTTATGTTTGAGGGAGAACATTAAAATTAACTTTTCGATTGGCAGTTAGGCTATAGCAATTGGTTTATTAAATTAATGTGATTTCTAAATAAATTGGCGATTGTCGTTTATTAGTTATTTGCATTGATTAAATTCTAGAGGTCAATCGATCACTAGTAAAATTGCCAGTAATTTGTTACTAATAGCCACCAATAGATTTAATATTTGGTCAATGATAATTAATTTCCAATCCTAGGAATACCTTGCACTAGTGCTTTCTTCATTGTTGCTATTATCTTTACTTTTTAATTATTTTAAATTTCATTCTTCAAAAACTCCCAAATCTTTTGAATCAATTAGAACCCTTCCTTGTGAGACGACCTGAGTTGTACCCCTTTACTACATTTTTTGTGCAACTTGGCACTTTATAAATTTTAATTTGTTGTGAGTCGCGACAGCTGCATCAAATTTTGGCGCCGCTGCCGGGGAAGTGGTGCTATTTGATTCTTTTGCTCTTCATTTTATTTTATTTTATTTTATTTTTAATTTTCCTATTTATTTTTTTAATTAATTTTTATTTTTCTTTTAGTTTTAATTGTTGCCTGTTTTTATTTTTTATTTTTTATTAAAAAAAGAAAAAAAAATTATATTTAGTTTAATTTAATTTTAATTTTGTTCATTTGTTCTTTTGTTTCCTGGTGTATTTGATTGTTGCTATAATTTAATTGTATGACTTGCTCCCTTCCTAATTTTCCCATACTACCGATTAATCCAGAGATTGAGAAAACTGCCAAAAGGCTTAGGAAGGTCGTGAGGGAGAGAAATAATTTATTTGGCAACCTTTCTTCTTCTAATACAATCAGGGAATTTGATAATTGTTTTTAATTTTCCCCTGAACTTTCTGATCCTGCTGCTAGTGTTTCAGGTAATATGGCTGATAATAATAGGACACTGAAGGAGCTCGCTACCCAAGATCTTAATTACCAACCGTTGGGGATCACTTACCCCGACTATGAAGTCGACTTTGAGCTTAAGTCTGGGCTCCTACACCACTTGCCCAAGTTCCATGGGTTATTTGGGGAAGACCCACACAAACACCTCAAGCAGTTTCATATGATTTGTGTGACGATGAAGCCTCAGGGGGTAACGGAGGACCAAATCAAGCTAAGGGCCTTTCCGTTTTCCCTTGAAGGAGCTGCCAAGGATTGGTTCTTCTATATTCCCCATGGAACAGTTGAAAGTTGGGCTGGCATGAAGCGTATTTTTCTAAAGAAATTCTTCCCAGCTTCCAGAGCAGCGGCCATCAGAAAAGATATTTGTGGTATTCGTCAGCTGCAAGGGGAATCCCTCTATGAGTACTGGGAGAGGTTCAAGAGATTATGTGCTAGCTGCCCCCAACATAAGATTTTAGAGCAGCTTCTTATTCAGTATTTCTATGAGGGACTGCTGGTGATGGGGAGGAGCATGATTGACGCTGCTAGTGGGGGTGCTTTAGTTGACAAGACTCCTGCTTGTGATATCCCAAATAAAGAAATTATAATTATTATGAATTATTATTATTATTATTATTATTTATTATTATTATCAAGTGCACCTAACACTAATATTATTTAACATTATAATTACTAAGTGTGGTTAGCATTAATATTAGTTATTACTATTATTAAGTCTAGATATATGCCACTAATATTAATAATAATTAATATTACTAAGTGTAGCTAGTATTAGCATTATTATTATTAAGTGTACCTAGCATTATTATTATTTAACATTATTATTACTAAGTGTAGCTAGCATTATCATTATTATTATTAAGTGTACCTAGCATTATTATTATTTAACATTATAATTACTAAGTGTAGCTAGCATTATAATTATTATTACTAAGTGTAGTTAGCATTATTATTATTTAACATTATAATTACTAAGTGTAGTTAGCATTAATATTATTTATTATTATTATTATGAAGTGTAGACAAATAGCACTAATATTATTCATGATTATTATATTTGTGTATAAATATATGAGTGTAGGAGTGTGTATGTGTAAGAAATGTTTAGTTTCATTTTGCTAAGTTTTGCTTCCACCTCCTCTAAGTCAAACCTCCTCTAAACCAAACCTCTTCTTGGCCGAACTCATCTCTTGTCAAGCTCATGATCTTCATGGTCGAGCTTCAGTGACCCTAGCAAATCCTCTCTTGGGATGTTGTGACGCTCCTTTCTTTTAATATGTGAGATTGGTTATTTGTACCATTCCAATACTTCAGAGTAAAGTTATTAGTAGAAGCACACTCACGACTACCAACGGTGAGTAAGATTAAGCTCATAATCATACTTTTAGTCATTATTAATATTTTTCCATATTATATAAATTAATTATGAAATTTTAAAATGATTTATGTCAAGAGAATATATTGTTATAATTATGCCTGTTTTAGAAATATTATTACTTTTACAGTTATCATGAAAATTAATCATTTTAGCAAAACTCATGGGACCATAATTGATACCTTGCGTGTTATAGAATATCTTTTTCCTAGTTTATGAAATTGTGAGACCTCAGTTTAATGTTTATAGTAGAAATATTGATTATCATGTTTTCAGACTATGTACTTCCTATGAAGATTTTAGAATATTAGATATGATTTATTGAAAGTATTGAATAAAGTATAATTCATAATAATTGTCAGATACATATTCTATTGATTACTGAAATCACTATATCTACAAGTTGGTGATCCCTTGGGCATGATTTTAGAATCTTAGTTATGCTACAGTCAAATTGTTAGAATTATATGAATTCAGAGCTTTTATATTTATTTGGTTTATGAACAAATTATTTTATATTAATTAGTGAGAAATATATTAGTGAGTTAACGGCTGCAGGATTGATCGTTAACCTTGGTACCAAGTGGTCTGCTAGAGGACTAGCTCACCCACAATAAGGAACCTAGTGAGGTGTCCATTTATGGGACCTAGTTAGGTGCCCATCAGATTAGTCATTGGCTTAGATTTAGCTATTCAGCTCAGATAATTATGTACAGAATAATTCATGTTTCTCTACTAGTTATTGTCATAGATTCAGTTAATTTATATGTAATTATATATGTAATATATTTCACATCAGTTGCATGTATATGTTATGTATTTTGTTATTGTCCCGCGTGGGTTGTGAGTGGAGGCTCACTCACTGAGTTTTGATGAACTCACCCCTCTTTTTTCCTTTCCCAATGAGATACATTTCTGATTTGATTGTACCATAGGATCCTCGAGTTGTGCTCTGACTTCCTTGGTGAGCTTCACTTTGGAGTGGAGCTTATTGTCAATTATGTCAGTCTAGTAGTGGTCCAATAAATTATGTAGGCAGGATCCCCGGACATGCATGATATATTTTCAGAATTTCTGTTAATTGTTTTGTTATGTTTGGCTTTGGCCTAGAATATGGATTTTATGCAAATTTATGTTCAGAATTTATGTTTTGAGAACAATTTCATATTATTGAAGTTTTAGTTGAACTTGAGATATTTTGAATAAATTTGGATTATTTATGCATATTAGTCAGTTACGTTACTAGAGGCTTCCGTGGGGACCCAAATCCTCACATGCCGGTCACACTTCGTAGGTGGGTCGTGACACTACTGCAGCTAGAACTTTGACTGAGAACATGGTAGAAAACTCTCAGCAGTTTGGGTCCAGGGCTAATAGTAGTGCCCATCATGTGGGTGAAGTCTCTTCAGTTGACAGCAACAAGGTAGAGAAGAAGTTGGATGAACTGACAGAGTTTCTCAAACAGATAGCCTTGAATCAGTTAAGACAAGCTCCTTCACCTCAGACAGTTTGTGGTATTTGTTCTTGTAATACCCATACTACTGATGTTTGTCCACAGCTACAAGAGGACCACACTTTAGTTGCTGCTAGCAATATATTTCCTGGTAGACCTCAAAATCAGAACAACCAGTAGGGGTATGATCCTTTCAGCAACACATATAACCCAGGTTGGAGAGATCATCCTAACCTCAGGTGGAACAACTCATCACAGCAACAACAAAAGTATGTTCCACCCCAACAAAGACAGCAGAGCAACCCCCACGTCTACCAGCAACCACCTATCCCACCGTTTCCCAGCCCTCAGCAGTCTCTAGCACTACCTGCCCCTTCAGATGCACCATGGCAGGAGATGATGAAAATGATGATAGAAACACAGAGGAAATAGGAACAAGCCATGCAAGAGATGAGAAACGCAATTGTGAGGCTTGAGAATTCCCAATCTCAGTAGGGAAGTTCATCTACCATTCCTTCTCAGACTGTTCCCAACCCCAAGGGGAACGTTTCTGCTATTATTTTGAGGTCTGGTACTATTTTACCTGAGGTTGCTGGTCCTTCAGAATAGGTTGTGGTTGAGAGTCAGGACGGAAAGACAATTCAGTCAGAGGTGCAGCAAGATAAGCTTGCATCCAAGCAAAAGGAAGCAGAAGAGCAGATAACAAGATCGATTCCATTGCCCTTTCCACAGAGAGTTACAAGACCCAAGAGGTCCAATGAGTTGGAGTTAGAAAAATACCTCTTGGAGACCTTTCGAAAGGTAGAAGTCAACATTCCTCTATTGGATGCAATTAGGCAGATTCCCAAGTATGCCAAGTTCTTGAAAGATTTATGCACCAACAGGAGGAGACCACAGGGCAATGGAAAGGAAAAGGTGACTATGGGGGTGAATGCTTCCTCCATTATCAAGCCAGGCAACTTGCCACCTAAGTGTAAGGATCCAGGCATGTTCAATGTTCCCTACACCATTAGGAACCTGCAAATCAAGCAAGCCATGGCTGATCTCGGGGCTGGCATTAATGTTATGCCAAAATCACTCTACAGGTCCTTACACTTTGGGGAGCTCAAGCCCACCGGGTTGACAATCTAGCTTGCTAACCGTAGTATCACAAAGCCAGATGGGGTACTAGAAGATGTCCTAGTCAAGGTAGATGATTTAATATTCCCTGCTGATTTTTATGTGCTTGAGATGGAGAATGACACTAATACCAACTAGCATACATTAATCTTGGGTAGACCCTTCTTGAAAACTGCTAAAACCAAAATTGATGTTTATGCTGGTATGTTATCCATGGAGTGTGGGGACTTGAAAGCCCAATTTTGTTTATCTGAAGCCATGAAATTCCCCCTTGAGGAACACTCTGTGTTTGGTATTGATGTCATTGACTCCTGATGCGAGCTGTCGCGACTCACAACAAATTAAAATTTATAAAGTGCTAAGTTACACAAAAAATGTAGTAAAGGGGCACAACTCAGGTCGTCTCACAAGGAAGTGTTGCTAGTCAATTAGAAATTAGAGGTTTTGAAGAATTAAGATTAAAGCAATTTAAATTAAAAGATAATAGCAACAAGGTAATAGCAACAATAAAGAAAGCACTAGTGAAAGGTATTCCTAGGATTGGAAATTAATTATCATTGACCAAATATTAAATCCATTGGTGGCTATTAGTAACAAATTACTAACAATTCTACTAGCAATCAATCGACCTCTAGAATTTAATCAATGCAAATAACTAATAAACGACAATCGCCAATTTATTTAGAAATCACATCAATTTAATGAACCAATTGCTATAGCCTACTTTACTTAATCGGAAAGTCAATTCTAATGTTCTCCCTCAAACATAAATCAATAGATCTATCAATTTATACCCAAAGGGTTTCTCTAAACGATGATCGCCAATTTAGTTATCCCAATAAAGATTATAGCAATCACCACAATAATTATAGGAATAGAAACTACAGAACATTAAGAAAACCAATGCATTTAATATCAAAAGAGGTCTCAAACATCATCCCAATCCATCTGGAAACCCTTACACTAGTAAAGAAATCTACTCCTCCATCTCTGGAGGATTACAACAATAAAGATAAAAGAACACCAAATAATAGCAATGATCATCGCCACGATCTCCAAGACAAATCACCTTCACTAATGAAATCCTAAGAGAAAGAAGAAGATGTAGAGAGAAGATGGAAAGAGATGTAGAGAGAGAGAGAGAGAGTTCTCCAAACTGAAACTCCAAAACTAAAAAAATAGGGTAAAAGTCTGTAACATTCCTATATATACTACCTTCTAAAAATAGGCCAAAGTGGGCCTAAAAACAGATAAAATAAGGTCTTCTGCATCATCCTTGCAGCGTTGTAGCACTTTGTTAGGCTGTTGTACTCACGATGAGAGCAATCGATAACGATCAATCTTAAAGGTCTGTTGGCGTCTGCGCGCTAAATAGCGCTGCAGCGGTAGACAAAATAGAATTTGCCCTCGACACCAGAAATAGTGATTGTATCCCTTTGAATAAGCTTTCCAACGCCACCAAAATCACCTCAATCGGAGATCTGTACCTCCAGATATTGCAAAACTACTGACTAGAGGTCAAGTTTGACAGCATCAGAACATTAGCAACCTTTAATCTTGCAACTTGGTTTTCACCAAGATACTCTTAGAACTGGGTTTTGAGCTAAACATAAAAGTTATAGAAGACTTCTTGAGCTTTCCAAAACATCCTTTTTCATCTCAATATGATCCCTTGTTCTTGACATTTTTCACTTGATCCAAAGCTCCTGTGCATAAAACCATACTCAAAGAGACAAGTTAAACGCAACAGCTTGTAATTATAAATTATTCCCAAAATCAATGCAAAAGCCAATAGTTCTATCAAAAGTACACAATGAGGAATAAATCAAATATCTAATTAATCACATCAATAACGTAGAAAAACTCATGTAAAAAGCTAAGAATTAGAAGTAAGATAAGTGGCATAAATGCCTCTTATCAAACTCCCCCACACTTAAGCTTTCACATGTCCCCATGTGAACTAAGATCAAACCAAGGTATGGATGAGAAGCAGTATACAAGGACTACACTAGACTCCTAAATCTAAAAATGCATGATGCATGAAATTAAATAACAATACACCAATCCAATGAACTTAGAGATATAAGCATTGGGCTTTTACACCAACAATCAAAGATGATCTCAACAAGCAAGGCATGAGCAAAAAAACATAGCATACAAGGTAGAATCAACATACATGATGAATGAATCAAGTACAAAAATCCTCCCAAGATTAGTGTTTGCCACTCATTCACTCAAGTGTTTTGGGAAAAGATGTACACTCGAATCACCTCAAATGAAAATGCATTACCATATGCTTACTACGGGTCTCATTCTCCATTTTGTTACACACACATGCATATTGAATCAAGAGGACTTACCTTTGGTTGTAATGGGGCTTAGGTGAAGGTGGATAAATATATAGGCCAATAGGCTAAACCTCAAGTCAAAGGAGAGTAAATGCATACACCAAGAGCACAAGTGCTTAAGGGTACACTTTGTCCATTTTAATCACAATTACAAGCCTTAAATTTCAATGTGGCACACCTTCAACCAAACTTTTTCAGAATTTTTTTTTTTTTTGCTTTTTTTTTCAGTTTTTTTTTTTTTTTTAGTGTGCCACTTGCTGAATTTATTGTGTACACATTGTTCCTCCCCCACACTTAAATTGGAGCATGTCCTCATGCTCTCCCCCACACTTATGCTCAAGCACATAAATGAATTTGCACAAATGCTCTCCTAAGCCTAAAAGGTTGGGAATTTTCATGGTTTTTCACTTTTGGCTAAGGATGTGCTAAAACAAAAGAATGGACAATAAGGCTCAAAGGGGCTAAACAATGGTAACATGCAAAAGGTGGCTATATGGGCAAGTGGCTAAAAACAAGAAAAATGCCTCAATCATATTCAAGCATGCATATGGGAACATATTTTCAAATAAGACCCTAAGCAAGTTCTAGAATCCAAATCCAAAGAGGGAAACACACATGAACAAATAAGTATGGCACATGATAGTCCAATCAAGAGGCTCAAAATCTCACAGGTAAAAGTGCATGTACTTAATCCAAACAACAATGAATCCACCAAGCATGCAATAGAAGATAAAATCAATGCCAAACAAGTCAATAAGGTGCATATGGTGTAAGCCTATTCATGTGATCTCTAAGGTTCCAAAGGAATGGTGTAGGACACAAATAAAAATGAATAAAATGCAATACTCAAAATTAAAATGAAAATAAATGAAATGCAGAAAAATAAAAAGGAAAGTAAAGAAAAACCTCATGGTGGGTTGTCTCCCACCTAGCACTTTGCTTTAACGTCCCTAAGTTGGACGGTCAAGACCCTCATGGAGGCTTATGCTTGAATTGATCTAGGAATTTCCACCAAGGCTTGGGTCTTTTCACTTCACTCGGATCCCAGAGTATACAAATCGTGCCACCAAGTTCCCCAAAAGTTCCAGCCACTTCACCATAAAGTGCACATAAAGCTTGGAGCTGAGCATCAGTTTCCAGAATAGCATACTCATTTCGCTTTAAAAGGTGCTCAGGGAGAGGAAGTTCCAATTTCAATAAAAGTGATTGGCCCTTAAGAGATGATGGTTAGGCACAAGGTGCAATCTCTGTAGTTGATATCTCAACCATGGAATCTTCCTTTGCAGTATCAACAGTCTTGTAATTATCAGTCAACTTTACTGTATGAGCAAAGTTCTCCAAAATCGAAGGTGAACTCTCCATATCTTCAACATGAGCAGGGTGTGGAGATTCCCCAACCAAAATTTCTAAAGGGATTATGTTTGAGGGAGAATCACTCACATTGTTAACATCAACACTGTCTGTATCTTCACCACAATCATGGTCATCAGAACTGGCAAGCGGAATGAAGGGAACATCAAATGTCTCATCAACCAATTCTTCTTGTGGTGTTTCATCCATATGAATTGTGTCTTGTTGAGATGTATCATTTGCTGCTCAAAACTCGGCAACACATCTGGGATTTGAGATGAACTCGATTGTTGGAACCATGAGTTCTGCAACTTAATTATGTCATTCGTCATCTCTAGCAAAGCATCACTAGTTCTCTTTTGACTCTCCATTATTGCTCTCATCATTTCTTGCCATGGAGGTTCGGAGATACTAGGAGGAATAAGCAATGTTAGGGACTGTTGATACTGCAAGACATAGGTCTCCTGTTGTTGGCAGGATTGCAAATTCTGCTGATAGAGTGAAGGTGGTGGCTGGAATTGTTGCTGGAAATACAAGTGTTGAGATGACTCAACACTCCCATATTCCTGATTCATACAATCATACCAAAGTGATTGGGACATGCCAGAGTAAGCATTATCAACAACCTGTGTACCTGCAACATTACAAGAGCCATATGTCTGGGAACTAAAGTATGTGTTAGTAAACATGAAAAATCAAGTGAAAATAATAATAATAATAATAAAGAAAAATATATAAAACAAAAAATATTTTTTTTTGCCAAAATAAAATAAAATAAAATAAAAAGAAATAGAAAATAAAAAGAAAAATTATTTACAAAAATTAACTAGCACCACTTCCCAAAGCAGTATCAAAATTTGATGTGTTGTCATGACTCACAACAAATTAAAATTTATAAAGTGCTAAGTTACACAAAAATGTAGTAAAGGGGCACAACTCAGAATTAGTCTCACAAGGAAGTGTTGCTAGTCAATTAGAAATTAGGGGTTTTGAAGAATTAAGATTAAAGCAATTTAAATTAAAAGATAATAGCAACAAGGTAATAGCAACAATAAAGAAAGCACTAGTGAAAGGTATTCCTAGGATTGGAAATTAATTATCATTGACCAAATATTAAATCCATTGGTGGCTATTAGTAACAAATTACTAACAATTCTACTAGCAATCAATCGACCTCTAGAATTTAATCAATGCAAATAACTAATAAACGACAATCGCCAATTTATTTAGAAATCACATCAATTTAATGAACCAATTGCTATAGCCTAACTGCCAATCGGAAAGTCAATTCTAATGTTCTCCCTCAAACATAAATCAATAGATCTATCAATTTATACCCAAAGGGTTTCCCTAAACGATGATCGCCAATTTAGTTATCCCAATAAATATTATAGAAATCACCACAATAATTATAGGAATAGAAACTGCAGAACATTAAGAAAACCAATGCATTTAATATCAAAAGAGGTCTCAAACATCATCCCAATCCATCTGGAAACCCTTACACTAGTAAAGAAATCTACTCCTCCATCTCTGGAGGATTACAACAATAAAGATAAAAGAACCTGGAAATAATAGCAATGATCATCGCCACGATCTCCAAGACAAATCACCTTCACTAATGAGATCCTAAGAGAAAGAAGAAGATGTAGAGAGAAGATGGAAAGAGATGTAGAGAGAGAGAGAGAGAGAGAGTTCTCCCAACTGAAACTTCAAAACTGCAAAGTAGGGTAAAAGTCTGTAACATTCCTATATATCTTTGCCTTTGTTAAGCATATGGCCTCACTGATGGCAATGCAATAAATGACAATCTTCTGGGTGCTGTTGAGCGCTACAGCGCTAAACAGCGCTGCAGCAGTAGACAGAATAGAATTTGCTCTCGACACCAGAAATAGTGATTGTAGCCCTTTGAATAAGCTTTCCAACGCCACCAAAATCACCTCAATCGTAGATCTGTACCTCCAGATATTGCAAAAATACTGACTAGAGGTCAAGTTTGACAGCATCAGAACATTAGCAACCTTTAATCTTGCAACTTGGTTTTCACTAAGATACTCTTAGAACTGGGTTTTGAGCTAAACATAAAAATTATAGAAGACTTCTTGAGCTTTCCAAAACATCCTTTTTCATCTCAATCTGATCCCTTGTTCTTGACATTTTTCACTTGATCCAAAGCTCCTGTGCATAAAACCATACTCAAAGAGACAAGTTAAACGCAACAGCTTGTAATTACAAATTATTCCCAAAATCAATGCAAAAGCCAATAGTTCTATCAAAAGTACACAATGAGGAATAAATCAAATATCTAATTAATCATATCAATAACATAGAAAAACTCATGTAAAAAGCTAAGAATTAGAAGTAAGATAAGTGGCATAAATGCCTCTTATCAACTCCCTAGTGGAAGATGCATGTGGTACTTTACTTTGTAAGAATCCAGATCCTCCCTTCTCCACTTTTTCTTCTTCCATGGGATATAATGCACCTGTTATTTTAGAATGTCCCATGTTTTCAGATATAGGTACACCTCCCAGCTAGCAATCATCAATTTGCCAGGTGCTCCATGACCAACCCATGTTGGGTAAGAAGCCCTGTGAAGGGTAGTGGATCCTGCTGCATGAACCCCGAGCAAAACTGATGGCTGGAGAGTCGAAGTTTGGATGGAAGTGACCATTCTTGGTCAACCATGTGCACCCTAATGGTGCAATTGAGTTAAAGAACTATAGGATAGTTCGGTGCACCATTGATGAGCATCAGCTGATGTACCTCCATGAGCCCCCAACAGATCTAAGGGCTCAGTTGGCCTATCTTTGGGTTGAAGCTGCACACCCTCCATGAGGGTCTTGACCATCCAACTTAGGGATGTTAAAGCAAAGTGCTAGGTGGGAGACAACCCACCATGAGGTTTTTCTTTACTCTCCTTTTTTATTTTTCTGTATTTTATTTATTTTCATTTTAATTTTGAGTTTTGCATTTTATTCATTTTTATTTGTGTCCTACACCATTCCTTTGGAACATTAGAGATCACATGAATAGGCTCACACCACATGCACCTTATTGACTTGCTTGGCATTGACTGTATCTTCTATTGCATGCTTGGTGGATTCATTTTATTCATTTGTTACAAGGGAGATTATTTTCAACCTCAATACTTTAATTTTGAGATATTCCTTGATCACGAGGAGACTGCTTCATATTTCTGTCAGAATCAATTTGAGTTATATACATTATTTTTTTATGCAATATTGATTGAGAGATACATAGTTTATGGAAAAAGTTCATCTATGGCTTGATCTACGTTCATGAAGACTTGCTAGTTATCATAACACAAAATTAACTTCTTCTTCTTCTAGTCTTTTTCTAGTTCTCTTGAGCAATTCAAGAAAGTTGTTCCTATACCCTCACTAGTTCAAGTGTTGAGTTAGTGGAATGTAGTTATTGTATTCTAGAAAGTATTAGTCATGAAAACCATCTGTACCAACCTTTAAACTTGTGGTGGCGTAATACTCTTAAGTACAGTACCTAACATGTCTAAGCCATTAATCACAATAAACCATCAATTTTATTCTTGAGGAATGATATACAACCATGCATCATTATGCCTACACCAAATAATTACACCATGCTACCTGACAAATTTGGAGTATGTATATGGCATGGATATGGAGGAGCAATTTTGGCAAGGGAAAAGCAACTCAAAGAAAAGGGAAACAAAAATAAAAAATCGCCATATGTGCACATTTGACTGTCCCTCTCCTTTTTCTTCTCTTGAAACAGAAGCCACCACAACCCCACCTCTCCCATGTTCGAATCCCTGTCACTATTTGGTCTCACTTGATCAAACAAGCCATAAAAGGATTCATTTTAGTCTGCATTCGCGCCCATGTTCTCTCCCCTTTACTTTGTTGTCTTAAGGTTTCATTTCCCATTCCATACGTTGACCCATTGTCAGTAAATTTAGTAGCAACTATGCTCATTTCCTATTCCAATCGCTAAGGAACAAAGTGAAGCACTCATCATTACGTTTGTGCTGCTTCCACCATCTTCGCTAGGCTTGTGTTTGCTGGGTTAGGGTTCAGAGTTAATCGTAGCCACTATGTTTGCATTATTGCTTCTGGCATTTGCACTGTAAGTAGTAGAGAGTTACATTTGTTTGCAAAAGACTTACTATATTTGGTTTAGGTTTACACGTTTTATGTTTAGGGTTTACAACTTTTTGTGCTCTGATTTACATCATTTTTTTCCTAAACGTGTTTAGTAGTTGTGTTCATTTGGCTTGCAAATTTTTGAACGAGTTTGAATAGGTTTAGATGATTTTTTTTAGTATGGTTTACTGGTTTTTGTGTAGTAGCAATCTTGAAAATGGTTTAAAATTTTTTCGTTTAGGGTTTAAGGGTTTTTTGAGAAAGGTTTAAAACTTTTTGTATATTGATTTACAAATTTTCTGCATTGGTTTAAAAATTCTCATGTTTTGGATTTGCAATTTAATGAACAAGGTTTACAACTCTTTTTATACTAGTTTACAACATTTTGAACAAGGTTTACAACTTTTTCTGTGCTGATTTACAATATTTTCCCATTGGTTTACAACTTTATTGGATTGGTTTACACTATTTTGTTTACAACTTTTGGTGCGTAGTTTACAACCTTTGGTGCACTAGTTTACAATTTTTTGTGCATCAGTTTACAACATTTTGTTTATTGGTTTACAACATTTCATCCACTGGTTTTGTGTATTGGTTGACAACTTTTTGTGCATCGGTTTACAATATTTTGTGCATTGGTTTACAACTTTTTGTGCACTGGTTTACGACTTTTGGTGCACTGGTTTACAACTTTTTGTGCATCGGTTTATAATCATGGTTTACAACTTTTGGCCAACTAGTTTACAACTTTTGGTTAAGTTGTTTACAACTTTTTGTACATTAGTTTACAACTTTTGGTGCACTAGTTTAGTACTTTTGGTGCACTAGTTTACAACTTTTGGTGCACTAGTTTACAACTTTTTGTGCATTGGTTTATAACTTTTTGCTTATGGGTTTACAACTTTTTGTGCACTAGTTTACAATATTTTGTACATTGGTTTATAACTTTTTAACCACTAGTTTACAACTTTTTGTGCATTGGTTAACAACTTTTTGTGCATCAGTTTTGTCTAATGATTTACAACTTTTACCTTGTAGTTTCTTCGTGACCTTAAATTATTTGATATAACAGTTCAATTTTATCATTTTATTATTTAGGTATATCTTAGAGATGGCGCCTCGCAAGAGAGTTGAAGTTGCGTAGGGTAGCAATGGGAAAAGGGTAGACATGTAAGTGTACTGCAATTAGAGGATTTGTCAATGTTTCATACAATTGGCTTTTATGTTAGTTTGTTGCCTTGGCCATAATTAATGATGATGTTGTGTGAGTTGATTTTTTAGTTGTGTTTAATGTGAGGCGTAGCCTGCATTCAGTAGCCGATGCTCCTATGCGATGCTTGTTAAGTTGTGAAATAATAGTTTAAATGCTCTTTAAAAGGAAGTAGTCAAGGGCATGGGGTTACCACCCCGTATTCTCACATGAGGGCTAGGCAGCCCAGTCATCAACTTACCACCCTGTATACAACATCACATGCTAGACCTAGGACAAGAAAGAAAATGGGACATGCTGATTGATTTCTATGTAAACTCTAGATTTATGTACATATTTGTTTAGATATTTCTACCATTCTTTGTAGCCATGTATATAATCATTGCATCATTTGTATTTGTAGATGGGATAGGACTTAGGTATATGTTTGTTTGGATTTTTCCACCATTCTTTGGACACATGTATATAATTATGGCTTAGTATATATAGTATGTATTTGTATATGGGATGACAATATGTTGATATGTTATATGAAAAAAGTTGTAAACCGGTGATTACAATGTTGTAAACCTCAGTTTATAAGTTGTAAACCGTACCTTCTTGCTTTAAACCTATGTGGAAAATAGAACTCCTCCTAAACCTCTCAGCCAATGACATTAGAAAAAAAGTTGTAAACCTTGCATGAAAAAGTTGTAAACCTTTGAATACAAATTGTAAACCTCTGTCTAAAAAGTTGTAAACCTCTTATTAAAAAGTTAAAAACCAATGCTTAGAAGTTGTAAACTTTTGTGTAAAATATAACTCCTCATAAACCTCTTAACCAATATCATTAGAAAAAAAGTTGTAAACCTTACATGGAAAAGTTGTAAATCTCTGACTAAAAAGTTATAAACCTCTAATTAAAAAGTTGTAAGCGTTTGCATAAAAAGTTGTAAACCTATGTGGAAAATAGAACTCCTCCTAAAGCTTTTAACCAATGTGATTAGAAAAACTCGTTTACAACTTCCATAAAGAAGTTGTCAATCTCTGAATAAAAAGTTATAAATATCTGATTAAAATGTTATAAACAATACTTAGAAGTTGTAAATCTCTGTGCAAAATATAACTCCTCATAAACTTTTTAGCCAATGTCATTAGAAAAAAAAGTTATAATCCTTGCATGAAAAAGTTATAAACCTCTAACTAAAAAGTTGTAAACTGCTTAATAAAAAGTTATAAACCGCAGACTAAAAAGTTATAAACCTCTCTTAAGATATTTATATAATTTGAAAAGTATTAAATAAACTTATTATATTAGGATTTTTGTTTTTACAATCACTTACTTTTAATGGCTTCAAGACACATATACATACTTGTCCTTCTCTAGTTTCTTTAATTTTTGTTTTAAAATTTATTTTAAAAAAGCAAATTATATATGTGTTATCTAATAGAAAACAAATAATATAGCCTTTATGTCATTCACATATGAAAAAAAAAAATAACCCTTTTAAACTCTTTTTGATGCAAATAAGTTATTAATTTAACTTGTAAAATTACCTAATTTTTTATAATATGAATAAGTAAAAACTATAGTAAAAATTAATTGGCAATCCAATAGAAATAAACTATGGTATCATTTTATTTATTTACTAGTTTTTTATTTATATAAACATTGTATATTGCAAAATATGTAAGTAATTATATACCACAATTTATTATCATGTATTTGTTATTACTCATTTTTATTTATTATTTTCTTAAAAATATTCAATATTATATTATTTATATATTTTTGTATACAAAATTTAAAGCTATTTAATATTTGAATTAAATCATTATAATAAATAAATTAGTAGTAATTATAATATCTAATAATTACGTGAATATTAAAAATAAGATAAATAATAATTATTTTTATGTAGTTAAAATAATTTTTAATTAAATTTATAATAATAAATTTTGATAATATTATAAATTATCTTATGTTAGGTATACTTTTAGTTAAAATAGAAGAGGAGTAATTTGATAAAACTAAAGAGCAATTAATGTAAGTGGGAATATTCCTCTAACATCAAACTCAAATTAATAAAATTTCAAATTTTCTAACCAAAATCTAACATTATTTATTATTATGAAATTAGTTACTAATTAATTGGATTTTAAATTTTGGAAACCAAAATAATTCACGTAACCAATTTCAAAAAATCAATGACAGCATTGACTAAATTTGTTTGTAGCTATACTACCCATCACTTGCAAAAAGATAAACCTGGACGGCTAGTGGGGTCTCGCACAAGAAAAAGACTCATACCCGTGCACTATAATTGTTCACATCAATAATGCAGTACCTGATAGCAATCCGTGACTACAAAAATATCTTAAGATGTTAAGATAAGAAGAAAAAAAAACTCTAAAAGTCATTTGCCAAGAAGTTTGGCTTTTTTTTTTATATATATAACAAATGTTATTTGTATACCTTATTTTTCCCACACACCCTGGTAGATCCTTAATGCACATGTTGATAATAAAAAATAATTTATTAATTATTATTAAAAATAAATAATAATTTATTTAAATATATTTTATAGAAAATTAAGTATATGAATTTCTTTTGAAAATAAGTTAATAGATAAATAATTAAATAAATAAATAAAATATAAATATGTCATTCTATTTTATATTTTATTTTGAATATCATATTTATAAGGTTAAAAAAATCTCGACAGATAACCTTTAACTAATAATAAATAACCCATTTTATGAAAATTTTATATGTTTTGAAAGTTGAAATTATTGAATAATGAAAAAAATAAGTGAAACAGTGACGGATACAAAAATTTTTAGTAATGGGGGCATAGAAATTACATATATATAAAAATGATGTTTCATATAATTTTTATGTTAGTGTGGAGGCAAACTTAATAATATAATGGGGGGGCAAAATATATATACATATGCATACTTTTATAAAATTTTTGAGACTTTGGTGGGGCCATAACCCCCTCTTCTGTACAAATAGATCTGTCCCTGATGAGCCATGTATAGGGAAGAAAATGGGTATCCATTACAGATGGACATGCTCCTGCCCCCCATCTCCATCCCCATCCTGTCATGGGTCCCCATTTCCCAGTCCCCGTGGAAATTTGAATCCATGCGGGTATTCGTCGATATTAAAATAATCCAAAAAAGATAAAAGTTTTAAAAATACATTGAAATTTGAAACATAAACATCGTTAATAACAAATATTACTAATTCAACATAATCCAAATTAAAAATAAATATATATACATAATGCAAATACAATAAAGATAATTAATAAAAATGATGAAATGGATCTTTAAATAATTTATATAAATGGCGAATTGGCTAGATTCCATAGTGGGAGGACCTCATTCTTTGTCCCTGCCCTATTTAACAAATGTAGACTTCACCTCATCCCCATGAAGACTACACCTATCCTCATTCCTGTCCCTATTGCAAGCAATCCTGCGGTACCTAATTTAACAGCATTTTTTTTTTTTGTCATCCCAAGCCATTTACATATTTTTAATCAGTCAATTTTAAAATACATAGTACAAATAATCTGTTATAATTAGTAAGGAAAAGTCATAAATAATCATAATTTATGTAGTTTTTTTAACATTACATATGGACTGTAGTGTTAATTCATTATCAACTTCAAAAACATAATATAACAGCTTTTCATATAATTATATAATAGTTACACATGGTTAATAAAATTTTTATTAATTATAATATTTTTCTATGGTAATGTAATCATAATAGTTTTGTTATCATTAACTAATACTATAATAATTATACATATAAATTTTTAATGATATAACAACAGTTCATTTATCATTTTGTTTATATTACTTATTATTATTTCCATATTAAATAATTTTGATTGAGATATTTTGTAGAGTATTTTTATTGTGCTAATAGAAGAGAGATATGTTGAGATTATCAGAAGAGAGAAAATGTTCTGCCATTGATTTGTGAGAAACAAAAACTGAAAGAAAAAGCTGTTGCAACAGTGTTGAGTTTCAACATATACAGAGTACATTAAGCAGTAGCAAGATAGTTAGCATCTAACTGAATTGGTTTCGTTTCTAACTGATTGATTTGCTGAGCTGGCAAGCACTCTCCCTAACACCCCCCTCAAACTCAGAGCTAGTGAGGCACAAACTCTGAGTTTGGAACGCATGTAAGGGAATGCTATGGAGGAGACTGCTTTGGTGAGCACATCAGCAACTTGCTCTTGAAAGGGAATGTGACTCACATGAATTTGTTTCTTTAGTGCATTTTCTCTGACAAAGTGAAGGTCAAGTTCGAAGTGTTTGGACCTTTGATGTAGGATTGGATTTGCTGTCATCATCACAACGCTGAGGTTATCACAGTAGATGGTGGGAATTTGAGTTGTAGGCTGCTGTAATTCAAGTAAAATGGACTTTAACCAAGAGATTTCAACTATTGTGGCAGCTAGACTCCTATATTCTGCTTCTGTGCTGGACTGTGAGACAGAGGGCTACTTCATGGATGCCCAGGAAATAAGATTTCCACCATAGAAGATGCAGAAGCCAGTTGTTGAGCGTCGATCATCTAGATCAGATGCCCAATCAGCGTCACAAAAGGCTGAAAGGTTGAGATTATTGATGGGAATGATGGTGAGGCCATATGACTTTGTACCTTGAAGGTATCTTAGTATGCGTTTCACTGTATTCCAGTGACTTGTAAGAGGATGGTGCATAAATTGGCATACTTTGTTAATTGAAAATGCAATTTTAGGTCTGGTAATGGTGACATATTGTAGGGCACCTACAATGGACATATAAAAGGAGGGGTCTTCAAATGGTTCAGAACCATCTTTGGACAGCTTTAGACCTGAGGTCATTGGAGTAGGTGAGGGATTGCAATCTGCCATTTTGGCCTTCTAAAGAATATCTGAAATGTATTTGGATTGACAGAGGTGAAGTCCACCTTGAGTCAAAGTTGTGGCTTCTATGCCAAGGAAGTAGTGCAGCTTTCCTAGATCTTTGAGTGAAAAGGCAGTATTAAGTGTGACTATGAGGGATTGGATGGCAATATTAGAACTTCCTGTGATGATTACATCATCAACAAATACAAGCACATATAGTGTGTGCTGTGGAGTGGTTTGTATGAAGAGGGAAGAATCATACTTTGTAGAGGAGAATCCTAGGGAACGTAGGGTCATTTGTAGCTTTTCAAACCATGCTCGCGGGGCTTGTTTAAGTCCATAGAGTGCTTTGTTAAGCTTGCAGACTAGGTGTGGGTTGTTGGTGACAAAGCCTTCAGGCTGAGTCATGTAGACAGATTCTTCAAGATCACCATTAAGGAATGCATTGTTGAAGTCTATTTGATGTATAGGCCAACCTTTAGATACATCAATTGTAAGGATAACTCTTACAATTGTAGGTTTAACAACTGGGCTGAATGTTTCATGAAAATCAAACCCTTCTTGTTGATGGAATCCTTTTGCAACAAGTCTTGCCTTGTACTTATTGGGGGAGCCATCAACATTGTATTTACTCAAAACACCCATTTACATCCAATAGGTTCTCTGTCATGGGGTAGAGGGACAAGAGACCAGGTGTTATTTTTAAGGAGAGCCTGATATTCTTCTTCCATAGCTTTGAGCCATAAAGGATCTAGGAGAGCTTTCTTGACAGAGCTAGGTTCTAGTGTTGCTATAAGTGCTTTGGGCTTCACAATCCCATTCTTGGTTCTTGTAACCATGGGATGGTTGTTGGAGATAATGGGAGGACCAGTGCGTTGAGGAATATGTGATTGGAGAGGTTGAGCAGTAGGGATAAGATATCTTGTATTGCTTGAATCAAAAGGACTGTAATGCTGAATAGAGTTTGTTGACTGTGGGCCAACAGACTATGTGGAATTGCTTGCAGCAATGGGTGTGGTACCAGCTCCAATAATTGAAGTGGCATTAATGGCATGAGTTTCAGAGGCTTGTTTATCAACAGTAGGTGCTGAGTTTGCTAGTCCTAAGTCCCTGGAAGAATGTACAGTAATAGGATATGGTGCAACAGGTAAATAATGAAGCATATGTTCATAAGGACCGTTCAAGGGCATGAAAGTAGGGATGGAGGGAGGACAGGTACCGGTGAAAAATAGAGAGACATATGGGAATGATGTTTCATCAAAGATAATTTTCCTAGAGGTATACACTTTACCAGATTTTGCCAAACATTTGTATCCTTTGTAGTTATCATAGTAACCAAGAAAAATGCATTTTTCTGATTTGTAATCAAGTTTGTTTTGCATATAGGGTCTAAGAAGTGGGTAGCAAGCACACCCAAATGGTTTTAGGAAAGTGTAGTCAGGTGGTTTGTTAAATAATTTTTGATAAGGTGATATTTGGTCTAGGACAGGGGTGGGAAGTAAGTTAATAAGATGGGTGGCAGTGAGAAAAGCCTCTCCTTAATAGGATTTGGGTAATGAGGCATGTGCAAGAAGTGTTAGGCCCACTGAGGTGATATGCCTATGTTTACGCTCTACACTTCCATTTTGTTCATGAGTGTAAGGACAAGCTAGTCTATGGGCAATTCCATGTGTTCGAAGGAACTTAGCGTACACTAAGAATTCCTTAGCATTATCTGTTTGAACTACTTTAATCTTACTGTTGAGTTGGTTTTCAACTAGTGACTTGAACTGTAAAAAGATATCAAATGCCTGGGAGTTTTGATTGATTAGGTAAATCCATGTAAATCTAGTGCATGCATCAACAAAGCAAATATAATATCTAGCATCTGAGGTAGAGGGCAGAGGTGAAGGCCCCCAAATGTCAATGAAAATAAGTTCAAGGGGTTTTGAGTAAACAGTAGTAGAGGGTTTAAAAGGAAATTGATGATGTTTTCCAAGACAGCACGATTCACAGACATCAGAAATTTTATTTGAATCAGATTGTATTTTACAGAACTTTAGAACTTGATGCACCACCTTGCTAGAGGGATGCCCTAGCCTAACATGCCATAAATGAAAAGAGCTAGGTTCAACAGTTGCAGTATTATTTATAGAATTAGTGAAATGTACACTCTTATTTCTAATAGGAAAGAGTCTTTCTTGCTGGGAGTTATTCCTAACAATTGAGTGTAAATCAGGAAATGCATATAATCCATCTTTTTCAATGCCTTGGAGAAGTGTCACTTGAGTAGCCTGGGATTTGACAAAACAACTATTAGCATGAAATTGAAAATAGACATTATTTTCTTTGCAAAAGCAAGAGACACTGAGTAAATTTTTGGTTAGACCAGGGACATGTAGCAAATTGTCAAGTGAGAATAGAGTATTGAAGGAAGGGGAAAATAAAGTTGAACACCCATTATGCAAGATATTCATACCTGCGCCGTTTCCTACATGCACCATTTCCTGTCCTTCATAGCTTGATTTCACACTCAGATTTGAGGAGTCTAGAGTGAGATGTTGTGAGGCTCCAGAATCTGGATACCATAGTGGATCATAGGTTGTTTGTGGTGTGGTGATTATTGCTTGAGGAGAAGGTACCACTGTGGAGACCGGAGTTGCTAGATACGCTTGTGGTGAGGGTTCTTGAGCTTGTGGACTGTTGAAATTTGGAGCTGGTAGAGGCAGTGTACACTACAAAAAAATAAGCAAATAGTGGCAGTTGAATTAGGGCAGTTCTAAAGAACCGCCATAATTCAAGTAAATTAAGGCGGTTCTGCCAACCGCCATAATTTTGGTGACAAAATGGCAGTTAGAAGGCAAATTACGGCGGCTTGCCATTTCAGAAAAAAAAAAAGAAAGTAATGGGTTAAGGGTTCACTAACCCTTCCCCCTTCACAATACACAACATCCCCATTCCATTCACACCACAAACAACCCTCCCTCCACCTAACCTCTCTCCCGCTTTGCCCAACGTGCAGCCGGCGGCGGCCCCCCCACCGCCACTGTCACTCGCCCCCTTTCTCTCTTTCCTTTCACGGGAACCTCTCCGTTGCAACCTCCTTCCCTATCTCCTTCCGTCGCGTCGCGGCCCTGATCTTCGTGTGCCCCACCACCGTGAGCTTTTTGTCTCACCGCCTGATCCTCCGCGCCCCACAGTGCCAGCGAGCCCTCACCGCCACCAACCCTCTTCCTTCCACTTCGCGTTGCACCCAACACCTCGCGATCACCATCTCATCGCAACCGATAAAAGGATCGCTTAGCACAACAATATGATGAAGGTTTGTTATTGTTAATTCCTTCCATGAGTTGTTGATTTTCTCATTTTCTCTTATTTCTGATCTTTGATTCTTATGATAAAAGTTTATTAGATTTAGCTGAAAAATAGGTTGAAATTTTTGTTGGCCCTGTTTCGAATTGTTCTATGAAATGAGCTTATAATGTGTTTGATGAAATGTCCAAATCAGTGTTCTCCTCTCTTATGTTTGAATCCTTTCTTAGCCCCCACCTCCTATCACACTCCTTAACCCTTCCAATGCTTCTATTGGTGTGCTTGCTTACTTTTAAGCTGATTAGATTTTATTCACTTCATTATTACTATCTATTAGGAGGACAACAGAATAGAGAATGCTCTATTTTTATTATTTATATATCTATGTACATATGTGTGTGCTTTGGAATTGGATAACTAATTCATTGTTTGATTTGATAGTAAAGGCTCTCGAGATCTGCAGCAAATAGGTCAGACAACTAGAGTTAGGAGCTTACCTCATGTCGATGGTAACTATGTCTTACATGTGTAAATACCAAGTAAGTGGGTTGATTATGGTCTCCCCATTCTGATCATAAGTTTTCTTGAATCGTAGTCTTTGCTGGGATATTTAGTCACTAGTGTTTTCTTTGTGCATAATAATATCTCAAGTCAAGGAGCTTTGCAAGTGTTGTTAATAGCGGTGCATCTCTTTTCCTCTACATTTTATTGGTAATTAAGCAAAAGTATTGTTCATGTGATGTAGTAGGAAATGTACTGATGTAGTGAGCTTAGAATAAAAAGAAAACATAAATAAAGAAGATGAACTCCAAAATTGCTTTCAAGTGATGGATGATTGGTATTTGTTTAGCATGCCACCCAGGAAAACACTTGCATCACCCGATAAAAAAAAATGGAAATCATTGGGAGAACTATTCATCAATGGATAATATTGTACTTCATACTAAGCTGACCTTGTATAGGCATAGCAAAACTTGACTAACAAAACAAAGCATTGTCTAGGAACTTCCTAAAGCTAATATTCAAGTAGGACTAAAAATCTATCATAAATACCTTAAAATACCAAAATAATTAAATAACTTCTCTGAAAGAGTTTGTATGCTAGCTGCAATCAAATCATCAAACACCAAAATATCGTTATACTTGAAACCAATAATTTCTGGTATAAAATGACCTGAGAGAAACCCTTGCAGTCTATGAATTTATAATATGAATATGCATAATTATAATACACAAAATAATATTGTCTCTCCTTTGAATTTCCAATAAGATTGATGTCTTTAACATAAGCCTGTATTCAATAATTTCTACTTATGAAATTCTTTTGGATGAAGTTTAATTTCTATACTTGTTGTTGACATGGTATTCCTTTGTCTGTGTGTTTTAGTGAGCTACCAAAGTATGATGGATGATGTTTTTGTATCCTTTTTGTTGTATGTGCATTTATTAATTGTCAATGCTAAAAGATGAATGAAAACCACAGTGCTTGTTACCTATGAATGAAACTCACTGTGCTTGTTACCACTTAACTATCCCCTTTAGATATTGGGACACCACAGAAAAAGGATTACTTCCTCTGTGCGGAGACTCCTGGTGCAGCTAGAGCATGGGTGTCAACTTTATAGTAAGTTTGAATCCCACACTTACCTTTGGCAAAGCTTCAGCTGTCTATGTCTATCAACACTTGTTGAGTGTAAAAATTCAATGTACATTAGTTAAATTTAGATTATACATATCTATGCTTTTTCAATTATTGGTTAAAATATATCTTTGTCCTAGTTACTTAATTTGTTTTTGGCTTCTAAAATCTTTTTACTTTCCATTTTATGAAAATTTCAGACTCAAACTTGAAAAGCATATATTAGGTTAGGTTATATTTATAATTCACTCAAAAATAACATCAATTGTGGTTTGAGAATGCTTATTATTTCTCATTTCATAAGCTGTAATTCTGATATGGCAGCAAGTATGTCTATTATGTGCAATCTTTGCAAATTGAAAAACATCACATATAAGAAGAATAAGAAGGGATGACAGTTGTGTAACTAATCATGTAACAGAATAGGCTAGTTAGGGGGTTTAGGAGGGAAGTTACTGGTATTCATTAGAGGGCTTATCCTCTAGATGCTTTTGTCTAGTCATTTGCAACTCTCCTGAGTTTCCTTCTATTTATATTTCCTTTTTTATTTTTAGTTGTTTCTATCTATCTGATCTTGTCTACTATAAATGATTTTTTAAGTTCTTTATAGTAGAAGTGAAGAAACCTCCGAAGTAGGATTTCACTTGTAATATTTAGTCCTAGAATATTGGAAATATCACGGGCTTATCCATTTTAATTTTTTCTTTCAAGGAATATAGATTGAAAGGGAGAAAATATTTTGTAAATCAACATGTTAATGATAATTGATAGTATGACACATCCATTTTCTCTTATTGGTCTGCATATATTCTTTGGGACATCAATTATGGCATCCATATTAATTTTTAAATGAAATAGCAATATTAGTTCTAGAAATGTACTGAGGGCTATGATATGCTTTCTAATTTAAATAAGCTTGAATTCGAGCTTTCAACTCTAGATGATACCTTTTTATCATGTTTACCCTTGATTTTTGTTTCTTGGAAATGATGGGCTACTGCAACTTCATTATATTGCTCAGAATGTGGGAAAAAAGGACTTTCAATTAAGCCAAAGAGGGGTGATGCTTTACTTTTCTGGAACATGAGGCCATATGCAACTTTAGATTCACTACAAAAAAATTAGTAAATTGCGGCGGTTATTTTGGCAAATTGTGGCGGTCAAAACTGCCATTATTTACGAAAAATGGTGGTTCCCAGAACCGCCGTAATTACTAACGCCATTAGGTAAATTACGGCGGTTCAAAAAAACCGCCGCAATAAAAGTCCAAAATCGCCATAATTTATGGACATTGTGGCAGTTCAGAACCAGCAATTTGCGGCGGTTAAAAACGGCCACTTTTCCCTATGTTAATTACGGCGGTTGACCGCCATTTTTCTTTATCGTAAATTGCGGTGGTTGGCAGCCGCCACTTTTTCTAGCGTGAAATTTGAATGATTAATAGGTAAATTGTGGCAGTTTGTAACCGCCATTTTTCTATATCGTGAATTCTGGCAGCTTGAAAACTACCATTTTTTAACCGCTTTTTTTAGCGTGAAATATGAATGAATAGGTAAATTGTGGCGATTTGTAACCGTCACTTTTTCCTTGCGAATTCTAGCACCTTGAAAACTGCCGTTTTTCACTTAACAGTGAAGTGCATCTTGCTAGTGTTTTTCTATAGATTGAGGCGGTTATCAACCACCATTTTTTCCATTACAGTGTGACAATTCCATTTTATATAGAATTTTCAATCCATTATAAAACCCTGTTAATTATTATTTTTCTACTTGTAAATTTCACATTAAAAAAAATATACATATGATATAAACATGATAATATAATATCCAATAGAAAGATGCATTACTTAAATACAAAATGAATACTACACCTAGAAACATAAGTACTTATAAGTCTTAAAACAAAATAATCATTCCAAGTCATTTTGTACACCTAGAAGCATAAGTACTTACAAGTCTTAAAACAAAATAATCATTCCAAGTAATACACTAGTCACATCAGTAATTAATAAAAAGATCATGTCTGTGGACTCAAGTCATTAGTTGCTAGATTATTATTGCTTCCATCAGATGATCTTCTTATATCATTAGGTGATTCAGGCCCACTTCCTATATTACGTCCCTATAATAAAGATATATAAACTAATATAAGGCTAAATTAATAAATGATAAATTGAAAAGAAATAAATTATGCAAGCAGAAATAAATTGACAAATATTATGATTAAAAATTAGCAATCAGTAGTACTAATTAGTAATTATAAATCAACCATCATATGTAAGTCTGGAAAGCCTTTACCATGAACTTTCATGCATTTACAAGTGTTGTGATTGTCCCCACTTAAAATCATTGAGGTTATGCGCACTAGTAGAATAAATTTTAAACAACCTCATATACATTCTTTATATTAACTCAAGAATAAGAGGGTGCCACATAGAGTAAAATACTACCTTAAAAAGTGGATTAGGATTCTATGATAACTCTTTCTAGTGGTTTCACAACTAGATTGATTCATTGTGCAGTTCAATAGTGCTTGGCCCAGTAATGTGAGACCAAATTATTAGGACCACAAGTTGGAGGTTCCTTTGTTACATAGCCAAGTTGTGAGGGGTGACGTGGCTGTCGAACTCACTCAAATTAATCAGGCTCTGAAAATAAACTTGTAATATAGAGCAACCTGAATCGTTTCCCAAGGAATTCGCAATGAACTAATTCGCTCGATTGAAAATAGCAACAGAAACGAAAACAGGGGGGGTTGTTCAATTTCAATAGCAACAGATAACAGATAAAAGATAAAAATGAAATTAACAATTTAAAAGCAACCAACCCAGACTTGAGTTCCTAAAAATCCATCATTGGACCACTGAATTCGTGGTTGATCCTAACCAAATCGGAATCCCTGCATTCCATTAGAAAAACGAAACTACTAGATGATCACCTAGCATTTTATCAGAAACTCGGCATGTTCACTCATTCAACGTACAGTGCGCACTTAAACCCGTTTTGATTTTAAGCCCTTTCGATTAATCAACCTAAATGTTAAATCTAACATTCAACACCTCTTCCCTTAAATTATCCAGAATTGAAATACATAAGGGAAAAGAAAGAACGAACTCAATATGAGGCAAAAACGTCCTCTGGAATGGCAGAACTCAATTCATGGGTTGGTCGATTAGCTCCTTAGCCAACCATGGCAGAAATGAAAAACCGAAAAGAAAATAAAGAGAAACTTGAACAGTGCGAAAATTTTTAGAGAAAATAAGAGTTGGAATATGAAAAAATCCCAAAACACAGCACACACCCCTCTTCCTGTTTTCAGCTCTTAATAAAACAAAATAAAATAAAACGGTAGTCTCTCTGTTTTCCCACTCCTAAAATAAAATAAAATAAAATAAAATAAAATAAAATAAAATAAAATAAACCGGTTCAAAGGACAAAAACCGGTCCAAGCAAAAATCGAAACTATGGTTTTGGTCCCATGCAACTCGCTTGACATTTCATGATCGCTTTGTCGAATTTGGCCTTTAATTCGCACTAAAACAAAAGTTGTGATTAATTCCACTTAAAAGCCCAAAATCCAATTTAGACTGGAAACCAATAGTTAAACACTAAATAACCCCGAAATCATTATTCAATTGCAAAAATAAAGTGATAAAAAAAATCAATTATCAAATCCCCCCACACTTATCCTTTTGCACTCCGGGGCAAAATTAAAAACACAACAAAACATAAAGACTCAAAGATAAAGACTAAAGCATAGACCTCTCCTTTCTAACAATTGTCAAGAATGCAAAATTTGGACAGGGAACACAAAACTTCAAAAGATCAACCAACCAATCATGACAAAAATTTCTTCATCTCAGATTACAAAACATGGCAATTTCAATTGATGATGCTAATCACGCAAGATGGCCTCTCAAGGCATGCTCTCAATCAACCTCTCAAGTGTATAGGGTAGTAAGTGTATCACTCAAATTCCACTTCAACAAAACTGCCCTACCATAAGCTTGCTCAAATTCTACTTCTCTACTACTCAAAACACATGCATACACAAATCAAGAGGACTTATTATTCAAGGTTGTAATGGGGCTATGGGCAAGGTATGGACAAGGAATGAAAGGCTAAGCACCCAAGAAATTTAGAAGAGCATTAGTCAAGTAACACCAAGGTTTACAAACAATTACTTTTTTTTTTTTTGTTTTTTTGTTTTTGTTTTTTTTGTAACAGAGAACAGTTCTATATTTCATAACAAAACAACGAGAAACTAATACCAAATAACAATTGGCATCAAATAGCTCCCCCCCACACTTAAATTGTTGCACACCTGGGCAACCCCCACATTTAAACACAAACACTAAGGTGCAACCAATGCTCAATAAATGTCCAAGGTGCGGAATAAAATGGTTTTACACTTAGGCTTGTAATGTGGCTAAGACAAGGATGGTAATTAAGAGCACAAATGGACTAACCAACGGGGATATAATACAAGGGAAGGCTATCTGGCCAAAGTGGTAACTAAAAGAAAGAAGGCCTCTATCATATTCATGCATACAAGTGAAAAATGCAGTTTCAAAAAGATTAAGAGCAAGTTCTAGAGAACAGAATCATGAGCAGAAGCACACAAGAAAGAGCAGTCTGGGAAATATATTCCATTCACACAGGTCCAAAATCTCACAAAGTCAATACCAACACATGTTCAGCATCACAAGATCAACTACCAAGTCAGATAATCCAAAAGTCAAGAAATTTAGTCCAACAAAATGATCTATCAAAAACAAAATATCTAAGTCCAATAATACTATGTATAACTCAACAATTATCAGAAGGAGGGTGCAAACTGCATTATTTCCAAAATCCTTTTATTAACAGTCAAAGTTGAAATTAAAAGCTCAAAGAAAAAAAAATAGAGAAAAGGGAAAGAAAACTCCCTTAAGGAGGATATGTAGCATCGATGAGCTTAATATTTGTCTCCTCAGGTTCTTCTTTGAGGTCCCTCATAAAAATGCTTTAGGCGGTGTCCATTCACAATGAAAATCCTCCTGGTTTGTTCATCACATAACTCTACTGCACCATAAAGAAAGACATTAGTAATCACAAAAGGGCCATCCCATCTTGATCGAAGTTTACCAGGCATAAATTTAAGACGGGAGTTAAATAAAAGAACTTTCTGGCCCACAACAAACTCTTTTCTCAGGATGTGCTTATCATGAAATGCCTTTGTCTTTTCTTTGTATAAACGTGAACTCTCATAGGCATCCAATCTAAGCTCTTCCAGCTCTTGCAACTGCAGCTTCCTCTCCACCCCTGACTTGGCCAAATCCATGTTGCACTGCTTAATGGCCCAATATGCCTGATGCTCCAACTCTACCGGAAGATGACATGCCTTACCAAAAACAAGCCGAAAAGGAGACATCCCACCTGAGTCTTGTATGGCGCTTCGATATGCCCACAATGCATCATCTAGCCTCTTGCTCCAGTCTTTCCGGTTAGAGTTAACAGTTTTCTGAAGAATTTGCTTAATCTCTCTGTTCGAGATTTCAGCTTGGCCATTGGTACGTGGGATGGTATGTCGTGGCAACCTTGTGTATCACTCCATACTGTAATAAAGCACCCATGCTTCGATTCATGAAATGAGAGCCACAGTCGCGATAATAGCTCTAGGAACACCAAACTGCAGAAATGTGAGACGACAAAATCTTCAACAACAGCAGAATCATCAGTCCGGGTGGCTTTTGCCTCAACCCATTTTTGAAACATAATCAACGACTGACAATATGTAAGTAAAACCATGAGAAATGCAGAAATGGACCCATAAAATCAATACCTGCATATCAAAAACTTCACAAAAGCAAGTATGGGTTGTTGGGGCATCTCATGCCTACGGGAAATACTCCCTGTTCGTTGACAGTTCTCACATGACTTACAAAACATATGTGCATCATGAAACAAGGAAGGCCAAAATAAACCAGAATCTAGTACCTTCCTAGCAGTTCTTTGGGGTCCAAAGTGACCACCACAGGCAAAAGCATGGCAAAAATGCAAAATGGAATGAAACTCATTATCAGGTACACATCTCCTAATCACTTGGTCATTACAAAATCTCCATAAATAAGGGTCATCCCAAACATAGTATTTAGATTCACTTTTCAATTTCAGAGTCCGGGCCCTAGTGGAATCAGCAGGAAAAACACCAGCAACCAAATAATTTACCAAATCAGCATACCAGGGAAGCGTACCTTGTAGCTGTAAAAGCTGCTCATCAGGAAAATCATCCTGAATGGGAGAGAAGTCATAATGAGGAGTGACTCGACTCAAATGATCGGCTACTCAGTTCCGCTCCACTTCGCCTTAATCTCAATGTCGAACTCTTGGGCAACAACATCCACCGAATGAGCTGGGGCTTAGCATCCGCTTCTTCAAAAGATACTTTAAGGCTGCATGGTCAGAAAGACAGTAACTCTAGTATCTAGCAGATATGACCTAAATTTATCAAGTGCAAAAACAACTGCCAAAAGTTCTTTCTCAGTGGTTGTGTAATTGGGTGAAGCGTAATCCAAAGTCTTGGAGGCATAAGCAATGACATGAGGAGCCTTTTTGACTCGTTGAGCAAGAACAAAGACTACAAAGATAGTTGGAGGCATCACACATCAGCTCAAATGGAAAGACCAATCGGTGGTGGATCACGGAGTCGTGGTCGTGCAGCGCTTCAAATGGTTGAAGTGACTTACACTCATCATCAAACACAAAATCAGTGTCATCTTTGCAAAGTTTAGTCCAGGGTTGGGCAATCTTGCTGAAGTTTTGGATGAAGTGCGGTCGCAGAATCCTCGCATGACCAAGAAAGAACGCACTTCCCCATTTAAACAGGGGGTAAGGTAAAGTAGAAATAATATCTATCTTAGCAGGATCTACCTCAATGCCTTTCCTAGATACAATGTGTCCCAAAACTATCCCTGACTCAACCATGAAATGACATTTCTCAAAAATTCAACACAAGATTGTGGTCTCAATGCATTTATTCAAAATTCTAGCTAAATTACCCAAGCATGCATCAAAAGAAGACCCATAAGCAAGAAATCATCCATAAACACTTCCATGCAATCCTCTAAAAATTCAGAAAGATACTTACCATGCACATGAAGGTTCCGGTGCATTGCGAGTCCAAAGGGCATCCTTCTATATGCAAATGTTCCAAAGGGCATGTGAAGGTAGTCTTCTCTTGATCTTCACAATGTGGATTTGGAAGTAGCTGAGTAGCCATCCAAGAAACAATAGTGAGATTTACCGACCAACCGCTCCAACATTTGATCAATAAAGGGTAAAGGATAATGATCCTTGCGGGTGGCTGGTTGAGCTTCTGTAGTCTATCTGAGACTCTCCAATGCTTTTGAGCTCTTGTGGAATTAGCTCATTCTTTCCTGGTTGGCCACAACAATACCCGCATTTTTTAGGAACTACCTCGAATCGGGCTAACCCATTGGGCATGTCTGAGATGGGATAGATAATGCCGCCTTGCAAGAGCTTTAGTCACTTCCTTCTTCACCACATCCAAAATAAGGGGATTCAGGCGCCTCTGAGGTTGTCTCACTGGCTTAGCACCTTCTTCCAATGAAATTCGATGCATGCACATGGAAGGGCTAATACCAACAATGTCAGCTAAGGTCCACCCAATCGCCTTCTTATTTGCCTTCAATAATCTCAGCAGTTGTTCTTCTTGATCAGGTAGAAGGTTCCTTGCCACAATGACCGCAGCGCTCATTCTCCTCCAAGAAGGCATATTTCAAGTGATCAGGCAAAGATTTCAGCTCCAACTTAGGTGGTTGTTCAGTAGATGGAAGAAGGTTAGCAGATTGCACCAACTCTGCAGCATGTGCATCATTTGAACCTGTAGTGCCTGAAAATAAATTCAAAAGATCTAGATTCTTCCCAGATGGCACATTAAAATTATCAGCAACATCAACATCACTATGAAGTGCATCACAAAAATTAGAAAAACATGAAAAATTAGTACAAATAAGACACCATTCGTTGTGACTACAACCACACACCACAGTGTCATTAACAGATGCAAAATCTGGATAATCTGCACACAACTCAGCATAAGCATCATCAACCACATCATCAATCGCATCAATGCACAAAACTGAATGCTCCTCTCTAGGGTGTTTCATGGCATCAAAAATATTAAAATGCACAATACTATCACCAAATTCCATGGAAAGAGTACCAGAATGCACATCTATCTTGGTCCTAGCTGTTTTCAAGAAAGGTTTCCCAAGAATAATTGGGGGTCCATTGCTAGGAGACTCACCTTCCATCTCTAAAATGTAAAAATCAGCAGGAAATATCAATTCATTAACTCTAACCAGAACATCCTCAATCAAACCAGCAGGGTGAGCATTACTCCTATTAGCTAACTGAATGACAACACCAGTAGCACGCAAAGGACCAAGACCAAGAGAATTATAAACAGATTCAGGCATGACATTTATGGAAGCACCTAAGTCTAGCATGCAATCAGAAAATTTACAATTTCCAATAATGCAAGGAATAGTAAATGTCCCTGGATCTTTGCACTTCTTAGGCATGAAATTTGGATGAGTCTTGACATTTCGACTCAAGCTCACTCGCTCATTCCCTTGTAGTCGCCTCTTGTTGGTGCACAACTCCTTCAGAAATTTGGCATATTTGGGAATCTGCTTGATCGCATCTAAGAGAGGAATGTTGACTTCAACTTTTCTGAATGTCTCAAGGATCTCCTTCTCTTGTGCTTTCTCCGCTAACTTTTTGGATGGAATGGCTCTTCGAGGGAAAGGTAGAGGATGGAAATTTCTGATCAACGCCTTGATTCAGTGTTTCATTGCTCCCCTTTTAAGGGTTGGTTAAACCACTGACTTGCTTGGGCTCCTCTAGTTGCTTTCGGACCTTAGGGATATAGCTGTGACATTCCCGCTTCTGGATTGGGAATTGTCTGGGAAGGAAGAGACTCTTGGATCCCTGGGGTTGCAAGGTTGGTTCAATGAAGTTGCTAATCGCCCAATTTGAGTTTGCAAATTAATTGAAGATTCTGTTTCTTTGGTCGGAATTGCAACCTGCTTGTTGCAAGTTGCTTCACCAAATCTTCCAATGAGGGACCACTATCGCTAGTGCATTGTTGCACCGTGGTCAGCTGTACCTTGGTGGTGGAGAGTGCATCGTTGGACATTACGCCTTTCTTTGTGCATAATTACCGCCTCTGTGAATGCTGGTTCTGGTTCCACACGAAATTTGGATGATCTCTCCCCAGATTGAAAGTATTGGAATACGGATTATGTCATTGTCGCCGATACTATGGTTTTCGGGAAAAACTCCCACACAGACTCATGATTGGTCTTGAGAGCTGCTTTCTTGCAAACATCCGTGGACTGGAGTGGATCATAGGGTAGGAGCATGCATTTGTGTCACGCCATTGCCTTACCAATGAGGTCAATTCATCTAGTCCGCTTTTCCGCCTCTGTTGGTGCATCGGACACTACATCGCTGGTTTACGGGCACTATGATGTTGGGTACAGGGTGCTTGAATTGAGAACACTTGACCCTTCTTGTTTGCTCTAGTGCCAAATTGTGAGAATTAGCCGCCATGTTTGCTATCAATTGTCCTGGGCGGAGTGTGTCTTATCAACCAAAGCTCCACCACTAGTTTGCATCCACCATATTTCGTCCATGGGCACAAGCCCTCATAGAAATATACTATCGAATCGGTCAATTGACTATCGGTGGTGTGGACAACTCGAACATAACCTCTTGAACCTCTCCCAATATTCATGCAAATTCTCTCCATTCACTTGCCTTATCCCACATATCTCTTTTCTGATTGCAGTTGGCTCTTGAGGGAAAAATTTCTCCAGAAACAATCTCTTCATGTCATTCCAGCTTGTAATAGATGAGGGTTGGAGGTAATACAACCAGTCTTTAGCTCCACCATCTAAAGAGAAAGGAAAAGCTCTTAATTTAATGTCATTTCCTCATCAATTCCTTGCGCCTTCATTGTGCTGCAAACCACATGGAACTCCTTCAAATGCTTATGTGGATCCTCACCTGCAAGACCATGAAACTTTAAGCAAATGGATAAGCCGATTTAAGTTCAAAGTCAAACTTCAAGATTAGGATATTGGATGCATAAAGGCTGATAATTAACATCAGTCATGACCAATTCCTTCAATGTCCGATTTTCCATGTTATCAGAGAAATGAAAACTAACGGATGCAGAATGGGAATCAATCGAATCAGTATGCTCAAAATGCTCGATTATCAATTGTATGACTTAGCCTAGAAACCCTTTGAGCAAGATGCAATGTTCTCTCTATCTCGGGATCAAAAGCTAACTGTGTCATTACTACTACTCCTAGTCATACAGCAGCATAAGGAAAACTAGGCAGAAACATGAAATAAACCAAAATAAAATCTAAAACACTATCAAATGAATTTTAAAAATTAAACAAACACCACAGCAAAATTATAAAATGTATTTATGATTTTCTGTAATTTTTTGATGATTTTTAAAAATCATGAAATTGAAAAAAAATTAAAAAAGTGGTCTAAACGATGGAATTTGGCAAAATTCCACCCTACATCAGCCACCTACTCCGTAGGAGCCTGAAAAATATTCCTTGATTTTTTTCTCAGCTCCTGACCAATTTTCGTGAGTAATCTGAGATAGTTGTTAAACCGAAAAAAAAATACAGCAACAAAAAGAAACCGAAAAAAAAAAATACAGCAACTAAGCTATGCTATGCAACATGTGATATGATGAATTTATTCTACTGTATTATGCAGCAATCAAGGTCAGAGGACAATGCGAATTCCCCGGCAACGGCGCCAAAATTTGACGTGGCTGTCGAACTCACTCAAATTAATCAGGCTCAAAATAAACTTGTAATATAGAGCAACCTCAATCGCTTTCCCAAGGAATCGCAATGAACCAATTATTGATTGAAAATAGCAACGTAAACGAAAAGGGGTTGTTCAATTTCAATAGCAACAGGATAACAAATAAAGATAAAAACGAAATTAACAATTTAAAAGCAACCAACCAGGACTTGAGTTCCTAAAATCCATCATTGGACCACTGAATTCGTGGTTGATCCTAACCAAATCGAATCCCTGCATTCAATTAGAAAACGAAACTACTAGATGATCACCTAGCATTTTATCGAGAAACTCGTGTTCACTCATTCAACGACAAAGGCGCACTTAAACCCGCTTTGATTTTAAGCCCTTTCGATTAATCAACCTAAATGTTAAATCTAACATTCAACACCTCTTCCCTTAAATTATCGAATCGAAATACATAAGGAAAAGAAAGAACGAACTCAATATGAGGCAAAAACGCCCTACGGAATGGCGGAACTCAATTAGTGGTTGGTCGATTAGCTCCTTAGCCAACCATGGCAGAAATGAAAAACCGAAAAGAAAATAAAGAGAAACTTGAACAGTGCGAAAATTTTTAGAGAAAATAAGAGTTGGAATATGAAAAAATCCCAAAACACAGCACACACCCCTCTTCCTGTTTTCAGCTCTTAATAAAACAAAATAAAATAAAACGGTAGCCTCTCTGTTTTCCCACTCCTAAAATAAAATAAAATAAAATAAACCGGTTCAAAGGACAAAAACCGGTCCAAGCAAAAATCGAAACTATGGTTTTGGTCCCATGCAACTACCTTGACAAAGATTTCATGACTGCTTTGTCCGAATTTGGCCTTTAATAGGGCACCTGAAACAAAAGTTGTGATTAATTCCACTTAAAAGCCCAAAATCCAATTTAGACCGGAAACCAATAGTTAAACACTAAATAACCCCGAAATTATTATTCAATTGCAAAAATAAAGTGATAAAAATAATCAATTATCAAGGGGTATCTGAACCTTTCTGTTCTAGAAAAATGCAATTTTGGGGCTGGTCAGCCATATGGGTAATAATTTTTCATAAAGGCAACTAGCTAGCTGCCACCAATTCTCCTACTTTGTCTTGTTTTCTAAAGCTCTCTCCCTGATTCTATACTATATGTAGGTGAGCCCTTTCTGTCCACTCCTCAACCAAAACTTCTCTTCCAAGCACCTTTCTATCTTAAAGAAACCACGTTATATAATTACCAATATCCCTTGGAAAATTTCAAACAAATTTACCTATACACGTATATTGTAACGAAACATAAAATAAGGAAATTGTCACATAAATGATAAAAAGGAGGATCTGATTCGATGGACTAAGATGGGGTGGCAGGTATATAATATATATAACTATATATGTCATGCTGAGTCTTTGAAAAAAAAAAGTTCTGGTCTATACATAAACTATGGATACCCTTGTGAGAAGCAGTAGTTAGCTAAATTTGCCACTGATTCATATAAAATACTAAAATAGTTTATATACCTGTGAAGTGGCATCAGGAAATAATGCTGCTATCTCTGCCGGCATTCACCCTCCTTCCTTCATAGCTATGTAGGCACATAATGCTTGCATTTGTGATTCCATTGTAACCATCTTTTGCTTTAATTCTTGAGAGGATGAACTAGCACCATTGCCACCACATGAACTCATGTTCATACTGCCAATACAAGTTGTGGTACGGTTGAAAGCCACAGTAGGAACCACTCCTATGCCGAATCCTCGAACACGTCCAGGATGTTCTTTTCCAAAAACCTCTCCAATTGCATCAGTTGGAGAAATCTCAAATCCTTTTTCCAAATTTTGACTCATATAATCATCAATTTTCTCCTACAAGAATCACCAACAAAAGGAGAATAGTTTGTAAAAATTTTCTACTACATAATTAAACTAATTGATATAGTCAAAGGAAAACCTAGTGTCTTTTCTCATAGCTAAAGTACCAAACCACCATCATTCATTGTGGAAAAGAAAAAGAAAATTGAATTACAACAGCACTAGTTTAAAATAATTGGTCAAAATCATGAATATAGAGAAATCAAAAGTATCTACTGGCAGAGAAAATGAGAATGATGCAAGCCTGCATATAGTTTCAATTCCATTGAGACCGCATACAATCACAATTCTAATTGAGAGTTTAGGGGATAAACAGGAATTGGCCTGCACTAAGCTATGATAAAAAACACATGCCTCTAGGAAAACAAGCAAGTAATAGAAGCTCCACGTAGGCATATCATTACCATTTTATTTAATTACTTATTTTAACACTAATTTATTAGCTTAGAAAAAACCTTCAAGTTTGTTTTTAAGTCTCAATTTTCAACTTCTTACCTTTTCCCAATCAACCAAATCTTCTCATATATGTTCCTTCCAACAAATAAGACAATGAAAAAGTTCTCTGCCAACTCTCACTTCAAATAAAAAAGAATATCAAACTATACTGCAGATGCAAAGTGCTGCTATATGTATGAATATTTATCCACACAAACTTAACACAATTACTCTTTGGAGGCTCTCTTTATATATAAAAAATAAACAGTGGCATTTTTTGTTTCTGGCTCATTAATATTATGGCATAAATATATCAAGTGGTATATATGTTGTGTCATCCTCTATTATCCTTTTCATGTTTGGTTAGTGGCATGGATAACATCAAAAAGAAATGGCTGAAGATTCCTCCACAAACAATATTGGCTTATAAGGCTACATATCCATCGTTCATATGAAACATAAAAGACAGAATGCTATTTGATTAACATATATACATGCACCATACTTATTTCTAAGGTTTTTCAATCTATGGATATAGTCTCAGTTTGCTATATATATATACCAAACCACCAATTGTAAGCAACATGAAATGAGAAATAAACAAACAATCAGAGCTAATACAAGATAACAATTAGTAACTTTTTGGAGAAGATGCTACAAGTGGAAGCAAATAGTAGGCCCTGATCACTCAAGTGTTTTAGCTCACAACTAAAATCTGAGCAATAATCATTAACATGATAGCTACCTAGTTGAAAAATGTACAAATAGGATAGGTTCTATGGTCACTCAAGTGTTTCAAACATGTACAGCTAATATAGAAGATAATAACTCTATGGTTATATAGAAGGTGTACAAATAGGATAGGTTCTATTTTCATAGCTAATATTTCAAACAACCAAAAGTGAGATATACTCCTTTTAGCATTCTTAAATTTGTATTTAATTGTACTAGGCAGAAAGTGGGTTCTTATTGTTCTTACAGGACAAACACATGGAATATGGAATGTGGAATATGGCCTAAGCATTTGGCAACAGAGCAGTTCAACCATAGAGGACATTTTTTGACAATCTGTATAATAAATAAATCAACAAACAAAAAGATTATGAATAGATTTGTTAACATGAACAAAAACACCAGTTCTGCAGAAAAATATAAACAAAAGCAGATTTCAGTTCCCGGAGAATCTTGAGCGCATCAGGCACTGACCTGGGGTTCGGAAACTAATAAGAAACTACTAAACCAAAGAAAATAAATACTCTACAGTGATTTATGCTGAACCAATTATTGTTGTACTTGTGATGAAGTAAACCAAAGGAAATTAGGAAGAAAATAAGAGAAGAAAAATTATATTTACCGCTATATCTCTTGCCTCCTCATTTACATAGTTCCCATCCTTTTTTTTGTGGTTTAACTTCCATAGTTCACCTCGACCAACCTCTCTTCTAGTCTCATCCATCTAATAATTTTTAACATAAGGTAAAAATCAATTATTCAATAATGGTACAAAAAATGCAAATTATAACTTGAAGATAAAAAAGTCATTAACTACCAATTCAGCTCTTCTCCGTGCCAAACTCTTTGCACCAGTAGTATGTGGAATGGTTTATTTGCTACGAATCACTTGATTTCTCTTGCAAAGCTCCTACAAATGAAGTTATATAAGCTTCAACAATTTAATAACAATTAATTTATAATTAATAATAAAGTGAGTACCTTAGTGGACGGCTTCAAGCGGTAATCTACAAATAAAGCCCATTGATCCTCATTGATACCTTTTGGCACATTTCTGATGTTCTCATTTCTGCTCAACCTTGGATCATAGGACTTATTCCATAATTTCAGCCTATGCTCCTTCCACTTTTTGCTAATAGATTGCTTTAAATAATGCTTTACTTTCTCATCATTTTGCTTGAAGGAAAAGTTAGCCTTCATATAGAAAAAAGAGAAAGAATGATAGCTTATTATGTTTTACACTTGTAACATCTAAAAAGGACATAAATTAGAGGGATGGTTGATTATCATACCATAAAAAAAGTATTCCATTTGATCTCAAAATAACTAGCTGGCATTTTTTTCCAACTTTCAAAACTGATGGGAAAAAGAAGGCAATCCTTAGCCATTTGCCCACACACTCCAGCAAGAAGCCCAGCTGCTTCTCCTATTGGCGAACTAAATCCATCACAGTCCACTACTATTCATAGGTTGTCGTCAATGTTGCTTATATCTTTGACCGTCATCTGACGCTTTGTAATTACCTCATTTTCATCTAGAACAAATATCAATTGGGTTAATTAACCAAATTACATAAAAAAGAATAAATACTTATGTTAATTTACATATGTACATACCTATGACATCTACCCACCAATAATGGCTAGATTTATGTCCAGGATGATGTGTAACTGTAGATGAACCTTCACCATGTACAGGTTGTGAACTGGCTGGATTAGATGATTGTGAATTTGTTGGAGTAGCTGATGTTGAAGGACAAGCAGTTGATGTTGAAGGACAATCATCTGATGTTTGTGGCTGTTTCAATGTTTTTGTAGTCTATAATTAGTGTTACTATTAAATTATAAAAAAAATGAGGAATAGTGAGGAAAATGGATCACTTCATCACCGACAAGAGGAGACATGTTGGCGACACGGCTGGACCTTCTCACCTTAACCACCTCCTCCTCAATTGTGGAAGATTTCATGCGCTTTAGCTGAAATGCAAACTTAGTGAGTGAGTAAGGCGGGGAAATAAATGAAAAATGACTTAAATGAGGGAGAGAGAGAAACAAATATACCGGTGGGGATGTGATTTTGGAAGAGGAAGAGTTATGAAGGGCTTGAGAAAGCAAAGGGAGATTGAGTGCCTCCAATCTTTGCCTATTCTCCTCCATTCTTTGGCGTCGACCCTCTTCGTGCGCCTCCGCCATCTTTCACTTTCACATTAAAAGCAATTAATATGTGCTAAAAAAATATGCATATATTAGAAACATTTATATAAGTCTAAGATATAAGCTAATTCATCCAGCTAACACATAAAGAATGAAGAGTTGAATATGATCATCAAAGTACCAGAAAACTAGTGAGTATCTACTATTATTGTATGTTTTGCTATAATAAACATAGAAGATATTGACTCAAATGAGAAGAAAGAAATGCAGCAGGAAGAATGATATCATTTTAACAAACAAAACAAATATTCAACATCCATAGTTAAGTCTTCAAATTTTGAAGGGAAAAAGTAAGTACCTATGTTCATTATATTAACTATTCTAACATATGCTCATCTTCTCCATCCTCATCTCCAACATTCGACTCACTTAATAGATCATCTTCTGCATCCTCTCTCAACAATGGTAGATCACTAACACCTTCAAACAATTTATCTAGGTCTTGCTTTGGGCACGGCTCAATCTCATAAACTTCATTATCTCCTTCTTCTCCCATATCATAGAAATCCCTTAGACTCAAAGGCACAACAACACTCCATTCTTTATTCACCTCATCATCCACATAAAATACCATTTGAGCTTGGGAAGCTTCAATGTATGGATCATGGTCTTCATGATCACCGGTGTGAATCAGTCGTGAAAAATTAACAAAAGTAAAACCCCATGTATCCTTTCTATACCCTCTTTCCCTAGTGGTGTCGGCCCATTTACATTTAAAGAGTATAACCCGAAATCAACCATAGTATTTTAGCTCAATGATGTCTTCTAACTAGCCATAGTAAGCCAAATCTGCTTGCCTTACATTTCCATCAACACTACTAGCAACACAAGTTGTAGAAGAAGTTAGAAAAACTCCATTATTTTGGGTTTTTAACCCATGATCTCGAGCGGTAGTACGAAATTTGAACCCATTAATATTATATGCAGAAAGCCTTCTAGCAAGTTGTGTTGGACCATTTGCTAGATACTTCAAATCATCTGACATAGTGCTCACAATGTCCGGGTTCATAATCTACAACAATAGAAATATTAGCCATAATGAAATCTTGTGAACATTTTTCAACACAATGTCATCACATTTTTCACCTACCTTTTGAGGAAACCAATCAATAAATTCCTTGTTCACTATTTTCTCTATTTCTGTAGCTGATGGTCGTCGACCCCTAGACCGCCTTCATACAAAATCCTTAAATTCAATGTGCAAATAATTAAAATTAGAATTATATCTCCAAAGAAATAGTTTCAAGATAATCCTAAGTGTCATATGGAGTTTGCCTAGATACTCATTCAATATATGGCTTGACTTGCAGACAATTTAGCAGAACATATCGATGTGCTTGCCTTTTCTCCATATCTGATAATTGAAAATTTGAGAAAGCTTCGATTGCTTTGCCCATTGGTGGAAAAATAAAACCCACATGTGAAGAGTGTGTATGATCAGGATTATCATCAACACGCATTGGCCTATTGATTCGTGTCTCAATCCCTTCTATATAGTGAGAGCAAAAGGTAAGAACCTCTTCAGCTAGGTATCCTTCAGCTATGGAACCTTCTGGTTGAGCTTTATTTCATACATAGGACTTTAAATGTCCTAAATACCTAAGCAAAAGATGGAAAATTAATGAAAAGGACAAAACTTAATTAATTTTTAACTTTAAACGATAAACTCTAATAATTGAATAGGATATTTACCTTTCAATAGGATACATCCACCGATAATGTACTGGCCCTACAAGTTTTGCTTCATCAACTAGATGGAAAGTTAAATGAACCATGATTGTAAAGAATGAGGGAGGGAATAACATTTCCAAGTGGCAAAGGGTGAGAACAATTCGAGGTCGAAGGTTGTCAAGATCTAAGAGACTTATGCTTTTGGAACATAGCCGTCGGAAAAATGAACATAACTCTATAAGCACTCCAATAACTTTTTCTAGCAATAGATGACGTATGGCTATTGGTAATAGTTGCTGCATAAGAACATGGCAGTCATGACTCTTCAGTCCAAAGAGTTTTCGTTGCTTCAAGTCAACACACCTTGAAATATTACTTGAGTATCCATCTGCACTCTGACATTCTTTAAAGTTCACAAGAATATGTCTTTATTTGCATTTGACATTGTAAATAACGATGGGCGATATTTTCCATTCTCATCTAGCCAAAGCTCTTTTCTTATACCCATTTCTCTGAGATCCTTATGAGCTTTAAGATTGTCTTTTGATCTCTCAGTCTCATTGAGCAAAGTGTATAATACATTATCACATACATTTTTTTCAATGTACATGACATCTAGATTATGTCGTAACAAATTAGATTCCCAATAAGGAAGATAAAAAAATATGCTTTTCTTCCTCCACTGTCCTAATCCATCTCCAACAATGAATTTTTCTCGAACTCTTTTTCCCTTATCATTTGACAATAATGTTTTCCCAAATACAACATTGATTCCTTCAAGTTGTTTCAATATTTATGATCCTGACGGTGCTATAGGTGGATTCCTCTGATCAATTGTCCCATTAAAATGAGTTTGATTCAATCTAAATTTATGGCCCCTTTCTAGAAAATGACGATGACCCATAAAACACCATTTTCCACTATGTCTCAAGCTATGTGAGTCTGTGTCAAAATTACATGTGGGGCAGGCAAGACTAGTGTGTGTGTTCCACCCAGATAAGGTACCAAGACCAGGAAAATCACTAATTGTCCACATTAGAGCTGCTCGCATCCTAAACATTTCATTCTTTGAAGAATCTAAAGTTTGCACCCCATCAAACCACAACTCCCTTAATTCTTTGATCAGAGGTTGTAAGTACACATCTATGTTATTCCCGGGCATTTGTTTTCCAGGAATAATCATTGAAAGGATGAGTTAAGTTTGCTTCATGCATTCCCATGGAGGCCGATTGTAAGGGATAAGAACCACCGGCCAAATGCTATAGTTTGTACTCATGGCTCCAAATGGGTTGAAACCATCATAAGCTAGGCCAAGTCGTACATTTCGGGGATCAACAGCAAACTCTGGATGAATCAAGTCAAATGTCTTCCAAGCTTTAGAATCCCTTGGGTGTCTCATCATTTCATCTTGGTTACCCTCCAAAACATGCCATCTCATTGACTCTGCAGTTTTAGAACACATAAATAATCTTTGCAATCTCGCCTTTAGTGGAAAGTATCGCAAGATCTTTGTAGGTTTCTTCTTCTTGTTATCCTTCCACTTAGATGTCTTGCATCTTTTGCACTCTTACAAGTCTTCATCTTCCCCCCAATATAGCATACAATCATTTGGGCAAGCCGGTATCTTGGTGTAATTAAGACCAAGTTTATTAATGGTTTTCTTGGCTTCATAGAACGAACTAGGAATCTTTGCAGATTCAAAGGCATCTTTTAATAATTCTAGAATCATAGTCATTGCCTTGTCACTCATTCCATACAAGCACTTTATGTGATACAATTTTATCAAGAAAGACAATTTTGAATACTTTGTCCAACCTTCATACAATTGTTGATTACCATCTTTCAACAAGTCATAAAATTCTATATTTTCTTCATTATGCTCTTCATTTGGAGTTTGATCCCCATCTAAAGGATCAGGAGAAAGAACAGGTTCATCTTGGTTGTGTCTAACAAACCCAAATGCATGATCATAGTTTCCATTGGATTTTGACATTGCAAAGCATCTGCTATGACATGTGTGTTTTCAAAACCCTCAAACTCAACTACATTTGACATTTCACCATCCCAATGCCAAAATTTGTAGTTTTTAGGAAAATGCTTACAAGTCAGGTGTTCTTAAACTATATCTTTTGTTTGCCACTTACTAAAACCACACTTTGGACAAGGACACTTGATCTCACGACCCCCAATAGATTGATGCTGAAATGCAAAATCTAAAAACTTCTTCAACCCATTTGCATATTCAAGTGTGTTTTGAGGTTTATCAATCCAAGATTTATCGATTGGCATGATTGGTGAGCAACACCAATAGATAGCAAATGAAAAGCCTAAACATAGAACATGGGCATAAAAAAGATGTTTCAAAATAACAAAAGATAGCACAAGTTCAAAACAAATCATTCGTATTAAAGATAGCACAACAGGACATGGCAATATAGTCAGGCAGGGGAGAACATAAATCATTCATATTTAAGGGTAAGGGATTACATCTTTTCAATTAAACAACATGCTAACAATGCAAGATTTATCAAGAGGTCAAATACACATAAATCAAATAAGTAATCAAAGGTCTTAGAGACCATGCAAGATTTATGTATGTTCTGTGGTGGATCTTGAAGAAAATTTTTAAGGAGCCAAAAGTTGAATATGTAAATTAGATTGAGTTGATGGTTAAGTTTAAACTTATCTAGAAGTCACATAACCAATGCAACCAAAAACAGTTTCAGTATACCTCCAACTTGTCCTTGGAACACTTGTGATTTTTTGGAAGTGTGCAGAATTCCTCTATCAAACGGAATCACTCACCAACATTTTCAGGGAGAGACAAAATTAGATGCAACCTTGATGCTTGACTGAAAAAGAAGGATGCATATGGTAAGTGTTTACATGGCCAATATGTTACACGTTTGGCACCAAAGAGGAAGCAACCTCTTCCATTCAAAACTTGCTACATAAGACATAGGAAAACTAATCCTCTATTATTCAACCATTTAAAGTTTGGATAAACAAGTCACTAATTAATTTAGTTTAATAATAATTCATCTCAACTAATTATATACACAAGAGGTACAAAACTTTCTGTTAAGCATTTAACATAGATGAGCCAAAACTCGGCTTCTCATGTTCCAGCAACCAAATTAATCTAATTGACTTTTGAGCTTCATGGCACTCACTTCTCATAACAAATAAATTTATTTTTGTGATATTTGATAGTAATACCATTCAAATATAGGGGATTAAACTCACGCAAGCATATAAACCAACACCATAAATACATTAAAGATGAGATTAATCCGCCATGAAAGTTCATCATATGAAAGTCCCTCATACCTTCAGGTTTCTGACTTAGTGAGGCCAACCCGTTGGAATAAAAACAGCTTCTCCCAACTTTTGAATAAAAGTCCAAGGCTCAATTCCTATAAGAAAATAACTATCAACATACGCTTGCAATTTAACCAATCAAAAGGAAGCTCAAGCCAACAAAAGAAAGAGACCAAGGTTCAAACAAGGGTAGCCTTCAACTTTGTGGAAGGAATTCTCTAATATGTGAGAACCTTAAAAATAGTTAAATGGACAAGTTATGCAAAGTAGAGAGATGATAATAGTGCAATTTCTCATCCAAACAACCTCCCAAAACCAAATGCAAGAACCATCATCAAAGCCAAAAGAAACCAATGGTCTGCACCAATGTCAATTGCAAATTAATGGGTGCTGAACTTAATTCAAGAAGCACTGATGCACCATTTGTGTGAACCAATACAAAAGATGGCGCCAACTCTTCACAAAGAAAATAATTTAACTAGAACTTGTTAGTTAAAAGCAGAGATACAAAGCAATGGAACTGGCTTTTACTTCTTGGGCATAGCTTAGGCAGTTGGTGAGTCAAGAATTAGGATTTAGTAGAGTTCAACTAAGCTAGCCTATTGGATTCTCAGCCAGAAAAACATTCCAACCCTTCACAAATATCCTAACAGAATTTTAGCCTATCACCCCAAGCACAAATTTGCCAATCTCTAACAGGATAAGCAACACTCACCTTATGATCAGCACCATCACTCCCAAGATGTTGGGGAAAACAATCCCCTCTACCCCAAACCAATCTCAACTTTTAAAATACAGCAATCTATGTACATTTGAAGAGTATAAGTTGCATTTCTCGTTAGTGGAAGCTACACCAAACTAGTGGGAATCAAAGTGGAAAAATGATATGAACATTTAAATTGACTATTTAAAAAAAAAAAAAGGCAAATCAGTCAAGCTTCCATCTAAACAAAAGAACATCCATAAACCACTAAGATCAAGGTATTAATTTCATCCAGAAAGCAAACCAATTCCTCAGGTTCAACCAAAAAATAATCATGAGAGAAATCAGGCATTTCAATCGAAGAAAAAATTGAAACTTACACTAACACGAAAACAAATAAAATAAAAACAAAATCAGAAACAAAGATGCACCGCTTTGTGAGAGAAAATTCAGAGTTGCCCGGTGAACAAGGGTTTGACGTAGGAATAGGGTCGAAGAGGACCTCGATCTCGTGGTGGGTTAGGGTGAAGAGAGTTGTAGGAGCAGATTGGATCTACCCATTTCGGTTGTGGGAAATCGAAGCAGATTGGGTTTACCTTCAGTGACACAAGCTGCTGTAACTCCCAGCGAGCTACCCCAACTTCACCAGCACCAGCCAAGAAGAGCACGCCACCAGCAAGCCAAAGACGCCTTCCGAAGCAGATTGGGTGTAGCTTCAGCTTGGTTCACGGAGCGTTCGCGAGTGGCCAGAGCAGAATGGTTCCTGGAGTATTCGCGAGCGGCCAGAGCAGAATGGTTCACAGAGTGATCACGAGCGGCTAGACCAGAATGGATTGTTCGCGAGTGCCCCGAAAGATGAACCGAACAATGAAAGAGGGAGCGGGGAGCGTGAACCGAAGGATGAAAGATAGAGGGGGGAGTGGCGTGAGGAATGGATTGGCGCGAATACTGAAAGGGGAAGTGGAGAGTGGCGTGGAAGTGAAAGAAAGAGGGGTTTTTGCTTTTACCCTGTTACCAGTGACCTGTTATTTAGCTGTATTTTTGTGAGAACAATTAAGATGTAAATTGCTTTCTGATTTTTTATACAGCTAACATTCAACTCAACTCATCTATTTGATTTTTTTTTCCAATGATATCAAATTTTTGCAAAACTTGAAGAAATAAACTTGTACGGAACATATGCAATGCAATGGACATTTGGAATTGCGCTTGAAAAATTACTTTTAGTGAACTTGAGGAACTATTTTTTTTCACCAAAAAGAAGACCTATTTTTGAAATAAAATAATCTAAATTCTTTTTTGAGTGATATCAAATATAATATAGTTTTTTCAATCCAATTGTTGAATCATAATTTCATCTTATCATGTTAAACAAATGTGTCAAACTTTAGAATAATTGGATACGGGTAAGAGTGTTATCAAATAGTTTTTATTTGCATACATAAAAAACTAATTGTTTGACCAATGTAATGCACAGGATGATAATAAAAGATAGTTTGTTGGTTATTATTGAAAATAAATATTAATTTATTTAAATATATTTTATAGAAATTTAAATTCAATATATAAATTTACTTTTAAAATAAGTTAATAGTTAAATAATTAAATAAATGAAAAAAAAATATGAATGTATCATTCTATTTTATTTATTATTTTGAATATTATGTTTATAAGGTTAAAAAAGCTATATACTTTGAAAGCTCAATAAAAAAACCCATTAAGTGTGCTAAATAATGGGTAAATAATTTTTTTTGTTTTACTCCAATTCTATTAACTAATGCACTATTGGGTTTTTATTTTTTCATTGCTTCTTATCCCAAACATAGACTTGGGCTTTTCGAATCTCATTTTTATCTCAAGTCTGACAACTTTTTTTTTAATGTTTTATTCTTTTTCTTCTTTATATTTTATTTACATCCTTTGACTAGCTAAATTCTTTAAAATTAGTCTTTTTTTTATTTTGAAAGTTCTTGTATAGCTAAGCATAATAAAGTTTGACTTAGAATCTATAAGTTCCACAATGAACAATGATATATGAAATGTGTGTGTGTGCTCGACAAAAATTTGCTCGGGTTTTATCAACTATTTCACTTTTGTTTCCATTTTCAAAGGAATACAACTACAATATATTATAGTAACAAAGCAAGTTCCAAATTCAAATAAAATTAAAAAAAAAAACAAAATGTGCTCTATTTACCATAGTTTATTATTTTAATTATAATATTAAAAAATCAAGAGACAACACATCATATTAAAAGAGTTAACGTTTAATTTAAGTTTTCTATCTTCAATTTTTAGCCAGTAAATAGAAAATTTTAGTTAATATTTTTTAATTTTTTTTACAAATATTAAATAATATTAAAAATAAAAAATTTAAAAGATTAAAAGAAATTGTGACATGTATCATTAGATATTTTATCACATTACCTTTTTAGCTAAATCCAAAATTAAATAAAATGATTAATTTTGAAAAATAGTCTAGTTTAAACATCTAATTAAAATATTTAGAAATTAAGATATCTATTTGTAACTAGCTCAAATTTTAAATAGTGAGAATGCTTTTTTCCCCCTATTTTATTAAAAAACAGTAAAAAAAAAAATTAGCAACGGTAAATACGGCGGTTCATAACCGCCATAATTCACACCAAACGCCATAATTCACAATAACCTCCATAATTCACTAAAATTGTGGCGGTTTAAATAACCGCCCTAATTATACTGCCGTTTCTTTCACTAAAATTGTGGCGGTCTAGGAAACTGCCGTAATTTCCCACATATTGTGGCGGTTTTGAAAAACCGCCCTAATTTTCTTGCCATAATTCACACTTTTTTTTGTAGTGATTCTTCAAGTCTTCATGGTTAGTTCTCTTATTATTTATTATATATGATTGTGCTACTTGAAATGTCAAAAAGCTTTCACAAAAAGAGGAGATATATTAACGATTTTCTTGATAATTTTTCAGGTGGATGTCCTGTGATTAAGGGTAATAAGTGGTCAAGTACCAAATGGATGCATGTTAGTGAATACAAAGTTTGAATATACATTACTACAGACACTTAACTGCCCTTTCTTGTATTGTCAAAATAATATATTACATTCATGTGGCAATAGTTTTCAGTTCTATCAACTTAGATTGAACTGATATAGATTGCTTGCATTGCTTGCAGTTTTATATAAAAAAGTTACCAAAAGTGAAAGATCTTCTCAACTTTGTGGTTTGTGTTTCACTATTTACTTTAAGTCCCGGAGTTGTTGGATTGAATGTTAAATGTAACTTAGGAACATGGGTTTGGTGCCAAAACATACAGTGGCGAGTTAATTTAGAACCTTTTGTGACCTATTCAAGAGATTTCTAAGCTGAAAAACTGATATCTGTTCTTCACATTCAACTATTTTTTTTTTTCAAAAAATGTCACAAATTGTGCCATAATTATAAATTTTTTAATATTTCATGAAAAGTTGTGGCGGTTCCAAACCGCCATACATTACGGTTTCAAACTGCCATAATTCATTGTGAATTGTGGCGGCCAAATAGGCTAATTGCGGCAGTTTTCTTATAACTGCCGTAATTTACCGAATGACGTTGGTAATTACGGTGGGTTGAGAAACCGCCGTTTGCTACAAAAAGTGGCGGTTATAACCGCCCTAATTTGCAAAAGCAACCGCTGCAATTTTCCATTTTTTTCTAGTGTGTAGGTTGAAAATTTGGATTGAATCGATGATAGCGCTCCATAACTGAGTGGCCAAACCTATAGCATAGCTGGCATTGAGGTTTGTTGCCGAATGGAGGTGATCTGCCTCCAAACCTTCCAAATCGTGCTTTTCCACGATTGTAAGTGAAGCTTCGGCCCTTATTTGGGAAGGCTGAAGCATAGCCACGGCCACGGCCTCGTGTGTGAACCAGATTTGCTTGCACCGAGTGAGGTATGAAGGATGATTCTAGATCTAGTCAGTGCGTCTTCTCTATGTGAGCTTCAATTGCCATGAGCAGTGCTTCCATCTCTTCAACAGAGTATGGATCTAATCTTGACAAAATTGAGGCAATGAGCGGATTATAGTCCGATGGAAGTCCATCAAGGATGGCTTCAATGATTTCTTCAGTTTTGAGAGGAGATCCGACGGCAGCAAGCTGATCTGTCGTTTTCTTGACTTCAAGGAGATAGGGACTCATGGATGCACCTTTCTTGATGGTTCTAAGATGAATCTTGAGTTTTGAAACCCTGGCTCATGTTTGTGATGTGAAGAATCTCTCTAATTTTGCCCAAATTTGGTGCGAGAAAATACAGCCAACCATTCTTACACGGATCAGTTCACTCAGAGAGTTTAGAAGCCATGCAAGAAGCACATTATCCTGTTGTTCCCATTCAGAGAAGGTAGGATTTACTTTGCCTTGTTCTGCATCTATGGCCATGAGATACATTGGAGGAATCAGACTTTGCCAACTCAGCCAACAAGATATGAAGGATTAATTGAAAAATAATAATTAATAATTACAAGATAAATTAAATTCAAAAACTTGCTTTAAATATTAAGACTATAAATATGGTGATGCATAATTTTATCTATAAATGAAACATGAAAAACTTTTCATGTAATGAGCTTTGAATAGTAGTATTATTATACATAGATTATAGATTATAAATTAGTGAAAAAAATAAATATGCTAATTTATGTAGTTTTTTAATGTCACATATGGATTGTAGTTTTAGTTCATTATCAACTTAGAAAGCATATTATGATATCTTTTTATGTAATTATATAATAGCTATATATAGTTAATAAAATTATCGTTAATTATAATAGTTTTATTATCATTAGTTAACACTATAATAATAATACATACACAATTTTAATGATATAATAATACGTTCAATTATCACTTTTGTTTATATTATGTGTTATTATTTTCACATTAAATAATTTTGAATAAGATATTTTGTAGAGTATTTTTATTGTGTTAACGAAAAAGAAATATGAAGGCATGATTGGCAAAAATTAATCAATAATTAGAAAGTAAATTAAATTAAAAAACTTACTTTAATTATTAATATTATGAAAATGGTAGGCCATAATTTTCTTTATAAATGACACATGAAAAACTTTTTATGTAATGAATCTTAAATATTAGTATTATAGAAAGTTTATGATGATGTGTCAAAAAGAGAGTTGAAAATATCTTTTAATTTGTAACATGAAAATAAAATAAAACAAAGAATGGAATGAATACCCGTGAACCAAAATCTCTAGCCTTCCAAGATTCGATTCTCTCTTCATGTTCATCATCAACAATCTCATCCACACATTCCTGGTCTGATTGCCCTCCATGGATTCCCAAATCTTCAATGTGTTAGCCCTTTTATCCTTTTTCCTCTTCATGATAGCTGCACTGAGAATAGGCAAGAATCAAAGAACAAGTGACACAACTCCAAATACACCTCTGGGACCATGAAAGCTACCTGAATATACCACATCTTATAACATCAGCCCCCCATCGAAGATTAAGAGACTTGGCCAAAATATATCAATTATTTATCATCGCTTTATCAACTTGCATGTAATTTTGCCAATGGTTTGAAAATCCAAACCACATATCACATTCACAAGATAATATACTCGATTTTTATTTTGTTATTTACAATTATTTTTATTTCACGTAGAAAGTTCCACACAATTTTGTGTGGCCATATTACTCACTAGCAATATGATAAACTTGGACGGGCTCTAGTGGTCTCCCACACAAGAAAACTACTCAAGCACCTAAGCCGTAAATGTCACACTCAATACTTAAAACTGATACACAAAAAATTATAAAAAGCTTTTACATTGCAAAGAAAGGACGATAAATACTGAGAACCCAAGTCCTATCTGAGAAGCGGAACTTTACTCCCACATTCCTGGTCCGTTTGCTCTCCAATCCATGGATTCTCAAATCTTCGACTTATTAGCTCTAATATCCATTTTCCTCTTCATGATTGCAGCACTGAGATTAGGAAAGAATCTCAAGAAGAGTGGTACAACTCCAAATGTGCCCCCAGGGCCATGGAAGCTACCTATCATAGGAAATATACCTCATCTTATTACACCCACCCCACATCGAAAATTAAGAGATTTGGCTAAAATATATGGACCATTGATGCATCTTCAACTTGGGGAGGTCTTCGCCATAGTTGTTTCCTCACCAGAGTATGCCAGGGAGGTGATGAAAACCCATGATATCATCTTTGCATCAAGGCCTAAAATTCAAGCATCAGAAATATTGTCTTATAATTCCACAAATATTATCATGGCACCATATGGAAATTATTGGAGGCAGCTAAGGAAAATTTGCACATTGGAGCTTTTGAGCCTAAAACGGGTGAATTCATTCCAGCTTATAAGAGCAGAAGAGCTCACCAACCTCGTCAAAAGGATTGCTTCAGGGAAAGGGTCGCCAATCAACCTCTCTGAAGAAGTGCTTTCATCAATATACACGATCACTTCAAGGGCGCGTTTGGCATGAAATGCAAAGACCAAGAAAAGTTCATATCATTTATAAAAGAAGGAACAACGGTTGCGGGTGGTTTTGACATAGGAGATCTGTTTCCATCCTCCAAATGGCTTCAACATGTCTCTGGCTTGAGGCCTAAGCTTGAGAGGTTGAAAAGACAAGGTGATCAGATACTGGAAAATATCATCAATGAACACAAAGAGGCAAAGAAGAAAGCCAAAGAAGGACAAGGTGAATCACAAGATCTGGTAGATGTTCTCCTAAGATTTGAGGATGGTAATGGTACTGACCAGGATATTTGCTTAACAAAAGATAATATCAAGGCTATAATCTTGGTAAGGATACTTTTCTTTATGAAGATGAATAATCTTTGGAAATACTTTCTTTCTATATAGTTGGTTGGGACAAGTTTCTTAATAAAAAGAGTTAGATGCATTTTACCTTCAATTTTAGATCACATGCAATTTACGCATTGACTTTTTAAAATCTATATCACGACATTCTAATATTTTCAAACAGTGCAAAAACTCTCTGATTTTCCAAACAGTTCAAAACTTTAGGTCATCACAAGATGTTGGGTTACATACGATAAAAAATTTGGAGGGTAAAATTTACATGAGAACTTATAAATAAGTTGCACAAATTAGAAATATCAGAAGGTTAAGTATATATAAATCGCACCTTCACTAGTTACCAAAATTATGCTCAGGGGTGTTCTGCACTGTTTTAAAAATTAAGTGTCATAATGGATGTTTTAAAAGGTTAGGATATAAACTACACATGACCTAAACTTTAAGGGGGTACAATGCATGCTACCCTAATAAAAACTATGTTTTAATTTTTTTATGGATGTTTGTTTTTTGGAATGAGAGTAAAAGTAGAGGTGAATTTTTTGTAAATTAGATCTGTGAATATTTAATTAGATTTATGAATCGCGAAATTTTCAACTCTATTTTTATTATATACCACATAAGTGCACCCTAAATATAAAATTTAGGGAAAAGTTTCATTTACATATATCGCGTTTCTTATCACGGTTTCAATTTATTTTTACAAGTTTTTTTTATTGTTCTATTTAAGTCTGTAACATTTTCAAAATATTTTAATCTTGTTGTTTCGATAGACGTCATCTAAATAACAGACAAAAAAAAGTTGATGTAGAGGTCAAATTATGATGTTAGAAACTCAGAAGAAAATATAAAATACCAGATCACTGTTAGGGAATCAGAATAAAACATAAAATCCTAGGCGTCTCTTCATAATTTGAGTCTTGTTTACATTTTGAAAATGTTCGGGATTTGTATAGGAAAAAAAAACTTTTGGATTAAATTGACACTTTAGTAAAGGGTCAGGGATTAATATATATATATATATTGTGGGTGTGTGTAAAAGCTTAAAAAAATATATTTTAATCAAAATAGTTAATCCAAACAAGCTTGCATATATGATTGTTTTGAATTTGTCTAGTATTTTTCATCTTGTAGTATTGAATGCCATCTACATATAATTCTTTCAGTAAACTCTGAAAATGGTCCCTATCAATTTTCGTATCAGATAAATTACTCTCTAGGAAAAAGAAACTAACAATTTAGTGCCAAATCTTTCAAAATTTCAGACAATTTGGTTCCTCTGTCAAATCTCTATATTAAAATACTATGACATGGGGTGTTAAGTAGTTAATATATAACACCTCTATCTTCCTTCCTCTCATTCCATATTATTAGTCACACCAATTAACAAAACAAAGTCATCCTTTAATCTCTTCCTAATGCTCAAAAGCCCCATTTTATCCACGAATTTCTCCAAGATGAAGTTTTATTAATGAGAGTGAGTGGGATGATAAGGTGGAGAATAACAATATGACATCACCTTCTCAATGAGGTCACATCATAGTGTTTAATAGAGAAATCTTATGGAGAGACCAAATTGTCTTAATTACTTTTTAAGAGATTAGGGACCAAATTGTCAATTTTTTTTTCTCAATGACTAATCTGTCCAATACAAAAATTGATATGGACTATTTTTGGGTTTTCTCTAACTCTTTGAAGTCTCTCTTTGGATATATTAGCACTAGCCAAACTTCATTGATAATTACTTTTCAAGACATCTTTGGTGCTGGAGGTGAGACTTCATCAACTACCGTAGAGTGGGCAATGGCAGAGTTGTTAAGGAATCCAAGAGTAATGAAGAGAACCCAAGTTGAGGTAAGAAAGGCATTCGATATGAAAGGAAGGATTGATGAAATTTGCATTGATGAACTCAAATATTTAAAATTAGTTGTCAAGGAGACCTTAAGGTTACACCCTCCTGCTCCCTTTTAGCTCCAAGAGAATGTGGACAAGCATGTGAGATTAATGGATATCACATACCAATCAAAAGTAAGATCATAGTGAATGCTTGGGCAATGGCAAGAGATCCAAAATACTGGAGTGAACCAGAGAGGTCCAGATAGATTCATTGATAGTTCAACTAACTACAAAGGGAGCAATTTTGAGTGTATTCCATTTGGTGCTGGAAGAAGAATATGCCCGGGCAGCACATTAGGCTTGATAAATGTTGAGCTAACCCTTGCATTTTTGTTGTATCACTTTGATTGGGAGCTTCCCAATGGAGTGAAATGTGAAGACTTGGACATGACTGAGCAGTTTGGCCTAACTGTAAGAAGAAAAGATGACTTGTATTTGATTCCTATCACTTCTTGTCCTTTGCTTGAAATATAAATTTTTGAATTTGTAATTTCATTTATACTTTTGAAATGATTTTTACCCATCTTTGTTTTCTTATTTCATAAGTAGTTTCTTGAGTGCTACAGCTTTCTATGCATCACAACACTAGATAAACCATTAGTCCATACCTACAAAAGAATCTTTTAAGTAATTTGTTTGACGTCATTCAAAACATAAGGCTACATCCAGAAACATACAGAGCCAAACATGTGGCTTTTGAAGGAAGTTGAAGCTTACATATTCATGTTAAGACACAACACCACCTAGTAGGTTTAATGAGAATCATTTGTTGCTGACCCCTTTAAGATGATCATACCTAAGTTTGGAATTAAGGATATTCACTTCCCATCACCTTAAGGGTGAGTCTTGGAGTTAATTATTGTGATCAGAGTTAATTATTTTATTTAAGGTTGTTAGGTTCTCATTAGAGTTAAAATTTAACCACTTGTTTTAAAAGATCAAATTCCTAAAATTAAAATCAACAATACTCAAGTGTACGAGATATTACAACAAATATACACGTCAAATTATATACAAAAACAATAGATGTGTCACGACTTGACCTGGGCACATGATTGACACGTGGGAAATTCCTGTCCCACGTAAGCCTTGTGACCTAGATTCCTATGTATGCACAATACATCATCAAATAATTCAAGTCATAAAATCCCTTTTTTCATACAAGTCACCTGTCTTTAAACATATAGTTAGAATTTTCCAAGCTGCAGTCTCATATTCTCTACTCTAAAGTCTATTTTCTTAATATCCACAAGTGTAATAAAAGTCTATCATATACAAAATCTCTTTGGTAAAGTCTTATAATACAGTACAACAAAACATTATGTATGCAAAATACAAATCATGGACTAAGGTTCGAGATCCTGCTTGCATCTACACAGGAGCACACTAAACCCATGAACATTATGCTCACTTTTGGAATTTAACACTGCTGGAAGATACCCTCAGCAACTACGGTATCTGTAAAAAAAGGAGAAGAATAAAGGGGTGAGTTCTGTATCCAAACCTCAGTGAGTAAGTCCTCACCTGAAATCTTCTTCCATGGGACACCAAGGAACAATGCAGGAAATCATAATAATATTAATAATATTCAAAGATTTACATAATCAAATAAAGCATAGGTATATATATATTCTAGTCATCGTTTTCCAAACTCAAAGTAATTTCCTCAATTCATTTTCATATCTGAACCCATATTAGCTTATCATGTAATAATTACTAAAGGAACAATAATCGCTATTTCCGTTCTGTTTTGTTCTCTATCTCTATTATGTTTACTCTCTATCTCTGTTCTGTCTTGTTCTCTATCTCTGTTCTGTTTCGTTCTCTATCTCTGCTCTATTTTGTGAGTACTCAGTTTCTCGTGAGTTGTGTCCCTCGTGGACTAAGTTTCATGGTTTCGCGTAGTTTCATAGTTTCTCGTAAGTTGTGTCCCTCGTGGATATAGTTTCGTGATTTCTCTGAATAAATTGCCCTTCATGGGCCCTTTTTGTTCTCTTATGAGCTCTGAATCTATTTGATTCTTACAATCTGACCTTAGAATAACTGCAGCCATGAAATCATGTCAAAAGGATCGCCAATCCGAAGGCATTCTAATTTCAAAAGCCATAGAATATGTAGCTGACAGTTGTTACGAGTTTACAACTCTAACAATCTGACTTTACATTAACCATGGCTATGGAATCATGCCTAAAGGATTACCCTTTGCAGACATTCGTGATCTCATACCTCCACAGAGTATGTAGCTATCAACTGTTCTGAATCTCATGAAGATTCAAGCTCTAAAACCATGTTTGTTTAATTTTCTAAAACATTTCTCAATTTCCAATCTTTCCATAGTCTAGAAATTTCAATATCACATTTCAAAACAACCAATTTCACATTCGCAATTCCATCATCTTCTCTAAATAGCACTTCTAAGTTTTTAACTATATATACATAAACCAGCTCCAGAATCCATTGAAACAATCATAAAAGTCTCTGACAATTACATCAATCATCAATTCTATATAAAATCAGGATGACAAACATGGTCCCATGAGTTTTCTCAAAAACAGGTTTTATGCTTTCAGATCAACAATTCCAAAACATATATTCCACAGTAAACTTGAAATCCTTCTATAATATTTCTCTAAAATCTCATCAATTCGATTCTCTTTTCTAAATAGTATTTCTAGGCGTATAACTATATTATACTCATAAACCAGTATCAGAGTCCATTGAAATCATCACAAAAGTCTCTAACCACTTACATATCATCAATTCTACATAGAATCAGTATAGTAAACATGGTCCCATGAGTTTTATGAAAATAGGGTTTCATTCTCTTTAACCAACAGTTTAAAACACAATAACCAACACCAATCTCAAATCCTTATACAATAATCTTTTAAAATCAAGTAATAAGTGCTATCTCTATGAAAATAGTTCTAATGCATAACATAGAGATCACAGATGAAAACCCACTCACCTGGAGGGGTGAATAATGCAAAACTAAAACCAACAGCATCCTAGGAAGCAAAACTGACAGTAGTATCTAATATAGAAGCCATATAATGCTAAATCACCATCTAAAACCTCTGAATATTCAAGAATCCATCTCTAACAAGGTAGAAAACCTCTCCCCATTGAGAAGCTTAGAAAATCACCCTAATAACCCAGAGAAAAGGGAGAAAGGAGAGCAAAACTAGCAGAATAACATACCTTAAAGCCTTAAGAATGAAAGATTGAAGAATAGAATAGAGAAGAATGGAAGGAAATGGAGTTTTGGGGGTGAGAATACGTTTTGAGAGTGAGAGCTCGGGGTTGGAGGGGGTGAAAATGGTGTGTGAAGGTTCTGGACCCCGAAATGAGGGTTTTTAATACTCTGATGACCGCCTGGGCAGTCCCCAGTTCAGCTGTCGCATCGACTTACTCTCTGTTTACTGCTTGGGCGGTCATCTGACCATTGGGTTAAATCATTTATTTACTTCCAATTAACTTTTAAACATAAATGTAAATAAGCGAATACCCCCCATTTGGACTTAAATAAAATATTAGAAAAATTAAAATCCCAACAAATCAAAATCTAAAATTTGGATTTTAGTTCAAATTCGGAGATTTTCGCGGTTTTATAAACTTGGACGCTAGAAATAAAGCGTTTAAAGGTTTCAAAAAATTCATTAAAAATCACTCTTTAACTCAGTTTTCTCTAAGGAACAATTACCGGACTTTTCGTCCCAAGAATATGACTCTAACATATAGCCCTCTAAGGATATGTAGGGTCTAGACTTAGAAAAAAAAATTCAGGACTCGGAATGATTGGCAAACATAAGTGACACCATTTTAGCCTGAAGAATTTTTCAACTCTTTTATTTAAAATTTAGGGTATTACAAGATGAATATAAACTCAAAGATCCATCAAGATACAATAAAATAAGACTAAATAACAGAATAATAATAATAATAATAATCAAATTCTAGTAGATAGTACACTATTATAATGATACACAAGATAAAACTATATAGTGAAATAAACCCCCCAAATTCAATCATGTTGTCCCCTGTACTCATGAAAAAAAAAGAAGATGAGAACATATAAAAGTTAAATAAAGCTTTATGGTGCTCAAATTCCAATTTGAGTGGGTTACATTGACATCTTTTCAATTTCGTGCATACCTTGCTAGAGCTGAGAAAGAAACAAAGATTAATATTCGATGGAGAGAAGAGAGGTTCAACGATTAATCTTCGATGGAGACAACATAGGTCCAACAAAGATGCATGAAGAAATAAGAAGGAAAAAACATACATTATAACAGCTTGTTGTCAAAGATGAGGGGTAGTCACTATTAGAGAATTAATGATAAAAATTCTGAGATATGTTGTTGGCAATTTTAAGAATAGAGGTTAGGAATTGGAAAGGGTTTGAACTAGTTATTTTTTAATTCCATGAAATTGTCATATGTAATTATAATTATTACAGCATGTTGTCAAAGATAAGAAGTAGTCATAGTTGGAGAGTGATACAATTCTAAAATATGGAATTGACAAATTTTATAATAGAGATTAGAAATTGGAAAGGGTTGGGTTTGGACAAGTTATTTTTTAATTACATGGAAGTGTCAAAATTATAATTCTAATTCTAAAAGGACCGCTAAACATATAATTTGGATTTAACGGCTTAATTCCAACTTTAAGCACTAATTTTATAGTCAATTTCATGCGTGAAATGGGCACTTAGTGTGATTTGACTGGCTGGAAAGCAGGAATTAAAGGACATGCTTTGATGTTGAGTAATGAAATTCTACTATGATCATTTCTTATTTATCAGATTGTCATTTTGAAGTCCAATTGGATAGCATATGTAGAAAAGCACGTTCGAAGATGGTATGAAAGTGATCCGTGCACTGATATTATATTTAAGAAAAATGATACTCTAATGCACAAATGTGACACATACGTGGACGCATACGGTACTGTGCAGGGTGCCTATTATTGTAGATATGCAATAGTGAGGCACACAGTGAAGAAGGTGAAAGAAAAATTAAAAAAAGGCTCCCCTCATGCTCAGTCCCTGCCGAGGCGCTCTCTACTGTATTTGGCCTGATAGTATAAACTTATACAATACATTATGAACTTCTCCATTGTTTGGTATACCCATAATATTGTACAAGCTTATCCAGTATATCTCGTTTATAAACCATTTTAATGCATAACTTAATCAAGTATGTGGGGGTGGGATTAGACCTGACAATCAGGTCTGTGCTCATCGCCGGTCTGCTTTGTTTTTTTGCCGCCACTATGCTCTATTTCTTGTGGCTATGCCGCCTGTCTGTTGGTGCGCCAAAGGGGCTGTGGGCCCCGCCCTAACCCTTAACAAAAATAATAAATATATTAATTTTTAAATAAAGGATATTTTTGTCATAATACAACTTTTTATCTTACATATTGTATCACTCTAAACATTGCATAGTATTAAAAAATTTTCAGCCCTTATCCTATCAGATCTTATCCTATCCACTCTTATCCTACCAAGTGTACCAATGCGGCTTTACTATCTCATATGATGATACTTGCCAAGATTTCCTTGGAAATGGAGTTGAGGAACCAAGAAACAACGATATTGTTGTTTCGGTCTCAAGAAGCCAGGAGAAAAGGATTTGTTCCATCAGGTTTTGGCAAGGAACTGTCGACAAAGGCGAATTTATTGCGTGCAGAGAGAGCAAATTTCATGGATCGACTCATGAATTGTAATCATCACCGGTCAAAGGATGTGAAACCAGAGTCAAACCTGGAGTGTCAGACGATTGAAGAATGTAGGGATTAGTGAAATCTTTTGGAGCAAAATGTTGAGCCTTGAAAGCAAGGAAATCGCGAGAGAAAACGTGAGAAAGAGAAAGAAAATGCAAGAAAGAAGTTTGCACGGAAAAGATGAAAGTGGAAGCAAAGAATTAGAAAGCTCTTGATACCATATTAAACTAAGTAATATGTGAAATGATTCATCTAACTTTCATTGATTATCAAGGATGATTTATATAGACGAGTTCAACATGGAGCCAACACAGCTAGCAGTACAACTGGCAGTAAAACAGAGTAAAACTGAAAAGGACTAACTCATTTAAACTATGACTAACTTAATACATATGAGATAGTAAATGTAAAACATAATAATATATGATTTATGGGACGTAGAAGACAACATAATTTGAGATAGGAAAATTTCCACGTGCTGTTTGTGGCTTAAATATCAATTTCTGCGGTCAGCATATTGAGCTCAATACGTAAGGTTTTGCAACTTTTCGTTAATTTGACTAATGTATCCATGATATATTGACAATCGCTTTATCAAATTACGTGTAATTTTGTCAATGGTTTGAAAATCCAAACAGCATATAAATTCGCAAGACTGTATACACGATTTATATTTTATTTGCAATTATTTTTATTTCACGCAAAAAGTTCTATACAATTCTGTGTAGCTATGTAAATTACTCACTCGCAAAAGATTAGTGGTATCCCACACAAGAGACCCACTCAATCACCCAAGTCGTAAATGTCACAATCTCTGCTTAAAAACTGATACACGTAAAAAATTATAAAAAGCTTTTACATAACCCAAATTAAACTAAAATATTACAAAGAAAGGATAAATACTCGGAATCCAAATCTTATATAAGGAGCAGCACCTTACTCCCACATTCCCAGTCTGTTTGCTCTCCAATCCATGGATTTTCAAATCTTCGACTTATTAGCTCCCATTTTCCTCTTCATGATTACCGCACTGAGATTAGGAAAGAATCTCAAGAAGAGTGATACAACTCCAAATATATCCCCAGGACCATGGAAGCTACCTATCATAGGAAATATACCCCATCTTATTACACCCACCCCACATCGAAAATTAAGAGATTTGGCTAAAATATATGGACCCTTGATGCATCTTCAACTCGGAGAGGTCTTTGCCATAGTTGTTTCCTCACCAGAGTATGCCAAGGAAGTAATGAAAACCCATGATATCATCTTTGCATCAAGGCCTAAAATTCAAGTTTCAGAGATATTGGCTTATGATTCCACGGACATAGTCTTTTCACCTTATGGACATTATTGGAGACAGCTGAGGAAAATTTGCACTTTGGAGCTTTTTACCCAAAAACGTGTGAATTCATTCCAGCCTATAAGAGAAGAAGAGCTCACCAATCTCATCAAAAGGATTGCTTCAGTGAAAGGGTCACCAATCAACCTCACTGAAGAAGTGCTATCATCAATATACACAATCACTTCAAGAACCGCGTTTGGCAAGAAATGCAAAGACCAAGAAGAATTCATATCATTTGTGAAAGAAGGAGGAAAGTTTGCCGGTGGTTTTTACATAGGAGATCTGTTTCCATCCTCCAAATGGATTCAGCGTGTCTCTGGCTTGAGGCCTAAGCTTGAGAGGTTGAGAAGGCAGAGTGATCAGATACTGGAGAACATCATTAGTGATCACAAAGAGAAAGCTAAAGAAGGCCAAGATGAATCAGATGAAGAAGATCTGGTAGATGTGCTCCTAAAATTTGAGGAAGGTAATGGGACGAACCAGGACATTTGCTTAACTAAAAATAATATCAAGGCTATAATCCTGGTAAGGATAATTCCATTTTTTTCTTTATGAACATAATCTTTCTTGCTTGCTTGGTGTTTAGTTGGAATTAACGAGTTTCTCAATAATAAGGTTTTTTATTTTAATATTTTTAAGGGTGTGTTTTGGTAAGAGGATAAAAACAGAGTTAATGTGATTCATGAAACTTTCACCTTAGACTATTCATACATGTTGAAATGTGATAGCTAAAAAAGTTCTTCTCATCATATCAAAAACGTTTTTTGAAAAAAAGGAATATAATTTATTCAAAATAATAAGTGAAAACAAGCTGATGCATGATCTTTTTGAAATTGGGCAATATTTGTCATTTTGTAGTATTGGATGCCATCGATATAACTCTTTAAATTGCCTTTGGATATCCTTGTATTAGCCAAACTTCACCAATTATTACTCTGCAGGACATCTTTAGTGCCGGAGGAGAGACATCAGCAACAACTATAGATTGGGCAATGGTAGAGTTGGTAAAGAATCCAAGAGTAATGAAAAAAGTACAGGTCGAGGTGAGAGAGGTATTCGATATGAAAGGAAGGGTTGATGAAATTTGCATAAATGAACTCAAATATTTAAAGTCAGTTGTCAAAGAGACCTTGAGGTTACACCCTGCAGCACCCCTTTTACTTCCAAGAGAATGTGGACAAGCTTGTGAGATTAATGGATATCACATACCTGTCAAAAGTAAGATCATAGTGAATGCTTGGGCAATGGCGAGAGATCCAAACTACTGGAGCGACCCCGAGAGATTTTATCCAGAGAGATTCATTAATAGTTCTATGGACTACAAAGGGAATAATTTTGAGTATATTCCATTTGGTGCTGGAAGAAGAATATGCCCAGGCAACACATTAGGCTTAATAAATGCTGAGCTGACCCTTGCATTTTTATTATATCACTTTGATTGGGAGCTTCCAAATGGAGTGAAATGTGAGGATTTGGACATGACTGAGCAATTTGGAGTTACTGTGAGAAGAAAAGATGACTTGTATTTGATTCCTATCACTTCTCGTCCTCTATTTTTAGTATAAACTTTTAAATTTGTACCTTTATATTTGCTTCTTCTAAAATAAAATTTTATTTGTCTTTGTTTATTCCATTAGAGTTGAAAACTATATGTGTTTAAAGTTAGCCACAACTGATAATGAAAAAAAAGTAAAGGATTAGTATATCACTGGTTGAAAGATGCAATTTATGATTTATGCCTAACTATTGAAGTGGAAAGCCATTTTTAATAACTATGGAAAAAGTCAATGCAATTAAGATCCCATTTGATTTATAGGATAAGACCCAATTGTACTAGTTAATACTATAAAGTTAATCTTTATTACATATTTGGTGTTAGATAGAACAGTATAATGTTATTAATTCAAACATTTTTTTATCATATTGCTATAAAATTAGGATTTGGATCCTCTAAAATGAGATCTCACTTTAGATAATAAAGTGGGAGAATTTTACTGTTAGGTCACTAAAGTTAGAAATGAAATTATTTTTACTTTATTGATCTAAAGGTAAAATTTCTGACTTTACTCCTTAAAATGAGAATCAATTTCAGAGAATCCAAACCCTATATTCAATTCTGGTGTAAGAATTTGTAATTAGACATTATGGATACATTTTATTAGTTTAATTTTAAGAATTTGACATTAAGATATTAAAAAAAAAAAGCAAAAAGGGTGAAAAAAATACATAAATTTTTTGATTGAGTCCCCTTAAATATCGTGCGAATAGCTACGCTAAATTAAATTTTATAACTTATAATTTATTGGTATTCTATTCAATTTAATTTTAATAAATCAACTTTCGGAATATAATTCGGATACTATAATTGATCATCGCCAGGAATATATATCATACTCGAATTAATTTTAATAAATCATATTCAATAACGAGTTATATGGGAGAGCAAGAACGAGGCATGATAAATTTCTCTTCTTTTTTTTGTTCTTAAATTAAAATATTATACTCGAATGAATTATAGTAATGAATCCATTTTATTTAACATTTCAGTTGTATTTGTTTTCTTCATTTTTATCTTATCCTAGAGTGCTTTGCCTATAGAAACACTGGTTGTACTTTGCATCGGTTCATCAATTCAGATTACAAGTTGATAGCGCACAAATTTCTTTCGTCTCCGTTTCTTCTTCCCTCTCTTTCTTGCTAGAGCCTCCTACCTTACCGGCTCAACTTGTTTGTACCTATATTACTCACATTCAAAAATATAAACTTGGACGGACCGTAGTGCGAGGCGTACCTCACACAAGAAAACGACTCATCAATAATGCAATAGCTGATAGCAATCCATGCCTATAAAAATATCTTACTATGTTACGATAAAAAAAAATCTAACAGTCATTTGCCAAAAGTTCTGTTATTTGTTGAAAAAAACAATGTTGTTTGTATACCTTATTTTGTCCACACACCGTGGTAGATCCTTACTATATTGTATTATTGTCATACTATAACCTTTTTAACTGTTTAAAAATAAAGAATGTTTAGTAGGATGTTTCAAAAAGAGAGTTGAAAATATCTTTTAATTTGTAACATGAAGATAAAATATAACAAAGAATGGAATGAATACCCGTGAACCAAAATCTCTAGTCTTCCAAGATTCGATTCTCTCTTCATGTTCATCATCAACAATCTTATCCACATTCCTGGTCTGATTATTGTTCTGCATAGATTCCCAAATCTTATCCTCTTTCCTCTTCACGATAGCTGCACTGAGAATAGGCAGGAATCAAAGGACAAGTGACGCATGCAACTCCAAATTTCCCACACCGAAAATTGAGACTTTGCCAAGATACACCAATGACTAGGAAAGAAATCTCTGCCTTAATTTGGTGTCTCATCTTCTGTCCACCAATAAAAATACGATATATGTGAATTATGAGTAGTTATTAAATGTTGATTTTGAAAAAATTGAAAAGTTATTTTTTATAATGGAATACTTATCAACACATAAATAAAGAGATAGAGAATAGGGCAGGAAATTGGAGATGGAGGATTTGAATGCTGACCCTCACTTTATCAACTTGCATGTAATTTTGTCAATGGTTTGAAAATCCAAACCACTTAGCACATTCACAAGACAATATACCCGACTTTTAATTTTATTATTTACAATTATTTTTATTTCACGGAGAAAGCTCCACACAATTTTGTGTAGCCATATTACTCACGGACGGGCTCTAGTGGTCTCCCACGCAAGAAAACTACTCAAGCACCTAAGTCGTAAATGTCACACTCAAAACTGATACACATAAAAAATTATAAAATGCTTTTACAGCATCGAAATTAAACTAAAATATTACAAACAACGGATAAATACTCAGAATCCAAATCTTATCTAAGAAGCGGCATTTTACTCCCACATTCCTGGTCTGTTTGCTCTCCAACCCATGGATTCTCAAATCTTCGACTTCTTAGCTCTAATATCCATTTTCCTCTTCATGATTGCAGCACTGAGATTAGGAAAGATTCTCAAGAAGAGTGATACAACTCCAAATATACCTCCGGGACTGGGACCATGTGTTGGCACCAAATTTTACTAAGTATTCAAAAGTCAAACTGTCATTCGATTTTGGTGAGATAAAGGCAGTAATGAAAGAAGCTTGTTTGTCAAAGCATGAGGGCCATTGATAATGACAAATAATGACAAACAGTTGACATGTCAAAGTTAGTTGACACAGATGAAGTATGATTCTCAAGGCACATCGATGTTGACGAAATGACAAATTTGATAGTCGACATGTCGAAGTGGATGTTTGTCATTCAGGATGAAGCTGAATATTCGAGCATGTAAGCCAATAATGACAAAGTTGAGACTGATGTTCGATAAGTCGAAGTGGGAGTTCATCAGTCAAAGTTGGAGTTCGACAGGTCGAAGTCGGAGTTTGTCATTCAATACTTAGAAAATTTGAAGATGTTGAAGATACTGTCAAGATAATTGCTTTGCATGTATTCGTCAAATGGCGATTATTGACGGTTACCAACGGTTATTGACAGAAGCGTGACAAGAATGTGACAAAGTAGCGGCAGAAGGCAAATGACAAAGAAAATAACTGTCAAAGCCACGTGGACAACATCCAAGGGCAGTCAGAAGACAAGTGTCAAAATTCTAGAGTCCTAGGCTGTCTATAAATACTATTTCTGTACATATTGTAAAGGGTGGTTGGAATTTTTACTCACACTCACTCTCAAACACGTCTTCAATGACTGTAACAGAGTCCTGAGTTCAATGAATAATTGTTCTTAATCTGCTCTCTTTTGCTTTCCTAGGATTAGATTTCCTTTCAGTTTCTTTATAATTCTTGTACTTTATCAATTTGCATTCTGTATTTCTTCTTCTTCCTTAATCTGTCAAACATTACACACACAACACCAAAGCACTTTACATTCCATCTTCGTTCATATAAAAAACAGTTTGACACTCGATTCTTTTGCTGAAGAACTCAAGAGGAGTAGCTTTTCACTCCCGAATTGAGATCTTGAAAAGCAAAGGTTGTTATCCAAACTCCTGAAGTTTGTCGATTACGCCTGGTTTAGAGCGGTTTGGCCTTCTATACAAGGAGTTTGTTAATTATTTGTTGTTGACAAGTAAGTGCCAAATTCTGCCATAAACAAATTGGCACGCTTGGTGGGACTTACTAGTTGAAAAGAAATAAAATCGTGTCAAATAAAGTATATGTGCTTGCATAGTGGCACTATTGTGTCAAATATGTCAAGAGCATCGTCCTCATCAGAAGACGAATGAAATGAGGGAGAAAATAATCCCCTTAATACTTTAGAGCCTGTCTTGACTCCAGTTGGTCAAACAAGTGAAAGTATGCCACAAACAAATGTGACTACTACTACAACAATGTGGCCTCCATATGGCCTTCCTCCAAGATATGTACCCCCGGGGTATATACATTCCATATTGTCAAACATGGAAAATCCACCAAACATGGGGAATCCGTAGAATGTTGGTAATAGTGGTGCATTTAATAATGTGTATTCACATAATCCTCTATTTCAGAGTCAAACTATGTCATTCATGTCTAGTTTGCCACAATTTGGTATACATTTGTCACAGTTTGGTTTTGTCAACCCTCCTTTGATGGGCCCTTCTGTGGTTAGAGTGGGGAATATGTCATCAAGAAACCCAACCACTACAAGACAGCCAAACGCAAGCCCAATTTTCCCTGACATACCAAGAACAGGTGTGACAGGGACTCCTACAAGCACGGTCGACTCAATGGTTGTGTTTAGACAACAAATTAATGAGAGTCATCATGATCTTATCAATATGTTAACTCAACAAATGGCAACAGTATTGATGTCTTTGATTGAGACAAATAATACAAGATCCGAGCAACTTGCTCGACAAATGGGACGAATGGCCCAAGCCATCACCTTGGATGACAATCCAAATGATCACTATGATGAAATTAATAATCAACCTCCAAATGAAAATGATCATATTGACCCAATTGTCAATCTAGTCCGTCGAGGATAAGATGCTGATAATGAAGTTCAAAGGATTAGACAACAAAATATAGGGGGCATCATCAGCATCAACATCATAATGCACACCAAATTCAAAATATTCAACAAAATCAAAACATCACATGTGCTGTCGAAACTATCTTAAACAGATTCAGCTTAATGTTGGCTTTGCCAACCAACCTCTTTTTATATCTGCATTTTCAGGCTACATTCAACAGGCCGAGGTACCTAGAGGTTGGAAGATTTCTAAGTCTTTGACAAAATTCTCTGGAGAGAATGGGGAATCGACAGTTGAGCATATTGCTCGATATACCATAGAAATAGGAGAAATAACATCTAATGAATATTTGAAAATGAGTTTCTTCCCTTCCTCATTGACAAAAAATGCATTTACATGGTTTTCAAATTTGAGACCCAACTCTGTTTTGACATGGGCTCAACTAGAAAGCAGTTTCCACAATCAGTTTTTTTGAGGTGAAACTAAGGTTAGCTTAACTGATTTATTTGCTATTCGAGGTTTCATAGGACAAACTATCAACGACTATCTAGCTAGATTTAGGAATGCTAGAAATAGGTGTTTTACTCCTATGCCAGAATATGAGATTGTCAAAATGGCTATCAATGGTCTAGATTATGATATTAGGAAGAAACTAATCAATATTCAATTCATAGACCTTGGCCAATTGGCAAAAAAGTGCATCAAATCGAACAATTAAAAGGAGAAAAAGAGAGAATGAGAAAGAAAACACTTCGTCGTGAGAAAGTAGCCTATGTCAAAGTAGACCAATCTGATCATAAGGTCGAAGGTAGTGGTGACAAAGTTAATATGGCTAAATTGAAATTAGGGCCAACTTATGTTTGCCAGTCTTTAAGACCTGCTAGATACAAAGAGAAAATGCCTTCGTCGAAAATTTACTCTTTCGACATTACTAAGGCTAACCAAATATTTGACGTACTTTTGAAAGATAAACAAATAATTCTTCTCGAGGGAAAGAAAATCCACTCAATATCAGAATTGAAGGGACACAAATTTTGTAAATTTCATCAATCGATTGGACATGCTACTAACAGTTGCATTCGTTTCAGGGATTTGATCCAGAAAGCAATTGGCGAAGGACGTTTGACGTTCGAAGGGAAAGAAAAAACCATGAAAGTGGATACTGACCCTTTTTAAGTCAATTCAAGCTTTGGCGAGCTGGCTTTTCTTGACATCAATGTTGCTGGATTAGGGAAGTCAAACCTCGAAGCTGAAAAAAAGTTTCAACGTGACTATGAGCTTCATTTTTTCTAAGTCTTCAAACAAATAATCCGCCCAAAGGCAGGGGAAGATCTTCTGACATTTCTGATTAAGCTAAAGAATAGCAATTGAGATGTGTCTCTCTGTCCAAGGTGCAGTACTGTATTCGACCCTACTGTGGTTGTGACATATGAGAAGCAAAAGATTGAAAAGATGATTGTTGAAAAGGAAAATGAGAACCTAGAACTGAAGAGAAAGTAGCAAGTAAGTCAAAATTCGATTGCGGTCCTTTTGATCCTAAGTTTTTGAAACTTGGAATAGGACAAGTTAACCAAAAGATTAAGACTGTCATAGTGATGGATGGAAAGCCTAACAACATGTCGAGTCGAACTTGTGTTCCTCCAACCAGGGTTGTTCAAAACTAATGGGTCAAGAACGTCCACCATGACGATGAAGCTTCATCTTCGAGAACAAAGAGAAGACCAAGAAAGAGGTACAATCAAAGATGAAGGATGAATTCAAATCCTTATGTTTGGAGAGGAGTTGACAAGAGGAAAAGTGAAAGTCGAATCTCTTCCCAAGTGAGCAAACCAAAGTCCCCTAAGGGCAAAGGTTTTGTTCCCTTGAAAAATGTGATACAAGACCAAAGGAACAAACCATCAAATCTTCTGAATCAAGTGTCCAAAGTCACTGTGAAGCATTTGACACAAGAAGTGCTAACTACACATTCTGAGACTGGTCAAAATGATAAGATGGCCCCGAAATATCATCCTTTGTCAAAGGTTGATCATGGTGGCAGAGTGATGCTAGAATACCACCCACTTGCTGAGGAAGACTTGTTGATAAATAATTTTGAAACTGGTTTTGATGATGACTTACATACCATTTTTAACACAAATTTGGTTGGAGTTGTTTCTGTTTTGCCTGCAGAGTATGCTGTCGAAGGAGCATACGTCAGAATGGAAGATGATTGTGAGGATGTTATTGTGGGAGATGAATGTGTCTTTGTCTGTGAAGACTTCTGCATTGATGGAGTTTTTGAGAAGCCTAACGAAATGACTAAAGCTCATTTAAGGCCTTTACACATTAAGGCGACAATCAAAGGAAAGATGATCAATCGAGTGCTAATTGATGGAGGAGCAGCTATCAGTTTGATGCAGAATGTATGTTGGTTAAATTTGGCAAAAATGTCAAAGATTTGGTGAAAACTAATGTTAGATGTCAAAGTGGGAAGCGTAAGTCGAAAAACAATGTTCGTCGTTGTCCCATCCAGAGCAAGTTATAATGTTTTTCTTGGACATGACTGGATTCATGGGGTAGGAGATGTTCCATTGGCACTGCATCAAAAGCTTATACTTTGGAATCTAGAATGAGGCATCAAGGAAGCTGGAGTCGACAATAGTTTTTGCTACATCAAGTAGCTGCATGTGGATTTCAAGATTTACAACAAGAAGATCAAGCTTTTGGAGGTCGAAGCAGAGTTTGACCCAGAGAAAATTGACAAGTGCATCCTTGGAAATGAAAGCTTAAAATTAATACCCAGGGCCGAGGTCGAAGCGGTCCCAGACTTGGATTAATTTATGGATCTATTGAGCTAGATGGCTCATTTGTTGGCTTATATGGTCGAACAATTTGCATGCACTACTGATAGTGCATTATTAAACTGTATTTATGACTTTGAACCTTTAGGATTTGAAAACACATTTGTTTTATCTGACAATTGTAGGAGTAGAAATAAGAATTGTGAAGTATAGGACCCTCTTGAAGAAATCAACCTAGGCGAAAATGGTGAAGCAAGACCAACATACATAAGCTAATTACTGCCAAAGGATTTCAGAGAAGAACTGGTCGAACTGCTCAAGGAATTCAGGGACTGTTTCGCATGGGAGTATGATGAAATGCCTGGACTTAGTCGATGACTAGTCGAACACAAATTGCCTCTAAAACCTAACAGCCAACCTATCAAACAAGCACCTCGACGATTTGCACTAGAGGTAATGATAAAAATCAAAGAAGAAATCGAGAGGTTGCTCAAATCAAAATTAATTCGAACGACCATGTATGTCAACTGGGTTTCTAATATTGTCCTAGTGATGAAAAAGAATAGCAAACTAAGAGTATGTATAGATTTTAGAGATCTAAATAATGTAACCCCAAAAGATAAGTATCATATTGTCCCATGTCAAAGTCTTCTTCATCATCATTATCGTCCTCATTCGAAACTTATGAAGGAAAGATGGTAGTGATGGGCACAGCAATCTCGACAGTAGCAGTTTTAGTAGATGGCTCGATAGAAATAGAAGTGGGTGCTGGGGTTGGGTCTTGATGTGTGACAGCAAGATTTGTCATCTCATCAATAGTCTAATCTTCAACCGACAATTCCTCCCTGTTTGTCATAGCATCGCCTATGGCCTCGTCGGGATTAATGGTTAAACCCTGTTCAAAATGAACACATTGAATAATAAAGAAGATTAATAATTTGTCAAAAAAAAGGGCACAACAAGACACTAGCAATATCATTTGATGAAACATACCTTATGAACAGGAGAACTAGAAGAGTCTCCTTCTTCATCATCGCCAATTTCGACCAGGTCACGAGGTCAGACCTTGACTGAGGGAGAATCACCTAGTCAACCACCAGTAGACTAAATGTTTGACAAAGAAAAGGTCAAAATCAAATAAAGACTATAAAGAGATTAATAATTTGTCAGATAAGGTAAGTGAAAGAGTCGATGATTTGGAGGGAATGGTGGATTTTGTCATTTTAGAAGACTTTGGAGCTCTACTCGTCTGACCTCTTTTAGTTGAAGGTCCTGTCTTGGTTGATGTCTCTTTTACCATGGGTTTCCTAGGTTTAAAGATAGGTGCTTTATGCTTTCGATCGGTATCATCTTCTATAAAGATAAAGAGCTCAAATTGGTCACAAAAAAAAGGGAACTAATACCTTGTTCAGCTTCCTCCTCTTTTGTTGCTGTAAGACACCAGAAGAGTGAGTCAGAATACACTATTCGATTGTCTGTAAATTGACATGAACAGTGTCATAATATTCACGCCACCAAGTGACAAAGGATACATTGGGAAGAGAGCTAGGTTCGACAGCCATCGGGGAATAAACCTCCCTCCTCGACTCATTTTCAGATAGCCAATAATTCAGTTCTTCCAAAGACTAAACTTTAGAGTGGCAAAGTTGTTCCTTAAGATTGAGAGTTAAAGGTGCTGGAATTGCTTAGGAAAAACCAAATTATCACACCATAAAATTAGGGGCATGTAAAACAACTCCTAAAGCATTCGATCCTGGCAATCCCAAAGGAATAACTTGTGAGTAAAGGAAGTTTGACCAAATGTCGTCAGTTCGATTCTGCCCTACTTTAGTGTCTTAAATTATAGAATGTGTAAACCATGGAGGACAAAGGCAATGATTGACAAAAGGAGTCAAGTTCATTTGGTCGGAACTAGAAAAAGAGACTTCATGAAGGTATTGAAAGAAATGCCAAAACTCATCAAAGGATTTTGAGTCCCTAGGTTTGGCCCGAGATAGAAAACAAAGTCGAGGCCCTTCACAACCTCGATAAATTATGGCTTGAGCAGAAAAAACCAACTAAGGTTTGAAAACAGCATTCAACCATAGTTGAAGCAACCACATGGGGCCTCCCAGATTAAGGGACTCATTGTTACCAATTTTTATGATGAAATAATGGAGCTCATCATAAAGATGTGCTAGAAGTAACTTGGCAAGACAAAGTTTGTTGGCCTGATACAACAACGTGGCCAAAGGAAGATACATGGCCTGCATCTTCAAACTCCGAAAACAAAAGACAATAGATCAAGCCAGTAATAAAGGAAAACAACATGTTCACTACCTGTTACAGGACCATTTTTTTTATTGTTCTCGACAAAGGCAGTATAGGACATATCTGACAAATCCAAGGTATACTTGGATGGATTTCGGGGTTCCATATTGGGTAAAATATTGACCCCTGAAGGTCGAAGGCCCGTAATTGCAGCCACAAAGTGGGACCAATCATGCCACAAGGTAATTGGAAAGAATTTGTGGTCGAATTCCAAAAGTAAATGATAGAACCTATCATACTATTGTTGAACTTCATGGGGTACTTGGAAAATTGAATAATTCTGAAAATTCCTAAACTTCTCTAGGTGGAAGCTTTCACTGCCTCCATCCTTTGAAGCTATTCAAGGAAAGGTTTAGAATTCTTAGGCTGGTTCCTAAATAGCCTAGCATTGGAGTTGAAATACTTGCAATAAAATTGGGGGCAACTAGCTAGGATTTCTTTCGGCCTAGAAGAAAGGTAATGGGTTCCTATTTTACTTTCTTGCCTAGGAGTTAGTACAGGACCTACATAAGCATGGATATACCTATGGAGAAAGGAAGAAATACGTGAGAGGTCAGTTTAGGTGAGTTCTTTGGATCGGGACTCATAGAAAAACCTTCGTCTTGATCAACAATGGGTTCTTGAACCGAAGCCACCAGCTGGGCATTCTTGGGGTCATTCGAAAAAGAGCTAATAGGAGCACCTTGGGAAGAAGCAGGCTTAGATAGGGTAGCCATGAATGTTAAAAAGGGAAGGAAGACGAAAGAAAACACAGGAAAAGGAAAATTCTCGAGAGCTCTGGAAGAATAAAGGAAATATGAACATTTGCGATTCTAAGAAATGAGCACGAAAGCTTACAACCTTGAGATATTTATAGCCCTCCTAATGGGCTATGAAGCAAAACTGATGGGCCTAAAAACTCAGGGTCATTATGAGACGTGATGGGATTGGTGTAATAGTTCTGATTGATGTGCCACATTTATGATAATTGGGGGTCATCATTTATCTTTTATTAGAAATATTTCAAAATTAAAAAATTACAACTCCCTAACTTCTCATCGACAAAGTTGCTCTTCGAAATGGAGGTTGTGGGGGGCATCATGTTGGCACCAAATTTACTAAGTATCCAAAAGTTGAACTGTCATTCAATTTTGGCGAGATAAAGGCAGTAATGAAAGGAGTTTTGTTGTCAAAGCATGAGGGCCATTGATAATGACAAATAATGACAAACAGTTGACATGTCAAAGTTAGTTGACACTGATGAAGTATGATTCTCAAGGCACATTGATGTTGATGAAATGACAAATTTGATAGTCGACATGTCGAAGTGGATGTTTGTCATTCAGGATGAAGCTGAATATTCGAGCATGCAAGCCAATAATGACAAAGTTGAGATTGATGTTCGATAAGTCAAAATGGGAGTTCATCAGTCAAAGTTGGAGTTCGTTAGTCAAAGTTGGAGTTCGATAGGTTGAAGTCGAAGTTTGTCATTAAACACTTAGAAAATTTTGAAGATGTTGAAGATATTGTCAAGATAATTGCTTTGCATGTATTCGTCAAATGGCTGTTATTGATGGTTACCAGCAGTTATTGACAGAAGCATGACAAGAACATGACAAAGTAGTGGCAGAAGGCAAACAACAAAGAAATAACTATCAAAGCTATGTGGACAACATCCAAGAGCAGCCAGAAGACAAGTGTCAAAATCCTAGAGTCCTAGGCGATCTATAAATACTAGTTCTATACATATTGTAAAGGGTTGTTGGAATTTTTACTCGCACTCACTCTTAAACACGTCTCCAATGACAAAACAAAGTCCTGAGTTCATTGAGTAATTATTCTTAACCCACTCTCTTTTGCTTTCCTAGGATTAGATTTCCTTTCTATTTCTTTATAATTCTTGTACTTTATTTCCAGTTTCTCAATCACTTTACATTCTGCATTTCTTCTTTTTCTTCTTCTTTAATCTATCAAACGTTACATACACACACATACACAACACCAAATAACTTTACATTCCATCTTTGTTCGTATAAAAAACAGTTTGACACTTGATTCCTTTGGTGAATAACCCAAGAGGAGTAACTTTTCGTTCCCTGAATCGAGATCTTGAAAAGCAAAAATTGTTATCCAAACTCCTAAAGTTTGTCGATTATGCCTGGTTTAGAGCAGTTTGGCCTCATATACAAAGAGTTTGTCAATTATTTATTGTTGACAAGTAAGTGCCAAATTCTGCCATAACACCATGGAAGCTACCTATCATAGGAAATATACCCCATCTTATTACACCCACCCCACATAAAAAATGAAGAGATTTGGCTAAAATATATGAACCCTTGATGCATCTTAAACTTGGGGAGGCCTTTGCCATAGTTGTTTCCTCACTAGAGTATGCCAAGGAGGTAATGAAAACCCATGATATCATCTTTGCATCAAGGCCTAAAATTCAAGCATCAGAAATATTGTCTTAGAATTCCACAAATATTATCATGGCACCTTATGGAAATTATTGGAGGCAGCTAAGGAAAATTTGTGCCATTGTAGCTTTTGAGCCTAAAACATGTGAATTCATTCCAGCTTATAAGAGAAGAAGAGCTCACCAACCTCATCAAAAGGATCGCTTCAGGGAAAGGGTCGACAATCAACCTCACTGAAGAAGTGCTTTCATCAAGATATACAATCACTTTAAGGGCCGCATTTGGCCTGAAATGCAAAGACCAAGAAAAGTTCATATCATTTATAAAAGAAGGAACAACGGTTGCAGGTGGTTTTGACATAGGAGATCTGTTTCCATCCTACAAAGGGCTTCAACATGTCTTTGGCTTGAGGCCTAAGCTTGAGAGGTTGAAAAGGCAAGGTGATTAGATACTGGAAAATATCATCAATGAACACAAAGAGGCAAAGAAGAAAGCCAAAGACGGACAATGTGTATCACACGAAGATCTGATAGATGTTCTCCTAAGATTTGAAAATGGTAATGGTACTGACTAGGATATTTGCTTAACAAAAGATAATATCAAGGCTATAATCCTAGTAAGTATACTTCCCTTTATGAAGATGAATAATCTTTCGAATTATTTTATTTCTATTTTATTGGATGGGACAAGTTTCTTAATAAAAAGAGACAAATGCATTTTACTTTCAATTTTAATTCGTATGTAATTCACACTCAAACTTTTTAAAATATGTATCACGACACTCTGAATTTTTCAAATGGTGAAAAAAAAATCTCTAATTTTCCAAACACTTCAAAAATTTAGGTCATCACAGGGTATTAGATTGCATACAATAAAAAAAATAGAAGAGTTAACTTCACATAAGAATTTACAAATGAGTTGCACAAATTAGAAATATTAGGGGGTTAAATGCACATAAATCGTACATTCACCGGTTACTAAGATTATGCTAAGGGATGTTTTGCACTGTTTAAAAGTTTAAGGTGTCATAGTCCATGTTTTGAAAAGTCAGGATGTAAATTAAATATGACATAAAATTCAAGGGAGTAAAATGCGTTTTACCCTAATAAATACTATGTTTAAATTTTTTATGGATGTTTGTTTTTTGGAATGAGAGTAAAAATAGAGGTAAATATTTTGTGGATTAGATTTGTGAAATCTTAATTAGATTTAAGAAATTTCCAACTCCATTTTTATTATATACCATTTAAGCGCACCCTAAATGCAAAATTTATGGGAAAGTTTCATTTACACCTCTCGCGTTTACCATGGTTTCGATTTATTCCCACAAGTTTTTCTTTTCTTTTTTTTGTTCTATTTAAGTCTTTAACATTTTCAAAACATTTTAGTATTGTTTTTTCAATAGACGTCATCCAAGTAATAGATGGAAAAAGTTGATGCAAAGGCCAAATTATGATGTTAGAAATTCACAAGAAAATATAAAATGTCATATCACAGTTAGTGAATCAGAGTAAAACATAAAATGCTAGGTGTCCATTCATAATTTTAGTCTTGTTTATGTTGTGAAAATGTTAGGGATTTTAATAGAAAAAAAAAATCACTAGGATTAGATTGAAACTTTATTAAAGAGTGAGGGATTAAAATATAATATGTGTTTAAATGTGAAAGCCAAAAAGTTCATTTGATGACTTTAAAAAATAGTTTTTCAAAAGAAGAATATATTTTAATCAAAATCATTAATCCAAACAAGTTCTTGTATATGATCGTTTAGAAATTGTCTGGTATTTTTCATCTTGTAGTATTGAATGCCATATACATGTAACTGTTTGAGTAAACTCCCAAAATGGTCCTATAAATTTTCACATAAGACAAACTACTCTCTAAGGGCAAAAAAAAAACTGACAGTTTAGTCCTAAATCTTTCAAAATATTAGACAATTTAGTTCCTTCATCAAATCTCTATATTAAAATACTATAACATACGGTGTTAATTAGTTAATATATAACACCTCTATCTTCCTTCCTCTCATTCCATATTCTTAGTCACACCAATTGATGAAACGAAGTTATCTTTTAATCTGTTCCAAACACTCAAAAGCCCCATTTTATCTACAAATTTCACTAAAATGAAGTTTTATTAATGAGAGTGACTGAGATGATAGGGTGGAGAATAACAATGTTACATCAACTTCTAAACGAGGTCACATCATAGTGTTTAATGCAGAAACCTTATAGAAAGACCAAATTGTCTTAATTACTATTTAAGAGGTTAGGGACCAAATTGTCAATTTTTGTCTCTAGGATTAATATGTCCAATACGAAAATTGAGAGGGGCCATGTTGGATGAAAATTGAGATGAACCATTTTGGGGATTTACTCTAACTCTTTGAAGTTTGTCTTTCGATATGTTAGCGCTAGCCAAACTTCATTGGTAATTACTTTTCAGGACATCTTTGGCACTAGAGGTAAGACTATAGCAACTACCATAGAGTCGGCAATGGCAGAGTTATTAAGGAGCCCAAGAGTAATGAAGAGAACCCAAGTTGAGGTGAGAAAGGCATTCAATATGAAAGGAAGGATTGATCAAATTTACATCAATAAACTCAAATATTTAAAATTAGTTGTCAAGGAGACCTTAAGTTTACACCCCCTGCTCCCCTTTTAGTTCCAAGAGAATGTGGACAAGCGTGTGAGATTGATGGATATCACATACCAATCAAAAGTAAGGTCATGGTGAATGCTTGGGCAATGGCAAGAGATCCAAAATACTGGAGTGAACCAAAGAGATTTTATCCAGAAATATTCATTTATAGTTCAACTGACTACAAAGGGGGCAATTTTGAGTATATTCCATTTGGTGCTGGAAGAAGAATTTGCCTGGGCAGCACATCAAGATTGATAAATGTTGAGCTGGCCTTTGCATTTTTGTTGTATCACTTTGATTGGCAGCTTCCCAACGGAGTGAAATGTGAAGACTTGGACATGGGTAAGTAGTTTGGTCTTTGTGTAAGAAGAAAAGATTACTTGTATGTGATTCCTATCACTTCTTATCCTTTGCTTGAAATATAAATTTATGAATTTGTAATTTCATATATACTTTTGAAATGAGTTTTATCCATCTTTTTAATTTTATCTTATTTCATTTAAGTTTAAAATGCCCTTATGCATCCAAAGTCAATGACAACTGATTATGGAAAAATTGAAAGGTTAGTATCATTCTATTTGAAAAATACAATGAAGTATAAAGCTACTTTTAGGCAAATTATAATGAGCATGTGGCCAACATGCACGAGTTAGTACCTTGCCTACTAACTAGAGGTTGGCAACCTTTCTTGCTATCAGGAGTCAATGTTGCACCAAGGTTAATATCCTTATCATTAGTTGTAGTGTTCACCTATGTTTACTCCCAACATTTTTAATTATAAAATCCATTCTCAAACTCTCAGAGTTTCACAAACTTGGCAATTCTCAATCAAACTTCATACACAATTTCAAAATATAATTTTTCATATTGAATTTTAAATCTATTTATAATTTTTCAAAATATAATTATAACATCATTGGTATACTACACATTTCTTGTAGTGAAATATAATTTTCGAAAGCCACCATAAAAATATATAATGAAAAAATTAATATTCATTCTTCAACTTAAATGTTTGAAAATATTGCTTCATTAATTCTATACAGTTAATTTTTACATGCATATTCTTTTACAAATTAGTGCATGTTTTATCCTAAATATGCCTCTTTTCTAAAAAGTTATATCAACAAAATATTTTTCAACTTTTACTCTTTCCTAAAAAGTTCCTAACTTCAAATCAAGAGTTTTTGAAAGTCAATAAAAAAAAATTATCTATTTACCCATTTCACTACACCATATTTGATATTTTGCAACTTAAACAGTTCAACTTATCAATTCCACTAGTTTTTCTTATTAATTTTTCTAAAACGAAAGACTTCGATTTTTCAACATTAAAATATCTAAAAACCATTTCCATAATTTACACTTCTTTGGTAATTATACTAACTATTTATTAATTTTTTAAAAAATTAAATAATTACATTTCTTTTTTTATTGAAAAAATTGTGTAATTGATACACTATTTTGATAATTGAGATGATATAAGTTAGGATTATTTACGGTTTTTATATTAATTATAACATATTAATTATAACATGTATTTTGAAATTGATATTTTGATTTACTAAAAAGACTTGCAAAAAAATGAAGTATAATTGAAATCACATAAATTAAATTTTATTATTATTTTTGTTAATTATGAAATATATACTGTGTTTTTATAAATTAAATATTTTAATTTACTAAAAAGATACAAATGGTTGGTGTAACACCTTTCCTACCGTAAAGCTATGCTGAAGTCATAACCTTATAATAAGTGGTTGTTACTTGTTAACTCTGCTTGATCTTAAAGGTGTATATATAATATTTATATATAAGCCCGCTTTTGTAATGAACATAAAACACTTTATCTTGCCATTGCTAAATTGGAACAAAAATAATATATCAAAATTTAGTAATTGTATTAACTAATGACAAGTCAACAGTGTCTATAACTAAGTCAAACCCTTACCCTGGTTCATGCAAGAACCTTTTAGTCTAGGTAGGGTACTACTCAAAAATCATTAAAAGAAAAAAAAATACTGACTAAAATTCTCTATAGATGGTCCCTCAAAATGTCTAGACCATGATGCCAAAGTGAGCTAAGATCTCCATCATCATGATCTAAAAAAAAAAAAATGATAACAGCAGAAATGAGAATGAAAGATTCTCAGTTGGAAAAACACCAGTCTAATACATAATGACATCTGACATAGTCTTGAAATGATTAAATTGTCTTAGATTCCTCCTAAAATAATTACTTTCACTTATGCTTTCTTTTATCTAACATAATATTTTGAGTACAAGTTATCCTCAACTGTATAGTCCCATACCTATACAGTCTTAGAATTTCTCTTATTCTAGTTGTCCATATAATACTTATCTCGTTTGCTTCATTATTACTTTATCATAAACTCATGAACAGCTTTAGGCTTTAGAAAAGAATTACTTATGATTTTCTGATATACCTCTCTTTTGATGTATTGTTTGTGCTGCAACAACTCGTGTTACAATCTGATATACTTCACTTGATATAGTATCTCATACTATATCCTGATATAGATCTCAAAACATTCTCTTCTCAATACATCAATCTCATTTCTTCTTTGTAACACCTTGTGTTATAATCTGATATAATTCATCCCTTTAACATGATATAGTTCATTGCATTTCATCAATTTCATTTCCTCTTTGACATGATCTTGCTTTTAAAGTTTAGGCTTGATAGTAGAACTCATAGGATTCTTCTTATATACTTCTCTTTGGATCGTACTATCAACAATGCAACACCGTCATGTTATAACCTGATATAGTTCACTAGATGTAGTACGTCTACTCCATCTCATCTAGATAGCCTCAGTACATCCCTTTCTCATAACGATGTAACGCTGTCGCTATTACAACCTAATATAGTTCTAAGGGCGTAGCACGTCTACTATTACCCGTGAATCCATGAGCTTACCATCAAACAATTGATTATTACATAAAGCTTCTTTTCTTGATTTCCCTCTCTTTGTGTGAGATTTATTTTCTTTTGTTTCCCTCTTTTCTTGAAGCTTGATTTCTTATCCTTGTCTTTGAGATTTCCTTGAAATTTCATTAAATTGTTATGAGATATTTTCTTAAGGTCTCTTAAATTCTTATGAGATATTCTGTTTAAAAAATTTCTCTTGATGTCTTATGAGATATTCATATTCTACTCAAAATTTATCTTTAATCTTATGAGATTTTCTAAAAACAAAAAACTAAATATTTTACGAGATTTTCTATAAATCTAGTAGATTTTTATAAGATGTTTCCCGTAAACTCTGGTACACTGTTATGAGGTTCTGCAAATTCTAGTAAATTTTTACGAGACTTTTTATCATTAGAATTTTTTTTTATTACATCTCTAGTTAGTAATAACTCTTGTAAATTTTCCAACAATTACACCAAGTTCCTATGATGGATTTTCAAGCTATTTCTACTATGAACTAACATTTCTTATACCAATTAAATCTCTTAAATTCTTTTATAATAGTTGTTGCAAGGTTTGTCTAAACTCTCACTAGCTTTTATATCATCAAAATTTCAACAATTCCATAAGATTTTCAATTAGTATATCTTCTATATCTATCAAACTCAATATATGTAAATTCTAAAATAAAAACTTAGGTTCCAATATGCATGATTTCATCACAACTCAAGTAATTATAAATCCTAGAATTAAACCAATTCACAAACTTATATCTATTGCATCCTTTATATTCATCCAACTCATATATATATAAATCTTGAAGATAAATTTCAGATTTCAAGAAATAATTTCAAATATATCTTAAGGATTTATATTAACAAACTAGTCAAACAATCACCAAACAATAGACTAGAGTTTTCCTACCTTTCTTCCAAGCTTTTGCTACACTTTTCTCTAGTTTTTTTCTCCTCTAATTCAAGGCTTGAAACCCATTTTCCAGCACCTTAATATGCTGATGTCTGGACAGTTTTGATGATGAAAAACATGGTTTTGGCTTGAGTTTGATATAGAGGATATGTTCTTGAAGTAGTTTATGTGTATATCTAAGTGTATCATTGAAGAACTTGAAGGTTTCATGGAGTTTCATGAAGCAAAAATGGAAGAAAGTGAAAGGAAGGAGAAAGAAACGTGTTCTGTGTCTAACCGAGAAGGAAATGTCATTTTCTTTTCTTTTTCCTTTATATAATATAGCAAACTTGGAGAGAAAGTAAGGAAATTAAAATTTCCCGATCAATTTACCTTCTATCAGTATTAGAAATATCTATATTTATTTGATTATTCTAACTAACAATTTATTTGAGATATGATAGTGTCCATTAATTTGATTAATCTCGATGTTTCGGTATACTGGTTATTACTATTTCGGTGTACCATTTCTTATCATTTCTATACTCGATTGACATAAAAAAAAAAAACTTTACCAGGTAAAATTATCCTTTTAGTCTTATTCTAATTTTTTCTATGTCCTAATATCATTTATAAGATCTCATCCTATATTACTAATTAAAATATTATTATTGTAATTTTTTATTAATATTTAATTAATTTTCATTTTTTTTTTTACAGAATCCTCTTATTGTTTCGATCCTTACCGTGTTTGTCGGAATTTTTAAAATCCCTACTGATTACTCACAATTAATTATTTTATCACAAAAATACAATAGGCGAGTCGTTACAGTTGGGGATTACCAAAAAACCTACTAAAGCAATAAGTATCCATGGGGTTCTTGCAATGGGGCATGTTTAATCTTAATGGGGATAAGGTAGAGTTCCTATTTGTTATACTGAACAAGTACGATGCACGAGGTCCTCGCCCCACAAAACCTACCAATACTTTATTTATGTAAATTATTTAAATATCTACTCATATATATATTAATAAAATCTTAGTACATCTTCATTTTTTTCATTTATCTTTATTGATTTTTCATTATGTATTTTTATTTTTATTTTGGATTATGTTATGTTAGTAGCATTTATTATTATGGATATATGTGTTTCAAATTTCAAAGCATTATTAAAATTTTTCTCATTTTGGAAATTTTTTAATAAACCTATGAATAACCATATGGATTTAAATCATCATGGAGTATAGAGAATAGGGACCCATGATGGAGAATGAGAGATAAAATTTTAAATGGGACATGTCCCCTCTTTGGTACCCATTATCATCCCTATAAATGATTCATCATGTTGTAAAATTATCTACTTATTCTCTTTCATTATTCAATAATTTTGAATTTTGAAACTTGTAAAATTTTCATAAAATAGGCTCTTTATTGTTAGTTAAAGGTCATCTACCTAAATCTTTTTCAACCTTATGAACATGCTATTCAAAATAAGATATGAAATAAAATGACATATTCATATTTTTTTTCATCTACTTAGTTGCTTAACTATTAACTTATTTTCAAAATAACTTTGTATACTCAATCTTCTATAAGATATATTTAAATGAATTATTACTTATTTTCAGAAATAGTCAACAAACTATTTATTTTCTATAACAGTCAAATGACTAGTCCATAATTTATAATACTAATATTCCAGACTCCTATAATGGAAAGTTTTCTAGGTATTGCAATAAGATATATTTAAGAAGTTAGTTGTTAATTTTTTTTTTGAAAAAAATAAAACTATAAACATTACATATTATTATAATATCATTGACAATAATTAGTATTTAATAGTAGGGTTGCACTATGAATATCTATACTAATAATAATTCAAAGAACTAAAAAGTGCGGCTTTGACAAGTATCACACTTTGAGTAGTTCTTTTTTTTCCCTAAATTTTTAAATTTCAAAGGGACTAAATTTAAATGTTCTAATTTTTAGAAAGTGACATTATATTTAGTTTTAGCTTTAATAACTAGAGAGATAAAAAAAGGAATAATTGAAAGAAATAAAACAAAAAGGATTATTTGGATTTAACTTTATGTCCATTAAACTTTTTAAAAAAACTACAAATTAGAAAAATAAATTCAATTATTCTGCTTAAACATTGAGTGTCAAACTTTTTTTTTTCCTTCAAAAACATGGTTGTTTAAGGGATCTAAGGTATCATTTGTTTACTGTCTCTAAGAGAGAAATAAAGAGACAGTGGAGACACAACCATATTTCATAGTGGAGACAGAAACAGGAGACAAAATAAGTTTCTGTCCCTAGGACAGAAAAACACAAAATTTATGTACGTCCAAAATGTTGAGACAGTGAAAACAAGATACAAAGATATAAATTTTATATTTTTTTCTTCCAATAATACCCCTATACATATTTATTATTTATGTCACCGTCTCCACTGTCTTCATTATCCATGTATTGATGTCTCAGAGATAGTAAATAAACATTACCTAAATGATTTAGTTTAGAAAGAATTATTAAAGGATACTGTTTAGAAATAAAAATGTGGTTGGTTAATAATAATTTTCAACAAAAAGCCCTAGTTATCTACTTTTATAGCCTACAATTTTCATAATTCATTAATTATTTTTGAAAACTTATCCCCATATCTCTCTTTCATTATCAAATGAATATTCTACATTAAATATTGAATTTCATACTATTATAAGTCTTAATTAAAATCATAACGCCCATCAATATGCCATCAAAATTATTTGAAATATAATTGATTTTGGTAGATTACGAATTTTTTTAAAAGCTATTAAAAAATGGATTTTGGTTATGAAATGACAAAGAATTCAAATGATTATGTGTGAAAGAAATCTAAATTAAAAATTTTACTGTTACAATTTCGGTCACTTTGAGTTTAGGTTTCTCTGTTTTTATTGTTTAGAATAAAGGAATAAATTTTTTCATGAGAAAATGAAAATGGGGTTTTTAATAAATATGTTGATTTATTATACTTTTTAGTTAAAAATTGATAAATAAATTATATCCATAAAATTAATTACAACAATAAATCAAATATGATGGACATTTATATTATGTAATCAATAAATTAAAACAATCAATCCAAGGTCATATCAATTTAAATTGATCCATATTCTTTCAAATTTAAAACTACCTTCACACAAGTATAATTTCTAGAAATATAAGCATGAAGCAATGGTTTTATATCATCTAATTTTTAACATTTATTCATGAGTTTCATTTTCAAAAATGATATAATCTAATTTACACTAAAAAATGTAATTTCTATTTACATTATCAAATATTAAATAAATTCTAATTACATAAATATTTGACTATTTTAACATGAAATATCAGCATATTTGGTGAATTATTACCTGGATATTTTAATCATTACATATTTATTTTTTTCTTCTCTTATGAACTTCAAACCCACCTATTCTCCTTTACTCTATTTGTCTTTCTCTCTCTTTTGTTTTTGTTATTTTTTTTTTATAACTTTTATGCTTTTATTCTTTTACTACTATCATCTTTATTCTTCTCCTTCTTCTTCTCTTTTTTACATTATTCTTCTGCCATCTACGTTCGTCTTCTGCATTTATATATGTAATATATTTTTTCATTGCAATCATTATATATATTTATTTTTTTAGGTGCAATTGAATGATTTCACTTGTCCGTATTCCTTTTAGTTTTTGCTTTTATCTTTCTGAATGTGAGTGGTTGCTATTTTCAAGTGCTATGTCATGGCTATATACAATGAGTGGTAAGAGGACTACCATCTTTCTTTTTTTATATTGTTGTGATTGTATTCAATGATGATATGTGAGCTTTTGTTGATATGAGAGCTTTCTTTTCTTCTTTTTTTTTTTTATCATGAAAAGAATGAGTCATTTGATAAGAACTTCTCTAGAAGAAGGTGTTTTGGAGAAGGATAATGTATCATGACAAATAAGAGAACTAATAAGGTAACTGAAATAAGCATTGTGTATAACTTTCTTTTTATTCAATTATTAGCATGATAATGGCTATTCTTCAACTTTGCTTTACATTTTTCTATTATATGAAGTTATTTATTTTAAATTTCTTTTTCAAAATATTTCAAACATTTACTCTCTATTAATTTTATTTTTAATTTTTTATTTGACAAAAACTATTTAATTTATTATTTTAATTTCTTTTTTTGTTACATGGTTTATTATTTTCATTTTATTATATTTATTTGAGCTTAGTTTTTGCAATTCTCTTCAATATTTTTTGTTCTTTCTATTTTCTTCTCTATCTCTGTATTGATGCTATGATTTTTTTTCTGTATTTTCATCTTTTTTATGGTTATTATTGATTACCATTCTTTTTTTTTTTACAAAATTATTGATTACCCTTCATATTAAACTTGATTGTTAGTTTAAATAATGTGATAGTAAAACTATACACTACATATTTAACTATTGTTTAACAAATATCAATATGAAAGTAGATATGGTAAGGGTAATATCTATAATTAATGTTATAATAATGTATATAGGTCCAAAATAAATCCAAATTTTAATCAAATAAAGTAAAAATAATCTATTAACTAACACATGGAATGTTGTGATTGATATCAATTTGATTTTACTATTTTCATTTTATATCAGTTTTATGATCCTATTCTTAATTGATATTACGTTAATCTTAAAGAAATTTTAATTTATATACCAAAATTCAAAAATTAATCTAATGTATTACCATTACCTTACTCTCATATGCCAAATGAAAAAAAAATTGCCATTACCCTTAATTGACATCAACTAAATTTGATGTATTTAATTTTAGCAAGTATTCAATCTAATCAGTTATACTATGACAATAATTCAAAATTGTAATATATGCTACTAATAATTTAGATTAATCTCAAGAAAAGTTTTGCCATGTGTACATTGAGAAATTTATATCCTATCATTTTCTCAACATTTCTATTTAAAGTAATGTTATAACCATTATGAATACGGAAGTCGGACATCGGAGCTGATATAAGACGATTAGCACTGAGTTGGGCCAGACAATAAGTGGAGTTGAGAAACCCCCTTTTTTGAACCCCTCGAAGCTGTTTAACTCTGGACTAGTATGGTCATAGGGAAGGACCTGCTCACAACCAACTCAGAATTCTTTCACCTCGGAGTGAGGGCGGGTGACCAATTGACAATGGAAACGACAAACTTCTAGAAGATGCTTTTGACGATTAGAATTCCTTTCATAACTCGTTAATAAGGAATCTCTTCTGTACCCCCCAGGTTGGCAAATCTACTCCGTACACCTTAGCCCCACAAGACCGTTGAGGAAGAAGGAGAGGCATTCCTATAAATATGGGAAGGGAAAAGAAACAAGGGAGGTAGGTTTTTACTTTCATGAAGAATATTTTCCATTCCCTAATCTAACTTGAGCGTCGGAGTGCCTTTTGCAAGTACCCCGCCGCCGCCACTAATCACCAAGCTAGGCTCTCCCCAAACTCCGGTTACAGTTAGTAACAAGTAAATTTTTAAAGTTTTATTTATGTTGTAATTATTAATTATTTTTCTAATTAAACTTTCATATTTCCCTTTTATTAACACATACTTTACATTGAATATTATCCCAATTATCACTTTCACAATTTTTGACATTTAAAATATTGCAAGTCTTAAAATATCATAATTGAAATTTTTTATAACTTATATTTAACACTAAAATGAAAGGTATTGTAACATTAAAATTTTATAATATTATTAATAAAAAATAAAAAATTTAAAAACAAAAAAATTAATTTATATATTTAAAGAAAAATAGTCACCTTTGCAGAAATATAATTTTTGGAAACCATTGAAAAAATTAATGGATCAAACCAAAAATTTCTAATTTATTTGTCAACTCAAATGCTGGAAAATATTCCTTCTATTATATATTGGAATTCATTTAGCATAATTAATTTTTACATATATATTACTTCTCAAATTGACGCATACTTTCTCTTAAATATGTCTTTTTCTTGAAAAAATATCAACAATCTATTTTTCAATTCTTCCTTTTTCTAAAAAATTTCTAACTTCAAATATAGAGTTTTTGAAAATCATAAAAAAAAATATTTGTCTAAAGTCTCACTACACCAAGTTTTATTTTGTGCAACTTAAACATTCTAACTTATCAATTCCACAATTTTTTCATATTAAATTTTTCTAAAAACAAAAAGACTTTGATTTTTCAACATTAAAATATTTTATTAAAATTCAATTCCATTACTTACACTTTATTAATAATGATACTAATGATTTATTTTTAAAAAAATTAAATAATTATATTACTTTTTTATTAAAAATAATTGTGTAATTGATGCTACTCCAATAACTGAGATGAAGTAAATTAGGATTATTTATGATCTTTTTACTAATTATAACATATTAACTATAACATATATTTTAAAATTGATATTTTAATTTACTAAAATGATGTACAAGGAAAAAAAGTACAATTGAAATATCATAAATTAAATTTATTCATTATCTTTTATCAATGTGAAATTGTATTTTTATATTTTTTATAAATTAAATATTTTAATTTATTGAAAAGATATAAATGGTTAGGGAAAACTTGTTGAAACGAGTACTTGCGAAGATTACCTACAATGAGGGCAGGTTAAGCCTTCACGGGGATGGGGCAGAGCCTGTTTGTTAAATAGGGTAGCGATGGGGGATGAGGTCCTCACACTATTAAACCTGCCAATTTCCCATTTATATAAATGTTTTTAATATCCATACACATACACACACACATATATATAAAGAAATCCTTAGCATTCCTTTATTTTTTTTAATAATCCTTATTGAATTTGCATTATATATGTATTTTCATTTTTAATTTGAATTATGTTACATTAACATAGTATTTGTTATTATAGATATTTATGTTTCGAACTTCAAAGTATTTTTAAATTTGTTCTTTTTTTTTTGTCACAATCCGATCTAGACACATGATTGGCATGTGAGAAATTTCATTCTCACGTAAGTCTTATGACTTGTTGACTATTTCTACATGCATGCTTGATGTTCCATCAATATATTGATATTTAAAATGTTTTAAGCATCCAAATTAACTTTTGATGATTGTCTTTTGTTTGAGTTTTAAGAGTTTTAGTATGTTTTGTGGTTTGTTTAGTATATTTTAGAACTTATATTGGTTTTATTATAATTTTTCATTTCATTTTTAAGATTAAGGGATAAGTTGCAAAATGGAGCAAAAGCATCATAATTCTGGCATCACAATGCCAGAAGTGGGCATTCCAGTGCCCGCAGAAGAGCATCATATCCTCAGATGTTTTCTGGCATCACAACGCCCAAACCCGGCATCGCTGTCATGACCCGACCTGGATACATGACCAGCATGTGAGATGTTTCGTTCCCACGTAAGCCTCGTAATCTGTTGATTGTCTCTAAATGCATGTTCTGTTCATAAAATCTGTGTAAATTATTATATTTTCTGCAAGTCAACCCTATGTTCTCTAAAATCAAGAGAATTATCTCTGAAATCTTATAACAAATCTTTCAAGTTTAACTCTTGAAATCGTTTATCTATTGAAATCAAAATACACTTATCTAATTGTCCAAGTTATTATATACAAAACAAATATCACTATAATATACCAAATGCAAATTAAAACATGCTCTAGGTCCGAGATCCTGCCTGCATCTACACTAGAGCCCTCTAAACCCATAACCATCATGCTCTCCTCTGGAATCTAATATTGCTGGAAGGAAGATGGCTGGGAGATACCCTCAGAAACTATAGTATCTGTAAAAAATATGAGAAACTGTAATCACAATTCCATTCTCTTTTCTAAATAGTATTTCTAGGTATATAACTATATTATACATATAAACTAATACCAGAGTCCATTGAAATCATCACAAAAGTCTCTAACCACTTACATAACATCAATTCTACATAAAATTAGTGTAACAAACATGGTCTCATGAGTTTTATGAAAAACATATTTCATGCTCTAAAATCAGCCATTATAAAACATGCCATGCAACAGTAACTTCAAATCATGTACAGTAATAACTAAAATCAAGCAGTAAATCATATTTTTCATGAAAATAACTTTAATGCAGAACATAGAGATAGCAGATGTGAACCCACTCACCTGGAGGGGTGAACAATGCAGAACTAGTACCAACAGCACACTAGGAGGTAGAATTGACAGCAGTATCTAATATAGAAGCAATAGAATTCTAAATCAACCTCTAAAACCTCTGAATATTCAAAACCCATCTCTAACAAGGTAGAAAACCTCTCTCCCTTGAAAAGCTTAGGGAATCACCCTAATAACCAGAAGAAAAGGGAGAAAAGAGAGCAAAAGTAGGAGAACAACATATCTTAAAGCCGTAGGAATCAAATATTGGAGTTAGAGTTGAGAAAAATAGAAAGAAATGACGTTTTGGGGTGAAATCGTGGTTTGAGGGTGAGAGATCGGGGTTTGAAGGGTGAAAATCGATGTGTGTAGGTTCTGGACCCTGAAATGGGGGGTTTTTAACACTCTTTTGACTGCCTGGGTGATTAATGACTGCCCAGGCGGTCCTTTACCCTACTGCTGCACCACCTTACTCTCTGTTTATCGCCTGGACGGTCATATGGCCGCTGGGGTGGTCTTACTTATTTACATTTCTTAATTTCTTAATTTTAAGTTAATGTCCTCATTTATTTTACTTTCCATTAACTTTCATTAATTTTACTCTCCATTAACTTTAGAACATAAATGTAAATAAAGGAATACCCCCCATTTGGATTCAAATAAAATATTAGAAAAATAAAAATCCCAACAAATCAAAATCAAAATCAAAGTGTTGGGTTTTAGTTCAAGTTTTATAAAGTTGTACGCTAGAAACGGGGCGTTTAAAGGTTTCAAAAAATTCACTAAAAATCACTCTTTAACTCATTTTTCTCTAAGGAACAATTACTGGGACTTTTTGTCTCTAGAATATGACTCTATCATATGGCCCTTCAAGGGCATGTAGGGTCCAAACTTGGAAAAATTCAGGACCCGAAACAACAGGTAAGGATAATTGACACCATTTTAGTTCGAAAAATTTTTCTAACTCTTTTGTTTAAAATTTGGGGTATTATAGTCGCAATGCCCACAGCTCCACACAAATTGATGTTGTCAGCTAATTCGGCATTCCAATGCCTAATCTTGGTGTCCCAACACCTGTGGCATGGACTGTTTGATATCTTCACATTTTAAATACTGAGACATGGTCTTTTTCATAGTTGTTAGGTTAGGATTAAGGAGAAACACTTTCCAACTTCAGATAGGAGACAAGGAACAATTAGAGGAGGAGAGATTGAGGAATCATCACTTCAAATCTTGGGTTTCCGGTGAACTCTTCTCTTTATTTGTCTATTTTGTTTTCTTTTCTATCATGTATAGTTAAACATTTCTGTTGGGGTGATGATGTAACTTGTCTTGGATGATGTTATCTTTGTTTCTTTTCTTGATTCAAGTTTCTTTTTCTACATTTGAGTGATTATCACTGGTTTCATAATTTGTATGAAGTGGAAACTCATACCTTGATTTAGGGCTCATGTATTAGATTGGGAAATTCATATGTGTGCTGGGTCATGTGATGAACACCATTATTGATATCTATCTAGGAATAGATGATGTTGATAGTGTGGTTATTTGATAATTTTATTTTGCCTATTGTATGCCCTTTTACTTATTGGAATTGATCTAAGGAATTAGGGAATTTCAAGAAGATAGAGGAGGATTAATAAGCTAAGCAATTAGTTATAGATCAAATTAGAAATTCAACCATCAAGTGAGGAATTAGAAATTGGTTAGCTAAGAGGGCTAAAGTTTCATCAAAAGAGTCAAGTGAAATCTGACCCCTGACTACATTCATTTCTTGTTTTTTTGTTCTTATGTTTGACATTCTTTGTTATAAAAAAAAATTTACAATATTCTAAATAGGAATTGAACTGGTGAACTATTGCTTCGCAAACTCAATCCTCGTGGGACGATACTTACTTACCGTGTTTTACTACTTGAGCGATGACTACATTCATTTCTTTTCTTTCTTTTTTTTTTGTTCTTACATTTAACATTCTTTGTTATAAAAAAAATTTAGATTATTCTAAATAGAAATAGAAAAGAGGGGTGAGTTTTGTTACCAAAACCCAGTGAGTGAGTCATCACCTGAAACCCCATTTCCTGAGACATCAAAGAAAGATTGCATAAAATCATAATATCAATAACAAATAAACAGATTTTGAAATAGTTCCATATAAATTTATACACATAATATTTAAGACAATCTTAATTACTTTGAATCATAAGAAAAAGTACTCAGAACATGATAAATACATACACATGAAACTATAATAACTGTTCGTAAATATCCACACTCTCTATGGACACCTCACTAGTATGCCTTCATAGTAGCTTGGCATACCGCCTCGATGGCTGCTTAAGGAACTGCCTTCATGGCTATTAGATATACCATGATTTATATTTCATAAGACTGCCTTTGTGGCCGTTTGGTACATTGCCTCCTTGGTAGTTAGATGTACCAAGGTTGCTATGCTCTAAACATGAATCATATGGATTTCAACTTAGAAAGGATAGAATTAATAATAAACTCTTAGTATTTTGAGAGTATCTGAATCCTTAAAACTTTGATAGTCTGACCATAGCATAATTGTGACTATGAAATCATGTACAAAGGATCATCCTTTGTAGACATTGTGATTTCATAAGTTCATAGAATATGTAGTTGTCAACTGTCATGAACCAAAGGATATCCAAGCTCTCAATTTTTCAAACTAAAATTCCCAGATCATATCTTAAGTTAATCTATCTTTCTCTGAATTTTGGCAAAGGTCCCTATCTTAAGGTTCAAAGCTCCAACATACCACAGTGTTCAACATTAAAATTCATACAACCATCATCATAATAGCTTTAAACAATAACAATGACAATCCAATTCTTTATAAACTCATTTTAACAAAAATAGTACGATTGTGTTCCATAGAATATATAAGTCATACTATTTTGAAATTATAATATCATAAACTAACAAAAGTCACAAATCTTTAAACAGTTATCTCTAAAATTAAGCAGAAAGACGAGTTTTGATGAAAATAACTATAATAACAAACATAGAGGCCATAGGTGTGAACCCACTCACTTGAAAGGAGAAATAGTGAAAAATTCACTTCAACCAAACCATGGGACGTAGAAATGACACCAATATCTAGCATAGGAGCAAAAGAACTCTAATAAGCTATCTTCACCTTATTCTTAGTGAAGGGACCTCATGGCATAAACCAATGGAAATACCCTTAAGAACATGAGAAATTGAGGGAAGAAGGAAGTAAAATCACTAAAATAACATGCCTTAAAGCCTCAAAAGTGAAGGATTGAAATTTAAATTAGAAAAAGGTGAAAGAAATGGAGTTTGGGAGTGAAAACCCTACCTCTGGGCATGAAGAATCATATTTGGGGGTAGTGGCGGAGTTGAAGATACGTCTGGAAACCCAAGAACAAGGTTTTTATTAAAATTTTGAGCGCATGATTTTCTTGACTTGCTCACCAAAATGGTTTTTCTCAGATCTTGGAGTAATAATTCAAGTACTAGTATGTATTATACTGGTTATCTTAGTATTCACTTAATATCCTCATTTATTTTAATCTCCATTAATTTTAAAACATAAATATAAATAAGAACATATCTCCATTTGAATTCAAATAAACTATTAGAAAAATAAAAAATCCTAACAAATCAAATTCTAAATTTTGGATTTTAGTTCAAACTTAAGAATTCTTACCGTTTTATAAACTTGTGGGTTAAAAACGGAGTGTTTAAAGGTTCCATAAAATTCATTAAAAATCACTCTTTAACTTACTTTTCTCTAGGGAACAATTATCGAGACTTTTGGTCCCAAGAAAATGGTTGCATCATATAGCCCTCCAAGAACGTATAGGGTCCAGACTTAGTAAAATTCAGAACCCAGAACAACAAGTAAGGGTAACTAACACCCTTTTTAGTTCGAAAAATTTCAAACCTTTAAATTTAAAATTAGGGTATTAAATTTTTTTTAATAAACCTGCAAATACATGTAGGGATTCAAATCCCTATAGGGAATGATGAATAGGGACCAATGACAGGGATGAGGTCAGGAAGAGAGGGCCAAATTCTAAACAAGGATAAGGGACAATCGGGGACATGTCCTTTCTCTCATACCCACGGTCATTCATATAAATTGTTCATGATATAGTAAAATTATTCACTTATTCTCTTTCATTATTCAACAATTTTAACTTTTAAAATGTGTTAAAATTTTAATAAAATAGGCTCTTTATTATTTGTTAAAGATTATCTATTGAGATTTTTTCAACCTTATAAACATAATATTCAAAATAATATATAAAATAGATCGACATATTCATATTTTGATATTTTATTAAATTATTTCACTATTAACTTATTTTAAAAATAAATTTATATACTCAATTTTTTTAAAAATGTATTTAAATAGATTATGATTTATTTTCAATAATATTCAGCAAACTATCGTTTATTATTATTCCATGCATAACTCGGATCAAATGACTAATCAATATATTTATATAAAATACAGTTTATCCAAATAAGGAAATCCAATGTGGCAATCCCTCCTTTATTCATCCTTAATTTAATTTGATTATTAAAATAAACTGAATTATTTAATTAATATATATTTTATTAAAAGAAAGTCCATAGACTATCCAAATTGATCTCATTCATAAAATAATTATTGTCTAGAATTAATATAGGATTCACATATATTAATATATGATCCACGGATATATTTGATATTTTTTTTCTACTAATATTGATTGATTCTCTAATATTTTGCTTTAGTCATATCATTCTTATAAATTTGATATAATTTCTAATTTTTATGAACCAAAATTGGACAACTAATATCAATTGTTCTATCTTTCTTATTCACAATTAATTTTTCAATCTTATTTAATACTAACTTTTAATATTATAGTCTCTTGATATGTCATATTAATATGATATCAGATTTCAATTGATATCCTAAAAATTAAGATTGTCATTATTGTTATATTCCAATTTCTATTATTTTAATAATTGAAATATGATCCAAATCTCAATTATATATATTTATAAGGAAAATGCTACGTAAGAATTCCTTCTTATCTCATTTTTCTGCCCAAAATTCTAATTACTTTCATTTACCATTTTATTTTATTTTTTATATTCTTGATTATTTATTTTAAAGAAAAGTAATATATAATTCAAATCTCAATTGATATATGATTTTATTCTTGATTTATATATGACTGAAAGTAAGATCCTTGCAATATAAATTGATTCGATTTACAATATAAGAATAAATAAATATATTTTGATTGCTTTTATTCTTAATTTTAATTGTACTTACTATTTCCATTTTTACGATTTCCACTTTTGCGATATATGAATATCACATTTCACATTTTAATTTTGATTTCAATATTTAAACTTAATACATATAAAAGCTAAAACATAAAACTAACATAAAATTAATCTGACCACATTTTTGTATTATTTATTTTAAGGAAAATTAATATCTAATTCAAATCTCAATTAATATATGATCTTAATATATCAATGGTTAAAAAACATCTTTCTATTCTTTTTCATTTTAATTCTTAAATGCTTATCTATCTATATTATTAATTTTTAATAATTATCATACTAATTAATATTATTACCTTTTTCAATTTAATTATAATTGATTTGATGCACTTAATTTTTTTGATAGATTTGATGTGCTTAATTTTAACATATATACATATTTGATCATTGCATATAAATTGTAGCATAGTTAACATTTCTTTTGCACATCCTATCTACACATGCATATTTGTATTAGTTCCTTTATTTTTTCTCTCTTCTTTATGGTTTTTCCTATCGATTTAATATTTTGATTTTTTTTTTCTTTCATGTTTAAGTGATGTGTACCAAGTTGTTTGGAACCATTTAGTGAAACCATTGTGCTATATTCATCGATCATCTATTTTGATTTTTGATTTTTACTTTTTATATAGTTGTTATATATATATATATATTTTTTCAATTCAATAGAATTAAATTTAGAATAATCTGTCAGTAAGTTTTTTTTATTTATTCAACTTTGCCTCTTTCCTTTTATCTTAGTATTAAGGCTCTCCAATTATATTGTTGGTAATTTTCTTCAAAATATTTTTCTTTCATTTGATTTGAATCTTATTGTTCTTCGTTCATCAAGTTTTTATTTTATTTTTTTTTAATATTTTAATTTATATAGCTCCCATAGCTTCAAATGATTTTGATTTTTGGATTAATTATTTCTTTCAGTATATTTTTTTTTGAATTTATCCATCTTTACTTTTGATGTATTCTTTCTTAGTATTTAATACTATATTGATTTGAGTTTGAAATTAATCAGTGATAGTATGTTTTTTTAAATAAGTTTTAAAAATTACATTATTGAAATTTAATATTATTTAAAATTATATCATCTTTTCATTTTTAAACATTTCCTTAATATTATATTTGTCTTTTAATATTACCACACTAATTATTTTAAATGATTCTTAATTTTCAATATTATACTCTTTTTTTGACAAAATTAGAATATCATATCCACATTTCAAATAAAAAATTCAAAGCATTTCTTTATAACCTTATATGCTAGGTTGATGTAATAATGAAATTAGTTGTTAATATTACTTTAATTCTAAATTATTTTTGTTTTATTTGATTTTAAAAGAATCAAATCAATTAAACAATTATCTATTTTTAATTATAATTTCAACTATTTTAATTAAATCTTCATTTATTCTTTTAATTGTCATATCGATCAGTCATTAATAAATTTATAAATATTCACATTAAATATTAAATTTTTTCATTTTACTCAAATAATTCTTAATTATTAAATCATATCCGTCTTTTACAATATTAGAAAATCATATCTCCATTAATTATATTTTTTCATATTAATTTAATTCTTAAATATTTCTCTTTCTCTTGACTTTCAATACATGGTTTCTAATAAGTACTATGTAAACTAAAGATATTTTATATGTATCTCATATCTTAAATCTCAAACTTGATATCAATTTCAATTTTCAAATTTAATACGTAATTTAATTTTTAAACAAAAAATTATTGATATTTGCATCCATGTCAATTTGTTATTATCATGTTATTTGATACCGATGTTTTGATATTATTCCTAATTGATATCATTTTAATCTAATATTGATTCTAATATCATGTTTGAGAGATTTAATTACAAATGAGAATTCCTTTCAATCAATTACAAATGGTGAATGTTATAGAGTAAAACATTTTTATCATAAACAAAAAAATAATTCATTTGCTTAGTATACAAAACATATATATTAATCTTAGTATCAATTGAAAATAAATATACATACAATTTCACTAATTTTGTCATTTTTTAATAACAAAAATATAATGAAATTTTTTTCCTAACTCGAACAATCTGTAATACAAGTAGTGATGAATATATCTTTCATGGGTAATGAAAACATATGAATTGCACACGTAACAATTAGTGCACCATATATATACCAAATTCATATATTACACAAGTGCTAACAAAAATATACATTCTATGGGTAATAATTTAGTTACAACCTAACTAATATTGATTTATGCTAAATTAGAATTAGTCCTAAGTTACAAAAAAATAAATACACCCACATATTGATATATATATATATATATATATATATATATATATATATATATATATATATTGATATATATATATAAACATAAAATTTTGGTTGATTATTTATCTTAAAAATAAAACATATTTATCCTAGAAAAAAGGCCATGATAAATTATATTCATAATAAATTATACAAAATTAATATATTATAATTCAATTCAATTTTATAATATATATTTTATAAAAAAATTTTAAAATTTATAAGTATAAAATCTCATGCATCGCACCGGTAAAACACTAGTATATAATATTTAAAAACCATTTCAAAGATGAAACAATAAGGAAACTTTACACGTGGCATAATCACATTAATTGCACAATAAATGCATTTGTTTAAAATAAAAATATAACTTTATAAATGAAACATAAAAGGAATTAAATGCACTTTATTATATTGTGTTAATATGATATAAACTCATAAAATCGGTCTCTTAATTTAACATAGATGAGTTTCAATTTGATTTAAATCATTTGTGTTCATGATAAACCATTAAATTATATTTATTTTTTATGTATTTAATTTAGATCAAATTCAAATATAATGCACATGCATAAAATTAAATTTATACAGTCTATACTACAATTAATACAGAAGAAATGTAGCAAAAAGGAGGATATACAAAAAAAGAAAAAACATAGAAAGTTTCATACGTCTCGCAATTAAATGGATTTTAGATTTGATGCATTCATTTGCAAAATAAAAGACCAATAAAAATATGTTAAAAATGGATAAAAATATTAATGTATTCAATTATTGAAAAAAAAAGGTCACGTTCATAAAAGCATAATTTTGAGAAACCATCACAAAAATAATGAATTAAATCAAAATTTTTAACTTCATTTTCAAATTTAAATTTTGTGGAGTTTCTTGTATTTATTACTTACAAAAATGATTCATTTTATTTAATTTTATCATTTAAAATTTTCTTTAAAAAAGTGGCATTTAAAAAGTAATAATTATTTAGATTTTCAGTGAATATTCTTTTTTTCAAATAAATGCATATCCTTTCCCAATTTACTCTAATAAATAATAATCACTATTTCTGAAAAAAAAAAAGTTTTTTCATGAATTTATATTTCAACTCAGCATGTTCCATGAAGAGATCTACGTTACATATTGAGCTTTAGAAATAAAAAGAATTTCTCTATATTGCTTGAAAAAAATTTATACAAAAAGAAATGAGTTAATGTTTATTTTAGTCTACTTTATAATTGTGAGTCAGTTTAGTCCATAATTTTTAAAATAAGTCAATTTAGTTCCTAACATTATAAAATATGAGTCATTTTTGTTTCTCAACTCACTTTTATTTAATATTCTATCAATTAAACGATGCTAGATAATCTTAAATGTATCTTGACATACCTTATGTCCTAATAGAATTTAAAATAACTTATTTTGGTGTCTAAAATTACACAAAATGAGTCATTTAAATTTTCATTTCAAACCATAAAATAACTTATTTTGTGCGATATTAGATACCAAAATAAGTTATTTTAAAATTTATTCTACTTTAAAAGACAAATGGTATGTTAAGGTATCACTAAATTAGCTATCATTTCCTTGATGAAATGTTAAATAAAAGTGAATTGAGGGACTAACATGACTCACATTTTGTAATACCATGGACTAATTTGACTCATTTTAAAAGTTTGGGACTAAAATGACCCACAAATGTAAAATGAGTGATTAAAATGAGCATTAACTCAAGAGAAATTCTTAGGAGTTCTGAAAGTTACGATAGAGAATGCATTTATTTGTTTTATTTAGTAAATGATATATTATCTATTGTATTAAAGATATAAGAAAAATGAGAGATAACAATTATTCACAAAACTATAACGTGACAAATACATTCTATTTATGAAAATAGATACAAATTGAATTTTGACACAAAAAAAAATAGATATACAATATTTCTTTTACAACAAGTTTACACATTTACACAAAACAAGTGTGGGGTCCACCAAAGTGTTTTGTCGACGCATGTCTTTATACTATAAAGGTGTAAACTTATTGTAAATAAATATTGTACATCTAACGTTTCTGAATCCGGTCCCAAATCTTGTGGCACCATTGTCATAAATTTTAAAAGATTTACTATATCTTAAACATTATTATCAAAAGAAATTCCTAAATTTTCTCATCTTCTTCGTTGCGATATAGTTCTTCAGTCAGTCACGGCCAAATCCATGTACGTATGCTACCATTAGCTGAGACTGTATAATGCTTTTTGACTTGTACCTCAAATGAGAAATCTCCATCTCTTCACTAACCCTTTAGCATTGCAAAAGAGTTGGTTGTTCTCAAAGAACTTGAGGTATGTTTGGTTGGAATAAAATGGGGATTCAAACACCAAAAAAAAAAAAAAGAATAAAAAAAGAAAATTGGGTATTCAAATCCTTGAAGTTTTATGCTGTGGGAAATCCAGCTGTATCACCAACACCAACCACTGCTTATAGGCTCGCAAAACACCAAATCATAACCATCAAAGGAACAAGGCGGTGCTTGCTGACTAATAAAGCACCAAACCAAAGAACATTAGCACAAAATATCACAGCCGTAATCAATTCTAATTCTAATTCTTTGATTGGAGACTAAGGGGTAGATACGAAGGGGTGGTGGTGGTCGGCGAAAAGGAATAAGTATGATATTAACATTAGGTTGAGTCAAGCGTTGATAGTATCAGATTTTGTAAATCTTTTCAAATGTACGACATAAAAAATAAGACCAATATGGCAAGTTTTGAATGGTACCATAGGGTTTGGAACAAGCTTACTAGTCAGACGATTTTGATTCGGTGGGGCATGAAAATCAAAGACAACTGATAATGGAAAAATTGAAGGATTAGTAATCTATTCCTCTTTAAATAATTATCCAATTCTAAATACTTGCTAAAATGAAGAAAATAATTAGAAAAATATCAATATTGGAAAAATTTAAGAAAAATTTGTTGAATTATTGAATTATCATTGTGTATTTTCAAAACTCCAACTTTCTCTCTCCTCATCCATTAATAATATTTGATAACTCAATAGTATTTAATAGAGATATTATTGAAAAGAAATAACTAACACTATTTAATTTTTTTAAAAATGGACAATTATTCCTAAATAATTTTTTTTGAAATGTACAATTAATCAAGGATGGAGAAAGTATTTTGCTAGCCGAACCAAATATACGAAAAAAAATATTATCCCCATTCTCTAATAAGTGTCTACCTTCACTTCATGATTGCATGAACATGAAGTTAGATAAATTTAAGTATATTTTACACCATTATCCTTATTACCTACTTCAACATACTCTCTTTCATATTCGATCTAACTACTAACTCTCTCTATCATAAATGTATCTAGGAAGAAAGTAATCAAAGTTATCTAGAATTCTTAAAAGGACAGACAATAGTAGAAAGTTGATTAATAGTAATTAATGCTCACATGCTCATTTAAAAAAAAATCGCATGACTTTACGTTTTAATTTTGACCATTCATGTAAGATCCAATGATCAAAATTAACTCATCTTACTCTTATAATAAGTCACTTTTCTCATATGATACGTTTCCTATATATATATATACACACACTAGTTGTTTGACCCGTGCATGAGATGATAATATAGTTTGTTGTCATTACTAATAATAAATAATAATTTATTTAAATATATCTTATAGAAAATTCAGTATATAAATTTATTTTTAAAATAAGTTAATAGTTAAATAATTAAATAAATGAACAAAATATGAATGTGTCATTTTATTTTATATATTATTTTGAATATCATGTTTATAAAATTGAAAGAAGCTCAGTAAATAACCTTTAATTAACTAACAATAAATACCTTATTTTATGAAAATTTTACACAGTTTAAAAGTTAAAATTGTTGAATAATAAAAGAGAATAAGTAGATAATTTTACTATATTATGAATCATTTATATAGATGACAATGGGTATTCACAAGAGGGGACATGTCCCTCATTGTCCCCTGTCTCTGTTTAGAATTTGGCCTCTTATCTTGATCCCCATCCTCATCCCCATCACGGGTTCCGATTCCTCATTTCCTATTCCCCACGAGGATTTGAATCCAAAAAGAGAACAATTTTAAAATTACTTTGAAGTTTGAAATATAAATACCCATAATAATAAATATTATACTAATGTAGCATAATTCAAATTAAAAATAAAAATACATATATGGTGCAAATTCTATAAAGATAATTAAAAAAAAATGAGGTGTGCTAAGGTTTTCTTAACACACACACACACACAAAGCCTCGTGATCAACACATGAGGAATCTCATCCCTACGCAAGCCTCTTGACTTGTGTAATGCTCTATATGCATATTTAAATAGGAAAATACATTTAAAATAGAATTTCATTTTCTACATAAAAATCACTTGTTTTTCTAAAATCAAGATATTTATAACTGAAATCTCGTAATCAATATCTAAAGTCCAAAATCGTAGCATCATCCATACAGAAGATATAAATATATATTAAACAGCTCTTATCTCATATATATGTCCAAAAATGACCAAATCCTTTAAATACAAACCATAATACGATCAAATATGTAAAATGCAAAATAATCTCTATATGAATCAGGACTCCTACCTGCAATGACATTAGCGCACTCTAAACTGAATCAAGAATGCTTCACTCAAATGAAGCTCACCAACTGAATCTCTATTACTGCTAGGAAGTAGGAGGCTAGGAAGAATCCACAGCAACAGCTGTATCTATAAATAGGAGAAAAGGAGAAGGTGAGTTTTTATTTAAAAACTAAGTGAGTGAATCCCCACCCGCAACCCCCTTCATGGGACACTAGAGAAACTATGCAATATATCCGAATGACATTAATAGTATAAAGCTTTAAAACATTTCATATTATATATATATATATATAAAACCAAATCATTGGTTGCCTTTATAATCAACAACAGTACCTAACTAGAGAAACATGAATCTCTACTCTATATTTCTTTAAGAATCGAAATGTGCTGCTCTATGATCTATCAGGGATCTAACGTGGACACCTAAATAGGTTCCATTTTCTGCCCTATAAGATTGTCCTTTAGACAACTTGGTACCAAGGTTAACGATTATTCAGCCATTAACTCGCTGTTTGTTTCTGTATAGCTACTGTCTAGCATCAAATAGAAAATTGAATCCTTTCTCTATATTCCACAGGCTTCTACCCTAGGGTTCAAAACTTTCTCATATAACAGTATCCAGTGTATGAGTAATCATAAAATCAACATAACTGCTCTCAATATTCGTGACTCATAAATCAAATATTCATAATCTCATTTCAACAATAGTAATCTCATGGTTTAGTCAAAATCATGTTCATACTTTCTTCCAAACAACATTTCCAAAGTCATACAATTCAATAGAAGTATCAAATCTCTTTATAATAATCACTAAAACCATGCATAAAGCAATATTTTCATGAAAATAATTCTAATACTCAACATAGAGGTCACATATGTGAACTCACTCATCCAGAGTGGTAGAATAAACAAAATTGACACCGACAAGACCTTGGGAGGCAGAAATGGTACCACTATCTGCCAATAAAGTAATAATACTCTAGATCAATCTCAAAATAACTCTATTCTAACCCCATCAATGGTGGAAGAACACTGTGACATAATAACAAGAAGGAACCCAAGATCTAACCCCACAAACAAGAGAAGAATGGAAGAAATAGGAAGGAAAACTAGTAGAATCTCTTACTTTTAAGCCTTAGAATTGAAAGATTGGAGTTAGATTAATAAAAATGGAGTGGAAGAGGGGTAGAATGGTGTAGGGAGATGAGGGTTTGCGTTTTAGAGGGGTGGGAGTTGTGTTTCATGGTCTGAACCCCGAAATAGGGATTTTTATTGACATTTTAACCGCTACAGTGCTTACCAAAGAGCTTAAAAATCTCCACCTGCATTATCTTACTGTACCTAGACCACTGCAACACTCAATCATTGAGTGCTGCAACGCTCTCCAGAATAGTTTTCTCACTTATTTACATTTCTTAATTTTAAGTTAATGTCTAAATTCTCGATTAACTTTAAAACATAAATGTAAATAAGAAAATACCCCTCATTTGGATTCAAATAAAATATCAAAAAAATCAAAATCCTAACAAATCGAAATCCAAATTGAGTTTTAGTTCAAATATGGGAATTCTTACAATTTTATAAAATTTTGGGCTAAAAAAAAACATTTAAAGGTTTCATAAAATTCATTAAAAATCATCCTTTAACTTATTTTCCTTTTAGGATGTAATACCCCGAATTTTAAATAAAAGGATTAGGAAAAAAAATTGAACTAAAAATAAGTTAAAGCATGTTTTTGTTTGTGAATTTTATGAAATTTTAAACCATTTTGATGAGCGATGTAGCGGTCAAGTGAACAGTAAGGCGATTTAGGGGCGAATTTTATGCAACAGAACATTTAAAATCCCCTGTTCGGGGTCTAGAACTTTCACAATTGCCAAAACTCGACCCCTCCACCCCAAAATGCTAGAAATCTCATTCCCTAACCTCTCTTCACCCTCCCAATCCCATTTTCTTCCATTTCTCACAATTCTAACTCCAATCTTTCATCTCTAAGGCTTTAAGGTATGCTATTCTCTTGATTTTTCTCTCTTTTCTCTATCTCCTCCTTGTTATTGGGGTGATTCTCCATGCTTCTCCAAGGAGAGAAGTTTCCTAGTATGTTAGAGATAGATTCTTAGATATTTAGAGGTTAATTTGCAATTCTATTGCCTCTATGTCAGATATTACTATCATTTCTCCTCCTACTAGCCCTATTAGTGCTATGTCTGTGCATCTTACCCTTTCAGGTGAGTGGGTTCACACTTGTGATCTCTATGTTTTGTATTAGAGTAATTTTCATGAAACTATGGTTTAAAGTATGATTCTTTAGAGATTATGGTGCAAGGTTTTGAGATTTCTGCTGAAATATGAAACTGTGGTTTTAAAATAGCATGAACTATGTTTTCGAAAACTCATGGGACCATTGTTGATATATGATTCTATTTAGAATTGGTTTTAATTGTGATTATTAGAAATTTATAATTGCTGAAATGCTTATTTTATGTTGAACATGGATTATACATGTGATTGTTAGAGAACTATGAGCTCTTGAGAAATGTTATTATGATTTCAGAATTTACAAGCTTATGAAAGGATGATATTGAGAATTGATTATGTTAAACTGGATTCTGGACATGGTTTGTGTAAACTTAGAAGTGCTATTTAGAGAGGATGATGGAATTGTGATTGTGATCCTGGTTGTTTGGAATCTGATATTGAGATGTATAGACTATGAAAAACTTAGAGATTGAGATATGTTTTAGATAATTAAAGAAAAACGGTTTTTTGTAGAGCTTGAATCTTCATGAGATTCAGAACAATTGACGGCTACATATTCTGTAAGCTGTTGGAATTACAAATGTCTACAAAGGGTGATCTCTTAGACATGATTCCAAAGCCATAGTTATGCTAAGGTCAAACTATTAGAATCAGATAGATTCATAGCTCATAAAATAGGAACGATGCATTTCCCCCATCGGAGTTGGTCTAGGGGAAAAGCAAAACCTTAAGGGCACAAGGCCTATAGAGAACAATATCTGTAGAGGCGCTCAGAGTATGTACCACTCTGCAAGACATGTTTTGAACCTAAACATTCTAGAGCACGAATCCTCACATGACTCCGAATAGCTAGCGGCTACATATCCTGTGGATTGAAATCACAATGTCCATTGCTAATGATGGCTTGGACAGGATTTCATTACCACAGCTATGCTAAGGTCAATCTATCAAAGTTAGAGAGATTCAAGGCTCTTAGGAGGTTTAGAGACTTTGCAAATTATTCAAAGAAACAATGAAAGGCCCATGAAGGGCAATTTACCCAGAGAAACTATGAAACTTAGTCCAACGAGGGACACAACTTACGAGAAACTATGAAATTGCATGAAACCATGAAACTTAGTCCATGAGGGACAATTTATTTAGAGAAAACCATGAAACCATGCGAAACTATTGAACTTCGTCCATGAGGGATGTTATTCAAAAGAAACTCAGCACTCACCAAACATAATAGAGATAGAGAACAAAATGAAACAGAGATAAAGACTATTGTTCTTTTAGTAGTGATTACATGATAAGCCAATATGGTTTCAAATATGAAAATGAATTAAGGAAATTGTTTTGAGTTTGGAAAATGATGACTAGTATGTATATATATACATATGCATATGTTTATTTGATTATGTAAATATTTGAATATTATTAATAATTATGATTTCATGCATTGTTCCTTTGATGTCCCATGAAGGGGGATTATAGGTAGAGATTCACTCACTGAGTTTTGGTTACAAAACTCACCCCATTGTTTTATTTCATTTTTACAGATAAAGTAGTTGTTGCAGTCTCTTCTCAGCCTTTTTACCCGCAGTAGCATTAGAGTATCAGTTGGTAAGCTTCACATAGGTGAAGCCCTTGTGTATAGAGTAGTGTGCTCCAATGTAGATGCAGGCAGGATCTCGGACCATAATGCATAATTTGTAGTTTGCATATATATAATGTTTTGCTAGATTGTATTATAAGACTTTACCATAGAGAATATGTATATTATAGACTTTTATGATACTTGTTGTTGTTATGAAAATAGACTTCAGAGTAGAGAATATGAGACTACAGTTTAAAAGAATACTAGTTATATGTTTTAAAGGCAAGGAATTTGTATGTGGAAAAGATTTTATGATTAAGTTATTTTGGAATATGCTGTGCATATATAGGAATCCAGGTCACGAGGCTTATGTGGGATAGAATTTCTCACGTGCCGATCATGTGCCTAAATCGAGTCGTGACATAGGAACAATTACCAAGACTTTTCATCCCGAAATTGTGGTTCTATCATATAGCCCTCCAAGGACATGTAGGATCTCAGACTTAGTGAAATTCAGGACCCAAACTTATCTAAGACCATGTGTACTGCTCTAAGATTTCCTAGGTAACAGTATACCCAGGGTATTATAGTGTGTCTATGTGTGGACATTTAAATCATTTTTATAAATGAGGAATCCGTGGGTTTCAGAGAGTGAGGACCTCATTCCCCATCCATCTCTAGTTTAACAAATAAGGACTATACCCCGTCCCCATGAAGACTTAAGATGTCCTCATTGCGGGTAATTTCCACAAGTACCTACTTTAGCTAGATTTTTTTTATCATCCCTAACTATTTACATATTTTTAATAAGTTAAAATATTTAATTTATAAAAATATAAAAATATAATTTCATATTAATAAAAGATAATGAATAAATTTAATTTGTGTGATTTTAATTACACCTCATTTCCTTGTACATCTTTTTAGTAAATTAAAATATCAATTTTAAAATATATGTTATAATTAATGTGTTATAATTAGTAAAAAAAAATAATCCTTGTTTACTTCATCTCACTTATCGGAGTAGCATTAATTACACAATTATTTTCAATAAAAAATAATGTAATTATTTAATTTTAAAAAATTAATAAATAATTACTATCATCATCAAAAAAGTATAAATTATGGAATTGAATTTTAATAATATATTTTAATGTTGAAAAATCAAAGTGTTTTACTCAAAAAAATAATATGAAAAAATTGTAGAATTGATAATTAAGTTACAAAAAATCAAATATAGTATAATGAGATGGGTAGATAGATATTTTTTTAATAATTTTTAAAGCTCTAGATTTAAAGTTATAAACTTTTCGAAAAAGAGGAAGAATTGAAAAATAAATTGTTGATTTTTTTTTATAGAAAAGATACGGATTTAAGAGAAAGTATGCATCGATTTGGGAAGTAATATATATGTAAAAGTTAATTATGCTAAGTGAATCCTAATATATAATAGAAGGTATATTTTTCAACATTTGAGTTGATGAATGAATTTGAAATTTTTGGTTTGACTCATAAACTTTTATGGTGGTGTTAAAAAATTATATTTATGCAAAGGTGACTGTTTTGTCACGACCTGATTTGGGCACGTGACTGGCACATGAGGAATCTCATCTCCACGTAAGCCCCATGACTTGTGTATTACTCTATATGCATATTTAAATAGGAAAACCTATTTAAAGCAGAATTTCATTTACTACATACCAATAACCTATTTTCTGAAATCAAGATATATATAAATGAAGTCTCATAATCAATATCTAAAGTCTAAAATCATATTATCATCCATTCACAAATATATACATATATCAAACTATTGTTATCCAATTTGTTCCAGAAATGACCAAATCCTTTAAATACAAATCATAATACGATCAAATATAAAAAAATATAAAATAATCTCTATATATATGAATCAGGACTCTTGCCTGCAATGACACTTGAGCACTTTGAACTAAATAAAGAATGCTTCACTCCAATGAAGCTCACCAGCTAAATGTCTATTGCTACTAGGAAGGAGGAGGCTAGGAAGAATCTGCAACAACTACTATATCTGTAAATAGAAAAAAAGAGATGGTGATTTTTTAAACAAAAACTCAGTGAGTAAATTCCTATCAAACCCGCCTTCATGGGACATCAGAGAAATCATGCAATACATCATAATAACATTTATCGTATAAAGCTTAAATAATTTCATATAACTATATGTACATAACCAAATCATTGTTTGCCTTTAAAATCAACAACAATATCTAACTAGAGAAACATGAATCGTTCTTCAAGAATCGAACTGTGCTGCTCTATGATCCATTGGGGATCTAATGTGGACACCTAAACATATTCCATTCCCTACTCTGCTCTATGAGATTGCCCTCAGGAAACTTGGTACCAAGGTTAACGATGATTCAACTATTAACTCCCTGTCTATTTTTCTATAGCTATTGTCTACCCTAGGGTTCCAAACTTTCTCATATGACAGAATCCAATGTACCAATAATCGTAAAATCAACATAACAGCTTTCAATACTCACAAATCATAAATCAAATATTCATATTCTCATTTAAGCAATAGTGGTCCCATGGTTTTGGTCAAAGACATGTTCATTCTCTTAAATCAACAATTCAAAACATAGTAACTAGTAGTAATCTCATACCTTTGTGTAGAAATCCCTAAAATTATAATATAAGCTATATTTTCATGAAAATATTTATAATGCTCAATATAGAAGTCACATATGTGAACCCACTTACTTGGAGTGGTAGAATAAACAAGATTGACACCAATAGGACCTTGAGAGGCAGAAATGGAACCATGATCTGCCAGTAAAGAAAAATCTCTAGATCACTCTTAGAATAACTCTATTCTAACTCCCATCAATGTGGAAGAACACTATGACAATAAAACAAGGAAGAATAGAGAACATAGGAAGCAAAACTAGTAGAATATCTTCCCTTTAAGCCTTGGAAGTGAAATATTGATGTTAGATTGATGAAAATGGGTGAGAGAGAGGTGGGAGACGAAGGTTTTCATGTTTTAGGGGAGTGGGGGTTGTGTTTTATGGTCTAGACCCCAAAATGGAGGGGGGATTTATTGAAACTTTGACCGCCTAGCTGGTGAATGACTGTTAAGGCGGTGCCTTCCCCTGTTGCCGCATCGCCTTACTCTCTGCCAACCACTGGGCGGTCATATGCCTGCTATGGTGATCCATTCCTCATTTATTTTACTCTCCATTAACTTTAAAATATAAATGTAAATAAGGAAATACCCCCATTTGGATTCAAATAAAATATAAAATCAAAAATCAAAAATCCAACAAATCAAAGTCCAAATTTTGGGTTGTAGTTCAAATCTAGGAATTGTTATGATTTTTTAAACTACTTGTGGATTAAAAACAAACTGTTTAAAGGTTTCATAAAATTCATTAAAAATCATCCTTTAACTCATTTTTCTCTTGGGAACAATTACCAAGACTTTTGATCCCAAAAATATGGTTATATCATATAGCTCTCTAAGGATGTGTAGGATCTCAAACTTGTGAAATTCAGGATTTGAATTTGTCTACAAACACATGCACTGCTGTAAGCTTTCCGAGGTGACAGTATACCTAGGGTGTTACAATTTTCTTCAAATATATTAATGAATTTATTTCTTTATGCTTTTCAATTTATTTTTATTTTTTATTAATAAGATTATAAAATTTTGATGTTATAATACATTTCATTGTAATGTCAAATATAAGTTATAAAAACTTTCAATTTTGATATTTTAAGACTTTTAATATTTTGAATATTGAAAATCGTGAAAGTGATAACTGGCATAATATTCAATGTAGGGCATGTGTTAATAGAAGAGAAATATGAAAGTACAATTAATAATTACAATGCAAATAAAACTTTAAAAATTTACTTTAAACAGAAATAATGTTGAGAAAATTAGGGGGGGTAAAATTTCTCAATGCACACATAGCAAAACTTTTCTTGAAATGAGTCTAAATTATTAGTAGTATAGATTACAATTTTGAATCATTGCCATATCATAATTAATTAGATTGAATACTTGCTAAAATCAGATGTATCAAATTAAGTTCATATCAATTAATAAGGATAGTGGCACTAGGGTAAGGTAATGACAATTAAATATATTAGATTAATTTTTAAACTTTGGCATATAAATCAAAATTGCTTTCAAATCAAATTAATATCAATTAATTAAGGATAGTATCATAAAATTGATATAAAATAAGAATAATGCATTCTAATTGATATCAATCACAACATTTTATGTTTTAGTCAATAGATTTTTTTATTTTTATTTGATTAGAATTTGGATTTATTTTGGATCTATATATATATATTCCCCTTACCATATATATTTTCATATTGATATTTGTAAAATAAAAAATTTAAAGATATAGTATATAGCTTTTCTATCACTTTATTTAAACTAACAATTAAGTTTAATATGAAAGGTAATCAACAATTTTTGTAAAAAAAAAAAAAAAGAGAGAAAGAGAGAAAGGTAATCAATAATAGCCATAAAAAATTGTAAAAATACAGCCAAAAAAAAAAAAAGAATGCCATAGTATCAATACATGAATAGAGATTAAAAAAAATAGAAAGAATAAAAAGTACTAAAGATAATTGCAAAAACTAATTAAGCTTAAATAAATATAACAAAATGGAAATAATAAAGGACATAACAAAGAAAGAAATGAAAATAATAAACTAAATATTTTCTCTCAAACTAAATTAAAAATGAAATTAACAGTGAGTAAAAGTTTGAAATATTTTGAAAAAGAAATTTAAAATAAATAACTTCATATAGCAAGAAAAAAGTTGTAAAATAAAGTTTAACAATAGTCATTATCATTCTAATAATTGTATAAAAAATAACTTATACACAATGGTTATTCTAGTTGCCTTATTAGTTCCCCTATTTGTCATGATGTATTATCCCTCTCTAAAGACACTTTATTATAGAGGAAGCTCTTTGTCAAATGACTCCTTTGCATAAGGGGAAAAAAAAAATAGAAAACCCTCATAAGCAAAAGCTTATATATCATCATTGAATACAATCACAACAATACAAAAAAAAATATGATAATCCTCTTACAACTCATTGTATATAGCCACAACATAGCAAGTGAAAATAGTAACTATTCACAGTAAGAAAGATAAAATAAAAAATTAAAAGAAATACAGAGATGTGAAGTCATTCAATTGCACCTAAAAAAACAAATATCCATTAAATAAGGAGTGAAATTGAACAAAATGATTGCAATGAAAATATATATTACGTATATAAATGTAGGAGGAGAATATAGATGACAGAAGAATAATGCAAAAGAGAAAAAAAGAAGGAGAAGAATAAAGATGACGACAGTAAAGAATGTGAGCATAAAAATTGTAAATTAAAAAATAACAATAAAATACAAAAGAGACAGAAAAAAGAAAATAGAACGAAGGAGAATATGAGAGTTTAAAGTTTAAAAAAGAGGAAAAATTGAATATACAATGGTTAAAATGTCCAAGTTATAATTCACTAAATATGTTGATATCTCGTATTAAAACGGTCAAATATTTATGTAATTAGCATTTATTTTATATTTAATAACGTATATAGGAATTATATTTTGTAGTGTAAATTAGATTACATCATTTCTCGAAAAGGAAACTCTTGAATAAATATTAAAAATCAAATCATACAAAATCATTGGTTCATGTTGTTAAATGTTGAAGGCCATATTGTCAACAAGAAAATTTTCTTTTGCAATATTTATTATTTGAAGAAAAAATTTCTCTTGCATAAGTTGGAACTGTTCAGCAGTTGTTTCCTTTCTTTTTTTATATACAAAAAATTTAGGGGAGGCAAGTTTCTGTATCCTAGTAGGGCTAGAAAAGATAATTTATCGCTCATGTAGTGCATAGAAAGAGAAAAATATATATACGAGTTTTACCTATCTTACCTTTACTCGATTTTTCAATTTGATTCTTTACCTTTTATGTTTGTCAATTTAGTCACTTATATATTTCAAATCATTTTTAATTTGGTGCCTTATCTTTTATTTGTATCAATTTAATCGTTTATATTTCAAATTATTCTCAATTTGGTACCAAACGTAAGGGACTGAATCAAAAAAATTAGGGGTAAAATTGCAAAAAAAATTGAAATATAAGGGATTAAGCTAAGAAAAATAAAAGCTAAAGAATCAAATTGAAAATGATTTAAAATAAAAATAACCAAATCGACAAACATGAATTAATTAGTCTCTAACATAAAACTCAAATTGATAAAATTTTCAAATTTTCTGACCAAAATCTAACACTATTTATTATTATAAAATTAGTTACTAATTAATTAGATTTTAAATTTTGAGAACCAAAATAATTCACGTAACCAATTTCAAGAAATCATTGACAGCATTGACTGAATTTGTGTATAGTTATATTACTCATCACTTGCAAGAAGATGAACTTGGACGGCTAGTGGTATCTCACTCCAGAAAACGACACAAGCACCCGAGTACTACAGGACACGGTCACTTCTATAATTGCTCACATCAATAATGCAATAGCTGATAGCAATCCGTGACTATAAAAAGATCTTACGATGTTACGATAAAAACAAAAATCTAAAAGTCATTTGCCAAAAAAGTTTTCTTATTTGTTTTAAAAAAATGTTATTTGTCACCTTTTTTTGCCCACCCACTGTGATAGATTCTTACTATTTTATTATTGTCGTACTATAACTTTTTAAACTGTTAAAAATTAAGAATGTTTGGTATGATGTTTCAAAAATAGAGTTGAAAATATCTTTTAATTTGTTGACTTGGCAAATATACCTCCAGTACCATGAAATCTACCTATAATAGGAAATATACCCCATCTTATTACGGACCTGTTTGGAAGCTGTTTTTCAAAACAGTTTTATATTTTTAAAAATAAAAAACTAGAAAATCTTGTTTGATATGTTATTTTCTTTTCCGTAATTTAAAAAATTTAAAAACTGATTTCAAGTTTTAAAAAATAGAAACAGAAAAAGAACTCAAAGATATTTTACAAAACAATCAGTGACAACTTTGTAAATAATTCTTCTCTCAACCTCTTTTCTCACCGACAATCCACCTAGCACCGGCGCCACCCCAAGCAATAGCCGCAATCCATCCCCACTTCCACCATTTTTGTCTCCTCTAGCTCTGTTCTGCTTCCTCTGGCACCGATCTGGTTCCTCCGGCGTTGGTGTGTCAAGAATAGTGGCTTGCTTTTGCCACAGTCAAGAAGGGAGGCACCGAACGAAGAAAAATCATGTGAAGTTACTGTGCGCATGCACAGTGACTTCACATGATAGTGCCGAAGATCAGGGGAAGTTACTGTGTAAGTGCATAGTAACTCTCTAAAATCATCTATAAATAGAGGCTGAAACTGAATGGTTTCTGCATCCAGAGTTGAGACGCATTTCCTCAGCTGTATAGGAAGAAGCAGTATAGGCTTCTTGTAGTGAGATAAAAATAGAGAGTGTGTGTAAGAAAATTCCAAGAGTGTAGTGGGAGTATACACTGGGGGTTTTGGATATATTCTCTAGATCTCTGTAATACTACTAATTGTAGTAGAAGAGAGTCTCATTGGGGATACACTATATTGTAATTACTCTTTAAATATAGTGGAGTATTTTTCGGAGTTTGGCCCGTGGTTTTTCCCTCAAAATTACAGGAGGGTTTTCCACGTTAAAATATTGATGTGCAGTTCTCTTGATATATTTTGTTGGTGTGAATAGTACGAGACTATTCATAAATAGTGAAGTGGGTCCCACTGCATAGTACTATTCATGTGAATAGTGACGTGGGCCCCACTGCGAATTACTATTCACTATACTCCATTTTTCCGTCTCATCAATTTAAGACGCTTAGCCACATCCGTAAAGTGTTTATTACACTTGGGATGTACCCGACTCTGATGATATCATAACAAGTGGTATCAGAGCTTTGGATCGGTGGCATTTATTCTTAGTATGCTCTGTGATTGCAGCTTAGTCTGATCTTCCACATCAGAAAAGAATTTCTCCCTAATACTTGAGGATCACCTTTTTGTTCTTTGTTCTTTGGAAGACAGTGTGATCTTTGTGAGAGTGCAGTTTGAAGAGGTTCTGGCTAAGGAAAAGACTTGGTATTTAAGCGTGTCCATTGTGACCCACCTCTCTTTCCTGGGAACCCTCTTGGTGCACAATTTAACAGTTGATTTACACTATTCTAGTATACGGCTAACAGTATAAGGTTCTGACTAAGATCCAAGATGTCGGTGCCAAAATTTGAAGTGGAGAAATTTGACGGGTCTAATGACTTCAGGCTATGGAAACTGAAAGTGCAGGCATTGCTAGGTCAGCAAGGTCTTGCAGAGACGTTGGAGGACCCAAGGTCATTACCTGATGACAAGAAGAAGGAGATGATGATCAAAGCACTGAGTACAATACAGTTGAGTCTTGTGGACAATGTTCTGTGAGAAGTCATGGATGAAAAAACTGCTGATTCACTATGGAAGGCTTTGGAAGAAAAACATTCTGTAAAGACCTTGTCCAACAAGCTTTATCATAGAAAGAGACTGTACACATTCAAATATTCAGGAGGAAAATCAATGCAAGAACATATAGACGACTTCAATCGGATGATCTCTGATGTTGGAGCAGCTGGAATTAAAGTTGAAGATGTTGATCAAGCTATGATCTTGTTGACTTCACTACCTCCGTCTTATGATAATTTCTGTGATACCATACTTTATGGTAGATCCGATATCTCAGTGAAAAATGTTAAAGAATCACTGATAATAAAGGAACATCAGAAGTTAGTAGCCGGATCCAATGACGAGAGGGCGTAGTCAAGAAAGAGGATCGGGAAGCAAAAGCAAGAGAAGATCAAAGTCAGAAAGCATAAATCTGTGAAGTGCTTTCATTGTCACCAGACGGGACATATCAGAAGAAATTGCCCAGAAAGAAAGGAGAAATCAGGAGATTCTGCTAACATAACAATTGAGAGTTCTGAAGATAGCGATGCCGATGCTAGTTCAGCCTTGACAGTATTCATAGGTGACACCGGAAACGAGTGGATCCTGGATTCTGGCGCATCTTTTCATATGACACCTAATCGAAACTTCTTCTCATCCTATAAAAAACGGGAGGGAAAAGTTAGATTGGGAGATAATAGAATTATTCCGATTGCTGGTGAAGGAGATGTGCAAGTGAATTTGGACGATGGAACTAAAAGGACATTTCATGCATGGCATGTACCAGAATTGGGTAGAAATCTGATCTCATTGAGTGCCCTTGACAATCGGGGGTACAAGTTCACTGGAGAGGGTGACTTCTTGAAGGTATTCAAAGGCTCAATGGTGGTATTGAAAGGAAAGCTGCAGGGCGGGATCTATCTATTGCTAGGAAGCACAGTCGATGGAACCGCTGCTGTTCTATCCTCTGAAAGAAAGGACGATGCTACACGACTGTGGCACATGCGGCTTGGTCATACGAGTGAGAAAGAAATGACCATACTTGCTGGCAAAGGCCTATTGAAAGGCTTGAAGAATTGCAAACTTGGTTTCTGTGAAAGCTGTGTATTTGGAAAGCATAAACGAGTGAAGTTCAATTCTGCCAAACACAATAGCAAGGGGATATTGGAGTATGTCCACTCGGATGTTTGGGGCCCAGCCCCTGTTAACTCCTTAGGTGGAGCTCGCTATTTTCTTACTCTGATAGATAATTATTCTAGAAAAGTCTGGATTTATTTCCTGAAGAAAAAAGAAGAGGTGTTCGGCAAATTCAAGCAATGGAAGGCCATGGTAGAGAAGCAAACCGGGCGGTCAGTCAAGAGACTAAGAACTGACAATGGCAGAGAATTTTGCAGCAAAGAATTTGTAGAGTTCTGTAGAAATGCTGGTATAGTGAGGCACCATACTGTACCAGGAACACCACAGCAAAATGGAGTTGCGAGCGAATGAGCAGAACACTTCTAGAGTGTGCAAGATGCATGCGAATCAACGCAAAGACTTCCCAAATCATTTTGGCGATCAATACAGCTATATACTTGATAAACAGATCTCCATCAACTGCTATTGATCTGAAGATTCCACAAGAGGTATGGTCCGATCGACTCGTAAACTATTCTGATATGAAGATATTTGGTTGTTCTGCGTATGCTCATGTGAGTGATGGTAAACTTGAGGCAAGGGCAAGAAAGTGTATATTTCTAGGATATGCACGAGGGGTGAAAGGCTACAAACTGTGGTGTATAGAGAAGGCAAGTTCACCTAAAATCATTGTCAGCAGAGATGTCACTTTTGACGAGGCGGCAATGCTAAATCAGAAGAAGAAGTCTAACTTAGATGATGTAGAGACAGATCATGGTGCTAAGAAGCAGGTGGAGCTAGAGATTGACTGTGGGAAGGTGAAGCAAGAAAATGATATAATGAATTAACCAAGTACTTCAGGGATTGCTCAACCTGAAATAGAACAACAAGATGAACCTGACTATGAGGAAACTGGTGAACCAACCAGAGAAGCAAAGCCATACAATATTGCTACTGGCAGAGAAAGACGAGAAATCCAGAAACCAAAAAGATATCTGGATTCTGCTACTTGTGCACTTGACTCATTAGATGCAGATCCTATAGCCTTTGCTTTGGCTATGGCGGATGGTGCAGTTGGAGATGAACCATGTACCTATCGTGATGCAATAAAAAGCAAGGAGTCGAAGGAGTGGCTGATAGCAATGAATGAGGAGATTGAGTCTTTTCAGAAAAATCAAACGTGGGAGCTGGTACAACTTCCAAAGGGGAAAAGAGTAGTTGGCTGTAAATGGGTTTACAAAAGGAAAGAAGGAATCCCTGGCATTGAGCCTCCAAGGTTCAAGGCAAGACTGGTAGCAAAGGGTTATACTCAGAAGGAGGGTGTTGACTTCCATGAAGTATTCTCTCCTGTGGTGAAGCATAGCTCTATTCGGATCCTATTAGCTATTGTGAGTACGTTTGACTTGGAGCTAGAACAGCTTGATGTGAAGACGGCGTTCTTACATGGTGAGCTAGAGGAGCAGATCTACATGAGTCAACCAGAGGGGTTCATAAGTCTTGGTAAGGAAAATCATGTTTGCCTATTAAAGAAGTCATTATATGGCTTGAAGCAATCTCCAAGCGATGGTACAAAAGGTTCGATGCATTTATGATTGGTACTGGATATAGTAGAAACCAATATGATAATTGCATCTACTCTAAGGAGCTTCCAGATGGTTCGAAGATTTATTTGTTGTTGTATGTAGATGATATGCTAATTGCAGCTCATAATAAGGCTGAAATTAGTATGTTGAAAACTCAGTTGGGAAAAGAGTTTGAGATGAAGGACTTAGGTGCGGCAAGGAAAATTCTTGGAATGGAGATTCATAGGGAGCGGCATAATGGCAGGTTGTGTTTAACACAACAAAATTATATTATGAAAGTGCTACAACGCTTCAATATGGATCAATCCAAACCAATTGGCACTCCGTTGGCTACACATTTTAAGTTATCTTTGAAGGAATGTCCGAGAACTGAGGAAGAGGTGGAGCACATGTCTCGTATACCTTACTCTAGTGCAGTTGGTAGTCTCATGTATGCCATGGTATGCACTAAACCAGATATTTCACATGCAGTCAGTGTGGTAAGCAGGTTTATGAGCAAACCTGGAAAGACACATTGGGAAGCTGTGAAATGGATCATGCGGTACCTGAAAGGTTTCATTGATGTCTGTTTGGTATTTGAAGGTTAGAAGAACCGTGGAGTTGTAGGTTATGTAGATTTTGATTATGCAAGTGACTTGGATAAAAGAAGGTCATTGACAGGCTATATCTTTACAATCTTTGGATGTACTATTAGCTGGAAGGCGACATTGCAATCAACAGTGGCATTGTCAACTACTGAAGCTGAGTATATGGCATTGACTGAAGCTGTTAAAGAGAGTATTTGGGTGCACGGTCTTTTGGATAGTTTTGGATTGAATCAACATGTACCAATTGTACATTGTGATAGTCAAAGCGCCATTCATCTGGCTACAAATTCAGTCTATCATGAAAGGACAAAGCACATTGACATCAGACTTCATTTTGTCAGAGAAAGTATCAATAATGGTACTGTTGCAATTCAGAAGATAGCCACAACTGAGAACCCAGCAGACATGATGACAAAATCATTGCCGATTGACAAGTTTAAACATTGCTTGAACTTAGTTAATATTTGCAGAGGTTGAAGACTGTTGCAAATGCAAGCCAAGGTGGAGAATTGTCAAGAATAGTGCTTTGCTTTTGCCACAGTCAAGAAGGGAGGCACCGAACGAAGAAAAATCATGTGAAGTCACTGTGCGCATGCACAGTGACTTCACATGATAGTCCAAGATCACGGAAGTTACTTGTGTAAGTGCATAGTAACTCTCTAAAATCATCTATAAATAGAAATTTGGCCGAATGGTTTCTGCATCCAGAGTTGAGACGCATTTCCTCAGCTGTATAGGAAGAAGCAGTATAGGCTTCTTGTAGTGAGATAAAAATAGAGAGTGTGTGTAAGAAAATTCCAAGAGTGTAGTGGGAGTATACACTGGGGGTTTTGGATATATTCTCTAGATCTATGTAATACTACTAATTGTAGTAGAAGAGAGTCTCATTGGGGATACACTATATTGTAATTACTCTTTAAATATAGTGGAGTATTTTTCGGAGTTTGGCCCGTGGTTTTTCCCTCAAAATTACAGGAGGGTTTTCCACGTTAAAATATTGGTGTGCAGTTCTCTTGATATATTTTGTTGGTGTAAATAGTAACGAGACTATTCATAAATAGTGAAGTGGGTCCCACTGTATAGTACTATTCATGTGAATAGTGACATGGGCTCCACTGCGAATTATTATTCACCGTACTCCATTTTTCCGTCTCATCAATTTGGGCATGCTTCCGCTCACATCCGTAAAGTGTTTATTACACTTGGGGTGTACCCGACTCTGATGATACCATAACATGGTGTGGCTTCGAGTAGGACCAATTTGCATCCTCCAACTCTGATTTGCTTCCTCCGGTCCGCGTCGTGGCTTCACACAGGACTGATCTACTTCCTCCAACTCTGATCTATTTCCTCCGATCTGCAGCCCCTCGCATAGGACCAGTCGCACATCCTCCTTGGACAGCCGCTGTAGCTGCGAAACCCCACCCTTGTTCGCCCAACAATAGCAGCCGTGAGCAGCCCTCTAGTTCCTTTTGTTTGGTGTGTTGTAGTGGTGTTGGAGAAATAGGGGAGGTTCCTTGATTTTAAAGAAGAGTATTCAAACAGATAGTTTTTGTGTTTTTCTATTAAAAAACTATTTCTAAACTTAATTTGTAAAATAGTTTTAATTCCAAACAAGCCCTACACCAGCCCCACATCGAAAATTAGGAGACTTGGCCAAGATATATCAATTATAGACCATTGCTTAATCAACTTGCACGTAATTTTGTCAATGGTTTGAAAATCCAAACCACATATCACATTCACGAGACAATATACCTGATTTTTATTTTGTTATTTACAGTTAATCTTATTTCACGCAGAAAGTTCCACACAACTTTGTGTGGCCATATCTAAGAAGCGGCACTTTTACTTCCACATTCTTGGTCTGTTTGCTCTCCAATCCATGGATTTTCAAATCCTCGACTTATTAGCTCTAATATCCATTTTCCTCTTAATGATTGCAGCACTGAGATTAGGAAAGAATATCAAGAAGAGTGATACAACTCCAAGTATACCCCCAGGACCATGGAAGCTACCTATCATAGGAAATATACCCCATCTTATTACACCTGCCCCACATCAAAAATCAAGAGATTTAGCCAAAATATATGGACCCTTGATGCATCTTTAACTCGGAGAGGTCTTTGCCATAGTTGTTTCCTCACCAGAGTATGCCAAGGAAGTAATGAAAACCCACGATATCATCTTTGCATCAAGGCCTAAAGGTCAAGCTTCAGAGATATTGGCTTATGATTCCACGAACATAGTCTCTTCACCTTATGGACATTAATGGAGACAGCTGAGGAAAATTTGCACTTCGGAGCTTTTTACCCAAAAACGTGTGAATTCATTCCAGCCTACAAGAGAAGAAGAGCTCACCAATCTCATCAAAAGGATTGCTTCGAGGAAAGGGTTACCAATCAATCTCACTCAAGAAGTGCTATCATCAATATACACAATCACTTCAAGGACCGCGTTTGGCAAGAAATGCAAAGACCAAGAAGAATTCATATCACTTGTGAAAGAAAGAGTAAAGTTTGCAGGTTTTTCAATAGGAGAACTGTTTCCATCCTCCAAATGGATCCAACTTGTCTCTGGCTTGAGGCCTAAGCTTGAGAGGTTGAAAGGGCAGAGTGATCAGATACTGGAGAACATCATCAGTGATCACAAAGAGAAAGCTAAAGAAGGCCAAGATGAATCAGATGAAGAAGATCTGGTAGATGTGCTCCTAAAATTTGAGGAAGGTAATGGTACAAACCAGGACATGTGCTTAGCTAAAAATAATATCAAGGCTATAATCCAGGTAAGGATAATTCCAATTTTTTTTATGAACATAATCTTGCTTGCTGTCTGTTTAGTTGGATTTTATGAGTTTCTCAATAATAAGGTTTTTTATTTTAATATTTTTAAGGGTGTGTTTTGGTAGGAGGATAAAAATAGAGTTAATGTGATTCATGAAACTTTCTCCTCAATTTTTATCTTAGACTATTCATACATGCTTAAATGTGATAGCTAAAAACGTTCTTCTCATCGTATAAAAAAAAGTATTTTTTTTAAAAAGGAATATATTTTATTTAAAATATTAATGGGCGTTTGTTTCGGGATATATTTAATTATTTCTGCGAGTATGTAGTTGGAAATGATGTATTCCTATGATTGTTACAAGTTTTACAAATTATTCCCAGGTATTAATTATTCCATAAAAAAAATTTTCCTATGATTTAGCGAAATCCCATTCCTAAGTTGAAAGGTGGATACAAAAAATTCTCATGACTTGAAAATCACAATTATTAAGCACAACTACTAAATAATCCCTCAATTATTTAATTTTTTTTTTCTTTTTATGATTATGTTAAGGGTATTTTAGAAATTATAACATATATTCTCGGGAATATAGATTATAAAACAAACAAGTTTTAAATTTATTTTCGAAAATCTTAACAAATAATCCCAGGAATGTTTAATGCTAATCAAACAATTTTTTAAAGATATCTGAGAATAATATTCCATTCCTGGGAGTCGAATTTTAAACCTTGAAACAAACGCCCTCTAAGTGAAAACAAGCTGATGCATGATCTTTTTGAAATTGGGCAATATTTGTCATTTTGCAGTATTGGACGCCATCAATATAACTCTTTAAATTGCCTTTGGATATCCTTGTATTAGCCAAACATCACCAGTTACTACTCTGCAGGACATCTTTAGTGCTGGAGGAGAGACATCAGCAACAACTATAGATTGGGCAATGGCAGAGTTGGTAAAGAATCCAAGAGTAATGAAAAAAGTATAGGTCGAGGTGAGAGAGGTATTCGATATGAAAGGGAGGGTTGATGAAATTTGCATAAATGAACTCAAATATTTAAAGTCAGTTGTCAAAGAGACCTTGAGGTTACACCCTGCAGCACCCCTTTTACTTCCAAGAGAATGTAGACAAGCTTGTGAGATTAATGGATATCACATACCTGTCAAAAGTATGATCATAGTGAATGCTTGGGCAATGGCGAGGGATCCAAACTACTGGAGCGACCCCGAGAGATTTTATCCAGAAAGATTCATTGATCGTTCTATTGACTACAAAGGGAATAATTTTGAGTATATTCCATTTGGTGCTGGAAGAAGAATATGCCCAGGTAGTACATTAGGCTTAATAAACGTTGAGCTGACCCTTGCATTTATGTTATATCACTTTGATTGGGAGCTTCCAAATGGAGTGAAATGTGAGGATTTGGAGATGACTGAGCAATTTGGACGTACTGTAAGAAGAAAAGATGACTTGTATTTGATTCCTATCACTTCTCGTCCTCTATTTTCAGTATAAACTTTTAAATTTGTACTTTTATATCTACTTCTTCTAAAATAAAATTTTATCCGTCTTTGTTTATTCCACTAGAGTTGTAAACGTCTATATTCATTCAAAGTTAGTCACAACTTATAATGAAAAAAGGCAAAGGATTAGTATGTTGCCAATTGAAAGATGCAAGTTATGATTTATGCATAACTATTGAAGTGCAAAGCCAATTTTTATAACTATGAAAAAGTCAATGCAATTGATACATAGGATAAGAATCGATTATATTAGTTAATATTATAAAGTTAATTTTTATTATATATTTGGTGTTAGATAGAATAGTATAATGTTATACGTTCAAACCATTTTTATCATATTATACTATAGAATTCTGACTTTGATAATCTAAAGTGATATTTCACTTTAGAGAATAAAGTGAGAAAATTTTACCCTTAAATCATTAAAGTTAGAAATGAGACCATTTTTACTCTATTAATCTAAGGGTAAAACTCCTTACTTTATTTTTTAAACAACGATCCTACTTCAGGAGAATCCAAATCCTGTATTCAATTCTGACGTAAGAATTTGCAATTAAAAAAGGCAAAAAGGGTGAAAAAAAACATACATTTTTTAATTGAGTTCCCCTCAAATATTGTGAGAATAGCTACGCTAAATTAAATTTTATAATTTATAATTTATTGATATTCTATTCAATTTAATTTTAATAAATCAACTTTTATTTCGGAATGTAATTCCGTTACTATATTTGATCATCGCCAGGAATATACATTCTATTCGAATTAATTTTAATAAATCATACTCAATAACGAATTATATGGGAGAGCAAGAACGAGGGATGATTAATTTTCTCTCTTTCTTTTTTTCTTGTTTTGTTCTTAAAAATATTATACTCGAATGAATTCAAGTGATGAATCCATTTTGTTTAATATTTCAGTCGTATTTGTTTTCTTCATTTTTGTCTTATCCTCGAGTGCTTTGCCTACATAAACACTGGTTGTTGTTTGCATTGGTTCAATTCAGATTACAAGTTGATAGCTTTCGATACGCACAAATTTCTTTCGTCTGTTCTTCTTCTCTCTCTCTTTCACGCTAGAGCCTGCTGCCTTACTGACTCAACTAGTTTGTAGCTATATTACTCCCGTTCAAAAAGATAAACTTGGACGGACTTTAGTGCCAGTGGTTCCACACGCATAAAAACTAGTCAAGCATGCAAGTGCTGATAGCAATCCGTAACTATAAAAAAAAATCTTACCAAGTCAATAGTTGATTGACATGGAGGTGCCATACAGCCAGAGGGCAGTCACGGGTGGTACAAAGACAAAGAAAAGAAGAGAGAGTAATGATTGAGATGAAAGAAAAAGAAATCTTAAATATCTTTTTTTTAATCTAAAAATTAAATGCATTTTAATTTTAGTGCCTGCAAATAATTTTGGTTTAAATATTTTTAAAACTATTTAATTTTAGTCCATATAATTAGTCAATATAGCTTAAACATCAAGTTAGCTAATGGAAAATCTTATCCAATCTTTTTTTTTTTTTTTGGTATGGAAAACCTTATCCAATCTAATGTGACAACAACTAGTCCAACATGGCCTGTCACAATCATGTGTTAAAATTGTACTGTAAAATTGAGTAATTAGATTATGAACTAATGTGTTGGATCTAATGGATTGTTTGATGGGAATTTTGACATGCTATTCTTTATACAACTGTTGGCTATTATATAGGATTGTGTAATGTGATTTACTATTAACTAGCTCAATATTTAACAGAGACATGTTAAATGATAATGGCTAAAACTAAATAGTTTTAAAAATATTTTGACCAAAATCTTTTATTTATTTATTTTTATAAGAACCAATATCATGATTCGCTATTTTTTAAGGATCAAATAGAAATTGAAGCTAAAAGAAATAAAGATAACAGTGTAATTTACTAATTTTTTTCTGTATAATAATCACAAGTACCATATGGTACCAAAGTTACGATCCTCATGTAAAGACGTTGCCTTTTTCGTAAATTTAATTCTTTCTTCTGTTCATTATAAACAATCTCATCAAAGAAGCATCATATTACTTCTCTACCTTCCTGGTCTGATAGCTCTCCATGGATTCCCAAATCTTCAATGTGTTAAGCCCGTATATCCTTTTTCTTCTTCACGATAGCTGCACTGAGAATAAGCAAGAATCTAAGAAAAAGTAATGTAGCTCCAAATATACCTCGAGGACCATGTTAGCTACCTATAGTAGGAAATATACCCGATCTTATTACATCAAACCCATATCTAAAATTGAGAGACTTGGCCAAGATGTATGGAAGCTTGATGCATCTTCAACTTGGAGAGGTCTTCGCCATAGTTGTTTCCTCACCACAGTATGCCAATGAGGCAATGAAAACCCATGATACCATCTTTGCATCAAGGCCTAAAATTCAGGCATCAGAAACACTGGCTTATGATTCCACTAACATAATATTTTCACCTTATGGACATTATTGGAGACAGCTAAGGAAAATTTGCACTTTGGAGCTTTTGAGCCAAAAACGCGTGAATTCATTCCAGCCAATAAGAGAAGTGGAGCTCACCAGTCTCATCAAAATGATTGCCTCAGTGAAAGGGTCACCAATCAACCTCACTGAACAAGTGCTTTCATCAATATACACAATCATTTCAAGTGCCGCGTTTGGCATGAAATGCAAAGATCAAGAAAAGTTCATATCATTCATAAAAGAAGGAACTGTGGCTGCGGATGGTTTTGACATAGGAGATCTGTTTCCATCCTCCAAATGGCTTCGACGTGTCTCTGGCTCGAGGCCTAAGCTCGAGAGGTTGAAAAGGTAAGGTGATCAGATACGGAAAAACATCATCAATGAACACAAAGCGGCGGAAAAGAAAGCCAAAGAAGGAGAAGGTGAATCAGATGAAGATCAGGTTGATGTTCACCTAAGATTTGAGGATGGTAATGTTGACCAGGACATTTGCTAGACAAAAAATAATATCAAGGCTATAATCATGGTAAGGATACTTTTTCAACTCCATTTTTTTGTTTAATTATTCTGCAAGTTCTGATAATTTCAGTCAATTTTTAATTATGTTTTTATTGTCTAAAAAATTATAATCAAGTTCTTATCATATCCCTCAAAGTAACAGCCACTATATATATATTTGAAATATTTCATCTCCATCTCTCTTGGTCACTTTGCATCCACCATCCCCACCACCCCCAGCCACCCAACCCACACAACAAATGAAAATTATCAAGAGAAATGAAAACATATAGAGACCTAGAACCTTTAGTCAGCAATGGCTTCCTTGGGCAGTCCCTATCATTTCAATTAATTTTTAATTATGTTTTATCGTTTAAAAATTTATAACCAAGTTCTTTTATATTGAAATATTCCATCTCCAACTCTCTGGTTACTTTGCATCCCCGATCCCCACCACCCCCAGCCACCCAACCCACACAACAAATGAAAATTATTAAAAGAAATAAAAACATATAGAGACCTGGAACCTCTAGTCAGCAATGGCTTCCTTGGGCAGTTTCCTTAAACACACAACAGGATCCTCCCCTTCGAACATCTTCAGCGAGGCCGGAACCTAGATGTTTCTTTGTATTCCTACCCCCAAATCAATTGAAAAAATTAAAAAGAAATTACAAGCTTCACTGTTCTGTTCTCTTGGGATTTGAAATCGTAGAAAGAAATTAGAGTAGGAAGAGAAAACAAAGACTACCCTCAGATTTAGCACGTACATACATCTACTGCTTCAACAGCAGGTTCCTCTTCGAAACCGCAGTCAAAGGCAGTTACATGTGATGGAGGTGATATAACCTTCCCTTCTTCTGCAGTATCAGAGGGAAATTTTGTTTCTACAAACTTTACATCACGGGACACAAAGAAGACCTTTTTCTCCAAGTCAAACAATTTCCAACCCTTTTGTCCACAAGGGTACCCAACTAACACACAACTACTCGGCTTCCAAATTTATCTCATTTCCTATCTTGATTATGTTCATGATCCGAACAGCCACAAATGGTCATATATAGGTAGGAGATTTCTCATGGATTATTTGGTATGGTGTTTTGCCATTGAGAACGGGGGACGGAGTCAGATTCATCAAATAAGCCTCAATTAGAATGCACTCAACCCAGAGACTAACGGGAAATTTAATTTCCCTTGAAACCTTAGTACTCAAGCTACATTTAGAATATGCCAGTGTTTCCTCTCCACTCTTCCAGCATTTTGTTACAGAGTTCCGGTGCATGAAGTCTGGTGAATAATGCCCTGTTCAAAAGAATATTGCTTCAAACAAGTAAACTATATGTCCCATTGTTGCTTCTAACCATTTTGCCATGTTTATTACATTGCTTTTCACTGCTAGTATGTCCACAGAACTCGAGAGCGATCATGTACCAAAGTTAAAAAATAAAATTTAACACAAGATGAAGGGGTCCTATAGGGTCCCCATAAATCACAATATATTAAATCAAAATTATCTGAGGCTCTACAAGTGCTCAGAGGAAAATTCTCTCTCGTTTGTTTTGCTTGTTCACACACTTCACAATCTCTATTTGAACACTCACTTCTTTGACCACTACATACATTTGGAATTTGTTGAACAACCTTAAATGAGGGATGCCCCATGCGTTTGTGCCAAAGATTGAGTTGAGCTTCAGCGTTGGCCTTATGAGTCACTTAACTTTGAACACCATGATAAAAGCAAAGGCCACCCTTTCGTTCACCCACTCCAATCATCATCCTCGAAATGTGGTCCTGCATCACACACGCTTTATCAGTAAACTGTACAACACAATTTGTTTGGTCTATTAATTGCGATAGAGAGATCAAATCACAATTTAGTTTTGGCACATAAAGGACATTTTTCAATGCAAAACCCCCCCTCGAGCATCATTGTGCCTTCTTTGGTTGCAGTCACCTACTCTCCATCCAGAAGTCCCAACCCGATCCTAGTTCTAATCTGTGTTGGCAAAGGTTCTCCAAATGCCCTGTCTTTTGGTTAGAGGCCCCATTATCTTTAATCCATAAATCATGTGGGGTGTTACCATTGTATTTTTTTTTTCTCATTGCTCTTATGTGTATTCAACATATCAACAAGGATTTGGCACTGCTTATTGCTCAGTTCAATTATTTCAAATCTTCCTGCTTCTGCTTTGGTTTTGTGTGCATTTCCACCTACAGCTTGTGCTGCATTAGCTCATGCCCTCCACATCCGTGCCCTGTACCAGCCCCACTTCGTTGCTGGCTTTTTCAACTCATTCCTCCTTCGTTTTGCAGGCGTTCACCCAGCCATTCAGGATATCCGATGATCTGAAAGCAATTCTTACCATTGTGGCATGTCTTCTCACAGTGAGGACACACAATCGATTTATCCTTTGGCTACCCTTGTCCGTTGATTTTGTTTCCTATTTGCACCACGAGTCCCATGACTGATCCTTAGATCTGGCAACTGTTTTTACCTTCTCTTCTTGCAAAAGAGTGGCGTACACTCAATTCAATGAAGGCAAAGGGTTGGCGGCTAGTATGTTGGAATATGCACCGTTCCATAGCTCTCATTGTCTAATCCAATCAGGAACTGGTGGACCCACTCTTCCTCTCTTCATTTTTCAAGTTTTGATATAATATCACATTTGCACCCTCCACACACCCCCTTTAGAATCTGCTCATAATTAACCAGCTTGTCCACAGCATCTTCATTTCCCATAGTATACAACCATGGTCATTCCCAGCTGCTTGCAATCTGCTAGCTTCACCTTCAGTTACTGGATTCTTAGACAATTCATGACTGAAAAATTGTGTCGAATGTCTTCCCACAATTCCTTTGCATTCTCCACGAACGTCACAGTTGAATGGAAAGTAGGTTTGATGGTGTTCAATATCCATGAGACCATGACACCAACATGGACTGCACAGTCCACCAATCCTCCATATCTGATGCAGCGTCAGCAGGCTATTTGTTAGTTCCATCTATGAAACCCCACTTTCTTTGGGCATGCAGCGAAATCTTTATGGCTCAGGCCCATTCTTCATAATTCTCTCCCCGCAACTGCACTTACATGATCACGTTCCGGTGGCTATCATCCACATTCAAGTCATATGGTGATGGGTGTTTCTTGGTCCCATCATCTTGAGACTTCTTACTTCCTTCGTCGTTGTTCCTCATCATATCGAGAATTTGCCAAGGTATAAGGATCAGAGTGTGGCAAGCTCTGATACCATGCTAAAGTCTGAGTGTGTTAAAAATATACATGAGAATATATACAATTTCTTGAGACAATCATCTGCCGCACCCTTCTCCTACAATCATGTTAATCAAGCAAATACCTTCCTAAGATAATACAATCTAACAGTACAAAACTTTCCTAAACTACCTCCAGATACTTTCAATCTCATATCCAATCTGTTGTGATAAATATTACAAGCAAATATTATGCGATCTGATTAAATTAAGATATCATAATATCATCTGGTGCGTCATTTTAACTAAAACATATGCTTCAAAGAGACTTTATCTTTACCAACTTACAATTTTGCAAATCCATCAACAATAACTTGAATAAATTACTATAACTATAGCAGCTGGCAATTTATTAGAAAACAATTGTTGACACATTGTCTACTCACAAAAAAGGGTCTCAAGGAACCGAAGACAACTCCAAACGTGTCTCCAAGGCCACCAGTGAAAGCTCGAATACTCTAACGACAATATATATGAGCTAACAAAGCCATCAATTACCATAACTTCACCCATAAATAGAAAAACCCCAAGATCCTAACCCTTACGGTTTTCATTCTCGAACCCCAAAAAAGTCCCTAGGACCAAAGAACACCCAGTAACAAGATTTTAAACGAAATAATTAGTTAGAATTTACCTATTCATGCTAATTAGTGGATTAGAAGTGAGAATCCCTCCACCAAGCACCAATCTTTAACAATGGGAGTTCACATGCGGAAAAGGAGGAGAGTATTAGAGAGCATTTAATGATTGGGGAGTGATTTTATGAGAAATTTAGTGTTTCGTAAGCAAGAAGGTTGGAAATATTAACGATCGGATCGTGGTAGTTGAATTGCAAGATAGTGACTATTGACTTATGAATCGTCAGATTTGATGCGAATCACATACCCAGCGATTCAAATCATGTGTTTGTGTTGCACCTTAGGAATCATGCAATTTGTTGCTGGAATCATGTGATTCAATATGAAATCATGAATAGCGGAGGGAGATGTGATTCATGCAGCACTATCGAGTCGGAAACTAGGTCATTTTTAGGTTTAATTTGATCCCATGACAAAAGCACGTAATTTCATAGTTATTAAAACTCAAACCGATTATCTGACTTAGTCACCCCATCGGATCACTGAAACAGTGGTTGAGTTACTGGCTAAACTAGTTGAACCACACCTATATTTATTCTCTTCATATTTTTGTTCTTCTAATATATCTATTATATTATTATTACTTGTTCCCGGATAATTATATTCTAACATATGCACTTCTTCATCTCTTTGTTGCAAAAAATGTTAGCTTTTATAAACTTCATTTTTTCTAATTATTGGTATAAATTAGTTATGCAATCTTTCTTCTATTTTTACAATTTGTAATTCTGATGAGGAGTTATTATTGTTATTGGATGTTGGAGCTTCTTCATTATTTGTTCTTACTATTATTTCATTATTTCTTCCTAAGTTCAGATTAGTTAAAGTTCTAAGAAGAGCTATCATTAATCTTATAAGAGTTTTATGCTATGGCACCACCCTAGCTGACCAACAATTTCACTACCTCACTCAAAACTTATGATTGGGACCACTATTTGGCCTGATTAACATATAAACGTTTCTCACTGCTGCAATAGACTATGAATTAGACTAACAAACAGAACTTGCTCAGAAAGATATGAAGCAAACCTTAAACAAAGAAATAACTTAACATTACAAAGAACAAGGGTTTAATTTTATACATTTAGGACTAATACAAGTTGCAATAAAACTAAACTTTAAGATAGGAGTAAATATTTGCATACTAATAATATTAAGAGACATAAAGTTTAAAAAATTTGAAGACTCATTAATAGTTGTCTTAGAAAGTAAATGTCGTGATGATCTAGTTTGCTTTGATTGTTATTCTAACTTTGCAATGAATATAAATAATGAGTATACTCCAGAGGCCATAACATTATATGTCAAAACCTCTAATGATATAATAGATGAGAAATATGATCCTTTTCAGGTAATATATAGAATATATTATGAAGTGACTAAAATATATTATAATTTTAGAGCTTTAAGACAATCTCCAAAAGATGAAACTATATTGATACAAGCAAATTTAAGAAAAACCACGGTACAAGTTTCTAAGAAATTAACATATTCAAAAGTAATAAAGCATGTCCCAGAAGAATGATTATTAGAAGATGTAGTAGAAACAACAGCAATTAAAAATATACAGGTAAAAGGAATAAAACAAGAAAGTGAAATATCAGTATTAGATGCAACAACAACCGTAATCTTTTCAATAATAAAAAACCTTATGAGAAATCCAAGTATATTTAAAGAAAGAATGGGAATTCAATTAATTAATTTAAAATATCCAACCATGTCTGATTATAAATGGTATAAAGATGTGTATATGTCAAAAGTAATGATGAGAAAAGACACAAGTACAACCTTTTGGAAAAAGAGATTTTTAGTAGCCTTACTAAGGTTATTTGCTGTAAAAGTAATACAAAAATTACAATCTCACTTTGGTGCTCAAATTTCTTTTGAACAATAACTTTTGGTCAAATTCATAATACTATGGTAGAAACTGGGATAGAAGTTTGCATCGATGTAAAATTACAAGATAGAATGAGAAAAGAAAAATTAAATAGTAGAAAAGAATTAGTAATCTCTTGCCAACAATATGGAATAGATTCTTTAAAAGCACCTATTAGTCAACGAAAGAAACAAATAAGAAAACAACCTAAAACTATAAGGGCTAATAAGTCTAGACGGTATTATAAAAGCCAAAGCTATCAACCTCTACAAAATGATCAAAATAAGCCATCACCTACAAACAGAAAATATAAAAAAAGTACTTAATAAACAAATTGTATGCTGGAAATGTGGAAAACCAAAGCATTATGCAAAAAATTATAAAGTACAACAAAAGATGAATGAACTGATCAATAAGAATTCAAACAAACTTTGTTAGCAATATTAATTAATTTTGAGCCAAAACTAAAATTTGAGGAAGAAGAAATTAATAGTGAAGAAGAAGAAGCAATAGATAATGAAATATATCATTTAGATAAAAATTCATCAAAAGAATCAGAAATAGAGGAAGAAGAAAATTATTCTTTAGGACTAGGTTTATGCAATTGTGAAAATTGTATATAAAAAACAATAAATGTCTTAACAAGATACCAATCGTCAACATTGGTATTAATAATAGACAAATTAGAAGACCCACCATTAAGAAATGAATTTTTACAACAATTAAATGAATTAATTACAAAAGAAGAACAACATCTAAAAGAAATAAGACCAGTAAAAATAAACGAAGGTTATAATAGGTCTAAAACCCCGAAAGAATCAGTTTTAGTAAAAGATTTACAAAATGAAATGAAAATGCTAACACAAGAAATTTTAGAACTAAAATAACAAAATATTGCATTAGAATTCAAATTATCAAAATTAGAAGGAGAACAAAGTATAAAAGGACAAACCTCAAAATCAATAGCTATAAGATAATCTGAAGAAGCTATAAGTTATGTGCCTTTTATTAATATATTAAGCTTTGAATAACCACTCATAAATGGTGGATAAAAATCACCTTAATTAGAAAAGAAGAAAGATTTGAGTTGACACCCTTAGTTGATTCAATCACAGATATTAATGCTATACAAGAGGGAGTAATATCAACTAAATGTAATATTATGAAAAGTTAGCTGAAATAGTTTCAAAAGCAAGTGGAGTAGGATTAAAAGTAAATTATAAGTATTCAAATGCAAAAGTTTGCAAGAACAAGATCTATTTTACAACCTCATTTGTATTAGTGAAAAACATTATGAACACTATAATATTAGGAACCCCCTTTATAGTTCTTTTGTATCCTTTTTGGACAACAGAAAAAAGTAGTAGAAACATATATAGTACTAGAAACTTCAATCCTCTTAGAATTTTTAGAACCACCTATAAAGAAAGAAATAAATTTATTACAAAAAGCTTCAATATCAGAAGAAAAATAAAAAGAACATTAATGAATCAAAAGCAAAAACAAATTAATTTATTAAATAGAGAAATCCATTAGAACAAATACAAACACCCAAAATACAAAAAGTAATAAAAGAATTTGAAAATAAGTTGGAAAGAGAAATATGTGATAATAACCTGATGGCATTCCATCATAGAAAAAAATGAAATATCCTTACCGAGAAGGATTTAAAGAAAAAGATACATCAACCAAAGTAAAGCTAATACAAATGAACGAAAAATATCTGAAACATTGTAGAAAATAAAATACAAGAATATTTAGCAAAAAGGCTTAATAAAGCCTTCTATATCTGCTTGGAGTTGTTCAAGGTTTTGTGTTATAAAAGCATCCGAGTTAGAAAGGGAATCCCACAAATAATAATCAATTACAAGCCATTAAATAAAGTTTTAAAATGGATTAAGTATCCTTTATGTAATAAAAGTTATCTAATTAAAAGATTTTTTTTATAAAAAAATATTTTAATATTTGATATGAAACCAGGATACTATTATACATTTGTAAAAAAAGAAGGTAGATATAAAATTGTATTTGTAATCATTTTTGGACATTATGAATGAAACGTAATGCTTCAAGGACTTAAAAATGCGCCAAGGGAATTTCAGGAAATTATGAATAACATCTTCTATCCATACATGGAATTTTCTATTGTGTATTTAGATGAAGTTTTGATATTCTCTAAAGAAATTATTGAAATTATAAAAGAAAATGGATTGGTTATATCAGCTAGGAAAATGAAAATATTTCAAATTAAAGTAAGGTTTTTAAGATATGAGATTTATAAAGGAACAGTTATCCTAATTAAAAGACATATTGAGATTAAAGAAAAATTTCCAAATGAAATAAAAGATAAAAAATAATTACAAAGATTTTTAGGATGTCTTAATTATGTAATAGATTTTATTCCTAATATAAGAACTATTTATGCCCCTTTATACAAAAGTCTCAAGAAAAATCCTCCATAATGGGATGAAGAAATGAGTCAAACAGTTATAAAAGTCAAAAGTATTGTCAGGAGTCTCCCATTAATAGTTGAAACTAACGTCTCTGACCTTGGTTATGGTGGTGTTCTTAAAGAAATCCTTCCAAGATCAACAAAAAAACAAGTCGTCAAATATCATTTGGGTATTTGGTATCCAGCTCAAAAAAAGTATTCAACAATTAAGGAAGAAATTTTATCTATAATACTATGTATCACCAAATTTGAAGATGATTTATTTAATAAAAGATTTTTAGTACGAATAGACTATAAAACAGCTCCCAATGTCTGACAAAAAGATGTTAAAAATCTTGTTTCAAAGTAAATTTTTGCAGAATGGCAAGCACTTTTATCAGTTTTGATTTTGAAATTATACACATAAAAGGAGAAAAGAATACTCTACCAGACTTCCTTACAAGAGAAATTTTGCAAGGCTCTGCCCAAAATGATTAAGAAACCAAATACAAGAGATAATTACGATCCTCTATTGGATCATAATAAGCAATCTATACTAGCTTCAATTTCAAAGCCTATGACTATGTCATGGGTAGTTAAAAGCTATGTAACACCATTAACTAGTAAAAGATCTGTTGAATTTTTGGCCCCTCAATCTTTAAAACCATCAGATTTATTTATTACCAAGCCCTCAATATATGAATATTATTCTGATATTGAAAAGCCTAAATCCTTATTAGTACTACCCATAGAAAAAGAATAGTTTACTTTAGATAGAAAAACCATGTACAAGCATATTTGTCCAAAAACCCTTTCATTATATACTAGTTCATCCCCAAAAAACTTGAGTTTTTTTTATGAGTTTATTTTAGTTGACATTAAATCCATAGAGGTGACCCATACATATACCTAATAAGAAAGACCCAAATAGAATATCCCTTCCAAGATGAAAATCTTAAAAGTCTTAACCTTGAAAGAATGGAACTAGAGCCTTTTCCAAGTAAAAGAATTTAGTAGAAAATTCAAGCCTACACATTACAATTATTTTGATTATATAGAAGCTTGGCATCATTTATTATACTTCTTTCTAAGCCCTCATTTACGGTTTTTTTGGTTTAGAAAGGGAATCTGTTTACAATTCCCTAAATGGTTTCTCAAATGGTTTTTAAACTTTAGTCCAATACCCGCCATTTTTGGGGAGAAAAAAAAAGCAGCTATGGAATGTGAATATTTTAAAGTTAAGACCTCGTTCATACTAGAAATGAAGTTAATATCATTTGTAGTATCCTTAGGAGTAACCTGGATTATGCAATGAGATTATGATTAAGCTAAAATGGTAGAAGATACGACCATTCAATATTTGATCAAAGTCATTAAAGTTAGATAATGGGGAATTTTAATTTAAATCTAATTAGTATAAGTGTCATCGACATGTGAACATCTTATTCACATAACAAGAAGAGTAGTTCCTGAGAAAGCCAAGCATCTACAAGCATATCTAGTAAGATAGAATTAGAAAACGAAACCCAATTTCTAGCCTAGAAAAAACAATTATTGGCAGCATTAGCAGCAACCATGTTAGAAGAATGCAAGAACAATTAGAAGTCATATAAGCTAAATTAGAAGAATGCAAAGATATCAGTTCAAGTCTGAGCCATTATTTTGAAGATACTGAAGACCAGTACAATTTTTGAAGAAAATATGAATTGTAATAACAAAGCAACTGTTGGCAGTATCTCTGCACAGTAAAAGAAAGCCAAGACAAAAATTATCAATATCCCTCAATAGTAAAAAGAAGATGATGATAAAATTTCTTAAAAGCAAATGCAACAAAAGTCAAGACCTGCTCTCTGAAAGATAGAATTATTGAAATCCTTTAATAGGAAAAGTACAAAGTAATAAGACTTTTTAAAGAAAGATAAGTAATTTGTCTTCTAGCAATCATTATAGGAAGTAGATTTTCTTTATAAGCAGCAATGTAAAAAAGAAAGGAGATCGGAACAAACACAGGCCTTTATTGAATCAGATAAAAACCTTGTATCTTTCCCCTCACTTGTATAATTCCCAGCATCTAATAAAATCTTTGAAGTTTTCAAAGTTTTCAAGCAAGATATTTGAAAGTTTTTCCATACTTGAAAGTTTTATATGGTTTATGCATATAAGATTAAAAGTGAACTTGAAAAATTACAACACGATCAGAATAAAATATTAAATTTAATAGATCTTATTGAAAATGATCCGGTACAAAACCTAGAATTAAAAAATCAATTATATGAAATGTTTCATGCTTTAGAATTTCATATTAGTTTGTGTAAACAATATTTAGATGTCTAAGTCATTGTTAAATTAAAGCTTCTTAATCATCTTTGGAAGTAAGTTTTACAAGAAATATTTGATTGAGAAAGAAAAGAACAAAATTATTCAACTATCATGGGAATAAATCACTTATATATTAGAATTTCTACTATTGACTATAGAATTAAGATTCTTCAAGAAGATTTACAAGTTTCAATTGCATAATTATTCTATATTTATAGATTTTAATTAATCTCTGTGTAACAATCCTCAGCTTAACTGAGGATCATTTCTCAAGAGATTGTAAGATATGAACAAAATATAGAATATTTATGCAGCTAAGACTTTTAAATCTTCCTTAAGAATATTGATTCTATAGTAGAAAGTTTAAGATATAAGTGATTTATTCTCATAATAGTTTGATAATTTTGTTCTCTTCTTTCTAAATCAAATAGTTCTTATAAAATTTGCTTCCAAAGATGATTAAGAAGCTTTAATCAATACACCTTAGTGAATATAAGGGATACATTTAACAATGATTTAAATAGTCTAAATATTATTCACACTTGTTAATATAAAGCCCTAAAGCATGAAACATTTCATATAATTGAGTTCTTAATTCTAGATCAGGTATTGGATCATTTTCAACAAACTCTACTAAATTTAATACTTTGTTTTGGTTGTCTCGTACTTTTTTAAGTTCACTTTTACATGCATAAACCATAGAAAATTTAAATATAGACAACTTACAAATAATTTGCTAGAAAGCTTTGAAACTTCGAAGATTTTATTGAATGCTAGGAATTATACAAGTGAAGGAAAAGATACAAGGATTGAGTAAGGGTCGTGTTTTTTTCGATTGCCTTTTGCTTTTACATTACTGCTTATAAAGGAAATCTACTTCTTATTAAAATGATTGCTACAAGACAAAATACTTATCTTTCTTGAAAATAATCTTATCAACTTTTACTTTTCCTATTGAAGGACTCCAATAATTCTACCTTTCAAAGAGTGGGTCTTGACTTTTATTTCATTTGCTTTTAAGAAATTGGATCATCATCTTCTTGTTACTATTGGGAGATGCTGATAATTTTTGTCTTAGCTTTCTTTTACTGTATAGAGATGCTGTCAACACTTGCTTTAAAAGTTGGATCATTATTACCCTTATTTTTTTCTTTAAAAGTTCTACTGATCTTCAGTATCTTTAAAATAATAGCCTAGACTTGAACTAATATCTTTGTCTTCTTTTGATTTTTCTGATATTGCTTTTAATTGTTCTTGCATTTCTTCTTCTGACGTGGCTACTGCTAGTGTTGCCAATAATTGTTTTTTCTAGACCAAAAATTGGGTTTCTTTTTTCAAATTCTATCTTACTAGATATGCTTGTAGATGCTTGGCCTTCTAGGGAACTATTCTTCTTGTTATGTGAATAAGATATCCATGCGTCGATGACACTTTTACTAATTAGATTTAAATAAAAAATTTCTGACAATCTAACTTTAATGACTAATTAAATATTGAATGCTTGTATCTTTTTTCGTTTTAGATGAATCGTACTCTTATTGCATAATCCAGGTTACTCCTAAAAACACTACAAATGATATTAACTTCATTTTTAGTAAAGATGAGGTCTTAGCTTTAAAATATTTAGCTGCTTGTTGTGAAAAATGGCAAGTATTGGACTAAAGTCTATAAACCATTTAGGGAATTGTAAACAGATTCCCTTTCTAAACCAAAAGAACAATGAATAAGGGCTTGGATAGAAGTATAATATGTGATGCCAGGCTTATAATGTGGAGGCTCAAATTTTTTATTTAATTCTTTTACTTGGAAAATGCTCTAGTTCTATTCTTTCAATATTAAGTCTTTTAAGACTTTCAAGATTTTCATCTTGGAATGGGATATTTTTGTTTGGGTCTTTCTTATTAGGTATATAGGTTCCTTCTATGGAATCAGTGCCAACTAAAATGAACTCATATAAAACTCGATTTTTTTGGGTATGAAATGGTATATGATGAAAATGTTTTGGAAAAATATGCTTATACATGGCTTTTCTATCTAAAGTAAACCATTCTTTTTCTATAGGTAGTACTAATAAGAATTGAGGCTTTTCAATATAAGAATAATATTCATACGTTGAGAGCTTGGTAATAAATAAATCTTATGGTTTTAAAGGTTAATGGTCTAAAAATTTATGTTGAGATGGTATTTCGACAAAACTTTTACTGATTGATGATGTTATAGAGCTTCTAACTACCTGTGAACTAGTCTTAGGCTTTGAGATTGAATTTGGTACAGATTACTTATTATGATCCAATAGGGGATATCATAATTATCTCTCGTATTTGGTTTCTTGCTCATTTTGGGTAGAGCCCTACAGAAATTCTCTTGTAAGAAAGTCTGGTAAAACATTCTTACCCCCTTTTATGTGTATAATTTCAAAATCAAAACATGATCAAAGTGTTTGCTATCTTGCAAAAATGTGTTTTTAAACAAGATTTTTCACGTCTTTTTGTAAGACATTGGGAGCTGCTTTATAGTCTGTTCGTACTAAAAATCTATACATAATACTATAGATAAAATTTCTTTCTTAATTGTTGAATACTTTTGTTGAGTTAGATGCTAAATACTCGAATGATATTTGATGAGTTGTTCTTTTATTGATCCTAGAAGGATTTGTTTAAGAACACCACCATAACAAAGGTTAAAGGCATTAATTTTAACTATTACTGATGTAGAGGGATCTAGTATTCCTAAGCACAGGAGACTCTTGACAATATTTTTGAATTTTATAAGTGTTTGACTCATTTCTTCATCCCATTATGGATGGTTTTTCCTAAGGCATTTGTATAAAGGGGCATAAATAGTTCTTATATTAGGAATAAAATCTGCTATATAATTAAGATATCCTAAAAATATTTATGATTGTTTTTTTATCTTTTATTTTATTTGGAAAATTTTCTGTAAATTCTTTTGATCTTTTAATTAGGGTAATTGTTCCTTGATAAATCTCATATTTTAAAAACATTACTTTAATTTGGAATATTTTTATTTTCCTACTTGATACAACTAATGCATTTTCTTTTATAATTTCAATAAATTTTTCTACATGTTGTTTATGCTGAATAATTCCTTTAGAGAATATCAAAACATCATCTAAATACACAATAGAACATTCCATGCATAGGTAGATATTATTCATAATTTCTTGGAATTCGCTTGGAGTGTTTTTAAATCCTTGAAGCTTTAAGTTCCATTCATAATGTCCAAAGGGACTACAATGCAGTTTTATATATATCTTCTTCTTTTACAGATATTTGATAATATCCTGATTTCATATCAACTTTTGAAAATATAGCATTATTTAATCTTTTAATTAGATCTCTTTTATTAGGTAAGGGATACATAATCCATTTAAAATTGTATTTAATAGCTTGTAATTGATTATTAATATGGGGGGCTTCCCTTTCTAACTCGAATGCTTTCATAACATAAAGCCTTGAACAACTCTAAGGACACTTGGCCGGCCTTATTTAGCATTTTTTCTAAATATTCTTGTATTTCTTTTTTACAATATTTCATATATTCTTCGTTCATTTGTATTGGCTTTGCTTTGGTTGGTATATCTTTTTCTTTAAATCCTTTTTCATATGATAAAGATATTTCATGTATTTTTCTATAATGGAATGCTATCAGGTTATTATCACAAATTCCTCTTTCTATCTTATTTTCAAGCTCTTTTATTAATTTTGGTATTTTGGGAGTTCTCATTTGTTCTTCTATTCTTTTATAATGGATTTCTCTATTTAATAAATTAATTTGTTTTTGTTTTTTATTTATTAATGTTCCTTTTATTTTTTTTTCTTCTAATATTGAAGCTTCTTGTAATAAAATTAATTCTTTCTTTCTAGGTGATTCTAAAAATTCAAAGAGGATTGGAGTTTCTGGTACTACATACATTTCTACTCCTTTTTCTATCATCGAAAAATTATACAAAAGAACTGTAAAGAAGGTGTTCCTAATATTATAATGTTCATAATGTTCACTAATACAAATGAGGTTGTAAAGTAGATTTTATTCTTGTAAACTTTTGCATTTGAAAGCTTATAATTTATTTTCAATCCTGCTCCACTTGCTTCTGAAACTCTTTAATTGACTTTTCATAATATTTAGTCAGTATTACTCCTTCTTGTATAGCATTAATATTTGTGCCTGAATTAAGTAAGGTTGTTATAATTAAAGTGATTTTTGTCCACCATTTATGAGTGGTTATTAACCTTAATATATTAATAAAAGGTATAGAACTTTTAGCTTCTTCATATTCTTTTCTAACTATTGATTTTGAGTTTTGTACTTTTATAATTTGTTCTCCTTCTAGTTTTAATAATCTAAATTCTAATGCAATATTTTGTTGTTTTAATTTCAAAATTTCTTGTTTCAGTGTTAAATTTTGTTTTGTAAATCTTTTACTGAAACTAATTCTTTAGGGGTTTCAAACCTATTATAAACTTCTTTTATTTCTAATGGTCTTATTTCTTTTCAATGTTATTCTTATTTTGTAATTAATTCATTTAATTGTAAGAATTCATTTCTTAATGGCGAGCCTTCTAATTTGTCTATTATCGATACTAATGTTGACGTTTGATCTCTAGTTAAGAAGTTTAATGTTTTTCTATACAATTTTCACAATTACATAAACATGGTCCTAAACAATAATTTTCTTCTTCCTCTATTTATTATTCTTCTGATGAATTTTTATCTAATTGATAGATTTCATTATCTATTGCTTCTTCTTCCTAACTATTAATCTCTTCTTCTTCGGATCCTGGTTTTAGCTCAGAATTAATTAATATTGTTAATAGAGTTTGTTTTAATTCTTCATTAGTTAATTCATTAATCTTTTGTTATATTTTGCAGTTTTTTGCATAGTATCTTGGTTTCTGACAATTCCAGCACACACTTTCTTTTTTAATTATTCTTTTATACTTTCTCTTGGTAGGTGTTGGTTTGTTTTGATAATTTTGTGAAGGTTGGTAGTTTTGTATATTCTTATATCTTTTAGAATTATTGGCTCTTATAGTTTTAGCTTGTTTTCTTATTTATTTCTTTTGTTGACTACTAGGTGCTTTTAAAGGATACATTTCGTATTCGTGGCAAAAAGTTCCTACTCTTTATACTATTTAATTTTTCTTTTCTCATTCTATCTTTCAATTTTACATTGGTACAAACTTCTATCCCAGTTTCTACTATAGTGTTATAAATTTGACCAAAAGCTAATTGTTCATAAGAAATTTGAGTACCAAAGTGAGATTGTAATTTTTGTATTACTTTTATAGTAAATAACTTTGGTAAGGCTGCTACAAATCTCTCTTTCCAAAATGATGCATTTGCGTCATCTCTCCTCATTACTAGAATGAATTGTGGAAATGATTTATGCATATAACATAACTTTTATACCCAAATATAGAGCTTGGAGAAAAGATTAGAATTATGATTTTGAACTGGACAGCAGTCATAGAGAAATAGATAGCAAGTTAATGGCTGTAATTAATTGTTAACCTTGGTATCAAGTTGTCTCTAAGGACAATCTCATAGAGCAGAGAATGGAACTTAGTTAAATGTCCAAATTTCGGTTATTTAAGAACCATAGAGCAGAGAAATTGTTATGTCTTGAATGGCAGGCATAGCAGAGATATTGTTATATTACATATATGTGTATAATCAAAGATTCTCATTTCTCTATTAGAGTACTGTTATTTGGAATTTATGAAAAGCAATGATCTTGATTTAATGCATGTATATATGATATGCTTTAAAATTAATTATAAAGTTTTTGGCAATATCTTGACTAGGAGAAAAAACCCTGAGGCAAGAATTAATAGAATTCACAGCAGCCTGTAAGTTTGGGATATAGAATACTTGGAACAACTCCAAATAGAGCTTCAAAAGAGTTATAACACTATCCTACAGCAAGAGGAAGCTTTTTGGTATAAAAAATTAGAGGAAAGTTCGGTTTGTTTAAGTGATAGAAACACACAATTTTTTCAAACCCAAACAATTATGCTGAGGATAAAGAATAAAATCCATGGTCTTTTCTTAGATGGGGGCTTGGTGTTCAGATCAGAATATGTTGAAAAAAGAAACTACTAAAGGTTTTCCATAGCCTCTTTTCTTCTTCTGGCCAACACTGATATTGAAGGATTCCATGATTTTGTATGCCTTCTTTATTGAGGATTGATGTTCTTTCTCAGCCCTGACGACTATAGATTAGGTAAAACATGCAATTTCAGGTATGCAATCCTTTAAAGCCCCTAGCCTAGATGGTTTCCAAGCGTTCTTTTTTAAACATTTATGGGATATGGTTAAGGATGATCCTTTTTCTGTTGGTGCATGTAGCCTTTGGTCCTTGAACTTTTGATGTTGTAATTTCTAAAACTCTCTTGTTACTAATTCTTAAGGTTGATCAGCTTAATAACCTTAAAAGTTTTAGACCAATTAGTTTTTGCAACACAATTTATAAAATTGTTACTAAGGTCTTTTTGAACATAATTCTCCCTTGCCAAACAAGCTTGTAAGGGCCTTGCAGAGGAGCTTTCTACTTGGGAGAGTACTGCTAACAATATTCTCATAGCTAGGGAAATGTTTCACTGGATGGACAAATCCCATTCTAAGAAAGCTGTGGTGGCTTTCGAAATAAACCTAGAGAAAGCCCATGATCGATTCAAATGGAGTTTCTTGGAAGCTACTCTGGTGGACTTTGGTTTTCCAACTTCTATTATTATATTTATCATGCACTCTATTTCTTCATATAGTCTCTCTATTCTTTAGGTTGGGGTCCAAGCTGGATCCTTTTTCTCCTTCTAGAGGCCTTCGTTAAGGGGATCTATTGTCTCCATATCTATTTGTGTTGTGCATGGAGAAACTCTTGGGTCTAGAATAAGGTTGGGGCTAGTGAATGACATCCTATTCATATTGCTAAAGGAGGTCAAAGACAGACTCATTTTCTATTCATAGATGACATTATCTTTTTTTTTTAAAGTTAAGAACTCCTAAGTCAAGTGTACTGTGGATACTTTGAATGAGTTTTGTCAGATTTCTGGTCTTAATCTTAATAAATCCCAGGCTATGGCATCTAAAATACTCCCTCGATGAAAAAGGGAGTCTTTGAGCTCTTGTACTTTTATCCGAATTGCTAATGATCTTGGAAAGTATTTGGTGGTTCCTTTCCTCAAGGGGAGAGTGATAAAGGAAACTTTTCATTTGATCCTAGGCAAAATTGCTCATAATCTCGCTTCTTGGAACCACTGTTTACTGAGCAGAGCTGGGAGAATTTGCCTAGCTAAATCTATGTTGTCTTTCATTTGCTCATAATCTGATCACAAAGTGGTGGTCGTGGCATACACTTGGTGAGTCGGAATACTATTACTAGGCCATGCAAGTTAGGTGCACTTGATTTATGGGAAGTGAGACGTGTATACTTCTTTACATGGTAAACTTGTCTAGAGCATAGCCAATAACCTAGAGAAACTATGAGTTCAACTCCTATCTTCTAAATATATGAAGGTAATGCCCTTATTTAATATAAATCTCAGTACTTAACTGTTCTCAAGACCTCTCAGATCATGAAAGAAGGTTTTGGTTTTAACCTTGGCTCCGGGCATATATCCATTTGATATGATGATTGGTTTCATTATATGGTCAGGTTTCTGATATGGTTAACTATGTTCATATCTCGAACACTTATGTTTGTCTTGGTCATTTAGCGGAATGATAGGTGGTATTTTGAGATCTCTCTTGCTACCACCCTCCCGAATTAGGTTTGATCCTTCCTCATTGCTCAGTTTGTGTTTTCTTAGGTTTTGTGCCTCAACTTGGGTTTATCAGCCTATTGAGGTAGGGATTTATATAGCTGCTAGCTAACTATAGATAAGGATGAGGTTGCCTTGCAAGAGCAATGGTCTTAGATTTAGAAGATTGATGGGCCTGAGAAGATTAGAATGTTAACCCATCGGCATCCTTTCGTTATGCTCACAGCATGGCCCTAACTCCAGCATGTTCTAGTTGCAAATTCCATTCACTGTGTTGCGTGATTGTAAGTTCTCTTAGCAAGTATGGATTTCTTTTGGGTTTGATTCCCACCATTTTTTTAAATAAGGATATTCACAATTGGATTCATAAGCATGTGAATAGGGTGGATAGTATTTTGTTTCTTATTGTGTTATGGTGGTACTGGCGATGGAGGAACCATCAGGTGTTGTCCAATGATATTTGTTCTTTCAATTATATTTGTTGTATGGTTCGTAATTCAGCAACACTCTTTGCTACCACATCCATTGGTCACTTTGGGGCTTGTAATCATGGACAAACCTATTGGATTCATTGTGCTAAACCTTGTCCATGGGGGGTGAAATTGAATATTGATGTTAGTATCAACTTTCAAGGCATAGGCTTTGGGGTTCTCCTTAGAGATGAGAATAGTTCTTGGGATGTTGGCTTTTCATGCAAGTTGTCTTCTTCTTCCGTTCTCTTTGCGGAATTGCATGCATTAAAATGTGCTTTGGTCTTGGTTTGGGGCCATGGGTGTCGTGTGATCTATTGTGAGTACGGCTACTTCCATACATTGCACCTTATTAATTTTAAGAGTAAATTACACTCACCTTCTATGAGTTTGTTGTATCGAGGGAATGTTAATTTATGTTAATTTATTCAATTTTAAATTGATGTGATTGGCATATTGGTTAAAAATAAAATCAATCTAAATCAATTTAATTTGATTTCATTTTCCAAATATCTCAAACCAAACCAAACTAATTGAACTAAAATTTATTGTTTAAATCAGTTTCATTTTCGGTAATCACAATTGTTTTTCTTGAAATCAATTGATATTGTACTTACCTCTTCTTATTTTTAAAATTACACGTACCTTCCTTTGAGTAAATTGTGTTAACTTTTGTTAACATTATTTGTAAAAGTCTTAAATACCCTTAATTATCAAATACCCTTTTAATAGCTGACTTAATGCAATCCTTCTCTTCTAACAACAACTCCCCTACCCCGCAACTTAGCTGCCAACAACACCACTCTTCTGGTTGCAATAATCGAAAAGCCCAACCCTATACCTAAATTAGCCTTCATTCTACCTGGTATTGGTGGGAAAAATGGTGGCTAGGTCGCGATTGAAGGACAACCAATAAGTTGATTGGGTTTGCATAAGTGGGTGCTATTTGCAATAAGGCTTGGTGATGGCATGGAGCATCGGTGATTGCGAGTACGTGAGACAGTAGTAGGTCATGGTTGTGTGTGGTTACGATGTAGGCACAATGGTTTGATGGTTTAGGGAAGGGTTGCAAAGGTCGCTAAAGCTGGATCAAACTGGGGGGTGCTGGATTCGTCGAGGGCGAGTGGGCATGGTGGCACTGCTTGTTTGGGAAAAGTGTATTATCAAGTTACCTCAAGAAAGGTTACTGTAATTTTTCCTTTAGCATTTTCCTCAAAATGAAATCAAATCGAATTGTGAAGAATCTTTCCTTTTCCTTAGTTTCAATTTCTTCCACTTCCTTCCTCTTCTATAAATGTTATTTTAACACTTCAAAAGTGAGTATTTATTAGGACACTCTTTTCAATGCCATTAAATATAATAGATGGATGAAATGAGTATGGACTACCATTAAATTTAATTATAATAAAATATGTATTCCAATATAAGTGTTAGAAATAACAAATTCTTTCTCTTCTTACCCTGAAACAAAGGTCCAGAAGGAAACCCAACTGGCCAAAATAATAATAATAATAATAAAAACAAAGTCCATTTGGAAGCATCCATCGGGCATAGAATTGGCCCCCGTCGTCTCTAAATCCAGATGCTTTAGTCTCTACTTCTAGATGTGTTTTTTTTTTTGGTCGTTTCTAGATGCTTTGACAACACTAGAAACTGTTACAAGGAAAAGAAACCAAGTAGAATTTCGCTATTCGACTCGTAAACATTAGTGTTTTCTTTATGCGGTTGACATCTGCAACTACAAGCCAGATCCAGCGGAAATAAATTTCTCGTTCTCTTGCGTCCGTCCAACGCTGGTAAAAAATGAAAACAAATATTACCATTAACGTTTCATTTCATACAGTCAACATTCATCGAGAATCTTATTGACTTTGATTATTGAAGATATAATTTAATTTAATGAATTCATGAAACAAATAAGTATTGGAATTGATAAGACTGGTGGTATGAAAAAAAGTTTACACAATCATTCAATTTTGTAATTTTATATTAAAAAATATGGTTAACTTTGATGCCACTAGTTAAAAAGTCATTTAAAATGAAAAATTTAATTGGATTAAAATGTAAAAGACTTTATGTTATTAATGTATCAAATTAAACTGAAAAATAAATATAACTTTTAAATTGAAGTTAGATTTTTATTATGAGATTAGTTTTATTTTATTTTTTTTTGAATTATGAGATTAACTTTAATGCACAAAAGGGTTTTACACTTTTATTTAAATATCTGTTTGTATTTATAATATTTCTAAAGTAGAGGATTAATGAGTCAAACTTTTTCGTTAATATAATAATATATGATTGAATGTCTAAGTAAAATTTTTTTCACTAACAATATATTTAAACTAAATTATTTTATTATACAAAACAGTTCATGAAAATAATAATAATATCACATGTCATATTTATAGTCCCTTGATATATCTGTAAAATCAACTAATTAACTTTGTACTTTTCAAATGTTTTTAGTTAAATAGTGAAATTAATTTCAGTTATTGATTGTTTGTGTCTTTTAAATGAGAATATATATATATATATATATATATATATATATATATATAGTTTGACTTTTAAGTTTCAACTAGAACTTCATTATTTGTAAATTATTGGCTGTTTTTACAATTTTTTGTGTCAAATTATATATGAATGTCTACAATACTAATTTTAACCGGAATTGATCTTTTATATTATTTTATAATGGTTAATCACAGATGAAGTGAATTATGACTTTATACACATTTTATTTGTGACCTTGGAATTTTGAGGTTTGAAGTATAATTTTTTTTAAACTCATTATCTAATGCCAAAAGCAGTAGTTAATTATCTTAAGGTATGGACCTTATAAATATGGATTTTGTCTCTGGCAATGAGGCTTTTTCCATATACGGCGCCACTATGAATCCAACCTTAAACTAAATGCTTAATAAGTCTAACTTGCTACCAACTGTGTTAAATCTTGTGATTTGTGAAATACTATCTTTTAAGAAGACTTTATTTAATTAACATTTTCAACTCAAAATTTTGACTTTGACCAAATATTTTAATAAATATTATTATGAGATTAACCTTCTGATGAAATTGTGATTCAAATGTCTTTTTCAATGCTTGTTGTTTCTGTGTTTGAAATTTGATTCCAATATAATTGAAATTCATATTGATACAAATTATGGGTGCTCAAGACCTAGCCCGACCTGCTAATTTGACCGGACTGAAAGCTTATTGGGTCAGGTTCAAGTTCTAAAATTTGACCCCGTATACTTTTCGAATCAGGTTCAGGTCATGTTTCAGGTTAGTCTGACCTTGCTCGAATTCAAAAAAATATTGTTGTTATTTTTTTTTTTATAATAGTTAGTGATAAATTATAAGAGTTTATGCTTAAATTAATACTTTGGATAACTCGATAATATTTTTATAGTCAGATGACTTGTCCTTAAATGTGTATTTCAAAATATCTCTTGAATTTTTATTTCTTAGTTGTAAAAATTTATAACTATATTGTATATAATGTCAAAATCTTGATAAGTTGTTTAAAAGGTTGACTCGATTTAACTCGATCATTTATCGAGTCATTATTGGATTGGGTTCAAGTTTCAAAATATAACTCGGTCTAAAGTCAAGCCAAATTGAGATTTGATCTAACCTAGCTCGATCAGTCCCTTGTATACCTTTGCGGCAAATAACTTGTATGTCAACTCAAAGTTACATAGGCAATAAGTCAAAGAAAAAGAAATACTTTTATATTAATCCTATGCATCATACTAATATAACTAGTTTTGAATGGTATAAAAATGATAGAAGAATATTCATGGTTATAGAATAGTATCTAAAACATGGAGTGGTTTTGACATTTTAAAAAGTAATATTTTCGGTGTAATTGTAAGAATGTTATCATTTTCTGAAATTAGCTATGATATGTTGATTACTGTAGATTCCTATGGTAACCTTATAAAATTTAAGGATAATGGTGTCTTTTAGTTATTTATAAATAAGAATGGGCAACATATCCTGTTAACTCAAGTTTTAAAAACTTTTCAAACTAAATATTAAATCGTAACCTTTGATTATAGAAGAAGTATCGATACTCATGAGGTATTAAAGCAAAAAAAAAAAAATCCATATTAACTAAAATGTAGTCACTTGCTAAAATGTACAATTTATCACCAAAGTAACAGAACATCCCCTAGAAAATTTACTTCAATCAATTTGGTGTGGCACATGATTTGCCACGTAACTTTGCCTCACACGTTAACATCAGGTACACCTTTTACGCCAAATTGCATATTACTCAATCTTATGTATGATTTTTCATAATAATAAGATAAGATTATCTTTGGGTAAATGTTTTCATAATATTATGATATTTGATATTGGATCTTTCTGTTAAACCATTTTTAATTGTACATTTTTTTTTTCTCTTTTTGGGCGTAATGGTGCATTTGAATATATTGATGACAATTTAAACCCAATTCGTAGGTTATCCATCCTACCCACTCCACTCGGGTCGGGTTTTAAACCCACCCTATTCGGGTTAAGTTAAAAACCTATCCCGCTCACCTGCGGGTTTGAGTTTAGGGTGAACCAGCCCTTACTTGCTCTGCACCCATTATATATTTTAAAAAATATAATTATTAATATTTTATATATATATATATATATATTTAAAGAAAATTACCAAACCCTAAATCCTAATACATCAATAAGTAATACCCACTCATTTTGTTAGGATATTCTATTATTTTTTTTATATTGATAACTACTACTTTAGAATTTAAATATTAACATTGTCATTAGTTATATGTTATATTTTTTAGTTTGACATTTTAGATTTATGAGATAGGTTTTTTTGTGGCAAACTCCTCTTGTTCATATCCTTATCTAGTTTCTAAGCTTAGCCACTCAATAACAATCTTTACTTTTTGGTTATTTGAAAAGTATTGGAAATTTATATTGGTAAAAGAGTGCACGAGAAAGAGGGCTGAATCATGCTTTTCCCCATTTTAAAATCTGAAACATTTTAATGAAAAATACTATCAAGCTTTAAACTTGAAGTGCAGCGGGAATTAAGGTAGTTGTTTTAAAAAGTAGATCTCTAAAGCATTTTTATTAAAAATGCAACGATACAGGATATCAGCAGTTATTAAATAAAATAAGAGCAACATAAAAATAAGAGATCAAGGAGAAGAGAGATGACATGATGATTTTTGTACTGGTTCAGTCAATCCTGCCTATATCTAGTACTCAACGCATGTTGAGATTTCACTAACAACAACTTTCCCAACATGAGAAAGTAAATTGGATGGTATTTACATTAGTCTTCCCAAGCTCTTAATAGTGAATAGTAGACAACCCCTACTATCACAAACCAAGTAGTTTTGTGCTGGCCTCTCCAAGCTGAACTGAGTAGTCTTGAACCAGCCTCTCCAAGCTAGACCACAACTAGTAAACAACCACTACTGTCACGTTGCAAGTACTTCTTCCCAGCCTCTCCAAGCTAAACCATGATAACTGGAATGCCTCTATCATGAAGTTGTGAGTAGTTTTTCCACAGCCTCTTCAAGTTGGACGGAGATGAGCAGAACGCCTTTGCCATCGTGTTGCAAGTAGTTTTACTTTAGCTTCTCCAAGCTATGTCTAACTTTTATCACTACTTGATCAAGGTTACAAAGATTATGTGTTTGGGTTACCACTCAAACTAACCTACACTCATGCTTCCTTACAAATATTCAATAAAATAGACCTGGAAAAACATAAGCGACTTCTTTCTTACATCTCTTATAAAAAAGAGGATACACCATGCTCAATTTTTGAAAGATTTTTACACTACAAGGAAACTGTTTACATATTCGTATGAATATCACAAGAAGTATGGAGAGGTGCTTCCAGAGTTTCCACTTTTATATCTTCAACTTTTTCATCGGCTTTCAAGCATAACATCTCTATTTATAGTGGTCCTTCTTCATGACCATTGCCCTTAATTAGAACTCCAAGTGACACGTGTATATCATTTATTGTGTCTTGGAATGATAGTCTAGAAAGGTATGCTGATAGACTTGTCATATCGGTTGCAGAAGCTATTGTATTGCAAAGGTTTCTAATGTCCTTCTTTCTTTTTGCTTTTTGATCCTGGTTTCTAAACTCCTCCTTCTAGAAGGTAGGATGGTTGACCAATTAGGCAGAAGAGATGATATATCAATTATAAAATTGGGTTTGACTCGAGATTTGAATTTGAATTTCAAATTTCCCTCCATTTCCTGTAGTGTTATGTGCTCCACAATGAAGTGAGTTTTCTGACACGCATAATCAGTCCCTTGATCATTATTCATTCCTCTAGTATTCAATCTTGGCTTGTTAATGATGAATGATTTGCGATTATAATGATTGTCAACCGAGTAACATGTTACTTTTAGAGTTTGTATGATTTCATCATTTTTCAATCTACTTTGTGACGTCCCGTGTTACTTTCTAAAGACTTTTTCCTTGGTTTCTTATTCTTGTATTGATCTGCTTCATTCCCTGAATGCATTTAAGTGTTCTTTACATGATATAATCGTTACTTCGTTTAAGCTCAATCTCTTTCCATGAGATAAAACATGTTTGTACATATAAAGTGCAATTATTCTTACTCAAGTCTATGTATGCACTTTGAAAATACCTGTTAAACTTAGTTAAGAAACTCAAGGTAGCCATTAGTTTGAAAGCCTTAAGTTAACTCAAATTAGTGCTGTTTGGTTTATGATGATATTTTCTTGTTTAAATCATAATACTTCTTGAAATTTGATCACAAAGATACTAAAGCAGATGTTATCGTTTAAGTTTAATTGTACCAACAGCTTGATTCTTGTCATAAAATGACTTTCTAAAATTTAAGTATGCTTGAATAAATAAGCAAGTAATACTTGTGATATTCTTTCTTGATTAGAAAATCTTATTTAGCACATTCTTTCCTATGCCTTTTTTTCAAAAACTAATGCTCAAAGACATATGTGTATATATATATATGATAAACCTTTTGAGCATGTCATGAGAAAACATAAGGGATAAAAATGTAGTTTCTAACGCTCAAAGAAACCTTGATATAAATTATATCAATGTATATCAAGATGGTAGGTGTGGATGTGTGGATAGAAGTGAAAGTGTGGAAGAATGTGAAAAAAAATGTGAAGTGGGTGGAAATGAAAAGGGACGAAGGCCGCGATTATTGGGTATTGAAGGGGTTAAGGTTGCATTTTTATGTTTCATTAAGGGTAGTATGGGTATTAGGTAGAGTTGGGTATATGGGCTATGATCCATGGACCAAAAACTTTTTAGTCTGCCAATTTGTGGACTTTTCTGGTCCACTCTGCTTAACATGCGGGCTAAACGGGCCTAGCCCATGGATTTGTGGACCAGCCTGCCTAACCCACATAAAATGATAATAATTCAGCCCATAGCATATACCAATCCATAGCTATTAATAAAACTGGAAACGCTGCAACTATTAAGTCCAAGCCTAAGGCACATTTAGTGGCTCGAACTTACAGCCTTTTCACATAAAGATTAAAGACGCACTCACACGCTAGGGTTGATGATCTTCAATCTCATCTCTCACTCCCTCAGTCTTTACTCAATAGTAGCGGTGCCATCTCTCTCTCAACTCACGGCCAGCACCCACCTCCTCCAGCGACCAGCACTTCGCGTCTCTGCCACTCACTACCTCTCATTCTCACAGTTTCACTCACTTAATTGATCAAGGGACTCTCACTCTCATAGTCTTGCTCACATCCTCTCACTTTCACAGCCTCGCCCCTTACGGTCATGACCTCGCCACTCAAGACTTGGTCGATCGCGGCCTTGCCCCTCACAGCCACACGGATTGCTTGCTCGCCCCTCAAGGCCTCATGGATCTTGCTCCTCAAGAGTTAGATCTCACTTTTTCACTCTCGTTTATCGTCCCTCATCTCCCGTCTCGCCACCAAGTCACTCCGCCACTTTGCTGCTGAGCTCTGGGATATAGCCATTGTGCCAGGCTAACTCCAGGAGACCTCTGCCGTTGCTTTGTAATTTACTCATGTAGTTCTTAAATCTTATTGCATTGCAAGTGCTTATTCAAATTCCTCTTCAAATGGGTTGTACTCTTGATTTTCCAACAACTTATTGAATAAAAATGCAGTGGATGTTATTGTGGTTAATTGAACTTCTATTTATGCATATTGCAATGGTCATACCATGCTCCAACCACAATTCTGTTCTTCACGAGCGGGTTCTAGAATGCTTGATTTAGTTCTGGTTTAGGGAGAAGGCTCTGAAAATATGAGTGAAGTAAGGAAGTTGAGATAGATGATTTATTAACTTGATACACAAATACATTTACTTTGCATTTATAGGATAATGGCTTATTTAGTATTTTCGTGTAGATATAGAGATGCTTGGTCATTCAAGTTTGTGGAATAAAAACATATGGCACATAATCGTTGCAATTCATTGAAAGATATATCTATGAGAAATAATGTGTAGGAATGGTTTTATACAGAAGTAAATGGAAAATGATAGCATTAATGTGTTAAATGCAAGGAAAAAGTTAAAAAAAAAATATGAAAGGAAAAAAAAAGCTAGTTCACGGGCTAGTTTGCAGGCCAGTCCGTGATTTGGTGCGTGAGCTTCTTGCTAGGCCAAAAGTGCAGATTGGTCCATTGACTTGCGGGCTTAGGCGGGTGAACAGAGACTAGGAAAAAGACCAATCTATTTATGAAGCAGACCGATCCAATCCGGCCCGTTTAATGTTGGTCCATTGCAGACTGGGCTAAACAGACTAAACCAGTTCGCATGCCCTAGTATTAGGTGGGGGCTAAAAGGTGCTAGTGTAATTTGCTAACATTCTTATGAAATGATCAAAATAATTGCAAGACAACAAACAACATAACATTCCTTTACACCATGAATTCAAATAATTTACATGATATGGATCTCTTGGAACTTTAAACCTTTGGGAGAGAATTTGAAATTTTAGATTTGAAATTTTAGATTAGAGGGAGTTCTAAATTTTTAAAATACTTTAATCCTTAACTTGCACATAATTGAACAGTACAACCAACATAAACATGCACTCAAACTGCTAAGAAAAGAATGCCTAATTATTCATTATCTTAGTAATTAAGAAAATTAATTCCTAATTAAACTGAATTAATTTTGATTAACACATAATTATGGCCAAATGAAAATCGAGGCATTAAAATATGATCTTTTATTTTATTGTGTGCTTCATTACACTCTTTTTTTGTATATTTTATTATAAGTAATGAAAAATTGTTATTTTTATATGCTTGAATTTTTGGGATGTTGGAAAGCAATTATTATATTATGATGGCAAAATTAATAAGCAATAAAAAAAATGAAAATATACTAAAATTTCTCTATTTTGTCAATAGTTGCGTTTCAAAACCGTTACAAAATTTTCTTATTGTTTTCACATTTGGCATTTCGAGGCAATTAACAACCACCACAACATTTTCCTATTTTTTTAAGGTTTAGGATATCAGAGAGGTTTTGAACCACCACTATTAATTCAAGTACTATTTGGGAAGTTGTTCCAGTGGTTTCCAAAACCATTACTATTTTGCCTATTGACACTTGATGCAGCAGTGATTTGCTAACTGCTTTTAATCACCTTTTGTGGTGATTTGAACCACCGTTAATAGTGAACTAAATCATTACTATTTTCCTTTGTTTTTGTAATGGTACGGGGTCGATATTCTACATTATTGAATCCAAATTAGACAAGTAATGATTCAAGAACAAATCCCTATGCATTGGCACACCGTGTACTTCTTGCTCATGTAGTAGCTATCAAAGTATGCATAGAGAAATATATTTGGTTCATTTGATGATGAGAATTCTAAATTAAAGCTCAAAGCTCAATGTAAACTCTAATTAGTGGAATTCAATATTTATGTGTGTGAAGATATCCTATATATTGTTGTTATCTAACAGCTAAACCATTTGCACACAAAGACTTTTCAGAAGGACAAGGTAGGCATAACCTTGTTGTTGCAAGATTGGGTTACATTACTTTCAAATAGTATATTGGATCAAAAATCTGCCCGATGATCACTTGACTTCTTATTCAGATGGTAAGAGCTTAGTGTCCTCTAAAAAGACAGTGGCTAATTATTTTCTTCAATTTTATGGTAATATACAAATCAAAGAACGGCATATAATTGCATGATAAAATGAAAATGCTGCCCAAAGAAAGCTATTTGTAAATTCCAAAGCTCGTCTAAAAAAAAATTGCTAGTAGTAAGCTTTATTTTTTAGTTAGGTTTCAATGCAATAATTTGGTATCTTTTATTACTATTGAAAAAGAATAGTTGTATATTCCTTTATTAACTTAAGGTCTACTTGATTGGAATTAAAGTAAAATAACATAGCACTTTGTCATAAAGCATTATATATATATATATACACACACACACACACACATACATACACATATATAAGAAGGGATCTGTTTAATCCAAGAGTAAGTCTTGGTATACTTACTCCATTGAATAAATCTTTATAGGCATCGAATTTCATTAATCCAACCGTTGAATTGTAAGTTTCGGCTATACAGATATGGTTTATAAAATTTCATTAAATTTTAGAAGAGTTTGAGTATCATTGCTTTTTATCTAAATGCATGATGTAGTTTTTAAAATACATGTAAATCTTGAGTATAGGATAACATCTCTATCGATGTCTAGTTTTTTTGAAATTTGGTATGCTTGGTCTTCAAGATAATATCACATGAATTAATGGTTGGATTGATGAAATATGTTGTTAATAAGAACATATTCAATGGAGTAAATGAATATATATATATATATATATATATATATATATATATATATATATATATATATATATATATATATATATATATATATATATATATATATATATATATACTGCTTCTTTCTTTTTTTTTAAAAAATCATTGGTTGGAGAATATATCCAACATCACCACTCATATTGAGAAACCTCTAATTATTTTCATTTGCCTTTATCCTTTTTTCCCTTTTGTTCTCTGATTTGTTCCAACTCTGTTGTGGGAAATGTCCATTTTGAGGCATCATTCATAGTTTATTAGTATACATATTTGATAGTGGACAATAAAAACTCTTTAATCTTAACTATCAAAACTTTCCATTTTGAGGCATCATTTGTATGACTAAATAGGAATGGGCTTTACTGTTATAGTTCAAAATTATGTGCCGTTTTGGTCTATTTCATAATTGTATGTGGATAAGAAGGCCTTCAAGTGTATATATATAATACTATGGAGCCTTAAAATTTAGGTCTCTAGATAGGGTTGAGATTCATATCAAGGCAAATAGGAATACATTTTCCTGAGGCATTCTTTAGAAATTGTTTTAAAATTATGGCTCTTCGGCCATAAATGTTGTTTAAGATGTAAAGAAATCTACAAAAGGTATATTTCATTATGGGGCTAAAAAGGGGAGTAAATTTTCATTAATAAGCTCCATTGATAAAATTGCACATGAAATTCATCCATGAAAATTTTACCCTTTTTGCCTCTTAACTAAACATACCCTAATTGTATATAAGCTGAAGAAATTGACAAAGCAAACATTGAAGCTTTTTCATTTCTATGAAATTGAATACTCAGATCATAAGAAAAAATGATGCAAGTTTAAATTCCATGGAAATAATTTGGAGAGATAATTTATCCTATTATAGTCAAATCAAAACATAAACAATGTAAGTAAGTTGAACTTGTGACAAAACTTCATACTTTCATATTTGAAATGATAATGAGTCGTTCCATTGTCGGGTTAATTTTTTACCATTGTCAGTATAATAATAGGTTTGGTGTCATTGCATTGCAATTTAGGCTTTTGATAAGCCCTAAGAACAACTTATTAATCCTATGTTAGTGAAAATATAATGCACACACAAGTTAGAAGAGAATAAAATATTCTCAAGGTGGGTATTTTTCTTTGATAAGATTTAATTACTTTTTACTATAGGATTACGAACCTACTTACAACTAGAGGTTATCCACATAGCATGCAATATCTAGTTGAAGGTTGATTGCCTACATTTTCTTTAGATGAAGCCAACTTATTCAAGGATTCATTTGATTTTATTGAACTAAAGTATTGCACCAGTAACTGTGTTGCTCATGCACATAAGGTAACAACAACCTTAGTTACTTCATAGATTCTCATGTCAATACTACATGTAAGGATAACTTTTATCTTTCAATTTTCCTAATTATCCCATGCTGCTTTTGCTAATCACATATCTTTTGTTTCTATAATTGTAGTTGAACACAATGGGACCCCTAGGTCGTAGGGTCTGTATGTGACCACATCAAATTGTAGCTACATATTGATTATGTTTAATTATATAATTTTTTTTTGGATTATAATTATACTTGTTGCAACTTCACAATGGTTAAATATTTATCTAAAAGGAATTCAAGACACTATTTTACATTAAGGAAACTTATCACAATCTTGTTTTTTACATAACTAAAAATAGTAAATACACCAAATATCATATTTACCATCTCTAAACTCTACTGCAAAGCAATTTTCTATATATAATTAGCAAGAAACCATAAAGAATATCATAACTTTGCTTGTTTTTTCTTTTTCTTTTTTGTGTAACATGAGTTAACATGTGCATGTGAATTTATATTGTGTATACCTAACTTAACTTGTAGGTATGGATGAGTTCAATGATCTATAATATTAATTAAGGAATCTCTGATAGATACTTATGGAATTGATTTTATTGTTACAATCTTTTTTAAATTCAATCCACTATTAGGTAAGAATTTTGTGTGTGTGTGTGTGTATGTATGTTGTTCAAGGGTATTTTGCATGGCCCTTGTTGGACAACTTCAAATGGTCTTCAGGTTATACAATACAATTTGGAATAAATTTTGTGGATTACAATGATAGATTGAATAGATATCACAAGCTCTTGGCGACAAGGTTCAAGAAATTTCTCAACGGAGATTAGACTTAATATTCCTGATGGTTTGAATAAATGATGTGATACAATGCAATAAATAAGCTTGACTTTAAATAGTATATTCTCATCACTCACTAGTATGCTTTTTGATCTATTTTTCTATTTAGACATCTACAAACGGATACAATAAGTTCCAAATCAAATAAAATAGCAGTTAAGTAAGATATGCACGTTATTCTGATGCACGTCATTGACAGCATATTTGTATTATTTCATGCTATCATTTACATGTTTTCAAGTTCATCCTTAGTGGTTATCTATTATCCTTTCTTATTTAAGTTGGTTTTGGTAGGGCTTCATGGTTTACTATTTTTGAGTTCATGATATATTAAGAGGATGCATTTATCACTTTAGCTTGGGCTAAACTCCATATGTAAAAAGTGGTTTGGACAAAGTATGCTCGAGCTAGAAGCAAGAAAGGAAGACAACAAAAGTACTAGTTTTTTAATTATGCTTCTTATGCAGTGTTGTCTTGATGTAGTCCTCCTTGATATTTTGGTTTGCACTTTGTTCTTATGTTTTCATATGAGTTCTTTATGTTTTAATTTGCATCATATTGCTATAACATACACTTGACCCTTATATAATCCAAGAATGTAGAAAAAAATTAACTCCATTTTTTACAACTCAACAAAACATACCCTAATTGTAACCTCGAATATAAAGATGATGCAAGTGAAATAAGATAGGTCCGAGAAATAGACAAAACAAATGTTGAACTCTTTCATGTCTATTAAATCAATTACTCAAATAAAAGAATGACATAAGTTTAGATTACAGGGAAATAGTTAGGGGAGACTAGATAATTCATATATCCTATCGCATTCGAATCGTAGTTAATTTGATAGATAATTTCAATGAGTCGAACTTCTAAGAAAACTTCATTGTTTCATATTTTCAAAAATAAAATGATTATGAGCTATTCCATTGTAACTTTGGACCATTGTCAGTATAATGAAAGGTTTGATGCCACTACATTACTTCTTAGGCTTTTCATAAGCCCTAAGAACAACTTATTGATCTTGGGTTAGTGAAAAGAGAAGAAAAACTTTTGAATGTGGGTATTTTTCATTTATAACATTCAATTACTTTTTATTGCATGTTTGTGGTCCTACTTATTGCCAAAGGTTATCCACATGGCAAACAATATTTAGTTGGAGATTGATTCCCTATTTTTCTCCATAAGAAGCTAAATTAATCAAGGGCTCGTCTAATTTCATTGGACTAAACTATTACACTAATAACTATGCTACCCATGCACATGGACTAATGGGAAATTTTGGTTATCTCACAAATTCTTATGTCAATCTCGCATGTAAGGACATCTTTTATCCTTTAATGAGTATCTGAATTATCCCATGATGAGTGCAATGGGATACCTATAGGTCCAATTGTAGCTATATAACCACATAAAATTGTGATTTTGCTTGTATTAATACTTGCATACTGCTTCATAATGGTTACATATTTATCCAAATGGAATTTGATATATATTGCTTTACATTGGAAAAGTATCACAATCATTTAGTTTATATCATTGAAGATATAAATGCGCCAAACATCATATCATTATCTTTGAATTATAGTGCAAAGCAAATGGCCAGATATAATTAGCAAGAAAATAGAACTAATACCATAACACATTTATTTCAAGTTTTTATTGGTTATAACATAACATGTGCATGTAAATGTGTATTTATATAGTTGAATTAATTTGTAGGTGTAGAAGAGTTCAATGATCCATCACTATGAACTGAGGAATCCCTTATATCAACTTATAGAATTTATTATTACTATCACTACATCCTTTATCTTCAATCTTTAACTGGGTAAGTAATTTTTTTATATGATTTTTGGGAATCTCTTTATTTTGAAATATTTAATTTATACTTTTCATATCGTTGACTTTATAAGGGATGGCAAAAATGTGAGAGGATATTTTCATGGTCATTTTTGAACAACATCGAGTGGCCTTCTAGTTATATAGTTCGATATGGAATAAATTTTGTGGACTACGATGATGGTTTAAAGAGATATCACATGGTCTTTGCAACATGGTTGAAGAATTTTCTCAAAATGTATTAGACTCAATATTCCTGATGGTTCGAATAAATGATGTAATGCAATGTAATAAATAAGCTTCATATTCAATAATAATAATATGATCAATGCTTGCTAGTATGTTCATCAATCTATTTATTTGTTTAGACATCTATAAAAGGAAATAATAAGTTCCAAATCAAATACAATATTAGTTAAGTAAGATATGCATGTTATTTTAATGTATATTATTAAGAGCATATTTATATAATTGAATAAAATCATTTATATGTTTTTGAATTTATGTTCGATGGTGATGTTTTGGCTTTTTTTTTTCAGTTAATTTTGGTAGGGCTTCACATTCTTCTGTTTTCTTGTTTATGATAATTGGTGGCTGTGTTTATCACTTTGGCTTTGTTTGAACTCCATATGGAAAAAGAAGTTGGAACAAAGTGTGCTTGAGCTAAAGGTAAGGAAGGAAGATTACAATAGTACAATTTTTTTTTTTTTATCATGCTTCCTATATGGTGGCCTCGGTTTGGTCCTATTTAATATTCTTTTGTTTGTGCTTTGTTCATATTTTTCATATAAGGTATTTACGTTTTTATTCATGAAGGCTAGATGCTAGTGCGTAGCTATTAAGAGATAGCTATCATCGTGACAAGATCATAGTTGAATCAGATAACCTTCCTCTAATAGAAGCTTGTAGATCTAGTGAGGCTCTGGCAGAATCAAAGTGATGCTTGAGGATATTACTAGATTTAAGAGGCATTTCCCTTTCCATGACTTTGTTAGGTAAAAATATAAGGCTAATAGTACAACTCACAAAGTTGCAAGATTGCAGATGATAGGAATCTAGCCCTGATTGGTGCTTTAGATTACCTAAGCTATTACACATATTTTCTGTGCAAAAGCTATTTTCTTTATTGGAATTGTTTTGCCCATCTTTGGTTGCCCTCCTTGTAGCCTTTTATTGTTGTTGTTTTCTTTTGTGAGCTTTGTTTCTTGTGTTATTTGTACCCTTGAACCAAAGATATGTCTTCTAACAGAATCATTTCATCTATAAAAAAGATATATCTTCAGAAAAAATCCTAGCTAAGGATAAAGGTAATCTAGAGCACCAATGGATAGACCAATATGATAAGTTACTACCAATTCTTTTTAAACTCATGTGTAAATATTTTTTTGGTGCTATATGTGTAAAGATTTAAATTTCATTAAAAACACCCAAGTCCTATATTAGCTGTATAAGGGGGTATAAGTGGATCCAACTAACTCGATGAACTTGATGAATTCAAACCAATTTCATTTAGCTAGTTTGGATCAAATTCCGACAATATGCACTACAAGAATTTTGCAGAACATCAAACAAATTTTAACATTACATGTGAATTTATAGACGGGAATACATCATCTGTTACTTTTACATCCATAAATAATACAAAAGGATTTGAAAATTGTCTGTATCAGAGATAGAAAAATAAATCTATGTGTAAAATTGTCAGTGTTCTGCGAGTTTCTACTAGTGCAGTTTGGATCCAATTAGAACCAATCACATATTGGTTCGGTCATCGGGTTTGCATCCTCTAATATGAGACTCGATTTGAGCCAGCCTGAAATTGTTTAATATTTTGAATTTGGAATCTTTGATATTAGAATTGTATCTTTTGGGTACTTTCTTCTGATATCCAAAAACGTAAAGTTTCAACATTGTGATATTAGAATTCTATGTTTTTTGTTCATGAAGGCTTGCTACTGGTGTGTAGGTATTAAGAGATGGCTGTCATCGTGACAAGATAATAGTTGAATCAAACAACCTTCCTCCGATAGAAGCTTGTAGATCGAGTGAGGCTATGGCAAAATCAAACTGATGCTTAAGTATATCAATAGATTTAAGAGGAATTTCCTTTTCTATGACTTTGTTGGGTAAAAATGTGAGGGTAATGGCACAACTCACGAAGTTACAAGATTGGAGATAAGAGGGAATCTAGCCCTGATTGGTGCTTTAGATTACCTGAGCTATTGGATATATTTTCTCTACAAAAGCTATTATTTTTTATTGGAATTGTTTTGCCCATCTTTGGTTGCCCTCCTTGTAGCCTTTTATTGTTGTTGTTTTCTTTTGTGCTAATGGGTCAATGAGCTTTGTTTCTTATCTTGTGTATACTCGTGAACCAAAGATGTCTTCTAACCAAATCATTTCATCTGTAAAAAGATATATCTTCAAAAAAAATCTAGCGAAGGAGAAAGGTAATCTAGAGTATCAATTAGATGCAAGATTCCCTACATAGACCAATATGATATCCTACTACTAATTTTTTTAAAACTCATCTGTAAATATTTTTTTGATGCTACGTGTGTAAATATTTAAATTTCGTTAAAAAGACCCAAGTCCTAAATTAGCCTTATAGGGGGTGTAAGTGGATCCAACGATGAATTCAATCCAATTTCATTTAGCAGGTTTGGTTCAAATTGGGTTGATATGCATTTCAAGATTTTTACAGAACATTAGACAAATTTTAACGTTACATATCAATTTATAGATGGCAATACATCATCTGTTATTTTTACATCCATAAACAATAAAAAGGATTTGAAACTCATTTGTATCAGAGATAGAAAAATAAATCTATATGTAAAATTGTCATTGTTTTTTGAGTTTCTACTAGTGTAGTTTGGTTCTAATTAGAACCGATCACATATTGGTTCAGTCATTGGATTTGAATCCTCTAATTTGAGACCTGATTTTAGCCAGCTTGAAATTGTTTAATATTTTGAATTTGGAATCTTTGTGATATTAGAATTGTATTTATTTGGGTACTTTGTTCTAATATCCAAAAACATCAAGTTTCAACATTATGATATTAGAATTGTATGATTTTATTCATGGAAGCTTGCTACTAGTGTGTGGCTATTAAGAGAGGGCTATCATCGTGACAAGATAATAGTTGAATTAGACAACCTTCCTCTGATAAACGCTTGAAGATCTAGTGAGGCTATGTCAAAATCAAACTGATGCTTAAGTATATCAATAGATTTAAGAGGAATTTCTATTTCTATGACTTTGTTAGGTAAATATGTAAGTCTAATGGTACAACTCACGAGGTTATAAGATTTGAGATAAGATGGAATCTAGCCCCGATTGGTGCTTTAGATTGCTTGAGCTATTGGATATATTTTCTCTACAAAAGCTATTATTTTTTATTGGAATTGTTTTTCCTATCTTTGGTTACCCTCCTTGTAGCCTTTTATTGTTGTTGTTTTCTTTTGTTCTAATAGTTCAATGAGCTTGGTTTCTTATCTTGTTTGTACCCTTGAACCAAAGATGTCTTCTAACAAAATCATTTCATCTGTAAAAAGATATATCTTCAGAAAAAATCCTAAGGAAGGATAAAGGTAATCTAGAGCACCAATTAGATGCAAGATTCCCTACATAGACCAATATCATATCCTACTATTAATTTTTTTAAAACTCATGTGTAAATATTGTTTTGATGCTATGTGTGTAAAGATTTAAATTTCATTAAAAACACCTAAGTCCTAAATTATCCTTATAGGGGGTGTAAGCAGATCCAACTAACTCAATGAACCCAATGAATTCAAACCAATTTCATTTAGCAAGTTTGGTTCAGATTGGGTCGATATGCATTGCAAGATTTTTACAGAACATCAGACAAATTTTAACGTTACATATCAATTTATAGATGGCAATACATCATCTGTTATTTTTACATCCATAAATAATACAAAAAGATTTGAAACTCGTCTGTATCAGAGATAGAAAAATAAATCTATATGTAAAATTGTCATTGTTCTGTGAGTTTCTACTAGTGTAGTTTGGATCTAATTAGAACCAATCACATATTGGTTCGGTCATTGGGTTTGCATCCTCTAATCTGAGACCTAATTTGAGCCAGCTTGAAATTGTTTAATATTTTGAATTTGGAATCTTTGTGATATTAGAATTGTTTTTTTTTTTTGGGTACTTGTTCTAATATCCAAAAAGGTCAAGTTTCAACATTGTGATATTAGAACTGTATGTTGTTATTCATGAAGGCTTCCTGCTGGTATGTAGCTATTAAGAGAGGGCTATCATCGTGACAAGATAATAGTTGAATTAGACAACCTTCCTCTAATAAAAGCTTGAAGATCGAGTGAGGCTACGTGAGAATCAAACTAATGCATTAGTATATCAATAGATTTAAGAGGAATTTCTGTTTCTATGACTTTGTTAGGTAAAAATGTGAGTCTAATGGTACAACTCATGAGGTTATAAGATTGGAGATAAGAGGGAATCTAGCCGCGATTGGTGCTTTAGATTGCTTGAGCTATTGGATATATTTTCTCTACAAAAATTATTATTTTTTATTGGAATTTTTTTGTCCATCTTTGGTTGCCCTCCTTGTAGCCTTTTATTGTTGTAATTTTCTTTTGTGCTAATGGGTCGATGAGCTTTATTCATATGCTGTTTGTACCCTTGAACCAAAGATGTCTTCTGACAAAATCATTTCATTTGTAAAAAGGACATATCTTCAAAAAAAAATCCTAAGGAAGGATAAAGGTAATCTAGAGCACCAATTAGATGCAAGATTCCCTCAATAGACCAATATGATATCCTACAACTAATTTTTTTAAAACTCATGTGTAAATATTTTTTTGATGCTACGTGTGTAAAGATTTAAATTTCATTAAAAACACCCAAGTCTTAAATTAGCCTTATAGGGGGTGTAAGTGGATCCAACTAACTCGATGAACCTGATGAATTCAAACCAATTTCATTTAGTTGGTTTGGTTTACATCAAGTCAATCAGCACTGCATGATTTTTGCAGAACATCAGCCAAATTTTAACATTACATATGAATTTAGAAACAAGAATACATCATATGTTATTTTTACATCCATAAATAATACAGAAGGATTTGAAAATCATTCGTATTAGAGTTGGAAAAATAAATCTATATGTAAAATTAGTGAGTGTTTTATGAGTTTCTAATAGTGTACTTTGGATCCAATTAGAACCACATATTGGTTCGGTCATTGGGTTTGCATCCTCTAATCTTAGACCCTATTTGAGTCAACCTGAAATTGTTTAATATTTTGAATTTGGAATGGTTATGATTATAATTGTATTTTTTTGGGTACTTTGTTTTGATATCCAAAAGCGTAAAGTTTGAACATCGTGATATTAGAAATGTATATTTTTGTTCATGAAGATTTGCTGCTAGTGTGTAGCTATTAAGAGATGGTTGTCATCGTGACAAGATAATAGTTGAATTAGACAACCTTCCTCTGATAGAAGTTTGTAGATCTAGTGAGGCTATGGCATAATCAAACTGATCCTTAAGTATATCAATAAATTTAAGAACAATTTCCCTTTCTATGACTTTGTTGGGAAAAAATGTGAGGCTAATGGTACAACTCACAAGGTTACAAGATTGGATATAAGAGGGAATCTAGACCTAATTGGTGCTTTAGATCACCTGAGCTATTGCGTATATTTTCTCGGCAAAAGCTATTATTTTTTATTGGAATTGTTTTTCCCAACTTTGGTTACCTTCCTTGTAGCCTTTTATTGGTGTTGATTTCTTTTGTGCCAATGGGTCATCAATGAGCTTTGTTTCTTATGTTGTTTGTACCCTTGAACCAAATATATGTCTTCTGACAAAATCATTTCATCTGTAAAATAGATATATCTTCAAAAAAAATCCTACGGAGTGATAAAGGTAATCTAGAGCATCAATTAGATGCAAGATTCCCTCAATAGACCAATATGATATCCTACTACTAATTTTTTTAAAACTCATGTGTAAATATTTTTTTTGATGCTATGTGTGTAAAGATCTAAATTTCATTCAAAAGACCCAAGTCCTAAATTCGCCATATAGGGGGTGTAAGCAGATCCAGCTAAGTCGATGAACCTGATGAATTCAAACCAATTTCGTTTGGTTGGTTTAGTTCAGATCAAGTCAATCAGCACTGTAAGATTTTTGCAGAACATCAGACAAATTTTAAGATTACATTTGAATTTATAAACAAGAATACATCATATGTTATTTTTACATCCATAAACAATACAAAAAGATTTGAAAATCATTTCTATTAGAGTTGGAAAAATAAATCTATATGTAAAATTAGTGAGTGTTTCGCGAGTTTCTAATAGTGTGCTTTGGATCCAATTAGAACCAATCACATATTGATTCGGTCATTACGTTTGCATCCTCTAATCTGAGACCCGATTTGAGTCAACCTGAAATCATTTAATATTTTGAATTTGGATATTTGGATTGTATTTTTTTTTTTTTTTGTACTTTGTTTTGATATCCAAAAGCGTCAAGTTTGAACATTGTGATATCAGAATTGTATATTTTTATTCATGAAGGCTTGCTGGTAGTGTGTAGCTATTAAGAGATGGTTATCATTGTGACAAGATAATACTGGTATCAGACAACCTTCCTCTAATAAAGTTCATAAATCTAGTAAGGCTACGGCAGAATCAAACTAATGCTTGAGTATATCAATAAATTTAAGAAGAATTTCCCTTTCAATGACTTTGTTGGGCAAAGATGTGAGGCTAAAGGTACAACTCACGAGGTTGCAAGATTGGAGATAAAAGGGAATCTAGACCTGATTGGTGCTTTACATCACCTGAGCTATTGCATATATTTTCTTTGCAAAAGCTATTATTTTTTTATTGGAATTGTTTTGCATAGCTTTGGTTGCCCTCCTTGTAGCCTTTTATTGGTGTTGTTTTCTTTTGTGCCAATGGGTCATTAATGAGCTTTGTCTCTTATGTTGTTTGTACCCTTGAACAAAATATATGTCTTTTGATAAAATCATTTCATATGTAAAAAAGATATATCTTCAGAAAAAATCCTAGGGAAGGATAAAGGTAATTTAGAGTACCAATTAGATACAAGATTCCCTAGATAGACCAATATGATATCCTACTACTAATTTTTTTAAAACTCATGTGTAAATATTTTTTTGATGCTACGTGTGTAAAGATCTAAATTTCATTAAAAAGACCCAAGTCCTAAATTCGCCATATAGTGGGTGTAAGCGGATCCAACTAACTCGATGAACCTGATGAATTCAAACCAATTTCATTTAGTTGGTTTGGTTCAGATCGAGTCAATCAGCACTGCAAGATTTTTGCTGAACATCAGACAAATTTTAAGATTACATATGAATTTATAAACAAGAATACATCATATGTTATTTTTACATCCATAAACAATACAGAAGGATTTGAAAATCATCTGTATTAGAGTTGGAAAAATAAATCTATATGTAAAATTAGTGAGTGTTTCGCGAGTTTCTAATAGTGTGCTTTGGATCCAATTAGAACCAATCACATATTGGTTTGGTCATTGGGTTTGCATCCTCTAATCTGAGACCCGATTTGAGTCAACCTGTAGTTGTTTAATATTTTGAATTTGGAATCTTTATGATATTTGAATTGTATTTTTTTTGGATACTTTGTTCTGATATCCAAAAGCGTCAAGTTTGAACATGGTGATATTAGAAATGTATATTTTTATTCATGAAGGTTTCGTGCTAGTGTGTAGCTATTAAGAGATGGTTGTCATCGTGACAAGATAACAGTTGAATCAGATAACCTTCCTCTTATAGAAGTTCGCAGATCTAGTGAGGCTATGGTAGAGTCAAACTTATGCTTGAGTATATCAATAGATTTAAGGAGAATTTCCCTTTCTATGACTTTGTTGGGCAAAAACGTGAGGCTAATTGTACAACTCACAAGGCTACAAGATTGGAGATAAAAGGGAATCTAGACCTAATTGGGGCTTTAGATCACCTAAGCTATTGCATATATTTTCTTTACAAAAGCTATTATTATTTATTGGAATTGTTTTGCCCAACTTTGGTTGCCTTCCTTGTAGCCTTTTATTGGTGTTGTTTCCTTTTGTGCCAATGGGTCATCAATGAGCTTTGTTTCTTATGTTGTTTGTACCCTTGAACCACATATTTGTCTTCTAACAAAATCATTTCATATGTAAAAAAGATATATCTTCAGAAAAAATCCTAGGGAAGGATAAAGGTAATCTAGAGCACTAATTAGATGCAAGATTCCCTCAATAGACCAATATGATATCCTACTATTAACTTTTTTAAAACTCATGTGTAAATATATTTTTGATGCTACGTGTGTAAAGATCTAAATTTCATTAAAAAGACCCAAGTCCTAAATTTGCCATATAGGGGCTGTAAGCGGATCCAACTAACTCAATGAACCTGATGAATTCAAACCAATTTCATTTAGTTGGTTTAGTTCATATTGAGTCAATCAGTACTACAAGATTTTTGCAAAACATCAGACAAATTTTAAGATTACATATGAATTTATAAAGAAGAATTCATCATATGTTATTTTGACCTCCATAAACAATACAGAAAGATTTGAAAATCATTTTTATTGGAGTTGGAAAAATAAATATATATGTAAAATTAGTGAGTGTTTCACGAGTTTCTGATAGTGTGCTTTGGATCTAATTAGAACCAATCACATATTGGTTTGGTCATTGGGTTTGCATCCTCTAATCCGACACCCGATTTTAGTCAACCTGAAATTGTTTAATATTTTGAATTTGGAATCTTTATGATATTTGAATTGTATTTTTTTGGGTACTTTGTTATGATATCCAAAAGCATCAAGTTTTAACATGGTGATATTAGAAATGTATATTTTTATTCATGAAGGCTTGCTGCTAGTGTGTAGCTATTAGGAGATGGTTGTCATCGTGACAAGATAACAGTTGAATCAGATAACCTTCCTCTTATAGAAGTTCGTAGATCTAGTGAGGCTATGGTAGAATCAAACTTATGCTTGAGTATATCAATACATTTAAGGAGAATTTCCCTTTCTATGACTTTGTTGGGCAAAAATGTGAGGCTAATGGTACAACTCACAAGGCTACAAGATTGGAGATAAAAGGGAATCTAGACCTAATTGGTGCTTTAGATCACCTGAGCTATTGCATATATTTTCTCTACAAAAGCTATTATTATTTATTGGAATTGTTTTGCCTAACTTTGGTTGCCCTCCTTGTAGCCTTTTATTGGTGTTGTTTTCTTTTGTGCCAATAGGTCATCAATGAGCTTTGTTTCTTATGTTGTTTGTACCCTTGAACCAAATATTTGTCTTCTGACAAAATCATTTCATATGTAAAAAAGACATATCTTTAGAAAAAATCCTAGGGAAGGATAAAGGTAATCTAGAGCACCAATTAGATGCAAGATTCCCTCAATAGACCAATATGATATCCTACTATTAATTTTTTTAAAACTAATGTGTAAATTTTTTTTGATGCTACGTGTGTATAGATCTAAATTTCATTAAAAAGACCCAAGTCCTAAATTCGCCATATAGGGGGTGTAAGTGGATCCAACTAACTCGAAGAACCTGATGAATTCAAACCAATTTCATTTAGTTGGTTTAGTTCATATTGAGTCAATCAGTACTACAAGATTTTTGCAGAACATCAGACAAATTTTAAGATTACATATGAATTTATAAAGAAGAATACATCATATGTAATTTTGACCTCCAAAAACAATACAGAAAGATTTGAAAATCATTTTTATTAGAGTTGGAAAAATAAATATATATGTAAAATTAATGAGTGTTTCGCAAGTTTCTGATAGTGTGCTTTGGATCCAATTAGAACCAATCACATATTGGTTCGGTCATTGGGTTTGCATCCTCTAATCTGACACCCGATTTGAGTTAACCTGAAATTGTTTAATATTTTGAATTTGGAATCTTTATGATATTTGAATTGTATTTTTTTGGGTACTTTGTTTTGATATCCAAAAGCGTCAAGTTTGAACATGGTGATATTAGAAATGTATATTTTTATTCATGAAGGCTTGCTGCTAGTGTTTAGCTATTAAGAGATGGTTGTCATTGTGACAAGATAACAGTTGAATCAGACAACCTTCCTCTTATAGAAGTTCGTAGATCTAGTGAGGTTATGGCAGAATCAAACTTATTCTTGAGTATATCAATAGATTTAAGGAGAATTTCCTTTTCTATGACTTTGTTGGGCAAAAAAGTGAGGCTAATGGTACAACTCTTGAGGTTACAAGACTGGAGATCATACGGAATCTCGACCTGCTTGGTGTTTTAGATCACCTGAGCTGTTGTATATATTTTCTCTACAAAAGCTATTAATTTTTACTGGAATTATTTTGCCCAACTTTGGTTGCCCTCCTTGTAGCCTTTCATTGGTGTTGCTTTCTTTTGTGCTAATAGGTCATCAATGAGCTTTGTTTCTTATGTTGTTTGTACCCTTGAACCAAATTTTGTCTTCTGACAAAATCATTTCATATGTAAAAAAGATCTATCTTCAGAAGAAATCCTAGGGAAGGATAAAGGTAAACTAGAGCACCAAATAGATGCAAGATTCCCTCAATAGACCAATATGATATCCCACTACTAATTTTTTTAAAATTCATGTGTAAATATTCTTTTGATGCAACGTGTGTAAAGATCTAAATTTCATTAAAAAGACCCAAGTCCTAAATTCGCCTCACATATCAGTTTAGTCATTGGATTTGCATCCTCTAATCTGAGACCAAATTTAAGTTAACCTGAAATTGTTTAATATTTTGAATTTGGAATCTTTATGATATTAGAATTGTACTTTTTTGGGTACTTTGTTCTGATATACAAAAGCATCAAGTTTGAACATTGTGATATTAGAATTGTATATTTGTATTCATGAAGGCTTGCTACTAGTGTGTGGCTATTAAGAGAGGGCTATCATCGTGACAAGATAATAGTTGAATTAGACAACCTTCCTCTGATAAAAGCTTGAAGATCTAGTGAGGCTATGTCAGAATCAAACTGATGCTTGAGTATATCAATAGATTTAAGAGGAGTTTCTGTTTCTATGACTTTGTTAGGTAAAAATGTGAGTCTAATAGTACAAGTCATGAGGTTACAAGATTAGAGATAAGAGGGAATCTAGCCCTGATTGGTGCTTTAGATTGCTTGAGCTATTGGATATATTTTCTCTGCAAAAGCTATTATTTCTCATAAGAATTATTTTGTCCATCTTTGGTTGCCCTCCTTGTAGGCTTTTATTGTTGTAATTTTCTTTTGTGCCAAGGGGTCATCGATGAGCTTTGTTTCTTTTGTTGTTTGTACCCTTGAACCAAATATATATCTTCTGACAAAATCATTTCATTTGTAAAAAAGATATATCTTCAAAAAAAATCCTAGCTAAGGATAAAGGTAATCTAGAGCACCAATTAGACACAAGATTCCCTCAATAGACCAATATGATATCCTACTACTAATTCTTTTAAAACTCATGTGTAAATATTTTTTTGATGCTACGTGTGTAAAGATTTAAATTTCATTAAAAAGACCTAAGTCCTAAATTAGCCCTATAGGGGGTGTAAGTGGATCCAACTAACTTGATGAACCCGATGAATTCAAACTAATTTCATTTAGCAGGATTGGTTCAGATTGGGTCGACATGCATTGCAAGATTTTTACATAACATCGCACAAATTTTAATATTACATATCAATTTTAAGACGGCAATACATCATCTGTTATTTTGACAACTATAAACAATACAAAAGGATTTGAAACTCATCTGTATAAGAGATAGAAAAATAAATCTATATGTAAAATTGTCATTGTTCTGTGAGTTTCTACTAGTGTAGTTTGGATCTAATTAGAACGAATTACATATTGGTTCAATCATTGGATTTGCATCCTCTAATCTGAGACCTGATTTTAGCCACCTGGAAATTGTTTACTATTTTGAATTTGGAATCTTTGTGATGTAAGAATTGAATTTTGTTTTTTGGTACTTTGTGCTAATATCCGAAATCATCAAGTTTCAACATTGTGATAGTAGAATTGTAAGATTTTATTCATGGCGGCTTGCAATTGGTGTGTGGCTATTAAAAGAGGGCTGTCATTGTGACAAGATAATAGTTGAATTAGACAACCTTCCTCTGAGAAAAGCTTGAAGATCTAGTGAGGCCGTGTCAGAATCAAACTGATGCTTGAGTATATCAATAGATTTAAGAGGAATTTCTATTTCTATGACTTTGTTAGGTAAAAATGTGAGTCTAATGGTACAACTCATGAGGTTTCAAGATTGGAGATAAGAGGGAATCTAGCCTTGATTGGTGCTTTAGATTGCTTGAGCTATTGGATATATTTTCTCTGCAAAAGCTATTATTTTTCATTGGAATTATTTTGTCCATCTTTGGTTGCCCTCCTTGTAGGCATTTATTGTTGTAATTTTCTTTCGTGCCAAGGGGTCATCGATGAGCTTTGTTTCTTTTGTTGTTTGTACCCTTGAACCAAATATATGTCTTCTGACAAAATTATTTCATTTGTAGAAAAGATATATCTTCAAAAAAAATCCTAGCTAACGATAAAGGTAATCTAGAGCACCAATTAGACACAACATTCCCTCAATAGACCAATATGATATCCTACTACTAATTTTTTCAAAACTCATGTGTAAATATTTTTTTGACGCTACCTGTGTAAAGATCTAGATTTCATTAAAAAGACCCAAGTCCTAAATTTGCCTTGTAAGGGGTGTAAGCGAATCTAACTAACTCGGTGAACCTGATGAATTCAAACCAATTTCAGTTAGTTGGTTTGGTTTAGATCGAGTCAATCAGCGCTGCAAGGTTTTTGTAGAATATCAGATAAATTTTAGCATTACATATGAATTTATAAATAAGAATACATCATATGTTGTTTTTACATCCATAAACAATACAGAAGGATTTGAAAATCATTTGCATTAGAGTTAGAAAAATAAATCTATATGTAAAATTAGTGAGTGTTTTGCGAGTTTCTGATAGTGTACTTTGGATCCAATTAGAACCATTTACATATCGGTTCGGTCATTGGGTTTGCATCTTCTAATCTGAGACCAAATTTAACTCAACTTGAAATTGTTTAATATTTTGAATTTGGAATCTTTATGATATTAGAATTGTACTTTTTTGGGTACTTTGTTCTGATATCCAAAAGCGTCAAGTTTGAACATTGTGATATTAGAATTGTATATTTTTATTCATGAAGGCTTGCTGCTAGTGTATGGCTATTAAGAGAGGGCTATCATCGTGACAAGATAATAGTTGAATTAGACAACCTTCCTCTGATAAAAGCTTTAAGATCTAGTGAGGCTATGTCAGAATCAAACTGATGCTTGAGTATATCAATAGATTTAAGAGGAATTTTTGTTTCTATGACTTTGTTAGGTAAAAATGTGAGTCTAATGGTACAACTCATAAGGTTACAAGATTAGAGATAAGAGGGAATCTAGCCCTGATTGGTGCTTTAGATTGCTTGAGCTATTGGATATATTTTCTCTGCAAAAGCTATTATTTTTCATTGAAATTATTTTGTCCATCTTTGGTTGCCCTCCTTGTAGGCTTTTATTGTTGTAATTTTCTTTTGTGCCAAGGGGTCATCGATTAGCTTTGTTTCTTTTGTTGTTTGTACCCTTGAACCAAATATATGTCTTCTGACAAAATCATTTCATTTGTAAAAAAGATATATCTTCAAAAAAAAATCCTAGCTAAGGATAAAGGTAATCTAGAGCACCAATTAGACACAAGATTCCCTCAATAGACCAATATGATATCCTACTACTAATTCTTTTAAAACTCATGTGTAAATATTTTTTGATGCTACGTGTGTGAAGATTTAAATTTCATTAAAAGACCCAAGTCCTAAATTAGCCTTATAGGGGGTGTAAGCGGATCCAACTAACTCGATGTACCCGATGAATTCAAACTAATTTCATTTAGCAGGATTGGTTCAAATTGGGTCGACATGCATTTGCAAGATTTTTACATAACATTGCACAAATTTTAATATTACATATCAATTTATAGACGGCAATACATCATCTGTTATTTTTACAACCATCAACAATACAAAAGGATTTGAAACTCGTCTGTATAAGAGATAGAAAAATAAATCTATTTGTAAATTGTTCTGTGAGTTTCTACTAGTGTAGTTTGGATCTAATTAGAACCAATCACATATTGGTTTAGTCATTGGATTTGCATCCTCTAATCTGAGACCTGATTTTAGCTAGCTGGAAATTGTTTAATAATTTGAATTTGGAATCTTTGTGATGTTAGAATTGATTTTTTTTTTTTTGGTACTTTGTGCTAATATCCAAAAACATCAGGTTTCAACATTGTGATATTAGAATTGTAAGTTTTTATTCATGGGGGCTTGCTACTGGTGTGTGGCTATTTAGAGAGGGCTGTCATTGTGACAAGATAATAGTTGAATTAGACAACCTTCCTCTGGGAAAAGCTTGAAGATCTAGTGAGGCCGTGTCAGAATCAAACTAATGCTTGAGTATATCAATAGATTTAAGAGGAATTTTTGTTTCTATGACTTTGTTAGGTAAAAATGTGAGTCTAATGGTACAACTCATGAGGTTACAAGATTGGAGATAAGAGGGAATCAAGCCCTGATTGGTGCTTTAGATTGCTTGAGCTATTGGATATATTTTCTCTGCAAAAGCTATTATTTTTCATTGGAATTATTTTGTCCATCTTTGGTTGCCCTCCTTGTAGGCTTTTATTGTTGTAATTTTCTTTTGTGCCAAGGGGTCATTGATGAGCTTTGTTTCTTTTGTTGTTTGTACCCTTGAACCAAATATATGTCTTCTGACAAAATTATTTCATTTGTAAAAAGGATATATCTTCAAAAAAAAATCCTAGCTAAGGATAAAGGTAATCTAGTGCACCAATTAGACACAAGATTCCCTCAATAGACCAATATGATATCCTACTACTAATTCTTTTAAAACTCATGTGTAAATATTTTTTGATGCTACGTGTGTAAAGATTTAAATTTCGTTAAAAGACCTAAGTCCTAAATTAGCCTTATAGGGGGTGTAAGCGGATCCAACTAACTCGATGAACCCGATGAATTCAAACTAATTTCATTTAGCAGGATTGGTTCAGATTGGGTCGACATGCATTGCAAGATTTTTACATAACATCGCACAAATTTTAATATTACATATCAATTTATAGACGGCAATACATCATCTGTTATTTTTACAACCATAAACAATACAAAAGGATTTGAAACTCGTCTGTATCAGAGATAAAAAAGTAAATCTATATGTAAAATTGTCATTGTTCTGTGAGTTTCTACTAGTGTAGTTTGGATCTAATTAGAGCCAATCACATATTGGTTCAGTCATTGGATTTGCATCCTCTAATCTGAGACCTGATTTTAGCCAGCTGGAAATTGTTTAATATTTTGAATTTGGAATCTTTGTGATATTAGAATTGAATTTTTTTTTCGGTACTTTGTGCTAATATCCAAAAACATCAGGTTTCAACATTGTGATATTAGAATTGTAAGTTTTTATTCATGGAGGGTTGCTACTGCTGTATGGCTATTAAGAGAGGGCTGTCATCGTGAACAAGATAATAGTTGAATTAAACAACCTTCCTCTGAGAAAAGCTTGAAGATCTAGTGAGGCTGTATCAGAATCAAACTGATGCTTGAGTATATCAATATATTTAAGAGGAATTTCTGTTTCTATGACTTTGTTAGGTAAAAATGTGAGTCTAATGGTACAACTCATGAGGTTACAAGATCGGAGATAGGAGGAAATCTAGCCCTGATTGGTGCTTAAGATTGCTTGAGCTATTGGATATATTTTCTCTGCAAAAGCTATTATTTTTTATTGGAATTGTTTTGTCCATCTTTGGTTGCCCTCCTTGTAGCCTTTTATTGTTGTCATTTTCTTTTGTGCCAATGGGTCATCGATGAGCTTTGTTTTTTATGTTGTTTCTACCGTTGAACCAAATATATGTCTTCTGACAAAATCATTTCATTTGTAAAAAAGATATATCTTCAAAAAAAATCCAAGCTAAGGATAAAGGTAATCTAGAGCACCAATTAGTCCCAAGATTCCCTCAATAGACCAATATGATATCCTACTACTAATTTTTTTAAAACTCACATGTAAATATTTTTTTGATGCTACGTGTATGAAGATTTGAATTTCATTAAAAACACCCAAGTCCTAAATTAGCTTTATAGGGGGTGCAAGCGAATCCAACTAACTCGATGAACCCGATGAATTCAAACCAATTTAATTTAGCAGGATTGGTTCAGATTGGGTCGATATGCATTGCAAGATTTTTAAAGAACATCGGACAAATTTTAACATTACATATCAATTTATAGATCGCAATACATCATCTGCTACTTTTACATCTATAAACAATACAAAAGGATTTGAAACTTGTCTGTATCAGAGATCAAAAAATAAATCTATATGTAAAATCGTCGTTGTTCTGTGAGTTTCTACTAGTGTAGTTTGAATCTAACTAGAACCAATCACATGTTGGTTCAGTCATTGCGTTTGCATCCTCTAATCTGAGACTTGATTTGAGCCAGCTTGAAATTGTTTAATATTTTGAATTTGGAATCTTTTTTATATTAGAATTTTATGTTTTTATTCATGATGGCTTGCTGCAGGTGTATAGCTATTAAGAGAGGGCTATCATCGTGACAAGATAATAGTTGAATTAGACAACCTTCCTCTATTAAAAGCATGAAGATCTAGTGATGCTATGTCAGAATCAAACTGATGCTCGGGTATATCAATAGATATAAGAGGAATTTCTACTTCTATGACATTGTTAGGTAAATATGCGAGTATAATGGTACAACTCATGAGCTTACAAGATTGGAGATAAGAGGGAATGTAGCCCTGATTGGTGCTTTAGATTGCTTGAGCTATTGGATAAATTTTCTTTATAAAAGCTATTATTTTTTATTGGAATGGTTTTGTCCATGTTTGGTTGCCCTCCTTGTAGGCTTTTATTGTTGTAATTTTCTTTTGTTCCAAGGGGTCATTGATGAGCTTTGTTTCTTTTGTTGTTTGTACCCTTGAACCAAATATATGTCTTCCAACAAAATCATTTCATTTATAAAAAAGATATATCTTCAAAAAAAATCCTAGCTAAGCATAAAGGTAATCTAGAGCACCAATTAGACACAAGATTCCCTCAATAGACCAATATGATATCCTACTACTAATTTTTTTAAAACTCACGTGCAAATATTTTTTTGATGCTACATGTGTAAAGATTTAAAATTCATTAAAAACACCCAAGTCCTAAATTAGCCTTATAGGGGGTGTAAGCGGATGCAACTAACTCGATGAACCTGATGAATTCAAACCAATTTCATTTAGTTGGTTTGGTTCAGATCGAGTCAATTAGCACTGCAAGATTTTTGCAGAACATCAGACAAATTTTAACATTACATATGAATTTATAAACAAGAATACATCATATGTTATTTTTACATCCATAAACAATATAGAAGGATTTGAAAATCATTTGCATTAGAGTTAGAAAAATAAATCTATATGTAAAATTAGTGAGTGTTTCGCGAGTTTCTAATAGTGTACTTTAGATCCAATTAGAACCAATCACATATTGGTTCGGTCATTGGGTTTGCATCCTCTAATCTGAGACTCGAATTGAGTCAACCTGAAATTGTTGAATATTTTGAATTTGGAATCTTTGTGATATTAGAATTGAATCTTTTGGGTATTTTGTTCTGCTATCCAAAAGTGTCAAGTTTGAACATTGTGATATTAGAATTGTATATTTTTATTCATGAAGGCTTGATGCTAATGCATAGCTATTAAGAGTTGGTTGTCATGGTGACAAGATAATAGTTGAATCAGACAACCTTCCTCTTATAGAAGTTTGTAGATCTAGTCAGGCTATGGCAGAATCAAACTGATGCTTGATTATATCAATAGATTTAAGAAGAATTTCCCTTTCTATGACTTTGTTAGGCAAAAATGTGAGGCTAATGGTAAAACTCATGAGGTTACAAGATTAGAGATAAGACGGAATCTAGACCTGATTGGTGCTTTAGATCACCTAAGCTATTGGATATATTTTCTCTGCAAAAGCTATTATTTTTTATTGGAATTGTTTTGCCCAGCTTTGGTTGCCCTCCTTGTAGCCTTTTATTGGTGTTGTTTTCTTTTATGCCAATGGGTCATCAATGAGTTTTGTTTCTTATGTTGTTTGTACCCTTGAACCAAATATATGTCTCCGAACAAAATCATTTCATTTGTAAAAAAGATATATCTTCAGAAAAAATCCTAGGGAAGGATAAAGGTAATATAGTGCACCAATTAGATGCAAGATTCCCTGGATAGACCAATATGATATCCTACTACTAATTTTGTTTAAAACTCACGTGTAAATATTTTTTTGATGCTACGTGTGTAAAGATTTGAATTTCATTAAAAACAGCCAAGTCCTAAATTAGCCCTGTAGGGGTGCAAGCAAATCCAACTAACTCGATGAACCTGATGAATTCAAACCAATTTCATTTAGTTGGTTTAGTTCAGATCGAGTCAATCAGCACTGCAAGATTTTTACAAAACTTCAAAAAAATTTTAACATTACATATGAATTTATAAACAAGAATACATCATATGTTATTTTTACATCCAAAAACAATACAGAAGGATTTCAAAATCATTTGTATTAGAGTTGGAAAAATAAATCTATATGTAAAATTAGTGAGTGTTTACGAGTTTCTAATAGTGTACTTTCAATCCAATTAGAACCAATCACATATTGGTTCGGTCATTGGGTTTGTATCCTCTAATCTGATGCCCGATTTGAGTCAACCTGAAATTGTTTAATATTTCGAATTTGGAATCTTTATCATATTAGAATTGTATTTTTTTAGGTACTTTGTTATGATATCCAAAAGCGTCAAGTTTGAAAATTGTGACATTAGAATTGTATATTTTTATTCATAAAGGCTTGCTACTAGTGTGTAGCTATTAAGAGATGGTTGTTGTCGTGACAAGATAATAGTTGAATCAGACAACCTTCCTCTGATAGAAGTTTGTAGATCTAGTTAGGCTATGGCAGAATCAAACTGATGCTTGAGTATATCAATAGATTTAAGAAGAATTTCCTTTTTATGACTTTGTTGGGCAAAAATGTGAGGCTAATGGTACAACTCATGAAGTTACAAGATTAGAGATAAGATGGAATCTAGACCTGATCGGTGCTTTAGATCACCTGAGCTATTGCATATATTTTCTCTGTAAAAGCTATTATTTTTTATTAGAATTGTTTTGCCCAGCTTTGGTTGCCCTCCTTGTAGCCTTTTATTGGTGTTGTTTTCTTTTGTGCCAATGGGTCATTAATGAGCTTTGTTTCTTATGTTGTTTGTACTCTTGAACCAAATATATGTCTCCGAACAAAATCATTTTATCTGTAAAAAAGATATATCTTTAGAAAAAATCCTAGGGAAGGATAAAGGTAATATAGAGAACCAATTAGATGCAAGATTCCCTGGATAGACCAATATGATATCCTACTACTAATTTTGTTTAAAACTCACATGTAAATATTTTTTTGATGCTACGTGTATGAAGATTTGAATTTCATTAAAAACACCCAAGTCCTAAATTAGCCTTATAGGGGGTGCAAACGAATCCAACTAACTCGATGAACCCGATGAATTCAAACCATTTTCATTTAGCAGGATTGGTTCAGATTGGGTCGATATGCATTGCAAGATTTTTAAAGAACATCGGACAAATTTTAATATTACATATCAATTTATAGATCGCAATACATCATCTGCTACTTTTACATCTATAAACAATAAGAAAGGATTTGAAACTCGTCTGTATCAGAGATCAAAAAATAAATCTATATGTAAAATTGTCATTGTTCTATGAGTTTCTACTAGTGTAGTATGGACCTAATTAGAACCAATCACATATTGGTTCGGTCATTGGGTTTGCATCCTTTAATCTGAGACCTGATTTGAGCCAGCTTGAAATTGTTTAATATTTTGAATTTGGAGTCTTCGTGATATTAGAATTCTATTTTTTTGGGTACTTTGTTCTAATATCCAAAAACGTCAAGTTTCAACATTGTGATATTAGAATTGTACGCTTTTATTCATTAAGGCTTGCTAATGGTGTGTAGCTATTAAGAGAGGGCTGTCATCGTGACAAGATAATAGTTGAATTAGACAACCTTCCTCTGATAAAAGCTTGAAGATCTAGTGAGGCTATGTCAGAACCAAACTGATGCTTGGGTATATCAATAGATTTAAGAGGAATTTCTGTTTCTATGACTTTGTTATGTAAAAATATGAGTCTAATGGTACAACTCACGAGGTTACAACATTGGAGATAAGAGCGAATCTAGCCCTAATTGGTGCTTTAGATTGTTTGAGTTATTGGATATATTTTCTCTACAACATCTATTATTTTTTATTGGAATTGTTTTGTCCATCTCTGGTTGCCCTCTTTCTAGGCTTTTATTGTTGAAATTTTCTTTTGTGATAATGGGTCGATGAGCTTTATTTCTTATGCTGTTTGTACCCTTGAACCAAAGATGTCTTCTAACAAAATCATTTCGTTTGTAAAAAAGAAATATCTTCAAAAAAAATCCTAGCTAAGGATAAAGGTAATCTAGAGCACCAATTAGATGCAAGATTCTCTCAATAGACCAATATGATATCCTACTACTAATTTTTTTAAAACTCACGTGTAAATATTTTTTTGATGCTACATGTGTAAAGATTTAAAATTCATTAAAAACCCCTAAGTCCTAAATTAGCCTTATAGGGGGTGTAAGCGGATCTAACTAACTCGATGAACCTGATAAATTCAAACCAATTTCATTTAGTTGGTTTGGTTCAGATCCAGTCAATCAGCACTACAAGATTTTTGTAGAACATCAAACAAATTTTAACATTACATATGAATTTATAAACAAGAATACATCATATGTTATTTTTACATCCATAAACAACACCGAAGGATTTGAAAACCATTTGTATTAGAGTTGGAAAAATAAATCTATATGTAAAATTAGTGAGTGTTTCGCGAGTTTCTAATAGTGTAATTTGGATCCAATTAGAACCAATCACATATTGGTTCGGTCATTGGGTTTGCATCCTCTAATCTGGGACCCGATTTGAGTCAACCTGAAATTGTTTAATATGTTGAATTTGGAATCTTTGTGACATTAGAATTGAATCTTTTGGGTACTTTGTTCTTATATCCAAAAGTGGCAAGTTTGAATGTTGTGATATTAGAATTGTATATTTTTATTCATGAAGTCTTGCTGCTAGTGTGTAGCTATTAAGAGTTAGCTGTCATCGTGACAAGATAATAGTTAAATCAGACAACCTTCCTCTTATAGAAGTTTGTAGATCTAGTGAGGCTATGGCAGAATCAAACTGATGCTTGAGTATATCAATAGATTTAAGAAGAATTTCCCTTTCTATGACTTTGTTGGCCAAAAATGTGAGGCTAATGGTACAACTCATGAGGTTACAAGATTGGAGATAAGAGGGAATCTAGACCTGATTGGTGCTTTAGATCACCTGAGCTATTGCATATATTTTCTCTACAAAAGCTATTATTTTTTATTGGAATTGTTTTGCCCAGCTTTGGTTGCCCTCCTTGTAGCCTTTTATTGGTGTTGTTTTCTTTTGTGCCATTGGGTCATCAATGAGCTTTGTTTCTTATGTTGTTTGTACCCTTGAACAAAATATATGTCTTATGACAAAATCATTTCATCTGTAAAAAAGATATATCTTCAGAAAAAATCCTAGCTAAGGATAAAGGTTATCTAGAGCATCAATTAGATGCAAGATTCCCTGGATTGACCAATATGATATCCTACTACTAATTTTTTTAAAACTTATGTGTAAATATTTTTTTGATGCTCCATGTGGTAAGATTTAAATTTCATTAAAAACACCCCCCAAGTCTTAAATTAGCCATATAGGGGGGTGTAAGCAGATCTAACTAACTCGATGTACCTGATGAATTCAAACCAATTTCATTTAGTTGGTTTGGTTCAGTTTGGGTTGAGTACTACAAGATTTTTGCAGGACATTAGACAAATTTTGACATTACATATAAATTTATAGACAACAATACATCATATGTTATTTTTACATCCATAAACAATATAGAAGGATTTGAAAATCATCTGTATTAGAGTTGGAAAATTAAATCTATATCTAAAATTTGTTAGTGTTTCGCGAGTTTCTAATAGTGTACTTTGGATCCAGTTAGAACCAATCACATATTGGCTCGGTCATTGGGTTTGCATTCTCTAATCTGAGACCTGATTTGAGCCAACCTGAAATTGTTTAATAATTTGAATTTGGAATCTTTGTGATATTAGAATTGTATCTTTTGGGTACTTTGTTCTGATATCCAAAAGCATCAGGTTTGAACATTGTGGTATTAGAATTGTATATTTTTATTCATGAAGGGTTGATGCTAATGTGTAGCTATTAAGAGATGGTTGTCTTCTTGATATGATCATAGTTGAATCAAACAACTTTCCTCTGATATCACTAGATTTAAGAGGAATTTACCTTTCTATGACTTTGTTGGGTAAAAATGTGAGGCTAATGGTATAATTCATGAGGTTGCAAGATTGGAGATAAAAGGGAATCTAGTTGTGATTGGTGCTTTAGATTACTTGAGCCATTGGATATATTTTCACTGCAAAAGCTATTATTTTTTATTGGAATTGTTTTGCCCATCTTTGGTTGCCCTCCTTTTAGGCTTTTATTGTTGTTGTTTTCTTTTGTGCTAATAGGTCGATGAGCTTTGTTTCCTGTGTTTTTTGTACCCTTGAAGCAAAGATATGGTTTCTGACAAAATCATTTCATCTATAAAAAAAGATATATCTTCAGACAAAATCCTAGCTAAGGATAAAGGTAATCTAGAGCACCAATTAGATGCAACATTCCCTATGTAGGCCAATATGATAACCCATTAGTAATTTTTTTAAACTCACGTGTACATATTTTTTAGGGTACATGTGTAAAGATTTTTAAATTTCGTTATAAACACCTTAAGTCCTAAATCAGCTGTATATGGGGTATGTGTGGATCCAACTAACCCGATGAATTCAAACTAATTTCATTTAGCTGGTTTAGTTCAAAGTGGGTAAATCAACACCATAAGATTTTTGCAGAACATCAGACAAATGTTAACATTACATGAGTTTATAGATGACAATACATCATCTATTATTTTTACATCCATAAACGATATAGAAGGATTTGAAAATAAATGCATATCAGAGGGGAAAAATAAATCTATATGTAAAATTGTCAATGTTTCGCAAGTTTCTAGTAGTGTAGTTTGGATCCAATTAGAACCAATCACATATTGATTTGGTCATTAGGTTTGCATCCTCTAATATAAGACCTGATATGAACCAACCTGAAATTGTTTAATATTTTATATTTGTAATCTTTGTGATATAAGAATTGTATTTTTTGGGTACTTTGTTGTGATATCCAAAAATGTCAAGCTTGAACATTATGATATTAGAATTTTTCTATTTGAATATTGTGTTTCGAGGGTGGGAAAATGGGTCAAACCCATTAGATTGACTTGCAACACCCGCCATTTTTTATTGGGTAAGGCAGTATTTTCAACTCGCTAAAAAATTTTAACATGCTTAACTCGTCTCGCTTTATCCGTAGTTAAGGCAAGGTAGGGACCTGACCCTTCTGCACCCCAAACCTTATGCAAGTGAACAATGGGTCACTCTTTGCTTCTTTGTACAACAGCACCTTCATCCTTCCTCCTACGCAAAATCAAAATTACAACATACAGATCCAAGCCATAGTGTGAAATTAAAGACCAAATCACAAAAGGAAAACATGGGAAGAAAGAATGAAACATGGCTATAACATCTTCTCCCTCTTCCATAATTAAAAACAACCTTTGTGCATCGGTGCAACACCTTTCCACTACAAGCTCCACAATCACCACCATATCAAATCTCCTTAGTTGCACTATTAGCCATTACATGTCACCTACTCTTCATGTCATAAGTTACAACTTGAATAACTGTCCTTTTTATGTATTCATTCCACAAGCTCAACACCATCTTTGTCAATGTTGCATCTTATCATCTTCATCATTGGTGTGGCAAAGCCATGCCACTAGGGGAACCCTAACAATGTCCCTCTTTCCAAGCTTTGCCCTAGAGTTATGAGCGTTAATCCCTACTTATTTTGCATTTTACACTATTCCTAGTTTATTGTCACTATTTTTTATGTTTAGTTTTTTTTTTAAAAAAAATGAAAGTGGTTCATTGGGTTAAAATGCATCTTTTTTTTTATGTGGGATGTTAAAGGAAGAAAAAAAAAAGACTTTGGTAAGGCAAAATGTTAACCCATATTACCAAAATAGGCTAACTCGCAGTTGGTCGAGGCAAGTTAACCCACACTGTCCCATTTGCCAACCTTACTATGTTCTAGTCCCTATGCATTAGAATAGCACATTAGCATATATGGAAATTTGCTCCTATAAATTTTTTATGTCTTATATTTTTTAAAATTTTTGGAAAAAAAATGGGACAAAAAAGACATGTAAATCCAATTACCCGATACAAACTAACCCAAATTTGATCAAATTGGTTTGTTACAACAAAAAAATAATAAACAAATAAAAATTGATCTTTTCAAAAAAAATTTTGCCTCAATTTTGATCCAAATCAAACCGTTTACACTAGCCAACTGAGCTAATGTTAGACTCTTAACACTCTACGATCCTGGGATACCAAAAGCCAAAAACAATGAACATTTTAATTATTGTTTCTTTTTATTTGATTTTTTTTATTTCATTTCTATAAGATTATGAAATGTTTTGATTTGAATTTAGTTTATTGAATGATTAATTTTTACATAAAATTATAAATTAAAAGTTTTAGATATTTTAAGGTGATTAATTACTACATTAAATTATTTAAATTACATGAAAATAGTAATCATGCATGGCACGTTAGTATGAATGTGTTATTAGGATTGCATGAGAAATGGTATCTCTTATGTGTCAGTACGTAATTGCTTAGTCCGTACAATTTCTAACATTTAATCATTCATGATTAAATGTTAGAAATTGTTTATGAAAACAATTCTTGTATAAATGTAATTGAGTAAATAATATTTTTTATGCTAATGTTTTTAATTTGATATCAACTTGGTCCTAACAAAAAATTTTATATCAATTTAGTCCTAGAAATTTTAATTTTGATATTGATTTAGTTATTTTGTTGGATCTTACTTTGAGATAATGACTTAATTGATGTGGGAATAAAAAATGTTATGACTAAATTGATGTAAAATTTTTTTGTTAAATCAACTTGATATCAATTAAAAATGTTAGGACCAAAAAGGCTATTTACTCAATATAATTTCAGCGATTCATTTTTACAATGTATGATTAGCTAATATAACTTTTAGAAATTATTGAATAATAATATGTAATTACTAATTATAATTTGAAAATTTTTTGAAATTCTATTAAATAATAATGTAAAGATTTTTGTAATGCATCATCATGTCTTCTAAGCTTCATAGCTCTTTTGGCAACTTAAGATTAAGTTCTTCCTCATCCTTCTCATATTTGAAACGTTTTGCATGAGCTCCTTGATCTTTTACATCAACTTTATAGCTTCTTGGCCCACATGGAGTAGGAAGGAAAAAAGTGAAATTTTAATTATTAGCTTTATTGTTTTAACATGTATGGAGATGGATATAGTCCATTCCATCCAATATCTTCTCTTATCTTTCTTTAATAAATAGAGATGGATGAGTTGGTTTTTTTTTTTTTAATGAAATTACAAGTCCACCTCTTTTACTAATATTACTATATTCAAGTTTAAGGATATTATAGGAATAAAATGTTAAAAACTTAGTTTTTTAGAATCTCAAGATCATTCATGTTAAATTATTAATGGAATTAGAAGACTAGATAAGGAAGCATACCTGAACATCCATAGAAACTAATTGGTGTTTGGACATGTGATTATTAATCTTCCAAGTTTATACACATCACTCACAAATGACAGCTCTCTCTTTTCAAATGATGGGAGGTTAAGAAAAGAGACATATGTATAACTTAGGAAGTATAACTTTTTATAATTATACTAATCCTAGTTTCTAATTATTCAGTCCATCATAAAATTAGTAACTAGGTGGTGAGATGATTTAGACACAATTAATTTGTCCTTATCAGATCACTTGAATTTGGATTAAACTTTATAATAGTACACAATATACAATTATATACAAGTCCACATATTCTTATATAAAAAATTTATAATCACTAAAATTTTCCATTGCATATCCAACCAATAGAATGAAATAAGTATGTGACTTCATTTAACCTTTTTTTCACTCAATTTTATTCCACTTCAATCCTCTTTGTTACTTACCATCAATCCAAATGCAGTCGTGGTCTTCAATCATCTCAATGTGGAGTTATTTTATAACATTAATAAATCAAAATTAATCCCTCACTATATACATATTTTATCATGTTTTTTATCCATAAATTCAACCTACATAATTCTATAAGAGAAAAGAGTGTCACACTATACTATAACTCTTAAATGTTTTCACCAAGTTTTTTGAATGGATTGGAATTTTAAAAAGAAAAAAAAAATCTCCATTAAAATTGTCGGTAATATATCGGCTCTATGCAATAATTTTTCCTCTATAAAAAGACCTACACTCATAACACTGTACCTCAAACAGAATCATCATCATTCTTTTCATCTCATGCATACAATGACATTCAAGGTGATTTTGCTTCTCAGCCTCTTGGCCCTTGTTAACACTTCGGCTTCTATTGCCTTTGCAAAAGAAGTTCGTGAAACCATTACTGAGGTTCCTCTATTCAACCGAAGCTGTTTTCCTTCAGATTTCATCTTTGGGGCATCATCCTCATCGTACCAGGTCTACAAATTACAATTCTTACACACTATAGATATATAGGATCTAAAATTCATTTTACAATGTTGTCTTGGTAAGGATTGATTCAAAATCAGTTTGTCAATTTTGGATAAAATTCAAGAACATGGATTAAAAAAATGTATATATTCACTTGACAATAAATTAATCCAAAATCATATTTGCTGAAATTTACTCATTTAATTTTTCTTTTTTCATAAATAACCAGTGCTTATAGCTTCTCAACTAAACCCTATGAGAACTTTAGGATCCAAATCCTCATAACATCAACTATCTATATTTTATATCATATTTATGATGTCGCAATTTTGTAATTTTCTTGTATAGTAATTATAATTGAGAAACTAACTTTTAGTGACACGTTCTCTCTTTTCCCAATACGCATTTCAAGCACTTCTATATTTTTCCATTTTTTTTTTCTTTTCCTAATCAATGGTCTACATCGTGTTCATATATATCACTTCACACATTATATCTTGCTCCAAACATCAAAAATTCAAATTTGTAACTAGCTCAGCTTTTAGCCTCCTTATGTGTGCCTCCTTGCTCCAATTTCACCTATAATGTTCATGATGAAAACTTATATTGGATTGCATGTTTAGTATTGCATATCGGTTTGAACTTTGAACTAATGTTTACAAAGCAAAGGTTGCTAGTCACTGCCTTCAAGCCCATAATCACATTCAAATATGTCAATTATTCGTGCTAGCTAGTGAAGCAACTTTCAACTGACAAAAGACAAATAATAATAATAATAATAATGATAATAATAATAATAATAATAATAATAATAATAATAATAATAAAGGAAAGGAAAATTTCAGGAGCTAAGTTTTGTTTGAATGATAAGAGGCACATATGCGCTCTACAACAAGTTGGGCTGACTACCCATTCCAATTTTAAATGTTTGGAATGATGAAAGATAAGACATTATGTAAACTTGATGCAAAGAGACCATTCTAGCCAAAACAAAATACAGAGAGACCATGAATTCAAAAAAACAAATCAAAGATGAAGAAGATGAAAACACCTACAGAGTAAGAGGAGAAAGAATATGTTTGAAGGTAGTAGAGCACTGAAGAAATATCTGCAGCACAAATTATTCTCCAAGAAGCTAGCAAGCTAATTCATTACGTCAATTTTATTTTGGTCAATATGTAGTATGAAGGTGAGGGTAGAGTACCAAGTATATGGGATAACTTCACCCACCAATATCCAGGTACAACTCTCTCTCTCTCTCTCTCTCCATTTCTCTAAAATGCAGGCACGAAAAGGAAGGGAAACTATACCAATATTTGTGTTTTTGGTGAAGAAATTGGGGCAAAAGCCCAACAACATATGTTTATTTGTTACTAGATATATGCATTTGTCTGTTTATTTATTATATTGTTCATTGATTTTTTTTTTCTTTTTTAGGATGAAATTATGGAGTGTTTAGTTTTTCCATTGGAATTTTTCAAAAGAAAAAAAAATTTATAACTTTTTTTTATCTGGACAATTATTTAAATTTTAAGTTTGAAAAAGTTGAATAAAAAATATCGAATGTCAGATATGCTGGTGGATTTCAACTTTCATGGCATAGCTTTTTTTTTTTTTTATCTTTGTCTTCTTTCAATTATTGATTAAAAAATGAGAAAACTCTTGTGCGTATTGTTGATATTATTATGTCTTCCTTTTATATCGATTTTACGTAATCATATTCACTAAGTCTATGCTCCTGTACCCTTATAACATGTTTAGCATATATAGTATTATCTTTTGTTATAGCGATTGTTTTTACATTACGTAGTCGCTTATAGTATATGCTCGTATACACTTATATTTAATGTTCCTATAGTTATTAAATTCAAAAAACTAACGTTGGTTTTATTTAATCATTGAAATTTGAGCATATTGTTATTTAAAATGACTAAATAATTATTGGTGGGATGAGAATGAATTACCACTCCAGACAAACTTTACTTGTAATGTCAAGTTCATAACCCCTGTGTATAATATATTATATATATTAAAAAAATTTCTTCAGATTTGAGTAATAAGTGATGACAATATTAACTACTATCTATATTTATGATCGACTCTATAGCTTAGTGGTTGTGGTTGTCCCCTGTATCTTTGAGTGTGCAGCCATATGTTTGACTCTCACCTCTCCCTTATCCTTTCTAGGAAAAAATGCTATCTATATTATGTCAACAAATTGTATAGTGTTTTATTCCTTTCAATTTATCCACCATAATGCTTTTATCATTTTTTTATTGATTTTAATTTTTATTCATTCATAATATAAAATAATTTTACATTGTCATCCAATTAAAATTTTTCATTTGTATAACTTTTAAAGTAGTGAATGAGAGAATAATCAACTACCATAGGTGATGTGACAATTGGATGATTGTGTACAAATATTTGACACTATTAATGCATGGAAATTAAATCATTTTTTGTTTTAGATTATTTATCAATTAAAATATATAATGAATCATAAATAATCTATGTACACAAGCTTAAAAAAATATTGAACCATAATTAGTCTAATATATTGTACAATTGTATTACAGAAAAGATAGCGGATGGAAGCAATGGAGATGTTACAGTTGACCAATGGCAACACTACAAGGTATGGCATAAATTCCAAGTGCCAACATGCATGGAATCAAATAAAATTCCATAGAATAAATTAATTGTCAATCAAGAAACATAGTGTTCCCATGGCTGCATTAGTCCCAGAGAGATTTGACTAGCAAGTAGCAATATAAAGTAAAAACTAAATTCAGTATGTTCCTGCAAAATTTGATTTGTGTACTGAGAATTATTAAATATTAGCTTTCTGATATAACTAATTGATAAACTATTGTGAATGTATGCAGGAAGATGTTGCGATCATGAAGTATATGAACTTAGATTCTTACAGACTATCCATCTCCTGGCCTAGAATACTCCCAAGTGAGTCATCTATATATGTTCAAACATTATTCTTGTCCTTCAGTTAATGTCACTATTTTGATGGATGTTTCATGCTAACCATTTCAAATTTGCCATAAATAGCGGGAAGGCATAGTGGAGGCGTAGGCATAAATCAAACAGGAGTTGCCTACTACAACAGGCTCATCAATGAATTACTGCGCAATGGTCACAATCCAAACTTCTTTTTCGCTAACTTTTCTCTTTATTATTCGTTCAAAATTGCATGTTAATTCACATTTCTTAAAGCAGCTAGTTACAATCACAACTAATCAATAAATATCACTCTTACAGGCATAACACCATTTGTAACCATTTTTCATTGGGATCTTCCCCAAGCCTTGCAAGATGAGTATGGTGGCTTCTTAAATAGTACCGTTATGTAAGCGATACAAAACCAAACCAAATACATATACTTCAAACTTAACTTTTGCATTTGGTATTATATGAATATTCTAAGTAGACTAATTCTCGCATGTGAGAGAATTGAGAATACAATTAATATGGAATCCAATAAAGCTACTATATATGTAAATGTCATGATTCATGACCTATATATTATCAATTTTCAGAAATGATTTTCAAGACTATGCAGATGTTTGCTTCAAACTTTTTGGAGATAGGGTAAAGCATTGGATTACAATAAATGAGCCACAAATCTTCACCACGATGGGCTATGCATACGGTAAGCTTGCACCAGGTCGATGCTCTCCATCGTATGATCCAACTTGCACAGGTGGTGATGCAGGAACAGAGCCTTATGTGGTTGCACATAACCTACTCCTTTCTCATGCGGCAGTTGTCCAACTATACAAAGACAAGTATCAGGTATCATTTAATTTGACGAGAATTATAAATTTAAAAATGCTCAATCTAAATTAAGTTTAATTATATATTAGAATTCAATATTTAATTGTGAGGGTATCCTATATATCAGTATTATCTAATAGCTAAACCATTTGCACACACAGAAAGATCAAAGTGGTATAATAGGCATAACCTTGGATCAAATTTGGCCTATACCGCTTTCAAATAGCACATCAGATCAAAAAGCTGCCCAGCGATATCTTGACTTCGGATTTGGATGGTACGTGCTTGGCATCCTCTAAAATAATCACTGGCTAAATCAATCAATTAAAGTCAGCTCAACGGTTACTACATACTTATTTTCTTTTATTTCCTAGTAATGTACACATAAATAACATATAGTTTTCACAATGCAACGAAAATTCTCTGACAGGAATGCTATTTATAATTTCTTAAAATGTTAATAAAATACCTATCTCACTAAAAAAATGCTAGTAGTTAACTTTATTGTTTTAACTAGGTTTCGATAATAATTTGTTATCACTTTATTAATTTAAGCTCTACCTGATTGAAGTTAAATAAAATAATATAGCACTTTTGTCATAAAGCATTTATATTTTTTAGCATTATTCTTCGCATAGATAAATTTTTAGTCACTATAATTATTTATCGTCCTCCTTTATCCTTCTTTCCATTTCATTCTTTAATTTGATCTTAATTTGCTCTAAAAATTTTCCATTTTGAGGCATCACTTGTAATTATGTGAATAAAAAGGCCTTATGCAATGTGTTTGAAACATGATAGGATAAAGATAAAAACATAGAATAAAAGCTCCTCTAAGATCAGAGCATGCACCACGAGATACTTATGTATTGTGTTTGAAAAACCTGCAATGCAATGAACATCACCTGTCCTGGAAGATACAAAACTTCTTCAAACCAAAAAAGAAAGTGTGCACTTTAGATTCTAGGAAAACAATTTATAGAGACTTGATGATTCTTGTCATGTTATAGTCGAATGACAGTTAATTTCATTGACAATTTAAATAAGCTGAACTCTGAGAATACCTTGTATTTTCATTAAAAAAAAATAATTCTAGGCTTTTCTATAGCTAGGTTAATTTTGGACCAATGCCATATAAAAGTAGGTTTGCTGACCTTGCATTCATTTTAGGCTTTTGATAAGCCCCAAGAACAATTATTAATCATGAAGTAGTTAAAAGAAAATGCACACTAAAGTTAGAAGAGAACAAAATATTCTCAAGGTGGATATTTTTCATTTGTAACATTCAATTACTTTTTACTACAGGTTTATGGACCCACTTACAGTAGGAAGGTATCCAGATATCATGCAATATCTAGTTGGAAATCGATTGCCTATTTTTACTACAGATGAAGCCGAATTAGTTAAGGGTTCATTTGATTTTATTGGAATAAACTATTACACCAGTATGTATGCTACTAAATTAGATGAGTTAACATGTTGCCCACCTAGTGTCATCACAGATCATCAAGTCACTCTCTCAAGTAAGGATACCTTTTATCTTTCAGCTATATAAATTTTCCATGTTGAATTTGCTAATGGCATGTCTTTTATTTCAATAATGGTAGGTCAACGCAATGGGGTCTTTATAGGTCCAATGGTATGTATGTGACCACATGATGAAATTGTAGCTGCATATTAATTAGGTTATTATAATTGGCATTTTTGTTTATATTTATATTTGCAGACTCCTTCAGGATGGATATGTACATATCCAAAAGGACTTCGAGATCTTTTGCTTTACATCAAGGAAAAGTATAGCAATCCTTTGGTTTACATCACTGAAAATGGTAAATATGTCAACCATCATATTTGTTATCTTTGAATTCTAGTGCAAAGTAAATCTATAGATGCAATTAGTGAGAAAACAAAAACAAAGTAGAATAATATGGCTAGCTTATTTGGATTTTCTCTTTTGGTGACTTGAGTTAACATATGCAAATGAATTGATATTGTGTATACTTGACTTAATTTGTAGGAATGGATGAGACGAATGATCCATCACTATCACTTGAGGAATCTTTGATAGATACTTATAGAATTGACTCTTTTTATCGCCATCTCTTTTATGTTCGATCTGCAATTGAGTAAGTAGCTTTTATATATTTTGTTGAATATTTTTATTTTGAAATATCTAATTTATAATTGTCATTATTTTGGCTTTTTAAGGTCCGGGGCAAATGTGAAAGGATTTTTTGCATGGACATTAATGGACGACTTTGAATGGGCTGGGGGTTTTACAGCACGAATGGGATTAAATTTTGTGAACTACACTACTTTGGATAGATATCCGAAGCTCTCTGCAACATGGTTCAAGAATTTTCTGGCACAGGATCAAAAGAGTGCTAAACTGGACATTTTAGCACCAAAGGCAAGTGGAGCTGATTAATAATAATCTAGGAAGAAAAGACAAAACCCAAGTAGGCAATTCAAGCATTTTATTTGTTTTTAGTTTATTTAGTTTATGGATTTGGTGCATATCTTTATTTTGATTGTATTTGTGTCACTAAGGACATTGTCATGTTTTAAGTTTAAGATGTATATCCTTACGGGTTTGCTTAGTTTGTATTTATGTTAGTAAGCTTTTGTTTTTATTTAGGTTAGCAAGTCGGCTTAAGTGCCTCCCTGAGTTTCGCGGTCTTTGTAGGGGGATGTATATAGTTGTCGACCGCCCAAAAAGATTTGTATTCTCTTTTCTCTTATTTATTCTACTTGCTTTTGTTTGTTTATAGCTTTTATTTTGTTTATTTAATTATTTTTTTACTCAGACATGATCATCCATTATTAGCTGCATCATAACCATGTCAAATTGAGCAAAATATTTTTTGAGAGATAAAAAGTGTCACAACTTGACTAGGGAACATGACCAGCACATGAGGAAACCTATCCCCATGTATGCCTCATGACCTTTGAGTCTCTCTATATGCATATAATACTAATACTAACATCCATTTTCAAAAAACATGTTATCATTCTAATATAAACCTCTTTTCTCTAAAACAACATCATCATAAATAATCATTTCACAATCTGGCCCTGAATATATCTCTGTAATACAAAATGTATTGAGTTGCTCTTTATACAAAATATATCATGAAAACTATAATCATGTTCATGGTGAAAAATGCAAAAGAATACATTTGTGGTCCAAGACCCTGCCCAACATTACACTAGAGCACTCTTTATACATAAACAAAAAAGAATAGTTCACCTTGAAATGAAGCTCACTAACTGAGAATATCTCTACTGTTAGGGAAGAGGTGGCTGAGATGAACCCATGGCAAGTAATGTATCTGTAATGGGAAAGGGAAAGGGTGACTTTTATCTAAAACTCAATGAGTATGCCCTCACCTGTAATCCTTTCATGGGATAACAACAAGATACATATATATATGTACAATCCTAAAAACTTGATCAATGCAATATCTTTGAAAACCTTTTTAATTTATTCATACATAATAGCTCTAAAATCCATAATCTCTGAAAAACATAAATAATAATATTCTAATATAGAAATAGGAGAAATAGGGGTCTCTGATTATGTACACTAAGTAACTTAACAATTTCTCTAGTTATTCATGTCAACCATGGCATAATAATATTCTCTGCTTTGTGGTTCTTTAAGAACCTAAATTGAGCGCCTAACTAGGTTCTATCTCTGTGTTAGCTCTAGAACCCTTCAGAAAGCATTAGTGTGATGTTTTGAGTGATGACACAACCAAGTAAAAGAAAATATTTTAAAGAACAACTAATATTTCCCTTCAGTTTCTTGAAGTAACAAACAAGTTCTTTCGTATGCATAACATGTTTCTAGAAGCGAAAATAATTTCACTTTACACATGCAAACATAATCCATCTCATTTAAAGAGATAGGAATTTAATAGAAGTAAAAATTATATCATGAAATAAACATAATCGTGTACAAGAAACTAAGGCTCGGATCTTCAAAAAGTAAGATGTGACTTCAAAAAGTGCACTTCAACCACCTTTAAAGCAATTGTGTTCTATAACCTTCAACCACCATAATCATAATCCTTGCATTATCTACATGCCCTGATTGAAGTCTGCAAGATCAACTATATATATATATATATATATATATATATCAAGGAGCTAATACCGCACTTCAGAAAGTATACTTCATAGTGAAACTCAAACCCAGTTACTGACTAGCATGTCATCTCCTATGCCTACTTGATCAACTACTCCAGCTTCTAAAGGAAATGTTTAGAAGCCTCGTTCGAAAAGTAAAAAGGTAGTTTTTGAAGATGACCTCAAAAGCCACCATTTCACAATGGCTTTTGCAGCAGCTCTGACAAAAGACGATCTACTCCTTTAAATTGCATTTCCAAGACACAAACAAATGATTAACACCTGTCACTTGAATAATAGATCAAGGGCAATGGTCATAAATGAATATCATCTATAAATAGAGATGTTATGCTCAAAATGAATAGATCTTGACATTGTATAATGTTGAAACGCTAAGAAAATTTCTTCTCATCCTCTTGTAAAGTTGATTACCTCTTGTAATTAGCTTCCTTATCTGTAAAAATCTTATTTCTATGTTCTTGATAGATTATGCATGTGATGCGAGTAGTCGCTACTCACAACAAATTTAAAATTTTATAGTAACCAAATTACACCAAAATGTAGACAGGGTGCAATCCAAGTCGTCTCATGTGGAAGCGTTCTAATTGATTTAAAAATTCAATGGGATATTATTTAACGTTATTGAACAAAATTAAATTAACAGAACTATAATACCAAGAAGTTACCTACACAAGGATTCCCTTAGATTAAGAGATGTTCAATCATTGATTCAAAAGGTAAATTTGTAGTGGTTGTTGCTTTCATTAATCATGTTTTCATATAACAATGGTATAATTCTACTCAACGGTTATACAATCACATTCCTGCTAAGGGTTTGACTTAACATAAGAACTAGTAATTCACTATCATGATTCCATGAACCTAAGCCAGTTTAAATATCAATTATAGCAACCAAATTCCCAAACGAAATTAATTCCAATCCCTTACATAATGAATAAACATCATACAATTAGGCAACTCTAAAAAATACAATTGTAATAATCCGTACAACTAATATTTAAAGGAGATGACAAAAAGGAAAGGAAAACTGACCACAAAATGAGATAAAACAAATAATCTAATGAACACTCGCAATCTTCAGTCTTCCTTGTGCATGATAAAGAGGTTACTCCTCCATAGGGAGAGTGTCACAATCATCATTGAAAGAAAGCTGTAAATTACAATCCAAAAAATTGAAACTAACAATGATTAGGACCTCTTAAACCTAGAGAAAGTGTAAGGAATTTTTTAGAGAAAAAAAGAGTGGGAGGAGTTCAAATTACGAATCCTCCTCCAATTACATCTCCAACGGATTTATATTGCAAAAGACTTAACACAGCGAACCAAAATTGTGAAATCATGTTGAAGCTAACCCATTTATGACCGCTATAGCAGTCGTAGGCCGCTATAGCCGTCCTGCTTTTATAAATGCCCACGATGCTAAAATTGTGCTTCCCGCCAACCGCTATAGCCGTTGGGAACTACTATAGCGGTCCTCTCTTTTCATGCTTGGAGCTTCTGCTAAAGAAATTTGAGTTCTTTTCCTAGCTTTGGCACACCAACTTGGTAATTTCCTAAGTGTCAACAATACTATACAAAAGATTAAAAGCATAGATAATTCCCAAAACTAATTATCAATCATAAAATGGTGTCAATTACTATGAAATAACTAAATGATACATGATGAGGATGAAGTCTAATTTCTATAATTAACCATCAATTAAGCATAATTCATATGCATAATATTCAGAATTAGAATGGAAAATGGGTGCATAAATGCAATCCATCAATGTTCTTCCTAGGAAGAATTGTTAGAAAGAAGTCATTCAATTTTTCCCAAGTCTATTATTGTACATCCTATGGAAACTTGAGTATAGGTCAGTTTAAGTAGCAAATTACACAAATCTTTATATCTTAGATCCAGTAGTGATTGATGCGAGTTAGCTTGAAGAGGCTAGTCAAAGACTACTTGTAATGTGACAATAAAAGTGAACTACTGATTACACTTTACCTTGAAAGATTACTTAAGTTGTGACGGCAAAGTGTACTTGATGGACACTGGTTAAACTTGGAGAGGCTGATCAAAGACTACTTGGTTTGTGACAGTAAAGTGTGCTACTAGTTATAGGTAAGAGCTTAGAAAGGCTACTACAAAGACTATCCTGTTTCTTTCTTGAGAAAAACTTTAGTAGAGCTCAATGGTTGTTGAGAACTAGATGTAAGCAGATTGGCCAAACTAGTATAAAAATATTTGTGCAGTTTCTTTCTATCCCTTAACTTATTTATATTCTCTGTTTTGTGCATATTAATCTGTGTTTACTGAATAACCTTTTTGTATGTGTATTTATCATATTCTCTGTAGTTCAGAAAGTAGCTTTTTGAAGTAACTAATGTTGTTTCTACTGTATTTTAAGCTCATAGCTTGATAGTATTTTGTTTAAGTGTTTCAGAAGCTAAAAAGAAAAGAAAAAGCACAGCACAATTCAGGCCCCCTTCTCGTGAGCTTTTCTACCTACACTCTACTTCATGAGATTGTCCCTAAGGACAACCTGATATCAAGGTTAATGATCATTTTAGGCCATTAATTCATTGTCTATATCTCTATAGCTGCCATATAATCTCTAAATTATAAAAACTAATCGTTTTCTTTAAAATTTGTTATATGCTTTATTCTGAGTTCAATCTCTATTGTATAAAATATAAAAGTCTTGAAATCATTATGAAAGTCATAAATTTTCTAAATAATCATAATCATACTCTAGCTCTTCATAAAATCATTTTAGTAATAATGGTCCTATTAGTGTACATTAAAACATCTCTTTCATGCTCTTTTAAAAATCATAATTTGCATAAACTTGATTAAATCAATACTAATCTCTAGTTTCTTTGAAATAGCCTCTAAATCATATATTCATGCCAAACTCTAAAGAAAATAACTGTAATTATTAACATAGAGATCATAGGATTCGAACCCATTCACCGGGAGGGGAGGAAAGGATGACATCAACACCAATAGGGCTCCGAGGAGGAGGGATGGCACAAACATTTGCCATAATAAGCATAAACTCTAGATTAATCTCCTGCAATCTCTAGATAACTCTAATATAACTCTAACAACATTGGGGGAGCACACCCCCTTGACAACAGTGGACAAAACAACAAAGCCCATACTCTAGGATATAAGATGGAGAAGAAAGCGTCAATTTGCACTATTCAAGACTCAAGGGCACCACTATATGACAGTTATAGCGATTAAGAGGCACAGGCACTATAGTGGTGACAGTTCACTTATTCTGCATAAAAAAGCTCTTTCATGCTTCCAAGGCCTTGCTGGCAATCCGGTGGGTCTCAGGGGACCCTAAGGTTGAATTGAATCCGTCTATGGACACGTGTCCCTGACGTATTATATACTCCTCCCTCAAAAGAGATTTGATCTCCAAATCTAAAAACATATTTTTAATGAAGTAGGAAGGCTACTAAGGTCATGAAGACCTCCCACCATATCTATTATAAGAAGCTTTAGTTGAGTCATAATTGAGAAGGCTTCTACACTCCAATGTTCTTCAAACGGTCCTGGCACTGAAATTATATCTTAAATTTCTTCATATTCCTATATATATAGACACACACAAAAAAAGGGAAGTCATGTAATCTTTAAACAAGAAAAAAAGAGAGAGAGAAGTAAAATACAGACTATAAAAAACAAAATCACGAATGCATCCTTCACTAAGTATCTTAATATTAAAGGGCTAAATTAAATTTTTATCACCACCCTTTACATTGAGTTAAATTGGTTTTATATATATAAAAACTAAGTCCAATAGTTGTAAATATTGTATAATTCATATCATCTTGAAAATCCATCACCTAAAACCTAACAAAATAATTCAACGGACTCATAACTCCTTTCACTTTTGTCCATTGATTAGGATTGAGACGTGTTAAGATTAGTACGGCGCATGGTCTGGTTGGGCAAAAATCCACCTCAACTCACCCCATTGTCATCTCCATTTCTATATTCACATGAGAAAGTAAGAGGATAATGTCAAGGGCAGTAATTTTGAGATAGAACAATTATATAAAAATTTTTTTATTTTTTTATATCTTATTTAATAGCTTATGGTATTTTAATAAAATAAATAATCACTAAATGAGAACAATAATCACTCATAATTAAATAATAAAAATTCATCATTTTATTAGATCATCAGATATTAAATTAAAAAGTATTTCTCTATAGTAATCACTCATTAATAATAAAGAAATATTTCATATACCAGGTGTAAAAATCTTTCTAAATATAAATGTTTAAATATTTCAATTACTAATAATTCGTTGTTCATTAATTGAAACCAAATTTCCACTCACAAAAGTACCTTTTACCCTACAAATTTCGTCGTAGCCCTTTTTCATTAAAATTAGAATTTAATTTTATATATTAAAAACTATAAAATAATTTAACGTTATCAACTAATAAAATTTCATCAAAGTAATGAATCATATAAAGTAATTATCTAGTATCACAACTATCTACCATGATATAGTATTCTTGTAAAATTCTATTAATTTATAATATAAATTTGTTTTATATTATCAGTACATAGAAATTGAATTCTAATTATTATGTTACTTATTCAGTGACAGCAAATAATTACCTAATAACAATAAGCATCCATTAATTTATTTTAATTTTCATTTCTTTCACATAAAATATTATTTATACTTATTAGTCAATAGTGACTTAGTTATAATAAATAACCACTAATAAAAATTAATTTCTATCTAAAGATTTATTATACATAGTCAAAATTCAATATGAAATTTTTTTTATATTTATTAGTTATTTATTGAAAACAAGGAACCACTTTATAAAAAATAATGATCATTTATAATTTCTTCTTCATTTTATTATATTATAATTTGTATATATCTAATATACAAATTCACTTATGATTGTTCACTATATATACATATAGAAACCTCAAAAACATAGTTTGGCAAAAGCTATGTGCTTGTAACAACCTATACTGCTTTATGGATTGATGACTATCCCCTATAAATCAACACCGGTCTTTTCAGTATGCTTTGTTATCAGTCATACGCTTCTTGGAAAAACTTTCCAAGAGGTCACCCATCCCAAAATTGCTTCAAGTTAAGCATGCTTAACCATGGAGTTCTTTAGTGATGGACTACCGAAAAGAAGATGCATATTGTTGGTATAGGTTGTACAACTCAATTCATATAAGTCATTCTCAACTGTATAGCCCCATACCTATACAGTCTTAGGATCCTTCTCAACTGCTGGTAACCGTCAATAACCGCTGTAACGACTCTCCTATTTGTATATTTCTGATAAAATAATTAATTGAGAGAAATCAATAAGGATTTTAAAAATTCTGACAGACACAGTTAGGATCGAAACAATATGAGGATTCTGTAAAAAAAATGAAAATTAATTAAATATTAATAAAAATTAGAATAATAATATTTTAATTAGTAATATAGGATGAGATCTTATAAATGATATTAAGACATAGAAAAAATTAGAATAATGTTAAAAAGATAATTCTACCCGGCAAAGTTTTTTTTATGTCAATCGGGTATTAAAAAAAAGAAAAACGGTGCACCGAAATGGTAATAACCGGTGCACCGAAACATCGAGACTAATCAAATTAATGGACATTATCATATCTCAAATAAATTGTTAGTCAGAATAATCAAATAAATATAGATATTTATAATACTGATATGAGGCAAATTGATCAGGAAATTTTAATTTCCTTACTTTCTCTCCAAGTTAAGGAATTAATAAAAAGGAAAAAGCAAGGAAATTTCAACTCCTTCTCGGTTCTTCTTCCAGATACACGTTCTTCCTTTCATACTCCTTTGTTGCCTTCCTTTTCTTCATTTCTCCATTCTCTAAATTTCCTCTTTGAAGAAAACTTCATCAAATCACCATAGCTGCAAATAATACTCTTAGGTAAGCATCTAAACTACTTCAAGAACATCTTCTCCACATCAAAATCAATTGAAAACCTTATTTTTTCTTTGCACTTGGTTCTCATGGCAGCTTAATCTAGGGCTAAAACAAAGGGGTTTGAGGTTTGTTTTGAAAGGAAAAACTAGAGAAAAGCTTGGAGGAAGGTAGGAGAATTGTCCTAGTCTTTTCTTTATGATGTTTTGCTTTTGCTAAGATAAATGTTTGAATTTGCTGAATTTATGGTTGTTGAAATCTAAACCAAATTTGAGGATTTAGGAGTGCTTGAGTTATGATGAATCATCCTTACAGCAACCAGAAATTTTATTTCCTTCAGAAACTGTTACTTTTACTGAACCAGAATTTTATTTCTTTCAAAAGCTGTTATTGAACCAGAATTTTTATTTCTTTCATAAACTATTCTTGAACCAGAATTTTTATTTTTTTCAGAAACTATTATTGAACCAGAATTTTCATTCTTTTAGAAACTAACCTTAGAACCAGAATTTTTATTCTTTCAGAAACCATTCTTGGAACCAGAATTTTATTTCAGAATTTTATAATTTTTGAGTGCTTGGATTATTATGAAGTCTTGTGTATCAGAATATAGGTGCTTTAAATGTGTATGTGCTGAAATTATAGGTGTTGGAAATTTTTACAGCATCAATTCTTAGTTTTGATGACATAGTAGGTGCTTTGAATGTGTATGTGCTGAAATTATAGGTGCTGGAAATTTTACAGTACTAATTCTTATGTTGTATGATCTTGCTATACATAATATCAAAACTTGAAAAAGTGGTAGTAAGACTTGGATTATGTATTTTCAAAATTTAGGAGCAATTAATGTCCAAGAAATGTTGATTCATTGTAGAAATAGTTGAAATCCATCGCAGGAAACTTGGTTCAATTGTTGGAAAATTTATGAGAATTATTGCTAACCAAAAGATGTAATAGAAATTCTGATGGCATAAAATCTATCAAAAGCATGGTAGGCTTTGCAGAAAAACATCACAACAGTATACCAAATGTTACGGGAAAATATCTCCTAAAAGTTAAAGAGAGACATTATATTTATTCAAGAGATTTTAATAGGGTATTTCATAAGAGTTTAAGTAAGTTTCAAGGAAAAGTCTCAAAGGAAAGCATGAAAAATAGAATTCTTGAAGAATACATCTTACTCAACAACTATGAGAAATTTTATGCAAATGATAAAAATGCGTGCAAAGAAAGAAAGCTTAAGAGAATAAATCTTATGCAATGTAAATTGCTTAGTGGTAAGCTCATGGATTCAAGGGTAGTAGTAGACGTGCTACGCCCTTAGAACTATATCAGGGTGTGAACGTGACGGCGTTACATCGTTCATGAGAAAAAAGGGATGTACTGAGGATAGCAAGGCTATCTAGAATAAGATGTAGTAGACGTACTCCATCTAGTGAACTACATCAGAGTATAGTCGCGACGGCGTTACACAAGTTGCCAGTACGATCCAAAGAGAAGTATATTAGAAGAATCCTATGCATTCTACTATTAAGTTTTCAAATTATCTAATAAAATTAAGTCATAAGAAAGAATAACACTAACTAATGTGATCATTATTTGAATAACTGAAGTTACTTTGCTTATCTTGCATTAAGTTAAATATCATTGAGTATTAGAAGGGTTCTTTTCCTATTGGGAATTATTGATTCTCATTCCTGCTGTACGATGCATGTTATATAGATGGCCTTGATCATGTTCTTCCTCGAGATGCCTGACTTTCTTCACTTGTTTGACTGACTACGGGTATTCAGCTTGTTGATAGATGTAGTACGACTTAGAATCCCTCCTATTATCTGACTATCATAGGCTCTTATGTCTGACCTTTTGATGAGCCACTGACCGAGGGAATTAGGTTTATCTATCTGTAGTTAGTTGTATTTTGTTAGGCCCTAACCCGGATTAGGTGGTCACTGCGAGGGCCAGGGTAGGGTTGTTTATGATGCTTATGTAATTAGGTGTGAATGTATAAAGTATATCTGTATAACTTAACATACTATGGATGTGATATAAAATGTAAATTATCATGTGACCAACTTCCTAGAATTGCGAGCAGCGAAAAAATTAGTATAGCTTTTAGTACAAGGCTCATATTTATTACAACACATATATATATATAATTCATATGGTTAATACGAGTAAAATATGTAAGGTAAGTTATGGGTAATGACTACTTACTGTAATGTTATGACTGGAGCATAGCACTATAGTAGGAGAGGTGTTACATTTAGTGGTATCAAAGCAGTTCATCCTATTAGAGCCTGGGGATGGTCTGACTTGCTTCTAAGGTTAGTGTCATGCAATAAAATCTTATCTGATTAGATAAGGAATAAAATTTTATATGCGTGACTGTTTTCCTTTGAAATACTTAGTTTTGTCACACTTAGCTTTGTGTTGAGTCTGATCACCTCGATGTCTTTGCTATGTGTGACAGGAACTAATGGCTTCAGGTAGGCATTCTAGGACTAACAACAACCACGATGACATACCAGAGGAGAATACAATAGTCTTTATGCAAGATTTTCGGAATATGACCCAAGCTATTCGAGAACAAGCAATGGCTACCAATCGGATGATGGAGGCGTTGGGGAGACAAATGTGTCAAGGAGATGACAATGGAAATGGCCATGAGCGGTTAATGTTCTCAGAATTTCAAAAGGCATGTCCACCTCATTTTAGGGGAACTGTGAACCCTGACAAGGCAGAAGAATGGATGCAGACAATTGAGAAAATATTTTCAGTGCTGGATTGCTCAAATCAACAGAAGGTAATCTTTGCTGCTTTTGTACTGGATGTTGATGCAAATTCCTGGTGGATTGGAACATGGAGGCTTTTGGAGGGAGTTGATATTGAGATTACTTGGGAGGCGTTCAAGGAGGCCTTTTATAAGAAATATTTTCCTGTTTCTATAAGGAATGCAAAGGAGTTGGAATTCCTGAGACTTCAACAGGGAAATATGACTGTGCCTGAATACACAGCTAAATTTGAGGAATTATGTAAGTTTTCTACCATCTACCAGCAGAACCTCAATGAGGAGTGGAAATGTGTGAAATATGAAGGGGGTCTGCGAGAGAATATTTTGATGATTGTAGGACCAATGGAGATTAGAGATTTCCCTACATTGGTAAATAAGAGCACTCTAGTGGAAGAATACTCTAAGAAGTTGACTATATCCCGAGCAAAGCAATATGATAATAGGAGGAGGTTTGCACCGCAAGGCCCTAGATTTAAACATGTCCCTCCACCACGAAGGGATTTTCCTCACGGGAATGGAAAAGGGAAGCAGCTACAGAGCTTGTTTACTAACAAAGAATGCCCGAAATATGGAAAGCATCAGGGTGATAAACCATGTTTATTTGGACAGAATGTTTGCTATCACTGCAGAAAGCCAGGTCATATGAGCGGAGAATGTCTGACTAGACAATTGCCACCTTTTTCTAGGCCACAACAACAAGGACGTGTTTATACTATGAATGCCAAAGAAGCTACACTATCCGAGGAACTCATTCAAGGTATGTGTAGAATTAATCAAGAGTCCCTAATAGTATTGTATGATTCGGGAGCCACACACTCATTTATATCTTTGAAATGTGCGCATTTTCTAAAATTGCCTATATCTGATTTACCCCATGATTTGGCTATCCACACACCTACTAATAAAACTATAAAGACAAGTCAAGTTTGTAAGAGCATTCTTGTTCAAGTTGAGGGTAGGACATTCATAATTGACTTAGTCTACTTGCCATTAGTTGGTCTTGATCTTATTCTTGGCATGGATTGGCTCTATGCCAACCGTGTGATGCTAAGATGCTATGATAAGACAGTAGTATTCCCATCAGATATCCTCTCTGAACAAAAGGTTTCCCTGTGTTTTTACATAAATCCCTTAGAATTAGGATGTGGAAAGTCTAGTAGACAAGGCTACGTATTCTTGTTGACTAGTGTAACAGAGGGTGAGCAGGAATTAGAAGAGATTCCAGTAGTTCGAGAATACTCTGATGTATTTGCAGAAGATATACCAGCATTTCCCCCACAAAGGGAGATAGAATTCTCTATTGACTTGGTACCAGGAACCAGTCCAATTTCCATAGCTCCTTATCGGATGTCTCCTTTGGAATTAGTGGAATTGAAGAAGCAGATTGAAGAGCTGTTGAGTAAACACTTTATCCAATACAGTGCATCACCATGGGGAGCTCCTGTACTCTTGGTGAAAAAGAAGGATGGAGGTATGTGGCTATGTGTTGACTACAGGCAATTGAATAAGGTGACGATCAAGAATAAGTATCCTCTCCCAAGGATTGATGATCTCATGGATCAATTAAGGGGAGCGATAGTATTCTCCAAAATTGATTTGAGATCGGGGTATCACCAGATTCGAGTTCAAGAAGTAGATATTCCAAAGACTGCTTTTAGAACACGAGATGGGCATTACGAATATACAGTGATGTATTTCAGATTAACGAATGCCCCGGCAATTTCCATGGACTACATGAATCGAATCTTCCGACCCTACCTCGACAAGTTTGTGGTTGTCTTTATAGATGATATTCTCATCTATTCAAGGACTGAGGAGGAACATGAAATGCACCTCCAAACAGTGCTACAGATTCTGCAAGAGCGGAAACTGTACGCCAAGTTGTCAAAATACGAGTTTTGGATGAAGGAAGTAAAATTTCTTAGCCATGTCTTATCACGGGAAGGAATCGCAGTTGATCCAGCAAAGATTGAAGTGGTTTTAAAGTGGGAAAGGCCAACCACTGTTACAGAAATTCAAAGTTTCTTAGGATTAGCTAGGTATTACAGAAGATTCATCAAAGGATTCTCCCAGATATTGTTGCCTTTGACAAAGTTAACTCGCAAAAATACACCGTTGACTTGGACAATGGAGTGTGAGAAGAGTTTTCAAGAACTCAAGCAAAAATTGACAACAGCACCAGTGTTGGTCTTGCCAGATCCACATGGTCCATTTGAGGTCTACTGTGATGCGTCAGGAAAAGGTTTAGGGTGTGTTTTAATGCAAAATAGAAATGTGGTGGCCTATGCTTCAAGGCAATTGAAGTTGCATGAGGTGAATTTCCCTACTCACGATCTTGAACTAGCAGCAATGGTATTTGCTTTGAAAATTTGGAGACACCATCTTTATGGAGTCAAGTTTGAAGTTTTTTCTGATCACAAGAGTCTTAAATATCTTTTTGATCAGAAGGACTTGAACATGAGGCAACGTAGGTGGATGGAATTTTTGAAGGATTATGACTTTGATCTAAGTTACCATCCAGGAAAGGCAAATGCGGTAGCAGATGCTCTCAGCAGAAAGACCTTGAGTATTTCTTGGATGATGATTAAGGAGCTAGAGTTAGAAGAGATTTTTCGAAACCTGAAATTGGGAGTAGAAGAGAGGCCTAAAAGTTTCTATTTAGGTCAAATTAGGATCACAAGTGACATCAAAAAGGAGATTTCACGAGCTCAACAAGAAGATTCAGAATTTCAGAAAACCATGGTCTTAGTTCAATCTGGGAAGCATAACGGATTTGCCAGAGATAAAGATGGGATATGGAGGTATCAAGAGCGGATTTGTGTACCAAGAATGGGAAGTCTTCGTCATGATATTCTCGAAGAGGCTCACCAAGGTAATTTCTCTGTACATCCAGGAGTCACAAAAATGTATAGAGATCTTAAGAAGATGTTCTGGTGGCCAAATATGAAGACTGATGTAGTAGAAATAGTATCTAAGTGTTTGACTTGCCAGAAGGTAAAGATTGAGCATAAGAAGCCACCAGGTACACTACAACCCCTTGAAGTTCCAAGATGGAAATGGGACAGCATTTCCATGGATTTTGTAACAGGATTACCCAAAACACCATCGGGATATGATGCTATCTGGGTTATAGTGGATAGACTAACTAATTCTGCACATTTTCTACCTATCAGAGTCTCATATTCTCTGGAGAAATTGGCTAAACTCTATATAGAGGAGATTATGAGGCTGCATGGCATTCCTTCTACTATAATCTCAGACCGGGATCCGCAATTTACTTCAAGATTTTGGGGAGCTTTCCAGAAAGCTTTCGGAAGCAAACTTTGTTTGAGCACGGCTTATCATCCCCAAACTGATGGGCAAACTGAAAGGACCGTACAAACACTGGAAGATATGCTAAGAGCATGTGTATTAGAACATCGTGGGAGTTGGGACAACTGTCTGCCACTGATCGAATTTTCCTACAACAACAGCTACCATGCAAGTATCGGAATGGCTCCTTATGAAGCTCTGTATGGGAGGAAGTGTCAATCACCTCTTTGTTGGTATGAATCAGGCGAGACTAGTTTTTTGGGACCAGACCTCATCCGATAGACTACCGACCAGATAAAGAGGATCCAAAGTAAGATTTTGACTGCTCAGAGCCGACAGAAAAGCTATGCTGACAAGAGGAGGAGACCGTTAGAGTTTCAGGAGGGAGATCATGTATTTTTTAAAGTTACCCCTACGACCGGGATAGGTAGGACTATTAAAGTCAAGAAGTTAAATCCTCACTTTATAGGTCCATTTCAAATCCTAGGTCATGTAGGCTCAGTAGCATACCGGATAGCTTTACCTCCACATCTTTCAAACCTCCATGATGTATTCCATGTGTCACAACTTCGAAAATACAACCCTGATTCTAGTCATATACTGGAACCTGAATAACTATAGCTAAGGGATGACTTAACTTTCGAGTTACCACCAGCACAAATAGTAGATAGAAGCGTGAAACAACATCGAGGGAAATATGTCTCTCTTGTCAAAGTTGCGTGGGGAAAAGAAGGATCCAAGGAGTGTACGTGGGAGTTAGAGTCCAGTATGCGAGAAGACTATCCTGCACTTTTCACAGGTACTAAATTTTGAGGGCAAAATTTTTCTAAGGAGGGTAGAATGTAATGACTCTCCTATTTGTATATTTTTGATAAAATAATTAATTGAGAGAAATCGATAAGGATTTTAAAAATTCTGACAGACACAGTTAGGATCGAAACAATATGAGGATTCTGTAAAAAAAAATGAAAATTAATTAAATATTAATAAAAATTAGAATAATAATATTTTAATTAGTAATATAGGATGAGATCTTATAAATGATATTAAGACATAGAAAAAATTAGAATAATGTTAAAAAGATAATTCTACCCGGCAAAGTTTTTTTTATGTCAATCGGGTATTGAAAAAAAAGAAAAACAGTGCACCGAAATGGTAATAACCGGTGCACCGAAACATCGAGACTAATCAAATTAATGGACATTATCATATCTCAAATAAATTGTTAGTCAGAATAATAAAATAAATATAGATATTTATAATACTGATATGAGGCAAATTGATCAGGAAATTTTAATTTCCTTACTTTCTCTCCAAGTTAAGGAATTAATAAAAAGGAAGAAGCAAGGAAATTTCAACTCCTTCTCGGTTCTTCTTCCAGATACACGTTCTTCCTTTCATACTCCTTCGTTGCCTTCCTTTTCTTCATTTCTCTATTCTCTAAATTTCCTCTTTGAAGAAAACTTCATCAAATCACCATAGCTGCAAATAATACTCTTAGGTAAGCATCTAAACTACTTCAAGAACATCTTCTCCTCATCAAAATCAATTGAAAACCTTATTTTTTCTTTGCACTTGGTTCTCATGGCAGCTTAATCTAGGGCTGAAACAAAGGGGTTTGAGGTTTGTTTTAAAAGGAAAAACTAGAGAAAAGCTTGGAGGAAGGTAGGAGAATTATCCTAGTCTTTTCTTTAAGATGTTTTGCTTTTGCTAAGATAAATGTTTGAATTTGCTGAATTTATGGTTACTGAAATCTAAACCAAATTGGAGGATTTAGGAGTGCTTGAGTTATGATGAATCATCCTTACAGCAACCAGAAATTTTATTTCCTTGAAGCTATTCAAGTATCTTGAACCAGAATTTTATTTCTTTCAAAAGTTGTTATTGAACCAGAATTTTTATTTCTTTCATAAACTATTCTTGAACCAGAATTTTTATTTTTTCAGAAACTATTATTGAACCAGAATTTTCATACTTTTAGAAACTAACCTTAGAACCAGAATTTTTATTCTTTCAGAAACCATTCTTGGAACCAGAATTTTATTTCAGAATTTTATAATTTTTGAGTGCTTGGATTATTATGAAGTCTTGTGTATCGGAATATAGGTGCTTTAAATGTGTATGTGCTGAAATTATAGGTGCTGGAAATTTTTACAGCATCAATTCTTAGGTTTGATGACATAGTAGATGCTTTAAATGTGTATGTGCTGAAATTATAGGTGCTGGAAATTTTACAGTACTAATTCTTATGTTGTATGATCTTGCTATACATAATATCAAAACTTGAAAAAGTGGTAGTAAGACTTGGATTATGTATTTTCAAAATTTAGGAGCAATTAATGTCCAAGAAATGTTGATTTATTGTAGAAATAGTTGAAATCCAGCAGGAAACTTGGTTCAATTGTTGGAAAATTTATGAGAATTATTGCTAACCAAAAGATGTAATAGAAATTCTGATGGCATAAAATCTATTAAAAGCATGGTAGGCTTTGCAGAAAAACATCACAACAGTATACCAAATGTTACGGGAAAATATCTCCTAAAAGTTAAAGAGAGACATTATATTTATTCAAGAGATTTTAATAGGGTATTTCATAAGAGTTTAAGTAAGTTTCAAGGAAAAGTCTCAAAGGAAAGCATGAAAAATAGAATTCTTGAAGAATACATCTTACTCAACAACTATGAGAAATTTTATGCAAATGATAAAAATGTGTGCAAAGAAAGAAAGCTTAAGAGAATAAATCTTATGCAATGTAAATTGCTTAGTGGTAAGCTCATGGATTCAAGGGTAGTAGTAGACGTGCTACGCCCTTAGAACTATATCAGGGTGTGAACGCAACGGCGTTACATCGTTCATGAGAAAAAGGGATGTACTGAGGATAGCAAGGCTATCTAGAATAAGATGTAGTAGACGTACTCCATCTAGTGAACTACATCAGAGTGTAGTCGCGATGGCGTTACACAAGTTGGCAGTACGATCCAAAGAGAAGTATATCAGAAGAATCCTATGCGTTCTACCATTAAGTTTTCAAATTATCTAATAAAATTAAGTCATAAGAAAGAATAACACTAACTAATGTGATCATTATTTGAATAACTGAAGTTACTTTGTTATCTTGCATTAAGTTAAATATCATTGAGTATTAGACGGGTTCTTTTCCTGTTGGGAATCATTGATTCTTATTCCTGTTGTATGATGCATGTTATATAGATGGCCTTAATCGTGTTCTTCCTCGAGATGCCTGACTTTCTTCACTTGTTTGACTGACTACGGGTATTCAGCTTGTTGACAGATGTAGTACGACTTAGAATCCTTCCTATTATCTGACTATCATAGGCTCTTATGTCTGACCTTTTGATGAGCCACCGACTGAGGGAATTAGGTTTATCTATCTATAGTTATTTGTATTTTTTTAGGCCCTAACCCGGATTAGGTGGTCACTGCGAGGGCCAGGGTAGGGTTGTTTATGATACTTATATAATTAGGTGTGAATGTATAAAGTATATCTGTATAACTTAACATACTATGGATGTGATATAAAATGTAAATTATCATGTGACCAACTTCCTAGAATTGCGAGCAGCGAAAAAATTTGAGATACTGGAGAGTGATCAAATACTGGAGAACATCATCAGTGATCACAAAGAGAAAGCTAAAGAAGGCCAAGATGAATCAGATCAAGAAGATCTGGTAGATATGCTCCTAAAATTTGAGGAAGATAATCGTACGAACCAGGACATTTGCTTAACTAAAAATAATATCAAGGCTATAATCCTGGTAAGGATAATTCCATTTTTTTCTCCATGAACATAATCTTTCTTGCTTGCTTGGTGTTTAGTTGGAATTAATGAGTTTCTCAATAATTAAGGTTTTTTATTTTAATATTTTTAAGGGTGTGTTTTGGTAAGAGGATAAAAACAGAGTTAACGTGATTCATGAAACTTTCACCTTAGACTATTCATACATGTTGAAATGTGATAGCTAAAAAAGTTCTTCTCATCATATCAAATAAGTTTTTTGAAAAAAAAAAGAATATAATTTATTCAAAATAATAAGTGAAAACAAGCTGATGCATGATCTTTTTGAAATTGGGCAATATTTGTCATTTTGTAGTATTGGATGCCATCGATATAACTCTTAAATTGCCTTTGGATATCCTTGTATTAGCCAAACTTCACCAATTATTACTCTGCAGGACATCTTTAGTGCTGGAGGAGAGACATCAGCAACAACTATAGATTGGGCAATGGCAAAGTTGGTAAAGAATCCAAGAGTAATGAAAAAAGTACAGGTCGAGGTAAGAGAGGTATTCGATATGAAAGGAAGGGTTGATGAAATTTGCATAAATGAACTCAAATATTTAAAGTCAATTGTCAAAGAGACCTTGAGGTTACACCCTGGAGCACCCCTTTTACTTCCAAGAGAATGTGGACAAGCTTGTGAGATTAATGGATATCACATACTTGTCAAAAGTAAGATCATAGTGAATGCTTGGGCAATGGCAAGAGATCCAAACTACTGGAGCGACCCAGAGAGATTTTATCCAGAGAGATTCATTGATAGTTCTATTGACTACAAAGGGAATAATTTTGAGTATATTCCATTTGGTGCTGGAAGAAGAATATGCCCAGGTAACACATTAGGCTTAATAATGTATTTTTGTTATATCACTTTGATTGGGAGCTTCTAAATGGAGTGAAATGTGAGGACTTGGACATGACCGAGCAATTTGGAGTTACTGTGAGAAGAAAAGATGACTTGTATTTGATTCCTATCACTTCTCGTCCTCTATTTTTAGCATAAACTTTTAAATTTGTACTTTTATATTTGCTTCTTCTAAAATAAAGGTTTATTTGTCTTTGTTTATTCCATAGACTTGAAAACTATGTGTTTAAAGTCAGTCACAACTGATAATGGAAAAAAGCAAAGGATTAGTATATCACTGGTTGAAAGATGCAATTTATGATTTATGCCTAACTATTGAAGTGCAAAGCCATTTTTAATAACTATAGAAAAGTCAATGCAATTAAGATCCCATTTGATTTATAGAATAAGACCCAATTGTACCAGTTAATACTATAAAGTTAATCTTTATTACATATTTGGTGTTAGATAGAACAGTATAATGTTATTAATTCAAACTTTTTTTATCATATTGCTATAAAATTGGGATTTGGATCCTTAAAAGTGAGATATCACTTTAGATAATAAAGTGGGAGAATTTTACCGTTAGGTCACTAAAGTTAGAAATGAAATTATTTTTACTCTATTGATCTAAGGGTAAAATTTCTGACTTTAATCCTTAAAATGAGAATCAATTTCAGAGAATCCAAACCCTATATTCAATTCCGATGTAAGAATTTGTAATTAGACATTATAGATACATTTTATTAGTTTAATTTTAAAAATTTGACATTAAGATATTAAAAAAAAAAAGCAAAAAGGGTGAAAAAAAATACATACATTTTTTAATTGAGTCCCCTTAAATATCGTGCGAATAGCTACGCTAAATTAAATTTTACAGTTTATAATTTATTGGTATTCTATTCAATTTAATTTTAATAAATCAACTTTCGGAATATAATTCGGATACTATTATAAAATATTATACTCGAATGAATTATAGTAATGAATCCATTTTATTTAACATTTCAGTTGTATTTGTTTTCTTCATTTTTATCTTATCCTTGAGTGCTTTGCCTATAGAAACACTGGTTGTACTTTGCATTAGTTCATCAATTCAGATTACAAGTTGATAGCTCCCTCTCTCTTTCTTGCCAGAGCCTCCTACCTTACTGACTCAACTTGTTTGTACCTATATTACTCACATTCAAAAAGATAAACTTGGACTGACTGTAGGCCAGTCGTACCTCACACAAGAAAGCGACTCATCAATAATGCAATAGCTGATAGCAATCCATGCCTATAAAAATATGTTACTACGTTACGATAAAAAAAAAAAATCTAACAGTCATTTGCCAAAAAGTTCTGTTATTTGTTGAAAAAAAAGAGTTGTTTGTATACCTTATTTTGTCCACACACCGTGGTAGATCCTTACTATTTTGTATTATTGTCATACTATAACTTTTTTAACTGTTTAAAAATGAAGAATGTTTAGTAGGATGTTTCAAAAAGAGAGTTGAAAATATCTTTTAATTTGTAACATGAAGATAAAATATAACAAAGAATGGAATGAATACCCGTGAACCAAAATCTCTAGTCTTCCAAGATTCGATTCTCTCTTCACGTTCATTATCAACAATCTTATCCACATTCCTGGTCTGATTATTGCTCTGCATGGATTACCAAATCTTATCCTCTTTTCTCTTCACGATAGCTGCACTGAGAATAGGCAAGAATCAAAGGACAAGTGACGCATGCAACTCCAAATTTCCCACATCGAAAATTGAGACTTGGCCAAGATACACCAATAACTAGGAAAGAAATCCTCTGCATCAATTTGGTGTCCATCTTCTGTCCACCAATAAAAATACGATATATGTGAGTTATGAGTAGTTATTAAATGTTGGTTTTGAAAAAATTGAAAGGTTATTTTTTTATAGTGAAACACTTATTAACACATGAGAAAGGAGACAGAGAATAGGGCAGGAAATTGGAGATGGAGGATTTGAATCCAACTAACTGACCCTCGCTTTATCAACTTGCATGTAATTTTGTCAATGGTTTGAAAATCCAAACCACTTAGCACATTCACAAGACAATATACCCGGTTTTTAATTTTATTATTTACAATTATTTTTATTTCACGGAGAAAGCTCCACACAATTTTGTGTAGCCATATTACTCACGGACGGGCTCTAGTGGTCTCCCACGCAAGAAAACTACTCAAGCACCTAAGTCGTAAATGTCACACTCAAAACTGATACACATAAAAAATAATAAAATGCTTTTACAGCATCGAAATTAAACTAAAATGTTACAAACAAAGGATAAATACTCAGAATCCAAATCTTATCTAAGAAGCGGCATTTTACTCCTACATTCCTGGTATGTTTGCTCTCCAACCCATGGATTCTCAAATCTTCGACTTATTAGCTCTAATATCCATTTTCCTCTTCATGATTGCAGCACTGAGATTAGGAACGATTCTCAAGAAGAGTGATACAACTCTAAATATACCTCCGGGACTAGGACCATGTGTTGGCACCAAATTTTACTAAGTATCCAAAAGTTAAACTGTCATTTTGACGAGATAAAGGCATTAAGGAAAGAAGTTTGGTTGTCAAAGCATGGGGGCCATTTGTCATGACAAATAATGACAAATAGTTGACATGTCGAAGTTAGTTGACACTAATGAAGTACGATTCTCAAGGTACATCGATGTTGATGAAATGACAAATTTGATAGTTGACATGTCGAAGTGGATGTTTGTCATTCAGGATGAAGTTGAATATTCAAGCATTGCAAGCCAATAATGACAAAGTTGAGACTGATGTTTGATGAGTCGAAGTAGGAGTTCATCAGTCAAAGTTGGAGTTCATCAGTCAAAGTTGGAGTTCAACAGGTCGAAGTCGGAGTTTGTCATTCAATACTTAGAAAATTTTGAAGATGTTGAAGATACTGTCAAGATAATTGCTTTGCATGTATTCGTCAAATGGCGATTATTGACGGTTAACAGCGGTTATTGACAGAAGCGTGACCAGAACGTGACAAAGTAGTGGCAGAAGGCAAATAACAAAGAAAATAACTGTCAAAGCCACATGGACAACATCTAAGGGCAGCCAGAAAACAAGTGTCAAAATCCTAGAGTCCTAGGCTGTCTATAAATACTAGTTCTGTACATATTGTAAATAGTGGTTGGAATTTTTACTCATACTCACTCTCAAACACGTCTCCAATGACTGTAACAGAGTCCTGAGTTCATTGAGTAATTATTCTTAATCCACTCTCTTTTGCTTTCCTAGGATTAGATTTCCTTTCAGTTTCTTTATAATTCTTGTACTTTATCAATTTGCATTATGCATTTCTTCTTCTTTTTTAATCTGTCAAACATTACACACACACACACACAACACCAAAGCACTTTACATTCCATCTTCATTCATATAAAAAATAGTTTGACACTCGATTCTTTTGGTGAAGAATCCAAGAGGAGTAGCTTTTCACTCCCCAAATCGAGATCTTGAAAAGCAAAGGTTGTCATCCAAACTCCTGAAGTTTGTCGATTATGCATGGTTTAGAGCAGTTTGGCCTTCTGTACAAGGAGTTTGTTAATTATTTGTTGTTGACAAGTAAATGCCAAATTCTGCCATAAACAAATTGGCATGCTTGGTGGGACTCACTGGTTGAAAAGAAATAAAATCGTGTCAAATAAAGTATATGTGCTTGCATAGTGGCACTATTGTGTCAAATATGTCAAGAGCATCGTCCTCATCAGAAGACGGAGAAGACGGACGAAATGAGAGAGAAAATAATCTCCCTAATACTTTAGAGCCTGTCTTGACTCCAGTTGGTCAAACAAGTGAAAGTATGCCACAAACAAATGTGACTACTAGCAATATAATGTGGCCTCCATATGGCCTTCCTCCAGGATATGTACCCTCGGGGTATATACCTTCTATATTGTCAAACATGGGAAATCCACCAAACATGGGGAATCCGTCAAATGTTGGTAATAGTGGTGCATTTAATAATGTGTATTCACATAATCCTCTATTTCAGAGTCAAATTTTAATAATGTGTATTCACATAATCCTCTATTTCAGAGTCAAATTATGTCATTCATGTCTAGTTTGCCACAATTTGGTATACATTTGCCACAGTTTGGTTTTGTCAACCCTCCCTTGATGGGCCCTTCTGTGGTTGGAGTAAGGAATATGTCATCAACAAACCCAGCCACTACAAGACAGCCAAACGCAGGCCCAATTTTCCCTGACATACCAAGAACAGGTGTGACAGGGACTCCTACAAACACGGTCAACTCAATGGCTGTGTTTAGACAACAAATTGATTAGAGTCATCATGATCTTGTTAATATGTTAACTCAACAAATGACAACAATACGTCTTTGATTGAGACAAATAATACAATATCCGAGCAACTTGCTCGACAAACGGGACAAATGGCCTAAGCCATCACCTTGGATGACAATCCAAATGATCACTATGATGAAATTAATAATCAACCTCCAAATGAAAATGATCATGTTGACCCAATTGTCAATCTAGTCTGTTGAGGAAAAGATGCTGACAATGAAATTCAAAGGGTTAGACAATAAAATATTGGGGGCATCATCAGCATCAACATCATAATGCATGCCAAATTCAAAATATTCAACAAAATCAAAACATCACATGCGTTGTCGAAACTATCTTAAACAAATTCGGCTTTAATGTTGGCTTTGCCAACCAACCTCTTTTTATATTTGCATTTTCAGACTACATTCAACAGGCCGAGGCACCTAGAGGTTGGAAGATTCCTAAGTCTTTGACAAAATTCTCTGGAGAGAATGGGGAATCGACAGTCGAGCATATTGCTCAATATACCATAGAAATAGGAGAAATAACATCTAATAAATATTTGAAAATGAGTTTCTTCCGTTCCTCATTGACAAAAAAATGCATTTACATGGTTTTCAAATTTGAGACCCAGCTCTGTTTTGACATGGGCTCAACTAGAAAACAGTTTCCACAATCAATTTTTTCGAGGTGAAACTAAGGTTAGCTTAATTGATTTATTTGCTATTCGACGTTTCATAGGAGAAACTGTCGACGACTATCTAGCTAGATTCAGGAATGCTAGAAATAGGTGTTTTACTCCTGTGCCAGAATATGAGATTGTCAAAATGGCTATCAATGGTCTAGATTATGATATTAGGAATAAACTAATCAATATTCAATTCATAGACCTTGGCCAATTGGTAAAAAAAGTGCATCAAATCGAACAATTAAAAGGAGAAAAAGAGAGAATGAGAAAGAAAACACTTCATCATGAGAAAGTAGCCTATGACAAAGTAGACCAATCTGATGATGAGGTCGAAGGTAGTGGTGATGAAGTTAATATGGCTGAATTGAAATTAGGGCCAACCTATGTTTGCCAGTCTTTAAGACCTGCTAGAAACAAAGAGAAAATGCCTTCATCGAAAATTCACTCTTTCAACATTACTAAGGCTAACCAAATATTTGACGTACTTTTGAAAGATAAACAAATAATTCTTCTCGAGGGAAAGATAATCCCTTCAATATCAGAATTGAAGGGACATAAATTTGTAAATTTCATCAATCGACTGGACATGCTACTAACAGTTATGTTCATTTCAGGGATTTGATCCAAAAAGCAATTAGCGAAGGACGTTAGACGTTCGAAGGGAAAGAAAAAACCATGAAAGTGGATACCGACCCTTTTTAAGCCAATTCAAGCTTTGTCGAGCTGGCTTTTCTTGACATCAATGTTGCTGGATTAGGGATGTCAAACTTCGAAGCCGAAAAGAAATTTTAACATGACTATGAGCTTCATTTTTTCGAAGTCATCAAACAAATAATCTACCTAAAGGCAGGGAAAGATCTTCTGACATTTCTGATTAAGCAAAAGAATAGCAATTGAGATGGGTCTCTCTGTCCAAGGTACAGTGTTGTATTCGACCCTACTGCCACTGCGACATATGAGAAGCAAAAGATTGAAAATATGATTGCTGAAAAGGAAAAAGAGAACCTGGAACTGAAGAGAAAAGTAGCAGGTAAGTCAAAATTTGATTTCGGTCCTTTTGATCCTAAGTTTTTGAAACTTGGAACAGGACAAGTTAACCAAAAGATTAAGACTATCATAATGATGGATGGAAAGCCTAACAACATGTCGAGTTGAACTCGTGTTCCTCCAGCTAGGGTTGTTCAAAACCAATGGGTCAAGAATGTCCACCATGACGATGAAGCTTCATCTTCGAGAAAGAAAAGAAGACTAAGAAAGAGGTACAATCAAGGATAAAGGATGAATTCAAATCCTTATGTTTGGAGAAGAGTTGATAAGAGGAAAAGTGAAATCTCTTCCCAAGTGAGCAAACCAAAGTCCCCTAAAGGTAGAGGTTTTGTTCCCTTGAAAGATGTGATACAAGACCAAAGGAACAAACCATCAAATCTTCTGAATCAAGTGTCCAAAGTCACTGAGAAGCATTTGACACAAGAAATGCCAACTGCACATTCTAAGACTGGTGAAAATGATAAGATGGCCCCAGAATATCATCCCTTGTCAAAGGTTGATTATGGTGGCAGAGTGATACCAGAATACCACCTACTTGCTGAGGAAAACTTGTTGACAAATAATTTTGAAACTGGTTTTTGATGATGACTTACATACCATTTTTAACACAAATTTGGTTGGAGTTGTTTCTGTTTTGCCTGCAGAGTATGCTGTCGAAGAAGCATATGTGAGAATGGAAGATGATTGTGAGGATGTTATTGTGGGAGATGAATGTGTCTTTGTCTATGAAGACTTCTGCAGTGATGGAGTTTTTTAGAAGCCTAATGAAATGACTAAAGCTCATTTAAGGCCTCTACACATTAAGGCGACAATCGAAGGAAAGATGATCAATCGAGTGCTAATTAATGGAGGAGCAGCTATCAATTTGATGCAGAATGTATGCTGGTTAAATTTGGCAAAAATGTCAAAGATTTGGTGAAAACTAATGTTAGATGTCAAAGTGGGAAGCGTAAGTTGAAAAACAATGTTCGTCATTGTCCCATCTAGAGCAAGTTATAATGTTTTGCTTGGACATGACTAGATTCATAGGGTAGGAGCTGTTCCATCAACACTGCATCAAAAGCTCATACTTTGGAATCCAAAAGAAGGCATTGAAGAAGTTGGAGCCGACAGTTTTTGCTACGTCGAGTAGCGCATGTGGATTTCAAGATTTACAGTAAGATCAAGCCTTTGGAGGTCGAAGCACAGTTTGACCCAAAGAAAATTGACAAGTGCATCCTTGGAAATGAAGGCTTAAAATTAATACCCAGGGCCGGGGTCGAAGCGGTCCCAGACTTGGATTAATTTATGGATCTATCGAGCCAAATGGCTCATTTGTCGGCTTATATAGTCGAACAATTTGCATGCACTTCTGATAGTGCATTATTAGACTGTATTAATGACTTTGAACTTTTAGGATTTGAAAACACTTCTGTTTTATCTGACAATCGTAGGAGTAGAAATAAGAATTGTAAAGTATAGGACCCTCTTGAAGAAATCAACCTAGGCGAAGATGGTGAAGCAAGACCAACATACATAAGCCAATTACTGCCAAAGGATTTCAAAGAAGAACTGGTCGAACTGCTCAAGGAATTCAGGCACTGTTTCTCATGGGAGTATGATGAAATGCCTGGACTTAGTTGACGACTAGTCGAACACAAATTGCCTCTGAAACCTAATAGCCGACCTGTCAAACAAGCACCTCGACGATTTGCACCAGAGGTAATGATAAAAATCAAAGAAGAAATTGAGAGGTTGCTCAAAGCAAAATTCATTCGAACAGCCAGGTATATCGATTAGGTTTCTAATATTGTCCCAGTGATGAAAAAGAATGGCAAACTAAGGGTATATATAGATTTTAGAGATCTAAATAATGCAACCCCAAAAGATGAGTAGCATATGCCCATGGCAAACATGTTAATCAACACTGCAGCTGGTAATGAAATAGTTAGTTTTATGGATAGTTATTCTTGCTATAACTAGATTTTTATTGTTGAAAAGGATGTGTCAAAGACAGCATTCAGACGCCCTAGTGCTCTAGGCACTTATGAATGGGTAGTCATGCCTTTTGGTCTTAAGAATGCTGGAACGACATATCAAAGAGCCATGAATACAATTTTTTATGAATTTATTGGCAATTTCATGGAGGTTTACATAAATGATGTGGTTGTCAAATCTGACAAACAAAAAACATATTTGGAACATCTAAGAAAAGCCTTCGACAGAATGAGAAGGAACGGTTTGAAAATGAACCTCCTGAAATGTGCTTTTGGTGTGACTGCAAGAAATTTCCTAGGTTTTTTGGTCCAGAAAAGAGGAATTGCCATCGACCAAAATAAAGCTAAGGCAATATTGGAAGCTTCACCCCTAAGAAACAAGAAGCAATTAGAATCTTTTTTGGGGAAGGTGAATTTTATGCGATGCTTTATTGCTAATTTGTTTGGCAAAACAAGGATTTTCGCACCTTTGGTTAAACTTAAAAAAAAGGGAGGATTTCATCTGGACAAATGACCATTAGAAGATGTTTAACTTCATCAAACAATGTTTGACAAATACCCCTATGATGACATCGCCAAAAGATGGTAGACCTATCAAACTGTACATTGCCACTTCTCAAGCAACCATTGGAAGTATGTTGGCGCAAGAAGACGAGTAGCAATGAGCAAGTTATATATTACCTTAGTAGAGTTTTGATAGATGTCAAATCTAGATATAGTCCTCTAGAAAAATTATGTTTGTCACTTTACTTCGCGGGTACCAAACTCAAATGCTATTGATTTCAAGCGAGATCTATTTAATTTCCAAAGTAGATGTAACAAAATATATGTTGTCCTATCCCATTTTGCCTGGTCAAATCGATAAATGGATGCTTGCTTTGACTGAATTCACAATTAAATACGTACTAGCCAAAGCTGCCAAAGGGCAAATATTGGCTTATTTTTTGGTTGATCATCCTTGTGATGAATTTGACAAATCAGTTGTGAATTACGTGGGCATAGCTCCTTGGAAATTATATTTTGACAATTCAAGGCATTTTTGAGGTTCTGGGATTGGTGTAATATTAGTTTCTCCATATCATATTCCTACAAAGTTCATGTTTGAACTTAAGTTCTCATGCTCGAATAATGAGGTTGGGTATGAAGCCTTAATTATTGGTCTCAACATGTTGTTAGCCAAAGGAGTAATAAGAAATGTTGAAATTATTGGTGACTCATAGTTAGCCATTAAACAATTGTCAAGAGAATTCAGATGTGTTAGTCGAAGTTTATTTAAATATTTTGCGATGGCCACAAGATTGTTATATGAATTTGACACTGTTATACTTCGACATGTGTCTCGAGACTTGAATTCTGAGGCGAATGAACTTGCCCAAATAGCTTCTAAATACAAAATAAGGTCGTTGACTATGGAACTATTTACCACAATTAAGCAAATCCTAGTCCCCTTCGACGAACGAGAAGTGTTTATCATTGATCATTTAGATGATCATGACTGGAGGAAGCCAATTGTTGAGTATCTAAATAATCCATGTCAGAGTGTCGATCTAAAATTAAGGTATCAAGCTTTGAATTATGAGATTCTCGGTGATACTTTATTTAAAAAGGTATCGAAGGTGATTTATTGTCCTATTTGGGGGAATCTGAAGCATGTATTGCTTTGGCAGGGATTCATGAAGGGATTTGTGGTACCCATCAAGAAAGACAAAAGATGAGATGGTCCTTTTGTTGACAAAGATTATTTTGGCCAACAATGGCCAAGGATTGCATGCAATATGTGAAATCTTGTCAAGTTTGTCAAAAACATGGTAATATCCAGCATGTGCCAGCATCAGAGTTACATGCCATTGTCAAACCATGGCCATTTAAGGGAGGGGCATTAGATCTTATTGGTCAAATCTATTCTCCTTCATTGAAGCATCATAAGTTTATTTTAGTCGCTGTCAATTATTTTACCAAATGGGTCAAAGCAGTTGCATTAAAGGATGTGACCCAAAATGAAATAATTGATTTTATTGAAGAAAGAATCATCCAAGCTTGGGGCATTCCCTCATGGCATGTGTTTTGGAATTCCTGAAACTTTGATCACAGACCAAAGAACAATGTTCATGGGTCAAAGGGTGCTTTAATATGGTAGTACGAGGTCAATTAAAATGATCACTTCGACTCCTTATTATGTGCAAGCTAATGGTCAAGTCGAAGCTGTAAACAAAAGTATTATTGCTTTAATTAAAAGGCACATTGGTTGACAACCTCGGAATTGGCATAACACAATTAAGCAAATTTTATGGGCATATTGCAATTCACCCAAAGGTTCAATAGGGATAAGCCCTTATAAACTTGTATATGGACATGATGCAATTCTTCCTATCGAAATCAATTTGTAATCCATAAGGGTGTCGAAACAAAACAAGTTACCTATTGATGATTATTGGTGTTCTATGTTCGATGAGTTAAATGACTTAGAACAAGAACGAGTCGTTGCATTAGAAAATTTGATGCAACAAAAAGAAACTATAGCCAAATTTTATAATCATCATGTAAAAATTAAAAGTTTTGATATTGGAGACTTAGTTTGGAAAGCTATATTGCTATTTGAAAAGAGATAAAAAAATATTTGGCAAATGGTCCCCAAGTTGGGATGGACCTTTTTGAGTTGATAACGTATTTTCTGGTAACGCTTATAGCCTAATCGATGTTGATAGTGGACAAAAAATATCATCGATCAATGGCAAATACTTGAAAGCATACAAACCAGAAATGTATCAAGTTAAGATAAACAATTGACAATACATATATATTGGCCACAAGTAATAAGGCAGTATATAATCTTGACCAAGCAAGTATTTGTCAAATTAAGAAAAAAGAAAAATCGACCAAGCAAGCATCTTGTCAAGAACAAATCAAGCTAAGTATTGGTCAGATTGTCAAAAGTAAACATGAAATAATAAAGGTGACTAAGCTAGTAATTGTCAAGTCATTAACAAAAAAAATATAAAGCTCAATGTAGCGAGCAAACAAATAGTTCAAGGATGAGTCAAGGGAGAAGACTACGACGTTTCAGCTTCAGATCTTGTTGGATTTGCAAAGCAATCTCTTTGTTTGACTCTGCTTTCTCCATATCCGAGTTGACCCTTGTAAGTTTTTCATTCATAGTCTTCTCTTCATTCGACAATCTTTCAAGTTTTTTTTCGAAATTCATCATGTGTTGTTTTCCTTCTACCAAGATCTTGGTGAGGTTATTTTTCTTGCTTGACAAATCTTGGATTTGCTTTTGAAGGTTCAGTATCTCTTTAGCCAAAGCATTTTCTCGAGCCTCGCCCTGGCGTAAGCTTTCAATAATCATAGCTTTTTGGTTACTAGTTTTCTCCATATTTTTGCGAGTCGAGTCAACAGCGCCCAAGATATTTTGCCTTTGTTTAGATGCACTTTGTATCATGGCGACAGAATCAAAGGACTAGGTAATAAAACTATGTAAAGAGCTTACCAAATATTGGTTTTGATCAGGGAGAGTAGCTTGAGACAAAGATAAAATGGCTTCGACTAGCTGGCACCATCAGTAACTAATGCCTCAAAAGAGTGGTTGAAGAGGTATAAGCGAACAGAACGGTGATCGACTGGCAGATCAATGGCAAAAGGCATGGTTGAAGTTGGGGTTGGACTTTTCAATATTTTAGCAGTGGCAATAGTGTTTTTGACACTCCTAGCTTTGGAAGCAAAAGTAGTACTTTTGACAATAACAGCATCGGAAAGAGCTTGATTCAAAGTGTTGAGGAATCCCATTTCAAAGTCTTCTTCATCATCATTATTGTCCTCATTCGAAACTTCTGAAGGAAAATTGGTAGTGATGGGCACAACAATCTCGACAGTAGTAATTTTAGTAGATGGCTTGACAGAAATAGAAATGGGTGCTGGGGTTAGGTCTTGATGAGTGACAGCAAGATTTGTCATCTCATGAATAGTGTAATCTTCAACTGAAAATTCCTCCCTACTTGTCATAGCATCGCCTACGGCCTCGTTGGGATTAATGGTTAAACCCTATTCAGAATGAACACGCTGAATAATAAAGGAGATTAATAATTTGTCAGAAAAAGGGCACAACAAGACACTGGCAATATCATTTGATGAAACATACCTTATGAACAGGAGAATAGAAGAGTCTCCTTCTTCATCATCGCCAATTTCGACCAGGTCACGAGGTTGACCCTTGACTGAGGAAGAATCACCTAGTCAACCACCAGTAGACTACACATTTGACAAAGAAAAGTCAGAATCAAATAAAGACTATAAGGAGATTAATAATTTGTCAGATAAGGTAAGTGAAGGAGTCGATGATTTGGAGGGAAGGGTAGATCTTGTAATTTTAGAAGACTTTGGAGCTCTACTCGTTTGACCTCTTTTAGTCGAAGGTCCTGTCTTGGTTGATGTCTCTTTTGCCATGGGTTTCCTAGGTTTAAAGATGGGTGCTTTACGCTTTCGACAGGTATCATCTTCTATAAAGATAAAGAGCTCAAATTGGTCAAAAAAAAAGGGAACTAATACCTTGTTCAGCTTCCTCCTCTTGTTGTTGATGTAAGACGCCAGAAGAGTAAGTCAAAATATGTTGTTTGATTGTCTGTAAATCGACATGAACAGTGTCATAATATTCACGCCACCAAGTGACGAAGGATACACTAGGAAGAGAGCTAGGTTCGACAGCTATCGGGGAATAAACCTCCCTCCTCGACTCATTGTCAGATAGCCAATAATTCAGTTCTTCCAAAGACAAAACTTCAGAGTGGCAAAGTTGTTCCTTAGGATCGAGAGTTAAAGGTGCTGGAATTGCTTGAGAAAAACCAAATTATCACACCATAAAATTAGGGGCATATAAAACAACTCCTAAAGCATTCGATCCTGGCAATCCCAAAGGAATAACTTGTAAGCAAAGGAAGTTCGACCAAATGTCGTCACTTCGATTTTTCCTGTAACACCCCTCCCACTATAATGCTATGCTCAAGTCATAACATTACAGTAAGTGGTTGTTACCTATAACTTAACTTACTGATTTTTGTCCGTATTAACCATATGAATTATATACGTATGTGTTGTAATAAATACGAGCCTTGTACTAAAAGCTATACTAGTTTTTCGCTTTTCGCAATACTTTCAACGTAACAATCAGTGCATAGAAATAACGGGAATATAATGTGCATCCTAGGAAGTTGGTCACACGATAATTTACATTTTATATCATATCCATAGTAAGTTAAGTTATACAAATATACTTTATACATTCACACCTAATTACTTAAGTATCATAAACAACCCTACCCTAGTCCTCGCAGTGATTACCTAATTCGGGTTAGGGCCTAACAAAATACAATTAACTACAGATAGATAAACTTAATTCCCTCGGTCAGTGGCTCAACAAAAGGTCAGACATAAGAGCCTATGATAGTCAAATAACATGAGGGATTCTAAGTCATACTACCTTTATCAACAAGCTGAATATCCATAGTCAGTCAAGCAAGTGGAGAGTAGTGCCCATTAGGCACAACAGCTAGGTAACCTTGCCAGTCCCCACTATCTCCGAAAGGGGTAAAGGAACCCGAAGTTGTCTCCTCTGAAGGATCAGACTCAGTATCAACGGCAGGCTGTGGTGGATAAGTCATGTACAGCGAAAAAGCAAGAAAAGGGGACTCTGGATCAAAAGTAGGACTCATAACAGTAGTAGCAAATGAGCGAGTAAACAGTACATAAATACAGATACGAGACTCAGTGACCAGGTACAGTAACCCCAACTCCGGGTCGTAATGTCATTGTAGATTAGGCATCTCGAGAAAGAACACGATCGAGCCATCTATATAAAATACATCATACAACAGGAATGAGAATCGATGATCCCCAGTAGGAAAAGAACCAGTCTAATACTCAATGATATTTAACTTAATGCAAGATAAGCAAAGTAACTTTAGTTTTTTAAATAATGATCTCATTAGTTAGTGTTATTCCTTCTTATGACTTAATTTTATTAGATAATGTTAAAACTTAATGGTAGAACTCATAGGATTCTTCTGATATATTTCTTTTTGGATCGTACTGGCAACTTATGTAACGCCGTCATGATTACACTCTGATATAGTTCACTAGATGGAGTACGTCTACTACATCTTATTCTAGATAGCCTTGCTATCCTCAGTACATCCCTTTTCTCATAAACGATGTAACGCCGTCACGCTCACACCTTGAAATAGGTCTAAGGGCGTAGCACGTCTATTACTACCCATGAATCCACGAGCTACCACTAAGCCATTTACATTGTATAAGATTTATTTTCTTAAGTTTTCTTTCTTTGCGTGCATTTTCATCATTTGTATAAAATTTCTTGTAGTTATTGAGTAAGATTTATTCTTCAAGAATTCTATTTTTCATGCATTACTTTGAGAGTTTTCCTTGAAACTTACTTAACCTCTTATGAAATACCCTATTAAAATCTCTTGAATAAATATAATGTCTCTCTTTAACTTTTAGGAGATATTTTCCCGTAACATTTGGTATACTGTTGTGATGTTTTTCTGCAAAGCCTACTAGGCTTTTAGTAGATTTTCTGTCATTAGAATTTCTATTACATCTTTTGGTTAGCAATAATTCTCATAAATTTTCCAACAATTGAACCAAGTTTCCTGTGATGGATTTCAAACTATTTCTACAATGAATCAACATTTCTTGGACATTAATTGCTCCTAAATTTTGAAAATACACAACCCAAGTCTTACTACCACTTTTTTCAAGTTTTGATTATTATGTATAGCAAAATCATACAACATAAGAATTAGTATGGTAACATTTCCAGCACCTATAATTTCAGCACATACACATTTAAAGCACCTAATATATTATCAAAACTAAGAATTGATGCTGTGAAAATTTCCAGCACCTATAATTTCAGCACATACACACTTAAAGCACCTATATTCCAATACACAAGACTTCATAATAATCCAAGTACTCAAAAATTATAAAATTCTGAAATAAAATTCTGGTTCCAAGAATGGTTTCTGAAAGAATAAAAATTCTGGTTTTAAGGTTAGTTTCTAAAAGAATGAAAATTCTGGTTCAAGAATAGTTTCTGAAAGAAATAAAAATTCTGGTTCAATAACAGTTTATGAAAGAAATAAAATTCTGGTTCAAGAGCCGTTTCTAAAAGAAATAAAATTCTGGTTCAAGAGCCGTTTCTAAAAGAAATAAAATTCTGGTTCAGTAACAGTAACAGTTTCTGAAATAAATAAAAATTCTGGTTGCTATAAGAATGATTCATCATAACTCAAGCACTCCTAAATCCTCAAATTTGGTTTAGATTTCAGCAACCATAAATTCAGCAAATTCAAACATTTATCTTAGCAAAAGCAAAACATCATAAAGAAAAGACTAGGATAATTCTCCTACCTTCCTCCATGCTTTTCTCTAGTTTTTCCTTTCAAAATGAACCTCAAACCCCTTTGTTTTAGCCCTAGATTAAGCTGCCATGAGAACCAAGTGCAAGGAAAAAAAATAAGGTTTTCAATTGATTTTGATGTGGAGAAGATGTTCTTGAAGTAGTTTAGATACTTACCTAAGAGTATCCTTTGCAACTATGGTGATTTGATGAAGTTTCTTCAAAGAGGAAATTTAGAGAATCGGGAAATGGAGAAAAAGAAAGTAACGAGGAAGTGTGAAATGAAAAACGTGTTTGGGAAGAAGAATCGAGAAGGAATTGAAATTTCTTTGTTTTTCCTTTTTATTAATTCCTTAACTTGGAGAGAAAGTAAGGAAATTAAAATTTCATGATCAATTTGCCTTCTATCAGTATTATAAATATCTATATTTATTTGATTATTCTGACTAACAATTTATTTGAGATATGGTAATGTCCATTAATTGGATTAATCTCGATGTTTTGGTATACCAGTTATTACCATTTCGGTGCACCATCTTTCATTATTTCAATACCCAATTGACATAAAAAAATTTTACCGAGTAGAATTATCTATTTAACATTATTCTAATTTTTTCTATGTCCTAATATCATTTATAAGATCTCATCCTATATTACTGATTAAAATATTATTATTCTAATTATTTATTAATATTTAATTAATTTTCTTTTTTTTTTAACAGAATCCTCATATTGTTTCGATCCTAACCGTGTCTGTCAAAATTTTTAAAATCCTTATCGATTTCTCCCAATTAATTATTTTATTAGAAAGATACAAATAGGAGAGTCGTTACACTGCCCTACTTTAGTGTCTCGAATTATAGAATGTGTGAACCATGGAGGACAAAGGCGATGATTGACAAAAGGAGTCGAGTTCATTTGGTCGGAACTAGAAAAAGAGACTTCATGAAGGTGTTGAAAGAAATGCCAAAACTCATCAAAGGATTTTGAGTCCCTAAGTTTTGCCCGAGATAGAAAACAGAGTCGAGGCCCTTCACAACCTCGATAAATTATGGCTGGAGCAAAAAAAACCAATTGGGGTTTGAAAATAGCATTCAACCATATTTGAAACAACCACATGGGGCCTCCCGGATTAAAGGACTCATTGTTACCAATTTTTGTGATGAAATAATAGAGCTCATCATAAAGATGTGCTAGAAGTAACTTGGCAAGACAAAGTTTGTTGTCCTGATGCAACAACATGGGCAGAGGAAGATACATGGCCTGCATCTTCAAAATCCAAAAAAAAAAGACATTAGAATCAAGCCAGTAATAAAGGAAAGCAACATGTTCACTATCTGTTACAGGACCATTTTTTTTTATTGTTCTTGACAAAGGCAGTATAGGACATATCTGACAAATCCAAGGTATACTTGGATGGATTTCGGGGTTCCATATTGGGTAAAATATCGACCCCTGAAGGTCGAAGGCCCATAATTGCAGCCACTTTGAACAAAGTGGGACCAATCATGCCACAAGGTAATTGGAAAGAATTTGTGGTTGAATTCCAAAAGTAAATGATAGAACCTATCATACTATTATTGAACTTCATGGAGTACTTGGCCAATTGAAGAATTTTGAAAATACTTAAACTTCTCCACGTGGAAGCTTTCACTACCTCCATCCTTTGAAGCCATTCAAGGAAAGGTTTAGAATTCTTAGGCTGGTTCCTAAATAGCCTAGCATTGGAGTTGAAATACTTGCACTAAAATTGGGGGCAACTGGCTAGGATTTCTTTTGACTTAGAAGAAAGGTAATGGGTTCTTATTTTACTTGCTTGCCTAGGAGTTAGTACAGGACCTACATAGGCATGGATATACCTATGGAGAAAGGAAGAAATACCTGAGAGGTCAGTTTAGGTGAGTTTTTCGAATTGGGACTCATAGAAAAACCTTCGTCTTGATCAACAATGGGTTCTTGAATCAAAGCCACCAGCTGGGCATTCTTGGGGTCATTCGAAGAAGAGCTAATAGGAGCACCTTGGGAAGAAGCAGGCTTAAATAGGGAAGCCATGAATGTAAAAAAGGGAAGGAAGACCAAAGAAAACACAAGAAAAGGAAAATTCTCAAGAGCTCTAGAAGAAGAAAGGAAAGATGAACAGTTGCGATTCCAAGAACTGAGCACAAAAGCTTACAACCTTGAGATATTTATAGCCCTCCTAATGGGCTATGAAGCAAAACTGATGGGCCTAAAAACTCAGGGTCATTATGAGACGTGATGGGATTGGTGTAATGGTTCTGATTGATATGTCGCATTTATAATAACTGGGGGTTATCATTTATCTTTTATCATAAATATTTCAAATTTCAAAAATTACAACTCCCCAACTTCTCATCGACAAATTGCTTTTTGAAATGGAGGTTGTGGGGGGCATCATGTTGGCACCAAATTTACTAAGTATCCAAAAGTCGAACTGTCATTCAATTTTGGTGAGACAAAAGTAGTAATGAAAGGAGTTTTGTTGTCAAAGCATGAGGGCCATTAATAATGATAAATAATGACAAACAGTTGACATGTCGAAGTTAGTTGATACTGATGAAGTATGATTCTCAAGGCACATCGATGTTGACGAAATGACAAATTTGATAGTCGACATGTCAAAGTGGATGTTTGTCATTCAGGATGAAGCTGAATATTCGAGCATGCAAGCCAATAATGACAAAGTTGAGACGAATGTTCGATAAGTCGAAGTAGGAGTTCATCAGTCAAAGTTGGAGTTCGTTAGTCAAAGTTGGAGTTCGACAGGTTGAAGTCGGAGTTTGTCATTCAACACTTAGAAAATTTTGAAGATGTTGAAGATATTGTCAAGATAATTGCTTTGCATGTATTCGTCAAATGGCGGTTATTGACGGTTACCAGCGGTTATTGACAGAAGTGTGACAAGAATGTGACAAAGTAGTGGCAGAAGGCAAATGACAAAGAAATAACTGTCAAAGCTACATGGACAACATTCAATGGCAGCCAGAAGACAAGTGTCAAAATCCTAGAGTCCTAGACTATCTATAAATACTAGTTTTGTACATATTATAAAGGGTTGTTGGAATTTTTACTCACACTCACTCTTAAACACATCTCCAATGACAAAACAAAGTCTTGAGTTTATTGAGTAATTGTTCTTAACCCACTCTCTTTTGCTTTCCTAGGATTAGATTTCCTTTCAGTTTCATAATTCTTGTACTTTATTTCTAGTTTGTCAATCACTTTGCATTCTGCATTTCTTCTTCTTCTTTTTTAATCTGTCAAACATTACACACACACACACACACAAAACACCAAATCACTTTACATTCCATCTTCGTTCATATAAAAAACAGTTTGACATTCGATTCTTTTGGTGAAGAACCCACGAGGAGTAACTTTTCGCTTCTCGAATCGAGATCTTGAAAAGCAAAGGTTGTCATCCAAACTCCTGAAGTTTGTCGATTACACCTGGTTTAGAGCAGTTTGACCTCCTATATAAGGAGTTTGTCAATTATTTGTTGTTGATAAGTAAGTGCCAAATTCTACCATAAACACCATGGAAGCTACCTATCATAGGAAATATACCCCATCTTATTACACCCACCCCACATCGAAAATGTAGAGATTTGGCTAAAATATATGAACCCTTGATGCATCTTCAACTTGGGGAGGCCTTTGCCATAGTTGTTTCCTCACCAAAGTATGCCAAGGAGGTAATGAAAACCCATGATATCATCTTTGCATCAAGGCCTAAAATTCAAGCATAAAAAATATTGTCTTAGAATTCCATAAATATTATCATGGTACCTTATGGAAATTATTGGAGGCAGCTAAGGAAAATTTGCGCCATTGGAGCTTTTGAGCCTAAAACGTGTGAATTCATTCCAGCCTATAAGAAAAGAAGAGCTCATCAACCTCATCAAAACCGCTTCAGGGAAAGGGTCGGCAATCAACCTCACTGAAGAAATGCTTTCATCAAGATATACGATCATTTCAAGGGCCACATTTGGCATGAAATGCAAAGACCAAGAAAAGTTCATATCATTTATAAAAGAAGGAACAACAGTTGTAGGTGGTTTTGACATAGGAGATCTATTTCCATCCTACAAAGGGCTTCAACATGTCTTTGGCTTGAGGCCTAAGCTTGAGAGGTTGAAAAGGCAAGGTGATTAGATATTGGAAAATATCATCAATGAACACGAAGAGGCAAAGAAGAAAGCCAAAGATGGACAATGTGTATGACACGGAGATCTGATAGATGTTCTCCTAAGATTTGAAAATGGTAATGGTACTGACCAGGATATTTGCTTAACAAAAGATAATATCAAGACTATAATCCTGGTAAGTATACTTTCCTTTATGAAGATGAATAATCTTTCAAATTACTTTCTTTATGTTTTGTTGGATGGGACGAGTTTCTTAATAAAAAGAGACAAATGCATTTTACCTTTAATTTTAAGTCATGTGTAATTCACACTCAAACTTTTTAAAATATGTATCACGACACTCTGAATTTTTCAAACGATGAAAAAAAAAACTCTAATTTTCCAAACACTTCAAAAATTTAAGTCATCACAGGGTATTAGATTGCATACAATAAAAAAAAAATAGAAGAGTTAACTTCACATAAGAATTTACAAATGAGTTGCACAAATTAGAAATATTAGGGGGTTAAATGCACATAAATCGTACATTCACCGGTTACTAAGATTATGCTAAGGGTTGTTTTGCACTGTTTAAAAGTTTAAGGTGTCATAGTCTATGTTTTGAAAAGTCATGATGTAAATTAAACATGACATAAAGTTCAAGGGAGTAAAATGTGTTTTTCCATAATAAACACTATGTTTAAATTTTTTATGGATGTTTGTTTTTTGGAATGAGAGTAAAAATAGAGGTAAATATTTAGTGGATTAGATTTGTGAAAACTTAATTAGATTTACGAAATTTCCGACTCCATTTTTATTATATACCATGTAAGCACACCCTAAATGCAAAATTTAGGGTAAAGTTTCATTTACATCTCTCGTGTTTACCATGGTTTCGATTTATTCCCACAAGTTTTTCATTTTTTGTTCTATTTAAGTCTTTAACATTTTCAAAACATTTTAGTATTGTTTTTTCAATAGACGTCATCCAAGTAATGGATGGAAAAAGTTGATGCAAAGGTCAAATTATGATGTTAGAAATTCACAAGAAAATATAAAATGTCCGATCATAGTTAGTGAATCAGAATAAAACATAAAATGCTAGGTGTCCATTCATAGTTTAGTCTTGTTTATGTTTTGAAAATGTTAGGGATTTGAATAGAAAAAAAAATCACTAGGATTAGATTGAAACTTTAGTAAAGAGTGAGGGATTAAAATATAATATGTGTTTAAATGTGAAAGCCAAAAAGTTCATTTGATGACTTTAAAAAATAGTTTTTCAAAAGAAGAATATATTTTAATCAAAATCGTTAATCCAAACAAGTTCTCATATATGATCGTTTAGAAATTGTCTAGTATTTTTCATCTTGTAGTATTGAATGCCATCTACATGTAACTGTTTGAGTAAACTCCCAAAATGGTCCTATAAATTTTCATATAAGACAAACTACTCTCTAAGGAAAAAAAAAAAAAAAACTGACAGTGTAGTCCCAAATCTTTCAAAATATTAGACAATTTAGTTCCTTCATCAAATCTCTATATTAAAATACTATAACATGCGGTGTTAATTAGTTAATATATAACACCTCTATCTTCTTTCCTTTCATTCCATATTCTTAGTCACACCAATTGATGAAACAAAGTTATATTTTAATATCCTCCAAACACTCAAAAGCCCCATTTTATCTACAAATTTCACTAAAATGAAGTTTTATTAATGAGAGTGACTGAGATGATAGGGTGGAGAATAACAATGTTACACCAACTTCTAAACGAGGTCACATCATAGTGTTTAATACAGAAACCTTATAGAAAGACCAAATTGTCTTAATTACTATTTAAGAGGTTAGGGACCACATTGTCAATTTTTGTCTCTAGGATTAATATGTCCAATACGAAAATTGAGATGGACCATTTTGGATGAAAATTGAGATGAATCATTTTGGGGATTTACTACTCTTTGAAGTTTCTCTTTCAATATGTTAGCGCTAGCCAAACTTCATTGGTAATTACTTTGCAGGACATCTTTGGCGCTAGAGGTGAGACTACAGCAACTACCATAGAGTGGGCAACGGCAGAGTTATTAAGGAGCCCAAGAGTAATGAAGAGAACCCAAGTTGAGGTGAGAAAAGTATTCAATATGAAAGGAAGGATTGATCAAATTTACATCAATGAACTCAAAAATTTAAAATTTGTCAAGGAGACCTTAAGTTTACACCCCCTGCTCCCCTTTTAGTTCCAAGAGAATGTGGACAAGCATGTGAGATTAATGGATATCATATACCAATCAAAAGTAAGGTCATGGTGAATGCTTGGGCAATGGCAAGAGATCCAAAATACTAGAGTGAACCAAAGAGATTTTATCCAGAGAGATTTATTGATAGTTCAACTGGCTACAAAGGGAGCAATTTTGAGTATATTCCATTTGGTGCTGGAAGAAGAATTTGTCTGGGCAGCACATTAGGATTGATAAATGTTGAGCCGGCCTTTGCATTTTTATTATATCAGTTTGATTGGCAGCTTCCCAATGAAGTGAAATGTGAAGACTTGGACATGGCTAAGCAATTTGGTCTTTCTGTAAGAAGAAAAGATTACTTGTATGTGATTCCTATAACTTCTTATCCTTTGCTTATGAAATATAAATTTATGAATTTGTAATTTCATATATACTTTTGAAATGAGTTTTATCCATCTTTTTAATTTTATCTTATTTCATTTGAGTTTAAAATGTCCTTATGCATCCAAAGTCAATGACAATTGATTATGGAAAAATTGAAAGGTTAGTATCATTCTATTTGAAAAATACAATGAAGTATAAAGCTACTTTCATGCAAATTCTAACGAGCATATGGCCAACATGCGCAAGCTAGTACCTTGCCTACTAACTAAAGGTTGGCAACACCTCTTGCTATCTGGAGTCAATGTTGCACCAAGGTTAATATCCTTATCATTAGTTGTAGTGTTCACCTATGTTTACTCCCAACATTTTTAATTACAAAATCCATTCTCAAACTCTCAGAGTTTCACAAACTTGGCAATTCTCAATCAAACTTCATACACAATTTCAAAATATAATTTTTCATATTGAATTTTAAATCTTTTATAATTTTCAAAATATAATTATAACATCATCGATATACTGCACGTTTCTTGTAGTGAAATATAATTTTCGAAAGACACCATAAAAATATTTAATGAAAAAATTAATATTCATTCTTCAACTTAAATGTTTGAAAATATTGCTTCATTCATTCTATATAGTTAATTTTACATGCATATTCTTTTACAAATTAGTGCATGTTTTCTCCTAAATATGCCTCTTTTCTAAAAAGTTATATCAACAAAATATTTTTCAACTTTTACTCTTTCCTAAAAAGTTTCTAACTTTAAATCAAGAGTTTTTGAAAGTCAATAAAAAAAATATCTATTTACCCATTTCACTACACCATATTTGATATTTTGCAACTTAAACACTTCAACTTATCAATTCCACTATTTTTTCTTATTAACTTTTCTGAAAAGAAAGACTTTGATTTTTCAACATTAAAATATGTAAAAACCATTTTCATAATTTACACTTCTTTGATAATGATACTAACTATTTATTAAATTTTTTCAAAATCAAATAACTACATTTCTTTTTTATTGAAAAAATTGTGCAATTGATACACTATTCTGATAATTGAGATGATATAAGTTAGGATTATTTATGGGTTTTTTTTTACTAATTATAACATATTAATTATAACATGTTTTTTTAAATTGATATTTTGATTTACAAAAAAGACGTGCAAAAAAATGAAGTATAATTGAAATAACATAAATTAAACTTTTTTATTATTTTTGTTAATTATGAAATATATATTGTGTTTTTATAAATTAAATATTTTAATTTACTAAAAAGATACAAATGGTTAGGGATTACCAAAAAACCTACTAAAGCAATGAGTATCCATGGGGTTCTTGCAATGGGGCATGTTTAATTTTAATGGGGATAGGGCAGATTTCCTATTTGTTATACCAAACAAGTACGATGCATGAGGTGCTCGCCCCACAAAACCTGCCAATACTTTATTTATATAAATTATTTAAATATATATATTAATAAAATCGTAGTACATCTTCATTTTTTTCATTTATCTTTATTGATTTTTCATTATGTATTTTTATTTTGGACTATGTTATGTTAATAGCATTTATTATTATGGATATACGTGTTTCAAATTTCAAAGCATTATTAAAATTTTTCTCATTTTCGAAATTTTTTAATAAACCTGTGAATACCCATATGGATTTAAATCATCATGGAGTACAGGGAATAGGGACCCATGATGGAGAATGAGAGACAAAATTTTAAATGGGACACGTCCCCTCTTTGGTACCCATTATCATCCCTATAAATGATTCATCATGTTGTAAAATTATCTACTTATTCTCTTTCATTATTCAATAATTTTGAATTTTGAAACATGTAAAATTTTCATAAAATAGGCTCTTTATTGTTAGTTAAAGGCCATCTACCTAAATCTTTTTCAACCTTATGAACATGCTATTCAAAATAAGATATGAAATAAAATGACATATTCATATTTTGTTCATTTACTTAGTTGCTTAACTATTAACTTATTTTCAAAATAACTTTGTATACTCAATCTTCTATAAGATATATTTAAATGAATTATTACTTATTTTTAGAAATAGTCAACAAACTATTTATTTTCGATAACAATCAAATGACTAGTCCATAATTTATAATACTAATATTCCAGACTCCAATAATAGAAAGTTTAGGGTTTAGGGTTTAGGGTTTAGTTGTTAATTTTAAAAAAAAAAACTATATTCATTACATATTATTATAATATCATTGACAATAATCAGTATTTAATAGTAGGGTTGCACTACGAATATCTATACTAATAATAATTCAAAGAACTAAAAAGTGCGGCTTTGACAAGTATCACACTTTGAGTAGTTCTTTTTTTTTTTTCCTACATTTTTAAATTTCAAAGGGACTAAATTTAAATGTTCTAATTTTTAGAAAGTGACATTATATTTAGTTTTAGCTTTAATAACTAGAGAGATAAAAAAGGAATAATTGAAAGAAATAAAACAAAAAGGATTGTTTGGATTTAACTTTATGTCTATGAAACTTTTTTAAAAAACTACAAATTAGAAAAATAAATTCAATTATTCTGCTTAAACATTGAGTGTCAAACTTTTTTTTTTCTTCAGAAAGATGGTTGTTTAAGGGATCTAAGGTATCATTTGTTTACTGTCTCTAAGAGAGAAATAAAGAGACAGTGGAGACACAAACATATTTCGTAGTGGAGACAGAAACAAGAGACAAAATAAGTTTCTGTCCCCAGGATAGAAAAACACAAAATTTATGTTCGTCCAAAATGTTGAGACAGTGGAAACTGGATATAGAGACATAAATTTTATATTTTTTCTTCTAATAATGCCCCTATATATATTTATTATTTATGTTACCGTCTCCACTGTCTTCACTATCCATGTATTGTTGTCTCAGAGACAACAAACAAATGCTACCTAAATGATTTAGTTTAGAAAGAATTATTAAAGGATACTATTTAGAAATAAAAATGTGGTTAGTTAATAATAATTTTCAACAAAAAGCCCTAGTTATCTACTTATACTAACTATTCCGACTCATTTCAAACTTAGAGTAATTTATAGCCTACAATTTTCATAATTCATTAATTATTTTTGAAAAATTATCCCCATATCTCTCTTTTATTATCACATGAATATTCTACATTAAATATTGAATTTTAAACTGTTATAAGTCTTAATTTAAATCATAATGCCCATCAATATGCCATCAAAATTATTTGAAATATAATCGATTTTGGTAGATTACAATTTTTTTGAAAAGCTATTAAAAAATGGCTTTTGGTTATGAAATGACAAAGAATTCAAATAATTAAGTGTGAATGAAATCTAAATTAAAAATTTTACTATTACACTTTCGGTCACTTTGAGTTTAGGTTTCTCTATTTTCATTTTTAGAATAAAGGAATAAATTTTTTCATGAGAAAATGAAAATGGGGTTTTTAATAAATATGTTGATTTAGTATACTTTTTAGTTAAAAATTAATAAATAAATTATATCCATAAAATTAATTACAACAATAAATTAAATATGATGGACATTTATATTATGTGATCAATAAATTAAAACAATCAATCCAAGGTCATATCAATTTAAATTGATCCATATTCTTTCAAATTTAAAACTATCTTCACACAAGTATAATTTCTAGAAATACAAGCATGAAGCAATGGTTTTATATTATCTAATTTTTAACATTTATTCACGAGTTTCATTTTCAAAAATGGTATAATCTAATTTACACTGCAAAATGTAATTTCTATTTACATCATCAAATATTAAATAAATTCTAATTACATAAATATTTGACTATTTTAACATGAAATATCAGCATATTTGGTGAATTATTGCCTGGATATTTTAATCATTACATATTTATTTTTTCCTTCTCTTATGAACTTGAAATCCACCTATTCTCCTTTACTCTGTTTGTCTTTCTCTCTCTTTTGTTTTTTTTTTATTTTTTTATTTATAACGTTTATGATTTTATTCTTTTACTACCATCATCTTCGTTCTTCTCCTTCTTCTTCTTATTTTTGCATTATTCTTCTGCCATCTTCGTTCTTCTTCTGTATTTATATATGTAATATATTATTTCATTGCAATCATTTTCATTCAATTTCATTCCTTATTTAATAGATATATATATATATATATATATTGTTTTAGGTGCAATTGAATGATTTCACTTGTCCGTATTCCTTTTAGTTTTTTCTTTTATCTTTCTAAATGTGAGTGGTTGTTATTTTCAAGTGCTATGCCGTGGCTATATACAATGAGGGGTAAGAGGACTACCATCCTTTTTATATATATATATTGTTGTGATTGTATTCAATGATGATATGTGAGCTTTTGTTGATATGAGAGCTTTCTTTTCTTCTTTTTTTTTATCATGAAAAGAATGAGTCATTTGATAAGAACTTCTCTAGAAGAAGGTGTTTTTGGTGAGGGACAATGCATCATGACATATAAGAGAACTAATAAGGTAACTAAAATAAGCATTGTGTATAACTTTCTTTTTATTCAATTATTAGAATGATAACGGCTATTCTTCAACTTTGTTTTACACTTTTCTATTATATGAAGTGATTTATTTTAAATTTCTTTTTCAAAATATTTCAAACATTTACTCTCTGTTAATTTTATTTTTTATTTTTTATTTGAGAAATACTATTTAATTTATTATTTTAATTTCTTTTTTTTGTTACATGGTTTATTATTTTCATTTTGTTATATTTATTTGAGCTTAGTTTTTGCAATTCTCTTCAATATTTTTTGTTCTTTCTATTTTCTTCTCTTTCTCTGTATTGATGCTATGATTTTTTTTTCTGTATTTTCATCTTTTTTATGGTTATTATTGATTACCATTCTTTTTTTTTTTTTTTACAAAATTATTGATTACCTTTCATAATAAACTTGATTGTTAGTTTAAATAATGTGATAGTAAAACTATACACTACATATTTAACTTTTTTTAACAAATATCAGTATGAAAGTAGATATGGTAAGGGTAATATCTATAATTAATATTATAATAATGTATATAGGTCCAAAATAAATCCAAATTCTAATCAAATAAAGTACAAATAATCTATCAACTAAAACATGGAATGTTGTGATTGATATCAATTTGATTTTATTATTTTTATTTTATATCAATTTTATGATACTATTCTTAATTGATATTACTTTAATCTTAAATAAATTTTAATTTATATCCCAAAATTTAAAAATTAATCTAATCCATTGCCATTACCTTACTCTCATATGCCAAATGAAAAAAAAAATTCCACTACCCTTAATTGACATAAACTTAATTTGATGTATTTAATTTTAGCAAGTATTCGATCTAATCAGTTATACTATGACAATAATTCAAAATTGTAATATATACTACTAAAAATTTAGATTAATTTCAGGAAAAGTTTTGCCATTTGTACATTAAGAAATTTATGCCCTATCATTTTCTCAACATTTCTATTTAAAGTAAATTTTTAAATTTTTATTTACGTTGTAATTATTAATTATTTTTTCTAATTAAACTTTCATATTTCTCTTTTATTAACACATACTTTACATTGAATATTATCCCAATTATCACTTTCACAATTTTTGACATTAAAAATATTGCAAGTCTTAAAATATCATAATTGAAATTTTTTGTAACTTATATTTAACACTAAAATGAAAGGTATTGTAACATTAAAATGTTATAATATTATTAATAAAAAAATAAAAATTTAAAAACAAAAAAATGAATTTATATATTTAAAGAAAAATAGTCACCTTTGCATAAGTATAATTTTCGGAAACCATTGAAAAAATTAATGGATCAAAACAAAAATTTCTAATTTATTCATCAACTCAAATGCTGGAAAATATTCCTTCTATTGTATATTGGAATTCATTTAGCATAATTAATTTTTACATATATATTACTTCTCAAATTGATGCATACTTTCTCTTAAATATGTCTTTTTCTTGAAAAAAAATATCAATAATCTATTTTTCAATTCTTCCTTTTTCTGAAAAATTTCTAACTTCAAGTATAGAGTTTTTGAAAATCATAAAAAAATATTTGTCTAAAGTCTCACTACACCAAGTTTTATTTTGTGCAACTTAAACATTCTAACTTATCAATTCCACAATTTTTTCATATTAAATTTTTCTAAAACAAAAAGACTTTGATTTTTCAACGTTAAAATATTTTATTAAAATTCAATTCCATTATTTACACTTTATTAATAATGATACTAATGATTTATTTTAAAAAAATTAAATAATTATATTACTTTTTTATTAAAAATAATTGTGTAATTGATGCTACTCCAATAACTGAGATGAAGTAAATTAGGATTATTTATGATCTTTTTACTAATTATAACACATTAACTATAACATATATTTTAAAATTGATATTTTAATTTACTAAAAGGATGTACAAGTAAAAAAAGTATAATTGAAACATCATAAATTAAATTTATTCATTATCTTTTATCAATGTGAAATTGTATTTTTATATTTTTTATAAATTAAATATTTTAATTTATTGAAAAGATATAAATGGTTAGGGAAAACTTGCTAAAACAAGTACTTGCAAAGATTACCTACAATGAGGGTAGGTTAAGCCTTCATGGGGACAAGGCAGAGCCTGTTTGTTAAATAGGGTAGCGATAGGGAACGAGGTCCTCACACTATGAAACCTGCCAATTTCCCATTTATATAAATGTTTTTAATATCCATGCACACACACACACACACATACATATATAAAGAAATCCTTAGCATTCCTTCAATTTTTTTTAATAATGTTTATTGAATTTGCATTACATATGTATTTTCATTTTTAATTTGAATTATGTTACATTAACATAGTATTTGTTATTATAGATATTTATGTTTCAAACTTCAAAGTATTTTTTAATTTGTTCTTTTTTTAAAAATTTTTTTTATCACAATCCGATCTAGACACATGACCGGCATGTGAGAAATTTCATTCTCACGTAAGTCTTATGACTTGTTGACTATTTCTACATGCATGCTTGATGTTCCATCAATATATTGATATTTAAAATGTTTTAAGCATCCAAATTAACCTTTGATGATTGTCTTTTGTTGGAGTTTTAAGAGTTTTAGTATGTTTTGTGGTTTGTTTAGTATATTTTAGAACTTATATTGGTTTTAGTATAATTTTTCATTTCATTTTTAAGATTAAGGGATAAGTTGCAAAATGGAGCTGGCATCGCAATGCTAGAAGTGGGCATTCCAGTGCCCGCAGGAGAGCATCATGTCCTCAGATGTTTTCTGGCATCACAACGCCTAAACCCGGCATCGCTGTCATGACCCGACCTGGATACATGACCAGCGCATGAGATGTTTCGTTCCCACATAAGTCTCGTAACTTGTTGATTATCTATAAAGCATGCTCAGTTCATAAAATCTATGAAAATTATTATATTTTCTGCAAGTCAACCCCATGTTCTCTAAAATCAAGAGAATTATCTCTAAAATCTTGTAACAAATCTTTCAAGTTTAACTCTTGAAATCGTTTATCTATTTAAATCAAAATACACTTATCTAATTGTCTAAGTTATTATATACAAAGCAAATGTGACTATAATATACCAAATGCAAATTAAAACATGCTCTAGGTCCGGGATCCTGCCTGCATCTACGCTGAAGCCCTCTAAACCCATGACCATCATGCTCTCCTCTGGAATCTAATACTGCTGGAAGGAAGATGGCTGGAAGATACCCTCAGAAACTACAGTATCTGTAAAAAAAAATGAGAAACTGTAATCACAATTCCATTCTCTTTTCTAAATAGTATTTCTAGGTATATAACTATATTATACATATAAACCAATACCAGAGTCCATTGAAATCATCACAAAAGTCTCTAACCACTTATATAACATCAATTCTACATAAAATTAGTATAACAAACATGGTCCCATGAGTTTTATGAAAAACATATTTCATGCTCTAAAATCAACCATTATAAAACATACCATGCAACAGTAACTTCAAATCATGTACAGTAATCACTAAAATCAAGCAGTAAATCATATTTTTTGTGAAAATAACTCTAATGCAGAACATAGAGATAACAAATGTGAACCCACTCACCTGGAGAGGTGAATAATGCAGAACTAGTACCAACAGCACACTAGGAGGCAGAACTAATAGCAGTATCTGATATAGAAGCAATATAATTCTAAATCAACCTCTAAAACCTCTGAATATTCAAAACCCATCTCTAGCAAGGTAGAAAACCTCTCTCCCTTGAAAAACTTAGAGAATCACCCTAATAACTAGAAGAAAACGGAGAAAATAAAGCAAAAGTAGGAGAACAACATATCTAAAAGCCGTAGGAATCAAAGATTGGAGTTAGAGTTGAGAAAAATAGAAGGAAATAAAGTTTTGGGGTGAAAATCGTGGTTTGGGGGTGAGAGCTCGGGGTTTGAAGGGTGCAAATCGATGTGTGTAGGTTCTGGACCCTGAAATAGGGGATTTTTAACATTCTATTGACTGCCTGGGTGATTATTGACCGCCCATGCAGTCCTTTACCCTACTGCTGCGCCACCTTACTCTCTATTTATCGCCTGAGCAATCATATGATCGCTAGGGCGGTTTCACTTATTTTCATTTCTTAATTTCTTAATTTTAAGTTAATGTCCTCATTTATTTAACTCTCCATTAACTTTAGAACATAAATGTAAATAAAGGAATACCCCCCATTTGGATTCAAATAAAATATTAGAAAAATTAAAATCCCAACAAATCAAAATCAAAATTTTGTGTTTTAGTTCAAGTTTTATAAAGTTGTATGCTAGAAACGGGGCATTTAAAGGTTTCAAAAAATTCACTAAAAATTACTCTTTAACTCATTTTTCTCTAAGGAACAATTACTGGGACTTTTAGTCCCTAGAATATGACTCTATTATATGGCCTTCCAAGGGCATGTAGGGTCCAGACTTGGAAAACTTCAAGACCCGAAATGACAGGTAAGGATAACTGACACCATTTTAGTTTGAAAAAATTTTCTAACTCTTTATTTAAAATTTGGGGTATTACAGTCACAATGCCCATAGGTCCACACAAATTGATGTTGTCATCTGATTTGGCATTCCAATGCCCAATCTTGGTGTCCCAACACCTGCAGCATGGACTGTTTGATATCTTCACATTTTAAATACTGAGACATGGTCTTTTTCACAGTTGTTAGGTTAGGATTAAGGAGAAACACTCTCCAACTTCATACAAGAGACAAGGAACAATTAGAGGAGGATAGATTGAGGAATCATCACTTCAAATCTTGGGTTTTCGGTGCACTCTTCTCTTTATTTGTCTAATATGTTTTCTTTTCTATCATGTATAGTTAAACATTTCTGTTGGGGTGATGATGTAACTTGTCTTGGATGATGTTATCTTTGTTTCTTTTCTTGATTCAAGTTTCTTTTTCTACATTTGAGTGATTATCGCTAGTTTCATAATTTGTTTAAAGTGGAAACTCATACCTTGATTTAGGGCTCATGTATTGGATTGGGAAATTCATATGTGTGCTAGGTCATGTGATGAATACCATTATTGATATCTATCTAGGAATAGATGATGTTGATAGTGTGGTTATTTGAGAATTTCATTTTGCCTATTGTATGCCCTTTTACTTATTGGAATTTATCTAAGGAATTAGGGAATTTCAAGAAGATAGAGGATGATTAATAAGCTAAGCAATTAGTTAATGATCAAATTGGAAATTCAACCATCAAGTGAGGAATTAGAAATTGGTTAGCTAAGAGGCTAAAGTTTCATCAAAAGAGTCAAGTGAAATATGACCCCTGACTATATTCATTTCTTGTTTTTATGTTCATACGTTTAACATTCTTTGTTATAAAAAAAATTTACAATATTCTAAATAGGAATTGAACTGGTGAACTGTTGGTTGGCAAACTCAATCCTCGTGGGATGATACTTACTTACCGTGTTTTACTACTTGAGCGATGACTACGCTAATTTCTTTTCTTTTCTTTTTTTTTTTTTGGTTCTTACATTTAATGTTCTTTGTTATAAAAAAAAATTTACAATATTCTAAATAGAAATAGAAAAGAGGGGTGAGTTTTGTTACCAAAACCCAGTGAGTGAGTCCTCACCTGAAACCCCATTTCCTGAGACATCAAAAAAAGATTGCATAAAATCATAATAGCAATAACAAATAAACAGATTTTAAAATAGTTCCATATAAATTTATACACATAATATTTAAGACAATCTTAATTACTTTGAATCATCAGAAAAAGTACTCAGAACATGATAAATACATACACATGAAACTATAATAACTGTTTGTAAATATCCACACTCTCTATGGGCACCTCACTAGTATACCTTCATAGTAGCTTGGCATACTGTCTCCATGGCTACTTAAGGAACTGCCTTCGTGGCTATTAAATATACCATGATTTACATTTCATAAGACTGCCTTGGTGGCCGTTTGGTACATTGCCTCTTTGGCAGTTAGATGTACCAAGGTTACTATGCTCTAAACATGAATCATATGTATTTCAACTTAGAAAGGATAGAATTAATAATAAACTCTTAATATTTTGAGAGCATCTGAATCCTTAAAACTTTGATAGTCTGACCATAGCATAATTGTGACTATGGAATCATGTACAAAGGATCATCCTTCGTAGACATTGTGATTTCATAAGTTCACAGAATATGTAGTCGTCAACTGCCATGAACCAAAGGATATCCAAGCTCCCAATTTTCAAACTAAAATTCCCAGATCATATCTTATGTTAATCTATCTTTCTCTGAATTTTTGCAAAGGCCCCTATCTTATGGTTCACAGCTCCAGCATACCACAATGTTCCACATTAAAATTCATACAACCATCATCATAATAGCTTTAAACAATAACAATGACAATCCAATTCTTTATAAACTCATTTTAACAACAATAGTACCATTGTGTTCCATAGAACATATAATTCATACTATTTTGAAATTATAATATCATAAACCAACAAAAGTCACAAATCTTTAAATAGTTATCTCTAAAATTAAGTAGAAAGATGGGTTTTAATGAAAATAACTATAATAACAAACATAGAGGCCATAGGTGTGAACCTACTCACTTGAAAGGAGAAATAGTGAAAAATTCACATCAACCAAACCCTGGAACATAGAAATGACACCAATATCTAGCATAGGAGCAAAAGAACTCTAAATAGGCTATCTTCACCTTATTCTTAGTGAAGGGAGCTCATGGGAGAAGCCAATGGAAATACCCTTAAGAACATGAGAAATTGAGGGAAGAAGGAAATAAAATCACTAAAATAACATACCTTAAAGCCTTAGAAGTGAACGATTGAAATTTAAATTAGAAAAAGGTGAAAGAAATGGAGTTTGGGAGCGAAAACCCTACCTTTGGGCACGAAAAATCATATTTGGGGGTAGGGGCAGAGTTGAAGATACGTCTGGAAACCCAAGAACAAGGTTTTTATTAAAATTTTGAGCACATGATTTTCTTGACTTGCTCACCAGAATGGTTTTTCTCAAATCTTGGAGCAATAATTCAAATACTAGTATGTATTAGACTGGGTTATCTCAGTATTCACTTAATATCCTTATTTATTTTAATCTCCATTAACTTTAAAACATAAATATAAACAAGAACATACCTCCATTTGAATTCAAATAAAGTATCAGAAAAATCAAAATCCCAACAAATCAAATTCCAAATTTTGGATTTTAGTTCAAACTCAGGAATTCTCATCGTTTTATAAACTTGTGGGTTAAAAATTGAGTGTTTAAAGGTTCCATAAAATTCATTAAAAATCACTCTTTAACTTACTTTTCTCTAGGGAACAATTATCGAGACTTTTGGTCCTAAGAAAATGGCTCTATCATATAGCCCTCCAAGAACGTGTTGGGTCCAGACTTAGTGAAATTCAGAACCCGGAACAACAAGTAAGGGTAATTGACACCCCTTTTAGTTCGAAAAATTTCTAACCTTTAAATTTAAAATTAGGGTATTAATTTTTTTTTTAATAAACCTGCGAATACATATAGGGATTCAAATCCCTATAGGGAATGATGAATGGGAACCCATGACAAGGAAAGGTCAGGAAGAGAGGGCCAAATTCTAAATAAGGATGAGGGACAATCGAGGACATGTCCTTTCTCCCATAGATACCCACAGCCATTCATATAAATTGTTCATGATATAGTAAAATTATTCACTTATTCTCTTTCATTATTCAACAATTTTAACTTTTGAAATGTTTTAAAATTTTAATAAAATAGGCTCTTTATTGTTTGTTAAAGATTATCTATTGAGATTTTTTCAACCTTATAAACATAATATTCAAAATAATATATAAATAGATTGACGTATTCATATTTTGATATTTTATTAAATTATTTCACTATTAAATTATTTTAAAAATAAATTTATATACCCAATTTTTTATAAAATATATTAAATAAATTATTATTTATTTTCAATAATATTCAGCAAACTATCGTTTATTATTATCCCATGCATAACTCGTATCAAATGACTAATCAATATATTTATATAAAACACAGTTTATCCAAATAAGGAAATCCAATGTGGCAATCCCTTATTCATTCACCCTTAATTTAATTTGATTATTAAAATAAATTGAATTATTTAATTAATATATATTTGATTAAAAGAAAGTCCATAGATTATCCAAATTGATCTCATTTATAAAATAATTATTGTCTAGAATTAATATAGGATTCGCATATATTAATATATGATCCGCAGATATATTTGATATTTTTTCCTACTAATATTAATTCTCTAATATTATGCTTTAGTCATATCATTCTTATAAATTTGATATAATTTCTAATTTTTATGAGCTAAAATGGGACAACTAATATCAATTATTTTATCTTTCTTATTCACAATTAATTTTTCAATCTTATTTAATACTAACTTTTAATATTATAGTCGCTTGATATGCCATATTAATATGATAACATATTTCAATTTACATCCTAAAAATTAAGATTGTCATTATTGTTATATTCCAATTTCCATTATTTTAATAGTTGAAATATGATCCAAATCTCAATTATATATATTTATAAGGAAAATGCTACGTAAGAATTCCTCCTTATCTCATTTTTCTGCCCAAAATTCTAATTACTTTCATTTATCATTTTATTTTATTTTTTATATTCTTGATTATTTATTTTAAAGAAAAGTAATATATGATTCAAATCTCAATTAATATATGATTTTATTCTTAATTTATATATGACTGAAAGTAAGATCCTTGCAATATAAATTGATTCGATTTACAATATAAGAATAAAAAATATATTTTGGTTGCTTTTATTCTTAATTTTAATTGTACTTATTATTTCCATTTTTACGATTTACGATATATGAATATCACATTTCACATTTTAATTTTGATTTCAATATTTAAACTTAATACATATAAAAGCTAAAACATAAAACTAACATAAAATTAATCTCACCACATTTTTTTATTATTTATTTTAAGGAAAATTAATATCTAATTCAAATCTCAATTAATATATGATCTTAATATATCAGTGGTTAAAAAACATCTTTCTATTTTTTTTCATTTTAATTCTTAAATGCTTATCTATCTATATTATTAATTTTTAATAATTATCATATTAATTAATATTATTACCTTTTTCAATTTAATTATAATTGATTTGATGCACTTAATTTTTTTTATAGATTTAGTGTGCTTAATTTTAGCATATATACATATTTGATCATTGCATATAAATTGTAGCATAGTTAATATTTCTTTTGCACATCCTATCTACACATGCATATTTGTATTATTTCCTTTGTTTTTTCTCCTTTCTTTATGGTTTTTCCTATTGATTTAATGTTTTGATTTATTTTTGTTTCTTTCACGTTTAAGTGATGTGTACCAAGTTGTTTGGAGCCATTTAGTGAAACCATTGTGGTATATTCATCGATCATCTATTTTGATTTTTGATTTTTACTTTTTATATAGTTATTATATATATATATATATATATATAATTCAATTCAATAGAATCAAATTTAGAATAATCTGTCAATAATTTTTTTTTCTTCAACTTTGCCTCTTTCCTTTTACCTTAGTATTAAGACTCTCCAATTATATTGTTGGTAATTTTCTTCAAAATATTTTTCTTTTATTTGATTTGAATCTTATTGTTCTTCGTTCATCATGTTTTTATTTTGTTTTCTTTTTTAATATTTTAATTTATATAGCTCCCATAGCTTCAAATGATTTTGATTTTTGGATTAATTGTTTCTTTCAAAATATTTTTTCCTGAATTTATTCATTTTTACTTTTGATGTATTCTTTCTTAGTATTTACTACTATATTGATTTGAGTTTGAAATTAATCAGTGATAGTATGTTGTTTTAAATAAGTTTTAAAAATTACATTATTGAAATTTAATATCATTTAAAATTATATCATATTTTCATTTTTAAACATTTTCTTAATATTATATTTGTCTTTTAATATTACCACACTAATTATTTTAAATGATTCTTAATTTTCAATATTATACTCTTTTTTTACAAAATTAGAATATCATATCCACATTTCAAATTAAAAATTCAAACCATTTCTTTATAATCTTATATGCTAGGTTGATGTAATAATGAAATTAGTTGTTAATATTACTTTAATTCTAAATTATTTTTTTATTTGATTTTAAAATAATCAAATCAATTAAACAATTATCTATTTTTAATTATAATTTCAACTATTTTAATTAAATCTTCACTTATTCTTTTAATTGTCATATCGATCAGTAATTTATAAATTTATAAATATTCACATTAAATATTAATTTTTTTCATTTTACTCAAATAATTCTTAATTATTAAATCATATCCGTCTTTTACAATATTAGAAAATCATATCTCCATTAATTATATTTTTTCATATTAATTTAATTCTTAAATATTTTTCTTTCTCTTGACTTTGAATAAATGATTTCTAATAAGTACTATGTAAACTAAAGATATTTTATATGTATCTCATATCCTAAATCTCAAACTCGATATCAATTTCAATCTTCAAATTTAATACGTAATTTAATTTTTAAACAAAAAATTATTGATATTTGCATCCATGTCAATTTGTTATTATCATGTTATTTGATACTGATGTTTTGATATTATTCTTAATTGATATCATTTTAATCTAATATTGATTCTAATATCATGTTTGAGAGATTTAATTACAAATGAGAATTCCTTTCAATCAATTACAAATGGTAAATGTTATAGAGTAAAATATTTTTATCATAAACACAAAAATAATTCATTTGCTTAGTATACAAAACATATATATTAATCTTAGCATCAATTGAAATTAAATATACATACAATTTCACTAATTTTATCATTTTTTAATAACAAAATATAATGAAATTTTTTTCCTAACTCAAACAATCTGTAATACAAGTAGTGATGAATATATCTTTTATGGGTAATGAAAACATATGAATTGCACATGTAACAATTAGTGTACCATATATATACCAAATTCATATATTACATGAGTGCTAACAAAAATATACATTACATGGGTAATAATTTAGTTACAACCTAATTAATATTGATTTATGCTAAATTAAAATTAGTCCCAAGTTACAAAAAAAATAAAAACATAAAATTTTGGTTGATTATTTATCTTAAAAATAAAACATATTTATCCTAGAAAAAAGGCCATGATAAATTATATTGATAATAAATTATAAAAAATTAATATATTATAATTCAATTCAATTTTATAATATATCTTTAATAAAAAAATTTTAAAATTTATAAATATAAAATCCCATGCATCACACAGGTAAAACACTAGTGTATAATATTTAAAAACCATTTCAAAGATGAAACAATAAGGAAACTTTACAGGTGGCGTAATCACATTAATTGCACAATAAATGCATTTGTTTAAAATAAAAATATAAGTTTATAAATGAAACATAAAAGGAATTAAATGCACTTTATTATATTGTGTTAACATGATATAAACTCATAAAATCGGTTTCTTAATTTAACATAGATGAGTTTCAATTTGATTTAAATAATTTGTGTTCATGATAAACCATTAAATTATATTTATTTTTTATGTATTTAATTTAGATCAAATTCAAATATAATGCACATGCATAAAATTAAATTTATACAGTCTATACTACAATTAATACAGAAGAAATGTACCAAAAAAGAGGATATACAAAAAAAGAAGAAAAAACATAGAAAGTTTCATACGTCTCGCAATTAAATGGATTTTAGATTTGATGCATTCATTTGCAAAATAAAAGACCAATAAAAATATGTTAAAAATGGATAAAAATATTAATGTATTCAATTATTGAAAAAAAAAAAGTCACCTTCATAAAAGCATAATTTTGAGAAACCATCACAAAAATAATGAATTAAATCAAAATTTTTAACTTCATTTTCAAATTTAAATTTTGTGGAGTTTCTTGTATTTATTACTTACAAAAATGATTCATTTTATTTAATTTTATCGTTTAAAATTTTCTTTAAAAAAGTGGCATTTAAAAAGTAATAATTATTTAGATTTTCAGTGAATATTCTTTTTTCAAATAAATGCATATCCTTTCCCAATCTACTCTAATAAATAATAATCACTATTTCTGAAACAAAAATTTTTTTTCATGAATTTATATTTCAATTCAGCATCTTCCATGAAGAGATCTACGTTACATATTGTACTTTAGAAATAAAAAGAATTTCTCTATATTGCTTGAAAAAAATTTATACAAAAAGAAATGAGTTAATGTTTATTTTAGTCTACTTTATAATTGTGAGTCATTTTAGTCCATAATTTTTAAAATAAGTCAATTTAGTTCCCAACATTACAAAACGTGAGTCATTTTTGTTTCTCAACTCACTTTCATTTAATATTCTATCAATTGAACGATGCTAGATAATCTTAAATGTATCTTGACATACCTTATGTCATAATAGAATTTAAAATAACTTATTTTGGTATCTAAACTTACACAAAATGAGTCATTTAAATTTCCATTTCAAATAATAAAATAACTTATTTTGTGCGATGTTAGATATCAAAATGAGTTATTTTAAAATTTATTCTACTTTAAAAGATAAATGGTATGTTAAGGTATCACTTAAAATTAACTATCATTTACTTGATGAAATGTTAAATAAAAGTGAATTGATGGACTAACATAACTCACATTTTCCAATACCATGGACTAATTTGACTCATTTTAAAAGTTTGGGACTAAAATGACCCACAAATGTAAAATGAGTGATTAAAATGAGTATTAACTCGAGAAATTCTTAGGAGTTCTGAAAGTTACGTTAGCGAATGCATTTATTTGTTTCACTTAATAAATGATATATTATCTATTGCATTAAATATATAAGAAAAATGAGAGATAAAAATAATTCACAAAACTATAACATGACAAATGCATTCTATTTATGAAAATAGATACAAATTGAATTTTGACCCAAAAAAAATAGATATACAATATTTCTTTTACAACAAGTTTACACCTTTACACAAAACAAGTGTGGGATCCGCCAAAGTGCTTTGTCCACACATGTCTTTATACTATAAAGGTGTAAACTTATTGTAAATAAATATTGTACACCTAACGTTTCTGAATTCGGTCCCAAATCTTGTGGCACCATTGTCATAAATTTTAAAAGATTTACTATATCTTAGACATTATTATCAAAAGAAATTCCTAAATTTTCTCATCTTCTTCGTTGCGATATAGTTCTTCAGTCAGTCATGGCCAAATCCATGTATGTATGCTACCATTAGCTGAGACTGTATAATGCTTTTTGACTTGTACCCCAAATGAGAAATCTCCATCTCTTCACTAACCCTTTAGCATTGCAAAAGAGTTGGTTGTTCTCAAAGAACTTGAGGTATGTTTGGTTGGAATAAAATGGGGATTCAAACACCAAAAAAAATAGAATAAAAAAAGAAAATTGGGTATTCAAATCCCTGAAGTTTTATGCTGTGGGAAATCCAGCTATATCACCAATTAACACCAACTACTGCTTATAGGCTCACAAAACACCAAATCATAACCATCAAAGGAACAAGGCGGTGCTTGTTGACTAATAAAGCACCAAACCAAAGAACATTAGCACAAAATATCACAGCCGTAATCAATTCTAATTCTAATTCTTTGATTGGAGACATGGGGGTAGTTACGAAGGGGTGGTGGTGATTTGCGAAAAGGCGTAAGTGTGATATTAACATTAGGTTGAGTCAAGCGTTGGTAGTATCGGATTTTGTAAATCTTTTCAAATGTACGACATAAAAAATAAGACCGATATGGCAAGTTTTGAATTGTTGGCATCCTCACCCAATCTGTTACTCATGCTACTCCTAAGGGATCTTAACAACTCTAGCATTATTCTTGTATCTGGTGTTCTGCTAAGATTCTTGAACTGAACATTTGAATTTCAAATATTTTGTAAACAATATATATTCTTGTACATGTAACTATTCAGTTTAATATAATGCAATACACTACAATTCATTCTGAGCCTTTACATGGTATCAGAGAGCCCTCTAGCCTAACTGCTTTATCGATCCTTTCATGGCTACTCACACGACTACCACTCCTTCCTCATCAATAGTTGAACTCAATACTGCCTATAACCTTCCTATCAAGCTCAATGCAAACAATTTCTCTACCTGGTACAAACAAATTGAACTTCTTCTTTCGGCCAATAAACTTCTTGGTTACCTTACAGGTACTACTACATGTCCTCCTGCCAAGACCCAAGATTGGATCTGGCGATGCTGCCACTGACAACCCAGCCTTCGATCTTTGGATGCGCCAAGACAACTACATCTTTCTTACGCTCTTCGGCTCCTGCAATCCTGAAGCTCAGATTGTCATGTCCTCTACCACCACTTCTACTGATGCACTATCGCAACTGTCCAAGGCATTTGCCAATCAGTCCCGATCTCGGATCATGACACTAAAAGAACAACTTGCCTCCATTCGCAAAGGAGACTCATCAATTGCTGATTATTTGCGCTCCATTCATCACATTGCAGATAATCTTGCTCTTATTGGTCATCCAGTTGCTGATATTGATCTCGTGATTGCCACTCTTAATGGTCTAGGACCTACGTTTCATGAATTCAGTGCTTCAATTCGCATTCGAGACTCTCCTTTAGTCTTTGATGAATTATATGATAAATTGGTTGACTATGAAGTTTTTCTTCAACGTGAAGAACGTCATCATCATTCTCTTCTAATTACTGCAAACTTTACATCTTGCCATTCATCCCAGGGCCAAAACCAACATCCAACATCCACGTCAGGTACTTCCTCTAATAGTCAACCCGGCTCTAATTGACGTGGTCCCTCCTCCTCCGTTCTCATTTGTCAAATATGCGAACGTCGAGGACACATAGCCAAAAATTGCTATCAATTTCGTGGTTATCCTCCTAATCATCCTCGACATCAAGCTAATGTTGCTCAAAAGGATCCTATTTTGGACTTCCCTTGGTTATTTGACTCTGGCGCTTCTCATCATGTCACACATGATATGGCTAATCTTTCTCTCACTTCTGATTACAGTGGTAATGATCAGTTAGTTGTTGCCAATGGTAAGGGACTTCCAATTACTCATAGTGGTTCCACCTTTATTCCTACCAAAGCTTCACCTCTTCATTTACAAGATGTTTTACATGTTCCTAGTGTTTCTCAGAATTTAATTTTTGTTGCCAAGCTATGCCAAACTAATTTGGTTTCCATTGAATTTTTTCCATGGCATTTTCAGGTCAAGGACTTGACCACGGGGACAATTCTGCTGTGCGGAAGGAATGAGAATGATGTCTACCTAATTCCATTTAGTTCTCTTCAACCACAAGTCCACCATGTTCACAGTCAGACCTCCCTAATCACCTGGCACAATCGGTTGGGTCACCCAGCATCTCGCTTCCTTCATCATGCACTCAAGAATAATAAAATTTCATTTAAGTCTTCTTCTATTCAGTGTCTAGATTGTCTTTCCAATAAGAGCCATAAGGTGTTTTTCTCTAAGTCTACATTATCTAGCAATTCTCCTCTTCAAATAATTTACTCTGATGGGTCCTGCCCAAATTCCTTCAATTAATGGAAAAGTCTATTATGTTATCTTTATTGATCATTTCTCCAAATATGTGTGGCTTTATCCCATTCAACACAAATCTAATGTTGCTCAAATTTTTCCAATTTTTAAATCATTGGTTGAAAATCAATTAAACTCTAAAATTAAAACTTTTTTTTTTCTTATAATGGTGGTGAATATATTAAATTAAGACCTTTTCTCCAGTCCCATGGTATTTTTCATCTCACAACTCCTCCATATACCCCTGAACACAATGACCTTTCTGAACGCAAGCATCGTCATTTAATTGAAACTACTCGCTGTCTTCTTCACCAAGCCTCTCTTCCTCTTAAATTCTGGTCTCATGCTTTTCAAATTGCTGCCTATCTCATCAACCGCATGCCCACACCTAGTCTCAATATGAAATCTCCTCTTGAAATTCTTTTTCATCAAATCCCAAATTATTCCAAGTTGAGAACATTTGGTTGTCTTTGTTTTCCCTAGCTAACTCCATATACTACAAACAAAATTCTTCCCAAATCCCAACCGTGCATTTTCTTAGGCTATTGTCCCACTCAAAGTGGTTATTATTGCCTTAACCTTGCTACAAACAAAATTTACACATCCCACCACGTCCATTTCATTGAAACCATTTTTCCTTCCTCCTCTCACGTGTCCAATCCTCTAATCCATAACAATATTCCCTCTGATTCCTCAAATCTCTCTTCTAAATCAATTCCTTTAATTATCTCTCACCATCCACCCTTGCCTAACTCCACACCCGCATCCCACTCAAACACACACACTCAAATTTCCACTTCCTTTTCCACTGAAACTAACTCATCCATCCTCACTCCACTGTCCAACATGTCACACTCCCATGTGTCACCAACCAAGTCAAACACACCTAACTCAAACACGTCCCCTTCACCTCATGCTCCCACTAACTCACATATACCACCAACCAATTCACATACATCCCAAACCGACATGTTCTCTTCCTCTCAAGTAGCATCGTTGCAATCGGTCTCTCCTGACCCTATCGTGTGCACTCATCCAATGGTAACCTGTTCCAGGAATGGTATTTTCAAGCCCAAAAAGATCAATTTGGCATCTAAATTCCCTTTACCAGATCCAGTTGAACCCACTTGTTTTACTCAAGCCATCAAATCTTCTGAATGGAGGGAAGCTATGTCTGTAGAATTCAGTGCTCTTCTTACTAATGGCACGTGGACTCTTGTGCCTAAACAACCACACTTCAATGTTATTGGCAACAAGTGGGTATTTCATATTAAACGCAAAACCGATGGTTCTATTGCCCGATTCAAGGCTAGATTGGTGGCTAAGGGGTTTCATCAACATCCAGGTATTGATTACAATGAAACTTACAGCCCTGTTATTAAACCTCAAACCATTAAGTTGGTTTTTTGCATTGATATTTCTCATGGCTGGCCCCTATGTCAAATGGATGTTAACAATGCCTTTCTTCATGGCACCATTACGGAAGATATTTATATGTCTCAACCTTTGGGCTTTGTTCATTCACAATATCCTGATCATGTTTGCAAGCTCAACAAAGCATTGTATGGGCTAAAGCAAGCACCACGTGCGTGGTATCATGCATTAAAGTCATTTCTCTTAGATTATGGCTTTATCAATGCACAGCAGACACTTCCCTTTTTGTTTATCATAAGGGTGATAATTTGGCTTATTTTCTTATCTATGTTGATGACTTGTTGCTTACTGGGAACAATGATATTTTTCTAAGAAATTTCAAGACATCAATGGCATCACAGTTCTCTCCAAAGGATCTTGGAGCACCACATCATTTTCTAGGAATGGAAATTGTTCCTACTCCTGATGGTTTATTCTTAACACAGCATCATTATCTACGGGATCTTCTTCACTCTGCCAATAAGCATGATGCAAAGCCTATATCAACTCCTCTATCCACTTCGTGTGATCTCACACCCACTTCTAATGCTCCTTTATGCAATGCAGCAAAGTTTCGTTGTCTCATTGGTTCTCTCCAATACCTTTCTCTCACCAGGCCTGATGTATCCTTCCCAGTAAATAAACTTTCACAATACTTGAAGGCCCTTACTGAGGTTCACATGCAGGCTTTGAAAAGACTCTTACGATATCTCAAGGGAACCATTGCCCATGGCTTACACCTGTCCTGGTCCAATGATCTCTCGCTTTCAACATACTGTGACTCTGATTGGGCAGGTGATACTTTTGACAAGAAGTCTACTGGTGCATATCTCATTTACATGGGCCCTAATGCTATCTCATGGTCATCAAAGAAACAACCCACCATAGCTAAATCATCTACTGAAGCCGATTATCATACCATTGCAACAACAACCACTGAACTCCTTTGGCTTCTAGAGCTTCGCAAAGAACTATGTTTACCCCTACTTCAACCCCTCTATCTTTTCTCAAACAATATCGGTGCCACCTATCTCTGTGCCAACCCAGTGTTCCATACTAAGATGAAGCATCTTGCCATTGATTATCATTTTGTTCATGATCTAGTTGCGGCTAAGGAGCTTAATGTCTCTCATGTTCCCACCAGTCATCAACTAGCAGATCTGCTCACTAAACCTCTTTCATCCTCACAACATCTTTCTCTTATAGCCAAGATTGGTGTTCGTTGTCCCTCCACCATCTTGCGAGGGCGTGTTGGCATTCTCACCCAATCTGTTACTCATGCTACTCCTAAGGGATCTTAACAACTCTAGCATTATTCTTGTATCTGGTGTTCTGCTAAGATTCTTGAACTGAACATTTGAATTTCAAATATTTTGTAAACAATATATATTCTTGTACATGTAACTATTCAGTTTAATGCAATACACTACAATTCATTCTGAGCCTTTACATGAATGGTACCATAGGGTTTGGGACAAGGTTACTAGTCAGACGATTTTGATTCGGCGGGCATGAAAATCAAAGACAAATGATAATGGAAAAATCGAAGGATTAGTAATCTATTCCTCTTTAAATAATTATCCAATTCTAAATACTTGCTAAAATTAAGAAACTAATTATAAAAATATCAATATTAAAAAAAGTTAAGAATAATTTGTTGAATTATTGAATTATTATTGTGTATTTTCAAAATTCCAACTTTCTCTCTCCTCATCCATTAATAATATTTGATAACTCAATAGTATTTAATAGAGATATTATTGAAAAGAAATAACTAACAGTATTTAATTTTTTTTAAATGGACAATTATTCCTAAATAATTTTTTTTTTTTGAAATGTACAATTAATCAAGGACGGAGAAAGTATTTTGCTAGCCGAACCAAATATACGGAAAAAAAAAATATTATCCCCATTCTCTAATAAGTGTCTACCTTCACTTCATGATTGCATGAACATGAAGTTAGATAAATTTAAGTATATTTTACACCATTATCCTTATTACCTACTTCAACATACTTTCTTTCATATTCGATCTAACTACTAACTCTCTCTATCATAAGTGTATCTAGGAAGAAAGTAATCAAAATTATCTAGAATTCCTAAAAGGACAGACAATAATAGAAAAATAAAATTTTGTAGATAGATATTTATCATAGAATGGAGGGAATATGTGTGTGTGTGTGTGTGTGTGTGTGTGTGTGGAGGCATTTCACATGAGAGCGGTGGTTTATTATAAGAGTGAGAGGAGCAAATCTAGGCTGTATAACCATACATGGATGGTTAGGATTGAAAGTTGATTAATAGTAATTAATGCTCACATGCTCATTTAAAAAAAATCGCATGATTTTATGTTTTAATTTTGACCATTTATGTAAGATCCAATTATCAAAATTAACTCATCTTACTCTTATAATAAATCACTTTTTTCACATGATACGTTTCCTATATATATATATATATATATATATATATATATATATATACACACACTAGTTATTTGACCCGTGCATGAGATGATAATATAGTTTGTTGTCATTACTAATAATAAATAATAATTTATTTAAATATATCTTATAGAAAATTTAGTATATAAATTTATTTTTAAAATAAGTTAATAGTTAAATAATTAAATAAATGAACAAAATATGAATGCGTCATTCTATTTTATATATTATTTTGAATATCATGTTTATAAAATTGAAAAAAGCTCAGTAAATAACCTTTATTTAACTAACAATAAATACCTTATTTTATGAAAATTTTACACATTTTAAAAGTTAAAATTGTTGAATAATAAAAAAGAGTAAGTAGATAATTTTACTACATTATGAATCATTTATATAGATGACAATGGGTATTCATGAAAGGGGACATGTCCCTTATTGTCCCCTGTCTCTGTTTAGAATTTGGCCTCTCATCCTGATCACCATCCCCATCATGGGTTCCTATTCTTCATTTCCTATTCCCCACAAGGATTTGAATCCAAAAAGAGAACCATTTTAAAATTACTTTGAAGTTTGAAATATAAATACCCATAATAATAAATATTATACTAATGTAGCATAATTCAAATTAAAAATAAAAATACATATATGGTGCAAATTCTATAAAGATAATTAAAAAAAATGAGGTGTGCTAAGGTTTTCTTAACACACACACACACACACAAAGCCTCGTGATCAACACATGAGGAATCTCATCCCTACGCAAGCCTCGTGACTTGTGTAATGCTCTATATGCATATTTAAATAGGAAAATACATTTAAAATAGAATTTCATTTTCTACATAAAAATCACTTGTTTTTTCTGAAATCAAGATATTTATAACTGAAATCTCGTAATCAATATCTAAAGTCTAAAATCGTAGCATCATCCATACACAAGATATAAATATATATTAAACAGCTCTTATCTCATATATATGTTCAAAAAATGACCAAACCCTTTAAATACAAACCATAATACAATCAAATATGTAAAATGCAAAATAATCTCTACATGAATCAGGACTCCTACTTGCAATGACACTGACGCACTCTAAACTGAATCAAGAATGCTTCACTCAAATGAAGCTCACCAACTGAATCTCTATTACTGCTAGGAAGTAGGAGGCTAGGAAGAATCCATAGCAGCAGCTGTATGTGTAAATAGGAGAAAAGGAGAAGGTGAGTTTTTATTCAAAAACTTAGTGAATGAATCCCCACCTGCAACCCCCTTTATGGGACACTAGAGAAACCATGCAATATATCCAAATGACATTAATAGTATAAAGCTTTAAAACATTTCATATAATATATATATATATATATATATATATATATATATATATATATATATATATATATATATATATATATATAACCAAATCATTGGTTGCCTTTACAATCAACAACAGTACTGAACTAGAGAAACATGAATCTCTACTCTATATTTCTTTAAGAATCGAAATGTGATGCTCTATGATCTATCAGGGATCTAACGTGGATACCTAAATAGGTTCCATTTTCTGCTCTATGAGATTGTCCTTTTGACAACTTGGTACCAAGGTTAACGATCATTCAGCCATTAACTCACTGTTTGTTTCTCTATAGCTAATGTATAGCATCAAATAGAAAATTGAATCCTTTCTCTATATTCCACAATGGCTTCTACCCTAGGGTTCAAAACTTTCTCACATAACAGTATCCAGTGTATCAGTATTCATAAAATCAACATAACTGCTCTCAATATTCATGACTCATAAATCAAATATTCATAATCTCATTTCAACAATAGTAATCCCATGGTTTAGTCAAAATCATGTTCATGCTTTCTTCAAAACAACATTTCCAAAATCATACAATTTAATAGAAGTATCAAATCTCTTTATAGTAGTCACTAAAACCATGCATAAAGCAATTTTTTCATGAAAATAATTCTAATACTCAACATAGAGGTCACAGATGTGAACTCACTCATCCAGAGTGGTAGAATAAACAAAATTGGCACCGACAGGACCTTGGGAGGCAGAAATGGTACCGCTATCTGCCAATAAAGTAACAAAACTCTAGATCAATCTCAAAATAACTCTATTCTAACCCCATCAATGGTGGAAGAACACTATGACATAATAACAAGAAGGAACCCAAGATCTAACCCCACAAACAAGAGAAGGATAGAGGAAACAAGAAGGAAAACTAGTAGAATCTCTTACCTTTAATCCTTAGAAGTGAAAGATTGGAGTTATATTAATGAAAATAGAGTGGAAGAGGGCTAGAATGGTGTAGGGAGATGAGGGTTTGCATTTTAGAGGGGTGGGAGTCGTATTTTGTGGTCTGAACCCCAAAATAAGGATTTTTATTGAAATTTTAACCGCTACGGCGCTCACCAAAGAGCTTAAAAATCTCCACCCGCATTATCTTACTGTACCTAGACCACTGCAACACTCAATCATTGAGTGCTACAATGCTCTCCAGAATGGTTTTCTCACTTATTTACATTTCTTAATTTTAAGTTAATATCCTTATTTAGGGTTTAGGGTTATCCTAAATCCTAAACTCTCGATTAACTTTAAAACATAAATGTAAATAAGAAAATACCCCCATTTGGATTCAAATAAAATATCAGAAAAATCAAAATCCCAACAAATCGAAATCCAAAATGAGTTTTAGTTCAAATCCGGGAATTCTTACAATTTTATAAAATTTTGGGCTAAAAACGAAACATTTAAAGGTTTCCTAAAATTCATTAAAAATCATCTTTTAACTTATTTTCCTCTTAGGATATAATACCCCAAATTTTAAATAGAAGGATTAGGAAAAAAATTGAACTAAAAATAAGTTAAAGTGTGTTTTTATTTGTGAATTTTATGAAATTTTAAACCATTCTGGTGAGCGCTGCAGCAGTTAAGTGAACAATATGGCGGTTTAGGGGCAAATTTTATGCAACAGAACATTTAAAATCCCTTGTTCGGGGTCCAGAACATTCACAATTGCCAAAACTCAACCCCTCCACCCCAAAACGCCAGAAATCTCATTCCCTAACTTCTCTTCACCCTCCCAATCCCATTTTCTTCCATTTCTTGCAATTCTAACTCCAATCTTTCATCCTTAAGCTTTAAGGTATGTTATTCTCTTGATTTTTCTCTCTTTTCTCTATCTCCTCCTTGTTATTGGGGTGATTCTCCATGCTTCTCCAAGGAGAGAAGTTTCCTAGTATGTTAGAGATAGATTCTTAGATATTTAGAGGTTAATTTGGAATTCTATTGCCGCTATGTTAGATATTACTGTCATTTCTCCTCCTACGAGCCCTGTTGGTGCTATGTTTGTGCATCTTACCCCTTTTCGTGAATGGGTTCACACTTGTGATCTCTATGTTTTGTATTAGAGTAATTTTCATGAAACTATGGTTTAAAGTATGATTCTTTAGAGATTATGGTGCAAGGTTTTGAGATTTCTGCTGAAATATGAAACTGTGGTTTTAAAATAGTATGAACTATATTTTAGAAAACTCATGGGACCAGTGTTGATATATGATTCTGTTTAGAATTGTTTTTAATTGTGATTATTAGAAATTTATAATTGTTGAAATGCTTATTTTATGTTGAACATGGATTATACAAGTGATTGTTAGAGAACTATGAGCTCTTGAGAAATGTTATTATGATTTCAGAATTTACAAGCTTATGAAAGGATGATATTAAGAATTGATTATGTTAAACTGGATTCTGGACATGGTTTGTGTATATAAGATAGCTATAAACTTAGAAGTGCTATTTAGAGAGGATGATGGAATTTTGATTGTGATCCTGGTTGTTTGGAATCTGATATTGAGTTGTATAGACTATGAAAAACTTAGAGATTGAGATATGCTTTAGGCAATTAAAGAAAAATGATTTTTTGTAGAGCTTGAATCTTCATGAGATTCAGAACAGTTGACGGCTACATATTCTGTGAGCTGTTGGAATTACAAATGTCTACAAAGGGTGATCCCTTGGACATGATTCCAAAGCCATAATTATGCTAAGGTCAGACTGTTAGAATCAGATAGATTCACAGTTCGTAAAACAGGAACGATGTATTTCCCCCATCAGAGTTGGTCTAGGGGAAAAGCAAAGCCTTAAGGGCACAAGGCCCATAGAGAACAATATCTGTAGTGTGCTCAGAGTATGTACCACCCTGCAAGACACATTTTGAACCTAAACATTCTAGAGCATGAATCCTCACATGACTCCCAATAGCTGGCAGCTACATATCCTGTGGATTGAAACCATAATGTCCATTGCTAATGATGGCTTGGACAGGATTTCATTACCAGCTATGCTAAGGTCAACCTATTAGAGTTAGAGAGATTCAAGGCTCTTAGAAGGTTTAGAGACTTTGCAAATTATTCAGAGAAACCATGAAAGGCCCATGAGGGGCAATTTACCCAGAAAAACTATGAAACTTAGTCCACGAGGGACACAACTTATGAGAAACTATGAAACTGTGTGAAACCATGAAACTTAGTCCACGAGGGACAATTTATTTAGAGAAAACCACGAAACCACGGGAAACCATTGAACTTTGTCCATGAGGGATGTTATTCACAAGAAACTGAGCACTCACAAAACAGAACAGAGATAGAGAACAAAATGAAACAGAGATAAAGACTATTGTTCTTTTAGTAGTGATTACATGATAAGCCAAAATGGTTTCAGATATGAAAATGAATTAAGGAAATTGTTTTGAGTTCGGAAAATGATTACTGGTATGTATATATATACATATGCATATGTTTATTTGATTATGTAAATCTTTGAATGCTATTAATAATTATGATTTCATGCATTGTTCCTTTGATGTCCCATGAAGGGGGATTATGGGTGGGGATTCACTCACTGAGTTTTGGTTATAAAACTCACCTCATTGTTTTATTTCTTTTTTACAGATAAAGTAGTTACTGCAGTCTCTTCTCAGCCTTTTTACCCGTAGTAGCATTAGAGTATCAGTTGGCAAGCTTCACATAGGTGAAGCCCTTATGTATAGAGTAGTGTGCTCCAATGTAGATGCAGGCAGGATCTCGGACTATAGTGCATGATTTGTAGTTTGCATATATAATGTTTTGCTAGATTGTATTATAAGACTTTACCATAGAGAATATGTATATTATAGACTTTTATGGTACTTGTTGGTATTATGAAAATAGACTTCAAAGCAGAGAATATGAGACTACAGTTTAAAAGAATACTAGTTATATGTTTTAAAGGCAAGGAATTTGTATGTGGAAAAGATTTTATGATTAAATCATTTTGGAATATGCTATCCATATATAGGAATCTAGGTCACGAGGTTTATGTGGGATAGAATTTCTCACGTGCCTAAATCGGGTCGTGACATAGGAACAATTACCAAGACTTTTGATCCCGAAAATGTGGTTCTATCATATAGCCCTTCAAGGACATGTAGGATCTCAGACTTAGTGAAATTCAGGACCCAGACTTATCTAAGAACATGTGTACTGCTCTGCTCTAAGATTTCCTAGGTAACACTATACCTAGGGTATTATAGTGTGTCTGTGTGTGGACATTTAAATCATTTTTATAAATAAGGAATCCGTGGGTTTCAGAGAGCGAGGACCTCATTCCCCATCCATCTCCAGTTTAACAAATAAGGACTTTACCCCGTCCCCATGAAGACTTAAGATGTCCTCATTGCAGGTAATTTCCACAAGTGCCTACTTTAGCTAGATTTTTTTTATCATCCCTAACTATTTACATATTTTTTTATCAAATAATGAATAAATTTAATTTGTGTGATTTTAATTACACCTCATTTCCTTGTACCTCCTTTTAGTAAATTAAAATATCAATTTTAAAATATATGTTATAATTAATGTGTTATAATTAGTAAAAAAAATAATCCTAGTTTACTTCATCTCACTTATCGGAGTAGTATTAATTACACAATTATTTTCAATAAAAAGTAATGTAATTATTTAATTTTAAAAAATTAATAAATAATTAGTATCATCATCAAAAAAGTATAAATTATGGAATTGAATTTTAATAATATATTTTAATGTTGAAAAATCAAAGTGTTTTACTCAAAAAAATAATATGAAAAAAATTGTAGAATTGATAATTAAGTTACAAAAAATCAAATATAGTATAATGAGATGGGTAAATAGATATTTTTTTTTTTAATAATTTTTAAAAGCTCTAGATTTGAAGTTATAAACTTTTCGAAAAAGAGGAAGAATTGAAAAATAAATTGTAGGTTTTTTTTTAGAAAAGATATGGATTTAAGAGAAAGTATGCACTAATTTGGGAAGTAATATATATGTAAAAATTAATTATGCTAAGTGAATCCCAATATATAATAGAAGGTATATTTTTCAACATTTGAGTTGATGAATGAATTTGAAATTTTTGGTTTGATTCATCAACTTTTATGGTAGTGTTAAAAAATTATATTTATGCAAAGGTGACTGTTTTGTCACAACCCAATTTGGGAGGAATCTCATCTCCACGTAAGCCTCATGACTTGTGTATTGCTTTATATGCATATTTAACTAGGAAAATTCATTTAAAGCATAATTTCATTTCCTACATACTAATAACCAATTTTTTGAAATCAAGATATATATAAATGAAGTCTCATAATCAATATCTAAAGTCTGAAATCATAGTACCATCCATTCACAAATATATATATATATATATATATATATATGTGAAACTATTGTTATCCAATTTATTCAGAAATGACCAAATCCTTTAAATACAAATCATAATACGATCAAATATGAAAAAATGTAAAATAATCTCTATATATATGAATCAGGACTCCTGCCTGCAATGACACTGGAAAACTTTAAACTAAATGAATAATGCTTCAGTCCAGTGAAGCTCACCAGCTAAATCTCTATTGCTACTAGGAAGGAGGAGGCTGGGAAGAATCCGCAGTAACTACTATATCTATAAATAGGAAAAAGGAGATAGTGATTTTTTAAACAAAAACTCAGTGAGTAAATTCCTACCGAAACCCCCTTCATGGGACATCAGAGAAATCATGCAATACATCATAATAACATTTATCGTATAAGGCTTAAATCATATCATATAACTATATGTACATAACCAAATCATTGTTTGCCTTTAAAATCAACAACAATATCTAACTAGAGAAACATGGATCGTTCTTCAAGAATCGAAATGTGCTGCTCTGTGATCCATTGGGGATCTAATGTGGACACCTAAACATGTTCCATTCCCTGTTATGCTCTGTGAGATTGCCCTTAAGAAACTTCATACCAAGGTTAACGATGATTCAACTATTAACTCCCTGTCTATTTTTCTATAGCTACTATCTACCCTAGGGTTCCAAACTTTCTCATATGACAAAATCCAATGTACCAATAATCGTAAAATCAACATAACAACTTTCAATACTCAAAAATCATAAATCAAATATTCATATTCTCATTTAAGCAATAGTGGTCCCATGGTTTTGGTCAAAGACATGTTCATGCTCTTAAATCAACAATTCAAAACATAGTAACTAGTAGTAATCTCATACCTTTGTGTAGAAATCCCTAAAATTATAATATAAGCTATATTTTCATGAAAATAGTTATAATACTCAATATAGAAGTTACATATGTGAACCCACTTACCTGGAGTGGTAGAATAAACAAGATTGACACCAATAGGACCTTGAAAGGCAGAAATGGAACCATGATCTGCCAGTAAAGAAAATTCTCTAGATCACTCTCAGAATAACTCTATTCTAGCTCCCATCAATGTGGAAGAACACTATGACAATAAAATAAGGAAGAATAGGGAAAATAGGATGCAAAACTAGTAGAATATCTTACCTTTGAGCCTTGGAAGTGAAATACTGATGTTAGATTGATGAAAATGGGTGAGAGAAAGGTGGGAGACAAAGGTTTTCATGTTTTAGGGTAGTGGGGGTTGTGTTTTATGGTCTAGGCCCCGAAATGGAGGGGGGATTTATTGAAACTTTGACCGCCTAAGCAGTGAATGACTGCTAAGGCGGTGCCTTCCCTTTTTGCCGCATCGCCTTACTCTCTGCCAACCTCTGGGGCGGTCATATGCCTGCTATGGTGATCCCTTCCTCATTTATTTTTACTCTCCATTAACTTTTAAAATATAAATGTAAATAAAGAAATACCCTCATTTGGATTCAAATAAAATATAAAATCAAAAATCAAAATCCCAACAAATCAAAGTCCAAATTTTGGGTTTTAGTTCAAATCTGAGAATTGTTATGATTTTTTAAACTACTTGTGGACTAAAAACGAAATGTTTAAAGGTTTCATAAAATTCATTAAAAATCGTCCTTTAACTCATTTTTCTCTTGGGAACAATTATCAGGATTTTTGATCCCAAAAATATGGTTCTATCATATAGCCTTCTAAGGATATATAGGATCTCAAACTTGTGAAATTCAAGGCTCGAATTTGTCTACAAACACTTGCACTGCTGTAAGCTTTTCGAGGTAACAGTATACCTAGCGTGTTACAATTTTCTTCAAATATATTAATGCATTTATTTCTTTATGCTTTTCAATTTATTTTTATTTTTTATTAATAAGATTATAAAATTTAGATGTTATAATACCTTTCATTGTAATGTCAAATATAAGTTATAAAAAATTTCAATTTTGATATTTTAAGACTTTTAATATTTTGAATATTGAAAATCGTGAAAGTGATAACTGGCATAATATTCAATGTAGGGTATGTGTTAATAGAAGAGAAATATGAAAGTACAATTAATAATTACAATGCAAATAAAACTTTAAAAATTTACTTTAAATAGAAATAATGTTGAGAAAATTGGGGGGGGGGGGCTAAAATTTCTCAATGCACACATAGTAAAACTTTTCTTGAAATGAGTCTAAATTATTAGTAGTATAGATTACAATTTTGAATCATTGCCATATCATAATTAATTAGATTGAATACTTGCTAAAATCATACGCATCAAATTAAGTTGATATCAATTAATAAGGATAGTGGCACTAGGGTAAGGTAATGACAATTAAGTATATTAGATTAATTTTTAAACTTTGGCATATAAATCAAAATTGCTATCAGATCAAATTAATATCAATTAATTAAGGATAGTATCATAAAATTGATATAAAATAAGAATAATGCATTCAAATTGATATCAATCACAACATTTTATGTTTTAGTCAATAGTTTTTTTTTTTTTTTATTTGATCAGAATTTGGATTTATTTTGGATCTATATATATTATTATTAATATTAATTATAGATATTACCCTTACCATATATATTTTCATATTGATATTTGTAAAATAAAAAATTTAAAGATATAGTATATAGCTTTTCTATCACTATATTTAAACTAACAATTAAGTTTAATATGAAAGGTAATCAACAATTTTTTTTAAAAAAAAAGAGAGAGAAAAGTAATCAATAATAGCCAAAAAAAATAAAAATACAGAAAAAAAAATATCATAGTATCAATACACGAATAGAGATTAAAAAAATAGAAAGAATAAAAAGTACTAAAGATAATTGCAAAAACTAATTAAGCTTAAATAAATATAACAAAATGGAAATAATAAAGGACATAACAAAGAAAGAAATGAAAATAATAAACTAAATATTTTCTCTCAAAGTAAATTAAAAATGAAATTAATAGTGAGTAAAAGTTTGAAATATTTTGAAAAATAAATTTAAAATAAATAACTTCATATAGCAGGAAAAAAAATGTAAAATCAAGTTTAAGAATAGTCATTATCATTCTAATAATTGTATAAAAAATAATTTATACACAATGCTTATTCTAGTTGCCTTATTAGTTCCCTTATTTGTCATGATGTATTATCTCTCTCTAAAGACACTTTATTCTAGAGGAAGCTCTTAGTCAAATGACTCCTTTGCATAAAGGGATAAAAAAAAAAATAAAAAACCCTCATCAACAAAAGCTTATATATCATCATTGAATACAATCACAACAATACAAAAAAATATGATAATCCTCTTACAACTCATTGTATATAGCCACGACATAGCAAGTGAAAATAGTAACTATTCACAGTAAGAAAGATAAAATAAAAAATTAAAAGAAATACAGAGATGTGAAGTCATTTAATAGCACCTAAAAAAACAAATATCCATTAAATAAGGAGTGAAATTGAACAGAATGATTGCAATGAAAATATATATTACGTATATAAATGTAGGAGGAGAATATAGATGACAGAAGAATAATGCAAAAGAGAAAAGAAGAAGGAGAAGAATAAAGATGACAACAGTAGCATAAAAATTGTAAATTAAAAAACAACAATAAAATACAAAAGAGACAGAAAAAAGAAAATAGAATGAAGGAGAATATGAGAGTTTAAAGTTTAAAAAAGAAGAAAAATTGAATATACAATGGTTAAAATGTCCAAGTCATAATTCACTAAATATGTTGATATCTCATATTAAAACAGTCAAATATTTATGTAATTAGCATTTATTTTATATTTAACAACGTATATAGGAATTATATTTTGTAGTGTAAATTAGATTAGATCATTTCTCGAAAAGGAAACTCTTGAATAAATGTTAAAAATCAAATCATACAAAATCATTGGTTCATGTTGTTAAATGTTGAAGGCCATATTGTCAACAAGAAAATTTTCTTTTGCAATATTTATTATTTGAAGAAAAAATTTCTCTTCCACAAGTTGGAACTGTTCAGCAGTTGTTTCCTTTCTTTTTTTCATATACCAAAAATTTAGGTGAGGCAAGTGTTTGTATCCTAGTAGGGCTAGAAAAGATAATTTGTCGCTCACATAGTGCATAGAAAGAAATATATATATATATATATATACAAGTTTTTCCTATCTTACCTTTACTCGATTTTTCAATTTGATTCTTTACCTTTTATGTTTGTCAATTTGGTCACTTACATATTTCAAATCATTTTTAATTTGGTGCCTTATCTTTTATTTTTATCAATTTAATCATTTATATTTCAAATTATTCTCAATTTGGTCCCAAATGTAAGGGACTGAATCAAAAAAATCAAGGGTCAAATTGGAAAAAATTGAAATATAAGGGATCAAGCTGAGAAAAATAAAAGCTAAAGAATCAAATTGAAAATGATTTGAAATAAAAATAACCAAATTGACAAACATGAATTAATTAGTCTCTAACATAAAACTCAAATTGATAAAATTTTTCAACGAAAATCTAACACTATTTATTATTATAAAATTAGTTACTAATTAATTAGATTTTAAATTTTAAGAACCAAAATAATTCACATAACCAATTTCAAGAAATCAATGACAGCATTGACTGAATTTGTGTATAGTTATATTACTCATCACTTGCAAGAAGATGAACTTGGACGGCTAGTGCTATCTCACTCCATAAAACGACTCAAGCACCCGAATACTAAGAGCATCTCCCATGGTAGCCTCCATATAAGTCCCATTTATGGCCCCACTTCTTACCATATTAATGTCACATAGATTGAATTAATATTTATAAAATAAAATGAGTAAGAAAATAATATTTTTAATATATAAAAGCAGAGTTGGGACGTCCCACTTAAGAGAGACTGCTTCTTCTCTCTCTCGTCCCAGTTTTTATTCTCCAATGGTTGTCCAGGAATTGGGACGGTAAAATTGCAGCATTGGAGGTGCTCTAAAGTACACGGTCACTTCTATAATTTGCTCACATCAATAATGCAATAGCTTATAGCAATCCGTGACTACTGACTATAAAAAGATCTTACGATGTTACGATAAAAACCAAAAACAAAAAGTCATTTGCCAAAAAAGTTTTCTTATTTGTTTAAAAAAAAAGTTATTTGTCACCTTATTTTGCCCACACACTGTGATAGATCCTTACTATTTTATTATTGTCGTACTATAACTTTTTAAACTCTTAAAAATTAAGAATGTTTAGTATGATGTTTCAAAAATAGAGTTGAAAATATCTTTTAATTTGTTGACTTGTCAAATATACCTCCAGTACCGTGAAATCTACCTATAATAGGAAATATGCCCCATCTTATTACGGACCTGTTTGGAAGCTGTTTTCCAAAATAGTTTTATATTTTTAAAAATAAAAAATTAGAAAATCTTGTTTGATATGCTATTTTCTTTCCCTTAAGCAATAGCCGCAATCCATCCCCACTTCCACCATTTTTGTCCCCTCTAGCTCCGTTCTGCTTCCTCCGGCACCGTTCTACTTCCTCTAGCACCGATCTGGTTCCTCCGGCATTGGTGTGGCTTCGAGCAGGACCAATTTGCATCCTCCAACTCTGATTTGCTTTCTCCGGTCCGCGTCGCGGCTTCACACAGGACTGATCTGCTTCCTCCAACTCTGATCTATTTCCTCCGATCTGCAGCCCCTTGCATAGGACCAGTCGCACATCCTCCTTGGACAGCCGCTGTAGCTGCGAAACCCCACCCTTGTTCGCCCAACAATAGCAGCCGTGAGCAGCCCTCTAGTTCCTTTTGTTTGGTGTGTTGTAGTGGTGTTGGAGAAATAGGGGAGGTTCCTTGATTTTAAAGAAGAGTATTCAAACAGATAGTTTTTGTGTTTTTCTATTAAAAAACTATTTCTAAACTTAATTTTTAAAATAGTTTTAATTCCAAACAGGCCCTACACCAACCCCACATCGAAAATTAGGAGACTTGGCCAAGATATATCAATTATAGACCATTGCTTAATCAACTTGCACGTAATTTTGTCAATGGTTTGAAAATCCAAACCACATATCACATTCATGAGACAATGTACCCGATTTTTATTTTGTTATTTACAGTTAATCTTATTTCACGCAGAAAGTTCCACACAACTTTGTGTGGCCATATCTAAGAAGCGGCACTTTACTTCCACATTCTTGGTCTGTTTGCTCTCCAATCCATGGATTTTCAAATCTTCGACTTATTAGCTCTAATATCCATTTTCCTCTTCATGATTGCAGCACTGAGATTAGGAAAGAATATCAAGAAGAGTGATACAACTCCAAGTATACCCCCAGGACCATGGAAGCTACCTATCATAGGAAATATACCCCATCTTATTACACCTGCCCCACATCGAAAATTAAGAGATTTAGCCAAAATATATGGACCCTTGATGCATCTTCAACTCGGAGAGGTCTTTGCCATAGTTGTTTCCTCACCAGAGTATGCCAAGGAAGTAATGAAAACCCACGATATCATCTTTGCATCAAGGGCTAAAGGTCAAGCTTCAGAGATATTGGCTTATGATTCCACGAACATAGTCTCTTCACCTTATGGACATTAATGGAGACAGCTGAGGAAAATTTGCACTTCGGAGCTTTTTACCCAAAAACGTGTGAATTCATTCCAGCCTACAAGAGAAGAAGAGCTCACCAATCTCATCAAAAGGATTGCTTCGGGGAAAGGGTTACCAATCAATCTCACTCAAGAAGTGCTATCATCAATATACACAATCACTTCAAGGACCGCATTTGGCAAGAAATGCAAAGACCAAGAAGAATTCATATCACTTGTGAAAGAAAGAGTAAAGTTTGCAGGTTTTTCAATAGGAGAACTGTTTCCATCCTCCAAATGGATCCAACTTGTCTCTGGCTTGAGGCCTAAGCTTGAGAGGTTGAAAGGGCAGAGTGATCAGATACTGGAGAACATCATCAGTGATCACAAAGAGAAAGCTAAAGAAGGCCAAGATGAATCAGATGAAGAAGATCTGGTAGATGTGCTCCTAAAATTTGAGGAAGGTAATGGTTATAATATCAAGGCTATAATCCAGGTAAGGATAATTCCAATTTTTTTTATGAACATAATCTTGCTTGCTGTCTGTTTAGTTGGATTTTATGAGTTTCTCAATAATAAGGCTTTCTATTTTAATATTTTTAAGGGTGTGTTTTGGTAGGAGGATAAAAATAGAGTTAATGTGATTCATGAAACTTTCTGCTCAATTTTTATCTTAGACTATTCATACATGTTTAAATGTGATAGCTAAAAACATTCTTCTCATCGAATATAAAAAAGTATTTTTTTTAAAAAGGAATATATTTTATTCAAAATATTAATGGGATGTTTGTTTCGGGATATATTTAATTATTTTCGTGAGTGTGTAGTTGGAAATGATGTATTCCTATGATTGTTACAAGTTTTACAAATTATTCCCAGGTATTAATTATTCCATCAAAAAAAAATTTCCTATGATTTAGCGAAATCCCATTCCCAAGTTGAAGGGTGGGCAAAAAAAAATTCTCATGACTTGAAAATCACAATTATTAAGCACAACTACTAAATAATCCCTCAGTTATTTAATTTTTTTTCTCTTTTTATGATTATGTTAAGGGTATTTTAGAAATTATAACATATATTCTCAGGAATATAGATTATAAAACAAACAAGTTTTAAATTTATTTTCGAAAATCTTAACAAATAACCCCAGGAATGTTTAATGCTAAACAAATAATTTTTTAAAGATATCCAAAAATAATATTCTATTCCTGGGAGTCTAATTTTAAACCTTGAAACAAACGCCCTCTAAGTGAAAACAAGCTGATGCATGATCTTTTTGAAATTGGGCAATATTTGTCACTTTGCAGTATTGGATGCCATCAATATAACTCTTTAAATTGCCTTTGGATATCCTTGTATTAGCCAAACATCACCAGTTACTACTCTGCAGGACATCTTTAGTGCTTGAGGAGAGACATCAGCAACAACTATAGATTGGGCAATGGCAGAGTTGGTAAAGAATCCAAGAGTAATGAAAAAAGTACAGGTCGAGGTGAGAGAGGTATTTGATATGAAAGGGAGGGTTGATGAAATTTGCATAAATGAACTCTAATATTTAAAGTCAGTTGTCAAAGAGACCTTGAGATTACACCCTGCAGCACCCCTTTTACTTCCAAGAGAATGTAGACAAGCTTGTGAGATTAATGGATATCACATACCTGTCAAAAGTATGATCATAGTGAATGCTTGGGCAATGGCGAGGGATCCAAATTACTGGAGCGACCCTGAGAGATTTTATCCAAAAAGATTCATTGATCGTTCTATTGACTACAAAGGGAATAATTTTGAGTATATTCCATTTGGTGCTGGAAGAAGAATATGCCCAGGTAGTACATTAGGCTTAATAAACGTTGAGTTGACCCTTGCATTTATGTTATATCACTTTGATTGGGAGCTTCCAAATGGAGTGAAATGTGAGGATTTGGAGATGACTAAGCAATTTGGATGTACTGTAAGAAGAAAAGATGACTTGTATTTGATTCCTATCACTTCTCGTCCTCTATTTTCAGTATAAACTTTTAAATTTGTACTTTTATATCTACTTCTAAAATAAAATTTTATCCGTCTTTGTTTATTCCATTAGAGTTGTAAACGTCTATATTCATTCAAAGTTAGTCACAACTGATAATGAAAAAAGGCCAAGGATTAGTATGTTGCCAATTAAAAGATGCAAGTTATGATTTATGCATAACTATTGAAGTGCAAAGCCAATTTTTATAACTATGAAAAAGTAAATGCAATTGATACATAGGATAAGAATCGATTATATTAGTTAATATTATAAAGTTAATTTTTATTATATATTTGGTGATAGATAGAATAGTATAATATTATACGTTCAAACCATTTTTATCATATTATACTATAGAATTCTGATTTTGATAATCTAAAGTGATATTTCACTTTAGAGAATAAAGTGCGGAAATTTTACCCTTAAATCATTAAAGTTAGAAATGAGACCATTTTTATTCTATTAATCTAAGGGTAAAACTCCTTACTTTATTCTCTTAAGCAAGGATCCTACTTCAGGAGAATCCAAATCCTGTATTCAATTCTGATGTAAGAATTTGCAATTAAAAAAGGCAAAAAGGGTGAAAAAAAACATACATTTTTTAATTGAGTTGCCCTCAAATATTGTGAGAATAGCTACGCTAAATTAAATTTTATAATTTATAATTTATTGATATTCTATTCAATTTAATTTTAATAAATCAACTTTTATTTCGGAATGTAATTCCGTTACTATATTTGATCATCGCCAGGAATATACATTCTATTCGAATTAATTTTAATAAATCATACTCAATAACGAATTATATGGGAGAGCAAGAACGAGGGATGATTAATTTTCTCTCTTTCTTTTTTTCTTGTATTGTTCTTAAAAATATTATACTCGAATGAATTCAAGTGATGAATCCATTTTGTTTAATATTTCAGTCGTATTTGTTTTCTTCATTTTTGTCTTATCCTCTAGTGCTTTGCCTACATAAACACTGGTTGTAGTTTGCATTGGTTCAATTCAGACTACAAGTTGATAGCTTTCGATACGCACAAATTTCTTTCGTCTATTCTTTTTCTCTCTCTCTTTCCAGCTAGAGCCTTGTCATGGCCTTGGACACACTCCAACACAACCGTGCCGACACTTGGACTTACTCAACCTCTTGAGCTAAGCACCAAGTCAGCCTCACTCAAAATAACTAGCAATGGAAGCTAAGAGCACAAGAGAATAAGAGAACTTTTGTGGAGATAACTCTTTTGCACTACACAAAGGAAAGCTTACAAATGACTTGGATCACCTGGATGGTTTGGCCAAGAATGGCCACCCCTATATGTAGCCTTCAACCTCCTCAATGGACGGTGGAGATTGATTCTAATGGACGGTCCAGATTTTGTATCCAGAACCTTCCTACATTCTATACATCCCCATATATATCTAGAACTATCTACACATATCTACTAAGGACACTCTAGATAACTCCTACATGTCTCTAGAAGCTTCTAGACAGTTCTACATATCTCTACATGCTTCTAGATGTTTCTACATGTCTCTACATGTTTCTACATAGTTGTAGATAATTCTACATAGTTCTACAAGATTCCACAAGATTCTAGAACATTCTAGAGTATTCTACATTATTCCACAATATTCTATATTTTTCTACGATCTTCCGGTATCTTCTAAAATCTTCCGTTAATTAACCCGTCAAGAAAGACTATTCGTGACAATCTCCCCCACCTATTGCGCAGACGTCCTCATCGCGCTCTGGTCGTGGTAACGCTTTAGGTGGTCTTGGAACTGCCAGAGATCTTCTCGTGTTTCCCAGCTTGCCTCGCTCACTGGTTGTCCCTTCCATTTGATCAAGTATTGGATAGTTGGTGGTACTCCTCTCTTTCTGATGACTCGATTAGCTAACACCTCCTCTACCTCTTTGTCAAAGGACTTGATCACTATAGGTGGTGCTCGTCTTGAGTCATTTCTAGTTGGCTCCTCCATGTCTTCATGGTATGGCTTGATCATGCTTACATGGAAGACTGGGTGGATCTTCATGGTTGGTGGGAGGTTTATCTTATAGGCCACCTCCCCTATTCTCCCAACAACTTTATACGGTCCTTCATATTTACGGATTAAGCCTTTATGCACCTTGCGAAAGGTCTTGAATTGTTGGGGAAGAAGTTTGATCATTACTTTATCTCCTATATTATAGTTTGTATATCTCCTCTTCTTATCTGCCCACTTTTTCATCCTTTTTGCGGCTTTGTCAAGGTAAGAGCGGGTAACATCAGCTTGCTCATTCCAAGACTTAGCCATATGATATGCTCTGGGGCTCTTCCCTGCGTAAGAGGATGAAAGAGTATGGGGTGTAATAGGTTGTTGTCCATTCACGACCTCAAATGGACTTTTCCCCGTAGACTCACTCCTTTGCAAGTTATAGGAGAATTGAGCTATATCCATGAGCTTAGGCCAATCCTTTTGGTTAGCACTCACAAAGTGCCTCAAGTAGCATTCCAACAAAGCATTCACCCTCTCGGTTTGCCCATCAGTTTGTGGGTGGAAGCTAGTTGAGAAGTGTATTTCTGTCCCCAAAAGTTTGAATAACTCTGTCCAGAGTCGACCTATAAAGAGTGGGTCTCGGTCACTGATGATTGTGTTGGGCAATCCCCAATACTTCACCACATTCTTGAAGAATAATCGCACCACATCCTTAGCAGTACAATCTGTAGGGGCAAGGATGAATGTAGCATACTTAGAAAATCGATCCACCACTACCAAGATGGATCCATACCCCTCAGACTTAGGTAATGCAGAGATGAAGTCCAAGGAGACACTTTTCCATGGTCGCTCTGGGATAGGTAGCGGTTCCAGTAATCCGCTAGGAGATCGGTTCTCTATCTTGTCTTGTTGGCAAACAAGACATGTCTTCACATAGCTTTCCACTTCATCTCGCATTTGCGGCCAATAATAGGTTGCTTCTACTAGCGCCAACGTATGATGTTGCCCTGGGTGACCAGCCCACTTCGTGTCGTGACACTCATTTACCAACTTTCTCCTCAAATTATCCCACTTGGGGACATATAGTCTTCTTCCTTTGGTGTAGAGTAGGCCCTCTTCTACCCAAAATCTCTTGGTTTTTCCTTCTCTAGCCATCTCTACCAGCTTCTTTGCTAAGGGATCATGATCCAATCCCTCTTTGATTACTTGAATAATATCTCCTTTAACTATGGAAATGGCTGCCAATTCAGCCATTCGACTCAATGCATCTGCCACTACGTTAGCCTTTCCTGGCTTGTACTCAAATTTGAAATCAAACTCAGCCAAGAAGTCTTGCCATCTAGCTTGTTTAGGGCTCAACTTCTTTTGAGTTTGAAAGTAACTAGTGGCCACATTGTCAGTCTTGACAATAAAGTGTGACCCTAGTAAGTAGTGACACCATATCCTTAAGCAATGCACCACAGCCGTCATCTCTTTTTCTTGCACCGTGTAACGCCGCTCGGTATCATTCAACTTGCGACTTTCAAATGCGATAGGATGTCCTTCTTGCATTAGGACACCTCCTATGGCAAAGTCAAAAGCATCCCTGTGGACCTCGAACAATTTAGAATGATCCGGTAAAGACAAAACGGGTTCCTCAATTATTGCAGCCTTTAATTCATCAAAGGCCTTTTGACATTTCTCTGTCCACTTCCATAGTGATTCTTCTTGAGGAGATCAGTCAATGGCATAGCTTTGGCAGAATACCCTTTGATGAATCGTCGGTAATAGTTTGCTAGTCCAAGAAATGATCTCAGCTCGGACACCTTGCTTGGGGGTTCCCATTCTTTGATAGCTTTAACTTTCTCCTCATCCATCCGGAGGGTTCCATCCTTAATCACATGTCCCAAGAAGTGGACCTCATCCTTGGCAAAGGAACACTTCTCCTTATAGTCGATGCATAGCCTTAACGAACCATCATGCTTCTTTTGGAATAAGACCGGTGCTTTATATGGTGCTTTGGACGGACGGATAAAACCAGCATCAAACAACTTCTTGAGTTGCTTCCTCAACTCTTCCAACTCTGGTGGTGCCATCCTATATGGTGCTAACGCGGGTGGCTTCGTACCTGCTTCTAAGTCGATCCTGTGATCCACCTTCCTCCTAGGAGGAAGTTGTTTCGGCAATTCGGGAGGCATGACATCCTTGTTTTCCTCAAGGACTTCTTTGATTTGTAAAGGTACATCCTCGACTTCTACTATGGTTTCTTCCTTTAGCAAGGCTAAGTAGGTCATCTCTCCCTTTTTGACTCCTTTCTTTAGTTGCATGGCAGACAATATCGGAGTTCCTCCAGGGTTGGAGAGTGTAGGGATCATGCATGGAGACCCTTTCTCCATAACACACACCACATCACAATACGGCATGGGTACCATGTTCACTTTCCTCAAGAAGTCCAATCCAAGGACAATCTTGAAGTCATCCATGGGTGCAACTGAAAAATCTACAAATCCTCTCCATGAGCCAAGAGTCATCTCTACCTCTTTCACCATTCCTCTAAGAGGTTCTCCCTTGGTGTTGGCGGTCTTGAGCCAACCACTCTTCTCCACAACCTTTAACCTAAGTCTCTTTGCTTCTTGGGGTGTGATAAAATTATGTGTGGCACGAGTGTCAATCATAGCTACAACGGGTCTCCCCTTTATGAGTACTTCTATGTACATCAACCCATTCTTCTTCTCAGCAAGGCATACCTCTTTACCCTTCAATGCATTCAAGAGTTGGACAGATCCAACATATTCAGCCTCCTGTGTTTGGGACTGTCGTTCCTCAGCAATGGATGCCAACGTCCCTAGCTTGGGACAATCCTTCATTTGGTGTGGCCCCTTACACACGAAGCATCCTCCCTTAGACACAAACGCCTTCTTCTTCTCCTCATACTCTCTCCTAGAAGAGTATTTGAAATCTTTTTTTGGAGAAGTATTTTTCCCTTTGTCTCCCCCACCTTTAGAGGAGCAAGCCTTAGAAGATGGTTTAGACTTGGAGTCCCTTCGTTGGTACTCCGTAAGTGATTCGGCCACTACAATGGCCTCGTCTACATCTTGGACTCATCGCCTTTGTAACTCTTGCTTTGCCCAAGGTTGGAGTCCATCAATGAAGAAGAATAATGCATCTTCTGAGGCTAAATTAGGGATTTGAAGCGTGAGTGTGGTGAACTCTCTTACATAGTCACCAATCGTGGTTCTATGCTTCAATTCCCTTAACTTCTTTCTTGCTTCATAAACCACGTTCTCGGGGAAGAATTGTCTCTTCAATTCCCTTTTGAAATCTTCCCACGTGGCTATGTTGCAAGTGCCTCTCTCTATGTCTGCATGCTTCCTTCTCCACCAGAAGATTGCATTATCAGAAAGATAGAGAGAAGCAATACGTACCTTCAATTGTTCTTCTGCCACCCCTTGGTATTCGAAGTACCTCTCCATTTGCCATAAGAAATTCTCCACCTCTCGAGCGTCCCTTACGCCTTTGAATTCCTTTGGCTTGGGGGGATCAACCCGTGGAGTTTCCCTTGCTCCACCTTGAGTACTAGCAGTAGTTCGCAGTCTGACTTCCTCAAGGGATGCTCGAGCCTCTTCAAGTAGCTTCATGACACCTTCAAGTTTGCCTTCAACTTGGTTGAGGCATTCATCCCTTTCTTCTCCACTCTTGAGAGCAGTCATGACACCTTCCTTCATGACATCTAGTTCTCCCAACACATGAGTCTCTAAGGTTTCCTTGTCATGCTCTACCCTTTGGATGTGCCCATCTATGTTTGTTAGAGCATTCTCCAACAAAGAAACCCTTTCCTCCAAAGCAGCAAAATCTTCGCCCATTGGTTTGCTTGACCCATGAGTCTTCTTGGTATGAGGAGGAATAACATCCCTCCCCCTTGGAGCCTCCACATGTTCCTCAGTCATGTTTGAAGCCATTTTCTCCACACGAACCACTTGTGCTCCCACACGAACCTTGCTCTGATGCCAAACTTGTCACGGCCTTGGACACACTCCAACGCAACCGTGCCGGCACTTGAACTTACTCAACCTCTTAAGCTAAGCACCAAGTCAGCCTCACTCAAAATAACTAGCAACGGAAGCTAAGAGCACAAGAGAATAAGAGAACTTTGGTGGAGATAACTCTTTTGCACTACACAAAGGAAAGCTTACAAATGACTTGGATCACCTGGATGGTTTGGCCAAGAATGGCCACCCCTATATATAGCCTTCCACCTCCTCAATGGACGATGGAGATTGATTCTAATGGACGGTCCAGATTTTGTATCCAGAACCTTCCTACATTCTATACATCCCCACATATATCTAGAACTATCTACACATATCTACTAAGGACACTCTAGATAACTCCTACATGTCTCTAGAAGCTTCTAGACAGTTCTACATATCTCTACATGCTTCTAGATGCTTCTACATGTCTCTACATGTTTCTACATAGTTGTAGATAATTCTACATAGTTCTACAAGATCCTACAAAATTTTAGAACATTCTAGAGTATTCTACATTATTCCACAATATTCTATATTTTTCTACGGTCTTTCGATATCTTCTAAAATCTTTCATTAATTAACCCATAAAAAAAGACTATTCGTGACAACCTGCGTTACTGACTCAACTAGTTTGTAGCTATATTACTCCCGTTCAAAAAGATAAACTTGGACGGACATTAGTGTCAGTGGTTCCACACGCAAAAAAACTAGTCAAGCATGCAATTGCTGATAGCAATCCGTAACTATAAAAAAAAAATCTTACCAAGTCAATAGTTGATTGACATGGGGGTGCCATACAGCCAGAGGGCAGTCACGGGTGGTACAAAGACAAAGAAAAGAAGAGAGAGTAATGATTGAGATGAAAGAAAAAAGAAATCTTAAATATCTTTTTTTTAATCTAAAAAATAAATACATTTTAATTTTAGTGCATGCAAAAAAAATAGTTTTGGTTTAAATATTTTTAAAACTATTTAATTTTAGTCCATATAATTAGTAAATATCGCTTAAACATCAAGTAATCTTCTTTTTTTTTGGTATAGAAAACCTTATCCAATCTAATGTGACAACAACTAGTCCAATATGGCCTGTCACAATCATGTATTAAAATTCTATTGTAAAATTGAGTAATTAGATTATGAACTAATGTGTTGGATCTAATGGATTGTTACATGGGAATTTTGACACATATAATTATGCTATTCTTTATACAACTGTTGGTTATTATATAGGATTGTGTAATGTGATTTACTATTAACTAGCTTGATATTTAACATAGACATGTTAAATGACAATGGCTAAAACTAAATAATTTTAAAAATATTTTGACCAAAATTTTTTATTTTTTTTGTTTTTATAAGAACCAATATCATGATTCGCTATTTTTTAAGGATCAAATAGAAATTGAAGCTAAAAGAAATAAAGATAACAGTGTAATTTACTAATTTTTTTCTGTATAATAATCACAAGTACCATATGGTACCAAAGTTACGATCCTCATGTAAAGACGTTGCCTTTTTCGTAAATTTAATTCTTTCTTCTGTTCATTATAAACAATGTCATCAAAGAAGCATCATATTACTTCTCTACCTTCCTGGTCTGATAGCTCTCCATGGATTCCCAAATCTTCAATGTGTTAAGCCCGTATATCCTTTTTCTTCTTCACGATAGCTGCACTGAGAATAAGCAAGAATCTAAGAAAAAGTAATGTAGCTCCAAATATACCTCGAGGACCATGGTAGCTACCTATAGTAGGAAATATACCCGATCTTATTACATCAAACCCATATCTAAAATTGAGAGACTTGGCCAAGATGTATGGAAGCTTGATGCATCTTCAACTTGGAGAGGTCTTCGCCATAGTTGTTTCCTCACCACAGTATGCCAATGAGGCAATGAAAACCCATGATACCATCTTTGCATCAAGGCCTAAAATTCAGGCATCAGAAATACTGGCTTATGATTCCACTAACATAATATTTTCACCTTATGGACATTATTGGAGACAGCTAAGGAAAATTTGCACTTTGGAGCTTTTGAGCCAAAAACGCGTGAATTCATTCCAGCCAATAAGAGAAGTGGAGCTCACCAGTCTCATCAAAATGATTGCCTCAGTGAAAGGGTCCCCAATCAACCTCACTGAACAAGTGCTTTCATCAATATACACAATCATTTCAAGTGCCGCGTTTGGCATGAAATGCAAAGATCAAGAAAAGTTCATATCATTCATAAAAGAAGGAACTGTGGCTGCGGATGGTTTTGACATAGGAGATCTGTTTCCATCCTCTAAATGGCTTCGACATGTCTCTGGCTCGAGGCCTAAGCTCGAGAGGTTGAAAAGGTAAGGTGATCAGATACGGAAAAACATCATCAATGAACACAAAGCGGCAGACAAGAAAACCAAAGAAGGAGAAGGTGAATCAGATGAAGATCAGGTTGATGTTCACCTAAGATTTGAGGATGGTAATGTTGACCAGGACATTTGCTAGACAAAAAATAATATCAAGGCTATAATCATGGTAAGGATACTTTTTCAACTCCATTTTTTTGTTTAATTATTCGGCAAGTTCTGATAATTTCAGTCAATTTTTAATTATGTCTTTATTGTCTAAAAATTTATAATCAAGTTCTTATCATATCCCTCAAAGTAACAGCCACTATATATATATTTGAAATATTCCATCTCCATCTCTCTTGGTCACTTTGCATCCACCATCCCCACCACCCCCAGCCACCCAACCCACACAACAAATGAAAATTATCAAGAGAAATGAAAACATATAGAGACCTAGAACCTTTAGTCAGCAATGGCTTCCTTGGGCAGTCCCTATCATTTCAGTTAATTTTTAATTATGTCTTATCGTTTAAAAATTTATAACCAAGTTCTTTTATATTGAAATATTCCATCTCCAACTCTCTGGTTACTTTGCATCCCCGATCCCCACCACCCCCAGCCACCCAACCCACACAACAAATGAAAATTATTAAAAGAAATAAAAACATATAGAGACCTGGAACCTCTAGTCAGCAATGGCTTCCTTGGGCAGTTTCCTTAAACACACAACAGGATCCTCCTCTTCGAACATCTTCAGCGAGTCCGGAACCTAGCTGTTTCTTTGTATTCCTACCCCCAAATCAATTGAAAAAATTAAAAAGAAATTACAAGCTTCACTGTTCTGTTGTCTTGGGATTTGAAATCGTAGAAAGAAATTAGAGTAGGAAGAGAAAACAAAGACTAACCTCAGATTTAGCACCTACATACATCTACTGCTTCAACAGCAGGTTCCTCTTCGAAACCGCAGTCAAAGGCAGTTACATGTGATGGAGGTGATATAACCTTCCCTTCTTCTGCAGTATCAGAGGGAAATTTTGTTTCTACAAACTTTACATCACGGGACACAAAGAAGACCTTTTTCTCCAAGTCAAACAATTTCCAACCCTTTTGTCCACAAGGGTACCCAACTAACACACAACTACTCGGCTTCCAAATTTATCTCATTTCCTATCTTGATTATGTTCATGATCCGAACAGCCACAAATGGTCATATATAGGTAGGAGATTTCTCATGGATTATTTGGTATGGTGTTTTGCCATTGAGAACGGGGGACGGAGTCAGATTCATCAAATAAGCCGCAATTAGAATGCACTCAACCCAGAGACTAACGGGAAATTTAATTTCCCTTGAAACCTTAGTACTCAAGCTACATTTAGAATATGCCAGTGTTTCCTCTCCACTCTTCCAGCATTTTGTTACAGAGTTCCGGTGCATGAAGTCTGGTGAATAATGCCCTGTTCAAAAGAATATTGCTTCAAACAAGTAAACTATATGTCCGATTGTTGCTTCTAACCATTTTGCCATGTTTATTACATTGCTTTTCACTGCTAGTATGTCCACAGAACTCGAGAGCGATCATGTACCAAAGTTAAAAAATAAAATTTACCACAAGATGAAGGGGTCCTATAGGGTCCCCATAAATCACAATATATTAAATCAAAATTATCTGAGGCTCTACAAGTGCTCAGAGGAAAATTCTCTCTCGTTTGTTTTGCTTGTTCACACACTTCACAATCTCTATTTGAACACTCACTTCTTTGACCACTACATACATTTGGAATTTGTTGAACAACCTTAAATGAGGGATGCCCCATGCGTTTGTGCCAAAGATTGAGTTGAGCTTCAGCGTTGGCCTTATGAGTCACTTAACTTTGAACACCATGATAAAAGCAAAGGCCACCCTTTCGTTCACCCACTCCAATCATCATCCTCGAAATGTGGTCCTGCATCACACACGCTTTATCAGTAAACTGTACAACACAATTTGTTTGGTCTATTAATTGCGATACAGAGATCAAATCACAATTTAGTTTTGGCACATAAAGGACATTTTTCAATGCAAAACCCCCCCTCGAGCATCATTGTGCCTTCTTTGGTTGCAGTCACCTACTCTCCATCCAGAAGTCCCAACCCGATCCTAGTTCTAATCTGTGTTGGCAAAGGTTCTCCAAATGCCCTGTCTTTTGGTTAGAGGCCCCATTATCTTTAATCCATAAATCATGTGGGGTCTTACCATTGTATTTTTTTTTTCTCATTGCTCTTATGTGTATTCAACATATCAACAAGGATTTGGCACTGCTTATTGCTCAGTTCAATTATTTCAAATCTTCCTGCTTCTGCTTTGGTTTTGTGTGCATTTCCACCTACAGCTTGTGCTGCATTAGCTCATGCCCTCCACATCCGTGCCCTGTACCAGCCCCACTTCGTTGCTGGCTTTTTCAACTCATTCCTCCTTCGTTTTGCAGGCGTTCACCCAGCCATTCAGGATATCCGATGATCTGAAAGCAATTCTTACCATTGTGGCATGTCTTCTCACAGTGAGGACACACAATCGATTTATCCTTTGGCTACCCTTGTCCGTTGATTTTGTTTCCTATTTGCACCACGAGTCCCATGACTGATCCTTAGATCTGGCAACTGTTTTTACCTTCTCTTCTTGCAAAAGAGTGGCGTACACTCAATTCAATGAAGGCAAAGGGTTGGCGGCTAGTATGTTGGAATATGCACCGTTCCATAGCTCTCATTGTCTAATCCAATCAGGAACTGGTGGACCCACTCTTCCTCTCTTCATTTTTCAAGTTTTGATATAATATCACATTTGCACCCTCCACACACCCCCTTTAGAATCTGCTCATAATTAACCAGCTTGTCCACATCATCTTCATTTCCCATAGTATACAACCATGGTCATTCCCAGCTACTTGCAATCTGCTAGCTTCACCTTCAGTTACTGGATTCTTAGACAATTCATGACTGAAAAATTGTGTCGAATGTCTTCCCACAATTCCTTTGCATTCTCCACGAACGTCACAGTTGAATGGAAAGTAGGTTTGATGGTGTTCAATATCCGTGAGACCATGACACCAACATGGACTGCACAGTCCACCAATCCTCCATATCTGATGCAGCGTCAGCAGGCTATTTGTTAGTTCCATCTATGAAACCCCACTTTCTTTGGGCATGCAGCGAAATCTTTATGGCTCAGGCCCATTCTTCATAATTCTCTCCCCGCAACTGCACTTACATGATCACGTTCCGGTGGCTATCATCCACATTCAAGTCATATGGTGATGGGTGTTTCTTGGTCCCATCATCTTGAGACTTCTTACTTCCTTCGTCGTTGTTCCTCATCATATCGAGAATTTGCCAAGGTATAAGGATCAGAGTGTGGCAAGCTCTGATACCATGCTAAAGTCCGAGTGTGTTAAAAATATACATGAGAATATATACAATTTCTTGAGACAATCATCTGCCGCACCCTTCTCCTACAATCATGTTAATCAAGCAAATACCTTCCTAAGATAATACAATCTAACAGTTACAAAACTTTCCTAAACTACCTCCAGATACTTTCAATCTCATATCCAATCCGTTGTGATAAATATTACAAGCAAATATTATGCGATCTGATTAAATTAAGATATCATAATATCATCTGGTGCGTCATTTTAACTAAAACATATGCTTCAAATAGACTTTATCTTTACCAACTTACAATTATGCAAATCCATCAACAATAACTTGAATAAATTACTATAACTATAGCAGCTGGCAATTTATTACAAAACAATTGTTGACACATTGTCTACTCACAAAAAAGGGTCTCAAGGAACCGAAGACAACTCCAAACGTGTCTCCAAGGCCACCAGTGAAAGCTCGAATACTCTAACGACAATATATATGAGCTAACAAAGCCATCAATTACCATAACTTCACCCATAAATAGAAAAACCCCAAGATCCTAACTCTAACGGTTTTCATTCTCGAACCCCAAAAAAGTCCCTAGGACCAAAGAACACCCAGTAACAAGATTTCAAACGAAATAATTAGTTAGAATTTACCTATTCATGCTAATTAGTGGATTAAAAGTGAGAATCCCTCCACCAAGCACCAATCTTTAACAATGGGAGTTTACATGCGGAAAAGGAGGAGAGTATTAGAGAGCACTTAATGATTGGGGAGTGATTTTATGAGAAATTGAGTGTTTCGTAAGCAAGAAGGTTGGAAATATTAACGATCGGATCGTGGTAGTTGAATTGCAAGATAGTGACTATTGACTTATGAATCGTCGGATTTGATGCGAATCACATACCCAGCGATTCAAATCATGTGTTTGTGTTGCACCTTAGGAATCATGCAATTCGTTGCTGGAATCATGTGATTCAATATGAAATCATGAATAGCGGAGGGAGATGTGATTCATGCAGCACTATCGAGTCGGAAACTAGGTCATTTTTAGGTTTAATTTGATCCCATGACAAAAGCACGTAATTTCATAGTTATTAAAACTCAAACCGATTATCTGACTTAGTCACCCCATCGGATCACTGAAACAGTGGTTGAGTTACTGGCTAAACTAGTTGAACCACACCTTTATTTATTCTCTTCATATTTTTGTTCTTCTAATATATCTATTATATTATTATTACTTGTTCCCGGATAATTATATTCTAACATATGCACTTCTTCATCTCTTTGTTGCAAAAAATGTTAGCTTTTATAAACTTCATTTTTTCTAATTATTGGTATAAATTAGTTATGCAATCTTTCTTCTATTTTTACAATTTGTAATTCTGATGAGGAGTTATTATTGTTATTGGATGTTGGAGCTTCTTTATTATTTGTTCTTACTATTATTTCATTATTTCTTCCTAAGTTCATATTAGTTAAAGTTCTAAGAAGAGCTATCATTAATCTTATAAGAGTTTTATGCTATGGCACCACCCTAGCTGACCAACAATTTCACTACCTCACTCAAAACTTATGACTGGGACCACTATTTGGGCTGACTAACATATAAATGCTTCTCACTGTTGCAATAGACTATGAATTAGACTAACAAACAGAACTTGCTCAGAAAGATATGAAGCAAACCTTAAACAAAGAAATAACTTAACATTATAAAGAACAAGGGTTTAATTTTATACATTTAGGACTAATACAAGTTGCAATAAAACTAAACTTTAAGATAGGAGTAAATATTTGCATACTAATAATATTAAGAGACATAAAGTTTAAAAAATTTGAAGACTCATTAATAGTTGTTTTAGAAAGTAAATGTCGTGATGATCTAGTTTGCTTTGATTGTTATTCTAACTTTGCAATGAATATAAATAATGAGTATACTCCAGAGGCCATAACATTATATGTCAAAACCTCTAATGATATAATAGATGAGAAATATGATCCTTTTCAGGTAATATATAGAATATATTATGAAGTGACTAAAATATATTATAATTTTAGAGCTTTAAGATAATCTCCAAAAGATGAAACCATATCGATACAAGCAAATTTAAGAAAAACCACGGTACAAGTTCCTAAGAAATTAACATATTTAAAAGTAATAAAGCATGTCCCAGAAGAATGATTATTAGAAGATGTAGTAGAAACAACAGCAATTAAAAATATACAGGTAAAAGGAATAAAACAAGAAAGTGAAATATCAGTATTAGATGCAACAACAACCTTAATCTTTTCAATAATTAAAAACCTTATGAGAAATCCAAGTATATTTAGAGAAAGAATGGGAATTCAATAATTAATTTAAAATATCCAACCATGTCTGATTATAAATGGTATAAAGATGTGTATATGTCAAAAGTAGTGATGAGAAAAGACACAAGTACAACCTTTTGGAAAAAGAGATTTTTAGTAGCCTTACTAAAGTTATTTGCTGTAAAAGTAATACAAAAATTACAATCTCACTTTGGTGCTCAAATTTCTTATGAACAATAACTTTTGGTTAAATTCATAATACTATGGTAGAAACTGGGATAGAAGTTTGCATCGATGTAAAATTACAAGATAGAATGAGAAAAGAAAAATTAAATAGTAGAAAAGAATTAGTAATCTCTTGCCAACAATATGGAATAGATTCTTTAAAAGCACCTATCAGTCAACGAAAGAAACAAATAAGAAAACAACCTAAAACTATAAGGGCTAATAAGTCTAGACGATATTATAAAAGCCAAAGCTATCAACCTCTACAAAATGATCAAAATAAGCCATCACCTACAAACAGAAAATATAAAAAAAGTACTTAATAAACAAATTGTATGCTGGAAATGTGGAAAACCAAAGCATTATGCAAAAAAATTATAAAGTACAACAAAAGATAAATGAACTGATCAATAAGAATTCAAACAAACTTTGTTAGCAATATTAATTAATTTTGAGCCAAAACTAAAATATGAGGAAGAAGAAATTAATAGTGAAAAAGAAGAAGCAATAGATAATGAAATATATCAATTAGATAAAAATTCATCAAAAGAATCAGAAATAGAGGAAGAAGAAAATTATTCTTTAGGACTAGGTTTATGCAATTGTGAAAATTGTATATAAAAAATAATAAATGTCTTAACAAGATACCAATCGTCAACATTGGTATTAATAATAGACAAATTAGAAGACTCACCATTAAGAAATGAATTTTTACAACAATTAAATGAATTAATTACAAAAGAAGAACATCTAAAAGAAATAAGACCAGTAAAAATAAACGAAGGTTATAATAGGTCTAAAACCCCTAAAGAATCAATTTTAGTAAAAGATTTACAAAATGAAATAAAAACGCTAACACAAGAAATTTTAGAACTAAAACAACAAAATATTGCATTAGAATTCAGATTATCAAAATTAGAAGGAGAACAAAGTATAAAAGGACAAACCTCAAAATCAATAGCTATAAGATAATCTGAAGAAGCTATAAGTTATGTGCCTTTTATTAATATATTAAGCATTTAATAACCACTCATAAATGGTGGATAAAAATCACCTTAATTAGAAAAGAAGAAAGATTTGAGTTGACACCCTTAGTTGATTCAATCACAGATATTAATGCTATACAAGAGGGAGTAATATCAACTAAATATAATATTATGAAAAGTTAGCTGAAATAGTTTCAAAAGCAAGTGGAGTAGGATTAAAAGTAAATTATAAGTATTCAAATGCAAAAGTTTGCAAGAACAAGATCTATTTTACAACCTCATTTGTATTAGTGAAAAACATTATGAACACTATAATATTAGGAACCCCCTTTATAGTTCTTTTGTATCCTTTTTGGACAACGGAAAAAAGGAGTAGAAACATATATAGTACTAGAAACTTCAATCCTCTTAGAATTTTTAGAACCACCTATAAAAAAAGAAATAAATTTATTACAAAAAGCTTCAATATCAGAAAAAAAATAAAAAGAACATTAATGAATCAAAAGCAAAAACAAATTAATTTATTAAATAGAGAAATCCATTAGAACAAATACAAACACCCAAAATACAAAAATTAATAAAAGAATTTGAAAATAAGTTAGAAAGAGAAATATGTGATAATAACCTGATGGCATTCCATCATAGAAAAAAATGAAATATCCTTACCAAGAAGCATTTAAAGAAAAAGATACATCAACCAAAGCAAAGCCAATACAAATGAACGAAAAATATCTGAAACATTGTAGAAAATAAAATACAAGAATATTTAGCAAAAAGGCTTAATAAAGCCCTCTATATCTGCTTGGAGTTGTTCAAGGTTTTGTGTTATAAAAGCATCCGAGTTAGAAAGGGATCCCACAAATAATAATCAATTACAAGCCATTAAATAAAGTTTTAAAATGGATTAAGTATCCCTTATGTAATAAAAGTTATCTAATTAAAATATTTTTTTTATAAAAAAAATATTTTAATATTTGATATGAAACTAGGATACTATTATACATTTGTAAAAGAAGAAGGTAGATATAAAATTGTATTTGTAGTCATTTTTGGACATTATGAATGAAACGTAATGCTTCAAGGTCTTAAAAATGCTCCAAGGGAATTTCAGGAAATTATGAATAACATCTTCTATCCATACATGGAATTTTCTATTGTGTATTTAGATGATGTTTTGATATTCTCTAAAGGAATTATTGAAATTATAAAAGAAAATGGATTGGTTATATCAGCTAGGAAAATGAAAATATTTCAAATTAAAGTAAGGTTTTTAAGATATGAGATTTATAAAGGAACAATTATCCTAATTAAAAGACAGATTCAGATTAAAGAAAAATTTCCAAATGAAATAAAAGATAAAAAATAATTAAAAAGATTTTTAGGATGTCTTAATTATGTAGTAGATTTTATTCCTAATATAAGAACTATTTATGCCCCTTTATACAAAAGTCTCAAGAAAAATCCTCCATAATGGGATGAAGAAACGAGTCAAACAGTTATAAAAGTCAAAAGTATTGTCAGGAGTCTCCCATTAATAGTTGAAACTAATATCTCTAACCTTGGTTATGGTGGTGTTCTTAAAGAAATCCTTCCAAGATCAACAAAAAAACAAGTCGTCAAATATCATTTGGGTATTTGGTATCCAGCTCAAAAAAAGTATTCAACAATTAAGGAAGAAATTTTATCTATAATACTATGTATCACCAAATTTGAAGATGATTTATTTAATAAAAGATTTTTAGTACGAATAGACAATAACAGCTCCCAATGTCTTACAAAAAGATGTTAAAAATCTTGTTTCAAAGTAAATTTTTGCAGAATGGCAAGCACTTTTATCAGTTTTGATTTTGAAATTATACACATAAAAGGAGAAAAGAATACTCTACCAGACTTCCTTACAAGAGAAATTTTGCAAGGCTCTGCCCAAAATGATTAAGAAACCAAATACAAGAGATAATTACGGTCCTCTGTTGGATCATAATAAGCAATCTATACTAGCTTCAATTTCAAAGCCTATGACTATGTCATGGGTAGTTAAAAGCTCTGTAACACCATTAACTAGTAAAAGATCCGTTGAATTTTTGGCCCCTCAATCTTTAAAACCATCAGATTTATTTATTACCAAGCCCTCAATATATGAATATTATTCTGATATTGAAAAGCCTAAATCCTTATTAGTACTACCCATAGAAAAAGAATAGTTTACTTTAGATAGAAAAACCATGTACAAGCATATTTGTTCAAAAACCCTTTCATTATATACTAGTTCATCCCCAAAAAACTTGAGTTTTTTTTATGAGTTTATTTTAGTTGACATTGAATCCATAGAGGTGACCCATACATATACCTAATAAGAAAGACCCAAATAGAATATCCCTCCCAAGATGAAAATCTTAAAAGTCTTAACCTTGAAAGAATGGAACTAGAGCCTTTTCCAAGTAAAAGAATTTAGTAGAAAATTCGAGCCTACACATTACAATTATTTTGATTATATAGAAGCTTGGCATCATTTATTATACTTCTCTCTAAGCCCTCATTTATGGTTTTTTTGGTTTAGAAAGGGAATCTGTTTACAATTCCCTAAATGGTTTCTCAAATGGTTTTTAAACTTTAGTCCAATACCCGCGTTTTTTGGGGAGAAAAAAAAAAAAGCAGCTATGGAATGTGAATATTTTAAAGTTAAGACCTCGCTCATACTAGAAATGAAGTTAATATCATTTGTAGTATCCTTAGGAGTAACCTGGATTATGCAATGAGATTATGATTAAGCTAAAATGGTAGAAGATACGACCATTCAATATTTGATCAAAGTCATTAAAGTTAGATAATGGGGAATTTTAATTTAAATCTAATTAGTATAAGTGTCATCGACATGTGAACATCTTATTCACATAACAAGAAGAATAGTTCCTGAGAAAGCCAAGCATCTACAAGCATATCTAGTAAGATAGAATTTGAAAACGAAACCCAATTTCTAGCCTAGAAAAAACAATTATTGGCAGCATTTAGCAGCAACCATGTTAGAAGAATGCAAGAACAATTAAAAGTCATATAAGCTAAATTAGAAGAATGCAAAGATATCAGGTCAAGTCCGAGCTATTATTTTGAAGATACTGAAGACTAGTACAATTTTTGAAGAAAATATGAATTGTAATAACAAAGCAACTGTTGGCAGTATCTCTGCACAGTAAAAGAAAGCCAATACAAAAATTATCAATATCCCTCAATAGTAAAAAGAAAATGATGATCAAATTTCTTAAAAGCAAATGCAACAAAAGTCAAGACCTGCACTCTGAAAGATAGAATTATTGAAGTCCTTCAATAGGAAAAGTACAAAGTAATAAGACTTTTTAAAGAAAGATAAGTAATTTGTCTTCTAGCAATCATTATAATAGGAAGTAGATTTTCTTTATAAGTAGCAATGTAAAAAAGAAAGGAGATCGGAACAAACACAGGCCTTTATTCAATCAGAGAAAAACCTTGTATCTTTCCCCTCACTTGTATAATTCCCAGCATCTAATAAAATCTCCGAAGTTTTCAAAGTTTTCAAGCAAGATATTTCAAAGTTTTTCCATACTTGAAAGTTTTATATGGTTTATGCATATAAGATTAAAAGTGAACTTGAAAAATTACGACACGATCAGAATAAAATATTAAATTTAATAGATCTTATTGAAAATGATCTGGTACAAAACCTAGAATTAAAAAATCAATTATATGAAATGTTTCATGCTTTAGAATTTCATATTAATTTGTGTGAACAATATTTAGATGTCTAAGTCATTGTTAAATGTATCTGTTATATTCATTAAGGTTAGATTAAAGCTTCTTAATCATCTTTGGAAGTAAGTTTTACAAGAAATATTTGATTGAGAAAGAAAAGAACAAAATTATTCAACTGTCATGGGAATAAATCACTTATATATTAGAATTTCTACTATTGACTATAGAATTAAGATTCTTCAAGAAGATTTACAAGTTTCAGTTGCATAATTATTCTATATTTATATATTTTAATTAATCTCTATGTAACAATCCTCAGCTTAACTGAGGATCATTTCTCGAGAGATTGTAAGATATGAACAAAATATAGAATATTTATGCAGCTAAGACTTTTAAATCTTCCTTAAGAATATTGATTCTATATTCAATAGTAGAAAGTCTAAGATATAAGTGATTTATTCTCATAATAGTTGGATAATTTTGTTCTCTTCTTTCTAAATCAAATATTTCTTATAAAATTTGCTTCCAAAGATGATTAAGAAGCTTTAATCAATACCTTAGTGAATATAAGGGATACATTTAACAATGATTTAAATAGTCTAAATATTATTCACACTTGTTAATATAAAACCCTAAAGCATGGAACATTTCATATAATTGAGTTCTTAATTCTAGATCAGGCATTGGATCATTTTCAACAAACTCTATTAAATTTAATACTTTGTTTTGGTTGTCTTGTACTTTTTTAAGTTCACTTTTACATGCATAAACCATAGAAAATTTAAATATAGACAACTTACAAATAGTTTGCTAGAAAGCTTTGAAACTTCGAAGATTTTATTGAATGCTAGGAATTATACAAGTGAAGGAAAAGATACAAGGTTTTTCTCATATTGAGTAAGGGTCGTGTTTTTTTCGATTGCCTTTTGCTTTTACATTGTTGCTTATAAAGGAAATCTACTTCTTATTAAAATGATTTCTACAAGACAAACTACTTATCTTTCGTGAAAATAATCTTATCAACTTTTACTTTTCCTATTGAAGGACTCCAATAATTCTACCTTTCAGAGAGTGGGTCTTGACTTTTATTTCATTTGCTTGTAAGAAATTGGATCATCATCTTCTTGTTACTATTGGGAGATGCTGATAATTTTTGTCTTAGCTTTCTTTTACTGTATAGAGATGCTGTCAACACTTGCTTTAAAAGTTGGATCATTATTACCCTTATTGTTTTCTTTAAAAGTTCTACTGATCTTCAGTATCTTTAAAATAATAGCCCAAACTTGAACTAATATCTTTGTCTTCTTTTGATTTTTCTGATATTGCTTTTAATTGTTCTTGCATTTCTTCTTCTGACGTGGCTACTGCTAGTGTTGCCAATAATTGTTTTTCCTAGACCAAAAATTGGGTTTCTTTTTTCAAATTCTATCTTATTAGATATGCTTGTAGATGCTTGGCCTTCTAGGGAATTATTCTTCTTGGTATGTGAATAAGATATCCACGCGTCGATGACACTTTTACTAATTAGATTTAAATAAAAAATTTCTGACAATCTAACTTTAATGACTAATTAAATATTGAATGCTTGTATCTTTTTCCGTTTTAGATGAATCATACTCTTATTGTATAATCCAAGTTACTCCTAAAAACACTACAAATGATATTAACTTCATTTTTAGTAAAAATGAGGTCTTAGCTTTAAAATATTCATATCTCATAGCTGCTTGTTGTGAAAAATGGTAAGTATTGGACTAAAGTCTATAAACCATTTAGGGAATTGTAAACAGATTCCCTTTCTAAACCAAAAGAACAATGAATAAGGGCTTGGACAGAAGTATAATATGTGATGCCAGGCTTTTATATAATCAAAATAATTATAATGTGGAGGCTCAAATTTTTTATTTAATTCTTTTACTTGGAAAATGCTCTAGTTCTATTCTTTCAATATTAAGTCTTTTAAGACTTTCAAGATTTTCATCTTGGAATAGGATATTTTTGTTTGGGTCTTTCTTATTAGGTATATAGGTTCCTTCTTTGGAATCAGTGCCAACTAAAATGAACTCATATAAAACTCGATTTTTTTGGGTATGAAATGGTATATGATGAAAATGTTTTGGAAAAATATGCTTATACATGGCTTTTCTATCTAAAGTAAACCATTCTTTTTCTATAGGTAGTACTAATAAGAATTGAGGCTTTTCAATATAAGAATAATATTCATACGTTGAGAGCTTGGTAATAAATAAATCTTATGGTTTTAAAGGTTAATGGTCTAAAAATTTATGTTGAGATGGTATTTCGACAAAGCTTTTACTGATTGATGATGTTGTAGAGCTTCTAACTACTTGTGAACTAGTCTTAGGCTTTGAGATTGAATTTGGTATAGATTACTTATTATGATCCACTAGGGGATCATAATTATCTCTCGTATTTGGTTTCTTGCTCATTTTGGGTAGAGCCCTACAGAAATTCTCTTGTAAGAAAGTCTGGTAAAACATTCTTACCCCCTTTTATGTGTATAATTTCAAAATCAAAACATGATCAAAGTGTTTGCTATCTTGCAAAAATGTGTTTTTAAACAAGATTTTTCACGTCTTTTTGTAAGACATTGGGAGCTAGACATTAGGAGCTGCTTTATAGTCTGTTCGTACTAAAAATCTTTTATTAAATAAGCGATACATAATACTATAGATAAAATTTCTTTCTTAATTGTTGAATACTTTTGTTGAGTTAGATGCTAAATACTCGAATGATATTTGACGAGTTGTTCTTTTATTGATCCTAGAAGGATTTGTTTAAGAACACCACCATAACCAAGGTTAAAGGCGTTAATTTTAACTATTACTGATGTAGAGGGATCTAGTATTCCTAAGCACAGGAGACTCTTGACAATATTTTTGAATTTTATAATTGTTTGACTCATTTCTTCATCCCATTATGGATGGTTTTTCCTGAGGCATTTGTATAAAGGGGCATAAATAGTTCTTATATTAGGAATAAAATCTGCTATATAATTAAGATATCCTAAAAATATTTATGATTGTTTTTTTATCTTTTATTTTATTTGGAAAATTTTCTATAAATTCTTTTGATCTTTTAATTAGGGTAATTGTTCCTTGATAAATCTCATATTTTAAAAACATTACTTTAATTTGGAATATTTTTATTTTCCTACCTGATACAACTAATCCATTTTTTTTTATAATTTCAATAAATTTTTCTACATGTTGTTTGTGCTGAATAATTCCTTTAGAGAATATCAAAACATCATCTAAATACACAATAGAACATTCCATGCATAGGTAGATATTATTCATAATTTCTTGGAATTCGCTTGGAGTGTTTTTAAATCCTTGAAGCTTTAAGTTCCATTCATAATGTCCAAAGGGACTACAAATGCAGTTTTATATATATCTTCTTCTTTTATAGATATTTGATAATATCCTGATTTCATATCAACTTTTGAAAATATATCATTATTTAATCTTTTAATCAGATCTCTTTTATTAGGTAAGGGATACATAATCCATTTAAATTTGTATTTAATGGCATGCAATTGATTACTAATATGGGAGGCTTCCCTTTCTAACTCGAATGCTTTCATAACATAAAGCCTTGAACAACTCTAAGGACACTTGGCGGGCCTTATTTAGCATTTTTTCTAAATATTCTTGTATTTCTTTTTTACAATATTTCATATATTCTTCGTTCATTTATATTGGCTTTGCTCTGGTTGGTATATCTTTTTCTTTAAATCCTTTTTCATATGATAAAGATATTTCATGTATTTTTCTATAATGGAATGTTATCAGGTTATTATCACAAATTCCTCTTTCTATCTTATTTTCAAACTCTTTTATTAATTTTTGTATTTTGGGAGTTCTCATTTGTTCTTCTATTCTTTTATAATGGATTTCTCTATTTAATAAATTAATTTGTTTTTGTTTTTTTATTTATTAATGTTCCTTTTATTTTTTCTTCTTCTAATATTGAAGCTTCTTCTAATAAAATTAATTCTTTCTTTCTAGGTGATTCTAAAAATTCAAAGAGGATTGGAGTTTCTGGTACTACATACATTTCTACTCCTTTTTCTATCATCGAAAAATTATACAAAAGAACTGTAAAGAAGGTGTTCCTAATATTATAATGTTCATAATGTTTTTTTACTAATACAAATGAGGTTGTAAAGTAGATTTTATTCTTGTAAACTTTTGCATTTGAAAGCTTATAATTTATTTTCAATCCTGCTCCACTTGCTTCTGAAACTGTTTAATTGACTTTTCATAATATTTAGTCGGTATTAATCCTTCTTGTATAGCATTAATATTTGTGCCTGAATTAAGTAAGGTTGTTATAATTAAAGTGATTTTTGTCCACCATTTATGAGTGGTTATTAACCTTAATATATTAATAAAAGGTATAGAACTTTTAGCTTCTTCATATTCTTTTCTAACTATTGATTTTGAGTTTTGTACTTTTATAATTTATTCTTCTTCTAGTTTTAATAATCTAAATTCTAATGCAATATTTTTGTTGTTTTAATTTCAAAATTTCTTGTTTCAGTGTTAAATTTTGTTTTGTAAATCTTTTACTGAAACTAATTCTTTAGGGGTTTTAAACCTATTATAAACTTCTTTTATTTCTAATGGTCTTATTTCTTTTCAATGTTATTCTTATTTTGTAATTAATTCATTTAATTGTAAGAATTCATTTCTTAATGGCGAGCCTTCTAATTTGTCTATTATCGATACTAATGTTGACGTTTGATCTCTAGTTAAGAAATTTAATGTTTTTCTATACAATTTTCACAATTACATCAACATGGTCCTAAACAATAATTTTCTTCTTCCTCTATTTATTATTCTTCTGATGAATTTTTATCTAATTGATAGATTTCATTATCTATTGCTTCTTCTTCCTAACTGTTAATCTCTTCTTCTTCGGATCCTGGTTTTAGCTCAGAATTAATTAATATTGTTAATAGAGTTTGTTTTAATTCTTCATTAGTTAATTCATTAATCTTTTGTTATATTTTGCAGTTTTTTGCATAGTATCTTGGTTTCTGACAATTCCAGCACACACTTTCTTTTTTAATTATTCTTTTATACTTTCTCTGGGTAGGTGTTGGTTTGTTTTGATAATTTTGTGAAGGTTGGTAGTTTTGTATTTTCTTATATCTTTTAGAATTATTGGCTCTTATAGTTTTAACTTGTTTTCTTATTTGTTTCTTTTGTTGACTACTAGGTGCTTTTAAAGGATACATTTCGTATTCTTGGCAACAAGTTCCTACTCTTTTATACTATTTAATTTTTCTTTTCTCATTCTATCTTTCAATTTTACATTGGTACAAACTTCTATCCCAGTTTCTACTATAGTGTTATAAATTTGACCAAAAGCTAATTGTTCATAAGAAATTTGAGTACCAAAGTGAGATTGTAATTTTTGTATTACTTTTATAGTAAATAACTTTGGTAAGGCTGCTACAAACCTCTCTTTCCAAAATGATGCATTTGCGTCATCTCTCCTCATTACTAGAATGAATTGTGGAAATGATTTATGCATATCACATAACTTTTATACCCAAATATAGAGCTTGGAGAAAAGATTAGAATTATGATTTTGAACTGGACAGCAGTCATAGAGAAATAAATAGCAAGTTAATGGCTGTAATTAATTGTTAACCTTGGTATCAAGTTGTCTCTAAGGACAATCTCATAGAGCAGAGAATGGAACTTAGTTAGATGTCCAAATTTCGGTTATTTAAGAACCATAGAGCAGAGAAATTGTTATGTCTTGAATGGCAGGCATAGCAGAGATATTGTTATATTACATATATTGTGTATAATCAAAGATTCTCATTTCTCTATTAGAGTACTGTTATTTGGAATTTATGAAAAGCAATGATTTTGATTTAATGTATGTATATATGATATGCTTTAAAATTAATTATAAAGTTTTTGGCAATATCTTGACTAGGAAAAAAAACCCTGAGGCAAGAATTAATAGAATTCACGGCAGCCTGTAAGTTTGGGATATAGAATACTTGGAACAACTCCAAATAGAGCTTCAAAAGAATTATAACACTATCCTACAGCAAGAGGAAGCTTTTTGGTATAAAAAATTAGAGGAAAGTTCGGTTTGTTTAAGTGATAGAAACACAAAATTTTTTCAAACCCAAACAATTATGCTGAGGATAAAGAATAAAATCCATGGTCTTTTCTTAGATGGGGGCTTGGTGTTCAGATCAGAATATGTTGAAAAAAGAAACTACTAAAGGTTTTCCATAGCCTCTTTTCTTCTTCTGGCCAACACTGATATTGAAGGATTCCATGATTTTGTATGCCGTCTTTATTGAGGATTGATGTTCTTTCTCAGCCCTGACGGCTATAGATCAGGTAAAACATGCAATTTCAGGTATGCAATCCTTTAAAGCCCCTAGCCTAGATGGTTTCCAAGCGTTCTTTTTTAAACATTTATGGAATATGGTTAAGGATGATCTTTTTTCTGTTGGTGCATGTAGCCTTTGGTCCTTGAACTTTTGATGTTGTAATTTCTAAAACTCTCTTGTTACTAATTCTTAAGGTTGATCAGCTTAATAACCTTAAAAGTTTTAGACCAATTAGTTTTTGCAACACAATTTATAATATTGTTACTAAGGTCTTTGTGAACATAATTCTCCCTTGCCAAACAAGCTTGTAAGGGCCTTGCAGAGGAGCTTTCTACTTGGGAGAGTACTGCTAATAACAATATTCTCATAGCTAGGGAAATGTTTCACTGGATGGACAAATCCCATTCTAAGAAAGCTGTGGTGGCTTTCGAAATAAACCTAGAGAAAGCCCATGATCGATTCAAATGGAGTTTCTTGGAAGCTACTCTGGTGGACTTTGGTTTTCCAACTTCTATTATTATATTTATCATGCACTCTATTTCTTCATATAGTCTCTCTATTCTTTAGGTTGGGGTCCAAGCTGGATCCTTTTTCTCCTTCTAGAGGCCTTCGTTAAGGGGATCTATTGTCTCCATATCTATTTGTGTTGTGCATGGAGAAACTCTTGGGTCTAGAATAAGGTTGGGGCTAGTGAATGACATCCTATTCATATTGCTAAAGGAGGTCAAAGACAGACTCATTTTCTATTCATAGATGACATTATCTTTTTTTTTTAAAAGTTAAGAACTCCTAAGTCAAGTGTACTATGGATACTTTGAATGAGTTTTGTCAGATTTCTGGTCTTAATCTTAATAAATCCCAGGCTATGGCATCTAAAATACTCCCTCGATGAAAAAGGGAGTCTTTGAGCTCTTGTACTTTTATCCGAATTGCTAATGATCTTGGAAAGTATTTGGTGGTTCCTTTCCTCAAGGGGAGAGTGATAAAGGAAACTTTTCATTTGATCCTAGGCAAAATTGCTCATAATCTCGCTTCTTGGAACCACTGTTTACTGAGCAGAGCTGGGAGAATTTGCCTAGCTAAATCTATGTTGTCTTTCATTTGCTCATAATCTGATCACAAAGTGGTGGTCGTGGCATACACTTGGTGAGTCGGAATACTATTACTAGGCCATGCAAGTTAGGTGCACTTGATTTATGGGAAGTGAGACGTGTATACTTCTTTACATGGTAAACTTGTCTAGAGCATAGCCAATAACCTAGAGAAACTATGAGTTCAACTCCTATCTTCTAAATATATGAAGGTAATGCCCTTATTTAATATAAATCTCAGTACTTAACTGTTCTCAAGACCTCTCAGATCATGAAAGAAGGTTTTGGTTTTAACCTTGGCTCCGGGCATATATCCATTTGATATGATGATTGGTTTCATTATATGGTCAGGTTTCTGATATGGTTAACTATGTTCATATCTCGAACACTTATGTTTGTCTTGGTCATTTAGCGGAATGATAGGTGGTATTTTGAGATCTCTCTTGCTACCACCCTCCCGAATTAGGTTTGATCCTTCCTCATTGCTCAGTTTGTGTTTTCTTAGGTTTTGTGCCTCAACTTGGGTTTATCAGCCTATTGAGGTAGGGATTTATATAGCTGCTAGCTAACTATAGATAAGGATGAGGTTGCCTTGCAGGAGCAATGGTCTTAGATTTAGAAGATTGATGGGCCTGAGAAGATTAGAATGTTAACCCATCGGCATCCTTTCGTTATGCTCACAGCATGGCCCTAACTCCAACATGTTCTAGTTGCAAATTCCATTCACTGTGTTGCGTGATTGTAAGTTCTCTTAGCAAGTATGGATTTCTTTTGGGTTTGATTCCCAACATTTTTTTAAATAAGGATATTCACAATTGGATTCATAAGCATGTAAATAGGGTGGATAGTATTTTGTTTCTTATTGTGTTATGGTGGTACTGGCGATGGAGGAACCATCAGGTGTTGTCCAATGATATTTGTTCTTTCAATTATATTTGTTGTATGGTTGGTAATTCAGCAACACTCTTGCTACCACATCCATTGGTCACTTTGGGGCTTGTAATCATGGACAAACCTATTGGATTCATTGTGCTAAACCTTGTCCATGGGGGGTGAAATTGAATATTGATGTTAGTATCAACTTTCAAGGCATAGGCTTTGGGGTTCTCCTTAGAGATGAGAATAGTTCTTGGGTTGTTGGCTTTTCATGCAAGTTGTCTTCTTCTTCCGTTCTGTTTGCGGAATTGCATGCATTAAAATGTGCTTTGGTCTTGGTTTGGGGCCATGGGTGTCGTGTGATCTATTGTGAGTACGGCTACTTCCATACATTGCACCTTGTTAATTTTAAGAGTAAATTACACTCACCTTCTATGAGTTTGTTGTATTGAGGGAATGTTAATTTATTCAATTTTAAATCGATGTGATTGGCACATTGGTTAAAAATAAAATCAATCTAAATCAATTTAATTTGATTTCATTTTTCAAATATCTCAAACCAAACCAAACTAATTGAACTAAAATTTATTGTTTAAATCAGTTTAATTTTGGGTAATCACAATTGTTTTCCTTGAAATCAATTGATATTGTACTTACCTCTTCTTATTTTTAAAATTACACGTACCTTCCTTTGAGTAAATTGTGTTAACTTTTGTTAACATTATTTGTAAAAGTCTTAAATACCCTTAATTATCAAATACCCTTTTAATAGCTGACTTAATGCAATCCTTCTTCTCTTCTAACAACAACTCCCCTACCCCGCAACTTAGCTGCCAACAACACCACTCTTCTGGTTGCAATAATCGAAAAGCCCAACCCTATACCTAAATTAGCCTTCATTCTACCTGGTATTGGTGGGAAAGATGGTGGCTAGGTCGCGATTGAAGGACAACCAATAAGTTGATTGGGTTTGCATAAGTGGGTGCTATTTGCAATAAGGCTTGGTGATGGCATGGAGCATCGGTGATTGCGAGTACGTGAGACAGTAGTAGGTCATGGTTGTGTGTGGTTACGATGTAGGCACAATGGTTTGATGGTTTAGGGAAGGGTTGCAAAGGTCGCTAAAGCTGGATCAAACTGGGGGGTGCTGGATTCGTCGAGGGCGAGTGGGCATGGTGGCACTGCTTGTTTGGGAAAAGTGTATTATCAAGTTACCTCAAGAAAGGTTACTGTAATTTTTCCTTTAGCATTTTCCAAATGAAATCAAATCGAATTGTGAAGAATCTTTCCTTTTCCTTAGTTTCAATTTCTTCCACTTCCTTCCTCTTCTATAAATGTTATTTTAACACTTCAAAAGTGAGTATTTATTAGGACATTCACTTCAATGCCATTAAATATGATAGATGGATGGAATGAGTAGGGACTACCATTAAATTTAATTATAATAAAATATGTATTCCAATATATACACATTCAGTGTTGAAATAACAAATTCTTTCTCTTCTTACCCTGAAACAAAGGTCCAGAAGGAAACCCAACTGGCCAAAATAATAGTAATAATAATAAAAACAAAGTCCATTTGGAAGCATCCATCGGGCATAGAATTGGCCCCCGCCGTCTCTAAATCCAGATGCTTTAGTCTCTACTTCTAGATGTGTTTTTTTTTTTTTTTTTTTGTCGTTTCTAGATGCTTTGACAACACTAGAAACTGTTACAGGGAAAAGAAACCAAATAGAATTTCGCTATTCGACTCGTAAACATTAGTGTTCTCTTTATGCGGTTGACATCTGCAACTACAAGCCAGATCCAGCGGAAATAAATTTCTCGTTCTCTTGCGTCCGTCCAACGCTGGTAAAAAATGAAAACAAATATTACCATTAACGTTTCATTTCATACAGTCAACATTCATCGAGAATCTTATTGACTTTGATTATTGAAGATATAATTTAATTTAATGAATTCATGAAACAAATAAGTATTGGAATTGATAAGACTGGTGGTATGAAAAAAAGTTTACACAGTCATTCAATTTTATAATTTTATATTAAAAAATATGGTTAACTTTGATGTCACTAGTTAAAAAGTCATTTAAAATGAAAAATTTAATTGGATTAAAATGTAAAAGACTTTATGTTATTAATGTATCAAATTAAACTGAAAAATAAATATAACTTTTAAATTGAAGTTAGATTTTTATTATGAGATTAGTTTTATTTTATTTTTTTTGAATTATGAGATTAACTTTAATGCACAAAAGGGTTTTACACTTTTATTTAAATATCTGTTTGTATTTATAATATTTCTAAAGTAGAGGATGAATGAGTCAAACTTTTTTGTTAATATAATAATATATGATTGAATGTCTAAGTAAATTTTTTTTCACTAACAATATATTTAAACTAAATTATTTTATTATACAAAACAGTTCATGAAAATAATAATAATATCACATGTCATATTTATAGTCCCTTGATATATCTGTAAAATCAACTAATTAACTTTGTACTTTTCAAATGTTTTTAGTTAAATAGTGAAATTAATTTCAGTTATTGATTGTTTGTGTCTTTTAAATGAGAATATATATATATATATAATAGTTTGACTTTTAAGTTTCAACTAGAACTTCATTATTTGTAAATTATTGGCTGTTTTTACAATTTTTTGTGTCAAATTATATATGAATGTCTACAATACTAATTTTAACCGGAATTGATCTTTTATATTATTTTATAATGGTTAATCACAGATGAAGTGAATTATGACTTTATACACATTTTATTTGTGACCTTGGAATTTTGAGGTTTGAAATGTAATTTTTTTAAAACTCATTATCTAATGCCAAAAGCAGTAGTTAATTATCTTAAGGTATGGACCTTATAAATATGGATTTTGTCTCTGGCAATGAGGCTTTTTCCATATACGCGCCACTATGAATCCAACCTTAAACTAAATGCTTAATAAGTCCAACTTGCTACCAATTGTGTTAAATCTTGTGATTTGTGAAATACTATCTTTTAAGAAGACTTTATTTAATTAACATTTTCAACTCAAAATTTTGATTTTGACCAAATATTTTAATAAATATTATTATGAGACTAACCTTCTGATGAAATTGTGATTCAAATGTCTTTTTCAATGCTTGTTGTTTCTGTGTTTGAAATTTGATTCCAATATAATTGAAATTCATATTGATACAAATTATGGGTGCTCAAGACCTAGCCCGACCTGCTAATTTGACCGGACCGAAAGCTTATTGGGTCAGGTTCAAGTTCTAAAATTTGACCCCGTATACTTTTCGAATCAGGTTCAGGTCATGTTTCAGGTTAGTCTGACCTTGCTCGAATTAAAAAAAATATTGTAGTTATTTTTTTTTATAATAGTTAGTGATAAATTATAAGAGTTTATGCTTAAATTAATACTTTGGATAACTCGATAATATTTTTATAGTCAGATGACTTGTCCTTAAATGTGTATTTCAAAATATCTCTTGAATTTTTATTTCTTACTTGTAAAAATTTATAACTATATTGTATATAATGTCAAAATCTTCATAAGTTGTTTAAAAGGTTGACTCGATTTAACTCGATCATTTATCGAGTCATTATTGGATTGGGTTCAAGTTTCAAAATATAACTCGATCTAAAGTCAAGCCAAATTGAGATTTGATCTAACCTAGCTCAATCAGTCCCTTGTATACCTTTGCGGCAAATAACTTGTATGTCAACTCAAAATTACATAGGCAATAAGTCAAAGAAAAAGAAATACTTTTATATTAATCCTATGCATCATACTAATATAACTAGTTTTGAATGGTATAAAAATGATAGAAGAATATTCATGGTTATAGAATAGTATCTAAAACATGGAGTGGTTTTGACATTTTAAAAAGTAATATTTTCGGTGTAATTGTAAGAATGTTATCATTTTCTGAAATTAGCTATGATATGTTGATTACTGTAGATTCCTATGGTAACCTTATAAAATTTAAGGATAATGGTGTCTGTTAATTATTTATAAATAAGAATGGGCAACATATCCTGTTAACTCAAGTTTTAAAAACTTTTCAAACTAAATATTAAATCGTAACCTTTGATTATAGAAGAAGTATCGATAATCATGAGGTACCAAAGCACGAAAAAAAAATTATCCATATTAACTAAAATGTAGTCACTTGCTAAAATGTACAATTTATCACCAAAATAACAGAACATCCCTTAGAAAATTTACTTCAATCAATTTGGTGTGGCACATGATTTGCCACGTAACTTTGCCTTACACGTTAACGTCAGGTACACCTTTTACGCCAAATTGCATATTACTCAATCTTATGTATGATTTTTCATAATAATAAGATAAGATTATCTTTGGGTAAATGTTTACTATTTGATTTGATTTGATATTTGATATTGGATCTTTCTGTTAAACCATTTTTAATTGTACATTTTTTTTTCTCTTTTTGGGCGTAATGGTGCATTTGAATATATGGATGATGATTTAAACCCAATTCGCAGGTTATCCGTCCTACCCACTCCACTCGGGTTGGGTTTTAAACCCACCCTATTCGGGTTAAGTTAAAAACCCATCCCGCTCACCTGCGGGTTTGAGTTTAGGGTGAACCAGCCCTTACCTACTCTGCACCCATTATATATTTTAAAAAATATAATTATTAATATTTAATATATATATATATTTAAAGAAAATTACCAAACCCTAAATCCTAATACATCAATAAGTAATACCCACTCATTTTGTTAGGATATTCTATTATTTTTTTTATATTGATAACTACTACTTTAGAATTTAAATATTAACATTGTCATTAGTTATATGTTATATTTTTTAGTTTGACATTTTAGATTTATGAGATAGGTTTTTTTGTGGCAAACTCCTCTTGTTCATATCCTTATCTAGTTTCTAAGCTTAGCCACTCAATAACAATCTTTACTTTTTGGTTATTTGAAAAGTATTGGAAATTTATATTGGTAAAAGAGTGCACGAGAAAGAGGGCTGAATCATGCTTTTCCCCATTTTAAAATCTGAAACATTTTAATGAAAAATACTATCAAGCTTTAAACTTGAAGTGCAGCGGGAATTAAGGTAGTTGTTTTAAAAAGTAGATCTCTAAAGCATTTTTATTAATAATGCAACGATGTAGGATATCAGCAGTTATTAAATAAAATAAGAGCAACATAAAAATAAGAGATCAGGGAGAAGAGATATGACATGATGATTTTTGTACTGGTTCAGTCAATCCTGCCTATATCCAGTACTCAACACATGTTGAGATTTCACTAACAACAACTTTCTCAACATGAGAAAGTAAATTGGATGGTATTTACATTAGTCTTCCCAAGCTCTTAATAGTGAATAGTAGACAACCCCTACTATCACAAACCAAGTAGTTTTGTGCTAGCCTCTCCAAGCTGAACTGAGTAGTCTTGAACCGGCCTCTCCAAGCTATACCACAACTAGTAAACAACCACTACTGTCACGTTGCAAGTACTTCTTCCCAGCCTCTCCAAGCTAAACCATGATAACTGGAATGCCTCTATCATGAAGTTGTGAGTAGTTTTTCCACAGCCTCTTCAAATTGGACGGAGATGAGCAGAACGCCTTTGCCATCGTGTTGCAAGTAGTTTTACTTTAGTTTCTCCAAGCTATGTCTAACTTTTATCACTACTTGATCAAGGTTACAAAGATTATGTGTTTGGGTTACCACTCAAACTAACCTACACTCATGCTTCCTTACAAATATTCAATAAAATAGACCTGGAAAAACATAAGCGACTTCTTTCTTACATCTCTTATAAAAAAGAGGATACACCATGCTCAATTTTTGAAAGATTTTTACACTTCAAGGAAACTGTTTACATATTCGGATGAATATCACAAGAAGTATGGAGAGGTGCTTCCAGAGTTCCGCTTTTATATCTTCAACCTTTTCATCAGCTTTAAAGCATAGCATCTCTATTTATAGTGGTCCTTCTTCATGACCATTGCCCTTAATTAGAACTCCAAGTGACACGTGTATATCATTTATTGTGTCTTGGAACGATAGTTTAGAAAGGTATGCTGATAGACTTGTCATATCGGTTGCAGAAGCTATTGTATTGCAAAGGTTTCTGATGTCCTTCTTTCTTTTTGCTTTTTGATCCTGATTTCTAAACTCCTCCTTCTAGAAGGTAGGATGGTTGACCAATTAGGCAGAAGAGATGATATATCAGTTATAAAATTGGGTTTGACTCGAGATTTGAATTTGAATTTCAAATTTCCCTCCATTTCCTGTAGCGTTATGTGCTCCACAATGAAGTGAGTTTTCTGACACGCATAATTAGTCCCTTGATCGTTATTCATTCTTCTAGTATTCAATCTTGGCTTGTTAATGATGAATGATTTGCGATTATAATAATTGTCAACTGAGTAACATGTTACTTTTAGAGTTTGTATGATTTCATCATTTTTCAATCTACTTTTTGACGTCTCGTGTTACTTTCTAAAGACATTTTCCTTGGTTTCTTATTCTTGTATTGATCTGCTTCATTCCCTGAATGCATTTAAGTGTTCTTTACATGATATAATCGTTACTTCGTTTAAGCTCAATCTCTTTCCATGAGATAAAATATGTTTGCACATATAAAGTGCAATTATTCTTGCTCAAGTCCGTGTAATGCACTTTGAAAATACCTGTTAAACTTAGTTAAGAAACTCAAGGTAGCCATTAGTTTGAAAGCCTTAAGTTAACTCAAATCAGTGCTGTTTGGTTTATGATGATATTTTCTTATTTAAATCATAATACTTCTTGAAATTTGATCACAAAGATACTAAAGCAGATGTTATCGTTTAAGTTTAATTGTACCAACAGCTTGATTCTTGTCATAAAATGACTTTCTAAAATTTAAGTATGCTTGAATAAATAAGCAAGTAATACTTGTGATATTCTTTCTTGATTAGAAAATCTTATTCAGCACATTCTTTCCTATGCCTTTTTTTCAAAAACTAATGCTCAAAGATATATGTGTATATATATATGATAAACCTTTTGAGCATGTCATGAGAAAACATAAGGGATAAAAATGTAGTTTCTAACGCTCAAAGAAACCTTGATATAAATTATATCAATGTATATCAAGATGGTAGGTGTGGATGTGTGGATAGAAGTGAAAGTGTGGAAGAAGATGATAAAAAAATATGAAGTGGGTGGAAATGAAAAGGGACGAAGGCCGCGATTATTGGGTATTGAAGAGGTTAAGGTTGCATTTTTATGTTTCATTAAAGGTAGTATGGGTATTAGGTAGAGTTGGGTATATGGGCTATGATCCATGGACCAACTACTTTAACTCGCAACCCATACGAGTTCTTTATGTTTTAATTTGCATCATATTGCTATAACATACACTTGACCCTTATATAATCCAAGAATGTAGAAAAAAATTAACTCCATTTTTTACAACTCAACAAAACATACCCTAATTGTAACCTCGAATATAAAGATGATGCAAGTGCAATAAGATAGGTCCGAGAAATAGACAAAACAAATGTTGAACCCTTTCATGTCTATTAAATCAATTACTCAAATAAAAGAATGACATAAGTTTAGATTATAGGGAAATAGTTAGGGGAGACTAGATAATTCATATATCCTATCGCATTCGAATCGTAGTTAATTTGATAGATAATTTCAATGAGTCGAACTTCTAAGAAAACTTCATTGTTTCATATTTTCAAAAATAAAATGATTATGAGCTATTCCATTGTAACTTTGGACCATTGTCAGTATAATGAAAGGTTTGATGCCACTACATTACTTCTTATGCTTTTCATAAGCCCTAAGAACAACTTATTGATCTTGGGTTAGTGAAAAGAGAAGAAAAACTTTTGAATGTGGGGGCTTTTTTTTATTTATAACATTCAATTACTTTTTATTGCATGTTTGTGGTCCTACTTATTGCCAAAGGTTATCCACATGGCAAAAAATATTTAGTTGGAGATTGATTCCCTATTTTTCTCCATGAGAAGCTAAATTAATCAAGGGCTCGTCTAATTTCATTGGACTAAACTATTACACTAATAACTATGCTACCCATGCACATAGACTAATGGGAAATTTTGGTTATCTCACAAGTTCTTGTGTCAATCTCGCATGTAAGGACATCTTTTATCCTTTAATGAGTATCTGAATTATCCCATGATGAGTGCAATGGGATACCTATAGGTCCAATTGTAGCTATGTAACCACATAAAATTGTGATTTTGCTTGTATTAATACTTGCATACTGCTTCATAATGGTTACATATTTATCCAAATGGAATTTGATATATATTGCTTTACATTGGAAAAGTATCACAATCATTTAGTTTATATCATTGAAGACATAAATGCGCCAAACATCATATCATTATCTTTGAATTATAGTGCAAAGCAAATGGCCAGATATAATTAGCAAGAAAATAGAACTAATACCATAACACATTTATTTCAAGTTTTTATTGGTTATAACATAACATGTGCATGTAAATGTGTATTTATATAGTTGAATTAATTTGTAGGTGTAGAAGAGTTCAATGATCCATCACTATGAACTGAGGAATCCCTTATATCAACTTATAGAATTTATTATTACTATCACTACATCCTTTATCTTCAATCTTTAACTGGGTAAGTAATTTTTTATATGATTTTTGGGAATCTCTTTATTTTGAAATATTTAATTTATACTTTTCATATCGTTGACTTTATAAGGGATGGCAAAAATGTGAAAGGATATTTTCATGGCCATTTTTGAACAACATCGAGTGGCCTTCTAGTTATATAGTTCGATATGGAATAAATTTTGTGGACTACGATGATGGTTTAAAGAGATATCACATGGTCTTTGCAACATGGTTGAAGAATTTTCTCAAAATGTATTAGACTCAATATTCCTGATGGTTCGAATAAATGATGTAATGCAATGTAATAAATAAGCTTCACATTAAATAATAATAATATGATCAATGCTTGCTAGTATGTTTATCAATCTATTTATTTGTTTAGACATCTATAAAAGGAAATAATAAGTTCCAAATCAAATACAATATTAGTTAAGTAAGATATGCATGTTATTTTAATGTATATTATTAAGAGCATATTTATATAATTGAATAAAATCATTTATATGTTTTCAAATTTATGTTCGATGGTGATGTTTTGGCTTTTTTTTTTTCAGTTAATTTTGGTAGGGCTTCACATTCTTCTGTTTTCTTATTTATGATAATTAGTGGCTGTGTTTATCACTTTGGCTTTGTTTGAACTCCATATGGAAAAAGAAGTTGGAACAAAGTGTGCTTGAGCTAAAGGTAAGGAAGGAAGATTAAAATAGTACAATTTTTTTTTTCCTATATGGTGGCCTCGGTTTGGTCCTATTTAATATTCTTTTGTTTGTGCTTTGTTCATATTTTTCATATAAGGTATTTATGTTTTTATTCATGAAGGCTAGATGCTAGTGCGTAGCTATTAAGAGATAGCTATCATCGTGACAAGATCATAGTTGAATCAGATAACCTTCCTCTAATAGAAGCTTGTAGATCTAGTGAGGCTCTGGCAGAATCAAAGTGATGCTTGAGGATATTACTAGATTTAAGAGGCATTTCCCTTTCCATGACTTTGTTGGGTAAAAATATAAGGCTAATAGTACAACTCACGAAGTTGCAAGATTGTAGATGATAGGGAATCTAGCCCTGATTGGTGCTTTAGATTACCTAAGCTATTACACATATTTTCTGTGCAAAAGCTATTTTCTTTATTGGAATTGTTTTGCCTATCTTTGGTTGCCCTCTTTGTAGCCTTTTATTGTTGTTGTTTTCTTTTGTGAGCTTTGTTTCTTGTGTTATTTGTAACCTTGAACCAAAGATATGTCTTCTAACAGAATCATTTCATCTATAAAAAAGATATGTCTTCAGAAAAAATCCTAGCTAAGGATAACGGTAATCTAGAGCACCAATGGATGGACCAATATGATAAGTTACTACCAATTCTTTTTAAACTGATGTGTAAATATTTTTTTGGTGCTATATGTGTAAAGATTTAAATTTCATCAAAAACACCCAAGTCCTATATTAGCTGTATAAGGGGGTATAAGTGGATCCAACTAACTCGATGAACCTGATGAATTCAAACCAATTTCATTTAGCTAGTTTGGATCAAATTCCGATAATATGCACTACAAGAATTTTGTAGAACATCAAACAAATTTTAACATTACATGTGAATTTATAGACGGGAATACATCATCTGTTACTTTTACATCCATAAACAATACAAAAGGATTTGAAAATTGTCTGTATCAGAGATAGTAAAATAAATCTATGTGTAAAATTGTCAGTGTTCTACGAGTTTCTACTAGTGCAGTTTGGATCCAAATAGAACCAATCACATATTGGTTCGGTCATCGGGTTTGCATCCTCTAATATGAGACTCGATTTGAGCCAGCCTAAAATTGTTTAATATTTTGAATTTGGAATCTTTGATATTAGAATTGTATCTTTTGGGTACTTTCTTCTGATATCCAAAAACGTAAAGTTTCAACATTGTGATATTAGAATTCTATGTTTTTTGTTCATGAAGGCTTGCTACTGGTGTGTAGGTATTAAGAGATGGCTGTCATCGTGACAAGATAATAGTTGAATCAAACAACCTTCCTCCGATAGAAGCTTGTAGATCGAGTGAGGCTATGGCAAAATCAAACTGATGCTTAAGTATATCAATAGATTTAAGAGGAATTTCCTTTTCTATGACTTTGTTGGGTAAAAATGTGAGGCTAATGGCACAACTCACGAAGTTACAAGATTGGAGATAAGAGGGAATCTAGCCCTGATTGGTGCTTTAGATTACCTGAGCTATTGGATATATTTTCTCTACAAAAGCTATTATTTTTTATTGGAATTGTTTTGCCCATCTTTGGTTGCCCTCCTTGTAGCCTTTTATTGTTGTTGTTTTCTTTTGTGCTAATGGGTCAATGAGCTTTGTTTCTTATCTTGTTTATACCCGTGAACCAAAGATGTCTTCTAACCAACTCATTTCATCTGTAAAAAGATATATCTTCAGAAAAAATCCTAGCTAAGGAGAAAGGTAATCTAGAGCATCAATTAGATGCAAGATTCCCTAGATAGACCAATACGATATCCTACTACTAATTTTTTTAAAACTCATCTGTAAATATTTTTTTGATGCTACGTGTGTAAATATTTAAATTTCGTTAAAAAGACCCAAGTCCTAAATTAGCCTTATAGGGGGTGTAAGTGGATCCAACGATGAATTCAATCCAATTTCATTTAGCAGGTTTGGTTCAGATTGGGTCGATATGCATTGCAAGATTTTTACAGAACATTAGATAAATTTTAACGTTACATATCAATTTATAGACGGCAATACATCATCTGTTATTTTTACATCCATAAACAATACAAAAGGATTTGAAACTCGTCTGTATCAGAGATAGAAAAATAAATCTATATGTAAAATTGTCATTGTTCTGTGAGTTTCTACTAGTGTAGTTTGGTTCTAATTAGAACCGATCACATATTGGTTCAGTCATTGGATTTGAATCCTCTAATTTGAGACCTGATTTTAGCCAGCTTGAAATTGTTTAATATTTTGAATTTGGACTCTTTGTGATATTAGAATTGTATTTATTTAGGTACTTTGTTCTAATATCCAAAAACATCAAGTTTCAACATTATGATATTAGAATTGTATGATTTTATTCATGGAGGCTTGCTACTAGTGTGTGGCTATTAAGAGAGGGCTATCATCGTGACAAGATAATAGTTGAATTAGACAACCTTCCTCTGTTAAACGCTTGAAGATCTAGTGAGGCTATGTCAAAATCAAACTGATGCTTAAGTATATCAATAGATTTAAGAGGAATTTCTGTTTCTATGACTTTGTTAGGTAAATATGTAAGTCTAATGGTACAACTCACGAGGTTATAAGATTTGAGATAAGATGGAATCTAGCCCCGATTGGTGCTTTAGATTGCCTGAGCTATTGGATATATTTTCTCTACAAAAGCTATTATTTTTTATTAGAATTGTTTTGCCTATCTTTGGTTACCCTCCTTGTAGCCTTTTATTGTTGTTGTTTTCTTTTGTTCTAATAGTTCAATGAGCTTTGTTTCTTATCTTGTTTGTACCCTTGAACCAAAGATGTCTTCTAACAAAATCATTTCATCTGTAAAAAGATATATCTCAAGAAAAAATCCTAAGGAAGGATAAAGGTACTCTAGAGCACCAATTAGATGCAAGATTCCCTACATAGTCCAATAGCATATCCTACTATTAATTTCTTTAAAACTCATGTGTAAATATTTTTTTGATGCTACGTGTGTAAAGATTTAAATTTCATTAAAAACACCTAAGTCCTAAATTATCCTTATAGGGGGTGTAAGCAGATCCAACTAACTCGATGAACCCAATGAATTCAAACCAATTTCATTTAGCAAGTTTGGTTCAGATTGGGTCAATATGCATTGCAAGATTTTTACAGAACATCAGACAAATTTTAACGTTACATATCAATTTATAGATGGCAATACATCATCTGTTATTTTTACATCCATAAATAATACAAAAAGATTTTAAACTCGTCTGTATCAGAGATAGAAAAATAAATCTATATGTAAAATTGTCATTGTTCTGTGAGTTTCTACTAGTGTAGTTTGGATCTAATTAGAACCAATCACATATTGGTTCGGTCATTGGGTTTGCATCCTCTAATCTGAGACCTAATTTGAGCCAGCTTGAAATTGTTTAATATTTTGAATTTGGAATCTTTGTGATATTAGAATTGTTTTTTTTTTTGGGTACTTGTTCTAATATCCAAAAAGGTCAAGTTTCAACATTGTGATATTAGAACTGTATGTTGTTATTCATGAAGGCTTCCTGCTGGTGTGTAGCTATTAAGAGAGGGCTATCATCGTGACAAGATAATAGTTGAATTAGACAACCTTCCTCTGATAAAAGCTTGAAGATCTAGTGAGGCTACGTGAGAATCAAACTAATGCATTAGTATATCAATAGATTTAAGAGGAATTTCTGTTTCTATGACTTTGTTAGGTAAAAATGTGAGTCTAATGGTACAACTCATGAGGTTATAAGATTGGAGATAAGAGGGAATCTAGCCCCGATTGGTGCTTTAGATTGCTTGAGCTATTGGATATATTTTCTTTGCAAAAACTATTATTTTTTATTGGAATTGTTTTGTCCATCTTTGGTTGCCCTCCTTGTAGCCTTTTATTGTTGTAATTTTCTTTTGTGCTAATGGGTCGATGAGCTTTATTCTTATGCTGTTTGTACCCTTGAACCAAAGATGTCTTCTCACAAAATCATTTCATTTGTAAAAAAGACATATCTTCAAAAAAAAATCCTAAGGAAGGATAAAGGTAATCTAGAGCACCAATTAGATGCAAGATTCCCTCAATAGACCAATATGATATCCTACAACTAATTTTTTTAAAACTCATGTGTAAATATTTTTTTGATGCTACGTGTGTAAAGATTTAAATTTCATTAAAAACACCCAAGTCCTAAATTAGCCTTATAGAGGGTGTAAAATTATTTGTATTAGAGTTGGAAAAATAAATCTATATGTAAAATTAGTGAGTGTTTTATGAGTTTCTAATAGTGTACTTTGGATCCAATTAGAACCACATATTGGTTCGGTCATTGGGTTTGCATCCTCTAATCTTAGACCCGATTTGAGTCAACCTGAAATTGTTTAATATTTTGAATTTGGAATGTTTATGATTATAATTGTATTTTTCTGGGTACTTTGTTTTGATATCCAAAAGCGTCAAGTTTGAACATCGTGATATTAGAAACGTATATTTTTATTCATGAAGATTTGCTGCTAGTGTGTAGCTATTAAGTGATGGTTGTCATCGTGACAAGATAATAGTTGAATTAGACAACCTTCCTCTGATAGAAGTTTGTAGATCTAGTGAGGCTATGGCATACACAAACTGAACCTTAAGTATATCAATAAATTTAAGAAGAATTTCCCTTTCTATTACTTTGTTGGAAAAAAATGTGAGGCTAATGGTACAACTCACAAGGTTACAAGATTGGATATAAGAGGGAATCTAGACCTGATTGGTGCTTTAAATCACCTGAGCTATTGCGTATATTTTCTCGGCAAAAGCTATTATTTTTTATTGGAATTGTTTTGCCCAACTTTGGTTGCCCTCCTTGTAGCCTTTTATTGGTGTTGATTTCTTTTGTGCCAATGGGTCATCAATGAGCTTTGTTTCTTATGTTGTTTGTACCCTTGAACCAAATATATGTCTTCTGACAAAATCATTTCATCTGTAAAATAGATATATCTTCAAAAAAAATCCTAGGGAGTGATAAAGGTAATCTAGAGCATCAATTAGATGCAAGATTCCCTCAATAGACCAATATGATATCCTACTACTAATTTTTTTAAAACTCATGTGTAAATATTTTTTTGATGCTACCTGTGTAAAGATCTAAATTTCATTAAAAAGACCCAAGTCCTAAATTCGCCATATAGGGGGTGTAAGCGGATCCAACTAACTCGATGAACCTGATGAATTCAAACCAATTTCATTTAGTTGGTTTGGTTCAGATCGAGTCAATCAGCACTGCAAGATTTTTGCAGAACATCAGACAAATTTTAAGATTACATATGAATTTATAAACAAGAATACATCATATGTTATTTTTACATCCATAAACAATACAAAAAGATTTGAAACTCATTTGTATTAGAGTTGGAAAAATAAATCTATATGTAAAATTAGTGAGTGTTTTGCGAGTTTCTAATAGTGTGTTTTGGATCCAATTAGAACCAATCACATATTGATTCGGTCATTACGTTTGCATCCTCTAATCTGAGACCCGATTTGAGTCAACCTGAAATTGTTTAATATTTTGAATTTGGATATTTGAATTGTATTTTTTTTTTTTGTACTTTGTTTTGATATCCAAAAGCGTCAAGTTTGAACATTGTGATATCAGAATTGTATATTTTTATTCATGAAGGCTTGCTACTAGTGTGTAGCTATTAAGATATGGTTGTCATCGTGACACGATAATACTGGAATCAGACAACCTTCCTCTGATAAAGTTCGTAAATCTAGTAAGGCTACGGCAGAATCAAACTAATGCTTGAGTATATCAACAAATTTAAGAAGAATTTCCCTTTCAATGACTTTGTTGGGCAAAAATGTGAGGCTAAAGGTACAACTCATGAGGTTGCAAGATTGGAGATAAAAGGGAATCTAGACCTGATTGGTGCTTTACATCACCTGAGCTATTGCATATATTTTCTCTGCAAAAGCTATTATTTTTTTATTGGAATTGTTTTGCATAGCTTTGGTTGCCCTCCTTGCAGCCTTTTATTGGTGTTGTTTTCTTTTGTGCCAATGGGTCATTAATGAGCTTTGTCTCTTATGTTGTTTGTACCCTTGAACAAAATATATGTCTTTTGACAAAATCATTTCATCCGTAAAAAAGATATATCTTCAGAAAAAATCCTAGGGAAGGATAAAGGTAATTTAGAGTACCAATTAGATGCAAGATTCCCTAGATAGACCAATATGATATCCTACTACTAATTTTTTTAAAACTCATGTGTAAATATTTTTTTGATGCTACGTGTGTAAAGATCTAAATTTCATTAAAAAGACCCAAGTCCTAAATTTTCCATATAGTGGGTGTAAGCGGATCCAACTAACTCGATGAACCTGATGAATTCAAACCAATTTCATTTAGTTGGTTTGGTTCAGATCGAGTTAATCAGCACTGCAAGATTTTTGCTAAACATCAGACAAATTTTAAGATTACATATGAATTTATAAACAAGAATACATCATATGTTATTTTTACGTCCATAAACAATACAGAAGGATTTGAAAATCATCTGTATTTGAGTTGGAAAAATAAATCTATATGTAAAATTAGTGAGTGTTTCGCAAGTTTCTAATAGTGTGCTTTGGATCCAATTACAACCAATCACATATTGGTTCGGTAATTGGGTTTGCATCCTCTAATCTGAGACCCGATTTGAGTCAACCTGTAATTGTTTAATATTTTGAATTTGGAATCTTTATGATATTTGAATTGTATTTTTTTGGGTACTTTGTTCTGATATCCAAAAGCGTCAAGTTTGAACATGGTGATATTAGAAATGTATTTTTTTTATTCATGAAGGCTTGCTGCTAGTGTGTCGCTATTAAGTGATGGTTGTCATCGTGACAAGATAACAGTTGAATCAGATAACCTTCCTCTTATAGAAGTTCGTAGATCTAGTGAGGCTATGGTAGAATCAAACTTATGCTTGAGTATATCAATAGATTTAAGGAGAATTTCCCTTTCTATGACTTTGTTGGGCAAAAATGTGAGACTAATGGTACAACTCACAAGGCTACAAGATTGGAGATAAAAGGGAATCTAGACCTAATTGGTGCTTTAGATCACCTAAGCTATTGCATATATTTTCTCTACAAAAGCTATTATTATTTATTGGATTTGTTTTGCCCAACTTTGGTTGCCTTCCTTGTAGCCTTTTATTGGTGTTGTTTTCTTTTGTGCCAATGGGTCATCAATGAGCTTTGTTTCTTATGTTGTTCGTACCCTTGAACCAAATATTTGTCTTCTAACAAAATCATTTCATATGTAAAAAAGATATATCTTCACAAAAAATCCTAGGGAAGGATAAAGGTAATCTAGAGCACCAATTAGATGCAAGATTCCCTCAATAGACCAATATGATATCCTACTATTAATTTTTTTAAAACTCATGTGTAAATATTTTTTTGATGCTACGTGTGTATAGATCTAAATTTCATTAAAAAGACCCAACTCCTAAATTCACCATATAGGGGGTGTAAGCGGATCCAACTAACTCGATGAACCTGATGAATTCAAACCAATTTCATTTAGTTGGTTTAGTTCATATTGAGTCAATCAGTACTACAAGATATTTGCAGAACATCAGACAAATTTTAAGATTACATATGAATTTATAAAGAAGAGTACATCATATGTTATTTTGAACTCCAAAAACAATACAGAAAGATTTGAAAATCATTTTTATTAGAGTTGGAAAAATAAATATATATGTAAAATTAGTGAGTGTTTCGCGAGTTTCTGATAGTGTACTTTGGATCCAATTAGAACCAATCACATATTGGTTCGGTCATTGGGTTTGCATCCTCTATTCTGACACCCGATTTGAGTCAACCTGAAATTGTTTAATATTTTGAATTTGGAATCTTTATGATATTTGAATTGTATTTTTTTGGGTACTTTGTTCTGATATCCAAAAGCGTGAAGTTTGAACATGGTGATATTAGAAATGTATATTTTTATTCATGAAGGCTTGCTGCTAGTGTGTAGCTATTAAGAGATGGTTGTCATTGTGACAAGATAACAGTTGAATCAGACAACCTTCCTCTTATAGAAGTTCGTAGATCTAGTGAGGCTATGGCAGAATCAAACTTATGCTTGAGTATATCAATAGATTTAAGGAGAATTTCCATTTCTATGACTTTGTTGGGCAAAAATGTGAGGCTAATGGTACAACTCACGAGGTTACAAGAATGGAGATCATAGGGAATCTAGACCTGCTTGGTGTTTTAGATCACCTGAGCTATTGCATATATTTTCTCTACAAAAGCTATTAATTTTATTGGAATTATTTTGCCCAACTTTGGTTGCCCTCTTTCTAGCCTTTTATTGGTGTTGTTTTCTTTTGTGCTAATAGGTCATCAATGAGCTTTGTTTCTTATGTTGGTTGTACCCTTGCACCAAATATTTGTCTTCTGACAAAATCATTTCATATGTCAAAAAGATCTATCTTCAGAAGAAATCCTAGGCAAGGATAAAGGTAATCTGGAGCACCAATTAGATGCAAGATTCCCTCAATAGACCAATATGATATCCCACTACTAATTTTTTTAAAACTCATGTGTAAATATTTTTTTGATGCTATGTGTGTAAAGATCTAAATTTCATTAAAAAGACCCAAGTCCTAAATTCGCCTTATAAGGGGTGTAAGCGAATCTAACTAACTCGGTGAACTTGATGAATTCAAACCAATTTCAGTTAGTTGGTTTGGTTCAGATTGAGTCAATCAGCGCTGCAAAGTTTTTGCAGAACATCAGATAAATTTTAACGCTACATATGAATTTATAAATAAGAATATATCATATGTTGTTTTTACATCCATAAACAATACAGAAGGATTTGAAAATCATTTGTATTCGAGTTAGAAAAATAAATCTATATGTAAAATTAGTGAGTGTTTTGCGAGTTTCTGATAGTGTACTTTGGATCCAATTAGAACCGATCACATATCAGTTTGGTCATTGGGTTTGCATCCTCTAATCTGAGACCAAATTTAAGTCAACCTAAAATTGTTTAATATTATGAATTTGGAATCTTTATGATATTAGAATTGTACTTTTTTGGGTACTTTGTTCTGATATACAAAAGCGTAAAGTTTGAACATTGTGATATTAGAATTGTATATTTTTATTCATGACGGCTTGCTACAAGTGTGTGGCTATAAAGAGAGGGCTATCATCGTGACAAGATAATAGTTGAATTAGACAACCTTCCTCTGATAAAAGCTTGAAGATCTAGTGAGGCTATGTCAGAATCAAACTGATGCTTGAGTATATCAATAGATTTAAGAGGAATTTCTGTTTCTATGACTTTGTTAGGTAAAAATGTGAGTCTAATAGTACAAGCCATGAGGTTACAAGATTGGAGATAAGAGGGAATCTAGCCCTGATTGGTGCTTTAGATTGCTTGAGCTATTGGATATATTTTCTCTGCAAAAGCTATTATTTTTCATTGGAATTATTTTGTCCATCTTTGGTTGCCCTCCTTGTAGGCTTTTATTGTTGTAATTTTCTTTTGTGCCAAGGGGTCATTGATGAGCTTTGTTTCTTTTGTTGTTTGTACCCTTGAACCAAATATATGTCTTCTGACAAAATCATTTCATTTGTAAAAAAGATATATCTTCAAAAAAAAATCCTGGCTAAGGATAAAGGTAATCTAGAGCACCAATTAGACACAAGATTCCCTTAATAGACCAGTATGATATCCTACTACTAATTCTTTTAAAACTCATGTGTAAATATTTTTTCCTGCTACGTGTGAAACGATTTAAATTTCGTTAAAACACCCAAGTCCTAAATTAGCCTTATAGAGGGTGTAAGCGGATCCAACTAACTCGATGAACCCGATGAATTCAAACTAATTTTATTTAGCAGGATTGGTTCAGATTGGGTCGACATGCATTGCAAGATTTTTACATAACACCGCACAAATTTTAATATTACATATCAATTTATAGACGGCAATACATCATCTGTTATTTTGACAACCATAAACAATACAAAAGGATTTGAAACTCGTCTGTATAAGAGATAGAAAAATAAATCTATATGTAAAATTGTCATTGTTCTGTGAGTTTCTACTAGTGTAGTTTGGATCTAATTAGAACGAATTACATATTGGTTCAGTCATTGTATTTGCATCCTCTAATCTGAGACCTGATTTTAGCCAGCTGGAAATTGGTTACTATTTTGAATTTGGAATCTTTGTGATGTAAGAATTGAATTTTTTGTTTTTTGGGTACTTTGTGCTAATATCCAAAAACATTAGGTTTCAACTGTGTGATATTAGAATTGTAAGTTTTTATTCATGGAGGCTTGCTACTGGTGTGTGGCTATTAAGAGAGGGCTGTCATCGTGACAAGATAATAGTTGAATTAGACAACCTTCCTCTGAGAAAAGCTTGAAGATATAGTGAGGCCGTGTCAGAATCAAACTGATGCTTGAGTATATCAATAGATTTAAGAGGAATTTCTATTTCTATGACTTTGTTAGGTAAAAATGTGAGTCTAATGGTACAACTCATGAGGTTACAAGATTGGAGATAAGAGCGAATCTAGGCTTGATTGGTGATTTAGATTGCTTGAGCTATTGGATATATTTTCTCTGCAAAAGCTATTATTTTTCATTGGAATTATTTTGTCCATCTTTGGTTGCCCTCCTTGTAGGCATTTATTGTTGTAATTTTCTTTCGTGCCAAGGGGTCATCGATGAGCATTGTTTCTTTTGTTGTTTGTACCCTTGAACCAAATATATGTCTTCTGACAAAATGAATTCATTTGTAAAAAAGATATATCTTCAAAAAAAATCCTAGCTAAGGATAAACGTAATCTAGAGCACCAAATAGACTCAAGATTCCCTCAATAGACCAATATGATATCCTACTACTAATTTTTTCAAAACTCATGTGTAAATATTTTTTTGATGCTACCTGTGTAAAGATCTAGATTTCATTAAAAAGACCCAAGTCCTAAATTTGACATATAAGGGGTGTAAGCGAATCTAACTAACTTGGTGAACCTGATGAATTCAAACCAATTTCAGTTAGTTGGTTTGGTTTAGATCGAGTCAATCAGCGCTGCAAGGTTTTTGCAGAATATCAGATAAATTTTAACATTACATATGAATTTATAAATAAGAATACATCATATGTTGTTTTTACATCCATAAACAATACAGAAGGATTTGAAAATCATTTGTATTAGAGTTAGAAAAATAAATCTATATGTAAAATTAGTGAGTGTTTTGTGAGTTTCTGATAGTGTGCTTTGGATCCAACTAGAACCAATCACATATCGGTTCGGTCATTGGGTTTGCATCCTCTAATCTGAGACCAAATTTAAGTCAACCTGAAATTGGTTAATATTTTGAATTTGGAATCTTTATGATATTAGAATTGTACTTTTTTGGGTACTTTGTTTTGATATCCAAAAGCGTCAAGTTTGAACATTGTGATATTAGAATTGTATATTTTTATTCATGAAGGCTTGCTGCTAGTGTGTGGCTATTAAGAGAGGGCTATCATCGTGACAAGATAATAGTTGAATTAGACAACCTTCCTCTGATAAAAGCTTGAAGATCTACCGAGGCTATGTCAGAATCAAACTGATGCTTGAGTATATCAATAGATTTAAGAGGAATTTCTGTTTCTATGACTTTGTTAGGTACAAATGTGAGTCTAATGGTACAACTCATGAGGTTACAGGATTGGAGATAAGAGGGAATCTAGCCCTGATTGGTGCTTTAGATTGCTTGAGCTATTGGATATATTTTCTCTGCAAAAGCTATTATTTTTCATTGGAATTATTTTGCCCATCTTTGGTTGCCCTCCTTGTAGCCTTTTATTGTTGTAATTTTCTTTTGTGCCAAGGGGTCATTGATGAGCTTTGTTTCTTTTGTTGTTTGTACCCTTGAACCAAATATATGTCTTCTGACAAAATCATTTCATTTGTAAAAGAGATATATCTTCGAAAAAAAATCCTAGCTAAGGATAAAGGTAATCTAGAGCACCAATTAGACACAAGATTCCCTCAACAGACCAATACGATATCCTACTACTAATTGTTTTAAAACTATGTGTAAATATTTTTTGATGCTACGTGTGTAAAGATTTAAATTTTGTTAGAAGACCCAAATCCTAAATTAGCCTTATAGGGGGTGTAAGCGGATCCAACTAACTCGATGAACCCGATGAATTCAAACTAATTTCATTTAGCAGGATTGGTTCAGATTGGGTCGACATGCATTGCAAGATTTTTACATAACATCGCACAAATTTTAATATTACATATCAATTTATAGACGGCAATACATAATCTGTTATTTTTACAACCACAAACAATTCAAAAGGATTTGAAACTCGTCTGTATCAGAGATATAAAAGTAAATCTATATGTAAAATTGTCATTGTTCTGTGAGTTTCTACTAGTGTAGTTTGGATCTAATTAGAACCAATCACATATTGGTTCAGTCATTGGATTTGCATCCTCTAATCTGAGACCTGATTTTAGCCAGCTGGAAAAAGTTTAATAATTTGAATTTTGAATCTTTGTGATGTTAGAATCGATTTTTTTTTTGGGTACTTTGTACTAATATCCAAAAACATCAGGTTTCAACATTGTGACATTAGAATTGTAAGTTTTTATTCATGGGGGCTTGCTACTAGAGTGTGGCTATTAAGAGAGGGCTGTCATTGTGACAAGATAATAGTTGAATTAGACAACCTTCCTCTGAGAAAAGCTTGAAGATCTAGTGAGGCCGTGTCAGAATCAAACTGATGCTTGAGTATATCAATAGATTTAAGAGGAATTTCTGTTTCTAGGACTTTGTTAGGTAAAAATGTGAGTCTAATGGTACAACTCATGAGGTTACAAGATTGGAGATAAGAGGGAATCTAGCCCTGATAGGTGCTTTAGATTGCTTGAGCTATTGGATATATTTTCTCTGCAAAAGCTATTATTTTTCATTGGAATTATTTTGTCCATCTTTGGTTGCCCTCCTTGTAGGCTTTTATTGTTGTAATTTTCTTTTGTGCCAAGGGGTCATTGATGAGCTTTGTTTCTTTTGTTGTTTGTACCCTTGAACCAAATATATGTCTTCTGACAAAATCATTTCATTTGTAAAAAAGATATATCTTCAAAAAAAAATCCTGGCTAAGGATAAAGGTAATCTAGAGCACCAATTAGACACAAGATTCCCTCAATAGACCAATATGATATCCTACTACTAATTCTTTAAAAACTCATGTCTAAATATTTTTTGATGCTATGTGTGTAAAGATTTAAATTTCGTTAAAAGACCCAAGTCCTAAATTAGCCTTATAAGGGGTGTAAGCGGATCCAACTAACTCGATGAACCCGATGAAGTCAAACTAATTTCATTTAGCAGGATTGGTTCAGATTGGGTCGACATGCATTGCAAGATTTTTACATAACATCGCACAAATTTTAATATTACATATTAATTTATAGACGGCAATACATCATCTGTTATTTTTACAACCATAAACAATCCAAAAGGATTTGAAACTCGTCTGTATCAGAGATAGAAAAGTAAATCTATATGTAAAATTGTCATTGTTCTGTGAGTTTCTACTAGTGTAGTTTGGATCTAATTAGAACCAACCACATATTGGTTTAGTCATTGGATTTGCATCCTCTAATCTGAGACCTGATTTTAGCCAGCTGGAAATTGTTTAATATTTTGAATTTGGAATCTTTGTGACGTTAGAATTGAATTTTTTTTTTTTTTTGGTACTTTGTGGTAGTATCCAAAAACATCAGGTTTCAACATTGTGATATTAGAATCGTAAGTTTTGATTCATGGGGGTTTGCTACGGGTGTGTGGCTATTAAGAGAGGGCTGTCATCGTGACAAGATAATAGTTGAATTAGACAACCTTCCTCTGAGAAAAGCTTGAAGATCTAGTGAGGCCGTGTCAGAATCAAACTGATGCTTGAGTATATCAATAGATTTAAGAGGAATTTCTGTTTCTATGACTTTGTTAGGTAAAAATGTGAGTCTAATGCTACAACTCATGAGGTTACAGGATTGGAGATTGATGGGAGCTGTCGCGACTCACAACAAATTAAAATTTATAAAAGTGCTAAGTTGCACCAAAAATGTAGTAAAGGGCACAACTCAGGTCGTCTCACAAGGAAGTGTTACTAGTCAATTAGAAATTAGGGGTTTGGAGAATTAAGATTAAAGCAATTTAAATTAAAAGATAATAGCAACAAGGTAATAGCAACAATAAAGAAAGCACTAGTGCAAGGTATTCCTAGGATTGGAAATTAATTATCATTGACCAAATATTAAACCCATTGGTGGCTATTAGTAATAAATTACTGGCAATTCTACTAGTGATCAATCGACTTCTAGAATTTAATCAATGCAAATAACAAATAAACGACAATCGCCAATTTATTTAGAAATCACATCAATTTAATAAACCAATTGCTCTAGCCTAACTGCCAATTGGAAAGTAAATTCTAATGTCCTCCTTCAAACATAAACCAATAGATCTATCAATTTATACCCAAAGGGTTTCCCTAAATGACGATCGCCAATTTAGTTATCCCAATAAAGATTATAGCAATCACCACAATAATTATAGGAATAGAAACTGCAGAACATTAAGAAAACCAATGCATTTAATATCAAAAGAGGTCTCAAACATCATCCCAATCCATCCGGAAACCCTTACACTAGTAAAGAAATCTACTCCTCCATCTCTGGAGGATTACAACAATAAAGATAAAAGAACCTGGAAATAATAGCAATGATCATCGCCACGATCTCCAAGACAAGTCACCTTCACGAATGAAATCCTAAGAGAGAGAAGAATAGAGAAGAAGAAGATGTAGAGAGAAGATGGAGAAAGATGCAGAGAGAGAGAGTTCTCCAAACTGAAACTCCAAAACTAAAAACTAAAAAACTCTGAAAACTCAAAACTCAAAAACTAGGGTAAAAGTCTGTAACATTCCTATATATACTGCCTTCTAAAAATAGGCCAAAGTGGGCCCAAAAACAGATAAAATAAGGTCTTCTGCGTCATCGCATCACCAGTGAGCAATGCTGATGACAGTCAATTTTCCGAGTGCTGTTGAGCGCTGCAGCGCTAAATAGCGCTGCAGCGGTAGACAGAATAGAATTTTCCCTCGATACCAGAAATAATGATTGTAGCCCTTTGAATAAGCTTTCCAACGCCACCAAAATCACCTCAAACGGAGATCTGTAGCTCCAGATATTGCAAAAATACTGACTAGAGGTCAAGTTTGACAGCATCAGAACATTAGCAACCTTTAATCTTGCAACTTGATTTTCACCAAGATGCTCTTAGAACTGGATTTTGAGCTAAACACAAAAGTTATAGACGACTTCTTGAGCTTTCCAAAACATCCTTTTTTGTCTAAATCCAATCCCTTGTTCTTGACATTTTGCACTTGATCCAAAGCTCCTGTGCATAAAACCATACTCAAAGAGACAAGTTAAACGCAACAGTTTGTAATTACAAATTATTCCCAAAATCAATACAAAAGCCAATAGTTCTATCAAAAGTACACAATGAGGAATAAATCAAATATCTTATTAATCACATCAATAACATAGAAAAACTCATGTAAAAAGCTAAGAATTAGAAGTAAGATAAGTGGCATAAATGCCTCTTATCAGAGATAAGAGGGAATCTAGCCCTGATTGGTGCTTTAGATTGCTTGAGCTATTGAATATATTTTCTCTGCAAAAGCTATTATTTTTCATTGGAATTATTTTGTCCATCTTTGGTTGCCCTCCTTGTAGGCTTTTACTGTTGTAATTTTCTTTTGTGCCAAGGGGTCATTGATGAGCTTTGTTTCTTTTGTTGTTTGTACCCTTGAACCAAATATATGTCTTCTGACAAAATCATTTCATTTGTAAAAAAGATATATCTTCAAAAAAAAAATCCTAGCTAAGGATAAAGGTAATCTAGAGCACCAATCAGACACAAGATTCCCTCAATAGACCAATATGATATCCTACTACTAATTCTTTAAAAACTCATGTCTAAATATTTTTTGATGCTATGTGTGTAAAGATTTAAATTTCGTTAAAAGACCCAAGTCCTAAATTAGCCTTATAGGGGGTGTAAGCGGATCCAACTAACTCGATGAACCCGATGAAGTCAAACTAATTTCATTTAGCAGGATTGGTTCAGATTGGGTCGACATGCATTGCAAGATTTTTACATAACATCGCACAAATTTTAATATTACATATTAATTTATAGACGGCAATACATCATCTGTTATTTTTACAACCATAAACAATCCAAAAGGATTTGAAACTCGTCTGTATCAGAGATAGAAAAGTAAATCTATATGTAAAATTGTCATTGTTCTGTGAGTTTCTACTAGTGTAGTTTGGATCTAATTAGAACCAATCACATATTGGTTCAGTCATTGGATTTGCATCCTCTAATCTGAGACCTGATTTTAGCCAGCTGGAAATTGTTTAATATTTTGAATTTGGAATCTTTGTGATGTTAGAATTGATTTTTTTTTTTTTTGGGTACTTTGTGGTAATATCCAAAAACATCAGGTTTCAACATTGTGATATTAGAATCGTAAGTTTTTATTCATGGGGGTTTGCTACGGGTGTGTGGCTATTAAGAGAGGGCTATCATCGTGACAAGATAATAGTTGAATTAGACAACCTTCCTCTGAGAAAAGCTTGAAGATCTAGTGAGGCCGTGTCAGAATCAAACTGATGCTTGAGTATATCAATAGATTTAAGAGAATTTCTGTTTCTATGACTTTGTTAGGTAAAAATGTGAGTCTAATGGTACAACTCATGAGGTTACAAGATTGGAGATAAGAGGGAATCTAGCCCTGATTGGTGCTTTAGATTGCTTGAGCTATTGAATATATTTTCTCTGCAAAAGCTATTATTTTTCATTGGAATTATTTTGTCCATCTTTGGTTGCCCTCCTTGTAGGCTTTTATTGTTGTAATTTTCTTTTGTGCCAAGGGGTCATTGATGAGCTTTGTTTCTTTTGTTGTTTGTACCCTTGAACCAAATATATGTCTTCTGACAAAATCATTTCATTTGTAAAAAAGATATATCTTCAAAAAAAAAATCCTAGCTAAGGATAAAGGTAATCTAGAGCACCAATTAGACACAAGATTCCCTCAATAGACCAATATGATATCCTACTACTAATTCTTTTAAAACTCATGTGTAAATATTTTTTGATGCTACGTGTGTAAAGATTTAAATTTCGTTAAAAGACCCAAGTCCTAAATTAGCCTTATAGGGGGTGTAAGCGGATCTAACTAACTCGATGAACCCGATGAAGTCAACTTAATTTCATTTAGCAGGATTGGTTCAGATTGGGTTGACATGCATTGCAAGATTTTTACATAACATCGCACAAATTTTAATATTACATATCAATTTATAGACGGCAATACATCATCTGTTATTTTTACAGCCATAAACAATACAAAAGGATTTGAAACTCGTCTGTATCAGAGATATAAAAGTAAATCTATATGTAAAATTGTCATTGTTCTGTGAGTTTCTACTAGTGTAATTTGGATCTAATTAGAACCAATCACATATTGGTCAGTCATTGGATTTGCATCCTCTAATCTGAGACCTGATTTTAGCCAGCTGGAAATTGTTTAATATTTTGAATTCGGAATCTTTGTGATGTTAAAATTGAATTTTTTTTTTTTGGGTACTTTGTGGTAATATCCAAAAACATCAGGTTTCAACTTTGTGATATTTGAATTGTAAGTTTTTATTCATGGGGGCTTGCTACTGGTGTGTGGCTATTAAGAGAGGGCTGTCATCGTGACAAGATAATAGTTGAATTAGACAACCTTCCTCTGAGAAAAGCTTGAAGATCTAGTGACGCCTTGTCAGAATCAAACTGATGCTTGAGTATATCAATAGATTTAAGAGGAATTTCTGTTTCTATGACTTTGTTAGGTAAAAATGTGAGTCTAATGGTACAACTCATGAGGTTACAAGATTGGAGATAAGAGGGAATCTAGCCCTGATTGGTGCTTTAGATTGCTTGAGCTATTGGATATATTTTCTCTGCAAAAGCTATTATTTTTCATTGGAATTATTTTGTCCATCTTTGGTTGCCCTCCTTGTAGGCTTTTATTGTTGTAATTTTCTTTTGTGCCAAGGGGTAATTGATGAGTTTTGTTTCTTTTGTTGTTTGTACCCTTGAACCAAATATATGTCTTCTGACAAAATCATTTCATTTGTAAAAAAGATATATCTTCAAAAAAAAATCCTCGCTAAGGATAAAGGTAATCTACAGCACCAATTAGACACAAGATTCCCTCAATAGACCAATATGATATCCTACTACTAATTCTTTTAAAACTCATGCGTAAATATTTTTTGATGCTGCGTGTGTAAAGATTTAAATTTCGTTAAAAGACCCAAGTCCTAAATTAGCCTTATAGGGGGTGTAAGCGGATCCAACTAACTCGATGAACCCGATGAAGTCAAACTAATTTCATTTAGCAGGATTGGTTCAGATTGGGTCGACATACATTGCAAGATTTTTACATAACATCGCACAAATTTTAATATTACATATCAATTTATAGACGGCAATACATCATCTGTTATTTTTACAACCATAAACAATACAAAAGGATTTGCAACTCGTCTGTATCAGAGTAGAAAAGTTAATCTATTTGTGAAATTGTCGTTGTTCTGTGAGTTTCTACTAGTGTAGTTTGGATCTAATTAGAACCAATCACAAATTGATTCAGTCATTGGATTTGCATCCTTTAATTTGAGACCTGATTTTAGCCAGCTGGAAATTGTTTAATATTTTGAATTTGGAATCTTTGTGATGTTAGAATTGAATTTTTTTTTTTTTGGGTACTTTGGGGTAATATTCAAAAACATCAGGTTTCAACATTGTGATATTAGAATTGTAAGTTTTTATTCATGGGGGCTTGCTACTGGTCAGTGACTATTAGGAGAGGGCTGTCATCGTGACAAGATAATAGTTGAATTAGACAACCTTCCTCTGAGAAAAGCTTGAAGATCTAGTGAAGCCGTGTCAGAATCAAACTGATGCTTGAGTACATCAATAGATTTAAAAGGAATTTCTGTTTCTATGACTTTGTTAGGTAAAAATGTGAGTCTAATGGTACAACTCATGAGGTTACAAGATTGGAGATAAGAGGGAATCTAGCCCTGATTGGTGCTTTAGATTGCTTGAGCTATTGGATATATTTTCGCTGCAAAAGCTATTATTTTTTATTGGAATTATTTTGTCCATCTTTGGTTGCCCTCCTTGTAGGCTTTTATTGTTGTAATTTTCTTTTGTGCCAAAGGGTCATTGATGAGCTTTTTTCTTTTGTTGTTTGTACCCTTGAACCAAATATATGTCTTCTGACAAAATCACTTCATTTGTAAAAAAGATATATCTTCAAAAAAAAATCCTAGCTAAGGATAAAGGTAATCTAGAGCACCAATTAGACACAAGATTCCCTCAATAGACCAATATGATATCCTACTACTAATTCTTTTAAAACTCATGTGTAAATATTTTTTGATGCTACGTGTGTAAAGATTTAAATTTCGTTAAAAGACCCAAGTCCTAAATTAACCTTATAGGGGGTGTAAGTGGATCCAACTAACTCGATGAACCCGATGAATTCAAACTAATTTCATTTAGCAGGATTGGTTCAGATTGGGTCGACATGCATTGCAAGATTTTTACATAACATCGCACAAATTTTAATATTACATATCACTTTATAGACGGCAATACATCATCTGTTATTTTTACAACCATAAACAATACAAAAGGATTTTAAACTCGTCTGTATCAGAGATAGAAAAGTAAATCTATATGTAAAATTGTCATTGTTCTGTGAGTTTCTACTAGTGTAGTTTGGATCTAATTAGAACCAATCACATATTGGTTCAGTCATTGGATTTGCATCCTCTAATCTGAGACCTGATTTTAGCCAGCTGGAAATTGTTTAATATTTTGAATTTGGAGTCTTTGTGATGTTAGAAATGAATTTTTTTTTTTGGGGTATTTTGTGGTAATATCCAAAAACATCAGGTTTCAACATTGTGATATTAGAATTGTAAGTTTTTATTCATGGGGGCTTGCTGCTGGTGTGTGGCTATTAGGAGAGGGCTGTCATCGTGACAAGATAATAGTTGAATTAGACAACCTTCCTCTGAGAAAAGCTTGAAGATCTAGTGACGCCGTGTCAGAATCAAACTAATGCTTGAGTATATCAATAGATTTAAGAGGAATTTCTGTTTCTATGACTTTGTTACGTAAAAATGTGAGTCTAATGGTACAACTCATGAGGTTACAAGATTGGAGATAAGAGGGAATCTAGCCCTGATAGGTGCTTCAGATAGCTTGAGCTATTGGATATATTTTCGCTGCAAAAGCTATTATTTTTCATTGGAATTATTTTGTCCATCTTTGGTTGCCCTCCTTGTAGGCTTTTATTGTTGTAATTTTCTTTTGTGCCAAGGGGTCATTGATGAGCTTTGTTTCTTTTGTTGTTTGTACCCTTGAACCAAATATATGTCTTCTGACAAAATCATTTCATTTGTAAAAAAGATATATCTTCAAAAAAAAATCCTGGCTAAGGATAAAGGTAATCTAGAGCACCAATTAGACACAAGATTCCCTTAATAGACCAGTATGATATCCTACTACTAATTCTTTTAAAACTCATGTGTAAATATTTTTTCCTGCTACGTGTGAAACGATTTAAATTTCGTTAAAAGACCCAAGTCCTAAATTAGCCTTATAGGGGGTGTAAGCGGATCCAACTAACTCGAAGAACCCGATGAATTCAAACAAATTTCATTTAGTAGGATTGGTTCAGATTGGGTCGACATGCATTGCAAGATTTTTACATAACATCGCACAAATTTTAATATTACATATCACTTTATAGACGGCAATACATCATTTGTTATTTTTACAACCATAAACAATACAAAGGGATTTTACACTCGTCTGTATCAGAGATAGAAAAGTAAATCTATATGTAAAATTGTCATTGTTCTGTGAGTTTCTACTTGTGTAGTTTGGATCTAATTAGAACCAATCACATATTGGTTCAGTCATTGGATTTGCATCCTCTAATCTGAGACCTGATTTTAGCCAGCTGGAAATTGTTTAATATTTTGAATTTGGAATCTTTGAGATGTTAGAAATGAATTTTTTTTTTTTGGGGTACTTTGTGGTAATATCCAAAAACATCAGGTTTCAACATTGTGATTTTAGAATTGTAAGTTTTTATTCATGGGGGCTTTCTACTGGTGTGTGGCTATTAGGAGAGGGCTGTCATCGTGACAAGATAATAGTTGAATTAGACAACCTTCCTCTGAGAAAAGCTTGAAGATCTAGTGACGTCTTGTCAAAATCAAACTGATGCTTGAGTATATCAATAGATTTAAGAGGAATTTCTGTTTCTATGACTTTGTTAGGTAAAAATGTGAGTCTAATGGTACAACTCATGAGGTTACAAGATTGGAGATAAGAGGGAATCTAGCCCTGATTGGTGCTTGAGATTGCTTGAGCTATTGGATATATTTTCTCTGCAAAAGCTATTATTTTTCGTTGGAATTATTTTGTCCATCTTTGGTTGCCCTCCTTGTAGGCTTTTACTGTTGTAATTTTCTTTTGTGCCAAGGGGTCATTGATGAGCTTTGTTTCTTTTGTTGTTTGTACCCTTGAACCAAATATATGTCTTCTGACAAAATCATTTCATTTGTAAAAAAGATATATCTTCAAAAAAAAATCCTAGCTAAGGATAAAGGTAATCTAGAGCACCAATTAGACACAAGATTCCCTCAATAGACCAATATGATATCCTACTACTAATTGTTTTAAAACTCTTGTGTAAATATTTTTTGATGCTACGTGTGTAAAGATTTAAATTTCGTTAAAAGACCCAAGTCCTAAATTAGCCTTATAGGGGGTGTAAGCGGATCTAACTAACTCGATGAACCCGATGAATTCAAACAAATTTCATTTAGCAGGATTGGTTCAGATTGGGTCGACATGCATTGCAAGATTTTAACATAACATCGCACAAATTTTAATATTACATATCACTTTATAGACGGCAATACATCATCTGTTATTTTTACAACCATAAACAATACAAAAGGATTTTAAACTCGTCTGTATCAGAGATAGAAAAGTAAATCTATATGTAAAATTGTCATTGTTCTGTGAGTTTCTACTAGTGTAGTTTGGATCTAATTAGAACCAATCACATATTGGTTCAGTCATTGGATTTGCATCCTCTAATCTGAGACCTGATTTTAGCCAGCTGGAAATTGTTTAATAGTTTAAAATTGGAATCTTTGTGATGTTAGAATTGAATTTTTTTTTTTTTGGGTACTTTGTGGTAATATCCAAAAACATCAGGTTTCAACATTGTGATATTAGAATTGTAAGTTTTTATTCATGGGGGCTTGCTACTGGTGTGTGGCTATTAGGAGAGGGCTGTCATCGTGACAAGATAATAGTTGAATTAGACAACCTTCCTCTGAGAAAAGCTTGAAGATCTAGTGAGGCCGTGTCAGAATCAAACTGATGCTTGAGTATATCAATAGATTTAAAAGGAATTTCTGTTTCTATGACTTTGTTAGGTAAAAATGTGAGTCTAATGGTACAACTCATGAGGTTACAAGATTGGAGATAAGAGGGAATCTAGCCCTGATTGGTGCTTGAGATTGCTTGAGCTATTGGATATATTTTCTCTGCAAAAGCTATTATTTTTCATTGGAATTATTTTGTCCATCTTTGGTTGCCCTCCTTGTAGGCTTTTATTGTTGTAATTTTCTTTTGTGCCAAGGGGTCATTGATGAGCTTTGTTTCTTTTGTTGTTTGTACCCTTGAACCAAATATATGTCTTCTGACAAAATCATTTCATTTGTAAAAAAGATATATCTTCAAAAAAAAATCCTAGCTAAGGATAAAGGTAATCTAGAGCACCAATTAGACACAAGATTCCCTCAATAGACCAATATGATATCCTACTACTAATTGTTTTAAAACTCTTGTGTAAATATTTTTTGATGCTACGTGTGTAAAGATTTAAATTTCGTTAAAAGACCCAAGTCCTAAATTAGCCTTATAGGGGGTGTAAGCGGATCTAACTAACTCGATGAACCCGATGAATTCAAACAAATTTCATTTAGCAGGATTGGTTCAGATTAGGTCGACATGCATTGCAAGATTTTTACATAACATCGCACAAATTTTAATATTACATATCACTTTATAGACGGCAATACATCATCTGTTATTTTTACAACCATAAACAATACAAAAGGATTTTAAACTCGTCTGCATCAGAGATAGAAAAGTAAATCTATATGTAAAATTGTCATTGTTCTGTGAGTTTCTACTAGTGTAGTTTGGATCTAATTAGAACCAATCACATATTGGTTCAGTCATTGGATTTGCATCCTCTAATCTGAGACCTGATTTTAGCCAGCTGGAAATTGTTTAATAGTTTAAAATTGGAATCTTTGTGATGTTAGAATTGAATTTTTTTTTTAGGGTACTTTGTGGTAATATCCAAAAACATCAGGTTTCAACATTGTGATATTAGAATTGTAAGTTTTTATTCATGGGGGCTTGCTACTGGTGTGTGGCTATTAGGAGAGGGCTGCCATCGTGACAAGATAATAGTTGAATTAGACAACCTTCCTCTGAGAAAAGCTTGAAGATCTAGTGAGGCCGTGTCAGAATCAAACTGATGCTTGAGTATATCAATAGATTTAAGAGGAATTTCTGTTTCTATGACTTTGTTACGTAAAAATGTGAGTCTAATGGTACAACTCATGAGGTTACAAGATTGGAGATAAGAGGGAATCTAGCCCTGATTGGTGCTTTAGATTGCTTGAGCTATTGGATATATTTTCTCTGCAAAAGCTATTATTTTTCATTGGAATTATTTTGTCCATCTTTGGTTGCCCTCCTTGTAGGCTTTTATTGTTGTAATTTTCTTTTGTGCCAAGGGGTCATTGATGAGCTTTGTTTCTTTTGTTGTTTGTACCCTTGAACCAAATATATGTCTTCTGACAAAATCATTTCATTTGTAAAAAAGATATATCTTCAAAAAAAAAATCCTTGCTAAGGATAAAGGTAATGTCAATTAGACACAAGATTCCCTCAATAGACCAATATGATATCCTACTACTAATTCTTTTAAAACTCATGTCTAAATATTTTTTGATGCTACGTGTGTAAAGATTTAAAATTCGTTAAAAGACCCAAGTCCTAAATTAGCCTTATAGGGGGTGTAAGCGGATCCAACTAACTCGAAGAACCCGATGAATTCAAACTAATTTCATTTAGCAGGATTGGTTCAGATTGGGTCGACATGCATTGCAAGATTTTTACATAACATCGCACAAATTTTAATATTACATATCACTTTATAGATGGCAATACATCATCTGTTATTTTTACAACCATAAACAATACAAAGGATTTTAAACTCGTCTGTATTAGAGATAGAAAAGTAAATCTATATGTAAAATTGTCATTGTTCTGTGAGTTTCTACTAGTGTAGTTTGGATCTAATTAGAACCAATCAAATATTGGTTCAGTCATTGGATTTGCATCCTCTAATCTGAGACTTGACTTTAGCCAGCAGGAAATTGTTTAATATTTTAAAATTGGAATCTTTGTGATGTTAGAATTGATTTTTTTTTTTTTGGGTACTTTGTGGTAATATCCAAAAACATCAGGTTTCAACATTATGATATTAGAATTGTAAGTTTTTATTCATTGGGGCTTGCTACTGGTGTGTGGCTATTAGGAGAGGGCTGTCATCGTGACAAGATAATAGTTGAATTAGACAACCTTCCTCTGAGAAAAGCTTGAAGATCTAGTGAGGCCGTGTCTGAATCAAACTGATGCTTGAGTATATCAATAGATTTAAGAGGAATTTCTGTTTCTATGACTTTGTTAGGTAAAAATGTGAGTCTAATGGTACAACTCATGAGGTTTCAAGATCGGAGACAGGAGGAAATCTAGCCCTGATTGGTGCTTTAGATTGCTTGAGCTATTGGATATATTTTCTCTGCAAAAGCTATTATTTTTTATTGGAATTGTTTGGTCCATCTTTGGTTGCCCTCCTTGTAGCCTTTTATTGTTGTCATTTTCTTTTGTGCCAATGGGTCATCGATGAGCTTTATTTCTTATGTTGTGTCTACCCTTGAACCAAATATATGTCCTCTGACAAAATCATTTCATTTGTAAAAAACATATATCTTCAAAAAAAATCCAAGCTAAGGATAAAGGTAATCTAGAGCACCAATTAGTCCCAAGATTCTCTCAATAGACCAATATGATATCCTACTACTAATTTTTTTAAAACTCACATGTAAATATTTTTTTGATGCTACGTGTATAAAGATTTGAATTTCATTAAAAACACCCAAGTCCTAAATTAGCCTTATAGGGGGTGCAAGCGAATCCAACTAACTCAATGAACTCGATGAATTCAAACCAATTTCATTTAGCAGGATTGGTTTAGATTGGGTCGATATGCATTGCAAGATTTTTAAAGAACATCGGACAAATTTTAACATTACATATCAGTTTATAGATCGCAATACATCATCTGCTACTTTTACATCTATAAACAATACAAAAGTATTTGAAACTCGTCTGTATCAGAGATCAAAAAATAAATCTATATGTAAAATTGTCATTGTTCTGTGAATTTCTACTAGTGTAGTTTGAATCTAATTAGAACCAATCACAAGTTGGTTCAATCATTGCGTTTGCATCCTCTAATCTAAGACTTGATTTGAGCCAGATTGAAATTGTTTAATATTTTGAATTTGGAATCTTTTTTATATTAGAATTGTATGATTTTATTCATGATGGCTTGCTGCAGGTGTATAGCTATTAAGAGAGGGCTATCATCGTGACAAGATAATAGTTGAATTAGACAACCTTCCTCTAATAAAAGCATGAAGATCTAGTGATGCTATGTCAGAATCAAACTGATGCTTGGGTATATCAATAGATTTAAGAGGAATTTCTACTTCTATGACATTGTTAGGTAAATATGTGAGTATAATGGTATAACTCACGAGCTTACAAGATTGGAGATAAGAGGGAATCTAGCCCTGATTGGTGCTTTAGATTGCTTGAGCTATTGGATAAATTTTCTCTATAAAAGCTATTATTTTTTATTGGAATGGTTTTGTCCATTTTTGGTTGCCCTCCTTGTAGGCTTTTATTGTTGTAATTTTCTTTTGTGCTAATAGGTCGATGAGCTTTACTTCTTATGCTGTTTGTACCCTTGAACCAAAGATGTCTTCTGACAAAATCATTTCATTTGTAAAAAAGATATATCTTCAAAAAAAATCCTAGCTAAGGATAAAGGTAATCTAGAGCACCAATTAGATGCAAGGTTCCCTCAATAGACCAATATGATATCCTACTACTAATTTTTTTAAAACTCACGTGTAAATATTTTTTTGATGCTACATGTGTAAAGATTTAAAATTCATTAAAAACACCCAAGTCCTAAATTAGCCTTATAGGGGGTGTAAGCGGATCCAACTAACTCGATGAACCTGATGAATTCAAACCAATTTCATTTAGTTCGTTTGGTTCAGATGGAGTCAATTAGCACTGCAAGATTTTTGCAGAACATCAGACAAATTTTAACATTACATATGAATTTATAAACAAGAATACATCATATGTTATTTTTACATCCATAAACAATACAGAAGGATTTGAAAATCATTTGTATTAGAGTTGGAAAAATAAATCTATATGTAAAATTAGTGAGTGTTTCGCGAGTTTCTAATAGTGTACTTTGGATCCAATTAGAACCAATCACATATTGGTTCGATCATTGGGTTTGCATCCTCTAATCTGAGACTCGAATTGAGTCAACCTGAAATTGTTGAATATTTTGAATTTGGAATCTTTGTGATATTAGAATTGAATCTTTTGGGTATTTTGTTCTGCTATCCAAAAGTGTCAAGTTTGAACATTGTGATATTAGAATTGTATATTTTTATTCATGAAGGCTTGCTGCTAGTGTGTAGCTATTAAGAGTTGGTTGTCATGGTGACAAGATAATAGTTGAATCAGACAACCTTCCTCTTATAGAAGTTTGTAGATCTAGTCAGGCTATGGCAGAATCAAACTGATGCTTGATTATATCAATAGATTTAAGAAGAATTTCCCTTTCTATGACTTTGTTAGGCAAAAATGTGAGGCTAATGGTAAAACTCATGAGGTTACAAGATTAGAGATAAGACGAAATCTAGACCTGATTGGTGCTTTAGATCACCTGAGCTATTGGATATATTTTCTCTGCAAAAGCTATTATTTTTTATTGGAATTGTTTTGCCCAGCTTTGGTTGCCCTCCTTGTAGCCTTTTATTGGTGTTGTTTTCTTTTATGCCAATGGGTCATCAATGAGCTTTGTTTCTTATGTTGTTTGTACCCTTGAACCAAATATATGTCTCCTCACAAAATCATTTCATTTGTAAAAAAGATACATCTTCAGAAAAAATCCTAGGGAAGGATAAAGGTAATATAGTGCACCAATTAGATGCAAGATTCCCTGGATAGACCAATATGATATCCTACTACTAATTTTGTTTAAAACTCACGTGTAAATATTTTTTTGATGCTACGTGTGTAAAGATTTGAATTTCATTAAAAACACCCAAGTCCTAAATTAGCCTTAAAGGGGGTGCAAGCAAATCCAACTAACTCGATGAACCTGATGCAGTCAAACCAATTTCATTTAGTTGGTTTGGTTCAGATCGAGTCAATCAGCACTGCAAGATTTTTGTAGAACTTCAAAAAAAATTTAACATTACATATGAATTTATAAACAAGAATACATCATATGTTATTTTTACATCCAAAAATAATACAGAAGGATTTGAAAATCATTTGTATTAGAGTTGGAAAAATAAATCTATATGTAAAATTAGTGAGTGTTTCGCGAGTTTCTAATAGTGTACTTTGGATCCAATTAGAACCAATCACATATTGGTTCGGTCATTGGGTTTGCATCCTCTAATCTGAGACTTGAATTGAGTCAACCTGAAATTGTTGAATATTTTGAATTTGGAATCTTTGTGATATTAGAATTGAATCTTTTGGGTATTTTGTTCTCCAATCCAAAAGTGTCAAGTTTGAACATTGTGATATTAGAATTGTATATTTTTATTCATGAAGGCTTGCTGATAGTGTGTAGCTATTAAGAGTTGGTTGTCATGGTGACAAGATAATAGTTGAATCAGACAACCTTCCTCTTATAGAAGTTTGTAGATCTAGTCAGGCTATGGCAGAATCAAACTAATGCTTGATTATATCAATAGATTTAAGAAGAATTTCCCTCTCTATGACTTTGTTAGGCAAAAATGTGAGGCTAATGGTAAAACTCATGAGGTTACAAGATTGGAGATAAGAGGGAATCTAGCCCTGATTGGTGCTTTAGATTGCTTGAGCTATTGGATATATTTTCTCTGCAAAAGCTATTATTTTTCATTGGAATTATTTTGTCCATCTTTGGTTGCCCTCCTTGTAGGCTTTTATTGTTGTAATTTTCTTTTGTGCCAAGGGGTCATTGATGAGCTTTGTTTCTTTTGTTGTTTGTACCCTTCAACCAAATATATGTCTTCTAACAAAATCATTTCATTTGTAAAAAAGATATATCTTCAAAAAAAAATCCTGGCTAAGGATAAAGGTAATCTAGAGCACCAATTAGACACAAGATTCCCTCAATGGACCAATATGATATCCTACTACTAATTCTTTTAAAACTCATGTGTAAATATTTTTTGATGCTACGTGTGTAAAGATTTAAATTTCGTTAAAAGACCCAAGTCCTAAATTAGCCTTATAGGGGGTGTAAGCGGATCCAACTAACTCGATGAACCCGATGAATTCAAACTAATTTCATTTAGCAGGATTGGTTCAGATTGGGTCGACATGCATTGCAAGATTTTTACATAACATCGCACAAATTTTAATATTACATATCACTTTATAGACGGCAATACATCATCTGTTATTTTTACAACCATAAACAATACAAAAGGATTTGAAACTCGTCTGTATCAGAGATAGAAAAGTAAATCAATATGTAAAATTGTCATTGTTCTGTGAGTTTCTACTAGTGTAGTTTGGATCTAATTAGAACCAATCACATATTGGTTCAGTCATTGGATTTGCATCCTCTAATCTGAGACCTGTTTTTAGCCAGCTGGAAATTATTTAATATTTTAAAATTGGAATCTTTGTGATGTTAGAATTGAATTTTTTTTTTTTTTTGGGTACTTTGTGGTAATATCCAAAAACATCAGGTTTCAACATTGTGATATTAGAATTGTAAGTTTTTATTCATGGGGGCTTGCTACTGGTGTGTGGCTATTAGGAGAGGGCTGTCATCGTGACAAGATAATAGTTGAATTAGGCAACCTTCCTCTTAGAAAAGCTTGAAGATCTAGTAAGGCCGTGTCAGAATCAAACTGATGCTTGAGTATATCAATAGATTTAAGAGGAATTTCTGTTTCTATGACTTTGTTAGGTAAAAATGTGAGTCTAATGGTACAACTCATGAGGTTACAAGATTGGAGATAAGAGGGAATCTAGCCCTGATTGGTGCTTTAGATTGCTTGAGCTATTGGATATATTTTCTCTGCAAAAGCTATTATTTTTCATTGGAATTATTTTGCCCATCTTTGGTTGCCCTCCTTGTAGGCTTTTATTGTTGTAATTTTCTTTTGTGCCAAGGTGTCATTGATGAGCTTTGTTTCTTTTGTTGTTTGTACCCTTGAACCAAATATATGTCTTCTGACAAAATCATTTCATTTGTAAAAAAGATATATCTTCAAGAAAAAATCCTAGCTAAGGATAAAGGTAATCTAGAGCACCAATTAGACACAAGATTCCCTCAATATACCAATATGATATCCTACTACTAATTCTTTTAAAACTCATGTGTAAATATTTTTTGATGCTACGTGTGTAAAGATTTAAATTTCGTTAAAAGACCCAAGTCCTAAATTAGCCTTATAGGGGGTGTAAGCGGGTCCAACTAACTCGATGAACCCGATGAATTCAAACTAATTTCATTTTCCAGGATTCGTTCAGATTGGGTCGACATGCATTGCAAGATTTTTACATAACATCGCACAAATTTTAATATTACATATCAATATATAGACGGCAATACATCATCTGTTATTTTTACAACCATAAACAATACAAAAGGATTTGAAATTCGTCTGTATCAGAGATAGAAAAGTAAATCTATATGTAAAATTGTCATTGTTCTTTGAGTTTCTACTAGTGTAGTTTGGATCTAATTAGAACCAATCACATATTGGTTCAGTCATTGGATTTGCATCCTCTAATCTGGGACCTGATTTTAGCCAGCTGGAAATTGTTTAATATTTTGAATTTGGAATCTTTGTGATGTTAGAATTGATTTTTTTTTTTTTGGGTACTTTGTGCAAATATCCAAAAACATCAGGTTTCAACATTGTGATATTAGAATTGTAAGTTTTTATTCATGGAGGGTTGCTACTGCTGTATGGCTATTAAGAGAGGGCTGTCATCGTGACAAGATAGTAGTTGAATTAAACAACCTTCCTCTGAGAAAAGCTTGAAGATCTAGTGAGGCCGCATCAGAATCAAACTGATGCTTGAGTATATCAATAGATTTAAGAGGAATTTCTGTTTCTATGACTTTGTTAGGTAAAAATGTGAGGCTAATGGTACAACTCATGAGGTTACAAGATCGGAGATAGGAGGAAATCTAGCCCTGATTGGTGCTTTAGATTGCTTGAGCTATTGGATATATTTTCTCTGCAAAAGCTATTATTTTTTATTGTAATTGTTTGGTCCATCTTTGGTTGCCCTCCTTGTAGCCTTTTATTGTTGTCATTTTCTTTTGTGCCAATGGGTCATCGATGAGCTTTGTTTCTTATGTTGTTTCTACCCTTGAACCAAATATATGTCTTCTGACAAAATAATTTCATTTGTAAAAAAGATATATCTTCAAAAAAAATCCAAGCTAAGGATAAAGGTAATCTAGAGCACCAATTAGATGCAAGGTTCCCTCAATAGACCAATATGATATCCTACTACTAATTTTTTTAAAACTCACGTGTAAATATTTTTTTGATGCTACATGTGTAAAGATTTAAAATTCATTAAAAACACCCAAGTCCTAAATTAGCCTTATAGGGGGTGTAAGCGGATCCAACTAACTCGATGAACCTGATGAATTCAAACCAATTTCATTTAGTTCGTTTGGTTCAGATGGAGTCAATTAGCACTGCAAGATTTTTGCAGAACATCAGACAAATTTTAACATTACATATGAATTTATAAACAAGAATACATCATATGTTATTTTTACATCCATAAACAATACAGAAGGATTTGAAAATCATTTGTATTAGAGTTGGAAAAATAAATCTATATGTAAAATTAGTGAGTGTTTCGCAAGTTTCTAATAGTGTACTTTGGATCCAATTAGAACCAATCACATATTGATTCGATCATTGGGTTTGCATCCTCTAATCTGAGACTCGAATTGAGTCAACCTGAAATTGTTGAATATTTTGAATTTGGAATCTTTGTGATATTAGAATTGAATCTTTTGGGTATTTTGTTCTGCTATCCAAAAGTGTCAAGTTTGAACATTGTGATATTAGAATTGTATATTTTTATTCATGAAGGCTTGCTGCTAGTGTGTAGCTATTAAGAGTTGGTTGTCATGGTGACAAGATAATAGTTGAATCAGACAACCTTCCTCTTATAGAAGTTTGTAGATCTAGTCAGGCTATGGCAGAATCAAACTGATGCTTGATTATATCAATAGATTTAAGAAGAATTTCCCTTTCTATGACTTTGTTAGGCAAAAATGTGAGGTTAATGGTAAAACTCATGAGGTTACAAGATTAGAGATAAGACGAAATCTAGACCTGATTGGTGCTTTAGATCACCTGAGCTATTGGATATATTTTCTCTGCAAAAGCTATTATTTTTTATTGGAATTGTTTTGCCCAGCTTTGGTTGCCCTCCTTGTAGCCTTTTATTGGTGTTGTTTTCTTTTATGCCAATGGGTCATCAATGAGCTTTGTTTCTTATGTTGTTTGTACCCTTGAACCAAATATATGTCTCCTCACAAAATCATTTCATTTGTAAAAAAGATACATCTTCAGAAAAAATCCTAGGGAAGGATAAAGGTAATATAGTGCACCAATTAGATGCAAGATTCCCTGGATAGACCAATATGATATCCTACTACTAATTTTGTTTAAAACTCACGTGTAAATATTTTTTTGATGCTACGTGTGTAAAGATTTGAATTTCATTAAAAACACCCAAGTCCTAAATTAGCCTTATAGGGGTGCAAGCAAATCCAACTAACTCGATGAACCTGATGAATTCAAACCAATTTCAATTAGTTGGTTTGGTTCAGATCGAGTCAATCAGCACTGCAGGATTTTTGTAGAACTTCAAAAAAATTTTAACATTACATATGAATTTATAAACAAGAATACATCATATGTTATTTTTACATCCAAAAACAATACAGAAGGATTTGAAAATCATTTGTATTAGAGTTGGAAAAATAAATCTATATGTAAAATTAGTGAGTGTTTACGAGTTTCTAATAGTGTACTTTCAATCCAATTAGAACCAATCAAATATTGCTTCGGTCACTGGGTTTGTATCCTCTAATCTGATGCCAGATTTGAGTCAACCTGAAATTGTTTAATATTTTGAATTTGCAATCTTTATGATATTTGAATTGTATTTTTTTGGGTACTTTGTTATGATATCCAAAAGCGTCAAGTTTGAAAATTGTGATATTAGAATTGTATATTTTTATTCATGAAGGCTTGCTGCTAGTGTGAAGCTATTAAGAGATGTTTGTCATCGTGACAAGATAATAGTTGAATCAGACAACCTTCCTCTGATAGAAGTTTGTAGATCTACTAAGTTACAAGATTAGAGATAAGATGGAATCTAAACCTGATCGGTGCTTTAGATCACCTGAGCTATTGCATATATTTTCTCTGTAAAAGCTATTATTTTTTATTGGAATTATTTTGCCCAGCTTTGGTTGCCCTCCTTGTAGCCTTTTATTGGTGTTGTTTTCTTTTGTGCCAATGGGTCATCAATGAGCTTTGTTTCTTATGTTGTTTGTACCCTTGAACCAAATATATTTGAGCCAACCTGAAATTGTTTAGTAATTTGAATTTGGAATCTTTGTGATATTAGAATTGTATCTTTTGGGTACTTTGTTCTGATATCCAAAAGCATCAGGTTTGAACATTGTGATATTAGAATTGTATATTTTTATTCATGAAGGCTTGATGCTATTGTGTAGCTATTAAGAGATGGTTGTCTTCATGACATGATCATAGTTGAATCAAACAACCTTCCTCTGATATCACTAGATTTAAGAGGAATTTACCTTTCTATGACTTTGTTGGGTAAAAATGTGAGGCTAATGGTATAATTCATGAGGTTGCAAGATTGGAGATAAAAGGGAATCTAGTCCTGATTGGTGCTTTAGATTACTTGAGCTATTGGATATATTTTCTCTGTAAAAGCTATTATTTTTTATTGGAATTGTTTTTCCCATCTTTGGTTGCCCTCCTTTTAGGCTTTTATTGTTGTTGTTTTCTTTTGTGCTAATGGGTCGATGAGCTTTGTTTCCTATGTTTTTTGTACCCTTGAAGCAAAGATATGGTTTCTGACAAAATCATTTCAACTATAAAAATATATATCTTCAGACAAAATCCCAGCTAAGGATAAAGGTAATCTAGAGCACCAATTAGATGCAACATTCCCTATATAGGCCAATATGATAACCCATTAGTAATTTTTTTAAACTCATGTGTACATGTTTTTTTAGGGGTACATGTGTAAAGATTTTTAAATTTCGCTATAAACACCTTAAGTCCTAAATCAGCTGTATATGGGGTATGTGTGGATCCAACTAACCCGATGAATTCAAACCAATTTCATTTAGCTGGTTTAGTTCAAAGTGGGTCAATCAACACCATAAGATTTTTGTAGAACATCAGACAAATGTTAACATTACATGAGTTTATAGACTACAATACATCATCTATTATTTTTACATCCATAAACGATATAGAAGGATTTGAAAATCGTCTGTATCAGAGGGGAAAAATAAATCTATATGTAAAATTGTCAATGTTTCGCAAGTTTCTAGTAATGTAGTTTGGATCCAATTAGAACCAATCACATATTGATTTGGTCATTAAGTTTGCATCCTCTAATATAAGACCTGATATGAACCAACCTGAAATTGTTTAATATTTTATATTTGTAATCTTTGTGATATAAGAATTGTATTTTTTGGGCACTTGGTTGTGATATCCAAAAATGTCAAGCTTGAACATTATGATATTAGAATTTTTCTATTTGAATATTGTGTTTCGAGGGTGGGAAAATGGGTCAAACCCATTAGATTGACTTGCAACACCCGCCATTTTTTATTGGGTAAGGCAGTATTTTCAACTCGCTAAAAAATTTTAACCTGCTTAACTCGTCTCGCTTTATCCGTAGTTAAGGCAAGGTAGGGACCTGACCCTTCTGCACCCCAAACCTTATGCAAGTGAACAATGGGTCACTCTTTGCTTCTTTGTACAACAGCACCTTCATCCTTCCTCCTACGCAAAATCAAAACTACAACATACAGATCCAAGCCATAGTGTTAAATTAAAGACCAAATCACAAAAGGAAAACATGGGAAGAAAGAATGAAACATGGGTATAACATCTTCTCCCTCTTCCATAATTAGAAACAACCTTTGTGCATCGGTGCAACACCTTTCCACTACAAGCTCCACAATCACCACCATATTAGATCTCCTTAGTTGCACTATTAGCCATTACATGTCACCTACTCTTCATGTCATAAGTTACAACTTGAATAACTGTCCTCGATATGTATTCATTCCACAAGCTCAACACCATCTTTGTCAATGTTGCATCTTATCATCTTCATCATTGGTGTGGCAAAGCCATGCCACTAGGGGAACCCTAACAATGTCCCTCTTTCCAAGCTTTGCCCTAGAGTTATGAGCATTAATCCCTACTTATTTTGCATTTTACACTGTTCCTAGTTTATTGTCACTATTTTTTATGTTTAGTTTTTTTAAAAAAAATGAAAGTGGTTCATTGGGTTAAAATGCATCTTTTTTTTATGTGGGATGTTAAAGGAAGAAAAAAAAAGACTTTGGTAAGGCAAAATGTTAACCCATATTACCAAAACAGGCTAACTCGCAGTTGGTCGAAGCAAGTTAACCCACACTGTCCCATTTGCCAACCCTACTATGTTCTAGTCCCTATGTATTAGAATAGCACATTAGCATATATGGAAATTTGCTCCTATAAATTTTTTATGTCTTATATTTTTTAAAATTTTTGGAAAAAAAATGGGACAAAAAAGACATGTAAATCCAATTACCCGATCCAAACCAACCCAAATTTGATCAAATTGGTTTGTTACAACAAAAAAATAATAAACAAATAAAAATTGATCTTTTCAAAAAAAAATTTGCCTCAATTTTGATCCAAATCAAACCGTTTACACTAGCCAACTGAGCTAATGTTAGACTCTTAACACTCTACGATCCTGGGATCCCAAAAGCCAAAAACAATGAACATTTTAATTATTGTTTCTTTTTATTTAATTTTTTTTATTTCATTTCTATAAGATTATGAAATGTTTTGATTTGAATTTAGTTTATTGAATGATTAATTTTTACATAAAATTATAAATTAAAAGTTTTAGATATTTTAAGGTGATTAATTAATACATTAAATTATTTAAATTACATGAAAATAGTAATCATGTATGGCACGTTAGTATGAATGTGTTATTAGGATTGCATGAGAAATGGTATCTCTTATGTGTCAGTACGTAATTGCTTAGTCCGTACAATTTCTAACATTTAATCATTCATGATTAAATGTTAGAAATTGTTTATGAAAACAATTCTTGTATAAATGTAATTGAGTAAATAATATTTTTTATGCTAATGTTTTTAATTTGATATCAACTTGGTCCTAACAAAAAATTTTATATCAATTTAGTCCTAGAATTTTTAATTTTGATATTGATTTAGTTATTTTGTTGGATCTTACTTTGAGATAATGACTTAATTGATGTGGGAATAAAAATTGTTATGACTAAATTGATGTAAAATTTTTTTGTTAAATCAACTTGATGTCAATTAAAAATGTTAGGACCAAAAAGGCTATTTACTCAATATAATTTCAGCGATTCATTTTTACAATGTATGATTAGCTAATATAACTTTTAGAAATTATTGAATAATAATATGTAATTACTAATTATAATTTGAAATTTTTTTGAAATTCTATTAAATAATAATGTAAAGATTTTTGTAATGCATCATCATGTCCTCTAAGCATCATAGCTCTTTTGGCAACTTAAGATTAAGTTCTTCCTCATCCTTCTCATATTTGAAACGTTTTGCATGAGCTCCTTGCTCTTTTACATCAACTTTATAGCTTCTTGGCCCACATGGAGTAGGAAGGAAAAAAGTGAAATTTTAATTATTAGCTTTATTGTTTTAACATGTATGGAGATGGATATAGTCTATTCCATCCAATATCTTCTCTTATCTTTCTTTAATAAATAGAGATGGATGAGTTGGTTTTTTTTTTTTTAATGAAATTACAAGTCCACCTCTTTTACTAATATTACTATATTCAAGTTTAAGGATATTATAGGAATAAAATGTTAGAAACTTAGTTTTTTAGAATCTCAAGATCATTCATGTTAAATTATTAATGGAATTAGAAGACTAGATAAGGAAGCATACCTAAACATCCATAGAAACTAATTGGTGTTTGGACATGTGATTATTAATCTTCCAAGTTTATACACATCACTCACAAATGACAGCTCTCTCTTTTCCAATGATGGGAGGTTAAGAAAAGAGACATATGTATAACTTAGGAAGTATAACTTTTTATAATTATACTAATCCTAGTTTCTAATTATTCAGTCTATCATAAAATTAGTAATTAGGTGGTGAGATGATTTAGACACAATTAATTTGTCCTTATCAGATCACTTGAATTTGGATTAAACTTTATAATAGTACACAATATATAATTATATACAAGTCCACATATTCTTATATAAAAAATTTATAATCACTAAAATTTTCCATTGCATATCCAACCAATAGAATGAAATAAGTATGTGACTTCATTTAACCTTTTTTTCACTCAATTTTATTCCACTTCAATCCTTTTTGTTACTTACCATCAATCCAAATACAGTCGTGGTCTTCAATTTTCTCAATGTGGAATTATTTTATAACATTAATAAATCAAAATTAATCCCTCACTATATACATATTTTATGATGTTTTTTATCCATAAATTCAACCTACATAATTCTATAAGAGAAAAGAGTGTCACACTATACTATAACTCTTAAATGTTTTCACCAAGTTTTTTCAATGGATTGGAATTTTAAAAAGAAAAAAAAAATCTCCATTAACATTGTCGGTAATATATCGGCTCTATGCAATAATTTTTCCTCTATAAAAAGACCTACACTCATAACACTGTACCTCAAACAAAATCATCATCATTCTTTTCATCTCATGCATACAATGACATTCAAGGTGATTTTGCTTCTCAGCCTCTTGGCCCTTGTTAACACTTCGGCTTCTATTGCCTTTGCAAAAGAAGTTCGTGCAACCATTACTGAGGTTCCTCCATTCAACCGAAGCTGTTTTCCTTCAGATTTCATCTTTGGGGCATCATCCTCCTCGTACCAGGTCTACATATTACAATTCTTACACACTATAGATATATAGGATCTAAAATTCATTTTACAATGTTGTCTTGGTAAGGATTGATTCAAAATCAGTTTGTCAATTTTGGATAAAATTCAAGAACATGGATTAAAAAAAATGTATATATTCACTTGACAATAAATTAATCCAAAATCATATTTGCTGAAATTTACTCATTTAATTTTTCTTTTTTCATAAATAACCAGTGCTTATAGCTTCTAAACTAAACCCTATGAGAACTTTAGGATCCAAATCCTCATAACATCAACTATCTGTATTTTATATCATATTTATGATGTCGCAATTTTGTAATTTTCTTGTATAGTAATTATAATTGAGAAACTAACTTTTAGTGACACGTTCTCTCTCTTCCCAATACGCATTTCAAGCACTTCTATATTTTTCCATTTGTTTTTCTTTTCCTAATCAATGGTCTACATCGTGTTCATATATATCACTTCACACATTATATCTTGCTCCAAACATCAAAAATTCAAATTTGTAACCAGCCCAGCTTTTAGCCTCCTTACGTGTGCCTCCTTGCTCCAATTTCACCTATAATGTTCATGATGAAAACTTATATTGGATTGCATGTTTAGTATTGCGTATCGGTTTGAACTTTGAACTAATGTTTACAAAGCAAAGGTTGCTAGTCACTGCCTTCAAGCCCATAATCACATTCAAATATGTCAATTATTCGTGCTAGCTAGTGAAGCAACTTTCAACTGAAAAAAGACAAATAATAATAATAATAATAATAAAGGAAAGGAAAATTTCAGGAGCTAAGTTTTGTTTGAATGATAAGAGGCACATATGCGCTCTACAACAAGTTGGGCTGACTACCCATTCCAATTTTAAATGTTTGGAATGATGAAAGATAAGACATTATGTAAACTTGATGCAAAGAGACCATTCTAACCAAAACAAAATACAGAGAGACCATGAATTCAAAAAAACAAATCAAAGATGAAGAAGATGAAAACACCTAGAGAGTAAGAGGAGAAAGAATATGTTTGAAGGTAGTAGAGCACTGAACATATATCTGCAGCACAAATTATTCTCCAAGAAGCTAGCAAGCTAATTCATTACGTCAATTTTATTTTGGTCAATATGCAGTATGAAGGTGAGGGTAGAGTACCAAGTATATGGGATAACTTCACCCACCAATATCCAGGTACAATTCTCTCTCTCTCTCTCCATTTCTCTAACATGTAGGCACGAAAAGGAAGGGAAACTATACCAATATTTGTGTTTTTGGTGAAGAAAATGGGGCAAAAGCCCAACAACATATGTTTATTTGTTACTAGATATATGCATTTGTCTATTTATTTATTATATTGTTCATTGATTTTTTTTTTCTTTTTTTGGATGAAATTATGGAGTGTTTAGTTTTTCCATTGGAATTTTTCAAAAGAAAAAAAATTTATAACTTTTTTTTTATCTGGACAATTATTTAAATTTTAAGTTTGAAAAAGTTGAATGACAAATATCGAATGTCAGATATGCTGGTGGATTTCAACTTTCATGGCATAGCTTTTTTTTTTATCTTTGTCTTCTTTCAATTATTGATTAAAAAATGAGAAAACTCTTGTGCGTATTGTTGATATTATTATGTCTTCCTTTTATATCGATTTTACGTAATCATATTCACTAAGTCTATGCTCCTGTACCCTTATAACATGTTTAGCATATATAGTATTATCTTTTGCTATAGCGATTGTTTTTACATTACGTAGTCGCTTATAGTATATGCTCGTATACACTTATATTTAATGTTCCTATAGTTATTAAATTCAAAAACTAACGTTGGTTTTATTCAATCATTGAAATTTGAGCATATTGTTATTTAAAATGACGAAATAATTATTGGTGGGATGAGAATGAATTACCACTCTAGACAAACTTTACTTGTAATGTCAAGTTCATAACCCCTGTGTATAATATATCATATATATTAAAAAAAATTTCTTGAGATTTGAGCAATAAGTGATGACAATATTAACTACTATCTATATTTATGATCGACTCTATAGCTTAGTGGTTGTGGTTGTCCCCTGTATCTTTGAGTGTGCAGCCATATGTTTGACTCTCACCTCTCCCTTATCCTCTCTAGGAAAAAATGCTATTTGTATTATGTCAACAAATTGTATAGTGTTTTATTCCTTTCAATTTATCCACCATAATGCTTTTATCATTTTTTTATTGATTTTAATTTTTATTCATTCATAATATAAAATAATTTTACATTGTCATCCAATTAAAATTTTTCATTTGTATAACTTTTAAAGTAGTGAATGAGAGAATAATCAACTACCATAGGTGATGTGACAATTGGATGATTGTGTACAAATATTTGACACTATTAATGCATGGAAATTAAATCATTTTTTGTTTCAGATTATTTATCAATTAAAATATATAATGAATCATAAATAATCTATGTACACAAGCTTAAAAAAATATTGAACCATAATTAGTCTAATATATTGTACAATTGTATTACAGAAAAGATAGCGGATGGAAGCAATGGAGATGTTACAGTTGACCAATGGCACCACTACAAGGTATGGCATAAATTCCAAGTGCCAACATGCATATATAGAATCAAATAAAATTCCATAGAATAAATTAATTGTCAATCAAGAAACATAGTGTTCCCATGGCCGCATTATTCCCAGAGAGATTTGACTAGCAAGTAGCAATATAAAGTAAAAACTAAATTCAGTATGTTCCTGCAAAATTTGATTTGTGTACTGAGAATTATTAAATATTAGCTTTCTGATATAACTAATTGATAAACTATTGTGAATGTATGCAGGAAGATGTTGCGATCATGAAGTATATGAACTTAGATTCTTACAGACTATCCATCTCCTGGCCTAGAATACTCCCAAGTGAGTCATCTATATATGTTCAAACATTATTCTTGTCCTTTAGTTAATGTCACTATTTTGATGGATGTTTCATGCTAACCATTGCAATTTGCCATAAATAGCGGGAAGGCATAGTGGAGGCGTAGGCATAAATCAAACAGGAGTTGCCTACTACAACAGGCTCATCAATGAATTACTGCGCAATGGTCACAATCCAAACTTCTTTTTCGCTAACTTTTCTCTTTATTATTCGTTCAAAATTGCATGTTAATTCACATTTCTTAAAGCAGCTAGCTACAATCACAACTAATCAGTAAATATCACTCTTACAGGCATAACACCATTTGTAACCATTTTTCATTGGGATCTTCCCCAAGCCTTGCAAGATGAGTATGGTGGCTTCTTAAATAGTACCATTATGTAAGCGATACAAAACCAAACCAAATACATATACTTCAAACTTAACTTTTGCATTTGGTATTATATGAATATTCTAAGTAGACTAATTCTCGCATGTGAGAGAATTGAGAATACAATTAATGTGGAATCCAATAAAGCTACTATATATGTAAATGTCATGATTCATGACCTATATATTATCAATTTTCAGAAATGATTTTCAAGACTATGCAGATGTTTGCTTCAAACTTTTTGGAGATAGGGTAAAGCATTGGATTACAATAAATGAGCCACAAATCTTCACCACGATGGGCTATGCATACGGTAAGCTTGCACCAGGTCGATGCTCTCCATCGTACAATCCAACTTGCACAGGTGGTGATGCAGGAACAGAGCCTTATGTGGTTGCACATAACCTACTCCTTTCTCATGCGGCAGTTGTCCAACTATACAAAGACAAGTATCAGGTATCATTTAATTTGACCAGAATTATAAATTTAAAAATGCTCAATCTAAATTAAGTTTAATTATATATTAGAATTCAATATTTAATTGTGATGGTATCCTATATATCACTATTATCTAATAGCTAAACCATTTGCACACACAGAAAGATCAAAGTGGTATAATAGGCATAACCTTGGATCAAATTTGGCCTATACCGCTATCAAATAGCACATCAGATCAAAAAGCTGCCCAGCGATATCTTGACTTCGGATTTGGATGGTACGTGCTTGGCATCCTCTAAAATAATCACTGGCTAAATCAATCAATTAAAGTCAGCTCAACGGTTACTACATATTTATTTTCTTTTATTTCCTAGTAATGTACACATAAATAACATATAGTTTTCACAATGCAACGTAAATTCTCTGACAGGAATGCTATTTATAATTTCTTAAAATGTTAATAAAATACCTATCTCGCCAAAAAAATGCTAGTAGTTAACATTATTGTTTTAACTAGGTTTCGATAATAATTTGTTATCACTTTATTAATTTAAGCTCTACCTGATTGAAGTTAAATAAAATAATATAGCACTTTTGTCATAAAGCATTTATATTTTTTAGCATTATTCTTCGTATAGATAAATTTTTAGTCACTACAATTATTTTTCGTCCTCCTTTATCCTTCTTTCCATTTCATTCTTTAATTTGATCTTAATTTGCTCTAAAAATTTTCCATTTTGAGGCATCACTTGTAATTATGTGAATAAAAAGGCCTTATGCAATGTGTTTGAAACATGATAGGATAAAGATAAAAACATAGAATAATAGCTCCTCTAAGATCAGAGTATGCACCACGAGATACTTATGTATTGTGTTTGAAAAACCTGCAATGCAATGAACATCACCTGTCTTGGAAGATACAAAACTTCTTCAAACCAAAAAAGAAAGTGTGCACTTTAGATTCTAGAAAAACAATTTATAGAGACTTGATGATTCTTGTCATGTTATAGTCAAATGATAGTTAATTTCATCGATAATTTAAATAAGCTGAACTCTGAGAATACCTTGTAGTTTCATTAAAAAAAATAATTCTAGGCTTTTCTATAGCTAGGTTAATTTTGGACCAATGCCATATAAAAGTAGGTTTGCTGACCTTGCATTCATTTTAGGCTTTTGATAAGCCCCAAGAACAATTATTAATCATGAAGTAGTGAAAAGAAAATGCACACTAAAGTTAGAAGAGAACAAAATATTCTCAAGGTGGATATTTTTCATTTGTAACATTCAATTACTTTTTACTACAGGTTTATGGACCCACTTACAGTAGGAAGGTATCCAGATATCATGCAATATCTAGTTGGAAATCGATTGCCTATTTTTACTACAGATGAAGCCGAATTAGTTAAGGGTTCATTTGATTTTATTGGAATAAACTATTACACCAGTATGTATGCTACTAAATTAGATGAGTTAACATGTTGCCCACCTAGTGTCATCACAGATCATCAAGTCACTCTCTCAAGTAAGGATACCTTTTATCTTTCAGCTATATAAATTATTCCATGTTGAATTTGCTAATGGCATGTCTTTTGTTTCAATAATGGTAGGTCAACGCAATGGGGTCTTTATAGGTCCAATGGTATGTATGTGACCACATGATGAAATTGTAGCTGCATATTAATTAGGTTATTATAATTGGCATTTTTGTTTATATTTATATTTGCAGACTCCTTCAGGATGGATATGTACATATCCAAAAGGACTTCGAGATCTTTTGCTTTACATCAAGGAAAAGTATAGCAATCCTTTGGTTTACATCACTGAAAATGGTAAATATGTCAACCATCATATTTATTATCTTTGAATTCTAGTGCAAAGTAAATCTATAGATGCAATTAGTGAGAAAACAAAAACAAAGTAGAATAATATGGCTAGCTTATTTGGATTTTCTCTTTTGGTGACCTGAGTTAACATATGCAAATGAATTGATATTGTGTATACTTGACTTAATTTGTAGGTATGGACGAGACGAATGATCCATCACTATCACTTGAGGAATCTTTGATAGATACTTATAGAATTGACTCTTTTTATCGCCATCTCTTTTATGTTCGATCTGCAATTGAGTAAGTAGCTTTTATATATTTTGTTGAATATTTTTATTTTGAAATATCTAATTTATAATTGTCATTATTTTGGCTTTTTAAGGTCCGGGGCAAATGTGAAAGGATTTTTTGCATGGACATTAATGGACGACTTTGAATGGGCTGGGGGTTTTACAGCACGAATGGGATTAAATTTTGTGAACTACACTACTTTGGATAGATATCCGAAGCTCTCTGCAACATGGTTTAAGAATTTTCTGGCACAGGATCAAAAGAGTGCTAAACTGGACATTTTAGCACCAAAGGCAAGTGGAGCTGATTAATAATAATCTAGGAAGAAAAGACAAAACCCAAGTGGGCAATTCAAGCATTTTATTTGTTTTTAGTTTATTTAGTTTATGGATTTGGTGCATATCTTTATTTTGAATGTATTTGTGTCACTAAGGACATTGTCATGTTTTAAGTTTAAGATGTATATCCTTATGGGTTTTCTTAGTTCGTATTTATGTTAGTAAGCTTTTGTTTTTATTTAGGTTAGCAAGTCGGCTTAAGTGCCTCCCTGAGTTTCGCGGTCTTTGTAGGGGGATGTATATAGTTGTCGACCGCCCAAAAAGATTTGTATTCTCTTTTCTCTTATTTATTCTACTTGCTTTTGTTTGTTTATAGCTTTTATTTTGTTTATTTAATTATTTTTTTTCTCAGACATGATCATCCATCATTAGTTGCATCATAACCATGTCAAATTAAGCAAAATATTTTTTGAGAGATAAAAAGTGTCACAACTTGACTAGGGAACATGACCAGCACATGAGGAAACCTATCCCCATGTATGCCTCATGACCTTTGAGTCTCTCTATATGCATATAATACTAATACTAACATCCATTTTCAGAAAACATGTTATCATTCTAATATAAACCTCTTTTCTCTAAAACAACATCATCATAAATAATCATTTCACAATCTGGCCCTGAATATATCTCTGTAATACAAAATGTATTGAGTTTCTCTTTATACAAAATATATCATGAAAACTATAATCATGTTCATGGTGAAAAATGCAAAAGAATACATTTGTGGTCCAGGACCCTGCCCAACGTTACACTAAAGCACTCTTTATACATAAACAAAAAAGAATACTTCACCTTGAAATGAAGCTCACTAACTGAGAATATCTCTACTATTGGGGAAGAGGTGGCTGAGATGAACCCATGGCAAGTAATGTATCTGTAATGGGAAAGGGAAAGGGTGACTTTTATCTAAAACTCAATGAGTATGCCCTCATCTGTAATCCTTTCACGGGACAACAACAAGATACATATATATATGTACAATCCTAAAAACTTGATCAATGCAATATCTTTGAAAACCTTTTTAATTTATTCATACATAATAGCTCTAAAATCCATAATCTCTGAAAAACATAAATAATAATATTCTAATATAGAAATAGGAGAAATAGGGGTCTCTGATTATGTACACTAAGTAACTTAACAATTTCTCTAGTTATTCATGTCAACCATGGCATAATAATATTCTCTGCTTTGTGGTTCTTTAAGAACCTAAATTGAGCGCCTAACTAGGTTCTATCTCTATGTTAGCTCTAGAACCCTTCAGAAAGCATTAGTGTGATGTTTTGAGTGATGACACAACCAAGTAAGAGAAAATATTTTAAAGAATAACTAATATTTCCCTTCAGTTTCTTGAAGTAGCAAACAAGTTCTTTCGTGTGCATAACATGTTTCAAGAAGCGAAAATAATTTCACTTTACATATGCAAACATAATCCATCTCATTTAAAGAGATAGGAACTTAATAGAAGTAAAAATTATATCATGAAATGAACATATACATGCTTAATGGATTGAAGAAAATCATCGTGTACAAGAAACCAAGGCTCGGATCTTCAAAAAGTAAGATGTGACTTCAAAAAGTGCACTTCAACCACCTTTAAAGCAAGTGTGTTCTATAACCTTCAACCACCAAAATCATAATCCTTGCATTATCTATATGCCCTGATTGAAGTCTGCAAGATCAACTATATATATATATACCGCACTTCAGAAAGTATACTTCATAGTGAAACAGTACACTTCACAGGAAAATGAGGGAAATTTGAAATTCAAATTTAAACTCAAACCCAGTTACTGACTAGCATGTCATCTCCTATGCCCACTTGATCAACTACTCCAGCTTCTAAAGGAAATGTTTAGAAGCCTCGTTCGGAAAGTAAAAAGGTAGTTTTTGAAGATAACCTCAAAAACCTCCATTTCACAATGGCTTTTGCAGCAGCTCTGACAAAAGACCATCTACTCCTTTAAATTGCATTTCCAAGACACAAACAAATGATCAACACCTGTCACTTGAATAATAGATCAAGGGCAATGGTCATAAATGAATATCATCTATAAATAGAGATGTTATGCTCAAAATGAATAGATCTTGACATTGTATAATGTTGAAATGCTAAGAAAATTTCTTCTCATCCTCTTGTAAAGTTGATTACCTCTTGTAATTAGTTTCCTTGTCTGTAAAAATCTTATTTCTATGTTCTTGATAGATTATGCATGTGATGCGAGTAGTCGCTACTCACAACAAATTTAAAATTTTATAGTAACCAAATTACACCAAAATGTAGACAGGGTGCAATCCAAGTCGTCTCATGTGGAAGCGTTCTAATTGATTTAAAAATTCAATGGGATATTATTTAACGTTATTGAACAAAATTAAATTAACAAAACTATAATACCAAGAAGTTACCTATACAAGGATTCCCTTAGATTAAGAGATGTTCAATCATTGATTCAAAAGGTAAATTTGTAGTGGTTGTTGCTTTCATTAATCATGTTTTCATATAACAATGGTATAATTCTACTCAACGGTTATACAATCACATTCCTGCTAAGGGTTGACTGAACATAAGAACTAGTAATTCACTATCATGATTCCATTAACCTAAGCCATTTTAAATATCAATTATAGCAACCAAATTCCCAAACGAAATTAATTCCAATCCCTTACATAATGAATAAACATCATACAGTTAGGCAACTCTAAAAAATACAATTGTAATAATCCGTACAACTAATATTTAAAGGAGATGACAAAAAGGAAAGGAAAACTGACCACAAAATGAGATAAAACAAATAATCTCATGAACACTCTCAATCTTCAGTCTTCCTTGTGCATGATAAAGAGGTTACTCCTCCATAGGGAGAGTGTCACAATCATCATTGAAAGAAAGCTGTAAATTACAATCCAAAAAATTGAAACTAACAATGATTAGGACCTCTTAAACCTAGATAAAGTGTAAGGAATTTTTTAGAGAAAAAAAGAGTGGGAGGAGTTCAAATTACGAATCCTCCTCCAATTACATCTCCAACGGAGTTATATTGCAAAAGACTTAACACAGCGAACCAAAATTGTGAAATCATGTTGAAGCTAACCCATTTATGACCGCTATAGCGGTCCCAGGCCGCTATAGCCGTCCTGCTTTTATAAATGCCCACGATGCTAAAATCGTGCTTCCCGCCAACCGCTATAGCAGTTGGGAACCGCTATAGCAGTCCTCTCTTTTCATGCTTGGAGCTTCTGCTAAAGAAATTTGAGTTCTTTTCCTAGCTTTGGCACACCAACTTGGTAATTTCCTAAGTGTCAACAATACTATACAAAAGATTAAAAGCATAGGTAATTCCCAAAACTAATTATCAATCATAAAATGGTGTCAATTACTATGAAATAACTAAATGATACATGATGAGGATAAAGTCTAATTTCTCTAATTAACCATCAATTAAGCATAATTCACATGCATAATATTCAGAATCAGAATGGAAAATGGGTGCATAAATGCAATCCATCAATGTTCTTCCTAGGAAGAATTGTTAGAAAGAAGTCATTCAATTTTTCCCAGTTCTGTTATTGTACATCCTATGGAAACTTGAGTATAGGTCAGTTTAAGTAGCAAATTACACAAATCTTTATATCTTAGATCCAGTAGTGATCGATGTGAGTTAGCTTGAAGAGGCTAGTCAAAGACTACTTGTAACGTGATAGTAAAAGTGAACTACTGATCACACTTTACCTTGAAAGATTACTTAAGTTGTGACGGCAAAGTGTACTTGATGGACACTGGTTAAACTTGGAGAGGCTGATCAAAGACTACTTGGTTTGTGACAGTAAAGTGTGCTACTAGTCATAGGTAAGAGCTTAGAAAGGCTACTACAAAGACTATCCTGTTTCTTTCTCAAGAAAGACTTTAGAAGAGTTCAATGGTTGTTGAGAACTAGATGTAAGCAGATTGGCCAAACCAGTATAAAAATATTTGTGCAGTTTCTTTCTATCCCTTAACTTATTTATATTCTCTGTTTTGTGCATATTAATCTGTGTTTACTGAATAACCTTTTTGTATGCGTATTTATCATATTCTCTGTAGTTCAGAAAGTAGCTTTTTGAAGTAACTAATGTTGTTTCTACTGTATTTTAAGCTCATAGCTTGATAGTATTTTGTTTAAGTGTTTCAGAAGCTAAAAAGAAAAGAAAAAGCACAGCACAATTCAGGCCCCCTTCTCGTGAGCTTTTCTACCTACACTCTACTTTGTGAGATTGTCCCTAAGGACAACCTGATATCAAGGTTAATGATCATTTTAGGCTATTAATTCATTGTCTATTTCTCTATAGCTACCATATAATCTCTAAATTATAAAAACTAATCGTTTTCTTTAAAATTTGTGCTATGCTTTATTCTGAGTTCAATCTCTATTGTATAAAATATAAAAGTCTTGAAATCATTATGAAAGTCATAAATTTTCTAAATAATCATAATCATACTCTAGCTCTTCATAAAATCATTTTAGTAATAATGGTCCTATTAGTGTACATTAAAACATCTCTTTCATGCTCTTTTAAAAATCATAATTTGTATAAACTTGATTAAATCAATACTAATCTCTAGTTTCTTTGAAATAGCCTCTAAATCATATATTCATGCCAAACTCTAAAGAAAATAACTGTAATTATTAACATAGAGATCATAGAATTCGAACCCACTCACCGGGAAGGGAGGAAAGGATGGTATCAACACCAATAGGGCTCCGAGGAGGAGGGATGGCACAAACATTTGTCATAATAAGCATAAACTCTAGATTAATCTCCTGCAATCTCTAGATAACTCTAATATAACTCTAACAACATTGGGGGAGCACACCCACTTGACAACAGTGGACAAAACAACAAAGCCCATACTCTAGGATATAAGATGGAGAAGAAAGCGTCAATTTGCACTATTCAAGACTCAAGGGCACCACTATATGACAGTTATAGCGATTAAGAGGCACAGGCACTATAGTGGTGACAGTTCACCAAAAACGCCAAATTTTCACACTATGACCACTATAGTAGTGACAGTTCACTTATTCTGCATAAAAAAGTTCTTTCATGCTTCCAAGGCCTTGCTGGCAATCCGGTGGGTCTCAGGGGACCCTAAGGTTGAATTGAATCCGTCTATGGACACGTGTCCCTGACGTATTATATACTCCTCCCTCAAAAGAGATTTGATCTCCAAATCTAAAAACATATTTTTAATGAAGTAGGAAGGCTACTAAGGTCATGAAGACCTCCCACCATATCTATTATAAGAAGCTTTAGTTGAGTCATAATTGAGAAGGCTTCTACACTCCAATGTTCTTCAAACGGTCCTGGCACTGAAATTATACCTTAAATTTCTTCATATTCCTATATATATATATATAGACACACACAAAAAAAGGGAAGTCATGTAATCTTTAAACAAGAAAAAAAGAGAGAGAGAAGTAAAATACAGACTATAAAAAACAAAATCACAAATGCATCCTTCACTAAGTATCTTAATATTAAAGGGCTAAATTAAATTTTTATCACCACCCTTTACATCGAGTTAAATTGGTTTTATATAAATATAAACTAAGTCCAATAGTTGTAAATATTGTATAATTCATATCATCTTGAAAATCCATCACCTAAAACCTAACAAAATAATTCAACGAACTCATAACTCCTTTCACTTTTGTCCATTGATTAGGATCGAGACGTATTAAGATTAGTACGGCGCATGGTCTGGTTGGGCAAAAATCCACCTCAACTCACCCCATTGTCATCTCCATTTCTATATTCACCTGAGAAAGTAAGAGGATAATGTCAAGGGCAGTAATTTTGAGATAGAACAATTATATAAAATTTATTTTATTTTTTTATATCTTATTTAATAGCTTATGGTATTTTAATAAAATAAATAATCACTAAATGAGAACAATAATCACTCATAATTAAATAATAAAAATTCATCATTTTATTAGATCATCAGATATTAAATTAAAAAGTATTTGTCTATAGTAATCACTCATTAATAATAAAGAAATATTTCATATACCAGGTGTAAAAATCTTTCTAAATATAAATGTTTAAATATTTCGATTACTAATAATTCGTTGTTCATTAATTGAAACCAAATTTCCACTCACAAAAGTACCTTTTACCCTACAAATTTCGTCATAGCCCTTTTTCATTAAAATTAGAATTTAATTTTATATATTAAAAACTATAAAATAATTTAACATTATCAACTAATAGAATTTTATCAAAGTAATTAATCATATAAAGTAACTATCCAGTATCAAAACTATCCACCATGATTTAGTATTCTAGTAAAATTCTATTAATTTATAATATAAATTTTTTTATATTATTAGTACATAGAAATTGAATTCTAGATATTATGTTAGTTATTCAGGGACAGCAAATAATTACCTAATAACAATAAGCATCCATTAATTTATTTTAAATTTCCTTTTTTTCATATAAAATATTATTTATACTTATTAGTCAATAGTGACTTAGTTATAATAAATAACCACTAATAAAAATTAATTTCTATCTAGAGATTTATTATACATAGTCAAAATTCAATATGAATTTTTTTATATATATTTGTTAGTTATTTATTGAAAACAAGGAACCACTTTATAAAAAGTAATGATCATTTATAATTTCTTCTTCATTTTATTATATTATAATTTGTATATATCTAATATACAAATTCACTTATGATTGTTCACTATATATATATATATATATAGAAACCTCAAAAACATAGTTTGGCAAAAGCTATGTGCTTGTAACAACCTATACTGCTTTATGGATTGATGACTGTCCCTTATAAATCAACACCGGTCTTTTCAGTATGCTTTGTTATCACTCATACGCTTCTTGGAAAAACTTTCCAAGAGGTCACCCATCCCAAAATTACTTCAAGTCAAGCATGCTTAACCATGGAGTTCTTTAGTGATGGACTACCGAAAAGAAGATGCATATTGTTGGTATAGGTTGTACAACTCAATTCATATAAGTCATTCTCAACTGTATAGTCCCATACCTATACAGTCTTAGGATCCTTCTCATTCGGCTGTGTAATCAGTTCATTCATGTACCTCTTCACTTAGAAGGTCTTGTGAGGAGCCACTCCTTGTCCTAACCTTTCTTTGCACCGACAATCACTCCTCACCCTCGTCCCCAAGCATTACATAACTGTTGTCCAAACTATGATTTGGGACTTCTAACAGGGAAATCAAACACAATCTGTAAAGCAAATAATCACGCATCAACAAGAAATAGTCATTCACAGTGATGGCTTCAAAAATTTTAAATAATGGGACAAAAATTATATATATAAACAATAATCAGTTTTACATATTTTTTATAATAATATGAGGTCAAATTTAATAAATAATAGGGATAAAATATATACATACTTATGTACTACTAAACAAATTATAAATTTTTTTTTTGGAAGCATGAACCCCAATAATTTTTGAATAGATTAGCCCTCGGCCATTCATACATTTTTATGAGGATATTTAATCTATTAGATCAAATTGATTATCACTTTCTCTAAGTAAAATTATATAAGATTTTAATAATTTAAATATTTTATATTTATTAATATTATATTTCTAAATACAATCATTGACATTGATTTTATCTAAATATTAGCTTAAGTTTAAATGAACACAATCAAAATAGGGAGCATGATATTCCATTGACTACCTGTGCATGTTTGATTTAAATTATATTTTGGGTTTTTTTTTTCAAAAATCCTCTTTGAGTAATATTTAATATTTAATTATGTGTTCTCTTTACGGAATTGAATGCTTTAAAATTTGCTTTGGTCTTGGTTTGGGACCATCGGTGTCGTGTGATCTAGTGTAAGTGTGACTCCTTCCATACATTGCACTTTGTTAATTTTAAGAGTAAATTACACTCATCTTCTATGAGCTTGTTGTATTGAGAGAGTGTTAATTTGTTCAATTTTAAATTGATGCCACCAGCACATATATTGCTTATAAATAAAGTCAATCTAAATCAATTTAATTTGGTTTTATTTTTCAAATATACTCAAACCAAACTAATTGAACTAAAATTTATTGTTTAAATCAGTTTAAGTTTGGGGGTAATTAGAACAGCCTTCATTGAAATCAATTGATATTACACTTACTTTTTCTTATTTTTAAAATGAGACATACCTTCCTTTCAGTAGATTGGTCTAACTTTTGTTAACATTATTATTTATAAAAGTCCTAAATACCTTAATTATCAAATACCGTTCTAATAGCTCCCTTAATGCAATCCTTCTTCCCTTCTAACAGCAACTCACCTACCCCACAACTTAGTTGCCAACAACACCACTCTTCTAGCTGCAACAATCGAAAAGCCCAACCCTATACCTAAATTAGCCTTCACTCTATCTGGTATTGGTGGAAAAGATGGTGGCTAGCTCACGATTGAAGGATAACCAATAAGTTGATTGGGTTTGCAAAAGTGGGTGCAGTTTGCAGTAAGGCTCGGTGATTGCGAGTACGTGAGACTGTAGCGGGTAACGGTTGTGTGTGGTTCTTACGAAGTAGGCACGGTGGTTTGATGGCTTAGGAAAGGGTTACAAAGGTCGCTAACGCTGGATCCAACTGGGGGAGGTGATGGATTTGTCAAGGGCGCTTGAGCATGGTGGTACCACTTGTATAGGCTAAGTGTACTATCAAGTCACCTCAATAAACGTTAGTGTAATTTTTCCTTTAATTTTTGTCTCAAAATGAAATCAAATTGAATTGTGAAAACTATTTCCTTTTCCTTAGTTTCAATTTCTTCCATTTACACTTCAAAAGTTATTATTTATTGGGACACTTTTTTCATCGTCATCAGATATAATAGGTGGATGGATCGAGTAGAGATTATCATCAAATTTAATAATAATAAAATAAATATTTTAATACGTGTATGCACTTTTTTTTATGTTAAAATAATAAACTCATGCTCTTCTAACCGTTGAAACAAAGGATCAAAAGTAAATCCAACTGGCAAAAAAAAAAACAATAATAAAAACAAAATCCATTTGGAAGCATCCATCGGGCATATAATTGGCACCCGTCGTGTCTAAATCCAGATGCTTTAGTCTCTACTTCTTCTAGATGCGGTTTTTTTTTTTTTTTTGGTCGTTTCTAGATGCTTTGACAACACTAGAAAGTCGAAAGCATTAGAGGGAAAAGAAACCGAATAAATTTTTGCTGTTGGACTCGTAAACATTAGTATTCTCTTTATGCGGTTGACATCTGCAACTACAACCCAGATCCAGCGGATATAAATTCCTTGTTCTCGTGCGTCCGTCCAACGCTGGTCAAAAATGAAAACAAATATTACCGTTCACTTTTCATTTCATACATTCAACATTCATCGAGAATCTTATTGACTTTGATTATTGAAGATATAATTTAATTTAATGAATTCATGAAACAAATAAGTATTGAAATTGATAGACTGGTGGTATAAAAAAATGTTTACAGAATCATTTAATTTTGTAATTTCACATTAAAAAATATGTTTAACTTTGACGTAACTAGTTAAAAGGTAATTTAAAATGAGAAATGTAATTGGATTAAAATGTAAAAGATTTTATATTATTAATGTATCAAATTAAACTGAAAAATAAATATAACTTTTAAGTTGAAGTTAGATTTTTATTATGAGATTAATTTTTTTTGTTTGAATTATGAGATTAACTTTAATGCACGAAAGGGTTTTACACTTTTATTTAATTATTTGTTTGTATTTATAATATTTTTAAGATAGTGGATAAATGAGTCAAACTTTTTTGTTGGTATAATAATATATGATTAAATGTTTGAGTAAAATTTCTTTCACTAACAATATATTTAAGCTAAATTATTTTATTATACAAAACAATTCATGAAAATAATATATATTGATAGCACATGTCATATTTATAGTCCCTTGATAATTCTGTAAAATCAACTAATTAACTTTGTACTTTTCAAATGTTCTTAGTTAAATAGTGAAATTAATTTCAGTTATTGATTGTTTGTGTCTTATATATATATCTTCTTAATAATAGTTTGACTTTTAAGTTTCAACTAGAACTTCATTATTTGTATATTATTGGCTGTTTTTACAATTTTATGTGTCAAGTTACATATGTCTATCTACAATACTAATTTTAACCGGAATTGATCTTTTATATTATTTTATAATAGTTAATCACGGATGAAGTGAATTATGACTTTATACACATTTTATTTGTGACCTTGGAATTTTGAGGTTTGAAATATGATTTTTTTAAAACTCATATTATCTAATGCAAGAAGCACTAGTTAATTACCTTAAGACATAGGCCTTATAAATATGGATTTTGCCTCTGACAATGAGGTTTTTTCTATATACACGCCACCATCAAACTAAATGTTAAGAAGTCCATTTGCTACCAACTGTGTTAAATCTCGTGATTTGTGAAATATTATCTTTTAAGAAGACTATATTCAATTACCATTTTCAACTCAAAATTTTGATTTTTGACCAAATATTTTAATAAATATTATTATGAGGCTAACCTTCCTATGAAATCGTGATTCAAATGTCTTTTTAAATTGTAACAAAAAAAAAATGTCTTTTTCAATGCTTATTGTTTCTATGTTTGAAATTTGATTTCAATATAATTGAAATTCGTGTCGATACAAATTATGGCAGGGTGCTCAAGACCCCGCGTGACCCGTTAATTCAACCCGACCCAAAGTTTATTGGGTCAGGTTCAGGTTCTAACATTTGACCCTGTACACTTTTTAAGTCAGGTTCAGATTATATTTCAGGTTAGTTTGACCTTGCCCGAAGTCAAAAATTTTTTATAGCTATTTATTTTTTATAATATTTAGTGATAAATTATAAAAGCTTATTCTTAAATTAATACATTTTGGATAACTTGATATTATTTTTATAGTTAGATGGCTTTTTTAAAATGTATATCTCAAAATATCTCTTAAATTTTATTTTTTACTTATAAAAATTTATAACTATATTATATATAATGTTAAAATCTTCATAGGTTGTTTAAAAGATTAACCCGATTTGACTTGGTCATTTATCAAGTCATTATTGGATTAGGTTCGAATTTCAAAAGATAACCCGACCTAAAGTCAAGCCAAATTGAGATTTGATCTAACCTAGTCCGATCAGTCCCTTGTATACCTCTGCTACAAATAACTTGTTTGTTAACTCAAAATTACATAAGCAATAAGTGAAAGAAAAAGAAATACTTTTATATTAATCCTATGCATCATACTAATATAACTAGTTTTGAATGGTACAAAAATTATAGAAGAATAATTAAGGTTATAGAATAGTATCTAAAACATAGAGTGGTTTTGAAATTTTAAAAAGTAACATTTGCGGTGTAATTGTAAGAATGCTTTCAATTGCATTAGCTATGTTATGTTGATCGCTGTAGATTTCTACGGTAATTTTATAAAATTTAAGGATAATGATGTCTTTTAGTTATTTATAAATAAGAATGAGCAACATAACTTGTTAACTCAAGTTTTAAAAATTTATCAAATTCAAGATTAAATCACAATCTTTGATTATAGAAGAAGAATTGGTATTCATGAGGTACCAAAGCAAAAAAAAAAATATATATATCCATATTAACATAAAATGCAGTCACTTGCTAAAATGTACAATTTATTCACCAAAATAACAGAACATCCCCAGAAAATTTACTTCAATCAATTTGGTGTGGCACATGATTTGCCACCTAAGTTTGCCTCGTACGTTAACGTCAGGTGCACCTTTTACGCCAAATTGCATATTACTCAATCTTATGTGTCGATTTTTCATAATAATAAGATAAGATTATCTTTGGATAAATGTTTACTATTTGATTTGATATTTTTTTGGGTGCTTTTGCGAGGGTTTCGCTCTGAGTTTGATTTGATATTTGATATTGGATCTTTCTGTTAAACAATTTTAATTGTACATTTTTTTTCTCTTTTTCGGCGTGAGGTGCATTTCTATATTCACCTGACAAAGTAAGAGGATAATGTCAAGGGCAGTAATTTTGAGATAGAACAATTATATAAAATTTATTTGATTTTTTTTATATCTTATTTAATAGCTTACAGTATTTTAATAAAATAAATAATCACTAAATGAGAACAATAATCATTCATAATTAAACAATAAAAATTCATCATTTTATTATATGATCCGGTATTTAATTAAAAAGTATTTGTCTATACTAACCTCTCATTAATAATAAAGAATTATTTCATATATCAGGTGTAAAAATCTTTTTAAATATAAATGTTTAAATATTTTGATTAATAATAATTCGCTATTCATTAATTGAAAACAAATTTCCACTCATAAAATTACCTTTTACCCCTACAAATTTCTTCATAGCCATTTTTCATTAAAATTAGAATTTAATTTATATATTAAAAACTATTAAATAATTTAACATGATCAACTGATAGAATTTCATGAAAATAATGAATTATATAAAGTAACTATCCAGGATCACAATCATTCATCATGATTTAGTATTATAGTAAAATTCTATTAATTTATAATATAAATTTATTTAGATTATCAGTATATAGAAATTGAATTCTATGTATTATTTTAGTTATTTAGTGATGGCAAATAATTACCTAGTAACAATAAGCATCCATTAATTTATTTTAAATTTCATATTTTTTGTATAAAATATTATTTATGCTTATAGTCAATAACCACTAATAAAAATTAATTTCTATCTAAAGATTAATTATAAATAGTCAAAATTCAATATGAAAATTTTTATACTCATTAATTATTTATTGAAAACAAGTAACCACTTTATAAAAAATAATGATCATTTATAATTTCTTCTTTATTTTATTATTTATCTAATATATCTAATATCTAATACCCTCATAAAAACATATATCTAATATACAAATTCACTTATGATTGTTCACTACTTATAACATGTTTGATTTATTATACATATATATATAAACCTTAAAATGTGTGGAGCAAACCCATCAACAAGCAATATTCATTCACAGTGATGGTTTCAAAAATTTTAAATAATGGGACAAAAATTATATATATAAACAATAATAAGTTTTACATTTTTTATAATAATATAAGGTCAAATTTAATAAATAATAGGGATAAAATATATACATACTTATATACTTCTGAACAAAGTATAAATTTTTGTTTTTGGAAGCATGAACCCCAATGATTTTTTAATAGATTAGCCCTCGGTCATTCATACATTTTTATGAGGATATTTAATCTATTAGATCAAATTGGTTATCACTTTCTTTAAGTAAAATTATATAAGATTTTAATAATTTAAATATTTTATATTTATTAATATTATACTTCTAAATACAATCATTGACATTGATTTTATCTAAATATTAGCTTAAGTTTAAATGAAAACAATCAAAATAGGGAGCATGATGTTCCATTGACTACCTGTGCATGTTTGATTTAAATTATATTTTGAGTTTTTTTTTTCAAAAATCCTCTTTCAATAGTATTTAAAATTTAATTTTAATACTCTAACAATTTAAAAATATTTGCATACAAATATTTAATTATGTGTTTTCATATCAATAAAATTGATTAATTCAACTACCACATTCTTAAAAATTTTACAAATAAAAACATGATTTGATGGTAGTAGTATAATTTTTTTTTTGCATTAAAGTTAAGCTCATATTTTAGTGATCTATTTTAATTATAAAATACATCAATTCAAATACATATTCAAACTAAGCCACTAGGATTGAACTAGTGATGAGGGGATTTAGTAAAAAGCATGAGATCTTATATATAAACTTCAATGCAAACAATATAATTTCTGAAGTAGCACAAAAAAAATGAAGCACTCAAACTAATATTATTAAAAATTACATTAACTTCTTTCCCCTTCCTTCTGTGTTAATCTTGGTACACAGCAAAAGAAGTTGGTAGGGTCATTAAAAACATTTTCAAAAAAATCAAATGAGTAATTTTATAACATCTCCTTCACTATTTTTCAAAACCACTTATCCATCTTAAAATAAATTTCATGCACCAAAAACCAACCCGAGTCACTTTCATCAGTTCAATGTGGTGTTGCACAAAACACCCAAACAAATTAAATTTTTGGGGTGACATTATGATAATTCTCCAACAAACTTTGTGCGCACGCTCATTGTTCCTTAGCCGATGCCTATGCTCATGCATATCTCAATCTAAAGCTAAGCACAAGTGCACAATTTTTTGAGACCAAAATGTCTATCCACTCAAAACTCATATTTTATTGTTGTAAAAAAAGAAAAGTAATAAATATAAAATTCTTTAGCGCCCCTCCTTTTTGTTCCACCCCAGAACATGACAAATAACAAATGCATGCTGAACTCAACAAAGATTTAAAAACAAAAAAAAATGAAAAGAGAAATGCAAAAGCCAACGGCGTCAAATTGAGGCTTGTGAATAGGTGAGAAAACAAAGGCGAACATTCGGATAATGAAGAAAGGACCCGAATCCGGTGGGCGTTGTTAGGTTTGTTAAATGGGTCATTGGTTTTGAAAAATAAGAGAAAGTTGGGTGAGCCATTCGCCGGGTAGTAGGTGATTGGTATAACTTATATAGGGTAGCCACAACGTACAACGCAACACTCTTCACTGTTACACTATCACACTGCCCACTACTCAACAACAACAACAACAAACAACAACAACAACAAACAACAGCATTTGTGTGTTCCTGTTTCTATATTCTTCTTTTCACTCTCTCTCAAAGGCAAAGAATAGTGTGAATCTATGGATTCTGACTACGGTATCCCCAGAGAGCTCTCAGATCTTCAGAAGATTCGATCTTTGTATGAGCCAGAGATTCCTCCTTGCCTCCAGGTAAGTATTATTTTATTGTGTCATTAGATCTCATGTTTTTTTTAGTGTTTGTGGAATAATAGGGGTTGCCAAGTTCTGATTTTTATGATGTGGGGTGGTGAATTTGCATGGAATGGGATTGACCCTTTTGGTATTTTGCTATTTATTTATTTTTTTCAGGGAACTACTGTGAGGGTTGAGTTTGGTGATGCAACCACAGCTGCTGACCCTACTGATGCCCCAACCATAAAGAGGGCTTTTCCAAACACTTATGGACAGCCTCTGGCTCACTTCCTGAGGGCCACTGCTAAGGTCCCTGATGCTCAGATCATCACTGAGCATCCAGCTATCAGGTCAAACAAACATCTGTCTGTTCTTCATCTATCATTGTTGTTGTTGTGTGAATCTGTTCGTGGTGGTTCTGCTTGCCTGTTTTTGAATCTTGCTGATTCTGTTGTTGTTGCTGTTGTTGCAGGGTGGGGATTGTTTTCTGTGGGAGGCAATCTCCTGGAGGACACAATGTTATTTGGGGCCTTCACAGTGCTCTCAAAATCCACAATCCTGACAATGTTTTGCTTGGATTTCTTGGTAATTTTGCATATTGACGCTTGAGTTATTTATTTACCTATCTATTCATTTTGTTACTAAGTTACTCTACATATCTTAACTCCATGTTTTAATTACTTTGATGTTCATGTTTCTTATGCAATATATTGTAAAGTGTTAAAGTAAAATGGAGATATCTATTGGACAATTGAGTAACTTGGTCTGCATACTCTTGTATCTTTCTACAGGTGGTTCTGAAGGTCTGTTTGCACAGAAATATCTGGAGATAACTGATGACATTCTGTCCACATACAAAAATCAAGGTTGGTTGTGTCAAGTGAAGTTGTTGATATTGGTCATTCAATTGTCTGTTACAAAATTATTAGCTACTTATAATCATTTGTGTGTCTATTCTTTCTTTCTTAGGTGGTTATGATTTGCTGGGGAGGACAAAAGATCAAATTAGGACCACAGAACAAGTTAATGCTGCACTTATTGCATGCAACGCTTTGAAACTTGATGGCCTTGTCATCATTGGGGGTAAACTAAATTTTCTTGGACTTTCATGTATTGGTTAAGCTTTTGCATATTCAAAAGCGGTTCCTGAAGGTTGAAATAAATTATCTTTTAGGGGTGACATCAAACACGGATGCTGCACAGCTTGCAGAAACATTTGCTGTCGCAAAATGCCCCACAAAGGTATATTTATTGTTCACTCTGGATATTGTGATTTTGTCCATGTAAATGTGAAGTAGAGGCTGTTTTTGAACCTCTATGGCTGAAGTTATTATTATTATTATTTTTTAAGTTCGCAGTTAATTTGGTTTAAACTTCACCTGTTCTTTATTTCATAAAATAATTTATTGACTATGGTATTTTGGATTCTGCAGGTGGTTGGGGTTCCTGTGACTTTGAACGGAGATCTTAAAAACCAGTTTGTGGAAACCAATGTTGGTTTTGATACAATTTGTAAGGTACTAGTCCTCTGATTGCGAGAGATATAATTTACACATGATGAAATCATAGCTCATCTATTAGAGGAAATGTGATGTCATTGTTACGCTGGTAATTTTGACATGATATTATCTATTTTAGATTGTGATAATAAACAATTTGTTTTTAAGTGTATAGGGAAATTTCTTTTGGGCATTGTGTTTGATAAATTCCCACCTCCCAATCCAAAAAGAAGAATGATTGGGATCATTGGGGCCAATTTCAGCTTGCAAGATTGTACTAAGAAATAATAAGCAATTGAAATGTCATTGAAGTTTTGGTTTTTGTTTACTTAGGTGAATTCCCAACTCATCAGCAATGTCTGTACTGATGCTCTTTCTGCAGAGAAGGTAATGAGTCACATATCTATACACACACTCACAAACATGTACATGTTTTGTTTGCTTGCTCGAGTAAGCTATTTATTTTCATTATTTTTCTTCGTTATTACATTTCTGACTTGGTCTTCTTTTCCAGTATTATTATTTCATCCGTCTTATGGGTCGTAAGGCATCACATGTTGCTTTGGAATGCACCCTCCAGTCCCATCCAAACATGGTCAGTATTACTGGCTTGCATCATTTGTGGCTGATTGTACTATATAGTTCCTTGCTCACAAACTATAATATTTATGTGCAGGTAATTCTTGGCGAGGAGGTTGCTGCATCAAAGCTTACCCTTTTTGACATTACAACACAAATTTGTGATGCTGTTCAGGCTAGAGCAGAGCAAGGTATGTATTATTTGTACTGCCTTGATTCAGTCTTCATTTATTTTGATCTTCTGGGATCCAGTATGACATTCCTGTGTTTCTGCTCAGACAAATACCATGGAGTAATCCTCCTGCCAGAAGGGCTGATTGAGAGCATTCCTGAAGTGTATGCACTCTTAAAGGTAAACCCCCCTTTCCTCATAATTCTGGCCCTACCCAAGCGTGAAGCATCTTGGAACTCGTGATGCAAGTATTCATGCATCTGTAATGTACCTGTATCTTCAAGCCATAGTAGACTGTTGGAGCTTCAGAAAATGACAGTTTCCTTTATGTCATTGATATTAGCTGTTGTCATTACAGTTTTTTTTTTTTTTATAATTGAATCTCCTATGATAGAGGATACAACCTTAATTCATTCTTTCCAATATCTTTTTGCTCAGGAAATTCATGGTTTACTCAGACAAGGTTTTGCTGTTGACAAGATATCTTCTCAGCTTTCACCATGGGCATCTGCCTTGTTTGAATTTCTTCCACCCTTTATCAGAAAGCAGGTTAACCCATTTATCCCGTTGAAAACTTGCCTCGAGTAAAATTGGCTCTAAATTGTATTAGTAAAGAGAAATCTAACGGTGATCTTCGATGCTGCAGCTGCTCCTTTATCCTGAATCAGATGACTCTGCACAGTTGTCTCAGGTAATAGCCGTGGCACTTTGCTGTTCATATGAACTGCTAGAATTTCATCATTTCATCTCCTTCATGCCTTGTTCACCCCTCTTTGTAATGATTTGCAGATTGAGACAGAGAAATTACTAGCATACCTTGTGGAAGGAGAGATTAACAAGCGTTTGGTATGGTTGCTGGATCTATGTTTATTGTCTCATCTTCACTGTTTTCACTTGTTGGTTGATGCTGATATGACTGGATTCTCCACCATTTTATTAGACTTGTACAATGCATGGATTTGTTTATTTGTTTGTGATTGTTTCCCTCCTTTGCAATGCGGAGTATTATTGAGGTAGCCAACTCTTGCTGTTATTCTTGTGCTTCTTCATCACAAGTTATCACTGTTTCATTCTAGTTTTATTCCTTGTGGTTTATGAAAAAAAAATGACCTTTTTGTTATCACAATGGATAAGAGTTGTATTGGTTATGCATGGTATGACCTTGAACAGCACTTGTATCTTTACAATCCAATTTGATGGTTGATGGTTCAAAAACCATAATTATAGAGCCTTTGCCTTTATTGCTTCTATTGACTTGAAAAAAATAATTTATCCATTTCCTCCTGACTGTGTAAAAATACTTTGTTGTTCCTTGACAGAAAGGAGGCACTTACAAAGGAAAGAAATTCAATGCAATTTGCCATTTCTTTGGCTATCAAGCTCGTGGATCGCTTCCATCTAAATTTGACTGTGACTATGCATATGTAAGTTGATTTGGTTGCCTTAATGCCTTTCGTTGCCCCTTCTAATTCTAATCAGCATTATCTGTTTGGTTTCCCTCTTTTATTAATAGCTTTTTGATATTGTTGCAGGTTCTTGGACACATCTGCTACCATATATTGGCAGCCGGTTTAAATGGATACATGGCCACCGTAACCAACCTGAGGAATCCTGTAAACAAGTGGCGTTGTGGTGCTGCTCCAATCGCAGTATGTCTTTGTTTCTTTCATGTCTTTTTTTTTTTTCAGCTTGTTCTTTGGCTTTTCAATGCTTTCTGTGATATAGAATGTTCACCTGTTTTGTTTGTTTGTGAACTTTAGGCTATGATGACAGTGAAGCGCTGGTCTCCAAATCCAGGAGCCACGTCAATTGGGAAACCTGCAATTCATCCAGCTACTGTGGATTTGAGAGGGAAAGCATACGAGTAAGACTTTTTGTCATGTTGTATATCATGTGTGTATGCGCCTGAATATGAAATAAATGATTAACTAGCAAATTTATTTGCAACTTCAATTGGTCAGTTAGCTTATGCCTGAATATGAAATAAAACATTACTCCATTCTTTGAACTGTGTCAATGCACACGCATTTTTTCGTCTCAGCCTACTTGGTCTAATTTCTTGGTAGTTAACATGGCTTACTCTGACGCATGATCTTGTTGGTTGCAGGCTGTTGAGACAAAATGCAGCAAGCTTTCTCATGGATGATATTTACAGAAATCCAGGTCCACTTCAGTTTGATGGCCCCGGTGCAGATGCCAAGGCCATAACTCTTTCTGTTGAAGACCAGGACTACATGGGTCGCATTAAGAAACTTCAGGAGTATCTTGAACAGGTCTTGTCAATTTGTTCTTTGATATTTTAACAGCACAAGACCCTTTAAGACATAATTTCCTTGTTTGATTTCGTGATGAAAAATTCAAACTTTATGGCATACAAAGCATTTATAATAAATAGTTATTTTTTAGAGTGAACCAACTAGATAAATTGATTTGATGATATGGTAATATTCTTTAATATTTTCCGTATCCTGAATCAATTTATGCATTCTCATATACTTTCATCTATGATTAAAACGCCATGCGAATGAAAGGATCTGACTGGGTGATAACATAATTTTTTATTACTATCTTATATTAAGATTAAACTCTTAATCATTTCCATATCTTCAATGAATTCATGCATTCTCATGGACTACCTTCAAATTTTATGGTGTACCAAGCATTTATAAATTGTAATATGTTAAAGAATGAATAAACTAGATGAATTCATCTAATGATATGGCAATGTTCTTTACTCTTTTCCATATCATCCATCAATATTATGCTTCTCATGGACTTCTGTTTTCCTTTTGCTTTCAGGTTCGAACCATTGTAAAGCCGGGATGCCCTCAGGAGGTGCTGAAAGCAGCTCTTAGCGTCATGGGATCCGTCACCGAAGTTCTAGCCGCAATGTCGTCGTCTTCCAGCAACAACCTGTCATCAATTTAACACATACGCAGAGGCTGCACTCGAAATTTTCTGGCGTAGCAATTTTTCTTTTTTGACACTTTTTTGTGTAGTTATTTGATGGTTGGAAATAAAGCGTTAGATCTGAAATGTTGCGTGTATGTCAACATGAGATTGCTGCTAGTGTATTCAAAGTTTTGGTCCTAATACGGTACTACTATAACTGGATTGATTTTTGAGATGTGAGGGTTCCATGTGACATTGTTTGCCAAATTTAGCTTGGTGCTTGAGATTGTTACTGTATTTGTCAGGTGAGCTCGTTTATGTCTCGTTGATACTCTATATTATTACAAGGGTGGCAGAGTCCTTAGTCAACCCTATGTTTGGGAATAATAATAGTCCACCCCTTCAAATTACTAATTTAACATTTTTTTTACTGTCAAGTTACTATGTTAGTATGAACTGTAATACTATAAATTATCGATCTGCACTGTTTATTCCAGACGTAATGGTCATTTAATGGCTGAACTAACATTCATCGATATCTTGGGGCGGAGTAACGTTGAACAGTGTGACGAACTCCAAATTTCACCAAAAATCAGTTTTTATTTGTTTAAAGAAAAATTTTACTCCTAACGCTTTTGGAGACACTCGGCACTCTTAAGTGTCTCTTAGACATTGATTAAAGATTAGTTTTAACTCTCCTCTCAATTATATAGGAGACACCTCGAGTGTTTATTTGAAAGATGTCTTCGAATAGGATGTTTGTTTGCCATTGTATTTGTGAGATATCTAAGCACTCATTTGTAGGTCCCTTCAATTTTATCAATAAGGAGTCTGACACCAAATATAACAATCTTTTGGTGATGATTTAAACTAAAGGAGATTAGCAAAGTCTTATTGTAAATAATTTTCCTTTAGGTGCTATAACATTAGAAAAATATTAGTAGTTTATTTGAGCTGTTCCATCTGTTTAAAACAAATTTCCTAATCTTTCTTCATGATCAAGGGTGTAGCTAATAAAAGACGTAGGATCAAAATCACATTTTGTACACAAGTAATCAAGAGTTGCAACACCATCTCCATCCTTAACTTTGGCTTTGCAAATAGACCAAAGGATTAACTTCGTCTATTCCCAGGTTTTGATGAGATTTTATTCCTAAGATAGAGAGGGGGAATAAGAGATTCCCATATCATGATAACGGTAATTATTAAATAAAAATACTATAATGTTTCTCAGTTATCTCACTTCTCTCAATATCATTAAATATGTTAGGAATATCTTGAGAATTATGGCATATATTATCAATAATGTATAATAAAACCAACAAATTTCAAATCAATTTTCAGGAATCTCATAAAACATTCCCATGAGTTTGTTATGTTAAACAAACTAGTTTATAAAAGTAAACGGAAATGATATTCTTGGATATAATATTATTGGGGGTGTTAATAGAAGAAAAAAAAGGTAAAAACTTATATAATATTACATCAAACACTATATACTAATACAAATTTATCAGATATTATAATATCGACCTTTAACTTATCAGTCTTATACTATCAATCTTTTTAATTTTACTTTTTACCAAATAAACTATTAGTCTTTATTTTATTAAGCATGCCAAACAGGCGCTGGAACCTGAGTGTAGCATACATGTGAACTGGGCCACAATTTGGGGTCTAGCAATAGTCCAGTATCAACGCTCTCGTATCCTTCTTTGCACCACATTTAAACAAAACAAAATTAGCTCGCAAGCAACTGCAAATTGCAAGTTTCTGCAATTGCAATTGTTGCAATTGCAATTCCATCACCATGGACCTCGAAATGGAAGCCGCAGGGTTCGAATCGGGCGAGGAAGAAGAAGATCCACAATCCTCAAACCCACGCAACAACAGCAGCAACCCTTCCTCTTCTTCAAACCCTAACACCAGCACCACCGAGCCCTTCCTCGGAATGGAGTTCGACTCCGAGCAATCCGCGCGCGCCTTCTACAACGCCTACGCCCGCCGCATCGGCTTCAGCACCCGCGTCAGCGTCTGCCTGCGCTCCCGCCGCGACTCCTCCGTCATCCGCCGCCGCATCGTCTGCTCCCGCGAGGGCTTCCGCCGCAACTCGGAGAACCACGAGCCGAAGCGCCAGCGCGGCGTCACGCGCGTGGGCTGCAAGGCCCAAATCACAGTGAAGAAGAAAGGCCCGCTGGGGAAATGGTACATCTCCAAGTTCATCAAGGATCACAACCACGAGCTCGTCCCTCCCGACAGGGTCCACTGTCTCCGATCGCACCGCCGCGTCAACGGTCCAGCCCGCAGCCTCATCGACACGCTCCAGGCCGCCGGGATGGGGGCCGCCGAAGTCATGGCGGTGCTGATCAGGGAGTCCGGAGGGATCGACAACGTCGGATTCACCAAAGTCGACTGCCAGAACTACATGACCTCCAGCTCGAAGCGCAGCCTCGGGAGCAGCAGCCAGCTCATCTTCGATTACCTCAAGAAGATGAAGGACGAGGACCCTGCAGGATTCTTCTACGCCTTCCAGGGCGATTCCGAGAAGTACTCCGGAAACATCTTCTGGGCTGACGCCAATGCCAGAAAGAATTACGTGTTCTTTGGTGATGCTGTTGTTTTCGACATGGCTTACAGGAGGGGACGCTACAAGGTCCCATTCGCGCCGTTCACCGGATGGAACCATCATGGCCAGCCGGTGCTGTTCGGCTGCGCCTTGATGCTGAACGAGTCGGAGACGTCTTTCGTTTGGCTGTTTAGGACCTGGCTGGAAGCCATGTCTGGGAAGCACCCCGTTTCGATTACCACTGACCAGGACAGGATAATTCACTCTGCTGTTTTGCAGGTTTTCCCCAGGACTCTCCACAGGTTCAGCAAGTGGGACGTGTTTGGCGAGGTGCAGGATCGGCTTATTGATGTTTGTGGGGTGCACCCTGAGTTTGAGGCCGAGTTCCGGCGCTGCGTCGACTCGGCGGAGACCATTGATGAGTTTGAGTCCTGCTGGGAGTCCCTTGTGAGGAAATATGAGCTTGAGGATAATGAGTGGCTTCAGTCCTTGTTTAAGGCTCGTTATCAGTGGGTTACTGCTTACCTTCGGGATACGTTTTTCGGCGAGATGTCTGCCATTCATGGGAGGGATACTAGCAGCTCTTTCTTTGATGGGTATGTAAACGCCACGACGACCGTTCAGGCGCTGGTTAAGCAGTATGAGAAGGCGATTGCGGATCGGTATGAGAAGGAGGTGAAGGAGGATTATGACACGCTGAATGCCGCGCCTGTTTTGAGGACACCTTCTCCTATGGAGAAACAGGCTGCTGGCCTCTACACGAGGAACATATTTGCGAGGTTTCAGGAGGAGCTGGTTGAGACCCTTGCATATAGTGCTACAATAGTGATGGATGATAAGAGGCCGGAGGCTGCATACCGGGTGGCGAAATTCGGGGAGGAGAATAGGGCGCATTTTGTTAGGTTCGATGTTTACAAGAAGAAAGCTAGCTGCAGCTGCCAGATGTTTGAATTTGCAGGCCTAGTTTGTAGGCATATACTGGCGGTTTTTAGGGTCACCAATATCCTGACTCTTCCATTGCATTACATCTTGAAACGGTGGACGAGGAATGCGAAGAGTATCTTGCCGGATAAGGAGACTCAAGAACTGCAAAATAGTTCTGTGGAGTCGTATGCTGCTCGGTATGATAGTTTGTGCAAGGAAGCTATGAGATATGTAGAAAAGGGGGCGGAATCGGCGGATACATACAGTGCAGCAATGGATGCTCTACATGAGGCTGCAAAGAAGGTTGCAGATGCAAAGAAAGTTGGTCCTTCAGGACCAGTGCAAAATGCTTCAGCAGATAACAATGACACCGAGGAGAGTCAGTCTAGCAGCGATACAGTCAGTTCCTTTTCCCTTTCAAAAAGAAGATCTTGCATTCCTGTTTCTATCGTGTTTGTTCATTCACAATGCATGCATTACACCCTGTGGTTATAGTCTTATGTGAAGCTAGCCTAATTTCATGCAATTGGATTGGATTCATTAAACTCTAACTACTGTTAGCTTATCTCGTTTTTAAACATAAAATTGTCTATTTTTTATGTTGTTTATAAATATTTTGAAAACAAAAAGTCATAGTATCAGTCCCTTGCATTTTCTCTATCATTTACTCGATCAGTATTTTGTTCATGCACTTACCAATTATGGTGCTGAGAACTTTTGAGTGTTAAATTTTTTTTAAGTAGTTTATCTTTCTTGTTCATGTAGATGATATGCTTTTACTTAATCAACCATTGAATTGTGAGAAAGCTATTGGTGCTATTGTGTACGTTATGTTTGGCTGTCGCTCATGATGATGTATCAAAAGGATAATTAATGAGTGACGAAATCAGCAGAGCATCATTGAAGTAGATTTCAACTGTCAAATAGAATGATCATGCAGTTGGAATCTTCCTAGTGCATATATAAAAATGGATGCTTTTTTTTTTTTTTTTTCCAAGCATGAAAACTCTGTTGGAAATTTAGAAATGCTTTTGTCTGGAATGCCTTTACATCTGTACATTCATCCCTTACTTGTTAAGCATAGTTGATATTATACACAAGGACAACACTTTCGAAAATTTTGAAAAATGAATGGGATAGGATCATAGTGCCAACATGTTGAGCAAAGTCATAATTAGTGTCAGTGAAAAATTCAGAGTAGTTTGCTAGGGAATTCTTTCAGTTCAATTAGATCACTGAAATAGGCATTATATAAAACTCAGGATAGGCATTAGGCACGCTCATAGTTATTTTTCTTTCTGACCATCTATTCATTTTATGACATAAATATTCAATTAAAGAAATAGCAATTGATTTTCTGTCCTTGTTCACTCCATAGATGTATATGGCCCTTTATTTGTATGATCTGTTTTCAATGTATTTTTGATACATTCTGAATGCTACCGCTGTAGTTTACTATCTTAGTAATGCTAGCACATCATTTTGAAAATGACATTGAACGTGCTCATGAACGTTAACATATTTTCTCTCTTCATAGGATCAGGATAAGAAAATTCAAGAGTTGACAATTGAGTTAGAAGGTGCCAAGCAGCGGTGTGAACAATATCGACAAAATCTGTTTGGCTTGTTAAAAAATATGGAGGAGCAGAAGTTAAAAATATCTGTTAAGGCTCAGAGTGTTAGGCTGAATCTAGGAACTGAATTGATAGCTGAGGGGAAGTAAATAGCTAGTGCAGGTAAGCTGGGTAATTGCATTTTCATCTAACCTCTGTTGCTGCATATATGATGAAAAGTCTTAAGATTATTTTCTGCATAGAAAATAGTGACATAGTGTGCATAGTTCTTTGTAGTCATAGAAGATCTTAAATTGTACTTGAAGGATTGTGAGGTTAATTTGCGGAAGAAGTGTGAAGTCATGGATCTTCTGGTAGCCATCAATAATTTTTTTTCACTAACACAAATTTTGCAATACCTTGGAACTGCCTGCATCGAGTACTTTGGTTGATACTGCTTGAATGATAGTAGTTAATTTTACTCTTTGATGACCTGGCTGGACAGGACTTTATCTTTAGGAAGAAAAGGTTGAGCAATTTCTATTCTGTGTGAAGGAATCCTCTATTTGATGATTGCCAAATTACTTGGTTCCCTCAAAGTACATTGCATACTATACATACTCATCAAAATCTGTTTTAGGATGATCGTTTTCTGCCATTATATTTCCATATTCAAAGAAGAGTAATGCTATATGTCCAGCTAGGTGAAAATGGGTTGTCACTTCATAAAATTTCCAACTCTATATTAACAATAAAATAAACATGATATTATGAATGTTGAATCCATTTTAAGCTATACAATTGAAATAGGAGCAACCAGCAATGGCAGAGTTGACCATGTTTCTTTCTGGTAAATCAAAATGTAACAGATTCCGATCCCCTTAGTTCAAGAAGATTTTAGGGTCCATTTGATTTTGAGAAACCATTTTTATTTTTTAGTTTTCAACTTATTTCTTATTTTCAAGATTCTACGAAGAAAATAGTGAAAATTATAAAATTCAATTTTCAAGTTTGATTTTTAGTTTTCACTATTTCCTTTACAAAATCCTGAAAACAGAAAATAAAAATTGAAAAGCGTTTTCTAAAATCAATCAAACAGACCCATAGATCCCAACAAATCTTGAACCCCAAGTTTATGATACTAGCCACATGAAATATGTTGACCAGAAGGTTAGTGAGATTGAAACCACAGTGCAAGCCCACAGCAGGTTGGCAGAGCACTCTTTTCTCCTGTCCCAAACAATTGAGTTATAGCTCCTACACAGGATAGCATGAAAAGTTTACAGGAAATCAGGAAAGTACATCAATTGGTGTCATTTTTGGAGAGCAAGGCCAGCAAATATTCGGGGATAATGAGCACCTATGCTAATGGATGGTGGAACTGCATTCTGAAGCAGAACAACAAACCGATTCAATGGATCTGACTGCACCAGACCTAGTTGAACCGCCCATTTAATGATGAAGATTCCAGACACAGGCATGATTACATATCTTGAAATGATGATGCCAATAATGACGGATTTTTGGATTTCTGATCCTCGCAAACCTGGCATAAATCCAGCCACTGTTAGCTTCTTGTAATGCAATGTAAGAAGGGTTCTAACATGGAAAAAAGAGGACACTGCGAATTGCCACCTTTCAGGAGATTCCCCCCAAGTGAGAGGAGGAATGGCTGCATCTCTACAGTCAAAAAAGGACAATCACTAAGGGTATTTCTGCAAATTTGGATTTTTGAGAGAAATGGAGGGAAAGAAAGGGACGGTAAAATTAAAATTTTGTACTAGAAATCTGTCCTTCTCCTTTCTCTTCAAAGCCCAAACTTGCAAATATATAATAAAAATAGTGGATGAAGTAAACTAAAAAGAACAAAAATCAGTGCCATTTTACATCGAAATATGCAACAATAAAAGAATAATTTGTACCCTAAGAAGGAGGTTGAGTCCTGAATCACACGTCGTGGAGCTTCATAGCCGGTCAAAACCTTTCGCGTCTGAAGGACTAATCCAACTATAAACCCAATAATCTAAGCAGAATGAATTAAAAATAAATAAAAGACTGCAGCTTAGTCAAAAGAGTGACAATGTCTCAAATGTTATATTGAATAGCTCTTAAGTAGGTTGCGTCTTGCAAGTTGGCGTTCAGATTAGCTTACTTTTGATTCAAAATACCTTATAACTAAAAGTTTTATGAGACCGATTAAAAATAACGACTATTAAACTGTTACCAAAACGTTCTAAGTACTCTGGACGCAACAATGTGAAGCAATTTCAATAGTAACTTGTTAGCATGGCTAGTTTTGCAAGGTGTCAATCTTGTATTAGGACATTGGAATTAAAATGGAGTAAATTTCACACCAAAAGGTCCCATAACCGGCGACAACACCATTATAAATAAATATGTGGATATAAAAGGAGCATGAACGAAGAGGCTGAGTTCCTAATAAAAATAAAACACAAGGCAAAAGACAATGTGAGACAGAAATATAGAATGGTATTAGGAGCACAGGTGTATATCCTTGTGGCATTTGTGGCCTGCAAACTAGCAGGCTCCAGACAGGAATATAGATATGTTTGGGGGATATAACGATAATGGAAGTATATGATTAGTAATGTAATAGGATGGAAGATAAAAGAATAGAATGTTAAAAAAGGACAGTACCCTTTTGTTAAAGGAGAGTGCTCCGGTGTTCTTGAAGGTCAATGGCTTTGGTGTTGTCATCGAATGTTGCAATGGAGAGACGACATTTGACAAAGTGGGGCCCACTGTACACTGATGATGACTTTTGGTGTAATAGGCTAATAGAGCTTTAACGTGTATAATGATAGTGATTAGTTGGGTGCAATATTTTGTAATGAAATATTTTAAATTGAAAAATTGTACTTGTTTTATTTCTTATTTAATGCATATTTTGAGAGAAAATACGAAAAAAATTCCAATTAAAATGGAAGTGAAAGGAAGGGTGAACCCCAAAAACCCTCCTCTCCAGTCTCTACGAAGACGACATAAGAGATTCGCAAATAAGGGGTAGCAGACAGCGAACCGAGATGGTATGGTTGTCAGATTATCTTAGGGTTTACAAAGTTCGTAAAGTTTTGGACTTCGTAAGTTTGTGGGCCATCTTGAGTTAGGGATTGCAAGTAATTGGTCAAGCGATAAGCACAGGTTGGAATCGTTAATGGAGAAGGTATAGATTGGGGGGAGCTATACGTGATGGGAAATCTCATAATCAATACGACAGTTGTGTGGTTGTCAATGCACTTTTGGGGGTGCTAAAGGGAGTATTGGAGTTGGGCACAGTGACGGTGGGGGTTGGAGGTGGGGTAGGTGGGTGTGGATGCAATGGGGATAAGGGAGTATGGTGGGGTGGGACAGAGGCAGAGACTAATTTGGGGAGTTTTAGATGTTTACTAACATACCACGTCACTAACTCTTTATATTTAACGTCAAGGACGACTTGATGTCCAAAAATTGACACTATTAGGAATAGGTAATTTCCAATTGTTTAAGACTAACTTGTCTAATGCTAAAACTATCATAGTCCAATTTATGGGTTTACTCAAAGAAAAATTGTGAAATCTACAAAATAGAGGTTTTGATGGTTTGAGGGTCAATGAATATTCCTTCCAAAAGAACAAAAATTCAAACAAAATTGACCCTCCAAAATCTTTTCTTTTCCTCAATTTTCCTTTAAAATGGAACTCAAAACACATCCTGAACAAAACTTTGAAGTGAAATCAATTTTAATGTACGATTATTTATACAGTTTTTGTAAATTAAAGTAAAAAAAATTTGACAATTGATTAAGATATTGACACATAATACCTATAGTAATAATTAATGACATCAATAATTCATTAAATTAAAAAGGTTCAATAACTCATTGAATTTCAACAACTTGTGGAACCATTTTTTTCTCTAAAGTGAAAAAACAGGGAACATCTATCATTTGATCAATAAAATGCATTATAATCATAATTCACTAAGGACCCAAGAGTGGATATCCTTCATTTTAGAGTAGTTTTCTCTCTTCCCTGGAGCTTACATTTCATTCTTAAGTGATGCTCCTTTTTTTTTATTTGTGTGGAGGTTTGTGATCCTTTATTATAATGATCCCCCTTTCTCATAACCTCTAATTTTCTTTCATTACTATAATGACAATCTTACACATTTATTGAAATGCAGTTCTTTTTATTCTGTAAAAAGAATTTTTTAAAAAAAAAACACAGATATCACAATGTAATGATTAAGATACGAATTACACTTGCAAAGAGAAAATTAAGGTTCAGTCCTTAAAAAAAACAATTATTAAAGAGGCATTTAGTTGCAACAATACAAGAAAAGAAAAAGGAAGTAGCGACTTGCCAATCTTGTATAAGCCAAAATATGCACAATTCAATGCTCTAGTAGTTTCAGATAGTTGGAATACTCCTAGCAAGCTGAATTCTTTTGGTTATTTGAAAGCAACTAGAGAATATATGATTATTATACTCTTTTCATTTCCTTTATTCAGATTTTCCATGGATCTAGATATTCATACATAACCTAATCCGACTTAAGCAAGGGCAAAGCTCAACTGGTTGAAATATCAGAAGAAAAAAAGAATGTTGTATTAAGATGGGTTGTTAGCAGCTTCCTTTCCCATTGTTGGTTGGGGCATCAACGGGCAAGAGTGTCAGGCAGGCTTCATTGGCAATAGATCTGCTATTGATTCTGCTCCATAGATTTTAACCAGCTCTTCCTGTCCCCCCACCAAATCACACACTTCAATCAGTGAAATAGAGGCACCAAAAAAAAAATCCTCATCACTCATCAGCAGATCAAGATCATGAAAAGCTGGTGAATAAATAATAGTGTTCTAAGAAACTGAAAGTGGGTATGATCATGAGAGCCAATTCTGCCACGTAAAAAAATCACAACTCAAGAGCACTACTAGTCATAATGCAAGCACGTTATGGTTGTGTTACTACTAATTTTAAGGATGATGCTGATGTACTTTCAATTGTCTGTCTATTCTCTCAGTAAGCTACTGTAATTTGGACCTAAATATGTCTTTCCAAATATAGGCCATTTTGATCTTGGTCCATTTAAAAGTTTTGCTTTGGTTTTGGTCCTCTTTTTTCCCTCTCTTAGGTTTTGGTATCTGACGTTCTAAATTTTGATCCAATTTAGTCTCTACAAAGATTATTTTTATTCTTAAATATTCTAAGACAATTGTTTTGGTCTTTATATATATCACCACTTATCATCAAATCTACGCGAAAAGGACCAAAAACATACAATGAAAAATAGAGGGATCAAAATCAAAGTAAAAATTTTGGACGAACCAAAAACCAAAATGACTCATTTATGAGTACTAAAAACATATTTAAACCTTTTTCAATTTAATCCCCAATCAAAATGTAAATAGAAAAATTAGCATATAATTAATTACAATTTGAATATAATTAATAATGTGGTGTACTAATAGCTTCACTCAAATTGCAAACCGCTTTAAAGAAAGAATGTAATATAGGGACAACCCTATTTAGAACGAATCCAAGCCCTTCAGTCGAATGAACACTAAATGACTGAAAAAATAAGGGTTTAAATGATGGACCTGTATAGAATCGTTTTCATTGCGGAGCTCCACACATTCCTCTGAAAGCCTCATAAGCCTTTGTGTGAGCGCGGAATTTTCACCCTTTAGGATGTCCATGTTTCGATGTAGCTCTTCACATTCTTTCTGCCAAGACGCAAATAATGAAAACATCACATGAAACACCACTTAAAAGAAAAAGACAAAAAAAAAAAAAGAAGGAAAAATCACAATTATCATCTTCCCAAAAAGAAACTAACGTGAAGTCACAAGAGATGTGAGAAAAGACACAGAAGCACAAGCAAAATTTGTTATATGATTTGGTTGTTTGGCAAATCAATTTCTTATTATCAAGTTTCAACAGAAAGGGTAGGTGATTTCGAGCATGTACCATAGGTTTATCATGATGAATTTATCGGCTCACTCTTCTGGAAAAAATATTAGACCCTACATTCTTGTTTAGTACTGAGCAGTTTTCATTGATGTGGTACAAGTGTACGCATTTTATATGGGACTGATGGTCAATGCAGGCAACTAACATTTAATGTGTCCTTTTGATCAACCGTATGCTATAGAACATGCCAAAGTAGAAATAAAGACGAAATGCAGGACAATCAGAATAAGATTATCTTCTGAAAACAATATAATAAATTATCCAAAATGTTCATTAGAGAAAAACAAAAGCCACGTGCATTTCCAGCAATGTGCCACATATCTACACATCGTAATAAAATGGAACTCAGGTTAGAAATAGTGCATACATACCTATGCAAGTTAAGACCGACTCTTTTTGGTATAAAGTTGTGGGTTTTGCTAGCAAGTCCAAATATTTCCAAAAGATTTTTATTTTAGTCTCCGATGTTGGTTTATCTCTGTTAAATGATGAACTGGCTAACGAAAAACCACATTATCAAACCCTATATGATAATCACTAGCGGTATGTGACATTTCATAATCATGTATCAAAACTCTACAATAAAATGAGTTATTAGGTATGGTAAGATAAGTTAATAGCTTGGATCTAATGGGTTATTGGGTGAAGATTTAACACATAAGATCACCATGTATTACATAGGACTACTGGCTACCATATAGGATTGGATAACATAGTTTTCCGTTAACCAACTTAGCATTTAACATAAACTCATTTCAGTGACTAAAACCAAGCAGTTTCGGAAATATTTAGACCAAAACCAAAAATTATATTTTCTAGGGACTAAAACCAAAACTCTCTTATTTTTTAAAGATAAAAAACATATTTAAGCCTAATTTTTGTCATCCAAATTATCTATTAATTTTAATCAATCTGTCTTTACTGTCAAAATTGAGGCCTAGGTTGTGGCAGTTCCTTCCACTGCTTTAACAAATGGATGTTTGTAGAATTACAATATAGTCTAGGCAAGTTGTGCATGTGTGGTTTCTTTTGTAATTATGTCAGTTCCGTTTGAATATATGTTTATGATTTCTTCCCTTTAAGATTATACTAGAAAAACAGATACTAGAAAGTTATATGAAGTGAAATCGGGAAAAGAATAGGATAAAATTAAGATAAGCGAAGAGAAAGATATAAAGTATAAACAATTATTTTATGTTATTTCAATTGCTTAATTGTTCTTTGATCGCTAAAAATTTTACTGAATTATTAAATGTTTGACAATGTCAACCAACCATATAGCATTATATATATGACTTTTAAAATAGTTACTACAAAAGTCAAACATTTTTTATAATATGACAATACATGTCGAGTTCCTTCATTTAATCATTGTTGAATTCATAAAACATTTAAATATATGACTTTTAAAATAGGTACTACAAAAGTCAAACATTTTTTATAATATGACAATACATGTCGAGTTCCTTCATTTAATCATTGTTGAATTCATAAAACATTTAAATATTTAAAAGTAGTTCTGAAAATCTGCAGTTACAAAAGATCCGCCAAAACTAGATGCATTGCACGGTCATTTACCAGTAGTATGTATTATGTATCATATACCTGTTTCCTCATCCTTGATCTCTTAGCTGATTCCCTATTTGATTGTCTTTTCCTTTCTTTTCTTATCTCATCCTCTTCCTGTCAAAAATTCAAAATGAATACAACTCATTAAGAAAGAGTAGGCGTGCAGAAATGGGTAAGAATTAAACTGAGGAACCTTAAGCAAGGGTTTACTTTCTGAGAGATTTTCACCATATAACCTCAAATCCAATCCAATGCAGTACGCTTCTCTAGCTAGAACACTAATTATAAAATGCTGGTGGCATTTCATATGAAAGGCTCTTAATTGACAGGAACAAAGCATGGAAAGAAAAAATTACATATGAGAAAAATTTAGAGGTGTGAAACATATAGCTTCTTCAAAGATCACATACTATATCTATGGGGTGTTTTTGAAAATTCAAGTGTGAGTTCCTAGTGGATATGAGGGTAAAAGAAGTCCCATATTCAAGAAAAGTGGACACTAAGAACTTAGTGTGTCAGAAATCAATTGATTTAAGGTTATTAGCTATAAAACCATTAATGTTTCGTAACCCAACAGATCCAACTTTTGGGATAAATGGTTTCATGATTAAAGTTTTGGATCAAAATATGGTGTTAAATACACTAAGTCCATTGTCACAGATCTCTCTGGTGTTATGGGCCCCTAGTTCTAACATGCATCTCCTGTGTGCAATTCCGAACCAGTTAATTAAGTTGAGAGTCCACGGAAATTACAAGAGGTCCGAGTGAAATTGATTTTACCTTCCAGGAAGTTAAAAGATATATCTAAAATAGTAAAATGGAAGCTAGCCAGTAGGTTCTTTTGTTTCTTTTGGTTGCCTTCTTTATCTATCTCAACTTGAAATCTGAAGTTGATTGCTAGCATTAAATGCTGTAATTTTGAGATTCAAATGTCCAAAAGCACAACAACTTCAACAAGGCCTTATAGATATACATTTATGTCGAGCATAATAATTCAGAAAGAACTTTACAAGTTATCTGAGCTAGTAAAGTTAGTGTTCTTGTAGTTTAGCTCAAGCCACCAGTAAAAGCTAATCAAACTAGGAATGGAACCCATGAAAGTTTATAGTACCAGCTTTACAAGTTGAGCAGTACTGCCAGAAGTATTTAGGTCGGTCCCAGAATTCTTATTCTGTCCTGTTGAATTTGCTGCAAGGTGATGATATGCAAGATTGTTAGTCAAATTAACTTCATTAAAATTCTACTTACCTTATGTACATCTTCCCTTGCTCAAATCTCATATATCATAAAATGAATTTTCAAGCATACCATTTTCAAGCATCTCACAACGTTGCTTCTTCTTAGTTGAAAGAAAGACCTGCAACAGAAAGAATATCATTTAACCTTCTTGCCTAAGACTCTAACCATCCTGAACTACACAGAAGAATCAATTAGTGCATCTTGATGCCTCAATAGATTAACAGTTTCTTTAAGTTTTCTAAACAGAAGCAACAGTAGTAGCAGAACATGTATTGCATTCTTCAGATGTATATGCACTAATGCACCACAAAGTAAAAATTCAACAGATCAACATACAATTTTAGTGTCTTGGCTTTCATCTGGTGATTCCCTGCTTCCACTTGCTCCACTGCAGAGAGATAAATTAACATTAAGCTTGGAAGAAATGTGATCAGGATGTTCACCAGAAAAACACAATGTACCTCACAGACACTCCATCATTGTCATTGCTTGGAGCTGAACATTTGTTCTCGTTTTCTCTTGATTCCTTAGTTTTTGAGCTTTTAGGTTGGAAGCTTCCATCACATTTTTTCATTGAATCCAGGTTATTTCCACCAAACATCCTTTGTACTTTTTCTGAAAAAATCGATGAAGCATCCTGGCCAAAATGAAAAGGCAGTTGTGTCACATGCATTTATAGATATACAAACTCACTCATACACTTGTTCGTCATGACTTGACCAACATTGACTTGACCACCCCAAACATTGAAAGAACAAAAACCCAGAAAGTCCCTAAATGACTTGACCATTCCGTAAATTAAAAAAACAACTGGAACCTGAATTTCATATAAATTATTTGATCAATGATTTAGGATTACCGTAGCAAATGGAATGATGCTTGGTTGTTGTTGTTGATTTAGGATTACCCCGGCTACAGTAGAATTTTTGGAGAGGCTCATGCGGTCATGCAGAAAATCATAGTGAAGCGCTGTGCTGTTTGCCTGCACCAAACAACAAAGAATTAAAAAATAAAGCACATGACTTGTCCCTTTGCCATTGTCAAACAAAGCAGCCTCCTCCAAGAAGCAATGACATGCAAATCACTACATTACCTGATTTGGCCACACATAGTGACCGAAGTAAGAACTGGCTGCGTGCGGATTTAAAAGGGGAGTTGGGGTAGAACCCGAATTATAGTATGCCTATGTAAAAAAAGATGTAGAATATCAGCAACAAACACAAGTATACATGGTCAAGGTACAAACACAAATTGGTTCAAACCAAAAACTTTTTGATACCTGCATAGTAGTCCAATGTGGATACAAAGGCTTGTCTCGAGCTTCCTGTTAGGAAAAAAACAATTGAAAGATAAAAACTAGAGAATATAAGCTAATATGAGCAGAACGCAGATAGAGAAGATTGTTTGAGATGGTACATAGCATGTTTACTGACATCTTTAGGCTCCAAAAAGTTGTACTGTGCACCAAATTTATTGGATTCTTCTGTCCCCATCAAGCTGGATAAACTTATGAACTCAATATCTTCCTAAATGACCAACTGCTTGGAAATGAAAATTATCACAATAGAGTGAAAATCCAGTAATAAACTCATGACTTAAGCTAAAGATAAACACAGTCAATAGTTTTTCTTTACAATCAAAATTTAAGGACATGATTCTATGTTGCAAGGATACTGGTAAGATTATACAGTACAACACGAATATAATACAGAAAAACGACATAAATCAAATTGCAAACAACGTAAAATATAATCAGGAGTGGCAAAATATCCAATACAATATCTGATATGGTATGTTGACTATCTAGAATTATCAGTGCATCGCATTATAGGTCATGGTTACTGACAAATCGAGCTCTTACAAAGTACTTAGAGATTACCTACCAATTGAGCAACCCAATAATCAAACCAACCACATTAGAAGTGACGGTTGAGCCAACCCTCACGTTGACAAACTTAGCCAATATTGGATCATTCGAAGTCATCAATTAATTTATTGACGAGACCCCAGCAGCATTAGCGTTACTTGTTAATGGTTTGATTAAATTAATTTAAATTTGACGAGATTTCAAAATTTGAAGAGACAATGAATGACGATAAATAAACGTAGCCAAATAAAATAAAAGAAATTTATTTGCATTCAGCTGCATTCAGTTTAGCACAAAATTACAAATATTCTTCTCTTGCTTTGTTATTTTTTTCCGAACAGAACTTCAGGTCAAGGGAAAACTTGCTCGAATCCAAGGGTCAGGGCATTCTCCGGGCTCATCAATACTTACAGAGGTACATATTCTTCTCTTCCTTCCCCTCCCCAAATTATTTTTGTCAATTTAATCTTGAAAATAAGGGGAAAAAAAACACATAGCAAGAAGATTGCACACTCAGAAAATTCTCCAAAAAAAAATCAAACATGTACTGTTATGAACTGAAAATAAAAAAATAAAAAAATAACTCAAAAGTTAACATACAGAAGATTGGAAAACGACGAAGACGAATGGTTTTCGAAATAAAGTAGGAGAATATGAAAACCATGTTTGAATCGCTAAAGCTTAAAGGAAAAGGGAGCAAAATAAAGAAATAAATAACCGAAAAATTGAAACAAATAGGAATTATTAAAAGGTGAAGAAGAAAAGGTTCAAAGTTACCAGAACTGAGAATCTGAGAGAGTGGCGAAAGTGAAGCTAATGCAATGAAACAGAGAGAGAGAGAGAGAGAGAGAGAGAGAGAGAGAGAGAGAGAGAGAGAGAGAGAGAGAAGAGAGAGAGAGGAACCTGTGTGGCGCGAACGGCTAGTCCAAGGGATATATGTAACCACGTTGCATCACACTTTTAATTTGATTTTACAAATTCCATCATAGATTTAATTTAAATGCACTATTTATTTATTTATTTTAATAATGTCATTCAATTCAAACCAATTTTTCCCCCTGCATAAATTTTGAAATAGAGGGATAAGGCTGAAATTTACTTGTATTAATATATGTGATTAGATAATTATATTGTTAAATTCTATATAAAATTAAACTCTTATAATATCTTTTTTAGATTTAATTTCAACATGTGGACTGTGTGAGAATATTTTATATAATTATCTAATTATATAATATTATATTAGTAATATAATTAATTTTTACTGAAATATTTAAAAATATATATAAATATATTATTATTGTATTAAAATTATACTGATATACTCTATGTTTTTATTCAATAATATATAATGATGTAGACTTAATTTTTTTAATCCAATAATATTATAAATGTAATTTGAATATTTTATCAGTGCAAAAAATATTTATATAAATATTCAAGCATATATTGATACCTTAATAAAAGTGTTTAGTTTAATTACTCATAATATTAAATGCCTTACAAATAGATACATATAATTATGTGACATTGTAACAGCTTTTTTGTATTGAAAGTATGTCAAAATTTAAATGATTTAATTTATATATAGTGTTAGCGTAAAAAAATTTTTACACAAATATTCAATCATATATTATTATATTAATAAAAATGATCAACTTAATCATGCTCCACCTTAAAAGTGTTACAAATAAATTCTTATAATTGAATTATGATGTAAAATTTTTTTACACTAATAATGTATTAAAATTAATCTTAAATTAAAATTTGGCACATATATCTTCATAAGAGTCCAATTATTTTATTTAAAATTTGACACGTGATCAAACATGATAAACAGATATAATTTAGCGATTTGTAAAAAATATATCCTATACATAATTATCAGGGATTTAAGTGTGTCGAATTTTACACTGTTATCGGCATATCCTCAACAGTGCTGTCAATTACGCTGCATATCTCGACGAAAATTGGAATTTTGTTTATTGTATGAATTCAAAACTTGTCCTCCCATCTTTGTTTTTTGTTTTTTTTTTTTTGGCGTCTCCTATTTTATCTCTGAACAAGATCAACCCCAATTTTATCTCTCAATAAGATATTCTATAATAAGAAAATATGTCCTTATTAATGACAAAAGTTAATAAGATATTCTATAACAAGATCATCGCCAATTTTATTTTATTTTTAATGACAAAAGGATTGAATCTTTAGCACCATCTCGGTAGTAATCCACCGCACTAAAATTCATATGTCCTTATTACCTTCTGCATAGCGTGGACAATTGATAAACAAGAAAGGTTAGAACTTACAAGTTATAAGCAGTGATAAAAGTTAAAACTCGTTCGATCCACACAAAATTTAATTATGTGTTGAGATATAAAATAATTTTTTAATTATGTGTTGATATACAAAATAAACTTTATTGAAGAATTATAAAGTAATTTAAATTATCAAAACTAGCAAATTGACCGGCACTAAATGCCTATTAATTTGCATTTTTTATTTTTTATGAAACAAATAATTTAATTTGTGTCCATGTATTTGTGCTAAATTTTAACCTAAAAGGAAATACCTAAATGATAAGCATTCCTCCAAATGATCACAACGATTGACTTGCACTCTGGTAAGATTTCTAAGAGAGTAAGCGCTGCTAAGGCTATGTTTGGTTACCCATAAAATTTCAAGGAAGAAACTTCTAGGGAGTAAATTTATAGGGAGTAAGTATTAAAGGGAAACTTTTTCTTTTTCATCTTGTTTGGTATATTCTATAAAATGTTGCAAAACTTTTATCCCCAAAAATTTAAGTCTGTTTGGTATGCATATAAAATTTTAAGTTATAAAAATCATTTTGATTATTTATAAAGTAGAAAAATAAGTATTTTTTAAAAAAAAGTAATCAAAAAATAGTTAAAAAAAAATAAATATATTTATTTCAATTTTAAATAACACACACAAGATAAGAGTACTTATTTTATAATCCATCAAATTTTAAGTTCTTCACACAACCAAAATATGTTGACCTTCAACATTTTAGGTACCTTATTACAAGAAAATAGGGAAATGGTACATTATTACAAGAAACTAACACACTCTAAACACCATTAAAACTATTAATCATGTCTTTCATACTATCCAGGTAAATTCCCTAGCACCATTTGTACAAGAGTATACTTCTCATCCTCATCTACTATTGTGTAAAACACATTAATATCTAGATCTGTCATTTTTCTCCTGGCTTGCAGTCGTTGAATGATGGTAACCCAGGAATTTTACTCAATTCCTTGTGCAACCTGTTTCTATCACATTTTTCATCTTCTTTAAGTGCACTGATGATCTTTGAAACACAGTCCTTGTTGCTTTGGTTCACATGTTATACTAGATCCACAAGTTGCTTTTGCATTGATTCAACATCTTTGTTTTGTAGTTTTCTTTTTCGTTTGGCCTTCTTTGTTGTCCCTTCTTGATCTGAAATATCATTGTCTTGAAAGTCATTGAGAGTCATACTTTCAGTAATGTTGCTTGATTGTTCTCTCTCTTGAAGTCTATTAGCAGCAGTTGCAGCATTTGGCCCAGTAGCTCTATCTTTTGCATAAACTTCTTCAAAGATGTTATACAAAGGCCATGGCTTCATGCAAAAGCCTTTGGCAGCAGGGTGGCTCTACAAAATCAATAGACAATATTAATAATTAGAGGCCAGCAAATTCTGTTAACAAAAATAATTATTAACAATAGAAATTGCTAATAGGAATACAAATCAAGGAGGCCAATATCTTATGGATAATGCCTGAAGGATACAACAGTTGTTAGAACTAATCATTACCAAAATGGTGACAGAAAAACATCTTCCAATGAATATATCATGACAAACGTGAATATATCATGAAAATTGATTATCAATAAAGAATCCAAACAAGGTCAATGTCAAACCCAGTGGCAACAAACACATGCCAGCCAGATGCCTCCAAAATTAAGCCCCTATAAGCTACCATTCAAGAAAACCAATCAAACTTGAGAAAATGCTACAAGCACCAAGAGCTCCTTGGACAGAAGTAAGATACCAATTCAGTTGCTAGCATTATCAATATGGAAAGGGAGACAGTGAATGTCGTACAAGCTAATTTGTACTTTCTTAAACCAGTTTCATAACAATATTTCTAGTACATAGCAACATAGTACATCTGAAACAATACCAGGCAGAATAAAATAGATTATTAAGGCCAAACAGAGAGTATTCAGGCCAAATAAAATACTATTAAAGTACATCTAGACCAAGACCAACACAATCCAACAAATCAGAGCTGAAAGTGAAAAATACATAAAAAGGAAAAATTATGATTCCTAATGTAATAAACATGTAATAAATTAAAAAAAGCTTACCTTCGCCCATTCATTATACACTAATCGATCTCCGGTCACCATTTTCTTTTCATCATCCCATCCGAATCCAGTAGCTTTTTCTCTAATCTCATGTAAAGCAAAAAAACTATTTTTTCAAGTAGCTCAATCTTGAATCAATGTTGTTGGCTTTTAAATCAGTCCTAATTAATTTCTGCCCCATGAGCCTCTCCATGTGGCCAAGGTTCCCATTTCTAAATCCACCTTCACCTCTAAATTTATTATCTAGATGTGTTTCCAGCAAACAATCTGCCAAACATTTATCTTCTTCTAATGTCCATGGCCTTCTTGATGATTTTTCCATGATTCTACCAGAAAAAATCATGCCATAAGAAGGTAAACTTTAGATACAAACAATAAGATGCAAACAAAACTATGTAACCAATCACTGATTAGTCAAATTTTGCAGACAAAATATCTCATTGAACCAGGTTTTAAGAGTTAGGCACCAAGTTTGATGACAGTGAGCTCCAAAATCAGCACACATTTTGAACTAACAAGCTCAACAGGAGAAAAAGCTTCAACTAGACATAATAATTATTCATGCATTTGACATGAACACTCATGAATTTTTCCATGATTCTACTAGAAAAAACACTACACCTGAAGAACTATATATTACCAAATATAAAAGAACTATTCTGAAACTATATGCTGCTCTTTATAACTAAGTGATGATCAACTATATACAGATCTAACAGAAATTAATTTGCTGCCAACAGAAATACTAATAACCAGGATTCTTTTATTAATTTGTTTCACCAGTTATCGACTAACAACTATTTTTCAAATGCTTCTTATCATACCTAGTCAAAATACCAAAAAGCCAATGATTGTCCAGCCAGCTGAGTCTCCAACCTTTTACACTGCTCTATATGAGGAAGCCTGCAATGTAATAAGCTCTGTAACAGAAATCAGAAAGACACTAGAAGCTATGTAAAAAGAATTTGGCATAATCCTACAATTTGAAACAATTATTAAAGGATTGCATTGACTGTGCAGAATGCAAAAAGAACAATTGGAAAGAAATTATGTATAAATGTTATAAGATCCATAGGTAAGTCATATATATGTCTAAATTGCTAAGAAAACAACATATCACAATGCACTGTCATGATCAACAAACAACTCTAGCAGCTAACTCAGTGTGTATTTGTTCTCCAACTATTGAACATTCTGACAGCCAAAATTTCTCTAAAATTAGTCCATTCATTTGAAGTCTCCATACTTCCAACATAACCTTCTTGATTGTATTCTTGTGAGAAATTATGTTGCATTTCATTATATTCATCTAGGATAGCTTCAATTGGATCCATTGGCATCTTTCTCTGAATTAGATTGTGAAGGAGACAACATGTAGTAATTATGTATGCATGTGTAGTGATATCATAGCAACAAGTATTCCAAAGAATCTTCCATTGCATTTTAAGACACCCAAAACATCGCTAAATAACATTCCTAGCTATTGAATGTCTTTTGTTGAAAAACTCTTCATGATTCCTTGGTTGACGTCCACCACTCCAATCACTAAGATGATAGCATTGTCCTCTATATGTTGCAAGAAAACCTTCACAGTTTCTATATCCTCCATCCACTGAGTAATAGTAGCCTAGAACAAAAACCAAAAAAGAAATCTGAATACTTCCTTTATGCATGTCTGAAACATTATGTTTGTAATTTATCATACCCTAAGAGTAGGAACAGGCTAGACTAGACCAGCCTAGGTACCTGGCCTATTAACTGTTAGAGAGACTTGACCTAGTCTAAAGCCTACTTCCAAAGCCTATGTTTAAAATCTATTGCAAATTATATAATAGGCCATAAAGCCTAAGCCTTCATGTATGCATAGGTCTTTTGACACCCTTAAATAGGCTTTCACAACAACAATATAGCATAAAAAATATTCTCAATAATTGATTATGAAAGGTTATTGCATAAACAATTTAAAAAAAAAACATCAAATACAAAAACTATCAAACTATTATCTAGAAAATCTAAAGCATGATTAATACAAATATACTCTTAACTAGCGCATCTCAGAGCCTTTGATAAGAGAAAACATTAACATTACAACATACATGTATTTACAGTCTTCGTTCAATCAATATAAAGGAGAAGATCTTGGGCTCAAATTTCAACGTATAAAAAAGAGATTGAAAGATTAAAAAAACAAATCTACCATATCTATAAGAAAATTATAGAGATGAGTGAGTTGCTGGAAAACCACTTGAGTCTTCACCGATTCAGTTGCCGTAAAACCACTTAAAGAAAGAGGAAGAAGAAAAGGGCTTATCGGGAGTGAAGTAAAGGAAAATGGCATTGGCGTGAGGTTGGGGCTGGGGTTGGTGTGACGGTAGTGACCGAGAGTAAGGCTGAGGGGGGTAGCACGAGGTTGTGGCTAGTGCGAGGCAGCGACGTGATGTGGTAGTGCGAGTGCGATGTGATACAAGGTTAAAAACTGGTATGACGGATGCGAGGATGGTGTGATTGCAGTGGCGCAAATGTGGTAGCGTGAAGGTGTAAGGGTAGTGGGCTTCGAGCTTTTTCTTTCTTAATTTAGGTTGATGTTCTCATATATGAATATGATTCGAATCATGTGAACATGTAATCTAAGTGAGAACTATTGATTCTATATTGTTTAATTAATTTATTTTTACAAACAAATTCAAGCATGAAATATATTAGTTGTGTGGAATATCAAAAAATAACTTAGTATAGTGGCATGTATGCTTTACTTAAATTAAAAATCATCCCTATTCGAATCCATCTCCCACCTAAATATACTTTTTGCACTATAGGCCTAATGGGCTTCGTGAAGAGCTTAGGCCTGGCCTGTTAAACTAAATAGGTTTTTTAAAAGGCCCGAGCATAGCTTATTTATTAGAAAGGCCAAGCCAACAACAAGCCGGGTTGTAGGCTGCCTTGCCTATTCCCATCCCTAAGTGCCACCAATCAATGGTGAGAAAGTGTCATTAAAAGATGTTGTCTTCGAATACCAAAAGGTCATGGTGGGGTTGCTAGAGTCTTTTCCTGCATGGAAAACATTAACATGACTTCATGACTAGTATAAGAACCTATCAGTAGTGCATCAAGCTCTATTCTTTGAAGAAGCAGACATCAAGAATGGAGGGGATGACTATCATCAAAGCCTAGTTGCCAAGTTATTGGCTGATTGATCTTTCTCAGTGGGAATGTTGGAAAATGCACTTTACGAATATAGGGACACCTTGATGGTTTCCGAGTTACTGAACATGGGGATAATATATATCAGTTCATTTTCTCTAATGAGGTGAATGATGTCACAACCCGACTTGGGAACATAATCGGTACGATAGGAATCTCATCCCCACGTAAGTCTCGTGACCTTTGAGTCTCTCTATATGCACAAAATAACATACTTTTCAATCTGAAAATACAACTTCATTTAAACCTTTATCCCAATCTTTATTCAAAACTTGATATATAAAGCTCTAAAAACATTTCAATCATACTCTGAAAATCAATTTAACACTTGAATTGAATCATAAATTCATCTTTAGCTTGTTACATAAGTCTTATCAAAATCTGCAATTTCAAATTCCATCCTGGAAATCTGTGACGATAGACATAGATGTTTCTAACTCTTAAATTAAGTACATAATATGAAAATAATGCATGGCTCGGATCCTACCTACACATCTACTGGAGCATTCTACTCTAACTGAACCTTACTCTAAAGTGAGACTCACCACTGAGAATAACTGCATCAACTGAATCAGTTTTGAAATGGTATATGTACCTCCAACTATGAAAGGAAGGGGGAAGGGTAAGTCAAAGAACTTAATGAGGGAGTTCTCACGCTTCACTCACATAGGACAACCAAGGATATAGATAGTGTAATATACATGCAGTAATTATAAACCATTTGATATTTATATGCACAACTATATAGAGAAAGATGTCTCTAAATTTTTGAATTCATAGAAAAGCATCTCTAAATTCACAACCTTTCATGAAATCATTTACATACGTACACATAATAGCTTTTAAATAAATAATCTCTGAAAACATAAATAACAGTACTCTGCTAGAGAAACAGGGATCTCTAGTTATGCATTGTATAACAATATATTCTCTGGTTATGCATGTCACACATGGTATAACAAATTCTCTAATTTTTGGGTTCCCTCAAGGATCCAAAGTGGACATCACCTAACTAGGTTTTGTTCTCTGCTCTGTGAGATTATCCCCTCAGGACAACTTGGTACCAAGGTAAACAATTGGGTTTCAGCCATTAACTCACTGTCTGTTTCTTTATAGCTATCGTCTAGTCTCTAGATCATAGAAACTAATTATTTCTCTAATACTCTGTTCTGGGCTCTTCTCTAGATTTAAAAAATCTAGCATATGATTAATCTACTCTTGAAATCATAAAATCTCTGGATATATATAAAATTATTTAAATCTGAAAACTCTTGATATCTGAAAGCTCTAGACTTATATAACTCTAACAATCTAACTTTACCATAATTGTGATTGTGAAATCATGCCCAAGGGATCTATTTGCAGGCATTCCAATTTTAAACACACAGAATATGTATTTGGCAGTTAATATGAGTTATACTAGGTTCCATACTTCAGAGTATCATAAAAATGGAGCTCTAAATATGTATCTTAAATTAACATATTTACTCATATATTTGATATCTCTAGTATCATAACTCAAAACAATTGGGTTCATAATCATGAAAACTTTAAAATCATAATAATATATGTGCTTAAAAGCCAAATTATACTCTGTATAACCTTTTCCAAAATAATTAAACTTGGTACTATAAACAAATATTCTAAAATCTCAAGTCTTGCAAACATAGGAATATCAATAATCCATTAACACATGTTCAACAACCTTAGTGAACTGGCTAAATCATATATTTTTCAAAAAATCTCCTAAAAAACTTATAAAACATTTTCATGGAATACAACAGTCCAATCATCGTCCCTTGGTTTTCTAAAGTATATTTCCTTTAGGCTATATTCAAAAACAAAATCTTTGCTAGCTTCCCTTATCTTGCAAATCATATCTCTAATCATACTTTCATCTCTAAATTCATGTTTAGGAATCATCATGCATAGACATACTCATAATGATAAGAAAATAAGGTCATGAGTTTGAACCCATTCATCATTTGGTGTCGAGAGTATGTGTGCACCACCAACTTGTCCTTGAGAACTTGGAATGGCACCAACAATTGCCATAGAATAACATAGACTCATAAATAATCTATGGATATCTCCAAGTGACCCTAGATTAATTCTAACAATATCGGAAGAGCACTTCCACTTGTTAACAATGGAAAATAATAACTGAAACCATTGAACATGAAATGGAAAGGAAGAAGATAGCAAAAACTAACAAAACCTTTACCTTTGATCTTGGAAGAAGAAGAATCGGAGTTAGATTGAGAGAAAAAGGATTGGAGAAGAATTTGAGAAATAGGGTTTTTGGTTTCTAATATGGGGAACCCGATTTGGGGGCTTTTCAAACGTTGGGGGCTCACTTATCCAAAACTACGTCATTTTCTACTGTGCTGACATCGGAACCACTTACTGCAGTGAGTAAAGCTAGCTGTGGTGAGGCTGTCTGGAGCAAGAAGGAAAACCTTGCTTCCCTATTCACTGTAGCGACTAATTCTATATAATTTTGCATATTTCAGCCACCACATGGTTTCTGGCATACCGGGGGTTTCAAAGGTTCCTTAAGGCCACATGGAACTTATTTATGGACACATGTACTTAGGGTATTACAGATGTCTTGATCACAGAGATGGGCTCTTGATGGTTATTGAAGAACGACATCCTTCATATTAAGGGATGGAAAGAAATTACGACTAACGAAGATGATGAGTTTTCAAGAGTCCTATTGTGGATTCAAAAATAAGGTTTCCCAAAATTTTGTGAAACTAAGGAAGTGGGAGAGAAGATAAGAAATAGGCTGGGTAAGGTCACAGAGTTAGCCTTTTTCAAAATGAAAGGCAATAAGAGGAGAATTATTAAGGTGAAAGTAGACATAGATGTAACAAAGGTCCTAAAGAGCACTCTAAAAATAGCCATACCAGACGAGAAACTCATAGAGGTACTTTTTTTTAAGTATGAAAGATCAGGCAGTTACTGCAAATATTGCAATCACATTGGCCATGAACTACTAGGTTGTTGGAAGTTCTTAAAGGATAAAGTGAAAAAGTGGATGCAATAAAACAAGATCATATTATAGCCTAAGACATATCATGTAGCAAAAAGATAGGATGAAAGTGCAGAGATGAAACGCCAACAAATCTAAGAAGAACACAGAAGAAAATGTAATACCTGGTGTACACGTGTCAATAGATAAGTTCGGGGTGATCCTAAGGTCCCCCAAGACCCACCCATGTTATCGAGTTTGGGTTTTTTTTTTTTTTTTGCCAAGTTTGGAACCCTACACCTCAATGGATGGCTATATGTTAGAGCCACTTTCTTGGGATTGAAAGTCCTGGTAATTGCTCTCTAGATAGATATGAATTGAAGAGTGATTTTTAATGAATTTTAGAAAACCTCTAGATGTTTCATTTCTAGCCCCCAAGTTTAGAAAATCGCCGGAATTCCGGATTTTGAACTAAAACTCAAAAATGAGATTTTGATTGGTTGGGGTTTTGATTGTTTTGATATTTTATTTGAATCCAAATGGGGGTATTTCCTTATTTACATTTATATTTTAAAGTTAATAGGATTTTAACTTAAAGTAAAGAAATGTAAATAACCATGACAGTAATGTGTCTGCTGTTATATCAGTATCAGACATATCAATAAAATGTTACTGATATGAGCTGAAGCCATGACAGCAACATGTTGCTGTCCACAGCTAGGTTTCATGCAAGCAAAGCTATTGGTTTTGCTGTCCACGGCTGGAGTTTCATAGAGGTTGTGCTGTTGGACCTTGTTATCCATGGCTGTTAGGCTTTGCTATCCTGGTGGTGTTCTTGCCTGACTAGTTTTGTTGCCCATGGCCGGCTAATTTGCTATCCACGGCTAGAGAGTTTGTTGTCCACAGCTAAGAATTTTAGAGAAGTGGTGCTAGTGCATGATGACAGCAAAATGACAGCAAAGTGCTTGATAACAACAGTATTTTATTGTCAGAGTTCCCACAGATGAGAATGAGTTCTCACAGCTGAGAATGAGTTCCCACAACTGGGAATGAGTTCCCACAGCTGAGAATGAGTTCCCACAGCTAAGCTTGAGCTTCCACAGCTGGGAATGAGTTTCCCATAGATGAGGATAAGTTTCCACAGCTGGGAATGGGTTTCCACGGCTGGGAATGTAATTCTACAGCTATGACAAACTTGTCACAGCTGAGGCCATAAGTGTACAGTAACCTGTAAGTGCACAATATCCCCATCCTAAAAACGTGAATGAAGGGTTAAAACCTTTCCCTCTCATTTTCCTTCCATTTTCTTTCAAACCAGAAACCATCCTCTCTTTTTCTCTTATTTTTCTTCAACCCCATGCCTACCTAGCTTCCATAAATAATCAAGGTGAATATATATTATAAGATCTTGTCTCTATTTTTGTCATTATTGCACATTCTCGAAATAGGCATTTTTATTTCTCTCTTTTTGTCAAGTGGGGGTATTTCCCTAATATTGTTAGGGCTAAATTAGAGTTATTTAGGTGTTGATGAATTTTAATACTGAGTTTATTGGTTATTTTAGTCGTCGTAGTGCCTCTCCCTGCTCCCCGGAGCTCAGTTAGAGTTGACGTAGTGTCTCTCTCCCCTCCAGGTGAGTGGGTTCAGATCCTATAGTCCTTATATTGGTCATTAAAGTTAGTTTCTTTAAATCATAACATGATTTTCTTGATTTTAGATAATAACTTAAGAGATTTGAGTTTATGATTGGTTATCGAAATTATTGGAAGAGCTTATTTTCAACATAAGCATGAAATGTTGATTTTAATATAAACTCATGGGACCATTATTGATAAAATAATTTTATCAAAGAGCTAAAATATGAGTGTGACTTGATTTAGAGACTTTATAAATTTTCCTCATTGATGCTAAGATTTCTTTAATTATATATTATGGAGTTTTATGCTTAGAGAAAAGCTTAGAGCAGAGATTTAGATAAAATGACATATTTTATAAATTAGAGACTAGACGATAACTATAGAGAAACAGACAGTGAGTTAACGGCTGAGCCCGATCGTTAACCTTGGTACCAAGTTGTCCAAAAGGACAATCTCACAAAGCAAAGAATGGAACCTAGTTATGTGTCCAATTTGGATCCTAGAGGAATCCCAGAGATTAGAGAAATTGTTATGTCATGGTTGACATACATAACCAGAGAAATTATATTTTGTTATGCGAGGCATAACCAGAGATTTTTGTTTCTCTAATAGATTTCTATTATTTATGCTTTACTAAAGAATTTCTACATTTATTTCCTTTATGACATCATGTATATGAAAATGATTAGAGTTAACATGTTAACTAGTTTTGATGATTTTTATGTGTATAATTATATTTATCCTTGTTGTTGTCTCATGAGGGGATTATGGGTGAGGACCTACTCACTGAGTTTTAGATGAAACTCACCCCTCTCCTTTTTCCATTTCAGATACATTAGCTATCGCGGGTCTTTCTCAGCTACCTCCTCCCTAGCAGTAGAGTTTTCAGTTGGTGAGCTTCACTTGGAGTGAAGTATCTTTTGCATTTTGTTTAGTTATAGAGTGCTCCAGTGTATGTTGCCGGCAGGGTCCCGGACCATAAAGAGATTTGCATTGATTCATTATCATTATTTTGTATACACATCATTATGGTTTTTATAGACTTATTATATAGAGAACAACTCATGTATTTTGTATCACAGAGATAGATTTAGAGTTTAAATATTTTATGTTGTTGATAAAGAGCACGATTTCAAAGAGTTAAAGTTTTATCAGAGACGAAATGATAATTATTATTTGGAATTTATTATTAAATGATGCATATAGAGAGACTCAGAGGTCATAAGACTTACGTGGGAATGAGATTTCTTACGTGCCGGTCATGTTCCAAAGTCGGGTCGTGACAGAAAAAAAGGCAAACACAGGAAGCATGCTCCATTAAGGTTATTGAGAAACTTCCCAAACCTCTCAATCAATGAAGAAAGAAAATAGACATTGAGTATAATGATATTCTTACCATCACATATAATGGCATATCCTTTGAAGGAAAAGCAAGTGATCTAAATTCAACTAGAATGCAGAAGGTTATGCAACAACAAGATATGATAATGGCTCTTATGGTTTTCATCATTGGCCCTTTAAACTCAACTAAGAAAGCCAAGGTAAAGAACCTAGCTAGAATGGGTAACAATGTGAACATTGAGCGACCAGGATCCAAGAAACGGAACATAAAGAGCCTAGGTCTAGAAGGTTATAAGAAGATACGCATTGACAAGGGGGTTGTGATAGTTGTCAAGGCAGAGAGTGCTAGTGTAATACCTCAGGTTAAATAAAAAGGTTGAAAAACTTGTGCTAACTAGGAAGGGTTGTCAGTGGCACTTACCTATCATTTCAGGTCCAAAATTTCACTAAGTTTGGACCCTACCCATCCTTGGAGAGCTATATGATAGAGTTATATTTTTGGGATTAAAAGTCCCAGTAATTGTTCCCAAGACGAAAATAAGTTGAAGTACAATTTTTAATGAATTTTATCAAGTCTTTAACCTTTTTGTTGATAGCCCCCAAGTTTGAAAAATTGTAAGAATTCCCGATTTTGAATTAAAATCCAAAATTTTGATTTTGATTTATTAGGATTTTAATTTTTCTGATATTTTATTTGAGTCCAAATGGGGGGTATTTCCTTATTTATATTTATGTTTAAAAGTTAATAGGATTTAACTTTAAATTAAGAAATGTAAATAAGTGAGACCGACCCAGCGGTCATATAAACACCCAACCAATAAACAGAAAGTGAAGCGGTGCGGCAGTTGGAGAGAGGACCGCCCAGGTGGTAAATAGAAAGTAAGACGGTGCGACGACTGGAGAAGGGGCAGTCATCATAACATTAAAAACCCCATTTCGGGGTGTAGAATTTTCATTCACCTCAAATTACCCCCAAGCTTGAAAAACTCATCTTTCCACCCAAATTCACTCCCAAACTCCATTCTTTTCCATTTTCTCCTAAAATCAACTTCAATATTTCATTTCTAAGGCTTTAAGGTATGTTGTTCTAGTGATTTTGGTTCTATTCCTTCCATTTTTAATTTCTTTATTTTTAGGGGTTGGGATGAAGTTTTCCATATCTCTCAAGGAGGTAGAGTTCTTTCAAAATGTTAAAATTAGAATTGAGTTATATAGAAGGTTTCCCAGTTCATCTAAAATTCTATTGCTTCATTGATAGATACGGGTGCTGTTCTCACTCTCCAGAACTCTGCTGGTACTATTCCTGTGTCTACTGCCACTCCAGGTGAGTGGGTTCACATCTGTAACTTCTATGTTAATCATTATATCTCTTTTCACTTAAAACATAAGAGTATATATGATTTTAGAGTTTATTTTGTGAACTGCTAAGATTTCTGTGAAATATTGTGTTATGGACTAGTGGTTTAATAAGAAAATGTGTTTTCTTGAAAACCATAGGACATCTATCATTGAGATGAGTTTATGTATAGTTGCATCGCAAATTTAATCATTTAGAGCTGGTTTTACGATTATATGATTCCGATACTATATATTGTTATATAAAAAGAGATTTTTGAACTCTAAGGTTGAACACTTTGGAAATGATAAAGAAAAGAATGAGATTTTTTAGCTAAGCTAACAATAACTATAGAGAAACATGCTGTATGTTAACGACAGTTAATCCATTAACCTTCATACCAAGTAGCCCAAGGCCAGAGATACTTAGAGAATTTATATTTAGAGATTTATTGTCATACTAGGGAAGGCGATATGTAACGCCCAAATATGACTAGACATTTATATTAAGAGTTTGTTAGGTTACAGACATTGTACATAACCAGAGCAGAGATTACTGTTTCTCTATTAGAATATTGTTAGGTTAGGTTATAGAAAGCTAAGATTTGAAAACTTGATTATAATTATGGAATGCTTTGATACTGTTATTACTATCACTATTATTTTGGTGTCGTGTACCTTCTCTTGGTGTCCTATGAAGGGGGTTCCAGATGAGAGCTCACTCACTATGTTTTGGATACAAAACTCACTCCTTTATTTCTTTTCACATTTTATAGATACTGTAGCTGCTGAGGGTACTTCTGCACCACCTTCATCCTAGCAGTGTTAGATTTCAGTTGTTGAACTCATTAGGTGAGGTGTTTGGCATTTTGCCCTAGATGTGCTCTAGTGTAATGCAAGCAGGATCTCGGACTGTAGGGCACGGTTATATTTTGTATGGTCTTGTATATTTGGATATTATTTGGACTGCATAATCTATATTTTTCCACTGACTCTTTATATGTAAAGGACTCTATGCATATTTTGTGATATTATGATGATTATCCTTTGATAGTTGCTAAGACATTTTGGTTTTATAAATATGATTTTGTAGAGCAGGTAATTGTATGTGAAAAAAAAAACATATTTTATAGATTTTCTTAATTCCAATGTGCATGTAGAGATGATAAAGGTCACGAGGCTTACATGAGAATATGGTTTCTCAAGTGCCCAAGAAGGGTCGTGACGAAGTTGGTATCAGAGCCATAAGTTTCCCCACATATCACTAGAGCAAGTGTTCACAGGTAATGCCTTATTTATGTAAATAGAAGCGCACCTATTTGCATTAACGAAGCATTACTTGTGGCCTTTAGGATGGTCAGTTGAGTGTAGACCCAGAGATAGAGTTCAAGTCTGTCATACGAATGGTATTCCTTATCCTATGTGTTCTTCTCTTTCAGTTGAATCCAGTATGCCTCCCCTCCGACATTCTACCTCTCGACGCCGCCGTAGTAGTAAATCCTCCAGTCTTAATGGCCGCCTTAGAGCCCTGGAGTAGGCTCTGGCCACCCTTACTGATGTTTTAGCTAGATAGATAGAGACTGGATCACAGCCACCCCTGGTCCAGCCCACAGCTAGAGACCCTAATGATTAGCCCTAGAGCGCTTTCGGAGGATGGATCCACGCCCTTTCCAGGGATGCCTGTCTATAAAGAACCCTCAGGTGTTCCTTAGAGAGATAGAGAATATTATCAGAGTTATTCATTGTTCACCAGAAAGAGCAGCCAAGTTAGCTAGTTTTCAATTAGGCGGCTTGGTGGGAACATGGTATGATGAGTTTCTCCAGGGGCGTGGCGATTTAGAGCCGCCCTCTTAGGAGGAATTCAGGACAACTTTTCTTCATAGATTTTTGTCAGAGAGCCCGAGAGCACAGATGATGGAGGAGTTCTGGAGACTCCGTATGACGCCTGGTATGATAGTAGCTGAGTATGATGAGAGGTTTACATACTTGGCTCAGGCAGCTGTTGGCATGTTTCGGTTAGAGACTGAGAAGGTTAGGCGGTTCATTTAGGGACTGCTTAAAGACATGTTTCTTAGCCTTCAGCCACATGTCGGCACTATGGACTATGCGTAGGTAGTGAACACCGCTATTGGATTGGAAGCAGGACTAGCAGAGAGGAGAGCCGCTTCTGAGTCTAGCAAGAAGATTAAGACTCAGGGTACATTTTCTAGGGGAGCTAATACTAGTAGAGGACCTGGCCAGCAGAGTCAGCAGCGAGCTTAATCGGGTAGGCTTGCCCTTTCAGATCCTACCCCGCCACTATCTGCAGCTTCCTAGGGTCAGGGCAGAGGAGGCAATCAGTATTTTGGCCAGGCATTAGTCCAGATTTTTCCTGTTTGTCAGACTTGTGTAGGCGACACTTGGGACAGTGCCTAATTGGCATATTTGTATGTTATGGCTATGGCTAGCGGCCACCAGAGGGCGGAATACCCACTTTGGCAGGGGACATCTAGTTAAGGGTATGCGAACTCCACTGCTTCTGTCCACTCTTTTTAGTCAGCGATCCAGGATGGTTCTATTGCCCCAGGTGATAGGGGTGCTAGGTGCAGAGGCCCTAGAGGTAAGGGCTTTAGTGGCAGGGGTTCAGCTAGCAGAGGTCAGAGTAGCAGGGGACAACCCCGATTGTATGCATGGACTCGACAAGATGTATCAGCCTCTAAAGATGTCGTGCCAGGTATTATCAGGGTCTTTACTTTTAATGCATTCGCTTGGATTGATTCTGGATCTTCTTATTCATATGTATCCTTATTCTTTGCCACACGCTTCGAGAGGCCGGTTTCTAGTTTAGAGAAACCTTTCTTAGTAAGGGTACCAGTGGGAGGACCCCTCTTAGTTCGGTTAATATACAAAGACTGTGAAATCAGGGTTGGTGATGTGAGAACTTATGCAGATTTACACTTGTTAGACATAGTAGATTTTGATGTTATTTTGGGCATGGATTGGTTGGCTTCATGTCATGCCATGGTGGATTGCTATACTAAGTCTATCAAGTTTGGCATTTCGGGATATGAATTTCAAGAGTTTAAGGGTGTCGGCTGCTATGTTCTGACTAGTTTGATTTCATCCATGAGTGCCTTGAGGCTTATGGACTAAGGCGATTATGGGTTTTTAGCTTCAGTGTGGGATATAGAGGTGCCAGTGCCAAACATAGAATCAGTCTCTGTGGTTTATGAGTTTCCTGATGTGTTCCCAGAGGATTTGTCAAGGTTACCACCAGAAAGGGAAATAGAGTTTGGAATAGAACTGGAGCCAGGAACCAGGCCTATTTCGATACCCCCATACTGTATGGCCCCGACAGAGCTACAGGAGTTTAAGAAACAATTACAAGATTTGCTGGATAAGGGTTTTATCCAACATAGTACCTCACCTTGGGGTGCTCCAGTCTTATTTGTAAAGAAGAAAGATGTATCTATGAGAATATGTATAGATTATCAGCAGCTGAATAAGGTGACAATTAAAAATAAGCATCCTCTGTCTCGTATAGATTATTTATTTGATTAGCTTTAGAGGGCCAAATGTTTCTTCAAGATTAATCTTCGGTCTGGATATCATCAGTTGAAAATCAAGGATAAGGATATACCCAACACAGCTTTTAAGACACGCTATGGACATTATGAATTCCTAGTAATGTCCTTCGAGTTGACTAATGCACCTACAGCTTTCATGGATATGATGAATAGAGTTTTCAGACCGTTCCTAGACCATTTTGTGATTGTCTTTATTAACAACATTTTGGTATACTCCAAGAGCAGAGGGGAGCATGAGCATCACCTCAGGATTATGTTATAGACATTGAGGGAACATCAGCTATATGCTAAGTTCTCTAAGTGCGAATTCTAGTTGGAGCAAGTGGTATTCCTTGGACATATAGTATCCAAGGATTGTATTAAGGTAGATCCAAAGAAGGTGGAGGTAGTTCAGCAGTGGCCAAGGCTTGCTACAGTATCAGAGGTTCGCAGCTTTTTGGGGATGGTAGGTTATTATAGGCGGTTTGTCAAGGATTTTTCCAAGATTGCATCACCGTTGACTAGATTTACCCAGAAAAATGTTAAGTTCCAATGGTCAGATGCCTGTGAGGAAAGCTTCCAAAAGCTAAAGACCTGCTTGACTACCACCCCGATACTGGTACTACCTTCAGGTACAAATAGTTTTACTATATACTGTGATGTTTCTAGAGTAGGACTTGGCTGTGTCCTTATGCAGCATGGTCGGGTGGTAGCCTATGCTTCCAAATAACTCAAGAAGCACGAGTAGAATTATCTTATTCATGATTTAGAAATGGCAACAATAGTCTTTGCTTTGAAGATCTGGAGACATTATTTATATGGAGCAACTTGTGAGATTTTTACAAATCATAAGAGCTTAAAGTATATCTTCCAACAAAAAGATTTGAATCTCAGACAACGCAAATGGATGGAATTGTTGAAAAACTATGATTGTATGATTTCTTATCATCCAGATAAGGCTAACGTAGTAGCTGATGCTTTGAGTAAGAAGTCAGTAGGCAGCTTGGCTCATATAGCTCTTTTAAGAAAACCTTTGATAGAAGATATTGATAAGTTAGAAGCAAAGGGAGTCCAGTTTGGTATAGATGATTCAGCAGTCTTTCTAGCTCACATTAGAGCCCAGTCAACCCTAGTGGAGCAGATTAAGGACAAGCAGAAAGAGGACTCCAAATTGGTTAAGATCATGGAGGATGTACATAAAGGAGAAGGCCATGAGTTTTCAGTGGATACGGAAGGTGTGTTGCGCTTCGAAAACAGATTATGTGTACTTGATGTGGGTAAGTTGAAAAGGCAAATAATGGAAGAGTCCCATAGTACAGTATACTCTATGCACTCTAGATCAGCTTAGATGTATCATGATCTGCGGCAATTGTACTAGTGGGAAGGTATGACAAGAGATAAAGGTGATTTTGTAGCACAGTGTTTAGTATGTCAGCAAGTTAAGGCTGAACATTAGAGACCGACAGGATTGCTCCAGCAGATAGAGATTCCAGAATGGAAATGGGAGAGGATAACTATGGATTTTGTAGTCGGGTTACCTTGAACTGCTAAGGGCTTTGATTCCATTTGGGTAATTGTAGATCGGATGACCAAGTCAGCTTATTTCTTGCCAGTAAAAACTAGTTTCACTACAGCTTAGTATGCTAGCCTATACATAAATGAGATTATCAGACTTCACGGAGTGCTAGTGTCTATTATATCAGATAGAGGGACTTAGTTCACTTTGAGATTCTGGAGGGCATTTTAGGGAGTTCTAGGAACCCGAGTGGACTTATCTACAATATTCCACCCTCAGACTGATGGTCAAATAGAGAGAACTATTCAGACCTTAGAGGACATGCTCAGAGCGTGTGTGTTAGACTTTGGTGGGAGTTGGTGTGACCACTTATCACTAATAAAGTTTGCTTATAATAATAGTTATCAGGTGAGTATTCAAATGGCATCTTTTGAAGCTTTGTATGGCAGACGTTGCAGATCTCCTATTGGATGGTTTGAGCTTGGGGAAGCCAAAACCTTAAGCCTAGACCTAGTTTAAGAAACTTTAGAAAAAGTTCAGTTAATCAAGGAAAGACTACTAGCAGTTCAGTCCAAATAGAAAGCTTATACTGACAACCGACGACGAGAGTTAGAGTTTGTTATGGGTGATCATGTGTTTCTACGAGTGTTTCCCATGAAGGGAGTGGTGAGGTTCAGTTAACGAGGAAAGCTAAGTCCTCGTTATATCGGGCCATTTGTGATTTTAGAGAGAGTGGGAGCAGTAGCTTATAGATTAGCATTACCTCCTAGCTTGTCAGCCATCCATCCGGTTTCCATGTTAACATGCTCAAAAAATATATTCCAACCCGGTCCCATGTACTCACTCCACAGACAGTTTAGGTTGATGAGAATTTATTTTTTGAGGAGGAGCCAATTGCCGTAGTAGACAGACAGATTAAAAAACTTCATTCAAAGGAGGCGCCTTCAGTGAAAGTAATTTGGAGAAACCACTCTGGTGAGAAAGCCATGTGGGAAGCTGAAGATACCATGAAAGTGAAATACCCATATCTCTTCCCTCCTTCAGGTATGTCCTTAGATTTGGGGACCAAATCTTTTAAGGGGAGGGGGGAGTATATAATACCTAGGTTAAAAAAAAAAAGGTTGAAAAACTTGTTTGAACCAGGGAGGGTTGTTGTGGCCCTTACCTGTCATTTCGGGTCTAAAATTTCACTAAGTTTAGACCCTATAATCCTTGGAGGGCTATATGATAGAGTTATATTTTTGGAACCAAAGGTCCTAGTAATTGTTCCCAAGACGAAAATAAGTTGAAGGATGATTTTTAATGAATTTTACTAAGTCTTTAACCCTTCCGTTGATAGCCTCCAAGTTTGAAAAATCATAAGAATTCCTGAATTTGAATTAAAGCCCAAAATTTAGATTTTGATTTGTTGGGATTTTGATTTTGAGTCCAAATAGGGGTATTCCTTATTTATATTTATATTTAAGAGTTAATAGGATTTAACTTTAACTTAATTATAAATAAGTGAGATTGGCCCAGCGGTCATATGACCACCCAGGCAGTAAACAGAAAGCAAGGGGTGCAGTAGCTAGAGAGGGGACTACCCAGGCAGTCATTATGACCGCACAGGCGGTAAACAGAAAGTAAGACGGTGCGGCAACTGGAGAGGGGACCACCCAAGCGGTCATCAGAACATTAAAAATCCCATATCGGGGTCCAGAATCTTCATTCACCTCAAATTACCCCTAAGCTTGAAGAACTCAACTTTCCACCCCAAATTCACTCCCAAACTCCATTCTCTTCCATTTTCTCTGAAAATCAATTTCAATCTTTCACTTCTAAGGCTTTAAGGTACGTTGTTCTAGTGATTTTGCTTCTATTCCTTCCATTTTTCTTTGTTTTTGGTAGTTGGGGATGAAGTTTTCCATATCTCTCAAGCAGGTAGAGTTCTTTCAACATGTTAGAATTAGAATTGAGTTATACAGAAGTTTTACTAGTGAATCTAAAATTTTATTGCTTCATTGATATATACGGGTGCCGTTCTCACTCCCTAGAACTCTGCTGGTGCTATTTCTGTGTCTACTGCCACTCCAAGTGAGTGAGTTCATATCTGTAACTTCTATGTTAATCATTATATTTATTTTCACCTAAAACATGAGAGTGTATATGATTTTAGAGTTTATTTTGTGAATTCCTGATATTTCTGTGAAATATTGAATTATAGACTAGTGGTTTTAATAAGAAAATATGCTTTCTTGAAAACCATGAGAAATCTATCATTGAGAATGAGTTTTTGTACAGTTGCATTGCAAATTTAATCATTTAGAGCTGATTTTATGATTATATGATTTTGATACTATGTATTATTATATAAAAAGAGATTTTGAACCCTAAGGTAGAAGACTTTGGAAATGATAGAGAAGAGAATGAGGTTTTTTAGCTGAGCTAGCAGTAACTATAGAGAAATGGGCTATATGTTAACGGCAATTAATCCGTTAACCTTGGTACCAAGTAGCCCAGGGCCAGAGATATTCAAAGTTTATATTCAGAGATATATTGTCATATGGGGGACGATGATACATAACGCCTAAATATAATTAGACATTTATATTTAGAGTTTGTTACGTTACAGACATTGTATGTAACCAAAGTAGAGATTATTGTTTCTCTATTAGAATACTATTAGGTCAGGTTATAGAAAGTCAAGATTTGAAAACTTGATTATAATTATGGAATGCTTTGATACTGTTATTACTATCACTATTATTTTGGTGCTGTGTACCTTCTCTTGGTGTCCCATGAAGGGGGTTCCAAATGAGGGCTCATTTACTCAGTTTTGGATACAAAACTCACCCCTCTGTTTCTTTTCACATTTTACAGATATTGTAGCTGCTGAGGGTACTTCTGCACCACCCCCATCCCAACAGCATTAGATTTCAGTTGTTGAACTCATTAGGTGAGGTGTTTGGCATTTTGCTCTAGATGTTCTCCAGTGTAATGCAAACAGGATCTCAGACTGTAGGACACAATTATATTTTGCATGGTCTTGTATATTCGGATATTATTTGGACTATATAATCTATATTTTCCGCTGACTCTTTATATGTAAAGGACTCTATGCATATTTTGTAATATTATGATGATTAGCCTTTGAAAGTTGCTAAGACATTTTGGTTTTACAAATATGGTTTTGAAAAGCAGGTAATTGTATGTGAAAAAAAAACTATTTTATGGATTTTTCTTAATTCCAATGTGCATGTAGAGATGATACAGGTCACGAGACTTATGTGGAAATGGGGTTTCTCACGTGCTGATCACGTGCCCAAGAAGGGTCGTGGCAGCTAGCCTTTATGTGGCGCCCAAAGCTTAATGAAAATCATTGCATGGAACTATTAGGGTTTGGAGAGACCCCTAATAGTTCACAACTTGAAAGGAATATGTAGAGCCCTAATGATTCACAACTCGTTGCAGATCTAGTTATCGCTCAGTCGTTAATTCCATTTGTAGTTTTTCCAATGGTGAGCTTTTTACTTTGCAATGACACTTATTCCAAGATTATGTTAAATTAGAGTGCTCTAATAGTTATGCAGGTAGGATCTGAACCATGCATTCCAATTTCATATTATGTATTTAAATTCTAGAATTTGTGACTTTCTTCATATGTATTTAGTTTTCAAGTATGATTTTCAAATTATGACAATAGTTATCAAATGAAACAGTTTACATTCACACAAATTGTAGTAGCAAATGTATAATTTAATTAAGATGAATTTATGGTTACATATGTTGAAACATTTCAGTTTTACGAATTTGAATATTATGCTTTAAATAGAGAATTTGTTGAAGATTTAGATTAAATTACAACTTAGGTATGAAAATCATTTTAATCATGCATTCAGGAAGTCACGTTATCCAGGAGACTTATGTGGGGACCTAGTCCCTCATGTGCATATCACGTTTCCAAGTTAGATCAGGCCAAAGTTAGGAGAATCAATGCTGAAATGTGGAACATAGAGGTGATGGGATCTCCTATGTTTAAACTCTTTCAAAATTTTAAATTGTGTAGACAAGCACTTGTTCACTAGCAGCAAAATGGTTCAGCGAATTCCAGTAGCAGAGTTGATCATTTGAAGCAAAAGTTGAGGGCATGTAGGGACAAGGGTGTAGAGGCAGATAGAATGCAAATTGCAATACTTGAAAAAGAACTCTTAGAAGCACATAAACAATAAGAGAGATTCAAGAAAGAAGAGTCAAGTGTCAAGTGGTGTAAATGTGTGATACCCAATTTGACTGAAAATTAAATTTTATAAGGATCAATTTGAGAATTTATTTTGTATAAAAATCAATTTGTTCTATTTAAAATTTTAGAAGGATTAAAACTGATGTTTTGTCTAAATTGTGAACCAAACACTCTATTAAAGTTATTAATATTAGCGATAAATTATAAGGTGGATCTCAAATTTTTAGATTTATCATGGACTCTTCTTATTAGCTATTGGATAATTATTATTTTATTAAATAATTTGATTTAACTACTAATAGTAAGGAATTCATAACAAATGTAAAAGTAAAAGTTCCAGTATAAAACCTATCAAAGGTAACATTTTAAATTTTAATCTTTTTGATCGGGTGGAAGAAGTTTTGAAACTTTATGAAATAATAGCTGGCCTTCATCGGATTCCCTGAACATCTGCTGATTGAAGAATGTAGTATATTATTAATTATTAATAATAAAAGGGCGATTGAAGATATTATATATTAATCATATTCCAGCTGTTTCTTGAACGTGTGGGATCTTTGCTTTTTTTTGTTACAACTTGTGCAAGCAAACAAAAAGCAGCGAATACATTCAAATTTATGATTTTTGTTTAAAAACTGGACACAATCCGAGATATTTGGAGGAAAAAGAATCAAATAGATTAGATAAACATGATGAACTAATAGTTAGGAGGAGTTTGTTTTAAGGTTTGAAATTAGAATTTTAGAAATGTGATTCTTGTTAATGATATTTCTGAAAATATTATTTTTGTATATATTTAAAAAATTATTTGTTTAGTATTAAATATTTTAGGGATTATTTGTTAAGATTCTTATGAATAAATTTAAAACTTGTTTGTTTTATAATTTATATTTCCAAGAATATATGTTATAATTTTTGAAATACCCTTAACACAATCATAAAGAGAGAAAAATTTAAATAATTGAGAGATTATTTAATAATCGTGCTTAATAATTATGATTCTCAAGTCATGGGAATGTTTTTTACCCACCCTTCAATTAGGAACACATGATTCCCAATTACATATTTTTTAGAATAATTAAATATATCCTGAAGCAAATGTCCTGTTAGTTTTTATTGATAATCATAGTTTAGGATTTAGATTGTCTAAACTGAGATCAAAGTGAAAATTTTATTTTAGAGAGTAAAATGATGAGTTTTAATCTTGGATTAATAGAGTAAAAAAAAAGCTCAATTTCTAAATTTATTAATCTAAAGATAAAATCTCTTTATTTTACATTTTAAAATGAGATCATCACTCTAAAAAAATCTTTTTCCACTTAAATTGTTTAGGTTAAGTGCACGTCAAAAAATAGTTTAAGTAGCAACAAATGTTTTTCACATATTAAATTAATAAAACTAGGAGGATGAGTTCGGTGGCAAATGAGAAATTAATCTTTTTAAATACACAGTAATGATTGGATTAACATTTTTATTTCTTTTATGATATGTGAACAAAGCTTTTATATTTTATATTTTCTAAAAATCTCGAATACAAGAATAGGATGCTCTTATTCTCGGATCATTCTGCATCTAACAAAGAATTCACAAACCCTCGCTTGACTTTCTTGCTTTTTTATAGGATAGCTAATATATGAATAGCAGTACCAAACACTCTTAAATAAGGAAAAACATGAGGTAGTAATAATTTCAATGTCTTTTTTAATAGATGCCCTTAAATGAAGTTTATAGGAATTACTTTAATTTTTTTAACGATTTTATTAAAGATACTTATTAAAAAATAAAAAATAGTAAAAGCTTTTTAATATACATGATATTGCAAAAATTTAAAAAAAAAAACTCAATTTTTATCATACGAGTTATAATTTTTATTCTTTAATGAGTGTTTTTAGGGCAGTCATTAATTTTTGTTTTAATTAAAAATAATGGATAATGAATTAATTTAATAAATAATTAACACTATATGAATAAATGTTTAGATAATATGAGAATATATTAAGTAGATTTAAAATATCAAATGATAAGTTGTACATATATAATATATTAGTCGGAGAGAATTCACTTTTTAATTGATTTTTTTTATTTATATTTGGTTATAATTTCGGCTACATTTTAACAAAATTTATTAATAAATATTTTTATAAGTATTTAATGTTTCAAGCTAAATATTAGCACTAAATTAAACTTTTTTTTATCAACATAAATTTTAAATAAAAATAAAAATATAGTAGCACTACACATCAGATTTCGAAAAAGAAAAAATCAACAAAAGAGGGAAAGGAGCTCATCATTCAATGCAATGCCATGATTCAGTCAACGTCCAAGGGTCAAATCCGGACAGAATTTCTTTCACGGTTTTCACTTTGTAGTCGCAAAATCTTGCGTTCGATTTTCACTTTTTGTTTTACTCTTTTTCAATTTTTGCTTAAAATTTTTTTTATTAACGATTGTAAAATATTAAGATTTGTTTGGTTCCCTATTTTTAATTTTTTTTATAAAAATTAAAAATTGAAATCCATAAATCGAATAGGCTCTAAGGGGCCGTGCTCCTTTCAATTTTCAATTTTTTAAAATTTATGAAAGAAAAACTGAAAAACCCAAAAACTGTAATTTATAGTTTAACATAAAAACTATAATTTATGTTTTTCATATATCATAAATTTTCAAAAAAATCTTAACTATAATTTATAAATTATCTTTTAGTAAAAAATTTATTTAAATATTTCTCACAATGAATGAGTTTTAAATTATTTTAATCAGAATATTTTATCCATAATTGGGTGAAACTAAGTCTTTAATGTCATTACAAATTTTAAAGTTGACGGGCTTCTCCTACTACATTTTCATGACTAAAGTCTGATACTTATTTATTTTTCATTAGTAGATGATAATCCGTATTATTGGAAGGGTGTGTTGGTGAATTTAATTTAATTTTTTTTAAAAGAAAGGGTAATGAAAAGTTTAAGATGGTATAAAATTTTAAAATTTTTATATTAAAGTATTTTATTTTCCTTTAAGATTCAAATTTATAAATATACCCAAGTAATTAATAAACTCACGGACATATGAAATAAGATAAACTTTCTCTTCTACTTAAATTTTATGAATAAAAAAAGAGATTTTCTAATCAATAGTTAATAAAATAAAGACAAAATACTCATTTTAATCTATTGAAAATATATTGGGTGATGAATTAGTCCTAAATTTTGAACTGTGAAGGTTCACTTGGAATTTTAAAATTTTGAATGATTAATTTATCCCATGATATATTTATGAGAGATCAAAATACATATTTAGTTTATAATTAAAAAAATTAAATTTTAAAAACTTTTAGTGAATTTCGTACATTAAGAAAATCAAAACTCATATTTCTAATACAATATTTTTCTTTTTTTATTGTTGATTTCTTAACTAGTGAGCACTAATTAAATAAATCCATGAAAAAAAAATACCATAACAATTGCAACTATGAGGTTTCTTTCTATATTTATTCATGTAAGTTTAAATCTCAATCACCTTTTCCAAAGCGAGCTCAATGCTCTTGAATGTTAAAAAAAGAAAAAGGGTTAATTATGATAATCTTTCCTCATTGGGCACCAAAAAAGGACAAAGCAGCTCCTGTCTGCACTCTTACCATACATACTACACACACACACAGCCTTCAGTTGTGTCAGTGTCAGACTCAGAGGAGCCAAAGAGGCAAAGACAATGTGCAAGTTTCAGGCACCACACACAGACACAGACACATTGTTCTTCCATTTTAGAATGCTTCCTTCTCCTCTTTCTTGAAACAATGGCTGTTTCACATTTTGGAGGAAGACTTTCTCACTTCACTCTCTCTTCTTCTTCTTCTTGCTACCCTTTTCAGCTTAAGGTTGGTTGTGCCCCTAACTCATCTCCATATTTTATTTTATTTTATTTTATTTATTTATTTTTGGTTTTCCGGTCTCATCAAAGGGCTTGATTTTTTTTATTTTACTAAATATTTTACCCTTTTGGCTCACTTTTAAGATATCAGTTAGATCTTCATTAATGCTATTAAATCTTCCGTGATATTCCATGCTTTAAATTTTACTCATTTTTACTCCTTAATTTTTTTTTTTTTGTCTGCTTGGAAGTTGGAACTTACATATTATACGAATCCGTGTCTTTGCCAATTAGATTTTGACTTTTGTTTTGAAAGGAAAATACGGTTATGGGCATTTTTCTTGTCGAATCTGGTGCGCTGGTTATTGAGATTATTACATGAGTGGTCAGATTGAAGTGGGATTTTAGAGTTACTTTCTGTTTTTTTTTTCTTCCTAAAACAAAAGTTCGAATAGTAAAACATCGCAATAATTCATTGTCTTCTTGGAAACAGCTCGATGCTATTGCTCCAAATCAATTTTTAAACCAAGAAACTGCAAAATTTTTGGATTTTTTTTTCCTCTTGTTCGCATTCTGTAATGTCAAGATTCTAGATGTCACGTCAATACTCTAAGTACTTAATTATGGGTATACATTTTTCTATTCTGTTATTGTTGTCCAAGAAGGCGTATGTGAGTCTAAATAATGGTTTAAGGTGAAGCATGGCTGAGGATTTAAGGGTTATTTTGGTTTCAAGAAGACTATTTTCAGTTTTCATTTTTTTTTGGTTTTAAATGAGCTTTTGTTTTCAGAATTTTGGGGGCAATTGGACTTTTTTTTCAAGTAAAATTCACTTGAAAAAAAGTTGAATAAAATGAAGTTGAATAAATTTTTTAAAAATAATCCGAATTTCAAAAAATTTGTTATTAATTTTTTTAGAAGCTAAAATGAGTAATTTATGAAAAATCAGTTTTTAACTTTTTTTTAGTTATATCTAAAATTTAAATTTTATAATTATTTTTTTCAAAGTTGAAACAAATGCATTCTTTGTGAAGCAAATAGTGAAAAGTCGAAATAAAAATTGGAATTCATGAAATCTTGAAAAACAGGAAATAATCTGAAAATAAAAAACAGCTTTATAAAACCAAACAGACCCTAAAGCTTCAAAATTATTTTTTGAAACCAAATATATCCTACGGCTATGATTGGAAGAACAAAAATAGAGAGAGTGGCAAGGAGTGGTGAGGCTAAACATAAGTGACTATTGTTTGAAAGTAATTTTAGGAGAAGGGGTGGCATGGCAGTAAGGGACAATATGTCGCTCCCTTGTCCCTCAAAACCAAACTTTTTTTACCTTCCAAATTGGAGGGTCAAGGGGGGAATGAGTGCAACAACCAAACAAGGGTGTGACATGGTCTCTTTCACTCTACTCCTTACATTTTTCTTCCATTCCATTATTAATCACTCCTTTCTATCACTTATAAAACTCCCAATCATATCCTAAAGCTTCATTTTGAAGTCCTCAGAGCAACAAATGGGAGAAATTCTTAGGCCATCTCAAACTAAGAATTCTATTTATTAATTGGCACCTATCACCCATTGTATTAAAGATGCAAGCAAAATGGGGGACAATGATGACCTTAAAAGCTAATGTATCAATAAAAGTGATACAAAGCATATTTATTTATTTATTTTTTTTCACTCTCAGAGCATCTAAAAATTTCTCAACAAGTGGCTAGTTGTGAGAAGTTTGTTGCTTGATCCTTGTGGCTATGCAGTTGCACGCATGGTCAGTGATGGGTGTGCTGCATAACCAGTACATGAGTAATCATTGAGTTACAAAACTTACTAGTTGCTCAAAGCCCTTTCCACACTCTCTTGCATAACCTGAAGAAGAATTACTTCCACTTGTCCTCTCTATCTCATTAGACACTGAGGCTATTTTTTATGTTTATAGCCATAACCCCTTGAGCTACAAGCTAATTATTTGATATTCGAGAATCTGTAATTTCCATCCTTCCTGAAGAATCTAAATAGTTTATCCCAAATGCTTAACTAAAATTCCATAAATCTTTGATTATATATTTGCTAAGAATAAACAGAAATAAAACCAATGATTATCTTATCAAGACACAGGAGCCAATTTCCTGACACATTGCTCTAGCTGAATGTTCTGGGATCAAAACAAAAGCTATTGCAATGTCCAAACATTTAAATGAGTGATAAAAAAAAAAAAAAAAGAAACAACAACAACAAAGAAACATTTGTCGATTGTGTACCCTTTTAAAGTTGAGGGTCTGCAGTAGCTGCTTTGCTGTGTAAAGAAGCAAAACATCACATGATATATATAGTTGATTACTCTTATGAGTATATATTGAATGTGTTGGTTCTGTTAGAGAAATTTCTCCTGTTCCCCCCAAAAGTACATGATAACTCCTTATAATATTGGTAAAGCATGAGCTGCATAGCAAGTTAAAGAAGATCTCAATAACAGACCTTTTACATTGGGCATTATTTAACTTGCAAAATTCTGTGTACCTTGTTTTACATTAGCTAGAATGAATTCTGTTAAATGCTTCCCTTTAACTTAGAAGTTATTTACCAATATATTGAAATTGCTCGCAATGGGTGCCTTTCCCATCAATTTGAGTACTATCCATTGTAAATTTGTATAGCATGAATCAATGTTTGAACATGATATTGGGTCGCATGGACTGAATTTTGTGCCTTACAGCATAGCGTTAAGTTGATATATGCAGAACAATTCTTAAGCTAGGCAACATGACAAAAATATTTTCATCATTAGTGGTGTCTGCAACAGACAACACCGATGAACCAAAGTGGTGGAAAAAAAATGTTTCCTTATGTGTTAAGTAAAGGTTAGAAAGTAACTTTGTTCTGCTCTTGAATAAAAGAAGATAAACATTGGATCTGGGCTGATACTGCCATTTCATTTTCTATAAAAGTCTAGTCTAGCTCAAGTCTGGACTGTCATAAAATGATCTGCATTTCTTGATTTCCAAAATGGAAACAAGCTATATATGAAATAATAATGGTCATTCATAAACATTCCATGTTTATTCTATACTGCATCTAAGGTGTTGAAAACAGTAATCATGAATGGCAAGCAATGGAAGTATTATTACAATATATATGTGGGTTGTATGTATGTATGTAATGTGGTTTCATATTGAAATACATAAAATTGGTAGTCATGTTATGGTGAAGACATATTCCTTTTTTCCATTGTTAATGTGTTAAAATTCAAACTAGTGCTGGCTATTATTTATTTATTTGCGATACATAACTATCAGTTGAAGACCTAAGTCAATGGTAAAGCACATTCTGCCTAGAGTACTAAAATCACATGCTTCAATTTTCTTGTTTTTCTGGTTACATAGTGTTTTTTGTCTTAATGTATGAGCAGGTAGGAAATAGATATTGACCACTTCCCGGATTCTCTCATAAAATGAAATCCGGATTTAAAAGTAGCTGGCCCTCTGTTGTGCGTCTTCGACTCAAAGACAAATCAGCCACCCCCTTTTGCATATTCTCTAAAGTGAAATCAGCTGACAACAATCCTAGGGATGCACCTGTGTATCTCAATGTTTATGATTTGACAACAGTCAATGGCTACATGTATTGGGCAGGCATTGGTATTTTCCACTCTGGGGTTGAAGGTCAGTTGACAACTACATTGTAGTTGTATTACTACATCCTTCTCAAGTATTTTCAAAACTATTTTTTGGTACAAAAGTATGTGCCAAGAGGTTTTGTTCATAGCTTGTTTCTGGTATTATTTCCATGCCAATACCTCTTTCCCTTTAACTTACATCTTATATCACATAAATTTTGGTTTTAGACAGAGTGCAATGACATCATTTGATTTATGTAACTGACCCTACTCGTGGAATTAGACTTTTTTTTTTGGCTCTTGTGTGCTGTAGTACTTCAAACTTATAATAGCTTCTTTCTACCTATAGTTATTATGGGGAATTTGGGAACAGATGTAATCTTCAAATCAATGCTAGCTACTACTGAAATGTCTTTCAAGGGATTCAATGAACCCTAACTTTCAAGATTTATATTAGATGAATGTTTGCACATACGTGGGTATAAACCAATATGCCTACACATTTTAGATGCTGATCATGTATTTATTCATTTGAGTGTTAATTTCTCCTTTGCTGTTTGTGTTAGATTGAGTTTCCGTTTTTGTTGTTTTGGTTTGTTTTATCGGGTTGCTGATTTGTTTTCTTCCGTGGTTTATTTGTTATGGGTTGTATTCTCCACCCTTCAGTTGTCTGAGAATTTGTTAATTATCGAGGAAAAAAAATTTCTTTTTTGCTGTATTCAGAGATTAAATTAGAATTCTGAAATGCATGAATATTTTCTGAGATAGAATTATTATACTGGCAGTTTATGGGATAGAATATGCATTTGGAGCCCATGACTATCCAACAAGTGGCGTCTTTGAGGTTGAACCTCGGCAGTGCCCTGGCTTTAAGTTTAGGAAGTCAATATTTATGGGAACTACTAGCTTGGATCCTCTCCAAATTAGGGATTTCATGGAGCGCGTGTCTGCAAGTTACAATGGTGATTCTTATCACTTGATTGTGAAGAATTGCAACCATTTCTGTGATGATATCTGTTGCAAGCTGACAGGGAATTCTATCCCAAAATGGGTCAATCGTCTCGCAAGAATAGGTATATGACATGTTTTCAAACACATCCTTTCTTTCATGTTAAGTTGTATAGTAAAAGTAAACACTGCAGATGTATTAGAACTCAGTTCTTCCTGAATGTGTAAGCAAATAATGAACAATTGAAGCCTAAAAATTCTTTTATGTTCTGGTTTACTAGCTTGAGGGAAGCTTTGTTTCAATTATTTCATGCCATGCATAGATAGTCCTTTGTGGCAAATGTAATGAATGACAGTTTTCTCACAAATTCTTTTGTTGCTCTTTTTCGGTTACTAGGAGTATCTGCCACCGATGTAATACCATTTTACTTTCCCTCTCTCTACCAAACAACATTGAGTGAAAATCATAACCTTTTCATCCCATTTTACTTTCACTCCTCTCCCTATTTTCCACCTACTCATACAAGTGTTGCCCTCTTGACATGGAATAACTTTTGCTTAGAAACCATATTATTATGATTTAATTTTAATACATTGATACTCTGATAGTGTAAAAAAGTTTTACATAGTTATCCAATCATGCAATGCCACATAAGTAAATATGGTTAATTTCCATCCCCCAATATTTGAAAACTCTGTGCATCAAAATTAAACTCCAAAATTTTAACTCTTATTATTATTTGGTATTGTAGAATGTTTAGAGCAAGCCAATTTCTCCTTTGCAGGGAAGAGCAATCTATGGTGAAATCCTTTTTTGGAAACAAATGCCCTGATTTCTCCATCATCTACCTCATCCACCCAAAACTCAAAATTCCTATTCATGCTTAACCGACTTATAATCTCGTGTCTTTTGTACAGGTTCCTTTTGCAACTGCATTCTCCCTGATGCACTTAAAACTACCACTGTTCAGCATGATCCCAGCTTTCAAGGGTGTGACAGCGAAAAGAGGAGGCTAAGAACTGCCTTCAGCTGCTTGTCATCAATCTCAATGCCCCAGAGGGAAGTATCAATGTCTTCATTGTTTATGCACTCTCACTATAAAGGTTGCCTACCACCTTGGGAGTTAAAGAGATCCAAAAAGGGCTCACCAAAGGAAAAATGAGAAAATGAGAAGAGCACAATTGTGAAGCAACTCTTCTTCTGCTGTAGAGTATCAATTGTGTTTCTGGTAACTTGAGTCACTGGAAAAGAAATCAAATTATTGATTTCAGTCATATGTGCTTCTCCACTCACAAGTGCAAAATTTTCTGTCCATAGTCATTTTGAATATCCAGGCTCAAGGCTTTGGTGGTTTCATTTATTTCTCTTCTTTCTTTGTGTTGTCTTGTTTTGGTCTGTTTGATATCTCTGCATAATTGTGAATTTATTTCATATGTATTGCTGTTTCAGCTCAATTTTTAACGGCTGGAGAATAATTTGTACTAAGCTGCTCTCAGAGCATTCAAGTTAGGCCATTCTGATTAAAATTTGCAAAACACAGCTAGTAGGTCACCTATCTTATCAAGCGAAAGAGTGGCTACGATTTTCTTACTAGTGATTCAGAGGTGGAAAACTTGTGCTGACATAATTGTCTCACCATTTTTCTCACTAGTTTCACATTGGTTAACCCCATGTAAGTTTATAATTAATTATGTGGGTGTTGGTGATGGGAGTGGGGATGTGAGCAATTTTAACAATTCAATTAAAATTTTTGTTTGTCGGCAATGGTGTAATTAAAATGAGTTTAATTTAATCAAGGGATGTCAGTGATTTATTTAAATCTATAAGGGATAAATGTAATTACGAAGGAAATTGAGGAGGTATCTGTAATTTGCTGAAAAAGAAACTCCCAAGTATTTAATTTTTCTTTCCAAGAGCCATCAGTTACCAGCTATTAATTCTAGACTGCAGTACCCATGTTGTTTGATTCTTTGCCAATATCCGCTGTCCCCTTTTCCGCTCATGCCACATTGCACACTCTTGTAAAGTAAAAAGAAAAGTCATTAGAGAAATATTTGCACACTTTTGAATCGTGGTATATGGTTCTATTATTGGATATAAAGTATATCCAGTTGATGCTGATGTAGTATGCAAATATTTCTCAAAGAATGCTAGTGAATGGCCATTATCTAATCCATGTCTCATTGATGAAAACAGCTCATATCTCATTAGTGAAGTCAAACCAAACCTCGTTCACGTTACTCACTTCTCCATCTTTCTATTTTTGCCATGCTCCGTAGCCAATACCAGATCTTACATGAAAGTTTGGGAGAATAACTGTTTTAGTCCTTCAAAGATTATATTACTAGTAAAATAGCTCATAGAAGAGATTATATTCACTTTTAACTTTTTAAAGATATATGCCGTTTGACAAATTCACCCGATCGTTAATTAGTTTGTGTTTTTGTTAATAAAACTAATTCTTTTAGAAACTATTTTATTAAAGATATGATCTTTTAAGGGTTAAAGTAGTTATTTTATAATATTAACTTAGTGGATAATAGACTATTTTGTTAATGATAAGATATTTTAGGAGTATATAACTGATAAAATAGCCAGTATCTTATTTTACAAAGGATTCATTGATAGTCAACTATGTTGTCGATATAGTTTACCAATACATGTCTAGTTGGAGTCCTCTTTCTACTGTTTCTATATTAGGATCCCAGTATTTTTAACAATTGTTGATTACAAGTCACAATTTACATGGACATATTTCATGAACCAAAAATCAGAAGCTTCATGCCTACTGAAATGTTTTTGTACAAATTATTGAAACTCAATTTTCTACCAAAGTTAAAAGCATTAGATCTGATAATGGATCAAAATTCAAGCTGCACTCTTTTTATCAAGAAAGATGAATCATTCGCCAAACTAGTTGTGTTGAGACATCTCAACAAAATGGCATTGTTGACATAATTTAGCCACTGCTTGAGCTCTTTTATTTCATCCACACATTCCTAAATGTTTTTGGCACTTCGCCATAGCACATGCAGTGCACATCATTAACAGACTTCCTACTGTTTTCTTACAAACTCATTCTCCATATGAGTTTCTATATGGTACTTTACCGTCTTTAGATCACCTGAAAATATTTGGTTGTTTGGCTTATGCTCCTACTCTTACAGCAAACAGACAAAAGCTAAATTCCAGAGCAAAGAAACGCATTTTCTTATGATACAAACAAGGCACAAAAGGTTTCTTATTGCTTGATTTAGTATCTCAAGGTATTTTTGTCTCCAGAAATGTTTGTTATTATGAAAATATCTTTCTATACCGCAATATTACACCTAGTACATTTGATTTTTCTTCCCCTCACGTTCCTAAATTTCTTGTCACTACACCACATCATACACCACTCCATAATCCTGATTCATTATCACTCACAAATCTTGCATCATATCCCTAACCACCTTTACACACTACAGCTACTTCAGCACCTGCTGCACCTACTCAAGTAACTGAATATTTAGTTACTGATACTGGCCTTAATCCTGCATAACCTAATAGATTTAATAGTAATAATAACCAACCAAATTTAAAACTTCAACTTTGAAATAAAATAATTTTACTAAAATAGTACAAAAGCTACCTGATGACGACCAAATGGCTATTTGTGGGGGCTTTTGGTCTCAGTCAACGATCATCCATTGGTCGCAACATGGATACCATTTTTGAAAAAAAGGTTTCACTTTGATCCAACCTTTAATTAGCATTTAAAGACCCACCCACACAATGAACGGTAAGTGGGAACCTTCCCATTTTTTTTTTTTTTTGACAGAAATATTAGAAATTGGTTAACAATTGATCAATTCCAGACACATATTAGATATATAGAAATCATATTATGCTTAATTGATTTCAGCTGGAGAAAAAATTAACTGGAATTTAGTCCTTATTAACCAATTTTAATAAATTAAATTAAAAAAAATCTTATTTTTACTAATCAATTTCTTTGTATTTATGCCATCTAAAATCTTATAATAGTTAACCGATTTTATCTAAATAAAAAAACGGAGTATATATGTGCGTATTTAAACAAACCATCCGTATATAAAGTTTTTTTTTTTTATGTCCCATTGTTTTTGGGAAGCTTCCAAGAGCCTCCCTTCCTTTCCGAAAGCTTCCAAACGTTGACTTTGGGAACCATCCGTACATAAATGTTTTTTTTTTTTATTGTTTTATATCCCACTTTTGGGAAGCTTCCAAGAGCCTCCCTTGCCTTTCCCAAAGCTTCCAACCGTTTACTTTGGACCTCACTTATTTAAGAATAAATTCTCAAAACGGTTTTTAAGGATTTTTAAATTAAATAAAATAATTTCTAATAAATAAAAATAAACAAATCAATTTTTCATTTTTTAAAAAATTGGATAAAATGATCGTCAAAAAATAAAAATAAATAAATCAGTCCTATTATTTTTAAAAAATTGATAAAATAGTCTTTTCGTCAAATTTTTCTATTAATAATCTATTAAGTAGATAATACAGCACCCTTAATTATTACTATCAAATTAAATTGAATGTAATATATTCCCTCACAAGTCTTTATCTTCATCTTGATAGAAGAAATATTTTGTTTAATTTTTAAAAGAGTAAAAAACTAATTTATCTATTTTTATTTCTTAGAAATTATTTTATATAATTTTTTAAAAAATGATGGACTAATTCATCTATTTTTATTTGTCAGAGAACATTTTGTTGAATTTAAAAATTGTTTGGAGCTATTTTGGGGTTTACTCCTTAATTAATTCTCCTCTTCTTTTTCTTCTTCTTCTTTCTTCTTCGTCTCTCTCTTATTAATCTCACCAGTTCCCTTATCTCTCTCAGGTCAGTTCTCAGCGCCTTTCCCTTATAGTGTACTTTTGCTTAAATTTTAGATTCCTTCATATATTCCGCCGTGGTTCGTTTCCGATGTGGTTTCAAGTTTCAGATCTGAGGAGAAACTTCGTTCTGGTTCAGATCTGGTTCTAGCCTTCAGATCGGTCAAGGCGGTTTTTCTTGATTCTCCGGTGTGGTTCGTGTTCGCGTTCTCTGTTCTTCGTTTCCAGATCAGTGGTTGTGCAACCGTGTTCGTTCTTCTCCGTTTTGTTTCATCTCCTCTTCGGTCCAGGTTTGAGTTTTTGGCATTTGTTGAACTCTCTTGTTCAAGATTGAAGGTCTATTGCATTAGATTTTGGTTTTGTTTTATCAATTGTGGTGTTTGTTAAAGACACGCATCTCCTTGTAACTAATGAGGAACATATCCTGCTCCTAATTGCATGTGCAGAGCTTAATGACGAAAGATTTTGGCAACTGTAAATTGAATTATAGCTCCATTGAGGAAAGATTTTGGCAATTGTAAATTGAATTATAGCTCCATTATGTTCTTGCTTTAAGTTCAAATTCTCCCCGAAGTTCTAATGGTAGTGATACTGTTATGATAGTTTTAGAATTCATGCAGTCAAAGAGCCAACGTGGGAACTCAGTTTCATCAACTTGATGACTATGATAATGATGCAATTTGAGTTGTGGGATCAAGATTAAACTCTAGAGAAACTAGTACCCGAGTTTGGATATATTGATCTTTGTGACTAATGCGAAAAAAGGAGTAATTAAGTGACAGGATTTTATTTTTAGTCATCCCCACCCTTAAAAATATTTGTGCAAGAGTTTGAATCTTTTTTCTTATCGTTTTCTCCTTCCCTGTTTCAAACATAACATTAAACAAAATGATGGCCACAAAGTCTATGCCAAGGTGTACGTAGACGACAATCTGAATGAGATGCCAATAGTAAAAAATATAATAATGTGTTTTTCCTTCTCTTTATTTATTATTTAAAACACTTTCTACGTCACATTCTCAAAATAGGACACAAACCATTAAAATAATCGATATTATTCAAATGTTTGAATAAGATAGTCATCAATCGACAATTTATGCAAATATATGGCCAATCGACTAAGGAAAATACAATGTATAATTCCAAGTTCAAAAGTGGATAATTTCTTTATAACTTCGACCAAAGGCATAACTAAAATATTAGCTTCTACTATGGTTGCTCAACTAGGGAGCGTTGAAATGGGGTTGAGAATGGAAATGACTTTAAGATGAGAGATAATTTCAGGGAATATGTCAAATGGTGCTCGTTTTTTTTAATTAATTAAAAATGATTTTATTATCTAGCGTCCTTTGTTTACACTTGTGTGCCATATACAATAAATTTGTCATTTTCTTTCTTTTGCACGGTGTATTCCGTATGCGTCGGGAGGATGAGTCCAAACTGTGCATCAAATTATTATTCCTCTAGCTTTTACTTTGCATATCATCCACAAACTATTATATCTGACTTTGACAAAGTATTATTGAAAAGTTGACTGAAGAAATTATGAAGTGTCTTACTCTGTAAGGTCACGATAATAGACTAGCTAGTACGTCGCAAGACATGAATGGCATTGCATTGTAAATGACTTTTCAAATGCGTAATCAAATAACTTTTCAAATAGATGATGAATTAAGCGGGGTGATTTTAATTAGATAATAATGTAAAAAGATTTTATACTTTAATTATATAGAAATTAAATTCTGTTAATAAAGATCAAATAAAAACTAAGATGAAGATTAAAGTTTGGTATAATAATCACTTTTTTTAATTTCTATGGACCGTTAATATAAAGACTAATTATCTATTTTAGTCTATCTAAAATATAATGATAGATAAATTAGTTTCTTAGCTTTTTTTTTTTAACTTTAAAAATTATATTGATTGAAATGAAGTTTGAAACTAAAATCTTATACATACTTCTTAAACTCCTTACTACTAAACTAATCCTAAGGGTTTGAAAGTCCCTATGTACATTACAATATTTTTAAAGTTTATGGATCTTTAACTAGGAATTGATTCAACCATTTTTTTTAAAAAATTTTGAGGGACTAATAAAATATTTTTATATTTTAAGGAATTAATTTATCCCATGATATACTTTTGAGTAACCAAAATGAGGATTTATTTTAGGGTAAATTACACTCACTTACTCTAAGGTTTGTGGAAATATAACTCACATTCCCTAGTTATCCACCTGACACCCCTATGCTTGTTAAATTTTAAGTATTTATATTACAGTCTCACTCCTCATTCATATAACACCGTTAATAAGCTTAACATAATGACATTTTTTGTGGTATTAATTGTTCTTAATTAATAAAATTATAAAAATACCCTTAAACTTAACAGAGTGGGTACATGTATTTTTATAATTTTATTAATTAAAAACAGTTAATATTACAAAAATATCATTCAATTAAATTTATTAATGGTGTTCTGTGAATGAGGAGTTAAACTGTAATATAAATACTTAAAATTTGACAAGCAGAGGAGGTGTCAGTATTAGATGGACAACTAGGTGGGGTGTGAGTTGCATTTCCATAAACTTCATTGGAACTGAGTGTAATTTCTTCTAATATGCCCTTGATGTTTTTTCTCAAGCGATCAAGCCAGTGAGCAAGTCTCAAAACACTATTTTTTTTATTTTTTATTTTTTATTTTCTCTTTCTTCTTGGCAAATAACAGGTCCATTTAGTCTTATTTTTTAACTCCTTTCCCTTTCTCTAATTTTCCTCCTTCTTCGACAAATTGACAAAAAGAAGAACAAGCAAACAAACCATCAGATTATCAGCTAAGGCATTTAATTTCCGTAATAATTATCTCTGGGATTTTCTTATCTTCCTTGGTCGCTCTAAAAGGTTTCACCTTCTCAAGCATCTCTCTATCTGCAGGGTATGCTTGATTATGATTCCACTTTGTCAATCAAATTACATTATTATGTGGTACAATACAATTTCTGATGTATGCAAATCCATGAAATTAGATTAATTATCTGAATTTTTGCTGTACCAATTGGTCAATAAATCACTTGCTTGAAGTTTATGGTCTTTTTCTCATAACGGGTGTCTCTGGAATTGAAATTTTGATTTTTTTATTTTTCCTATTTATTAATTAGATCATTTCAATTTGAAGCAATGGGGGGCCAAGTGAGCAAGAACAACACCCCCAGAACATCTTCTGGCTTTAACCTTAATGCCAATAATATGGCCACTGACCTGATCTCTTTTGAGGCTGCTCGCAAACTTGACTCTGATTTGCAGTCCTTTGATGCCACCCTTCAAACTCTCACAAAAGTCTTGAATACTATTGCTGTTGGCCGGTCGCTTTCGCTCAATTCGCTCTGTCAAGCCACCGAATGCCTCCTAGACATGAATCAGAATGTTGCCGAGGTGATCCAGGACTGCTTGCAAGACATACGGAATGAGAAAGAGTTGTCTGAGCTTGTTGAGGAATACTTTGACAACAGTCTGGAGACCTTGAAGCTTTACAATGCATTGAAGAAGTGCCTGCAGCGCGCCAGGAACAGCCAATTGCCTGTCCTTCAGGCCCTTCAGCACTTTGATGAGGATACTGAGAAAGTCGGGAACAGCCGGTACGCGAGGACGCTGCAGGGACTGAAGAATTTCAGGGCGGCTGGTGACCCTTTCACTGAAGAATTCTTCAAGAAATTTCAATCTGTTTATGATCAGCAGAAACTCATGCTTGACAAGTTGAAGCGCAGGAAGAACAAGCTTGATAAGAAGCTCAAGTACACACACACTTGGAGGAAGGTCTGGAGTGTTATATATGTGGTCACGACTGCTGCTGCCTTTATCTGCTCCGTTGTAGCAGGAGCCTTTGGTTTGCCGCAGGTTGTGGCCGCTTTGGCTGCTGCTGTTGCTGAAATCCCAACTGGCCCAGTGGAAAAGTGGTTGGAGAAAGTTGAGAATGCACTGAAAGGACAAAAGATGGAGACGGACTCTACACACACTAACACTCATGCTGCTATAAAGGAACTGGACGACATCTGGATTCTCATCGATGGGCTTAAAGATCAGATTGAGTTGCTGATGGAGAATGTTGATTATGCCATTGAGCAAGAAGCTGTGAAGGTTGCAGTTGAAGAGATCAAGAAGCAGATGGAGGATTTTAAGAAGGGTGTTGAGAATTTAGGAGATCAAGCTGATAAGTGCAGCCGCAACGTTATGGCGGCAAGGAAAGAGGTTCTGCAGATAATCAAAATGCAGAACTGAAGAAGGCCTTCTTCTGCAGCGTTGTCAACCAGTAACTGTTAATTTGTTGGGGAATTCATTATTCGTCTGTCCCTTATATTTCTTATTAAATTTCATGATTTTCTGTTGTCTGGGGTCCAAGCAAACTTGGTTTTATGCTGCAGACTATAATTTGGCTCTACTGAATTTTAGTCATCTGACATGTATAGGCAGCTAAAACTCCTCATTGTTTGCAGACAATACTGTCAATGCATGTAATTATGTATTTTGTAAGATGCATGTGTTTGGTTACACGTTCTGTTTGTTGATAAAACTATCTTTCGAGTCTTTCTTTGTGTAACTTGATATAATGATTGATTGTGTGTGTGTGTGTTTTTTTTGGTCCACTTTATCTGGCCTACTTAACACGTACCGTGAAGCTACTGGCACAATCAAAATAATACGAACAAAAACAACCCTTTCCACAAGCTGTATTCGTGGACTCTTCATTATGTGAATGACATAGCTATCATATAAGAGATGGGAATTGTGAATCGCGAGGGGCGGTGAAAAAGAGATTATTGAAAAAACCGGAGTCACCGTAAAGTTTATTTAAATTTGTGAAAACGTTAAAAAGCTCATTTTATTTTAGAAAATAGTTTTTGACAAACCTAATAGAGTTTGGGAGTCGGTTATATGTAGGAAAGGTAAGAATTTAATTCTACAGCACCCCTAATACATCTATCATTTGATGGTACCTTACTAAATTATGCAAATTAATTAATAACCATTGAAAAGAAATTTTCAATAAAAAAGAAAAGAAAAGGCGAACATATTTACAAATAAACAAATAAATTAAGAAAAAAAATAATTTTGGCTTGACAGAGGTCGCCTGTTCCTATGTATTTTTTGGTACAATGAAGAATTCAAAGTTAGGTAGTTCTGTAAAAAACAAATTGAGTTGATTGATTTTATTTTTGACAAAAAAAAAAAAGAAAGGACTTTCCAAGGAGAAGCCAATTTTTATAAAAGAATCTACTCTTGTACAGGGTTCAAGTTAACATTAGGTTACTCAATAAACCTCTTTTGACTCAAAATTAGTGAAGGTAACATTTAATACTCAATCACTATCAATGATCATTGCATGGATTAAAAAAAACAAGAAAGTAAAAAAAGAGAAAATATTTGTGTATTGAGTGATTTTAATTAATTGATAAAAACATTTTTCTTTGTGAAATAGCTATTTCCTTGAAAACAAAATCCGCCCTAGTATATGTTACTTAAGTTAGCACTTGACTACTCAATAAACTTTTATAATTCAATAATAGTGAAGATAACATTTGCTATTCAATCATCATTATTGATTATTGCAGGGAGAAAAAAAATTTTATTTTAGAGAGAAGATTGTAAAACATTTTTTAACAAGAGGAAATAAAATAAATAAATAAATAAGTAAAAAAAAGACCTATTTTCCCTTTTTTTTTTGGGTCTGAAGATTCATTCATTAAAAAAAGCCCAACCCAATTACACCAAGGGGAAATACAGACTAAAGATAAAAATAGCCCCCTAATTGGGAAAGTAAGGCCCAACGCTAAGACCTATCAATTTTACAAGCTATTTTCCTTTTAAAAAAAACAAAACCATGAGAATGGTAAGCTTCAATCTTTTTTAAAAATCAGCCCACAGTATTTTATTTTTAAGCAGACATGCTCTGGACCAAACTTAGGGAAAAAAGAAAGCCCCCAAAAGCCCAAAATACTAAAGCAAAAGTCCAAACAGGAAAGAAAAGCCAGCAAACACAAATCCCAAATTTTTGAAATAGGAAAACACAATCACAAAAGAGGGAAAGCGTATGGGTGGCAGCCAAGTTGCAGAAGAAGAAATGGGGGAAGAGGCACGGCGTTACTGCTTGGGTTCGCGAAGCCATGGCCGCGGGTGGTGAGCTAGAGCGGAGGAGGAAGGGCGCGCACGGCGTGGTGGAGCTCGCAAAGGGCACGATGGCGCGGCCCGGTTGAAGAGATTTCGCGGCTAACAGCCGCGGAGGAGCGCGGCGCTCACAGGGGAGGCGCGATGGCGGAGAAAAAGGAAGGGTGGCTGGCTGTTTCGGAATGTTAATGGTGGTTCGTGGTGGTTTCGCTGTGGTTAAAGGTTCGTGGTGCATGCGGCGGTGAATGTGATTCGATGGTGGTTCGGGGACAGAGGGGGTGGTCCGATCTCGCGGCGGTGGGGCTAGTTTTTCGCGGCCTGGTTGGAGATATCTCGAGGCTGACAGCCGCGGACGAGCGCGGCGCTCACAGGGGAGGCGCGGCGGGGGAAAAAAAGGAAGGGTGGCTGGCGGTTTCGGGATGATGATGGTGATGGGAAGGAGGCTCGTGGTGGCCTTGCAGCGGTTCAAAGTTCGTGGCTGAGGAGGAAAGAACCACGGTGGTTGGGTCTCTGTTCCCTTTTTGGTTTTTCGGTTTGGTTTAAGGTTGTCTCGTGTCATTTGTATCTGGACTTTTGGATTCTTTGGTTGTGTCTGGCTATGAATAGTTTGGGTCTTGTATGATTGGATTTTCTATTTTTTGGTTTTGGCTCTGAATGATGTGTTTGGATATGGTTCTGATGATTGTTTCTGTTGGTCCTGTTAGCTGTGGTTGGATTTTGGTTGTGAAAAGCAAACAGTGTATGTTGGTGGTTTAATAAGAGAGGGCCGTGTGTGTGTGTGTCTTGTGATCTAGGAATGGGGGAATCGTGGTGTGGGTGTGTGATTTGTGATATTAGAATAGGAGAACTATGGTGTGTGTGAGTGATTTTGTGATCAGAATAGGAGATGATTAAAGCCAGATATATAATAGCAACAGGGGTGAGTGACAATACCAGTAGGCTCCCTTCTTCTGTTTCTCTTCTGTTATCTACTATGATGACCAATCAGCGATTCAAATTGCTTCTAATCATGTATTCCATGAGCGGACGAAGCATATTGAACTTGATTGCCTTCTAGTTCGAGACAAGGTACAAGGTGTAGTTATCAAGGTAGTTCCTATTCCAGCGGCTGAGCAAGTAGCTCACATTCTAACAAAACCACTGGCTCCTGGTCCATTCTCATCACTTCATTCCAAGCTAGGTATAATTGACGTACATGCCAGCTTGAGGGGGGTGTTGTGGTTATATTTCACCAATACATGCCTAGCTGGAGTCACTCTGTTAGTTAGGATTAGTTTCTATAGTCAGTTAATCTGTTAGTTTGTTACCCACTCTTATCTCTGTCTGAGATTGTATATAAGCTAGTAATTAGTCTCTTGTAAAATTAGAACTTGGATTACAGCTTCAATAATAAACACATCTCTTCTTCACCTTCTTATTCTTCTTCTCCAAGATCAAATTCTCAGTTTCAGGTGTTCTTCATCTAAGAACAGAGTTGTTTTTTATTTTTCTACAAGCTAAGCCGTTAAGTGAATGATATAGAAAAGAATCTAGCTTTATTTATTGGAGCACTGTGTTGTCGTTTCCATAATGCATATATGAGGAGTCATGAATGCATATTTATACCTACACGCTTTTCACTTGGTAGTGACGGCTACACTTTTTTACCCACGTTTAGCCATAACTTAAATTGCTGCTAGTTTTCTTCAACATTAACTATTCGTAAGATATTGGCCGAGTATTCGGATTTCCACCCGTTTCCTTTGAGCGAGCGAGATAAATGTAACTTTTTTTTGTAAGTATTCACTGAGTGTGGAGGTTTTCCATGCCTTGAATTGGAGTGATTTTCTCTCACTCTAAATTTAATTAATCACCTGGCTTTTTTAATATATATAAAAGCATCGTAGGATTAAATATAAAAGAGTTGAAAAATAAACTCAAATATAGAAAATGTTATATATTATTTTTAGTGTTTAATTTTGATATATTATTAACGTAAAAATTTTTTTACACTATTATCTAGTCACATTCTATCACATCAGCAAATATGGTTGAATTATTCTTCTACTATTTCAAAAGTCATGCAAATGATAGGATTTGATTGGATGAAAATGTAAAAAAATTTTACATTAACAGTACATGCAAATTAAATTATTCTTTTATGTGAAAAATGTTATAGGTTAATAATGTTAAAAAATTATATCAGTAAATATAATTAATACTATCTCTCACTAGATCAAAAGTCTTATAAATTAAAGGATTTGATTAAATAATAGTGTAAAAAAAATTTATGCTTCGGTGCATATAAATTAAATACTTAATTTTTACTATAATTTGGCATTTAAAATGGATTTTGTTGTATGTCTTGGCTACCAAGTAACCTGAGAGGATATAAAAAGACTGATCTTCACAGTTGGGCAAACTTATTGAGCAGCTCAAACTATTATCCTTTCAAGTTCGATAGCAAGAGGTCCTTTCAAAAACGTTTTGACTTTTGTGCATAACAACCCAAACAGGTATGATTTATTTTTTTTGTTTTCTATCTTCTTTTTTATTTTTACTTGAGAGTCATGCTTTTTCCTTTTCAATCTTCCCTGAAAACGATGGAAGTCTAACGCCTTCTTAATTTATTTTATTTTTTAAATATTAATATGACCTCTTAACATCACAACTTCGAATTCGGGTATTACAAATGTGTATATGCTGCTCGAGGGTTGGTGACGTTAGGCCCACGAATTAATTGAATAATTAATGATTTTCTAATGTTTTGTTTCTTTATAAGGGAAATATATACGGAAATGGGTCTTTGGGGGAGAGGTTATTGCCACTCCTAAATGGTTATTACTACTCCTACTTATATTTATTATTATTTAATTTTACTAAATTACCCTTATTCTAATTTAATCAAATAAAACTAATATATGCAATTATTATAATATAATGTCCCCAATTCTAAATATTATTACTATGGTATTAAGAACACATTTACACATAGATTATGAGCACAACCCTCTATTTAATTTGGTTTTGTTTTTCCCCTCACATTACTTAAAGAAAATAATTAAATAAAACTAATACATAATTGATATTTATTGTTTATTAGTCATTACAATGATATCAAAATTTATCATTGTTATTTTAATTAAAAATAATTAATTATTAAAATATTTAATATTATTTTTATTAGTTTGGTTACAAGTATTTTACATCAACTTATTTGATGTAATAATTGATATTTTATAATACATTGAATTATTTCTTTTAAAAATTTCTTAAGGTAATAGTTACCTAAATAATTTAGAAAAATAAAAATAATAAATAATGAGTAATAAAAAAGATAAATATTGAATCAAACTATACAATGCACATGCTATTATTTAATTTTAATGCCAAATCTTTTATAATTTGAAAAATATTAAATAAACTTATTATATTAGTTTTTTTTTTACAATCACTTACTTTTCATGGCTTAAAGACACATATACACTTGTCCTTCTCTAATTTTTTACTTTTTATTTTGAAATTTATTTTATAATAGTAAATTATATATATGTTACCTAATAGAAAATAAATATTATAGCTTTTATATTATTCACGCAAAAAAAAATTAACCCTTTTAAACTCTTTTTGATGCAAATAAGTAATTAATTTAACTTATAAAATTACCTCAATTTTTAATAATATGAATAAATAAAAACTATAATAAAAATTAATTGCCAATCCAATAGAAATAAACTATGGTATTATTTTATTTATTTACTATTTTTTTATTTATATAAACACTAGATGTTTCAAAATATGTAAGCAATTACATACTATAATTTATTATCATGGCTTTGTTATTACTCATTTTTATTTATTATTTTCTTTTAAATATTCAACATTATATTATTTAGATATTTTTGTATACAAAATTTAAAGTAATTTAATATTTTAATTAAATCATTATAATAAATAAATTATTAATACTTATAATATATAGTAATTATGTGAATATTAAAAATAAGATAAATAATAAATATTTTTATGCAGTTAAACTAATTTTTAATTAAATTTATAGAAATCACAACTTTTAATAGTATTATAAAGGATCTTATGTTAAGTATGTTTTTAGTTAGAATAGAAGGATAATTTAGTAAAAGTAAAAGAATAATTAATGTAAGTTAGAGTGTCAATAGTGAGTGGCTATGACTCCCGGTTCTCAGATAATGTTGGCTCAAAGACAGAAGCACAGCACCATGTTTTGAGGAGTTTAAGTCAAAACTTGTTGAACAGCTAGCACAAGAAGATTCCCATCTTTTTAAGAGTCCTAGATTGACTCTTGACTCTTGTGTGCTTCTTGAAGTTGAGCTCGCTTCACCCTTACTCTTCCTTATTCGTCCTTCCGCCTGTCAAAAAGTTGAAACTTTTAAATGAGATCGAGCAGAGAGTTTTAAACGGAAATTTTTGCATAGTGGTAGCATTAAGGTTACTTAATAAAAATAAACATTTTAATTTAATTTAGTAATAAAGCTCATACTTTTACATATGAAAAGAATACAATTCTAATTCTGTTATTGTGCAGAGCACCGTCCAATTTCATTCATTACTACGCAATGATTCTTTAAAGAGGAAGAATGTGTACATATCTTCCCGCGTTTCCCACCTCTCAGTGCCACGTGGCATACACCCTTGTTTTTTCTTAAGCGTGCAAGCCACTGAGCAAGTCTCAACGCACTATTCTTTTTTTTTTTTTATCCTTTTCTTTCTTCTTTCTTGGCGAATAATAGGTCCATTTAGCCTTTTTTGTTTCCTTTTCTTTCGTCTTTCTTGGCAAATAATAGGTCCATTTAGCCTTTTTTTTTTTTTTTAACTCCTTTCCCTTTCTCTAATTTTCCTCCTTCTTCAAATAGACAAAAAGAAGAACAAGCAAACAAACCATCAGATTATTAGCTAAGGCATTTAATTTCAGTAATAATTATCTCTGAGATTTCTTATCTTCCTAGGTCGCTCTCAAAGGTTTCAACTTCTCAAACATCTCTCTATCTGCAGGGTATGCTTGATTATGATTCCACTTTGTTCATCAAATTTCATTATTATGTGGTACAATACAATTTCTGATGTATGCAAATCCATGAAATTAGATTACTTATCTGAATTTTTGCTTTACCAATTGGTCAATAAATCACTTGCTTGAAGTTTATGGCCTTTTTCTCATAAAGGGTTTCTTTGGAGTTGAAATTTCGATACTTTTTTTGTTCCTATTTATCAATTAGATCGTTTCAATTCGAAGCAATGGGGGGCCATGTGAGCAAGAACAACACCCCTGGAACATCTTCTGGCATTAACCTCAATGCCAATAATATGGCCACTGAGCTAAGCTCTTCTGAGGCTGCTTGCAAACTTGACTCTGATTTGCAGTCCTTTGATGCCACCTTTCAAACTCGCATGAGTCAAGTCATCAATACTATGCTTTCGTTCAATTCGCACAGTCAAGTCACCGAATGCCTCCTAGACATGAATCAGGATGTTGTCAACGTGATCCTGGACTTCAAGAAAGACATCTGGAATGAGAAAGAGTTCCCTGAGCTTGTTGAGGAATACTTTAACAACAGTCTGAAGACCTTGGATTTTTGCAATGCATTGAAGAAATGCCTGCAGCGCGCCAAGGACAGCCAATTGCCTCTCCGTGAGGCCCTTGAGCACTTTGATGAGGATACGGAGAAAGTCGGGAACAGCCGGTACGCGAGGACGCTGCAGGGACTGAAGAAATTCAAGGCGGCTGTTGACCCTTTCACTGAAGAATTCATCCAGATATATCAATCTGTTTATAAGCAGCAGAAACTCATGTATGATAAGTTGAAGCTCAGGGTGAACAAGCTTAACAAGAAGCTGAAGTGCATACGCACTTTGAGGTTATTTGTGGCCGCGGCTGCTGCAGTCTTGATCTGCTCCGTTTTAGCAGCGGCCGTTTCTTCGCCGCATGCTGCGACCACTTTGGCTGCCGCTGCCGCTGCCCCCGCAATCCCAATTGGCTTAATGAGAAAGTGGATTGACTTGTTGAAGGAATGTGAGAATGCACTGAAAGGACAAAGGGGGGTGACGATCTCTGCACTCGCTGGCACTTTTGCTGCTAAAACGGAACTGGGGAACATCCGGGTTCACATCGATGGGCTTAAACATGAGATTGAGTCTCTGATGAAGAATGCTGACTCTGCCATTGAGCAAGAAGCTGTGAAGGTTGCAATTGAAGAGATCAAGAAGAAGTTGGCGGATTTTACGGAGGCTGTTGACGAGTTAAGAGACAAAGCTGATAAGTGCAGACGCGGCGTTATGGAGAAAAGGGAAGAGGTTCTGCAGAGAATCAAAATGCTTTCTCACTACTGAAGAAGGCCTTCTTCTGCAGCGTTGTCAACCAGTAACTGTTAATTTGTTGGAGAATTTATTATTCATCTGTCCCTTGTATTTCTTATTAAATTTCATGATTTTCTGTTGTCTGGGGTCCAGGCAAACTTGGTTTTATCTTGCAGACTATAATTTGACTCTACTGGATTTTAGTCATCTGACATGTGTAGGCAACTAAAACTCCTCATTGTTTGCAGACAAATACAGTGCCAATGCATGTAATAATATATTTTGTAAGATTCATTTGTGTTTGGTTACACCGTTCTGTTTGTAGATAAAACTATCTTTCGAGTCTTTGTATAACTTGATATAATGATTGACTATGTTTTTTCTTTTTTTAATCTATTTGTCCCCTTTATCTGGTCTACTTAACACATACAGTGAAGCTACTAGCACAATTAAAATAATACAAACAAAAACAACCCTTTCTACGAGCTTATTTTTTGCTGTCTTTATATGTTGTCCACGTGTTTTTGATAGTTTTTTTTGTTTATCATTCACTCTTGATTACCATTTTGTCACGTCTTTGTTAAGCTTTAGTTAGTAACTGCTGGTAACAGTCAATTGACGAACACTTGTCCTGGGAGTCATGATGACAATATCTTCAACATCTTCAAGTATTTTCTAAGTCTTCAAATGATAAACTTTCACTTCGACTTGTCTAACCTTGTGTCTGATTTGTATTCACCTTCTGATTGTTTTATCCAAAATCATCCAAGTCCTAGATGACAAACTTTAATTTTGACTTGTCAAACATTAAATGGAAAAATTGTCCATATCTAGTTGTCAAACTAAGTACTAATTGTCAACTGGCTTCTTTTGGATCAACACATAATTTTGATAAATCAAAGACTTTGTCAATCTTACAATTTTATCAATCTTCCATTTAGACTTTTGACTAATTCTTCGAACTCGTCAAAGTCGAATGCCAGTTCGACAGCTTGACACTTAGTAAATTTGGTGCCAACATGTTTATCATCTAATGGGATTGATTATTGCCAAATATAGATAAACTTAGCCAGCAGTTAATTCTTACAAGAACCAGGGTATACATGAACTTAGACTCGTATCTTGCTTCCCTTGGCTGTGTGTGGTCTTTTCCTAATAAAACATTTGTTCTTGTTCTATTCATCTTTCTAGTTAACTTTTAATTAGGACTGTATCAATTTAGCAAACTCTAGCAATGGATAACATTTGGAAAATGGTCCTCAAGAAAAAATAAATAAAAAGCAAAAGCTGTGGGAAAAGGCAGTGACGTGAGAGTAGTTGGATTTCATTAAGGGAAAAAAAAGTATTTCAACACCCAAGAGGATGGACACCGAACACCCATAGAAAAGGAAAAAAAAAAAAAAGAAGGAAGAATTGGAGAGATGGGTGACGTTATGCCCACGAATTAATTGAATAATTAATGATTGATTTTCTAATGTTTTGTTTCTTTATAAGGGAAATATATACGGAAATGGGTCTTCCGATAATGTTGGCTAAAAGATAGAAGCACAGCAAACCGTGTTTTGAGGAGTTTAAGTCAAAACTTGTTGAGCAACTAGCAAAAGAAGATTCCCGTATTTTACGAGTCCTAGATTGACTCTTGTAGTCTTCTTAAAGTTGAGCTCGCTTCACCCTCACTCTTCCTTAGTCGTCCTTCTGCTTATCAAAATGTTGAAACTTTTAAATGAGATCGAGCGGAGAGTTTTAAACGGAAATTTTTGCATAGTGGTAACATTAAGGTTACTTAATAATAATAATATTATGGTGACATTTTAATTTTAGTTAGTAATAAAGCTCATACTTTTATATATACAAAAAAATTACAATTCTGTTATTGTCCACAGTACCGTCCAATTTTATTAGAGTAATGTTATTAACTCATACTTTGTAGAATATTTTGTCGACATACTCATATCTACCTTTAAATTGAAAGTAAACCCACTTAATTTTGATCCCACTCTCCATTCAATAATAAATATAAGTGTGTCGACATGTATCCCATAAAATGTAAGTCAAAATATCATTTCTCATTTCATTAATAACGCAATAATTTCAAATGGTACTCCCTTCCCGGCTGATCCTAGTTCCTACAGAAAACTAGTAGGGAAACTTTTATGCCTAGCAAATACTCGACCATACATAGCCTATGCAGTAGGTAGGCTTAGTCAATTTCTAGATTATGCTACAGACATTCATATGCAAGCTGCCAATCAAGCTCTCAGGTATCCCAAGACTGCTCCTACTTTTGGTCTCTTCTTTTCATCTCAATCCGATTTCAGACTCAAAGGTTTCACTAACTCAGATTAGGGGGCCTGTTTGGACATTGGGAGAACAATCACAGGGTTTTGTTTCTTCCTTGGTCCTAATCTAATATCCTGGAAAAGCAAAAAGCATACTCACTATATCTCGTTCATCTTCAGAGGCAGGGTATAGAGCACTAGCTCTTGGAACATGTGAAGCATAGTGGCTCATATTTCTGCTTCAAGATTTTCATGTCATTGAGATACAACCTATTATTATCTCTGTTAGTTAGGATTAGTTTCTGTAGTCAGTTAATCTGTTAGTTTGTTACCCACTCTTATCTGTGTCTGAGATTGTATATAAGCTAGTAATTAGTCTCTTGTAAAGTTAGAACTTTGGTTACAGCTTCAACAATAAACGTCTCTTCTTCACCTTCTTCTTCTTCTCCAGGATCAAATTCTCAGTTTCAGGTGTTCTTCATCTAAGAATAGAGTTGTTTTTTCATTTTTCTACAAGCTAAGCCGTTAAGTGAATGATATAGAAAAGAATCTAGCTTTATTTATTTGAGCACTGTGTTGTCGTTTCCATAATGCATATATGACGAGTCATGAATGCATATTTATGCCTGCACGCTTTCCACTTGGTAGTGATGGCTACACTTTTTTACCCACGTTTACCCATAACTTAAATTGTTGCTAATTTTCTTCAACATTAGTTATTGGTCGAGTATTTGAATTTCCACTCGTTTCTTTTAAGTGAGATAAATGTAACCTTTTTTTCGTAAGTATTCACCAAGTCTGGAGGCTTTTCATGTCTTGAATTGGAGCACATTTCTCTCACTCTAAATTTAATTAATCACCTGATTTTTAATATATATATATATATATATATATATAAAAGCATCATAGGATTAAATAAAAAAGAGTTGAAAAATAAACTCAAATATAGAAAATGTTATATATTATTTTTAGAGTTTAATTTTAATGTATTGTCAACATAAGTATTTTTTTATATTGTCATCCAATCGCATCATGTCACATCAATAAATATGGTTAAATCATTCTTCCACCATTTTAAAAGTCATGCAAATAACATGATTTGATTAGATGACAATATAAATAGATTTTACGTTGACAGTGCATGCAAATTAAATTATTCTTTTATGTGGAAGATGTTATACGTTAATAATATTAAAAAACTATATCAGTAAATATGATTAACTGTATCCCTCACTAGATCAAAAGTCTTGTAAATTAAAGGATTTGATTGGATAATAGTGTAAAATAAATTTATAGTTCGGTGCATATAAATTAAATACTTAATTTTTACTATAATTTGGTATTTAAAATGGATTTTGTTGAATGTCTTGGCTGCCAAGTAATTTGAGAGGATACAAAAAGACAGATCTTCACAGTTATGCAAACTTATTTAGCAGCTCAAACTATTATCCTGTCAAGTTCGATATCAAGAGGTCCTTTGTGCATAACGGCCAAAACAGGTATGATTTATTTTATATTTTTTGTTTTCTATATTCTTTTTCATTTTTACTTGAGAGTCATGCTTTTTCCTTTTCAATCTTCTCTGAAAACGATGGAGGTCTAATGCCTTCTTAATTTATTTTATTTTTTAAATATTAATATGACCTCTTAACATGACAACTTCGAATTCGGGAATTAGAAATGCGCATATGCTGCTCGAGGGTGGGTGACGTTAGGCCCACGAATTAATTGAATAATTAATGATTTTCTAATGTTTTGTTTCTTTATAAGGGAAATATATACGGAAATGGGTCTTCGGATAATGTTGGCTAAAAGATAAAAGCACAGCAAACCGTGTTTTCAGGAGTTTAAGTCGAAACTTGTTGAACAACTAGCACAAGAAAGATTCTCGTCTTTTACGAGTCCTAGATTGACTCTTGTGTGCTTCTTAAAGTTGAGCTCGCTTCGCCCTTACTCTTCCTTGTTCGTCCTTCCGCCCGTCAAAAAGTTGAAACTTTTAAATGAGATCGAGCGGAGAGTTTTAAACGGAAATATTTGCATAGTGGTAGCATTAAGGTTACTTAAGAATAATAATAATATGGTGACATTTTAATTTTAGTTAGTAATAAAGCTCATACTATTATATATATATATATAACACAATTCTGTTATTGTGTAGCACCGTCCAACTTCATTACTCGAGTCTGTAAAGAGAGAGAATGTGTACATGTCGTCCCGCGTTTCCCACCTCTCAGTGCCACGTGGCATTTCTTAAGCGTGCAAGCCACTGAGCAAGTCTCAACACACTATTATTTTTTTATTCTTTCTTCTTTCTTGGCACATAACTGGTCCATTTAGCCTTTTTTTTAACTCATTTCCCTTTCGCTAACTTTCCTCCTTCTTCAAATAGACAAATAGACAAATAGAAGAACAAGCAAACAAACCATCAGATTACTAGCTGAGGCATTTAATTTCTGTAATAATTATCTCTGAGATTTTCTTATCTTCCCTGGTCGCTCTCAAAGGTTTCAACTTCTCAAACATCTCTCTATCTGCTGGGTATGCTTGATTATGATTCCACTTTGTTCATCAAATTTCATTATTATGTGGTACAATTCAATTTCTGATGTATGCAAATCCATGAAATTAGATTACTTCTCTGAATTTTTGCTTTACCAATTGGTCAGCAAATCACTTGCTTGAAGTTTACGCCCTTTTTCTCATAACGGGTTTCTCTGGAATTGAAATTTTGATGCTTTTTTTTTTTTTCCTATTTATCAATTAGATCGTTTCAATTTGAAGCAATGGGGAGCCATGTGAGCAAGAACAATACCCCTGGAACATCTTCTGGCGTTAACCTCAATGCCAATAATATGGCCACTGAGCTGAGCTCTTATGAGGCTGCTTGCAAACTTGACTCTGATTTGCAGTCCTTTGATGCCACCCTTCAAACTCGCACAAACCAAGTCATCAATACTATTGCTGTTGGCGTTGAAGTCCGGTCGCTTTCGTTCGATTCGCTCAGGCAAATCACCGAATGCCTCCTAGACATGAATCAGGATGTTGTCAAGGTGATCCTGGACTGCAAGAAAGACATATGGAATGAGAAAGAGTTGTTTGAGCTTGTTGAGGAATACTTTGACAACAGTCTGATGACCTTGGATTTCTACAATGCATTGGAGAAGTGCCTGCAGCGCGCCAGGGACAGCCAGTTGCTTGTGCTTGTGGCCCTTCAGCAGTTTGATGAGGAAACTGAGAAAGAGGGGAACAGCCGGTACGCGAGGACGCTGCAGGGACTGAAGAATTTCAAGGCGGCTGGTGATCCTTTCACTGAAGAATTCTTCCAGATATATCAATCTGTTTATAATCAGCAGATGCTCATGCTTGAGAAGTTACGGCTCAGGAAGAACAAGCTTGATAAGAAGCTGAAGTGCATACACACTTGGAGGAAGGTCTCGAGTGTTATATTTGTGGTCACGGTTGCTGCTGTCTTGATCTGCTCCGTTGTAGCAGCAGCCATTGCTTCGCCGCATGTTGCGGGCGCTTTGGCTGCTGCCACTGCAATCCCAATTGGCTCAATGGGAAAGTGGATTGACTCCTTGTTGAAGAAGTATGAGGATGCACTGAAAGGACAAAAGGGGTTGGCGATCTCTGCACAGGTTGGCACTTTTGTTGCCATAAAGGACCTGGACAGCATCCGGGTTCTCATCGATCGGGTTGAACTTGAGATTGAATCTCTGATGCAGAATGTTGATTTTGCCATTGAGCAAGAAGCTGTGAAGGTTGCAATTGAAGAGATCAAGAAGAAGTTGGGGGTTTTTATGAAGAAGGTTGAGGATTTAGGAGTCCAAGCTGATATTTGCAGCCGCGACGTTATTAAGGCAAGGACAGTGGTTCTGCAGAGAATCATAATGCTTCCTCACAGCTGAAGAAGGCCTTCTTCTGCACAAGGAAGCACCGATATAACACGTGATACGGATACGACATGACACGGACATAGGGATACGGTGATTTTACAAAATATAGGACACAGGGATCCGTTGTCAACCAGTAACTGTTAATTTGTTGGAGAATTCATTATTCATCTGTCCCTTATATTTCTTATTAAATGTCATGATATTCTCTTATCTGGGGTCCAGGCAAATTTGGTTTTATGTTGCAGACTATAATTTTACTCTACTGAATTTTAGTCATCTGACTTATATAGGCAGCTAAAACTTCTCATTGTTTGCAGACAATACAGTGCTAATGCATGTAACTATATATTTTGTAAGATTCATTTGTGTTCGGTTACACATTCTGTTTGTTGATAAAACCACCTTTCGAGTCTTTATATAACTTGATATAATGATTAATTGATTTTTTTCCGCCTTTATCTGGCCTACTTGACACATACAGTGAAGCTTAGCACAATCAAAATAATACAAACAAAAATAACCCTTTTTACAAGCTGTTGATTCAAGGAACATTCATGGACTCTTAATTATGTTAATGACATTGCTATAAAAGATGGGAATCTTCAAGGGACATAGTGGCACCTCAGGTTTGGTTTTGACATAAAGTTCTTAAGTACTGGTTTGTTATGGATTGTTTTTGTTATTGATTTGATCAATACAATGTGTTATGTTTATCATCTAATGGGATTGATTATTGCCAAATATAGATAAACTCAGCCAGCGGTTCATTCTTACAAGAACCAGGCTATAGATGAACATAGACTGTATATTGCTTCCCTTGACAGTGTGTGGTCTTTTCCTAATGAAGCATTTGTTCTTGGTCCATTCATTTTTCTAGATAAATTTTAATCAGGACTGTATCAATATACCAAATTCTAGCAATGGATAAAATTTGGGAAAAGGGTCCTCAAGAAAGAAAAAAAAGAAAAGAAAAAGAAAAAGCAAAAGTTGTGGGAAAAAGGTTGTGACAAGAAAGTGGGTGGATTTTATTTAAGAGAAACGATTTCAACACCTAAGAAAAAATAAAGGAAGAACTGGAGAGAGAGAAAATGCAAGAGGACAAAAAAAGTAGATGTGGGTCCCTGATTTTATTTGAAGGGTGTTGGAGTGTCTAGAAAAATAAAGTGGTTGAAATAACAAAGCACCCTTCTATAGATATCATAACTTTTAAAATTAATTAAATAAATTTTTAATAAAATTAATAAGTTATAGTGGTCAAACATCAAAATACAAATAAAAATAATACTATACAATTTTTTTAATCACAAAGCTTAGCATGGTTAATAGTTAGTTGACTTTTTTTAACATTTAATCAGGGTGTGATAATTGATAATGTGTATTTTGTAAGTTTTATATCTTGATTGAATTAGTCACTATTTTTTATGATAGATATATTGGGATCAAAAAATAAAAAATAGTGCAATTTGTTCTTGATCCCTTAAAAGAAACTTCCTATTTATCTCGCCAATTTTAAGAGAAGATATGTTGTATTGGTAAATTTATTACCTCATATTCAACATTTAAACCTCCAAAAAAGTACTTGACAAGTTCCTCATTGGCCAACTTGATCTCAGAAATAAATAAATTACTAACTTTGCCTATGACCAAATCAAACCTCAAATACTCACTAGGATGGAAAAAGTAACAGAGGTCGTGACGTGGCACATTGAAACAATAAATTCTCAAACAAACACTAATAAAAGTGTGACGATGTCATTTTGTTCGATGACAACTGCAATCGAACAATAAATTCCCAAACAAACTTTAATTACATCTAATTGCACCTAATTACAGCCTCATCCTATTATAAAAAGAGGTTAAAGGTATAAATCCACTTGCGTCAAAGTCATTTTATTTGATGACAATTGTAATCAAACAATAAGTTTCCAAACAAACTTCAATTATATCCAATAACTGCCCTCATCCTACAGTAAAATGAGAGGTTAAAGGTTTAAAACCACTCTTTTATTACATTTTCCATCCAGAGACTAGTGACTGTATAAGGTTTGGCATTATTAGAAACCGAATGAGTATAATTTATGTTTATTAGGAACCAAGTTGGCTTATGAGGAAACTGTCAAGAACCTATAAAAGGTTTGTTCTGTATTCAAACACATATATAGTGAAATTGAGCTCCACTAATTGTGTATTTTTCACTTTTACCAACTTTATTGAACTTAAATATGATATGTTAAATTTATATTTAGATAATTGTTTTTGTTCTAACGCATAAACTTTAATTTTAACAATTTTTTTATAATATATAATATACAATAATAGTACAATTTCTTTTCTTCTTTTAATTTTCCTCCCACGAGCAAAAGGGTGAAACGCAAAAGCATCCTAGCTTTTCTTAGCAAACTTTTATAATAGAAACAGAAAAAAAAAAGCTTTTAAATGCTTTTATTTTTTCTGTTTAAATTAGAATATGGCATCAGGTTTTGAGATATCAAAGCAATGAACAATTTTTTGAATGCCAATTTATAAAATTGAAAATCAGATAAGAGGGGAAAAATGCCGATTAATAAAATTTTAGGTCCCACCGAGATTTGAACTCGGGTTACTGGATTCAGAGTCCAATGTCCTGACCACTAGACCATGGGACCATCGGTGTCGATACTAAAATATTATTGGTTTTATTTCTCTTTCGCTTGATTAATTTTTTCCCTTCAAAAACGTTTGTTTCAGACTCGCTTGTTCCATCTTTGATCTAAAATACTAGCCACATCAAGGCTTGGAATGAAGCTTGTTTGGTTGATTTGTTTCATTTGCTAGATTGGACCACTACTGAATTTTGTTACTCCCTAATCATCAATTTATATATCTTGCTGCTGAAACTGTCATTTCCTTCAAATGCTTTTATTCTGCACATAAAAGAATAAATGGTATAAAACGGATGCAGTATACGTTAGAATTCCCAAAACGAACACATAATAATCATTCGTTTCAACCATGGATCCGTAACATATACTGCTTCATCCTCAAAGGATTAATTTATAACTCAAGACTCATAGAGGAGCTTCAGTTAACTAATTTGAAATATACAACATGGGTAATTTTATAACTATAAAATCTAAGGTAACAATGAACTATTATCTCAGACTTGAACAAGATGTACCACCCCTTCCCTTAGATTGATTCCTGAAGCCCATTTTTTTTTTAAGTCATTTAGTAAGAAACTTGTATACGCCGTTACTCTGTTCTATTGCTGTACTAGGAGATTGGCCTCATTCCCCCTACGTGTCTACGTAATAAAATTGATATTGTCGTACTATCTATCCTAAAGACTATACATTTAAAAAAAAAAATTATGTCAAATATTAATAAGTTCAACAACAATGAACGCATTAGCCAAAACAGAAAGAGGTTGGCTTTGCTTTGCTCTCAAGTCATCTGTTGGGCTTAACTTGGATATAGACCATTTCCTCACTAATCATACAAAATGGTAGTAACAGCATTCCTTGGAAAATTCAGCTTGGGTTTGGCTTAAAGAAAGGCACTGGTGCAATGTTGGCTATCCTCATACAATATTAATTATTTTTGCTTTTTGATGTGGCATATTAAATTGTTTTATGGAAGGAAATTAGCATTTTATGCATTATAAAGTCTTAGATGTCAGACTGAACTCATTTTTTGTGACACATTTTGAGTTTAGTTGGTGCATGCCGCTGGACAAGCAGAGAGTTGAAGTGTACCGAGACTGCAAAAATTTTGGACACATGAAATTACAAAACTTTACAAGAAATGGAATCAAAGATGAAAGCTATTGATACTGTTCCAGTGATTGAGAACAGAAGGGGGGGGGTGGTGGGTTTTGTATCAATCACCTATTAGTTCAAAAAGTCCCTCCACACTCACAAAACTGCTTAGTAATCTCAGTAAAGTCTCCTTTGTAACAGGAGAATTTGTAAGCAATAATCTTTTAAACAAAACAAAATTTTTCAGTAGTTGACAGAAAACTTCAATAAAAATATAGTTTAGAGAATGTCACTTGTTAATGCAGTTTAGAAGTTTGATTCAAAGAAAGAGTGACATGTTTAGCAAATTAAGTTCGAGCACAATTTAAAGAGTATGGGAGAAGAAGCTTACAAACAATTTTTTTTATAGTGGATTGACTCTTAAACTTTGAGCCTACATCCAGTTCTCATCCTTTAGGTAAGAGTTTCATTATATCAAATATTTCACAAGGCAAACAGCCACAAACAGTACTTCACACAAAGCCCACTAAAAGCACCAACAATGAGTAGTCTTTGACAAGAGCCTCTCCAAGCTCACTCAAAGAGTAGTCTTTGATAAGAGCCTCTTCGAACTCATAAAAAAAATGACTTTTATCACTCCCAAAAGCCTTTCAATCAAATGCCTTTCACAATAATTTTCTATTTCTCTTACAAGAGGATTTTCACTCGAAATAGTAAAAAAATCATATTCACTTGAGGTTTTTTCTCAAAGGAAATCTCACAAAATTAGCTTAAGTTTTTTTTTTTTGAATATTTTGTTTTCTCTCAAAAGGGAATGTGCTATGCTGAATATATAAAATATCTCACAAGCAATATGTATATAGTGGCAAAGCAGTATTCAGACCATTGTTGACCAAGAGGAGGGGCCAACTAGCCCTTGTCTTGCCTTATGAGGCGGCAAATCTACAATATAGAGACTTTTTATCCTGGTGCCACTTGTCCTTATCTCTTTGCTTCTTCTCTCTTTTCTAAAACTATGTGAGTTATCATTGTCCTTCATTTTCAGCCAAAATAAAAACATTCTTCAAATATTTTCATTTTGAATTATGATCACTTTTCATCCAATATCTAGCTGCCACTTCACCATATAATTTGCTCTTCAAATTGCATGGTGCTGATGGTCTCAAAGTCTCCTGCCCGATTTGGAGACTTATGTGTCTTTTGCTTAATTTTAGATACAATACATTGAAATACTTAAGCAAACACATTAATATGTTCACACACGTGTTTATCATCACATTTAGGATCCACAAACCAACAAATATCATATGAATATATTCAAAAGAGAAATTCTTATATATTTTTCACTAAATGCCAATTTTACTCCCCAAGGACAAATTAGTTCCTCACAATTTAAAAACGTTATATTAGTCCCTTACAATTGAAAAAATAGGGAGACAAATTGGTCTTTTTGTATAGATCCTTAGGAAATAATCAAGTTTTTTTTTTATTTTGGCCGTTGTAAAATAAAATTATTGGTTTTGGTCCAAATATTTCCAAATTTATTTGGTTTTGGTCCATATTATTAGTCTATCTTCGGTAAATGGCCGGCTAATGAAAAACCATGTTACCAAATCTCATAGAGTAGTCACTAGTCATATATGACATATCACTAATACCTATTGTAAAACAAGTTACTAAGTCTAGTAAGAAGGGTTGACAAGTTGGATTAGATGGATATTGAATTAGAATTTTGACACATAAGATTATGATATGAAACATTTGACTATTGGTTAACATATAAGATTGAATAATACGATTTTTCTAGTTAATGAAATATTTAACAGAGATAAACGAATTGCAGGGATTAAAATCATATAATTTTTGAAATATTTGGACCAAAATAAAAATATATATATAACTTTTAGAGACCAAAAATATATTTAAGCCTAAAAGACTAAAACTAAATAGATTAAAATAAACCTGTAAAATCAAAGAAATATATTTGATTAAGAAATTTTCATTTATTGGTGGATAGTTTGATGTTTGAAGCCACATTTAGGAACTACACGGCCACACTGAATTTCCCTTCCTTTACATACTTAATTTATTTTTTCCGCTGAGATCTTTCACAAACATCTGGTCAAGTTCAGCAGCCTCCCCAACTCCAACAATTTATGTACAACTCTCCTTTAACTGTTCCAATCACCATTCATCACATTCTTGGATATATTGTTCTGCATTCTTAACTGTAACACTTTAAAAATACAAATATAACGGGAGACACTGATAATTTACATAGCTAATAGAAAGCAAAACTAAACTATCACTTATTTTTTTTCCCTTTACTCTTAACACCTTAACATTTCTCTGCCAAGTATATAATATTAGAAAGATGTTATTTGTACTCAAAAGGCATGAGACACTATATTGATTCACATCTCATCTACCATTAGATGAGATATGAGTCAGCATGGTGTCTCATGTATTGTAAGGACAAATAATATAACTCATCATATTATCATATCAAGCTCTTGACATCAATGAACCTGCAATCCCAGCAATGAGAGCCGTTGGATCTCCCAACACTGCGGACACCACAATCTGCACTGCCAACCCAGCAATCTCGCAGCACTTGCTGACCTTCTTCCCTTTGCCGGTGCTGTGACGATGATGAGCAGCCTGCAGAGTATTCTTGAGGCCAGGAATCATCGTCGTCATCCCATCGTTCACCATTTTCCTGCTGCTTCCTGACTTGCTTTGTCCAACATAAATCTCGTGCCAACCCTCCACTATCATCTCCCTCACGCACGCCACGTGCAGGTTGTACTTCTTGCACTTCGACCTGTAACTCCAGCTTCGCCCCTTTTGCCCACAGCGGTGACACGGTGAACTCACCTTCTTATACAGATACAGCTTCACCTCTGTTTTGAGTCACAGTAAAGCACTGATCAGAATGAATTTTGTTATTCATTCACACCTCTGATAGTACATTTCATATGATATTATGAGTAGAGCTTCTTAGTCTATAACATTTGTCATTTTTACATATTAAAGAAGAATTTACAGTCAACATTCTAATTTTATTTTTCACAATATTTTAGGTACGTTTGATTGATTCATGAAGTGATTTCATTAAATGTTGAATATCGAACAAAGGTATTTTCTAGGTCTCGATTTCAAGTCTAGAGAAGTACTATACGGCTCGAAAGCCCAAAAAAAAGAGATATATCAATGAGAAAAACTTAATTTTGTAACGAAAATTACATGAAAAAGAGAAAATCACAATAAAATCAATACTTTGAAACACTGTTCAAGTAGTAAATATAAAAGAATTATGCTATTTGACACGATATTATTTCTTGGAAAAGAAGTAAGGAATACTAGTGAATCAACCAAAAGAAAGGTAATGACAACATGAAAGAAAAAATAGTTTAGCCATATCTAGGAAAGGATTACCAATCACAATTATTTGTAAAGACGGTACAAAACATATTTTTGTACTTTAATATTTTCCAATACAAAAATAGTTTCACGCTAAATATGTTTATGAAAGATATTCTGACACCTACTTTTAAGAAAGACACTCACCACCTCAAAAAAATAAAGTGCAAGAGGCAAGTAAAGAATAAAAATATGTGAGTCTCATGCTTTTTGTGAGAAGTATCTAGCTATGTGGAATTTTAGGCGCTGAAATAATGCTGCTCATATGTTTGTCTTAAGCTTTTAGTTTTTGTATATTTTAATAAATCAATAATGCTATTCAAACATCCAATTTTCTCAAACACTCAAATATTCTACCTACAAAACATTTGAGTCTCATCAATTACTTTTTCTCCTAACTTATTCTCTCTATCAATCCTTTCGCACCATCATGGGTATATATCTACATGCATGTCGGTGTTGAAATAATATTTTCATTAGAAATTGACAAATAAAACCAATGGAAAAACAGAGTATACACACGACTAATCATGGTGGTAGTGTACCTGAAAATAGCAGAAATGAGATTGAAACTGTTATGCTAACTAACTGTAACCAATCATAACTAACTGATAAATATAATAGTAAACGCTTGTCATGATAACATCACCATCATCAAGCACCATTGGGAGCTTGGCACAGCATGGATGAAGGTCAAACCCGCACGACATGCAGTGGTAGAGGAACCCATTCACACCCTTCTCGCAAGCATTGCAGTAACGCGGTATGTCACCCGGTGGATGAGAGAGGAATTGGAAGGCACATTTCGGGTAGAAAGGGTGGAACAGAGTTGGGGAAGGAATGGCACATTGCATGTGAAGGTCATAGTCACAAATTGAGCACTTGTAGCGTGACCCTATCCCAACTTCCTTGCACCCATCACACTTGAATGGGAATTCAGAGTACTCAAACCTCAGCTTGTGTTGCTTGTGTCCAAAATGGGATATCTCATTGTATTTCATGGTGCCCATCATGTTTGTGTCTTTCTGAAAAGAATTGCTTGAAGAGTACATTTTGGATGTGTAGAGGTTATAGTTAAATTTTTAAGTAGTGTATGTGACTTTGAAGTTTGTGGGTTTGAATTTAACTTCGCTTATTATGGTTGAAGAAATTGGAGAGGATAAATCATTGTGCCTCCTTTGAAGGTGGAGGTGGTGTTCAAGGGAATCCCCATGTCAACATTGGAAGAGAGAAAGAGGCAGACATAAGGCATATTAGGCCATGCCCACAAGAGAATATATACCAAATTTCTTTATTTGCTTTTGAAAATATATTCTTACCCGGGTAATAATCCGAAACCTGATGCACAAGTTTTCATTTTGTACATGCATTAATTTAATATTTTGGTTATTATTTAATATAATGCAGATCATGTAAAAGAAGAAACGGGAAAATTCAGCGGAGCAATTTATGTAGGAATTTCGTTCCTGGAAAAGAATTTAGAACCTTCGGACCTTGAGTAATAGGATTGAAATGAATCGAATTATTTGGCAAATGTTCTTGTGATATATTCTCATCTTTTGGCCAGAAGGTGTTTTAAAAGGACGCAAAGAATGAAGTGCTATATATATATATATGGCGAATTATTAGATTCATTGAGCTTAAAGGTTGGCATGATATAGAGCATAACATGCACGCAACCTAAAGTTTTGAAAGAAAGAAAGAAAGAACTTAGGAATAAATTCCTTATCTTAATTTATAGTTTTTCTAGCTTCTAACCTTTTAGATGCGATTGGCTCCAGGAGAGAATTTTCAGCCTGCTATACGGTCTTACTCTTATCCACTTGTATCTTCACCTAGAATCCCAATAACTCATGATGTAGATTATCCTTGAAAATACCCTATATTTGTTTTTTCGGTGTACAAAATACGCAACATTTGATAATAAACAGTAAAATATCATTTTATTTCATAAATTAATATATAGATATATATAACGTGATTTTTAATTTTATTAAATATATATTTTAGTTTTTCTATTATATAACGTGATTTATTAAATATAGTTTATTCTCTAAAATAAAAATTAAATACTACTATATTTTCTAAATTTTCTTCAACGTATATTAATTCTATTAACAATAGGGAAAAACTTAACCAAAAAAAAAAAAAACAACGATGACACATTTTTTATGATCTATGGCTAGGATAAAGTGAAATTTTCGGTAATAATTAATTTGATTGGTTTCTCAATAATAATTATTCTCTCCATTTACCTGTATTAACTTTTTAATATACTAAATTATATTGATTTCCTAAAATAACTATTAATAAAAATTAGGGGGAATAACTCACTTTTACACTATTATTAATATACATTCATTGCTTTCTTAATTTTTTATTTTGGATGGATGACATGCAATGGATGGAGTACACTTGTTAGCAAACTGAATTAAACTTGGGAGGTTATGGGATTTTGTGGCCATGCATTATATACCATCTTTTTCTTTTTTGAACCAAATGATATTCCCGGCCGGCAGTTAAAGACTAATCCCCTTGAGGCGTGTGAGATCACCTAAGTGGGTTTTGTCTCTCCCAACAAAGCTCCGTTCTATACACACGGTAGGAGTCGAACCCGGACACATGCTTAAAAGACCCAGCCACCTTACCAACTATACGAGGCTTTGTTAGTGCATTATATACCATCTACAATTCATAAAGCAAAACCTAATTAAGATGCACTGCAGCTGCAACATGTCACAAGAAGAATGTGTTTCATAGTGGGCGAGAGAATCCATATGTGCTATACCCTAACACAGTAGGACTACTTTAATTAAGAACAAAGTGAGGATGAGGAGAATCAAGCAACCCAGCTGAACAAGAATGAGGAGGCTAGGTACTACTTTTATTCTTTGATTTTCTTTTCCCCTTTTTATCTGTTTTAAAATTTTGACCATTTTTCCTTTTTGTTTGTTTTGCCAGAGAAACAAACATCATGAATCTTCCGATAAGCGAAAGCCATTTGTATGGAGACATGCTTGATCCAATGCTTCTGCGCCATCTGTGCTCATCAATCTTTTATCTATGTCAAGAATGAAATTATTCCTTCCAACTACCATTTAGCCTTCGAACTAAGTAAGTATATATATTTTTTTCTATGGGTATATTACATGTTTCACTTAGAAAAACCAATAACAAAAGTAATTCACAACCTTAAAAAACACAATAGAAGCACAATAAAAAACCCAACAAAACATTATACCTAAACTAACCAAAAACCGGAAAACGAAAAGTTACTAATCACCTCTACTTGGGCACTTAAGTAGATTATTTAATTTCTAAAAGTTTTATTTGTACGATTCTAATTGAAAAGGAATAAGTCGAGATTGCAAAGCAAACTAGAGTAAGCAAGAATGCAAGTTCGAATTACATGGAGTATTTTTTTTTTGTCTCTCTTTAAGTTTTTTCTTGATGTGTCTCTCTCTAGGCTTTTCTTTTTTAAAGCCCATACAGTTGCATAAGATTCGTTAATGCTTTGTTTAGCAAAGAAAAGAAATTGAATAGAAAAAAATTGAGAGGAAAAAGTTGGAAATAAAGAAATTGAATTGATTTTTATTTTCCATAGTTTGAAAGGAAAATTAGAGGAAAGAAAATAGAGGAATAATTATTTTCACTTGTTTGTTTAGGTTGAAAAGTGAAAGAAGAAAGAAAGATAACAGTACCAATTGACTATTATATTCCTAACAAATTTAACTCAAAAATTCACAATTTTAACTCAAATGTTAACAAAATTTTATTGCCTCATGCTATTAAGCAAAATTCACCAAGGTCTTTGAATTTTTCATTTTTATCAAACAAAATTCACCAGCGTCAAAAGAGTTGTATTATAATCAATTAAATTTATTTTTTAATTTAGATTATTATCTTTTTGTGCAATCTCATTTAATAATTGAAAAGTAAAAATGAATACTAATATAGGTTAGTTGAATTCATCATAGAATCGCAAAGATAAGTGACACTATTGTAATATCAAACCAAGAGCAAACATGGAATCTACTAACTCAATCTAAATTAGTTTCAAAAAATAAATTAAAAGAATGAATTTTAAATAAAACAAAACCCCATTGTTTCACCTTCTTCCTTTCCTCCTTCTAAGTCTTACTGCAACTCTTTAGCTTCGTACATTGCAGCAAAGCAACCATGGCAGTACATCTCAAGTTCTCAACTTTCATATTCTTTTCAGGTGATATCACAAATTGCTCTGTCCTTATATATTCCTTTGACGGGTTAGGTCTTCATTTTCTCTTCATTCTCTTAGATCTATTTGGTGCGCCACCACTAATCACCATGGATGACTCCATTGAAGATAAAAATAACTTTATGAAACCTGTTAAGCCCTGCGTTCGTTGTAGTAAAAATAAACTGTTGCAGCAAAATCAGTTAACCAAGAATGAAGACTAAAATATTTTGAAGAATGAATTTGTGATAAAGCCCAGGATGGACGTTGGTCAGAGAACAAAGCAATGGCAAGCAGGGATGGAGGTTGGTCGATGACCAAAAATTGGGGTTATTAAGGATTGATTTTGGGATGGGTATTTTGGAAATGTAAAAATATTACTCATTCTTCCACCAGATTTCCATCCACATTTGGGAGGAACAATATTTGTGGGCCCCACTCATATTTTTACATTGTTCATTCTTTCTTTCATGTTCTCTCCTCCAACCAAACAAGGGAAATTGTTTTTTTTTTTACATTCCATTTCTTTTCTTTCTCTTACCTTCCTTCGTATTTCCATCCAACCAAATACAGTGTAAGTGATGATAACTTGTCAAATGAGAATTCACTAGCTTCTAGCTTCTGTCCATCTGTTTCGAGTAATGGCTACTTGCTTGATGGGTGTAGGATGCTCTAGATCGATAGTAGCTTGTAAAACAACATGCTTGACTGTTATGATTTGATTTAATATTCAATCTCTTACTCTTTGATCATAAATAGTTCTTTGGGTGCTTTATATATGCAATACTACTATGGTCCCTGTTCAATGCAGAGGTTTAATATTCACTTTTTAATCCTTTTCCTTTTAATTTGAATTTTAAATTACTATCACATATTAGAACCAAAACTTTTATTTCAACGAGAAAATTAAAACGTGAAAAATATATTAAAAAAGAAATAATAAATATAAAAACTCTATGCAAAACGAAACTAATAACTTCATAGATTATAGGATAAAATACATTTTATCTCTTAAACTTTAATTCATGTATAGTTTACATCCTTACTTTTCAAAATGTGAATCGTGACATCTTAGATTTTCCAAACAGTGTAAAACACTCCCTTCTATTAAGTTAACATCTATTTAATTTCCACCGTTAATAGTGATGTGTATGTCACATGCACAATTAAATGGACAAAAACACCATTCTTTTTAATCAAAATTTTCAACACTAGACCCTAGTCCACTAAAAAATGGATAAAAATATCCCTTTATTACAATCGAACTCTAGTATTTGAAGGATATTTTTGTCCATTTTTTAGTGGGGGTTTAGGGTTGAGAAATTTGATTAATATGGAATGTATTTTTGTCCATTTAAGTGGGTGTATGACATTCATGTAACTACTTAATAGTGGAAATGGATGTCAACTTAATTGAATGGGATGTTTTGCACTGCTTGAAATGTCCAGGGTGTCAGGATACACATTTTGAAAAGTCATGGAGTAAATTGCACATAACCTAAAGTTCAGGGGAATAAAATGCATTTTACCCTAAATTATATATGTTTAAAAATACAAAGACCAGTGGGTTCAATTATTATAATATAGTCATACTAATAAGAGTTGAATCTAATATAAAAATATATTATCTATGTTTAAAAATAGATAGGCCAACAAGTCAATTATTATAATATCTTTCCATAGTTTGATAATTTTATATAATAATTTGATATCTGTTCATATTGCAATATCTTTTCATAATTTGATATCAAATCCAATTATTATAATATCCTTTCTTAATTAACATATATATCCTAATTCTAATTTAATTCTAAATGAGTAATTCATATGTAACATAAACTTAAATTAACTTAGGCCTTAATTATATATGAACCAGCTTAACAAAATGGTCATACATCCCACTTTTCATTCTTGATGTTATAGTTAATTTGGAAAGCCCCATGCTCATAAGGTAGTGAGTTCAGAATGAACTAGATCATAAAGGCACCATCTGCTACCATATATACCCAATGACTTTAACCTTGCTACAATATTAGTCATCTTAATAGCATCTTCTTGCACGCTCTTGGACCCATTGAACTTCATGATTGTGAGTTAAGTCATTAATGTACTAGCAAGTGACTTATCAGCTCCACAAACTTGTATTCTTTAGTACTTTCTGTTTGTGGAATAGCACTCTTAATGTTATTTGCAATAGTCATTCGCATGAACATATATTATGCTCATTTTGTTGGATCATTCTCGTGCCTTAAGGGCATACTTCACTTCCTCATCATTGCCATCAACAATAGTGGTTTTTCTTCCAAAAATGACAAGTTAAGATGTAAAACATCTAAGTGGAACTTCACTTGTTCACTCAATTTAGAGAAGTTCAAGTCATTGAAAATACTAATAGATGAAGCTTGCAAACGAAGAGAAATTGTTGCAAAATAAATCATACAATGCTTATATTAACTCATTGTCATACATTCAAATTATAGAACATATCAAAGCTTATCGTAGTTCACCTTTAGGCAAATACTACAATATACTAATGAATAAGTGCCACTTTTATTATCATTAAAAAATTAAATATTCTTAACCAAACACATTTACCCCATCTTTGGAAAGTATGCATATTTGATAGGATTTTAATTTCTCAAATTCATATTTATTAGTCACAGAATAAGATTTTCGTTTGAGTAAATCTAAGTTCTGATCTAGCAGTTAATTAACAATCACATTCTTTAATGGCATTTCACAACATTTTAACTTGGCAACTTTAGTGTACACAAGTTTTAAATAATAAACTATCCTAACTATTGGCCACAAAAGTATCCATTATATATATTTACTGTCAATTATAATTCTCAAAATTGCACTTTAACATGAGAACAATACATATTTGTTTTCGATCAAACAAAATGAACATATAATAATATAAAAAGATTTTGAACTAGTGATCACATAGAATAGTTATAATGTACTGTACAAGATGAATGAATGGACATGTGAATTTATATTGCAAGTACAAATATTCAAGTCTAATGCATCTATTCAAGATATAAATGGCCAATCAATTTAACGTTGAAGGACTTTTGTAAGCAAAAGTGTTATCACTTCGTTCCTCGAACATTGGAATTATGGATGAGAAGGCCGGACTGAAACTCAAATTCCACTAGAAAGGACAGTCCAATGCAGGATAGGTCTCGGATTGAACACGCAACAAGCACAAAATTGCTACACCTTCTAGAAGGATCTCAGTAACGATTAGCATTCCCTCCATACTGTATAGCTTAGTCCTAAGGATCTCAGTTACAGTTGGCATTTCCTCTGTACTGTATATCTCAGCCCCAGTTATATCTATTTTGGAAATAACTACTGGTATAAATATGAGAATGAAAGCGGTGAAATGTATGTTCTCTCCTTTGGATAACCCTTACCCAACATTGTGTTACTGGAGCGTCGGAATGCCTTTTATAGGTACCCCCGCCTCTGTCGACACTACCACGTCTACAGGAAGGAACGCTTGGAAAACTCACCCCCAGTGGAGTCTACCTGGTAAGCCCCTAGTCATGGTTACGATACGTAACAAAAAGGAACCAAAATTCATTTAATATATATATATATATAGCCAATCAAAAAGAGTAAACCATTCCTAAGTGAGAGATCAAAATTCATGATGGACTCAAATTTTCGATCCCATCATCTAGTGAATCAATTTTCAATCAAAATGACACCAAAATGGGTTTCATTAAAATTGGATTATTAACTATAAATCCAAATTAGGATTCATATCAGTTGGGAGGGGAATCATTCTCTTTCAGAATACTTGTTCTAATACCACATGTAAACTCATAAGCGGAAGCATACAGACACACACACACACACACACACACACACACATATATATATAGGATCTTAAAAGTTGTTAATTTTTATACCCAGATAAGATGAAAGAAGAAGTCATAATCTTCAAAAGCCTTGAATAGAGTTGAGATAAATTGGTTTCTCTCCCTTCTCCCTCAATTTCATACACTCATAGGGTGTGTTGGGGAAGGAAAGAAAATGAAAAGAAAGAAACTGATTGGACTTTTATTTTCCAATGGTATGTTTGGATGGAAGGAAAATGAGGGGAAAGAAACTAGATGAAAATATGTTTTCTTTTATTTGTTTGAATGGAAAAGTGAGGAGAAAGATAAAGATAATGATATTGAATAGCAATTTTACCCTTGTATCATTTAGAGAAGTTATTCAAACCTATTAAATCAAACCAATACTAATTAAATAATTTATTAATTAATATGAAATAGAAATATTAACTATTTTAATTTTACAGGTTTAAAATAGTGTCAAATTATTAAACCAAATCAATACTAGTTAAAATAAATTATTTAAAATAAGAATATTATTTTATAATAATTAAACCCAACTAAAAATTTCTGCCCAAATTGACACAGGAAGGGAAAATGACTAAAACAGTAACAACATTTTTGTATCTCACCCAACAATTAAAAAAAAAATCTTTGTAGCTGACAAAAAAATTAAAAAAAAATGGAAAAAAAACAACATCGTGTTTTGTAAAACGAACGGCATTTGTGTCAAGTGTTTGATTTTGACTTATGAAGTTTTGATTTTCTAATATGTTTGGTGCCATTTTTTTCCCCCCTTTTTTTGGTTTATTTTTGGAGAGTTGGATCAGATCTATGACTCTGAGTTATTTTCATTTTTTATTTGCGTTTTCATGGATGTTAGGTGTTTTTGGTTTTTTGGTTTATAAGACGACGATGATGACAAAGAGTGTTGCAGTGCTATCAGGGGTATTATATTATTGGGAATCTTAGCAAATTGTAGCTCTTCCTTTCATTTTCCATCGATGTATGCGGGGAAGAATTTTTGGGTGGGACCCACCTCATATTTCACTATTTAATCCTTTCTTTCATACTTTTCATTGCAACCAAACAAGGGAAGATCAGTTCCATAATGATGGAAGTTTCTTATGCGATGTGAATAGAAAAAAAAATGAACTTGTCTCTTTTGGGTAGAGAGGACTAATTTATGTGTGTAACAACTTTCAATCTAATGCATCTATCAAGCATCAATTTTGACAGATGAGATTAACTTAATTTGAAACTAAAACTGATAATGGATAGTTATTATCGTTATTATTTTACTTAATTTGAAAATAAATCTTACAGTGGACAAGTTACAAGTTGGTAACTTTCAACAGTTAAGTGCTAAAGTGGTATCTTACGTGAATAGAGAAGGATTAAACTGAAAAATCATAATATTTAGGGGAACCAAATGGAAAAATAAAAATATATATTATGAAAAATTATTTATATACATAAAATAAAAGTTTAATTTTGGAATGAAATTTTTATATTAAGTGTTTTGAAATAATTATCTTTCTAAAATATTCATTTAAAAGTTTCTATATTATATTCTACACAATTAAAAATTCTCATAAAATATAATTATAATAGTGTACAATTAAAAGGAAAAATATATTTGTTTTTGAAAAAAATTAATTAAACTATTTTGAACAACTACATAAAAGTTATTTTCTTGTGTTGTTATATATAACATTATATTCTTCCTCTATCAATACAAATTTATGATAACTCAATTCCATCTTTATATTCCTCTATCAAGTTAAATTTAGTGCAAAAACATGTTAAACTTTAAAATCAAGCATATGCAGACGTAGAAAATAAAATAGGAATGAATTTGTGTTGTAACTTGTTTTTAAAAGAATATGTACACACCTCACCAAATTGAAAAATAATATATACATAACGTGCTTACCGAGTTTAATCGACTTCTATATTATGAACCAACATTATGTTTGGATTGTCTTCATCAGCGGAATTGATTGGTATTAATTAGAAGGGATTGTAAAGAGAATGAAAGGAAGAGAAGAATACCACCCTTGTTTTTTTTTAAAGATTAATAATTCATTTATCCAAACGGTCCTTACTTAAGTTGATAATAGACTTCTCATTTTTTTGAGGTCTGGGTTTCAAATATGGCCGAACGTCACATAGCCCAACCTCACTGCAGGCCCACAAGATAAACTTTTTGTTCACATGTGGAATTAGCATGCTTCGTCACAAGGCCAAAGCTTTGTTTTGTCTTTTGGGTCAGCTCTTATGCCCAAGCTTAGCTGTATTAAGATTACAGATCCACTCGGTTATATAGTATTGGGTTGTGTTATATATATAGTTTATTCACACCTTATTTACCATTGAATAAAATATAAATTCCATTTAAATAAGATCCATAACTTATTTAATAGTGGGTGATGTGTAAATCAATATAATATCTCACATCCTATGATTATAAATAATATTTTTCTATAGTATTTAGCTGGCCAAATTAGCCCGATATCACCTATATCTCGTCCATCACTTTTGTGGTTTTGTTACTAATTTAATTTTGAGAAAAACTATTTGAACACCTAAAAGTGGGTGTCTGAAACAGACACCCATTTTTTAACCATTAGATGTGATGGATGTCCCCACTTACTCTTAACATCCATCACATCCAACGGTTAAAAAATGGGTGTTTGTTTCAGACACCCATTTTTTGGGTGTTCAAATAGCACTTCTCTTTAATTTTTGTCTTTCCATTAGTGAACAAAAAATAAACATTCTTTTAGTTCCGATAAAAAAACAATAATATTCTTTTAGTTTTACATTTTTATATAAAGGATCTTCTTTTAGTTTAATTTTTATCCTACTATTATTAGTGAGATCAAGAATTTTGTCAGGTTAATATGATTGCATAACTACATAATTTCTATAAAACTATTTTACATTTTTTTTTATTAATATGGACATTCCAGCATGCCATTCGATTGAGAATTGTCATTGCAATAAACTACAAAAATTATTTTAATTAAAGAAAAATATATACACCCCATAACATTTGAGTTTTGCTATGTCAATTTTCTGGGTCATTATTTTTTAAACTTATTTATATTCTAGAACTTATTATAATTCAAAAACTAAAATGTGTACTATATTTTGATTTTTATGATTAAATATCGAAAATAATCCTATTGATTTTTTTTTTGGTGTCAAATAAATTAGTTCTTAAAAAGGAAAAATTGATAGTTTGATTCCAACCTTTTAAAAATTTTAGACAATTTAGTCTCATTATCAAATACTCCATTAAACGCTGTAACTTGGTTATTAATAAGTAATTGACGTGGCATGTTTATTGTCTCTCTCATTATCCATTTGCAGGGCTCACATGCTGTGCACAATTAATATGGGACGGAACATTAACGCAGCACGAAAAGTCAGGTATGGCTTATGAATTGCCGGCTTGTGGCCGCCAATTTGGTTCTAGAAAATGTCTCTATTGCCAAAGAAAATTTGGCACAGATTGATAAGGAGTGTATAAAGAAGAAGACTTTCATTACAATTCAGGTTATCAGTGAGAATTTAAATAGATTGAAGAGGAGGAAAAGAAAGAATTTATTATGAGGAATGTTATTTGTACTCATATTTGATTAATACTATACTGACATATTTTTATAGTATTATATGAGATATAAATCTCAAACTAAGTTGGATTAATAACCTATTCAATAATAAATAAGAGTTTATTGATATGGTGTCTTATAAATAATGAGTACAAATAATATTTCTCATTTATTATATTATAAGGTTTTAAAATTTTGTATTATAACTTCTTATTTTTCTTTTCTTTTCTTTTTTAACAAAGATATACCTTAAGTTTTACATGGTTGTTATAACTACGAGTGATTGTTGTGTAGGAAAATTTTCTTCCTCCCCAAGGCATGGTAGCGACAAATTTCAAGAATAAGAGAGAAAATTGATGATTATACTACAATAGTGATGAACAGAACTCCATGGAGAAATAAAAGCTTTTGCCCGGGGGGTACCAAAGTGTTTTTGATCTATCCAAATAGACTAAAGCATGGGAAAAATGAAAAATCCTATTGGTTGGTAAGGCTGGGATCTGCTTTCCCAGATTGTCTAAAACATGGGAACAATTTTCTTGCCGTACTATGCAATTAATTAAGATCAGTTCAACCATCCAGTAGACTTTACGATTACTTATGTTAAACTACTTGGGGTCGTTTGTTTCAAAATATATTCAGTTATATTTTAGAATAATTACTTGGGAATGATATGTTTATATGTGTATCATAAGTTTTGTAAAGTTAATTTTAGGTATTAATTATTTTTTGGAAATTTTTTCATAGTTTAGTGAAATTTCAACTCCATGATAAAATGTATGAATAAAAAATTCCCATAACTTGAAAGTAACATTTATTAAACATAAATATGAAAATATTTCTAAATTATTTGAATTTTCCCCCACAATTTTCAGTTATTCAGGCTTATTTGTATTTGGCATAATTATTAATTTCTTAGCATTTTATTTAATTATTAGATTGGATAAGATGAACAGAATTTTAAAAATTAATTGTTACTTTTATATTGATAGAGAAATATCTCTGAATTTATATTTTATGTGTAAGTTTTATTTTGAATGATAATAATAATAAATATAGATTTTGTTAAGATTATGATGCGTATAGATTTTGTTAAGAAATAATATGTAATAATAATGTGGTTATAAATTGCAATACATAGCATTAAACTATATATGATTGATTGATAGTATTGAATTGAATAGTAACAATATCTAAAGAACAACATCTTTTCGATGTTTACATAATAACATCATTATTTAATATTAATTATAAGTTGCATTGTCTTTGGTGACCTCAGCAAATGAGAATTCTTAGTTGAAAAAAGTGCCCCATATAAAACCACACATTGCACTAACTCGGGTGTGGTCGAGTGGTAGGGACTTGTTCACCATTAACTAAAGGTTAAAGGTTTGAACCTTGCCTTTGGGAATGGAGAAGTTTCTCTAGGTCAACTATCTCACCCTTTGAGGTGTCCACATAAACTGACAAAGAGATTAGTCATCGTTGCCGACAATGAATACACTTGAGGAACCAAAAAAAAAAAACACATTACACTAAAAATGTTTAACTAAAAGCAAATCAATATATTATTTTAATATCTAACTTTGAATCAATTTTATATATTTCTTTTAAAAGAAATAATATTAAAAATGATTTTTAAAAAATATTGATAAAGTTGCAGTGGGTACTATCTCTAGTTATATGTATAAAATTACGTGTGTGTTAGCGAAAATATCATTACCTTGTCAATCTGTCATACGGCACCTAATAATGAGACTTGTCAAACCAATTCCCAACTGCATGCATCCATATTTGTTCCTCCAACCAAACCTTAACTGCCTCCACTTGACTTGGTAGCAAATCTCTTCAACTGTTTGCTAGCCCCATCGACTATTTTCAATTCTCGATTCATTTTCCAAACCATCTTTTCCAACTTGTAAGGGTGACTAATTAATTAGGAATAAATAGGAAAGAATACAAGAGACGGAAAAAGAAAGTGGTACACATTACAGAGTATACGATAACAAGTACTCCCTTCTATTCATTATATAAATTATTTTTTATCTGATATAAAAATATAAGTCATTTTTATATTTTAAGAAAATATTAATTATATTTTACCCTTATATTTGTGATAAATAAAAATAAATGGATGTGAGTATAATTATTTAATGAGGAGATAGTTTATGGTGAGCGATAAAAGGGTATTTTCATATTTTATTTTTAATTCTTAAAAGATCAATAAAATCTAATATGATATTATGAAATTAAGGTAATATGGTAATATGGTGAGTGATAATTGTCTGTGCATAATCTTCAATGACTTATATTATGAAATAGAACGAGTAGTATTCAATAATGATATGGTATATAAGTTTTTTAAACACAATGGGAATGCATGGATTCACGTATTAATAACTAGAATTTCAATTGTATTATTGATATTGATAAATTCGTATGAGAAAATGTTGAGAATTATATATTGATAATTAAAAAATTCAGGTATATTATTAGTAAATTGTCGTTTTTTTTAAGGGGATTGGGCTTGGGGTGTTGAACAAAGATGGTTGAGCATGGCATAAATTTCAGGAGACTTAACTAAATGGAATGATCAATAAATTATAAAAGTAGGTCCGATATCATATCTTAACCAAAAACTTTAAGACAATAAATCTATCAATCCTCCCCTTATATATACTATTCACTCAGTCCAAAGAGAAAATGTGATCACTAAACAAAGGACCTCTCACTCAAAGATATAAGAGACAATTATAGTCATTAGATTGTACGCTCAACGTGTATTAGTAAATTATCTTGCCACATCTATTATACTTATCAGAACTGTAACTAAAATCTTTCGTTATCTACACGTACGTCAAGTGTCCAATTGCAAAATGTAAATGAATCAAAGTTTTTTTTTTCCCTAAAAAAAAAAGACAAAATCTAACAAAATGCCAGAAAGTTTGAATAGCTATGTGTGTTGAAATTCTCAAACTGAAAGGAGAATGATATAGCCGGCATTACGTACGTTTTTCTTAAGGGATTATGCCAAGTACGAACTACGTGCCCGATAATTTTAAAGAAAATGATACATGTATAATATATTTATACAACATTCTTATAATATAGGATAAAAAATAAAGAAGGTGAAAATTGAAATTGGCCCATTACTTTGTTAGTTTGTTTAGTTGTTTGGCTATGTTATAAAAATTGTTGTATGAATATATTATACATATATCATTATTCATGTCTAAAGCGTGTGTACGATTCCTTGATCCTAATTGATAACATCTGCTATGCTGACATATATTAGCTGGTTTCATGCAGGATTTTAGGGTGCATTATTGGCCAGCCAAGTGGCTTAACTATAAGCGAAGCAAAGGTATAGAAGTTGGTACTAAAATATTATTTATACATCTAAGAGTAATAGTGAGTGTCTTCATTATTATTATTATTGCAAATGATAGTGGCCCCACTTAATTAAACCCATCCAGTGTCACATCCGTAATAGGATAAGTATTCTAATCTGATAGTCGTCCCTGAATGTACAAAATTACAAATAATATCTTGATAAGCATGCATGAAACATGAGAGAGATTGTTGTAACCAAAAAAATGAAAAAGAGATATTGTACATTGTCATTTTAATTTAGATATAGAATTTTATATTATCATTTAATCAAATTTTATCACATGGATAATTTTTGAAATCATGGAATAAGAGTCAAATTTATTTTACTAATATGGCAATATAAGATTAGATGATTATCTAAAAAAATTTTATGCTTTCACCGTTTCAATATTAAACTCATATATGTTTATATGCCATACAGTTCCTTTCAATCCTCCATAATATAAAAGACTAGGAAGAAGTCTAAAGCTTCCTGATTCTTTCCAATCTTAATTTAAATAATTCATATCCTGACAAAAATATCGATTAAATTTAAAGAAATACAAATATCAAGAAAATTGATAAATAATATGATAATAAAGTAGTTCAATATAAAATTATGATTATGAACTAATATACCTTACTGATCTTTAATTATAGAGCATAACAATGAATTGGAAATAAAAGATTACACTAATAGTTATTAATTATTTAAGAGTAATAATGGAACAAAAAAATATACTTTATTGAAATGTGAAATTAATAGATGTTTTAAAAGATGGCTGTATCTAAAAATTGATCAACATAACCAAATTAATTAGCCCTCGTGTTTTCTTCATTGTGTTCAATAATTTTGTCTATTGGGATAATGACACGGGTAGTTTCACCAAACTTTCACAGCCATCATAAATAGTGGGTGAGGGTTGAGTTGCTGACTACAGGAATCAAGAGTATATTAGGAGGCTAATAAAACAGTGCCGGAAAAATTGTTCAGATCAGATATTCTCTTCCAGAGAAAAAAAAAATGTAATCTTTGAAATTTATTGCTTTGCCAATTGGATCAACCAACTCTCCTAACGCTTTTTTACTCTTTGGTCACATGCACCTCTATATATCAACCCTTTCATATTTATTACAAGGCCCATACAAAACCCCACTTGTGAGCTGAGTACCATTGATAAGACCATCATCAATTCATCATTATCATCCCCCTGCAAGAGCACAGACCTGAACATTCCATTGCAGTTCACAATGCCAGAGGTTTACACTGTGAAGGTGGAAGAGGGAAGGGCAGCAACTGATGGAAAGCCATCAGTAGGTCCTGTCTATAGGTGCATATATGCCAAAGATGGTCTCTTGGAGTTGCCTTCTGATTTACACTCTCCATGGGACTTCTTCAGGTGACTTTTTTAGTCTGTTTAGTTTTCTTTTCTTGTTTTCCCCCAAATGGAAAATGAATAGAATTTAACCATACATGTTTAATTTGCATAACCTTTTAGTTGGTTTTTGTACTTTGTACGCAATGGATTCATTTTATACTCACATGCAGAAAAAAGACACAAAAGTGACGGGATCATAAGGGTGTATATGGTTTCAGAAAATAATTTCTAGTTTTCATCATTTATTATTTTCTTATTTTTAGAATTTTGTAAAGAAAACAATGAAAACTTGAAATGAAAATTGAAAATTGAATTTTTCATAGTTTTCTTCACAAAATAATGAAAAACAGAAAAATTAAAATTAAAAAACAAAAACTGAAAATAAAAAACGATTTCTTTGAAACCAAATGCACTCCAATTTTTTCATTGTTAATACCCGCTGTGTTTTGTGCTTTTTTCTCTTTATCTGAGTTAATGAGCAGATAAAATGAGTATAAATATTCCTGCTATCTATGATAAAAGCTCCGACAAAGTTTATTTGTGTGGGAAGTGAGCAAGTGAAATATATTTATTTTCGAATCATTTGATCCATTATTACTATGAAATGGTGTTCAAATGTGGTCCCTATTTGTAATTATGGCCGCAATATTTGTGTTGCGGTGTGCTACTAAGTACATTACAGCAATAATTGGAGCAATCATCCTTTCTGCAATTTTATGCGATCTTAATAACCATAACATAATTATGATCGCAACTGCAATTGAAAATGATTGTTACAAATTGTTGTTCTAATATGTCTTCACCAGCACCTATCTCATAGTTAATCAGAATGGCCAACGAAGTAGCGTTTATTGTTTTAACCAACTTGCTAACGTGCCATATATATGCCAATGTTACTTAATCTATACTTGTTGAAAAATTCACTAATCTTCACCAAGTTTGCACCGATGCTGATATTAATCTTTTATGTTTTTAGTTAGCTGATTTTAATACATCAATTTATCAAGTAAATTTTATTTTATTTTAATAGTAAGTCTTCATCCAAATTATATAATTAATAGAAACGCATCACACTAGAGATTTTCTAAACAATTATTTGCCAAATAACAATTGATATGATATCTTAGAAAAAAAATAACAAGCCATCCGTAATAAATTAATTTAGATAAAGGAACTAAACCGTACATCCCATCTTGGGCCAATTGGCTTAAAGCCACTGCCCTCTCTTCCGAATGATTGCTATTTGCAGTTGGAGTCCAGCACAAACGATTGATGGTAATGCCTCTATATAAACTGCACTGGGTTCAAGCCCAGCAAAGCTGGTTGTGGAGAAAGGAACCCAACTCCCCACCCCCCACCACAAAAAAAAAAAAAAGAATGAATGCTCTTTTGACAAAAGAAAAATTATAATAACTAGCAACTCGACAGGTATGATAGTGCCTGTCTAGTTGCCTATTGATTGATGTTAATTCGTGAAAATAAAGAGGGAAATATGTGGATAAATCAACTCTATGAAATATATGATTTAATATAAAATTATGTGATATTATATTTTACAGAAATTAAAGATTTTTTTAATTTTTATATTTTTTTATTACACTAAAAAAAGTCTGGTTACATGAGAAAAAGAAAAAAAAATGGTGAAGTCGGGGATAAATGGGATTGTAATTGGTGGATTTGAAAATAAATTTCAATAGAATGAGGAGACACCAAAAGGTGATTACTTACCCCAATTCCCTTTATTAATAGTATAGATAAAAGAATGATTGCTCTGTATTATCCACTCAGCAATTTCATAGTCTAGACTGCGCTTTTATTGTTCAGTCAGTACATTTAGAGAGTTTTATCTTATTTGACTGATAAATTCTATACCCTTTAATAAGCCCTTATAAAATGCCTAAAGATTAGTTAGGGAGGACGTGTTTCAACTCAGCTTAAATACTCTTCGATTAAAAACATGTTTAAACCTTGAGATTTTCAAATGGCAGTCGGTCATTTTGGACTTTGTCCGGAACAGGAACTAACTTAAAAAGCTAATAGGGAATTCTATGCCTTTGAAGAAGTTTGAATAAGTAGTGGAGTAAGAGCACTAGTATTTGGTTTTGAGTACTTTGTTAACAGTTTTGATGGTTCCTTTGGCAGGGACTCTGCTAAGAGGAATCCTAATAGCCGAATGCTGGGCCGGCGTCAAAAAACTGAATCAAAGGTACTAAATTCATGCACTTATGTTTCATGCATCCTTTCTCATAGCTTCAAGAGTTTAAATTATTATGAAAAAAAGAGAGTCACATTATTGTAAAAAAAAATCTTTGTTTTCCTTGAACTCTGAAAACATTATGTTGACATTGAGCTGAATCAGCAGGCAGGTCCTTATGTATGGCTCACATATCAAGAGGTTTATGATGCTGCCATCCGAATGGGTTCTGCCATGAGGAGCCGTGGTGTCAATCCTGTGAGTCTGCAACACTTCTTGGTTTCTTGCACTATCATGTTCTTGATACTTATGGTTTTAAATTGTGGTTGTGGTTTGTGATTACATCAACTGCAGTTGCAGAGCAGTAGAGGGGACCATAAAGTAATATTGTGATTGTAATTGTGGTTGTATGCCGCAATTTAGAACCGTAGTTGTTTTGTGAAGCATTGGAGGTGAAACTAGTAATCTAACCAGTGGTTTTGCTTTTGTATCAAAGGGTGATCGTTGTGGCATATATGGGTCTAACTGCCCTGAATGGATCATTGCAATGGAGGTATAACACTTTGTTTTTATTGTCACTATTCACTTTCACTACAAAGGCTGATATCTTATGATAATATTGGTCCTAGAAAGAGTTGTAGGACGTCAATTTGGTCCTTAAAAGATTTCACGATACCAATTTGGTTATTGAAAGTGTTGTGAGATGTCAATGTAGTTCTTGGAAAATTTGTGACATCAATTTGGTGATTGAAAGATTAACATTCATTTTACGTTAGTTCAAATTTCTTTTAATCTTTTGGATAAATTTTAATCTTGAAAGGATTAAATTGATATTATAAATCTTTCAAAAACCAAATTTATATTACAAATATATTGTGGACTAGATTTATGTCCCACAGCTCTATCAAGATCAATTTGACATTTTGTTAATTATTGCAATGGAACTTCCGTTGATTTATATTTTTCCGTTTTGCAGGCTTGCAATAGCCATGCAATAACATATGTTCCATTATATGACACTCTTGGTTTGTGTTTCCTTCCTTGAAATACGTCTCAATGTGGTTACTTTCTTCTTTTGCTCAACAATATTATGTCATTCAACCAGCAAGGAAAATCAATTTAATTTGGAATTACGCCACCTAACAGGTCCTAATGCAGTGGAGTTTATCATAAATCATGCTGAAGTTTCAATAGCATTTGTACAGGAAAACAAGATTCCATCCGTAAGTTTTGTTCCTCGAGCACAACCTTTCTTGTTGGACTCTTCATTGTTGTTTCCTTGGAAAAACCTTAGTGTTCACCCTTTCACCAAAGATTTATTGCCTAAGGCACTTTTTATTGTATCGAGATATTCTTGCATAGACACAAGTTTAATAACTTCTATTTAGATATACTCACATAAAGGTAGGTTATACTTGCTTTATTCAAGATACAATTACTCATATTTGGATGAGTTGTGTTATTTGTACTCATTATGTGTGGAATACCGTACCGACTCACATCTCATCCATCATTGAATAGGGTGTAGACCTCATTCAAGTAGGATCTTCACTTCATCCAATGGTGGAAGAAATATGAGTCGACACGATATCCTATGTACAATGAGTATAAATAACATTTTTCTATCTGGGTCCTACCAACTTCTATGTGAACTTGTCTAAATTTGAATTGTTACACTTGTGCCTGCAAGAATTATTCGTGTTGTAAATAGTAAGTTATGCATTGAGTTTGTTATAGAAATTAGTTTATCATATGAGACAGAACTAAACATCTCACTAGTGTTTTTTCCCCTACCAAACTAACATGTTTTTCTGCAGATTTTGTCATGTCTTGGTCGGTGTTCTTCAAATCTTAAAAGTAGGTTCAGCCTTTCTACTTCTATCATAGCCACCTACTAGATTAAGAGTTTTTCCTCCTTTAGTTGGTGACCAAACTTTGTAAATTAATTGGTGTATAGCTATTGTGAGCTTTGCAAGTGTGTCAACCACACAAAAGAAGGAAGCTGAGAAGCTTGGCGCATCCTGCTTCACATGGACAGAGTTTCTCCAGTTGGTAGGATGCCAAACCTGCTTTTGAGTTTCCTATTGATGTTTTAAACAAGGAACATGAACCATTCGGATTGAGTATAATTTTGCAACAATTTAATCATCTATTTCCCACTGTTCTCCTTTCTCCAGGGAAGTATGGATTGTGATCTACCATCAAAAAAGAAGACTGACATCTGCACAATAATGTACACAAGTGGAACAACTGGAGAACCGAAAGGTGTCATTATTAAGAATGAAGCTTTCATGGCAGAAGTGTTGTCTATTGACCAAATAATTGCTCTAACTGACAGAGTGGTATGATTACTAATTTAATTGAAGCTTCATTAGTTTCACGTTGTACATGTTTTTTTTTTTGGTTGGGGGGGGGCGGGGGCTCTAACACCCCCATCTTGTAGTCTAGTAGTCTATAGGCACAGCTCAATCCTTATTGTCCCTCGTTCTTCCAAATTGTTTATGCTTCAAGTCCAAAAGAGACTCTTGCGTAAGAGAGCATATTAGATATAAAATCATTTATGTACTTCTATCTAAGAATTTAAGCTTTTAGAAAAGATGGTTTATAACATTACTGCCATGTTGATAACTGCCAAACTGATTCCCAAATGGCAATATTACAGTTAAAACCAGGGACATGATTCTTAAATTCCAATTATGTTTTGATTATTGGGTAGTGGAAATCATGATATATGATTTTGTGAGCAAAACTAGTTTCATTGGCTGTATACCTCACAAGGATGCATTTTAGATGTGTTATTCATATTCCAGATTGATACAAAGAAAAAGGCAAGGTTGAGTTCCTCATCTTTATGCAATGCTAACAAGAAATCTGTGATATTGGAATATTTGCAGGCAACAGAAGACGATGTGTACTTCTCCTTTCTTCCTCTTGCTCATGTATATGACCAGATAATGGAGACCTATTGCATCCACAAGAGCTCTTCAATAGGATTTTGGCAAGCCGTAAGATTCGGATTCAGTTCACGGAAATGATTTCTTTTTCGGTCTTTAAAGTATTCTATTTTAATGCTTCATGTGGATTTTTTCACATTAAATCATGCAGGACGTCAGGTTCTTATTGGAAGATGTCCAGGAACTAAAACCAACCATGTTTTGTGGTGTTCCTAGAGTTTTTGACCGTATTTGTGCCGGTAAGAAGACAAGAATGCTGCATATGCTAATCTCTTATTTGGACATATGTTTTTGTGTGTCAATCAATTACCGGTGTTTCATGTACAAATAAGTGAGAAATTCATCTACATAATTAGGGAAACGAGCTAAGTGCAATAATAGCTAATAATATTGTTACTTGATTCCCTAGTTATCTAGGTGAATTCCCCCACTTATTTATGCAAAAATCACTGGTGAATGACTGACACACAAATGTATGTCCAAATTACATTTTTTCCCTATGTGAATAATGTTCTAAACCTTGATTTTAAGATCCTTTTTCTTGTGTACCTACATTATCTTACAAGCATTGCTTATTTTGCACCTGAAGGTATCAATAGCAAGGTTTCCTCTGGAGGAGTACTGCAGAATGCATTGTTTCAGTATGCATATAACTAGTAGTCTAGTAGTCTAGTAGTCTATAGGCACAGCTCAATCCTTATGGTCACTCATTCTTTCAAATTGTTTATGCTTCAAGTCCAAAAGAGACTCTTGTGTGAGAGGGCATATTAGATATAAATCATTCACGTACCTCTAATTAATAATTTAAGCTTTTAGGAAAGATGGTTTATAACATTACCTACATTATCTTATAAGCATTGCTTATTTTGCACCTGAAGGTATCAATAGCAAGGTTTCCTCTGGAGGAGTACTGCAGAATGCATTGTTTCAGTATGCATATAACTAGTATGTTTTACCACTAGACCCTTGAACGTTGTAGTTATATATCCACGTGTAAACTAATCTCGAGTTTACTAACAGCAAGTTAAGATATTTGGAGAAGGGTCTTCCACAACACAAAGCAGCACCTTTCTTTGACAAGCTTGTGTTTGATAAGGTACACTTATCCATATTAATTCTTTACAGAAGGTTTTTTTTCGTGTTCAAATCTAACACACTGATTTTTAATTGATAGACAAAACAAGCATTAGGTGGACGAGTTCGTATCCTGCTATCAGGGGCTGCTCCTTTGCCTAGGCATGTGGAGGAGTTTATGAAGGTCACTAGTGGATCTACATTATCACAAGGATATGGTATGAAACTTGATGTTTTAATCTCTTGCTAAACCAATGTGGGGGCATTTATTTACAACACAGAAATGTTTTTTTGAATACCCTACACTTTGGGCACAACCCAATCTACCACATTTGTATTGTGTATGAGTCTCACTTGAAGTAAAAAGTTTTTGTTTTCCCCCCTTAAATTTGGGTGAGTACCTCACGTTGAGTGGTCCAAATAACACCACTCGTCATCTCGCATCTGAAATGGTTCCCACCTATAAACCTGTTGTTTTATCATGATTTTGAAATCCTTATTCATTTATTGGGTATCTTGAGTAGTTCACTCAATTTTAGTGATCAAATGTTAATTGTGCTGTGTGTATGTTATATTAATTTATTATCATTTTGATGTAACAGGTCTTACTGAGAGTTGTGCTGGGTGTTTCACAGCAATAGGTGATGTGTATTCAATGACAGGAACAGTTGGTATCCCAATGACAACCATTGAGGCAAGGCTTGAATCCGTGCCAGAGATGGGATATGATGCACTTTCTAGTGTTCCTCGGGGAGAAATCTGCCTCAGAGGGATTAGTTTGTTCTCTGGCTATCACAAGCGACAAGATCTCACTCAAGAGGTTATTGTTGATGGTTGGTTTCACACAGGTAGCCGATGTTCTTATCAGCTAAAAAAACAAAAAATGATATTTGTACATTTTCAGTTGACCACCAATGTAAAGGATTTACAAGCAAATGAGTGAGAATTTCACGTATATGAATGGAGAATCAGGTGCAGATAACAAGTGAAAATTCTGTCACCCAATTTTCCAATCATTTACTTGAATTCACCACTCATTCGCATGTCAACCTGGCGGATAACAACATTATCATTTACTACTATAGTCACACAATTCCCCAGTCATGAGCGAGAAATCCTCACTTATTTGCGCTTAAATCCCGTGTCGATAGACATTAGGCACTCATCTATGTCCAAATATCAAAACTCCGGTCAAAATTTTCAGGTTGTTACATTGCCCCTAAATGCATGTTAAGGATTGATTTCGAAATCATTGCAGGTGACATTGGAGAATGGCAACCAAATGGAGCCATGAAAATCATTGATAGGAAAAAGAACATATTTAAATTGTCTCAGGGAGAATACATTGCTGTGGAGAATATTGAGAACAAGTATTCCCAATGCCCTCTTATAACATCGGTATGTTTCTGCATCAATCACAGAACAGCATGTAAAACTGTTGGGTGATAGGAAGTTTTTTTTTTTTAACTAAGTTCATAATTGGTCTTTCTTTTTTTATGCAGATCTGGGTGTATGGAAACAGTTTTGAGTCATTCTTAGTGGCTGTGGTGGTACCTGAGAAAAAGGCTCTTGAGGATTGGGCACTAGAGCATAATGTGACTGGAGATTTTAAATCTTTATGTGATAATCTGAAGGCAAGAAAATACATTTTGGATGAGCTCAACAGCTGTGGTCTGAAACACCAAGTATGAATAAAAAATGTTGCCACCCTATTCCGCTAATTTATGATAATATGATATATTTTTTTGCTAGCTACATCTGACTTGAAATAATCTGTCTCAGCTTAAAGGATTTGAGCTGCTAAAAGCTGTTCATCTGGACCCAGTTCCCTTCGACATGGAAAGAGATTTAATAACTCCAACATTCAAGCTGAAGAGACCACAATTGCTCAAATACTATAAGGTTTGTCTTGGAACTGTGATAAATATTTCACAATTATTAACTTCCTGTTACATTTCAAACCTGTAAAGTTTGTACTATATGTTATATTTTTTCTTCTGTTTCCTAAACTTCTTGAATTACTGGTATGATTCAGAATTAGTATCAGTTGCACATCTGTTTTGGCTTTTGCATCGATCAGGATGCAATGCCTATATATGAATTATGATCACATGTTGGAGTTCTTCATTTTAATAAATTAATCTTACTCTAACCCAACACCTTGTGCAGGACCATATTGATCAACTATACAAGCAAGCAAAGGGAACAAAGGTGTAAACCATGTAGAAAGGCTGGCATGTATATGCAATAATACTAATTTCTGGCAATTGTATCAAAACCCATTTGGTTTCTTGTACATTTTGGTTTGCTGTTGTATGTACAAAGGTGAAAAGCTACAAACACATTTGTATGCTTAATTTTACACTAGGCACAATAAAATTATTATTTTAATCAAACTCATAATGTCTCCTTAACCCTAAAGTCTTAAAAAGACTTAGGCTTGTGTTAATTGAACCACAAGCTCATTCGGCAAAGAGAGATAGAGAGATAGAACAACTATTAGTCTTAAAAGTCTTGTTAGATATAAAACTATTCATGTATCTTTACCCATCAACTTAACGTTTTGGAAGAAATGGTTTCATGATATAATATCAGAGCTACAACGACTACGAGGTCAGGGATTCGATCTTTATTATCTCCCATTATGATGAAATGTTCACACTTCAAGTCTAAAAGAGATATTCGCATGAGACGGCGTGTTAGATATAAAATTATTTATGTATCTCTACCCATTAGCTCAAGCTTTTGAGAGAGATGGTTTTCATGATAGTCTAAACATAACACCCCTATCCCTCAAGCTCAGCGAATTGCAGTTTCAAGAAGCAAAATAATTTATAATCGAGAGAGATTAACCATATTTCATAACACAGCACAATACACAAAATGTGAATACACAGAACGTCAGGAAGATACAGCATTGCCCTTCATTTTTATCATCTATGTTCAATGAAGCCAAACTCCTTTCAAGAATTCAAATTTCACATTTATACACATCCAAACCATAGGGACATGCAAAACAGCAAAAGCCATAAAACATTGGCAGGGAATTCTAGTCTCTGGATACCAACTTCCATCAAGTGAATGACACAAGAAAGAAGACAGCTTGTTTCACATCAAACACATCAACAAAGTCCAAGTTGCTGCTATGTTTGTGCCTATATAATGTAGAGCACCAGTGTCCAGATGGGATAGACTAACAGAAGGATTATGCCAATTGTATTTGATATGCCATGAGCTTTGGTGAATGAATTTCTAAAACCACCAGAAGCCCGAATGTGTTCTTGCAGCAAATAACATGCAATGGCAAGGCATATTACCACCCCAACTGCATTGCCCCTGACGGTGCTTGCAAATAGACCGGGAGCTACAACGATAAGAAGAATCAAAGCAGCAGGCAATTCCAGCCATTCTGCAATATCAATCATGACTTGTTACTAATTACAGTGAGGGGGAATGTTCCGAGTATTTAGTTCATTTTTTCTTAGGTTCTTGGGTATCCCAATACTGAGCTTCAGAAGGACCAACAAAATCTATCGGAAAAATCTCTAGTAAGGACTTAGATTTAAATAGCTTGTCTGCAGACATGGTTTACAATAGAACATAATGCCATTCTTTGATCCATATAATTAACCCCACCCAATGGAAAAAGACTCTGTTGTTGTTGTGCTAGAGAGGTCATACTATACCTTACGGAAATGGGAGAAGTGTACATGGAGAATCTCTGAATCTCTAACTCCCACCACATAACTTGTACATGGCAAAGACCAGGACAGATACCAGTGCAGAGCTAAGCTCAGCTGGTTCATATAGTAGTCGGTTTTAAATATATAAAACTTTGATGATGTAGGACATTGAGAAGTATGGTTGCTCTAGATCAGCAAAGATCAAAGAGGTATAGCAGCAATATACTTGAATATTTAATCAATAGATACCAGCAATAAGGTCTACAGACACTACTTATAAAGTACACCTTATAAAAGTGAGCTAGATTACTATTAGCATAATTAATTGTACCATACCAGGGAAGTGCCTTGGAAGAAAAAGCCGCAACACCACTGCAATTAAAGCAATCCATTTCCCAACCTCACCCCTGTATAACCACGAAAATAAGTAGCATCAGATGGAAAAGGAAAATTGGTAATGGAGAAAACTGAAGGGACAAAGTTGATAACAATAATGCATGACAAGCTAATCACCTGAAGACGTTGAAAAGCCATGAAGGCAAGCTGAAGAAAATGTATGGAATGAGTAGTGATGTAAGAATGTTCGTCTTCCAGTTTGTACGATCCAGAATCAACAAATAACTGAAGTGCAAAGATAAAAATTATAACTGAAGACGTTGAAAAGCCATGAAGGCAAGCTGAAGAAAATGTATGGAATGAGTAGTGATGTAAGAATGTTGGTCTTCCAGTTTATGACAACATCATCATTGAGGCTTAACAAAAACATTATACAAGACCGAAAGGGTAACACTAAAGTAAAAAAACAAGAAAGTTAAAGTGTATACTTACATATGAAGTCAGGATTTCCCCTGCTAGTTATAACGAACAATTTTTCTATTCTGTTCATCCATGTATTTGGTATGGGAGTTAAAATGTGAACGAAAATTTTTACGAATTAGATACATGGGGCACATTACGCATGAATTTAATCCATGAAATTTTCACCCATGCACAATGCACACCTTAAGCTAGCATATGAGTTAATCAATCTCTAACAAATGGATCTCGTCTAACCTAATAATTGATCTAGATGATCGACCATGTACACTTCCTTTTCTCTATTTTGGGAACTAAAAGCTACATAACAAGGGTAACTTATCCCGTTCTATATAACTAATACATTTCAATCACATTTGAATCTTAGGCCTTGTGCACTTCACTAAAACAATATATGAACAAAAAGCCTAAATTGAATTGCTTAAAATCAGTGACAAACAGAACAAAAACACAGAAAAAAAAGTTAATTATAGAGAACAAAACCATATAAATAAGTGACATGGAAAGTCACAAGGCACAAGTCATGAAGATAAACAGTTAACACTACTGCAATCACTTGAACAGTTAGAAAAATGAACGCTCCAAATACACACGGAGAAGGTTGAAAAGAATCAAGACCCACTTACGTAGTTATGTTACTCAGATAGAGAAACACACTATATATAAAATTGATAAATTAAAATAGGAATTTAATCTATATACAGCCATGTATTGTCACATTAACACAAGTATTTGACCTAACCACCTACTATTTTAAAAAATCTTCCGAAATAAAAAACATACGGTTGGATGATAGTGTTACAGTGCTCAATGCATCAAAATTGATCTCTTAAGATAAATAGCGATGAGTCATTATAACAGACAAATTGTGCCTTTCCCCCATGATAAGATAAGATAATGTAATCATGCTAGAGTAAAATTACATACATAGCAGCAATAGAAGCGATCAATTCGAGAATGGAGATTCCAGCGCCTGAGACACCAAGTTTAACGGCGTGTTTGGCGAGTTTGTTCGCAGCTGAACCAAGTTCCCTGAGATCAGAGCTAATCAATTGGGCTGCTTCATCCGGAAAATCCTTCCTCATTGCCAAGTAGTTGTTGGTCTTCCACATCTCCTAGGGAACTCAGGAGAAGAAAGAAAGAAAGAAGACACAGAAGTTGAAAATGCAAAACTAACTGCAAAGAGGGACTCGGAGACCAGCCAAAGTGCAACAAACAAAACAAAGTTGAGGAAAAGAGAGATGTAGATTTGTACAGTGACATGTTACGTGGCCACCTCGCCGAGAAGGAAACGACACGTGGAAATCAATGACTCGGCTATTAGATAGATGCGTTGCCGTTCGGATAAAAACGTGCTTGAACCACGAAATCCCATTGTGGTTTGTACTTGGTACGTATATGTAGGACATAATCATAATTATTGATGAAAATATTAAAAGCATAAGATTTTGTATAAGATAAATATAAATATAAAACTTAATTTTGATTTTGAGATGGTTTAAAATATTTTCACATAACTATTTAACCACATTATAACTTCAACCAAATAAGTTAATTTAACACTCACAATATATGTGCCAAAAGATAAAATAAAAAATAAAAAAAACCTTTCAAAGTTTCGCCACGTTACTTTTAAAATCGTATACCACTGAGCCAAGAGCTCTACTACCTTAGACATATAATTCTTATTTTGGTAAGGCGAGTCTTTTGGCATCATCACTTGAGCCTATTTTCAAGCTCCAGTTATTCATAGGAATTATATGCCTAAGATCATTGAGACAAATAATAATGGATCATTAGTTAAATATATTTCTAATGCACAGGATCCTCTTCCAGAGGCAAGTGTATAGCATACTCTATATCGCATATGACTTGTCATTCTCCTTTTTCTTTATATCAAAGTAGCACACTATACATGTCAGATTGAATTTTCAGGAAGCAGAAGAGTGCTTAGAAGAACATACTAAGTTCGCAACTCAAAGGATTTTATTATCGTAAACTTCTGGTGATCCTACAATACCATGGAGCTCCATTTTTATCAACAAGGGAGGTCTAAGATAACACTATTTTACATGACACGTCACTCAAACATATTGATTACGAAATAACAAATAAAAGGACATGACTCAGCAAGACATCACAACTTTTATTTTACATGATTTCACTACACTTTAGTACGATATGATGAGTCATTATTTACTTTATTATTGAGAAAACTCCTCTTATACTATCTTCAATTTCTTTTGAAGATATGCTCATGGCTGGGCGAGAGATTCATGCATTGATCATCTTTGTTTTTTCTCTTTTTCTCATAAAGTCTTATGTCTATGTCTGTCAGCATCTGATCCACATCTATCTCTTCATTATCCTCATGTAGGTCTTGAGAATGTTGCATTATTACTCTTGCATAATTGCTTCAACTGCCAGTTGGATGTCTTCTTGGTGTGTTTTCTGCTGCTGATCTTGCTCTTGTATAGGTGTAGTTGTAATCCATTTAGTTTCTAGTAAGTAGATAACTTGTAAAGGTTTGAGCTTGGTCCAAGTGGATTAGACCACTAGCATTCTGACATCAAGGCTATTGATTTCATGAATATGGATCACCAATTCTTCTTTGTAAAGATACCATTCATCCTTCATAAAAGTATGAAAGACTTGGAAATGTTCCATAATGTCTGGCTTGGTTTTGAATGCAAAGCAATCCTATGGCTGGATTTTTGAGATATGAACAATGGACAATATAGACTAATACAAGTTCATTTGCTTGATCAGCATACATTCTCCAAACATTCCACTTGTTCAATTCTTTACTAAGCTCTATTTTCCATCATTCAATTGGAGCAAACCACTACAAGGCCCCCATAACAAGGAATGTTTGCTCCTTGATATTTTGAGGAATTATCTTATTTTTGCAGTGTAAAACATGATGAGATGTGATTAAAGCATTGAGACTATCACAACCCAACTTGGGCTTGTGACCGACACGTGAGAAATTTCATTCCCACATAAGCCTCGTGACTTCTATCATCTCTACATGCACAAATTATGAAAAATCCATAAAATATTTCTCTTTCTACACACAAATCACCTGCTCTTGAAATCATATTCATAAAATCAAAATATCTTAGTAACTTTCAAAGGCTAATATCATTATATCACCAAATATGCATGAAGTCATTTACATATAAAGTGTATATGAAAAACATAGATTATACAATCCAAATAACATCATAATATACAAGACTATGCAAAATGTAACCATGGCTTATAATTTGAGATCCTGCTTGCATTACACTGGAGCACATCTAGGGCAGAATACTAAACACCTCACCTAATAAGCTTAGCAACTGAAATCTAACGTTGCTGGGAGGAATATGGTGTAGAAGTATCCACAGCAGGTGCTATATTTGTAAAAAAAAAACTGAGAAAGAACATACGAGTGAGTTTTATAACCAAAACTCAGTGAGTGAGTCCTCACTTGGAACCCCTTTTATGAGACATCAAGAGAAGATACGCAACACCAGAGTAATAGTGATAGGAACAAATTATCAAAACATCCCATAATTATAATCAAGTTATCAAATCTTAGCTTTCTATAACCCGGCCTAACAGTACTCTAATAAAGAAACAGTAATCTCTACTATGGTTAACCACAATATCTGTGACGTAACAAAACTCTAAATATAAATTTCTAGTCATATCTGGGTGTTACATATCACCATCCCTAATATGACAATAAATTCTCTATTATATTTGACTCTGGGTTACTTGTTACCAAGGTTAACAGATTAATTGTCGTTAACACACAGCCTGTTTCTTTATAGTTACTGCTAGCTCAACTAGAAATCTCACTTTGTTTTCTGTCATTCATAAGGTCTTCTATCCTAGGGTTCAAATTCTATATCTATATGTGTGTGTGTGTGTGTGTACAACCCAGGCATCCAGTGATGCAGATATTATCCGCTTTGGGACCTTGCGCCCCTCATGGGTTTGCTTTTCCCCCCTCTCAAGGGAAAACACGTCTGCAAGGGGGACGTATCCACACCTGTATAAGGCATGTTTCGTTCCCTTCCCTAATCGATGTGAGATTAGTCCATACCCCTTGCGGGAATCCACCCCCTTGGGGCCCAGCGTCTTCGCTGGCACACCGATCCCAGGATTGGCTCTGATATCATCTGTAATAGCCTAGGCACCCAGCGATGCAAATATTGTTCGTTTTGGGGCCTTAGGCCCCTCACGGGTTTGCTCTTCCCCCCTTGCAAGGGAAAATGCGTCTGCAAGGGAGAGGTATCCACACCCTTATAAGGCATGCTTTGTTTCTCTCCCCAACCAATGTAAGACTACTCCATACCCCTTGCAGATGCATTTTCTCTCGTGAAGAGGGAAGAGCAAACCCGTGAAGAGTGCAGGGCCCCAAAGTGGATAATATCTGCATTGCTGGGTGCCTGGGCTGTTACATATGATATCAAAGTCAGTCCCGGGATCGGTGTGCCAGTGACGACACTGGGCCCCAGAGGGGGTGGATTCCCTCAAGAGGTATGGAGTAGTCTCACATCGGTTGGGGAGGGGAACGAAGCATGCCTTATAAGGGTGTGGATACCTCCCCCTTGCAGACACATTTTCCCTCACGAAGGGGGAAGAGCAAACCCGTAAAGGGCGCAAGACCTCAAAGTGGACAATATCTGCATCGCTAGGTGCCTAGGCTGTTACAATATATATATATGTAGTACTAGAATCATATAATCACAAAATTAGCTCTAAACAATTAAATTCACAGTAGAACTGTACAAAACTCAGCCTCAATAATGGATGTCCCATGGTTTTCAAGAAGACACATTTTCTTGTTAAAACCAATAGTTTATATCACAGTATTTCACAGAAATCCCAGCAATTCACAAAACAAACTCTAAAATCATATATAATCTTATGCCTTATGTGAAAATAGATGTAATAATTAACATATAAGTTACAGATGTGAACCCACTCACGTCAAGTGGCAATAGATATAGGAATAGCACCAGCAGAGTTCTAGAAGGCAGGAACAACAACCATATCTACCATTGAAACAATATAATTCTAGATTAACCCCTAAATAACTCAAATCTACACTAATTATATGTGAACACTCAATTTTGTCTAGCCATTTAAAGACACTTCCAAAATTTGCATATTTTTCAACTTCTTTAAGAGTCTTTTAAAGATTAAAAAAAAGAGTTGTTTTGTAGTCTCTTCATTTATTTCTTTTAAGAAAAATTAAAAGGTGTCTTTTGTTTATTTTAAATCAAAAATTCAAAAAAATTTTAAGCTGGTCCCTTTATATTTGTCGGTCCATGATTCTCTTATGAGTCTTGGTTTGGTAAGTTTGCTTAGAGTCAGAGTCCAACCCATTTTTTTTAACCCATTTCATATTGCCAAAAAATGAAAAATAAAAAATTCATAAATAAATAAAATAAAATGTATAGGTATGACTATGTCCTACACCAATCCATGACATAAAGCAAAACAAAAGGAAAGGAAAGTGAAATAACAAAAGTGGCAACAATATGATGATGTTCTCCTCGCTCTTTGCAAAAGAGAATGATTTTTGTTTACAGCTAAAGGGGGATTAGTTGCTGCCAACCTATAAAATGGAATGAGCAATTATTTGGTCAACCAAGAAATTACTATAGAGATCAATTAATCGTAGGCAGAGAAAGAGGGGGGATCCAGAAAATAAAGCTCACAGCTTTGATCCCAGGACTTCACCTTTTCAACCATCATCGTCACAAACCATCATCCTCCTCCTCGGCCTCCACTTTCATCATCACATTTGCTTCCCTGAAAAGGCTTCACAGTTACCATCAAACACCCTCACCATAGCTTCCTTCCTCCACCCAGCTCACCTCACCGAACCTCCGTAACCCCCTTCATCATCCTCCTCCATCATCATCGCATAGGACTCCCATCAAACCACCGGTAGCATTATCATCACCATTATCATAAAACCACTATCACTACCCTCCATCTTTCCAATAACCAGCAAGACTACAATTACACACACAAACCAATTCCCCATTATAACCCAAACAATAAATCACAACATAGAGTCCATTCCAAATCATTCAGCAAACCAAACACAGTTCCTGCCCTTTTAAAATAAAAAACAACAAAAAACAGAAATAAAGCAAAATGTGAGGAAGCTGAAACAGAAGGGAGCGTTGTCCCTTGTGTGATATCCCAAAATAAAGAAATTATAATTATTTTGAATTATTATTATTATTATTATTATTATTATTATTATTATTATTATTATTATTATTTATTATTATTATCAAGTGCACCTAACACTAATATTATTTAACATTATAATTACTAAGTGTGGTTAGCATTAATATTAGTTATTACTATTATTAAGTCTAGATATATGCCACTAATATTAATAATACTAAGTGTAGCTAACATTAGCATTATTATTATTAAGTGTACCTAGCATTATTATTATTTAACATTATAATTACTAAGTGTAACTAGCATTATAATTATTATTATTAAGTGTACCTAGCATTATTATTATTTAACATTATTATTCCTAAGTGTAGCTAGCATTAGCATTATTATTATTAAGTGTACCTAGCATTATAATTATTATTACTAAGTGTAGTTAGCATTATTATTATTTAACATTATAATTACTAAGTGTAATAAGCATTATTAATATTTATTATTATTATTAAGTGTAGACAAATAGCACTAATATTATTCATGATTATTATATTTATATATAAATATATGAGTGTAGGAGTGTGTATGTGTAAGAAATGTTTAGTTTCATTTTGCTAAGTTTTACTTCCACCTCCTCTAAGTCACACCTCCTCTAAGTCACACCTCCTCTAAACCAAACCTCTTCTTGGCCGAACTCATCTCTTGTCAAGCTCATAATCTTCATAGCCGAGCTTCAGTGAGCCTAGCTAATCCTCTCTTGGAACGTTGTGATGCTCCTTTCTTTTAATCTGTGAGATTGGTTATTTGTACCATTCCAATACTTCAGAGTAAAGTTATTAGTAGAAGCACACTCACGACTACCAACGGTGAGTGGGATTAAGCTCATAATCATACTTTTGGTCATTATTAATATTTTTCCATATTATATAAATTATTTATGAAATTTTAGAATGATTTATGTCAAGAGAATATATTGTTATGATTATGCCTGTTTAGAAATATTATTACTTTTACAGTTATCATGAAAATTAATCATTTTAGAAAAACTCATGGGACCATAATTGATACCTTGTATGTTATAGAATATCTTTTTCATAGTTTATGAATATTTTAGAATATTAGATATGATTTATTGAAAGTATTGAATAAAGTATAATTCATAACAATTGTCAGATACATATTCTATTGATTACTGAAATCACTATGTCTTCAAGCTGGTGATCCCTTGGGCATGATTTTAGAATCTCGCTTATGCTACAAATAAATTGTTAGAATTATAAGAATTCAGAGCTTTTATATTTATTTGGTTTATGAACAAATTATTTTATATTAATTAGTGAGAAACAGATCAGCGAGTTAATGGCTACAGGATTGATCGTTAACCTTGGTACCAAGTGGTCTGCTAGAGGACTAGCTCACCCACAATAAGGAACCTAGTGAGGTGTCCATTTATGGGACCTAGTTAGGTGCCCATCAGATTAGTCATTGGCTTATTTAGCTATTCAGGCTCGGATAATTATGTACAGAATAATTCATGTTTCTCTACTAGTTATTGCCATAGATTGATTAATTTATATGTAATTATATATGTAATATATTTACATCGATTGCATGTATATGTTATTTATTTTGTTATTGTCCCGTGTGGGTTGTGAGTGGAGGCTCGCCATCTGAAGTTTTGATGAACTCCACCTCTCTTTTCCTTTCCCTATGAGATACATTCTACAGCTTTCGGTTGTACCACAGGATCCTCGTAGTTGTGCTTACCATTTGGTGAGCTTCGCTTTGGAGTGGAGCTTATTGTCAATTATGTCGGTCTAGTAGTGCTCCAATAAATTGTGTGGCGGGATCCCCTGACATGCATGATATATTTTGCATTTCATAATTGTTTTGTTATGTTTGGCTTTGGCCTAGAATATGGATTTTATGCAAATTTATGTTCAGAATTTATGTTTTGAGAACATTTTCATATTATTGAAGTTTTAGTTGAACTTGAGATATTTTGAATAAATTTAGATTATTTATGCATATTAGTCGATCCATGCTACTGCAGGCTTAGTGGGGACCCAAATCCTCATGTGCCGGTCACACTCCGTAGGTGGGTCGTGACACCTTGCCTCCGCCTCACCCTCCAGTGGCGAAGCTCGTGACAGCCGCTCCGTACCCCAGCAGTCCCGGAAGCCCAGCCTTCCTTTCCGCCGCTACGGCCAACACCCCCCTCCCAACAAAAAAAAAACCCATATTTAGATTTGAACCTATCAGCCTCAAAATAGCCAACATCCTGCACTTCTACACCATCCATCTCCTGGGCCGCGCCACCATGCGCTCTTCCCCTCCAATAGCACTGCACCACCATGCGGCATCAGCATTTCTTGAGATTGCATCTACAGTGCCGCTGGAAACATAGCGGCAACGCGAGCCTCTCCATGCCAAAACCACCAGCTCTGCCGCGCCTAGTCCTGCCTCTCCGGCCTGGCCACTCCCTCCTCCTTCCTTGCCCAGCTACCGCGGTGTTCCTCCTTTCCTCCCTCATATGCATGCAAACCCATTTCCCTTACTATCTCACTCTATGATTCTCATTCTCTCTCTCCATGTGTAGAAGTGAATATGCGAGTAAGACTGTGTTAGTTTGTGTGTGAAAGAGAGAGAGTTCTTTTTGTATGTATGTGTGCTATGTGTGTCTGTGCATGTGTGTGTGTGTGTGTGTGTGTTTGAACTGTTGAACCACAAAGAAAAATGAAATCCCAACTATTGCACGTTCCAAACTTTTCCTTCCTTGTTGTTTTAGTTAGTATTCTATTGTATTCTATTTTTTTTATGTATGAGGTTTGCCTTGTGTAGTGTAGGTGCACTTGAGTAGGAGATGCTATACCATTAGTCACCAAATATCCTAACTCCTCTTCACTTTATTTGCTGTCTTTGTTTATAGTTTATCATTTTATGTGTTACTTTACGTGGGTGTGCCTCTAATATGGTACAAGTGTTTGGATTTATAGGGTCATGCCATTGAACACAATTAGTAACTATATTACATCACTTAGGCTGTTTGTTTGAAACCGAAAATGAAGTTCTCAAATATCCCAAATGTTGTTTTTAATTTTTTTTTTTATTGATTTACTGTCTTTATGTGTATCTTGTTATTTTATGTGTTTATTCTCATAAAACCCATACTCTATGTTGTGATCCACTAAAAGAAACGAAATCCAAAGCCTCCAGATGCTTCTCGTTACTTTTCTTACTAATGCTTTATTTGTTTCCTTTATTTTATTTGTTGATTTTATCTTCAAATTGGTGTGGTGTGTGTTAGATTTTGTTGGGTCATCTATCTAATTACTAGGCCATGATGCTTTTTGGGCTATTTCAATATAATAAAAATTGAACATGAAATAGTATTTGGGGCTGCATTCACGATTCATTTTCTTAGCTTTTTTTGTTTCCATTCTTAACTTTTTGGGATTTAGTGGGTTGGTGTTATTTTGGTTTTGGGTCAAATAAATAAAAAATATTAGTTAGAGTCATTCTTTTTTTAAAATTTTAAAAACTATTCTAATCTTTTAAATATAATTAACATTTTATCATTATTTTTTTTAATTTTGTAAATGAACAATAATTCTTCCTTCAAAGAACAAGAGTTAGTTTAGCCGTGACGGCTTATTAACTCAATTAAACATCTGAGTTGTGACAGCTTGATGTTTTAAATTTTCAACCTAAAATTAAATTTTCATAATTTGTATTACTTGTAAATATTTTTTTTCTTAATACATTTTTTATTCTTTAAAATTTAAGTTAGTCATTTGCCTGTTAAATATTTTATTTTGAATAAGATGTTAATTTAGCCGAAACGACTTATTAACCCAGTACTTTGAACATTTGAGTTGTGACAGCTTGATGTTTCAAATATTTAATTCAAAATTAAATTTTATGCTATTATTTTATTTGGTTTGCATGTAAATATTTGTTCACTATTATTATCATTTTTGTAAAAAATTACCATATTATTATTACTATTATCATTATTATTTTCTTTTGCTTTATTATATTAATTTGAGTTAATTATTAAAATGTAAATATTTTGATTCAAATAAAGATGTTAATTTAGCCGAGACGGCTTGTTAACTTTACATATGAGTTGTGACAGCTTGGTGTCCTTTTTTTCTTTCTTCTCTTAAAATAAATAAATAAATATCTTGAAAGGTTATTAATAATTTGCACAATTTAATTAAGGTAACCGTAGCAATACGGATGTATAAGGGGTGTTGCGAAAATAAACATTTTGCCCTTCCCTGTGCATAATCGACTCTCGAATTCAAATCTGGTTTCAAAGATCATCTCTTTTAAATAAAAATGGTTTTTCCTCTTTTTTACCCATTTAAATAAAACTTGGTGGCGACTCCAATTTTAAACAAATTTCTTTTTTACCGTTCCTATCGCGATCTCGGTTGCGATATTATACTAGAGGACCTTCCTTTCTTGAACCTTTGAGGAACCATTAAAAATTCCTCTAAAACAAGAAGGAAATGGAGAAAGGAAAGCAAAACCATGATAATCACATATCTGAAAGCTTGAAAAATGAGAAATTCAAATTAGATGTGAGGAAAATTGAAGAAAAATGAAATTTTGGGGTGAAAGGAAGTGGAAGACGAAGTTTCTCGAGTTTGGGGGGTATGTTTGGGCACTCATCAGAGCGCATAATTTTGTTGATTGGCACCGCCTTACTTTTCCAGGACCGCTGAAGTGTTCATTAAGCGGTGCAACGCTCTCCAAAATGGTTTTCTTGCTTACTCTCTATTAACTTTAAAATATAAATGAAAATAAGAAAATACCCCCCATTTGAATTAAAATAAAATATCAGAAATATTAAAATTCCAACAAATCAAAATCAAAATTTTAGGTTTTACTTCAAATCCGGGAATTCTTATGATTTTATAAACTTATAGGCTAAAAACGGAAAGTTTAAGTTCCATAAAATTTATTAAATATCATTCTTTAACTTATTTTTCTTTAGGGAACAATTACCGAGACTTTTGGTCCCAAGAATATGACTATATCATATAGCCCTCCAAGGATGCGTAGGGTCCAGACTTAGTGAAATTCAGTACCCGGAATGACAGGTAAAGGTATCTTGCAACCCTTCCTGGTTTGAAAAAATTTTCTAACCTTTTTTTATTTAAACGAGGGTATTACAGAGGCACACTATACATACCACATATATGATTCAAGAAAGGGTTTTTCCATAAAACTCCCAAAGACATCTAAATAAGGAGAACCAGGGTTAAATTAGGTTGGCTTAGGAATGATTTGATTCTTTTGTAATGAAATGACTAGGTAATGAAACATATGAGTGGTTGCAAATTCATTGAGGTAGTTTGGAGTAAAGGTGGTCCCAAGTGGCATTTTAGGAGGATGCTCATATAATGGATTTAGTGGAATGGTAGATGAACTGGATTAATCAGTGTTCAAGAAAACTAAAGTATATAAGTGAGTAGAGATGAAGATGGTGACAAGTTTGGATTGGCTAGGTCTTGACAAGTAATCAGAGATAAGGTTTTGATTTCATTTTATGTGTTTTGCAGTGAAGTCATACCTAGAAAACTATTCTTTTAACATGAGAATTTGTAGGTTTGGAGGAATTTTTTTTTAATTGAAGGATTTCTGGGATTGAGAAATTATCAAGTTAAACTTCAAAATGATATCCTCTGGGATGAAAATAAAATTTTTGAATTCCATATATTTTATTGCCAAAGTTTCTTTGTATGTGGTATGGTAATGGAGCTCTACTGGCTTGAATTGTCCATTGGCATGTCTATAGTAAAACTTTTGTCTTGCAACTTTGTCATGACCCAATTTGGATCGTGATTGGCACATGAGGAATCTCGTCTCCACATAAGCCTTATGATTACTAAGTCGTACTACATGTATACTTTTATAAAAGAAATCCATTTCAAATCATAAAATCAATTTGCATATTCAATTCATAATAAGCATAAATAGCCCTTTCTTCATAATTTAAATACGAAATTGTAGCTATATACAAATATGTTGAGTTGGTCATTTACAAAGAACCATGAATACTATATTCTTTTAATTACAAAATAAATCATGGTAACTCAAAATATAAAACATGTATGGTCTGGGACCCTACTCATAAACCACTAGAGCACTCTACCAAAAAGACATAACACTTCATGGTAACATAAAGCTCACCCAAACTAGAAATATGCTACTATTAAGGAGGAGAATGTAGAGGATCTAATGCTACTGTTATATCTGTGAGGAAAAGGAAAGAAAAGAAGGGTGAGTTTTATCATAAAACTTAGTGAGTGGATCCTTACCCATAACTATACATTTACAAGAAGAAGATACATAATAGAAATTCAATGTCTATAAATCATTTCATTTATACTACATAATAGCTGCAAATCATAATTTTCTAGAAACATAGTAAACATGTTATTTCTCAAAGGATTACAAAAGAGAATATACTAATCCATGTGTTGTCAGGTGGTGCTCAGTCCCTAGCGAACAAGAGCACCTAGTTGAGATCTTAATGATCCCTAACAAATCGTATCCTTGGAGGACTAATCTAACTAAGGATAACTTGCCCCTAGTGGGCACTTGGTATACCATGGTTAACGATTTAACTGTCGCTAACTCACAACTTTATTCCTTTTAGTAATTCCCTAATCTAAAATCATATTGAAATAATAAAAGGGGGGTTATATGTTTCTAAGTTCAACATTTTCCATTTCTTGTAAATAACCATAAGGCCTTGCATTTCATTTCATCGTCTCTTACTAGTTTGCATTGTCATGATCAGGTCTAAAATCATAAATTAAATCGTATAGAGAAGTCATATCGCAACCATGGTCCTATTCATTTGAGTAAAATAACAAGTTTCATGAGCAATTTCAAAAAGAGCAATTTCCATTTCATACACATTTTTGCATAAAATCTATATCATGTAAAAACTCAATTTCTAGTTTCTAAATGCTTCATTTTGCTAGAAAATGATGGTATAATGACCAATAGATGGCTATAAGATCAAACCCACTCACTTGGAATAGTGGAATGTGAAGAAACAACTCCAATAAAGCTTTGGAAGGAGGGATGACACTAATGGCTACCATAGCAACTATCAAACTCATAAATAATCTATGGATACTCCTAGATTACTCTAAATCAACTCCAATAACATTGCAAAAGTACCCCCACTTAACAACAATGAGAGAAAAGATAACACCCAACACAAGAACATGAAACAATGGAGGGAAATGAAGCATAAAAAAATAATAAACTCATTTTGAAGCTTAGGGGAGGTAGATCTAAGTGAGGTTAAGAGTGGAAGGGTTGGAAGAGAGATTGGGAAATAGGGGTTTTGGTTTTGGAGTATGAAACAAGTGGGGGAAGGGTTTTATAAAGTTGGGGGGTTCTGTAAGTGGAACGATGTCATTCTACATTGTGCTGTCATTGAGGGCACCACTATAGCGCTCTAGAGGCCCCAAGCACCTCCCAGCTAGAAACAAGTGATCGCTATAGCAATTAACAGAACCCCAAATCTGCCAATCTTTTCCCTATGACCACTATGACGGTGACAGTAACTTCAGTATCTATAGTTTTAGGTCATCTTGGTGTCTGGGGCCTTTTCGACAATATGGGTGGGTCTTAAGAGAACCTAAGGCCGTACCGGACCTATCTAGGGCCACATGTACTTTAGGTATTACAAACTTCCTCAATTAGAACTACTTCCCACTACTTATCACTAGCATCTATTTGCAATATTCTTTTTTTTTCTCTAGGAATTTTGAGAGATAATGGATTTTGAGCTACCTTTTTTAAGAACTTTATAGCTTTAGTTTGTTTTGATCCTCAAGGAGGAGGATTTTACTTCAAAAGCTTGGAAAGCTATGAGGGATGAAATCCCTAATGTAGTTTAGAATTCCCATGAATTGTTGGATATACTTTATAGTCATATTTTTATCAGGAAACTCCGATAGTTCTTCAACAATATATGGTTGAAGCACATATTTTTCTTCTGAAAAATGCATTCCTAGAAAACTTACTTCTTTTGTACCAATATGAGATTTTCTAGTGAATAGCACTATGCTTTTCTAGTCACAAATTTGGTAAAATCTTTCCAAAAACTTCGTATGACTTGCTTTGTCTGGAGAAAAGAAAAGAATGTCATTGATATAAACAAGAGCACCATCTACAATGGGTTCAAAAATTTTGGCCATGGCCTTTTAGAAGAGAGAATGTGCAACTTTGAGTCCAAAAGGTAGGATTATCCATTGATAATGGGCATTGGGTATACGAAAGCTATTTTGGGCTAGTCTTTTGTGTTTAGACCAAGTTGCCAGAATCCTGACTTAAGGTCAAACTTTGAAAAGAGGTAGGTTATAATACCTTAGGTCAACATGTTACTAGATAATTCTAGTACGATCTTAGGGTCCCCTGGGACATACTTGTATTGCCGAAAATACCCCAGAACTACCAAAGCCATGGAAAGTGCAGAGCAGATTTACTGGTATCAAGTATGCTCACCAGGCAAGGCCTTCACTTAGAGAATTTTTTTCCTAGAACTTTGTGACTTTGCAGGGTGAGGGTGCATGATCTCACTTGGCAAAGCTTGTTTTTCTAGGGGGTTATGAAACCTCATGACTTTCACTAGGTGATGGTGCATGGGCTCGCTAGGTGAAGGCTGAAAGCTCGCCTGGCAAGACCTATACTTGGCAAAACGATGTAGTTTCGTTTTATGACTTCCTAACACTATAAATACTTTCCCCACTATTTTCTTACCCCAAAAAAACAAAAATCCCTAGCCCCCAATCTCTTTTCCACTCTCCTCACTCTCAACCCCACTCACTCCTACCTTGTCCACTAACAATTGGTGATAAAGCAGCTGTCAGATCTAATTACCCACATTATCCACTAGCACAAATACATCACATGTACATATTTAGGATGAAAAGTTTTTCAATTTAAGCAATGGATAGATTTTGGTACTTAGAGCCTTAAAATTTTTTTTGAATGTCATCGACATTGATCAGCCCCACACTTATTTTATTTGCTATTTCTTTTATCATTATGGAAAATTCATTCCACCATATGACTAAATTCAAATCATTATTTCTTTTTATAGAAAATCATAATTGTCGATTGAATGAGCTAGGAACTTACAGATGCTTAAAAAGATTTTAGCAACAAACTCATCATCAAGACAAAAATTAAAAAAAACTTTAAGCAAGTTAAAAAATTCAAAAAACTATCACCACTACAATCAAACATAAATTTCATTAACTAACATTACAATGGGAGAAATCATACACATTTTCTTTTCTTAAGGACATGATTCAAGAGCTATTTAAGAAATTCTCAATCAAAGCAGAAAAATTAAAACCACAATTGAAAAGATAGAAGGAAAGTAAAATGCTTCCCTAATATCTAAGTGGTTGACCATGAGTTAGGTCTGAACATTGAGCCCTTCATCCACAACAAAACTTCAATGCACCATCCCTAATTATTGGCTCCTCGACTATGGCAAGAGTAGTTCCATTGAAATGACTTGGAGAACATGGATTCCAAGAGGATTCCAAGTGTTCCTCACTGATTAATCTTCTTCATTAGGATGCCATTCTAAGGCCCGAAGATTATTGATTGCTCGCAAGAGGAGAGTGATACTAGCAAGTATACTAGGTCGTCAAGTAATAGAGTAAAGATAGGGTTGTTGTACCCGTATGGATAATTCAAGTTCCGATTTTAGTTAATTAGATGACAAGTTGAACAATTGAAAAGATATTAAATATAAAGAAATTTAAAGGCTAAAGTGCTAAAAGAATGTGAAAGGGATATGAGAATTGATGGAGTTAAATGCTAAGCTAATTTACTTCAACTATGTGCAAACAAAATGCAACATGAATATCAATATGCCTTGTCTAAGTTCAATTAAGTGATGGTAGGGTCATCATGTCATTAAAAGTCTTTCTAAAGATCATCAACGCCACTCAAGTAGAGTTAAGCGCCTAATCTCTTAGCATACTTAAGTCCACAAGTAGTTCTCAAACTCTTAAATACCACATATATGAATTATGTTTGCCTATCTCTAGGTATCGTTCAGCTCATGGCATTGCATTCAAAGGTATGACTCTTACTCCTTTTTCTCAAATTTGTAAATACCCGTATAATCCTAAATTGGTGATCAAATAATTCAGGATAAATAAACTCAAATACAATGCTCACTATCAAATAAGAACAATACATAAATTTATTCACATTAGCATAATGTCAAACACATAGCCTCCATAAATCACTCTTGGCAAAGGGTTTAGTTACAAGTCATGGAAAATGAAATAAAAACATCGTAGATGAAAGAAAGATGAGAAGAAGCCGTGAACAAAGAAAAATATACAAGAAGTTGAAGACAAATCCAAGAAGAGTCTCCTCTTCAAGTTTTTGAAGTTCCAATCCCTTTGTGCTCTCTAAGCTCTAGCCTCTTCTTTCCCAATTTGGTATTCTAATACTAATGCCCCTTTCTAGCATGGTTTCCTAGCTTTTGTGTCAATCATAGGTTGCTAGAGTCAGTATAGAGGCTTAGTCCATATATCAAATTTGTGCACTTATGTTGTATCGTGACTATGGCTACGCTGGAACGTAACTTAAGTAAAAACATAACAATTATGATACCCATGCTATAACGTGGCTTTAGTTTCTAGATCCATGCTCCAACATGGATTTCTATGCTCCAGGTTGGATCTCTGACATCCCTTTAACTCCAATTCTTGCTCCTTTGCACTCCTAGTTCAAATGCTTCCCTAATTATTCTTCTTAAAAGCTATAAAACCAATGGAAAACACAACTAAAATGCAAGGTTAAATGTGAGTGTAGTCATGCAAGAATTTAAATCAAATGATGTGACAAAAGCAACTAAGAAAACTAAAACAAACTATCAACAAACTAAATGTCTAAAGAAAACCAATGAAAAAGATAACTCCTAAGGGAGTTGTCAATAACGTAGGCGGTGATCAAGCACTCTCGGCATTGCATGGTAAGTGGGATTATTACTCATGGCTATATTTTGGTCATTACAACTACCTTAGAATTATGAATAATTATTTATATACTATTATGAGAATGAAAAACCTCAAGATAGATGCCAAGTTAATTTAGAGTAAATGATTTTTTGTAATACCCCAATTTTAAATAATAGAATTAGAAAATATTGGGAATTGGAAAAAAAAAATAAGTTAAAGTGTGATTTTTAAATGAATTTTATGAAATTTTAAATCATTCTCAGTGATCTTCTTGACACTCTTAGTGCTGCAGCGATTAAGTGAACAGTAAGGCAGTTTTGGGGCAATTTTTGCGCTCTCTAGTGAGCATTGCATTAGCGCTGCAGCGCTCAACAGAACACATAAAATCCCCTGTTCGGGGTCCAGAACCTTCACAATTGCCAAAACTCGACCCCTCCACCCTAAGACTCTAGAAACCTCATTCCCTAACCTTTCTCCACCCTCCCAATCCCATTTTCTTCCATTTTTCTCAATTCTAACTCCAATCCTTCATTCCTAAGACTTTAAGGTATGTTATTCTCTTGATTCCTCTCTCTATTCTCCATTCCTTCTTTGTTATTAGAGTGATATTTCATGCTTCTCAAGGAGAGAAGTGCTCTAGTATGTGAGAGATGGATTCTTGGATATTTAGAGGTTTAAGAGGTTGATCTAGAGTCCTATGGCTTCTGTATCAGATACTACTATCAGTTCTGCTTCCTAAAGTTCTGTTGGTGCTATTCTTTCACTGTTCACCCCTCCAAGTGAGTGGGTTCACTCTTGTAGTCTCTATGTTATGCATTAGAGTTATTTTCATTAAAAACATGATTTACTACTTGATTCTAGAGATTTCTGTACAAGGATTGAGATTACTATTGGATTATATGTTTTAGAAACTTTGATTTTAGAGCATGAAACATGATTTTGAGAAAACTCATGGGACCATGTTTGTGATACCAGTTTTAGATAGAATTGATGCTATGTGTAATGGTTAGAGACCTTTATAATTGTTTTATTGGATTCTAGAATTGAATTATGTACAGAAAGTAGTTTATGCTAGATAAACAAATTAGAGAAGATGATGGAATTGTGATTGTGATCCTGGTTGTTTGGAATATGATGTTGAGATGCATAGACTATGACAAACTTAGAGATTGAAATATGTTTTAGAGAATTAAACGGAAATGATTTTCAAGCTTGAATCTTTATGAGATTCAGAACAGTTGACGGCTACATATTCTGTGAGCTGTTGGAATTACAAATGTCTACAAAGGGTGATCCCTTGGACATGATTCCAAAGCTACAGTTATGTTAAGGTCAGACTGTTGGAATCAAATAGGTTCACGGCTTATAAAGCAGGAAAGACACATTTCCCCCATCGGAGTTGGTCCAGGGGAAAAGCAAAACCTTAAGGGCACGAGGCCCATAGAGAACAACATCTGGAGAGGTGCTCGGAGTCTGTCCCACCCTGCAAGACATGTTTGGAATCTAAACACTCTAGGGCACGAATTCTCACATGACTCAGGATAATTGGCGACTACATATCCTGTGGATTGAAACCATAATGTCCATTGCTAATGATGGCTTGGACAGGATTTCATTACCACAGCTATGCTAAGGTCAGCTTATCAAAGTTAGAGAGATTCAAGGCTCTAAGAAGGTCTAGAGACTTTACAAATGAGACAGAGAAATCATGAAAAGGCCCACGAGGGGCAATTTATCCAGAGAAACCATGAAAGTCCCACGAGGGGCAATTTATTTAGAGAAACTGTGAAACTATGTCCACAAGGGACGCAACTTACGAAAAACTATGAAACTACGTGAAACTATGAAACTTAGTCCACAAGGGACAATTTATTCATAGAAATATTTAAATGTAGTCCACGAGGGACGTTATTCACGAGAAACTGAGCACTCACAAAACAGAACAGAAATAGAGATTATTGTTTCTTTGATAGTTACTATATGATAAGCTGATATGGTTTTGGATATGAATGTGAAGAGAGGAAAATTGTTTTGAGTTGGAAAATAATGACTAGTATGTATATATGTATATGTATATTTGATTATGTGAGATTTTTAGAGTATTATTAATATTATTATGATTTCATGCATTCTTTCTTGATGTCCCATGAAGGGGGATTATAGGTGGAGATTCACTCACTGAGTTTTGATTACAAAACTCACCCCGCTGCTTTATTTCATTTTACAGATAAGGTAGCTACTACAGACTTTCCTCAGCCATTCTCTCAGCAATAACATTAGAGTATCAGCTGGTAAGCTTCACATAAGTGAAGCCCTTGTGAATAGAGTAGCATGCTCCAGTGTAGATGCAGGCAGGATCCCGGACCATAGTGCATAATGTGTAGTTTGCATATATAATGTTTTGATGGACTGTATTAAGTCTTTATCATAGAGATTATGTATATTATGAACTTTTATGATACTTGATGATATTATGAGAATAGAATTCAGAGTAGAGAATATGAGACTACAGTTTTAAAGAATACTGGCTATATGTTTTAAAGGCAAGGAAATTGTATGTAGAAAAGGTTTTATGGTTAAATTATTTTGTGATATACTGTGCATTTATAGGAATCTAGGTTATGAGGCTTACGTGGGAATAGGATTTCTCACGTGCCGGTCACGTGCCTAAATCGGGTCGTGACATTTTTGTCGTAATATTTTCAATTTGACATAAGTTTAGTCCTAACAAAAATTTTGACATTAATTTGATCTTTTTTTTTCACATATATATTTGTTCCTAACATTTTTAGCTTCAGTATCAATTTAGTGCTAATATTTTTTTATTTCAACATCAATTTAGGCATTTTATTAAAATGAAAATCTAACAAAAATAATAAATTGATATTGAAATTAAAAATATTGGGACTAGATTGATGTGAAAATTTTTATTATAATCAATTCGATGTCAAATTAAAAATGTAACATCCGTTCATATATAAGCTAATAATATGAATTTACACATGAAATACAACGATTAACATTGGGTAAAGAGATTACAAACATAAGGTTATTTTCATTGTGACGACAAAGCAACACTTTTACGTCATTTTAACAAAGGCAGGTAATATGAAAGGATCTTATGTGTATCCCTCTACCTTATCATGCAGTGGTTAGGGGTGAATTTTAATCAATCATATTTATTTTAAATTAATTTAATAGTTATTGTACATAATTTCATAATAAGAAATTCATACAATAAATTTATAATAAGAGCTCATAAATTGTTCAACAGTTTAAATAGTGAAACATAAATGCATAAAATTTATAAATTCATGTATAAATAAATTGGACCAAATAAATTAATGTCTTAATAAAATTTATTAACCCAATAGAGTTGCCAATTTGATTATTAATATAAATATTGATAACTCAAATTAATATAATACTATATAAATAGTATGATAAATTCTAAAATGGGAGAATGTTAAATTAATATATAACAGATAACAACATAAAGGAATATTTAACTAACTTAAATTAAATAATAAATCACATAAATATAAAGAACCATTAAAATAAAGAAAGAAACCGGAGTGGCGGTTGTCCGCACTAGACTGGTGGGGAGAGAAGAGAATATTTATAATTAAGTGATAAAAAGAAACCAGAGCGCGGTGAACCGACGGGACCGGTAAAGAAAAAAGGGAATATTTATAATTAAGAAGAAATCGGAGCGCGGTAAACTGACAGAACCAGTAAAGAGAGGGGAATCTTTATAATTATTTTAATAAATATTCAAGTCCATAATTATAAAAGAATAACTAATTAAAATAACAATGAGCATCTATAATATAAAATGACAGTATATAAAATAAGTAATAATAATAACTGTAGCTATTATTTTATTTTGCATAAAATAAATTCATGTCCTACCTTTAAATTGACTTACAGATAAAAATTATGTGGATTAGTTAAACTTTATTTTTCATATACTAATCTTACTATTTTTTTTTTCTGTCTCTTTTTCCCTCCTTTTCACGTCAACTCTCTCTTTCTCTTATCTTCTCTCACCGTCACTCACTTCACTGCGCTCACTTTTTCTTTTCTTTTCACTTACTTACTCATGTTATGGGTGAATGACGGTGCCTATGTGCGCCGTCCCCCACTGTATATATTATTTTTTAAAAAAAATTATATATATAATTGTTAGTACTTAACATATTATTACTTATTACTTTTAATAACTTTTATTTTTTAACTTAGTACAATATATTTTGAGTCTATTGCTACCAATTTATGGTCTTATTTTGAACAGTTAATATTTATATTTTAAAATTTTTATTTAATATTTAAAATGGATGTTAATGTAAAATTATTAAGGAAGACCAATAAAATATTATTACACATAGACTATTTTATTTTATTTTTATTATTATTATTATTTAAAAATAGATATTACAAAAAATATTAGGACTAAAATGATTATTCACTCATTACTTTTATTATCACGAAAGTCATGATTTTTGAAAATCACATGGGGCTATATTTGTTGTATGCAAGCCAATTTCTAGCTACTCGTGAAAATATAAATTCTGGAACCCTTTTTTTCATGAATGATTGACAGGAAATTTTTTCGGTCAAAACATGATTATTTAGAAATTAAGGGATCGAAATTGAAATTTATTTAACTTATTTTTATGGACAAAATGATCATGTAGATTTCATAAAATATATTTTTATTAGTACGGGCAAGTTTCATGATACACTTAAAGTTGAAGTGCCAAAAAGTTTCATTTTTTTATGGATTAGAGCTTAAAGTTGAAGTGCCGAAATTCATTTTTTAACAAATATTGTCAACAATAATAAACTTCATCTCAAAATTATTTTGAAACGCTACTTCTTTGATTTCCTTTAAACTTCTTGTGATTTTAACTAAATGGATATGGGTTGAAAAGGAGACAAAATTCAGCAGGCACTGAAAAATTTCTAGTGTTGCCATTGATTCTGTGGAAGAAAGAACCGAGGACAAGGTTTTAACCAAAAAAAAGAAAAAACAAATTATAGAAATCTTTCTTAAGGTATTTCATTATTACACATATACCTTTATAAATTTTAAATTGACATTTAACTCCCTTCTCTTTACATATATTTTAAAATTCCATATTCTATCTTTTCACCCTATTTCACTACTCACAGGCTCATCCCACCACTACCACCACCACCTTTAAGAGCCTGATACTGTTGCAGCCAATAAGACCCTCAACAACTTTCTGCAAATACACTCAACTACGTAAATCAAACACAGAAAATCAACCATTGCTATAGCTCAAACCAAAGCACAACCATATGTAAACTAAAACAAACCTCAAAACAATCTACATCAACATTCAGATTTATTTCAACACCAAAGGCTAACAAAAATGGAAACAGAGCCACCAAATAGACCACACACTCGCGCTTGTGTCTTCCACGGTCCGCATCACCACCATGTATCTTTACATACCAGGAATTTCTGTCTCCAAAACTTATATAGTTAAAGATTATTCTGAACAATTAATAGGAGTTGGCTCAAGTGGTGTATGCTTGAATTCCCTTAAGAAAGATCTCGAATTTGAGTTTTCTGTATGAAAAAAATTCTCACTGGAAGAGTTAGCCTCATCATAATATGATTTTTCCCAGCTCGAGCAGGATTACCTCCTGCGAAGGATTCAATAAAAAAACAATAATTGACTAAAATTATTTAATTAAGGACTAGAGTAATTTATAAAATAAAATTTTAACTATTAAAAAATTAATTTTAAAATTTTAAAGACTAATATAAAATATACATACAATTTTATGGGGTTAAAGTATGACATTTTACTCTTTTTTATTTTATTAATGTTAACTATATTATCAAATACGTAAAACGTGCCCGTAAAAATATTAAAAAGTGGTACAAAAATCGGTCACGTTTTAACGGGGCGGCCTCGGGGTAGTTGGCATGAATGATCAGCGCCACCATCGTGATTATTGTGCATATTAATTAACGAGTAGTAATATTTTAACACCTAAAAAATAAATACATATTTAGATACTTACTTTATAATTATTGAATATGGTGAATGTTAATAATAAATAGAAACATTAATCACATTCAATAGTTATAAAATAAATAGTCAAATAAACACTTATTTTTTAGATATTAAAATAATACTGCATTTAATTAACTCGATTGTTATATTTGTCACCTGCACACTGCGTACACGATTCCATTCTCGATAATCCTGTCACCCGTCTGCAGCACGAAAAACGAAAAGATAATTCATCCACTTTCTACTTATATACGTGTTGACATTCTCGACCCAATTCCCTATATAAACACGCTGACAAACTCATCGATCAATCAAAACCAAAACCAACCCGTGAAGTGCGAAGTTGTGTTTCTCTTAATCAACGATGGCATCTTCAGGCACATCCTCCACCACCACCAACACCAAGACGAAGCAGCTTCCACTGAAACCAATCCCCGGAAGCTATGGCCTTCCCTTCTTCGGACCCATCCTGGACCGTCACGACTTCTTCTACCACCAAGGCCGCGACAAGTTCTTCGCCACAAGAATCGAACAATACAACTCCACCGTGTTCAGAACCAACATGCCCCCAGGCCCCTTCATCTCCTCCAACCCAAGGGTCATAGCCCTCTTGGACGCTGCCTCCTTCCCCATCCTCTTCGACAACTCCAAGGTCGAGAAGCGCAACGTCTTCGACGGCACCTTCATGCCCTCCACCGCCTTCACCGGCGGCTACCGCGTCTGCGCCTACCTCGACACAGCCGAGCCCTCCCACAGAGCCATCAAAACCTTCTTCATCAACACTCTCCTCACGCGAAAGGACCTCGTCATCCCTCTCTTCCGCAACGCCCTCTCCGAATCCTTCATCGAAATCGAGAACCAGCTCGCCGGAAAATCGGGCACCGCAAGCTTAAACGACGTCGTCTCCCCCGCCTCCTTCAACTTCATGTTCCGCCTCTTGTGCGACAACAAGGTAGTACTAACTCACTCCAACATGCTTAATATTGAATTGGGAAGAGCTTTTATCTATCTCTTCTAAACTTACATACATAGAAAACAAGTATAGCTAAATTTTACTCATCAAACATTCATTAAAGCATTTGTTTTAATTTGTCTTGAGTTAGTTACAGTAACTAACTACAATTTTTGTTATTTAAGGATCCCTCGCAGACCATCCTCGGCACCAAGGGTCCGAAGCTGTTAGACACGTGGCTACTGTTCCAGCTGGTACCGTTGGCGACGCTGGGGTTGCCGAAGATCTTCAACTACATAGAGGATTTCTTGATCCGCACGGTTCCGTTCCCGGCGTGCCTCACGAAATCGGGCTACAAGAAGCTCTACGAGGCCTTCTATTCTTCCGCGGGGAAGCTTCTAGAAGAAGCGGAGAAAGCGGGGATCAAGAGGAGCGAGGCGTGCCACAATCTGGTCTTCATGGCCGGGTTCAACTCCTACGGCGGGTTTAAGAACCAGTTCCCGGTCTTGATGAAGTGGGTGAGTTTGGGTGGCGAGAAGCTTCACAGAGAAATCGCCCAAGAGGTTAGAAGCGTTGTCAAAGAGGAAGGAGGCGTGACTATTGGGGCTTTGCAGAGAATGAGTTTGGTGAAGTCCATCGTGTATGAGACAATGAGGATCGAGCCCGTGGTGCCGTATCAATACGCCAAGGCGAGGGAGGACATAATAGTGAGCAGCCACGATGCTTCGTTTGAGGTCAAGAAGGGTGAGATGTTATTCGGGTACCAACCTTTCGCGACTAAAGATTCTAGAATCTTCGAGAATGCGGAGGAGTTTGTGGCGCGGAGGTTCGTTGGGGAGGAAGGGGAGAAGCTGTTGAGGTATGTGTTGTGGTCCAACGGGCCCGAAACGGAGGAGCCTTCGCCGGAGAATAAGCAGTGTCCGGGGAAGAATCTGGTGGTGCTGCTGTGCAGGATGTTCTTGGCGGAGTTCTTCTTGCGCTACGACACGTTTGAGTCTGAGAACAAGACGAATTCTTTCGGCGTAGATGTTACCATCACGTCTCTCACCAAGGCCTCCAACCTCTGACCGGGGTTTTCTTGGTCTCTCGTTGAAGCTGAAGTGGGAGGTTGAATTGTTGACCGCCAACACATGTACTTGTCTGCAAATCATAGTACCCTGCAAATTCATGGGAAAAAAAAATTAAATAATGACACGGTTTATGTTCTTGTGCTGAATTACTGCCATGCGGAAATTGACCGAATCTTTGCTATTTTGGTACAAGATGAGATGATACCTCGTAGTTTATAAATAATTGTCTAATTTTAAATGTGTATAGAAATTAAAAAAATAATTGATAATGTCTTAATGTTAATAATAATTATATGCATTTTATAACATTATCCTTTTTACTCTCTACAAAGAGTGCATTTAAATATGAAAGAAAAAATAATTTAATAAGGAGTATAATTAAAAAAATTAATAAATAGTCTAAAATTTGTAAATGGATAGCTATTTATGCAAAAGTAAATTTTTCATATTGGAATGTTATTTGTGAATGGAGGGAGTATATTATAAAAATTAAAATTCTTTAAAATTTAAATATAATTTTGTCTTTTAGAATACTCAAATTTAGGAGAGCAACTTGGTTGAGAGAGATGATTTATATGAGAGTGACAACCTATTAAAAATAGTTAAGGGGCAGACAATCATCAACAATATATAATCTAATGTATTTTTTTCAAAAGTCATGCTCTTTCAATGAAGACTATATAATCATGATTATAATTATAAGATTTAGTGGAATGCAGGGCTTGTTTGGAACTGTTTAAAGTTTTTTAGTTTTTCAAAACAGTTTGTAAAAGTATGTTTTATATTTATTTTTTAAAAACAAAAACCAAAAATCTGTTTGTTAGATTGTGTTAGAATCTACTATGTACTATATTAATATTTCAGAGTCATTTCATGGAAATTATTACCGTGTTATCCATACAATGATTTAGGCTTCATATGTCATTCTTAAAGTTATTTAGGCCCATATTTCTCAATCTTTATGTCTAAAGATTTTTTAAAACTTAATTTATAATTTATTTATTAATTATTTTTATATGAAATCAAATAAAATATTATAATCATTAAATAATCAAATATTACAATTATTAAAGATTATAATTTGCATTAAAAGAGAACTCATGTAAATATAATTACGATCTACAATTAAATTAAGAACCATTAATAGCCTCATATTATTTACTATTTTAATATTTTAGATCGATTCATTTTATAGAAACTATTATATATGTCATTTATATAGTGATTTAGGCTTCACGTATAACTCACACAGTGATTTAGGCCCACACTTTTCTCAATCTTTATGTCTAAAAAAATTTTTTAAGCATAATTTATAATTTACTTATTAATTATTTTTCATATGAAATAAAATCAAATATTATAATTATTAGAGATTACAATTTGCACTAAGAGAGAACCCATGTCAATATAACTATAATCTACAATTAAATTAAGAATCATTAATAACCTCACATTATGAAGGTGATACCAAAAAGTTATAAAGAAAATATTTCCAAAATAAATTAGCTTTAAAATCAGCATATTTTTTCTAATTAAAAAAATGGATGGATCAGATTGTTAACAAATTGTTAATTAATTGATTTTTATATGATAATAATTCAAAATTCAATTTCTACCAAATTTATTCTTAATCAAATGTTGAAGACTCATTATAATACTAATATATTAATATATTCTTAATCAAATATGATAATAATTGATATAATACTAATATTTCATACTCATTAAATAAAAAGTCTTCCTCATGAAATGAAATAAGAATGAAGGCAAAATTTTAAATGAGGGCGGGATTAGGGGAAAATTTTCTAACTTCAAATCTAGAACTTTTGAAAATCATAATAAAACAATTAAGTTTTCACAGCTTGAACATTCCAATATATCAATTCCATACTTATTTCATACTAATTTTTTTTGAAAAAAATATCTTCAATTTTTCAACACTAAAATATTAAAAAAAAATCAATACCTTTAATTTTTCAACACTAAAATATTTAAAACAATCAATTCCACAATTTACACTTCTTTAATAATCATGTATTTTTAAAATTTTTCCTTTTTTATTTTTTTAATGAACCCATAAATGTCAATAGGGATTCAAATCTCCACATGGAATAAGGAATGGGACCCGTGACAGGGATGTGGATGAGAATGGAGGCACAATTATAAATAAGGGCGTGATTAGGAAAAAAAATTTTAACTTCAAATCTAAAAAATTTGAAAATCATAATAAAAAAATTTATCTATATACCTATATCACTATATCCTATTTAATTTTTTACAAGTTGAACATTTCAATCTATCAATTCTATAATTTTTTTCATACTAATTTTTTTTTAAAAAAAATATCTTCAATTTTTCAACACTAAAATATTTAAAAAAATCAATTCCACAATTTACAATTCTTTGATAATTATACTAAATATTTATTAATTTTAAAAAATTAAATAATTATATTAATTTTTTAATTGAAAATAATATTATAATTGATATACTACTCTAATAATTGATATTATATAAATTAGAATTATACATGATTTTTTACTAATCATTACACATTAATTATAACATATATTTTAAAATCAATATTTTAATTTATTAAAAAGATGTACAAGGAAATGACGTATAATTGAAATCATATAAATTAAATTTATTCATTATTTTTATGAATTAGAAAATATATTTTTATAAAAAAGATATAAATGACTAGAGATGATAAAAAAAATTGAAAATGGGTACAAGTGAGAATTACCTACAATGGAAAAATGAGTTGGAACATATTTTGTCTTCACAGAGATAATCGATGGGACTAAGTTCCTATTTGTTAAATAAAATAGGGACAGAGATAGTACACCTTCATTTTTTTAATTATTTTTATTGTATTTGTATTATGTATGCATTTTAAATTTTAATTTGGATTATATTGCATTAATAGTATTTGTTATTATGGATATTTATGTTTCAAATTGTAAAATATTTTAAAAGTTTTTCTCTTTTTGAAATTTGTTAATAAATCACTGAATATCATAGGAAGTCAAAATCTCCACGAGAGATGGGAAATGAGGGCCCATAAAAGGATGAGGATAGGGATGAGATGTAAAATTCTAAGCAGAGATAGGAGGCATGAGACATGTCTCATTTCTTATGGATACTCATTGTCATATCTATAAATGACTTATGATATAGTAAAATTATCTATTTATTCTCTTTCTTTATTCAACAATTTCATCTTTATAAATGTGTAAAATTTTCATAACATAGGCTCTTTATTGTAAGTTATAGGTCATTTATCGAGATTTTTTCAACCCTATAAACATGATTTTCAAAATAAGATATAAATAAAATGTCACATTTATATTTTATCCTCTTATTTAATTATTTAATTGTTAACCTACTTTTAAGATAAATGTATATACTCAATTTTCTATAAGATATATTTAAATAAATTATCATTTATTTTCTATCATAATCAACAAGTTATTTTTTATTGTCTCCCTGTGTATTGCATGGGTCAAATGACTATTGTGTCAAAAATCGGTTCAAATTAATTTTAGAATCGACTTAAATTGATTCTTCAAACAAATTGACAAAATCTAATATGTTACGGTAATCGATTTGAATCAATTTGAGTAAAGCGATTTAAGTCAATTTATGAACAAATGCATCTCTGGGTTGCATTTTAACACACTAAAATCGAGTTAAATCGATTTTCATATAATTCAAAAAAGGGACATATGTGTAATAATACTCTTGATAATGTGGTATATATATAATATGACATTTTTTTGTTTTATATACATAAAAAAACTCATAAATTCATTGTTAGAATTTTATAATAAAATATATGTTCAATGCATAATTATGGAATCCAAATTAAAAATGGTTTTACAAAATAAACTCAATTTTAATCTATTTTTTATTGAAGTTATATAATGTAATATGTCGTATTAGCAAAATTAATACATTTAAGATTTGTTATTTTAAAAATTACAATATGTTGACTTTCATTTATGTTAAAGTAGGTATACTGAAAGTTACCGCACGTGGGCTTAGGAAGAAAAACATAAATAATATAAAAAGTTTATAAATTTAAAATAATTTAAAACCAGAGTTAGATTTATTTGGGAACACTAGAATTGATTTAGAAGTTAGAACATAGAACGGTACAATGTCGTGGATAAAATGTTTACTTAAAAACTGGTCAAATCTGTCAACCATGAACTTTTCGGGTATATCACGCAAGCAACAAGAATAACAAAGCAACAAATATTATTTCATGCAACGTCAATATATTTATATAAAATACAGTTTATCCTAATAAGGAAATCTAATATAGTAATTCCTCCTTCATTTATCATTAATTTAATTTGATTATTAAAATAAAATAAATTATTTAATTAATATATATTTGATTAAAAGAAAGTTACATAAATTTTTCAAATTGATCTCATTCATAAAATAATTATTATCTACAATTAATGTAGGATTCACATATATTAATATATAATCCACAGATATATTTGATATTTTTTCCTACTAATATTGATTCTCTAATATTATGCTTTAATCCTATCATTCTTATGAATTTGATATAATTTTCAATTTTTATGAACTAAAATTGAATAACTAATATCAATTGTTCTGGACAACTAATATCAATTGTTCTATCATTCTTATTCACAATCAATTTTTCAATCTTATTTAATACTAACTTTTAATATTATCGTTGTTTGATATGTCATATTAAAATGATATCAGATTTCAATTTATATCCTAAAAATTAAGATTGTCATTATTGTTATATTCTAATTTTCACTATTTTAATAGTTGAAATATGATCCAAATCTGAATTATATATGTTTATAAGGAAAATGCTACGTGACAATTCCTCCTTAGCTCATTTTTTCGCCCAAAATTCTAATTACTTTCATTTACCATTTTATTTTGTTTTTATATTCTTGATTATTTATTCTAAAGAAAAGTAATATACAATTCAAATCTCAATTAATATATAATTTTATTCTTAATTTATATATGATTGAAAGTAAGATCCTTGCAATATAAATTGATTCAATTTACAATATAAGAATAAATAAATATATTTTGATTGTATTTATTCTTAATTTTAATTTACTTACTATTTCCATTTTTACGATATATGAATATCACATTTCAAATTTTTATTTGGATTTCAATATTTAAACTTAATACATGTAAAAGCTAAAACATAAAACTAACATAAAATTAATCTCATCACATTTTTTGTATTATTTATTTTAAGCGAAATTAATATATGATTCAAATCTCAATTGATATATGATCTTAATCTATCATGGGTTAGAAACATCTTTCTATTCTTTTTCATTTTAATTCTTAAATACTTATCTATCTGTATTGTTAATTTTTAATAATTATCATACTAATTAATATTATTATTTTTTTCCATTTTTCATTTAATTCCAATTGATTTGTTGCACTTAATTTTTTTGATAGATTTGATGTGCTTAATTTTAGCATATATACATATTTGATAATTGCATATATATTGTAGCATAAGTAAACATTTCTTCTGCACATCCTATCTACACATACATATTTGTATTATTTCCTTCTTTTTTTATCTCTTCTTTATGGTTTTTCTTATTGATTTAATGTTTTGATTTGTTTTTGTTTCTTTCATATTTAGGTGATGCGTATCGAGTTATTTAGAGCCATTTGGTAAAACCATTGTGGTATATTCATCAATCACCTATTTGATTTTTGATTTTTACTTTTTATATAGTTGTTTTATATATATATATAATATTAGTAATCTTTTCTTTGGTTCAACTTTGTCTCTTTTCTTTTGCAATAGTATTAAAGCTCTCTAATTATATTGTAGGTAATTTTATTCAAAATATTGTTCTTTTATTTGATTTGAATCTTACTGTTCTTCATTCATTAAGTTTTTATTTTGTTTTATTTTTTAATATTTTAATTTATATAGCTCCCATAACTTCAAATGATTTTGATTTTTGGATTAATTGTTTCTTTCAGTATATGTTTTTCTGAATTTAGTCATTTTTACTTTTGATGTATTCTTTTTTAGTATTTAATACTATATTGATTTGAGTTTGAAATTAATCAGTGATAGTATGTTATTTTAAATAAATTTTAAAAATTACATTAATGAAATTTAATATTATTTAAAATTATATCATATTGTCATTTTTAAGCATTTCCTTAATATTATATTTGTCTTTTAATATTACCACACTAATTATTTTAAATGATTCCTAATCTTCAATATTATACTCTTCTTTTACAAAATTAGAATATCATATCCACATTTCAAATAAAAAATTCAAAATATTTCTTTATAATCTTATATGCTAGATTGCTAGGTCGATTTAATAATGAAATTAGTTGTTACTATTACTTTGATTCTAAATAATTTTTATTTTATTTGATTTTAAAAGGATCAAATCAATTAAACAATTATCTATTTTTAATTATGATTTCAACTATTTTAATTAAATCTTCACTTATTCTTTTAATTTTCATATCAATCAGTAATTTATACATTTATAAATATTCACATTAAATATTAAATATTTTCATTTTAGTCAAATAATTCTTAGTTATTAAATCATATCTGTCTTTTACAATATTAGAAAATCACATCTCCAGTAATTATATTTTTTTCATATTAATTTAATTCTTAAATATTTCTCTTTCTTGATTTTCAATAAATGATTTCTAATAATTACTATGTAAACTAAAGATATTCTATATGTATCTCATATCTTAAATATCAATTTCAATATTCAAATTTAATATATAATTTAATTTTTAAATAAAAAATTATTGATATTTGCATCCATGTCAATTTGTTATTATCATGTTATTTGATACCGATATTTTGATATTATTCTTAATTAATATCATTTTAATCTAATATTTATTATAATATCATGTCTGAGAGGTTTAATTACAAATGATCATTTCTTTCAATCAATTACAAATGGTAAATGATTATAGAGTAAAACATTTTTATCATAAACACAAAAATAACTCATTTGCTTAGTATACAAAACATATCTATTATTTGTAATAAATACAAAATTATAATAATAATATTAGCATCAATTGAAATTAAATATACATACAGTTTGACTAATTTTATCATTTTTTAATAACAAAAAGATAATGACATTTTTTTCCTAACTCAAATAATCTACAACACAAGTAATGATGAATATATCTTTTATGGGTAATGAAAATATGAATTGCATACGTAATAATTAGTGTACCATATATATTTCAAATTCATATATTATATGAGTTCTCACAAAAATATACATTATATGGGAAATAATTTAGTTACAACCTAATTAATATCGATTTATGCTAAATTAAAGTTAGTCCTAAGTTACAAAAAAATAGATACACCCACATATTGATAAATAAACATAAAATTTTGGTTAATTATTTATCTTAAAAATAAAACATATTTATCTTAGAAAAAAGGCTATGATAAATTATTTTCATAATAAATTATACAAAATTAATATATTATAATCAATTGAATTTTATAATATATCTTTAATAAATTTTTTAAAAATTTATAAACATAAAATTCCGTACATTGCATCGGTAAAACACTAGTTATTGAAAAAATAAAAAGTGAACTTTGCACAATTTATGCATAATCCTCAATTTATTATATAATATATTATAAAATTTAAATTTTATATAATTGAAAAAATTAAAATTGAATTTTTCAAAAATTACTGTTTTTCCTTTTACTAAAAAATTAAAAATTGATTCTTTTAAATTGTAATTATTTTTAAAAATAATCCAAATATATAAAATTTATTTTTTAGGGTGAATAAAAGTGATTTTCACCCTGCGAATTGTCATCCAAACACCCCTTAATGATAAGCTAACATTTACCATGACAGACACGGACAAAAGATGCTGAGCATCTTGACATGTAATTGCCCAAAATAAGATGAGTCATCTCTAATTGTTTTTTTGTTCATTACAAGTCAGCATAAACCAATTCACTCACCAAATTCCTTTGTGCTCTCCAAGCTCTAACCTCTTCTTTCCCAAGTTGTTATTCTAATACTAATGGCCCTTTCCAGCATGGTTTTCTAGATAAGTTGCCAGAGTCAGTACAGAGGTTCAATTCATATGTCAGATTATTTGTGCACCCATGCTGTGGCATGGCTATGGCTATGCTGAAATGTAGCTTAACCTAAAAAGATAACAATTCTAATACCCACGTTATAGGGTGGCTGTGATATCCCAAATAATGAAATAATAATAATAATAATAATAATAATTATTATTATTATAGTTAATAGTAAACTATGAGCATACATATGCATTATAGTTAGTATATTCATTTTAGTTAGTTGTGTTGCATGCATTATAATTTAAATATGCATTATAGTTAGTAGTGTTAATGCATTATAGTTAGAATATGAATTAATATTACTAAGTGTAGTTAGCATTAATATTAATTATTATTATTAAGTCTAGATATATGACACTAATATTAATTATAATTATTATTACTAAGTGTAGCTACCATTAGTATTATTATTATTAAGTGAACCTAACATAAATATTATTTAATATTATAATTACTAAGTGTAGTTAGCATTAATATTAATTATTATTATTATTAAGTCTAGATATATGCCACTAATATTAATTATAATTAATATTACTAAGTGTAGCTAGCATTAACATTATTATTATTTAGTGCACCTAACATTAATATTATTTAACATTATAATTATTAAGTGTAGCTAGCATTAATATTAGTTATTATTATTATTAAATCTAGATATATGGCACTAACATTAATTATAATTAATATTACTAAGTGTAGCTAGCATTAGTATTATTATTATTAAAGTGTAAATAGCACAAATATTATTTAACATTATAATTACTAAGTGTAGTAGGCATTAATATTATTTATTATTATTAGTAAGTATAGACATATAGCACTAATATTATTTATGATTATTATATTTGTGTATAAATATATGTGTGTAGGAGTGTGTGTGTGTGTAAGAAATGTTTAGTTTCATTTTGCTAAGTTTTGCTTCCAACTCCTCTAAACCAAAAATTTCTCTAAACCAAATTTCCTCTAAGCCAAATCTCCTAAGCTAAACCCCTTTTGGCCGAATTCATCTCTTGTCAAGCTCATAATCCTCGTGGGCAACTTCAAAGGTGGACCTAACTAATCATCTCTTAAGGCGTTGACGCTCCCTCCCTTTAATCGACAAGTTTGGTTACTTGTACCATTTCAATTTTTCAAAATCAAGTTGTTAGTAGAAACACACTCCTGACTATCAAAGGTGAGTGGGTTTAAGCTCATGACCATACTTTTGGTCATTATTAATATATTTTCAAATTATATGAATTATTTATGAAATTTTAGAATAATTTATATCAAGAGAACATGTTGTTATGAATTATGTCGATTTTAGAAATATTATCATGAGAACTAATTATTTTGGAAAACTCATTGGGACCATGCTTTACTGTATGAATTATTTAGATTTATTTATTAGTTAGAAAATATTTTAAATCTCAGTTTTGTATGAAATTATTACTATTATTTTTTTAGCCAATAATTAGTGAGAAACAGATCGTGAGTTAGCAATTTGCGAGATTGATCGTTAACCTTGGTACCAAGTGGTCCACTAGAGGGACTAGCTCACCCACAATAAGGAACCTAGTGAGGGTGTACATTTATGGGATGTAGTTAGGTACCCATGAGAATAGCGATTGGGTCAGATTTTGCTATTCAAATTTCGAGATAATTATGTACAGAATAATTCATGTTTCCCTACTAATTGTTGCTATAGATTCAGTTAATTTATATGTAATTATATATGTAATATATTTCATATCAATTGCATGTATATGTTATGTATTTTGTTATTGTCCTATGTGGGTTGTGAGTGGAGGCTCGCTCACTGAGTTTTGATGAACTCACCCCTCTCTTTTCCTTTCCCTACAGATACAAGCATATCTGATTCTGGTTGTACCACAGAATCCTCCGCAGTAGTGCTACAGCTTCCTTGGTGAGCTTCGCTTTGAAGTGGAGCTTATTGTCAATTATGTCAGCCTAGTAGTGCTCCAATAAATTGTGTAGGCAGGATCCCCGGACATGCATGATATTATTTTCAGAATTTATGTTAATTGTTCTATTATGTCTGGCTTTGGCCTAGAATATGGATTTTATGCAGATTTATGTTCAGAATTTATGTTTTAGAAAATAATTCCATATTATCAAATTTTAGTTGAACTTAACATATTTTAAACAAATTGGGTTATTTATGCATATTAGTCGATCCACGTTACTGCAGGCTTAGTGGGGACCCAAATCCTCACGTGCCGGTCACGTTCTCTAGGTGGGTCGTGACAGTGGCTTTAGTTTCTGGACTAATGCTCTAACATGGATTTCTATGCTCTAGCTTGGATCTCTGACATCCCTTTAGCTCCAATTCTTGCTCCTTTTCACTCCTAACTCTAATGATTTCCTAATTATTCTTCCTAGAAGCTATAAAACCAATATAAAACACAACTAGAATGCAAGGTTAAATGTGAGTGCATTCATGCAAGAATTTAAACCAAATGATATAACAAAAGCAACTAAGAAAACTAAAACAAACAATCAACAAGCTAAATGTCTCAAGAAAACCAAAGAAAAAGATAACTCCTAAGGGATTTATCAATCACGTAGGCAGCGATCAGGCACTCTTGGCATTGCATGATAAGTGGGATTATTTCTCATGGCTATATTTGTAATACTCCAAATTTTAAATAAAAAGGTTAGGAAAATTTTTCGAATCAGGAAGGGTATCGATCACCCTTATTTGTCAGTTCGAATCCTGAATTTTACTAAGTCTGGACCCTACTCCTCATTGGAGAGCCATATAATAGAGTCATATTCTTGGGACCAAAAGTCCCGGTAATTGTTCCTTAGAGAAAATTGAGTTAAAAAGTGATTTTTAAAGAATTTTTCGAAACCTTTAAATGCCCCGTTTCTAGCGTGCAAGTTTATAAAACCATAAGAATTCCCAGATTTGAACTAAAACCTAAAATTTAGATTTTGATTCGTTTGGATTTTGATTTTTTAGACATTTTATATTTGAATCCAAATAGGGGGTATTCCCTTATTTACATTTATGTTTAAAAGTTAATAGGAAATAAAAGCTAAAAGGAAATAAATGATTTAACTTTAATTAAGAAATGTAATAAGTGAGTTCTAGAGAGTGAGAGACCATCCTGGAGAGTAAGATGACCATCCTGTAGAGGGAGAAACAATTCTGGTGAGGCTGCAGCGCTATTAGCATTGCGGCAGTCAACAGAAAAGTAAGTCGGTGCTAGAGACGCTCTCTGGTGAGCGCTACAACGGTCAACAGCGATTATAAAAACCTCTGTTTGGGGTCTAGAACCTTCAAAAGCACCAAAACACCTCCCCACCCTTCTACTCAGCGGAGAAAATGCGATTCTTCCCCCTCTATACCTCATTTCTTCATCATTTCATCATCTAAACTCCATTTTTCTTCCTTCTAAAAATCTAAGGTATGTGTAGCTTATTGATTTGTCTCCTTCTCTTCCTATTTCTCAAGTTCTAAGGGGTTAAACCTAGGGTTGTCATGGTTTTTCATGCCATGGTGTTTTTCTACCATGGTTAGAGTTAAAATCTAGTTAGTTAGAGATTTTAGAGATTAATCTCGTGTATTATGATCGTTATAGCAGATACCAGTGTCATTCCTGCTTCCTAGAGTTCTATTTGTGTAACACCTTCATTGTTCACCCTTCCAGGTGAGTGGGTTCGCACTTGTGATCTCTATGTTCTACATTAGAGTTATTTTCATGAAACTATGGTTTAAAGTATGATTCTTTAGAGATTGTGGTGCAAGGTTTTGAGATTTTTGCTGAAATATGAAACTGTGGTTTTAAAATAGCATGAACTATGTTTTAGAAAAATCATGGGACCATTGTTGATATATAATTATGCTTAAAGGTTATTTTAATTGTGATTATTAGAAATCTATAATTGTTGGAATGCTTATTTTATGTTGAACATGGATTATGCAAGTGATTATTAGAGGATTATGAGCTCTTTAGGAATATTATTATGATTTCAGCATTTACAAGCTTATGAAAGGATGATATTGAGAATTGATTGTGTTAAACTGGATTCTAGACATGGTTTGTGTATATAATATAGTTATAAATTTAGAAATGTTATTTAGAGAGGATGATGGAATTGTGATTATGAATTTGGTTGTTTGGAATGTGATATTGAGATGTATAGACTATGAAAAACTTAGAGGTTGAGATAGGTTTTAGAGAAATAAACAAAAATAGTTTTAGAGCTTGAATCTTCATGAGATTCAGAGCACTTGACGGCTACATATTCTGAGGATATATGAAATCGTAAATGTCTAAAGAGGGTAATCCTCTAGGCATGATCTCATAGTCGTGGTTATGCTAAAGTCAGATTGTTAGAGTTGTATACTCATAACAACTGCCAGCTACATATTCCATGCCCTTTGAAATCACAATGCCTTAGGGCTGGTGGTCCTTTGGACATGATCTCATAACCGCAGTTATGCTGAGGTCAGACTGTTAGAATCCGGTGGATTCAGAGCTCAGTAGAAAACAAAAAGGGCCCACGAGGGGCAAATTACTCAGAGAAACTACGAAACTACGAGAAACTACGAAACTATGAGAAACCATGAAATTACGCAAAACCATGAAACTACGTGAAACCATGAAACTTAGTCCACGAGGGACAATTCATTCAGAGAAACCAATAAACTATGAGAAACCGAGCACTCAAAATAGAACGGAGACACGAGTCACAAGAAACTGAGCATTCACAGAGCACTCACAAAACATAATGGAAATAGAGTCCTTTGACAGTTACTATACGATAAGCCAATATGGGTTCAGATATGACAATGAATAGAGGAAATTGTATTGGAGTTAGAAAGATGATGACTAATAATTACAAAAAAATGTATATATATGTGTGTGTGTGTGTGTGTGTGTGTGTGTGTGTGTGTATTTGAGTATGTGAGATTTTAGAGTATTATTAATATTATCATGATTTTACACATTGTTTCCTTGATGTCCCATGAAGGGGGATTACAGGTGGGGATTCACTCACTGAGTTTTTGTATAAAAACTCACCCCTCTCCTTTCCTCCTATTTACAGATACAACATCTGTTGTGGATCCTTTCTAGCCTTTTGCTTCCCAGCAGCAACAGAGGATCAGTTGGTGAGCTTCACTTGAGTGAAGCATTTGTGATTCTGTAGAATGCTCCAGTGTTATTGTAGGCAGGGGTCCTGATTCATATAGAGCTCATTTTGCATTTTGCATATTTGATCATATTATGGTTTGTATTTAATGGAACTGGTTGTTTCTGGACAAACTGAACAAAAGTAGTTTGATATGTATATTTGTATTTGGGTATGGATAATGTACGATTTCAAACTTTTGATGTGAATGGTGATATTTTAGTTATTAAGATCTTGCTTTCAGAAAACAGGGAATTTATATGTTGAATGTAATCTTGTTTTATACAAGCTTTTCTAATTAAATATGCATGTAGAGCATTACACAAGTCTCGAGGCTTATATGAGGATGAGACTCCCCACGTGCCCAGATCGGGTCGTGACAATATTTTGGTCATTACAACTACCTTAGAATTATGAATAATTATTTATATACTATTATGAACATGAAAAACCTCAAGATAGATGCCAAGTTAATTTAGAGTACATGATTTTTGTTATAATATTTTCAATTTGACATAAGTTTAGTTCTAACAAAATTTTTGACATTAATTTAATCTTTATCTTTTTTTCACATATATATTTGTTCCTAACATTTTTAGCTTCAGCATCAATTTAGTGCTAATATTTTTTTTTATTTCAACATCAATTTAGGCATTTTATTAAAATGAAAATATAACAAAAATAATAAATTGATATTGAAATTAACAATATTGGGACTAAATTAATGTGAAAATTTTTATTATGATCAATTTAATATCAAATTAAAAATATTAGGACCAAAATGATTATTCACTCGTTTCTTTTATTATCATGAAAGTCATGATTTTTGAAAATCACATGGGGCTAAGTTTGTTGTATGCAAGCCAATTTCTATCTAGTTGTGAAAATATAAATTATGGAATTTTTTTTTCATGCATGATTGACAGGAAATTTTTTTCTGTCAAAAAATGATTATTTAGAAATTATGGGATCGAAATTGAAATTTATTTAACTTATTTTTATGGACAAAATGATGCATGTGGATTTCATAAAATATATTTTTATTGGTACGGGCAAGTTTCATGATACACTTAAAAGTTGATGTGCCAAAAAGTTTCATTTTGTTTATGGATTAGAGCTTAAAGTTGAAGTGCCGAAAAGTTTCATTTTTTAACAAATATTGTCAACAATAATAAACTTCATCTCAAAATTATTTTGAAACGCTACTTCTTTGATTTCCTTTAAACTTCCTGTGATTTTAACTAAATGGATATGGGTTGGAAAGGAGACAAAACTCAGCCGACAGTGAAAAGTTTCTAGTGTTGTCATTGATTCTGTGCAAGAAAGAACTGGGGACAAGGTTTTAACAAAAAAGAAAGAAAAAACGAATTATAGAAATCTTTCTTAAGGTATTTCATTATTACACACGTAACTTTATAAATTTTAAATTGACATTTAACTCCCTTCTCTTTACATATATTTTAAAATTCCATATTCTATCTTTTCAGCCTATTCCACTACTCACAGGCTCATCCCACCACCACCACCTCTAAGAGCCTGATACTGTTGCAGCCAATAAGACCCTCAACATCTTTCTGCAAATACACTCTACTATGCAAATCAAACACAAAATCAACCATTGCTATAGCTCAAACCAAAGCACAACCATATATAAACTAAAACAAACCTCAAAACAATCTACATCAACATTCAGATTTATTTCAACACCAAAGCCTAACAAAAAAGGAAACAGAACCACCAAATAGACCACACACTCGCCCTTGTGTCTTCCATGGTCCGCACCACCACCGCGTATCTCTACATAACAGGAATATCTGTCTCCAAAGCTTAGTTAAAGATTATTATTTTAATTTGGTGTCACATAAGTAAAAAAATAATAATTAACTAAAATTGTTTAACTAAAGACTAAATATCTATGAAATAAAATTTTAACTACTAAAAATTTAATTTTAAAATTTTAAAGACTAATATAAAATACACTTACAATTTCATGAATTAAAATATAATATTTTACTATTTTTGTTTTATTAATGTTAATTATATTATCAAATATGCCAAACAAGCCCATAAAAATATTAAAAAAAGTGTAAAAATAGCTCACTTTTTAATGGGGAATCTCGGATTTTATTATTTTAATATCTAATTTTTTTCAAATATCTAAATATATCACTTATAATATACATACATTCAATTACCCATTTTTTTTTTCAATTCATTCTATCTTCATCACACTTCATATGAGACTCAGATATAGGTGTTAAAGTATCATTTTTAGGGGGACCTCGGGGTAGTTGGCATGAACGATCAGCATCAATGCACCACCATCGTGATTATTGTGCATATTAATTAACTCCATTATTATATTTGTCACCTGCACACTGCATACGCGATCCATATCCTGTGTCTCGATAATCCTGTCCCCCTTCCATCTGCAGCATGAAAAACGACAAGGAATTCATCCACTTTCTACTTATATAAATTTTTACATTTTCGATCCAATTCCCTATACAAACGCACTAACAAACTCATCGATCAATCAAAAGCACCAAAACCAACCCGTGAAGTGCGAAGTTGTGTTTCTCTTAATCAACCATGGCATCTTCAGGCACATCCTCCACCACCACCACCACGACGAAGACGAAGCAGCTTCCAATGAAACCAATCCCCGGAAGCTGTGGCCTTCCCTTCTTCGGACCCATCATGGACCGCCACGACTTCTTCTACCACCAAGGCCGCGACAAGTTCTTCGCCACAAGAATCGAACAATACAACTCCACCGTGTTCAGAACCAACATGCCCCCAGGCCCCTTCATCTCCTCCAACCCAAGGGTCGTAGCCCTCTTGGACGCCGCCTCCTTCCCCATCCTCTTCGACAACTCCAAGGTCGAGAAGCACAACGTCCTCGACGGCACCTTCATGCCCTCCACTGCCTTCACCGGCGGCTACCGCGTCTGCGCCTACCTCGACACAACCGAGCCCTCCCACAGAGCCATCAAAACCTTCTTCGTCAACACTCTCCTCGCGCGAAAAGACCTCTTTGTCCCTCTCTTCCGCAACACCCTCTCCGAATCCTTCATCGAAATCGAGGACCAGCTCTCCGGAAAATCCGGCACCGCAAGCTTAAACGACGTCGTCTCCTCCGCCTCCTTCAACTTCATGTTCCGCCTCTTGTGCGACAACAAGGTAGTACTAACTCACTCCCAGCATGCTTGATATTGAATTGGGAAGAGCTTTTATCTATCTCTTCTAAACTTACATACATAGAAAACAAGTATAGCTAAATTTTACTCATCAAACATTCATTAAAACATTTGTTTTGTCTTGAGTTAGTTACAGTAAACTAACTAGTGTACAATTTCTGTTATATAAGGATCCCTCGGAGACCATCGTCGGCACCAAGGGTCCGAAGCTGTTTGACACATGGCTAGTGTTCCAGCTGGCACCGTTGGCGACGCTGGGGTTGCCGAAGATCTTCAACTACATAGAGGATTTCTTGATCCGCACGTTTCCGTTCCCGGCGTGCCTCACGAAATCGGGCTACAAGAAGCTCTACGACGCCTTCTATTCTTCCGCAGGGAAGCTTCTAGAAGAAGCGGAGAAAGCGGGGATCAAGAGGAGCGAGGCGTGCCACAATCTGGTCTTCATGGCCGGGTTCAACGCCTACGGCGGGTTGAAGAACCAGTTCCCGATCTTGATGAAGTGGGTGAGTTTGGGTGGCGGGAAGCTTCACAGAGAAATCGCCCAAGAGGTTAGAAGCGTTGTCAAAGAGGAAGGAGGTGTGACTATCGGGGCTTTGGAGAGAATGAGTTTGGTGAAGTCCATCGTGTATGAGGCAATGAGGATTGAGCCTGCGGTGCCGTATCAATACGCCAAGGCGAGGGAGGACATAATAGTGAGCAGCCACGATGCTTCGTTTGAGGTCAAGAAGGGTGAGATGTTATTCGGGTACCAACCTTTCGCGACTAAAGATTCTAGAATCTTCGAGAATGCGGAGGAGTTTGTGGCGCGGAGGTTCGTTGGGGAGGAAGGGGAGAAGCTGTTGAGGTACGTGGTGTGGTCCAATGGGCCCGAAACGGAGGAGCCTTCGCCGGAGAATAAGCAGTGTCCGGGGAAGAATCTGGTGGTGCTGCTGTGCAGGATGTTCTTGGTGGAGTTCTTCTTGCGCTACGACACGTTTGAGTCTCAGAACAAGACGAATTCTTTCGGCGTAGATGTTACCATCACGTCTCTCACCAAGGCCTCCAGCTTCTGACCGGAGTTTTTCTTGGTCTCTCGTCGAAGCTGAAGTTGGGGGTTGAGTCGTGGACCGCCAACACGTGTACATGTCTGCAAAAATAATTAAATAATGACACGGTTCATGTTCTTGTCCTGAATTTTTATTTTTATTCCTCAAGTTATCTCCCAATCCTGAAGATTAACTGAGTTTGACCTTTCTCAATAAAGCTCCTTTCTATACATATGGTAGGAGTTAAACCCTTGACACCTACTTAAAGGACTTAGCCACCTTATCAATTATATCAGACTTTATTAGTTCTTGTCCTGAATTATTATTGTGCGGAAATTAACTGAATCTTTGCTATTTTGGTACAAGATGATGATACCTCCTCAATTTATAAATAATTGTCTAATTTTAGATATGTATAAAAATAAAAAAATAATTGATAATATCTCAATATTAATAATAATTATATATATTTTATAATATTACTTTTATTATTTTTTACTAAGAATACATTTAATAGGAAAGAGAAAATAAATTAATAAGGAATATAATTAAAAAAATTAATAAATATTGTCTAAAATTTATAAATGGATAATTATTTATACAGAAATAAAATTTTCATAATGGAATGTTATTTGTGAACGGAGAGAGAATATTATAAAAGTTACATTTTTTAAAATTTAAATATGATTTTGTCTTTTATAAGACTCAAATTTAGGGGAGCAACTTGGTTGAGAGTATGAAAGTGACAACTTACTGAAAATAGTTAAAAGGCATACAATCATCAACAATATATAGTCTCGTGTATTTTTTTAAAAAGTCATGCTTTCACGGAAGACTATAAAATCATGGTTAAGACTATAAGATGTAGTGGAATATAGGGCTTGTTTGGAACAGTTTTTAGTTTTTTAAAACAATTTGTAAAAGTATTTTTATATTCAATTTTAAAAAACAAAGAAACAAAAAACCTGTTTGTTAGATTGTGTTAGAATGTCTCAAAAATCATTTTGAATCGATTTTAGAATAGGCTTAAATTGATTCTTCACACAAACTGATAAAATCTGACATATTACAGTAATAGATTTGAATCGATTTAAATAAAGTGATTTAAGTCAATTTATGAATAAACGCATATCTGGGTTACATTTTAACACGCTAAAATTGAGTTAAATCGATTTTCATATAATTAAAAAAAAAACATATGTAATAATGCTCTTGATAACATGGTATATATATAATATGGCATTTTTTTTGTTTTATATACATAAAAAACTCAAAAATTCACTTTTAGAATTTTATAATAAAATATATGTTCAATGCATAATTATGGAATCCAAATTAAAAATGGTTTTACAAAATAAACTCAATTTTAATCTATTTTTTATTGAAGTTATTTAATGTAATATGTCGTATTAGCAAAATTAATACATTTAAGATTTGTTATTTTAAAAATTACAAGTTGTATGTTGACTTTCATTTATGCTAACGTGCTTATACTGAAAGTTACCGCACGTGGGCTTAGGAAGAAAAACATAAATAATATAAAAAGTTTATAAATTTAAAACCAGAGTTAGATTTATTTGAGAACAGTAAAATTGATTTAGAAGTTAGAATTTATAACGGTACAATGTCGTGGACAAAATGTTTACTTAAAAACTAGTCAAATCTGTCAACCATGAACTTTACGGATATATCACGCAACCAACGATAAGAATAACACAGTAACAAATATTATTTCATCCAACATTATTGCAAAAATAAAAAGTGAACTTGCACAATGTATGCATAACCCTCAATTTATTATATAATATATTATAAAATTTAAAATTTATATAATTGAAAAACTTAAAATTGAATTTTTAAAAAATTGCTCTTTTTTCTTTTACTTAAAAAATTAACAATTGATTCTTTTAAATTCTAATTATTTTTAAAAATTATCTAAATATTTAAAAATTTATTTTTGGGTGAATAAAAGTGATTTTCACCCTGAGAATTCTCATCCAAACACCCCTTAATGATAAGCTAACATTTAACATGACAGACACGGACAAAAGATACTGAGCATCTTGACATATAATTGCCCAAAGTAAGATGAGTCATCTCCAATTGTTTTTTTGTTCATTACAAGTCAGCATAAACCAATTCACTCACCAAATCCTACCTTTTTACACATAAAATACTTCAAAGCTGGATGCAAGCGCGTTTTACATGATTAATATACTGTAAATTAGGCTAAAAGCATCAAGATAACAGAACATTTAAAGTATTTAACCATCAAAGACATGCTTTACGCACCAGACAGGAAAAACATGTGCCTGAAATAAAACCTCGTGAAGGTTGGACTTATCTACCAACCTTGGCATCGCCTTTGATCAGTAATCTCATGCAACTATGTCATTGTAATGTGCTTGTAACCAGAAGCAATTCTCTACACAACATATTCAAGCTCCTTGCAGTGACTTTCAACCTATCTTGCATGGAAACACGTACTGTACCGGTATCCGATATGGATATGGGTACGAGGGATGAAAATTTTGTAAAAAAATTAAGGGTACATCTATATAACAAAATAAAAAATAAAAATTCATAATTTTTATATAATAGAAACTAAAACTTTAACATAGAATAAGTCTAAAATCTAAATTGTTTGATATTACATATCAAAATAACAAATCACTTAAACATTGTTTAACATAAAGCACATAACGAGTAATAAATACAGTTGCTAAACTTTGTGAAAACATCTAATAAGTGATAATTAATTATATAATTTCAGCACTAGAACACTCATCAATCATGAAAATGGCGGCAACAACAATATAAATAAATAATTGCTACAATAAAAATCAACAAACAGCATAAATAATTTCAGTATTAAACACCCAACAATCAACAACAAAAAAAATGACAGCAACAACAACATAAATAAATAGTTGCTACAACAAACAAATTATCAAAAACAATCAGAGAGACAAAGAATCTTCTTTTCACTAAATTTGAAAGAAGAAAGTGGAGAAAGCCCAAAAAGGATGTGTCAGAGGGAAGCCTCTACCCATGCTAGAGAAAGCACAGAATCGTGGTGTCAGGCTCTGCAAAGGAGGCAACTCATGTGGTGCTGATTTAAGGGTGAAGCAGCCATGTCGTGCTGCTCTAGGGGTGAGATTTTGGAAGAAGAAGTGGTCGCGTAGTCACATTTCGCCACGCCCAAAATCCTAGTTGTGATCCCGTCCCTCCGAGCTGCAATGTGGTGTCCCAGTGATGAGAACAGAAGGAGTGGAGGGGAGATATGGTTGTGGGGGTTAGGTTTAGGAAGAAGAAAAGGAGTGTCAGGGAAAGAAAGGCTGCTTTTTTTTTTTTTAAATAATAATAATAATCAAAACAACACTATTTTGATTAAAAATGCATACCAACTTTCAGGTACGCATATCTAAACTACCCATATGTAACCAATTTTTTTTTTTCAAAAAAAGAAAGCATTCGGTACGCACTCGTGTATATCAGTGCGTATTCGTACTACTCAGTAGGGCTACTTTTGAAAGAAAAAAAAAAAAACCCATACACATGCTTTAGAGGTTTCAACCAATCGATCTCTTGTAAAATTATGAAACACCTCCTTGACAAAGCCAAACATCTCATAAGGGTGATCACATGCAAAATATGGAAAGTGTGAAACTGCATGCCAATTATCCTAGTTGGACCCATGCCGATGTCTAAGGTGAGAATCCTTTAATTTTGTCACGACCCGACTTGGGAGCATGACCGGCATATGAGGAATCTCATCCCCACGTAAGCCTACTGGGTGACGTGTTTCTCTAAATGCTCAATTTATCAATAAATATAATAATTAAAATATGATTTCTTTGGAGTATAAACATTTTCTCTAATTAATACATAATACTCAATTTCATAAACTGAAAATATTCAATAATTTTTAATCTTTGAAAACTAAATAGCAAATACATCTCTAGTTCATCACACAAATCTTTATCTGCTATAATTTACATTTCAATTTACATACTTGAACTCTGAGAATATATACATAAATATTTCAATATTTGAAATTTAATACATAGTTTGAAAATAAATGCATGGTTAGATCCTGCATGCACAACCATTGGAGCACTTTACTTTAACATAGTCCTATTCTAGGTCTTACTGCGAAGTAAGACTCACCATTGGAATAACGACGTTTATGGAACAGGAATCTGAATCACCTCTGAACCTGCAACTATGGAAGGAAGCGAGAGGGGTGAGTTCATGGACAACCAATGAATATAATATAATATAATATAATATATATGCAGCAGTCATAATCCATTTGGTATTCATATCCATAACTATATATATAGAAAAGATATCTCTATATTTATAAATCCATAGAAAAATATCTCTAAATTCTTACTCTAACGAGAAATCATTTTCCATATATAAACATAATAACTCTCAAATCAAATATTCTCTGAAAACATATTTATCTCTAGTAAAGCGTAAAGAATAGTAATCCCTTAGAGAAACAGGGATATCTGATTATACCTCCCATAACAAAAAGTAAATTATCTGGTTATGCATGTCAATCATAACATAACAAATTCTCTAATCTCCGGGATCCTTCTAGAATCCAAATTGGACACCTAACTAGGTTCCATTCTCTGCTTTGTGAGATTGTCCTCTCAAGACAACTTGGTACCAAGGTTAACGATCGTTTCTTCCAGCCGTTAACTCACTGTTTGTTTCTCTATAGCTATTGTCTAATCTCCAAATCATAAAAACTAATTATTTTTCTAAAACTCTGTGTTAGGCTCAACCCTGGAGTTTAAAACTCTATATAATTAATAACTCTTGAAATCATAAAATATTCAGATATATATAAAATCATTTAAGTCTGAAGGGTAGGTGCTCCATCCCTTGCGAACATGAGCCCCTAAATTTTTAGTATTCTGAGAGTTTTGAACTCACATAACTCTAACAGTCTGACTTTAGCATAATTGTGGCTATGGAAATCGCAATCAAGCCCAAGAGTTCACCACTTGTAGGCATTCTGATTTCAAGCCTACAAAATATGTATCTGGCAATTATTAGGAATCACACTGAATTCTGTATCTCTTGGTACCATAAACCGAAGTTCTAAATCCATTTATTAACAAACATATTTTTAATATACTTAATATATCTAATATCATAGTTCAAAACATTGGGGTTCTAAATCTTATAAAAATCTCTGACATCATAATAATATCTCAATTCATGAAACTAAATCATGTAGCTCTGAAATTACATAACATATTTATTCAAAGGTTCAATCTCACTTTTGCTAACATTCTTCCAATATATGTATATACTTCAATTGAATACTCTAAAATCGTATTTATAAATCTCAAGTCTTGAATCATAAACTCTTAAAACATATACGATGAAATAATAACTATTAAATCATATGCTCTTGCATAAATCTCTTAGAGTTGAATATAAAACATTTTTACAACATACAATCTATCAATCATGGTCCCATGGTTTTCTAAAATACATTTCTTTCATGCTATCATCATAAATCATAATTTTTCTAGCTTAATATAATCATGTATAGTCATAATATATACTTAATCTTGTCTCTAACTTCATATTTAACAACCATAATATAAGAACATATTATTATAATGTGGAAACTAAGATTATGAGATTAAACCCACTCACCTGGAGGGGGAGGAAGAGATGACATCAACACCAACTGAGCTTTGGGGAGCCGGGAGGGCACTAACGTCGACTATAACCATTATAAAAACTCATCAAAGATCTATAGGTACCCCTAAATTGCTCTAAATCTATTTTCGAAACATTAGGGGAGCACTCCCACTTGACAATAATGGGAGAAAATAATAACCCATACTAATAACGTGAAAGAAGGGAAGAAAAGAGACCAAAAACCCATAAAATCTCTTACCTTAATCTTGGAGGAAGAAGGAATGATGATTGATTGAGAGAGGAAGAGAGAAATCTAATTTGGGGGAGGGGTTTAGGGTTCTGGTTTGTAAAAATGGAGGAGGAAGAAAGAAAAGGGGAAGGGTTTATAAAGTTACTGTAGTAGCTCCTTTCACGCGGCCAAGCTGGGCAACACTGTGCACTTATGACCCCAGCCGTGAATTCTCATCCTCAGCCGTGGAATGTCATCCCTAGTTGTCATGACCCGCCTACGGAGTGTGACCGGCACGTGAGGATTTGGATCCCCACAGAAGCCTCTTATCACATGATTAACTAATATCCATAAATAAATTGAATATATATTCAAAATATTTCAATTTTAATTGGATTTCATCAATCTAAAAAGATTCTTAAAACATAACCTCTAAACATAAAACTGCATAAAATTCATAATCTGACCAAAGTTAAACATAATTAAGTAAATGATTGAAATTTTGAAAATATAATGCATGTCCTGGATCTTGCCTACACAATTTATTTGAGCACTACTAAACTAACATAATTGACAATAAGCTCTACTCCAAAGCGAAGCTCACCAAGGAAGTTGTAGCACTACTGCGGAGAATCCTATGATACAACTGAACCTGTACTTGTGTCTGTAAGGGAAGGAAAAGAGAGGGGTGAGTTCATCAAGACGCAGTGAGTGAGCCTCCACTCACAACCCACATGGGACTGAACAAAATACATAACATATATATGCAACTAATGTTAAACATATTATATATATAATTACATATGATTGTACTAAAATAATAAATTAACTGAATTCATGACAATAACTAGTAGAGAAACAAGAATTATTCTGTACATAAATATCTGAGCTGAATAGCTAATATGAGCCAATAGCTAATCTGATGGGTACCTAACTACATCCCATAAATGGACACTTCACTAGGTTCCTTACTGTGGGTGAGCTAGTCCTCTAGCGGACCACTTGGTACCAAGGTTAACGATCAATCATGTAGCCGTTAACTCACTGATCTGTTTCTCACTATTTATTGATTAAAAAATAATAGCAATAATTTCACTATTCTTACTATTCATACAAAACTAAGATTCATAATATTTTCTGACTGGTAAATAAATTTAAATAATTCATACAGCAAGCATGGTCCCATGAGTTTTCCAAAATAATTAATTTTCATAATAATTGTAAAAGTAATAATATTTCTAAAATGGCATAATTCATAACAACATGTTCTCTTGACATAAATCATTCTAAAATTTTATAAATAATTTATATAATCTGGAAAAATATTAATAATGACCAAAAGTATGGTCATGAGCTTAAACCCACTCACCGTTAGTAGCCGGGAATGTGTTTCCACTAACAATTTGACTCTGGAGAGCTGGAATGGCACTGGTAACTATCAAATAATATAATGAAAATATAAATAAATTGGTTTTATAACCCAAACTGAGTTTGGGATGATAAGGAAGAAAAATATTATGACAGAACCATGCTTAACGGTACTTAAATTCACAAACTATATGAAAAGGGAAGGAACTGGCTAAAATTCCATAAAAATCACTTACCGGTAGAGATTAATTTGAGAAAATTGAGAGAACCACGTTATTCTCTCTAAGGAAAATTCATTCGGCGGCTAAGATTCTTAGAAAAATATTTGAGAATATTATGATGTACCTAAAATATACCAGGAGTATAAAACAAAATAAAACTTCAAAGAAAAGAAAAAATAAAATAAAGAGCAATGATATGTGAACGCACTCTCGCAGACGCACACACGACCCATAGCATCCATCCACCACTCATAAACATTTGCATTTGTTTTTTAATTCTTATAAATTATTTCCTATCAAATCCGACGATTATGAGAGAGTGCGTCGCGACACAGTATATGTACAAAGAGTATTTTACTCACCTCTAACATCTATATATATATAAGAATTATAATAATATAATAATACTCTCCCGTGTAACACGGGTTTCCTTACTTATCAATAGAATAATAATAGTAATATATTAATACTATATGCAATTCCCGTGTTCCTCGGGTTGAAACTTTTTTAATACATAATTATAACACTAATCATGCCACTGTGCATGATACATACATATATTAATATAATATTAACAACATCAATAATAATCATAATACTGGTAATAATGAGTATTTAATAATGCTAATAGCAATGATGATAGTAATAATTTAGATACTGGTAGATTTTATACTTAGGGTATTACATTAGTTGTGGAATTACATCTTCAGCTGTGGACAGCAAAGCTCAATAGTAACATTTTGCTAATCTAATCCCTAGCCGTGGAATTACATCCCCAGCCGTGGAATCTCGTCCCTAGCCGTGAAATTACATCCCTAGTCGTGGACAGCAAGTCCAACAACAACATTTTGCTGTCTACATCCCCAGCCATGGAATCTCCAACAACACTACCTCTAGCCGTGGACAGCAAAGTCCAACAACAACTTTTTGCTATCATAAGATATTTTGCTGTCATCAAACACTTGCACTACCTCTATGAAATTTCCAGCCGTGGACAGTAAAATCCAACAGCACTACCTTTATGAAATTCTCAATCGTGGACAGTAAACTCCAACAGCACTACCTCTAAACTCACTTATTTACATTTATTAATTTTAAGTTAATATCATCAATTTTAAAACATTAATATAAATAAGAAAAATACCCTACATTTGGATTCAAATAAAATATCAAAAAGATTAAAACTCCATTGAATCAAAAATCTAATTTTTGGGGTTCTAGTTCAACTTTCAAAATTCTGATGATTTTTTAAACTTGGGGGGTTTTAGAAACGAAACACCTAGAGGTTTCCTAAAATTCATTAAAAATTACTCTTCAATTCATTTCCCTTTAAAGAGCCATTACCGGGACTTTTGATCACAAGAAAGTGGCTCTAATATATAGCCCTCTAAGGAGGTGTAGGGCTCAAGACTTAGTGAAAACCTGGACCTGACAACATGGGGGGTCTCGGGGGATCTTAAGGCCATACTGAACTTATCTACTAATACATGTACACCTGGTGTTACAAATTTATAATAAGTATAGGACCATTGAAGGCAAACATCACAGCGAGCCAAACTACACGTATTAGATACATTGTCAAGCTTAAAACACCCAAGACACGTATATATTCCCTGCAAAAACCATTCTTCTGCATATAAACCTTGCAATCACATCCATCCACAAGCAATTGGCTTTCACATGAGAGTTAAGTAGGACCAGTATTCCTTAGATTTTACACGTCTTTTCTTATTTTCTCCATTAAGCGTATACATAAAATTTTCCAATCTAAAATTTAACACCACAGTAATGAAAAAGAGAATTATCTCTCTCTCTCTCTCTCTCTCTCTCTCTCTCAATAGTATGTTAAATAGCACAGCTGAAAACACTGAGTCTCAAAAATTAAAGATCCCAACTGTAAAGATCACACCCCCTATCTACAGTTGAAAATTACAGTAGGTTATCTCTATCAAAAGAGAACGCAACAATATCGTTAACATACCGAATTCCATATTTTTCTATTCTTGCACATTAACAACAATAACTCAAGGAGAGTATAGTTAGATCCCAAAGAGGCACTGATACAAATAACATATCACATCGTCTTAAAAAATTTGCCCAATAGAGTCTCCCTTCCAAAAAAATCTACTCAAGAATCATAGTGTCACGACCCATACCCGGGGCTTGACCGGTGCTTAGGAAATCATTCCTTTCTCTAGCAATCCTACCGTCTAAACTGACGGTAAATTAACATCCTCTTCTGGAAATGGGGCTTTTCACTCATATTATTCACATCACCTAATAATAATCAACAAAATTAAACAGATAAATACAATCATATATAGTTTTCTTAGTGCCAAAATTCAGCCTCAACAATACTTAGCTAATACTTATCAATAATATATACATTTTTACAATCTCAAAATGTGCAACTTAAAGGATCACAGACTTCTACAAAATCTTAAGTCCCTTCTGTCTGTGTACATATGAAGCACTGATACTAGAGGAATTGCCTCAAAAGGCTTTAATTTACAGCACAACTTAATCAATTTAACAAAATGTGACTCGCCAAACAGTATACACTAGAGTCATGGAAGCGAAAAGGTGTAGGACTCGTCTCAAAAGGAATAGAGAGCCATGGAGTGATTCATAAGAGCTCACCAAGGAACAAATATGCTATGAGATATGTAAGACTAAACATAGCTTAATGGTATATAGCATTGTTAAGAAAACCGGACTGGACCGGCCGGTCCGACCGGAAAGACCGAACCGCCGCCTCGGTCCGGAGTGGGGAAAACCGGGGCATTTCAGAACCGGTCAAGAACCGGGAAAATCGGAAAATCGTGAACGGACGGTCCAACCGGTCAAGCTTTTTGATTTTTTTTTAATTTTTTTTTAGTTTCAAAGCTTAAATACTAATATTTTATAGCAATTACAAAGCAAAAATGAAAAAAATGGGTTATATTTATTTTATATATGAAAAAAATACTAATATCCACGAGCTGCTCATCATAAAATTCGCTAGTCATCCAACAAATATTGTTTTCAAATACTTTTATAATCATATTGTGCGACTAAAACTAGAAAAAATTTATATGGATTAGGTTTATTTTTGTAAATATATGAATATATATATATTTTTGTGTTAATTATGTTAATGTTAATGATTTAATATATTTTTTATGTTCTAATTAATTATACATATATATTTATATATATATATTTATTATATTCCGGTTGAACCGGTTGGACCTCTAAACTCAATCAAGACTTTGACTCTGCTCGACGCCTCTATCCGGTTTTCTTAACCTTGGTATATAGAACACTACTGAAAACATGACCCATTTAATTAATTCAACCTATTCATGATTAATTTAAAATTAAAACATAATCTGAAGAAAGTAGCTGTAATATCTTTGCAAACACTTTATAGAAAAATGGTTTAATAAACATATCGGACTCACTTTTGATCTCACAAGTTAATCACAAAGGTGTGCTTTTGGTATGATTTTTTTGGTCTTTTCCCCCGTTTTTGGTTAGTTTGATGTCGTTGATGTCGAGTTTGGAAGGTGCAAGTTGTCAAGTTGAGTACGTGACATGCTGGATTTGTAGATGGGACATTGAATTGTTGACCGCCGACACATGTATACAAGTGCGTAAATCATATTATTATCCTCCTGCAAATTGGCTCTTATATATATATATATATATGGGATTTGGGTGTTGCATTTACATTAATATGATATTTTGCTCCAAATAATAACACATTTTTATGTTTTTGCTCCAAATTATTGCCATCCGGAAATTGGCTGAATCTATGTTAATCTGATTAAGCGGGGCGTTGGAGCGGGATTTGGTGGGCTCAAAATTATCCCTTTTCACAATATATATAGATTATTTGAATAATTTTTTCAAAAATAATTAGATTCTAAGAAAAATCCTATTTTCGGTTTTTCTTAGAAGTTAAAAAGTGTAATTTCTAAATAAAAATTTGTTTTGAGATTTTTTAATTATATATAAAATTCAAGTTTAATAATCACTTTTTTAAAATCTAAAACATCTGCACTGTTAAATAAGATTATATATTATTATAAAAATAAAAATACTTTAATAAATATTATTTCATCATTTCTAAGATTCAAATTTAGGAATCTTAAAAATTTAGGATTTAATTCTCTAAGATTTGGCTGGTTTGGAACTTTTGTTTTTGTTTTTGTTTTAACTTAAATATTGACATCTTGTGGCAGTCACAGGAAAAATAAAAAATAAAATCAAAGAAGAGCACTAACAAATATTGCGGAGTTATTCTTCTTCTCTTTCTATTATTCGTAGGTTGCTTGCCATAAATCTTATTGTTTACTAATAAATATTATTTTTAAATACTTTGTGACAGTGTTGTAAGACTAAGACCAAATAAATTTTATATGAAATTAAAATATATATATTGTATTGATTATGTTGATATTAATGATTAATATATTTTATTATATTGTGATTGAATTCCGGTTAAGCCGGTTGGATCTTTAAACTTTTGAGCTAACACTTTGACTGGTTCGATACCTGGTCTACTTTCTTAAATTTTAACGAGGCATGACCTATATTAGCCGAGTATTTGTTAATCTTAGTGTCAGTCGTTTATTTTAATTTTGTTTGCAAATTTATGCTATAAAAGTTAGGTTACTTACTCGCTTTAAGTTTGATTTTTAATTTTGGGCTTATGTAAATACACTATTGACAAACCGCGCTAGGAAGTGAAATCGAACTATAGTATGAGGAGAACTCACGCCAGAAGGCGAAACCGAGCTATATCTGGAGTATAACTCATGCTAGAAAGTGAAACTGGGCCATATTATGAGTAGAATTCACGCTAAAAAGTGAAACCAAGCTATATCACTAGTAGAACCCATACTAAAACGACGTAGCCATGATCTATACTAAGAATAAAATTCATGATAAAAAGCAATCTCAAACTTTAAGTAAAGCCTATAAACTCAAATGAAAATATAATGAGCAGAGCTCACGCTGGAAAGCAAATGTGATTGTGTTACAAAGTAAAACAAGATAAAAACCCCTAGGTCGTATTATACTCATAAAACAAGATAAATGTAATTTTGTGGACTGACAGTTTTTTAATCTAACCGAAAAAATACGGGGCATAAACAACTATGAAAAAGGAAGAATGGTATTTTAGTGGCATTAATAAATAAACTTATTAAATGGGAATGACAATAGACAGTAGGGAGTGGCTATCTCACTCCCTATTTCATATTATACTCATGTTCGAATATTTTATAAGTTTAATGAGGGTTAAAAAGAAAGTATATGGCATGCTCTTCTTGATACTAATTTGGAGGAACAAAAAAGGAAATGTGTCTCTCTCTGGCCATTTCATCTCTGCTTTTTGAATAATTTCCAAACAAACTTTTAACGAATTCGGTCATTTCAACAATAAAAAACTGCAAAATATCGACAAAAATTACTAATGAATTTTCTTCGTCAATTATATTAACATAACTTTGACGTAAATTTTCATCACGAAAGTTATAAATTCGATTCCTCCACGACGTGAATGGAAACTTTCATCAGTGATTTTTGTTTGCGCCAAATGACACTAAATGGCGTAAAAATATTAAGATTTGAATTAACAAATAAAATATCCACTGTTGCTTAGGGTTTTGGGTAACTTTAATTACTAGCGGATCCCCATGGGTTCTTGTACTTTTATATTTAAATTTTTAAATAACAGTTTACTGATAGAAAATTCAGTGATTCAATATGTCAAATAAATTTTAACTCTTTTATGAAAATAATTTATCGCTGGAATTTTTCATCGGCAAATTATTATTTTTAGTAATTAATTAAAAAGATTAAATTTCATTTTAAATATACATTACTAATGAATTTTCCATCGGTAACTTATAACATTTGCATTATAATTGCTTCGAATTTCCAATTACATAGGATAACTTAAAACGTTATTACTTTTATTCCAAAGACTATTATTCAAGACATAACGTTGAGAATTTTTTATCCATAAGTTTAAACGTGACAAGCACGTATGCAAACGCATTGATAAGGAGCATGTCCAATCCATTCTCCCCTTCCATGATATTTTGTGTCACAGTCAGCTTCACATTGTGTTAGGTCGCACTTATTTGGATCCAACACATTCTCACAGCTTTCTTGTGCCATTACTTCACTTGCCGTTGCAGAAGCTACAAAAATACAGGTAAATTGTTATAAAAAGACAACATGTCTTTGAAAGAATATAAATATACGAGAATCAAATGATCAAAATAAGAAGTTAGAAATCGAGGAGATATTGTACCCGAAATGACAAGGACGGGAAGAAAAAATCCTAACATAAAACAATCATCAGAGGTTCAATTTAAAGGGTATTTGATGATGAAAAAAGTCTTCAAATTTAATATTTTATCAAATTGGTGGAATATATATAATCTCCGTCCTATTATTTGTCATCCAGATATACTATTAGTCAAAGTCATGCTTGGATCATTAATTGTCTGTCATAACTTTCCTTAAAATTTACAACAATATCATTACAAGAGTTGGATTGATAAATAATTTAAAATGTGAAAAATTAAATTAAAAAATAAAAACATAAGAAATGTCTAAATTATCTATTTTAAGGGTATCTTAAAACTAAAGTGGAAGATTGAATTTTAGTAAAATGACTATTATACCCTTTTATATATTAATGCCTAGACAAATTGTTCCTTTTTACATATTCTTATACTCAAACATATATTTATAAATTTCCACATTTTATACATAACAATATTTAATCTTGATCATTACTATCATACTTTCTATGTAAATGATATTTAAAATTGTCTAACTTTATAATTTTAATATCAGAAATATTTATAATTAGATATCTTATTTTAAATCAATTGGGTTTTAATTTTTTTATATTTTTTGCAAAGTTAATTTGTTATATCTAGATTTTTTGGAGCAATTGTTATGTCAAATTTATAATAAAGTAGAAATATTAAAAATAAGAAAATATTTACAATACATTGTATTAGGAATAAAATATGTTATTTAAGCTTATTACGTCTTCTTTCTTCTTCCTTTTCTCTCTAACCAAGCAAGAGAAAGAAAATTCTCAATTTTTCTATTCATCTAATCAATAGGAGAGATAGTAAACTTTTCTATATATTCTCTTCATCATTTTTCTTTTCATCTTCTTTCTTGGAGTCGCAATAATCACTCCCTAAATCATATTAAACCCATGTTTGAATATTATATAAATTTAATGAGAGGTAAGAAGGAAATTTATGCATGCTCTTCTTAATCTTAAATTAGGAGGTACAAAAAAGGATATGTTGTTTCTTTTGTCATTTCAGTCTCCTTTTGTGAATCATACCCAAACATAATTTTAACAAAATCAGTCATTTCCAAGAACAAAAAAAAATTGTGAAAAATCAATAAAAATTACCAATTAATTTTTCCGTAAATAATATTGACATAACTTTGACTATATTTTCATCGCAAATGTTATAAATTTGATTCCTCGACAGGAGAATGAAAACTTTCATCAGTATTTTTTTGCGCCAAATGACACTAAATGGCGTGCAAATATTAAGGATTGAATTAACGAAGAAAATATCCATTATTGGTTAGCGTTTTGGGTAATATTACCAGTGGAATTCCCATGGGTTCTTGTACTTTTATTTTTTATTTTTTAAATAACAATTTACTGATGATAGAAAACGTAGTAGCTAATTCAATAGGTCTGATAAATTTTAATTTTTTATAATAATAATTTATCGATGGAATTTTTCATCTGAAAATTATTATTTTTAATAATTAGTTCAATTTTTTAAAAAATTAAATTTTAGTTTAAATGTACATTACTAACGAAAATTTCATGGGTAGTTGAATCTATTGAACATTTGCATTAACGCCGCTTCAAATTTCCAATTACACAGGATGACAAAAAAAAATATGCACTTTTATTCCATATACTTTATTATTCAACAGATTACACATAACATTTATAATGTTTTATGCATAAGTTCTAAACATGACAATGATGTAAGCAAACACATTGATAAGGACCATATCCAATGCAAACTCCCCTTCCATGATATATCATGTCGCAGTTTGCTCGACATCGTGCTATATCGCATTTATTTGGATTCAACACAGTCTCACAGGTTGGTTGCGCCACTGCTTCACTTGTCATTGCAGAAGCTACAAAAATACAAGTAAATTATTATAAAAAGATAATATATCATTGAAAAATTAAATTTATGAGAAACAAATAATGATAATCAGAAATTAGATATTGATGAGATATTGTACCTAAAATGACAAGGACGAGAACAAAAATTTGTGTGAGAGACATCTTAGCCATGACTTACTGCAACTTCAATGTGAATAAGATCAAACTTTTCCTTAGTGTTTGTACGAGCATAATATTAAAGTTGAAAATAAGGAATTGGGTTTATATAGACTAGGGAGCTGATTTTCAGTCAACATTGAATTAATTTCCTTATTAATGTGGAGTAATTTTTATAATATTAAAACAACATCTCAACGTCTTTTAGAATATTTTGATTTCTTATTAGAGTATTTATTTTTCCTCTCAATCTTCCTATTAGCATTAAAAAAGAAATTCTTCTACTAAAACTCCTGTTATGAATTTCCTTATTAGTGTGCAGTCATATGTATAACGTAAAAACAAAATCAACTAAAAATTTATTTTATATTTTATTTTAATAAATATTAAATAATTTTTTATAATTTTATATTCGTATATATTATTAGTTAATATAGAATAAAAATGTATAAATTAGAACTTTTTTTAAGAGGCATATTTCTATCTAATCGTCCTCTCTATTTCCAAAATATGTGCATCAAATATGGTTATAAGATAAAATTTGTTAATGAGTTCAAGTTTTAAAAAAATCAAAGTAATTTATATGACAATTTGATTGATTAACTATGTATTAAAAAATGATTGAATACCCAATAAAAAATGAACTAGTTGAAAAATATAACATATAAATGTATAAAGATTCTAAAATCAATTAACTTATAGATATTGTATCTATATAGATATAGCTAGCTAGCTGAATTTCTTAAACATCTAATTAAGGGTTCGATTTCTATATATGGAGAGGGTTTCGTGACTAGTGACAAGATCCATATCGGTGAACGCTATACCTCAAATGGATTAGTCATTGATTATGGTGGTGGATATCCTTGGTTCATCAAAAAAATATATAGATCAATTAATTAAAAATTTATTTGATTTTGTAAAATAAAAACTTGCTATTAAAATTTAAAAACTTTATCTCTTTGATTTAGTTTATAAAATTATGAGTGTTGTGTCGAATATTCATACATAGACAAAAGCTGGTACCATTATAGAAATTAAATCTCAAAATATATTTTGAGCGTTGATTTTATCCATTTTTACTTATATGTAATAATAGAGTAAATAAAAAATCATGAAGCGGATATGATATATTAAATTTGTGGGATTAAATAAAAAATAGAGATTGGAGGAAATAAATGAAAATGGAAAAGCTATATTACTCTTAAGGGACCTTTTCGTAACATTTCACGTTGCTTTATGAATTTATAAATGTCCTCACAAATCAACACAGGTTTTTCAGCATGCTTTCTATGATAACTTTCCATGTAGTCACCCATCCCAAAATTTATCCAAATTAAACACGCTTAACCATGGAGTTCTTTAGTGATGGGCTATCGAAAAGAAGATGTATATTATTGGTATAGGTAGTACAAATTAATTCATATAAGTCACCCTCAACTGTATAGCCCCATATGTATATAGTCATATGATTTCTCTCATTTTGGTGTGTAATCGGTCCATTCATACACCTCTCTGCTTAAAAGCCTGTCAGGAGTCACTTCTTGTCTATGCATTCTTGCACCGACAATCACTCCATGTCCTAAACCCTCATCATAGGGCATTACACCATATTCCAACACTTCGCTAGGATCTTGCTTGGATCAAAAGAAATAGTCAACTTTTCATCATGCTTTGGGAAACTAAAACAGCCAAAAAAAAAAACTGCATTTGTTATTATTAGCATAAGTGGCATCCATTTCCATGTCAACACACCAACAATCTAAGGATTCTCTTATGGGATGTTCTCTAGATCACTCAAATTGTCTAAAGGTCAGTTAGTACAAGAATTTAGTCAAAACCCACATCTAAGGTCTATCGTACACAAAAGACGTTTTTTCTGTCTCATGAAATCATCATGGAAGAAAACTAATTTAATCATAAAGCTTTTGCCAAATTGGTTCCACAAAATAAAGACTTGCCATATTGCCACATTGTAAAATGGAGTTTTTCATCTGAAGATCAAGATTTACAACTCAACATCAATGCCAAAATTATTGATCACGCTTCAAAAACAAGCTTCAAGTTAGGTTTGAAATTGAAAGCACTCTCCCTCCAATAGTCCTATGGGTATTTAACAGATAAGGAAGGATGTATCATATTTGTGCATCTTTATCAATCATTAATCATTAAATGGATTACAGCTCAATAATGACAACTGAGCAAATTCTAACTTACATTTCAAATTTTTATCATATTTAGATGATATTTGATTTCTAATCCCTATTTACTCATTTAAGGGAAATCTTTCATAATTCATTAAGAAAATTGAAAAAAAATTGATCTTACACTGGATGAAGAGACATGTTTAGCATGCCACTCTGACCATTGTAGTAGTAGTTCCTCGAGTTTTTGTCCACTAGCTCAGGCAAGTGTTCAAACATAACTTACATAAGTTAAAAAATGTCAACTTGATAAAACTATAAGATCAAACTAGATTTTTTTTCCCTCGGGGTACAAAGATCTTGTCATGTCCTATATTAGTTTTGAGTAATTTTTCTGACCAATGTAGAAATTGGCAATATCACATACCTTGATAGGGAATCGTACACAAAATGAACTGACGTTTGATGTTTATCAGCAGTAATTCGGGCTCTTTTAGCACCTGACACAGCTAGCAAGCGTATTAAGGAAATAGACTCTACTATGGATCACACAATAACCGGAGATACAACTGTTCCAAAATATTTGATGGCATCATTTGTTAACATATTGATGTAGAAGTAGATCTAGGAAGATGACTACATAGAACTACTAAGCAAAAATTATCCGATCATGAACCTATAAGTACAGTAGTTTTAGCAAATTAAGGTAAGAATATTGCATGATTTTTTTTTTTTGGAAACAAAGTTAAAACTTCGTTGCACCTTTGCCCACTTTATTTTTCTTACTAGAGCAATTGTTTATTTTTCATAGAACCTTAAAAACCCATGAGTTGGAGGACATGTTTGCTCACAAATAAATCAGAAAGATTCCTCACATGGGTTTAGGAAGCTCATGATTTTCCAACAATCCATCCTTAACAAGCTCCTCAAGAAAGATGAGGAGGGTGTTGCCCCAGTTTGCATCGAGTAAAAGCAAAAAGGTGGCCAGGACTACATGGTATCAATTCTCCATAGCTGCCTATGTCACCGGCCAGATTTCATCGAATATGTGAAGGGAAATAAATTGTTTAAATTAAAGTACAAAATAGCAATGAAGTACATAAAGGAAAATACTAAATTGTTATACAAACTTGAAATATAAGTACACTACTATTTATACTCAATTTCCTCGGTCAAAATGCATCCATGTATACTGTAGTACCTGATTTAAGTTGAGAAACCAGATTAATGGTTTGCAATAAACCTCGCTATAGAGCCTAAATTTTGTTCTTTTTCTTTTCTTCTTCAAGAGGGACATAATACTGCTCAGAAAAAAGATGATGATGTCCATGTTATGACAAATTAGAGTCTTAGCCAGTACACTACATAATAAATTATGTGTGCTGGACATTGCAAACTTTGCTATCTAATCAAGTTTCACTAGCAATGTGAGTAGCAACCACTAGCATAATAGCAGCTTCGAAAGATGGATTCTCAATTGCCACAAAAGGAATTGGGCAAGAGGCCTTAAGAAATTTATAGGAAGATAAATAAGCATTTCACTGTGCAAATAATCAAACATGTTGCTAGCATGCAATAAAAAGCAACCACAATGGAAGCAACTATCACGATGCATCAAGAAAAGCAACATACCTGGCCTGAGTAAGGGGAGCCCTCTCTGTTAGCCTTTCTACGAGGAGGCACCAGAGGTAGCACCCATAACGGTCTATTGTTCTTCCCCCACACCAAAACATCAATTTCAACTAAGGTTAAATAAATGGGGACGAGGGGTAGACGGAGAAGAAGGTGAGGCCACATTGCACAATGGAGATGGAGAGGTCACGTTGCTCAACGGAGACTGCAAGGCCGCGTTGCTTAGTGGAGACGGAGAGGCTACCTCGCTGAATGGAGATGGCAAGGTCGCATTGCTGAATGGAGACGGAGATGCTGCATCACTGAGTGGAGACGCCGCATCGCTGAGTAGAGATGGCGGTTGAATGGAGACAACAACTGATGGAATTGGAAGGAAGACGACAGTTGAATGGAGATGTTGGCTGTAGATTGGCCGTAGAACCGACCGCCTGAGAGCAACTGCTGCGAAGAGTCACTGACACTGAGAGAAAGCGCCATTGAGAGAGGGAACATGAGAGAGGTGACTTTGAGAGTGAAAGAGTGAGAGAGGGAAGCTGTCTCCAATTAGGTTTTACCCCTCACAAAATTTAATTTTTCACATTCTTTTCAATTCTCGATGGTTTGAGAAAATTAAAACTGTAACAGCTCAGATCCTTGGTATTGCAATATTATCCACTTTGAGACCTGGCACCCCTCATGGCTTTGTTCTTGGTGTGGACATCAACCACCTAAAACGCGTTGCAATGGGAAAGATATCCACACAATCTCATAAGGCATGCTTCATTCCCCTCTTCAATCGATGTGGGAGTACTTTATATCCCTTGTGGGAATCCACCCCCTTTGGGAGTAGTCCCACATCGGTTGGAGAGGGGAACAAAGCATGCCTTATAAGAGGGTGTGGATACCTTTCCCAGTGCAACGCGTTTTGGGTGGTTGATGTCCACACCAAGAACAAAGCCGTGGGGGTGTCAGCCCTCAAAGCGGACAATACTGCCGGGATCGCTGTGCCAATGAGGATGCTGGGCCCCAAAGGAGGTGGATTCCTGCAAAGGATATGGAGTAGTCCCACATCAATTGGAGAGGGGAACGAAGCATACCTTATAAGAGGGTGTGGATACCTTTCCCATTGCAACGCGTTTTTGGTGGTTGATGTCCACACCAAGAACAAAGCCGTGACCACTAAATAATTCAATTTGCGTTTCTAGTAGTGCCATAATAATATATCTATTTATGAAAATAAATCATACTATGCTCAACATCTTTTCAAGGTAACTTGACTTGATGTTCTAAAATCATAATATGAAATCCTAAGTCTTGAAAATATGATCATATCGTAAATCCATAAAAGCGTGTTTGACAACTTTGGCAAGCTTGCTAAATCACAAATTTTTCAATAAATCTTTTTATAAGCATATAAAACATTTTCATAGCATACAACATATTAATCATGGTTCCATAGTTTTCTAAAATCAGGCAATTTCATTATTTATTCCAAAATTCATAACTTTTTCAAACTTGGCATATTTTGTAAAATCATTTTCATGACATACCTTTACATGTAGATTTATATTTAACAACCATATGCTACAAACATAATCATAATGATAAAAAATAAGGTCATGAGTTTAAATCCACTCGCTGCTTGGAGCCAAGTGTGTGTAGATACTATCAACTTAATCTTGGAAACTTGCAATGGCAACAACAATTGCCATGGAATCACAAACAACTCATGATTGTACCATAAATACAATAAGGCAGCTCTAATTAAAAACAATGAAGGAGTACCCAAACTTAACAACAATTAAGAACATGAACACTCTAACTCATGACTATAGAGGAATGAAGAGAAAAAATGTCACGATCTAAATTTGGCACGTGATCGGCACGTGAGAAATCCTATTCCCACGTAAGCCTCGTGACCTGAATCTCTCTATATGCATAGTTAATTATAAAATTATTCAAAACACATTTTTATTTTTATTTTTTTACATACAAATCAGTTGTTTACTAATTCATTCTAGTCTATACTGACTTTCATAATTCAAACTCTGTTGTCTGTAAATCATAATACAAACATCTTTGTGTAAAACTATTTTGATTCAAAACATTCATAAATGTTGAACTATTCAATACAACTTCAAATAATGTCATAATATGCAAAACTTATAAACATGCTCTATTGTCCGGATCCTGCCTGTATTTATACTGGAGTACTCTAGACAGAACTATAAGCACTTCACCCAAGTAAAGCTCACCATATGAACTCTAATGCTGGTAGAGGATAATATCTGGGAAAATCTACCACAACTATACAATCTGTGAGATGGGAGAAAAGAGAGGGATGAGTTTTGTGCAAAACTCAGTGAGTGAATTCTCACCTGAAACCCCCTTTCATGGGACATCAAGGAGATAATGCATAATATCATAAAAACATGAATAACACTGATAATCTAACATAACTAGGCATACATATATTTCTAAAAACAACCTTCATACTCATCAAGCTATCACTTAAAACAATTTCTCTGAATTTATTGTTATGACCAAAACATACAATTAACGCAATATAGTAGCTCCTAGAGAAACAGCAATCTTTGCTCTGGTTACGCACAATGTCTATGACGTAACAAAACTCTGAATATAAATCTCTGGTCACATCTGGGCATTATGTATTGCCATCCCCAGTGTGATAATCAATCTCTGAATATAATTGCTCTGAATATCTCTGGCTCGGGCTACTTGGTACCAAGGTTAACGGATTTACTGCTGATAACACACAGCCTGTTTCTCTATAGCTACCTTCTAACTAATCAAATAAATCCATTTAAACCAATCCTTGAAACTCTTTTTTTTTTTTACTTCTCTAGAGCTCTGAATCTATCTGATTTTAACAGTCTGACCTTAGCATAACTGTGGCTATGAAATCATACCCAAGGGATCACCCTTGTAGACATCTGTGATTTCATAAACTCACAGAGTATGTATCCGCCAACTGTTCTGAATCTCAAGAAGACTCAAGCTCTAAAACCTTTGATTTACTATCTAAAACACAATTCAAATCATTAAACTTTTCATACTAAAACTCTCAATATCATGCTTCTAAAATAGCTATGTTCACAATCACAATTCCATTCTCTTTTCTAAATACCATTTTCAAGTATTAAACACTCATAAATCGTTTTTAGAATTCATTCCAACATTCATAGAAGCTTTCCATAATCATCATTATCATCCAATACACTTCAAATCAATCAATCAAGCATGGTCCCATGAGTTTTTTTAAAACAAGTTTCATGCTCTAAAAGCAGCTGTTCAAGACATATAAATCAATAGTAAACTTCAATCCTCTTTGCATATATCTCTAAAATCAAATAATACATGATATCTTTGTGAAAATAACTCTAATGCAGAACATAGAAGTCACGGATGAAAACCCACTCACCTGGAGGGGTGAACAGTGAAGAATCTACAATGACATAGCTCCTTGGAGCAGGAACAACAATAGTATCTGACATAAGAGCCATAATACTCTAGATTAATGTCACGACCACCGGCACATGAGGATTTGGGTCCCCACGGAAGCCTCTGGTAACGTAACTGACTAATATGCATAAATAATCTAAATTTATTCAAAATATCTCAAGTTCAACTAAAACTTCAATAATATGAAATTGTTCTCAAAACATAAATTCTAAACATAAATTTGCATAAAATCCATATTCTAGGCCAAAGCCAAACATAACAAAACAATTAATAGAAATTCTGAAAATATATCATGCATGTCCGGGGATCCTGCCTACACAATTTATTGGAGCACTACTAGACTGACATAATTGACAATAAGCTCCACTCCAAAGTGAAGCTCACCAAGTAAGCTGTAGCACAACTATTGAGGATCCTGTGGTACAACTGAAACTGTAGCTGTATCTGTAGGGAAAGGAAAAGAGATGGGTGAGTTCATCAAAACTCAGTGAGCGAGCCTCCACTCACAACCCACACGGGACAATAACAAAATACATAACATATACATACAACTGATGTGAAATATATTACATATATAATTACATATAAATTAACTGAATCTATGACAATAACTAGTAGAGAAACATGAATTATTCTATACATAATTATCTGAGCTGAATAGCTAAATCTGAGCCAATGACTAATCTGATGGGCACCTAACTAGATCCCATAAATGGACACCTCACTAGGTCCCTTATTGTGGGTGAGCTAGTCCTCTAGTGGACCACTTGGTACCAAGGTTAACGATCAATCCTACAGCCGTTAACTCGCTGATCTGTTTCTCACTAATTAATATAAAACAATTTATTCATAAACCAAATAAATATAAAAGCTCTGAATTCATATAATTCTAACAATTTGACTGTAGCATAACTAAGATTCTAAAATCATGCCCAAGGGATCACCAGCTTGTAGACATAGTGATTTCAGTAATCAATAGAATATGTATCTGACAATTGTTATGAATTATACTTTATTCAATACTTTCGATAAATCATATCTAATATTCTAAAATCTTCATAGGAAATACATAGTCTGAAAACATGATAATCAATATTTCTACTGTAAACATTAAACTAAGGTCTCACAATTTCATAAACTAGGAAAAAGATATTCTATAACACGTAAGGTATCAATTATGGTCCCATGAGTTTTGCTAAAATGATTAATTTTTATGATAACTGTAAAAGTAATAATATTTCTAAAACAGACATAATTATAGCAATATATTCTCTTAACATAAATCATTCTAAAATTTCATAAATAATTTATATAATATGAAAAATATTAATAATGACCAAAAGTATGATTATGAGCTTAATCCCACTCACCGTTGGTAGTCGTGAGTGTGCTTCTACTAATAACTTTACTCTGAAGTATTGGAATGGTACAAATAACCAATCTCACAGATTAAAAGAAAGGAGCATCACAACGTCCCAAGAGAGGATTAACTAGGCTCACTAAAGCTCGGTCATGAAGATCCTGAGCTTGACAAGAGATGAGTTCGGCCAAGAAGAGGTTTGGTTTAGAGGAGGTGTGACTTAGAGGAGGTGTAAGCAAAACTTAGCAAAATGAAACTAAACATTTCTTACACATACACACTCCTATACTCATATATTTATACACAAATATAATAATCATGAATAATATTAGTGCTATTTGTCTACACTTAATAATAATAATAAATATTAATAATGCTTACTACACTTAGTAATTATAATGTTAAATAATAATAATGCTAACTACACTTAGTAATAATAATTATATTGCTAGCTACACTTAGTAATTATAATGTTAAATAATAATAATGGTAGGTGCACTTAATAATAATAATGCTAATGTTAGCTACACTTAGTAATAATAATGTTAAATAATAATAATGCTAGGTACACTTAATAATAATAATTATAATGCTAGAATAATAATGCTAGGTACACTTAATAATAATAATGCTAATGCTAGCTACACTTGGTAATAATAATGTTAAATAATAATAATGCTAGGTTCACTTAATAATAATAATGCTAATGCTAGCTATACTTAGTAATATTAATTATTATTAATATTAGTGGCATATATCTAGACTTAATAATAGTAATAACTAATATTAATGCTAACCACACTTAGTTATTATAATGTTAAATAATATTAGTGTTAGGTGCACTTGATAATAATAATAAATAATAATAATAATAATAATTCATAATAATTATAATTTCTTTATTTGGGATATCACAATTAACTTCTAGAAAGCACTAAATAACTCATATCTAACTCTAACACCAAGGACGAACTCCACCTCTTGGATAACATGGAGGAATAGCAAAACCAACCTCAAGAACAAGGAGGAAATGGAAGAAAATGAGAGGAAACATCAAGATCTCTTACCTTGAAGCCTTGGAAGTGAAAGATTGATGTTAGATTGATGAAAATGGGAGAGAGAGAGATTGGGGACGAGAGTTTTGCGTTTCCTAGGGGGGTGAATGGTGTTTTGGGTGAAATGAAGGTTCTGGACCCCGAACAGGGATTTTTAAGTCATCTGCGGCGCTCACCTGAGAGCATATCGCGCATTGCCTTACTATTCTGTTGAGCGCTACAGCCCTCTTAGTGCTGCAGTGCTCACCAGAATGGATTTTCACTCTCCAGGATAGTTTCTCACTGCTCAGAATAGTCTCTATAGTCCCCTCTCAAAAACTCACTTATTACATTTCTTAATTAAAGTTAATAAGAAATAAAAGTTAAAAGGAAATAAAAAGTTAAAAGGAAATAAATTATTTAACTTTTAAACATAAATGTAAATAATGGAATACCCCTTATTTGGATTCAAATAAAATATTAGAAAAATCAAAATCCAAACCAATCAAAATCTAAATTTTAGGTTTTAGTTCAAATCCGGGAATTCTTACAGTTTTGTAAACTTATACTCTAAAAACGGAATGTTTAAAAGTTTCAAAAAATTCATAAAAATTCACTCTTTAACTTATACTTCTCTAAGGATTAATTATCGGGACTTTTGGTCCCAAGAATATAATTTTATTATATGGCCCTCCAAGGGCATGTAGGGTCCAGACTTAGAAAAATTTCAGGACCCGAAGTGATAGATAACGGTAATTGACATCCTTTTAGCCTGAAAAATATTCTAACTCTTTTATTTAAAATTTGGGATATTACAAAAAAAATCCCTTATCTTGGAGCTTGGAGGAGGTGGGATTGAGAGAAAATGGAAGTGAAGAGGTAGGAGAAGGAGGAATGTTAGGGTTTTGTATTTTTGGGGTGAAAAACGTGTTAGAGGAGGGTTTTTATATGGATAGGGGTCACTAAATGAAACCAATTGTTTTACACTGTTCTGGCATAAGGGGATACTACTATAGCATTCATGGATCGCTATAACGGTTCACCGAGATAACCGCCTCTCAGGCATATAGTAGTCCAAGACAGCTATAGCGATATTTAAGGACCAAACCCCCCCCCCCAATAGCTAGCAGTTTGACAGAGTGGCCATATACCGCTATAGTGGTATAAAAAATGTGTGTTCTACATTTTTATTGAGTTCCTATATTCGTGTAATACCTTAGGCAAAAAAAAAAAAAAATCCTCTCTGTTGAGTGCTGCAACACTCATCAGAAAATAAGTCGGTGGCTGAAAATAAATTTTTATGTTCTCGGGTGAGCGCTGCAGCGCTCAACAGAAAGTAAGTTGGTGCAAATTATGCTCTCTGGTGAGTGCTGCAGCGCTCTTATTTCTCCTTTATTCTCTCCTTTTCTCTTGGTTTTTTTTGGGAGGGGGGGTTAGCATAAGATTTTCCTACTTTCTAAGGAGGTAGAATTCTTTCAATGTGTTAGGAGTATATTTGAGTGATATAGAGGTTTTAGCCGTTAATCTAGGGTTCTGTTGCTTTATTGATAGATACTGGTGCTGTTTTCACCTCCAACAATTCTGTTGGTGCTATACCTGTGTCTACTGCCACTCCAAGTGAGTGGGTTCACATCTGTAGCTTCTGTTTTTATCATTACATCTATTTTATCTAAGATATGAAAGTTCATGTGATTTTAGAGTTATTCTGTGAACTGTCGAGATTTCTATGAACTATTGTGTTTTGAACTGCTGATTGGATATGAGCACATGTTTTCTTGAAAACCATGGGACATCTATATTTCAGAATGAGATTTTGTATAATTGTATTGCGAATTTGATCAATTAGAACTGGTTTATGATGATATGGTTTTGATATTGTATACTGATATATAGAAGAGATTTTGAATCCTAGGATAGAAGACTTTGAAATTGATAGAGAACAGAATGAGTTTTAGTTGAGCTGGCAGTAACTATAGGGAAACAGGCTGTATGTTAACGGCAGTTAATCCGTTAACCTTAGTACCAAGTAGCCCGGGGCAGAGATTTCAGAACCTTATTATCACACTGGGGAACGGCGATACGTAACGCCCCAGATGTGACTATCGATATTCAGAGGCTTATTGGCACACTGGGGACGGCGATACATAACGCCCAGATGTGACCAAAGATATTCAGAGGCTTAGTGTCACACTGGGGACAGCGATACGTAACGCCCAGATATGACCAGACATTTATATTCAGAGATAACTGTTTCTCTATTAGACTACTGTTAGGTCAGATTGTAAAGAACCAAGATTTGAGACCTTGATGATAACTATGAACCACTTTTGTGTCAGTATTGTTACTATTATCACTATTATTACTATTTTTGGTGTTGTGTACCTTCTTTGGTGTTCCATGAAGAAGGGTTCTAGATGAGGGCTCACTCACTGAGTTTTGGATTCAAAACTTACCCCTCTGTTTCCTTCATATTTTACAGATACCGTAGTTGCTGAGGGCACTTCTACACCATCCTCTTCCTAGCAGCATTAGATTCAGTTGCTGAGCCCATTAGGTGAGGTGTCTGATATTTTGCTCTTGGCGTGCTCTAGTGTGATGCAGGCAGGACCCCAGACCGTAGAGCATGATCACATTGTGCATAGTTTTGTTATTTTATATACTTTTTGGGATTGTATAACTATTACTTTTATAAACACCTTGTATGTAAAGGACTGTATGCATATTTAACGACATTGCATATTTTCTTTTTGAAAAGAATGGAAATATGTTTTGGTTTTTCTAAACTTGGTTTTCAACAACAAGTGATTTCATGTGAAATTAAGGATTTGTTTTATGGATTTTCTTAATTGAAATGCATACGTAGAGACGGTACAGGTCACCAGGCTTACGTGGGAATTAGATTTCTCACGTGCCCAAGGAGGTTAGTGACAATTCGAGGCCTTCTTGGCAACACGGGTGAGTTCTAGAGGACCTCTAGGCCATACTAGACTTGTCTAGGAACATATGGGGCTGAGGTATCACAATGCGCGTCGGTCAGGTATTGGTCTTGGTTTAGCAATGTCATGTTCATAGTTTTGGCCTTATCTCACTGCATCTTTCCTATATAGGAGCCTTCTCAACCACCAAGAGAAGCTGCAGCTGCTGTGCCTGTGTGGTATTTGGCCAAGTTGGTTGTGACCTACATATGCATAGGATTGTGGGTTTCTTTGTTTTCAAATAGCTCAGACCCCCTTTCATCGAAAAGGATTTAGCTTATTCCTTCCTCCAACATCATGCTAGCTTCCGTTTTCCTGTATTGGGGCTTGTTTTTTTCTTCTAAAGTTTTCACCTTTAAGAACTAAATGATTGTCATGACTCAATTTGGGCAAGTGATCGGCACGTGAAAAATCTCATCCCACGTAAGCCTCGTGACCAGCGCATTACTCTATATGCATATTTAAATAGGAAAATCCAAGTAAAACAGGATTGCTTTTTCAACATATAAGTTCCCTATTTCCTGAAATAAAATACTGATAACAAAAGTCTCATCATCATTATTAAAAATTTGAAATCGTAGCATCATCCATACACAATTTACAAATATACATATCAAACGACTTTTGTCCAGTTTGTCTATAAACAACCAATTTCATTAAATACAAATCATAGTATGATCAAATATATAAAATGCAAAACGAGTTCTATGCAAATCAGGACTCTTGCCTGCAATAACACTGGAGCACTCTAACAAACCAAGAATGCTTCACTAAGTGAAGCTCACCACTGAAATCTCTATTGTTGCTGGGAAGGAAGTGGATGGAAGGGACACGCAACAGCTGCTATACCTGTAAATAGGAAGAATGAGCAAGGTGAGTTTTTATACAAAAACTCAATGAGTGAATCTTCACCTGAAACCCCCTTCATGGGACAAGAGAAAGAATTCATAATGCATAATTATAAAACATTTATACTCATTTTACATAATAAGTATAAAACTATAAGTTTACTAGAAATGCGAAACGAAACTATTATAATCTTCAAGACACTACAAAAGAGAATAGACTATCCCTGAACTATAAGGTAATGCTCAATCCCTAGCGAACATGAGCTCATAGCTGCGATTTTAACGGTCCCTGGCAAACTGCATCCTTGGCGGACTGATCTAGCTACCAATAAGCTTGCCCTTGGCGGGCCTTGGTATATCAAGGTTAATGATATAGCTGCCGTTAACTTACAGCTCTGTTTGTCTCAGTAGTTCTTAATTCCAAAACAATCCTTATTACAACATTACACAAAGTCATCTATCCTAAGGTTAGAAACTTTCTCATATAATAATATTCTAGGTCAGAGATCATATAGCTAGTACAATAGTTTCTAAATGTATAAAATCACAATTTAAATCTTTCCATTTCAATAATAGTAGTCTCGTGGTTTTCATAAATCATATAGTGCATGCTATTTCAAGCAATAGTTCCAAATCAATTACAATCAGCAGAAATTTCATATTTTTTACTCGAAATCTTTAAAACCAAGCATTTGGATCATATTTGATGAAAATAGGTCTAATGTCAAACTTAGGGGTGACAAGTTTAGACCCACTCACCTGGAGTGGTAGGATGAACAGAGGTGACACCAACAAGACCAGCTTGGGAGGCAGGAACAATACATAATCTGCCAGTAAAGCAATAACCCTAGATCAATCTCAGAGTAACTCTATTCTAACCATGGAAGAGAAAACCGGACCGGACCAGCCGGTCCGACCTGTTTGACCGAGAACCGGTCACCTGGCCGGTCCGATTAACCTCTCAAAACCGGTCAAGAACCGGTCAAAACCGGTCGAGCAGGAAAAAGCTGAAAGCCGTGACCAGGACCCGGTCGAACCGGTCCGGAGACTTTGAAATTTTTTATTTTTTTTTTGGTTTTGAAGTTTAAATATTGATATTTTGTGACAGTCATAAAGCAAAAATGAAGAAAATGGAACCAAAAAATGGTGCTAACAAAGATTATTAGATTTTATATATATATATTGGTTTCGAAACTTAAATACTGATATTTTGTGATAGTCACAGAGCAAAAATGAAGAAAATGGAACCAAAGAATGACACTAACAAAGATTGTTGGATTATAAACCTATGAATATTTTTTTTGTGTTGATTATGTTAATATTAATGATTTAATATTTTTTTATATTCTAATTAATCATATGTCTATATTTAAATATATATTTTATTGTATTCCGGTTCAACCCCGGTTGAACCGGTCGGACCTCTAAACCTTTAAACCAATACCTTAACCGGTTCGATACCCGGTCCGGTTTTCTCTTCCTTGATTCTAACCCAATCAATGTTCATGACCTTGATGGTGACCGTGAATGCAGATGTATGCTATTACATTATGTTACCTTTTCTGGTTATGTTATGCAAGAGGTTTCAATTATAATAGCTAGAAAAGCTTACACAATGGCTTGCTTTCATTTTGAATTCTATTCACTGTTCAGTATCTAGTTGCCTTCACTATTCAATAATTGATGCTGGTGATGGTGGGGATAAAGAAGGCGATCAAATGAAGGGGATGAGATTTTTTTAAAAAAATGACATTGGGGACTAATTTATTAGTAATGAAATTGTCACTAATATTATTATTATTTTATATTTAATGACTACTAAGTGTCCAAATCTTTATATTGTTTGGGATCAAATTGATATTTTTCAGTAATCAAATACCAACTTGTCTAGGACTGAAATTGTTAGAAATTAACTTGGAGTTTATTTTATATATATATAATATGATATGATTCATTTGATTCAACCTCTTTGCATTTCACTCAAATCCTGAAATCTTTTGAGAGAGAGAGTGATTCATTTTTCCAAATTGAACCTAAGATCTAAAATCAAAGTGCTATAAACTAATCAGCTTCATCACTATTATTTTAAAAATTATTTAAATAAAATTATTTGATTGGATGTATACATTAAAATAAAATTCTAGAGATATATCAACGAAATTATCTTTCGAGAAGTGAAAATGGAATTTCGATCTGATATATATATATATATATATATATATATAACACTAAACTTTCATGTTTCACCCTCGTGAAAAAGAATTAAAAAAAAAATTAAAAACGCCATCCTCGTGCAGCTTGCGATACATTGAATATTCCAAATTCCAAACAAAGTAATCTAACACTAAACTTTCATGTTTCACCCTCGTGAAAAAGAATTAAAAAAAAAAAATTAAAAACGCCATCCTCGTGCAGCATGCGATTCATTGAATATTCCAAATTCTAAACAAACTGCTACAGATGAATGGGCATCGACTCCTTGGTTGAAGCGTCCTCATCAACACGTTACCAGCGTGCCCCGCACGTAATTGACAGTACAAGACTGTATGGCATATTTTAAGAGGCTTGTCGTTGTCAATATCTTCTCTTTTTGTTTGGTTATATTCATATTTAATATTTAAGGAAGAAAAAAAAAAAGAAATCGGTACCTTGTAAAATCCAAGCCGCCCATTTATTAAGGTTAACAAAGGGACATCAAGGCAGGAAATATCACCGAAATTTAGAGAATTCAACATTTATAATTATTTTTAGGATAAGATTAGAAATTACTACTTCCATTCTCTAATAAGTATTTCCCTATAGAACTTTATTTTTTAATTATTATCTATCTTTTAAAAAAAATTTAAACAGCATTAATTTTTTTTCATGATATCTTTATGAGAAAAAGTTAATAGATACATTAAATATGAAAGGGAGAGTATTAAAGTAGATTATAAAGATAGTGTTGTAAATACATTTAAATTTATCTAATTATTTTCTTAATATATGTGTATAGATAAAGATGGATAATTATTAGAGAATAGAGATATTAATATGTAAAGTTTTCAAGGTTTTAAGTTATATATAGGGATTGAAAAACCTTTTGTTTTTCTTTAACTTTTTAATTTTCTAAAACTTAAAAAGTGAAAATTTTGAAGAGTGAAAATAAGAGAGAAGGAAATAGGGATAAATATTTAATTTTGGGATTTATAGCTCCACAATAAAGATTTAACAAATAAGTTTGTTTTGGAAGGTTTCCTCTAAGATACTCTAGATGAAGTGTGGCATATCACACAGCAAATATTTAAGCACATTCAAAAAATTTACCTAAATTCATTAACTACACTTTTAAATATATTTAGCTATATTTTATAGATATAACTAAATGCTTAATATATGTACAGCACACTTTATATGGTGTAATATAGCCATTTTTCTCATGCTACAGTTAGGGGCTTGTGAACCTTTCCACATTGATAATGCATTTAAATTAAGTCACGCCTATATATAGGATATATACCGAGAGGAATGCCTTGTTTTTTAATGTAAAATATATAATTTAGTCTAATGACACTAACAAATAAAAAAAAAACAAAATACAAATTGAATAAAAAATAAATATATTTTACATTCTGACTGTGAATACTATATTTTTGTTTTCAATTTATTGTTATTATTATTATTATTAGTATTATTAGTTGTGCATTTGAATTTAAATTTAATTTCAACTGACAAAAATAAAAAATCAAATCAAATCAAATCAAAACCTTAACTGGCTCAACAAAATCTTAACTGACACAATCCTAACTGACTCCCAAATTTTCTCCCCTCTACACTCTATATAATAATCATTCCAATAAAAAAAAGGGGGTGGAGCTTCAAGAGTAACAAAGGCATAAAAAGGTTTAGTAACAGAGAGGGAGGCGCATAGCAACAGAGAAAGATAGTGACTGGGAGTGAAAGATTCAGCAACAACAGCAATTCAGCAAGGAAGCACAAAGAGGAGGAACACACAGTGACAAAAAAAGTGAGAGACACAGTGACAAAGAGAGTGATACCCATTGACATAGTGGGTCTCATTTAGATTATAGAGGTTTAACAAAGTAAGGTTGGAGTTTTTTTTTTTTTCCTACTGCTAATAGCATCATCACTACCATGATCATCTTCATCAACACTAACTCATGAGTCATCCCGCCACTATGGATATGAAGTTCGTGACGTTCGAAAGCTAGCCACCATCATGATTGTAACCCAACCTTTCCGTCACTACTGTTATGACCCTTTATCTCTGTTTTCTTCTCTGTTTGGATTGGTACAAAGAGTCAATTGAAGGATTTAACTTTTTATTATTTTATTATTTATTTTTAGTTTAGTGTGTCAGTTTTATTATTTTTCCTTTCTTTCTATATTATTTTATTATTTTTTTTGTCATTTCGTTCTTCAAACATCAGGTTCTCCCTATTTTATTATTTGTTTTTAATTTAATGTGTGAGGTCTCTTTTTTTATTTTTTTTCTTTCTTTCTATATTATTTTATTGTTTTTGTCATTTTGTTCCTTTGTCACCAATTTTATGTCACGTTCCTTTTTGTTTTGCTTTTATTTCATCATGTTTGTTTCATTTGGTTCAAGATCTTTTCATTTTTTATTTATTATTTTATTGTCTTTGTATTTTGCTTTGCGTCACATTCTTTAACTTTCATTTTTCTTTTTATTTCATTGTGTTGGTTTAATCTAAATAGGGCTTGGGCTATTTTTGTTTTATATTTTTCATTTTTTATTATGTCAAAATGTTTCTTGTGAAAGGGGTTGTTTGGGATTACAATTTTGTTTTAGTATAGGTTGATTTGATTTTTTTTTTTTAAAATAAAAACAAAAAGAGTTTAACTTTTTATTTATCTATTCTTCTTAGTTAAATTTTTATTCCATGCAACAACTTGTGATGTTGATGTATGATTTATCATCCTCAAGTTTCACAAGAATGTAAGGGTTTATTGTATAGCTTATGCTATCCTGAACCCTATGCAAAAATGGATTTTTTTTAATAAAATCAACTAACACATTTTTATTTTTAATTTCTTAATTAAAATATGTTAACACACACTTATTTTCTACAAGAACGACGTGACTTTAAATTTCTCGTTGCACCAGAGGATACGTCAGCGTAGCCCACAACTATCAAGCCAAAATTAATTTTTCTTCAATTTTTTTTCCTTTTTATTTTATTTTATTTTTCCTTTCTCATTTACTCATTTATTTATTTGTATATAATTTTTACATGTTTTTTTGGGGAAAAGATAAATATTATTTAGTTATAAATTAATTTGCATAATGAATTTTAGGGTAACCGTATTTATATGGATGTATTAGGGGTGCAGTGGGATTAAATTTATACCCTTCCCTAATCATAATTAGACTCCCGGATTCAAATCTTTTTCAATTGACCAGTTTTATAAATCAAAAGGTTTTCCAATTTTTAACCACAATTAAAATTGGTGGCGACTCCATTTATTTCTTTTAGAAATAAACTTTTGTTGTCATTTTGTTATGACGCCCTTTGGGGACGTTGTAACAGTCTGGCGACTTCACTGGGGATAGTTAGAGAGTCAAGCCCATTAGAGTTAATTATGCAAATAATTATAATTTTATAATATTTATTTTTTCCCCTTTATAATACCTTTATTTTATTTTTGTAAATAATTGTCTTCCTTTTGTAAATAATTGTTTGATTTATTTTGTAAATATTTGTCATTCAAACCTTAGGGTAGAAGACTTTATTTATTTATTTATTTTTATTCTTCTTGGAACCTTAGGATAGTCGATTTCGTTTCTTGTATATATTGTTTAATTTTTTCGGGAGAGGGTAATTTTAGGATCATAAGGTTTGTATGCTCCCTACACACACTTTCACTATCACTGTCCTCACATACTTTTTAGGCTCTATACCCGAGCCTTGGAAAACCATAGGACAAGAAGGGGTTTTGACGTTGTTATTGTGAGGCTTATGCTTCCCAGACAGTCGTTGACTCACCCGCTCATGTTGTTACTAGAACTATGGGTTGCCATATTGTGACTTTTATGTCCCTGTGGTTTAACTCATGAAACTAGGTCTTTATCTTATTGGTAAGGGCAACCTGGGGACCATAATTTTTAGGGGTCTAGATCCATCCAAAAGCTATGCACTGTTAGAATGACCTTAGTTGACTACCTTAAATAGGGTTTGACCTTAGAACCAATCAAGCATTAGGCCCTACCCTACTAGGACACAAGGGAGCATGTTTCTTCATATTTTTTCATACATCATGCATCTTTGATATCATGTAACATTCCTCATAAACATTACAATATGCATGATTATTTTTTGTTTTTTTTTTCCATAAATAATTCATATTTCAATCACGCATAACATCTGCATTTTTTAAATTCAAGCATAAAAAATAACAATTCATAATTTGCATGCATTTAGCCACACTACATGCATTCTCTTCATGCCACATACATATTTATTTTATTTGCAACATATATCTCATTCATTTTTCTTTTAAAAGATCCATTGACGGCAGATAGCATATTAGACAGCAAATGATGGAAAGAGCACAACATACTAGCAATGTATCCAACTTGAAGAAGCTTGGATATATTGTCAATTACATTTTTGCCTTATAGGAAATTCTTCCTTCTGTGTGGACTGTAAGAAAGAAGATCAAGATTGATAGTGTGTTCTTAACAAAGTATATTGTGGAATGATAGTCCCCTATACTTTTATCCATCACGTACCTTATCTTATGGACAATATGTCCTCTGACTAGGATATGAATGATGTTCATCGTTGTCAAATAGAAATGCTATTCCTCACCATCAAAGGATTTCTAAGTTCTCATTTATTATTTACTTACCTTTTGCTTTTATGATACAAGGTTGCCAAACATTGCTCCTTCAAAGAAAGTTTCGTCTGATCTTAGTACGCCGGCTAGAGAGCCGTATGAACTATGACCCAGAAACAAGATGGAGAAAGTTGAAAAGAGAAAAGACAAGAAAAAGGCTATGGCTACGGAAAGTGAGACCCAAGGAAGGAATCTGAGTCAAGAAATTGATGAATTCAAGGCCATGATGAAGTCCATGTTCGAGCCAAAGTTCAGGAAGTTTATTGTTGACACCGTGAATATGGCCAAAGAGAATGCTGAAAATGCTGAGTATGAGGAGCAGCCCGGATATGAGAATGAAGATGAATTTGCTCTGCACAAGCAAAATGATGGCTCTGCTAATGAAACTACAAGGGAGTTGGAACGAGTGAAACTAAGAGAAGAATTGGAAGAAAAGATGCAAGAGCAATTCCGAGCATTAAGGGGACCTAGTCCATTTGGCCCTATGAACATTAAGGAGTTATGCCTTGCTCCTAATGTTACTATTCCCAAAGATTTTAAAATGCCAGAGCTTGTCAAATTTAATGGCAGATCTAATTCCATCATGCACCTGAAGATGTACTGTACCAAGATGGGTATGTGGTCTAGAGATGAGAACTTCCTCATTAGTTTCTTCCCCGAAAGCTTAGAAGGGGCCGCTTGGGAATGGTGTATGCAATTGGACATGGCTCGAATCAAGTGTTGAGAAGACTTGGCTTTGGCTTTCACCAGTCAATACAAGTTCAATCTGAATGTCGCACCTACAAGGGACCAACTCAAGGGGATGAAGAAGAGAAGTGATGAATCATTTAAGAAGTATGCTCAAAGATGGAGAGCTCTAGCAGCTAGAGTCGCCCCACCACTACTGGAACAGGAAATGTGTTCATACTTTATTCGCACATTGGAGGGTCCTTTTTTTAAAAAACATGTTAGGGACTCATGTGAAGGAATTTTTTGACCTAATAGAAATTGGGGAAAGGATTGAAGCTAATATTTAGGATGGCAAAGTGGAGTTGACTACTAGAGAAACGAATGAGTCTCAGTTCAGGAATGGACAGTCTTATAAGAAGAAAGATGCAACCATTAACTTCATACAACCACAACCTAGCTAACTAACCTTTCAACCTAGACCTGTTTCACCATATCAACCCCCATCCTACCCATTACCTCCATATCAACATCACCCATACCAAGTCAATAACGTTTCTTACCCAAGGCCATACATACCTACCACTCAAACCAACCTAAATCAACCCAAAACCAATACCACCCACAAACCACCCATGAATAATCGTCCCTTGCCTAATTTTCATATGAGCAATTCAGAGTTATTCAGACATCTGTGTGGAGAAAACTTGTTAGCTCCACGAGCAGGAAAGACTTTCTATCCACCTTATCCTCGTTGGTATAACCTTAACTTGACTTGTGAATTCCATTCCAACTCTCAAGGGGATTCCATTGAAGATTGTTATGGCTTTAGAAATGCTGTATGGCATTTGATTGATTCGAAGGCTATAAAATTAGAAGTTGATGGGGGACGCAATGTGCGAAACAATCCATTCCCAAATCATGGTGGAAGGCAAGTAAACGCTGTTTACAGTGAAGACCAGATAAGAGGGGAAGTTGAAGATATTAGATTCACAATGAAAGCTGTCCTTGAAAGGTTGAGAGTTGCAGGATATGAGATGATCGGGGAAAGGAAAAGGGGGAGACGAGTACTGACGGGGAAAGAAGGTTTGCTTTGTGAATGTGCTGGGGCTGGAGCAAGGCATCACGTAGAAAGCTGTCCAGAAATTAAGCTCTTTGTGACCAAAATGATCAAACTGGGAGTGCTTGAGGTGCCCAAAACATTTAAGGTGTCAGTTTTAAACCCGATACTTAAATTTAATGTGCCAGGGGCCATTCCTTCTACTTTGCATCAAAAGGTGAAATTCATAACTGATGGCAAAGTTATCATTGTCAAAGGAGAAGAAGAATTGATTATGGCAAAGCCAGTTGAAGTGTCTAATATTGACTGTGTTGAGGAATGTCTAAAGGTATCCTTTCAAAATCTCGAAATAGCAGAGCCAGAGAAAAAGACTATCAATGTAAATCAAACAGTCGTTCAGATGATGCAAAAGAGTAGATATCAGAAAGGAAAGGGATTAGGAAGTCACCTCCAAGGAATTGCACACTCAATTTGCCTACTAGTTAACCCAGGGAGATTTGGCCTTGGGCACGAGGTTGCAAGCAAAGCACTGTTGTTTAGGACAGATAAGAAGTTTCCTCACATCAAGGAAACATTTGCAGAGCCATCGAAAGTTATGACAACAGGGTTTGCTGAAGGTGTCAATGCCTTAGGAAGGGCGTAGTCGTTGATCTACCATTGTCATGAAGCAGAAGAATTGGACAATTGGGAGTCTGAATCTTTAGATGATTTTGTGTATTTGGAGTAATGAATGTTTTTACCACTTTTATTTGCATTTCAAACTTCATGGAATAATTATGCATGGTTTCTTTCTTTTCATTTCCTTCGTTGTCCATCTTTTATTTCTTATTTTTCTTTCTTCTTTTGAATCCATTCGTATCTCCATCAACCTATTCACTTCATGTCTCATTTCAATTCCAGGGATCCATCCCTTTCGGGATCTCTTTCTCATGTTGACCCATTAATTGATCCATGTGTTACAATGGAAACAAATTTAAATGAACAAGATGAAGATCCCGAGTTGTGCCAACAGTTTGCTAAAATGATAAACTCAAGAGAAAATGGGATAAATCCACATGAAGAAATTGTTGAAACAATAAATCTGGGAACTGATGAGAACAGAAAGGAAATAAAAATTGTTGATAATCCAGAAAGGGAAGAAATGATTGCGCTGTTCAAAGAATATATAGATGTTTTCGCTTGGTCCTATAAGGACATGCCGGGTTTGAATCCAAACATAGTTGAACACAGGATTCCGTTAATTGATGGAATGAAGCCTAAACAACATAAGTTAAGAAGAATGAGCCCGGAAATGTCTATAAAGATCAAGGAGGAGGTTACAAAGCAACTCGAAGCTGGCTTCTGGGAAGTACCTCTTTACCCTAAATGGATAGCGAATATCGTACCCGTAATGAAGAAGAATGACAAAGTCAGAATGTGCATGGATTATAGAGATTTGAACAAAGCAAGCCCAAAGGACAACTTTCCTTTACCCCATATAGATGTCCTGGTAGATAATACGGCTAGAAGCCATAGATTCTCTTTCATGGACGGATATTCGAGGTATAATCAGATCCTTATGGCACAAGAAGACAAAGAGAAGACATCCTTCATCACTCAATAGGGTGTATTCTGCTATAGAGTCATGCCTTTTGGATTAAAGAATGCCGGGGCTACCTATCAGCGATTGTTCCATGACATGATCCACAACGAATTAGAAGTCTATGTTGATGACATGGTTGCAAAGTCAAAAGACGAAGAAAGTCATGTAGCTGTGCTAAGGAAGCTATTCGAAAGATTGAGAACCTATCAACTCCGCCTAAACCCGGTAAAATGTATTTTTGGAGCATCTACAGGGAAGCTATTAGGGTTCATTGTTAGCAAGAAGGGTATCGAAGTTGATCCCGACAAGATCAAAGCCATCCAAGATATGCCAGCACCTAAAACAGAAAAGGAGATTAGGGGGTTTCTGGGTCATTTGAACTACATAGCAAGATTCATCTCTAATTTGACCCATACGTGTGAACCGATATTCAAGTTGTTGAGGAAAGACAGCTCCGGTGAATGGGATGATAGATACGATGAAGCTTTCAATAAGATCAAGGTTTATCTGACAAATCCTCCTCTTTTGGTTCCTCTAACCACAAGACGACCCCTTATCTTATATCTCACAGTGTTGCATGATTCCATGGGAGCGATGCTAAATCAACATGATGAGACTGGATGAAAAGAGCAAGCTATATATTATTTGAGTAAGAAGTTCAATGAATGCGAGGCCCGATATATGGCAATTGAAAAGACTTGTTGCGCACTTGTATGGATTGCAAAAAGATTACGACAGTACATGCTATATTACACAACTTTGTTGATTTCTCGAATGCACCCTTTGAAGTATATCTTAGAGAGTCCACATATCTCGACCAGGATGTCCAAGTGGCAGATAGCCTTAGCAGAGTTTGATATCAAGTATGTGACCAGAAAGGCAATAAAAGGTATCATCTGGCCGAGAACCCACTTAATGAATACCAGTTGATGAAGGTTGAACTCCCTGACAAAGATATTCTTGCAATTGCGAAAGACGAGGATGAAGGAGGAGACCTGATATGGAGCATGTATTTTGATGGAGCAGTCAATATTCATGGAAACAGAGTTGAAGCAGTTCTGGTATCTCCAAAGGGGAAGCAATTCCCGATCAAAGTTGGCATTTGATTGTACCAACAATATGGTTGAATATGAGGCATGTATATCGGGATTGAAGGCAGCAATATCACTTGGTGTTAAATACTTAAAAGTCTATGGAGATTCGGCACTAATCATTTACCAAGTAAATGGAAAGTGGCATGTCAAAGAGCACAAATTGTTACCATACTATGAGCATTTGATGGAGCTGAAAGAGGAGTTCGAGGAAATTGATTTCAGTAATTTGACTCGCGATCAAAACCAATATGCTGATGCTCTAGCCACCTTAGCCGTCATGACTAAGCTTGACCTTGGGGTAAAAGTTCAACCTCTACAAGTTACAATTAGAAGAGAGCCAGCATTTTGCTCAAATATCGAAGAAGAACTAGATGGCCAACCTTGGTTTCATGATATCAAACATTTCATCAAGAAAAGAGAATTCCCAGTTGATGCGGGTGAGAATGATAAAAAGATGATCCAAAGGTTGTCAATGTCATTTTTCATTTCAGGTGATGTGCTATACAAAAGGAACTTTGATGGAGTTTTGCTAAGATGTGTTGATGCCAAAGAAGCAAGCACCATAATATCAGAGGTCCATGAAGGGATTTGCGCAACTCATGCCAACGGGCATACGCTATCTCGGAAAATTTTGAGGCACGGGTACTATTGGCTTACTATGGAAAAGGACTGCATTGATTTTGTCAAAAAGTGCCATAAATGTCAAATTTATGCCGATCGTATCAATGCTCCTCCAATCCCATTATACACTCTCATATCACCATGGCCTTTTGCAATGTGGGGAATCGACGTCATTGGTCCCATCAATCCCAAGGCTTCTAATGGTCATCGGTTTATCCTAGTGGCTATTGACTATTTTACAAGATGGGTAGAAGCAGTTTCTTATGTTAATGTGACTCAGAAGGTGGTAGCAAAGTTTCTGAAGAATAATATTATTTGTAGATATGCATCGCCAGAAAGGATTATCACAGATAATAGGACCAACCTTAATAGTGCAGAAGTTCGAAGACTATGCGAAAGGTTTAAAATCAAGCACCACAACTCAGCACCCTATCGGCCAAAGATGAATGGAGCATTAGAAGTTGCAAACAAAAACATTAAGAAGATCCTGGGAAAAATGGTTGTGACATACAAGGATTGGAGTGAGATGTTGCCTTATGCACTACATGCATATCGCACTTTGGCCAGTCGCCAATGGGCAACTCCATACTCGTTAGTATATGGGATGGAGGCAGTGACTCCGGTGGAAGTAGAAATCCCGTCATTGAGAGTTTTGATTGAGGTTGAATTGGAAGAGGCTAAATGGGTCAAGGCAAGATACGAACAGTTGAACATGATTGTGGAGAAACGCTTGGCAGCAATATGTCATGGACAACTATACCAAAGTAGGATGGCAAGGGCATTCAACAAAAAAAGTTCATCCTCGATCATTCCAATAAGGAGATCTAGTATTGAAGAGTATCTTGCCAAATCAAGAAGATAGCAGAGGCAAATGGGCTCCTACATATGAAGGGCCTTATATTGTCAAAGAAGCATTTTCTGGAAGAGCACTGATTTTGAGTAGCTTGGATGGCCAAGTGCTTCCAAAGCCAATCAACTCAGATGGAGTCAAGAAATACTTTGCCTAAAAAAAAGAAAAAAGCTCGCTAAGTTGAAAACCCAAAAGAGCGACTTAGGCAAAAGTTAGGGCCAAAAAAAAAAAAAAGAGAGAGCTCGCTAAGTTGAAAACCCAGAAGGGTAGCTTAGGCAAAAGTTAGAACGAAAAATTCTTACCAAATTGAAAACCTGAAAGGGCAATCGATTCAAAGATACCACGAGTTGAAAAACCAGAATGACTTTAAACTGGGGCAATTTAATCGGCCTAAGGCGAACGAGGAAGAGCTGGTGGATTATAGCATATATGTTTGGCCAATCAAGGATCGGAATTTTGATCAGGAATCAAGTTCATTGCAACCAAGGGATCAATCAAATGGGTTAATTGGAGAAGAACTACAAAGTTGTCCAATCTTTCATCTCTTGTTCTTTCTTTGTTTATCTTTTCCCTCTCATTCTTTGTGTCTGTCATTTCAAAGTTAATAAATCATAGTCTATTAGTTTCTATTCTCATTGCAATTTTTTTTTCTTTTTTTTCTTTTTTTTTCCTTTTCTTTCTTTCTTTTTCTTCATCTCATGACATTCATTTATCCATTTTGAAAGAAACCATGCATAATTAAGACATTATAATTGAATAAAGGAAAGTGGTATTAGCAAAGGAAGTCCAGCTTCAAGATTCTGCTCAACGGTGGATCCCAAAAAAAAAAAAAAGCTTGCTAGATTGAAAACCAACAATGGCAGTCTAGGCAAAAGTTAGAGTAAAAAAAACAAACTCGCTAGATTGAAAACCATAAATGGCAATCTAGGAAAAAGTTAGAGTTTAAAAAAAAAATAAGGAAAAAAAAAGAAGAATCGCTAGATTGAAAACCTGAATAGGCAATCTATGCAAAAGTTGGCCTGATCACAGTCAAGGACATTGGACTCAATGAAGGTCGTAAAGGAAAGTCATAGTCTCTCAGAAAAATATCAAAATGGGATAGATCGAACGGCTCTCTTAGCATAATTCTTGAGCTAAATTGAACGAAACTTTCTAAGCAAAAAGTCATTCTAAGCATCAAGCAACTGGGGCAAATTTTTAATTACATGCCATTATTTGGGGTCCATTACATGCCATTTGCATCATTCAAATCCACATTGCATGTCATTGCATTACTCAAATTTCCATTTACATGCCATCATATCATTGCAACATTCAAATATTGTCATATTCATAGCGTCAAACAAACTAGGGCAAATTTTAGGTTATCCTCATCTCGTTTAGTTTTCATTATCATTATCATCACATCATTCATCATGTGCAAAGTTTTCTTATTGCATTAGGGCCTTCATCATGTTCATGCCATTAACATTTTCATTCTCTTGCTACAAACTAGGGCAAATTTTTAGGGCATTCTCATCTCATTTAGTCTTTCTCATCATTATTATTACATCATTCATCATGTGCAAAGTTTTCTCATTATATTAGGACATTCATCATCAAATCATTTAGGGCATTCATCATGTTCATGCCATCAACATTTCCGTGCTACAAATTGAGGCAAGGTTTTAGGGCTTTAGCTTTCAACGCGCTGGCTATCCAAATTCTTTATTTTCACATATTTTCAGCATTGTCAGACATTTACTTTCACATACTTTCAGCCTTGTTAATTTACTTTCACATATTTTCAGCACTGTCAAACATTTAATTTCATATACTTTCAACACTGCCTAGTCAATTTACTTTCATATATTTTCAGCACTGTCAATTTATTTTCACATACTTTCAGCACTATCAGACATTTACTTTCACATACTTTCAGCACCGTCAAACATTTAATTTCACATACTTTTAGCACTGTCAATCATTTACTTTCACATACTTTCAGCACTGCCTAGTCAATTTACTTTCACATACCTACAGCACTATCAGACATTTACTTTCATATACTTTCAGCACTGTCAAACATTTAATTTCATATACTTTTAGCACTGTCTTTACTTTCACATACTTTCAGCACTGCCAAGTCAATTTACTTTCACATATTTTCAGCACTGTCAATTTATTTTCACATACTTTCAGCACTATCAGACATTTACTTTCACATACTTTCAGCACCGTCAAACATTTAATTTCACATACTTTTAGCACCATCAATCATTTTCTTTCACATACTCTCAGCACAGTCAATTTACTTTCACATACTTTCAAAGATCAATTTATTTTCACATACCTTCAAAGACTATCGGACATTTACTTTCATATACTTTCAAAGATCACAAACATTTAATTTCACATACTTTCAGCACTGTCTTTATTTTCACATTCTTTCAGCACTGCCTAGTCAATTTACTTTCACATATTTTCAACATTGTCAATTTATTTTCACATACTTTCAGCACTATCAGACATTTACTTTCACATACTTTTAGCACTGTTAAACATTTAATTTCACATACTTTCAAAGATCCAATCATTTTCTTTCACATACTTTCCAACACTTGTAATTTACTTTTACATACTTTCGATCACAATTTATTTTCACATACTTTCAAGACACTATCGACATTTACTTTCACATACTTTCGATCACAATCATTTATTTTCACATACTTTCAGCACCGTCAATTTTACTTTCACATATTTTCAGCATTATCAATTTACTTTCATATACTTTCAGCATTGTCATACATTTGATTTTCACTTACTTTTATGTATTCATTTTTCACACACCTTCACTTTCCACATGCATTGAACTTTAGGTTGAAACAAAAATATATGTTCATATCTTTAAAAGTTTCTTACAACAAAAATATCAAAAACTATTGTTTTTATATTATCTGAGTAAGAAACAAGTAAAGAGGGGCAACTGTGAACACTATATTTTTGTTTTCAATTTATTGTTATTATTATTATTATTAGTATTATTAGTTGTGCATTTGAATTTAAATTTAATTTTAGCTAACAAAAAAAAAATCAAATCAAATCAAAACCTTAACTGACTCAACAAAATCTTAACTGACACAACCCTAACTGACTCCCAAATTCTCTCCCCTCTACACTCTATATAATAATCATTCCCATCAGAAAAAGGGGGTAGAGCTTCAAGAGTAACAAAGGCACAAAAAGGTTTAGTAACAAAGAGGGAGGCGCATAGCAACAGAGAAAGATAGTGACTGGGAGGATGATTCAAAGAACAACAAAGAACTCAAAGAAGGAAGCACAAAGAGGAGGAACACACAGTGACGAAAAGAGTGAGAGACACAGTGACAAAGAGAATGATACACATTGAGATAGTAGGTCTCATTTAGATTATAGAGGTTTAACCAGGTAAGGTTGGAGTTATTTTTTTTTTCCTACTGCTAATAGCATCATCACTACCATGATCATCTTCATCAACACTAACTCCTGAGCCATCCCGCCACTGTGGATATGAAGTTCGTGAGGTTCGAAAGCTAGCCACCATCATGATTGTAACCCAAGCTTTCCGTCACTGCTGTTATGACCCTTTATCTTTGTTTTCTTCTCTGTTTGGATTGGTACAAAGAGTCAATTTAAGGATTTAACTTTTTATTATTTTATTATTTGTTTTTAGTTTAGTGTATCAGTTTTATTATTTTTCCTTTCTTTCTATATTATTTTATTGTTTTTTTTTGTCATTTCGTTCTTCAAACATCAGGTTCTCATTATTTTATTATTTGTTTTTAATTTAATGTGTGAAGTCTCTTTTTTTTATTTTTTTTCTTTCTTTCTATGTTATTTTATTGTTTTTGTCATTTTGTTCCTTTGTCACCAATTTTATGTCACGTTCCTTTTTGTTTTGCTTTTATTTCATCATGTTTGTTTCGTTTTGTTCAAGATCTTTTCATTTTTTATTTATTATTTTATTGTCTTTGTATTTTGCTTTGCGTCACATTCTTTAACTTTCATTTTTTCTTTTTATTTCATTGTGTTGGTTTAATCTAAATAGGGCTTGGGCTATTTTTTTTTATATTTTTCATTTTTTATTATGTCAGAATGTTTCTTGTGAAAGGGGTTGTTTGGGATTACAGTTTTGCTTTAGTATAGGTTGATTTGATATTTTTTTTAAAATAAAAACAAAAAGAGTTTAACTTTTTATTTATCTATTCTTCTTAGTTAAATTTTTATTCCATGCAACAACTTGTGATGTTGATGTATGATTTATCATCCTCAAGTTTCACAAGAATGTAAGGGTTTATTATATAGCTTATGCTATCCTGAACTCTATGCAAAAATGGAATTTTTTTAATAAAATCAACTAACACATTTTTATTTTTAATTTCTTAATTAAAATCTGTTAACACACGCTTATTTTCTACAAGAACGGCGTGGCTTTGAATTCCTCATTGCACCAGATGATACGTCGACGTATCCCATAACTATCAAGCCAAAATTAATTTTTCTTCAATTTTTTTCCTTTTTATTTTATTTTATTTTTCCTTTCTCATTTACTCATTTATTTAATTGTATATAATTGTTAAATGTTTTTTTGGGGAAAAGATAAATATTATTTAGTTATAAATTAATTTACATAATGAATTTTAGGGTAACCGTATTTATACGGATGTATTAGGGGTGCAGTGGGATTAAATTTCTACCCTTCCCTAATCATAATTAGACTCCCGGACTCAAATCTTTTTTAATAAACCAGTTTTATATATCAAAAGGTTTTCCAATTTTTAACCATATTTAAAATTGGTGGCGACTCCATTTATTTCTTTTAGAAATAAACTTTTGTTGTCAATTTGTTACGCTTTGGGACGTTGACTATTACAACGCCCCCAAAGCGCCATAACATCGACAACTTAATAATAATTTGTTGCTCAACTGCTCAACTTCTGATTCAAAGACAATCAATACCAAAATATCTTTCACAATGGATAATAGTTGCTAATTGACTCAAAAACTTATTTTTTTTACATTGTTAGTATAAAATATAAGAAGTTCTTTATTATGCTAGTGAGAATAGTATCGATGGGATAATCATACATGAATTAATGGTGAAGGCTGACAACAAAAAAAGCAATTGTAATGTTCTTCTTTAATAAAGAGTAATTGAATTGATTTCAATTTTAATATATTAAATATGTAAAAATCAAAATTATATTGTTAATTATTTATTATGTGCTTTTATTTGTAAGTCTTTTTAATTAGTAGATGGTTAAATGGAATAAATGTTTTTGTCATTCAATAGAATTTGTCGTGGAGTTAAGGGGAAACTAGAGATGAGATGAGTAAATTGGGATTAAACTTTTGACTCAATATCAACAAATTCCTAATCACTCAAATCAAGAGTGATATCATTTGAGGAACAACTCATTGTAACTCAAATGTTTTTACTAATATGATAACATATAATTAAAATTGTCCATATAAATTATTTTATTTCGACAGTATATTGAAATTAAACTCTATTAGATTTCCTAATAATTTTTTCTCCCATTATCCTATTATATAGCGAATAGGTTTATAAGATTGCGAGCATGATTTATGATGGTATGACAATATAATTTTATTTAGCTAGTTCGTATAGCTTACCCTAATTACCGAGATAAATCTTAATTATTGTTATTGCATCGTATTAACTAACAACCGTAAAATAGAAGATACAATAAAGAAGATCTTCTACCATCATGGCTGTGGTTAGTGTCCTTTAATTAAGCTTTTTGGTTTCTTTTGGGGGAAGGATTTGAGTTCTGATAATGCAACAACAAAAGCAAAAAAAAAGAAACCACGTCCAGACGTAAAAGCTTCTATAGAAACTCCACGAGTCCGGCCTAATTAGTCAAATTTTTAGTAATAGAACCCAATGAAGAGGTAAATTTGACCCAGGAAAAGATGTCCTACTTCTAAAACAATATTTGTAAGGCTTCATCTGACCAGTCTACTTATAACATTGATTAAGGAATCAAGAATGAAAAGTTAAGCATTGGAAAGATATAAAGCTTCTTTGATTTTAATTTTCAATTTTAAGTTTTAAGTTTTAAGTTTTTGTTTTCAGTTTCCTAGTTTTCAGGAATTTGTGAAGCAAATATAGAAAGCTTGAAATGAAAGCTGAAAACTGAAATTTGTATAGTTTTCAGAATTTTTAGTATTTTCTTCACAAAATCTGGAAAATTGAAATTTAAAACTCAAACCAAACAGACCCTAAACTTTTGAGTTTTCAATGCATGAAACCCCGCTTAAAATTTCTTAAACTTACTTTTTTGAGGTTTCTTAACTATTGTCCTTAGATACAAATGGCAAAACGTATTGAGCTCGATAAGTAGGCCCATCAACCCACCATTTTTTGATATGGTAGGTTGATATTTCTAACCCAAGTAACTAAAATGGGTTAATTTGTCCCGTTCATTTTATAGCCAACCTGCAATGAGGTAGGATAGATTCGTGGCATAGCTAAAATTTTAAATAAAAATGAGTTGGCTCGTCGAGTTAGCATGTCAACCTGCCATTTGTTGATAGGACCAATTGGCATCTTCAACTCAAATAACTAAAATTGGTCAATCCACTCCATTCCGTTTTATGACTAACATGTGACGGGACAACTCTACCTTGTTTGTTACCCATATTCTCGGAATATTAGTTAGCAAAACCCTATTTATAATGGTACAAACAAGTATATATTCAAGTGTTATCGTTTTACTAACACAATATATTAACTATCCAAGAATTAAAATTTGTGCACATTAAGTATATGGTATTTTGAGCTTTTTTTTGGGGGTAAAGTTTACTTTCTTTTTTTGGTAAAGTTGGCATTTTGAACTATTAATTGTATTTTAAAAAATTGATTAATTATTTAAATTATTATCATTTTGAATTAATATATTTTGAGGTTTCCAAATTGAGGAATCAAAATTTTCCATAGCATTATTACTTTTCATTTCACTTTATTTAACCTCCTTATTTTATTTTATATTATTAATAGGTGGTGACTTCTTCCTTTTACACATTTCTTATTATGCTCTTCTCTTTCTTTCTTTCTTTCTTGGTGTTGTATCTTTCTGTCTTTTTCTTTTCTTTTTTTGGTGTTGTACATGATAATATCACCTTGTAGTTCTTGTATATTCCTGACCAAGCCAAAAAACGTTTGCTATATTCTAAGAGATTTTTGTACAGGTGCAGAATAATCCTTAAAAGCAATATAAATATGCATAACTGAAGGATAACATTTTTTTTTCTTTTGCAGGACCTCAATTTCTAATAATCTTAGATTACTTTTGTTGGAATGGCTAGCAAGAATACCAGTAACCCCCAATGATTCTTGCACTAGCTTGTGTTGGGTTACCAAACTTGAGAATTTAGACAAACATGAAAGGTTGGGGTAAACTTGAATCGCAAACTTGTAAAAATTTATATATTTAAATAATATTACCAAAAATATATATTTTGATAATTAAATATAATTAAATAAAAATGTTATGGTGAATATTGAAGAATTTTAACATTATAATAACATAAATGGAGGAAATATCATAAAATATAGTCCCAATACATAACTTAACTTTTACACCATACTTTATTTCATACGCATAATTTTGTAGTTAAAAACACATAATCAAATAATAACAAAATAGGCAAAATAAGCTAAATGAAATCAATAAATATTGCATAACATAAATAAATAAACTAGTTTATCCAATAAAAGTGACAAATAATATACATTTGGATAGTAAAATCAAATATAAATTTAAACTCATAAACTTGTTAATAGAATCGAGAGTTTCCTGATTTTTTTTAGAGTTTACTTAAACTTGAATGAGTTTAACAAGAAAGGAGTTTGCACATAAGTTAACTTGTTTTTATAAGATAAGATTGTAAACTCGTAAGAGTTTAAAAGTTAACTCGAAAAGTTTAATATCTATGCTCACTACGTCTAGTGAACTTCTCTACCCCACTTACCAGATTCTATACTTTCTGGTACATTTTTTTTCCCCTTAAAAGATGATATAGAAATTGCAAAGGTAGCACATATAATTACTCTTTTATGGAATGGCACTATGTTGAAGATTATCTGGCAAACAATAAATTAAAGGGAAAAATTATGCATTTGAATATAATTACTTCTTCATCAATGCATTGTTATTTTTTTCGGAGTGAAAAATTACATATGTATGTGTGTGTGCACACATACACACACATACATATGGCTTCCAGTGTAGTAGGGTTTTCGAGGTACCTAAAGGTTGTGAGACCTAGTTAAGGACATGTAAATTTGAGACATCATAGAACCCCTCTCACAAAAATTAAAACATAGGACCGGCATTTCCATTTATTGTCCATTTATTCTCTCTCTACATTTTTCCCTTTATTTGTTTTGAGGTGTTGGGTGTCCATTCATCATATGGTGTCAAAATAACTTTATTCTATGTGACCAAGGTATTGTCATCTATCACTCAACTTTAACTATTGCTTAAATTTCGTATACTGATGACATGAGACCAATAATTTGATTTTTTAGGATGGAAGTAGGTATAATCTTTCTTCTTTGTTTTTATGTCTCGATGAAACCATTAGTATATTTGAACCCTCTTATCAAGAATTCAACTAATTTGGTCCGATTTGAAGGAGGTTCTTTAAAGGGGTAAGGGGTCTCCAAATGAGGAATTTCTTTTCAATTCTTATGTTATATGAACCCCATGTATAGAGATACAACACCAATAAAAGATTTGGAACTATGATGCTTATAACCTTACTCAACCTATGAATAAGAACCTTGGGATAAATATTAGGATTTTTGACTCGTTGTTTATTGATGGAATAAAACCCAAGAATTTTCAAAAAACAAACTCACCAAAATATGAGAGAACAAGGAATAAACCTCACAATTTTATTCATCTGAAAAATAAATTGTTTGTAGACAAGGCCACTTATTTAAACATGAGTAGATCAGAATAAATAAAACTAGAAAAAAAATTAATCCTATCTTTGTAAATATTTGATCCTAAAAGATTTAACTCTAAACTAAAATACTTTATTCTATTTAATTTAAATTAGATTTGACCCTTGCAAGATTTGGATCAAATTTGATTAAAATTAAAATAAACTTAATCCATTTAAATATAAACAAAATCTAACATTAAATCCTAATTAAAAATCAAATCAACTCATTAATATAGATTCTCTCTAGATGTGTTGTGCCCCATCACGATCAAATCAAATAATTAATTATGATATACTCTTGATATGTTGTTCATTCCACATAACTGCTTTCTCTCCAACTCATGTAATGAATCCTAATTCTTCAATTGCGATCAAAGCTAGCCGTGTTGGATTCTCTTGCAAAGGATTAATGTGTCCAATTTGTCCTATGGTACATGTCATTCTTTCCCTTTTCAAAGTGATTCATCCTCGAATCAACATTCAAATCAATATGAGAAAATCAAATTTGTATGCAATCTTTTTGAATTGCTTCCATTTTTCCTGATCTTTTTGTTTGCCTCCTTTTTGGATTCTCAACTGATCCTTCTACATCTGCTGGGAAATCAATGGAGAAAGAGTAAACTTTTGTCCATCCTTTTCCAAATTATATATGTTTTTATAACCACCATGGAGAGTTATCCTGTCAAACTGGCACGATCTGCAAAGCAGTAAATGTTTAGCAATTTCGTTGTGGCTTGGATAGGGTTGGTTCCTTCTCATATGTAGGCTACTCCACCTTTGGTTCAGAGGGTGTTTTATCTTATCTCTTTCCTAAACTCGGTCTCCATGAAGAACTTTCTTGTTTGCTACTATTCTTCCTCTACAATTGTTTCTCAACCTTTATATCCAAGTGTACCAAGTCCTCTAACTCCACATAATGTTGCAACTCCATCACATCTCAAATGTAACATTTTAGCCTAGCAAGAAATTTGGCCATGGTAGCTTCTCTGTCCTCCTTAATGTTTGCTCTAATCATAGCCATCTCTATCTCCTTATCGTAGTCTTCAATGCTTTTGGAACATTGTGTCAGGTTCTGCAAATGCCAGTATAACTCCCTATAGTAATGGCTAGGAATAAATCGTCTCCTCATCACTTTCTTCATCTCATCCCATGTACTAATGGGTCTCTCCCCATTTCTCCTCTTGCTCGAAGTCACCTAATCCCACCAAACAATAGCATAATCAATTCACTCAACAACTAATTTTTCACCTTTTTCTCGTTCAAGTAATTATGGCAACAAAAAATTAGCTCCATTTTTCTCTCCTACTCCAATTATGTATCTAATCATTCTTGTGCTTGAAGGAAGGAATGGCCATCCTTATACTATGTATATTATTATCCCATTGATGCCTTGTATAGTCCTCATCCCATGACTCATCCTCCTCTTTAAGACTGTGCTCCGGATGAGTCTAACGTTGCCTATGACGTTGTCTTCTATGAGGTACTAATGCCTCACACCTTGCTAAATGCATGTTATCCTTTGTAGTGTTATAATGATGTGCTCAAACTGCTTTTGAATTGCTTTGAGGATTGACATCTTGTCATTATTTGCGATATTTGCCATTCTTATTTGCACAAAGATTGCTACTCTAGCAAATAAAAATAGGCATTAGCAATCACTCTTTCACATGTTTACACTTGTAGGATGGTAGTTAGTACATTCGTATAAACAAGCTTACCTATTTAAACATGAGTAGATCAGAATAAATAAAAATAGAAACTAAAAGAAAAAAAATTAATCCTGTCCTAAATATTTAATCCAAAACTAAAATACTTAATCCTAACTCATTTAAATTGGGCTTGACTATTACAACAAGATTTGGACCAAGTTTGATTTAAATTAAAATATGGTTAATCCATTCAAAGATAAACAAAATCTAATATCAAATCCTAATTTATTGCACTACAACAAAAAATCAAATCGACTCATTAATGTAGATTCTTTCTATATGTGTTGTGCCCCATTAAGATCAAATCATATTTATCAGACTCGACCCAGATATCGACTCGGCGAAGACACTGGGTCATTGGTTCAACCGGTGGGTCACTGGTTCAACCGGTTGAACCTGAAATAACTAGATCACAACCAAAAATGTAATATATATAATACCCAAGACATGTCTTGACAAGCAGTAGCGTTGGTGCAGTGGTAGTGATGCGCGCCCCATAGCTTATGTCACATGGGTTCAAATCTTGCATCTGTAACTTTTGGGAAATAATTTATAAAGCCAGCAAAAAGTGTAATATATATATTTCCATACACATAATATAACAAGAAGCATTGTTGGCATGATGGCTGGGAAGCGTGTCCACACCCACTTGGACATGGGTTCGAGCCTCCATCTTGAAATTTTGGAAACAAATATTTCTTGATGCCCGCTCAACTCTGTGAGCCATGGTCAACGCGGGTTACTGTGCCGGTTCAATGGGCCAGTTTGACAAAAACCCACCAGTTCGCTCCGAGTTTGACCGGGTTTGACCAGTTGACTTGAGAACCGATCTGATCAAAGAACCGGACCAGTCAGTGGACCAGTTCATCGGTTTTCGGTTCGAACTGGCTGGCCCGGTCTGGTTCTGATAACACTGGATCAAATCACGCAATTAATTATGATATATTCTTCATATGTTTTGCATTCCACATAATTGCTTTTTGTCCAAGTCATGTAATGAATCCCAAATCTTCAATGGCGGTCAAAGCTAGCCGTATTGGATTCTCTTGCAAAGGATTAAGTGTCCAATTTGTCCTACAATGCGCGTATCACCATGGCTCTGAACCCATTACCTCTTGTTAATATATCAAGGTATTTACCAAATTCATCAATCCCATATAATCAAGAAACATAAAATGTAAAACTAACACAGCTAACCATTCAAAGGGTGGCTAAATAGTTTGGGTGGAAATAAGCTAGACTAAGACTTTGACTTAAATAAGCTTGACCTGCATTCTTAAAAGTATCTTAACTTGGGCCTATCACCTAATATGGTCTAAGCTTAACCTTTTTAAAAGTCTAATCTAGTTAAAAAGTCTACTTAGAAGCCTGCTTAATAATAGAATTTCTAAATAGACCAACGCATCTACTTTAAATATGCTAAAAGACTTCTAAATATGTTATATATATATATATATATATAATATATATATATATATATATATATATATATATATATATATATATATAATACCTTAGTTTAAATAAAAAGAAAAGGGGGTAGAAAATTTTTTAAACCAGGAAATGTGCCAGTTACCGTTACCTGTCATTCCTGGTCCTGAATTTCAATAATTATGGACCCTATATGTCCTTGGAAGGCTATATAATAGAGCCATATTCTTGGTATCAAAAGCTCTGGTAATTGTTCCGTAGAGAAAAATAAGTTAAAGAGTGATTTTTAATGAATTTTATGGAACCTTTCAACATTCTGTTTTTAGCCTATAACTTTATGAAATCGTAAGAATTCCCGAATATGAACTAAAACCCAAAATTTGGATTTTGATTGTTAGGATTTTAGTTTTTCTGATATTTTATTTGAATCCAAATGAAAGGTATTTCCTTACTTACATTTATATTTTAAATTTAATGAAGAGTAAAATAAATGAGGACATTAATGTAAATAAGCGAGAAAATCATTCTGGAAAGTGCTGCAGTGGTTCTAGAACAGTAAGATGGTGCCAGTTAACAAAATTATGCGCTTTGGTGAACGTTGCAGCACTCAAAATTTCAATAAAAATCTCCATTTCAAGGTTCAAAACATACTAACACCCCAAACTCAAGAAACTTCGTCCTCCCCCTCCTTTCACCCCAAAACTTCATTTTTCTTTAATTTTCTCCATATCTAACTTGAATTTCTCATCTTTCAAACTTTAAGGTATGTGATTACCATGGTTTTGCTTTCCTTTATCCATTTCCATCTTGTTTTAGAGGAATTTTTAATGGTTCCTCAAAGGTTCAAGAAAAGGAAGGTCCTTTAGTATAATAAGTGTAGATTTGATGAGTTATTTGAAGGTTAATCTAGAATTCTATTGCTTCAATGGTAGATACGAGTGCCGTGCCTACTTCCCAGAACTCTGCCGGTGCTTTTCCTATATCTACTGCCACTCCAGATGAGTTGGTTCGTATCTATAACTTCTATGTCAATTATTATATCTATCTTTACCTAAAATATGAGATTATATATGATTTTAAAGTTTCTTTTGTGAACTACCAAGAGTTCTATGAAATACTGTGTTATGAAATATTAGTTGGAATAAGAAAATGTGTTTCCTTAAAAAACCATGGGACATCCACTGTTAAAACTGAGTTTTGTACAATCGTACTGTGAATTTAATTGTTTAGAGCTGATTTTATGATTATATGATTCTGATACTGCTTATTGATACGTATGTATATGTGTGTGTGTGTGTATATATAAAGAGATTTGAACCCTGGGATGGAAGAGTTTATGAATGATAGAAAATGGAGTTAGATTTCTAGTTGAGCTAGCAGTAATTATAGAAAAACAAGCTGTGTGTTAATGACAGTTAATCCGTTAACATTGGTACCAAGTAGCCTAGGGCCAAAGGTAACAGAGAATTTATTATCGCACTGGAGACGATGATATGCAATGCCTAGATTATTGTGTACTAGAGTAGAGATTATTGTTTCTCTATTATAGTACTGTTAGGCTAGTTTATAGAAAGCTAAGATTTGAAACTTGATTATAATTGTGAAAGGATTTGATACTTTCTTACTGTTACTATTATATATTCTAGTGTTGTGTATCTTCTCTTAGTATCCTATTAAAAAAGTTCCAGGTGAGAACTCACTCACCATTCTTTCTCATTTTTTTTTTACACATATAGTAGCTGCTGTGGATACTTCCACACTATCTTCCTCCCAGTAGCGTTAGATTTCAGTTGATGAGCCTATTAGGTGAGGTGCCTAGTATTCTACTCTGGATGTACTTCGGTATAATGCAAGCAGGATCTCAGATTGTAGAGCATGATAGTCTTGTATATTAGGATATAATTTGGATTGTATAGTCTATGTTTTTCATAGACACTTTATATGTAAAGGATGTCTTCATGCATATTTCATGATATAATGATATTAGCCTTTGAAAGTTACTAAGATATTCTGGTTTTATGAATATCATTTCAAGAGCAAGTGACTTGTATGTAGAAAGAGAACTATTTTATAGATTTTTTTTTTCATAATTCAAATGTGCATATAGAGATGGTATAGGCCACAAGGCTTACATGGAAATGTGGTTTCTCGCATGCTGGTCACATGCCCAAATTGGGTTATGACAATATATTTTTAAACATTTTAAAATGTTCCTACCATCATAGATTGTTTTTAAGTAATAACAACTACAACAATAACAATAATAATAATAATAGGTCAACCTATTAGGCCTAATAGACTTTTTTCATTGCATGTAGTCAGTCACATGTTTGCCTAAAATATTTGTTGGAGAGACTTGGTCTAACTTGTATACTAAACACGTTAGGCTAAACAAGGTTGAATGCCCCAAATAAGCTGTCTAGCTTATTTTCACTCTTAGTTAAATAATATAACTGTTTCTTTTTCTAATAGTAAAACTAAACTGTAATAAGTCACTTAATAATATATTTAGTGTAATATTAATGGTCGTCTACAAAAGGGTGTGTGACACCACAAGTGCACGGTTTGCTCAAGTAATATAGTAATGAGTAAAAAAGTATAATTTCCACAGGGATTGTGTAGATGTATGCTAGCAATCAACTAAAATATTGTGTTTAAGCTTAAGCAATACTGATTTAATAAGAAAAAGTGAAAAAAACAAGTAACTAGAAAATGCTAACACAATTAAAAATGAGAGACAATCAAGGTTAAAAGGCCTAGGAGACCTTTTCATCTTCTATTTCACTTGGTTATGCAAATTACTTAAATAAACATCAACAAGTTGGTTTTGTTAGCATATCGATTGTAGGTAAAACCTTATGGCGAGGTCAATTGATCGTGTCTTCTTCACCTAAAACTCTAAGTGTCCTTGTGAATTAGTGTGGAATCAACTAATTGAAAACTAAGATCAAGCATACACTATGTAAGATCAATAGGTATGTTTCCATCCTATTGACTAATCCTGACACCTAAGCCAAGTAAGTGCAAAACAACATGACTCATATCAAAAGTTCAATACCCCTATTCCTATGTCTAGTTCAAGGGAATCCCCCAAATCAACTTATATGGTAGCCAAACATACAAGACCATTAAGCTAAGAAATTGGTAACCAAAACCACACTCATTAACATTTAAGTAAGAAAATCTACAAACATCTAAGATCCATAGCGGGCTCCACAGGATCACCTATCTACAAGTTTAGCTATCTATAACAATAAACAAGAAAGTCATTAGTTCAAAAACCATAATGAATATTAACGAACAAAAGGAGAAAGGAGTATATGAACAAAAATAATGCTTCAATCCTCCTCCAAGCCTTTAGTCTTTGTCTCCAAGATAAATCTCTCTCAAGTGTTAGCCTCTCCCAAAACCTAGGTTCTCTCTAAAAAAAATGCTAGAAAAGGCAGGAAAAATGAACTCCATTTGTTGGCACCAATCTAGTTTAAAACATTACTAAAACTGGGCTTGGGCTGCGTTGCATTGCATTGCGACTTGGCAAAAACATCAGGTTGCGACTCGACTTGACAAAATGATAAAATGCTATAAGCGCCCATTAGGTTGCAACACAACAGATTTCAAATCGCAACTCAACAGCTAAATGCTTTTTGCAATGACTTTTTTTTCATGTCTTACTTCCTTTCTCTTGGCTACCAATTGGGATTCTTTTTTAAACTCCAAAATCTTCAATTTTCACTGTCGAAAATGACCCAATGAGATTCTAATTTGAAATTTGCAATTCACCTCAATAAATTATATTTTATGACATTGAATTTTCAACAAAAGTTTCAAGACAATAGCAAGCCAATTCTTCTTACTTTAAAGTGTTTCACTTAGAAAAACTAATGACAAAGCATGCAATTTAAGCTAAATTAAAAACTAAATAACTGCATAAACTGGAGATACCAAATATATATATATATATTAGAAATTTTGTTGCTACAATGATTTTACATGACTATTAATATTTAGATGAAGAGGTGGACTATTGTACTAATTTATTTCCTCTGAGCAAAACATAAATTGTGTTATTATTTACCACATTTTTATTTTTTCACAATCATTTGTATTTTTAATAAATCTAGATAATAATAATTATACCTTACCTTTTACTCCTATACTTGTAATATCTCAATTTTAAATAAAAGGAATAGAAAATTTTTTGAAATAAAAATGGTGTCAGTTACCCTCATATGTCATTTCGGGTCTTGAATTTCACTAAATCTGAACCTTATACATCATTGGAGGGCTATAAGATAGAGCTATATTCTTGGGACCAAAAGTCTCAGTAATTATTCTTCAGAGAAAAATAAGTTAAAGAGTGATTTTCATGAATTTTATAAAATGATTTGTTTTTAGCGTACAAGTTTATAAAATCATAAGAATTCCCTGATTTGAACTAAAGCCCAAAATTTGGATTTTGATTTATTAGGATTTTGATTTTTCTAATATTTTATTTGAATTCAAATGGGGGATATTTCCTTATTTACATTTATGTTTTAAAGTTAATGGAGAGTAAAATGAGGACATTAACTTAAAACTAAGAAATGTAAATGAGTATTTAGACAACTCAATCCAATACATACGAGTACTTGAATTATAGCTCAAAGTTGGTTAAAAACCATTTTGATGGATGCTATAGTGGTCATGTGAATAGTGAAGCGGTCAAAATCTTTATAAAAACCCCCATTTTGGGTTCTAAACCCCATAACCAACTTCAAACACTCCCCAAACCCTTCTTAACCTCGAAAACACTTTTCCCAACCCTGTTTCACTCATAGAACTCCATTTTCTTCAAATTCTTTCAATTTTAATGGGGAATCTTCCATCCTCTAAGCTTAAAGGTATGTTATTTTACTAATTTTGCTTCATCTCCTTGAAGTTTTCCTTGTTTAAGGGTGATTCACTATGCTTCCCAAGGGAGAAAAGTTTTCTATCTTGTTAGAGATGGATTTTTGAGTATTTAGAGATTTTAGAGGTTGTTTTAAAGTTCTATTACTTGTATATTAGATATTGCCATCAATTATACTTCCTAGTGCGTTGTTAGTGTTAGTTTTTCACTGTTCACCACTCCAGGTAAGTGGATTCACACTTGTGATCTTTATGTTTTGCATTAGAGTTATTTTCATGAAAGTACGATTTATTGCTTGATTTTAGATATTACTGTACATGGATTTGAATTTACTGTTAGTTTGTATGTTTTAAAACTCCTGATTTTAGAGCATGAAACTTGTTTTTGACAAAACTTATGGGACCATATTTGTTGTATTGAATTTCAGTAGAATTGATTATATATTTAACTATTAGAGACTTTTATGATGGTTTGAATGAATTCTAGATATGGTTTTTTTATATAACATAGTTATATACCTAGAAATGCTATTTAGAGAAGAGAATGGAATTGTAATTGCAAACTTTGGTATTTTGGAAATATGATATTGAGTTTTCTAATTATAAAAAGCTTGATGGTTTGAATTATCTTTAAGATGATTAATCAAAAGGTTTTAGAGCTTGAATTTTTATGATATTCAGAACAGTTGATGACTACATATTTTGTGGGCTTTTGAAATCATAAATGTCTACAACAGGTGATCCCTTGGGCATGATTTCATAGTCACAGTTATGTTAAGGTCAGACTGTTAGAATCAAATAAGTTCAGAGCACTCAGAGAACTAAAAGGTTTTCAAATTTACATGGATTTATTTAATTGACTTAGACAATAGCTATAGAGAAACAGCCAGCGAGTTAACGGCTGGAATTAATCGTTGTTAACCTTGGTACCAAGACCCACTAAGGGCAATTTATTCAGAGAATAAATCAATCCACGAAGGATGTGATTCACAAAGAACCATTCAAAATCTTAGTTAGGGGCTCCTTTTCACGAGGAACTAAGCGCCCACATATCAGAGTAGAGATTACTGTTTCTCTAGTAGTTATTACTATACTATGAGCTTATATGATTTCAGGTATGAAAGTGAATTGAGAAAACTATTTTGAGTTTGGAAAATGATGACTAATATCTGTGTGTGTGTGTGTGTGTGTGTGTGTGTGTATTTGATTATGTAAGACATTTGAATATTATTAATGTTATTATGATTTTATGCATTATTTCTTTGGTGTCCTATAAAAGAGGGTTTCAGATGAGGACTCACTCACTGAGTTTTGGTTATAAGACTCACCCATCTACTTCTTCTCACTTTTTACAGATAGAAGCAGCTGTGAGTTTTTCCTAGCCACCATTTTCTCAACAGCGCTAGAGTTCCAGTGGTGAGTCTCATTTAGGTGAAGTGCTTATGGCTTTGTTCTAGTATGCTTCAGTGTAGATGCAGGTAGGATCCCGGACTATAGTGCATGATTTATGTTTTGTATATGTGATGTTATGTTGGACTATATTATATGACTTTACCACTTATAAAAAGTTTTGTATATAATAAACTTTCATTATACTTGTTGACACCATGAATATTCAGAAAATAGAATATGAGACTGCGGTTTGGAAAAACTATGGCTATATAATTTAAAAGCAGGTGATCTGTATGTAGAAAAGATTTTATGATTTGAATTATTTTGTGATGTACTATGCATATATAGGAATTCAAGTCACGAGACTTACATGGGAATGAAATTTCTCATGTGCTAGTCACGTACCCAAGTCAGGTCATAACAATACTCTTATTAAATAATATTTATTGTAGAAAGAATAAGTGCATAAATTAAGTGTGATAAAGAATGGTAACAAAAATCTTGTGAATAAACCTGAAATTTTTCAAGTATCTAAACTCATTTCATCTTTCTTGAATCCAAGTAAACAAATAAAAATAAAGACAAGACTCATGAAAAACAATAAGAGAGCTAGTAAATATTTGTTCGTGAATTCTCATATGGAGTTATCATGATTTTTCACGCATGCACATGTCTAGCCAGTCAACATCCCTTCTTCTAATCAAACATGTCACGTAACTTCATTGCATGCACTTTCCGAACTCTACAACAAACTAACCAAACCGGAAATCAGAAAAAACACGAGCAAGAGAGTATAGAGAAAATGAATTCATATTATCATTTATTTGAATGTTGTACAAGGTGTATATATATATAAAACAGAGATATAATTCTATTACCTATATGCAAGTACTAGAAATAAGTAGGAGAGTGTAAAATTCAAACAACTTGATTTGTTACAATAGCAGAAACAGAAAGATCGCAAGGGATGAGTAGTTGTGCTACGTTGCATGATTCTCGGAATGGATGGAGGACTCCTACGGAGAGGACCACACAACTTCAATGAGCTAGAGAAACCAAAAGAAAATTCACCTCATCAGAAGCTGGAGGCCTTGGTGAGAGACATTACAGTAATATTCGGAGTGAAAGCAGCCGTCTTGTACCGAAACTCAAACGCATCGTACCGTAAAAAGAACTCCACCAATAACAGCCTGCACAGCAGCACCACCAGATTCTTCCCCGCGCACTGCTTACTCTCCGCTGAAGGCTCCTCCGTTCCAAGCCCATTGGACCACACCACATACCTCAACAGCTTCTCCCCTTCCTCCCCAATGAACCTCCGTGCCACAAACTCCTCCGCATTCTCGAAGATTCTAGAATCTCTAGTCGCGAATGGTTGGTACCCGAATATCGTCTCACCTTTCTTAATCTCAAAAGAAGCATCGTGGCTACTCACTATTATGTCCTCCCTCGCCTTGGCGAGTTGATACGGAATCGCAGGCTCAATTCTCATTGCTTCGTACACAACGGACTTCACCAAACTCATTCTCTCCAAAGCCCCAAAAGTCACACCTCCTTCTTCCTTAACAACGCTTCTAACCTCTTGGGCGATTTCTCTGTGAAGCTTCTCGCCGCCCAAACCCACCCACTTCATCAAGATCGGGAACTGGATCCTCAACCCTCCGTAGGCGTTGAACCCGGCCATGAACAACAAATTGTGGCACGCCTCGTCCCTGTTGATACCCGCTTTCTCCGCTTCTTCTAGAACCTTCCCTGCGGAAGCCGAAAAGGCCTCGTAGAGCTTCTTGTAGCTCGATTCCACGAGGAACGCCGGGTACGGAACCGTGTGGAGCAGTAGATCCTCTATGTAGTTGAAGATCTTTGGCAAACCGAGCGTCGCCAATGGTGCAAACTGGGGTCCTAGCCACGTGTCAACCAATTTCGAACCCTCGGAGCCGATGCTGGTTTTCAAGGGATCCTTATATAACAAAAGTTGTACACCAGTCAGTTATACTGTAACTAACTTGAAACAAAATGTAACAAACTAGCTTCATAAGTAAACTTTAACTAACAAAATCCATATACATATATATATATATAAAGTAAATTTGTTTTTTCGAAGAACCAAAATCATATTTAAGTCAATTCTATAAAGTTTACTGTTTATATCACTTCCCTCCCTTCAGGATTTTTTCAAACTCACGAAAACACTTTAGGGATAGTTAGTTAGCTGTAGCTAATTGGCACTACCATGTTGTCGCACAAGAGGCGGAACATGAAGTTGAAGGAGGCGGAGTCGATGGCATCGTTTAAGGTAGCGGTGCGGGATTTTCCAGAGAGCTGGTTGTCGAGTTCAACGAAGGATTCGGAGAGGGAGTTGCGGAAGAGAGGGACGAAGAGGCCTCTTCGCGCCTGAAGAGTGTTGAGGAAGAAGGTTTTGAGGGCTCCGTGGGAGGGTTCGGCTGTGTCGAGGTAGGCGCAGACGCGGTGGCCGCCGGTGAAGGCGGTGGAGGGCATGTAGGTGCCGACTAGTATGTCGCGCTTCTCGACCTTGGAGTTGTCGAAGAGGATGGGGAAGGAGGCAGCGTCCAAGAGGGCTATGACCCTTGGGTTGGAGGAGATGAAGGGTCCTGGGGGCACGTTGGTTCGGATAACGGTGGAGTTGTACTTGTCGATTCTTGTGGCGAAGAACTTGTCGCGGCCTTGGTGGTAGAAAAAGTCGAGGCGGTCCAAGATGGGTCCGAATAAGGGAAGGCCGTAGCTTCCGGGGATTGGTTTCAGTGGAAGATGTTGCTTCATGGCTAACACAATTCACACTCCACAGGTTGGTTTTGACTTAAAGTTAGGTTGTGTTCTTTGAGAAGGCTTTGGGTATCTGTGGAAGAAAGGACATATATCTAGAAAGTCGGTGATTTTATTTTTTTCCTAACCAAAAAAAATTATTTGCATGCTTTTTTTAAAACACCTTTTGCATGTGAAACGATATTAGTTGAGAAGTATCCTAATTTTGATTTTATTGTGCAAAATTGATATAAAACATAAGAAAAATATTACACGAACAATAAAATTACACAATAAATATACATTACACACCTTATGATTATTAAATGTGATGAGTGGCTCCCCACTGATTTATCACATCTAATGATGATAAGTGTATGGTGTGTATTTATTATGTAATTTTGTTGTTTACCTAACATTATTTAAAAAATAAAACATAATCACTTCTATTAATAAAAATAGGAGTTAATGTTTGTTTTAGTCCCTCACATTTCACGCATGAGTCAATATAGTCCCTGACTTTTAAAATGAGTCAATTTGGTCCCTTACAATTACAACTGTGAGTCACTTTCATCCTTCCATCAACATTTGTTAATTCACCATCAATTAAGTGATGATGTGTCACCATTAAGTGACATGTTGTCATTTGATGTGTAATGTTAATTTAAGTGGGTCATTTTAGTCCCTCTAAACACGCTAAATAAGTCATTTTAATCCCTTTACATTTCTGACTCTCCTATAGAATCCTAAAATTTTAAACTCTGCAATTCTTCAATTTAATGGAGAAATACTGGACCAATACAAATAACATCCATGAAGTAAATCCAAATTTCAAGTTGTTAATTAAGCTCCATTTTTAACATATTTATTCACCGAATGTGATAGGGTTACGTGGGATGCTCTCCTTCCCATGAAAGCGATAGTTCAAAGGATTTATGTACACCAAGAAAATTGTTCACATTGTATATTGTCTACATCATCCGTATGTCTCTGCCAAGTATTTTCAAATCATGCCACTACTAAAAAGCAAGAAACTGTTCTCCACTAGACCATTTCAATAACCTATGAACATGCTATGAACATGATGTCATTATCCAAGACCTATAATTCCAATACAATAGCCTCAATGGACCATTACAATAATCTGTCACTAGTTACCAGATAAGACAATTCAATGAAAATAACCAGATTATGTATGCTCTAATTGCATAAATTTATCAAAATAAGTGAGAATCAAAAAGGGTCATTGCCCTATACAGGTCACTGGTCTCAAAATAAAGGGCTTTACAAAATGAAGTCATGTACCAAGAACAAATAAAGTAAGCCCCGTACAAAAAAATGAATTCAGCCCATATACAAAATGAGTTCAGCCTTAAAACAAAATCAACTATGCTTTAAACATTAACTCTTCTTCCTTGGAGGCATGAATCCTGGGGTTGGCACAAATCTCATTAAGTTAGCCAATCTAGATGCGGTTCCAGAACTTGCTCCCCCGATTGTCTCCTTTGAAACAACCCTCTGGTGGAGGAGATGATGACCTTGATGCAGTAGGGGCTGATGGTTCGATAGTTGGGAATTTATGTGGCGTCTTTGCAATAGGTACCTTCAACAATAATGTATACAAATATGAAATAAGGTGAATGGTTTAAGTGTGAGTCCAGAGCAAATTTAAAAATGATACCCACATGTGCTGTTGTAGGAGGGGTAGCATCTGTAGGTTGGGGAGCTGCTGGAATCTTCCACCAACAGTTATTCACATTGCTATAACCTAAGTCCTTGTAATACCCAACTACAGTAAACACATCTAATGAGTCTTCATCAGCAGCCAACCAATGTTCTATATGCCCTCCTTCATATGTAATACTGCCATCATTACTTCCAACAAATAAACTCCCATGATGAAATATGAGATTGAGTCCTTCCTTCCCCATCTGTACAAGTAAACAAACACAGTTTAGCAAACTCATTTTGCATACAAATTCACACAATAATTGTCAAATTTAATACATTTATAATTTTGTAAACTTTTGAAAGGCTTTCCTAAAACTTAACGACATTCAGCAAAGGGCATTCTATATTTTTATAAGATTTGACTTTTGTTTCTGAAGCCTAACTCCACCCCAATTCTCAGAAGGATAGTAAACATTTTTTTCATGCACTCTAATGACTTATGGATTTAAATGATGACAGTGAAAAAAAAAATCACTGAAAAAAATCTAAGTATGCCAACAACTAGAAACCAACCTCAAAATAATATGAGATACTACCTCCAACCAGAAAGAGAATGTGGACCACAACAACCCATTTATTGTATTCCAAACATAGGGACCACCTTCAGTAGCTTTAACGCACATAGCAACATGGAAACAACAAAGGGACCACGAAAACATATAAAATGAAGATCAAGACCACTAGCAACAAAGGCCAGCACAAAGGTGGCTGAGTCTTTTAAGCATATATCAAGGGTTCAACTCCTACCATGTGTATAGAAAGAGGCTTTGTTGGAAGAAACAAAACTCACTTCGATGATCTCCATGGCTCGAAGGAATTAGTTTTCGACTATCGGCCGGGAATACCCTTGAACAATAAAAGAAAAAATCAAGACCACATAGTATCACAACCACACAACACTAAAGCATATTGACAGGAGGAAAGTGTTACCTAAGAATGACGAGGAATCCAAAGATTATTAATGTCGCAGGTCATTTTCATAAACAAATTTTTGCCGCGAAATTATCACCAATTGTAAATTATTCTTTGAAGATTATATGTCAAAATGGTCCTAATTATGATAGTAAGATTGAGTAGTTCCAACTAATTGTGTATAATGTTTTCAATGTTGTAATAGCTATAATTGCATTTTTGTTTGTTTTATATACCCAGGCCAAGTTTGATTTACTTTTTTTTTTTTTTTTTTGCTTTCTATGGTACATTGACATTATTTTATGTAAGATTCAATCTCACTATCTATGTTTCCGTAAAGACAATGTCTTTAAAATTGTCAAAATGTTAATATCTCTTTATATTTCAACCTTTTCAATTCACACAACCAATTATAATAAAAACAATACAATTGATTTTATCTAATTACTAGAATATTTTTGGAAAAAAGGGCTATATTCTCCTAACAAAATTAACCTTAGGCAACGTACCCTATATCTTTAAAGTTAAAATTGCATTAATTATACTCAATAAAAAAAAAGGTCAAAAACATGAAAAAGAAAAAAAAATAAAAAATGAATCAAATCAATCATTGAGAAATTAATTTGTTAACAGTGAGGAATTCATGTTCAATTCAAAACATTTAATTATGTATATATCCCGAGGGAAATTTAGTTACTAGAGGCTTCTATATATAACTAGAGGGAATCGAGTGTCAATCTTATTACTTAACATTTAATTAACATAAATTTTCCACCATTAACACATGCATTTTCCATTAGTCAATTCAACTTGTTTTTAGGGTGAGTACAAATAACTCTTCTTTTTCTTGTGTTAACTTTTATGGAACAGAAGAACGCAAATTGGAATGGACAAATGAGCCGTAGTGTACTAACACTTAACTCATGATGAACCAATTAACCGATTTGAATTGCTAAAATCAAATTAAAAAAGAAAAAAAAGCGACATACGATTTGAATTATATCTTCACACGTCCCAAGTCCCAAAAAAATCCCGAGAGTGACGAGGAAGTTGTTTCACTGATGAAAACAAGCTAAAATTGTAAATATATAGGGGTATATAATTGTATTTCTTAATATAATGGGCTCAATACATTTATGAAACTTAAACATGCCGAGTCAAAATTAAAGGGAAGGAAAATATCAACTATGGGTTCCAAATTGCTTCTGAATATCCTTGAAAGAGACAGTGGCTGATCCCCTTCCTTTTGCCTTCTGCTGAGATGGATGCTCTCTCCATCCCGTCATATAAATGACCTACAAAAACACGATGATCATATAATACCCATTCTTCATAATCAGTAGTAGGTCTGAAGATGCATGTGCTTTTATTATATCCCATTAACTTACGTAACCTATGAAGCACAGACACTGACATAGACACGTGATATGACACGACATAGACATGAGAGACGTACCAAAGTTAAAAAATTATAGGACACAAACATGACATATATAAGTAAATTTAATGAAAATAATATATTATTTAAAATATCATATATATAAGCTTTATTTATGTTTTATTTTCTTATAAATTCAAAAATTTATACATTATTTTCTTTTTATAACCATATTTATATTGTATTTTTATGTTAGATTAAGGAAAAAATACATTTTAAATTAAATATATATAAACTTGTGTCATTAATTTGTCATTTATGTGTCAAACACAGACACGTGTTGGGCACGTAAACTCGGCACCCAAATAATATGTCCATGCTTCATAGCCTGATGTAATTAAAAGATCCGTGACCCTAAAAAGCATTTTTGTGACCGGGAAGTGCATTACATGTTCATGACACAATTTTATCATGTTAGATAAATTTTAGAGTAAACAACCATTTTGTTCCTAATATTTTCAATTGGACATCAATTTGATCCTAATAAAATTTTTTACATCAATTTACTCCTTACATTTTTAATTTTAATATCAATTTAGTCAATTTGTTGGATTTCAACTTTAAATGAATAACTAAATCGATGTCAAATAAAAAATATTTGAACAAAATTGATGCCAGAATTAAAAATATTAGGACTAAATTAATGTAAAAAAATGTGCTAGAATCAAATTAATGTCAAAATTAAAAACGATAGGACTAAATTGATGTAAAAAAAAATGTTAAAACCAAATTGATGTCAAATTGAAAAAGTTAGGACAAAAAAATTTGTTGATATAATGTATGTTCCATGAAACAATTTGACCATGTTATAGATAATTTAATGTTTTTCTCCATGATTTTACCTGTACAGTTACTATGTCTTTTACACATCGTATATTTATAGAATATCCATGTAAGTACAAAAACTAGGATGGGCACAAAAGCTTTGAATCCACTTACTGGTGGACCATGTGACTTCGGAAATGGTGCAATAAAGAGGGAGTTTTGAAAATATTAAAAAAAAAAAAAAGCACTACTGGTTTTCTTATGCTCAAATGATGCTTCTATTTTGATTACCTGGAAGGTTGCAGGTACAGTGCCATCTTCTGCAGCAAACATTGAATCATAAATAGCTGCAGTTGCTAAGGCTGTGTCCCTCTTTAGGATCTGTTTCATTTATCATCCAATGTTCAATATTTGATGAAAGGAAATCCAATTTAAAATTCATAGACCATAGGTATGAAAGGAACGGAAAAACATTACAGTATTCATTTGAAAAAGACAATTTGTTTCACCCATTGCACGTAGATGTTCTATAAGTTCCAGAGCTGTATCAAACAGAGACAAAAAGCCACCAATTCAAAAATCAATCACAAGAGCTACAAGGTTATCAAAGTTATATATTAGTTAGAGAAGAGCTTGGAAGAGTTAAGGAAAGAAGACACAGTTGGCCGCAAAGAAAATTCAACTAAGGAGAATGGATCCACCGGGAAACTTCAGCTAGGTTGCCTCTCTCTATCTAGATACCATGTTAGCAGGGGAGAAGAATAGGAGAGGAACTAGAATAAATAACATCATTTCTGAACTTATTGAACCATTCTAAATGACTATTCTTATGCTTCAAAGACTGAGATACTCAATAAAAGTAATTGGATAATCCATGCAGTGACTTATTTAATACATGATCCATTCTATAACAGCCCACAAATATAGGTAGTATGCCTGTGTATATCTGAAAATTATGCAAATAAGAAAAGACAATTTTTGAATTGAAGAGTCCAACGATATAGCACCAAAATAATTCAACTATAAAACCGAATGGGAACTCACCACTTTCATATTTAACTGTATACTCATCAACATCAACACCTGGAAGGGTGAAGCCTGCCCTTGTCAAAAGATTCCCAGCATCTCGGACCTAAAAATGGAGCACAAGAGGTCTTCTCAGTTCCAGCTTTATTCTTTATTTCAAGAAAAAGAAAATACAAATCTACATCACAGGTATCAAAGTTAGAACTAGCCACATTACCGACAGATCTTAAAAAGGTATGCAAGACTAATTTTGCCATGTGATAGACAAACTTAATTGCTTAAAAGTAACAACCAACAAAGATGAAGAATTGATTTCAAACAAAATCATCAAGGTGCTGAGAACAGCACCAACTATTCTTTTTGAAAAAAAATACTACTGCATTCATTCAAACTAAATCGAAATAATAAATAAATAAATAAGAGACAAGTTTGACAATAACACATGCCTGTGCCAATGGTGAAAATCGGGGACTGATCCCTCCTTCGCGCTCCATTTGTGCTACAGTACAAGCTATTCTGAGCTCCCTGGTGATAGCACAAATATCATAAAAAGGGTCCAAATACTAGTATACCAACAAACTTTCTAGAAATAAAAATTAACATCATTACTTTAAGGTTTCTCCACCAAGAATAGCTGCTAAAAATAAGCCATCAGGTTTCAATGCCAATCTAGACTGCAAAACATGAAAAAGCACATCAGAATAACAATAAAGGATACAAAAACTGACATTTAGACTACGGACAGGTGAACTGCACATTAAAGTTTTCTGTGTAGTGCTTAGTGCAAATATTCAAACATTATTGTGAGTCATGATCGAGTTATCAGCCAAATAACACAATTACAGTCAGGCCTTTACAAGTAATGAGGCTTCCCTTATCCCATGTTCTCTCTTTCTTTCTCTCTCTGTCTCTCTGTCTCTCAGCCATTTAGAATGGGGAATGGGGATTCTGGTGACTAAGCCATTAAGTGTAGAAAGTCCTCTCTGATTCTCCTTCCCTCCCCATCACATTAGCGGAGTCTGGAGACTGAACTATTTCTCATATTGGAGAAATCTTTTTTCTTCCATATTTTTATTGTTTCTGCGTAACTTATTGTTTTCTAGCCTTTCTTTTACTCATAAGAATTTGCAGGTGTTCAATTTCTTGAACACCATTAGACAACAATAAACTCAAATACAAACCAAGCTAGTAGACACCTCAGTCTCAAAACTGTATGAGTATATACCTGTATCATTGCTCCCGGAAGATCATTAGTCCAGTGTAGTCCCAAGCAACTGATAACCAAATCCACAGAGCTGCAAACCATATACAAGGATTCAAAAAGAAAATTGTAAACATAAATCAATCAATATCAACCATAAAAATTATAACTGAATATCAAGTGTAAAATTACAATTACATGCAAGTAAATCTGACTCCATGTGCACCTTTCTTTGATAGGCAAAAATTCTTCATCAGCAACCACAAACAGCGTGTCAATGTTATCACTGTTTGAGGCATCCTTGGCATTTTTACAAGCTTGTACCATTTCATAGGATGCATCCATCACAATAAGCTTTTCTATGGCACCTGGGATCAATCATTCCATTATAATACCGCATAGCATTGACCCTAGTTAGTTGAAAATAGAAAAACACCATTTTGCAATTTCGGAAACAGGCACAAAAGCTATTCAATTGTGCATCTCTAGGGTGACTTATTCCCCTATTATCGACAAAATGAGTGTTTGAAATCATTTCCTCAAATGCGGCTATACAGATACTGGATTTTGTTCACACATTTCAGTTGTCGTGTTTCAAAGTGTCAATGAAACAAAAGCATGTTGCTTTTATAAAAAAAATGACATGAGTTCTGTGAGTGAGTTACTTACCATGGCCGCCAAGAGAGCGGGTGATAGGTAGTAAAGAGCCTCCTAAACACAAGGCCGTTGGGAAAGTCTTCTTACAGTCCTAAAGGAAAGGAAAGGGCAAGTCATTCATTTAGCCGTTGATTTGAAGAATTGATTAGAGAATGGAGATCATAGCAGTAGGCAGGTAGTGTAGGAACGAACGAGCAAGCGATCAAGTAGATTATCAGCAACGGTATGAAGGAGAGGATCCTTTGGGATTGAGGGCATCAACCACGCAGCTCGGTCTCGCTGCAGCAGCAAAACCAAACCAATTCAATTCAATTCAATTCAATGCAATGCAATTTGAGTTTGGAATTTGGATGGGATGGCATGGCATGGCCTGGCCACAGAGGCATAGCATTAGCAGAGCAGTGAAAAAGAAAGAGAAGAAGAAGAAGAAGAAGAAGAAGAAAGATCCACCTGTTTACGCTTGAGCTGGCGGTCGAAGATCTTGACCCTTGAGGCTGTGGTATCAGTTGCGGAAGAGAATACAGCAGCAGCAGCAGCAGCAGCAGCAGCAAATGGGTGCATACTGCTCCAATTCCAATTCCTATTCCTGTTCCTGTTCCAAATCCCATTCCTATAGGCTGCTGAGGATGCTGAACGCAACATGCAGTATCTCCTCTTTGCAGAGTATAAAACTAGGTGAAGAAGCAACTGCGATCATTTCTCAAAATTTTAACTTTTAGCTAAATGTTCTCACAAGTCACAACTCACAACACTGTAACACTATGTAAACCGGATAAACAACAACAACATCAAACGATACATAAATAACAAATCAAGAGCGAAAAAAAAAAAAAGAAATGAAGAAACAACAACAATAACAAGAATATATCATATAACCCGAAAAGAGAAAAAGAATAAGAAATAAGAAGAAGAAGCAGCACCTAAAACTCACTTTTATGGCTTAATCCCACAACAACAACAACAAAGCATACATGCGAGAGCAGAAACACCGATGTATGTAGATTAGGGGGACGAACTAGACTCGCCGGAGATTTTCAGAGGCAAGGGGAGCTGAGATTACCACTGGTTATTGCATCCAACCCGGCGTCGCAGTGGCAGAGATGACCGGAGCAAAAGGAGAAGACTCGGAACGGCGGTGCTGGAGTGTGCGTCCGGCGCGACAGCGACCTACGATGTGCTGATGCTGTGGAGGGCGGCGCGAACAAGTGTGAAATGGGGGGAAAGGACGGCGAACAGCGGCCTAGTGATGGGTTGGTTTTTCGGTCTTGGCCCTGTTTAATGATGTCTATCTATTTACCAAAAAATAGCATATCTATCTTCTACCAAAAAAAAAATCAGTTTGCTTGAAATGTCTATAAAATACAAGTTTTATAAATATTATTAGTGTAGTGCATATGCCTTGCATGGTGGAGTATAGTTGACATTCAATATATATTTTTTGATGTATCAACACTAATTATAGTCTAATTATTTTGCATTAACGAATGTTTGCATAAGAAATATGTTTGAAAAGCAAAAAAACATCATAAAAGTTTGATAAACAAAATTATATTGGGATGAATATTACTTATAAATTTTCATAATAATGCAACAATGATCACTAACCTTATTTTAGTTTGTCAAACACCTATCTATGTAGACTACATTTATTGTGCAATTTGGCAAAACATCTGCATGATTTTGTAGCAGAATCCCAAATTCCTTTTTGGACTTCACTCTTGAAAGTGCAACATATAGTTGTCCATGTGTGAACACTGGCCGAGGAAAATATAGTTCCACATATGAAAGTGTTTGGCCCTGAGACTTGTTAATTGTCATAGCAAACAAGACAACCAAAGGAAATTGCCATCTCTTGAACTTAATTGGAACAGTCTCATTATTTAGAATCATAGTCATCCGAGGAATCAACACAATCCCCAATCTTGTTTCCTATAAGTATGCTGCACTCAATTACATGACATCCTAGCCGCTTGACTTGTAATCTTGTACCATTGCATAGTCCATTTGATTGATCAATATTTCTTAACAGCATTACTGGAATGCCAACTTTGAGCAATAATCTGTGAGGTGTAAGTCTTGAACAATTTAATCCATTCAAAATTTTTAGGCTAAATGCGTCCAACTGGCTGTCCATATTCCTTTCCTCAACCTAAATTGAATAAGAGCTTAAGTACTCCCTTTCTTCACCTAATATGCATGACATTACATGGTTATTGATATCATTGACAATATCTAAGGTTGAAGCCAATATATATCTGTCTTTAAAATAGTCTCAAGAACCTGTGTTTTGCAAGATGTTTGGATACACAAAGTCAACTAAATCATCTAATGCATTATTAGAATTATGAATTAATAATTCTGTAGGTATAAAAATTTCTGATTCTCCATCAGTAGAATCACTTGCTAGCAGATCTTTAATATTCAAAAGCCACTCACTAAATTATTTGAAATCATTGTTCATTGCTTCATCATACCCTAATGAAAGTCTAATGTTCCTTGATAGGACCAAAACTTCACAAAATTCCCATAAATAGGAGCAGTTGATGGTAGCATGTATAATATCTTGTCTTGAACCCCTTGGTATTATGGGTAAAATCTACTTGAAATCTCCTCCCAAAACAACAACCTTGCCTCCAAAAGGCAAATCAAGATTATATGAATTGTCATATCTCAAAATATCTCTTAAGCATTTATCCAAAGATTCAAAGAAAAATCTACTAAGCATCAGTGCTTCATCCCATATAATAAGTTTAGCTTTACTCAACAACTTAGCATGAGGCGTACCTTGCTTAATGTCGCAAGTTGAATCCTCAACAATGTTCAAAGGAATATTGAATCTCGAATGTGCCGTCTTCCCATTAAGCAGAAGCAATGATGTAATACTGCTTGACGCCATATTTAGAACAATATCTCCTCTTGATCTAATTGTTGCCGATAACATATTCCACACAAATGTCTTGCTAGTACCACCATATATAGCCATATAAGAAATAAAAGCCTCCGCTATTACCATAAACTGCATCCATGATTTTATCATGAGTAACTCTTTGTTCTTCAGTGGCCGAGTTAAGCATATTGTGTAGCATATCATATAAAGTAATTCTATCAAAGTTTAATTCTTCAACAATCATCCTCTCCTAGCATGTATAGGAAGATTCATTAGTTGGAATAGGCATTGGAGGAAATTCTGATAATGTCCTACCATTACATTGTAATAGCTCTTCTATTGCTTCAAGTGTAAGTCCCTTCAACTCATCATTAGGCAATATCAAATCTGATAAATATAGACAATTATGAGTATGGTCTTAAATAAATTAAATTCAATAATTTTTGTAACATTTATTTGACATGATTATGTGAATTAAAAACTCATACATACCGTCCATGTGAAGCATCTGTCTATGCCTATATAGAATATCATCAGATAGTAGTAACCAAACTTTGTCCCATACAAATTCTGGCCTTGACATATTTTTTGAAATTAAAAGGAAAACAAAAGCCTTGTAAGATAAGGGCCTGAAGCCCAAGTGACTGCTTCTTTGATTGCATCAATGAATTCTCTATCATCTTATAGTAAACCTAGAGCTAAACATGCATCCTTGAATGAAGAATAAGGTCTCCCATTAACTATCATGATGTCTTTGTACTCCATGCATCCCTTTTGGATATTCAACAAAAGCCTTAGATAGTAGTCTTCTCCATTGCAACTAAGAGCATGAGTTATTCTGCCAATAACAAAGTCTTATTTTCTTGGAACCCATTCATGTTCTTTTTCCTTCCAAACAAATTTTGTTGGAAATTCAGCATATGTGAGATTTCTTACTTCTGGAAATTTTTGGTTTACTTCCATCCAACTAATGAACATGCTTTTCCTAGACTCAGACATTTCCGAAATAGTTTCAATACATTCATTATCTTTATAAACGATGGATTATTCATTTGATAAATGAAAAGGAAGCCTACTGACTGGGGCTCTTTGTATCGGATGTCAAAACCAAATAATCTCCATCTAGCTTCACACACAAAAATGTTCTATAAACAAATTAACCAATATGAAGTTTATGTTAGTAAAACTTCATTAAAAATAGTTATTTAGTATGTTAGTGAGTATTTACATTCTCAATAAAAACTTTACTAATGAAGTGTGATTGCATACCGTGTAAATAAGATAAAGAAATTATCCTATGTAGTAAAATATATATGATCATAGTTCTAAATTAATATTACTATTTAAGGTTAAATTATTTATACGTAACATTCATATTAATAGATTAATAAAAACATAGGTCTAAACGCTAAAAATGATTCCATTTTAACAAATAATATCAACAAATCATTAATAAGAAAAACATGAAATTCAGTAGACAATAATAATACCTGCAATCATAATAATTTTTTATTTCATCTACCACTCTTGTTGCGTTAATAGAACCATTAGTTTGGCATATTTCAGCAATTACCTATCATTTCCTTTGTGCACATACTTGAATAAATATTTGATGCAACTAGTTTGATAGATGTACTCAACATTTATGTGACAGCCATAATTGAGAAGTAGTTTTCTATTATGAGGGACGATGAATGAATTGTCTATCACACAATTTTTCTTGGCTATTGTTCTCCTATCATCTCTCTTTCTATACTTGGAGAATCTAGCATCATTTATGATAGTTCTTGGCCACAGATATTTTGGATAATGCTTAATGCAATACCTATTCTGCATACATGGAGATTTTGGATTAATAGCTCCACATGGACCATGCACCATGTGTTTTTCAACTACTGAATATAGCTTTGGATTTATCATTCTATATGGAATTTCAGCATTGATGAACTTGTCTAGATCATCTGGTGAATGGGGCTTAGAATTAGGATGCATGAACAAAAGGATGTGAGCACGGGGTAGACCATGTTTTTGGAACTCAACAGTGCATACATCTGAAAAATGTAACAATCGGTCATCATTGATCATAGTTATGAAACTTTATATGTATTTAAGAGCACTTGAAATATAATACTTACATCCTATTATTTTGCCAAAAATTTCACCTTTCTTTAAATCCTTTATTAATTGGTCATGTTTCACTTTGAACACCCTGCACAAAATATATGGGCGGTCTATATCTTTTAATCCTTGCTTTGTCACAAATCTTTTAATTTCTTTCCATTCAGGATTTGATGTCATTTTGATGAAGTAGCTTGGATAACCAGCATATTTGCAGACTGCAAGAGCATCCTTACAATTATTAAGCATGTAACGGGGTCCTCTAGTGAAAGAACTGGGCAGTATAACTCTTTTACCTGTTGCAACAGTATCCAATTCACCGTTCACCAAACATTGATACAGTCCCTTGTAGTTCTCTACTCTTGATCTTGGTTGGTTATGTAACATCCTAATTTTAACCCAATACTCTAGAACACATTAGGTTAATCATTAGGTTATCACTTCTTAGTCTCATTCTTTTATGAAAATACTTAGCAAAAATATGGGTAAATTTTTTTTTTGAAATATAAAGTCAAAGTGAGAGCCGCGTATGACATAACAAAGACTAACATATAGAAAGGAGATCTCATATCATTCATGGTCACAAAGCACAAACGTTGTTCATTACATCACAACAGAATCATATTATCATAGATACATAATTTACGACTATCATAGCCCTATCATCACATCAAAAGAAATACACATCCATATGCATATAAATCTAAGGTAGCATCTTCGTGCTTTCGTTGCGTCCCACTGATCCAACTCGTAACACATGCCCTTTGGCCATGCCTTAGTAAGGGTCACGAGATACATCATCATCTTCGTCTGGAGACGACACAGGAGAAAAGAGAGAAAGGGATGAGAAACTTATTCAAGATTCTCAGTAGGGATTTCCGACTCTAACACACGTGTCATCGTCATCGTCCCCACCCCTTCGGTTTTAATTATAAAAAGGTGGTCATGCATAAGGTTTAATTTTAAACTTCTCAAATCTATTTATCCGAAGTAGGTGTCTTTTAATATGGGTCTTAATGATATGAATGCAACAGATGTTGGATGAATGCATGACAATACTTTATACAAACAGTATAGAACACAACATCAAGATAAACATTAACATATAAGTGGCATATAAAACTTTTTCTCTTCTCATAGCTGTGTGACTTTAAAAACATCATATCTCTTTCTCATGCTTGAACTCTTAAGTTCTTTTTCTCAAAGACTACCCTTTTAAACATGGTCACCTGAATCCAACCGACATACCACCCTGGCGATTTTTATCATGGTCCCCAAACTCCGTCTCACCTAATCGCTTAGGAATGAGCTCAATTCTAAGTAGTCGTCACTAGATTTAATATGGGAAAATCGAAGAGGTAACATATAAATATTTCTTTCTCTGAAACGCTCTACTGGCATCTAGTACACAGCGAATTGTCTGCTTTGGTAAGGCTGCATCTGCATATACCCTCACGGATTTGCCTTCTCCTCACCGTAGCAGGAGAAGTACGTCTCAGTGCTTATGACATAAAAATCTCCTAGGGGTGCTCGGCCGAACCGGTGTCACCCATGGTTTTCAATCTCATATGGTTTTTTAAAACATTTCTCAAACCCTTTAGGTTTGACGGAAATTCGGCAGCATAACAGCTGTTAAACCGAATTTCCTTCAAACTGTCCTTATGCCACAAGCTCATAACACAAACATATTTCTCATTCAATTCTCATGTTGATAATTCGTTTCATCATAGCTCATGCATCACAACATCATACTTTCATAAATAAACATCAAAGCATTAAAGGATTCTTAGTGTCTTATGCATTGACTCTTAAGATCCTTTAACTTGAAGTCTAAGTTGTATATCATCATGACCTAAACTCTTGGGTACCTATAGGCTCATATCTAAGTATTCCTCGCTCAAATCTATGACCATAAATATTTCTAAACCTTAAGAGCGCAGAATCTATATTTCATGCTTTACGGGTACCTAGGAGTCACAACATTGACCCTTTCTAAGTTCGGTTTGCTCCTAAGGTATCAAGATCAAGTTCTAAACCATTTATGAGTAATTCCTACACATTTAGACTAATTATAAACCATGATTATCAATTCTAAACCTTGCTGGACAGAATCCAGAAAAAAAATACTTTTGTAAGGGATCTAAAGGCCTCAAATTAATTCTTTTCTAGTTACTAACTTCTCTTAACTTTCACATATGAATTTTGCATCAATTATACATGAACATAATCATATTATCATCATCAAAATAGCATCATACAGAGAGAAAAATACTCAAACAGAACCGAATTCATAATCATCATATAATGCACATAGTTTCATTTCTAACACACATAAATTGCTAGTTTCTCTTGGAACCTTTTCAGGGCTTTAAAAACTCATTAGAACACATTTTATTTCATTAAAATCATCATAAATAGCATGAAGGCAGTAGCTAATTAAAAATAATTTCAAGAGGGTCATAAAACTTTGCTCAAAACATTTCTTGAGATCATCTAAACTTAGAAAAATCATAAAACATAAACTTTAGCTCTTGTAACTAGTTGAATCCCATTCTAGGACCCAACATCATCACTAGGCCAAAAACAAGGAGGTAAACAATATATATTAAAAAACTTTGTTTGAGATAACAATGGGTAAGTCCATGAGCTCTAAATCTCTTAAGTTATGACATAAACATAAATATGTAATGCACTTTGTTTTACTCTTTATTAAGAGGTGAGACCATAAAATAAATATGCTATGCAAATCCATTATTATCTTAGAGATTTAGTGAGAACATAACCATAAATATGAAGATGCAAGTTCATTCTTTAATCTTGAGCATTTAGTGATGACATAAAAGTAAATATGGATGCAAGTCTTTTATCTTAACTTAGAGCTCATATGAGACTTTTAAAGAAAGCCAAAAATCTAAACCCAACATCTATCTCACCAACAAAGTGAGCTTTAGAGTTCTTGAACTAAGCTTTCAAGGAAAATTATATGGTTCTTGAACATCATCATCAAGTTCAAAAAGAAGTAAACTTTAAAAGAAACCAAAACTTTAAAGAAATAGAAACCAAGACAACATTATTTCTTGATACAAAATAAATGTAGAGACACTTTAAAATTTTAACAAAATCTTTGAAAGGAAGAAAATAGTGGTTGAAACCTTGTAGGAAAACAAAAAGGAAACAAAAACTAAAACTTTACTAGATAAAAAACAAAACTCAAGCTTTAGAGTTCTCTTTGAGATGAACACAAGGTCATCATCTAGAGACACTCATCATCAAGCTATCATGAAGAATAATAGGCCTTGAGGCCAAAAAAGGAAAAAGGAGATGAGAAGGAAAACCGAAATGAAAAGGAAAAGAAAAGGAAAGGAAGACCAAAGTGCTTCAAAGTTAAAAACAAGTTTCAAGCTTTAGAGGTCTCTCAAATGAGAATCATAAAACCATTATTTTGAAACCTCATCATCAAGCTCAAGGTTTTCCTTTCAAAAACCAAGTCTCATGACTAAAAACAAAAGAGAGAAAAAGAGTTGAACCAAGAGAAAGCTAGCATTTTTATGTTATAAACAACATCACAAGAAAAGCATTTTGAAAATAAAACCCCTACCAAGTGTGAAGATGAAAGCTTGGTTCTTTGAAGTGGGAATGAGATGAAAAGCTCCTCCAAAATGGTGGTGGTGATTTGGCCAAGCACAAGGAAAAAGGAAAGAAAGGTGTTTTATGTGAGCTGTGTTTGAGAAAGGAAGCTTTGGTGTTTAGATGATGATATATGGTGGTGGTGTGGTGGCTTGAGGTGGTTTATGGTGGTGGAAGGAGTTTCTAAGTGATGGAGAGGAATTTGAGGTTGAGAGAAAGTAAGAGATATTTTTGGTCACAAGCTCAACAAAAAAGGCAAATGGCAAAAGTGTGAAATTTCTCTACACTTTGCTATATATATCGTGGTTTAAATTTTGAATGTGGAGGTGGATTTTGGGGGGGAAAGTGGCGCCATTTTTCAGCCTTGGGGGAGGGGAAAATATCTTCTCAAATGTGTCCTCCAAGGCATGTGCAAAGCATTGGTAAGCGCAAATACTATTCCTAGATTCCTTTCTCAAAGAATTAAGACTAGAAAAGGATTTTGAGTTTCCTTAAGCAATTTTAGATTCTAATTAACTTTAATAAATTATTTTGACTCTACATTAATTATGGAAATTAATTAATCTTTAATTAGAGCCTAATATTGCTTAAGTTTGCTTAATCACATGATTAAGCTCAAAAACACTATACTATGGGCAAAATCGTAATTTTGCACAAAAACTGCCTGGGACCACCGGGACTTAAACAGATACTCCTAAACACATAAAAACATCATCAAACACTTGTAATTAGCATCTCAAACTCTCAGGAGAGATTCCGGGCTCAAACGACACTTATACCCGTGCAAAAATGCTATAGGGGCATTTTGGTCATTTTGACCCGAAACCGCAAAAAATGAGATTCTTTTGCTCTATTAACATTCATTCACATATAATCCCCTTCCAACATAGAGTTGACCCTTCAAGGACCGCCAGGTCGGCTATCCTTGAATTTCGGGTGGAAAATGGCCTCAGGGGCTTTTTCGTCATTTTCGCTCAATTAGAAAATCGGGGCGTTACAGGTTGAATCTTAAGAACTTTAACCGTTCTGATTCTACCATAGTATAAGCATCAATCAGGAACTGCTGAAAAAGTCTTCCTGAAAGAAGAATTAAAGGAGATTCATTAACTCTGTCCTGAATTCGATATGGAAAGAACTCTCTCATGCTTATCCCGTCTCTCTTACGACTTGAAGAACTTGATGAAGATTGAGCTGTTAGAATATTAGGCCTATAACCATCCTCTCTAAATGGAAATAGCAGTGGATATTGCAATGCAAGATACATTGGATGCAGCACATCGACCCTCTGTAATGATCTAGTTTTGGTTTCTATGATGATGCCTCTTTATGTATTTAACTCATCTATGTCACCAACAATTAATGCTGGAACTTCTGAAGCCATTGGCAAAGTATATGTTCTTGCATATCTTGTAACACCCTAAATCTTAACCCAAGACTACTAGTATGTACTTAGGTTAATCTTTAGAATATTACCTTTTGGTCTCGTCTTTTACTTAGAAAATACTTAGCGGAAATATGGGTAAAATTTTTTTTTTTGGAATTAAAATCAAAGTGAGAGCCACGCACGAATCTTTAAGGGGAAGCATAGCAAAACATATAAGCAAAGCATAAAGAAACACATCATATCACAGAGACATCAACTGAAACATAGATATATATATATATATACTGTGCCTACCCAAAAGGACAGGACTATTCAATACATCGGGAAGCGGAATACAACTGAAATGTAATACAAGGAAATCATAAAAAGGCAAATACAAGAGAAACTACACCCATACCCATGTGCACCTAGAGTAGACAACCTCATATACAAAAGAAGGTTTGTCCTCAACTATGTGGCGTGTGTGCACTAACTACTACCCCTCCTATCTCTACTCCTGCTGGTCCGAGTACTGTGGGGTCGAGTCGATCCACTAACGAATCTCGGTGGGAGTGGTCGAGCGCATCATCGGGGCATGTCCACCGCGGCGAGGGCTCATAGATGGCCGACGAGCCAACCTCGACTGGACCACCGTCTCCTCACTCCCAGCCCTCATCGGTGGGGGAGCGGGACTGGAGCTCCAACTGTACATGTGTGATGACGGGTCCTCGGATGGGTTCGTCTCCGAGTACTGGGTATGAGGCACATACTCTGGGTAGTCGCGTACCGTTGATGTCTCGGGCTCCATGCGGAGAATCTGCTCATCGCGTGGTCTAGCTCGCTCAAAAATCCCGTTATGACGGTAAGGAGCAGTCGGGGTAAAACAAGAATCTCGGACTGGGTGCAAAGGGCCGTCCCATAAACATGAACACTCTAACTGTGCAGCGACCCTCAAAATGGTATGACCCGAGTGTCGGGTCATGGTGCAGCTCCCATACCGGGGTGTCGATGAAGAGTACAAATGTCTCCATATGAAGATATGACGGAAGAAAAGAGAAAGAGGGAATGAGAATCTTTCTAAAAGAATTCTCAGTAGGGTTATCCCTACCTAGGTGACATCATCATATCCTCAGGAACCTTGGGTTTACTTCTAAAAAGTGTGCATGCATATAAATTCCTTTTAAGTTAGTTTTCTAAAGTATTATTTATCCAAGGTCCGTCGTATTTTATAATGCATCTTATAACTTAAGCAGAAAATATACTAATGTTATGGATGCATCATAAAGGTAAACTAAACAATAGAATAGCTAAGAAACATTATAACATTTGGCATAAGTATAGTATATGTGACATTGTTAACTTTAACTTTCATCTCATTGGGCCATCCTAAAACATCTCTAGGTTATGAACTCATACCTTAACTAGTCATCACTAGTTCTTACTTATCCTATGATAAGCGTAACATATACATAATCCCGACTTAATAGTGCGGGCTAGGGGGCAATTAAGGATCACCTCTCTTAGGGTCATTTCCTCTTTGAAATGCTCTACTAGCAACTAGTGCATCGTAGTTTTATCCGCTTTGGCAAGCTCTATGTCAATACCCTCACGGATTTGTTTTCTTGGGGATGCTCGGCTAAATCGGTGTCACCCAAGAAGACGTCTTAGTGTTGTGTCACATTTAAATTCTCATAAAGTGTTAATTCATAGATACATCATTATTCATACATCTTTTTCATAGCATATACATCATCACATGAAACTTTCTTCATAGTATATACATAAAACTATGGCATATACATCGTCACATAATCACACCTTTGACAATCATACATACAAACTCCCAAGCTTATTATGTTATAAACTTATAGTATGTGATGCTTTGGTTCCTTTGAGTCTTAAACTTGTAAACTAATCGTTCTAGTATTATTCTTAACCTCTTACACACCTATAGGTTCACAACTAATAAGTGTTACTAATTTTTATGCTCAAGGACTTATCCAAACAGCACTATGCAGATTTGGACAGCTTATATTTGTGTGATTACGGGGTTCTAGAGATTACGGTTTAGACCCTTAAAGTCCTTAACTCATATTCTAAGTTATTGATCATCAAAACCTAGTCTCTTGGGAACCTATGAGGTTATAACTAAGTATTTCTCACCTCACACTATAGTCAACAACATTTCTAAACCTCAAGGATGCAGAATTTGAAATCCTAACTTTACGGGTACCTAGAAGTCACAACAATGACCCTTTCTAAGTTTAGTTTGCTCCTAAGGCTTCAAGATTAAGTCCTAAACCAATTATGAGTCATTCCTACATATTTAAACTAATTTAAAACCATGATTATTAAATCTAAACTTTTCTGGACAGAATCCAGAAAATTACATAATTAAAGGATCTACAATTCTCAAATTAATTCTTTTCTAGTTCCTAACTTATCCTATCTTTCACATATGAGTCTTAACATTATTTTTACTCAAACATAGGCACATTATCATCATTGAAACAGCACATACAGTGGCAGTAAAGAGCAAGGAAGAACCGAAAATATACTTCTCCATAAAGGCATAAAACATAATTTCTAAAGCTTATAAAATACTAGTTTCTCTTGGAACTCTTTTTAAATTCTCAAAACTCATTTATAAACAATTTTAACATCTAAAACCTTAAGAATATTTAAGAGGGCAGTGACCAATTCATTTTTACCTCAAGAGGTCCTAAATTCATAAAACTTAGTTCTATGCATTCCTTAAACTCATATAAGCTTGGAAAAATTATGAAACATAGTCTCAAATACTTAGAAACTACAGGACCTCTTAAATGTAAATGTGAACCAAGGAAAATACATATTGTTAGACCTTTGTTGAGACAACAATGGGCAAGTCTTTGAGCTCTAGGTTCATTTAGGTGATGACATAAAAATAAACATGCTTATGCACTTATTTTTAGGTTCCATTAGAAAGTAAAGTGATAGCACAAAGTAAATATGATTACAACTCATTATTATCTTGGTATTAAGTGAGAACTTGAAATATAAACATGATAATGCATAGCTTGAAATATAAACATGATAATGCAAGTTCATTCATTATCTTGGTATTTAGTGATAGCAAGGAAGTAAACATGATATGCAAAGCATAAAGTAAACATGATGCAAGGTTCATTTTATGATTAACTAGAGCTCACTCAAGACTTTAACAAGATAACAACCCAATACAATATCTCAAAGATCACAATACAAAAACCGAAAGTCATATAAAAGAGAAAGAAAGTGAAACTACGTCAAGTTCTTTATTAAATACCCAAAACCCCTATCTAGAGAAAAGTCTCTAGAGCCGGCCAACTTTAAGGTTGACAAGGGTAGGCTTGGGCTTTTAGAAATCCTTAGATTAATTTTCTTAAGTTGAAAAGAACATGTGAGCTAGATATCATATAGATGGAGTTACAAGAAAAGGAAAACTCAAGCTTTAGAGGTTTCTTTGAGATGAACACAATGTCATCATCTAGAAACTCTCATCATCAAGCTATCATGCTCATAATAGGGCCTAGAGGCTGAAATGAAAAGAAAAGGGAAAACAAAGGAAAGTTCAAAAAAGAATCCAAGAGGAAACTAGAGAAAAACACTTTCTTGAGCAAAACAAAGTTTGAAAACAAATCCCTACCTAGTGATGAAGGTAAAAGCTTTGACTTGAAGATGGAAATGAGATGAGCAACACCTCCTAGGATGGTGATGATGATTCGGCCTTGATGAAAGAAAAAGGAAGGAAATGTGTTTCAAGTGAAGTTGTGTTTGAGGTGTGGTGTTTGAGAGGTTTGATGATGGTTCAAGGCTTTGGGGTGGTGTTTGATGGTTAAGAGATGATGATGAGATGAAGAGATGAAGAAGATAAAGATGAAAATAAAGGAAGAACACTGTTGAAACTTTGAGAGAAAAAGAAAGAACTAGCAAGACAACTCTAAAACTCTAAACTTAGCAAATGCTTCAAGGTGCAACAAGGCTATCACAAGCATCCTATTTATAGAAAAACAAAGCCATGGACCTCATTAAAGGGAAGGTGCTGGCCGTAGCTTTGAAGGACAAAGGGAGAGAAAAATATCTCTTTGATTGTGTCATAGAAGCATGGTTTGAAGTATGGAAGCTAAGCTACAAATTATGACTTGATGTGAGTTAATTTCCTATCAAATTTTTATGAAATTAGGCTTCTAGAAACTTGACATGGCTGGAACTTTTCCAGCCACAAATAAATGGGAAAAATGGGTTATTTTAATTATTTATTCATGTGGAAATTCAAGCTTTATTGAAAGTTATGACAAGGTATAGTGTATATGACTTGAGGTATGGCCGTTTAGTGTTGAAAAATTGAACATGTGATGCATAATGGGGAAGGAAACTCACGGCCAGGTCTGGTACAGCAGGGAGGAGGTGAGTTTTGACCATTTAATTGTGTGTTAATGGTAGGTTTAGATGTGTATTAGCTTAGGTACAAGGTTAGGAATGATTAAGCTTAAGTTTAGGTAACTAAGAATGTGATTTAGGGAGTTTATGACAAGTTTAGGAGTGCTCATACATCATTAGAGAATTTTAAACTCATTTTTGAATAAACAATGTGTAACACAATTCCATGATTTAAGGAATTGGAAAGAGAAAACACTATTCAAGATTCTATGACTAGGTGTCTTCAAATTAAAATATGATTTTAGGTTGTAATTAAGTACTTTTTGGTTCTAATCAACTTTAATAAATTATTTTGACTCAAGATTAATTAAGAAAATTAATTAACCTTCGATTAGAGCCTAATATTGCTTAGGTTTGCTTAATCACGCGATTAAGCGTAAAAATACGAAACTAGGGACAAAACCGTAATTTTGCACTAATTTTGCCCGGGACTTCTAAAATTAAAAATGAGGTCATAGAATACATAAAAACACCTTTTAAAACCATCTGGAGAAGTTTCGGGTTCATCCGACACTTGCAAATGGGTAAAACACCGCAGAGGCATTTTGGTCATTTTGACCTAAAAACTCGAAAAACGAGATTTTCGATACCGGGAAGGTACACAAGTTATCTAATCCCCTTCCAACATTGAGTTTGCTCTTCGAGTACTGCCGAACCGGCTTTCCTCGAATTCCGGGTTGAAAATGGCCTCAGAGGCATTTTGGTTATTTTCACTCTAACAGAAAAATCGGGGCGTTACATCTCTGGTTCTCCTTCGAATCAATTTGATCTTGACATTAGTTAAACTTCTTTCAATGAAACAATCTCAGGCATATCTGAATGTTTTTGCTGAAAGATAAAAATCATTAATCATAGTTTTCAAAATTGATACTATTCCAATATCTAGCGAGCTCATTTCTCTATTGTCCCTTAAAAAAAAAAAAATAAACTGATGTGAATGTCAATAATAATTTTTTTCATATATAAGTGTTTTGTAATTTTAGAAAATGAAGTTTGTTATTGAATAGAAAATATATACTTAAAAAAAGAAAATGTAGTATTGTACATAATGACAATAAAAATAAACCTTAACGTGTTGATTATGTTCTAGACCTCATTTTCTGTGTCATATATATACAATTGAGCAAATCTAGCCTTTGCATTATCAGGCAGCAACAAGTTTCCTATTGAATAATAATTTTGGTCCCCATGTAAAAATATAAGGGGTGCTATGCCTTTATTAATTGTGTAATCAACTTTTCTAGCCATGGTCGTGAAGCAAAACATATTATTGAATGATTTAATGTTCTTTAGAAAATACCAGCCTCTATTGTTTTTGTTGGCATGCAAAGCAATCAAAGCACTGAAAGTAGTTCCAAAATTGGTAATTGAACTTTACCTTGTATACAGAAAAGTACAAATTTTGGATGAATTAATTTTCTTATTTTTGATAGCCTTTCATCAAACCACATCAATGTTGTGCATAATTCACACTCAAATGTTGGATCACCCATGTCTCATGTCTCTGTCATGCGATAGATAAGTTTATATCAACCAAAAGTAATGACTACTTTATCATGGGTTAGCTATTTATGTAGTATTTGAGTTGATCTAATTATACCATTCTCTTCTTCCATTTGATGATCTTCTGACCCACAGCAACCTAGGTAAATGTAGGATGACAAAGTAACTATGAATTAAATCCTATCAGAATATTTTTTTTATGTTTTGATTGATATGTATGTATTGTTTGATTTTTGACAAATATGATGAAATGAAAAAAGTGAATGCTTATTTGAAAAAGCAAAATTATAATAAAAGAAATAATTTTGAGTGATTATGTATAAGCGGACTTTTATTTCAAGGTACACTCATTTATTAAATGTATTAGGGATATTTTAAAAATTATGGTATATATTATTTGAAAACAATAATATGTATTATAAAATAGGATTTAGAATCCATATCACTTTAGAGGAATTTAGATTATGTATTTTGACATGTTTTATTAGGAAAATTATGATATCCTCCCTGAGGAAGAGCATTTCTTCCTCAATTATGTGTTATGATGTTCAAATGATATAATGGGACCTATTTAAAATTACATAATCCATATATCTTATGGTGTAAAGATGGTTGGAGGAAAAAATTTCTTCCTCCTAGAGGGTGGAAGAATGGCTTGTTTTGTTAGGGGGTATGCTTCCTCTAAGAATCAAAGCAGCCCGACCCACTCCCAAGCCCTTACCAGTCTTCACCTCTCACTATTGCATGCGCTAGCCTCATACACGCACACCACCATCCTCACACACAACCGTAGCATGTACCGAGTTTACACGCGCGAAACAGCATTGAAGAAACACTGTAATTGTCAAAGTCACCGCACAACATGAACTCTAGATAGGACCAGTAGTTGAAACGAAATAGTCCAGCAGAATCAAAGAAGTCCAAGCTTTCCATCAACTCATGTATTCCAATCTTTCCTTCTTTATTATTTTTTCTTTTTTATTCATTTTTGTTTTTGGTGTTTGAATAAAAAAATGAATATTAAGTAATTGGTCATTCGAATGTTTGTAGAAAATCCATGATTTGACCACTTTAATTGTGTAGTTGTTGTTGCCTTTTTATCTTTGGATTATTTGAATATTCAAACATGTCCTCTTTTTTATAGTTATCCATAAGCTTTGATTCCCCCTTTTTTTTGTTGAAAACTCTCTGTTTGATGATTTTTTTTTTTAATTTGTTATTCTATCTTGTTTATGAGTAACTTTGATAAAAATTGTTCTCACTTTGTTCACTATTTGACCCCTTTATAGGTTTGATTCAATGTTAGTACTCAAAAAGGGATCTGGAAATTTCAGATGTGGAAAAATATTTACTCCATTGACTATTTTTTATTTGGAAATAGGTTGAGTGCGCCAGCTACACTGTGTTTTGGAATTTTTACAGTTTGAGTTACTTGGGATGTCTTTACCCTCAATTATCATTTTCATTTCTATTTTAATTGGCCAAAATTGTCAATGATTTCATTCTGGGCAATTTGGAAACGCAATGTAAATCCCCTGGAAGGGGATTAAATCATATTTATTTTGTAATGCAGTTAAACGCAATGGAAATCCCCCTCTGGGATAATTTACACATTATTCACACTTGTAAATGAACTATTAATAAGAATAAAATGAATAGCAAACCTTCAATATCAAAATCATTTTCTTCTTCACAGAATGGCACAACTTGTTCTATAACTGAATCATCAAAGCCATTAATCACTGAAACATACATCACAAAAACAACAAACAATTTGGATTTTAAAATTCATGTACAATAAATTCTGCTGAAGCTGTGAAATGACTCAGAGGTGTGCAATTTACCTTCTTCATCAGTCAAACCATCTTCACTTGGCTGATCATTGTCAGCTAAACCATCTTCACGATTTTCATCACTATTAGTTTGGACCCCATTTGGAATATTATATGAATTTTCAGCGAGGTTGATTATTATAAATGATTTCTAGTTTGTACGTTTTTGATTTCCAATATCATGGCTGAAAAAAGATAATTGGTTAATGATTTTATTTAAAAATAGTATTCATGCTATATGTTGTACACTATAATTTTGATATATTCACCCAATTACCTCTGTAGCAATATATTGTTATATGTCTTGACACTATTGGTTGATGGTGAGAAATCTGATGAATGGATGATGGCTGCATTAGTAGATGATATGTTAGGCAAATTTTCTTTAGAAATATTTTATTTGCCCATCTTTGTAAATAGACAGTCAGTGGATTTTGTTGACAACTTTGTACTGCTTTGTAGTTCATGTGTTGTTGCCATAATATGAAATAATTACAAAACAACATAAATTTTGTTAATTCTAGGTAAAATTATTAGTTAATTAATAATAATACATAAGGATATAGATAAATACCATTGGATACCATTGTTATAGCCCCCACCTAACTAAATTATAGAATTGTTGAAAAGATGTAGGAATTACCTGTATTAGTAGATAATCTTAATTCTTCCAATCGACATGAATGCTGCTTTAGTAAGTGTTTCTTCATTGAATAATCAGCTGCCATGTGACTAAATTTTTGTTCTAAATTTTCAAAAATAGACTTGATTATTGAAGAGCTATGTATGATATGTTTTCCCTTCTGTAATTTGGTGCTGAAAATAGAAGGAATAATTGACTTGTTTAAAAAGAAATTAATGACCAGATTAGAAAGTAGTGGTAATTTGAGTACATACCTTTTTTGGATGTAATCTAAAGCACTAATATTTGATTGGTTACTATTGTTTGTACTAAATCTCTTAGGCATTTCAACTGAAAATGATATGTTTCTTTCACTGAGACTTTTAATTTGATTATACGTGTTTTCATCAATACAATCATTCTTCCTCTCTGAATGTAGATTCCTACTTATGGTGTTTATACCTAAGTCATTGTCCTTATTTCCATTGTAGAAAATGGTTGCTGCAAAAAGAAACAAAATCAATATATTTTGAGGATGACAATAAATTATTAAAGAACATGATACTGAAAATAGTCCATTATAAGTAAAAGGAATACAAACAAACCATTTGTTAAATTTGATAGAGGTAGGCGGTCATGTTGTAATGCTTTTGAATTTTCCTTTGAGTTGGGAATAACAGATGATGAAGCATGTGTCATATGCTAGTACCTGGCAGAAATTTCTCTAAAGGTTGAAACAAAACTCATGGAAGTGGATAAACAATAAGAAATAATGAGTAATAGAAGATCTTTGTATAGAAGAATATAGAAATGAATAACAACATAACAATAAGAACCAAATACTGTCTAAAAATATATAATGATAGATATGCTTGTAATATGATTGATTCAATAATGCCTATATTTCATCCTCTTGGACTTCAATGCCATTCTTCTTGTGTGTTTAGCCAGCTTGATGTCATCCTCCTCAGTAGGATCCATGGATTTCTATGAATGTGATTGTTATTGATACAAAAGGTCTAGAGAATGAAGATGAGCACTTGCTCAACTGCAGGGGTACTAGTAAGGTTTTAAAAGCACATACGTCTGTGTATAATGAGCATAATTATATGATAATGATAATGATAATTCTTACACATTATATGATAATTCTCTATACCTCACACATGCAAAGAATTATAATTGATCAGTTTTGCTTTTATGGAGTTACATTGAAAGTTACATGCAGAGAAAAACTCCACTTAGGTTTCATTAATTAGTTATTGGTAATGCAATTTTATTAAATGCAAAACATGAGACTAAATCATATCGTTGAAGAAATACAAAAACATAACTACCCAATGTTGCAGTGCACAATATTAGCAGTTAATGTTTGTGTTAAAATTCCTAAAAGAAGACTTTTATACAATGTAGTTATTATTATTTTTATTGGAAATCAAATAAGCATATTGGGTAGCATTCAAAAATCTACTGCGTCACAAAGTTTATTTTTCGGAAATGTCAAAAGAAATGGGACTATACAACTGATATGGCCTAACATTATAAGTAGATTAATTATTATTAGAATGACACAGGCTCATTTAGGAATGATAGCTGACCAAGTTTTGGAAGTTTCAAAAATTGGATTTGATCATCTAGTGTTAATATAGTGTTATAAGAACATAAGTAGTAATTGGTAAGTAAATAAATCCATTCCTATCAACCGTGGAAGTTAATCAGTCACCACTTTTGCATTTGAATAAGTGTCATTGTATAAAGTATATCTATAGTACTCAATTAAAGTATTTATGTGAATAATTTTTTAATATGATTTATGAAATGTTTTATGAAATCGAATGGACCCTTAAGACATATAAATTGTCAAATATTTACGAATTGTGTATTATCAGTTTTATGTGTTTATTGTCCTGTTATAAAACTTGAATCAAACCTTATTTAACTTAACATGAATACTCTTATTTTATTATAACTGATAATTTTATTTAACTTTTTAGAAAACTCTGACTTTTTATCATCACTGTTAATTTTCAATTTTTTGGCAAAGTAGTTCTATATCATAAACTTACAAATTTACTTGATTTACAAAAACTGAATCATTAAATATGAAACTAACTTCCAGTTATTTTTATATATTTTTTAAAATGGATGAATTCATGTGTTTGGTAATTAGATTTTTTTCTGTTAATTAATTTTTTCAAAATGGATGAATTCATACATTTCTTAAAAATTATTTTATTTGATTATTGTGACTACAAAAATTAACAAACAAAAATGATGATAAAACAAAACGGTATAATATTGTGAGAGTTATAATAAAAAATTATTTGACCCATCATACTTTTTTTTAAAGAAGATAGAAGTTATACTAAGTAATTTTAGAAAAATCAAATTAAATTAAATGAAATTATATAAGAATGATTTATATAGGACACGTAGTAGACAGTATATTCTTATCAAATTTTTAAAATGTGGCATATTTGAAGATGTATATGTGAAGAAAATATTTAATTTTAGTTTAACAATTAAATCATCTTCAAATGTACATATATATATATATATATTAAATAAACTTAATATATTTAAATAATATAAATGCAATAATAATATGTGAATACAATCGATTGTTAGAGAAATTAATATAACTTAAAATTATGTATCGCAGTGCACATACTATCTACATAGATTGTCTCATAAAATAAAACAGCAGTTCAAATTAGAAAATGTTAAAAGAAAATTATGATGACAAACCACTGTTCTTCATTCAATAATTCTGACGTAAGTCTTGATCAAAAGTTAAATTAGATGTTGTACAGCATTGAATAATTCTGTTATAAGTCTTGAACAAAATAAACATTAAATATTGTAAAGCACTCAATAATCAATAAATCTCTTTACCATGTTTTCTCATATTGTTTGATGATCATTGCAAAGCATCCATAGAGGAGGGAGAGCACTTTTCTTTCAACCCATGAGCATTTGTCTTGTAATAGGAGTAACTAAAGTCGATGAAGAAAGAAAATCCACATTGTCACAGTACTGAGAAGAATTGTCCTAATAGACAACATAGAAAAATACAAAACAATTCAATAAACAGGCACTATACAAAGGTTAGGAAGCACGAATGAGATGACAATTTACTTTGATATTCTAATAAGCATCGCTTGGAAGGCTTAAGATCTTAGGATTGTTATTCATTGATGCGACCTACAAATGTTGCATATAACAAATCACATACAGTTAAGTAACCAAGATTGCAATCAATTGTGCAATATACATGTTACAATTTTAATAATTACACAATAAACTTACAGCATCCAATTTGTATTTGTTTTCAAAAGCTAAAATTAATTTTTCATCATAACAAAGCTTTGCAACATGCATTACATATGGCGCAAACAAATTAAAATATTATATTTTAACCTGCACTTTGAAAAGGAATTTTTTATCATTCAATTTGAGTAGTTCTACCCTTAACATGCAGCAAATAGTTTAGAAGATAGTAATGAAATTCCATATATGGAAAAGTAGGAAATAAAATATTATCATACCTTTGAAATATATGATAGATGAAGATCCGATGCACTTATATTCAAGAATTTAGTTGCCTCATGATCAAATAAAATGAATGAGGCAGAGTCTGTGTCATCAACAGCTCTTAGACGAATGCAGTACCTGAATGAATTAATAGGTTAATTATCATGATCTGAATTGATATACTTTTGTTAAATCTTTTTTTATGCCACCCAAGAAAAAAAAAAACAAAAGGCAAATAAATACCTTGGAGTCAATTTGGAAACATGTGTCTGGCATTTTTTTGCATTGAAACATGTTGTCATTAGCTCTTAAACCACCAAAACATTTTTTGCAAGACTTATACCACTAGTCTAATTTGGTATCAATGTCCTTCACTGAAGCGACAGTCACAAATGACCCCAACTATCATATGAAAACAAATACATAAGTAGGTGTGAACTATTAATAACAACATGAAAATGGAAAAAGTTAAATGGTAGGCACTTTTTAAACTTCGTTCAAGTTAGTAATGCTTTTATACTACGATAATGATAAGAAGTTATCTTCCATGAAATACGATTGCTAAGGCACCAAGGTGGTCAGCGATTGACCGGATAAAGTTTCATCACTATGTATTCTATAGAAGAACATATTAGTTATAAGATGCAATCCAAATTCCATTCTCATTAGATTATTGATATTTTTAAATTAGTTAATTGAGTACCTCAAATTAAAATCCTTGATTTCTGGAATGTCATCATTGATAAAAAGCTTTGACCCATAAGTTGAGTTTGATATTTCCATACATCCTAAAAACATAAGAATGAAAATTATTGGTGAAAAAATAGAATGCAGCATGCAAAAGTCATTAGTGTAAAATCATCTCAGTTTAGAACAACATACCTTGGTATTTCTTCATTTTTCCCAATTGAAGCACCACAATATAGTAAGGAGCTAAAGTCTCATTCATAAATTTATCCAGTTAATGATCATAATCTTCCCACAGGGTGCACTTCAATTTACAACCACTTTTTTTTTAAAAAAAAATCTAAAACAAAACACCTACTCAATAATTTTAACGAAGTAAAACTAAAACCAAAGCGTAACATGGGTTAACTAAATAATCATGGCATGTGAGTTAAATTGTAATTGAAACACTCACTCTAAATTATCCAGCTGAATTCCAATTTGTCCTTTGATTTGCCATACTTTGTAAGAATCTCTATACCTCCTTTTACAGTAACCATTCCAATGATATCTAAAAAATATCCATAAAATTAGGAACATATCATAAAAGAAGTTATAACACAATTGGAAAGAAAATTTTGTAATGAGTATATTACCAAATAAATAAACATTTTCATTTATCTCTTTCAAGATTTGATTAAGTGGAACAAAGTGAAAAGCATTCAATGGGATTGATAGGTCTTCAATCTCCTTAACTCTAGTATCCCTCCTGAAGAAAGGTCTAAATTCATGCATTCTTGGCTTGTATGGCATAGAATTAAGTGCCACATAAATGTTAGAAATAATGTAGGTTTTCCCATCTTTAATCATTTCTCTAAAAAGATAAATGTGAAGGCCTTTGATGCAGCGATGAATCCAATCTGTCTGTTGCAATTTAATAGATAAGTGTTAAAATTATTTTACACAAAAAAGACTTGTTCATGAAAAGTAGAAGTAAAATAAAAAAATCAATTAAAACTTCAACTTAACCTAATCATCGATAAGAATATCTCAATTGAAGGTTCTTGAGATAGATCCTTGAAATTAGGTGGTCTCCAAAGCCTTATGACTCTAATCTTGAGTTTCCAAATCTTTGAAGCAGAACCAGTATTAAAATCCTTGATACGATCAAAATTATCTTCTATTTAGAATAGAAAAACACAAAAGGGAGCTCGATTAGCAGTAGTTACTTGGAGATATGAGAATGATAACAACCGTGAAAATGAAAGCACATGGCTCCTTATATACTGTAATAAGAATAGTAGCTCCTCATACACGGCTCTTTACGGATGATCTTTTAGTTCTCAGGATGGGAGAAGTTCAACAATTTAGTCTTGTGAATATAATAATAACAATAATCATAATAATAATAATGGCTTAGAGAATATTAGAAGATTGTTCATATTCATAAATGGGATGCAATGCAACTATGAATGGCTTAGAGAAAAAAATTGATCAAAGGAAAAAAAATATTAATCAAAAGTAACAATTATTAGATGACTATAATAAGAATAGTGGTTCCTCATACGTGGCTCTTTACGGATGACCATCTAGTTCTTAGGATGGGAGAAGTTGAACAATTTAATATTGGGAATATAATATAATAATAATAATAACAATCATGACTTAGAGAATATTAGAAGACCGTTCATATTCATAAATAAAATAGTTAGGAACATTTATTCATCAACCAATGCAATATTTAAAATGAAATTCTGAATTTACATTAAACAAATGAATACAGAAAGACATTTCATTGTAGCGATGACACATGTTATCACACATGTTGAATTATTATCATGTGCATTCTTGTTTGTCCGTACATTTTTCTAGTTTTTAGTAAATGAATAGATTCAAAGCATAATAAAGGAATGAAGTCTTGGAAAATTACGTTGCATTAGCTAAAGTAAAATGTACAAGCATCCATCATTGAGAGCTGAAAGGGTGCATAATATCATTATCGAAAACATAAGAAAATTTAAATGAATTAGCATAACATTGCTCGGGACTAACCATTTACAGCTGTCTTTTTGCTTAATTAGATGTTGTTATTTATATTTATATATGCCCAATTAAACTGGTGACACAATTTGATAGGAGCTAGAAGACAAATTAAAAAGCATTGATGTTCTTAATTTGTGTTTTATTGGTATAGTCAATGTATTGAAATTATATCTTACTTTATTTTTTTGTGAAACTTTTTTATTTGCAATTTAATTTTAAGTGCTATCATATCCTCCTTCTCTCTCTTTTTATTTTTCATCAATTTTGAATTATTTAATTTGAAGAAAATAATGATAATTTAAAGTATTGCTTGAATGACAATATTTCCTTCATGATTAAATGTTTTTATTGTCAAATACTTGCTACATGAAATTTATCTTTTGCTTTTGGTCATTTGATATCTAAATTTTAATTTAATTTGATTTAGAATCTTTCTAAACTAATGTATGTTAATTAGATAATTTCATTTGATATTTTTTCAATTATTCCAACTGACATATTATTTTATTAAATTGTCAATTATTATTTTAGTAATCCTTGAATCGATTTCTAAATAATGTGTAGTTAATTAATATATTTATATGAATTACCTCTAATTTGCGTAATAACTTGAGTTCATTTGCCAATTATATTTGTGACATATTCTAGAAAGAATTCTCCATGAAATACAGTAACTGGTTTATTACGCAAACTCTTATTTTAATATATTATAAAGTTACATATTTTGAATTATTTTAATATATTATTATTATTATTATTATTATATGTTTAAAAATATTGGGCCAAAATGCAAACTATTTTAACTATTATAAAGTTTGTAAAATAAGAGTTCAAATAGACAACACTGTCAAATATCAATATATAGAACAATTTAACACCTATATCTGATCATATATTGTTATTTTATATAAAATTATTTGACTGACTGACTATCTATGTGTTAACACAACTTCACTAAAATTTTATATTTATAATTTATCAAATTGAGAAAATTTGATTTGATTTAAAGAATAAGAGAAAATTATATCATTTTCACAAATACAATTACTTGCACAATTATAAATTAGACCATACTTTTTGTAGTGTTGAAAAATTATCAACATGTATAGAAAGCCATATTAAAACTATAAAAGCATAATAACTTCATTCACCATTAATTGCAATTTGCGGAAAAGTACGTAACATATAACACTGATAATATGATAGCATGGCCAGGAAAAAAACTACATGTCCCAAAATGAAAACCATAGACAAAATTACAAAATTTTCAATTTCTAAACCCTTTGTCACCCTTCAAAAAGGCAATCATCAATCCAAGTTTTTTCCTCCTTTGCGACACTGCATGATTTGAAAAATAAAAACACATTTTAGACTGCAATAATGAGTTATTGAAATATATAAAAGTATAAATGACTTACCTGTAGACAGTAAAAACACTGACATCAACATGTAAAAAATAGCATTAAATTGGAAACAGTCCATGTGAAAACAAAGTCATACACTTGAGGTGGACTTCCTCATCTCAAGAGCCAGCATAAACCACCTTTGTTACCCGGGTTGAAGTCTTTACCGTTGTAAGATATAACCAGGTAAGGTGGACATCGGTTGAGACAACATACCAACTATTGCATTCCATGACCATTATCACATGATTGCCAATCATTGATTTGGGATATTCTCAAATGCTAAAACTGTTAAGTTTGAACATTTTTTCCCGACAAACAACTCCTCCCATGAATCTCTTAAGACTCCAAAAATCAATGGAATAACATGGCACAAAATGGTTACAAGACAAATAACCAATATTGTTGTCATGAACTACTAGAATTCCATAATTCGCCTTAATTTCTTCAGGAATTTTAATGTCATCAAAGACAGAGGTCCTAAAGCAAAAAGTAATAACAGAACCTAGCTCATCATATCCAGGACTAATCCAATTTATCCAATAGGCCACCCCCTCATGAACAATTGCCTTCGAACCAAACTTAATAATATTTGTAATCTGCACTTTTATGGGGGTGGACCACACCTGGCCAATGGAAGAGTAAGTCGTGAAGTAGTGACAATTTGCAAGACGATAATGTTTAAAAAGATGAAGAATAACATAATCAAGAGTTCCTAGTATATAGCCAAATTCATGCTCACAATTTAATGTACATCCTCTATGCTCCATAGCGTCAACAATAAGACGTGAATCCCTAGTAAGAAGATTCCAAACAAGTATCTTACTCTTGGCACCATTCGAAGAGAATCTCATGCAAAGGACACCATTATCTGCACCTATAATTCGGAACCACCCATAAGGTCTGAACTCAAAAGGCAAACAAAATGGACTTTCGCCGCCTTCACCAATAGAAACTCGTCACCCAATTCGGTCTTACAAACCAGATCGAGTACCCCAAATGCAGCAGCAGAATACTTTCTGAAGACCTAGTCCTCTTGCAGTGCTCATACAGGAAATGAGGATGGGTGATTGTGTGTAACCATGACTTGAAAAGAAGGACGCACTTCCCAAGTGTCTTATGATTAGTGCAGACAAGAATCTCATAAATAAGATCATCATATAGGAATGGTAGAACATTTGAGGGTGAAGATATGTAACTCATTGTTTGTGGAATTTTTTTAGAATAAAAAAACATAAACGGAGCTTGATTATCAACAATTACTTGGAGATATGAGAGTGACAACAACCATGAAAATGAAAGCACATGACTCTTTATATACTATAATAAGAATAGTGGCTCCTCATACATGGCTCTTTACGGATGACCATTTAGTTCTTAAGGTGGAAGAAGTTCAACAATTTAGTCTTGGGAATATAATATAATAACAATAATAATAATGGCTTAGAGAATATTAGAAGACCATTCATATTCATAAATGAGATACAATGCAACTATGAATGGTTTAGAGAAAAAAAAATTGATTGAAAGCAAAAAAGATGAATCAAAAGTAAGAATTACTACATGACTGTAATAAGAATAATGGCTCCTCATACATAGCTCTTTACATATGACCATTTAGTTTTCAAAGTGGGAGAAGTTCAGCAATTTAGTATTGGGAATATAATACAATATAATGTAATAATAATAATAGCTTAGAGAACATTATGAAACAGTTCATATTCATAAATGAAATATTTAGGAGCATTTTATTCATCAACCAATGCAATTTTTAAAATGAAATTCTAAATTTGCATTAAAAAATGAAAATAGATAGACATTTCATTGTAGCGATGACACATTATAGCACATGTTGAATTATTATCATTTGCATTCTTGTGTGCGCGTACACTTTTCTAGTTTCTAGTAAATGAATAGATTCAAAGCATAATATGAAGTCTTGGAAAATTCCATTGCATTGGCTAAAGTAAAATGCACAAGTGTCCATCATTGAGAGCTGAAAGGGTGCATAATATCATTATCGAAAACATGCAAAAATTTAAATGAATTAGCATAACATAACTTAGGACTAACCATTTACAACAGCCTTTTTGCACAATTAGTTGTTGTTATTTATATTTATATATGAACAATTAAAGCAGTGACACAATTTGATAGGAGCTAGAAAGACAAAATTGAAACTATCATGAGTAAACACTTGGCGAAATTTTTTGTTGGGCAAGAAAACTAAATTGCCAAGTGGCGATTAGTGGCACTTGCTATTGCCCTCTTTTATAAAAATAGATAGATATACTGTATTGAGGTGTAAACAATAATTTGATATATTTGGGTACCCATGGGGCACGAAGAATGATCTCCACCCTCATCCTCGAATTTTTATTGATGAGTTTTTTCTCCCCATCCCTACCCTTGTGAGGAAAAATTGTCAAAGTTGGGGCCCCGAATGGGGCAGTCCCTATGAGGATCCCTACATGGTAGGGATTTTTGCCAATTCTACATTGAGTATTAAAAAAAAATTGACTTCTATAAAATATATATTTTTTGTAATACTAAAAGTTTATTTTAATCAATGTCCTCATTAAAAATTTTAAAATACATATCCACCAAAATTAAGATTTTAAAATAGTTAAGTTTAAAATTCACTTGGATTTAGTTTCTTTATAGTAAAAATATTGATAAAGTAATAAAGTTAATGATGTAGGGTTAGGCATAGGGATGATGTAGGGTCGCAAGAACAACAAGCAAGGAGGCATTCCCTACCCTTGCCCTAGTCGAGTGTCATCCCTAACATTACCAAGGCAACAATTCACGTTGGCCTTAGTAGATTACCCTATGGAGGGTGTCTATGTGGATTTCTCTCAGTGTTATTATTATTCAAATAATTGATTAATATTATTAATTACTATTATAAAAATTCAATCTAATATCTATATTGATAACAATTCAAAGGACTAAACAAGGAGGAATTGACAAGTGTCACACTTTATTTGTTTTTTTACCTAAATTTTTAAATTTCAAAAAATTTAAATTTAAATTATATCAAGCACAAATAATTAGGAAACTGTACAACCTTGATACACGTATCTGTAGACAAGTTCCATATGGCCCTAGGGTCTCTCAAGACCCACCTGAGTAGTCGGGAAGGCACCATATTCAAAAACCATGTTACAGCAATAGGTTCTATAAAATTATCAGAACATGTTCACTGTATCGAGATATACTCACTGCAATGAACAGGCAAGCCTTTCTATTCCAATTTTGCTGCACTGGCTCACTTTGCAGCAAGCACCCTGATGACAACACAATATCATAACAACATAGTTTCAATAAATGATACCCTATCCTTTTTTAAACCCCAAGATCAAGCTCCCTCTCCCCTAAACCGAAACCCTTATTCCCCAAACACATTCTCACCTTTTCTCACTCACTCTCACACAAATCCTTTTCCCCAATCTTTAAGGTATGTAAATGTTGATGGATTATGTCTCCTTCCTCCCTATTCTTTCATGTTCTTTATTTTGGTGTCTTTGTGCTCCCATTTTTGTCAAGTGAAGGTGTTCCCTCAATGTCGTTAGAGTTGGTTTAAGGTAATCTAGAAATGCCCATAGATTATTGATGAGTTTTATGGTTGTAATGGCTGACATTGGTACCATTCCACCTCCCCAAAGCTCTCTTGGTGTCAGTACATCACATTCCACCCCCTCCAAGTGAGTGAGTTTGATCTCATGGCCTTATTTTGATCATTCTATCATTATTTTCTAGTATTGTGGAGTATTTAGAGATTAGAAATCAAGTTTTCACATTATACAATATTATGCAAAATGTGCAAGAACTATAAAATGTTTTCTTTGAATCATTCATGAAAGTCTATGATTTTGGAAAATGCATGGGACCATAATTGCTTTATAAATGTTTTATATGATTAAATTCATGATTCTTGACTTGATTGTGAGGATAAAAGTTAGTATGATCAATGAAAGGATATGTGAAGCTTATGTTTATTGATGAGAATAGAGAAATGTTAAGCTTAGCAACATAGAACTCCCCTTTTATGACTTAGTATGAATTTAGAATAGGAAATTACTGAGAAGAATAGAGCTGTGAGTTAATGGCAGTTATTCTGTTAATCTTGGTATACCAAGGCCCATGAGGGGCAATTATCCATATGTTAGATCAGTCCACAAAGGATGCGGTTCATGAGGAACTGTTAAGATCTTAGCTAGGTACTCTTGTTCTCGAGAAACTGAGCACCACCCTTCAGTTTATGGATAGTCCATTCTTTTGGTACGTAATTCTTGAGAAAATGAATATGATTTTTATGATTACCACAAATTTATGATTTCATTGCTATTATAAACATTAAATAGAAATGTTTTATGAATATTGCATTATTATTTATGTAACTTCTTTTTGTCCCATGTATGGTTATGGATGAGGATCTACTCATTGAGTTTTATGATAAAACTCACCCATTTCCTTCTTTTTCCTCACAGATACAGGTATAGGTTTGGATCCTCCACCACCTCCTTCTCCACAGTACTTATCTTCAATTTGGATGAGTTTCACATAGTCATAAAGTGTTATATCTTTTTGATAGAGAGTGCTCCAATGATATTGCAGGTAGGATCCCTAACTACATACATGCATGATTTTGCTTTTTGATAAATCATTATATTGATTTGTATTTAAAAGTTTATAGTTCCATGATTCTTTTGTAAAAGAGCAACTCGGCATATTTTATATTTTAGTTACAATTTCATTGATGATGATATATAGGATGAGTTATTCAAGAATTATAGGTATTTTCATGTTTTGGAAATTTGCAAGATAGTATGGTTTATTTAACATAAATTTTATGAATAAAGTATGAATATAGTATGCCGCAGCGATCACGAAGCTTACATGGGGATAAGACTCCTCACGTGCCGGTCATGATTCAAATCGGGTCATGATAGAGATAGTAATTATATTCTCCACATTTAATTAATATATATTAGTCAAATCAATCATAATTAATTGAAAAATCATTAAAATTGATCCAAATTAAGCATCAATATCAATATTCAAAAAAAATTCAAACAATACAAGTTTGACATATATTTAAGGCAATGCATATCTGTGCAAACAAAAAAAAAAAAGCAAAACATATTCTTTTCTAATTTTTTATAAAATTATAATCTAAAATATTAAAAAAGTACTCACGTTGATAAAAATTGAAAAAAAAAAGTAAATTTAGATTTGCTTATTAAAAATTGAAGGTATATTTCACAATTAATGTAATCAATTACCACATTTAAATTTTGAATCTCAAATTCAAAATTATTTATATTCATTTTCTATGTGATCTCAAAATGATTTCACTCACCCTCCTTTTATCTTTCTTATTATAGAAATTCATATTGGGTTTCATTTTTGAGAATTCTCATCCATGATTTGATGTTATTTTTCTCATCTTTTTCGTTTATCAATTTCTTCTCTCATTTATGTCTTCTTTTATAATTTTTATTTTGACCTTTCTTTGCATGCCTTTTCTTTGGAATGCCGATGAGGATGGTCAGCATAGAAGATGTCTTCTTGGTAGTGATAGTGGCAATAATTAAGGAGTCACTAGTAGGAGACTATGGAATTTGTCCATTGAAAGATGAACATTGGCTTATCAGAATCGAAACGCAAAGGTTTGAGCTATAGGAATTAGTGAGGGATAATTTATCCCTTTTTTTTTTTCCTCTTTGTAACCATTATTTTAACACCATTTTATCTCATTCTTTTTCTTAAATTTATTTTTCTCTATTGCACTCTCCATTTTTCATTATTTATTAGTTATTGAAAACGTGAGTGCCATGTGAGAGATTAGGTCTCAATGTAAGCCTTCTAGATAACATGACTTACTATATGCATGAAATAACATGATTTTCATCCTTAAAACATAATTAAATCTAACTCATCATCCAAATCTCTATTCAAAACATAGTGTTTGAATTCATAAAGCTGAAGTATTTTAACAAACATAGCTTTAAAAATGTCTTAATCAAATATGTTATTCGTGGAGATATCATAATTTGAAAACCAATTAAATACTTGAAAACTGAATCGTGAATATATATTTGTCTCGTTATCGAGATCCTTGATCACAATCCGTATTAAAACCCATACTTCAATTCTGAAACATTTAAGTGTGTGTGTGTGTGTGTGTGTGTGTGTGTGTGTGTGTCACACACAATCTTAAAATAGGATGAATGGTTCGGATCTTGTTTGTACATATACTGGAGTACTCTAATCTAACATAACTCTACATTAAGCCTTATTGCAACGTAAAACTCACCACTAGAGCATATGCATCAACTTGAATGGTAGCTGAACAATAACCTGATTTGCAACTACAAGGAGGGAGGAAGGGAGAGAGGTGAGTCATTGGACTTCGTAAATGGATTTTCACCCACCACCCATATGGGATAACCAACAGGATATATATTTTATACACACACACACATATGCAATAAGCCAAAAACATTTTCATATACATATCCATACATAATCTAGTGATAAAGAATTCATATATCTTTTACTAAATTGATCTGTTATTAACTGTAGCAATTAGTAAAAAAATAGAATATATCATGTCATCTGGCTAGATGATATCAATCCCTTGCGAACTAGATATCTCTCTAGCATAGTAGCGGTCTTTCTCGAATCGTGTCCCTCGTGGACAACTATACAAAATTAAATGAGTCCCTCATGGACACATATAAAATTTGAGCAATTAGGAGGCTACCCCTCGTGGATAACATGGTATACTAAGGTTAACGATCTCTCTACTACTGTTAACTTACAGCCCTGTTTCTCTCACTAATTCCTTATTCTAAAAATTTTCATGAAAGCCTAATTAAGAAATCTAAAGATTCTAAAACTCATAAAAACTCTAGTATTTTGCAAAGAAACTAACTTGTCCCTATTTATGAAATTTGAGGGACTAATATAAGATTTTTTAAATCTGAGGGACTAATTTGCCTTCCACTATAAATCTAAGGAACTAAGTTGGGGTTTTACTCTGATTTTTATCTATTCCTTCAGTGAGATTTTCATAACGATTATATTAAAAATTATATAATTATTTTCATAATATTGAACTCGTTGATATGCTACATAAAAAGGATAAATGTTAATGAATTAAAATAAATCATAAAACAAAATAATTACTTTATTTCTATCATTTTCTTTATATTTCAACGAACCAAGTTTAATATTTTGTTCTCCTCCAAATAATTACAAATACTAATAGTAGCCTTTTTCATGAATCATTAATTTAATTTTTAATATGCTAAACATTTGTATATTAGATTAACTGTGTTGACTAAATACTTTATTATAATATTATTAGCAATTTAGGAGGTGATAATTTAATAGGGTGGATTGTCATTTTTCATTGCATAAGGGGGTTTAGCTTTACTTTCTTCTGTGCTTCTCCACATTGATTTAATGTAAGGGGAAAAAAAAATTAATTTAACGACCATTAAACTCACATCTCTCTTTTCATAAAAAAAAAAACTCACATCTCTCCCTCTTGCAAATCCCGGAAAATTGGTTTTTTTAAATTTACATCAGTAAACACACTATAATGATGTGAGTAAGAGAGGATGAAGAAAGGAAGAAGCTGGAAAAGAAAAAGTAAGTAGCGAGTGCAGTAAAATTCTGTGAGGAAAGTGTGGGTGTTTAAGATTCAGATAACATTGCTGACACAAATCCTGTCGCAAGCCAACTTCAATAACGTTGGACGGACTGCACGTGGAGGCCTATACGGTGACAATACCTAAATTCTCGTTTATGGAGACAAACGTGGACTGATTCTCTTCCGTCTGCATTCATTCATTCATTCAAACTTTAACTACTCACGGAAAAGTCAAAACTCTGCCACGCAACTGCATTTCTTGATCAATCCAATAAAAAGATTCTTATTCTTATCTCTCTTTTCTATGATTAAAAATTTACTAACTTTTAATTTAATCAAATATGTCATCCGATGCACGTTCAGATGTGCTTTCCTTCTCAGACATAACAAAATTTTATACACTATAATAATATAATATAATAAAGTGCAGTATAATTGAAGTTTGAGTTGGGTTGTCTTCTTCTTCTTCGGAATATTTTGGTGTGTGTTGGAGCTGGGGTTTCGTGTGGTGACGGAGAAACCCTCATTCATTCTCTTATTTGGTAAGATTTGTTGAACCTCAATAAATACCCTTCAAACTTGTAGCCTCAGAGTTGAAATCTTTGGGCGAAGATGGCGGTTGGGAACATGGGAGTCACCGATTGGTTCCACAAGAAGATCACCGATCCTCTTCTCTCCATTCTCCAAAGGTACTCTTCAAGCTTGTCCCTTCTTTCACCTCTGTTCTGCTTACTATTCATTTGATTTCCAAAGTATTAAAAACAAATTGGGATACTGCAATTTCCTGGTATATTTATTTATAGAACAGTAGTAAATAGTAGTTATTGTATTGTTATGGACTCTTATTGATGTTTGGTTTTGCTAGCTCTGGCGTTTTTCAATTGGAAATTAAGCCTTTTTTTCAGTTTTCAGTATTTCATTCACGGAAGCTAGAAAATTGAAAAACTGAAAATCAAAATCAAAATCTTGAAGGTCAAACTAAACAGTAATCTTTGCCTATTTATCATATTTCATGACAATTATTTAGGCTTCTAATAATGACATCTGCAGTTAGTTAATCTCTCTATTTTTTCAGGGGTGCTGAGCCCAGTCACTTGGCCTTCTCTGCTGCTCTTGGCATTACAATGGGAGTATTTCCTATATGTGGTATGCTCTGATTAAAGCATTGACTGTTGTTGATTGTGATTTTTCTTTTTTCAAAACTCTTGGAACTGATATGTTTATGACTAGCATAATCTCAAAACTATGTCTTATTTGAAGATGGAGAAGCTACTGCATGTTAATTGTTTTAAGTATAAACTGATTTGACCTTCCAAATACATCGCAAAGCATTCAAAAGGGGCAAAATAAGTGCTGATTAAATGTTTGAGGAAGCAGAATGATGTGAAATGTGGCCTATTACCAATATTTGTTAGACATGCTAATGTTTTTCAAATAGGTGTCACTGTATTCCTCTGCGCGTTGGCTATTGCATTGCTTGGATCAAATTGCCATGCTCCAACTGTGATGCTTGCAAACTTCATTGCTACTCCAATAGAGCTGAGGTACAGTGCATGCAATTAAATCTATTTGAACCTGCATTCCATTGCTATGGTGGATCATTGAACTTGTATTATGTTGATGATATTGTATTCAAGATATTTTGTTCAAATTTATTAGTAAACGACTTCTGTGTGACTCAACTTTTGTCAGGATCTGTTTTAACTGTTTAAATTTTTTACGGATCTTCTTTCCGAATCAAATTGCATCCTTGGAGGACAAATAGAGGCTCCAGTGATAAATGAATCAAATGGAAGATAGTCCAATTAAAAGTGTTAGAGGAAAACCTAAGAAAATTTTATTATGAAACTTTTTGTGAAGACATCAGGGGCGATGTTTTTATTGAAACCTTCTTTTTTTCTTATAAATCTTAGTGATGTCGATTGATCTATGGAGCTGATTCCTCCGATTAGGAATTAATTCAGCTGTTGTTGCATCCTAGGAGTTGAGAGTTACAGAGTGTTGAACAATATAAACTCGACAATTCATGTTAATGCTAGAAAAAATGCTTTTACTTTCAGACAAGGGGTTCCTAATGGGGAAATCCAAGTTCAAACCCCTCTCTCTATTTTTATTGGTACTGTTCCGTAAAGAAACGAGATTTAAATGTTAATGGTTTAACCATCAATATGTTCTATGATAGAGCACTATGCCTTCATCTAATCCATGTGGTCGACACCATCTAGTGAAATAAAACTTAGTTGATATACTGTTTCATAAAGAAACATACATGTTGAGAGCCCTTAGAACTCATGAAAACCATGGTCGGACTTTTCTTAATTTTGCTCATATGCTTTTTTATTGTTTGATAGTTTATTATATGCACGTTCTTATGTTCATTTTATTATTGTGAGAACATCGGTGTTCCACTATTCCTAATGTAGGATTTATTTGGCATTTCAGTCTAGTTGTGCCTTTCTTACGCTTTGGTGAAGTTCTTTGTGGCGGATCTCATTTCCCTTTAACATCTGATGCTTTGAAAAAGGTTCTCACTGGAAAAGCTTCGCATGAAGTCCTATTAAGTGTTGCCCATGTGGTAGGTAACACCATACCATAATATTTTTTTGTGCATCTATATATATATATATATATATAGTATCATCACGTGAAATGCTGCACTTTTCTCTGATGTAATCTTAATCATTTTCAGAATAGTATGAATGTATGATATTATTATGTGTTACTAGCTTGCTTGAATTAAGTCATTTGGTATTCTATATAATTCTCTCTCTTCTTGAATTACATTGTGTTTTTCTGGGGGATCCATGTTTGATTTCCTTTTCGAAGTTGAAACATTGATCACATTTTTAAACTTAATTTGTTTATCAAACCTTTGCAGCTATTAGGGTGGCTAGCCGCATCACCTTTTATCTTGGGAGGTCTCTACATTGTACTTTTACCATGCTTCAAAGTTCTGGTCCAAAAATTCTCAACTGCTCCTTCAAGTCCAAAGAAGCCGCTCCTTCCACCCTCAGAAGTTGGGCTGAAGGTAAGTAGGGATGTTTGACAAGATAGTAAGAAAAACGTTTTTTGTATTCCTTTTATATGGGACAGCATGCCGACTCACACCTTATCCACTAGTAGATGGGGTGTGAACTCTACTTGAATAGGTCACATACCCCATCTAATGGTGGATAGGATGTGAGTCGGTATAGTGTCTCGCACACAATGAGTGCAAATAACATATGTGAGATAGTAACATGTCATAGTTACTTTTTCTGCTTACTGTGGATTATCAGCCATTTACATGTTCATCCTTGACAAAAATTGTACATAAAAAAACAAAGACTCGTCACTTTTTATGATGCTAAGATGGATTGATTTATTGTAAATTAAGTACTTACTACTTAATTAGCTTGTATTGGAAAGAAGTGCGTAATTACCACAAGCGGTAAGAAGTACTGTATCCATGGAATAATTAAAGATCGGAAGTAACAAGGATTTCAAATTCTTCAGGTAAACAGGTTCATAAAAGGTAATCCAATTCCAAGTAGCAGAGCTAATATTCGAGTGTAATCTCTTAGAATATAAGGATGCAAAATAAAATCAAAACAAATCATGAAATGACATTGTAGTTTTTAAAATTTACCGTTTATTTGGTCCTTATTGAAATGTATCCACATCAATTGCTAAAGAACAATTAGTTCACTTCAACAACACATTTAAAATGGCAGACACAAAATCACGGTCTCATCTCAGTTTTCTTATTTAATTTTATTTTCTTTATCCCTGTCAAAGGAAGCCCGGCATGAAGTTGAAGAACAACATCACCGACAGCCTGCGGTAGAACAATAGGCAAGAAAAAAATATTAAAGTTTTTAAAGTAGTGTTTCAGTTTCATTTTTAGGTATGGAACCAACTACTTATTTAAGGAGGGAAAAAAAAAATCAACCTTGTGCGTTGTTATCCAATCCTTGAGTTACCATTTTATTTTAACTCTATAGCATCGGTTGGACTATAAAATACATCTTGTAAACTATTGAAGTTGGCATTTGATTTGTGAGAATGTGATTGTTGGAGTTTCGGTGTTTGCATGTGTATATGAGCCCTTCCCGTGTTGGAGGATGAAAAAATCTTCTATCCCAAAAACATGTTCCATTTCCTGATCCACCAATCATTTATTATCAAAAGATGATATTATATATTTGCTAATTATTTTAAATTTTTAAATCTCTTTCAATTCTTATCTCCTATGTGGCAATACATGTTTGGTGGGATGGAGAACGAAACATGGTACGAGACACAAGATTTTCATCCATGTTAATTGAGTATGAATCATGTGCCTTAACAACAAGATATTAATCACCATTTATAAATGTGGTTAAATGAAATTTAAGTAAAGTCGCTGATTGATACAATTTTCCACTTATGCAGCAGGCAAGCTAGTCGGAAACGTTGGAGTTAATTTGGCCACCCCAAAACATGTGGTTATTTTTGGCGATTTGGAAGGTGGTTAATTGGCAAATTTTTTGTTGTTGATTTTTTATTTACTATGGGCTTCTGGCTATGGATCAATTTAGAACAAAAAGCTCATAACAAAATGACACTTTTCGGCACAACACACAGTTAACCAAAAAAACAAAAAAAAAAGTCACGGTTTGACAAAATAAATTAATGAAAAAAAAAACATATAAACACATACACATACATAAGATTAAATTTAATAAATTGTTATTAAAAAGATTTTACTATATTTTATCTTTTGAGGTAGTTAGCAGAGAAAAAAGTAAATATTTTTAATGATATGATTATTGATAGTATGTTAAAAATATTTTCTTTTTTAATATATATATGGCAGGGGCCCTTTGACCCTGAAGAAGATCCACGACTGCATAAAATATAGAAAGTCTATGAAAGGTTACTATAATTTATCCTAAAGTTATACCTACCTACTTTATTTAGAATTGAATATTATTGTGGGTTTTTTATATATATAAAATAAAATAAATAGATCCCCTGGTTGTAATCCGTTTACACATGTCCTAATTTTTATATACTTCCGTGCAAAATTTAAAATTTCATTGGCTATTACAAAGAAGTCGACTATAATCAACTTTCACACAAGCCTCTAATGGTCACATTGAACAATGTTGCATGTGTCAAAATGGTGTGAAAAGTAGATTATAATCGACTTCTGAAAAAATTCTGATGGCATATACCAAGTCGATTATAATCGACTTCTTTGCTAAAATTGGTTTTCTGCAATAGTTTGTTGTTATTGCTCCTTAAATGTTTCATACTCAAAGTAATATTGGTAAATTGAATTTATACGGGTCTATTTGTTATCATAAATGTGTTAAGTTATACTAGTCAATTTACATTTATGAAGATCTTTCATAATGAAAATATGTTTTTTATTTCTTGTCCATTTTTAGGCCACATGTAACCATGCTAAACTCAAGTACATAAAATGAAAGTCCTAATATCAAGTATATTATAAAAGTCCAAAGAATCAAACCACAAATAATCAATACTAATGCCAAGTACATAATATAAAAGTTCAGAGTACATAACCACTATATAATCATTAAAAGTCTTATGTACATAATAAAAGTTTAAAATACATAACCATTATAAGCACTATCCACTATGTCTGTTGTGTCTGGGACTGATAATGTGACTCCTTGTGACACAATGACTATATACGATCTGTCATACAGGGTTCTCATTTTATGTACTTGAGTTTAGCATGGTTATATGTGTCCCAAAAATAGACAATAAATAAGTAAATAATAGATTTTCATTACAAGAGATTTTCATAAATGTACATTGACTAGTACAACTTAACACATTTATGGTAACAAATAGATCCCTACAAATTCAACTTAAGAATATTACTTTGAGTAGAAAACATTTAAGCAGCAGTAACAACAAACTGATTGCGTAAAACCAATTTTAGGAATGAAGTCGATTATAACCGACTTGGTATACGCTGTCAGAGTTGTTTCAGAAGTTGATTATAATCGACTTTTCACACCATTCTAACACATGCAACATTGCTTTAGTGTGACCATCGGAGTTGTATGAAAGTCAATTATAGTCGACTTCTTTGTAGTAGTCAATGAAATTTTGAATTTTGCACAGAAGTCGGTCATAATTGGCCCCTATTATATAAAAATTAGGATATATATGTAAACGGATTACAACCAGGGGATCTGTGTAATATTATATTTATTTTATTTTATATATGTAAAAAAACCCACTGATAAATGAATTGAATTCTTTTTAATACACTAATAGTATCAAAAACTATTTAAACATTGTTACTACCTTGGTTCAAGGTAAAGAGTAGGCCTATGCTTGCAGGCTAAATGAACAAACTACCCCCTTCTTACCTTGGCTAGGTCTATATTTCCAGTCGAGGAGCTATTGCCCCCACATTACTCTCGATCGTTCTCTAACTACTTCCCTTCGAGGATCTCTTGTTGTCTAGATCACTCAGTGATTCGTACTTCTTTGGTAGGTCTAAAGGGCCTAATTGGAAAGATCCAACTAGTCCTTACCTCTAGCCTAAATTTGGAGGCCCCACAAGCCCAAAGCGTGAGTTGCATTATTGGCCTAGTAACTAGGTCGGCAGGGAGTTGACCGATTCAAACATTATAAACTAATGAAACTTATAAAAATAATAAATAATGATAAATAGTTACCCATTATAATAATTATTTATCATTTTATTGGTTAAAATTTTATTATTTGATACACTCTACTCAAAAAATAAAATTGCTCCCTAGGGTGACTTTATGTTGATTTTCAATTTTGCTAAGTTTTTGAGATTTTTATAAGAGAGTGGCAAAGAAGTGAGGAATCTCATCCAACATCACTAGAAGGAGAGAAGCTAAAACCTAGTACAATAGTACCACGTCGAACACATCAACCCATCCTTGGACTAAACTCCAACCAATCACAATATCGTTTTACAATTAGCCAGACCAAATTATAAATCGATAAATACTACTATATTGAAATAAGATAAAAATTTGAATCTAGTGATGATACAGAATGTCTTTACGCCAATAAAATTTTCAAATTTGTCAACTTATGTCATTTGGAGCTAGGTTTAAGTAAATATTACTAGTTATAAAAAAATTCTATTGACTAATATTATAAAGGGTTTAATTTTGATGAATTTTACAGAGTTATTCAATAATATATATTTACTGCTTAAAAGATCATACAAATAAAAAAATTTGATGATTGTATAAATTTCTTTATATAGTCAATATCATAAAATTAAATTCTATTGTAAAACTATTTTATACAATAAGTAAAAATTATTATCAAATAATAATGCTATTGTCATTGCATCTGCATTCTATTTGTCCTTTCTACAGTGCTCTGCATATAGAAATTTTCAAAATCATATTTTATTGTTGTGATTGCCATTGATTAATTTAGGATAATTGGGGGGGGGGGGGGGGTTGAGACAGTGATAAGTTCATGATTTTAAGCCGATTTCCATAAAGAATCAATTTCACTATAAATATGTATGACTACATAATTTGGCTCATCTGATCGATTGTCCGCTCATGAATCACTATGATTTGGGTTTAATTAATAAATTTTTCCTGTTAGCATATGACATGAGCCAGAAGACATGATTTGACTCTGGATTGGGCCAAACTTCCCTTCACGCTAAGTATGTTTAGATTGATAGAGTTGAGTGGAGTAGAGCATAGTAAAGTGAACGGAGTATAGCAGAACAATTACGTCACGTCATTGTTTGGGAGTTATCCATTTCATTCTATTTTGGCCAATTTGGAGAGAAAGGAAGTTGAGAAAAATAAATGGACTTGAGTCCATTCATCTCCACTCCATCCCATCAAAGTTTGACAAATCAAAATAATTTAGCAAGTTAAAATATCATTTCGTTCTATTCCATCTAACTCAATGAATCCAAACATAGCCAAATATTTTTTTAAGGGTTAAATGTATTTTACCTCCCTGTATTTTAGGTGTTATGCAATTTAGACCCTGACTTTTAAATTTGTGCAATTTGACACCCTGGACTTTGTAGACTGTGTAAAGAAGCCCTTCCATTAAATTGACATCTATTTTTGCTATTAAATATCATGTGCAAGTCACATGATGCATTTAATGGACAAAAATACCCCTTTCCCCACTCCAACCTAAACACTGCATCTCTTTTCTGATATAATATCCCTAATCCCCAATCTTCCAATTGAGGCGTGCAGCATAGTTGGCTTCTTCGGTGATGGGGCATGCCCTCACGGTGGTGGATGTCAATGCAGATGTGGCTAGCTAGCGAGGAGCCCGTGGCGGAGGCAGCACATGGAGGCTGGGCTTCACGGTGTGGGTGGCCTTATCTAACCCATTGCCGCTGCCATCTTCATTGATTTTGAAACCCATTGACAGAACTCAACCAAGAAGGGAAGCAAAGACAGGGAATGTTGAGCTGCGCGGAGAGAGAGAGGGCGGCAGTGGCTAGTGGTTGTTTCAGATCTGAAAATGGGTTTGGTGGGGATGAGGTTCAGTTTTCATTTTGCTAGGTTTTGCACACAAGGATGCTTATTCATGGAGGAAGGAACGCGGATGGAGAGAGGCTGTAGTGTTGGGGAAAACATCGAAGGGGAAGGAGCCGCCATCGTGGCGTGGTGGATCGTCCGTCATGCCAAAGACCATGGCACCATGAAGGGTGGCAATCACGGAGGCATGATAGCGGCACGGCTATTCACGGCAGTGAAGGGTGTATGCATCGACCTCCTTTCCCTACCTTCCAGGAATTTGCCATTGACATCAACATACAGCTTCTAATTGGAGTTAGAATTTAATTGCCATTGACCTCCTTTCTTTATTTCTGTGGTTAATTGGAGTTAGGAAGAGAAAATGAAAGGTTGCTATGGAGTTGGGTGGCTGAACAAAGTGGAGGAAGGTTGGCAAGAATTTTCTGAGGAGACTGTGGCTGGATAAAGATGATAGAGGGTCATAGGTGAGGGTATTTTTGTCCATTAAATGCATCATGTGACTTGCACATGACATTTAACAGCAAAAATAGATGTCAAGTTAACGGAAGGCTTCTTTGCACAGTCTACAAAGTCCAGGGTGTCGACTTGCTCAAATTTAAAAGTCAAGATCTAAATTGCACAACACCTAAAATACAGGGAGATAAAATGTATTTAACCATTTTTTTAATGATATTTATTTATTCCTACTATTGTTGTAGGGTACTATAAAGGAAGGGCCTTTCTACTCTCATGGCAAAGAATACAGTGGTGAAACTCACTAAGAGGGACATCAAAAGTTTATTTTGCAGAGAAAGATAGAGAGAGAAAGCTTAGGATTCCTTAGTCCACCCCATGTTAGGGACTAAGGTTAGCCTACCCTTTTTTAACCATTGGACCAACATTTATTAAAATCGAATGGACAGTATTCACTGTTCTTTTTAGTGATGACATTAACCTCCCTCTTCAACATCCACTACATGTGAACAGTTTATTCCACCAATAGACAAGATATTTCAAATGGGAATGTTGTTTAAACAAGAAGATTGTCAGTTGCAATGCACTTCAATCCCTCTCCTCTCCATGCTCAACTGGCTATATTATATGCTTAACTCTTCTAAAAATTAAGTTTTCCATAAGATTTGTTCCCATATCCGAAGAATTGGTATTTAATTTATACTTTGCTTCTAAAACTAATATTTTGCTTCAAACAAAATAATTTTCCAATTTCCTCTGTATTTCACTTATATCCCGTAAAGTTTATCATCAATGATCTTCTCTTGCATAACAAGAACACGATTTTTTTTCACCTAGAAAGGAACAATTAACAAGGGGTACTTGCTTGAAAATTACAAAACCAAGTGGAAAAACAATAAAAAAAAAAACTTTGAAACATCACTACACACAGCATATTTGATGGTTGAAGGCCCTATCCTTTTGTGTTGGTCATGCACAATACCAGCAAGTTGGAAGGTGTTGTGATGCACGTAAAGTCTAGATATACTAGTTTTCTTATGATAATGTGAATACTTTGTCAGGTGATAATTTTTTTCTTGGGAATAAAATATTCGTACCTGAAAGATGGGACAGAAAATGAGATGTATTCCATTCCTGGGATTAAGATTTTCCCGGGAATAATTTTTTAGTCTATCTACCAAACATAGGAATGTTACATTCCCAAGCTAAAATTCCTGGGAATTGAAAAAAAAATCGACTGCCACACAGCCCCTAAGAGTACGTTTGTAAGTTTAGATTTTGAAGGGAAAAGGAGATGAGGGAAGGACTTGTAGTGTAAACTTATTTTACAAGTCTTCCCATCCCCTCCTTTCCCCTTCTTTCCACTCCAAATCCAAAATCACAAACTAACCCTAAGGATATCAAAGAATGGTGAGGTTAATGACAGCTGAAATGCATCCAGGAATAAATTATTTCAAAATTACCTACTAAGACCAATAGAAACAAAGGAATTGCATCTCAAAATATTCCTAACCTTACCATATTCATGATACAGCACACTTAAAATCAACCATTTTGTGGACCAACATACCAACATATCATCAAATATACAAAGAGAAAGAATTTAGACTTACAACAGCAACTGCAGGGTGAGGATAAACACCTCCATGTGGATAAATTGGTGCATAAAGTGGTCCATAAGGTGGCATCATAAGCTAGAACAAACAATACTTCAGCAAATTATTCATCCCCGAAATCTAGGATGTATACCAGAAAATCTGAAAAACCAAAGAATGATAGAACAACATGAATGAACATCTGGGGCACTACCTGTGGTGGTCCCCACATGTATGGGTGGGGAGCATGACCAGAAGCCACAGCGGGGCTGTAATATGGTGGCATGTTGACTCTCGGCCCATAATATGCCTGAGATTATGACCAAAGCTTTTAATCAACATAAGCAGTTTTTGTAGGCAATTATTTTCAAAGGAGAATGCAACCCACATCCATTGTGACTTTCAACAGATAGATTAAAACCTAGTCAAGGGTGGTGATGGTGACCGACCAAGTGGGAACAACACAGATTAAACTACTAATTTTATGGTCGGTCCGAGTCATCAGTTCATTTCAGATTCCTTTGTTCACCCAGTTCGGTGCATCAGTTCATGACGGGTTTGGCGTAGAGTGAGATAGCACGACATATATCTTTTAGTCTGAATTTCATGTCAGCTTCTGATGTGCTGGCATTCATGAAGTTATCTAGTGGAGGGAGATCATTACTATCAACCATCAGTTGAGCATATCCCGACTCCCTCTTATCAAGGCTCTTGTCATGAGCAGTAGGCTGACGTGGATCAGGAGGGGGATCAGGAGTAGAAGGGGGAGGCGGATCAGGAGCAGGAAGACCAACCAGCGGATGCGCAGCAACAGGTGGATGAGGAGGAGGAGGAGGAAGAGTAGCATATGTTACATCGCAGGCCTGCACGACAGATTGTATACCGTCGTTGCGTCACTAGGAGTCATATTGCTAGCCCCAGACGCAACAGGTGTGGTGGTTAGTGCTTACGTTGGTTATGTATTTTAGACTTTTATTATGCAGTAGTTATGTACTCTGGACTTTTATATTATGTACTTCACATTAGTGCTAATTATATTGTGGTTATGTAGTTTGGCCTTTTATTTGCTACTTGCAGTTATCCCTTTTATTTTATGTACTTGAGCTTATTACGTGAGGTTGTGGCTTTCATTTTATGTACATGAGCTTAGCATGGTTACATGTGTCCCACACATAGATAAAAAGTAAACAACAACTCCCTTTCATTATGAAAGTTTTTCATAAACTTATATTGACTGGTACAACTTAATAGATTTATGACCACAAATTAAATTTAACAATAATACTTCAAGTGGCATACTTTTAATGATCAATAACAACAAACTGGCATAAAAAAAAAAAAAAAAGAAGACATGCCCTATAAGGAGCACTAAGTACATAGTGAATCGGTTAGGCTAGCTGGAGGATGCAGCGTACGGACATGTTCATCTTGTGTGACCTGTACCTCTACGCAATCCACAATGTTTTCCCTAGCTCGAATTAGGCTTATCCATTTCATTTTGAATCCTCATGGAACTGGATGACCCAATGTATGGAGGCCACATTTCTTCATTAGCAATTGTAGAGAATTCTGCTTTGTACACATTGAACACTGACTCCATAGTGTAAACTTCACGAACAAAAGAGGTCCAATTTTGTCGAGCATCAGAACATGCAGCTATTGCATGACGGCATGGATAGTGCAATTTCTGGAATTCCCCACAGTCACACCACCGCTCAATTAAATGCACTCTGAATTCCTATCTACCACGACTTCCTATGTCGTCTCTCTCAAACACCAAGTAATCTAGATCTTCTCAAGTCACTCAAGTGGTACTCATGCTGCCAAGATGTCGCCTGTTCTCCTCAATTGCATTCAAGAGGGTTTCTGAATATTTTTGGCCACTTGCAAGCTGTGACTTTGCCTCTGTGCCCTTTCGAACAAACAACTCAATAAGGCGATAATATGTTGACTTCATTATGCCTGTAATGGGAAGATTGTGAGTGCCTTTCATGACAACATTCTTACACTCTGACAAATTTGTTGTCATATGCCCAAAGCGACGACCCTCATCAGCATAGTGTGCCCACTTTTTGCACGATATGCTGCTAGCCCATGCACACATTTCAGGTTTCACATGCTCCAAAGCCCTAAACCAGTATAGGAAATTATGCTCAGTCTTTGCATATGCTGCATTCATTAGCAAGCGCTTCACATCTTTGTTCTTGAACTTTACAGTAAAATTCAACGCAATGTGTCGCGCACAGTATGCATGATAAGCTGAAAAGGGATGCCAGCCACTCCGTTCTACTTCTAAAGCTGACTTGATACCATGATGTCTATCAGATATGACAAGAATGTCCTCTTGTGGTGTCACATGCCATCGAAGATTTCTAAAGAAAAAGGACCATGCTTCTTTTGTCTTTTCTTCCACCACAGCATATGTAACTGGCAAAATATTTGAGTTGCCATCTTAGGCAATTGCCATCAACAATGTTCCAGCATACTTGCCATATAGGTGTGTTCCATCAATTGAAATAAGCCTTTTGCAGTATTTAAAAGCCTCTATGCGTGGTGGATAGGTCCAAAAGAAATGATGGAACATAATGCAATCCTGATCTACAGCATCACCAACATAGTATGGTTCGATTTGCATTTGCACAACAATACCTGGCATATAAGAAATCAGCTCACCTAACCATCTAGGAAGCTGATTATACGATTCTTCCTAGTCACCATAAATCATAGCAATAGCTTTCTATTTGGCTAACCACACATTTTTATATGTTGTCCTGAACCTTAACTCTGACTCCACTAATGCTTGTAGAGATTTGATGGCAATTGTCAGATCCGCTTGCACTATGGGGTATATGTAAGCATAGATAATATAGTAATCCATGTGAGCATGTTGGTTCGGAGACTCTGGAAATACACATGTGTGCGGTCCCATGAGTTTTCACATTTCCTACATCTGCAATTTCCGGCGAAGAGTGACATGTGCACTCCAATTGCAATCAATGCCAAACTTCACACACTTGCAATGAAATTTTATGTGGTTAGAGTCATAAACTTTATACTGAACGCCTCTTCGAATGCGTAATGTTTAACGACAAACAAAACTTCATATTTGTTGTAAAATACTTGGCCAAGTGCCAAATCATTCTCCCCCCTATGCCCGAACTTGAACCAGACCCACTCACATCAGATCGCATTGCATCTAAATTCACAGTTGAGTAGTGACTAGGATGCTGTCAAGATTGAGATTGGGATTGAGACTGTGCCATTACATGTTCACCCAAGTCCTGCAATTGAAATAGCGGTTGATCTTCTTCATCATAGTTTGCCGCATGATCAAGGTCCTCCTCTTCATCAATTCATCATCCTGGTACTGCATAATAAAATCAAACTCCCCAATCGGGATAGCTTGTGCTATTGGTTGTGGATTTAGCAGTAATGACTCTTCAATCTGTCTGACAAAGTGTCCGAAACTTGGAGATGCTACTTCATCATGTGAGTTGAGCACGTCATGGCAGGACACCTGAAAGGATGGGGCTGCATTGGATGCAGGAAGTGATGGATCCAAAGCTGAACCTCCAGAGCTAAAAGAACCTCCTTGGAGTTCGATAAATAATTATATTGTGCGAGCTTCAGGAAAAGAGTTAAAATAACTGAACATATGATCAACGTGCTCATCTTTTCGAATTCTCCATCTTTTATATCAGATCCCATTTGGCCCAATATCAACCGGCATCCTGTAGAATATTTTTGAGTCTTGCGCATTGTTTCCCTCATACTCTTCCAATATTCTGCTCTACAACTATAGCAAACTAATTGGTAGATGGAGAACCAACCAAGCTTGACTGTTACTACAAAATGTCTCTCCTTCAACTGTATTTACAATCTCACCATCATAGTGTATAAGAACATGAACGTATTTCTCTCCCATTTTCACTATGAATCACACTCAATCTATAAATATTTCTGGCACGCTAGTGGTGATCCAGGAGCTCTCTATTTATAGAAGGGGAGGACACTGAAGTCAAGTATAAATGGTTTTAGAAGTCGATTATACTATGTGAATGCTAAATTGTAGGTTTTGATGATGCCAATAAGCCAAGCAAATGACAAAAAGAATGGAAGCAAAATGACGTTGAATTTCATCAAGTCATGATCAAGTCAAATGGTTAGAGTAATTAGGACTTAGCTCATTTTGTCAAAAGGTTTCTATTTAACAAGTTTATTTGGCCATTGTTAAGTTAGTCAACATTTCTTTGAACCAAAATCCTTTTTGAAAGATATAGAATGATTTTTATTCCAAGGAAATTTTGATTTGAAAGATTTTATTTTTTTTAAGGAAGTTGTTTTGACTTGTTAAATATGAATATGGTTTCAAACGATATGTTTAAAAGATGTTTAAAAACTTTTTGTAAAATGAGAAAATGACTTAAAGTGTGTTAAACTTTCATTTTTCAAGTTTTGGAATTGATGTAATCGATTACAACATCAAGTAATCGATTACCATGCTGTTCTTGTGCCCAGAAAATGACTTAAAGTGTGTTAAACTTTCATTGTTCAATTTGTAACATTTCCTCTATTCAGAGAGTGAATTCTTGTATTCTTTCTTTTACTTGAGATTGTGAAAAGGTGATATATCCCTTGTAAAAACAAGAGTGTGATATCTCTTGGTTCTTGAGAGACTCAAACACAATGGTGAGGGATCCCAAGGTGTCAGAGTGCTTTTCAATTGTAAGGTTAAAGAGATAATGGAACTCTTAAGTGGATTGTTTGAGAGAACTGGATGTAGGCCACAAGAGGTGGCCGAACCAATATAAATCGAGTTTCATTTTCTCTTTCCTTATCTCTCGAAGTTTATTGCAACTTTATTTTGTCAATTTTCTTCATATACATAATTAGAGTCCTCTATCTCTTGCATTATGATCTATTAAATTAAGATTTTAAGTCAACTTCTTGAATTTTATTGAAAAAGTAATTAGAGTATGAAATTAAAAGAAAAAGTTTTAGAACTCAATTCACACTCCTCTTGAGTTCATTGAGGCCACTTGAATAACATACTAGACTTTTCTAAAGGTGTCTGAGTGTATCAGGTTGTGTGAGAAGTCGACTATAGTAGATTTCAGTTCAACACTAAAGTCAATTATAGTAGAATTCTGAAATCTACTATAATTGACTTCAGTGTTGCAGTAAAGTCGATTATAATAGTCTTCTATAATCTATTATAATCGACTTTTGCTTTATGATAAAGACAACTATAATCGACTTCTGTTCTAGATTCTACGGATTGTAAAACTCTCTTGAGTGGAAGTTGATTTTGGTCGACTTCTATTATATATAAATTAGGGCATATATGTAAACAAATCTAAATTAAACCAGGTGATTGGTATAATATGAAATTTTTTTTATTTTAATCTTGTGAAAAATCCAATATTTTACTTATTTAAAAATAAATTTTATTATTAATTATTTATTTATCAATTAATATATTTTATTTCTAAAAAATAATAAATATATATTAATGAACAAAGTACTAATATATATATATAATCATATCGATATAATAACTTATAACATTGATAACTTCTTCTTTACTCTCAATTATCCTTTTTATTACCTTTTATTTATGGTGCCTTGCAGCATTGTGGACCGATTAAACTGTAGCTACATGCCAAGTGTACAACACATAATCTATCTATCTATCTATCTATTTATGTAAAAGAGGGGTAATAGCATGCACTATCAATCGCCACTTGACAATTCAGTTTTCCCACCTAAATAATTCTGCCAAGTGGTTGTATCTTATTGGATAACAAATATGCTAATAAGGTATATTATTATTATTATTATTACTCCATTATGTGTATTGCTTTGTTCCAATATGTTGATCACCAATTAAGTAGGTGGGAGCATTATTTGTTTAATGATGTGTAGAAATGCAGCTCTTGCATTTAATCTATTATATTTTCCAACACTTAATTGTAGAACTTCTCCAATTGGGAGAATTGAATGGTTATTCTCTTTGCTATAGTGCTCATTGCATTATTATTATTATTATTGTTATTATATTTTAAGACTTATTTATAGAAAACCAATCAAACCTGAGAATTGAATGGTCCTCCTGTGTCCTATATTACTCATTGTTATAGCAATAAAAGGGCCAAGGAACGTTCACACAATCAACCTCCAAGTTGGTTAGTTATATTATTATTTCTTAATGTTGTTGCAATAATAATAATTACTCCATTATGTGTATTGCTTTGTTTTCCAATGTGTTGATTCATAAGAATCAACCAATCTGAATAATCAACCGTTGGCTATATTGGATTATTGGTAATTGGTAATGAATTCAAACATTGTAGATTAGTTTTAGGCTTTTTGCTCGTAATTGCAGACTCTCTCTCTCTCTATCTCTTTCTCTTTCTAATTTTCAATAAACTCTTCAATTTCTCCTTGCGAAAGAAAAACCTTTCAATCTCTCCTCTTTCTCTAATTTTAAATTTGCCTTTCATGCAACCCATTCTTCTTTTATTATCCCTCTTATTTCCTTTTCAATTCCTACCTATCCTTCCATTTCCCCTCTCTTACTCTTCAACCTCTGGAAGCGAATAGATCCCGACAACCTCTCCTCTTGAAGTACTACATGTAGAGTGGCTATTTGGTGGCAGGACAGCTCGGCGTCGTGGTCCTCGGTGGTGGAGGAAGTGGTGCAATTGTTAAACACTGGGTTTGCTGGGTTGGTGGCGTTTGCGGGTGCTGTTCGTCATGGTGATCTACAATGAAGGAAAACCCAATGGTGGTGACAGTGTGACGGTTGCTGACGATGGCAAAGGGGCAACAGTTTGCGGCGGATGAATGCAAATTTGCGATGGTTCAAGTACGGGGAGGCTATTTGTGATCGACAAGCGATATGACACCGACCGTGTTGGAGGATGGGTCATTAAAGGTTCTCTAATTTTATTGTATTTTTTCTTCTGATGATTCATGGATATTTTTTAATTGTATTTTATTTCTTTTTTCGGATTCATAATGACTCTAATTTTTTTTTTCAAGTCTTCAACAAGGTTTGCAAATCCGTTCTAGACGATGACATTGAAAGTGTCATCAATTAATCGAACAAATCACACTTCTTCCTTTTCAGTGATGTCTCTTCTATTGGTCATACTATCAGCATATTGTTATTTGATCTATTTGCATATTGATATTTGGTTGATCTATTTATTACTAAGCCCTTTTTTGGCTTTGTATTGTTCATTATAGATGGAACATATAAGGAATATCCTTCTGATTTAACTGTGATTTTCTAGTTTGGAAAACTGGAATAATGCATGGTTTGTTTCTTTCGAACATTGGAATCTTGAACAATTGTTTATGAATTTTTTTATTTTATTTTATGACCTTTTTATTTTATCTTAGTTTTTTGGTCTAGAATATCATCTTTTTATTTATGCAGAAGAACATGTCTTTGTACCTTTGTGTTTCCAGCAATATAAATAAGTATGCTTTGTGTCTTTTGTTGGCATTGTTTCTGGAATTGCAATTGTCTCACTGATTTGATAACTATTATTTGAATTGGTGAGTAGAGCACGGTGTTATTTATTTACTATGTCGAGATTTGAGAGTCCAAGCATCCACTAAGGAGATGTATCCAATTTTTTATTCAACAACATTTTCCTTATTTTGTACTTTTGATTTCATGTATAAGTATAATTGTTTGGTCCTTAACCATGGCTTTGTGCACTTTGATGACAAACGGCAATACATACTTTGTGCAGTGTATTCTTTTAAATTTTATAGGAACTCAATTTATTTGTTTCTCTTATTTTTAGCTTCAAATTTGGAACTTTGAATTTTTGAAAGAGTTATAAGTACATTAGGGGAGCAAATGATTATGATGTGATTGGGTTTGAGGATACAATTTTCAATTTGTTTGTTTAATCTTCAAAACTTAATTTACTTATTTTATCTATTAAATATGATCCTTTTATTTACCTAACTTCTTTCACTTCGTTTGTACCCTTCTGAATGGAATACTAATGATATAATAAATGAGATTTATTCAGTTGTGCTATGATTTTCATATGCTTTGTTGAATCTTCCGAAGTTAGTTAACAAGCGAGATAGCTTTTGGTCATCTTCATGGGTTCAAGGTAATCAAAGTTGATATGACTATGGTCCAATGGGTATGAAAGCTTAATTAATTTTGTACTTGAATTTGGTCTTTTCTTTGAAGATTTAAAAATACAATAGAGGTGCCTAGCCATTCAAGATAGGGAACAATTTAGTTCCTAAACATACAAAATAAGACACTTTTGTCCCTTCAATCTTTCATGTTTAGGAACCAAAATCTGCCAACAATAACAACAAAGTCTATTTGGACTAGCTGAGGTTAGGTACATGAATAAAACTATTAATTTGTCTTAAATTTTGTGGTATACAACAACATGGCTGAGAGCAGATAGTCACTGGGGAAATGGAATATATGAAAGGTATGCCATAATAGATTTTAACAAAGCCTATTTGGAATTGTTGTTCACTCCATTGGACCCATTGGAACCCACTGAAGCATGTGTGTCTTGACTATGATTGCATGTCTTTGATTTCATGCTTTGGTTGAACTTCTCTAAACTTCTTTTTTCATTTAACTTGGCCTAACAATAGTTTATTCCCTTTCCTCTCTATGTATGTATAATTATGTGTGTGTGTGTGTCTCACTATGGCTCTCTCCATTTATTCTTTGAACCTCCTGTGTTTACATGTTTGAACTTTCTAAGTGAAGCTTTTTTTTTTCCTCAAGGATCAATTCAATTTCTGCTCTTTATCCTGTACTCATATTTATTTATATGAGCTCATTCATTGGAAATACGGGACTTTCACTTGGATTTTGAAAATAGCATGGTGTAAGTTCTTTCATCATGGACTCAGGAGCAATTTTAATCATTACATTCTATAGTCATTCTTTTTTCTCTTGAATTGAAGAAAGGAAACTTATCTTCATTATAGACCTACTGATTGAACAATATCTAATAGTGCTGCACTTAAAATTTAAATATTCTTGCTATAAGGTTATTTGTGGAATATCATTCAAATTTAGAATGTGATTTTAATGATATCCTACAGCATTGTTCCTTTTAATCGATTGATTGAAGGTATGTGTGGAATCCCTTTTGTTATTGTAAACTAATCATATATTATAACCTGCTAATTTAGGTTATAAAGCACTATAAATGTTGTTCATTTCTAATTTTGATTTGTGAGGATGTGACACAACTCAATTTATCTATTAATTGGTGTTTTAATGTCACGACCCGACGTGTTTAATATGAAAACATGTTCTTCACCATAATATATTATGTTTAAAACTCTAAACATATCTCTGTAATACAAAATATATGAGTTGCTTTTTATACAATAAGTCCATGAACCATAATCATATGAGTACAAAAAGAATGATGAATCATTGCGAATATCTCTATGGTGGTCTGGGACCCTGTCCGCAATATACACTGAAGCACTCTATCATATACAAAATACAAAAAAAAAAAAGTACTTCACTTCAAGTGAAGCTCACCAACTGACAACTCTACTGCTGGGGAGGAGGTGGCTGAGAGGAAGCCGCAGCAGCTAATGTATCTGTAATGGAAAAGGGAGAGGGGTGAGTTTCATTTAAAACTCAGTGAGTAAGTCCTCACCCATAACCCCCTCATGGGACAACAACAAGGATAAATATATAAATACACATAAAATCATCAAACTGGTTAATACGTCAACTCTAATCATTTTCATATACATGGAATCATAAAGGAAATAAAATTAGAAGTTCTTTGATAAAACATAAATAATGGGAATCTATTAGAGAAATAGAAATCTCTGGTTATCCATGTCAACCATGACGTAACAATTTCTCTCATCTCTGGGATCCCTTTAGGATCCAAATCGGACACCTAACTAGGTTTCATTCTTTGCTTTGTGAGATTGTCCTTCTGGACAACTTGGTACCAAGGTTAACGATCGGGCTCAGCCGTTAACTCACTGTCTGTTCCTCTACAGTTATCGTCTGGTCTCTAATCATAAAATATGTTATTTTCTCTAAATCTCTGCTCTAAGCTTTTCTCTAAGCATAAAACTCCATAATATATAACTAAATAAATCTTAGCATCAATGGAGAAAATTTATAAAGTCTCTAAATCAAGTCACACTCATATTCTAGCTCTTTGATAAAAATCATTTTATCAATAATGGTTCCATGAGTTCATATTAAAATAAACATTTCATGCTCAAGTTGAAAATAAATCCTTCCAATAATTTCGATAACCAATCATAAACTCAAATCTCTTAAATTGTTGTCTAAAATCAAGAAATCATGTTATGATTTAAAGAAATTAATTCTAATGACCAACATAAGGGTCATAGGATCTGAACCCATTCACCTGGAGGGGAGGGAGACACTACGTCGACTCTAACTAAGCTCCAGGGAGCAGGAGGAGGCACCACGTCGACTAAAATAGCCAATAAACTCAGTATTAGAATTTATTAATACCTAAGTAACTCTAATCTGACCCTAACAATATTGGGAGAGCACCTCCACATGACAAAAAGAGAGAAATAAAAATGCCCATTTCGAGAATGTGTAAGAATGACAAAAATGGAGACAAGATCTTGTAATATATATTTACCTTGATGATTTATGGGAGTTAGATTGGAATGGGGTTGAAGAAAAAATGAGAGAAAAAAGAGAGGGAAAGGTTTTTGATTTGAAAGAACGGAAGAAAAATGAGGGGTTAAGGTTTTTCCCCTTCATTCGCGTTTTTATGATGGGGGTACTGTGCGCTTACGGGTTACTGTGCACTAAAGGTCTCTGCTGTGACAAACTTGTCACAGCTATAGAGTTAGCCGTGGAAACCCATTATCAGCTGTAGAATTACATTCCCAGCTGTGGAAACTTACCCTCAGCTGTGGGAAACTCATCCCCAGCTGTGAGAAACTCAAACTCAGCTGTGGGAATTGATTCTCAGCTGTGGGAATTCATTCTCAGCTGTGAGAACTCATTCTCAGCTGTGGAAACTCATTCTCAGCTGTGAAAACTCCTTCACAGCTGTGAAAAGAACTCTATGACAGCAAAATATTGCTGTCATGAAGCACTTTGCTGTCAATTTTGTTGTCATCATGCACTAGCATTACTTCTCTTAAATTCCTAGCCGTGGACAGCAAAATAGCTAAAATGGCTAGCCGTGGACAACAAAATGGCTAGCCGTGGATAGCAAATCCAACACTGCCTCCTCTATGGGGTCCTTAGCCGTGGACAACAAAAGAATCCCAGCCGTGGCCAGCAACAACAACACCAGCTGAGGACAGAAATTGCGGACAGCTACACCATGCTGTCATGGTATCAGTGTATATCAGTAACTGATATACCAGCAGACCTGTTGCTGTCATGGTATTTTCTTTCCTATTAACTTTAAAACATAAATGTAAATAAGGAAATACCCCCCATTTGGATTCAAATAAAATATCAAAAAAATCAAAAACCCAACCAATCAAAATCTCATTTTTGAGTTTTAGTTCAAAATCTGGAATTCCGGCTATTTTCTAAACTTGGAGGCTAGAAATGAAACATATAGAGGTTTTCTAAAATTCATTAAAAATCACACATCAATTCTTATCCATCTAGAGAGCAATTACCGGGACTTTTGATCCCAAGAAAATAGCTCTAACATATAGCTCTCCATTGAGGTGTAGGGTTCCAAACTTAGCAAAAAACCCGAACCCGGTAACATGGATGGGTCCCGGGGGACCTTAGGATCACCCGAAACTTATCTACTGACACGTGTACATCAAACATTACATTTAAGATCTTGCATTAATGAATTTTAAAAACCACTTTATAAGATTATGGTTTACTTATGGGTAGAGAATAGATTTTGATCCCATTGATACTTCAGTTATTTATTACTCACTAAACTCATTCCTTTTTTCATTGGGCATTATAGATTATGCATTGGATTTGGAATTGACATTTCTGAAAAAGGAAAGCTTAGTAGCATTGGATAGCTACTGCTACATGAACTAAAGCATGCAAATCTAGTGCACTATACATTAGACATTATATATTTTGCAAAAGATTGGAATTTGGCATGTTCCTAGAAGAATTAAGTTTAATGGCATTAATAGGTTCTGCTACATGAAGAAAACTATACAATTTGACAGTGATACTAAATCAGTATAATTGTAATTCGTTTTCAAGTGGATTATGGTCCCCATGCAATCACCCTGTGTGCACTTGATTTGTAGTCAATGTATGAAGTGGTTAGGTTTTGTATAATAGCCAGTGATGAATTTTCTACCATTTGAGTTCTGATATTGGCTTTTGAGTCTTATATGATGAAGGATGTTTTCTGAAAAAATGGATTATATTGACAGTGGATAAGTTGATACAGAATAATATTAAAATTATTCAAGACTTAAAAGCTCGAGGATGGTGAAGAGTTATTCTTAAATTATTCTGTATGTCACGACCCGACTAGGGAACGTGACCGGCACATGAGGAATCCCATCCCCCACGTAAGCTTTCTGGGTGTCGTGGCTCTCTAAATGCATAATTTATGAAGATATTCATTCTTGAAACATAGTTTCCTTTAGATCTTTAGTTAAATTCTCGTCCGGAACTGAATTTCTGAAATCAAAACTCTGAAATGCCTTAATATTTAAAGTTTTAGAAATCCTTTAATTCAATCTCTAAAAATCTGTTTAATACAGGCAAACTAAATCATCAATACATCACATCTCTAGCTGCTTACAAAACTTTTTGTCCATACTTTACATTAAATCTCATGCACATATTCTGAGAACATATACATAAATAATTAAGTCTCTTAATTCATGTACATAGTCTAAAAATAATGCATGGCTGGATCCTGCCTGCACATCTACTGAAGCACTATACTCTAATGAAACTCTAAGCTAAGCCTTACTCCAAAGTAAGACTTACCACAGGGAAATTGACAGCATCTCTAGAATCGAAGTCTAACCGTCTCTGGACCTGCGACTATGAGAGGAAGGGAAAGGGGTGAATCGATGGACTCAGTGAGTGAGCTCTCACCCATCACCCACATGGGACAACCAAGAATATACGATAATATAATATGCATGCATCACATTTAATATCTATATACGTAGTTGTATAACAAAACACTTTTCACTTTATATATTCATAAACACGCATTAAAAAAATTCATAGGAAATCCTCTCTAAGTTCTTGCTCTAAAGAGAAATCATTTTCCATATATATACATAATAGCTCTTAAATCAAATATTCTCTGAAATAGCAAATAATCTCTGAAAACATATTTATCTATAACCATAAGGACAATAAAGCTGGAAATCTCTAGTAAAACATAAAGAACAGTAATCTCATAGAGAAACAAGGATCTTTGGTTATGCCTTGCATAACAAAATATAAATTCTCTAGTTATGCATGTCAATCATGACATAACAATTTCTCTGATCTCTGGGATCCTTCTGGATCCAATTTGGACACCTAACTAGGTTCCATTTTCTGCTCTGTGAGATTGTCCTCTCAGGACAACTTGGTACCAAGGTTAACGATTATTTTTCCCAGCCGTTAACTCACTGTTTGTTTCTCTATAGCTACCATTTAGTCTCTAAATCACAAAATATATCATTTCTCTAAAACTCTGTGTTAGACTCTGCTCTGGAGTTTAAAACTCCATAATACATAATTACTTTACTCTTAAAATCATTGTGGTAATTCATAAAATATCTAAATCAAGTCATAATCATATTCTAGCTCTTTTAATAAAATCATTTTAAATCTGAAAGAGTAGGTGCTTAGTCCTTGGCAAACAAGAGCCCCTAAATTCTTAGTACTCTGAGAATTCTGGACTCATACAACTCCAACAATCTGACTTTAGCATAACTGTGGCTATGAAAATCGAGCCCAAGGGATCACCGCTTGTAGGCATTCCGATTTCAAGCCCACAGAATATGTATCTGACAGTTGCTAGGAATCATACTGAATTCCGTACCTCTTGGTACTACAAACCGAAGTTCTAAATCCATTTCTCAGCTAATACATTCTAATATACTTAATATATTTGAAATCATAGTTCAAATTATTGGGGTTCTAAATCATATAAAAATCTCTAGCGTCATAATAATATCTCACGTCTTGAATCATAAACATATCATAAACTCTTAAAATATATTTGATGAAATAATAACTATTAAATCATATACTCTTGCACAAATCTCTTAGAGTTGAACAATAAACATTTTAATAACATACAATCTATCAATCATGGTCCCATGGTTTTCTAAAATACATTTTCATGCTACTATCATAAATCATAAATTCCTTTAGCTTACATAAGCATGTAAAATCATAATATATACTTTGTCTTGTCTTTAACTTCATATTTAACATAATCATAATGCATTAACATATCAATAATGAGGAAATCTAAGGTTATGAGATCAAACCCACTCATCTGGAGGGGAGGGAGGGGTAACGTCAACTCTAACTGAGCTCCGGGGAGCAGGAGAGGGCACCACGTCGACTAAAATAACCAATAAACTCAAGATTAAAATTTATCAATACCTAAAATAACTCTAATCTAGCCCTAACAAAATTGGGGGAGCACCCCCACTTGACAAAAAGAGAGAAATAAAAATGCCCATTTTGAGAATGTGCAAGAATGACAAAAAGGAGACAAGATCTTGTAATATATACTTACCTTGATGATTTATGGAAGCTATGTTAGAATGAGGTTGAAGGAAAATGAGAGAAAAAGAGAAGGGAGAGTTTCTGGTTTGAAGGAAAAAGGAAAGAAAATGAGGGGGAAAGGTTTTTCCCCTTCATTCTCGTTTTTATGACGGGTGTACTGTGCACTTACGGGTTACTGTGCACTAAAGGTCTCAGCTGTGACAAACTTGTCACAGCTATGGAATTAGCCATGGAAACCCATTATCAGCTGTGGAATTACATTCCCAGCTGTGGAAACTTACCCTCAGTTGTGGGAAACTCATCCCCAGCTGTGAGAAACTCAAACTCAGCTGTGGGAACTCATTCTCAGCTGTGGGGACTCATTCCCAGCTGTGGGAACTCATTCTCAGCTGTGGGAACTCAATCTCAGCTGTGAGAATTGATTGTCAGCTGTGAGAATTGATTGTCAGCTGTGGGAACTCATTCCCAGCTGTGGGAACTCATTCTCAGCTATGGGAACTCAATCTCAGCTGTGAGAATTGATTCTCAGCTGTGGAAACTCTGTAACAGCAATATTTTGCTGTCATTAAACATTTACATTACTCTTTTTGAAATCTCTAGCCGTGGAAAGCAAGGCCCAACAATCATCCATGGACAGCAAGGCCCAACACACCGTGGACAAAGAACACAAAGAAAAGCCACTAGTGGATGACCACACAAGAAAGCCACTGTGGACAAAGAACATAGCAACCTAGCAAAGGCAAGAATGAAACACCAAAGAAGCTACCATGGACAAAGAATAAAGAATAAAGAACAAGAGCCATGGACAGCAACCATGGACAGTAATAGCTTACTGTCATGGTATCAACAACATTTTGCTGATATAACAGCAGACATATTGCTGTCATGATTATTTACATTTATTTACTTTAAGTTAAACTTTAAAATATAAATGTAAATAAGGAAATACCCCCCATTTGGATTCAAATAAAATATAAAAAAAAATAAAAAACCCAACCAATCAAAATCTCATTTTTGAGTTTTAGTTCAAAATCCAAAATTCCGGCAATTTTCTAAACTTGGGGGCTAGAAATGAAACGTCTAAAGGTTTTCTAAAATTCATAAAAAATCACACATCAATTCATATCCATCTAGAGAGCAATTACCGGGACTATTGATCCCAAGAAAGTGGCTCTAGCATATAGCCCTCCAAGGAGGTGTAGGGCTTCAGACTTAGCAAAATCCCGGACTCGACAGCATGGGTGGGTCCCGGGGGACCTTGAGGCCATATAAAACTTGTCTACGGACACGTGTACATCGGGTATTACACTATACTAGTCTCTATATGGTAAACAATTGGACAAAAATAGTCTATTATTGTCCTTTCAATTGCTAAAATGTATTATCATCATATAACAAATCATAACCAAAAATGGATCATAATCCATTAGTTTGTATTTAAATTGATTCGATTCACTAACTGACCACTATTTCTGTTTGTCAATTGATAGCACTTTTATCAATAGCTTTGGCTTCTATATTAGAAGTGAAGATCTAATATCAATCATGAATTTGGTCACTTCAACTGTAACAAAATTTAAGGACGAAGTTATACATCTTACATGGGTCTGATATGGAAGTTTTCTTTCGGGGTTGAAATTCAGAAAGCAAACGGCATGACATCCTATCTTCCAATTATTCATTCTAAAAGATAAGTATAGATTGCAAATCATGTCACTAGGGATTGAGTCTTCTTTTATTGTTTTGGATCATTGAGTCCTTTTTGTAATGGTTTCCTTTTTTTTTTTTTTTGGTTACGATAATGGTTTTCTTTTTACAATAGTTTTCCATTCAGATGTGTCTCCTTTTAATCATTTGGATATCTAGTTAATTTGAAAATAAAGTTTGTTTATTTTGCTTCCAAATAAATCTTATAATGGGCCCTAACCCCAAAATAAAATCACATTTTTTTATATGTCACACGAAATAAATTATTTAATGATTTTTTTTAATTAATATTGGTACCCAACGAGTGTTGTTAGACTTATATATATTTATTGCACAAATATTTCTTACAATGGGAATGTAGCTCAAAGTAGGTTAACATTATTTTTATATAACAAAAGAAATTAGTCATAGAATATTTTTTTTGTATTAATATTGATATCTGGGAAGTGATATTAAACATTTACATTATGCAATTTTTTTGAGCCCAAAAAATATTAACAAGTATGTCATTATACAAGTAATAATTTACATATTATATGATTATGATCAATTCATATCATTTTTATCATTTTACTCAATATGAATTTTCAGTTTTTTGTTTCTTATTCTACCAAAAATAAAAGGAAAGGGATAATTGATTTTTACTTTGTTACTTATAAAGTTTGTTTTTACATTATATTTTTAATTATTTTGTAATAATATATTTTAGTAATATTATTTACTTTATTAACTGTTCTTTAAAATTTATTTCGTATATCTAATATTAAATATTCAATTGTATGTATTCTATTTTCAAATAAAAGAACACCTCATAGTACCTGATTTCTTTGCAATTGAAATCAATATTCTCAAGTGCTTGCCTTGGATTATAGTATTTTTATATTATCTAATAATATTCTAATTTGTTTTCATTGTAATTTGATAATATCATTTTCTTTATTAATCTTAATTAATATTTTATTTTATATATAACTTTATTCTGGAAGAAGGTGGAACACATAATTAGTATTGATTTCACTGATGAGCAATATATCTATTTACAAATGTGGAGCTAAAGCAAAGCATTCCTTTATTTCAGAATTAGTGAGGCCATGCATGAAATTTGGGTCTTTGTCTTAGCTTTTTTGCGTTGGTAAATAATATAGCACAAATATTGAGCTGCCGTCTTGTTCACTGGTACAGTGGATAATGATAATGATATCTTCCACTGAAAAAGAATGTTCTTTTTTTCCTGTTTTGAATCTTGATGAGTTTGAGTTGATTAGAGCCAGCAGAACACAAGAAAAGGCAGAGTGGGACAATAGAAGGGTATGTTGGATATATTAATCAATGTGTTGGGGGAAACAAGAGGAAGAAGCTGTTTTATTGAACACAATGTGTTGGTTCGGATGTGGAAATAACAACTGAAAACCAAGAATGGGGTGAGAATTGGAATTCAATTCCTCAAACAGCCCTAAAAATAAATCAGACCTAAGGAGGTCTGAATTGGTGAGGGAGTTGATTTGAAAATTTGAAATTATCAAATTGTCCTTACTCACGTATAACCCTCCCTGCCCTTTTGTGCAGCACAACACAGCCCCAAAGCAAGAACCCTACTGTCTGCCCGAAGCGCACGACGAGAACAACCACTGCCGCCGCGCCCCACCGGCTTCTCCTCCCCCGGCGACGCCCCTCCGCCGCTCGCCTCCTCAGCGGCGCCCCTCCTTCCCTCGACCCGCCAAGCGCTCCAAGAACCCTCCCTCCCTTACTCACTATTCTCTGCTGGAAGTTGAAGCCGCTGCGCCATCCTTCCACTGCTGCCGTCGACCACCGGTTTGGGCAGCGCCGCCGCCGCATCATCAACTAGAGGTATTTCGTTAACTGGAGTGTTGAACTTGCTGTGCTCCTTCCTCTTTTTTTTTCTCTCGGTTTATGTTTATGTGGGCATGCTAATTTTTGATTTTGTGGGTTGAATGCAAGTTACGCCAAATCCCTCCACTGCCGCGTCCCTCTAATGCCGCCGTCGGCCGCCGATCTGGACAGCACCGCCGCCACCGCCACTGCCGCATCATCAATTGGAGGTATGTCGTTACTGAAGCTCTGTTTTGCTGTGTTCCTTCCTCTTTGCTATATTTCTGCATGTTCTGTTAATTGTTGTTGTCCTGCATATGCTTTGTTGTTGGTTTTGTGCTCTGTTGTTAGGTATTCCTCTGTAATGTGCTCTGTTGTTGGTTTTGTGCTCTGTTGTTAGGTGTTCCTCTAGCTCAATCAATCACTCAGTCCCCAGCAGCTCCTCAATGGGAACAACAACATCAATGCTGAAAACCCCAACCAATGTCTTCAACAGAAACCAGAATCAACTTGCGTTCTTCTCCAGAAACTCACGTTTCGCAAGCAGCAGCAGCTTTGTTCCTGGTTCGCAGGAGAGAAGAAGGTCGCGTTCACTCTCAGTAGCGTCCATGGCTAATGCTGCAGTAATGCCGGTTCAGAACTTTCTGGAAAGGTCTTCACCTTCGAACCAGAACCCTGGCATCCCAATAATGGTGAATAAAACCAAATGAAATGATTATAGGGTTTTGCTTCTCTAGCTTTTGGGTGCACGTTTCTTTCGATTTTGTAGATAAATTTTTATACGGTGTTGGAGCAAGAAAAGTTTCATATGCTCTGATCCTTTCGTTCTACCCTTCTTTCGTTAAATACTCAATTGCTATATTTTGATTATCTACTAAGCTGATTTGTTTCAAATAATGAATGGACCAAAAGCAACAAGAATTTCTTACTCCAATAGCATTTGAGAATTTCTCCAGTTTTTGTATTTTCTTTATGAACCCTGCTTGTTTTATCACATAATTGTGAGAGGGGAGCTTTTTGTGCCTGTTTTTGTTTTGGTCATTGAAGCTTTTGATTTGTTCTAAAAATAGAAGCTTTTATAATTTTTTGAATACAATCATGAAGTACAGTATGAATCATAAATGACATAATTCTATTTCAGGTTAATGCATGTGCTGGAAAAATGGGAAAGGCTGTCATTAATGCAGCAGAAGCTGCTGGACTATATGTTGTTCCTGTGTCATTTGGGTCTGAAGAGGAGTCTGGATGGACTCTTCAGATTGGTGAAAAGGAGTTTCTTGTGCATGGTCCTTCTGACAGGGAAGCCGTGCTTGCATCCATCTGTGATAAATATCCAAATTTGATTGTTGTGGATTACACAGTTCCAAATGCAGTCAATGGTATGTATGTATTTTGAAACATAATTGTTCATTACTAGAGAGTGGCCAAACCTAAATCCTCACTTCTTTATGTTCGATCATATACTGTAAATTATGAAATCTTGCATTTGGCAACAAAAAGCCCCAAAAAGAAAGTTTCCATTCCATGAAACTTGTTACAAAGTCATGTATTTTTCATGTGTTTGTCGTAGTTTAGCTTAAAATGAAGCTCATTACATTTTCCTTTAGAACACAGCTCCTTACATTTTAAATATAGGAATTGATATTATTGTATTTAGCAGCATAGAATATGTGAACTGTACTGACCAGCGTATTGTGCCTCTAAAATTCTCAACATGTGTCCTGTCTTTCATCATAATAACATAATTGGACTTTTAATTTTATGATATAGGATTGGGAGTATTTTGTGATAGTATTGTTGCTAGTTATGATTTCATCTACTAATTTACATTTGTTTTTTTCTTTTTTATTGTTATACGCAGGCAATGCAGAGTTATATTGTAAGGTTGGCGTGCCCTTTGTGATGGGGACCAGTGGGGGGGATAGGGACCTGCTGCATAATACTGTTGAAGACTCGAAGGTATATGCTGTGATATCCCCACAAATGGGAAAACAGGTATATCATAATTTCAGGGAACCTTGATCAATTTTCAATGTTCTTCTTGTCTCTTATGCTCCTTTATTGTCTTTTTTCAATTAGGTTGTTGCTTTTCTTGCAGCTATGGAAATTATGGCAGAGCAATTTCCCGGTGCCTTCTCTGGGTATTCCTTACAGGTAAACTATTTATGCCACACTTTGGGGCTTGGGGTGGGTTTTTAAAGAACTAAATTCTCCTAGTGCACCTCTTTAAGGTTGAACTTATCAATCTGCAAGTAAATCAGTTGCTTAAATTTCTTAATACATTAATGGTACTGGCAATGCTAGTTCCGAACAATAGTTTCTTGCTTCTTGTAAGTGAACAGAAGAGAAGGTGCAGTTGTGCTGAAATTACTATCTTACTTATCGCAAAGCCAATGTACAACAAAAGATGTATCCCTCAACTCAAGATAGTATTCCACATCCAATGGTTCTCAAATAGTGTGAATGAGATATTCTTACAGGATCCTGTTTTGGAGAGCAGTGTCTTGCTTATAAAAAAACATTGAATTTCGTAAACTCTTAATTTTGGTAGTTCTTTTTTCTTTCAAGAAAATTTAAGCTATTATTGATATAATATTAAAATCTGATGCATTCTTCCAAGATATTAGGTAATGGAGTCTCACCAGGCAAGCAAGGTTGATGCATCTGGAACTGCAAAGGCTGTAATTTCGTGCTTCAACAAACTGGGGGCGTCTTTTGATTTGGATGAGGTGCATTAGATCATTTGCGAGGTTTTTTTTAGAACTGCCGGTGAGATTATTGCAGAGTTCATTGCATGGTATCAGTTTAGCTCAAACTTATATCCTAGTACCAGTGGAACATTTAAGTTTTTTGGGTTCCTGATATATTCTAGTTATCATTAAATTTTCACTTGTAGATTGTCCTATTTACTGACTGAACACTTACGTTTTGTTGAGATTTTGGTTCTAAAGTATTGTTGATAGTAAGGTTGAAGTAGCATAAATAACTTCAGTTAGAACAACTTTGGATTCTTATTATATTTTTCCCCTTTCCCTAATCCCAATGAAATTGTTAGATACAATTGATTAGGGATCCCAAGGTACAACACGAAATGGTGGGAGTCCCAAAGGAGCACTTGTCAGGCCATGCGTTTCTTATGTATCATTTGACATCACCAGATGAAACGTAAGAATTAAACATTCTTATTTCATTCTCATTTTCTTTTGAATGTTTTAATATATTCTTTTCTTTTCACCAGCTGATTCCCTTCTTGTTTTTATTAAATAATTGTTGCAGAGTTATATTCGAGTTTCAACATAATGTGTGTGGTAGATCAATATATGCAGAGGGCACTGTTGATGCAGTACTTTTTCTTGCTAAGAAGGTGCTTACACTTGCATTGAATTTACCTTTTGTCATCACATTATCTGTGAATGTGTGATTAGATGTAGCCTCCATTTTTCAATAATATATTACTACTGTGTTCATAAGCGTGCTGAATTGGTTGTCTAGTTATAATTTAGTGTTCAAATAGTATGACAATAAGGTTGTTATGACTTGATGTTTCGGGTTCAAGTCTTGAGAACAATCTCTTCACTTGTAGGTATAAAATTGTATACGTCTACCGTCTTCATTCCCCATCTAATGGGAGTCTCATCCATTGAGCCATCTTTTTAATAAAATTCAACTAGGAATGCATTATTGAAATTGTACCACAGCTCTTATCCCAGTGAAATTAAGTTAAACTTCCACACTATTGCATTGTTAGGAAAGCTTTATATGGTTCTCATACTCACTTATATTTCCATACATGGCATTATACAACGCTGCTGTTCTGTTGGTTTTAATTTAGCTACTCAACGTATGCAAGCTTTGATTGTGAGTTTATTGATGAATGCAGATTGAAGAAAAGGATAACAAAAGATTATACAATATGATCGATGTCCTTCGAGAAGGTAATACGCGATAGAAGTTATGCTAGAATTTCTATGCAAAATGTCAGTTGGAGACCTTGCTTGAAGAGATTCAACATTCTGGTTTTGGTTTTTGAAAACCAAGCAAATTTACAAACCTTTGCAGTTGTAATCTACTTCTGTCAAATCTAATAGAATACAGTTTATGTCCTAAAAAACTGAAAAAGCAAAGAATTAGTTCTTATCTTGATGGATTTTTATATCCTAAAATTCAGCTGATCCATCCCTCTGAAAACTGTTAGCACTCAGCAGTAATTTTGGGCTTGTAATATGCCAAAACTACATCATAATCATCAACCAGAACAATTTATCGGTTTCAACCAGCTGCCACAGCATCAGCTCTAGGATTTGTATCCATTAGCTGATGCAGCTTTGCACCAGATTGTGGTTTGTTCTCACGAAAATCATTATCCTCAGCAGTTCCATCATCAGAACCGGAATTATTATTAACTCTTGATAGTAAGTTTTCTGTACTCACAGGGGTAGCCCTGTTGCTATCAGAGCTGTTAAAAACTATCTCTTCTTGTTGCCCCACTTGAGCATTTTTCAATTTTTCCTGAAGCAAAGATCAAGCAATTGGTATCAAAAAACACCTATGAAAAATAAAAGGTATAAAACAATATTATGAGAACAATACCTTCAGTGTAGCATTTTCCACCCTCAGTTTCTCAGAACTTTCAGTCAATTGATTTATTTATGATTTCAGCGACACATTTTCAGCAGTCAAGTTTTCGACTTTTTGTGCCAATTCTTCAGTCTCAGCCTGAACAGATGAAATATTTGCACAAGCCGTAAGTTTTCCTATTTGTGCTTTTTAATTTAATTCAATTTTGTTTTACTTTTTTGAGGGGTAGATGCACTTGCAGCACATGCAATGCAACAAATGGACAAGCATACCATAGTAAAGAAAATAATCAGTGCTCTTCATCAGACAAATGAAGAAGCAAAATAAGGTTTACAAGTCTCTGAAACAAAGCTGCAACAAATGGTACCTGCTTCCTTGGCCTGGACTTTCTAGCAGATTCACGGTTCGATTGTTTCCTCTCACGTTTCAGCTCACGATCATTCTAAGGAATTCAAACATCAAAAGAATAAATCATTATTAGAATACGTTTCACAAGCATCTCTATTGCACGAGATATGATCTGAAACATAAGGAATTAAGGATGAACTATAATTCGACCATACCTGCAGCCAAGTTTCAGGAGGCATAACTCCACAAGGTTGTGGCCCAGTTGTGGTAGAGTGAAGGGTTCATCAGCTCAAGGAACTACAGGTCAACGCACTGATTATGTTGACAACTTAATTACTATAATGAATAGCTTCGCGCGCGCGCGCGTGTATGCTATTCTGGATGTGAGACATTGATTTTATCCATTACTACATGCATAGAACACCATAACATTTTTCAAGCTAAAAAAAAAAAAAAGGTTAAAAACTCAGGTTACAGTGCATAAATAAGAGGAGTGATCACTTATCAAAAGACTGTAATCCATGAACTTGTTGACATGAATACATATGTAGGATATGAAGAGAAGTATAATTGTGATCCAGGACAAGTCTAATGTTCATCAAGATGTCACTTAATTAATAACAGAATATTACCCGTAGTTGGTGTTCCATCTCGGCTTCTTTTCCTTCTTGTTTGATTAGCCTGAGTACAGAATTGGCACAGATCATATTTTAATACTTCAATTTTGTCAGCTCATCGTAATTAAAATAAAATGTTAATTCACAAGGTCCAAAAAATTGCAAGAAGAAGAAAAAAATGATAAGTGATAATAGCAAGAAACTTCTCACCCCTGCACTGTTGCCATCACTTCCATCACTGGAGCCCTCGGTGTCCACACTGTTTTAATACTTCAATTTTCCTTCTCTGTATATTTGGCCAGAAGCATCATAACGCTACAGAACTTAAAGTCAACACTATAGCAGAAAAGAAGAAGGAATTTGTATCAGGGAGCCACATGCGCAAGGAGAAAAAACAGGGAGCTATAAATTGGGCAGACTGGAATAAAACTAGCCAGAACCAACCAAAAAGCCAACCTGGAGCCTCACCCAAACCAAACATCCAAGTGCCTCAAACTCAAAGCCCACCAAAGACCCAAAACACGGACCCATCACAGAATATCCAAAAACAAATGCCAGCAACCCAAACCGTTATGCCATCTCCTATTGATACAATAAGCCCAAACACAGAACCTACCTCTGTTATCCATTTATCACCTGAACAATCCTTTGTACCAGATTCTCAACCCATGTACTCCCTTAACCCAAAGCCTCCTGATCCAAACCCAACGCCAATGGATAATATTGACGCAACGAATGAGGAAACTGATACTAGCAAAGCTAGCAAATATACAGAGGCCAACTCCGGCTCGGACGATGCTATGGCCCGCATGGGATTCACGAATGAAGCCTTCCCGAATGGGGAAGAGGAAATGCAGATTGCTTGACTGGCACCCCTGGCTTTTAGTTTATTAAACATCTTTTTTATGATTATTTTATCATGGAACTGTAGAGGGGCGGCAAGCCTCAATTTTGCTAGGTGTTTAAAGAACATGATGAAGACTTACAAACCTGATATAATTGCCCTTATGGAGACCAGATGCAGTGGAGATACAGCGAGACGGGTAATTTGCAACATTGGTTTTCGACAATCCCTTTGTGTTGAGGCCAGAGGTTTTTCGGGGGGCATTTGGATATTATGGTCGGATCCTAATATTTCTATTACTGCCATCAATCGCAATGACCAATTTCTCCACGCTTCAGTCAATAAAGAGGGAGAAAGTCAATGGGAAATTATTGTGGTCTATGCAAGCCCTCAAGATCACATTCGTAGAGAAGTATGGAATAAGCTCCGACAGCTAATTGTAGCTACTCATAAGGAGTGCTTAGTTATAGGGGATTTTAATGAAATAGCGGCTGCGGATGAAAAGAAAGGTGGTGCCCCTGTTGATATCCATAAATGTAACAAGTTTGCTGACTGGATTAATGAGTGTGGATTGCTGGATATGGGATTCTCAGGATCGAGGTTCACTTGGAAAGGCCCGAAATGGCAAGGATTGCAGAGGGTCTTTAAGCGTTTGGATAGAGGTCTTTGTAATAGTTCCTGGAGAACAAAATTTTTTGATGCAGAAATCAAGGTATTACCCCGGGTTAATTCTAATCATCACCCTTTACTTGTCAATTGCTATGGGAACAAAAGGTTTAAAACCAATAAACCTTTTCGCTTTGAAGCAATGTGGTTAAAACACCCTGAGTTTCAACCATTCCTTAAGTACTCCTGGAAGGTGCGAACTAAGCTCCCCTTAGCTATTGCTGACTTGACCCCCAAGATTCTAGAGTGGAATCGTAATGTGTTTGGAAACATATTCAGACAGAAAAAAAACATTATTAACCGAATTGATGGAATTCAAAGATCTCCGAAGTATGGGTTTAGTGATTTCCTGGATAAGCTGGAAAGAGATCTTAATGATAAGTTGGAGAGCATTCTTAAGCAAGAGGAAGTTTTTTGGCACCAGAAGTCTCGGGCTAAATGGATTACTGATGGGGATCGTAATACTCGATACTACCACACCAAGACTATTATTAGAAGAAGAAGAAACAAGATAAATACACTCAGGGAGGACTCCGGACATTGGATTGAAGACCAGGAACAGCTTAAAATGCATATTATAGGGTACTTTAAAAATTTGTTTTTAGCTGAAGGGTGGGAAAACAGAACTATAAGTTCCACTTTTTCTTATCCCACTGATATGAACCCTCTCCTATCGTCTCTTGATAATCCAATCTCTGTCCAAGAAATCCAGAAAGCCCTTTTTAACATTGGATCTGGTAAGGCTCCAGGGGAAGATGGCTATCCTGCAGCGTTTTTTAAAGAAAATTGGGATACAGTGAAAGATACATTCACTGATTACATAAATGCGGTTTGGCATGATCCTCATCAAGTTCAGGCAATCAATAACACTCTTATTGCTCTTATTCCTAAGATAGACAAGCCTGAATTCATAAATCAATTCAGGCCAATTTCCCTCTGTAACACTTCCTACAAAGCTCTTACTAAGGTGATAGTGGACAGATTGAAACCTTATCTTGATAACTTCATCTCCCCTTTCCAATCCAGCTTCATTCCAGGGAGAAGAATACATGATAATATTATTGTGGCCAAAGAGGTAATGCATTCCATGAAGAAGGTAAAGAAAGGTAAAGGTCTTATGGCCATTAAAATTGACCTAGAAAAAGCATATGATCGCCTTCATTGGGGATTCATCAACCAATGCCTTGTGGATTTTAAGATCCCGCCCCACTTAGTTTCTATTATCATGAACTGCATAACCACTGTTCTTTTCAGATCCTCTGGAATGGAGAAAAGACTGATATGTTTTCCCCTTCGAGGGGCATTAGACAAGGAGATCCAATGTCACCTTACATATTTGTCATGTGCATGGATAGATTATCTCACCTAATTGAGGAGAGAGTAGCTAATGGATCTTGGAAACCTGTTTATCTTGGCAGAAGCGGTGTCTCTGTTTCCCATCTAATGTTTGCAGATGATCTTATACTCTTTGGAGAAGCTTCTACTAATCAAATGGCCATCATGAAGGAGTGTCTATCTACCTTTTGTGGAGCTTCTGGACAGAAAGTTAATGCTCAAAAGACCCATATCACCTACTCACCAAAAGTTCCAAAACAGAGGAGAAACGAAATCAATGATATGTGTGGGTTCAAGGAAGCTAATGAGCTGGGGAGATATCTTGGAGTCAATATCATCAATGGAAGGAATGCAAAGAAAGCCTATGGTCAGATTTTGGATAATGTTAAAAAAAAGCTGCAAGGCTGGAAAACTCAATGCCTTTCCATGGCAGGTAGAATTACTTTAGCCCAAGCTGTCCTATCTCCTGCAGCAAACCATGTCATGCAATGTGAGGTACTACCTAAGGGGATATGTAATTACATAGAGAAAGCTCAACGAAATTTTATCTGGGGAAGTATCGATGGAATTAAGAAACCCCACCTTGTAGCTTGGGATACCATTTGTCGGCCAAATCATGCAGGAGGACTGGGGTTTAGGAAAATTAATATCATGAACCAAGCGTTTATAATAAAGCTCGGCTGGCAGCTAATCTCAAATCCAGATTGTCTCTGGGGCAGAGTCATGATTAGTAAATATAATGTAGAGAGCCTAATGGAGAAAAAGGTAACTGCTCGCTCAACTGATTCTTTGTTGTGGAAGGCCATCGTGGATAACTGGGATTTTCTTCGAGCCAATACCTCTTATAACTGTGGGAATGGGCGTTCCACTCTGTTTTGGATGGATAGCTGGGCTGGGAATGTTGGGCCTCTTATCTCCAAAGTCCATACCACTGTCCAGCCTAATGAACTGTCCCTCAAGGTTGCTGACTTAGTTGACCATAATGGGAATTGGAATTTTAGAGTGCTAAAGAATTATCTTGACCCGGGTATCATTGAGTTCATTCGCCCCATAACTCCTACTTCCTCTGATCCCCCTGCGACAATCCGATGGAATCTTACGCCCAATGGGTTCTTTTCTACTAGGAGCGCGTACAAAGCACTCACGCGCACTAACATCTCTTACCCAGGTCCTTGGAGCAAAATTTGGAAATGGAAGGGGCCACAAAGAATAAAAGTGTTCCTCTGGCTAGTCTCTCATAATCGTCGTCCAACAGCCTACAGGGGTTATAAGTGGTATGGATCTAGCCCTGCATGCCATTTGTGCCATGACCAAATTGAAGATGTTATTCATGTGTTGAGAGACTGCCCGGCAGCATCAAGGATATGGATACACCTAACAAAATCGTCAGTCATAGCCCAATTTTTCACATTGGATATACCCCATTGGATCGAGGCAAATCTCCATAACCAGTGGGGTTATAATGATCACTTTACTTGGGCAGATGTGTTCGCTGTGACTTGCTGGAGATTATGGAACTGGAGGAATAAGGAGAGATTCCAAAATTCATACTCCAGGCCTGCTATTGCTCACAACCTCATATTGGATCAAGTGTATTCCATCGAAAGAGCATTCAAGAGACATCGAGAGGGTGAGATTCAGCCAAGGAAGCAACTGGTAAATATTGGATGGAAACCACCACCCAATGACTGGGTAAAAATCAACACAGATGGTGCCGTGAAAGGGAACCCAGGTCTAGCTGTGTGCGCTGGAATCATTAGGAACTCAATGGGTCAATGGATTATAGGGTACTCCAGGAAGATTGGGATCACAACTGCCCTCTCTGCTGAACTATGGGGAATTCTGACTGGGATTCAGATAGCTTGGACCTTGGGCTTCAAGAGAGTTATTATTGAATCGGATTGCAAGGCTTCGGTGGAGTTAATTAAGGGGGAAGTGTTAGCACACCCCCAATCGGCAATCATCAGAAGAATTAATGCCCTCCTTCGCAGATCATGGGAGGTGAAAATCACTCATATTTATCGGGAGGCTAATCAGGTGGCGGACTTACTGGCTAAGATCGATAATGGAGAGAATTATGAGACTATAATATGGAATCATCCCCCTTGTTTCAACACATCCCCGATGTATCAGGGGCTACCTTACCCCGTATGTTGAGTTAATCTCTTTGCTTTGGTTTTCTTTGGGCTTTGGCCCTCACTTGTAACCAAAAAAAAAAAATATACACGAACCAAATAGCATAACCAACTCATGGACCAATCTTCCACATGGAGGAAGAGGAAGTATAGTAGTACATTAAGTAATTATCATATAGAAGGAAAATGGATTAAAAAACCTTTGTGACAGCCTGTTTTCTGCTCCACGCTCTGCACTCTCAGCATTGCCGTTGCCATTGCCTATTGACATTTCAAGCCCATCAAACCCTTTCAATTTATTTATCAAACCCTGATCAGTATTTCCAGATAATTTGGTTGATGTCTCTACAGTTGAAGGAGCCCAGCTTGCATTATTTCAAAATGTAGAACCCATCATCATGGACAGCATTCAGGGAATGAAGAGAGTAGGAAGGAACTGATTTCAGAGAAATTAAAAACTTACAGCAGGTGAAGATGGAACTCCTTGACCATGTGAATGTGGCCCCTATATTTTGCCAATAAAATTTATGAGCACATGGGAAAAATCTCAACCAAAACATATAAAAAGGACCAAACCTTAGCATTGACCACTCTAGCAGCTGTAAATTGCAAAGGTTTATTACATTGAAGGAGATGAAGAGAATAAATAGATATAACCAAAATACGTATCTATTTCCTATATCCATTAAGGGCATGTTTGTGAGTTTGGGTAACAGTTTTCTTCCACTCTCTTTTCCTCCAAAACCCAAACAAAAACATACCCCTAAGGATGTCAAAGAATGGTGAGGTTAATGACAGCTGAAATGCATCCAGGAATAAATCATTTCAAAATTACCTACTAGGACCAATAGAAACAAAGGAATTGCATCTCAAAATATTCCTAACCTTACCATATTCATGATACAGCACACTTAAAATCAACCATTTTGTGGACCAACATATCAGCAGATAAACAGAGAACGAATTTAGACTTACAACAGCAACTGGAGGGTAAGGATAAACACCTCCATGTGGATAAATTGCTGCATAAGGCGGTCCATAAGGTGGCATCATAGGCTGGAACAAACAATGCTTCAGCAAATTATTCATCCCTGAAATCTAGGATGTATACCAGAAAATCTGAAAAACCAAAGAATGATAGAACAGCATGAATGAACATCTGGGGCACTACCTATGGTGGTCGCCACATGTATGGGTGGGGAGCATGACCAAAAGCCACAGCGGGGCTGTAGCATGGTGGCATTGTTGACTATCGGCCCATAATATGCCTGAGATTATGGTTTGCTCTCAATTATCCTTTTTATTACCTTTTATTTGTAGTGCCTTGCAGCATTGTGGAGCGATTAAACTGTCGGTGCATGCCAAGTGTACAGCACCTCATTTAGACCTACTTTGATATAAGTGGTTAGCTTGGACAAAATTAAAGCAAGATTAGCATGGGTTGATGCTTTGAACAGTTTATGGCCAATTCTAGTGGAAGAAGGTGGAACACATAATTAGTATTGATTTCACTGATGATGAGCAATATATCTATTTACAAATGTGGAACGAAAGCAAAGCATTCCTTTATTTCAGAAGTAGTGAGGCCATGCATGAAATTTGGGTCTTTGTCTTAGCTTTTTTGCGTTGGTAAATAATATAGCGCAAATATTGAGATGCCGTCTTGTTCACTGGTACAGTGGATAATGATATCTTCCACTGAAAAAGAATGCTCTTTTTTTCCTGTTTTGAGTCTTGATGAGTTTGAGTTGATTACAGCCAGCAGAACACAGGAAAAGGCGGAGTGCAACAATAGAAGGGTATGTTGGATATATATTAATCAATGTGTTGGGGGGAAACAAGAGGAAGAAGCTGTTTTGTTGAACACAATGTGTTGGTTCGGATGTGGAAAAAAGAACTGAAAACCAATCAGTTTGGTATTACTTTCACAAATCAAGAACCAATTTGTACCGATTAATTTTGATTTTGATCAATTTTCAGTTTTTTTGAATCAGTTTGGATCGGTTTTAAACCCTCTTATCATAGGCCTCACTACAGAGAGGAGAGATTGGAAGTTCAAGTGTGAGTTAATGAAGTCTAACATTTAATTAATTAATCTTGGACTAATTAAGTGGATAGTATAAAAAACACGATGACCAATGAATATATGTTTTTAGGTCATGAAATTATTATTTGAGAATATGCATTTAATTTAGAAAGTTATATATACATGAAACGATTCAAGTGAAATGAGTGATTTATTGTGAAAATAAAAACATTAAATCTATATTGTTGAATTTTACATGAATATATAGTCAAGATTAAAACATAAAATTAATTGATATTTTTAAATGATCGAGTGATCATTAATTATTATTAATAACTTTCAATTATGACCATACATGTATAGTTATATGACTTATATTTATTTCTCTCACTCTCACAATAAATCACTTCTTTTACTAGAGTTATTATCCCCCCCCCACACACACACACACACACACACACACACACACACACACACACACACATATATATATATATATATATATAGAGAGAGAGAGAGAGAGAGATTGCTTAAATCTCTGAATATAAAATGTTTTCATAAGTTATATATCGATTACTGTATAGTTAAGACTTAACAAGAATAGGAAAACAAAATCAATAAATTCAAATCATAATAGTTTCCTAACAAAATAAAACGCATTGCCATGCATGTGGGCATGCAATCAATTAATATCTTCTTTCACTAACACTCTTAGGTTCAAATGGTTTTGGATTTTCTCAAGTATAGAATCCGGGCATTATAAATGAAAATATGTATATAATTATATAGTCCAAATTTATTCATTTTATTATCATACTAAGTGTATACATATGTGTGTGTGTATGAAATTTATCTTATAATGAGCTAATTATATGTTTATAGTGAGAAACCAAGAAACTCCAAATAATACTAACACTGTGTTTGTTTGAAAGAAAATAGAGAGGAAGAAAGGAAGTGATCTTCCATCGTTTAGTGCAAAGGAAATTAGGAGAGAAAAGATTGAACACTACCAAAAAAAATGTGAGACTCACCCAAATTTTTTCCTCCCCTATGTAAGTGGAAAAATATTGAAGAATAGAGTGATATTTACATATTCCAAAAATACACATGCTCATTATTTGAATCCCTACTCCTAATTTTTTTTAATATGGGTGACTTTAATATTTCTATTTTAAAATTTTTTGAATAATTTATTTTTATTAATATTTTCTTCTTTATTAGCTTGATATTATTCTATCTAAATTTGTTATATTAAAAAATAGTTACATTTTCTATTTGATATTAATTAATAACATTATTAAATATAAAATAACAATATTGACTTGAATATTTTTGAATAAATATTTATAGGGTCAATTTTTATTATATTTATTTATATTATTTTAATAGATAAATTTATGATAAAATTATATCTACTTTTAATTTTTTCAATAATTTTTTAGATAGTTCTATAAAAAATAACCTTTTATTTTTTCGTAATATAAGGATAAAAAATTATTTGATATCATTGTTCTTTATTTCCTTTCATTTTTCTATCCAAACAAACAAAATAAATTAATCTTTCTCCTATTTCATTCTTTTCCATTTTCCTTTCATCCAAACATACCTATAAAAATTAAATATCACCTCAATTTCATTTCTCTCTACTTCTCTTCACTGTATTTTCTTTTTCTCTATTTCTTTCTCTTGTCAAACAAAGCTAAGAGTCCAGACAAAAAAAGAATAATAATGATAATAATAATATCGTGCATTAGAATGGCAACTTTGTGTTAAAGTGCAAACATCTACCTTGCCTACGTTTAGACTAATTAATCACCTAGCCATATCGATCGACTAAGTCGGTTAAGGAATGTAATTAAACTGCTGCCACTTGGCCTGCCAGTATTGTTCTGCCCTTATGAGTTTTGGCAAACAATATATTATATAATCCTTTGACATTGATTTTATAAATAAATTGAGATCCTATAAAGTATGTTAGGTAAGAATGATGTTCGGCATTAGGATAACTTGTTTGATGCATAGCAGACACACAAAGTTGCAAAAAGTAAAAGTGAAATAATTTAATGAAGAAAATGGTTGCTTGAACAGAATTTCTTCCACTTTTTTATATCTCAGGCCAAAACGTCAAGGATTGTGTGTCACTTACACATGTTCAAGCCGCAGGGCAGTTGGGAGCAACCATCTACAAGAAAGGAAGCTGCAACTTTTAACCAAGTGTCCAATACAAATTTGAGATAGAGTAAGGCGTACTGAAACTAAAAGAAATTATTTATTTTGATCTATTTATTAATTGATATATAAATTTTATTGATCATTATTATTTTTTATTTTTTTTTATATTTTTAATATAATAATTAATGTGTCATTAATAAATAAAGTAAAATAAATATTTTATTTTTTTTCTTACATCACCTAAGAATTTCTATACAAATGAGTGTGTCATCGTTGTAATTTAAGTTGTGAGCCCTAGCTCCTCTCTTCGGAGTGATTTTGACCTGGTGTGGCCACTACTGTTGGCACGTACCTCAACAGATTTTGCAATGAAACTTCTTTTATGCATGTATCATCAGACCGTCCACATGTTGATGAGCACACTCATTAGCGTGTGTTTGATTTCACGGTAAAACTGATATTAAAATTTTTATGAACGAATTCAATCCGCAAAATACACACGAGGCTTTTACATGAAGTTTATCCTAAAAAATTTACACATAATTTTTACTTCATAACTAAACATACATTTAATCTTTACAGCAGAAATATTAGCCATGTGCAATGTGTGTGTGTATATATATATATATAGCTCCCATGCCCACCTTAGTCAATGCCTATGATGACCATATGAGGATTGTGCAATAGGAAAATGATATATGGCATGAAGTGGGTCACAAGAGTTTTGTGAAATGTGAATAGATTAATTAAGTGAATGAATTAGCAGCTGTTAATGTATTTTTCTTATTTATTTATTTATTTATATTTTTTATTTATTTTTCAAAATTCTATTAGTCTAAATTCAATTCAATGAACAATACTTTTTTTCTTTTTCAATTTTTTTATTTTTTTCAGAATTCTTCAAATTCAATGCAATGTACAATAAATTTTTATTTTTTTCAATTTTTTATTTTTCTTTTTTTGCTTGTTAATTTTAAATTTTTTATTTATTTTTTATAATTCGATTAGTCCCAATTCAGTGCACTGAACGGTTATTTTTTCTTTTTTTTTAATTTTTATTTTATTTATATATTTGTTTTATTTTTATTTATTTTTTTAAAATTCAGTTAGTTCGAATTAAAATCAATGGACAGTACTTTTTTCTTTTTTTAATTTTTAATTTTTATTTATTTTTTAAAAATTCAGTTAGTTTGAATTAAAATCAATGGACAGTACTTTTTTTCTTTTTTCAATTTTTTTTTGTTTTTTTTTTTCAAAATTCAGTTAGCACATGGAATCCATGGTCATTTCATTTCTCTTTCATGCAAACCCCTTTTTTTTTCCTTTCTTTATTTCTCAATGGAAGACACGAACATAAAGAATGACAAACAGAGACAAAAAAACAATTAGAGATAAAGACAAACACAAGGAGAGGGTAGGCAAACCCACATATCAACGAATGATTGTGCTTTCAACTATGACGACATTGTGGTTTATGAGCCTTCGTCAAGTTTTTATTTTTGGGTGAACTCACGAAGCAAAGATGACTACAGTGACAAATTAAATTATTTTCTTTCTTCCATAATATTTCCTTTTTGCTGATATTTGGTTAATTCAATGAATAGAACTTTTTTTTTCAATTTTTTTATTTTTATTTTTTTAGGTTAGTCCAAATTCAATTCAATGAACAGTACTTTTTGTTTCCAATTATTTTATTTTTCTAATTTTTAAATTTTTTTCTGAATTCATGTAATTTAATCCTTATTACATCAATTAATAACAATCCTTCAGCAGACACATGTCACAAGCTCATCTAGCTGTATCACATTGGGCACCAAAGACATTGACCATTTTGACACTTGAGCACGACCCTATAGATAAAAGTGCACCCAATCCAATTTGCTTTATTCATATGGATGTTAGGGAAATGCAAGTTTGACGAAAAGTTAGTTTGAGAAAACTCTTAGTCTAATTAAATTATGGTCTTTCTTGTTCATCACATCAATTACGGACATGAGACATCTAGATGTGCTCCCCAATAAATTTAGGAGTTTTATTTCTTTGTACTATAGTAATTTGATCAAATCATTTTATTTACATGACTTCTCAAATATTATGTGTGTAAGACTTAATCATTTTTATTGTTGATGTGATAATACATGATTGAATAATAATATTAAAAAGTTTTAAATTATCTCTGCACAAATCAAACCCTTAAATTTAATAGCATGGGTGCAAATTTTATTTTTCACATTGTTATGTAAATAGCATGGTTGTAGTGGTTTTTTCTTTTTTGGGTCTGAACATCGTTGTAGTGAGAAATTAAATTGCACCCAGTAAATGATTGTACAAGACGCGCAAGAAAGCAGGGAGAAACCGATCCCTAATGCTGCTGTTAGAACTTCGTTTAAAGTCAAAATGTTGGTAAAATGATAGCAGAAAGCTGCTACGTACAAAGAACTTTTATACCTACCAAAAATTAAATAATATACGCCGAATTAAATGCGGTTTGCAAGAAAAATCAATCGAAATCGGTTCTTTTCCTAGAAAGGAAATCTGATGTTGACTTAAAATTCATAAATATTATTAATTACGTAAACAAGAGGAAAAAAAATATTCAACCTATATCCATTGAAAATACGTATTGTAATTAGGTCCAACTAGTAGATTTTGGATGACGCACAAAGAATCCTTTTTGTATTTGATCATCATCTAATGTGATCTTAAGTGTTGGAATTCTTTAATCGGCACTATTTTTTTATAATTTAATCACTACTACTATAATTATTGGGTTTTTAATCTTTAGAGGATTCAACACAACCCATATAAAATTGGGAATAGATGAAATTTTCACGATTTTGTAATGGTGAATATATTCAAGGACTTAATTATAAAATTTTATTTACTATATATACAGAAATGTGGTTACAAGTTTTTAATCTATAAAAATTTATCGGTGGTGACGCACTTGAGAGGAGGGATTCATTCAAGTGTATTTTAAAACTTTATGCACAATTAAACAAACTATTAAAAGGTTCATGATGAAGTTAAAAGACTTATAATTTTAGGAGATATTAAGTGTAATGTCTCCTAAAATTCAAAAATGAGCTGAGAAAAACGTGTGTAACCGATACGCGTTGTAAGCTACTATAAGAAATAAATCTTTTTGTATTTTTCTATTAGATGTAGCAATTAACTTAAAAGGAATATAAGACTTAACAAACAAAAACTAAAGATAAAGGGTAAGAAGATGTTCATCACAGATTTATTATACTGGTTTTACCTCAAAGTGTGATCTACATTTAATCCTCACCCCAAGGATGAGAGTTCTACCATTTCTCAATGTTCTCTAAATACAAAACAAATCACAGCTAGACTTGACACTCATCAACAACAAAGAGATAGAGGCACAGTAGCAAGACCTCTTCTAACAAAGACTAGTCAACAAGAACAAAACCAGAGACGGAGCACAGCTCATGTAACACTTGACAAGTTTCTCTCTAAATGGCTTTTATAATAAAGTCTCTCACTAGTAGTGAGTCTTAATTATATTAAAATAAAATATGCAATACTTGGACTTTTATTAAAAGGAACTCAACTTACTAGCTAGTATTCCTTCTAGTTTCAAATAAGTGTCCAATCCTAATTAGGTATATGAAATAAGAAAATAATTGAATGAAGACACACATCCTGATTTTTATAAAAATTTAATTGACTGTACAAAATTACTTTTATACCATCTCTTTTCACTTATTCTCTTTAATTTTTTCACTTGTACTACCTCTTTCCACTTATTGTCCCTCATTTATGAGGGTGTTATGAGGGTGCTAACAGAAAAAAATAATAATAATAATACCACCTATATTTTCTAAATAAATATTTATTTTAGACAAAATAAATTTTTAAGAATAGATACTCATTTGAGATTGGAGAGAGTATTATAATAGCTCTGACAATATGTATGTCTATTACTTTTTGGTATTTTCACTTACACAAATAACTTGGCAAAACCATTAGCCAGGACCTATTCTTTTCCTTTCATTATTGAGATTTTTTCTATTTCCTTTTTCTCTTTGATATGGGAGAAAAATGAAAGAAATTTAGTTGAATTCTATGTATATATATATATATATATATAACTCATTTACGAAAAATTTCTCTGTTACCAAACGCGCCTTTTGCGGGTTAGAAGCTTAGGATAAGATGTGGCTGAATTTGTCACAATAACAAGGTCGTAATCAAACCACCATTTCAACTTTGATAGCATTTGGATAACTTGGCCACAGTCAATCGGGCGCCACTAACCTAATTCAATCAATTAGTCCTTCAAAAGGAAAGGGAAGAACTTGAAACCACGGCTATTTCAATTTACATGGGTTTTGGAAATGAGCACCATATCTCCTACAATGATTTTGGTAATTTTTTTTTTCCCTCTCGGGCTAATTTCTGTTGTGTTTGGTTAGCATAAAAATTAAGATAGATTCTCATATACAGTTGTTGAATAATGCAGTTGATACGGTTTGTTTTAACCACATGTAAAAATAATGTGGCTAAACAGTCTCTGCCTTCCTCTCTACTTCTACTGTCGTTGAGCACCACCACTACTAGAACCACCGCATCTACGGCGTCGAGCTCAACAGCTCCCCCATCAACATCACCGTCACCTCCACCCCCTCCATTGTCCGTAAATGGATCTCCACCACGTTGTTACTCTGCCGCAACTTCATCTTCCACCGTCGCCTCATTGTCGGCCTCAGCGTCCAATGGACTCCCTCCAGCTACGATCCCGATCCTCCCGCCGACACCTTGCAGCTCTATGTCGACCACTGCTTCTCATCTTGCACACCACCAAGGTTCTAGATCTTCCTCCGCTGATCCTCCTCAACTTCCTCACCAACTCGTGCCACACCTTTGTCAGGTTCTAGAGCCACTCCAACCGCATTGTTCTTCTTGTTCGTTCCTTTTTATTTTTTTAAAATCAAACTCAATCAAGATGCTTTTTCTGATTGTTTTTCTTTCTGGGTTTTTGTTATGGGAAGCTTATGAACTGTTGATTTAAAAAAAAAATGGAGAAATTTTGGATGGCGTTGTGCTATGGTAGTGAAGTTTTTTTTTTTTTTGGGTCTCTTGGGGTTCATTACTTTGAGATTGTAATTGATAGATTGTCACAATTTTTCATTTTGTTTTAATGATTTGTGGGAGAAGCCACTTGATACATCGATGGAAGGGGCATTGGGAGGGTTTGCAAATGTCAATGAAGCAGTGAGGAGGGGGTAGTGGTAATGGTGCAGAGGAGGGAGGAGATGGCGTGGTGGTGGAGATTGTGTCCATACGCTTCTATGGAGGTGATTGCATTGGTAGGTATTGATCCGTCACTATAGGGTTGTAATCACCAAAAATCAAAAGAGTAGGTTGTTTTGAAACATATAAATAAAAAGTGGTGTTATTTGAAGACTAAAAAAAATAAATGTCTATTAAGATAAACATTATCATATTTAATGATTATAAAATGAGTACTTACACTTTTGAAGGATTTAAATAATATTTTTGATAAATAAATGACCAAAATGTGATAATGAAACGCTATCATGACATCAGCTGAAATTTAGTTACGGAAAGAATTGCGGCAACCCTTTTCTTCTTGTATCTAAATTTCACACGTCAAACCTCAAACGTAGCAACCTCAAACAGCCATCAATTTTCTCACTTCTAGCCTCTTGTACCCCATATAGCGGGTGAAGTTCAACTAGACTATAATCGCTCAACTAATGTACGTCCTCATTGTTAAGTTAAAAAGCGTCTCTCCAAAGTACTTAGCTTGTTGGTTGGAGTTTAATATGACTCACTTGATTGAATTTTGTAATAGAATAATCATTTTATAAAAAAATTAATAGCCCAATAATAAATTAAGTAACGGCCGAGTGAATTTGGATTGGAATTTTTTTTTGTTTATTAAAAATGCAATTTTGTTTTTGTTTTTCCCTTACATTTTGTGGTTCAATGGTTCAGTAAGTTTCTAAGAGGAGGAGGGGAGGATGCAGGGTTAGAAAATTTAATAAAAAGGAATATTATTTTGTCTAAAAACTATCTCATATGACATGTATATGACTACTTAACAATAGAAATAAATATCAACTTAATAGAAGGGTCATTTTGCACTATTTATAAAGTCTAGGATATTATAATGTATGTTTTGAGATATCAAGGTCTAAATTACATATGACTTATAATATATAGAGTGAAATGTATTTAACCCTTATGTATTAGGAAAACAAATACCATTTTAGTTAGACTTAGACAAGCCAACCCGACATAAAGATGGACCGAATCAAAATTTCAAAATCTAAAACACCTAAAAAGTAATAAATTCTAGGCTGCGACGAATTATCAATATACATACTCAAAAACAAAATAGTTATAACAATAATCTTCCATCCTTTGCTTTTTCTTGTTTGTTTCTCATTCAAACTTTGTTATGAACTTTCATTAACGTATCATAAAATGTGTTAAAATTAAATTTGAAATAGAGAAATTAATTTTGAAGATTCTTGTATCTCAATTCAACACAGTGAAATACACATGTAAATAGTGAAAAATTCACGTTAATAAATTAGAAACCAAAATTGCAGCAGAGAGCAATAATCTTATTGTTTTGAGTTTAACATTTATGTACAAGTGACTGAAGATTTTAATTACATATATATAACTGAGAAATCGAAAAATAACATTTATTTATTATTACCACATTTTTTTTATTCTATATGAATCAACGTGAATTTACATCTACTCTTTATCTATATACATAGTTTTCTATATTGAATCAATATACTTAACTAATTAATATTTCCAAATAGCTTACTCTTTTAATTTAAATATTGCATGTAACATTAAAGTCTGTGCTGGATCTTCATATATCCATATGAGTAAACGCTAAGCATCCTGGAAATCTATGCAATCCATCCCAGTATAGTATAGAAAAATTCTTGTATATATGAGAACAATTTTAAGGGTTTTTTTAGACACACTTACATAAAAGTTAATGAAATTCGTTGATGAGTGAGTTATATGTTAAATAAAATTGAAGAATCCTGTTTTTATTATAAGTATATTTAAAAATAATATCTTAGACTTATATGTAAAGGAATAATCTCTCTATACCATGACAAGAAAATGCTCCATATTACATCACAAAACTTCATAATATATATTTTAGTCAAATGTTATTTTAACACTTAATATTGGGTGTTTAATTGAGATATCCATTTTATCATTATTAGATGTTATGATAACACTCATTATCTTTTTCACTAATCTATTACATTGAATAATGATAAAATATGTGTCCTAATTAGACACCCACTTTTAATAGTTGAAATAGCAATGATCTACTTTCTATGAACATAACCTAGACAGCTTTATCGATCACCACGTGTCCTCCAATCACTATTCCATTTATCCTCCTCTCTCCATATAATATAACCGCATCCCCTGACCCCGCATCTCAGTTTTCCACTAGGTCCGCCATACCACCACCACATCCTTTGTTCTTTCACTATCTTCTTTCTTATTTTCTTCTCCCCTTCGATCGAAAGCAGTAAGCCAAGAAGACAACCGATAGTTCTCAATCAACCTTCAGTTCTCTTTTTCTTTCGGGGAAAAAAGAAAGAAAGAAAAAAAAGAAAGAAAGAAAAATAGAAGAAGCAAACCTTTTAATTATATTTCTCAGCTTCTTTCTCTTCCAAAACTTCCTTTAACCACAATTAAACATGAAAGACACCATCATGTTTGTAGAACCAAGCCCCTTACACCGACCAAAGCTCGGAAACTTATTTCACTCCGATCCGCCATCACTTCACAACCACGACCACGACCACGACCGCGACCACGAGGATTCCTCGTACTTGATGTCACCCTTGAACAACCAAGCCACCACCACCACCTCTCCCTTCAACAAGTCCCCATGGCTGTTACCTTCCACGCCCATGAAACTCTTTCACAGAGAACGCTTTGCGGTACAAAACGGCCTTGTGGGGTCTATTATTCGCGAAGAAGGCCACATTTATTCATTGGCGGTTTGGGGGGACTTGTTATATACGGGCTCCGACAGCAAGAACATAAGGGTGTGGAAGAATCTCAAGGACTTCACGGGATTCAAATCAAGCAGTGGCTTAGTCAAAGCCATAGTGATCTCCGGCGGAAAAATCTTCACCGGTCACCAAGACGGAAAGATCAGGATCTGGAAGTTTCCTCACACAACAAACCCAACTAACCACAGGTAACAACCCACTTAGATGGCTCATGTTAATTATAGGTGGTTCTGGTTAGTCACTCAATTACTTGGAAGGTTTTCTGTCGTAACTAACTCTCTAGTTTTGATACTCTCAATTATATTTACACAGTACTCAAGTTGGGCTCATAAGGATTTAGTCAATGTTCAATTCTTAATGGTGCATATGAAGATGATCTTGTGATTAAAAATAAAATTTACATCTATGAAATTTACATCTTAAAAGAATTAATCACTTTTTCCAACCAAAATGCTACACAAAAATTATTTTAATTATTTGGAAGAAATACCTCTACTTAGAATAATACTACACAAATAATATATATATATATATGTGACTGAATCTTTAACAAGAATTATAATAATTTTATTGAAACCTAAATAAAATAAAACTATATCCCATTTAAGTAAAAGCCAACAATCATATCATCTCATTCTGAAAATAAAATTCTCAAAAAGTGTTTTTACTATCATCTAACAATTTTTTATTTCTGGGAGATTATTATTCTGTAGGAAACCAGAAACCTTAGTAATGGGTAGCTTATGTATGAACGATCTCTCTATTAAAATTTGCTTTCATTTCATTTGAACAGGCGAATAGGCAGCTTGCCAAGTCTAAGAGACCACGTGAAGAGTTCCGTGAATCCCATCAGTAGCAAGGCAAAGAAGGCGAAGCACTACGACGCCGTTTCGAGCCTCAGCCTCGACAAGGAGCACGGCTTGTTATACTCCGGCTCCTGGGACAAAACGGTCAAGGCCTGGTGCGTCTCGGATTCCAAGTGCCTGGAATCCATCGAAGCTCACGCCGACGCCGTCAACGCCGTCGTGACGGCGTTCGGGTGCTGCGTCTTCACCGGCTCCGCCGACGGAACGGTAAAGATGTGGAGGAGGGAAGAATACGAGCACGAGGGGAATAGTAACAACAAAGGGAAGAAGAAGAAGAAGAAGAAGAGAACAAAGCACGTGCTGGAAGGGGTTCTGTTGGAGCAGGAGAGCGCGGTGACGGCGCTGGCTGTGAACCGGTGGTCCGCGGTGGTATACGGCGGCTCCTCCGACGGGGCGGTGAACTACTGGGGAAGGGGAAAGGGCAGTGATGAGCAATGCTTCTCTCATGACGGAGTCTTGAGAGGGCACAAGCTTGCGGTTCTGTGCCTCGCTGTGGCGGGATGCCTCGTGGTGAGTGGATCGGCGGACAAGAGTGTTTGCGTGTGGAAGAGAGAGGAGAGCGGGAAGCACACGTGGCTCTCGGTTCTTAACGGTCACACTGGGCCTGTGAAGTGCATAGCTGCAATTGAAGTAGAAGAAGAAGAAGAAGAAGAAGAAGAAAAAGAGGAGTGTGAGAGTGAGGTTGGTGAGTTGATGTGTAATGGGAAGGGTGATCGGCTTCAACGGTGGGTGGTGTACACTGGGAGCTTGGACAAGTCGGTGAAGGTGTGGCGCGTGTCGGAGAACGCGCCGGAGTTGAGCTTGATCCAAGGGTGGGTGCCTCCGCATGATTCGGCGGCTCCAGAGGCCAACGACAGGGAAGCTAGTCTCCTTTTGCCCGGAAGAATTAGTTTTAGTGGTAGCGACCGATGAGCGCCAAAAAGAAGGGGACACACTTTCAAACGTGCAGATCAGAAGCAACTAATTTTACCGTCTTTTTAGGGAAATTTACAAAAATAAAATAAAAATGGAGAGAGAGTACGTGATTCCCCGATTTTGAATTAGGTTACGTAAATGTCCTCTTTTTTTTTAATGGAAGTCGATTTAAATCGACTTCCACGGATAACAAAATGTTCCCATGCAAAACACATATAAGTCGAGTTAAGTCGACTACATAGAGGACAAAAAAAAAGCAACAGTGTGTGTCAGAAACAGTATCAACTTGTGTGGAATCGACTTGTGAGGAAAAAAAATTTTCATGCGACCTACATGGAAGTCGATTTAAATCGACTTCAGATAGGACAAATGAAGTGGGGCCGCGTGTGTCGAGAGCGATTCTGAAGTCGATTTAAATCGACACGTGTTATCTCTGATCGATTATACTAACTGACTTGCGACACCTCTACTCTGATTGACTAGGCGATTTTAATCGAATTTTGAAGTCGATTTCACATGTTTTCAAGCTGCTCAACCTCTATAAATATGAGCATTCGGACAAAATGTCAAAATTAAACCTAAACCACATTAATTAACATTTTTTAAATATAAATTGGCCTCAAATAAAAAATTTACAACTACACTATAATTTACCATTATCAGATATGAAATAGACTTAAATAAAATATGCTTCAAAGTCTAAAAGTTTACTTATACAACATTATATTTATTAAAGTTTGTCAGTTATTCTAAACAATGCCTTTATTATAAAAAATAGAAAATTTTAAACTAAAATTTAATGTTACCATTTAAAATTATAATTATGTTTTATGCCTAGTAAATAAAAATAACAAAAACTAAAATCAAATTATCTTATCAAAATTAACCAATTCAAATTAAGCTTAATGTCCACTAATTTTCTAAAACTTTAATACTTTCCACTAATTCATTCTAACGAATAAAATAACACATTCAATGAAAAAAATTTAACTAAGCATTCACCATTTACTTACATTAAATTCTATTAACATTTACTAATAAAATAAAATAAATTTGTGAATCTTATTATTATATAATATTATAGTGTTCTTTGTAGTTTATTATACTTAAACAAGTACAACCAAATTAAACTATAACAAACTTAAATTATTACATTTCAAACTAATAAAAACTTCTACTTAAGTTAGTTATGTTTTTATGCCAAGTAAATAAAATAAACTAAAACTCAAATCAAAATATCTTATCAAAATTAGTCAATTATATTAAACCTAAATGCCTATTAAGCTAAAACTTGAATATTTTCCAATAATTCATTATAACAACATTGATTTTAGTTTTTGTGAATTTTATTTACTAGGCATAAAACATAATTATAATTTTAAATGGTAACATTAAATTTTTGTTTAAAATTTTTTATTTATTATAATAAAGGCATTGTTTAGAATAACTGACAAACTTTAATAAATATAATGTTGTTTAAGTAAACTTTTAGACTTTGAAGCATATTTTATTTAAGTCTATTTCATGTCTGATAATGGTAAATTATAGTGTAGTTGTAAATTTTTTATTTGAGGCCAATTTATATTTAAAAAATGTTAATTAATGTGGTTTAGGTTTCATTTTGACATTTTGTCCGAATGCTCATATTTATAGAGGTTGAGCAGCTTGAAAACGTGTGAAATCGACTTCAAAAGTCGATTAAAATCGTCTAGGTATTTGGTAGCAGGGTGTGTCGAGAGCGATTGCAAGTCGTGTATAATCGACACGTACAACACAGTCGATTTAAATCGACTTTCTGTTGTTATCTGATCGATTATACCTGACTGCACATGTTCGACATATGACTTACTTCATTTGTCCGAACTGAAGTCGATTTAAATCGACTTCCATGTAGGTCGCATGAAAATTTTTTTCCCCACAAGTCGATTTCACACGAGTTGATCATTTACGACACACTGTTGTTGCTTTTTTGTCCTCTATGAAGTCGACTTAACTCGACTTATATGTGTTTTGCATGGGAACGTTTTGTTATCTGTGGAAGTCGATTTAAATCGACTTCCATTAAAAAAAAAGAGGACATTTACGTAACCTAATTCAAAACCAGGGAATCACGTAATCTCTCTCCATTTTTATTTTATTTCTGTAAATTTCCCGTCTTTTTATGTTTATTTGTTTAAAGTTTTGTATGAAATTAACTATGGAATTTTTCCTTATAAGGGTTGCATGGTGGTGATGTGAGAAATGGTGGTGTGTATATAAAGAAGTTACGTATGTGCAATAAAAACTTTCTTGTACATTGTGTAAGTTGTAAAATAGAACAGAATGGTATATACATACATTAAAGATGTTGTATTCAAAACGAAAAATGACACACAAAAATGACAACAATTTCATACTTGCTCACCGGTAAATTTTTAGTGAGTTGCGTGCATTTGATAGTTAACACGATTATTGTTACAAAATATACCCAATTTATCTTAAATTTTTATGATGTTCATTACTGATCGGTATTATAATAATGGATAAAAAATATTTAGGTACGTTTTTAGAGAGTTTTATTCTATATCATTTAGTATTTCATAAATTAGCCGTAGCTATCATTATCTTCTATTTTTTTTTAATATTTTTAATGTAATAACGGTTGAGTAGTATAAATCAAAACTACTAAGAATTTTTCATGATATTCAGTTATGGTCACTTTAATCATTAAATACTTGATTACAATATTGTGATGGAAAAATAAGTGTGAAATGAATTGTTATCCTAGAAACTCACGTGCAACGACTACATCCCTTTATTTCGTGCTCCCCTCATAAGGTCTAGATACTAATTCTGCTGTGTTGTAATTAAATTAATCTCATCGGTACCAAAAAATGCAATTCTTTGGAATCAAGAAAGGCATAAGATTGCATGGTGCGAAGATGACCAGAGGTGGCAGAAGCTCCATAGAAGTTAGAATGATGGTTGTGGTGATCCATTGGACGCATGCAAGAGGCTCAGATGACTTTGGCGATCGGGGGTCCATTAATTTGCTTCCCCCAAAAAGAGGGAGTGCTTGAATTTTGATTGCTTCTTCTGTGAAAGTAACAGCCCATTGCCCTGAAAGGAAGGGACTAATTGTAGCCTGTTAGACGCTCGGAGATAACATTACATATCAACACCGAACAACTCAAGTGCCAAAAAGGGCCAAGAGAGAGCTAAAGGACATACTTTGTTTCAAATGTTGCTGTTCAAACACTCAAAAATTGAATGTCGATCGAGACATTCACTTAATAATCATTGGATGTGATATGATAGACGGAGTGTGTGAGATTCACCATCATATTCAATTATTATTAAATAGGTGTTACAATAGATATCCATTTTTTGGGTGTTTGATTAATAGCATTTTTGTTGTTTTAATTATTGACAAAAGAAAGCTTTATATAAAGAGAGATACCTTAAATGGGGTTTTGATCAATGTTGTATGAGGAAGTGTCAACGCTAGGTATATAGCATATTTGTTCTTTAATGTAAGAGATCGAATTTAATGGGTTGGATGGGTAATGTATACATCATCTAGAGCTTCTAAATATGGTTAATCTTCTTGTTTATAACCTTGATTATGTCGGTAGCTGTTGAATTTTTGGATTGAACAATCGTGAAAATTTTGTGCGATGTGTTAAAGACACTTTGATAAAAAATATTTGCTAAATAAATATTTAGATGTATAAAAATGAAACTCTTTATGTTCGACTAAAATCACAATAAAATTGAATAACTCCGCTAACTTTATCTCATACATACTATTTAATTTTGTAATTTCTACTCTTTCCTACCAGTTTCACTAGAGCTGAGCTCCATGGAAAAAACAAAAAGGTTATGGTAAATTTATTATAAATATACTTAAATATGAATATAAGGTGATATTGTATATACAATATATTTCCTATGCAATGTGCAGATCATATAAATTAGGTTATTAGCTTGAGCTTGAAAGCCTCTTTCAGGATAGAAACATAAACAATTAGAATAATAAAATAGAATAATAATTGAAATCTGGATCATTTGACTAAATATAAAAATTTTAATACTATATTATAAATTGATTCTTTTAAAAGTTTAAATTATTGGTTATAGGAACCTAAATAGTTTTATATTTAATAAAATATTTGCTACATTTTTTTTCCTTGTATATTGATTGGCCAACAATCTTAGCTGCTAACAATGGTGATGATACCATTCCTAGTTGAATCATCCAATAGATAGAAGAAACACAACTATGGCACCCGCCCAGATCTTACGGTGACATTCATTAATCTCCTTTGTTTCTGGTCCCGTCAATGGGATTTTCTTTCATGGTTCAATGAGATTCATTCCAGCGTTCAGTGAGATTAATTGCCAACCATCCTCTCTCTCTTCCCTAAGGGTGGTCAAGTTGAACAACATCCAAACCCTCTCCAATTTTTAGATTGGATCAAATTTTAAAATTCAAATCCGATCCGATAATGACCTGATTATGTCACGAGTCAACCTAATATTTAAACAATATAATAGACAGAAATTTAGATGTTGTACATTATAAAGTTATAGAATTTTATTTTACAAGAAAGAAACAAAATTTTAGAAATATTTCATGATATAGATTTCAAAATAAACCATATCAATATAGAAATAATATCAAGTTACGTAAAATATATTAATTGAATTTTATAATTTTATAATTTTTTATATAAATTATTATAAAAATATATATCTCTTAAGAAGTTATTTGACTTTGGGTCAGGTCAGGTCAACCCGACGTATGACTCGAACTTGATCTGAAAAATATATCGGGCCAAATTTCAACGCTCGAACCCATCCCAATAAGCTCCGGGTTGGACCGAGTTGACAGTTCAAGACAGGTTATGAACACTTCTACGGTCTTCTATCTCCTCTCTTCTCTCCCCTCCTCCTCCTCTATTTCTCTCTCTCCTTTTTTTTTTTCTCTTTCTTTTTTTATGAAAATGAGATTCATTCCCATGTCGTACTTAGCTGTTACGGACAAAGGAATTGGGCAACCGAGGCCCATTTATTTGAGACCCATGATCTGTCACGCAACATCTATAAACGAACTCTAGGAGTCCATATTTTTAAGCCCGAAAAAAACAATAGAAAAAGCAATCATACAAAAGGACGCTTTAATCCAAACTCGGTCCAATTTTTAAATAATGGAAAATGATATTTCAACTCCCAAAAAGTGGGTGTCTATTCAGACACCCACTTTATAACCATTAAATGTGATGAATGTTAAAGATAAGTGGGGACATCTATCACATCCAATAGTTATAAAATGGGTGTGTGAATAGACACCCAGCTTGGGAGTTCAAATATCATTTTCCATTATTTCTAATAGCCCAGCTAAGGTGGAGAGAGAAAGCCGAAAAACTTCCTGAACACCATGCAACATTGCATGCTTTCTTTACCCGGTGCCGGTGCTCCTAGCCTCTTCTAGCTAATAGTGGCTCTAGCCCCATGGAAGTGGCATCCCCTCCATGGGTGGTCCAGTCACTCCTTTCCCCTTTTTGTTCTTTCTTTTTGTTCGGTTTTGTTTAGTTTTCTTTTTTAAATTTTCTTTTCATATCTTTACATTATATAGGATTTGTCTGATCTTTCTTATGGTGTGTATCTATCTCTCTTGATTATAACAGTGTCTCTGTTTAGCATCGGAATTTGCATCCATAGTAGATGATGAGCCAACAATCTTTGTCAATGATGGTCAGGAGGATCTTCTACCTTTGTTCTTTGCTGTAACGGTGATGTGAAAGCTCAAATGGTCTGTAGCTATTTCAAGTTGTCAATCAAATACTTGAATATACCATTGGAGTAGGAGTAATAAATTTTTTGAATTGTTTGTTGCTCGAGGTCTGAAACTTGCTTATGTTTTTATTGTCACAACTACAATGCACCATTCAAGTTTTGGCACATTCAAACGAGGAGGCTTGCCACTTGGGGTTGGGGCGGGTTTTCTGCTTCACTACCAGAAATTTGAGGAATATTGAAGAATATTACTAACAGGTTTGTACCCATCTGTAGTCGCCTATGTATATTATTCAACTCGTGATGGTCAATTTGCCTAATAACCCATTAGTACACACATCGATAAATTATGGTGCTATTGTGTGCCATATGGCATGCATGATTTCCGATAGATGCACTGATGGATTTACTGATTGGTACAATAAGGATTACATGCTGTCAGTAATCCGTCAATAATTGCATGCGTGTCACGTGGTATACCAACAGTTAATTTTTGTTTTATTTTTATTTATTTATTTTAGTTAAATTACCAATGGGTTTTATCGATAATCATTTTTATTCAATTTTTATTTATTTTTTAATTAAGTTACTGACTTTTTTTTAATTTAAATTAACAATGGATGTATCGATGACAATGAAAAATAATTTTAAAATACTAATAGGTTTACTAATGGGATTTTGAAAATTCTAAATGTTGGCGCGTAACTCTTGGAATTCCTACTTACCCATCGATAATATATGAGATCTAAAATGCACCACTTCACTTAAGAGTTATTGACGGGTTGACCTCTTGGTAACCCGTGGATATGTTGCTTCTCCATGCTTCTTCTTCTTCATTTCTCTCTTCACTTTTTCTTCCTCCGCATCGCCACTGGTTTTTGGCCACCGTCAGAACTCCGTTTCCAAAACGAAGCCCGTCATTGTGATCTAGGTATGTTGGTGTGCATTTTAATCGGTTTAATTTTTTTATTATGCTTAATTTTTTCGTTCATTTGTGGGTGCCTATAATGTTATTTCTTAATGCATTGGAGAGTAATTATTGTCATTACTTTATTAATATGGGTGTTGCATTGACTCCTGGCACTGAGTTTTTTATGTTGACAGTGGATATTAAGAGTAGTTTTTCATCTTTTTTTCTTATTTTATTTTATAATTTGTATATATATATATATATATATATATATATATATATATAAATATTTACAATTGTGTGAAATTAAATATTTATTCATATTGGATTTTTAGGATCAGATTTGGTTCCACCCAAGGAGCTAGCTTTCAAATTCTTTTTTTCTTTTTCACTACAGTAGAGGTTAGTAACAAAGTTCTTGTTATTTATATCGTTTAATATGTATGTAGGATAGACACTTATATTTTATAGGATAAAGTTGTAGGAAATATAAATTGCATAACTGGAGAAAAAAGCAGAAAGATCCTTCCTTTGTTGACTTCTGCCAAACTGCAAGTAAGATCCTGGCACTTCAAATACAAATCTCTTATAGTACTGTGTAATCTTATCAAATATTAGTTAGAAAGTTAGTTTAGAGGCTAATATAATACCACCCGATTGTAAGTTTGGAGAGATGTATAGAACTACTCAATTAAATAAACTCCCAACTTTATGTTACGTATTGGATATAGATCTTGGTTGGTCGATCTTTTATGTGATCTTTCTTATTCTCATCTTATCTGATCTATTGTAATATCTTTTTGATCACTTTCTCATACTTCAAATGAAAAATTTCTACAATACAAATAAGAGTTTCCAAAAAACAATTCTATAGATAAAACAAGTTTATTGACCTATTCGTTTCTGTCATCTAAGTTGAAATGCATGAGACATTTGTTTAAGTTTTTTCAGGTTAGGAAATTGTTTTAAAAACACGATTTTTTTTTTGGGTCTGAAAAGGCACTATTCAACCTCTTCTCATGTCAATTGCTGTACACATAAAATATATGTAAACAAAACATTTCTCAAATTAATGTTTGTTCACATGTATAAGAAACATCACTCATTGCTTTTAGGTTTGGTCCATTGATTTCTATACAAATGTTTGTCCGTCTTAGCAAATTTATATAGAAAAGGAAAACAAGTCGTGTTAAAAGAGTTTGTATTGGATGGAAATGGACCGCACGGGCATGCCCTCTAAGTAAAAGAGTTGCAGAAGGCAACCACAAGTAATTAATTAGCACACACACAAATATTATATATTTGACCTACCCAAATCCAAAGAAACCCTTATTTTATGTATAATCCTACATGATTTTCTTCAGTCAGACTTAGACCCTTACTCTTTACTTTTGAAAAACAAACAATTCAATGATCTTAAAAAAAAGTTATTAGATTTTTTGGGCAAAAATTGAAAAAAAAAAACGTAATCTAATCACCCCCTCCAAACTGACTCAAGTCTCAAGCTTGATTATAGTTCAGTTTGGTTAATATTTTGCCAAAAAAAATTATTCAGCTTGGTTTATTTTTTCAGTCTTTCTAAACAATCCACTTGCTCCCCATATAAGTAATCAACATTTTCTTCGTCAAAGCACGACAGGTGGATCTTTAACAAACGAAAATCACCTTCTCGGTCTCTCTCAGGCCATTGGCCAAACACAAAATGTAGCCTCCAATGAGTAGCGTGCCCTCTAATTTCCAAGTCAACACCTTCTTTTTGTTTTGTCTTTCTTCTCTTGGTTTCATAATATTTGGTGTCATTCCCAACAACCACATGGAAATAGAGATTTCAGCTGCTTCTCATCCTATTGGTCATTGCATAATGCTGAGAGGATGAAATTATTACTATATCTATTTTTTTTTTTTTGTATGGTGTTAATTATTACTATATCTTATTGCAATGTTACATAAAATTACGTTTATTTCATTTAAAATTTGACGTTTTGAGTCCAACTAGTAAATTCTGTTATCAATTTGTATATTTATTATAAGTCTAATTTTTATACATTAACACATAAAATTAACCAATAAAAATATAAGAAAATACTAAATCATAGTGGATAGTTATGATAGTGAATAGTTATTTGATATAATGTGACATTTTTTTTAATTTTTATTGGTTGATGATATAAAATTATTTTATATTGATAATGTAAAGAACTTAAACTTATTTATCATTTAATTTTTGAAATAATAAACTTATCAGTTAATTAAATACTTTTATTCTATGTAAACAAAATATAATCTTATACCTGTCGTTTTATTTTTTATTTTTCAAAATAGTACGTGAGATGCTTTTGCTCTCAAGTTTACTTCTTACATGAGAAATTGATAATTTTATAAAGATTAACGACTTTTCTCTCCCACGCCTTATTTCCCACGTATAAATTAACATGATCAATAGACTTTAGGGATTTTTCTGGTATTTTTATAAAATTTAAGAATATTAGTGCCTTTGAATTTTTTTGTGGTTAAAAAAGTGACACTTGTCCTACCAACTCATTTTATTAAAATATAGATATTCAAAAATTAAATGATAGCCGATAAAAACTGCAGGAGTATTGATATCCATGGTACTGAAATCAAAAGCCTTTTTCTTTCAATTTTTTTTTTCTTTCAAAAGCATGCTTTTGATTTCTTTAATTATTTTGTATAAGAATTTATCTTCAATTTACTATGAAAAAAGACTACTCTATTTTAGAACTAGGACAAATTACCTATAAAAGATATTATTGACAACAACACCGTTATTAGTATTATTATCGTCGTTGCTATTTATATATTCTTTGTTTTTTTTTTTTTTTGTGTTGAGGCAATTATGTTTGTGGCATCATTGTCGAGCATTACATGTGAGTACCTCTTTTATTGGGGATTCAGGGATTAGAACCGCGTTTCTCTATATGTGAGGGGACAACTTTTGCTAGACTCAACCTTCATTGATAGTAGTTGTTATTGTTACTAGTTACTATTAATATTATTTGTTTGGTTAGAAATAGAAAAATAATGAATTATCCTATTAAGTAAGATTTTGAGTTAGGATTTGTAAATAATAAAAATTAGTGTCGAAATTAAAGAATTTTATCCCATAATAAATTAACTATATTAAACCAACCTAGTTGGCATCTAAGAAATTTATTATATTAGTTTACATGCCGTTTGGAAACTCCTGAAATTCAATTCTATCAAGAAATTGAATTGAATTCCATGGTTTGGAAGCAACTAAAATAGAGAAAAAGAATGAATCATATTCATTCAAACAAGTTTGCAGAAGCAGTAATTCAGAAAATATTTAGCATACATATAAATTTAACACATTATATTTAGATAGATAATGTAACTTACTTATACTAATAGTATAAAATAATAAACGTTACGCTATCAACTCATAGATACTTCAGTGACAAATAATATAAAATAGCTCTCCACAATTACAACTACCCGGATTTGTCATTTTGATGACATTCTATTGACTGAGAATACAAAATTGTTTTACGCTGAAATCAAACTCTTAGATATAAGATCTTAAAAGTTAAAACAAGCAAATAGATCCTGAAATAGAGACCAATTTTATTATAAAAGAAATCTATATAAAGTTCAAGGTTGATAATTTTGTTCCCATAAAATAATCAGCTGTGGGGCTGAAGTAGTTACGTTGCGATTCTCTCAACTCAATTCAACGTTAGCAAGACCACTTATAAAAGGAGGCTATTGTGGTGCTTGTTAATGCCTGTGATGTCTATAACACTTTTAGTTAGTTATTGATACAGGACAAAAACATAGAAATATCATAGACACAAATTTACTTTATGGTAGAAACAGAAATATGTGATAGAAAATATAAATTTTTTGTATATTCAAAAAGTGAAATCAGGATACAAAGACATAAATTTAATATATTTTTTTTCAATAATACTTTTATACATATTTATTATTTTTCAATATGTTCTCCCAAAACCAATGGTATAAGAACAATTTGATGGCCGATCAGCGACAATCAACAACAACCCAATAGGTGGCTGAGAGTGCCGTAGGCACCATATAAGCATTGACCAAGTTGGGCACTAGAGTAACCAATTTAATAAAAAATATAAAAAAACATATATTATTCCCAAAATGCATAACATGAATCGCCAAGGCAGATGGCAATTGGAAATTTCGAATGTGCCATTGGCATGAAACATTCTGCTCCTTCCCTTGTTGAGCGTTGTGTTGACGTCGTCGTGTGGCTCTTTATTTCCATTCAAACGTATGAAACACGTCCATCGCCCCCACAGACTTGAGAAGTCAGAACTACTCACTCTCACTTTTCCACATCACCGGTCAACTCCGTTCAGTTCTCGCTCCTATACTTTTCTCGTCACTTCAATTGAATCCTTTCTTCCAAACTTCAATTTTCTTCCCCCTCGTTTCCTTCTTTTCCCACTTAGAATATACACGAGGATGAACCAAGCGGATGAATCCCTTCGGCATGAGTCGAACCAATTAAATTAATTTAGATTGATTTGATTGTCAGATTACATCAGATAAAAATTAATTAAATTTGATAATAATTAGTTTGAGAATTAGATTTTATAAATTTAAACCTGATAAACTCAATGAACCCAATTATATATATTACAATATATAATATTTTTATATATATAATATATTTAATAAACAAATTATATTTTAATGATGTATATTGATATTATTAAGTTATATATGTACATGAAATTAATAAAATTTTAGAGATTTAAAGCTTATTTTCTCTATATTTATATTGAATTAAACATCAAAATAATAATAATAAGGTAGTCTGATAACCAAATCAAACTATTTTAATAGATTCAGTTCGAATTTGATAAAAAAACTATGAACTCTAACAAAATCATACCAATCAAAATTGATCATTTTTTTTTTCTCCTGTACCGGAACCAACCCAACGTGATTACACATTTACACCTGTATTCCCAATCAGAGCTTATATATTTGGAGTGATGATATTTCAACATCTAAAAAGTAGATATTTATAGACATCCAATCAAATTTAAAAATAAAAAAAATTAAAATTTATATTTTTAAATAGAGGCCACATAAAATTTAAAGTGATAGATTAAGTGTCAATATAGTATGCAATAGGTGGATGGTTAAGATAAGATTTCCCTATATATTTGTCAAGTTTTACGGCTTTGTTTCTTTTTCCCGGTTTTTCCATTCATGGGGTGGTTAACTGCTGATATTACCCGTCTTACTTCCGAAAAACTGGTAGTGTTGTTTTTTTCTTTTTGAGTCCTTTCTCCACATGTATCCTTCTACGGAAGTGAGTCTTGTTCGAGCATTTAAGATTTCATAGGCCATACATAGTTGTTGCAATACCCATTACTGCATATCTAGAGCTCGAATCCGGAACTACTGGTCAAGGGAGAAGAGTATCTGCCAGACCAACCACGTGTTGGTTCCAAAACTAGTTTTTGTGAGATGGGTTGGTGAGAGAGATTAGAGGGAGTGGCCTCCAATTCTTGGACACTTGAACAAAAAAAATGGCCTCTTTTCTGAGGAAACTGATACCTTCCTCTTCTTCTTCTTCTTCTGTGCCTGCTTCAGATGTCGAAGTTGAAGACATGAACAGCAGCTATGAGTACTCCTTTGCTGTGGTGTACAATGGCCCTCCTCTCACTTGCTCCATCCCTGAAGCCCCTGCCTTCAGGATTGACCAAATCCCACTTGCAGCCATAGCTCCTTCTCTGCCTCCTCATGATGATCACTTCAACAACCTCTCTGTCCCAGTTATCCAGCCTCTTCCCCATAAAAAGAAGCAGAGGAAACTTCCCAGTGATTATTCTATTGATGTGCCTTCAAATTTGGACTCTAATAATGCACTTGATGATGCGCATAAAAGCACAACAAGTACAAGCAATTTGGAAGTACCTGCAGTTGATGATGATAAACAGGAAAAAGAAGAAGTAGAAGAAGGGTTTGACACCACAGAATCAGGTTCGAGTTCTGGTTCTGTTTCTTTTGAGGTTTGTTCTTTGAGAGGAGGAGAAGGAGGAGCTGATGAATGCAAGAGTGAGACTCTGAGTCCAAAACACACAAAGCGTCCTTCTGCTGTGACGTTTCGTGATCCCGAGTCAGTTTACACAAACTGTACTGAGGATGAGTTTGGTGATTCAACTCAGGTATTAGGAGTAGTAATAAAACCGTATCTTCTATAAGCTTAAGCCAATAAGAAGAGGCACATGAATGATTTTATATCTAAAGTTAGTTAGTTGGGAGGTTAGAGACTTAGTTAATTTTCTGTTTTTCTGTTGATTATGACCGCTGTCATATCTGCCTTGTTCGTTAAGTTAATGAGATACTTCTTCTGATCATTCTCTTCGATTCACAATTCTGATATCAGGTTGTAAGTGTTCCTGTGAGGCCACCACATGCAGTGAGGCCTGGGAAGAAGGGTTCTTGCTATAAGTGCCTTAAAGGGAATCGTCTCATGGAGAAGGAAGCGTGCATTGTTTGCAGTGCAAAGTATTGCAGCAGATGTGTCATAAGGGCAATGGGTTCCATGCCTCAAGGGAGAAAATGTGTGACTTGCATTGGTAGCACGATTGATGAGAGGAAGAGGGGGAAGCTGGGGAAATGCTCGCAGATGCTGAAACGGTTGCTGTCTGAGGCGGTGGTGGCGAAAATCATGGAGGATGAGAAGTTCTGTGAAGTGAATCAGCTGCCACCAGAGCTTGTTTTTGTGAACTCGCAAGCTCTGGATCAGGAACAGCTGAGGTTGCTCCTTTGCTGCCCAAACCCTCCAAAAGATCTGAAACCAGGATCCTATTGGTATGATAAAGGATCTGGGTTTTGGGGAAAGGTGAGAGAAATCAGACTTAACTAGTACTTATGCTTTGTACATTTGGAAAAGTTCCTTTTAAATGAACTTGTCTCTAGAAGAGAATTTTATATTATTTGTTGCAGTTAAGAACGCAGTTGTAGTTGTGTTACTTAATTGACAAGAATCATAGCAACATGCTACTGACCCGACTGCAAGTCTGCAATTGTTGTTGTGCAATTGTTGTTGCGAAGACTTCTGCAACAACAATATTGGGGCCACAATGTAAAACCTTGTTTAAAAATGAGAAAATAGAATGTGTCTAGTATGGGATCATTCACAAATTATGATTATGTTACTTTTTCTTAATCCACAAGCAACTACCGTTTTATTTTCTCACTTGAGAAACAATTTTTTTTTTCTCTCCCCAGAGGAACCTTATCCTAGTTATTTTGTGTGATTGGAGCTAAACGTTTCCATGGAATTCCATCTAGGATTAGTTTGGTCTGCCCTTAAATCCGGGGCTGGCAAAATAAGGAAAAAGGTGTTCAATGTAATGTTACTTACAAAGGAAACTTCACCACCATTTTTAAGGGCACACCAAATTATCAAGTAAGGCACTCTTTGTGATTTTACAAGTAAATCTCAAAAGTTGTGTGCTTGTTGATTATGCAGGAAGGTTGCGGGCCTTGCCAAATTATCAGCCCCCGGCTTGATGTTGGGGGTCGCTTGATGAGAAATGCAAGCAATGGAACCACAAAAATGACAATAAATGATCGTGAAATTACAAAGAAAGAGCGATTTATACTGAAGGTTGTTGTGCTGGACACCGTCATAACATACTGATAATTGATTATTATTTGTGTTCTTCTTGAGACTGTTAAACCATGATGTCACATTGATTTTTTGCAGCTGGCACGAGTCCCTTGTGAAGGAACACCTAACTTGTGGATGAATTCTGATGGTACGTGCCAGGAAGAGGGACAGAGGAATGACATGGGGCGTATTTGGGAAAAGGTTATTATTGTTTAGATGCATGCTTCACTTTTTTGGTTTCTAACTTTTTATTATTATGATGGCTTATCAATAATTGTGGGACACCCTTTTGCAGCGTAAAGTAAAGCTAGCTTGTAAAGTTCTGTCTTTTCCATTTCCTTCTAACTCTGTGGCTGCCTCTGATGAAGATGAAGTGAATGGAGCTAATGATGACCGCCTTCAACAGAAAATGCTTCACAAATTTCTACTTTTTGGTTCTGTCAATTCTGGAGCATGTACTATATTTAAACAGGTAGGATTTTTTTTTTCCCTTTTTTGTGCAAAATAAGCTGGATACTGCAAAAGAGAACTCATTCTTCAAGCACTTATGTGGTATTGGTATAATGGCCTGCCAAAGAACATAGGATGGCATCAAGTTAACTGATACTCTGCTCTTAAACAACAAAGGATAGACCCAAATATTTTTCTGATTTTCACCTCTCCAAAACTCATAAGACACAATAGCATTGTTTGATCTATGTAGCCAAGCTCACTTGATTTGAAAGGACTTGTTGCTGTTGTTATCGTGTTGTTCCAAAATGCATTCGCACATCATGTTCTTAACTGTAAAGATGCAAATGATTGTATGTATCCTTTTTCTACAAATTTCAGTTCTTAAATTTACTCTTTGTCAGCTATGTCCAATTATATATATATATAGGAGAACAAAATATGGAGTTGACTGGCAAATCTAACTCTAATTCATTTTGAATTTTGAGTTTACATTGAAATGCATTGACACCTTGTGAGTTATTCTTCTCCTTTTAAGCTGTCCTACAATATGTTCTGTAAGGTAGAACAGTAGAAAGAAATGCTCAGTTTTGCACGTGCATTTATGCTTGCAATGTCTATTGTTGTAACAAACTACAGCTGTTTCATTAATGAAGAAAAACTGAATATATATACAAGACAGAGACAGTGGTTAAGTAAAATTGAAAACTAACGCTCATGAAAGGTTAGATTGGATGAGAGGTGTATGGCTGCTTAGTTGTCACAAAAAACTATGGTTGATCCAACATCTATTCCGAATTCCTTGAAGAGATTACTGAGCCAAGTTATCTCACTGGCAAGGCTGGACAGTTCCCGGCATTCAGCTTCTGTGGATGATTTGCTCATGGTGGGTTGTTTCTTTGTCTTCCATGAGAGAAGGGAGTCTCCTAAGAACACCATATGTCCTATTGTGGACCTTCTAGTGTCAAGGTGTCCACCCCAATAAGCATCTGAGAAGGCCTTGAGGGTGAGACTGCTTGTAGAAGAGAAGAGAATTCCCTGTCCTGGAGTGCCTTTGATGTATCTTAACAAATGGGGCAGAGCCTGCTCATGTATCTTGACATGAATTGGCTGAGCTTTGACACTGCAAAATTGATGTCTGGTCTTGATTTGGTTAGGTAAATGAGTCTCCTGATCATGTGCCTCTATAGAGAAGCATCCTTTACTGATTCTCCTTTTGTAGCAGACAATTTCAAGCCTGGATCCACAAGGACAGCAATTGGTTTGGAATCAATGAAACCTGTATCTTCAATTAAGGAAAAAGCATATTTTGTTTAGGATAAACAAATCCCTTTGGTAGATTTAGCAATTTCTAAACTAAGAAAATATTTTAAATCTCCTAATATTTTTAGTTTGAAATGTTGTTGCAGTTTCTGCTGTACTATATGAATTTGTTGTTGGGTAGGGCCAGTAATTATGCTGTCATCAACATCAACAAGAAGGAAAACGATGGTGTTACCAGATCCTATGTGAAAGAGGGTGTAGTCACTTTTAGATTTAGTAAGACCAAGAGTAATAAGAGCAGAGGAAAACTTGTGAAACCATTGCCTAGAGGCTTGTTTTAAACCATAGATGGATTTATTTAGTTGACATACATAATTCTCCCATTTGATGTAGGTCCATATAGACTTCCTTGAGTAAGTCACCATTTAAGAAGGCATTACTTATATCAAGTTGAAGAAAGTGCCAAGATTTTACAGCAGCAACAGAAAAGCAAAGGTGTCAAGGAAGTCTATATCAGCCTGTTGAGTGTATCCTTTGGCTACTAGTCTTTCTTTGTACCTTTCAATCTCACCATTTGATTTGTATTTAACCTTGTAGATCCATTTGCATCCAATGATATGCTTTCCTAGTGGAAGAGGGACAATGGACCATGTATGGTTGTCTTCTATGGCTTTCAAATCTTGTTCCATAGCATGCCTCCATTCCGGATGCTTAACAGCTTGGTGATAATAGCTAGGTTCAAAGACATTAGAAACTTGAAGAATATATTTTTGTAATTGTTGGAAAGGTTGTTGTAGCTAAGGTTATTGGTGATGGGATAAGAAGTGTTTTGATAGCAGTGGCACTGTTGGAGGTGAGAATGTTGTTTAGCAGTTCTTGTAGATCTTCTGAGGGTAACAATAGGTTCAGCAGGAGGTTCTGCAATAGATTCAGCAGGTTCCACAGACTGACTGAGGTTCTAATAACAGGTTCATTGACTTGGTTACGTGCTAAATCAGTGCTAGACTGAGGTGTTGAAGTTGGCAGGTTTAAGAACTGATTTTCAGGTTCAGGAATGTTATTTACATGGGGATTGGTGGTAGTTGTGGGTATGTTTAACTGTGGTTTCAGTAGGACTAATTCAGAAAAGGTTTGAGATGATAATTTCTGAGAGGTTGAAGTCTATGGAAATAAAAATTTGTCTTGTGGAGAGGTTGAGTAGCTTGTAGCCTTTGTATTTAACAGGGTGTCCAATAAAAACGGAAGGTATGGCCCTAAGAGCAAATTTGGTTCTTCCAGCTGGTAAGGAAGAGGCACAGCATAGGCAACCAAAGACTCTTAGAGCATGATAGTCAGGTTGTTTGTCAAATAATACTTGGGAGGAGTCTGGAATTTCAGTATTAGGCCGTGCAACCTATTAATGAGGAATGTGGCACTAGAAATACATTCACCCCAAAGATTCGTAGGAACTTTAGATTGGAAAAAGAGAGACCTTGAACATTAAGGGGTGTTGATACTTCCTCTTAACTACAGAATTCTGTTCAGGTCTCTGAACACAAGAAAATTGGTGCAATATACCATTTTCTTGCAGGAAATCAGAAATAGCAAGTTCTTTGGCATTATCTGATCTAATTTGTTTTATGGTTTTGCCAAATTGAGTTTTAATAAGATTAATGAACCTTATTAAGGTAGTAGAAGCTTCAGATTTAAACTTTAGCAAATATGTCCATGTAAATCTACTGCCATCATCTACTATAGTTAAAAAATAATTCTTTCCATCAAAGACGGATGCAGATAAATGATTGTGAGGAATGAAAGACAACCTTCTCATCTTAGCAAGGGGACACATATCATGATGAGAGTTATTGGAAAAACATTTTTTATTTATTGACAAAGAAGTATGCAGTTTCTGTAGAACATTATCAGATAAGTGTCCTAATCTATGATGCCAAGTTTGTAAGGAAACAACATTAACAAAATGAACAGAATTTCTAGTAACAGTATCTGTATTGCTAAAGCTATTATGGCTGAGTTGTGCTTTAGGAGATATAGTCCTTTCTGCATCCTACCCTTGCGAATCACCTTCAAAGAAGGGTGTTCCTGGATGAAGAAAATTATTAGCAAACATAGTAATGGAATAATGTGAGTTATTTAATAAAGCACTTATAGATATCAAGATTGATCTTAAAAGATGGAACATAAAGCACATTATGTAGAACCAATGAAAGTGAGATATGAATGTCACCAATAGAATGCACTTTGATTCTAGTATTGTCAGGAAGGATGACATAATGATTTGAAGTAGTATTGTGGGAAGTAAGAAGTGTGAACAGTAAGAGATGTGTGCAATAGCACCAGAGTCTAGAATCCAATTTGAACAAGCAATATCAGAATATTCTATAATGGCAGAAAAAGTGTTACCTGCAACTGAGGATGTGGGAATATCTTCCATGTTACCATTAGAATTAGCATTGTGTGTTTGAAGAAGTTGCAGTAACTGTTGGACCTGAGTGGCAGTTAATTGAGAAGCCTCAGGTTGAGGATTGGTCACATGACTCACATCAGGAATGGAAACAGTGTATTGACAGTGGCATTGAGTGGTTTCCCTTTGGCTTTTTCATAACGTTGGGGATATCCATGTAACTTTTAACAGGGATCTTTGGTGTGGACAAGAAGACCACAATAAGCACATAATGGTCTGTCTTTCTTGACCTGTCACGGCTTGCCATCTGCAGGCTTGAAAGGAGGACCTCGAACAGCAAAGGCCATGGGTGGGGTTGCTGAGATGGTAGTGGTAGCCTTTTGTTTTTCTTCTTGGAGAACTAAGTTGAAAACCTTGCTAAAGGGAGGAGTAGGCTCCATTGCAAGGATCTATCCTCGAATTGCAGAGAAAGGTTCATTTAACCCCATGAGGAAGGTGAGAACATATTTAGTTTGCAAGAAATCTTGCAAAGCTTTAACACCACCGCATGTGCAGGCTACAATGGGGCGTGAGGCAACCAATTCTTCCCAAAAGTTCATTTTGGTGAAGTATCGAGTAACAGACAAAGATCCTTGTTGAAGACTTATCAGAGACTTCTTTAAATCGAAAAGTCTTGGACCATTTGCTTGACTGAATCTTTCCTTGAGATCTTTCCAAAGCATGGATGCAGAATCCGCATAGATGACACTCTCAGCAATTTCTTTGGAAATGGAATTGAGGAGCCAAGACGTGATGATGTCATTGTTGCCCTCCCATGAAGCTGTTAACTCTGAATCTGCATTAGCATCAGAGTGTGGAATGGTTCGATCAATGAACCCCAGTTTTCACTTTGAATTACCAAGAACTGTAATTGATCTCTGTCAATGGCTGAGAAACCAGAACAAGGCCTGGATGATCTGAAGAGTGAAGCAAGTATGGATTTGAGTATTCTTGCACCATGGAAGGAAGTATAGCAAGAATTTCGTGAATGAAAGAAGAAGAGAAGACGGGGAAGAAGAGAGAAGCGCGTGGAAGCAAGTGAGTCACAGAGAGTTTTTCAACTGATAACACATTGTTGTAACAAAGTAAGGTGTTTCATTAATGAGGTAAAACTGAATATAAATACAAGACAGAGACAGTGGTTACGTATAACTGAAAACTAACTCTCCTAACTAGATTCAAGGTAACCTTGGTTAAATGCAACAATGTCAATGCTAGACGTGAACTTTAGTTGTGGATACTGATCAGATACATTGCTCATTATGATGAGGTCCATGCTAAGTTTTGAATACTTCATCTGTCTTTTATAAATTTATTCTTGATGTAAATTATAATTTGTCGAACTCTGGACTTTCTTTCCTTCTGTGGTGTGTATTAGACTGCACGTCTGTAGCTCTTTAATTAAAACCTTGATTCTGGGTGACCCTAAAAGACTGGCTCTTTCATGTTAGGCCAAGCTTCTTTATGATGTTCCTTTCTCTGAAGATGAACTACAAAATATCAAGTTGGTGATCCAAAGCAACCTGTTTACCTACCTTTGTATACTGCTAGAAGGGCGTGAACGTTTCGAAGAGGAGACTTTGTTGGAGAATAGGAAAAGAAGGCCTGTTGATGAATCCAATTCTTCTGGTAACTGCTTTTCCTTGGATGATAAGTTAATTATTTTATTTATGTACATCTATTATTATTCTTTTCTATTACTGTGTATAGCTTTTATTATTCTGTTGTATTATCATAAATAGGGTAGAATCAGTCATTAATAAAATAGATTAGAATCAATAGTTTAGGAATCCCTATAATTTAGCCTAGATTTTAGCATATTATTCTTTGTACCTTGCTTTATATATTCAATGAAAACTCAATCAACAGACATCTTTTAGCATTCAAAGTAAATTTTGATATGGTAACAAAGCCCGCTTTCTAGGTTTCCATTTTGTTTTCCTGATATTCCACCCTAGGAATTTTTTTTTTCCTGTTCTGGCCTCTTGTTCGACATCTTGGTCTTGCCTTTGGTCTTCTTGGATTCTCTTCATCCTGCTCCTTTGCGGCTGCATCAGAATTTTTTTCTCTCCTTCCTGGTCTGCTCTTGTCGTTTCTTTCCGATCATGGCTGGTTCCACTTCTAAGTTCTATGTCAAATTTACTAGGATGAAGTATTCTCTATGGAAATTTTAAGTTGTTTGTTACTAGAAAGGAGTTATGGGGTCATATAGATGGCACTGTACCAGCTCCTCAGGATCCTACCCAACTGGCTTAATGGAGTGTCAAGGATGATATAGAGTGATGTCTTGGATCACTGGGTCTTGTGATCAATAAATTGTTCTTCATCTATGCTCCCATAAAACTGCCAAATCCATGTGGGAGTATTTGAAGAAGGTTTACCACCAAACTAATTCAGCTAGAAGATTTCAATTGGAGTGTGAGATTGCTAACTACACTCAGGCAGCTTGTCTATTCAACAGTATTACTCTGTTTTTCAAAATCTTTGGGCTGACTTTTCTGATATTATGTGTGCTTTGGCTTCTAAAGAGTCTTTCCCTACTGTGTTGGAGGTTCATGCGACCAGCCAGTGTGATCATTTTGTGATGAAATTGCGCTCAGAATTTGAAAATATGCGTTCCAATCTGATGAGTTGTGATCCTCCTCCCTCCCTCTATACCTGTTTTGCTGAATTGCTTCATGAAGAGCAGCGTCTTTTCAGCCAAGCCACTCTTGAACAAGATACTTTGACTGCTTCCCAGGTGGCTTTTGCAACGCAAGGAAGAGGCAGCAGTAGGGATATGATCCGGCTATTTTGTCTTACTTGTTCATCTCTGGTTTATTAGGACAATTTGATTAGACTTCTTCATCTTGTCCTTCTTTTGACTATTTAACTTGTAAATTGCGAAAGAGTAAAATTCTTCCTTTTCCAACTTTGGGTAGTCGTGCAACTAGATGTTTTGATGTTATTCATAGTGATGTTTGGGGGATCTCTCCTGTTATTTCTCATGCACAATAAAAATACTTTGTGACGTTCATTGATGACTATAGTAGATTTACATGGATTTATTTTCTTTGATCCAAATCTGAAGTACTTCAAGTGTTTAAAACATTTCTTGCTTATGTTGAAACTCAATTTGCCTCTATTGTTAAGGTTCTTCGATTAGACTCTGGTGACGAATATATGTCTAATGAATTTCATGTTTTTTTGAATCAAAAAGGCATTCTCTCACAACGTCCTTGTCCATATATGCCTTAACAAAATGGCCTGGTTGAATGAAAAAATTGTCATCTCTTGGATGTGGTTCGCACCTTGTTACTTGAATCCTCTATTCCACCTACATTTTGGGTAGAAGCTCTCTCCACTGCAATTTACCTGATTAATTGACTGCCTTCTCAAAATTTAAATCTTGACTCTCCTTATTTTCTTCTTGATGGTCAACATCCTAAATACAAGCATTTGCATCCCTTTGGCTGTGTGTGTTTTGTTCCCTTGCCTTCTTATGAACGCCACAAGCTATCTGCTCAATCTGGTAAATGTGCATTTATGGGGTACAACACTAATCACAAAGGCTTTGTTTGTTATGATCCTGCTTCTACAAGAATCCACATTTCTTTGAGAATTAGTTAGTTTTTTCCATCTAATGCTAGCTCTTCCCCTGAAGTGGCTATTCTTCTACAATTTGATGATCACTCAATGCCTCCCTAACACTTCAAGCTTGGCTTTATGTATCAACGGCATTCTTCAACTACATCCATTCCCACTTATCCTCCCCTTATTGTACCAAGACGGTCTACTCGAGTTTCTCTCCCTCCTACTTGGTATACCTCTTGTGTTGCTACATTGTCTAATATTCTTGTTCCCTCTTGTTATTCACATGCAGCCAAACATGAGTGTTGGCAAAGAGCAATGCAGGAGGAGCTCCAGGCGCTTCAAGATAATCAGACATGGGACATTGTTCAATGTCCAAGTCATGTCAAACCCATTGATTGTAAATGGGTTTACTCAGTTAAGATTCGCTCTGATGGGTCTTTGGATCATTACAAGGCTCGCTTAGTTGCCTTAGGTCACCGACAAGAATATGGGATCAACTATGAGGAGACAGTTGCTCCCGTAGCCAAAATTACTAGGGTTCGAACAATTCTTGCTATTGCTAGCTCACAAGGCTGGTCCCTTCAATAGTTTGATGTCAAGAATGCTTTTCTACATGGTGATCTCAAATAGGAAATATACATGATGCCTCCTCCTGGTTTGTTTTTCTCTTCTACCAAAGAAGTTTGTAAGTTGAATTGCTCCTTATATGGTCTCAAACAGGCTCCTCGTGCATGGTTTGCGAAATTTTGCTCCACTTTGCTTCAATTTAATCTTGTGCAGAGAAAATATGACTACTCTGTTACTTTGAACAATTGTTGCTGGAATTGTCATTCTTTTGGTATATGTGGACGATATTGTTATCACGAGGACTGATTCTTTATTGATTGCCTAGTTACAGTAGCATCTTCAGGAGTCTTTTTACATGAAAGATCTTGGTAACCTTACTTATTTTTTGGGGTTGGAAGTACATAGGGACTCTTCTAGCATTTTCTTAAATCAGCATAAGTACACACAGGAATTAATTCAATTAGCTGGTCTTCAAGAATCTTCCTCTATTGATACTCCTCGAGGTGAATGTTAAGTATCATGCTGACGAGGGCGAGCAACTTTCTGATCCTTTGTTGTATCGACAGTTGGTAGGAAGCCTCAACTACTTAACCATTACACAGCTTGATCTCTATTTTTCTGTACAACAAGTTAGTCAATTCATGCACTCTCCTCGCCATCTCCACATGGCTGCTGTTCGCCGCATCATTAGATACCTCAAGGGTACTACTTCTTGTGGTTTATTTTTTTTCTGCTGGTTCTTTTATCCAACTCGCTGCATATGATGATGCAGATTGGGTGGCTTGTCCTAATACTTGTAGATCTGTCATTGGTTGGTGCATGTTCGTTGGGGACTCCTTTATATCATGGAAGAGTAAGAAGCAAGATCGTGTCTCCAAATCCTCCACTGAGTCCGAACGTGCCATGTCTACTGCATGTTCTGAAATAACTTGGCTTTGGCAATTGTTGGCTGAGCTTGGCTGTCCCTAATCTAACCCCACATCTCTTCATGCAAATAACACAAGTGCAATTCAAATTGCTACCAACCCAGTCTACCATGAGCATACAAAACATATTGAAATGGACTGTCATTACACACGCGAAGCTGTTGATACACGTCTCATTTCTCTCCCACATGTTCGAACCACTTTGCAAGTTGTAGATTTGTTCATCAAGTCTCATACTTGACGACGCCATCAGTTTCTTGTGGGCAAATTGGTGCTTCTTGATAAACCAGCATCAATTTCAGGGGGGATGTTGCCTTATATAGATTATATTTATGTACAGCTATTATTATTATTCTTTTTTATTACTGTATACAGCTGTCATTATTTTGTATTACCATAAATAGGATAGAATCAGCCATTAATAGAATAGATTAGAGTCACCTCATAATAGTCTAGGAATCCCCTAAAAAGCCTAGATTTTAGCATATTATTCTCTGTACCTTGCTTTATATATTCAATGAAAACTTAGGCAATAGACATATTTTGCCATTCAAAGTAAATTTTGATGAATTAGCTAGGAGTGCTGTTTCTGTTTGAACTATGGATGAAGTAGGTGGAAGAATTTCACCTTCTGTTTACGATGACATTAGTAGGGGCCTCACTACTTAATCACTTTCATGACATTTGTCAGGGCCATCTGTATAACTATGATTATTATTATTGGTATACCCTTGTTACTTACCTGACAGAAGAAGTTTGTCTGCCATTTGTTGTAAACTGAGTAATGGAGAGAACTCATGATTTTGTCGTTTGCTACAGGGATTACTGGTTATACAACAATCTATTCCATTGGCCCGCGACTGAAATCTTTCGCAGATTGGTTACTCCAATCCATGGAATCAGGTAACCTGGATGCAATATTTCCAGCTGCTATACGTGAATATGGGCCACTTGTAGAGGATTTGTGGAGGGATGAGGCCATTCAGGCCACTTATAACAGGAGAAATGAGCTAAACATGCTACCAAGAAGTGCAAACTATTTTCTAGACAAGGTAGCATAATACCTGGTTGTCCTCCTGCTCATCATCACATGCTTATCTTAGATCATTCTCATTTGTTAATGTTGGTGTACCCAATATGATTATTGAATTAGTTCGATTTCTACTTTTTTTTGTTATCATTTTTGTTTACTCCTTCTATCTTGGCCTAGTGTTTGAACCATTGATTATTTGACACAATTCTGTAGCTGAAAATTAAACAAGAATTTGACAAATAGATAATTTGTGTCAGGGTTTATAACCGTATCAGTGTTCTTAAGGGTCTTATTCTTTTCTTTTCTTTTCCTTTTTTTTATCTTTCAACCCATATTGGACACTTGAGTTTCATTAAGCCAAAGACTGCCTATATCATTTCAGTGGGATTTTGGGTGTAGAGATTTTGTGATCTGGGCAGAGAAAAAAGAAAGTATTTTAAACTGGTTAAATTTATGGTTTTCCAATGGACAATTTAGATCCCTAAACTCTCAACAATAGATGACGAAATTGATATATTAAACTATTTGGCCATGAGCATGGCTGTTGCATAACTTCAATGAACGATATCCTTTTATCAGTATCTAAATATTGCTCTGAATTCAGGCTGTTGAAATTTCGAAGATGTACTATCAGCCCTCTGACATGGACATCTTGTATGCTGAGGGGATATCATTATCGAATAGCCTTACTTCAATGGAATTTTCGTTTACCAAGTCAGGTCATGAGGCGTCTTTGTTCCCTGAGTATCAACATGACTCTTCTCTTAGGTCAGCTCTTTCATTTCATGCAGCTTTTCAAATAAAAACTTATTATTAAGGGTGTGTTTGGTTGGTGTGTAAAAAATGGGATGAAAATTTTATACATGAAACTTATCTATGAAATTTTTCATATCATTTTCACCCAAACCATAGTTTTCAACTTTTGGGTGGAACATTTTAGGAATACAAGTGCGCATGCACATTTTGTTTCAGATCAACACACATTTTCATTCGTCATCATTTTATTCATTATTAAACATCTTGAGACAAGAACACAAGTGTTGGTTAAGGGGATCAAAATGGTGGGTGAGTTTTCATGGATGAACTCCAATAAGGTGTAGAAAAAGGGCCTAAAAAGTATGTGATGACCCAATATAAATGTGGTTAATTTTGAGTAGTCTTACCTTTCTCTATGAACAGCTGTGAGTGCAATTTCACTCTATCTGTTTGTTTAACTATCAACAGAAGGCTATTATGCTTCAAAAGTTTGGATCTGTTTAGCTTATGTTTTCATGTATTGTGTTTTCAGTTTTTAAGATTTTGTAAAGGAGATAGTGGAAACAATAAAATTTTATTTGCTATTTTTATTTCTTGTTTTCACTATTTATTAATAAAATCTTGAAAACATGAAATACATAAAAGAAAAATAGGAAATAAAAATAGAAACCAAACAGATCAATCTGCACAGTTTTAGTTTTCATTTTCTGTTTTCAGTCTATTTCTTGTTTTTTTAGGATTGTTTTGAAGAAAATAGTGAAAATTTTCTTAATTGAGGAAAGAGATGGATCCTGAAACTATAATTAAATTGGCTTTGCATACACTATCAGTTCTCAAATGCTTTCTTACACAATATGTGCTACTTACAGATACCAACTTATCAGATTACATCCAAAAAGCCTAGGAGGAAACTGCAAGTGGTTGGAGATGTTTGAAGACACCGATGTTGTCTTGTTCTCTGTTGCCTTAACTGACTATGATGAGTACACTGTTGACAGTAAAGGAGTTGCTACCAACAAAATGTTGGCAACTAAGCAACTCTTTGAAAACATCATTACTCATACAGCCTTCAACAAGAAGAAATTCCTTTTGATTTTGACCAAATTTGATCTACTGGAGGAAAAGATTGAAGTGGTTCCTCTAACAAGATGTGAGTGGTTTTGTGACTTCAATCCAGTTATCAGCCACAATCCAAGTAGAGGTAGTAACAGTGGCAATAGCCCTCCATTAGCTCAACGTGCTTTCCAATATATTGCTGTGAAGTTTAAGAGATTCTTCCATTCTCTAACTGACCGTAAGCTGTTTGTTTCACTGGTTAACGGATTGGAACCTGACACTATTGATGAAGCTCTCATATATGCTAGGGAAGTTATGGAGTGGGAAAAATGGGATCCCTCTTTTGTAACTGAGAAAACGGAGATGACTTCAACAGATATTGAGGCAAGTACCTTTTCTTGAGAGATCCGTTAAAAATTAATTTGCATAAAAATTGGGATTCAGTCTCAACCAGGTGACATCTAAGGGTGTTTCTTAAAAGATATCTCAAAATGTGATACAAATAATATTTTTCCTGTATAAAGGCTGTTTTGTATAAAGGAAGTCATATAAAGGGGTAGGGGTGATTTGTAAAATTTTGACTATAGATTCATTGGGTTGGATCCAAATATTTGATTGTGGATCAGATCTTGTTCTTGTATGTCATAGTCTTACCAAATTATACATACATACATACATACACACACACCATGAAATATACAAGAAGGAAGGTCAGCGAAAAGAGTATATTATTTCCTCATCATCAACACTGAATTAAAGATAAATTTGTCTCACATCACAAACTGAAACCAAGGTTTGGATATTTGGAAAAATATCCTTGGAGTGTAAAAGGACTTGCTTCTTTCTTTGCTTTATCGATTATCATGATACAAACAGGCCAATTTAGTCTTTGTCTGCATAAAGTTATGGTAGTCATTTAACAATGAATGAAAAAAATATCAATATCTCGTGCCGACCCTGATATTTTTGAGGATTGACAAATATCTAGAGGCCTGATATTTTTTAGGATTGACAAATATCTAGAGGCCTGATATTTTTTAGGATTGACAAATATCTAGAGGAGAGAACATTTTACCAATAACCTCTTGAAAAAATAAAATACTCTAAGCTATGATCCACGGAAACTAATATATGTAGTAACTAGTAATGTAATAAAACAATAGAATTTGACAAAAAGATGTCAAACTTTTATTTCTTTGCTTTGATTATTGTTTTTATTTTTTTTTAATTTTTTATTTTTTTGTTTTCTGAGTACATGATTAATTTCTCTGACTAAAAGAAAGCAATGTCAATGTATAGACTCTTGGTATTCGGGGATCTCCATTAGCTGTTTGTTGGCTGTCCTTTTAATGCTCATCTGTGCATGATTGTGTTGTCTGAGTAATATCAACTGCAAGTTATAAAATATTCAGTGATAGTGAACTCAAACTATGATCTTGCCCTTCAGCATTTATTGTTTTTAACTTTTTATATTTCAAAAGGTAATATGAAATAACTTAAAATGTAAGTTTTCAGCTGAAAAATGCTAAATCTTTTAACTTTTTGTTAAATTTAACAACCCCTTTGAAATAAACAAAATCTGGAAAAAAAAAAGAAAAAGAAAAAAGAGCCTTTCCTCTACAAAAGAATTTTTCTAAAAGAAGATCATTATACCCAGAACTGAACAGTTGCTAACATAAAAAATTCCAACTTCTTTGACTTACGAAATTACTTTTTTTTTTCACTAAAATTAACACCAAACCTTTAATATCATCTCAAAAAATACACAAAGCTCGCAATAGATGCTAATTCCAAATTAGGAAAAAGATACCAATTACAGCAAGCTGAGTAAATAGTTCTTGGTTTCTTGGTTATAATTGGATTGATTCAATGTTGCTTGTACATTGCCGCAAAAAGAGGAAGGGTATGCTTGATTTCATAAAACAATTCTCAATTTTCTTTTTCATTTCGCCTATTTTTAAGATTTCATAAAACAATACCAAAATTAAAACTGAAAACTGAATCCTATAGTTTTCACAGTTTTCAGTATTTCCTACTGAAAATTCAAGAAACAGAAAAATAGAAAATTGAATCCTGTTATGTGAAACTAAACTCTAATTAAACCAACCACGTCATAGTGTGTATAATTAACAGCATTTCCGTTACAATTTTCTTAATATGAGTTGCACATAGAATAAACAAGACACTTTGAGCACCAAAAAAAACAATGCATCAGCAAGGTACAAATCTATCCATAAGCAAACACATTGTTTCCTCTGACATGGTTGACACCTCTCTCTGAACAACCACCATCTCCTTTTGAGCTTCCTTTTTCACTGCATGTTCCTCTTCTGGTTCTTCTTTAGCCTTGGAAAAGAAGGGCTTGGAGGCTAGAACTTTCTGTCTTAGCTTTGCTAACTCCCACTTCCATGCCTCTACCATAGCAGACATTTTTACTCAGCACTCAAGGCACTCTCAGAGACTTGCTCAGCAAAAGGTTCTCTCTTATTTAATGAGCTTCTCTTTTTCTTTTCTTCCCTACTTTAAATGAAGGGTGCAGTACAACTAGTCTGGTTTATATAGAAACTAGAAGGGGAATGGACCCTAAGGTGTTATGAGAGTGCATGCTTGTCATAAAATGGATGCTTCTGCGCAACTAGGATACCATGACACATTGAAAGGAATAGGAATTAGGATATGCTCACAGTCTAGAATATTCGTTGATGCATCTCTATTGGGTGCCTATTACTACTTCTCATGAGTGGTGGATATTCAGTTTCATGATTTTTTTTTTCCTTTGGTCGCTTGTGGCAGCATGGAGGAACCTATTACCTTTCTAAAACCTCTTACTTTAAAATTGTGTTACAAACTCTCTTATGGTTTATTAAGGATGATTGTGATGGGATAGTTCTCTTGAAATAGGGGTTTGATTATCAGGTTTTATTATTGATAGATGATCTGTAAGTGCCTCTATAAGCACTCAATAAACCTAGAGACATGTCATAACTGTAGACTTAAGTGAGTTTTTCTTGAACTAAACTTTTCTTAAAAAAAAAAAGAGGAAATTTGTATAGCATAGCCATATTGTAGTTTCAATCTGGACTCTATTTTATTTGTTTTACTTTTCCATTTTTCAAAGATAGAAGGGAATTCATAGACACCTATGTGATAGCATTTCTTATCATACATTTAAGCTCTATCTGTATTTAATTTCCATTTTTTTTCTATTTTTGTTTAATCTAAGTTATAAGTTCTTGGTGTAGACTCGATCCTAATTAATATGGTTGGAACCAAGTCGGTTGTTATAGGGTAAAGTTTTTCTAACATTATTTTTCTTTAATTATAAAATTGAAACTCAATACCTTATGAGAAATTATCTTTGCACGCCACTCTATCAACAAACACCCTCCCTGAGACACCCTATTGGATTTATTAGAAAAGATCAACTAAAAAGTTTAAAACAGAAAATCAAGAACTTGGATATCACAAAGATGCTGAGAATTATGCCATACAAATATCTCGAAACTTATTTAAAGATAACTAGTATCCGGACGTTGCTTGCATTGCATATTGGTCCAATAATGCTATTTCAACACCCAACTTTCTCAAAAATTTAAATACTCTACTCACAAACTCTATGATTTCCATTACTTAGTTTTTCTCCTAACTTATTCTTTTTTCATCACTCCTCTCGTACTATCATGGCTTCTACACTTACGTGGATGTTGAAATAAAATTTTCCTGCATTGGTCCCCCCATTTGTCAAGAAAGGCATACACACACACACTCTCTGTCCTGTTCCTTAAAAACAATTAACGCGATGGGAGGGAGAACCACAAAAACACGGTGGTGAAACAGGACAACCCAATGGTCCTGTTTGTCCATATAATTTTCACAAGGAAACATGCTTCTATTCCAAGCATACAAATACAATGCCGTGTCTACTGCATCACCCTCACCCACCTTCTACCCATCTTCCCTTGCCACCTAGCATTGATGGGAAATTTTTTTGGCTGCACCCGCTGCGGCAGCACGTGTTTTGTCCAAATTACAACCAGTTTACACTAAAGACAATTATATGATCTTTGAGAGAGACTATGAATTATTAGTTCGTTAGGATAAAAAAAATAAGTTGATTGAAATCCACGATAGTTGTGTCTGTACCTTGGTGAAATCAATTGAAGCTAGCGTTTATCTCATTGTATTTTTCTCATCATAAAATTTACTAATTAGTTTATTTGATTTCTTTTTGCTTATTTCTCTTCTTTAATTTTTCTATTAATCTCCATCATATTTGTTTAATCCGAATAATCGTCTCTATTATTTACACCGATACCTGATATATCACTTTATTACTTGCGTGATATAGTATACCTGCTAGAATCACATGACGGAATTACACCGTTATGTGGAGATGAGAGATTTGGTGAGTATGGCAATGAAGGTGAAGTAGCAACAATAAAGGAGGGTCAACCAAGACATTTTCAAATTTCAACTCAACATGGGGTTTAAAATGATCTAGAGACAGTGACAAAAGGAAGAATAAGGGTTCAAATTCCAACGAGATGATTCTGGATAAAAAAATGAAGAAGGATCCAAGATTGCACAACTTCTGACTCATCTTCTACTACCACTTATAGGCAAAGACACATTAAGTGTTTTAAATGTTATGGTACGAGACATTATGGTCATGATTGTCCAAATAAAAGAACCATGACTATGAAAGGCAATGAAGTCAAGCCAAAATTGAATGATGATGATGATGATAAATCTAGTAGTAATGGTGATATGCCACCATTACAGGATTATTCTGATAATTATAATGATGTTGAATATGTTGAGCATGGAGAATTTCTTATTACTAGGTGTGCTTTGACTATGCAGATTAAGGAGGATAGCTTGGAGTAAAGAGTGAACCTCTTTTACATTTGTTGTTTGGTTAGTGGAAAGGTGTGAAGTTTGATTATTAGCTGTGAAAGTTGAAACAATGTCGCTAGTGGCACTATGGGGGAGATATTTGGGCTGAAGTGTTTTAAATATCTTAATCCATATAGATTGCAATGATTGAATAATAGTGGTGAGTTGGAGATCATGAGTGTGTTCAAAATTGAGCCAAATCGAAAATTGATCCAAAAAAATAAAAAACCGGTCAAAATAGAAATTAATCCGTTTGAATTGATTTTTAATTCGTGAAAACTGAACCAAACTGATTGGTTTTCAATTCTTATTTTCAAAACCGAATCAAACCAAACCGAACTGATAATATATTACATCAATAATTTTATTTATTAATTATATATATTACTTATAAAAATTTCTTATCCAGATATAAATTTATCTCATATTTTAACTCAATATTTAGGATTTTAAATTATACATTAATTCCTTTAATTTAATCAATATGATGTTTGTTCAAATCGTTTATCATTTGTTTTAGTTAATAGTATGATTTTTTAGCATAAATTTTAAAAATTAGCTTAGATGTTATAATTATAGTTTTATAATAATGATTACTCTAATTTAATATTGTTTATAATTACCTTTTTTTCATATTTTATATATTTTACAGTAAAAATAAAAAAATCGAACCAATTCAAATCGATTTAAATGAGTTTGGTTTGGCTTAGTTCTTCAAAAATAATCAAACTAAACCAAACCGAAATAAAATTTATTAATTAAATCGGTTGGTTTTTATCTCAAAATGGAATCAAACTAAACTGCAAACACCCCCTAAAGATCACGATACAAGTGATGGTAGCATTCTCTATCAAAAAGTATGTTAATGAGATATTGTGTAGCGTATTACCTATACAAGTTAGTCACATGTTGTTAAGAAGGAAGTCACAATATATATATATATAAAGTCAAGATTTACAATATTTTCAAATGTTCATAGGAGTTAAACTACCATTTTTCATAACTTCATAAACCCTTCTCAAAAAACATGGAGAATTCTTAGTACATGTCATTTGTGTTTCTGATTTCTACGCCTCTTCCAAAAAAATGGGGCATCAATTCCATTAACATCTCCAAAAAATTTCCTAAATGAAGTTATTTTAATAGAACTAAATTCTAAGTAATATGTACATCAAAAAATAAACTAGCTATAGTGATCATCTTAAGATTAATTTCAATTTCTTCATTGACGTTGGTTACATTGGACTTGTATTGGTCCATTAAAAAAAAATACTAAGGTATGTCCACGATGTATGCAAACCATGTCCATTATGTATTGAAGCCGTGCCCAATCATGTTTGAGCTAAAAAAATAATTTTTGTTTGGACTTGTGTTGGATACGTGCTGTATAGGCGTCCACTTGGTGTCCGCATCCCATGTCTGTCAGGCACGTATACACACACCACCAAATTAAATTGGTGTGCCCATATTGTCAATTGTAAAATCAACATACAATGAGCCTACAATGATGATGTATGAACGTAACTAAAAGCACATTTTTCTAAGCAACAAATCAACAAGACCAGGCAAGTGTTTTTGGCGATATAGCAAATGGGGGAAGGGAAGATAAGGGCGGTGGTGAGGATGAAGAGAGAAATAGAGTGGAACTGAGAGTGGGGGATATTGTCTGGGATTGATTTGAGAATTGACTCATTTTTTATACTAACTATTTAACAAAGGTTTACATAGATGCCCTATCCAGAGTCGGATCCAGAAAAACTATTAAGAAGGGGCCGAAAGTGAAAACTTGTATAAAAGATTAAACATTATAAGAGGTGCTAAGAACGAAAATTTTAGGGTATACAAATTTATGTATGTGTGATATATATTTATCGAAACAGTGCATAATGTTCCTTAAAATCATAAAACCCGTTAATAATACAATCTATGTCAAAATTTTCACTAATCTTCCTCTCTAGCAAGAAATTCATCTTCCATATTATATAAATATTATATAATTATATTTGATCATATATATAAAAGACTCTTTCAATCATAAGAAATGTTTTCCCTATGTATCATTTTTGCTTCTGCACTATGTTCCATTGATAATAAAAACTTGAGGTATTTCATTTTATCTCTTTACCTTTTAGTATTTTGGATGCAAAGAAATTTTGGCTGTTTATAACAATTACCAAGCCAATTGAAATTGATTTCTTGCGTGGGTTGCATATTACCAGCAAACTCTCAACAGGCTAATCTCTACCAAAAGTTGTATTATGCTCTTTGTTTTTTTTCTCCATCCATCTCTTCAATCAAGAGCAAAACAGGATTGTTTACAATTGTTTCTCTCCAAATCAAAATTCAAGAAATAGAATATTCATATACCCCAAACAATCGTTTCTTTTGCAAGTTTTGAGCCTTTTGTCCTAATTCTCAAAAAATTATACCTATTCAAGATAGTTAAAAGTGACTTAATTAGACCCTTCAAACTTAAAGCAAATAATTTAAATTACTAAAACATATCATAATTATAACTTTCTAATTAATCTAATACAAACTAGATTCTTGTTCTTATTTAAAAAAAAAATACAAACAAGCTCAGTTTAGAAGAATTTTTCTATGTAACAGTATAAGGGGAAAATCATGAGAGAGGACTTCAGAACTCGCTGGTGATTTTTTCTTTAGTTTCTTTTCTTTTTTAAAATGATATGGAGTTTAGATTTCACGAATATAACTCATCAATTGATCAAACTTGTTATCCTGAGACAGTATTTCCAGGAAAACCAAAAGTCAAGGAACAAACGATATTCTCTGAATGATAAGAACAAACCTCAAATGCCATGCATTTTACAAATCTGCCACAAAAAACATTGGCGAATCCTCAAAAAAAATGATTTTTCTGTACAAAATCTACAAGTTTACAAAACTATTCCCTATGTTTCCAAGAAGGAAAAAGAAGAGAAAAAAAAAAACACCATGAGCCATATCAATGGCACCATCAACAAATAAAACATGGTCTTCCTAATCTCATGATATGATCTTGAGCATGAGCTGGCTGTTCGATCGGCTGATAATGAACTCTATACAGGTTGGTGAACATGCATATTCTCATGAACACTCATGACAACATTCCTCAACTCCGGAAATAAGGATATAAGCAGGAGTTCAAGGATTGCATAAGCAAGTTGCTTCACACATATAGAAGACTATATGAAACAAGATTGTAGAACTGTTAGTTTAGATTAAGAAAAGTCAAGGGTGCGTTTGATTTCAGAAAAGTCTTTAGTTTTCATTTCCTATTTTCAATCTATTTCCTAATTTTAGGATTTTGTGAAGAAAATTGCAAAAACTAAAAGTTAGATTTTGTAGTTTTCACTGTTTCTTTAACAAAATCCTGAAAAATAGAAAACTAACTGAAAATAGAAAATGAAAGTTGTTTTTTGAAACTTAACGCACCCTAATTGCATAAGCAGGCAAAACAAAGAGACAAACACAAGAAAGAACTTAGCAAGTTGCCGCACAACTAAATACATCAACGGGAAAGAGCTCAACCTGACTAAAGAAATATATATCACTCGCGCAGCGTCTATATTGTTTCTGCCCAATTAAGCTGACCAAGGCTGCTGGAGCTCCATCTGTAAAACAAATGGAGGCAACTTTGTATGACAAATTGTGGTAATGTGAATTCTAAGAACCGAAATGCTGTTCACTTCAACTCTCAAAAGGTTCTAAAGGCCATATAAATAAGACATTATTTAGCACAAAAAACACCTAAAGCACCTGTCCATTTTATCCATCTAGCTTGAATCCTATGGTTCACATCTCCCTCTGTTTCCAGTAATATTAATGGAAGGCAAAATGTATAATGTATCCATAAATTTTAACATCCAATCCACTTTGAAATTCTACGGTATGTGGTCTTGTAATTTATGCTCATAGAATCTGTGAGACTATGAGCTTTTTCTTATATTGCTTTATTCTATTTTGTGTATCCTCAAAGTTGTGATGATTACTATTGGCAGATCTACTTCTTCATTCGTTTGCTTTACCTTAATTACAACAGAACCATTCTTAGAAGCTACCCTCGAATTAATATAATAGACCTTGAAATGATTTCAGCACTATATAAAAGGCTTAGCTGCTGCTCAATCTACATAATACAAATAAAAGAATGTTGAAAATCTAATGAGCATCAAAGTTGCTAAACTCTATTATCGAAGACTAGAACTATAGGAATTTATTCATTTTTGTCAATATGAAGTAATAATAGTTGGATTCAATTATTTACTAAACCACATGGATGTGATCACAACTCAAGTAAAACTTGAGGTATCGAGGCAAATGGACCATATTTAAAGGGGGTGTTTTACACGCATTTAAGAAGAAACAATGATTAAAATGCAAAGGAAAGAAGTTTAAATAAAATTTTTAAAGTGCCAAAACCACCTACTAACACATTTCAAATGAATTGACATAGAACTCTTCAGAAAAATAAGACTGACCGAAGAGCAGTTTCTTTAAATCACTTGCTCTACGAGCAGCTTCAAGCTGTTGCTCGAAAGACCCTGATTCTGTCTTGGGAATCATGCTTCCAATAGATTCGTTGTTTATTTCTTGTAAAGACTTTTGATCAATTCCACTGTCACCAACTAATATCTGAGCGGTCTGTACTCTTAAAAAGAAGGTACCACCAGGCCAGAGAATCTGCAAGCCAAAGAAGTTAGAATGGGACACTAACATAAGCAGTTGGCAACTACTTCAAATCCTCTCTTTTTGCATGGTGAGAGTTACATCTATCTGATTCAAAAAGGGGTAACAGTGAAATCATGTACAGAAGTTCGGGGAAAGAATTCACCCTTTCATCCTCAATCCATGACTATTGATTTTCTTTGGACATAAGGAAAAACATAGAAGACACATGGTACATGTTCACTTTCAATAGAAAATATTTATTAGGGTAAGAGGTGTTTTGAAAGCTTCAAACAAGATAGGTCCCAACTATCAAGTTTTCTTGAGCCCCATTGAATGATGAAAAAATGCCTAGCAGCTCCAAGCCAATTATGCGGATAGTTACTTCACATCCGATTACATATATGTTATCTTCTTTATAAATTCCACAAAGCTGCATTTTAGAACAAAACAATTAACAACTGATATCAAGCTAAAAGATTGGACACAACTTTTAAATTTAATGACAGAAGTATATATATGGAAAGAAAAGAATTATAGGAGGATAAGAAGTCTGTTTTAACAAAGGTTAGAAGAAAAGGAGCAATAAGTTAAAACCACATATACAAGAGTACACAATTGACTTAAATGCGGAATTCGTGTATCACAGAAAAACAACTTGAACAGAAACCAATCATAATCATAGTAGGCTTTTCATGTGTTTGGTGAATATTTGGTTTACTATTAGACTATGGAGCAATTTCATTTTAGAGTTAATCTTCATTTTAGTACCTGACTTTAAATTGGTGAGTCATTTTAGTCCTTAACTTTTAAAATGAGTCAAATTAGTTCCTGACATTGTAAAACGTGAGTCATATTAGTCCCCCATCTCACTTTTATTCAACATTTCATCAATTAAATGATAATATGTAATGATAAGCGATACTATGACATATCTTATATCATCTAAAGTATAATTAAGTTTAAAATGACTTATTTTGGTGTATAAAATTATACAAAATTAGTCATTTAAATTTCCTTTTCAAAACATAAAATGACTCATTTTGTGCAATTTTAGACACAAAAATAAGTCATTTTAAACTTCGTTATACTTCAGATGACACATGTTATGTCCAAGCATTACTTAACATTACACACCATCATATAATTGATAAAATGTTAGACAAAAGTGGGATGAAGGACTAAAATGACTTACAAGTATAAAATTAGGGACAAAAGTGACTCACAAGTGTAAAGTTAAGGACAAAAGTGACTCACGAGTGTAAAGTTAGAGACTAAAATGAATATTAACTCTTCATTTTATTATAGAGCTTCTAGTAAGAGTAAATAGGGTGCATACAACTTATGCAGTCCTTTGGTTTCTTTAGCCATATCAGAATGCTCTTATTTTTAAGGGGAACCTTTGTCCTTTCTCTTGCTATGGTATAAGATTCATTGAATTGCTTCTCTTTGATGTTTAGATACAACACCTTTTTTTTTTCGACTAGTCAAGGTGTCTATGAACTAACAGTCACAGAAACAATCTAGTGCTCTAGATGCTCATATCACATCATATGGAGAAGGGATTATTAACTCATCTATTGAACACCTAGTAAACATAGTATAGAGTATTAGCATGTGATATTATTTGTCATGAAACCATCTCTCCCAAAAGTTTTAGTTGACGGATAGATACACATCAATGATTTTATGTTTAACAAGTCCCATCACACGAATTCCTCTTTTAGGCTTGAGTGTAAATTATTTTTTATAATGGGAGACACCAAGATTGAACCCGTGATCATTAAGCCATGAAGACTCTGATACCATGTCATAAAACTATCTCACCAAGAGCTTGAGCTTATAGATAAATGTATTTTATCCACATAAATTGTTTTATATCTAACACGCCCTTTCATGAGAATGTCTCTTTTGGGCTTAAGCATGAATTATATTTCTATAATAGGAGATAACAAGGATTGAATCCCAGACCACTAGATCATGCAAGCTCCGATAGCACGTCAGGATATGAAACCATCTCTCTTAACAATTTAAGCTTTTGGGAGAAATAGTTTTATGGCACTATTAATTTGTATAAACGAATCATTTTTGAGTTGGCAAACAATGCCCCAATAAAAGATTGTCAGAATTGTGGTTCGTTCCTTACATCTTGGACCCACCGAATTCCCTGGGCTATGGTATCCTCCCTCCGAAGCCAATGGATCTCCCTCAGGAGCCAATCATCAATAGCATCTTCCATCACTAACTGTAATATTTGTTTTGATATCCAAAAAACCTGTCTTCTGAAAGAACATAAATCAACTATCATTAGCAACTTATAAATCCTCAAAATTGGAGAAACAAACGGCATCATGATGCTTGTGTAATATCCCAAAATTGGATGCCTTTAGGAAGGATATACCTAAACATAAGAATGGTTGAATAAAACTCTAAAGATATTTAAATACTTAAAAAAAAAAGAAATAAGAAAAAAAAAGGTTATATATAAAATAAATAAATCAAATAATGAATAAATATATATCTCTATTTTAAATTTATGTGAAATAGCAAACCATGTAATATCTAAATTTTAAAAGAAAAATATCAATCCCAAAATAATAATAATAATAATAATAATAATGTTGTGTATCAAACCTTTTCTATATCAATGTCTAGTTTTTATTTGAATTTGATATTTAATCTTTTTATATAATATGATATTCAGTTTGCGTTATCGTATTTTATGTTTTTTAACCTTGAAAATATTATCTTATCAAATCTAGTAGATTTAATATTGCTTATAATTATTGTTGATATTTATATTTGTATCAGTATTATATATTATATATTTTGTTGGAATTACAAGAGATGAAATATACTATATTTCCCTTTTTCATATATGCTATTTAAAAATTGATTTTAGTATAATTATTAAGGTCACATTAAGATTTATTTAGATATTTACTATTTATATTTATGGTGTAAATATCAATTAAGATTTGAGAATATATATGCATATATATATTTATAATATAATATAAAGTTTCAGTTGTGATATTAGTTCATTCCTTTTATCAGATATTGTAGTTAGTCTATAAGGATTTGATTATTAGTGTGTGTGTGTGTGTGTGTGTGTGTGTGTGTGTATGGAATATTTCACAGATATAACTTTCATAATAATGATATTTATTTGAAGATATTAGAAATTATTTGTATTTAAAATGTATTATGAATATGAATTGTTACATATTATAGACAATTATTAGATATTTTTAGGAACTTTTTAATTATTAGAATTGACTGCAAAATTTGTTTGTCATGTATATTATTATTATTATTATTATTATTATTATTATTATTATTGTTGTTGTTGTTGTTGTTGTTGTTGTTGTTGTCGCTGCCGTAAATTGCTGCCGCCGCTGCCGATCATTGTTGTTATGATTATTATTATGTTAAAATATAAACAAGAATATAGTGTGAATACACCACGATATATGTTATTTATTTTGAAAATCTCATTAGCTTTTTATTCAATATATATATATATATATATATATATATATATATATATATATATATATATATATATATATATATCCGTGATACAAAAGATAATTAAGAGATATGTTAAAGTAGTTTAAATTTGAATTATCTAAGTAGTTACAAAATATATGATTAGATTTAATCTAGATATTATCCTTATCTCATTGTTGCCTATATCAGACAGGTAGTTAGAATATATCTATAGAAGACCTTTAACATAATCTTATTCTTATGTTGTTAAAGTATGACCTCTGTTCAGTATTTTGCAAATATCTTGAGTTGTAGATGTCCGATTAACGCGATTTTTGTGGCGTTAGAAAGCTAACAAAATTATCTATAAGTGTTATTTCTAGCCTTGAGGTCAAATTCTAACCACAGTGGAAGTTAAATACTTACGAACGAAAAATAAAAAGAAAAAAAAAACGAAAAATAGAAATAAAATAAAGAAAATAAAATTTGTTACTATTATCTTTCACCTCTTGCTATATATTTGGCACATTATGGTTCTCCCAAAAGAAGTTTAAGAACCCTAGCCGCCCAAGGATTTTTCCCTAGAGAGAAAGACACAATTTCTCTCAATCCTCTTTGATTAATCTCTTCCGGTAAGTGCTCTCACCCCTATCCTTATATGGTTATGAGTTTAGCAAATCTTTAAATTACTATGGTATGGTTTTCTCTTCTCATTTAATTCCAAGTCATTCCTAATTCTTGTCTATAATTCAACGGCAGTTAAGAATGCCATTCCAATTCCCCAGTATCATGTAGGCAGTGGTCAGACACTCCCGGCAACGAACGGTGAGTGGGTTTAAGCTTATGGCCATACTTTTGGTCATTGTTAGTATTTTTTCAGCATTATATAAATTGTTTATGAAATTCTAGAATGACTTATGCCAGATATATGCTTTCACAGATTATGTCAATTATTATTTTTTAGAATTATCATGAAAACCTTATTTTAGAAAACTCATGGGACCATATTTGATACCTTGCATGTTATAGAATATCTTTTTCTCAGTTTATGCAATTATGAGACCTTTGTTTAATGTTTACAGTAGAAATAATGATTATCATGTTTTTCAGACTATGGATTTCCTATAAAGATTTTAGAACATCAAACATGATTTATTGAAAGTGTTGAATAAAGTATGATTCATAATAATTGTCAAATACATACTCTGTTGGCTTCTAAAATCACTATGCCTACAAGCTGGTGATCCCTTGGGCATGATTTTAGAACCTCAATTATGCTAAAGTCAGATTGTTAGAATATAATAATTGTCAGATACATACTCTGTTGGCTTCTGAAACCACTATGTCTACAAGCTGGTGATCCCTTGGGCATGATTTTAGAACCTCAGTTATGCTAAAGTCAGATTGTTAGAATTATATGAATTCAGAGCTTTCAAGATTTATCCAATTTAATTGCAAGTTATTATTTTTTTATAATTAGTGAGAAATAGATCAGCGAGTTAACGGCTGCAAGATTGATCATTAACCGTGGTACCAAGTGGTCCGCCAGAGGACTAGCTCACCCACAATAAGGAACCTAGTGAGGTGTCCATTATGGGACCTAGTTTGGTGCTCATCATATTAGCCATTGGCTCAGATTTAGCTATTCAGCTCAGATATTTATGTACAGAATAAATACTGTTTCTCTACTAGTTATTGTGATGATTATAGATAAATTGGTTTTCAATTAAGTTATATGTATCTAAATATATAAAGTGTTTTATAGCAACTACATGTATATATTATGTATTTTATTGTTGTCCCATGTGGGTTGTGAGTGGAGGCTCACTCACTGAGTTTTGATGAACTCACCCCTCTCTTTTTCCTCCCCCTTACAGTTACAGTTGCAGATCTAGTTATCATTCAGACCCAGTCTCAATAGCTTTGCAGCTGTTCTATTGATGAGCTTCACTTTGTAGTGAAGTTTAAATTAGGATCATGTTAGAATAGAGTGCTCCAATAGTGCGCAGGTAGGGTCCTCGGATATCATTTAGCATGTATGATTATTTTAAAGTTATGTTGTTTTATCATAATTATATTTTATGTAATTTCTTCAGGGGACACAATTTAAGATTATTTATTTCAGTTATAGCTTTTGGAACATTTAGATTAATTAAATATTTTATTTATTTTATTAGTAAAGTTTTCAAGAAATCTTGAGGAATTTATTTATTTATAATTTATTTTGAGCATTAACTTAGTAATTTAATATGCATGATTTCATGAAATTAATTCTAGAAGGCTTCCATAAGGGACAATATCCCTTATGTGCCGGTCACGATTTTTGGGTCGTGACAGCTTGATATTTTGCTTAGTCAAATCCATTTAGCCTAAGAACAACGCAATTTCAAGTTACAGAAGTTTGAAATCTGCTCATGCCTTATGGTTATTGTCAGGCACAAAGAGGGAAAAAAACATGAAGCTATATAGGCAGTTTATGGTAAATGGTTCATGATAGTACCAAAATAGAATGACAATCATCAAAGTATTTGACAAACTGCCACTATTTTTTGCTAAATTTTAATTTAATTTTAACATTGAGAGGATGCAAGGATCAAACTGCAAATCACTACATGACAAATGTTTCATAATTCATATAATGTAAGGGAACCAGACACTCTAAAATACGGTCAGATGAAAAGTCCACCTTAATAACAGTAACTGACTTAAAGATGCAGAAAGACCAGATAGAGTACTATACCTTAGCCAGCCTCTTCTCTTAAGCTGAAATACGTTGTCAACCAAATTCAAAATAGGGACACTGACATTAGGCGGGGTCCACTGCAAAATGTTGAAAATTATGAAGGTTAATAGAGTGTCTTCTAAAACCATTGTTAAGAATAAATAATATCTTATTACATCTTGGACTGATTTAGGTTGAGATTAAATTGATTTTATCATTATGTTTAGATTTTATCTTTGGCTTATAAATAGAATTACCTTATTGTTTATCAAATAACACCACGTCAATATACTTTCATATTATGTTAGAGACAAGTTACCTTAAGTGCTGAAAGTTTATAAGAGAAAAAAAAAATACAGGGGTAGCATGGGGATTTGGATGCTGAATGGCTCAGCAACTGTAGCTAATTCTAGTGGGTCCTCAGTGAGGCTAGGGGCTTAACAGTTTTTAGAAGGGGGGTATGTGCCAGTGAGGAGTGCGTCACGTGTCTGTTATGGGAAAGGGAGTATTTGTCAAGCATTCAGTCTGTTATACTGTTTTAGGACTTGGAGTGAGCTACTCAGTGCTCAGCTCCTTCTCTTGTATTTTCTTTTTGCTATTCCTCTTTCATTCACAAAAATATATACATTCAGTATATTCCTCTGCATTATTGCTCTTTTATTAGCTGTGTTCTTATTAATTGGTAATCCCAAGAAATTCCCCTAGAATCCCTGTTTTGCTGCAAGAATTCCATGACTCAGCCTTAGGGGGGCATTCAGGCTTCTTCAGAACTTATAAGCGCACCGCGGGACTGACTTGGTGGGAAGGAATGTGACAGACCATTCAAAAATATGTGCAGGGGTATGAGACTTGCTGTAGAAATAAGTACCAAACACTGTCCCCAACCGACCTTCTTCAACCTCTACCAATTCCTTCGAAGGTATGGGAGGATATCTCTATGGATTTCATAGGGGGACTTCCAAAAGCCAAAGATATGGATACTATCTTAGTTGTTGTGAATAGACTATCTAAATATGTCCATTTTTTTGGGCTTGCTCATCCTTTTACTGCAAAAGAGGTGGCTGGCTTGTTCATTAGTGAGATTGTGTGGCCGCAAGGATTTCCATCATCCATAGTGACCGATAGGGATAAGGTCTTTATGAGCTTCTTCTGGGCTGAGTTGTTTAAGCAAGCTGGAACCAAATTGAAGTATAGCTCAGCTTACCATCCGCAAACAGAGGTGGCAAACTGGTCGGTGTCTGGAAATGTATCTAAGGTTTTTTCAAGCCCAAAACTGAAGAACTGGAGTAGGTGGCTGCCCTGGGCAAAATTATGGTTTAACACCTCTTTTCACTCTGTTGGCAACAATTGTCCCTTCAAGATCTGGTATGGGAGAGAACCTCCAGTGTTAATTGAAGGGGATGCATCACCATCAGCTGTGGAGGAAGTAAACCAGCTGTTGGCCGAGAGAAACTCAATTTTAGAGGAGCTGAAATGGTATCTGAATAAGGCACAAGCGAGAATGAAAGCACACGCTGATCAGAAAAGGAGAGAAGTGGAGTTTAAGATGGGGGAGAAAGTATATTTGAAGATTCAGCCTTACAAGCTGAAGTCATCGGCTAGCAGCATCAATCAGAAATTGAGTCCTAGATTCTATAGGCCCTTTGAAGTCATTGAGAGGATTGGCAAGGTTGCATACAGGTTACTCCTGCCAGAGGACTCGCGGGTGCACCCTGTACTCCACATTTCCCTGCTAAAAGGGTTTGTATCACCTGAAACGAAGTGCCAACCACTACCTCAAGGTCTCATACAAAGGAATGGGAACTGAAGGTGGAACCAGCTGATGTGCTGGCCACTAGGATGAATGCACAAGGCCAGGATTTGCCAGATTTCCATCATACAAGTTACTTGAAGTGCTAAAAGTTTATAAGGGAAAAAAATATAAGGGTAACATGGGGATTGGGATGCTGAATGACTCGGCAACTGTAGCTAATTCTAGTGGGCCTGCAGTGAGGCTAGGGGCTTAACCGTTTTTAGGAGGGGGTGAGGTGTGTGCCAGTGAGGAGTGCATCACGTGTCTATTATGGAAAGGGAATATTTTTTGCTTTGTGGGGGTGTTGTCAAGTATTCAGTCTTTTATACTATTTTAGGACTTGATGTGAGTGAGCTATTCAGTGCTCAGCTCCTTCTCTTGTATTTGCTTTCTGCTATTCTTCTTTCATTCACAGAAATATGTACATTCAGTATATTCCTCTACATTACTACTCTTTTGTTAGTTGTGTTCTTATTATCTTACTGAGAATCTCTACTTTCTTTTTTCTTTCTTCTCCACCTAAAACCCACAATTTCAACACAAAAATAATTATCTAAATTTTGCTAGATCTTTGTTTAATTTTATCTATGTCATAGTCTAAATAGCAATTGATTTCGTGAATTGTTTGATAATATCAATCCTTGTGAGACGATACTCATTTTCACTATTATATTACTTGAACAATTCGGTGCACCCGTTGAGTAGTCATCACATACTAATCACCACCACAGCCTAGTCACAAAGACAATCAGAAGCTAATGTATTATTTAACCACATATGAACAAGTAGCAGCGAACCTAATACCTTAATCAACAATTAATAGAATGATGCACAAAAACAAACAAAAAAAGCAAACCAGCTGACTACACATACCTCAGGTGGATCCTCCAAATCATCAGCAGTTTGAGTGAAATTTGTAGCTGGAGCATCCTTGCCAACCCTACCTTCCATCAATGTGCTGTTTTTACTATCTAGATCCAAGTTGCTAGACTCTTTACTGTGGTTTATTGCCTGCTGTGAACAATCCTTCAATCTTAATTCATTGTCAGAATGCCACCCATTATCTTCTACTATTTCACTGTCAATATTCTCGTGACCACAATTAGCTGCTTTCTCACCTTCCTCATTATTAGAGTTTAATGCACTTTCTGCAGCAATTAGCCTTTGATTATTTTCATCAGTTTCAACTGCATTCCAGGACGAGTTCCATGTGGAAGATGTTGGACCTACAGTAGTGGAGGGTGATAAACCAATGGCTTTTTGCATGAAACCACCTGAAACACCTTTAAACTGGTGCATAATATCATCCACAGCATCATCAACATTGACTGCAAATATAAAAAATTGAAAAATTAGACGTGGAATATACACAGGAAATCCCCAAAAAATGCTTTACGTCAAATAACGTTAAATCAGGATTAATTTTAATAAATAATTATGTAATATGATGGAAATCAAAGAAGGGCGGATGCAATAGTTTAAAAAAAATGGCATATTAAACTGCAACAAATCCTCTCACAAGTAGTTTTACAAGCCATTTATGAAAACATTATTCTTTAAATCAAGAAAATGTAAACTCATTGGAAGAATTTTAACAAAAAAGGCTCTAGCTCTCAATGTGAACCCCTAGATACCAAAGGCACAGAAGATCCATATTTGAATCAATTAAAAGGTTCCAACAAGAAAAAATAATACATTTTGCCAGCTGACTAGGCCCCAAATTCAAAATGTTAACACCATATACCTGCCAGGGTCCTCATCATTGAGGAAGATTTCCCGAAAGAGTAGTTCTTCAGGGGGAAAAACCGGAAAAAAAAAATTCTATCAGATTCTCACCTTTCCCATTGTACCAATAGAAAAGATATAAAGATCACTAATGATACTACTCTGAAGTCATGATGAGAAGTGCCAAACAAATGTACACCTTTGAGGAAGCACTCAAAAAGTCCCATACTTCATGTTGTTCAGCAACATTAGGAATTGACAGGAGATCCTGAAGCAAGAGAGCACAGTTGATGCAATGATAGAGTTACTGGAAAAGTACAAAGGAATATATTTCGTTAAAGAGCTGTAGACAAGGAATAAGAATACCTGGAGATATTTATCAAGTCGAATGCAACGCTGATGGACAAAGGCATCCTCTGTGCTTGAGGAAAATATTCTTTTGGGAGGCAAATGTAACGCATAATTAGGAATTTCTTTTAGATGTCGATGCAAACGCTCAAAATTCCTGTATCTAAATATCACACCAAAAGAACATTTGGTGATGTCAAAGCTCAAATATAAATATGGAACAAAACAATATGAAACTCCATCATGCGTATTCTCTATCAAGGAGGGAAAATGAATTATTTGACCGAAAAATGTAAAGATTTGAAGTTAAAAATTCAAACACAGCCTGTTCTAGTTGAATTGTCTGTTAAATATCAAAATTCAAACAAACATAACTTGTGCATGCCCACTATTATAGAAATGAATGAAAGAAGCAAACCTACCTTCTTCTTACAAACCAAGTTTTCTCTTTCCCATCGGTTACTGCAATTGAATAAACAGCAAAAGATGTGGACCCTAATTTCTCGAAATATGCTCCTATTACCTGCAGTGTACAAGGAGACAACAATAACAATCAAACCGAACAAAGGCAAGTGCTCGATGAGCAATGTTCCATCCTACAAAACTCAAATCAGTCTGATTTATAGAAGTGTATATTAAGTAGACCCTAAGGAAATTTAGAATAGTATGTTTCATAAGCCATAACTTTTGTGGTCACAAGCACATACCCGGCACCTAAGCTTGGGAGTAGATTGTCCCTCTCTCTTAACAACCATGTCAGGAACACTCTTTCCCTGAAAACCTTCACCATGCTTGTTATTTTCAGGTTGCATTCCAATGGCAGAAGCACTGTTGCTTCTCTTGAATTTTTCTTTAAACTCATTCAAAGTGAGATCCTTCGCTTCATCAATGTGATGACTTGCTTCAAGAGATAATTCCTTGTGATGATTTGCTGAAGACTCTGACCTATTTGTGCTTCCAACATTAAGCTGGGCATCTGAAACCACTGTATGCATTGTATGCGGTGAAGACTTTCCTTCTAGAACTGCATATGTACTAGGTTTACTTCTTGATATTTCCTGAACGAAATTTCTATCAGCCACTGAACTATCAGTAGCAGGATTTTTTGAAGAATGGTTGTGGAAGCCAACTTTGGTACTTCTGTTCGCTCTCCTTTTGTACTCCCTTCCTTTTGTCCACAAGTTCTCCAGATTCTCAGGCATAAGAACTTCCGTTCTTCGCTGAGTTGCAGCCTCTAGCATTTGCGCCCATTCAGCAGAGGCAGATTGATTATCACGTCCATGATTATGAGTGGCTGCATTAGTTGACTGATCACCACTTATACCACCCATCCAATTTACACCCTCTTCATTAAAGACAAATAGAACAGATTCAATAATCTCATTGATGTACCTGATTATAAAGAAAAAATATATTTGATAAATTACATTGCAATAAATTGTAAAAAAAAAAAAGAAAAAGAACATCAACCAACATGACAGATTTATTTAAGAAATTGGGAGGAAAGTCAAGTTTTTATAGTGTTTTTGTAATAAAATATTTGCAATTGTGTCAATTATACAATCTGCTAAAATTAATTTTCTTTGTTAAACATGAAATGCTGCTTCCTGGAAGTTCCAGTACACATACCTCTAACCAGCTACCCTTTCACCACACAACCTTAAAGATTATCAGCTCACAACAAGAACAAAACAACTGAAGGAAGGTTTTCAACTCTCATATATACCAAGACCGATCCATAACAGATCCCCTTAGAACCTCCCACCCAAAAAATACCAAACAAAGCTTTAAAAAGTCATTAGTACTATGTAACTTGTTAGTGCAAGAACCCTTCAACACGATAGCAATTGTTATGGCCCACCTCCCTAACAACAAAGGTTAAAGCAGATGAAACATGAGTAAATATTCAATAACATACACAGGGCTTGCCAAATTCATAACAGGTTGTACCACCAAGCAAGTCAAAATTTCCCGAGCTATAGATCGAATAACAGGGCATTGAGCTTCTTGCTGCCTTAGAACTGTAGCCAATACCCCGCTCATTAGCCGCTGAAGAACCTATACGAAGAGGAATTTTTAGATGAGGCATGAGACATACTTCTGAAAAGCAAAACATGGACGATGTTAGGACACTCCACTCACACCTTGTACTCACTCTCTGGAGATATTAATGCGGGATGAAGCTCCTTTGAATTCAGTAGATGGAATTTCAGTCTTTCATCCCTCTCCTCAGAAGATAATGTTAGCATAACATTAACGCCTATAGCAGCTTGATTTCTTCTGAAAAGTTCTATGTGATCACCAATTAAATCAACTATATCCCTGGAATGTAAGTGAAGCATAACACAATTAGTGGCTTTTTCATACTAGCTAGCCCAGAACTTGCCAAATTCCATAATTCCTGGAAGCAAATATAGAAGATTGAAAAATCAAGTACCTTGTGAGCAAGTCCACAAGGTTTATCTCTTTAACCCTCACCGACACTTCAGCAAGAGCATCCATTATTAAGTGGCGCATCTGCTCGGGAAACTCCCCATCTGGAGTAATGTCTGCATACCACATATTTGTCACAAAATCCTTCAACATCAAATCAATGAAATTGTTCAAGGCAGCCTCCACAGCAGGAGAGTCGATCTTCTTCTTCCATTTTGGAGGTGGAGGCGAAGAAGAAGAGAGGCGTGCATCCTCCGGAGACAACTGTTTTTTCTCCAAGTGAGAGAGATATGTCTGCAGTCTAGGTGGCTCAACCTTCCACCGCAATTCCACCTTGTTCGAAAGAATGCGCAGAACAACAAAAAATAGAACGGACATTGGTATATTCATCGACATTGATTTACTGGTATCTGTGATGAGCATCAAAGAACATTAAAAACTAAAAAAAAAAAAATTGCAGTTTTCAAGCATGATCCAAATTATGCTGCAGGCCTAAAACAAAACCCATATAGCAACATAGCAAATGCCAATAAAAGATTACAATCTTGCAATTTTAAGCAAAACCCAGATAGCAAAATAGGAAATTCCAATCAAAGGTTCAAAATTTGAACCCTCAAAACAAAACCAAAATAGCAAAATGCCAATGAAAGGTTCCAAATTTGCAGCCTTTAAGCAAAACCCAGATAGCAAAATACCAAACACCAATCAAAGATTCAAACTTTGCAGTCATGAATGAAGCAAAACAAGATGATGAAGTGCATGCATGGGGAATGGAATGACTTACGAGTGAAGAAATAAGAGATGGCGAATATACAAAGAGCCCACCAGAGAAAACGGAGCTTGGCCTCTTCAATGAGATCATAGATGGCATCCATTGTTGGCGCTGGTGTTAGAGGACCCATCTTCTTCATCTTCAATTCAATCTTTCTTTCTTTCTGTAAAGAAAAAGCGAACTACTTGCCACCTTCAAATTCACAGTCAGAGCGACAGCCTCGCTCTTTTCCTCGGTTGGAATTCGTTTTGTCCACCTAAGCTAATCTTTCTAATACGCAAGGAAAACCGGAGCGAATACCGAACCAATAAGAGCAAAAATTCAACGGTTCAAAAGTTTAATCAGGATTCTAATTTGAATATAATCGCTATATAATAAAATATATGTCATAAATAACTAAAAATTAAATTAGATATTAACAAAATTCATAGAATATAATATAGTTCATTTCTTAATCAAAATAAATATTATCCATATAATTCAAATCTCTCAAATTATTAATTATCAAACCAGAAAAGGAAAATAATTAGGAAAAATGAGATTTTAAGCATTTTTAGAATAAATCCAAAATAATGTCATTTTATATCTTTTTTATTAAAAAAAATGATTTGACCCGATATGGCTAGTTTATCGGTTCAAAGCGATTCTTAATTGGTTGTTTCTGAGTCAATTTTGAATCCGAGGACAAAGAAATGATTGCAGATTCAATGACCATGGTCCGATCAAGTTTTTAGAACATTGCTAATATGTTTCATATTCATTTATTTTCCCTTTCTTTAGATATAGGATTTAATTTGGCTTTTTTTAGGTTAGTTACACATCTCCATCACTTTTAACCTTATTTATCAATATACATAATTCTTATTAATATAAAAACGGCTAGTAGTCAAACAAAAAAATGGCATTAACACGTTTAGCTACTAAATGACTGATGGACAAGTATAGCAAATGAAGCGCGTTAGGAACATAAAACGGCTAGCTACATGCCATATTTAATGTGGTCAAACTGATAATTTCAATGGCAGAAAAGGTTAAACGGCTCCAGGTCAGCCGTATTAGGCTCTGCACACGAAACAACGAACAGTTAGTCCTTTTGCATGCATAGTGTGGAACATTTAGGTGCTAGTCGTATTAGGCTTCTAGGCATTATAAAATCGATACGAACAGAGAAGTGGTGAACCACGTCTTCTTCTGCTTTTTTTTTTTTTTTTTTCACTTTTACTCGAAGAGAGTTAGAGAGTAGTAAGAGAAAATTAGTGAGAAAGACAAAGGCAAAAATAATTTATATTATCGAGATCAATAGAAGTAAATCTCCATAAATTTGGATGCACAGATTTTTTTTTTAAGTTAAATATTAAAATTTTATTTATTTTAAATAGTGTAGTGCATTTATTTAAATAGAGTAATCTTTTATTTAAATGCCATAGTGCATTTATTTTAGTTTATGTAGTTATAGAAACTATTTAGTTGAAATAGTTTGATGAATCTTGAGTTTATTTAGTTTAATTAGTGCAGTGTAGAGATTTAATTTAGAGTAGCCTATAAATTTAATTTAGTTTATATTATACATGTTGAATTTTAGTGTGTAAGTTTAGTTTTTGCTCTCTACCTTTTAATGAATATTGTTAAGTTTATAGATTTTAATATATGAATTTTATTTAAATGTTTGGGATTGCTAAGAACTTAGGTAGTGTTTGGTAGGAGGACAAGAACAGAAATACAGGAACAATGGAGATAGTGGAAATGAAGACATAAATAATAAATATGTATAGGGGTCTTATTGAAAAAAATATTAAATTTCTGTCTTTGTATCATGTCCCCACTGTTCTCAAGTTTTGGAGGTATAGAAATTTTGCATTTTTCTGTCTCCTGTTCCTGTCTCCTCTTCCAAACACATTTCTGTCTCCATTGTCCCTATATTTTGTGTCCTGTTTCCCAAACCAAACGCTACCTTAGTCATGTTTGGTTTGTTTATTTATTTATATTGATTCATGCTTACTTTTAGTTTGTAAGTTTAGTTTAGGTTCACTACTATTTAATTAATTTTCTTTACTTTTGAGATTTGAATATATTTTGTTTTTGAATAATTAAACTTGAAAAGAATTTAGTAATGTAGTTTTAGTTTAGTCCAGTTAACTTTATTTATATTATACAAGTTTAATAATAGTTTATAAGTTTAGTTTAGGATAGTCTAAAGTTAAATCTACTACATTTAAAATAATTTTGCTTTGGTTTGGAGATTTTATTATAACTTATTTTCTCAAAAAAATAAGGTTTATAGGAATTTAGAAATTTAGTTTAGTTTATACTATAATTTATGAAAAATAATTTAAAAATAATGTATTTCTTTTTTGCAGCCCAATTGAGTGCTATGTGGTTAATTTGATTTTACACGTATTCAATTGGATCCATATATTGATCCATACCTTACAAGTCATCCACTAGGGTCCATGTGAGATATCTCCTATTCCTGGAGAATTCTTTTGACCTATGCATCAAATTTCAGGTGAAAACTCTCTACCACCCATAATAATGGTCAAACTCTACATGTGCCTTTGAATATGTTACATTGACTAGAGCTCACTTTGCATCTTTGTCCTTGAATCTAAGTGCAAAGTTTGAAACAATATGGTGTATACAATAAGCATGGTAGGCTTGTGGAGGATGCCACTCACTACCTTTTGCATCTAAAGCAACTTTAATAGCAACATGTCTATAAAAAGTTGTTAGAATTTCCCATTGTAGTGTCATGTGGTGTCAAAGATTAGTTAAGAAAAATGACCAGGCCTCCCTCGTCCCTTCAACCACAGCAATGCAATAGGCAAAATGTTTGAATTACTATCTTGTGCAATTGCCATGTGTAATGTCCCCCATACTTTTGGTAGAAATGTGTCTCGTCACTACAATATTTTAGCCCTAAGGCAACACTTTTTAAAGGCAACATTTCAAAATCGTTGCATTTGACCAGTATAGGCAACACTTTTCTGGTAACAGGCCTTTGGCAACGAATTTTAAGGCAACACTTTTTAAGCGTTGTCTTAAAAGAAAAAAGATAACACGTTAAAACCATTGCTTTATGTTGTGCAAATAGGTAACAATTTTTTAATCAATTGCTAACGTTTTAAAAGCCTTGTCTTTTAATTTATAATAGACACCGCAATTAAATCGTTGCCTAAACTAATTGGTACTACTCTGAATGTATTTTCCCACTAAAATTTCTTTTCCCAATAAAAATCTATCAACTCTATCAAAAACAAATGAAAAACTAGACGGAACCCTTACTTCTGAATCCATATCCCCCAGCCCTAGCCCAGCCCCAACCCCAGCCCCAGCACTTTCTCTCTTTCCCATTCAAGCAGATCCACCCTCACGCTCACGCTGTCTCTTTTTCTTGCTCGCACAGATGGAACCCTTCCCTCTCTGACGCAGCCCGTCGTTCTAGATCACTGTTCCGCCATTCGTTCATCACCATCGCATCATTCCAGTCACTCATGCCTCAACCACGCCGCGTGAAAGTCCGCCTCAGCCATGCCGCGGACAACTTCCTCCAGTCCGCTTAAACCCTGTAGGTAAACCGAAGATTCGATTTCACTTTCTTTCTCTTTCTTCTCACAAGTGCCTCATAGAGGATTCAGTGAACAATCAATTATGTTAATTGCCGATTGTTTTTTAATTTGTGAATTTTGTGTTTGGTTGTGAAGCTCATCTGAGTTGTGGTTTTGGATTCTATCTCTATTTTTTTTTTTTTTTGGTTGTGTCTCTCTGTGAAATGGAAAATGGAGTTCTTTGCTGTTTTAATCTGACTGAAATTTAAATGCTCTAGCATATTGAATATTGTGTATTATAATGAGAAATACTGAGGAATTTGTTGGGGTAGTTTGTGTCACGACCCAATTTAGGCACGTGACCGGCACGTGAGAAATCTCTTTCTCACGCAAGCCTTTTTGACCTGTTTACTAATTTTGCATGCATACTCTGCTCTAACATTCATGAAAGATAGAAAATTTTCTCTTTTTCTGCATATAAATCATCTGTTCTCTGGAATCAAAATCATTATATCTAAAATCTTGTAATAGTCTCTCGAATCTCAAAATCATGACTTATCTATACATACAAATCATATACACTTTGTCAAATATCTGGGTCATTATATACAAATCAAAATATAATTTTAATATGCTGAATGCAAAAATAAAACATGCTCTAGGTCTGGGATCCTGCCTGCAGTGTACTGGAGCACTCTAGACAACTATAACCACTTCACCCAAGTGAAGCTTACCACTGAAATTCTAGTGCTAGTAGGGGATGATGATTGAGAACACTCAGCAGCAGTTGTTCTATCTGTGAAAAAGGAGAAAGGAGAGGGGTGAGTTTTGTAAACAAAACTCAATGGGTGAATCCTCACCTGAAACTCCTTTCCATGGGACATCAAGGAAATAATGTATAATATCATAAAAACATGAATAATACTGATAATCTAACATAATCAGGCATACATATATTTCTAAAAGTCCTTTATAATCATCATGTTATAACTTAAAATAATTTCTCTGAATTTATTCTCATACTTAAAATCATACAAGCAATACAATATAATTGCTCCTAGAGAAACAGTAATGTAGTATCCCAAAAAAAAAAATCTCTGGAGACCGCCCAGGCGATCATCAGAAATAATAAGTCGGTGGGAACTCTCTAGAAATCGCCCAGGCGGTCATCAGAGCATTAAATACCCCCTTTCAGCTCCAGAACCTTCACTTTTACACAAAACACACCCCCAAATTCGAAGAGCTCAGTTCTCTCCCACAAAAATTCACTCCTAACTCCATTTCTTCCATATTCTCTTAAAATCAACTTCAATACTCCACTTATAAGGCTTTAAGGTAAGTTATTCTAGTGATTTCTCCTTTATTCTCTCCATTTCTCTTGGTTTTTGGGGGGGTAAGCATGAGAATTTTCTACTTCTCAAGGAGGTAGAATTCTTTCAAGGTGTTAGTAGTATATTTGAGTAATATAGAGGTTTTAACCGTTAATCTAGAATTCTGTTGCTTTAATAATAGATACTGGTGTTGTTCTCACCTCCCACAACTCTGTTGGTGCTATCCCTGTGTCTACTGCCACTCCAGGTGAGTGGGTTCACATCTGTAGCTTCTGTTTTTATCATTACATCTATTTTTATCTAAAATATGAAAGTTCATGTGATTTTAGAGTTATTCTGTGAACTGTTGAGATTTCTGTGAACTATTGTGTTTTGAACTGCTGATTGGATATGAGCACATGTTTTCTTGAAAACCATGGGACATCTATCTTTTAGAATGAGATTTTGTATAATTGTATTGCAAATTTGACCAATTAGAACGGGTTTTATGATGGTATGGTTTTGATACTATATATTGATATGTGGAAGAGATTTTGAACCCTAGGATAGAAGACTTTGAAATTGATAGAGAACAAAATGAGGTTTTAGCTGAGCTGGCAGTAACTATAGGGAAACAGGCTGTATGTTAACGGCAGTTAATCCGTTAACCTTGGTACCAAGTAGCCCGGGGCAGAGATTTCAGAACCTTATTATCACACTGGGGACGGCGATACATAACGCCCAGTAGTGACTGTCGATATTCAAAGGCTTATTGGCACACTAGGGATGACGATACGTAACGTCCAGATGTGACCAAAGATATTCAGAGACTTAGTGTCATATTGGGGACGGCGATACGTAACGCCGAGATATGACCAGATATTTATATTCAGAGATTACTGTTTCTCTATTAGACTACTGTTAGGTCAGATTGTAAAGAACCAAGATTTGAGACCTTGATTATAACTATGAACTACTTTTATGTTAGTACTGTTACTATTATTACTATTTTTGGTGTTGTGTACCTTATTTGGTGTCCCATGAAGAAGGGTTCCAAATGAGGGCTCACTCACTGAGTTTTGGATTCAAAACTCACCCCTCTGTTTCCTTCATATTTTACAGATATCGTAGCTACTAAGGACACTTCTACACCATCCTCTTCCCAGCAGCATTAGATTCAGTTGCTGAGCCCATTAGGTGAGGTGTCTGATATTTTGCTCTAGACGTTCTCCAGTGTGATGCAGGCAGGACATCGGACCATAGGGCATGATCACATTTTGCATAGTTTTGTTATTTTACATACTATTTGTGGACTGTATAACCTTTTTGCTTTTCACGAACACTTTATATGTACATGGACTATATGTATATTTAGCGACATTGCATATTTGCTTTTTGAAAGGAATGGAAATATGTCTTGGTTTTTCTAAACTTGGTTTTCAACAACAGGTGATTTCATGTGAAATTAAGGATTTATTTTAGGGATTTTCTTAATTAAAATGCATATGTAGAGATGATACAGGTCACCAGGCTTACGTGGGAATGAGATTTCTCACGTGCCGGTCACGTGCCCAAGGAGGGTCGTGACAAGTAATTTCTGCTCTAGTTATGCACAGTGTTTGTGACGTAACAAAACTCTGAATATAAATCTTTGGTCACATCTGGGCGTTACGTATCGTCGTCCCCAGTGTGACAATCAATCTCTGAATATAATTGCTCTGAATATCTCTGGCCTGGGCTACTTGGTACCAAGGTTAACGGATTTACTGCCGTTAACATACAGCCTGTTTCTCTATAGCTACCTTCTAAACTAACCAAAAAAATCAATTAAAACTAAAACCTTTAAATCTTTTTAATTCTCTAAGAGCTATGAATCTGTCTGATTCTAACAATTTGACCTTAGCATAACTATGGCTATGAATCATGTCCAAGGGATCACCCTTTGTAGACATTCGTGATTTCATAAACTCACAGAATATGTAGCCGTCAACTGTTCTGAATCTCATGAAGACTCAAACTCTAAAATCTTTTTTATGTCTGAGTTTCTAATTCAATTCTCAACAACATTCTTTCATAAGCTTGAAATCCTCAAATCATCATAACATTTCTCAAAAGCTCAAGATTCTCTAACAATCATTTGGATAATCCATATTCAACATCAAACAAATGTTTTAATGATCATAAATCTTTGATAACTATAGTTTAAAACCAACTTTAAAAAGAATCATATTGTCAACAATGGTCCCATGAGTTTTTATCAAAACTATGTTTCATGCTCTTAAATCAGCAGTTGAAAACACAATAACCAACAGCAACCTCAAATCCTTATATAGAAATTTTTAAAATCAACTAGTAAATCATATTTTTATGAAAATAACGCTAATGCATAACATAGAGATTACAAGCGTGAACCCACTCACCTGGAGGGGTGAACAGTGAAGGAATAGCACCAACAGAACTCTAGGAAGCAGAACTGACAGCAGTATCTGATACAGAAGCCATAGGACTCTAAATCAACCTCTAAAAGCTCTAAATATCCAAGACTACATCTCTAGCATACTAGAACACTTCTCTCCTTGAGAAGCATGAAGAATCACCCCCTAATAACAAGGAAGAAAGAGAGAAAGAAAGAGGAATCAAAAGAATAACGTACCTTAGATCCTTAGAAGGAAGAAAAATGGAGTTTAAATAATAAAAATGTGAAGAAATGAAGTGGAGAGGGGAAGGAGTCGCGTTTCTCTGCTGAAAGGAGGGGTTGGGGTGTATTTTTGGCTGTGGGAATGTTCTGGACCCCGAACATGGGTTTTTTAAGTCATCTGTCGAGCGCTGCAGCGCTCTTAGCACTGCAGTGCTCACCTGAGAGCATATCGCACATCGCCTTACTGTTCTATTGAGCGCTGCAACGCTCTTAGCGCTGCGACGCTCACCAGAGAGCATAAAAATGGTTTGTTCGCTTCAGTTGACCGCTGTAGTGCTCACCAGCAAGGTTTGTCACTCTCCAAGATAGTCTCTTACTCCCCAGGATGGTCTCTATAGTCTCCCACTCTCTAAAGCTCACTTATTACATTTCTTAATAAGTTAAAAGGAAATAAATGATTTAACTTTTAAACATAAATGTAAATAAGGGAATACCCCTATTTGGATTCAAATAAAATGTCTAAAAAATCAAACTCCAACCCAATCAAAATCTTAATTTTGGGTTTTAGTTCAAATCCGAAAATTTTCACGGTTTTATAAACTTATACTTTAGAAACGAAACGTTTAAAGGTTTCGAAAAATTTATAAAAAATCACTCTTTAACTTATACTTCTCTAAGGAATAATTACCGGGACCTTTGGTCCCAAGAATATAATTCTATTATATGGCCCTCCAAGGAGGTGTAGGGTTCAGACTTAGTGAAATCCAGGACCCAAAATGACAGATAACAGTAATCGACACCCTTTTTAGTTTGAAAAAATTTCCTAACTCTTTTATTTAAATTTAGGGTATTACAGTTTGTTTGTCCTAAATGCTACCATAAAAGTTTCAGAACTAACTCTATTCAAGGTTTAAGATATTAGTTGAAGGCTCGGGATTGGTTTTATATCTTTGTCAATAGAAACTATTACCAAAAGCATGATGCGAAATTAAGAGCATCTGAAGGGAAGGCAATGCAATGGAACATAGGACCTTTCATTACCATAAGTGCCTCTTGAACAGCCAGTAGGATTGTCATCATTAATGTTATATCTTATCAAAAGTTATAAGACAGTTATATCATGTAGAATATAGATAATAAAGAATGTAAGAAGTGTGAATAGTTGAGGCTAAAAATCATGAAATTTGTTAAAAGCGGTCAAAACACCTTTAAACCACTTTTTTTAGCCCAGAAGCACTGCCAACAAGCTTTGCCATTATCATGGTGACGCTCTCATCTGGGGCTTTCCGTTGATATGTATTAATAGTCATTCTGATACCCAGATCAAAAGTTATGCCTATTTGAAGTTTTGCCAAAAAATAGAGTCCATATCAGTTAGATGTTATGTGCCTTTGTTATTTGGACCTTAGATACTTATATCTCACTTATATTCCACCTCAATTTCTAAGCTTTCAACTTGTTTCACTTTCTGTCTTGTGAAAATGGAAATGAAATTGTTATATGACCTCAGATTCTCTGGCTTGTGGTGATCAAAATTGCTGGTCTTTAGTAGAATGGTAAGGATGGTAGTTATTAAATTAGCTACGCCATCCTTGGAGCTTTGAACTGAAATCTAGTTGTTAATCCCTAACATGTTACTTATGTTATCTGTTCCACCCAACTCATTGATGGCAACGACAACTTCAATATTGTTGGTCTCAACAACTTCATCAATAGGACAAACCTATCCCACTGTGGCCTTTCCTATGTTGTTGTTGCTATGATGGGTCCTCAGAGTAGTGGTATGTTTTTTTTATTTCCTTTTGTTTATTCATTCACTCATTCATTCCACTTTTCTTAACTTCCACGTTTTCAAATTTTAACTAAACTATAACTTACCTGTATTAAGTGTGATATGCTGCTGAAGGGCACCTTGCTGAATCATCTTTTCCACACAAATTTTAGGGAAATGGATGCACTCAAGGGAAGGTTGGTAATTTTGTCAATATATATATATATATATATATATATATATATATATATATATATATATATATATATATATATATATATATATTATTTAGCTATTGTTCTGTTGTGTGTCCTTGTTTAGTCATAGAGGAAGACAAGTAATTAAATGTCTAATATGTTGTAGGTTCCAAACTACCAAGGGAATCTGGGTAGCCAAGTGTGTTGGGATTGAGCCATTCACTGTTGCTATGGATTTAGAGGGTACTGATGCAAGGGAGAGATGTGAGGTAACAACTAATAATGTGTCATACATGAATCTTCCTGTTACTGTGTTGTTGTAAATGTAAATTTTGTGCCACTAGTGTGAATATTTTTACACGTGGGGGCAGGGATAATGTATCATGCTCGAACTCTTATATTTTTTGTTCAAATTATGAATTGTTTGCTATTAATGCCCCTAAAGACCAGGTTCTTACTTTGCTCCTGCCAACAAATATATCATCATGTTTGCATGGTGCTCAATTGCTCATGACCTTAAAATTCATTGATCCTAACCCTGTTTTTACATGTATGTAATGTCAGAACTCACTTACTCTTGTTTTTATTTTGAAATCTTAACCTCCCTTCATTTCTTTTTTATTTTTAGTGTATTATATCACAACAACAACAAACTAAAATATATCCAACTGCATTGATTTTTCAATTTACTAAATTCTTATTGATTTTCAGGAAGACATTTAAAAATGGATGGAGGGGGTAATATGAAGCCACAAACTACACAATAGACAATATCCAACAGTTCTTGCTTAAAATTAAGGTCCAAATAGGTGATTTTACCACATTAAATCTGAATATACAAATATGAACAATCTATGATGGTTTTAACCGCATAATATATGTTTAAGATACACCTTAACAACTGACAATATACACATTAACAACTTATAATATATGCATAATACATGGTTTTAACTACACAATATATTTGTTTAACAGAAACAAACTCGGGACCTAATTCTAATATCCTAGAAGATTGGTTGCCCTCTAACTATGAAGAGCAGGAAAAAAGAGAACTAAAAAAGATTTGAATGTCATCACTAGATAGGATGGGCATCTGGGCACTCTTCAAGCCCACAGGGTTTGTTAGAGATATAAAACTATTTACAAACCTTCACCTAACAACTTACACATTTAGAGGATTTGGTCCTTGACACTTGAGAATGTAGTCTTTGATTTGTTTGATGTTTATTGTGTTTCTTGCTGTCTATTCTAAGAGAAGACATTCAAAAGGTGATAATTCATTTCTTTCTAATTTATGAGGTTTTTCTTTGTTATGGTTTCTTTTTCTTTAGCAACATTTTTCGGTTTCATCAACTCCACAGATTTGGGATGTAGTACCAAAACCTCAAGCTCACAAATATACACCTCTTAGTGAATTTTTTAATGTAAGAAGTCTCTCTATCTCCATTGTTCACTTGTCTCTTTACCTGTTTATATTTGTCAGTGTATGTATAAGTCATATATATGATTAATCTTTTAAAACGAAGATGGAGGTTACTGCTTTGTCAAGTACAAGGATAAGGAGGATAAAATTAAAGCAAAGGTACCTTTTCACGACACATTTCATGGATTCTAGTAGCTTATATGAACAATACATTTCATGCACGTTTACCTTTGGGACATTTTATGCACATTTTCTAATAATAAATTTAAAACTATCAATATGAACAATAAGAAATTTACTATATCATCTATAGTTTTAATATTTTTCATGATTTACTGCACAAGCACGTGCACAAGATGTTTGGCCTAAGATAAAGCCTTATATGCTTTCAGGCTGTTGCAAACTCAACATCAGCAACATTCTTACGTGTTGGTAGTGAATTGATACAAAAATACAAAAATACTTGCAAACTCAACATCAGCAACAAGCACGTGCACAAGATGTTTGGCCTAAGATAAAGCCTTATATGCTTCCAGGCTGTTGCAAACTCAACATCATCAAATTAGAGGAATTCGTTATGACTAAGGATGAGTTCTCTAGAACCGATATAAAAGCAATATGTACTGAAGCTGGTTTACTTGCTCTTTGAGAATGCCATATGAAGGATAGGTTAGAAGTATCTTCTATTATTTGGTAAAATTATTGGCTAATAGTTAAACTATGTTAGCATGCTGATCCAGCTATTTTAATCTCAATGCTATAGGAATGGTATACATATTTTTTGCAATTGCAAGTTGCAACACTTACATCAACGACTAATAAGGGTCAACATACAAACTGACGTGACACTTTTGTTTTGATGATTTCAACTTTCTTATTTAATCCTCAGGTGACCAATTACCTTCAGGAATTTGCCCCTGATCTACGTGATCGAGTAGAGCTATATGATAAAATAGTAGCCTTAAATCCTGTGACTAATTAAGGACTTACTATGCAACCATACATTCAAATATTCCCTTTTATGTTTTAATTTCTCAGACCCACCTTCTACATACAATAATTGAAGAGTGCAAATAAATAAATAGGATTAAAGATAACACATTAACCGTTTAATACTTGTTACATGGCATGTACAATTTAAAGAATTCTGTATTTATTTTGACAATCTTGTAAGATAATTGTATATTTCATAATTGATTGTTGATCCTGAATCATTTCTCTGTTTTTTAAAATGAACACTTAATAAAAACAATGTTACAGATTGCTAGGAGTTGCGACTACGAGATATTAGTGGGATCATTGTTGTAGATTTCATTAATATGACTGATGAAGGTAAATAGAAATCTCCCACTTGTTTGTGCAAATGAATTATATATCGAATCACCAGAAGATATCAGATATTTTATGCATTATAGCACTCAGTCAAGTTTATTTAGGGTTTATTAACTTAAGTTATGAATGCTTTACTGATGTTTGACAGGTTCGACCAAGTGTGACATTCATGATTAGTGAACCATGTGCTATATTATATATATTTTTTCTTGTATCAAGTTCTTATAACTAATGTAATTTTGTGTACTACATATAATCACTTTGTCTATATCTTGGTTTAAACTTAGACTTGTGTATTTTAGACTTGTTAATTTTTATTTAGACCTATGTGTATCAACTAATATTATGGACTACCATATATTCTTAAGATGACTTAGTTTACTTAGTTCTTTACTCAATTGATTGTTTAATAATGGTTTATTTTATTTATGAATTTCAATCGATTAATTATTTTTTTGTGGTTTCTAATTTATATCGAAAATGTTATATATATATATAGTTTAATTTGATATTAAAAAAGGGTTGGTCTTAAGAATATTAAATTTGAAGAAGAAAAATGTTGAAGGAAATGTACAATTAATTGACAAGAGGCAACGCCTTTCATAAGTTGTCTTTAACCAGAAAAAAGGCAACACTTAAAGGCAACATTTTATAAGCGTTGCCTAAAACCATTGCGCTTAACTGGAGAAAAGGCAATGTTTATAAAATGTTACCTTTAAGTGTTGCCTAAACATTCAGAAAAAGTGACGAAAACCATTGCCCTTAACTGGAGAAAAGACAACGCTTATAAAACGTTGCCTTAAGTCGAAATAAAATGCAACGCATAAAGGTTGTAAAAACCGTTGCCTTTGATTAGCAACAAAAGCGTTGCCTTTGCTTCATTAAAGGCAATACTTTTTGTAAGAGACTGTTGCCTTTTCTCTGTTAACCGTTGCCTTAGATAATAGGTAATGCCAGTATAAGCAAGCCCCGAAAAAACGTTGTCTTTGCTAAGAAAGTGTTGCCTTTGAGAAAAAGCAACGTTTTTGAAACGTTGCCTTGAACCTAAAATGTTGTAGTGTGTAGACTGAAACAAAATGCTTAGTGTTTAAAAGCCTTTACACTCGAGGAAATGTCCAAAATAGGCGATGGAACATCAAACAAGAATAGTCAACCAAATCTCCCTCATAATAAGGCAGAGTTGACAATTCAAAGATTGTACTTGATATGAATGATAATGGAATAAATAATTATTCAAAGAAGCAAAATGACAAAAAAAAATATGTTTAGAAAAAAATAATATAAAAGTACCAAATATAAATGACTGCAAATGAAGTAGCATTTCAAAAGGTCATTGTAAAACTCTTCCTAATCTCCATAAATCTGAGCAATGGCTTTTTGTTTTGTAAGCCGTGATCTCCTATATCAGACATTACATCCATACTTTTCATGCATTGAGCATTGCTACATTCTAATAGGAAGGGTTGGGGTCAGCTTCAACAATAGAAAAAAATGCAAGAAGTGATGATATCAATATCTAAGTAGGGTTTGCATTGTAAAACTCCTCTAGCCAAGCAAGTATATTCTCCATCATACTTCCGAACCTCCCAGATTCCTTTCTTCCATTGATATATCACACGGATACTCCAATTACACCTACTCCCACAACATTTTAATGATGTTCAACTCATCTTCAAAACCTAGCTCATTATAAGACTCATACCCTTCAATTGAACCATTAAATGGAAGCTTTCTCACAATCTTAGCCGCCAGTCTTCTCAAGGTCAAGCCACTCATCACATTTTCCTCATTTACTTTTTCAAGGTTTTCATTGACCATTGGACTTGGCATTGAAATTATCTGGGAAGGCTAAGCTAACAACAATCCATCAAAAGCTTAAATAGGAGCGAGTGGTTCTATCAAAGCTCATTTGCAACTGTCCTAGAGCTACTAATACCTCCATAACACAAAGATTAGGAAATTGACTATGATAATCAAACATCATCCTCAAATCATCGTCACTTTCAATGTTGCAACTTCGATACCATACGGCACCTTAAGCAATCAACATAGGTAGTTGATACACCATTTGAATTATTTGCTTGTTTCTTTTTCATAACTTGTGAAGAATTTTGGCATGAAGCTCAGATAGAGTCATAGATGAACGAACACTAATAAATGGTGGATTTTGATAGTAAAATTGGACTCCATCTTGTGAGTTTTGAATTATCGCACAATTATAATGAACAAGTATTAAATACTTCCCTACCTTTTTTTTCCTAAACACTCAACAAAGAAACCGGTTATAGTCAACTTCAGTTGCATGCAGCCACCTTAAAGCCTGGACTTCAAATGCAAATAACTTCAAATGCAAATTTGCTATTCTCTAATTTGCTTCGTGTTGCAATAAAAATTAGTGGCCAAAAGACATTTTTTTTTTCGTTTAACAAGGTTCTATTTCTTTCTGTTTAACAAGTTAAAGCTCGTTAGTCAGAATGCATAGCCTTTGCCCATCGAATTAAAAAATGGAAAAATACTGTTTATTACACTTAGTTTGGACTAACCCAATTTTGAAAAAAAAAATTGAATATAAAAAAAAACGATAAAACATTTGGAAAAGGGAAAAAAAACTAATTGAATTCGAACTAAAAACAAATAAAAAATAAAACAAAAATAAATAAAATAAAAATTGAAAAAGGAAAAATGGACTATTGATTGCACTAAATTTGAACGTACCAAATTCTGAGAAGCAAATAAAAAAATAAAAATTAAAACGTACAAAAAAAGAAAAATTAAAAAATAGAAAAAATTATTAACAGTATTAATTAACTTCTACATGTAACCTAATCCCTGTTTCACCACTTAACAACACTAGTTTTGTGGATACATGTCACGTTCTCACATAGCCACATCACCTTGGGCACCGAAGGCTTTGACCACTTCGGCACCTGAGCACAACCCCTTAAGTATATGTTATTTTGAAGGAGTTCAACAAAACATTGAAGTATATGTTAATTTTTTTCTTTTTTTGTACTTTTTAATTTTTGTTTTTGTTTATTTGTTTTTCAAAATTCGGTATGTCGTCCGAATTTAATGCAATAAATAGTCCATTTTTCCTTTTTCAATTTTCATTTTATTTATTTTTATTTTATTTTTTTTTATTTTTTAGTCCGAATTCAATTATTTTTTTCCTTCTCCAAATGTTTTATCATTTTTATTTTTGTATTTGATCTTTTTTTTCTAAATTTGGTTAGTCGAACTAAGTGTAATAAACAGTCATTTTCCATTTTTTAATTCTATGGTCAAAGGCTATGCATTCTGATTGACAAGCTTCAACTTGTTAAACGAAAAGAAATATAACCTTGTTAAACGAAAAGAAAAAAAAAAAGTCTTTTGGCCACTAATTGTTATTGCAATATGAAACAAATTATGGAATAGCAAATTTGCATTTGAAGTTATTCGCATTTGAAGTCATCCAGCCTTTAAGGTGGCGGCATGAAACTGAAGTCGACTATAACCGATTTCTAGATGGCCTCTATAGCATCTGACACTAGGAACAAATCGACTACAATTGGGTTGTCAAATGCGTCTCAAAAGTCGATTTTAATTGACCTTCATCATCCACCAAAGTCGACTATAATCGAATTCACTCTCGGGCCTGCCACACAACAAAGGTTCTGCAAGAAGCATCGATGAAGTCGTTTGTAATCGATTTTCTTGTGTAAGAAAAGTCAGTTATAATTGACTTCTACTATATAGGAATTAGGACATATATGTAAACAGGTATAACTTAGGGGATGTGTGTAATATTATATTTATTTTATTTTATTTATGTAAAAATCCCTGAACAACATAATTGTAACATCATCACACCAAAAATAACAGAACAAGTTTGGGTGAAAGACTACAACTACACAAGCTACCCTAAACTAGAAAAGGAAAATGAAATGAAAGATTAAAATGTGAAAGTGTCGTGCTGATCCTTGGAGATATCTTCCCATGTACTTAAAATGTATATTAATAACCAAGACAGCACCAAGTAGTTATACTATCCTAAAAATAACTACCTTTTTAATTTGTTTCCCACTCTCCGTAGCAATCAGACTTGGCTCCAATTCATAAAATAAATGTCCCTCAAAACATGGAAGTAATGGGACGATTTGACAACCGCTTTTATTTGAATTTAAATTTCCACGTGACTTAATACAAATAATAACCACCACCTTTAATTGTATATGGTTTTAATCGTCTGTCACGGCTAGTTCCCACAGCTAATAATTTCAGCGCAATTTGGGTGATAACACAATTCAAACTCCGATGATAACTAAACTAGTGTACGTTAATATCAAATTTTATGCATTTTACTAACATAAAATAGTTTTATATATACTCTATCATTAATACTTCATAATACATATATTGATTCTGAACATTGCTTAAAAAGTGATATTATACTATCCTAAAAATATTATCAGGTACTATTAACTATTAAGAGTACCATTAATAATTTCCTATTTTATCTTACCTATTGTACCTATATATCTAGATAACTTACTTTGTAAAATTAATAAACTATAAACGTGTACATAAACATGTTATTTATTTTTGATATAGTGTTTTAATTTAACAATTTCTCATATATGAGATTCTAAATAAATTTATATAAATATGGTATGCAGATTTTGCTATTCGTGATATTTAGTTTAAAAAAAATATTTTTATTATCCAAATTCTGTCATAGGTGAGATTTGAGTTAAAAAGTATTATTTTATTATTAAAATAGTATTATTGACAGATATTTGATTTAAAATATTATATTTTATCATTGAAATCTTGCCATTAGTGAGGTTTGCCTTTTAAAAAATCTTATATTTTTGTAAATAACAACAAAAGCTCATTGTGATAAATTTTGAGACCAAGTCGTATATTAAAAAAAAAAAAAGACTCCTAAGAAACATTCACTTGAATAAATATTGATCATATCAAAAGATTAAAAAGAGATAATAACGTAATAAAAGTTACATGAATATATGAATTATGATTTCAAAGGATGGGTATTTTTTTTTTCAAATTTGATTAAAAAAACGAGTACAACTCAAAATAAAATCAATTAATTTAATATTGCTATTTGCAAACTCCAAATTTTGTAAATAACAATAAAAACTCATATCGTAACAAATTTTGAGTGCAAATTCCATATCTAAAAAAATAACCCATAAGGAACATTCACTTGAATAAATATTGATCATATGAAAAGATAAAAAAAAAAAGATAATAACATAATAAAAGTTACGTGAAAATATAAATTATGATTTCAAAAGTTGGGTTTTTTTTTCCTTACAAATTTGATTTAAAAAAAGAGTACAACTCAAAATAAAATCAATTAATTTAATATTACAATGTTGATAGATTTTGAATCTGTTCTATATAAGAGAAAAAAATTATCTACTCATACTTGTATGCATTAGCTCTTTTAATATTTTTATTTTACTAATTTATCAATACATTGAAATGTTAACCTTTTCTTCTTTTAATTCTTTGGTCAACAAAATATCATTAATAAATACTAATCATACGTCACACTCCTGTCTAATAATAGACAAGACTAGATTATGACATTAGAACATTAATACTGATATGAGATGTAAAACAAACTCAAAATTAGCACTTAGTCGAAGAAAGACCAAGTCAATCACTTAATGGTTATTAGTTCATTTGTTTTAATACAGGTTTGTCTTACCATGATCACAACAGAAATTTCTCTTTAAATTTACCTAAAAATAAGAAGAGGCTTGTGAAAAATTTGTTGTTGGGCTATTAAGAGAAAATCCAAAATATTCGGAGCTAAAACTAGTAAGAAACTATTTTCTACCGCTCCTCAATGGTTGTCAAGCCAACAAACATTGTCTCTTCCTCAATATAACATCATTCCTATGTTCATTTTTCTTCTAATCTCCTATAAGCAGCCTAGCTTGGGCCAACCAAGTTGGTCATCCATGGCTCACCCTTATTCAAACCAGGCCTTAGGAGGTTGCTTTCTTGTTTTCTCTATTGTTATCTCTTCTCTTTCAACCTTTTCTTATGCAACTTTGCATCCTCATCCTATTCTTCACCAAATAGAAAATTCAACACCCATACATGTTGTTGATCTTCAGCTAAAAACAACAGATGAAAACAAAAGGCTTAAAAATGCCTATGTTGCTCTCCAAGCATGGAAAGAGGCTATCCACTCAGACCCTTTCAACACAACTGGTAACTGGGTTGGTGATGATGTTTGCTCATACAATGGTGTGTTTTGTGCTCCTGCTCTCGATGATCCTACATTGAGTGTAGTTGCTGGTGTTGATCTTAACCATGCAGACATTGCAGGGCACCTCCCAGAAGAGCTAGGCCTCTTGACCGATGTTGCACTTTTCCACATCAACTCTAATAGATTTTGTGGAATTGTCCCACAAAGCTTAGAGAAACTCTCTCTTATGTATGAGTTTGATATAAGCAACAATCGCTTTGTTGGTGTCTTTCCCAATGTGGTCCTCTCGTGGCCAGACTTGAAGTACCTAGACATCAGATACAATGAGTTTGAAGGATCTTTACCTCCACAGCTATTTGAGAAAGAGCTTGATGCAATCTTCTTGAACAATAATCGTTTCACATCTATTATTCCAGTGACTCTTGGGAAGTCAAAGGCCTCGGTGATCACTTTTGCTAACAACAAATTCACCGGTTGCATCCCAAATTCTGTTGGGAACATGGTGAACTTGAATGAGATTGTCTTCTTAGGCAACAACCTTGGAGGTTGTCTCCCTCAGGAGATTGGACTTCTGGGAAATGCAGTTGTTTTGGATGCCAGCAATAATGGGTTTGTAGGTACTCTTCCTAACATGTCAAGTTTGAAGAATGTGCAGGTCATAGACATCAGAAACAACAAGCTTAGTGGATATGTCTCTAATACGATTTGCCAGTTACCTTCATTGAAGAACTTCACATTCTCTGACAACTACTTTAATGGGGAAGGTCAAGCTTGTGTGCCTTCATCAAATTCATCTGTTGTTATTGGTGACTCAGGAAATTGTTTGTCAGGAAAGAAGAATCAAAAGTCATCCAAACAATGCTTGCCTGTGCTAACTCGCCCTGTAGATTGTAGCAAGCAGTGTGGTGGAGAAAATGGAAAAAGCCATGTCCCCTCAACACCAAAAGCTAAGCCACCTCCAAAACCAAAGGCTAAACCACCTCCAACCCCACATGTTCACTCTCCACCACCACCACCACTTGTTCAGTCTCCACCTCCACCAGTTCATTCTCCTCCACCACCACAACCCACAGTTCACTCTCCTCCACCACCAATTTATTCTCCTCCTCCACCAATCCACTCACCGCCGCCACCGCCTCCACCAGTTTACTCTCCTCCTCCCCTAGTCCATTCTCCACCACCACCAGTTTACTCACCTCCTCCACCAGTTCATTCTCCATCACCACCTATTTACTCTCCTCCTCCGCCAATCCACTCCCCACCACCACCAATTCAATCATCTCCACCCCTAGTATATTCTCCTCCTCCGCCAATTCACTCACCTCCTCCTCCAGCCCACTCACCACCAGCACCACCACCAATTCACTCCCCTCCTCCCCCAGTTCATTCCCCACCCCCACCAATTCTCTCTCCTCCTCCCCGGTCTATTCTCCATCGCTGTCACCACCAACCAATCCCCCACCACCACCAAAGTGGGAAGATGTTGCCCTCCCACCATTCTTCGGAGCTCAATACACTTCACCTCCTCCACCAGCGGTTGTCGGATACTAAAATAGAAAAGCACAGTGCGATTAACATCTTTGTCTTTATTTTTACTATAGTCTCAAAAAGACTCATGCAAACTTGAACTTCACGTGTGTAAAGTTTAATTTGACTCAATTTCAATGGTATTTTAATATCTTTAGTTCTTAGTTACTTATAATTAGTTAATTTTCTTTTTCCATGGTTTCTTTTATTTTTATGGTAGCTATTACATTTGAGTTTAGCTTAGTTATGTAAGTAGCATTATTTGAAATCATTTAACCAATTATCTTAATGAGTGGATGAATGGCATGCATATATATACTTAGTTTCAATTTTCAAATTACTTTGAACCTTAGTCTACCTTAGTTTTTCAACCTACATATCCTATGTAGATGATGGTAAGTATTTACACCTGTTTACTATTTATAAACGTTAAACTATTTATACCCTTTTTAATATTAGTCTTCAAGAGAATGTAATATTTACACATATAACTCATCAACTTAAATTCCAAGTAAATAATAAGATAGTTGGATGAGTCACGAAGAGTTTGGACAATTATAAGAACCTTTATTTTAGCTTATGATACTTTCGAGAACATCTTGATATGTAAGTTTAATTCTTTTTGTTTTAATCAAAATAGTATTCAAATTAAGAGTATACCCATTAATTGTTCCTGTAATGCACTTGATATCTCTAAATTTCGTTGATTTCTTTATTTCTTGCAATGATTGTTCTTGTTCTTTTGGCACGTGACGGATAAAGAACAAACACACTCTATCTAGTGAATGAGATGGCAAAAAGGTCATCGAAAAATTAAAAAAAAGAATTAGATATAATCAAGCAACACGAATTGATCCAAGCAATAAGTGGACTTATAGTCTTGAATTTTGATGTTCGATATTTTATTATTTATTAATATATTTAAATTCTAATATGATTTTAATGATAAATATTGTTGGGTTATATTTAAATTTTCTCATTAAATAAATCACAGATACTTTTTTCCATGATGTCCAAATTTTTCTAAAATAACCTTAATTCTATGAATTATTTTTTTTTGGGGTGCGTTACTTTAAGAGCTTTTTCCTTTCAAAAAAGTGATTTCTCTTCCTTTTTTTTTCTATGTACTTCTAGAATTGTATTGATCAACATGAGATTTGAACCTAAGACTTCATACATATAGCATATATATTACTCAAACACCTCATCATTAGAATAATTTTAGTGACTTAAAAAAATGTATTTCTTAAGTTTAAAAAAATAATTTTTTTGTCAAAGAAAAAATTAATCAAATGCCTTTTAATTCAGAAAAGTGAGTTTAAGGAGGAAACTAAGTTTTAATTGTTGTATAACTAAAAACTTGGATGGACTGGACACATCAAAGCTACTCCAAGTCTACAACAATCACATAACTGAATAGCTATTGTGTCAGGAAATAATAGAAACACAATTCAATTGGGTGAGCTAACTCATTGATCTAAATAGAGGACAAAGGGTGAGGTTGGTCATTCTCCTTAGCTATGTGTGCTCTAGCTTATAAAAATCATAAGTCAATTTTTTTTATTTGATAAAGTAAAAAGATGAGATATTTTTGCTCCTAGCTTTTAAAAGCTAGTGATACTTTTGAAAGTATTTTATAGGGTACTTTTCAGAGCTAGTTTATACTCTATAAAATTCTAAACAAAATCAAAAGAATAATATAACCTTTGAATTTTAATTGAAAATCCAATTTTATCCTTATATCATTAATTAAGGCTTTTAATTTTTTATTCTTTCCACAAATGTTTATATCCATTATAATCGTTTCATATTTTGAGAGTAACTTTACAATATACTTATCAAACACTACTTGAATGGCTCTTGTTTATTGAGAGCAACTTTTGCATCATTTTACCAAATGATGCTATTATGGCTTTTTGAGAGCAATTTTTTGAGAACCATAAGAACTCAATAGCTCTTTGAGACTCACAAGAGCTTAGCATCTTTTGAGAGCCATAACAATACCAAACCAAGCATAAACCCTTTATACCGGTTAGTACATATTGACTGACTTACACTTTATAAAAAAAGGCTTGATGTTTAATTTGGAGAAGATGCATAACACTTCCATAAAGGAGCATTATCTTTTATATGTTGTTCTTATGTTGGAAGGAAATTTCAATCTAAAAGTAGCATTATATTTTGGGTGAGATAGAGGGAGATTTGGTGGTATCTTATAAAAAATAAAAAGTAGAATACTATAATCTAATAGGAATTGGAAGGAGAAATGTTCATCAGTATTCTTATAAACCAAAATTCGATAGTGAAAAAGAAAATCCCAAGCAAAGAAGGACTAGACGTAACCTACAATTTATAGATGAATTGGGATAGAAAGCCTCCTCTTATTTACTTTTCTATGTTACTTAAATTTATTTTTTTTTAAATTTTTTTAAAAAAATTTGTTATATTTTTATTTTTAAGCCCAAGGAATCAATTCGCCTATCTCTTGATTATGTCACAATCAATACATAAATTCCCATATGTATGTTAGAAACCCTAAATATCTATGGTCAATGGTTGTAAGCACATATAGGAAAAATGTCACGATCTGATTTGGGTCGTGACAGGTACATGAGGAACCAACCCCACTGAAGACCTTATATGACATGTTATGCATGAAAATCCTCAAGTTTCCAAACTGATGCGAATTTAAATCACACTGAGTATAAATTGATTACACATTTTCATATCCAAACCACAATGTAATATTTTTATAAACAAGGAGTTTCTCTAATGTCAAAATCATAAATTCTTCCAAATAAATATAATAGTCCTCATATATTGAAGGCTAGGGAGAATAATGAACGATGACATCAACAAAGAAGTTGGAAAAATAGTGTTAAACCCAAAGTTGTAGAAATCAAAGGGAACCAAAGGTCATCTTAATGATATCCCTTCTATTTTGAAGCTGAGTGACAATGTTGTGGAAACCCTTCTATAGCAAAGAGAGGAAGAGAACTTACAAATTGAGCAATTGCTAAGAAAAGAGGGCGTTCAACTAAATATTGGATGAAGAAATCGTAAAAACCAATATAGGAGGAAGATCACATGTTTTGCATCATGAATTAGGCCTTGTCCTTTATGACAGTTGGTGATGAAGTTGGAGTATGTTGCTATATTTTTCATCACCCTAGAGTTGCTTCAATAGCCAAAAGAGTAGGGATCATCATCCCAAAGGGAAAAGAAAATGTGTTTGTTTACTCATTCCAAAATATGAGAAATCCATTGAACAAGCCAAAATTGGTGGGAATTTCTTTCCTTGAGAGCATAATCACATCGAAGATGCCCTAAGCCTTCCATTGATCTCCCTTGGTTGTAGCAATGCGCTCTAATTGTTGAAGGTAAGGGTTGGTTGGCCTTTACTAAGAGCAATTCTCGAAAGGACATTTAGCTATGGTGTACCACTTTGCCACCAAAAGGAGCACAAAGTTCTCTGGGGCCACAAAGGATTCTATCAAAAGGATTCATTGCTCAGTATCATCACATGTGGGCTCAAGGATGAATCAATAGTTTTTCTCATAGTGAACCATCAACAAGGATGGTTAGGAACTAATGGCCGCACCATTATCAGAGGCAAGATGCTATCTAGGGAAGATGGCTTAGCTTGGAAGGAGACATCAAGGTTTTGTAAATCTGAGGAAGAAGAAGAAGAAGACAACAAAGTTGTGAAGAAAGTCTAAGAGAAGGAGGTTGTAGAAAGGAAAGATAGTAAGAAAGAGCACAAGAAGGCAATATTACATGAAAAGAGAGATGTTCAAAAAGGAAGAAAAATTTTGCTTGCAAGATGGTAAAGGTAAAACATGTTTCTTTGCCAATTGACGAATAAATAGGGCTCTAAAGGATGAGTCATTACAACACCTAGCTTATGAAAGAAAAACAACTAGTAAAAACGATTTTTACTACTTCAGCAGCCATAGCTAAATTCCACAACGAATAAGTGATTAAATGGTTAGTTATGTAATGGATAAATTTAGAGTTAATTTGTTTTAATCAATTACATTATCCTAAATATTTCCCAACATCATGACTAATACAATGCAAGGGGACAATATTGTAAATTCTAGAACCCTTCAGAAAGTACTCAGAAAGTACGAAGCTTAAAAGGTTTTGAATGACAACAAAGCCAATTTAGAGAAAATGTTTTGAAGAAAGACTAATGGCTATCTTGAGTTTCTTGACAAAGTTTAACAGGTAGATTCGGTCTCTGTTACACGAACCTAAGCAAGATTAATATTTCATTTTGCATGTGTAAGCATGTTATACCTCGTGGGAAGAGATTAAATTAATCAGAAAGTGAATATGAAGTCGAGCGAAGTAAGTGTATACAGATTAAGGCATGATATGGACTCAATGCAAGAATATTGTTTCACTATGCATGCGCAAGCATGATATATATCTCATGGGAAAAGAATAAAATAATTAGAAAGTGAATGTTATTTCAAGCAAAGAACATATTCATGTTCATGGACCAAAAGCATTGAAGCAAACTTGAATCAAGAATAATTTCACTACACATGAGAAATCATATTTATCTCATGAGAGGAGATCAAGCTTAAAAGGTGAATATTATCTCAAAAATAGAAAGCATAAATGCTAGAGGATTGAAGCTGATCAAGTCAGAAATCAAGAAACCAAGGAAAAGATCTTCAAAAAGTAGCACAAGACATAAAAAAGAACACTCATGATGAAGAAATCAATTCATGTCCAAGAGCAACGTGTTACTCAGTCATCAATAACTACAATCGCAGAGAAATCAACATCAAGCAATCAAGATTGAAGACGGGAAGATCAGAGAAAAATCAACGCGATTGATTACAACATCAGAAAGCTCACTAAAGAGTGGAGAAAAGAATGCTGAGGAAAAATAGTGGGAGTTTTGAAATTCAAATTTCAAATCTCAAATCAGATCCAGTGTTATAACTGGTACGTCATCTTTCCTGCCTAAATGAGTCAAGATCCTAGGAGGTGGAGTTTAGAAACCATGGGCCAAAAGTAAAAGAACAAATGAGGACTTCAAAAACCTCTACATTACAACAGTTTCTGCAACAATGGGACAAGTTGTCAACCTATCTCTCTAGACTAATGTTCCAAGGCACATCTAACGACATACACATGTCACTTGGAGATCAGATTAAAGAGACAACGATCATAAAGATAGACCTGTATAAATGGAGATGCCAAGCTTGAAAGCCGATGAGAGAATTGAAAGCATTAGTGCAAAATCTCTGGAAAAATCTCTCCACACTTCTTGTGTTGTTCATCAAGTTATGTAATCAATCACGAAGTATAAAAATCTTCTTTCTCGGTTTTAAAATGTATTTGTATTTGTATACTCTTCATGTGAGGAGATATGAGAAAGAAGTCACTCTAACTTTCCCAGTTTGTATTAGCTAGCATATTTAAGGAAACTTGAGTATAGGTTAGTTTGAGTGGCAACCCAAACACATAACCTTTGTAACCTTGATCCATTAGTGATCAGTGTGAGACATAGCTTGGAGAGGCTAAGGTAAAACTACTTGCAACGTGTTAATAAAGGTATTTGCTTATCACGGTTCAGCTTGGAGAAGCTGTTTGAAAGACTACTTACAACATGAGTGCAAAGGTATTTGTTCTTCACAGTTTAGCTTGGAGAGGCTGTTTGAAAGACTACTTACAACATGGCAGTAGAAGATGTCTGTAGGTCACGGTTCAGTTTGGAAAGACTGGTACAAAACTACTAGGTTAAGTCACAGTTGGGGTTGGCCACTGTGCAAGTTAGAGCTTGGGAAGGCTATTGTAAAGACTATCCATTTACTTTCTTAGGTTGAGAAAGTTGTTTGTGAAATCTCAACATGTGTTGAGTATTTGATATAGGCAGGTTTGGCCGAACCAATATAAAAACTCTTGTGTTCATTTCTCTCTTGCCTAAACTTTTATTTCTATTGTCAAGCACTTTAGATAATGCACTGATTATTTTAATGAATCAAGGACGAATTAAACATGCATAAGAAACTTACTTTCTGAAACTACTAGCCATCATTCCGCTGCACTTCAAGCCTCGTGCTTGATAGATTTATTTATTCAAATTTGTTTCAGGTCAGAAAGAAGTTTTCAGAAAGCACGATTCAACCCCCCTTCTCGTGCACTCTTTTACCAACAAATATATTACCATCAAAATTAATTTTTGGAATCAACTTGAGTCTATTTGTTCTTTAGTTAACAATTAAAGTTTAGCCAAGAATTGACTGTCACTTGAAGGAGAGCAAGCCTTGGATGTGACTTGGCAAGAGTGCATGTGGCTTTATTGTAAGTGGGAAAGATCAATTTGAAGTTGAAGATGATTAAAAAAGATGCACATGGAGGAAAGCTCTATAAATATTCTAAAACCCACCAATTGCAGAAGATCCTAGCCTTAGTCGTTATCTTTTAGCACTTTTAATCATACTTTTAGTTGTAGTTTGGATGCAAACTTGAGATCATCTTTAATTTCTCATCTTATCTTTTGTACTTGGCAAATCTTATTGTAAAATTTTCTCAAGTATCAATAGATTTTTTTTAGACTGCATTTTCTTCTCACATTTTGTTTTTGGCTACTTTGTGCTTGAGATTGATCTCGACTAACGACTGATTATTAAGAACTTCGAGAACTCATATTCAAGCAGTCAATTTTCCTCTTTGAATTAATCATTTGATCTTTGAAATTGCAAGGAGTTAGTATTAAGACTACCTGATTTCCAAGATCTAGTATACCTAACACTCATAACCAACATTTTAAAACTTGACCGAAAATTAGCTTGAATAATGAATGAAGAAATGTGGTTAGCAAAGAACAAAATCAAAGTATAGTTATTTTGACGAAAGATTAACAATATGTTACTCCCCCCTTTCAGAATATCTATCCACTTTGAGACAGAGTCATCTTTCAAAATATCTATCAATTATATATTCAAATAAAGTTGATTTTATTTTGTTCCAAGAGTATTCCTGAGTATTTAATTACTATTATTCTAATTATTTATTGTAGAATTTGACATTTTCATGTTAACAATAAATAATTCGATGATTTCCTTTTGCAAGAGGCCAAACTATTTTAAACTAGATGTTAGTTGACAAACTTAGGAGTTTGGATGTCAACCTTTGCTTTTCAAGATCTCGATTCGGGGAGCAAAAAACTACTCCTCTTGGATTCCACACTAAAGAATCGAGTGTCAAACAAGTTTGAATGGAATGAGGATGGAATGAAGTGTAATGTGATTGTGATTGTGTGAATATTGATTGTCAAAGTATTAAACACAGAAGAATAGCAGAAGTAATTGGTTGACAAAGATAAAAAGTATTGGAAATGTAAAGGAATTAAAGGAAATCTAATCCTAAAAAGGCAAGAAATGAGATTGAGAACAACACTCAGTGGATGTTGGACTTCGTTTTGTCATTTGGGTGACATTTGTAGAGTAAGTGTGCGAGTAGAAATTTCAACCCTTTACAAATATACAGGACCAATATTTATAGACAACCTAGGACTCTAGAATTTTGACACTTGTCTTTAACTGCATCCTTAGATGTTGTCCACGTGTCTTTGGCGATTTCTTTGTTTGTCACACGCCTTCATCATTGAGCAATTACCCAAGTCCTTATTGGCACCTGCTAACAATTGATGTAAACTGTCGATTGATGAATATCTGTCCTTTTTCAATTATTATGACAATTTTCTTAAGGTCTTCAGAATTTTCTAAGTTTAAGATAACGAACTTGAACTTCAACATGTCAGACTTCAAGCATGAGAGCCTTGTTAGTGTTTAGTTGCCATCTTGGGTACTCGGACTTTGTCACAAGTGACTTCCATAGGATTCATCATGTCAACTAACAAATTAGAAGCTTTATCTATTTTGTCAAACCCCATAGCTTTGATTAGTTTGTCACGCCAAACATTTGTCTTACATAGAATCCATGTTTTGACAACCAAACCCTTTGCTGGCCTTTGGGCTTGTTGAGGTCGAATGCCAAGTCGACATTTTGATACTTGGTAAACATTTGGTGCCAAGAACAGTATTTCATTTTTAACCATTTGATATGTTCCACAATTAAAGACCATTGGGGTATATTAGTTCATACACTATTATTTTACATAGAAATACTCTGTTACCATATTATTTATCACTTTTCTTAATATATTTATTCATCCAAATTTAACAAATATTTTGTAAGGGATTAATTATTGTGACACTTAACGAACCAGGTCAATATGAACCTGATGTAATTTCGATGGACTATTTTGGATTTTGTGATTTTTTTAATGCTATTAACAACTTAATGAGTAAATTACACTTACCTCTCTGAGATTTGTGGAAATGCAATTCACACTCCCTCTGCTTGTCAAATTTTAAGTATTTATATTATAGTTACACTTCTCATTCATATAACACCTCTAGTAAACTTAACAGAATGACATTTTTATAGTATCAACTATTTTTAATTATTAAAATTATAAAACTATCTATACCCACTCTATTAAGTTTAAAGGTATTTTTATGATTTTACTAATTAGGAATAATTAATATCACAAAAAATGTCATTCTATGAAGTTTATTAACAGTGTTCTCTGAATGAGAAGTATGATTGTAGTATAAATAGTTAAAATTTAATAAATAGAGAAATGTGAGTGTAAGCTAGATAACTAGAGAAGATGTGAATTATATTTTCATAAGGCTCAAGGTAATGAATATAATTTACTCTATCTTCATTGACTTTTTATTGGAGAGTTGGGTTCCAAAGAAAATTGCCTATCTCACGTAAAAACGACGTCGACTCGTGCGTGGCTTTCCTCGTACGCTGAAACACTTAAAAGCGACACAGTTTTCGCATTTTGCAATGCCGGCATCCTCCGATCCCAAGCCAAAACATGAATCTCACTCTGTAGTTTCTTCCCACACACCGATCTGAAACACTCCAACCTCTCTCTCATCAAAATCAACAAATAAAAAGAAAAAAAAAAAGAAATGGACGACAAAACGCAGTCCCTGAACAACAAGAAGAACGACGACGAGGAAGTCGCTGAACGACAGGAAACCAAACCGGCAGCGACGGCAGCAGGCTCCGGCGGCGGAGAGTGGGGTGGCGGCTGGGGATTTTCGTCCTTTCTCTCGGATCTCCAGAAGGCCGCCGCTGTCGCCGCTGAAGAGATCTCCCGCAATGTACGTATCGAAACGAAATGTCGTTTTTACTCTTTTTCCCTTTTTTTTTTTTGGTTTTTGGTTCATTTTATTTGGTTGCGCTCCAATGCGTTTACTTGGAATCTGTGAATCATAATCTACCTAAAAGCTAGTACAAATGAAAGCCTCCTACATTCTTTCAATTGCTTAAAAATGACAATATTAAATGAAATTATAAGCATTTTTTTATAGTATTATCTTGGAGTGCTGCAATTACAAAGTGTTTCAATACTCTCTTAGTTAAGTGTTTTGTTTAGGATGATTCTGAATTGGTGGCGGTTTTGAAATGCAGGCTGCTGCTGTTGCACAGACAGCATCAAAGAGCATCGCAGAGCTGCAAAGCAGTGCCGAGGATTCGGAACCTCTCAGAGAGGAGGAAGGGGCTGAAGAGTCCGCTGCCGCCTCCGGAAAGAAAAGTGACGATGAGGACAACAAATTGAGGAAATCTGCTTTGGAAAAATTGGAGAAAGCTAGTGAAGATTCATTGCTTAGCCAGGCAAGCATAAAAGGATAGTTATCGGGTGGTGGCGGTTAATTTGTTATTTGGATGTTAGGTCTTTAATGCATTTCCATATAAGACCAGTTTAGCATCTGTCTATGCAAATTTCCTGTTCAAAGTCCCTTTTGAATGATTTGCAAAACCAGTGCTTAGTTGAGCTTCTAGGCTCTGGTTTTATAGGTCTCGCATCAAAATGGTTTGGATTTGCGTCATAATTGTTCATAACTGTCTTGATTGATTATAGGGCAACATTGTTTGAGAAAGACTATTGGTGGTTTTGTGTTGCACAATTTTATTAGGGAAAAATAATAATTCATTGTTTGTGTGTGGATTTTGATTGTATGCTTGTACATAGTCTATATTTTATATATTGAGAAATGAGAACTTATACTTGAGCTTCTTAATGTGTGCAGGGTTTGAAGGTTTTTGATAATTCTGTGGAGACATTTGCTTCTGGAGCATGGAATGCTTTAGGAAGTGCATGGAGAGGGGGGTCTGAATTAGTTCACAAGTATGATTCATTGCTTTTAAAAGTTATTTTGCTCCTGGTAGAGATTTATATATATTTTGATGGAAATAAACATCTATGGTTGTTGAATGAGTGTGTAGCTAGTCTATTATGATTTTTTTAAGGTTCTTTACCAGTATGGACCAACATGTGCTTCAATTTAGAGTAAAAAGGGTGCATAAATCACTACCTTGGTTATCCCATCATGGACAGATCAATTAATTGGTCCACTTATTTGCACAAAACATTACTGTTTGATCCTTTTTTGTAGTTATTCCAATTTCTCAGTGCAGAATGTTTGGGATTAGGATCCTATGATTAATGAATTTCAACATATTCTTTTTAACATTCTATTCTTATTGCAATAAACTGATCTTTATTCTTTTGGTTGAAGGTTAAGGGCCTGTTTGGTTTGCTGTTTTCAGTTTTCAATTTTTAGTTTTTTCAGTTTTTCCTTCACAAAAATTGAAAATTGGAAACTGGAAACTGGAAACTGAAAACTGAAAACAGCAAACCAAACAGGCCCTAAGTGTTTTATGCTGTGATTTGATGTTTATGGATTTGCTCTAGTTTGGAGGATAAAAGAAGAAATACATTATAGTAAGAGACAAATGCAAAAAACAGAGGATAAGACATTCTCCTAGGTGTAACCACGAAAAAAAAAGAAGTTTTGGTTAGCTTAGCTATTCATTAGTGTTACTAACATAGTAGTCAATAGCGCGCGATAGTGGTGCTATAGCGCCGTCGCAGCGCAACGCGGCATGGGACTGCTACCAGAGTGATGTTGCATCACGTTTGAAGATTACGGCCATCGCAGCTGCGAAAAGGGGTGATTTGTGCCCAAAATATCGGTGTTGCAGCTGTAATTCCAAGGTGAGGATGGAAAGCTTCAACTCTGTTCTGCTTGTCACCCTTCTTCTCTGTTGTCATCCCTGTAGCTTTGTTGTTCCCAACATTGGTGTCGTCTTCACCCTTCATCTTAGTCCCTTAGCAGCGCAATTTCCATGTCTCATCTAGTTAGGTTTTTTTTTCCCCTCTTTTTTTGGTTGAGGAAGATCCTTTTATTTTCTTCCTGAAACCTTTTTTATTTTATGGTTGATCTGAAATCTTTGTTTGGGCGATTGTTATTTGGGCTGGGCTTGCATATTCCCTTTTCTTTATTTGACTTCTTTCTTCTTTAAAATAGAACTGGGCTTTTTATTTAAGTCTTCTGGACATAACTTCTTTAACGGGTGATGTTGTGCTTTATTTTTTTTCTCTCTTATGCTGCTAAACTTCTTACGTATTGACTTGTTATTTATTCGCTAAATTGATAGTAATTACATGTTTAAAGTATAAATTATTACATTTGATTGTAAAATTGTGGGTTATCTTTTTTATTTTTGAATATTTACATGTAGTATGATAGAAACCACACACAGATATGGGAAGGAATTACTGTATTACTGGAAATGGGAATGAAACAGAATGCAAAAGACAAAGAGAATAACACTTTTAGAGCAGTAAGCAGCTCTCACTCTCCAATTCTTAGTCTACTCCAAAGTCTACCTCTCTTTCCCTCACTAGCCAACAATTATACCCTTTTCGCATAACAGAATGTTGCCACTCATTCTCACGCCCTCCCCTCAGCATGACACACGCCCACACCTGCACAGTTAGTTAGGATTGGGCCCACCTGGCTCACAATCCTCTCCCAACTTACTGTTTCCCAAGTTGCCCCTGAGTTTCCTTCTTTTATACACTTTTAGCCCATCCGGAATTCTATCTCTAACATATTATAATAACACAAAAATTCTCTTTATTTTTTTCAGTATAGTGGCTATCCCTCTATAGCGTTTTAGAAGCTGGCAGCTTTGCGCTGCTATCCAAGATTGAATACTATGGCTATTAATACTTGGTTATTAAAAAAATAACAAAGATTTGTTTGAATTGAATATATGTGCTGACCTTCAGCTGTTATAGATACTTAGTGTCGCCACCAAAGGTACTCTTGGCCACTTCGTTTAGTCCTGTCCCTCCTCTGCCTCCTCCTCAGGTGATAATTCATTTCACTAGGGGACAACCTTCACAGGTGATGAGTTTGCCTAATCCCTGCTTACAGAATGGCTGTGCAGCTGTGCTGAATAGTCACAGAGAAAGGAGTAGTAACATGCTCAAAGGAGAAGTACCCAAGGATGGATTTGACATGATAGAAATGAAATGTTAAAATCAAAAGTATAATCATATCATCAACAACAACAACAATTAAGCCTTCTCCCACTAAATGGGGTTAGGCATGTGGATCAAATGAAGCCATAGTGCTCTATTATATATCATGTTCATGTCAAAACTATTGATGTTTCAATCCATTTTGATTATTTCTCTTCTAGTTTTCCTTATTCTTTCTCTGCGTCCTTTAATAGTACTATGCTCCATTTGGTCCACTTTCCTTACTGAGGCCTCTACACTTTCCTTACCTAAACCCTAAACACTTTCCTTACTGAGGCCTCTACAGGAATCCTCCAAACATGTCCAAAAGTATAATCTAATCATATCAAAATAAAATTCAAACATGATTTAAAGTCCTAGTTGGTAAGATAGGGGTGCTTCAAATCAAGGTTATCAAACTCTCAAATTAACTCTTAAACTCTTACGCATTTAAGAGTTTAGGTTTCCAAATTGAGTTAACTCGCTTAAAAACTCGACCTGAGTAAACTCGGGTGAACTCTTATAAACTCGTGACTTCACACTTTTGGTTAGACTCTGGTCTCAGACAACAAAATATGAAATTTCACAATAAGCAATCATAATTAAACATTCCAAAATTGAAGTTATGATGTATTGACTTAAGTTATTTTGATTTTTCACACCCTAAAGTCTTAATCTGTTATGTTTCTTAAAATTTTAATTTGCATATTATATTTTTTTACTTGTATTTGCTTCATTATGATGTTGCAATTGAATTTTTTTATATATTTTTTGTTTTATATAAATTTATTTTATTATATAACATGTCATAAATATTTTTTAATATTACTTTTAAAATAAGTAAGTAAACCCGTATGAAAACTCGTACGAGTTTACGAGCTGAGTTTGTGATTTGAGTTTATCTCGGCTCCATGAGTTTAGGTAAACTCTAAACTTGAGAGTTTGATAACCTTGCTTAAAATTGAGTCTTCTTGTCTAGTTTAATAATAATACATTTTGGGACGTTAAAACTAAGATACAATGCATTCGATTGGTGTAAAATTCCATTCTAGTTACAAACGTAATAAATGCCTTACCAGCACCACTTTGGCAAGTTAGAAAAGTCAAATTACTTGAAACTTCATACAGAAAACATTTAACATGCGAAAGCGAAAAGGGATTGGTTAAGTGCTAGCAGCCCACCAATTTCTTTCAGCCAAAATGACATGTTTAATTGTCATTGGAGAAGAAAAAAGACAACCATACATGGAGGGGTTGGGAATAAAACTGCCAAAAATTTACATTCAGACAAATCATTTGGTCCAGGAAAGGTAGTGGGGACGTCTGGTATTTTCCTTTGGTAAATTTACTATATGCCATTCCCGTTCCTTAGTCATACATGAGCTCACAGTTGTTAATAGTGTGCTATTGTGAGCATGATGGCATTTAAGCTTGGTTTGGTAGTGCTTTTTGAGGGGGTAATTCTGCATATGAAAAACATAAATAAATTTTTTCTGTTTGGTAGATTAAGAAGCTGAATTACTTTTGCTCCTAGCCTTTAAAAGCCAAGGGTGCCCTTGACAACTTGCATGAGGTGCTTTTTAGAGTTGGTTTATGCTCTCTAAAATCTAAAAGACTAGTATAACCTTTCATTAATTAAGGATTCCAATTTCTAGAAATCACTCTTTTTAATATTTATGTCTATTATAGTCATTTTAGATTTTAAGAACAACTTTCTAATAGATTTACCAAACAATACTCTTGTGGCTTCTCCTTATTGAAAACAACTTTTACACTATTTTACCCAACAATATTACTATGACTTTTAAGAGCAGCTTTTAGAGAGTTTAGAGAGCTTAGCAGCTCTCGAGAAAACCACAATATTACCAAACCAAGCTCTAGTGGTCTGCTAAATCTTCTAGTTCTTTGCAACATGCCTATCCAGGTCAAAGTGTTGTGTAAGGACCCCAAGTAATGAGAATGATGATGTTAATGCTAATGTAATTGTGCCATATGATAAGGTTTACATGAGAAGGAATAAAAAGGGAATTGGGGACATGCGGGAGAGCATGTAACCATTAAGGAAAGTGGGGGCTATAACTAACTTTGCCTAGCTAGCAAAGTTAGTGGGGTGAGTGGGGTGAAGGGGTGTGAGAAATGCAATTCTGTTAGAGGCTAGAAGGGGGGAGTTATAGGGGACGAGGGCAGGATGCTGAGGGGAGTATTCGGAGTGAGAAAGGATTGGAACCTAGGAGAGACCAGGACTCTCGAATTCCTGGAGTAGACACCAATATCTCATTTTCTTTTTGTCAATAACACAAAACGCAAAGGGGAAGAGCCATATTCACTGGTATTGTTCTTTCCTGAGAAGTTAATTTCAGTTCTAGCATTTTATTCATTTACTGATACCAGTTTCTTACAAGTGGTATCAGAGCTCTCGATCTTGGGAGCTCTGTGCATGGTAACCACGCGTGCTGCAATGGAGGCTAGGCTAGGTGATGTGGAACGGAGATTGACTGAGATGCATCAGGAGAACGTGAGAGCGATGGCAACGCTGACTCGCTAGATGGAGCAACTGAGGCGAGATCGAAGCTCCAGTGGGTCACGGAGTCGGAGGAGCGACCGGCGACGCCGGAATCCTCATCATTGGCGAAGAGAGGAGCGACGCAATGGACTAGAAGAGCAAGATGATTCATCGTCACAGCAAACTGAGGGCTCGCATGAAGGAAGCGAGGACGAGGATGATTTGTCTGAGGCAGGGAGACGCGATGACTGCCGGCCGAGGAGGGTGGAGATGAGCCAGCGCCTAGATCTGCCCATCTTTTCCGGTGACGACGCCTATGGTTGGTTGGTGAGAGCAGAGCGCTACTTTCGAGTGGCGCAAGTAGGATTACGAGACCGCCTCGATCTGGTGCTCGTAGCGATGGAAGGCGAAGCTTTGACGTGGTACGAATGGTGGGAGGAACAGACGAAGTTTCTGTCATGGCGGAGGTTTAAGGAGGACTTGCTTCGGAGGTTTCAGCCAGGAGAAGCTTAGAATCCAATGGGGCCCTTGCTGGAGGTAAGACAGACGAGCTCTGTGATGCAGTATAGAAGAGAGTTTGAACTGGTAGCCAGGACCAAGAGGAACTTGGACCCCGAAATTTTAATGTGTAGTTTCTTGAATGGTCTCAAGAAAGAAGTCAGGGCCGAGATGACTGTGGGGGAGTTTCGCTCCCTGCCGGCGATGATGGATCGAGCGCTGGAAATTGAGCAGAGAAACTTAGCCTGGATGGAAGCTGGGGTGCACCTAGGCGGGAAGAGCTCAAGTGAATCAGCAAGGGGACCAGGCCCAAATCGGGCCCAATTCACTACTCGCTACAGTGCTGGACTGATGCAAACTAGTGGACCTAAGAATGATAGTGGGCAAGGGAATTTCAGGCCACAAATGGGAACTAGAAGTAATTTAAGTGGGTCCCGAGGGGTTGCTTCAAGTAGCAGTGTGAACCAACCATCAAAAAGCAGAAACAGTGAGATAAGGAGACTCTCACACGAAGAGTGGCAAGAAAGGCAGAGAAGGGGGTTATGTTTCCGATGCAGGGACAAATGGAACCCAGAACACAGATGCCAACTACGCCACCAGCCCTTAATCTTGATGGAAGAGAGCGTAGAGGGAGGCACCGAGGAAGAAGAAAACGGAGTCCCCTTCGAAGATGAGTTGGGAACCGAGGTAAGGGAGTTACAATTGTCTTCTCTGAGTTATTGGGGGCTGACTTCTAACAAGTCTCTCAAGTTGTGGGGGAAGATTAGTGGAGAACCAGTGGTGATTTTGATAGACTTCGGGGCCACTGCTAATTTTATTTCTACGAAGGTGGTAGAGGCTCTCCCATTATCGGTAACAAGAGTAAAAGGTTTCAACGTGGAGGTGGGTAATGGGGAAGTGGAAGAAGGAATCGGAGTTTGTAAAGGAGTAAAGTTAGACGTACAAGGTGTAAAAATTGTTCAAAATTTTTTTGTGATGAAGTTGGGTCGGCCAGAAGTAGTGTTGGGAGCAGATTGGTTGGAGAGCTTGGGGGATTTCACAGGAAATTTTCGAAATATGACAATCAGTTGGATGGAGGAGGGAAATCAGATGATACTCACAGGGGATCCTATGTTGTGTAGAAGCAAAACGTCTTGGAAGGCAGCTTTGAAGGCCCTCAAGGCTGAAGGGGAGGGGTATTTAGTGACCCCCTTGCCCATGGCAGGGGACAATAGCGACGAATCGGAATTTTCAGAGGGAATCCGAAGGTTACTGGTTGACTACGAAGACTTGTTCCAGCCTCCTGTCGGGTTGCCACCGACCAGAGAGCATGACCATGCCATCGTCTTAAAGGAAGGAGCACCAATCCCTCATACTCGACCCTATAGGTATCCTCATTATCAGAAAACTGAGATTGAAAGGATTATTGATGAAATGATGCAATCAGGAATTGTAAGGCCCAGCACCAGTCCTTTTTCTAGTCCAGTGATTTTAGTAAAGAAAAAGGATGGGGGATGGCGTTTTTGTGTGGATTATAGAGCCCTAAACCAAATAACTGTTCCCAACAAATTCCCTATACCTGTGATTGATGAGTTATTAGATGAATTGGGGGGTGCAAAGATTTTTTCAAAGTTGGACTTAAAATCTGGTTATCACCAGATTAGGATGAAGCAATCAGACATACCAAAGACAGCTTTTAGGACACATGAGGGGCATTATGAGTTCCTTGTAATGCCTTTTGGACTCACTAATGCCCCCTCTACCTTTCAAGCCTTGATGAACGAGGTATTGAAACCTTTTCTCAGAAAGTTTGTCCTTGTGTTCTTTGATGACATCCTAATCTATAGCTCTACTCTCGAGCTGCATCACATGCATCTTCAGCACATCTTTGAAGTCTTGAGGAATCATGAACTCTATGTCAACAAAAAGAAATGTTGTTTCGAACAGCTTCAAGTTGAATATTTGGGGCATATTATTTCTGGAGATGGAGTGGCAGCAGACCCAAAAAAGATTCAGGATATGGTAGATTGGCCGGTTCCCACTGATTTAAAGGGACTTCGAGGATTTTTGGGCTTAACCGGGTATTACAGGAGATTCGTTAAGAATTATGGGAAGATTGCTTGGGCCCTTACCCAACTCCTTAAGAAGGATAATTTTCGATGGGGGGAGGAACCTCAAAAGGCTTTTGAAAAATTAAAAGGGGCTATGACCTCTTTACCTGTGCTGGCTGTTCCCACTTTTGACAAACCTTTTGAAATGGAGACAGATGCTTCAGACAAAGGCATTGGAGCTGTGTTGATGCAAGAGGGCAGGCCTATTGCTTACATGAGTCAAGTTCTCTCTGAAAGCAACCAGAAGAAGTCTATTTATGAGAGAGAGTTAATGGCTATTGTTCTAGCGGTGCAAAAATGGCGCCACTACCTGCTGGGACAGCACTTTGTGGTTTACACAGATCAGAAAAGCCTAAGATATCTTCTGGATCAGCGAATTGTGGGCGTAGAACAACAAAAATGGGTGGCCAAACTCCTTGGCTATGATTTTGAGATTAAATATAAAGCTGGACAAGAAAATAGGGTGGCTGATACCCTATCTAGGAGACTTCAATACTCCGCCATTTCTACTATAACAGTGGCTGAATGGACAGAATTAGATGCTGAAGTTCAGGCAGATGCAAGACTAAGTGGCATTATTCACAACTTGTTACAAGGAAAGGACTTTCATCCAGGTTTTCAATTAATCAAAGGAAGGTTAAACTATAAGGGTAGGCTGGTTGTCGCCAAGAATTCTGCCAAAATTCCTTACATACTGAAGGAATTTCATGACTCGAGCGCAGGGGGTCATTCTGGATTTTTCCGGACATACAAAAGAATTTCTGGGTTATTGTATTGGGAAGGAATGAAGACGTGCATGCAGCAGTACATCAAGGAATGTGATGTCTGCCAAAGAAACAAGCATCAAACTCTCTCGCCAGCTGGCCTGTTGTAGCCCCTTCCAATTCCAAGCAACACATGGACGGAAGTCACCATGGATTTTATAGGTGGACTACCGCGAGCGATGGGAGTGGATACCATAATGGTTGTGGTGGATAGGATGACAAAATATGCACATTTCAGTCCTCTTTCTCACCCGTTTACTGCAAAAGAAGTTGCTGCCACATTTATTAAGGAGGTGGTTCGTCTCCATGGGTTTCCTAGCTCAATTGTTTCTGATCGGGACAAGGTATTTATGAGCAACTTTTGGACAGAATTGTTTAGGATGGCCGGGACTAAACTAAAATATAGTTCCGCTTACCATCCTCAAACAGATGGGCAAAGCGAAGCAGTTAATAAATGTCTTAAAACCTATCTCTGCTGTTTCACTGGTTCTAGACCGCGTCAATGGCCTAAGTGGCTTATTTGGGCTGAATATTGGTACAATACCAATTAACACGGGGCCATTCGCATGACTCCCTTTAAGGCGCTTTATGGAAGAGAGCCTCCTACACTATTAAGAGGTGGAAAGGAATCTACAGTGGAAGAAGTCCATTTACTGATGGAGGAACGAAATCAAATGTTGGATGAGTTGAAATTCCAACTAGAAAGGGCCCAAAACAGAATGAAGACAGATGCTGATTTCAAGAGAAGAGATGTAGAATATGCTGTGGGAGACAAGGTTTATTTGAAGTTGCTACCCTATAGACTTAAGACTCTGGCAAAGAGTCAATCAGAAATTAAGTCCCAGGTATTATGGTCCCTATGAAATTGTTGAGAAAATAGGACAAGTTGCTTACAAACTGCAACTCCCAGCTGATGCCCGAGTACATCCTGTCTTTCACATTTCCTTGCTCAAAAAATGTGTTTTGCAGGATGTACAAGTCCAGCCACTGCCTGCTGCTATTTCAGATGACTGGGATCTCCAAGTGCAGCCAGAAAGTGTCCTTGCTGTCCGCACCAACTCAGTGGGTCAATCGGAGGTCTTGATCAAGTGGCAAGCTCTACCTGATTTCGAGAACACTTGGGAATCAGCTGCAGAAATTCAAAGACTGTTTCCTTCCTTCCACCTTGAGGACAAGGTGGATTTTAAAGAGGGGGGGTATTGTAAGGACCCCAAGTAATGAGAATGATGATGTTAATGCTAATGTAATTGTGCCATATGATAAGGTTTATATGAGAAGGAATAAAAAGGGAATTGGGGACACGCGGGAGAGCATGTAACCATTAAGGAAAGTGGGGGCTGTAACTAACTTTGCCTAGTTGGCAAAGTTAGTGGGGTGAAGGGGTGTGAGAAATGCAATTCTGTTAGAGGCTAGAAGGGGGGAGTTATAGGGGAGGAGGGCAGGATACTGAGGGGAGTATTCGGAGTGAGAAAGGATTGGAACCTAGGAGAGACCAGGACTCTCGAATTCCTGGAGTAGACACCAATATCTCATTTTCTTTCTGTCAATAACACAAAACAGCAAAGGGGAAGAGCCATATTCACTGGTATTGTTCTTTCCTGAGAAGTTAATTTCAGTTCTAGCATTTTATTCATTTACTGATACCAGTTTCTTACACGCTGCTACCTGTATTATGGCTATGTGCATGATGAAATAGCCTCTGCCATCAATGATGCCAAGCAAAAAACAAACTACCCATTTGGCATCCGCTAACATTTTCTGCTCTTCCTTAAATGAAAACAATGACACCGAAACTCCCCTCCCTCATCTTCCTTCATTGACTTTGTGATTATTTGTTGGCTCTGGGTGTTTCTGATAGGTGTCCTCCATGCAGGTGAAAAATAATATCTTTTCTGATTTTTCTCAATTTCTCTACTTTCATTTTGGGTTCTGATATCTCCTTTTCTTTCAGTTGGATAATTTGGGATTTGTTTTTTTATATGCCTTACTGCCTTGGATGGGTCTTCTTTATGCAATAGTTCTTTTTGTATCTCTGTACTAGATTGCAGGCTATACAGGTATAGCTAGTATACTGCTTTCATATTGAGTTTATTGTGTGCTTTTATGTTATATATATAAGGAGCGAATTGAGTGAGAGGAGCGATTTGTTGTAAGTTTGAGAAAAGTAAATCTTGATTGTTGGCTCATACATAAATGGTTAAAATTAAAACATAAAATCATATGGTTTTTTAAGTAATCACTTAACCGTTAATTAACTTTTAATCTTGACCATCCATATATGATTATGTGGTCTAGATTTACTACTTTCACTCTTATAATAGACCAGTCCTCTCACTTAAGTCACTCCTTATCCCCACCCCTGCACGCACACACACATATAATGTCATATATATATGTATAAAATATTTTATTCCCATAGAGAGTGAGCTTCAATGTAATAGTAAGGTTGTTGCTTTGTGACCTTTAAGTCATAGGTTTAAATCCTGAAAACAGCCTTTTCACAAAGTGGGGGTAAAGCTGCATACATCTACCATCTCCAAATCCCACCAGCTGGGAGTCTCATGCACTGAGATGCCCTTTTTATTGTCCTTCTGAAATGAATGACATTAAATGTATCATAGTTTTAATGTAATGATTCGATTTTCAGATGTCTGTACTTCAATATGCAGTATTCACTGCTAACAATGTCCCCGGGCATACCCAAACTGAAAATTGCTGATGCCGAATTTTTTATATAAGAATGTAGAATAAATGTTCACATGATACTTTTTTTTTGGTTTTTTCACCGCATGCGAGTTATAGTAGTACTTGCTACATGTATGCATATGTTGCCAATTAAAATACTTGCGTCATAAGCTGTATATGATGGAGACACAGTGATCCTCAAATTGCTTTTATGGTCATGTCTGTATTGCAGTGGCATAAAACTACTAGACTTTATTCTATGATTTAATTTATACTGTTAGTGTAAAAAAGTTTTCACAGATATCCAACCATGTATTGCCACTTCAGCAAAGGTGCTTGAGTTAACTACCCAATACCTTGAAAGTGTTATAAATAGAAGCATATAATTGGATCATAGTTTGTAACTCTTTTACATTATCTGTGCATCAAAATTAATCTTATTCTAATTACATTAGTTGGTTCCCCCCCCCCCCCCCACCCTCTCTTCTTTTCCCTTTTTGTGTCCAAATATGCTTTCTGCTTTCCTTCTTCTGTTGTCTGCCTTTCTTGTTGTTTATATTTAGTTTATGGATCTGAAACATATTCTGTTGACTGGGAAAAGCTTTTCATTTTTTGTATTGAAGTCATGGCCATTCTCTGCTTTCTTGCATTTCACTCTGAGCCTTTTTTGATATTCAATAGAAACCATTTATTGCCTTTTATTTTCTGTAGAAGTCAGTGAGAAGGTTTAACCTTAGTGCTTCTCTAACATCATGAGAGACATGGTTGCTTCCTATAATACAACAGTTTTTTTTTTTGGTTTAATAGAAACTAAAATTAATAATGCCTTTTTGTTTAGGCTTGAGAATTCGGCTTCAAACCTTGCTGGATCCGCACAGCATGTTGAGCCAGCAGCTGCAGGATCTAATGCAACTTCCCTATTAGAGGTATGAAAATCCCTTGTGAATCTTCAAAATTATATTCGTTATCAGTAATTACATATTTACACACTATATTCTATTCAGACTGGAAAAGCTTTTACTGCAAGAGGGATGCAAGTGCTTGAATATGTTGGTAAGGAGACAATGGACCTATTAATCAGTGAAACTGGAATTGAGGTTGAGAAGCCTAATACAGAAGGGGGAGAACAAAATGATGAGGATCAATTAGCAGAGGAAGTGACATTTGATCGATGCTTTTACATTTATGGAGGTCCAGAGCAGTTGGAGGTAACCTATAATGATGTTGAAATTTGGTAGTTTAGATTTTGCTTTTAGAAAATCATTTAATATGCAATACTCTCAGGAACTGGAGGCTTTGTCTAGTCACTATGCGCTGTTATTTAACCGAAGAAAAGCAAAGTTATCAACAGAGCAAAAGTCTGCATATGATGGGAAGCTTAAAGAGGTCCAACAAATTTTTAATTTGACCACTGAAATGGATGGAAGCTCTGCTGATTTAAATAAAGGAAAGACAATAAAGAGAGGAAATGAGGGAAGCAGTGATGAGATGAAGAATTTACATGATTCAAGTCTCAACAAGGCTGCTGAAATGGCTGCAGGGTAATTTAACCAGTCCCGTGTATTAATTATTTTGTTGTACTCAGCTAAAATTGTTGCCATAAAACTGATATCTAGAGTGATCCATTTCTGATGTGCCAAATATTACAGTTCTATTTGCAAGGGTTGAACTATTGGTTTAAAAAATCTACCCAGTTTAGCTAATTGGAATGTTTGGATGCAAGATAACATAGATAGAATGTACTGAAGGTTATAGGAATGGGATTAGTAAAAGCTAACCAAGGAACTGCTAGTTATGGATGCATTTGTATATCACTTACTAAAAGCATTTGTCTGTTACCCCTCTTAGTTTGTGATCGTGGTCTTTTGTTCAGCTGTATTCATTACATAAGTATGCTCAGCATTTGGCTTTATCATGTCGATTGAGGAAAACCTATTTCGTTGTGCTAAATGCTGTATGTGATCCTTCCCATTGCATTTTTGCAGTTTCACAAATGCCTTGGCTGGACTAGCTGTTAATGATATAATTCAGAGAACTACTGGAAGATTAGAATCTCTTCATTCTGAGGGAGTTCATGTATGATAAAATATTTTTGAACTGCAAAATTTTGATTTTTATCATCTATAAAATTCGTTCTTTCTTTCTATCAAAGGAGGCATGTTGTGGAAGTGAGAAAAACAAAATTGATGCTTTTGTTTGCAGAGACTATCTGAAATGTGCTGTTTTTCTGTGTCTCAACTTCTAATGTTTGGCAAATCCATCATATCTTGTGCCAACAAAACTGAGGACAAAGATATCGACGATGATAAGGTGAACATAGAGTGGCCTGAAGATGTTTCTGCCAAAGCTAAGATCATAAGAATAAATGCTCAAACAATGATAGGATATGTGGAAGCAGTTTCCAACAGTTTTATCACAGGTTTGTTGTCTACTGCTTCCGCAGCTGATTGTAATCACATTGACAGTACCTCAATTAGATTACCAGGAGTTGCTTACTGAGTAGCTGTTACTAAGTTATGTCTATCATTTTGCATTTTTGTTGTCAGGCATATCTGATGTAACTGAGGCCTATCAAGCTGCCATTAAAGGTGTTACTGCGGACTCCCACACAGTTCTTCCCCAGAAATCAGCTCAAGAAAAAGCCACCGCTTTCTCTGAACACCTTCGAGCTGATCAAACCACAGCTATAAGTAAAATCCAGGACGGGTTGCAATTTTTAGCACACGTTGTCCTTTCAACCTCTATGAATGCTGCTTGAACAACACCAGTGTTTCTGTTTGTAAATATTTTCATGGCTTAATTCGAAGTGACACCACTCAACTATGCTTATTGATGATTGTATGTTACTCGGTTCCCTCTTCTTAGTCTAGTATCTGTAACGGGGCAAATTTGTCCTTATAAATCCATTCTAGCATCCTTTTCCATTCTTTAACTTGATAATATTTTAGACATCAAAATTGTTCAGTGTGCTTCTCAGTTATGTGGTTTATTATTATAGTTACTAGTGAATTAACAACCACTTATGTATCTATCAATCCATATTTTTTATTTTTGTAATTTTTGTAATTTATTTTATTTATTTTTATAATTTTCTCCAATTTTCTATGCATTCAGGATATTTTAGGAAATGAGAATTTTATACACCAAAGGCACTATTTTCTTTAAATATAACATAGGTATATTGATTATTATATGCAGTGGTTAAAGTTGGAAATGTGGTGTATTTTGAGCAGCGACGTCCAATAAGAATCTTATTTTTGTTCATTTATTTATTCATTTCGATTCAATTGGAATCTCTCGTCTTATGATTCACGAGGTTGATGTTGTCCACTTCTATTATTATCTGACAAAATCAATCTGTCCCCTCACCAAAACAGAAAATGATCCGTCCTTCTCTTTAGGTGGGCCCCACTGTATTTTGTCCACATCTGTATGCTTGGATTGAAGCAGGCTACATTCTCGTCCACATCCATTCCATGTATTCGAAGACTAAACCCACACATGTGAAACAGGAAGAGAAACACAATTTGTGTTTATCATACTTAAACTGAACTGAGAGAGAGAGGCTCAGTTACATGCTAAAAACTCAATTTATATTGTAAGTGTCAATTGAGAGAATCAAACATGGGAAACATGGATCCAGCTTTCATACAATCCACAGAACACCGTGCCAGTGCTAAGCACAAGGTGGTGCAAGCTGGTGAAATTCCAGTGATAGACATGTCGTCGTCATCAGAGAGCAGAGAAGAACTGGTCTCAAAGATTGGGAGGGCATGCGAGGAGTGGGGATTCTTTCAAGTGATCAATCACGGGGTGCCCTGTGAGGTGAGCACAAGGGTCGAGGCCGTGGCGAAGCAGTTCTTCGAGCAGAGCGCGGAGGAGAAGAGGAAAGTGAAGCGAGACGAAGTGAATGCGATGGGGTACCATGATGGGGAGCATACCAAGAACGTTAGGGACTGGAAAGAGGTCTTCGATTATCTCGTTGAAAACTCAACACAGGTTCCCTTCTCTCACGAGCCCCATGACAAGCGCCTCAGGACTCTCACCAACCAGTGGCCCCAGTACCCTCCTCACTTCAGGTAGGTAATCAATGAAAAAATGTTAGATGTAATCATAATGCATTGGATACCATCCTGTCAACTCACACCTTATTTACCATTAGATGAAATATGGACCTTATTTGAATATGTTTATATTCTGTTCAAATGGCGGATGAGGTGTGAGTTAATACTTAATCCAATACAAAATAAGTGCAAATAACACAACTCGTAATAAATTGATTGTCCGTGTTAATATGCAAATAATAATAATAAATCTTAACACATGGTTAGTATTTATGCGTTTTGTATCCTCGATCAATTATATCTTATTTTGTTTGTATGATTTTTAAAATATATCTCTAATAATAATAATCAAATACTTTGAATATCATGATCATGATAACACATGATGATTGAATGTATGTACAAAATAATTTTATAATTATCGATTTAATTGTATATTTTGTATTGATAATTTTGATCAACTGAGGGTAAATCTTTACGTTATAGCACTACGGTTATGTTGTTTCTTTTTGTAACTCGTAGATCATGGGGTTTAAATCTTGAAAACAATCGTTTTACATGTGGAGAATTAAAAGATGTGAAAAGTTAAATCTTGCTACAACATGAAAAATGTTGGGCTTTCTGAACAACTGATCAAAATAAAACTAAAAATTCACGTTGGTAGTAATATTCTTAGATATTAATGAAGGTTGGTTATGCATGTATGTTTCAATAGAGAAACGTTGGAGAATTATGGTCGGGAGGTGGAAAAGCTAGCATACAAGTTGTTGGAGCTGGTTTCATTGAGCTTGGGATTGGCTGGTGTCAAGTTCCATGGCTGCTTCAAGGACCAAATCAGCATGGTGAGGCTCAATCACTATCCCCCATGCCCATTCCCTGACCTGGCACTTGGTGTTGGTCGCCACAAGGATGCTGGTGCCTTAACCGTGCTTGCCCAAGATGATGTTGGAGGCTTGCAAGTCAAGAGAAAATCAGATGGTGAATGGATTCCAGTCAAACCCACCCCAGGAGCATTTATCATCAATGTGGGGGATATAGTTCAGGTATGTTTGTTTATTTTGTAATGCAAGACTCATGATGATGAGGACAATATAATTGATTCAATTTGTTCCCTATGACAATTATCAAAAGATTTAATTTTGACACACAGGGAAATGTAAAAGAGTTTTAATATCGTCGAATTATGTATTGTTATAGTAGCAAATGTAGTTGACTATCACAAGTGTACCGTTTAAAATTCATGTAAATGAAAATTTGATTGAATGATTGTATAAAGATATTTTACACTATTAGTACATCAAAATTAAACTCACTCTGAAATGAATGATATTATTATAGACTCGAATTCATAATGTATTTTATACAAGATAAGAGAAATGTTATTTGTAATTATTGAATTAACTCATTGTAGACATATATAGAGTGAAAAAAATGACCCAAAAATGGTGAGTGTTAAGAGAGAAAAAGTTACACATCATAACTTTCGTGTCTTTCTCTCTTATTTATATCCATAACAAGTCTATATGAGGAGTACAAATAATTATTTCTCTATATTCACTATTTACAATATAATTTAACATTAACATATGTTGATATTAAAACAACCAATGATGAATATGATAACATGTATAGTGTTCACCATAGACCCAACTCTATATTAACATCACTCTTTTCAAATTTATTCAGTTGATTCAATCTATATGCTATGATCAATATTGGGTGTTTTTGAAGGTTTGGAGCAATGACAAGTATGAGAGTGTGGAGCACAGGGTGGTGGTGAACACAGAGAGGGAAAGGCTTTCCATTCCATTCTTCTTCTTCCCAGCTCACCATGTTATTGTGAAGCCTATGGAGGAGCTGATAAATGAACAAAACCCTGCAAGATATAGAGAATACAACTGGGGCAAGTTCTTTGCTAACAGAAACCGTAGTGATTTCAAGAAGCAAGATGTGGAGAATATCCAAATTCAACACTTCAGGATTTTGGATTAGTTGCCTAGGATTGGTATTCTCAGTTTCATCTGTGTCTGAGCATGACAAATTTGTTCTGCTTCCTTCATCTCAAAAGCTAATAAACTTGTCTTGGCTTGTTTTTATTAGTAAATACAGTTAGACTCTAGGTACTTTTCACACCTAATTCTCCAAAAAGTGGAATAGAATCAGAAACAGGACACCGGTAGAGATCTGTCATGCGAAATGCATTTTAGAACTATGTAACATTAGCTATGAATGCCCTGCTATTGGTACCTTCTTGCACAAATTATCTTTAAAAGTATAATGTGGAGTACAACTACAAATTGGTCTTTGAAATAACTGGAAACATCAATTTATTCATCAAAAGGTTATAACATTAATTTAGTGGTTGAAAAATTGATTTTCATATCTATTTAGTTTAAACAGTTCTTGTAGGGTGCATATGGACACAAAAGTCCATATTGCTTTTCAGTGCAATATTCAAAATATGTGGCTTGACTTTTTCACCAAATATCTTTTCGGTGACAACAACATCAAATGGAGAAAGGAATAAGTTTCAAATTGTAGGCAAAAGCATGTGGCACCGAAAAATGAACAATAAATGAGTTGAAAATTTTGTCACCAAAGGCTCTATAAATAAAGCAATGGTTTGTAGCATTTCAAGCCGAATAAAATAGAGGAAACAATCAACCATATCCTCACTTTAGTATAATATAGTAGAATTATTTGTTCCTTATGAGTTCTTCTCTTTTGTGAGTTGAGAGTATACACCAGTGAGAATAATACTGTGAGATATTCTAGGTGTATTTGGAATTTGGGTTGAGTGGAGTTTATCCATTTTTTGTATCTCCATCATATTTCTATAGTGAAATATTTTATTCTTGCCTTTGCCTGTGAACATAAGCTTTAAGCCGAATTACGTAAATTCGTGGTGTCATTTATTTTACGCTTTCACATATTTATTTTGCGTTACTCTGTTTGTGCCATTAGTTCCTCCATTTCACAACAAACTGGTATCAGAGCTCTTATAGAGTTATGGGCTAATTTGTTTAAAAATATCTACTGCAAAATTTGATATTCAGTAGTTTGATGTGCACATTAATTTTGGCAGATGGAAGGTCCGTATGATGGTTGGTTTTGTACAGTAAGGTGTAAAAGTAGTACTTTCTGACAAGGAAAAGAAGCTCAAGACAATGAAGGAATTTGAATGGGAAGATGCCAATCAAAAGGCTCTTTCTATTATTCAGTTATGCATTATAGACAATGTGCTGCAGGAGGTTCTTTTGGAGAAAACAACAAAATCGTTGTGGACCAAGTTAAATTCATTTTATATGACTAAGATGGTGGCTAACCATTTCGGTGTTTTGCAACATATGTGCATGCTCCAATAGCAGAAAGGACATCAATCTAGTCTCACATAGCTAAATTCACGTCGCTCGTTATAGATTTGAAAAATATGGACAAAACATTTTCAAATGAACAACAGACAATGATGTTGCTTTGTTCTTTACCTCTTTTATACAAGCACTTTCGTGAAACGTATATATGGTCGCAAAAACCTCAAAATTGACTAGGTCAAATATGCACTTTTAAGTCAGGACAAAATAAAGCACGATGCTGGCGGTCATGATAATACTGCATCTACCTTAGTTGCCTGATGGGGTTCAAAGGAGATAGGATCGATTAGTAGCAAAGGAAGGTTTAGATCTAAGTCTAGACATTGTAAAGGCAGGTGCCGATATCACAAGAAGGAAGGTACTGGAGAGCAGAATATACGAGGCTCAAAGACAAAAAAGACAAAGACTCAAGTGATGTAGCAAGTATCGCTAAAAGTACAAATAATGTTCTTGCATTATCAACCAGTTCAATTGGTGATACTTGGATGCTTGATTTTGGTTACTCGTACCATATGTGTAGGAACCAGGATTGATTTATAACTTACCGGTTAATAGATAGTGGTGTTGTATTTATGAGGAATGATATGCCCTGTAAGGTCATTAGCATTGGAATAGTCCAAGTCAATATGCATGATGGAGTTGTGAGAATGCTGACTGATGTTCGGCACATACCAGACTTGAAGAAAAATCTTACATCCTTGGGCATCTTTGATTCTCAAGGTTATAAGTATTCTAGTGAAGGTGGAGTTTTAAAAATCTCCAAAGGTGCTCTTATTGTGATTAAAGGCAAGTTAGTCACCGACCTTTATTTACTTCAAGAAAATACAGTTGTTGGTATTGCCTCAGTATCATCTTCATCTGATTCAGATTAAGATACTACGTATTTATGGCATATGTGCCTAGAGCATATGAGTGAAACAAAGATGTCAATTTTGAGCAAGCGTGGCTTGGTAGGTGATTATAAAATTGAGAAGCTTAACCTTTATGAACTCTACGTCTACAAGAAGCAATCCAAAGTTAAGTTCAACACTGTTATTCACAGGACTAAGGGCACAGTGGATTACATCCACTCTAACTTGTGGGGCATTGCGCCTGTTCCGTCAAACAGTGGTGCTAAATACCTATTGACATTCATTGATGATTTTACAAGGAAGGTATGTGTTTATTTCTGAAGCACAAAAATGATGTGTTCCATACTTTCAAGAAATGGAAAGCGTTTATTGAGAACCAGACCAACAAGAAAATTAAGTGCCTCCCAACAGATAATAGTTTAGAGCTTTGCGAAGGTCAGTTCAATGAGTTCTATAAAAATAAAGGCATAGTAAGACATCGTACTGTGCGCAAGACTCTACAATAAAATGGAATAGCTGAACATATGAATAGAACTCTTTTAGAGAGGGCTTGTTGTATGCTCTTTAATGCTAATTTATCTAAAGAGTTTTCGGTTGAAGCTATCAATATGGCTTGCTATGTGGTGAATCGGTCTCCGTCAACTGTGATCGATTTGAAGACTCCTGTTGAGGAATAGTCTGATACTCCTGCTGATTATTCGAATATGAGAATTTTCGGTTGTCCTACATATGTTTATATTGATGATGGAAAGTTTGAGTGAAGGGCAATAAAATGCATATTTCTCGGATATACAACTGGGATGAAAGGTTATAGATTGTGGTGCAATAAATCTAAGTCATCCAAATTCATAATCAACAGAGATGTCAAGTTTAATGAATCATCCATACTTCATCCAAAAAAGAAGGTTGGCGATGAGAAAAAGACCAAGATGCTAGAAAGCAGGTGGAGTTTGAAGTCGAACCACCAAAGTAGATGGAAGAAGATGCCTCTTATCAGCTTAGTCAAGAAGAAGAACAAGATATTATTGATGCTGTAAATGCACGGCAATAATTACAGCATTATAGCTTTGCTAAACAGAGAAAATAGGCAAATAAAGCCACCACAGAGATATGGTCACACAGACATAGTCTTTTTTTTTATTATCAGTGGCAAAAGATGTGGAATCAGAAGATCCTGCTATATACCATGAGGCTATCTCGAGTAAAGAGTCTGCACAATGGATTGTTGCAATAAGTGAAGAAATGGAGTCTCTTCATAAGAACTAGGCTTGGGAATTGGTGAAACCACCCAAAGGACATAAAGTCGTTAACTGCAAATGGATCTTTAAGAAAAAGGAAAGATCCCTTGGAGTTGAATTGGTTAGGTACAAAGCACGCTTAGTTGCAAAAAGTTTTAGCCAAAGGGAAGGAATGGACTTCAATGAAGTATTCTCTTCTGTTGTAAGACATAGCTCCATTCAAGTGCTGCTCGCTATGGTTGCACTGTTTGACTTATAGCTTGAGCAGCTCGATGTCAAGACAACTTTTCTTCATGGTGATCTTGAAGAATAGATCTACATGCAACAACCAGAAGGTTTCGCTATTCAAGACAAAGAGGACCATGTTTGTCTTTTAAAAAAGTTGTTGTATGGCTTAAAGCAATTTCCTCGTCAGTGTTATAAGAGATTTGACAACTTCATGTTAGGTTGTGGTTACTCAAGGAGTGACTATGACTATTGTGTTTACCATAGAAAGCTCTCAGATGGTTCATTTGTGTATTTGTTGCTTTATGTTGATGACATGCTTATTGCTGCTAAGAGTATATTTGCGATTAAGAAAATGAAAGAGAAACTCAATGGTGAATTTGAAATGAAAGACTTAGGTGTAGCTAAGAAGATTTTGTGCATGAAAATTCATAGGGATTGACATGCTAGCAAATTATATTTGTCTCAGAAGAAGTGTATTAAAAAAAGTATTTGAGCATTTTGGAATGCAAAATGCAAAGGCTGTGAGTACTCCTTTGATAGCCCATTTCAGATTATCAGCTGCACATTCACCACAGTCCATTGAAAAGGAAGAATAGATGTCACATGTTCCCTATGCTAGTGTAGTTGGAAGCATCATGTATGCTATGGTATGCACTCAACCAGATATTTCACATGTCGTTAGTGCTGTTAGTAGATATACAGGGCATCATGGTAAGATATATTGGCAGACAGTGAAATGAATGCTTCGATATCTTTGAGGTTTAACGGATGTTGGCTTAGTATATGACAGGAATCTAACACTGTTGGTAATGTTATTGGTTATGTTGACTTAGATTATGCTGGAGATATTAACAAAAGGAGATCTCTAACAGGATATATCTTTACGCTCTCAAGTAGTGCAATTAGTTGGAAATTGATCTTACATTCTACTATTTTACTATCCACCACAGAAGCTGAATACATGGCAGTAGCAGAAGCAGTGAAGGAAGCCATTTGGCTCAGGATTTTGGTAAGCAATTTGGGCTTGGAACAAGATATTACAACTATTTATTGTGATAGCCAAAGCATCATACATTTGGCCAAAAATCAAATATATCATGAGAGAACCAAACATATTAGCAATAGATATCATTTTATTCTGGAGATTATTTCTCAAGGTACCATTGTAATGAAGAAGATTGGTACCTCAAACACTCTAGCAGATATGTTGATGAAGTCAATCACAGTTGCCAAGTTCAAGCATTGCTTGGACTTAATTGATATCTGCAATATGTGAATTTGCCCTTACGGACACATTAGAAAAGACGACTTCAAAAATTTGAAACTTAATAAAATTCAAGCCAAGGTGGAGATTTGTAGAATGCATATGGACATAAAAGTCCATATTGCTTTTCAGTGCTATATTCAAAATGTGTGGCTTGACTTTTTCACTACATATCTTTTTGGTGGCAACTGTAACATCCTTTGCTACTTTATGGATTGATGACTATCCCCACAAACCAACACGGGTCTTTTCAGCATGCTTTGTCCTCACTCACACGCTTCCTAGGAAAACTTCCCAGGAGATCACCCATCCCAAAATTACCCCAAGTCAAGCACGCTTAACTATAGAGTTCTTTCAATTTGGGCTACCGAAAAGAAGATGCATCTTGTTGATATAGGTAGTACAAATCAATTCATATAAGCCCTCCTCAACTGTATAGTCCCATACATATCTGAGTCTCAGATCCCTCTCATTCGGGTGTGTGTCGGTTCATTCATGTACCCCTCCACTTAGAGGACCTTCAGGAGCCGCTCCTTGTCCGTGCCCTCTTTGCACTGGCGATCACTCCTCGTCCTCGTCCCAGGCGTTACATGCCCACCGACTTCCTTTGCTTAGTCCCGAACCACACCGCATCGGGAGAGGTTCAAGCTCGATACCATTTGTAACATCCCCATCTGAACCTCGCACCTCTCCCAAGACGGTGTGGTTGGGATAACCAGCGGAAGCTGGTGGGCATGTAACGCCCGGGACGAGGACGAGGAGTGATCGCTGCAAAGAGGGCACGACAAGGAGCTCCTCGCAAGGTCCTCTAAGCGGAGGGGTACATGGATGAACCGATTACACACCCGAATGAGAGGGATCCTAAGACTGTATAGGTATGAGACTATATAGTTGAGGAGGGCTTATATGAATTGATTCGTACTACCTATACCAACAAGATGCATCTTCTTTTCGGTAGCCTAAACTGAAAGAACTCCATAGTTAAGCGTGCTTGACTTGGGGTAATTTTGGGATGGGTGACCTCCTGGGAAGTTTTTCTAGGAAGCATGTGAGTGAGGACAAAGCATGCTGAAAAGACCCGTGTTGGTTTGTGGGGACAGTCGTCAATCCATAAAGCAGCAGGGGATGTTACAGCAACAACATCAAATGGAGAAAGGAAAAAGTTTTCAAATTGTAGGTAGAAGCATGTGGCACCGAAAATTGAACAATAAATGAGTTAAAAAAATTTTGTCTCCAAAGGCTATATAAATAGAGCAATGGTTTGCAGCATTTCAAGCAGAACAAAACGGAGGAAACAATCAACCATCTCCTTACTTCAGCATAATACAGTAGAATTATTTGTTCCTTACGAGTTCTTCTCTTTTGTGAGTTGAGAATATACACCAATGAGAATAATAATGTGATGTATTATTGGTGTATTTGGGATTTGGGTTAAATGGAGTATGCCCATCTTTTGTATCTCCATCATATTTCTACAGTGAAATAGTTGGTTGTCGCCTTTACCTGTGGATGTAGGCTTTACGCCAAACCACATAAATTCCTAGTATCATTTATTTTACATTTTCACATATTTATTTTGTACTACTATGTTTGTGCTTTTTGACTCTGCCATTTCACAACAATACTCAATGTGAAAAAGCACTAATCGATGCATGTTTTGTCATGTTACATGATGATAATATGTGATGACATATTATGACATACTATCTTTTAAAATTGACTCCAAATAATTTCTTGAATGAGTTGTAAAATATCACTTTGGTTTTTAGAATCAATCCTAAAGTCTCTGTCTTACAACTCTTTTGAGGGTCAATATAGGGTCAACTTTAGTGCATAATGTTATATATCATCACATAACAAATCAAACTCGAGTTATCTTTCTTTCTTTTTTTCTAATAAATGCTAATGTTGCACTAAACTAAAATCTTTCAAGATCTAAATTGATGTTACAAATCTTTTGGAAACTAATTCGATATCTCTTTTAAATACTAATTTGAAGTTTTACTCAAAATAGTACATATATTAAGAAACTAAGATCCAGAGAAACGAGTGAATTGTAGAATTCAATAAATCCAACTAAAAAAACCTAATTTTTTTTTTTCGAGAAGATTAATCTTTAAGATTGTTGAAAAATGAGATTACTACAAATAGAAACACAAGTAAATAATGTTAAGTCTAAGGCATGTAATTCACTAGGCTTAGTCAATAACATAATAAGAACTGCAATGCATTAGTATAGTCTATATCGTGGGAAAAAGAAAAAGAAAATATGGAAGAAGTAGATGTCAGGGAAGTAGAGAAAAAAAAAAAGAAGAAGAAGGAAAGCAATAGGTACAAGACAAGGCTATGTGAAACCATTCTTATAAAGGGAAAAACAAAATACTTGGAGTGAAGATGAAATGGGAGGAAATAAAATGGTCGGTTTTGATTATTTTACAACTAAATACTAGTCCCTTGGAATTTAAAAAATCTTGTATTGTTCCCTTATAATTTAAAAGATGCAACAAATTAGTCCCTTTATAAGGTTCGTATAATATTTCTTATGGAGTAAAATTGGTCCCTAATAATTTTATTGTTAGACAACTTGATCTCTGAACAAAAGAAAAAAAAAATTATCTAGTTAGTTCCTGACAATATCAAATGTCACACACTTATTGGTTTCCTGATGTTAAATTTGACAACACACACTTATAGGTCTCCTAACGTTAAATTTGATTAAACTGTCCAATAACACCCCAAATTAGTTTGACAATCACCCATTCACCCGAGTTAGTCCTTCACCCCCACCACCTCCACCACCATCTCTGTCTTCTTTTTCATCTCCTTACCTCTCTCACATCATCATCATCAACTAATTTCTTAATTTCTTCTAAACAATTTTATCCATTAATAAGACTTCGTTTGTGTTTTGTTCATTCAAAATCGCTTCCCAACATGGTTCTATAAACTAGAGGAACAAGTGAATGCACTTCTAATTGCCATCCCTGTCATGGACATCATAACAGGATGTACTTGGAGCAATTTGCTGCCCTAGCAGGGGAAAGACAAAGACAATGTGTCGTTGTGACAATGAGTGTCCCTGCAAAAGTCAGATTCTTAGTATAATTACTTGTCACAATGGTAGATATCACCTTAGCATTTATCGCTAAAAACTAGTGTCGTATTAAAGTATATTACCACTGTGAACACCCATTTTTTCGATAAAAAAAAAAAAAAAAGTATTTCAGCCCATTGCCCGAGTTTTGGCCCATTCAATCCTACTCTTTGCCAGCATACACACACGCTCATACAGAGAATTGATGGGCAATAATAAAAAAGTATGCTGTCAGTTTTAAAAAAAAACGAGATAAGTGAAGCATGCCTCTGTTCCCATTCCCTTCACCAACGTTCCCTGCATCAAGATGAGTCTCTGCCCGAGAAATGTTTTGCAGAAGCATGGGAAGACAGGCCTGTAAGGTTCTCCTGCTTTCCGAGACTAGCATGGGTTTAATTTTAAATAATGCAAAACAATCTCAGAATAAAAAGGGGGGGGGGGAAGTTAGAGAAGGAAAGAAAAATTTTCTTTCGGAGAAGCATCACCAAAACTCTTAGAGAACCGAAAACCATCCCAATCTCCTTCATCACATGACAGCCATTATTGCCATCAAACACATCACCGAAACCCATAATACCCATCATCACTACAAATGAAAAAACAAAATCAAATCACCAACCAAAATATAAAAACAGAAAACGAAAGGAAAAGAGAGGAGATTGTGGTTTTTTTTTATCCTGGTACTGTTGGCGCTGCCACCATCGGAGATAGCTTCCCAATCCCACTGCATTGCAGCAAGGTCGCGCGAGATTGCTCAGCCCCTCCACCGCTGTTTCACGACGGCTTCTCTTCCTCTATCCCCATTGCGTCGCATCTCCGTCAACATCCAGCAGTCCCGAAGTCGCGCCACTGTCTTACCAACCACAGACGGAGCCAGCTAACACCTCCCGCCTCCCCTTTTGCACAACCACCACAGCCGCTACGAAGCTAGTGGCCATCCACCCAAGAAACCAGTACTAGTTCTGCGAGATTGCCGCCAAGGCCTTGTCGCCCTTGAAGCCTCGCGAAGCCTGGCACGTAGCACCTCCTCCCTAGCCGCACTGCGAGATCGATCGCTGGTTTCTCCACCGCCTTGACCTCTTCCCTTTACATTCTGTTTGTGTATGACTACTGCCTCTGTCCTTCCTCCATTCGGCTTTTGCATTTTGCAGTAATTGAAAGAATTGGGAATTAGGGATTGGTTTGTTTTTTTTTTTTTTGGGGTTAAGACTTCTCTTTAACAGATTTGGGTTTGGGTTTGTTTATGTGGGTTTGGCTTCTGCTTGGATCAGCATGTTCCTTCGTTAGTTTTGGTCTTTTTTTTTTTTTTTTTTTTTTGGGGTTTAGGCCAATTTCGTATTTAGGTAAGTATTATCTTGGGTTGGGTTTGATTTTGAGTCATTTATACTTCTGATTGTTTTGGATGTTTTCGGGCTTGGGTTAATTAATAATTTTTTTTTTTTTAAGTTATTTTTTGTTTTTGTTGAAATGGACATTTTTTTGGGTTTCCGAAAAAAATAAAAATTAAACAAATATAAAATTTTCAGTCCGTGCAACTTTCAATAATTGTGATTGAGGAGTTGGTGCTCCCTTCACGATTTTGAATCGTAAGAGTTCACTGAGCGCTTAAATGTTTGCCTTTGAATCTCGTGCAAAAATCGGATTTTCTTTTTAACAGTTTGACAATAGAATCATCTTCAAAATCCTTCATCAATCAAATATCATTTTCAAAAATTAAAATCAGTTAACACACTTTTATTTTCTCTTTTAACTAAAATCAATCAAACATACAAGTTTTTTTACAGAACTACGTGACTTTGAGTTCCTCATTGTACCGGAGGATACGTAGGAGCAGGCTATCCCTGTCAAGCTAAAATTAAATCTTCTTAAATTTGTTTAAATTGTAAATGTAATTATAGAAATTAAATTCCTTAATTTATACATTTCAATTGTAAGATATATTTGTCTAAATTAATTCTTCTTAATCTATGTGTTTAAATTATAAGTATCTTGCTAAAGTAATTTTCTTCTTAATTTATTTTCTAGTTTATATGTTAAAATTGTAAATATATATATATATATATATATATATATATATATATATATATATATATATATATATATATATATATATATACAAAAAAACTAATTTATGTTAATGTATTCAAGTTAAAATTAAATATGTTTGTCAAAATTAATTCCTAGTTTATGTGTTTGAATCATGAATATATTTATGTAAATTAAATTTCTGGAATTTATATGTTTAAGCTGTAAATATCTTTGTGTAAATTAATTTATGTGTTTAAATTAAATACATTTTTTGTAAATTAAACTTCTTGAATTTATATGTTCAAATCATAAATAGATTTGGGTAAATTTAATCTCTTGAATTTATATGTTTAAATTGTAAATATTTTGTGTAAATTATTTATTAGTTGTTAAGATTGTAAATGTATTTTCTAAAACCAATTTTTCTTGATGTATTTATTTAGATTTTAAATATACTTGGCAAAAATTAATTTTCTTAATTTATTTGTTAAATTGTAAATATTTTATGTAAATTATTTTTAATTTATGTGTTAAAATTGTAAATATATTTGTCATAATTAAATCTTCTTAATTAATGTGTTTAAATTGTAAATATTCTTGGTAAATTAATTTTTCTTAATTTATGTGCTAAAATTATAATTTTTATCTTCCTTATTTGAATTTTAAAAGGGGTTATTATTTAATCTGCATAATTTACTAAGGTATCGTCTAAGGACGGGTGTATAAGGGGTGCGTGGGATTAAGTTCCTACCCTTCCCTATGTATAACCGACTCCCGAACTCATATCTGGCTTTCAAACACTATTTTCATTGAAAAAAAATAGAATTGGTTTTTCCAAGATTTTCCAAATTAAATAAACTTGGTGGCGACTCCCAATTTTCAAAAATTATTTTTCACGTCTCCCCGTCATGATCCCTGCTATGACAGATGGCGACTCCACTGGGGAATCTTCTGTAAGAGAGTCAGGCCTATTATTGTTAGTTGTGCAAATTAAATATAAACCCCATTTATTCTTGTTTTTTTCTTCACTTTATTTTGTACAGTATTTCTTTAATTCTCTTTTGTATAGTTTAATTTTCTTGATGTTTATATATAATATTTGTTTATTCGTTAAAACTCTAGGATAGATGACTATTTTGTACATATGTGTTGTTTGTATCTTGTTTTGCAGGAGTGTCTGTAGCGATAGGATCGGAAGGTTTGTATGCTTCCAGCACACACTTCACGATCACTTAATTCACACACTGTATTCTTGGACTCTATACCCGAGCCCGTGCGAGCTTAGGATTAGGGGGTTTCTTGACATTGCCATGAGGGGTTTCATGCTCACTTGGTAGTTGTTGGGACACCACTCAGATTGTTACTGGCCTTATGAGTCAATCATATTGAGAGGGCTTATCCCTACTTATGGTTGGTTCAGAGGTCGGATCCTTGTCCTGTGGATAAGGGCAATCACAGGGACCATGGTCATTAGAAGTCTAGACCCACCATGAATGTGTACACGTATAGTCAAACCTAGTAGCTACCACGTTAGGGATTTTGGCCTTAGAACATCCCACCCATTAGGTTTTACCCGACTAGGACAATGGGAGCATGCTTCTTTCATCCTTTTACACTGCACTCCTTTATGTTTTATCTTAGTTGTTTCTACACCAAACATTGTTACATTGCATTTAAGTTAGCTAGTTCCTTATTTCATAACTTAATGTTGACATTCATTCTCAGATGTTTAGGCATTCTATTCATTATCACATGCATTCATTCCGTTCGTTTCTCATAACAAAACTTGTTTTTTACATGAAATGTTTCTTTTCTTCAGTTGTGTTCACTTACATAGGTTTATGCATCATCAAATTCTCAAGGAAGCATAAAAAAAAAAAATTTCATAGAAGCATGCATTCTTATCTCTTCCATCTTTTTAATTCTACTCAATTATTTCATTCTTGTACACAGTGTATGTGGTTTTTGATTCATCATAAGTTCAAAGCAAATGGATGCAATACCGCTGAACACTAGCAATGTACATGACTGGAAAAGGAATATCAAGGTTACAGTGACGAGCAATGAGCTAGAGAAAGTAAAAGAAATAGTTCAGTTGATGCCTCGTGAAGTCCGATCCTCTTTCAAGAATACCTACGGGTGCATATTGGATTTGTTGTCCATTCCGGTGGAAGCGTCGGCATTGAGTGCTCCCTCACAATTCTGGAACCCTTCTCTTTGTTGCTTTGAGTTGCCCGATCTTGATGCTGTGCCAACCATAGAAGAATATGTGGTTATACTGAGACTACCGATCCAAGAAAAATCAGGTGTATATCTATACCAAGGGCATTATGTTAATAAGGAAAACATTGCCAAGATAATCGGAGTTGATTCAAACCGGATGATAATGGAAGTAAGGGGGTCTACTCAAGGAATCAGGAGAAGTTTGCTGGAGACTCATATGCAAACTTTGGCTCAACAAGGAGATTGGGATTTCTTCAAACGAACACTAGCACTGACTATCTATGGGTTGGTTTTGTTTCCATTCACGCCCGATGTCATTGACCAAGTCGCCATGGATGTGTTTTCAAGTTCAAACGTGTGGCATGAATCCTATCCCGGCCATGCTAGCAGATACATTCCTTTCTTTGGGGTTTGTACTCAAAAGAGGGGGAAGGCTGCCGTTGTTTGCCAATGCTATACGTGTGGTTCATGACTCATGTATATGCTAATAGCCGCATGGGCCTTCTTCCTAATCCGTTAGGGGACTTCCATCGCATACAGATAAAGTGTCAAGAAGCTCAGGCATGGAAAAAAGAATTCTCACAGATCCAATCAAACACTTTCAAATGGGTATGTCCTTGGTATCGTGGAGACAGTGTTATCTACAGCTGTGGTGACTTCCATAATGTTCCGCTGATGGGTCCAAGGGGATGCATTTCCTATACACCTGCTTTAGTGCTTAGACAACTCCACTGGACTCAGACAAAGCCACAAGAAGAACAACTTAAAGTATTCAGTTTCCTATACCAAAAAGACAAGAGTACCATGGAGCAAGAAAGGAAGATCAAAATGGCATGGGGTGATGTCAAAATCTTAGGGAAAGCAGAACTCGGCCAACAGCGTTTAACCTCTTCTCAAGAATACAAAGACTGGAGGAAGGCAAGAGTCGGGAAAGATAATATCCCAAAGGATATTCCCAACAACGTAGCTCCCACGCAAACTCCAGAGTCGGCCCAACAGATGGAAATGATGAAGGCCCAAATGCGGTTTCTGGAGGAGAAAAAGGAAGCGGCAGACCTAAAGGTTGACATCCTTCAAGATCAATGCAAGAAAATGGCCAGAGAAATTGAGGCCCTAAAAGATGAATGTATTGAGGCAGCAGAAATCACCAAGTCCAGGAAGGGCAAAGAGAAAATCCCAAGCATGCATCTGGCCAAAGTCCAAGAACTAGAGGGAGGACTCCACAAGCTTGTGAAGGAAAAGAATCAGCTGGAGAGAGAGGTTAGTAAGAAAAATCGCATGGTGGAAAGAGTAGAATTGGAAGTCAGCCAACGAGATAAAGACATTTGGAGCTTGAGAATGGAGGTCAAGAAAGAGAAAGGTAGGAGAGAAAAACTGGAGGGACAAGTGAAGCACCTGTCAACCAGGCTGACCTGCATCGAAAGGTAAGGCTACTCAAGGATGGGCATCAGCAAACCAATATCATGATTTGTTTGTTGATGCAACAGAATTCGGGAAGTCATGGAGAGAAAAGGCGTTAGAATGGGAAGAAAAGTGTGGAAAGCTCACCGGTGAATTGAGCCATTACATTCCAAATTTTATTTACCATTTCGAGCAAGCCAAGAAGCAAATTAATAAGTTGCCACCATTTAGATTGCCTCAAGAGGTGACAGAATTCATGGATTCATGCGAAAGGATCACTAAAGGCCTCAAGAGGAAGAAAATGAAAGCTTTGACGTAATCATCTGTCAGGAGTCAAGGATTGTTGAATTTCCTTGTTAAGAAAAGAGGATTAAAACTTATGAAATGTATCTTGAAACGATTTGTACTCAGAACTTCACCCAAGAATGAATGAAACTTTAATGTTTGTACTTTCACTTTGACTGTTAATTGTGACTTCTCAAGCTCGCCAGATGCTCTCTATAGAGGAATAGATGTTCCCTTAGAAAGTAATCAATCACATTTTTACCTTGAGATAGTTCGTCCTTGTGTAAAAGTGTGAGAATGCTCAGACATATGAAAAGGAACCACATTGCTAGTGTTCATTAGATAGTACCTATAGAGGAGTGAATCCTCCCTTAGATTTGCTATCAACCGCACCTCGACTTATAGGGTGATATATCCATAAGAATGGGTGCAGGGCATCCTTGCTTTTAAAAATAAAATAAAAAAGGGAACTTTTTGACCTCTTTCGTTTGTTTCTTATATATATATATATAAAAATATATATATAATAATAATAAAAAATAAAAAAAAAACATAAAACAAGATTTTAACTTCTTGACTTACACAGTTTGTGAAAGCGCAAGATTCGTAACCATTGGGCGCCCAAGGAAAGAGGATACCGATCTAACTCGTGTTCATAACACCAGAGCTCGAACCAAGATGGCCGGCGGAAACACAGAACCAGGAAGGACCATCCCGTCTGCAATTACTTCTGAAGCGGGAAGAACTATTCCAGCTGTAACCACCTCGGCTATAATTACTTCTGAACTCGGAAGAAACTTAAGCATGGAAGTTGATGCAGTGAGAGGAAGACTGAACGAGTTGTCAAATAACCAGGGAAGAATGGAGGAGATGATGCGGGCTATGATGGAGTCACTCGACTTATTGAGAGCCCACCAAAACTCAGGAGGGGTACAACCAAGTGCTACAACGATAACCATACCTGTGGTATCGGATGCAGCTCTAAATGTCACGCAAGGGGTGAATGATAATCCCCACGAACAACCACAACCGACAATGCCTATTACTATGCCCGTTGGAGAAGGATATCACGCGATAGAGAATATACATGCTGAAGGGCATGGGCACGCTACCCACATTTGGGAGCAGCCTCCGAATGTCATCCCAAGGCAACTCTCTTCCTCAGGGAATAATCGTGCAGAAACAGAGAAGAACAAGTCGAGAGAAGAATGGATGGAAAAAATTCAGGAACAAATTAAGGCAATCCAAAGGCCAAACAATTATGGCTACATGGAGATTGAGCAACTTTGCCCTCCCATTAGCACGGTTGTCCCTAAAGATTTTAAAATTCCTGATTTTTCGAAATATGATGGAACTGGCAACCCACTCTTCCATTTAAAGAGTTACTGTACCAAGATGTCAATCTGGTCCAAAAATGAAAAATTTCTCATTAGCTTTTTCCATGAGAGTTTGACCGGACCGGCTCTAGAATGGTACATCCAGTTAGATCATGCAAAGATTTCCTGTTGGGGAGAGCTGGCTGACCAATTCATGAACCAGTATAAGTTTAACTTGGAAATAGCTTGATCGTGAACAGCTGAGTACAATGCAAAAGAAGAAAGATGAATCCTTTAAACAATATGCTCAGAGATGGAGAGCTTTGGCTGCTCAAGTGCAACCACCACTCATCCCATCTGAAATGTGTTCATACTTCCTAGCAACTCTAGGGTCTCCTTACATCGGGGCAATGGCGGGAGCAGCATATCGAGAATTTTCTGAGTTAATAACTGCTGGAGAAAGAATTGAGAGCTTGACTAAAGCTGAAAAGCTCCCGATGAGCAATGAAGACACCAAGAGGGGATTCCCGCCCAGAAAGAAAGAAACGGAGGTAAATTATGTACAAAGTCAGCAGCCTTTTACCCCAAGATACGCACCAATGCACCCAGGACTCCATACACCATCATACCATACCTCAAACTCTCCATACCCATTTTACCAAACCACCCAAACCACAAATACTACTCCGTATTCCCAGCCACAAATCAACAACATCCACATACGGCCATATCGACCCGCCCGTCCAACATATCCAACCATACATCCTCAAAGCTTCCTAAACACAGCACCTCGACCCAATTCTCAAAACCAAAATCGCAATCGTTTCCCAAACCTACCACCTTTTCCAAAGTTAGCCATTTCCAATGCTGACCTTTATCAACAGTTGTTTGATGCTCATTTGATTTCACCATACCCTGTGCACCCATTACAACCTCCATTTTCGACTTGGTACAATCCAAACCTGACTTGCAAATACCATATGGATGTCGCGGGACATTCGATTGAAGATTGTGAAGGTTTTAAGACGGCAGTGAGAAAACTAATTGCTTGTGGAAGACTGGATCTCCAAGAAGATCCAAAGCCCGATATTGTTAATAACCCAATTCCAAATCATGAAAGAGGAAGTCGTGTGAATGCCTTGGAAGTGGAGAAACAATTGATCAAAAAGGTTTTGAGTCTCCGAACACCCATGGAGAAAGTGTTTATTGCTTTGAAGGAAGCTAATTATAACATCACAGCACCTGCCTCTATGATGAAAGAAGAGGAGAAATATGATATGGAATCAAGATGTGCATACCATTGTGGAAGTCTGGGACATGATATTGAGACTTGTTGGGATTTCAAAGTGCGTGTACAAGAACTACTCACCTTAGGTGTGATACAGGCAAAAAGAAGCGAAGTGCATTGAAGAGGTGAATGTGATTGAGCGTTTTGTACTCAAAGTGCCTCCACTTAATCAAACTCCAAAATCTGAAAAGGTAGTGATCACTGTGAAGAAGCCAACACCTTTCAGTTATGAGGACACACGTCTTTGTTCCTTGGAATTATGAGACTCGAGTCAAGACAAGTGGAGACATAGGAGAAACCTCAAGACCCGAGAAAACGAGGAAGTGACAGGTGTCATGGAAGTAAAGGGAATAACAAGGAGTGGAAGAGTTTATGGGCCCAAAGAGTTGGAGAAGGGGAAGTTTGTTGACGAAGGTAACATTGACAAAAGCTTAGGCTCAGAGAGAAAAGAAAGAGAAGAGGAGGAGGAGGAGTTTCTGAAGATTATGAAGCAAAGCGAGTATGATATTCTAGATCAACTAAAGAAGACTCCTGCTAGAATATCACTCTTGTCACTAATCTTGTCATCTGAACTCCACCAAAAAGCAGTGTTGAAGGTGTTAAAGGAGGCCTATGTCAAGCCAGATGCATCATTGGAGAATGTAGTAAACATGGTGGACCCGGGGAAGCGTGTTAACATGATCACATTTTCAGATAAAGAGATTATATCTCAGAAAAACCCGAGAGCACTATACATAACTCTTAAATGCAAGGGTTACATTGTGCCCAGAGTCCTTATTGATGGAGGGTCAGGGCTAAATGTCTTGCCAGTATCAACCCTGCACTATTTGTCAATGAGAGAGGATGATATACTGCCACAGTTAATGGTAGTGAAAGCATTTGACGGAGCTAAGAAGAGCATCCTTGGAGAAATAACACTGTTACTTGAGATGGGCCCAAGCAGATTTGAAGTATTATTCCAAGTGATGGAGATTGAGTCGGATTATAATATGCTACTGGGAAGACCATGGATTAACAACGCCGGAGCTGTCCCCTCAACCTTGCATCAAAAGGTGAAATATGTGGAGAATGGAATGGTCGTTACAATTCATGGAGAAAAAGAAATCTTAGTGTCCAAACCAGTGGCATTGCCATATGTGGAGAATGTAGAGCTGGTGGAGAGTAGTTTATGGCATAATTTAGAAGTAGTAGGATTGAAACAAGAGCAAGCTAAACCCCCAATACAAAGTCAGGTAGTGGCCCACATCATGGCTAAGAACGGATATTTGGAAGGCAAAGGACTGGGAGCGTGTTTGCAAGGCACCCAAACCCCTATACCGGTCCCTGAAAAGTTCAACCGGTTTGGTCTGGGGTACAAGGACTCGTTGAACGAGGAGATGAGAGCTTTGAGTCTGGGGCGGAAAGAACAAAGTGGAAAAGTGAGGCAAATCCCTCACTTAAGAGAGACGTTTCATGGCCCAGTTGAAATAATTACAGCTGGAATAGTTCACTCCCCTTGCCATTATACTACCATCAACATGGTGGATGCTGAGAAGGCAGAAGAACTCAACAATGCTCATGCTGTTGACAATGATGAGATGCTGATGAACTGGACTGCTGAACCAGTGATTGATGTTATTGCTGCAAAGTAATTTGTTGGGTTATATTAATTAAGATTTACGCTTTTGTTTATGCTACTTTGAGACATCATTTAATAAGCTTACATGATTTTTCAATAGCCTTCCTTTATGTTTTCCATTTTTGCTTCGTTCCTTTTTTTTCTTTCTTTTGTTTTCTCCTTTCCTTATTCCTTTACTTTTCCATTCCCAGCTCGTTAATTCGTGTTTTTCCTATATTGTTTGTGATCCATTTTAGCATTCCAACCTACCATAATTACTTTCCAGGAACATGAATGACATAAAAATTTTGCCACAAGAAAAGGAATTTGGAAACTTATCAATTGATTCTCTTGCTGCATTTGATTGCGATAACCATGAATCTGAAGAGGATGAGGGAGATATTAAGCAGTTTTCAGGCTTATTAGAACATACAGAAAAAGGATTTGATCTGGACAATGAGGTGATTGAGGTGATTAACATGGGCACTGAAGAAGAGAAAAAGGAGTTGAAAATAGTGGCAAATCCTGAACGTACAGAGATGATTATGTTGTTTAAGGAATTCCTGGATGTATTTGCATGGTCCTATCGTGATATGCCAGGATTAGACCCAGAGATTGTTTCACACAAGATCCCTTTGTATCCTGAAGCTGAACCGAAGAAGCAAAAGTTGAGGAGGATGCGGCCTGACATGTCATTGAAGATAAAGGAAGAAGTGACTAAACAGCTTGAGGCTGGATTCCTGGAGGTTTCAAGACACACTGATTGGGTGGCTAATATTGTGCCCGTGCCTAAAAAGGATGGAAAAGTCAGGATGTGTGTAGATTATCGGGATTTGAATAAAGCCAGTCCAAAAGACGATTTTCCTCTCCCTCACATTGATGTCCTTGTTGATAATACAGCTAGAAGTCACCGATTTTCCTTTATGGATGGATATTCTGGGTATAATCAGATTCCTATGGATGTTCATGACAAAGGAAAAACTACTTTCATAACGCCGTGGGGAACATTTTGCTATACAGTCATGCCATTTGGATTGAAGAATGCTGGTGCCACCTACCAACGCGCTATGGTCACATTGTTCCATGACATGATGCATAAAGAGATTGAAGTGTATGTAGATGATATGGTCGCCAAGTCTAAGAAGGGAGAAAGCCACGTGGCAGTTCTGCGAAAATTGTTTGAGAGGCTCAGAAAGTATAAGTTACGATTGAACCCTAATAAATGCATTTTTGGGGCTTCTACAGGGAAGTTACTTGGGTTCATTGTTAGTAGAGAAGGAATAAAAGTGGATCCCGATAAGGTGAAGGCGATACAAGAAATGTCTGCTCCCCGAACTGAACGAGAAGTGAGAAGTTTTCTTGGAAGGCTCAACTACATTGCTAGATTTATTGCCAATTTGACTAGTACTTGTGAGCCTATATTCAAGCTGCTCCGAAAGCATCAACCTGGGGAGTGGAATGATGAATGCCAAGAAGCCTTTGATAAAATAAAGGCTTATTTAATGAAGCCCCCAATTCTAGCCCCACCTGTACCGGACCGCCCTTTAATATTGTACCTCACAGTGTTGCCCACGTCACTTGGGGCAATGTTGGGTCAATATGATGAGTCTGGTAAGAAGGAACAGGCAATTTATTATCTGAGCAAGAAATTTAATGACTGTGAATCCCGTTATCTGGCGATTGAAAAGACTTGTTGTGCATTAGTGTGGGCATCCAAGAGGTTGAGGCAGTACATGTTATACTACACTACCTGGTTAATCTCTCGAATGGATCCATTAAAATACATATTTGATAGTCCTCATGTGTCGTTGAGAATGTCAAAATGGCAAGTGATGTTGTCCGAATTTGATATCAAATATGTGACTCAGAAGTCTATCAAGGGAAGTGCAATTGCTGATCATCTAGCTGAAAATCCTCTTGAGGATATACAGCCTATCGTGCCTGAATTCCCCGATGGTGAAGTGTTAACAGTGGAAAAAGATGAGATAGAAAAGGAGAATGTATGGAGAATGTACTTTGATGGGGCTGTCAATATGAATGGATGTGGAATAGGAGCTGTAGTGGTATCACCAGCCGGGAAGCAGTACCCAGTTTCCATCAAGTTGAATTTTGAATGTACGAACAACATCGCAGAATATGAGGCTTGTGCGAATGGTTTGCAAGTTGCAATTGACTTAGGGATCAAAGAATTAAAGGTGTTTGGAGACTCTGCGCTCATAATCTACCAAGTTATTGGAGAATGGCGCACAAAAGATCCAAAATTGATACCTTATCAGAAGTATTTATCTCGACTAATTGAGCACTTTGATGATATATCATTTTCTCACTTAACTCGAGACAAAAATCAATTTGCGGATGCTTTAGCCACTTTGGCTGTGATGACTAAGTTGGAGATCCACGCAAATGTACAACCTATTCGTGTAGAGGTGCAAGATGAACCGATATACTGTGACAGCGTAGAGATTGAACCAGATGGCCGACCATGGTATCACGACATCAAACAGTATGTTCAAAGAGGAGAATACCCGACGGGAGCAAATGAAGTGCAAAGAAAAACAATTCGAAGATTGGCCATGACCTTTTTCCTAAATGGTGAAGTCCTTTACAAGCGGAATCATGACACCACTCTCCTTAGATGTGTGGATGCTCATGAAGCTCGAATGATCATGATCGAGATCCACGAAGGAATCTGTGGAACTCACGCTAATGGGCACATGATGGCGCGCAAGATCCTAAGAAGTGGATATTATTGGTCTACCATGGAAAATGACTGCATCAGTTATGTTCGAAAGTGTCACAAATGTCAAACATATGCAGATCGAATCAATGCTCCTCCAGTTCCATTACACAACATGGTATCTCCTTGGCCTTTCTCAATGTGGGGCATGGATGTCATTGGCCCGATTAATCCCAAAGCATCCAACGGCCATCGTTTTATTTTGGTTGCAATTGACTATTTCACAAAGTGGGTGGAGGCTGCTTCATATGCTAACATCACACAGAAGGTGTTTCTCAGATTTATTAAAAAGGACATTATCTGCAGATATGGGATCCCAGAAAAAATTATCACAGATAATGCTCCTAACCTTAATGGTGCCGAAGTCCAAAAGTTCTTTGAAACTTTCAAGATCAAGCATCACAATTCAGCTCCTTATAGACCTCAAATGAATGGCGCAGTTGAGGCCGCAAACAAAAACATCAAGAAAATCGTCTCCAAGATGGTGGTGAATTATAAAGACTGGCATGAAATGCTGCCTTATGCTTTGCACGCATATCGAACCAACATAAGGTCAAGCACAGGGACAACTCCCTTCTCATTGGTATATGGAACTAATTTGTATCTCCCGTAGAAGTGGAAATCCCGTCCTTGAGGGTTTTGATGGAGTCTGACTTGGAGGAATCTGAATGCGTGAAGACTCGATATGAACAATTTGAACATGATAGAAGAGAAAAGACTGGCGGCTATTTGTCATGGTCAGTTGTACCAGAGCAGAATGGCTAAAGCTTTCAACAAGAAGGTTCGTCCGAGAGATTTTCATCTAGGGGATTTGGTTTTGAAGAAAATTCTCCCTAATCAAGAGGACGCACGGGGCAAGTGGGCTCCAAGTTATGAAGGTCCTTACATTGTTAAGCAAGCGTTCTCAGGTGGGGCATTGATTTTACAAAACATGGATGGACAAGAATTGCCTAAACCAATCAATACCGATGCAGTCAAAAGGTTCTATGCTTGAAAAGATGTTGAAAAAGCCCGTTAGGTTGAAAACTCGAAAGAGCGACCTAAGCAAAAGTTAGGGTAAAACGAAAAGAAAAATAAAAAAAAAATAAAAGAAAAGCTCGTTAGATTGAAAACTCGAAAGAGCAACCTAGGCAAAAATTAGAGCAAAAAGATAAGCATCATCTCAAGCAACCTACACTGGGGCAATTTTTGAATGTTGAATTTGTCCAATGAATCAAACAGACCAAGATTGAAACTGGGGCAATTTTTGGAAAGAAAAGGTTTGAAGACATCATTAAGGATCATGGCTATGGTGTTCAATTTGCTGCGAGAAATCAATTGAACAAGCCACAAAGAACTGGAACTGGGGCAAAATTTTATGTCTTGCACAATTTTGTATTTCACCTTTGTTCCCACTTTTTGTCATCCAATACACCAAGCAATAAAGATGTCTATTCAGCCAATCCTTTTGTTTTCTCTTTAAGTGCATGTTTCTTTATGATGTCTCGAGTAAGCATAAATTTAAGTTTAAAGTTATACAATCTAATAATTCTTACAGCAATATATCCATGGCTAGCATCACACTAAGAAAACTCAAAAGTTTCAGTCAAACTTGGCAGAAAAGCAATCATCATCCTAAAAAGGGAAAAAAGGGAAAGAAGTAAGCAGAGTTACAGAAGAAAGGAGAACTTATGCCAGAAGATCCAGTGCATGAATTACGAGTTTGATCAGATATAGTCTTCCTTGAGGCTTGCTTGATTTGGTTACGGTTAGTTTCATAAAATAAACTGATGACTAGTGCATATAACCTGAAAAAAATGTGAAGATCGTTGTTTTCCATCATTGCCAATTTACGTTTCCAGTCGGGCTCAGATTGCCAAATTTACTTTTCAATCGGCTTCAGATCGCCGAATTTATGTTTCAGTCGGCCTCAGATTGCCAGTTTATTTTCATGTTGGCCCCAGATTGCCACTTTGCTTTCAGTCGGCCTCAGATTGCCAAATTTACTTTTCAATCGGCCTCAGATCGCCGAATTTATGTTTCAGTCGGCCTCAGGTTGCCAGTTTATTTTCATGTCGGCCTCAGATTGCCACTTTACTTTCAGTCGGCCTCAGTTTGCCAAGTTTACTTTCGGCCTCAGATTGCCAATTTAATTTTTCAGTCGGCCTCAGATTGCCAAATTTTATCTTTTAGTCGGCCTCAGTTTGCCAAGCTTTACTTTCAGTCGGCCTCAGATTGCCGAATTTATTTTTCAATCGGCCTCAGATTGCCAAATTTACTTTTCAGTTGGCCTCAGATTGCCGAATTTACATTTCCTGTCTTACCTCAGGTGGCCGTTTTAACCCTTTAGTCGGCCTCAGATTGCCATTTTAACTTTTCAGTCAATCTCAAATTGCCTTTTAAGTTTTCAGTCAACCTCAGATTGCCATTGCATCTAATTTGCCGTCACTTGTTGATCCGTAGCCAGTTGATCACAAGAACCTTCAATTTCTATTAGTTCTGTCATCTCTTGTTCGAATTGCATATTTCTTGTCACTCATACATTGGTTTCTGGATCGCATCATTGCATTGCATATGCCACTCATGAGCATTTAGTTTCTTTCGTTATTTAAGGTCAGCATTATCCGCATTGTCAAACAAAATCAGTGTTCATATCTTTGCTCCTTCCTTGCAAAATAATATGTAAAACTTAAGTTTATCATCTTATTTTGTAAGAAATAAGCAAAGAGGGGCAACTGTGAACACCCATTTTTTCGATAAAAAAAAAAAAAAGGTATTTCAGCCCATTGCCCGAGTTTTGGCCCATTCAATCCTACTCTTTGCCAGCATACACACACGCTCATACAGAGAATTGATGGGCAATAATAAAAAAGTATGCTGTCAGTTTTGAAAAAAAAACGAGATAAGTGAAGCATGCCTCTGTTCCCATTCCCTTCACCAACGCGTTCCTGCATCAAGATGAGTCTCTGCCCGAGAAATGTTTTGCAGAAGCATGGGAAGACAGGCCTGTAAGGTTCTCCTGCTTTCCGAGACTAGCATGGGTTTAATTTTAAATAATGCAAAACAATCTCAGAATAAAAAAGGGGGGGGGAGTTAGAGAAGGAAAGAAAAATTTTCTTTCGGAGAAGCATCACCAAAACTCTTAGAGAACCGAAAACCATCCCAATCTCCTTCATCACATGACAGCCATTATTGCCATCAAACACATCACCGAAACCCATAATACCCATCATCACTACAAATGAAAAAACAAAATCAAATCACCAACCAAAAATATAAAAACAGAAAACGAAAGGAAAAGTGAGGAGATTGTGGTTTTTTTTATCCTGGTACTGTTGGCGCTGCCACCATCGGAGATAGCTTCCCAATCCTTACTGTTTCGCAAGAAGGTCGCCGCGAGATTGCTCAGCCCCTCCACCGCTGTTTCACGACGGCTTCTCTTCCTCTATCCCCATTGCGTCGCATCTCCGTCAACATCCAGCAGTCCCGAAGTCGCGCCACTGTCTTACCAACCACAGACGGAGCCAGCTAACACCTCCCGCCTCCCCTTTTGCACAACCACCACAGCCGCTACGAAGCTAGTGGCCATCCACCCAAGAAACCAGTACTAGTTCTGCGAGATTGCCGCCAAGGCCTTGTCGCCCTTGAAGCCTCGCGAAGCCTGGCACGTAGCACCTCCTCCCTAGCCGCATCATGATCGATCATTGGTTTCTCCACCGCCAAAGACTCTTCCCTTTACATTACAATTGCAGATGACTCGCCTCTGTCCTTCCTCCATTCGGCTTTTGCATTTTGCAGTAATTGAAAGAATTGGGAATTAGGGATTGGTTTGTTTTTTTTTTTTTTGGGGTTAAGACTTCTCTTTAACAGATTTGGGTTTGGGTTTGTTTATGTGGGTTTGGCTTCTGCTTGGATCAGCATGTTCCTTCGTTAGTTTTGGTCTTTTTTTTTTTTTTTTTTTTTGGGGTTTAGGCCAATTTCGTATTTAGGTAAGTATTATCTTGGGTTGGGTTTGATTTTGAGTCATTTATACTTCTGATTGTTTTGGATGTTTTCGGGCTTGGGTTAATTAATAATTTTTTTTTTTAAGTTATTTTTTGTTTTTGTTGAAATGGGCATTTTTTTGGGTTTCCGAAAAAAATAAAAATTAAACAAATATAAAATTTTCAGTCCGTGCAACTTTCAATAATTGTGATTGAGGAGTTGGTGCTCCCTTCACGATTTTGAATCGTAAGAGTTCACTGAGCAGTTAAATGCTGCCTTGAATCTCGTGCAAAAATCGGATTTTCTTTTTAACTGTTTGACAATAGAATCATCTTCAAAATCCTTCATCAATCAAATATCATTTTCAAAAATTAAAATCAGTTAACACACTTTTATTTTCTCTTTTAACTAAAATCAATCAAACATACAAGTTTTTTTACAGAACTACGTGACTTTGAGTTCCTCATTGTACCGGAGGATACGTAGGAGCAGGCTATCCCTGTCAAGCTAAAATTAAATCTTCTTAAATTTGTTTAAATTGTAAATGTAATTATATAAATTAAATTCCTTAATTTATACATTTCAATTGTAAGATATATTTGTCTAAATTAATTCTTCTTAATCTATGTGTTTAAATTATAAGTATCTTGCTAAAGTAATTTTCTTCTTAATTTATTTTCTAGTTTATATGTTAAAATTGTAAATATATATATATATTTTCAAAAAAACTAATTTATGTTAATGTATTCGTTAAAATTAAATATGTTTGTCAAAATTAATTCCTAGTTTATGTGTTTGAATCATGAATATATTTATGTAAATTAAATTTCTGGAATTTATATGTTTAAGCTGTAAATATCTTTGTGTAAATTAATTTATGTGTTTAAATTAAATACATTTTTTGTAAATTAAACTTCTTGAATTTATATGTTCAAATCATAAATAGATTTGGGTAAATTTAATCTCTTGAATTTATATGTTTAAATTGTAAATATTTTGTGTAAATTATTTATTAGTTGTTAAGATTGTAAATGTATTTTCTAAAACCAATTTTTCTTGATGTATTTATTTAGATTTTAAATATACTTGGCAAAAATTAATTTTCTTAATTTATTTGTTAAATTGTAAATATTTTATGTAAATTATTTTTAATTTATGTGTTAAAATTGTAAATATATTTGTCATAATTAAATCTTCTTAATTAATGTGTTTAAATTGTAAATATTCTTGGTAAATTAATTTTTCTTAATTTATGTGCTAAAATTATAATTTTTATCTTCCTTATTTGAATTTTAAAAGGGGTTATTATTTAATCTGCATAATTTACTAAGGTATTGTCTAAGGACGGGTGTATTAGGGGTGCGTGGGATTAAGTTCCTACCCTTCCCTATGCATAACCGACTCCCGAACTCATATCTGGCTTTCAAACACTATTTTCATTGAAAAAAATAGAATTGGTTTTTCCAAGATTTTCCAAATTAAATAAACTTGGTGGCGACTCCCAATTTTCAAAAATTATTTTTCGCCGTCCCCGTCGCGATCCCGGTTGCGACAACCACAGTGATCATATTAAAGTTGAAAAATTCATCTGGAAGCACATTGAAGACATCATGCAAGAAGATTATAGCATCATGACTTTTTCATAATCCATTCCCCTTTTTGTTGATAGTAAAAACAACTTACCTCTACCAATTTTGGCTTAACTAGCTTTGTGTTGAATTTTTGCTGTAGATTTCTTCACCTGCAAAACAGTTATAATTTAATGAGGAAACTAAAAGCATCATTGCAATTTCTCACCTTAGGGATAAAATTTAGACATGCTAAAAAAGATTTTCATTGTTGAAATTTTTTTTCGAGGGGTTTGGTGGTGGTGTGTAGTTCTGTCAAATTTAACGTCAAGAACCAATAAGTGTTAGACTTTTGATATTGTCAGAGATCAATTAAGTATTTTATTTTTGTTAGGAACAAGATTGTTCGATGATGAAATTGTTAGAACTAATTCTGGGATTTACTCTATTTATGAGGGACTAAAATGAGTATTTAGTCTTTTTTTATACTCCACTTGCAAAATATCTATCAAATTTGGACAAACATAGATATTAAGAAGCGTAATAAATAAAATGATAATAGAGTACTCCTATGTAAAATTGTGGTATATGGACTAATATACCCTAATAATTATTAATTGTGAAGCTTATTAAAGGATTGAAAATGAAATGTTACAATAATAGTCATTAATAAGTCAACGATAATATTGAAATAAAAAAATTATACTTTATTGAAATGTGAAATTGACATATATTTTAAAAGATAATTTTATCTAAAATTTGATAAATATTTTGAAAAAATGGAGTAAAGACTATAAAAGGGCCACCACTTAGGTTAATTATGCCTGAGGGAGATAAATAATTAAGGAAGAACTCAGTGGCCTTCTCCAATAAGTTTAAGACAATTTTGTTTGTCCTTTTTTGGTACATAGACAATGATGTTTTTGTTTTCCACATCTAAGGTGTAAAAGAAGTTAATAAAGTTCTTAATTATTCTAAACAATGCTAATCAATGGTTTTGTTTTCTGATTTTACATACTTTTGTAATTGTAATTTACCCCTCACTTGTTTTCTATTGACATGGTACATGGACCATATGGTTCCAAACTGAGCAATGCCCACACAAGAATTTTTGCCTCGATCGCATCAACCCTCTAGTTTATCACTTGCCAATCTATTGTTGCTGACATTGTGGATTTCCTTTTGAGCCCCTTTCTTTGGAAATTAATAAACAAATCACATGTCATGTTCATCTAAGTTAATAATTGCCAGTTTTAAACCATGAGGTGTGTGACGAGGTGATAGTTCATCTTATTCCTTAGTCATATGATCGGGATTTGATCCTTATTAATGGGAATGAAACGCATTCCATGACCAGCTGTTTGCCTCTTTAGGAGAGCTTCCACGGCAAAGGAATTAGTCACTATTGTTGACAGTAAATACCTTGATTTTGATAAAATAAAAAATAATTGTCAGTTTGAGATTGTTAGCTGTTGGCGTGAATGAATGAAAGCATCTTCATCTACGACAGATCATTGAAGCTAGCCATCTATTTATGTTGGAGATGTCCCCCAACCCATGCTGAATACGAGAAATATATCTTTAAAGTACCAGTGTCCCGTTGCTTAACAAAAAGTACCAGTTGAATGTGCTCTATTTCTAATAACATACTAATATTCTATCTAAAATTAAAAGATAAAATTGAATTTTAGTTGAAATATCATTTTATTATTAATAATTAAGTATATGCAATTTACGCTCCAAAAATGTATAGGTATTTCTCAATTGATTACCATCTTGAACTATAGTTAGGCATTGACATTGACGCCATAGGAAATGGGCGGCCATTAGTGTCGTATATTCTGATTTATATCTTCTATTCTTATTATTTAAAAAGTCATATAAAAAAAGATATGTGACTAGATGACAATATAATTTTTTTTTATATTATCAGTATATCAAAATTAAACTTTATATATATATATATATATATAAGTGAAGGAGTGCCTTATTAGTTTTAATATGCAATGGCTTGGAATGTCTGTGATTATAAAAGACCAAATATAAAATCAAGTATACGTAAGAGATCAAAAACTATTTTGCTGAAAATTTAAAATTGAGTTAGAATACCGTAAAACTCTTCCTTAGATAACGCATCCTCCTTGCCCCGAGAATTTACAATATTCAACGAGAAGGACAACCTTTGCCATGCAAGTGCACACGTCACACCACTTCCAAAGCCAAAATGGAATCAATGATAGACATTGATCATCCCCACGTGTTATTTCCCAATGTTTCTTTGTTCCGTTTCCATTTTTTTAACGCTGCATATTTTGCCAACACACTTCACCAAAACGAAATATTATTTACATAAAGTTAATAAGTTAATGTATCTGAATATAATTATAACCAAATACACTAACTTTTTAATATATCAATTTATCTAAATGAATACTTAGTTGAAAACCGAAGCAGTAGACGTTTCCTTCACCAAATACCAACAAAATCAAGTGTCTAGGTTCAATGCATATATAACTCAACACCAATACCAACCCCACATATGACACAATCCTATAAAACTCTTCCATTATTGGAGCTTGTAGCCACTGATAATAATCCATCATATTTGTGTTCAAAAGAAACCACAACCATGGGAGAGGTAGATCCAGCTTTCATTCAGGAACCAGAACACAGGCCAAAGCTATCAGTCACAGAAGCACAAGGCATCCCTTTGATTGACCTCTCCCCTTTATCAAAGTATTCCATCACCCAAGACCCTTCTGCCATTGAAGGCCTTGTGAGGGAAATAGGCAGTGCATGCAAGGAGTGGGGCTTCTTTCAAATAATCAACCATGGAGCTCCACTTGATCACAGGCACAAGCTTGAAGATGCTGCAAGGAAGTTCTTTGCTCAAAGCCAAGAGGAGAAGGAGAAGGTGAGTAGCTATGATGCACAAATACTCTAGTTTTGTTCACATACCCATATGCGTGTGTTTAGTTCTGTTTGTTTGTTTGTAGAATTGATTTAAAATTAAGTGATTTATATTTAATAATTCGTCTAAATGTAATCCTAACATAAAATTAAAAAAAATTCATTCCTCTTATAGTTAATTCTAAAAGCAAAAATTGATTTTCATCTTTAACAACCAAACGAAATATTAAATAAATGACTAGAATCAATTTTGGGGCAAAATCACTTCTAACCCCGAAACTGAAATCCAAACACACTATGCGTTATAAGTAGTGCTACCGTAGAATTCTTTTCTTCTATTTAATGTTTACTATCTGGCATATATGAAAGGAATATTTATTTAATATATACTGCGATATTCATATTTTATCTACTCATGTAACATAGGTGAGGAGGGATATTGTGAAAGTGGTGGGATACTATAACCAAGAAAATACCAAGAATGTTAGGGACTGGAAGGAGGTGTTTGATTTCACTGTGGAGGAACCTACCTTGGTCCCAGCTTCACTTGACCCCAATGACAAGGAGGTCACTCAGTGGCATAATCAGTGGCCCGATTATCCACCAGAGTTGAGGTACTTAGAGTATATTCATTGACATACTTCACTTAATTTTAACAATTCTAGCTAGATTAGATTATTCAAACAGATTATGCTAAAAATAATAATAATAATCAATTCAACTGAATTTGGAAACTTTTTTTTTTTAATTTGTTCTAATTCAAGGAGAACCTTTCGTGATTATTGATAGATTGTACACAAGATTAAAATGATAGCGTTACATGAAAAATGTTAGATGGTCATAAATTGTTAGAGTTTTATTATCAGAATGATGTGGTGTAATTATTAGTCTTTAGATGAATAAATGAGACTAACACCTTATTTTATGTAACAACCATCTTATGACAAAGGTCCTGATCTCATTTTTCTGTCAGTATAGCATTCTTGTATTACATAAAGCACAAGCAAATGAATGTTTGGACAAAATGAATATCTATGACTTCTGGTCATAAAGAGAGTCCAATTTAAGAGGGTTACTTATTTTATCGTGTCAGATATAAAATCATTAATGTACTATAACCCAATAATTTGAGCAGTGTTTATACCCAAAAATAGATTCGATGTACAGTTAAGATACATATTATATCACTATTGTATGTTATGATAGCACCCACTATCCACACTTATCCATTACATTCAATGGTGATAGAGTAAATGTCTCAACTGAATATTTACTTTTGGGTGTTGGAAAACATTTTTTAATTAATTTTGCTTGATTGCTTGACATGAGTCTGCTGCCTTAGTATCAATTAACTAATGATAGTCTCATATGATTGTGACTTATGGGATTGTCCTTTCTCTGTTGTGCAGAGAAGTATGCCAAGAATATGCTAAGGACATGGTAAAATTATCCCTCGAGTTAATGGAACTTATCGCTTTGAGCTTAGGCTTGCCACCAAAACGGTTTCATAGCTTCTTGAAAGACCAAACCAGCTTCATCAGGCTCAATCACTATCCACCTTGCCCCTCACCTGACCTTGCTTTGGGAGTTGGTCGCCATAAGGATGCTGGTGTCTTAACAATCCTTGCTCAAGATGATGTTGGTGGCCTTGAAGTGAAGCGAAAATCGGATGGTGAATGGGTTCGGGTCAAGCCTACACCTGATGCTTATATTATTAATGTTGGTGACATCATTCAGGTACTTTAGTATTGCTCGTTCTAACTCACAAGATTGTCGAATTCGAGAGTTTAGATAAACTTATTACTATGTGATAAGATCTTAATCTCTTAAGAATTCAAGAGTTAACTCAAGAATTTAATAGTCATACTAGTTGTGTTATAAGGTTATTAAACTCGAGAGTTTAGATAAACTCATTTTTGTGTAATAAGATCATAAGCTTGTAAGAATTTAATAGTTAATTTGAGTGTTTAATAATCATGCTAAATTAATTTCCTATAAATTAAACGTGATGCTAGATAGTCATGAACTCATGATATTTACAAGAATTGTTTCAAAATTTTATCATAATTTAAGGAGGGTGGTACGATAATAAGTCAAATGAATAAAAGTCATTCATTTATCCAAAAGTTAAAAATATATTATTATTGTCAAGGATAAGTCGATGTTATAAAGGTTGGGGACATGTACCCTATCAAAATTTGAGAATTTCTTTTTTGAAGTACACAAATATATACATATTTTATTTTTATTATTTTATTAAATTTAACCCCACATTAAGATATAAAATTATAAATTATACGAAATTTCTTGTCATTTTTATATTATTTTACTCCTATTATCTATATTTTCCCGATCCATCACTGAATTTATCGGGTAAATTCCAGCAATAATAGATTTAAGTTTACTTAGGATTTTGACAAGTAGAGGTGGAGATTTCAATCTCTAACTGAATATTGCTCCACAGGTTTGGAGCAATGAAGCATATGAAAGTGTTGAGCACAGAGTGATGGTGAACTCTGAGAAGGAAAGGTTTTCAATTCCATTCTTTCTCAATCCAGCACACTACACCATGGTGGAACCCGTAGAGGAGCTTGTAAATGAGCACAACACTGCAAAATATAGGCCTTATAATTGGGGCAAGTTTTTCACTACGAGAAAGCGTAGTAATTTCATGAAACTTGATGTGGAAAATATCCAAATTTATCATTTCAGGGTTTAGATGTTGACCATTTTGCAATAACGCTGTAATCAAGGTCGTGTGGTGTAGTACAAAAAAAAATGTTCGGCTTAATCATCTACCTAAGAGATAGGCAAGGCGAATGAAAATAATGTACTTATCTTGAATAAAGCGGCCACTGTAACATATATAATAGCAGTTTCTAGAGTTAATATTCACATACTATTTTGCCTTTTGATCTTGGAAAGTACGCCACCATCTATCTATATCTATATTATAATACTAAAGCTGTACCACAATAACTACTGCATGACATTGTTTTTCTAATTTTTTTTTAATTTTGTTATTACTTATGGTTTCATTTATTTTTTGACTCTTCTTTACTTCACATTTCATATAGTTTTTTACTTTTTATTTTTAAGGCATGTTTGGTTTGGAAGTAAAAGTTGGGATAAAATTTTTCTATATGAGTTTCATGTATAAAATTACACATGATACTCATTTAGGGAAATTTTATCCTTCTTTTTACTCTCTAATCAAATACACACCCTTAGAGTGAATTCTTGATTATTCATCTTCTATTATATTTTATTTTTTCTAAATCTTTCTAAAATTATCTTTAATCATACAAATAACTATCTGAAATAAATGTAAATATGTCAATAGTGTTTTAAATTTATAATTATTATAATATGATTAACACCTAAGACTTAAGTCTATTTTGTACAATAAAAATTTATGTATAGAATTGTCACAACGTACTCGACGTCGCGACGAGGATGACAATATTTTTTGAAAATAACGGAGTCACCACCAACTTTAATTCTGGCTAAAATTGAAAAACCATTTAATTTATAAAAACTGATCTTTTAAAGAGTTTTGAGTCCGGGAGTTTGATTATGATTAGGAAAGAGTGGAAACTGAACCCCATTGCACCCCCAATAGGTCTATATAAATACGATTACTCTAGAGTTCATTATGCAGGTTAATTTATAACTTTAAAATATTTAATTTTCCTCAAAAAGTCATAATTCTGTAAAAATAAAACAAAATAAAAGAATATTAAATTAAAAGGGAACACAATTTAATTAAAAGAAATTAATTTTGAAAATGATTTTTTTTTATTGATAAAGGATTTAAAAGGAAATTCGCTTTTGCACGAGATTCAAGGTAGCATTTAGCTACTCAATAAACTCTTACGATTTAAAGTTATGAAAGGAGCACCAACTCCTCAATCTCAATTATTGAATGTTGCATGGATTAAAATATTTTTTTTATTTTTTTTATTTTTTTATTTCCTCGTGAAAGGATCTAAAGAAACCAAAGACATATTATTTTTATTATTTTCCATTTTTATTATTATTATATTTTTTGTATTTTTTTGAAATAGTCTTAAATAAAATAAAAGACTAAACCTATTAAAAAAGAATGGAACCAGCACAAAAACTTTCCCAATACTAACCCAACACCAAAAAGCCTTAAACCCAATGCCTCAACTAACCCAATAAGCCCAAACCGAAAAAAAAGGACTACTAACTCTAAAAGATAAGCTGACCCAAAGAATGAAATAAAAAAAAACCCAACTCCCCATCTAGTTGAATCAGCTAAAAAATTAATGAGCCCAAAGCCCAAAATATTTTAGACAAAAGCTTATATTGCTCCTATACTAACAGTAAAATAAAATGAAAACAATACTCCTATATCTACATGTCCATACACACGCAACTTGGGGAATTTAAAGTTTGGGAACATTTAAATTACAAAGAGAGTGGGCTGTCGGGGACTTAATTTTTTTCATTTTTCTTACATTAGCCCAAAAACTCTCTTATCCTTGGTTAGAAATAAAAACCCCAAGAGCCTAAACAAAGTTCACTAAAGTGACAGCATAACAATATAAAAGCTAAAACCAAAAACATAAGGAAATAACAACGGCGGCCTAAGATTTTAACTCTACATTAATTCGACACATTATTAACAAAAAAATAAAACACAGCCCAAATGACCCAAAACCAAAACAAACACTAACTTCCTCACGGCCCATAGTCTCCATATTTGCTAGCCCAAGTTATGGTTATGCCGTCCGGCTACCCTCTGGTTCGTACAAGTTGGTGCCAGCTCCGCGGTGGCTCGCGCGATGGCGGCTTCGGGATCTGGGCAATGGTTGGTCTTCTCTCCTTTCCTCTTTGTTCAGCCCTCGGACATGGTTTTGAGTATTGTGGCTGACTGGGGATTTGTCTTTATGATGGATTGATGGTAGTGTTTAATGGTGTGGATGAGGAGTGATAGTATATATGTTGCTATAATAGTGATTGTAAAAGGGAAACAATGGCTGTATGGGTTGAAGGTGAAGTGGTGTTGTGTTGAGATATTATGTGACGATGGTGATGGAAGTTATGTGGTGGTGGTAAAGGTTGAAGGAGATTGTGATTGTTTGGCAATGGAGAAGAAAATAATGGTGAAGGCTCTATATTGATGGCAAATGGTGACTATTGCTACAGTGGAATGCTCTCTGCTCTCTCTTGCTCTTGCTGAAAATTAGCTCCCCCTACTTTGCTGTGTTTGAATTTTCTCATTTAGACCTTGCAATCCTTGATCCTGTCAGTCGACGAATTAATGTTCTGGATCTTGGCTGCTTCGATCGTCAACTTGATCTGACTCAGGCATTAAATGCAGTGATTCCTATTACTGTTGAAGCTTTGAGTAAAATGATCAGCATTAAATGTATTGATCAGTAATCAAAGAATTATTATCCCCTCACCGTTGGAATTTTAAATTGAGATTTGTGAGGAGGTAATTTATCAACTTGATTCAATTGGCTCATTAAATGCACTGATGCAGTACTGTGCACTTTTATATTTTTTATTTTATTTATTTATTTATTGACAGACCAACAAGGACATTGGCAAGGAAAATAAATGGGCTTAATTTTTATAAAAGGGCCAGTACCAGCTTGTTTGATGACACGCCTTTTTTTTTTGTTTTTGAAGAATAAGAGACTTGGACTAAGATATAAAGGATTGAGCAAAAATTTGTTTTTGTTTTTGTGTTTGCATAGTAACCAGGCAAAATACAGTGTTCACAAGAATAAAAATCATATAATTTTCTTTTTTACATGTTGATATTTTTCTTTTCATCGTCTTTAAAAAGAGTATCGAAATATATATTTATAAGAATAAGTAACCCAAAATAATGTCACATAATAATTAAATTTATAATAGGAATCTTAATTTGTAAAATTATAAATATATTTATATCAATTTATTTTATACTGAAAAATAAATTATTTGAATTATAAATACATGCATAATATTTAACTACTAAATATATATAATATTAAATTTAAAATTTTGATATGATACAATTTTTCATAACTTTGTATTTTAAAATAATTTTAAATTATAATTAATCTTCAATATTTATTTCTTCTATTGACTTGGTGATCCGATGATGTGGGTAAGTCAACCACTTCTTTGGTTCTAAAAACTATGATATGTCAAATAAAAACCAAAATATTGATAACTAGGAGGAGCATTATGTATTTAAAATTCATCACAACTCGAAGGAAAATGGAAAAATAAAATAATAGATTCCCTCAACAATGAGTTGCAAAGAAATTGATCAGCACTGTGCCACAAGCACAATCTAACAACAAGGAATGACAATAAGGAGCCCGAATCAAGGCTCAAATATGTTTTGAATTCTCATAAATATAGGTTATTTTAATTTTAATTCCTCTAAAATTTTTATTAATTTTTTGTTCCTTATTTTTCTAATATTATATTTTTAATCCCTAACATTAGTTTACAGACTTAAATAATAACAATATGTATAAGGATCAAATAAAAATTTTGAAGATATTAACAATGTAAAAAAAATAAAGCTTTCAATGGTCACAAGGATTAAATACATATTTTAAGTTACTGTTAGGGACCTCTTAGTACAGAGTACAATGACTAATAACATAATTACTAATTACCGGAGATTTAAACTCTACAGTGAGCGCAATTTCTCATATATATATATATATATATATATAACCAAATTGGGATGGCGTAGTGGTTCAGTACTTTGCCCCTTAAACAAGTGGTTGGAGTTTGAATCTCAACTCTTATGAATGGAAAAAATTGCTTGGCCAATCCCCTTTCACTTCATGTGCTGATCGATGGAATGTGGGATTAGTCCTATGGCTACTGGCCATGGGATATATTAGGAAACCAAAAAAATATTAAAATTTTTTTTCCTTTGTTTTTTTATTTTGGTGTTTTTCACTGGTGTAGTACTAAATTACTAATTTGCACCCTCGAAAGTTTAGACTTTGGGTTCTTCTTTCGGCTTCACGAAAAACTGAAAAAGTGAAAAACACATGGCTCTTCTTCCCTCTCCCTCTTACCTCGTATCTGCTAATGCATCCCCTCGTTTCCAACCTGTGACCAACAACAACAACTCCCTCAGAGTCGAACCTCCCGTTTTCGGATTCAAGGTTTTTTTTTTTTCTCTTTTTATGTTTATTTTGTCTTTCGTTTTCTCTGTATGGGTTTTAGGGGTTCATTTTCTGTTATAATAATTTATAATCTATATGGATATTTAAGAATAGAACCAAATAATAATAATAATTTGTGCTGTTAATTTGTATACTATGTTAAAACATTGTGCAGTGTTCAAATGAAAGTATAGGAGATGTTTTCATTTATTTAATTTTTTTTTTAACTTATTTATGGTTGTGTATATGGAACTGCTCATTCTGAAAATTCCCAGCTATCATTTGATTCAAACTATCTGAATCTTTGACTGCTTTTACACTCCGTTTAGAAATGGTTTTTTTCAAGTGCACATTACAATAGCTAGGCTTTTTTCTATTTGAAATTAATTTCTACGCACCAATAATGCAAAACAATGTTAGACTGCCAGCCAATAAAATTGCCAAAAAGTGTCAAATCGTAGTCGTTAACTATCCACTATAATAATCAGCCAACATGATTTTGCACTTTTTCCAATTCTATTGGCTGACTATGTAAAATAAAATTATTTTACACTATTAGTGTATAAAAATTAATCTATTTTAATTTAGGGCCCACTGTTGGGCTTCATCAGTTGAAAACCCCTCTCTTTGTTGTGGCAGGTTACATCTTTTGTTGAGAGTGGTTGCTGTTTAAATGTGAAGCCATTAAGTGCATCTTTGAAGACAAGGCCAAAGATCTCCTGTGCTATGAATATGTCTGCACAGCAATCAGATGATGACCATAGGAAAATAAAATTGGACCAACTAATAGAGAAGGCACAAAAGCTTTGGGACAGTTCTCCTGAGCCTGTGAAGAAATTCCCATGGAACAAAGCGTGGGACAACTTCATTCAACTTATTCTTGATTTAACTTTGGCTGTTGTCAAATACCTATCTGTACCTGTATTCATTGTTACCTCAATCAGTGAGTTATCTTACTGTGCCCATGAAAGGAAGCTGGTTCTTGTTCCTCTTCCAGTTCTATTTGGTTTTGCTGTTGCTGGCGTCCTTAAAGAGACTGCTTTAGAATTATCTCCGCGTCTAAGGGTAAAAGGCTATGCTGTTGTTGGTATTGTTGTTAAAGGGTAAAATAATTGGTTATGCATTATTATATGATTCAGATAGAAAAGTTGGATGTAGCATTAAACTGTTCTGCTTTAAATATAGATAGTTTCCCTCATTCAGAACAAAACTGTTGTGATGCTTGAGCTCTTGGAACATTATTTCTATCGTTAGTGTTTTTTTTTTTTTTAGGAGAAAAGAAGATTTTGAGTAGCCTCATTTCCTCCATAGTTTGGATTGCTAACAATGAAAGCTTGCTTCCTTTTTCTATCATTAAAAGAAAATGAAGCATTCTTCTTCTGAAGCTGTGTACCTCAGTCCAGTTGATGGCTTTTCTTTGCAGATATTTGACAATGGATAAACAGCATGATGATTACAACAAATGTTCTTTTCATGCTCCTTTTCTGTATTTTCAAATTCCAATTTAGGCATTCAGCTTGCATTATGCATCACGAATTCAGGTTGAATTTCATGATATATGAGCACAACTAGATGCTTGCCTCATTTAATGGGGCAGGTCTGTTGGGATTTGAACCAACGATATTATACTTTGAGATCATTTTCATGTCCAGTTTGATTCTTCTTTGTATACTGTTAACTTATGCTGTGTTTGATTTTCAGGAAGCAGAAGTTCCATGGCATTTAATTGCAGTTGCAATTTTCTTCACATTGATCAAATTGCCAGGTCCATATTACCCTTATTGGGGACGCATAATTATTCCTCACTTTGTAAATGGGGTTCTGTTGAGAACTCTATGGTTCGCAATAATGTGGTACAGAAGGCCCCAAAAAGCATTGAAGATATCAAATTCTATAGGTGATAGTTAGTGCACATGCTGAGCTATGAGGCTAATCTGAAAGTCAATTTCCGTTGTAAGTGCTGTTAATTAATCTACATCTACATTTTACATATCCTAAATTCAATACATGTGAAATTTTTTATTCTTGGGGATTTATGAGGCTATGATAAGATAATTTGTTGTCTCTGTGATGAGTAAATGTTATGTTTTGTGGACATTGAGCCGTGCCAAAATCCTTGACTTAACTCAGGTCTAGTTTAATTAATTTTGAGCCCTGTTAAATAAAATTTCAAGGTTTTAATATATTTGAAATGTTATAGTATATTATGAAAAATGTGTAATAATTTATATAATCTAGTAAATACTATAGAATTAGATGATTAGCTAAGCTGAGCCAAACATATTGAGCTCATGGGTTCAAGCTAAACTCCATTAACTAATCACATCACACCCAATGTGATATTTGTGCTAGGTGCTACTGAGCTTAGGATTTGAGTTGAGTTGAGCTATTAACAAACCTTTGATTTGAAGCCTCCCTCATGTAACCCAAATAATGGCTTCATGTTAGATTTTGGGGTTTTTCCTTTTTATTGCTTCTGTTTTGTGTTTCCCCCATTCTGGTTGCTGCTGGAGTTGTTTCATATGATTCATAATACTGAACTTTAACTCTCAGCACTGACAGCAACATCTACTATAAGTTGAATGGATTTCTTAGAGGTCAGAATATGGTCGACTCATGTTACATAGAACTAGTTTGGTCTTATGCTCAGGAAGTCAACCATAGAAGCAACATACTTGTCATGAAAATTGATAGAGAGATATCAGGGGTATCAAATGACATGTTAATTGATTTGGAAAAGATGTACTATATGTACTAAAAGAGGTATTGTGCAACGCTTTGGAGAAGGTCTTGAGCTATCAAAGACATGTGTGATGGGGTTAGGATTAGTGAGATTAGAAGGTGGGGCCACAAAAGTTTTTTCTCATAGCCATAGGATTGCACCAAGAGTCATTTTTTAGCCCTTATCCCCATAACTTTGTTGTGAATGTGCCTATTGAACATATCCCAGAGCCATTGTTTTGTTGAATGCTTTTTGTAGAAGATATAATCCTAGTTGAAGAGTTGAGAGAGAAAATAACTAGGAAGTTAGAATACTAGAGACAAGCTTTGGAAGCACATGGTTTTTATCTAAGTAGAATTGAGATGGAGTATATGGAATGTAACTTTATATAGCTACTCACTAATTCTAGTTTATATATGAAAATCGGAGATTGCATCAATCCACAAATCACACAATTTAAGCATCTCATGTTCATCATACAAATGACAGGGAAAGAGAGGAGAGATGTGAATTAGAGGATTCAAATTAGGTGGATGAAATTGGGGAGAGGGGGGGGGTACTTGGATGTTATTGTGATAGAAAGTTAACACTCAAGATGTTGTTGTTGTGTGAGGGGGGAGAGATGTTGTTGTGAATGTGCCTATTGAACATATCCCAGAGCCATTGTTTTGTTGAACGCTTTTTGTAGAAGATATAATCCTAGTTGAAGAGTTGAGAGAGAAAATAAATAGGAAGTTAGAATACTAGAGACAAGCTTTGGAAGCACATGGTCTTTATCTAAGTAGAATTGAGACGGAGTATATGGAATGTAACTTTATATAGCTACTCACTAATTCTAGTTTAGATATGAAAATCGGAGATTGCATCAATCCACACATCACACAATTTAAGCATCTCGGGTTCATCATACAAATGACAGGGAAAGAGAGGAGAGATGTGAATTATAGGATTCAAATTAGGTGGATGAAATTGGGGAGGGGGGGTACTTGGATGTTATTGTGATAGAAAGTTAACACTCAAGTTTAAGTGAAAAATTTGACCGTACAACTATAAGACCTGCAATATGTATAAGTCTAAATGTTGATAGATAAAAGGCCAACAAGAGAATAAACATGTTGCATGTATGGGAATATTGCAGTGGATATGTGGACACACTAGACAAGATAGGATTAGAAATGAACGTATTTGAGAGAGTTAATGCAGCTCTTATTGTCAAGAAGATAATAGAATCTCATCTTAGATAGTTTGTTATGTGTGGAGAAAGCTTATAGAAGCTTTAGTAAAGAGAGTAGTAGAGTAGATTGGGGGGAAACCTCACAGATAAAAGTAAAGAAAAACCAAAAAGAATCATAGAAGAAACCACTAAGAAAGATTTATGTTAAAATGCTTTGTTTATGAACATGGTAGTCAATGGTGGATAGTGGCGCGGAGCACCAACCCCAAAAAACGCTATAGCAGGATGACTGCTGTTTGAATATATATATATATAAATAAGAAATTGTCCCCAATTAAACCCGTTCATCATCAATGATGGAAAGTAATAAATCATAATTCATTCCATAGTCTAAAAACACACAATCACCATCAATTCAATGCATAAATATCAAGTTCTAAGGGCAGCAAAATATAAGAGATATCACCATCTAGTATCATAAGGACAACAAAACGTAAAAGACCACATAAGAGGGGGAAAAATACTTTATGTGGCCTAAACATGCTATTGGATATTTAAAACCTTTTTTTTTTTGTATGATTTAACAATAATATTCTCCTCAACCCTAAAGAAAAAAATAGGCATTCAGCCCAAAACCACTCCCACTCATCACTAACCCAAGCTCAATGAAACACACCCAGCCACCATCTACAGTCAGTCACCCACCCTCACAAGTCACAGCAACGATGAAACATAGCCACAACAGAGGGGAGACACCAAGAGGAGAGGACAAAAACAAAGAGAGAGGTGGGTGGTTGCCAGAGTCACTGCTGGAAGCAGGGTGGTTGATGGAGTCACTGCCAGAAGCTTGGTTGGTCACTGGAGACATTGCAGGAGATGAGTGAGAGGAAGAGAGAGTGGGAAGAGGAGCAGTTGCTAAAATGTTGGAAGACCTGATTTTGGTCTTCAGAAAGTGGGGGATTTGATGTTTCCCCAGTTAGCGGCCAGTAAACCACGATTTTCTCTGCGATCTGCCAAGAAAAGCAGCCGCAATCGCCAACCACGATGCTACGTCACTCCTGTAGCGGCCTTCTTCTGCTACACTGCTATAGCGCTTTATTGACTACCCTGTTTATGAATATGGTTTACAATAGGGCACAATAGAATTGTTGAAAAATAGCTTAGTCAGTGTATGCATATGACTGAAATAATAAAAGAATAGTGGTAGTTCGACTCAATAATACACTAATATTGTGAACTTCTCTCGTATGAATACTAAGCGTGATATATATGTGTATGTCGGTATCCTGTAATATCTGACTTCAGTTGCTAATTTAACGCATCTCTATTCAAATGTTATTTATGAATCAATCATTAACTTGTATTTGGTTCGATACGGCAGACAGTTGTGTTTACTGGTGCAGACTGGTGTGGAGATCTAAGCCAAAGCAATACATTGAGATCTTATTGAAAGCAGAATTATCTTTGTTGAGGAAAGATTAGACAGCTATGCTTGGTTTCTATTTGTCAGGGGAATGGCAGATTTGGTTGTATTGGAAGACCTAGGTGAATAGGTTTATTGGCATTACTATTTAGCAGCATTTACTCATCTAGTGTATAAGAAATAGTTTCTGGGGTGGTGTTTTATACTTCCTTTTCTGGTCAATGTGACTTGTTCACATTGGAGCATGTAGCCAATTTTGAACTCAGTAGATTAGGGAATTCTGTTTTAACTGCCCTTCTTCTCAGATCATCTTTTGGTTTCTTTCAGGATGGAGACTCTATATCCAAATGTACAAGTAGTATTATTTTGGAACTCAATTTGTGTCGCACTTTTAGTTTAATATCACAAGATTTAATTATTTTTGTCCTTTTCTATTAGCTTAGGAGAAATGAGAATAATGGAATACTAATTTAGGGATTTTGCTTGATGATGTTTTATATGATGAGTGTCCAAATTGATGACATTTCGTATTATTAAAAGAATGAATTGATGTAAAATTAATGATATAAATCGTTTGAGAACTAAAACAATGAAACTTGTTTAAAGGACAAAAACATTTTTTTGTTTTTCTTATTGTTGGAATGCCTAAGAAAACAAGAAAGCAAAGGCTTGAAAGTAGGGCCATCCGCAACCAAATAAACACCTAGGCCTGGAGAAGGACTCTCCCAGTAACAGCACGCAAGGGATTGGAAACTTGTCATATTTTTGTTTTTTTAAATCTATGAATTTTTTTTTCCTTTATTTTTACTCTCAAACCAAACATAGTAATAATAGCATAATAATAGCATGTTCACCAAATAATATTAAAAAAAAAAATCAGCGCTCCATGAGTTACATTTTGAATTGTTGATAGAATCTAACTTGTGTATAAAATTTAAATTCTACTTATAATTACTAGAAAATTTTTATAGGTTAAAATAAATATTTAGTTATATAAGATTTCATTTTAAATTTGTCTTTAAATAATAAAATTTTCAATTTAACTATTTAATTTATAATAATGACATATGTTTGATAGTGGAATAAGACTTAGTTGTTGTATAATAAGGATATATGTTGGCGAGTTTAGATTTTGAAAGGGATGGGAAGCAAATATTTAAAATGTAAAATTTTAAAACCTTACACTATAAGTCTTTCTTTTTCATTCATTTTCCTCTAAAATCCAAACATATAAATATATCCTTTTTGTCGTGAAAATGATAGAGTTGTTATGAATTATGAGAACAAATTGAAAATTAAATTGTCATGTTTATTAAAAATGAATATCGTGTAATATGGAAGATAGTAAATCTTTTGATTTGTTTCTCTTACTTTTAATAGATAACACTTTCAACAAATGGTGTTAGAATAGTAACAGATGGTATCAACAAAAAGAGAATAGTAACAATCACATGTCAAGAATCAAATATAAATATGATTGTGGTTTAAGCGAATGAAACCGACCCAATGAACCAGATTGATTTGAACCAATCCGATTAAATTGGTTCGATTCGAATGACGTCAATCAATTCGAATCCAATTAAAATCGATCACATTAATTGGATCAATCAATTTGCATCCCCTAACCTGAGATCTAATCTAAACCAACCCAAATTTAAGTTTTATAAACATATAATATGAATTGTCTTATTTATTGTTACGAATTTGAAATTGTAATAATAGAATTATTTGGGTACTATATTGTAACAACTATACAGTAGAATAGCATATTAGCATATAGAAATTTATACATAAAACTGAGACTTTTTACGATCATTTTTATTAAAATTTTGGCAAATTCTTCTTTTAAAAGAAAAGAAACAAATAACTCCAATGGCCCAATACAAACTAATCCAAATTTAATTAGAACAGTTTAGTTCAAATTTTGCCAAAAGAGGAAAAAAAATTTCATGAATTTAAACCAATAAAAAATTGATCGGTTTGAATTGTTTTTCCCCTATGCTCCAAACTAACCCGTTTACACACCTTATTGTGCCTATAAAAGTTGCATTTTAAACCTTTTTTTGTATAAGAATCAAAGGGTGTCCCGCGCAGAGAATAAAAATATTTTAATCACTTCATATTTTAATAATAAATTTTAATCGATTTCCAATGAAAATGAAGACTGAAGATTGAAAGACAACAGATTCATAATATAACAACAACACAACTAATATACAAAGCAACTGATGTAATTGACAGACCATAAAATAAAAGTAAGCAGGATGGATCCTATCACAGCACAAATTATATAACATTCTATCTATCACAGAATCCTTCCTTATAAAATCGAAATATTTTTCTTCTACATATTCTGCAACCCACTTTACAACCCAGTTACCTGTCTTCCAGAAGATTACATAGCATAAACTATTTCTCCACTGCTTTCAATATCAAGGTCGTCGGGATCGGACTCTATGTCCTCATCCATGTCGTCGTAAATATCCAAGCTGCCAGTAAGATACCGGTTAAGAGGCTGAGTTCCGGCCGCAGGAACTGTAGCCTCGGTAACTATCTGCATGATTTCTTCATCGCTCTGCATCGGTTGGTCAGGCTCCTCAAACTGGTTGTTCGTTGTAATATCAACCATGAGGTCAGCTGGGAGGTTCTTCAAAAACCACACATGGTTTCTAATCTCGGGAATACTTATTCTCTGTTTTTCAAAACAATATTAGTTTCCAATTGAAAGGTTAATGGCGCACACAACAACAACAACAAGACTTGTCTCACTAGGTGGGATCAGGTACATGAACCAGACAATGTGGGCGATGCCATAATGCCCCAAATGCACAAAAAGAAAGAGCATGTGATAAATTCGTACATTAATACAATTAAAATCCATTTCATTTCAATTGTTTACAAGGAAAATATATAGGCTTACACATCAATCAAAAACTATATATAGGCTTACACATTATAAGACTCAATTATATAAATAAAGAACATCAGTTTCAGAGAAAAAAGATTATAAAACAAACTGACCTGTGCAGGGTCCGCAACAAAGATTCTTGAGATCAGATGACGGCATTCGGGAGATATATCAATGTTGCTGGGAATTGAGTACTGTACTTTCAAAATCCTCTGCAAGAAAAAGCCTGTAGTTTGAAAAAGCAATTCTATATTGTTACTGCATTAACCCAAGAAGATTTAAAAGGTTACATGAATTGTCTTTTGGAAATTTTTAGGTTCATCTGGATCCTCAAAAGGATATGTGCCCGCCAACATGACAAATAAGGTCACCCCACAAGACCACACATCTGCAATCTGAGCCACAGTTGAGTGACAACATCAGTATAAAGTATTAAAACAAGAAAAAAGCTAGCCAGCCTGTGAGCAGAGTTTGTGCATTAAAATCTAATCTTCAAAGCATCATGTGTAGGAGATCAAGCATAGAACCACTTACAAGCCTTTTCTTTGATGCATAAATCAAAAACCTTAATATTTTGAGGACGATCCTCAACACAAGCACACACAGAAAAAGGAACGATAAGGAAAGAAACCTTCACAATAGGGAACCATGAAATAGATTGCAATGAGATTTTCTGTTTTGCACTGGGTTTTTTCTTATGTTTGGGAGAACAAGCAGCTGAATTTTATGGCTAAGGTGAAAATTATTACATTGACAGTTATTATAAATCTTGCTCCGGTGGCTACCTAGTGCACGAGGCTCTCACTTGGGGGGGTCTAAAGAAGATGTACGCAGCCTTACCCCTACAAGCACAGAGACTATTTCTAGAATTCGACCGTGACCTCTAGCCTCTGTAGGTCACAAGACAACAACCATACCATTACACCGAAACTCACCCTCCGGTAGCAATTCAATTAAATTTGACAAGATAAGTGGCATGAGGCTAAACAAGTGACAATCCAAATATATCCCTTGGTCAATGCATGACATTAAGTTTTTCCCAGATGAAACCTAGAATGTCCAGTTGATAATTGACAGTATCATTCCTGAAAGGCTGAAACTAAGTCGGAAGATTGTACATGTCATGGTGCCAATTAAGAGGTGATTGCAGTCACAAACATCAACTCACAAATGGAAAGTTGCAAGGAAAATGGCAAAGGTCTACATAAGCTACAAACATAAGATCTGTAAGCACACAGAAGCTAATTAAAGAAGAACTCAATTGGAAATTTTCAGAATTTCACAAGTTAGATGAATTGTCCTCAGGAGATAGAAGTGACAAAATACCTTGCCATCATATTCCTTCTTAAGTAGAATTTCAGGAGCGATGTATGCAGGGGTACCAACTGTAGATTTTGGCTGTGAATGTAGCACAGAGGACTGCAAAAGTAAGGCAGTCAAGATTTGTGTCATAGATATCACAGATTAATCCACCGAAGGCAAAGGACAGACATATTAATTTACTTGATCTTGGAGGAAACTACAATTTCAATTAACTTTCTAAACAGTGCCCATTTCCAATCAAAGTTATCAATAGCAGATGGCGGCTCATGGCGGTAGACCAAAAATCCGCCACTTATGCCCGCCATAAGACCGCCATGGCACTGCCATGGGCGCCATTATGTACAAATCTTCTCATGGCAGAGGGGCCAAAATCTGCCACGTCATGGCCGCCATTTGATAACACTGTTTCCAATATGATTACAACAATCAGGAATGCAGGTACAATGAGCCTGAATGTTTCGACAGATAGAAGCAGTAAGAAGCAAGAAGCGCACCTTAGAATACCCAAAATCACAAATCTTTAATCGAGGAGCTGGACTACCATCCAGCAATGTGTTCTCTAACTTCAAGTCACGATGGCATACTTGCTGTATTCAAAGAAGACCAAGAGAGACTTTCAAGTCAGACTTCTCACTATATCTTCTGAGCAGTAAATGCAATGTTCTAAAAGTAAAGACTAAATGTGCTGAACTTACGCACCATTGCATGACAGTAGCTAACCCCTGAGATAAGTTGTTGGAAGAAGAAGCGTGCCTGCAGCATGACAATACAAGCATTAGAGACAATTCCAACAGCAGTAAATACAAATGAATCAATCCAATAGATAAGAACCTCATCCTCATTGAAATGTCCAGCATTGCATATTCGCTCAAATAGCTCTCCTCCAGCAGCATATTCCATCACAATGGCCAAATGCGTAGGGGTCAATATGACCTATACTCGCAAAGCAAAATAACTAGTCAAATTATGTCTAAGGTGGGAATAAATAGGATGAGTCCCCGAGTGTATACAGAGTGCAGACCTCCTTAAACCTGACAATATTGGGATGCCTCAGTGATCTGTGATTTATAATTTCCCTTCGTACATTCTCATCTATCTGTTAAGAAATAAGAAAAGTTAAGTTTAACATCAAGCAGAGAAAACCGTGGGTATGCAATACCTTGCAAAATTCAACTATGTAAGGGGCGGGTTATAGCAGCCATATCCTTACTTATCAAGGTATATTCACTAAAGAGAAGTTCTGCAGTCAAGCTTACCACAACATTTTTACCAGGCAACAGAATTTCATTGAAAAAAGAATGAAGACATTATGTATACATAACCGGAAAGGGTTCTAATGTCTCATTATGTCCACTAATTCACATAAGAGGCAAACTAATGCTTAAAATCAACAATTCAACACATATCGAGCTCAACTTATACCTTCATTAATCAGTAACACGGTAACACCTCTTCTCCACTATCAAACTCAACACTAAAATCACCAGCCACCAAAAAGCATCAGGTCATTCAAAGATGCCAATCATGGCTTTAAATTATAGTCTACAACCGCATCACAGGATCAATCATGGCCACATCAACTGCACTGTCGCTCAAATTTCCACAACCCCAGAAATGGCAATTACAACTTCAGCCTAAAAATTAAAAAACTAAGATACCAAAGAATCAACACTTTTCAAGCAAAGTAAAAGAATGATCCTTGACATTATAAGTGGAAACCAATGACTCAGCTGCAAAATTTCCACCCACACACACACACACATATAAAAGAACTCAGTTCTTTATGCTTTATGATTCCATTTTTCTGTTTTTCAGAACTTTGTGAAGGAAACAGTTAAAAACTAAAACTGAAAGCTGAATTTTCTAGTATTCCTTTATAAAATCCTGAAAGAAACAGGAAACAAAATGAGAACAGAAAGTAACAGCAGAACACTATTACTCCTGGAACCAAACCAAAGATACCCCAAAACTCCAACAAGTACAACAAACCAAACACACCAAGAAGAAAGAAGATTAAACTTAAAAACAAGAGAGAGAGAGATTAGGGTCAAACCTTATCACCTCTCTCAATATACTTAACAGCAACAAGCTCCTGAGTGAGCTTGTCCCTCATGAGCCTGGCCACACCAAAATTGCCAGAGCCAATATCACGCACCAGCTCATACCTCTCGCTCTCATGCATTATCGCCATCTCCATTCCTGGCAGTGGGACTGAGACTGGGGGCCCAACACGATCCATTCCCCCAAAAAACAAAACACACACACACACAGCACAAACAAAAAAATAGAAGAAGAAAGAAAGAAAACTCAACTCTCACATTGAAATTTGAGATACCATCACACTCAACTAAAGAACCAAAACCCAGATCAGATCAACCAAAAAGAAAACGTGGGGTGGTGAAGAAACAGACTAAGGTTTCAACCACCAAACCAAAATGAGAAATTGAGAGATGGTGATTTTTGCAGAGTAAATTGCGCGTGTGTGTGTATATGTATAGAGAGAGAGAGAGAGAGAGAGAGAGAGAGAGAAAGTGGTTGAAGCTGAAGGTCTGAACTTGAAGCTGAAGATGGAGAAGGGGGCGGTGACACGCTCGTGAATGTGATCACAGATTCATCCCCCCCACCTTCTTTTTTTTCTTTGGCTCTTTTTCTCTTTCTTTGTGCGCGATTTGTGTGTGTGTGTGTGTGTAGAACGGTGCTTTCTTCTCTTTCTTTTTTTTTTGGTCTTTGATTTTTCCATCTGGAGCCTGAGAGAATATATATGCGATGTGTGATGATCCCAGGGTTTTTTTTTTCTTTTTCTTTTTGGTCTTTACATTTTAGTCTTACATTTTTTTTTCTTTTTTTCCTCCCTTGTATAGACAGTCACAACGACAAGTTTATAGGTGACCGATTTGTTAGCCCGGATTTTTTTTTAGAGCAATTTCGATATTGGGTCTTAAGTTGAATCCCAATTTTAACCCATCACTTTTAACATTTGCGATTGATCATAAAAGTTAAAAAAGGATTGGGCTTATGATACTCGAATAGATGGTTTTAACTTTACTCCCATTTTTGGTCCCATATATTTTGTAAAATTATATATATATATATATATATATATATATATATATATATATATATATATATATATATTTATATAAACCTATTTATCAAATACTTTATTACAAATATGTAATTTAATTTTTAGATTAGATAAAAAAATGTTGTTTTATTTTTTTTAATGATACTATTTTCTTGTTATTATTTTTTAAAGTTAAATTCAAAATAAAAGATTTTAAATTGAAAGTTAATTTATTAAAAAAACTAAATTATTTTAAAAAAAGTGCTACATAATTAAAACATTACATAACTGAAATATACATGATTAAAAGATTAATACTTGAAACGTACTTAATTGAAACATTACATAACTGAAATATGTATAATTAAAACAATACACAATTGAAACATTCGTAATTGAAAATATAATACCTTACTTTTAAATAAAAAAGATTAGAAAATATTTTTGAATTAAGACTGGTGCTAGTTACCCTTATCTGTCATTCCAGGTCCTGAATTTCACTAAGTCTGAACCTATACTTCCATGGAGGGCTATATGGTAGAACCATATCCTTGAGATCAAAAGTTCTGGTAATTGTTCCCTAGAGAAAAATAAGTTAAAGAATTATTCTTAAAGAATTTTATGGAACATTTAAATATTCTATTTTTAACCCACAAGTTTATAAAATCGTAAGAATTCTCAGATTTGAACTAAAATCCAAAATTTGGATTTTGATTTGTTGGGATTTTGATTTTTTTTATATTTTATTTGAATCCAAATGTGAGTATTTCCTTATTTATATATATGTTTTAAAGTTAATGGAGAGTAAAATAAGTAAAAAACCATTCTAGAGACCACCATAGCGGTCATATGACCACCCCAACAGTCGACAGAGAGTAACATGGTGCGATAGCAGGGGAAGGGGCCTTAGCGGTCATTCACAGCCCTAGCAATCAACAGTTTTATAAAAACCCCATTTTCGGGGGTTCAGACTAACAAGCACAACCCCTCCACCCCTAAACATCGAAAACTTCGTCCCTCAACCTCTCTTCTCTCTTCAAACTTCATTTTCTTCCATTTTTCTCAAATCTAGTTCCAATCTTTCACTTCCAAGGCTTTAAGCTATGATATTGTCACACTGTTAACCTTGGTACCAAGTAGCCCGGGCCAGAGATAACAGAGAATGTATTGTCACACTAGGGACGGTGATACGTAACACCCAGATGTGACTAGAGATATTCAGATATTTATTATCACATTGGGAACGGTAATACATAACGCACAGATGTGATTAGACCTTTATATTGAGAGATTTATTGTTATCTTTGGGGGCGTCACGCCCAGATATGACTAGACATTTATATTCAGAGATTACTGTTTCTCTAGGAGCTACTATGTTGTGGGCTTTTATGATTTCAAGTATGAAAGTAAATTGAGAAAATGTGTTTTAAGCTATAACATGTTGATTATAAAGGACCTTTAGAAATATATATGTATACTTATTTATGTGAGATTTCTTAGTATTAGTAATGTTATTATGCTTTTTGTGCATTGTTTCCTTGGTGTTCCATGAAAGGGGGTTTCAGGTGATGACTCACTCATTGAGTTTTGGTAACAAAACTCACCCGTCTCTTCTTTCTCCTATTTTTATAGATAGAGCAGCTGTTGTGAATCTTCCAGCAGTCATAAGTTCCAGTTGGTGAGTTTGTAGGTGAAGCATATGATGTTTTGGTTAGAGTGCTCCAGTACAGTGCAGGCAGGATCCCAGACCTAGAGCATGTTTTATTTTTGCATTTGGCGTAATATGATTACATTTTATTTTGTATATAATGATCTGGACATTTGACAAAGTGAATTTGATTATATGTGTAACTAATCCACAATTTTGAGAACTGAAAGGCTATTACAAGATTTTAGATGTAATGATTTTGATTCCAAAGAACAGATGATTTATATGCATAAAAAGAGAAAATATATGTCTTTCATAGATTTTAGAGCAGAGCATGTATGCAAAAATTAGTAAACATGTCATAAGGCTTACGTGAGAATGGGATTTCTCACGTGCCGGTCACGTGTCTGGTTTGAGTCATGATAGAGTGGTATTAGAACATTAGGTTTCCCTGCATAGTACTAGAGTAAATGTCCACAAATGGCATGACGTTTATGTGAATGGAACCGCGGCCATTCACACTAACGTAATGCTATTTGAGGCCTATAGGAATGATCAGTTGTCTTTGAGTTCAATCAGAGCTTTGTCATTCTCTAGAAAACCTTGAACCGATCTTGTGTTTCCCCCTCTTCATACTAAGTCTAGCAGAGGTAATAAGCAGGCACTTTAGAGTGAGAAATACCCCAGAAAAAGACACAGACATATATGACTAGGTTAGACTAGAGTGTAATACCCCAAATTTAAATAAAAGAGTTAGGAAATTTTTTCGAACTAAAAAGGGTGTCGATTACTGTTATCTGTCATTTCGAGTCCTGGATTTCACTAAGTCTGGACCCTACTCCTCCTTGGAAGGCCATATAATAGAATTATATTCTTGGGACCAAAATTCCCGGTAATTATTCCTTAGAAAAGTATAAGTTAAAGAGTGATTTTTTATGAATTTTTGAAACCTTTAAACGTTCCGTCTCTAGTGTATAAGTTTATAAAACCGTAAGAATTCCCAGATTTGAGCTAAACCCCAAAATTTAGATTTTGATTGGTTTGGATTTTGATTTTTCTAATATTTTATTTGAATCCAAATAGGGGGTATTTTATTTGAATCCAAAACCCTAAACCCTAAAAGGAAATAAATGATTTAACTTTAATTAAGAAATGTATTAAATGAGTTTTAGAGAGGGGGAGACTATAGAGACTATTCTGAGGAGTAAGAGACCATCCTGGAGAGTGACAAACCTTACTGGTGAACGCTGCAGCGGTCAACTGAAGTGCGCAGACCATTTTCATACTCTCTGGTGAGCGCTACAGCATTAAGAGCACTGCAGCGCTCAATAGAACAGTAAGGCAGTGCGCGGTATGCTCTCGGGTGAGCGCCGCAGCGCTAAGAGCGCTCCAGCACTCGACAGATGACTTAAAAACCCCTGTTCAGGGCCCAGAACCTTCAAAAACATCAAAACACACCCTCCACCTCCTCCTCTGTAGAGAAATGTGATTCTTCCCCCTACACCTCATTTCTTCATCATTTCACCATCTAAACTCCATTTTTCTTCCTTTTAAGGATCTAAGGTATGATATTCGCTTGATTTCTCTCTCTATTCCCCATTCCTTCTTTGTTATTGGGGGGATTCTTTATTCTTCTCAAGGAGAGAAGTCGTCTAGTATACGAGAGATGGATTCTTGGATATTTAGAGGATTTAGAGGTTAATTTAGAGTTCTATTACTTCTATGTCAGATATTACTGTCTGTTCTGCTTCTAAGAGTCCTGTTGGTACTGTGTCTGTGCATCTTACCCCTTCAGGTGAGTGGGTTCACACTTGTTATCTCTATATTCTGCATTAGAGTTATTTTCATAAAGATATGTTTGATTTTAGAGATTTATGCAAAAAGGATTGAGATTTACTATTGATTATATGTTTAGAACTATGGATTTTAGAGCATGAAACCTATTTTTGAGAAAACTCATGGGACCATGTTTGTTGGATTGATTATATGTTGATTTGGTGATATATGTAATTGCTAGATACTTTTATCATAGTTTTCATTTGATTCTGAAACTAGTTTATGTATATGAAATAGTTTTACAACTAGAGAACTTTGAGATGTTAAGAAATGTTATCATGATTTTAGAGTTTTCAAGTTCATGAAAGAATGTTGTTGAGAATTACTTTAGAAACTCAGACATAAAAAGGATTTTAGAGCTTGAAATCTTTGTGAGATTCAGAATAGTTAGCGGATACATATTCTGTGAGTTTATGAAATCACAAATGTCTACAAAGGGTGATCCCTTGGACATGATTTCATAGCCACAGTTATGCTAAGGTCGATTTGTTAGAATCGCATGATTCAGAGCTCTTAGAGAATTAAAAGGATTTAAAGGTTTTAGCTTTAATGGATTCATTTAGTTAGTTTAGAAGGTAGCTATAGAGAAACAGGCTGTGTGCTAACGGCAGTAAATCCGTTAACCTTGGTACCAAGTAGCCCGGGCTAGAGATATTCAGAGCAATTATATTCAGAGATTGACTGTCACACTAGGGACGGCGATACGTAACGCCCAGATGTGACCAGAGATTTATATTCAGAGTTTTGTTACGTCACAGATACTGTGCGTAACCAGAGCAGAGATTACTATTTCTCTAGGAGCTATTATATTGTATTGCTTGTATGATTTCAGGTATGAGAATAAATTCAGAGAAATTGTTTTAAGTTATAACATGATGATTATAAAGGACTTTTAGAAATATATGTGTGCTTGGTTATGTTAGATTATCAGTATTATTCATGTTTTTATGATATTATACATTATTTCCTTGATGTCCCATGTAAAGGAGTTTCAAGTGATTATTCACTCACTGAGTTTTGGTAACAAAACTCACCACTCTCTTCCTCCTTTTATTTTTACAGATAGAGCAGCTGTTGGGAACCTCTCAGCAGTCATAGATCCCAGTTGGTGAGTCAGTAGGTGAAGCATATAATGTGTTGGTTATAGTGCTCCAGTACATTGCAGGTAGGATCCCGGACCTAGAGCATGTTTTGTTTTTGCATTCAGCATATTAAGATTATATTTTGATTTATATATAATGACCTAGACATTTGATAAGGTGTATATGATTTGTAAGTATAGACAATTCATGATTTTGAGATTCGAGAGGCTATTACAAGATTTTAGATATAATGATTTTGATTCCAGAGAACAGATGATTTATATGCAGAAAAAGAGAAAATTTTCTATTTTTCATTAATGTTAGAGCAGAGTATGCATGCAAAATTAGTAAACAGGTCAAAAAGGCTGATGTGAGAATGAGATTTTTCACGTGCTGGTCACGTGCCTAAATCAGGTCGTGACATAGAGTCAGTAGCAAGTGCACTTGGTTAAGGCCACCTTTTAGTGCCCTCTCCGATGCGTTAGTCACACCCAGTTTGTTAGACATGTAAGAGATGCTGCGGGGGAAAATTTGTGTCCATTTGGTACCTTTGAGTGTTATGAATATGGTCATTTAGTAAGAATAATGATTGATTCTAATATGTTTGATTGTGGTATGTGACTTTGATGCCTTGATCATCATGCGTGTCATGTTTCTAGAATGTACCGTTGTACTATTTACGTTCGAATTGTGCAATTAAATGGTATGAATAAAGCATGTATGCAAATTAAGTTAACAATCTAACATAGACAGTTTGGTCAGTTTAGAGTGTGTATTGTGATGTTGTTTTGAATTTGATCATTTTGCATATTGGTTATTGATGATCTCTTTGAATGCTGCTTATTGTTTATTTTTTATTGTGTGCACAATATGTTGGAAGTATGAATGTTATAATGCTATGATTAAAGTTGGCAAGAATGTGTTACTAGAAATTTTACTAGTGTATGAACAATTGACCTCGTTGTGATGAATAAGGATGTTAAAAGATGAAACGATAGGACTACCTATTGTTTTACCAAATACCTTGAGTGTAAAACTAAAAGGAACCTCCTCCATGCCATGTGTTATTAAAGAAGACAGGTATGCAATTGGTTAGCCTCAAGTTTTACGGAATAGGAAGTTTAAATAAACAATATCCATCCATTAAATAGAGAAAGCAAGGCTTAGAAATTGAATTCCTTAAGTTCCTCAAGAGTTTAGTAGAATTCTATTAATTTAAACCAATGAAGGTGCACAGACATTGTGTCATTATTTGTAAGCATGTGGTATTATATATGTGAGTAGTTTTATGTATAGGTATGTTAGTCGATCAAGTCTTTGAAACAACGAACGGAATGATTTTCCAGGTACTCTGTGGTGTCCAAAGAATACGTATACTAATATCAAGACTCTTTAAAGGCTCTTTGATTGTTATGTTTTATGAGTTGAGTTATTAATTGAAGACTATGTTTGTCTGATTGAAAAGAGTTTTATGGACACTAAGAGCCTTTGGTCACAATGTACAGAATTATGAAATATAAAAAGGGATTTCTTAAACTAGTTTGATAATAATTTTCCAAAATATGTGAGACGAGTTGAGTGTAAAAGATAAATGTCTTTTTACCATGTTAGGTAATGGAATGAAATTGTGATCTTTCCTGTGTTGCGTCAGCATAATTTGCTTTCCTAAAATAAAATAAAAGAAAATAGGAACATGTATTACCTAGACACATGTAAGTTTATAAAATCTCATGTAAAGAATTTATGTGACTTTTCTTGATCTAAATGTGAAAATTTCTTAAGTAAGATTAGATCTGCACATAACAGGTTTGATATATATATATATAATCAGTGATGGGATCGTAAAGTAATCAATGGATTTAATAAGCTGATAAAATGCATATTGTTTGCCTTAAGTTCAGTGGTTGGCATAAAATGCGAGCATGACTGGATGTTGAAAACATATGTTTATATTTGTATATCTTGACTAAAAGACAAGAGAATTCTAGGGAAGAAAAAGTGGTGTATGAGAACTAGTACAAAACTTCCAACATTCTTAGTGTAAGTTACATTATCTATGGTTCATTGTTTTACGCATGTGATGTATGGTATGTATGCTTTCTATGTGAATGGATAGAGTAGGCTGGTCTCCGCACGTCACATGTGTATAGGGAATGAAAAGTTCAAGAACGAAGAATTAGAGAAAGAAACAGAGTATGACTAGACATTTATATTCATATATTACTGTTTCTCTAGGAACTACAATGTTGTGGGCTTGTATGATTTCAGGTATAAAAGTAAATTGAGAAAATGTGTTTTAAGCTATAACATGTTGATTATAAAGGACCTTTAGAAATATATATATATATATATATATATATATATATATATATACTTATTTATGTGAGATTTCTTAGTATTAGTAATATTATTATGCTTTTTGTGCATTGTTTCCTTGGCATCCCATGAAAGAGGGTTTCAGGTGAGGACTCACTCACTGAGTTTTAGTAACAAAACTCACCCGTCTCTTCTTTCTCCTATTTTTACAGATAGAACAACTGTTGTGAATCTTCCAGTAGTCATAAGTTCTAGTTGGTGAGTTTGTAGGTGAAGCATGTGATGTTTTGGTTAGAGTGCTCCAGGACAGTGCAAACAGGATCCCAGACCTAGAGCATATTTTATTTTTGCATTTGGCGTAATATGATTACATTTTATTTTGTATATAATGATCTGGACATTTGACAAAGTGAATTTGATTATATGTGTAACTAATCCACGATTTTGAGAACTGAAAGGCTATTACAAGATTTTAGCTGTAATGATTTTGATTCCAGAGAATAGATGATTTATATGCATAAAAAGAGAAAATATATGTCTTTCATAGATTTTAGAGAAGAGCATGTATGCAAAAATTAGTAAACATGTCATAAGGCTTGCGTGGGGATTTCTCACGTGCCTGGTTTGGGTCGTGACAATCATACTATGAAAAACAACCGTAATCATAGATTCTTGTTTCTCTATTAGAGTATTGTTGATTTGATTTATGGAAAATCACGATTTTGATTATATATATATATACACACACTAAATGTTTTAGAATTGTTATAGTGTTATTAATTTATTATGACTTTATGCCCCATTCTTTAACGTCCCATGAAGGGGTTTACAGGTAGAGATTCAGTCACTGAGTTTTGCACAAAACTCACCCCTCTCCTTTCTCCTATTTCACAAATAGAATAGTTGCTGCAAATTCTTCTCGGTCATCATCCCCCCACCAGCACTAGAGTTTCTATGGTGAGCTTCAATTGGGTAAAGTATTTATAGTTTTGTCTAAAGTACTCTAGTATAAATGTAGGCAAGATCTGAACAACAGATCATGTTTATGTTTCTGCATATTATAATAATATTTTAGTTTGTATAAAATAGTTTAGCACTTATGAATATTTCAAATTAGAGCAACTTTATATATATACATTTTGTATTATGATTCACAGACTATAGCCATGAATTATGAAATTTCATTATAAATTAATATGATTTAATAACCAGGTGATTTGTATGTAGAAAATAAAAAAGTGTTTTAAATAATTTTATAATTAGTTGTACATATAGAGAAATCACGTGAAAATGGAACTTCTCACATGCCAGTGATGTGCCTAAATCAGATCGTGACAGAAACGTTACATAACTAAAACATACATAATTGGAACATTATTTAACAGGGATTATGGAATTACTATATATGTTCCACCGTGTTTGTCTATAGTTATCAATGCCTTTGTCTGTCACATAGTTGGATATTGTTTTGGATATACCTCGCGTACGGAGAAAAGTTTCCTCACCTAGCTTCAGTTGTGATATGTCGTTGTCCATATCATCGTAAGGAGATAGCTGAGGAAAGTTCTCTGCATATGTGTCTCTTTCATCATCTACAATCATGTTATGCAATATGATGTGAGCTCTCATTATCCTCCCAAGTTTCTCTTTATCCCAGAATCTATTTGTCACGACTCAACTTGAAAACATGATCGGTACATGAGGAATCTCATCCCTACGTAAGCCTTGTGATCTTTGAGTCTCTCTAAATGCTTAATTTATCATAATATAATACTTAAAATATAACATCTTCCAAATATTTAGTGTTTCCTCTAATTAAAACATAATATTTATTTTCATAAAACTAGAAGTAATTAATATACTAAAACCCTGTGGATATCTTAATCATACCCTGAAAATTAGTTCACCACTTAGAGCCAATTAATAAATTCATCTATAGCTATTACATAAATCTGTGTCCATAGTTTACATTTCAAATGCATACTTGGACTTTGATAACATATACATAAATATTTGAATCTTTGAAATTAAATACATAGTCGAAAAATAAACACATGGTTGGATCATGTCTGCACATCTACTGAAGTACTCTACTCTAACATAGTCCTACTCTAAACCTTACTGTAAAGTAAGACTCACCACTGGAAATAACCGCCTCTATGGAATAAGAATCTGAACCGCTTTTGAACCTGTAACTATGAGAGGAAGGGAAAAGGGTTAGTCAACAGACTCAATGAATGGGCTTTCACTTATCACCCATATAGGACAACCAATGAATATAATATAGCATACATGCAATAATCATAAACCATTTGATATTCATATCTGTAACTATATATAGAAAGGATATCTTTGTATTTATAAATTCATAGAAAACATCTCTAAATTCTTACTCTAACGAGAAATCATTTTCTATCCATATACATAATAGCTCTTAAATCAAATATCCTCCAAAAAAGCATCAATAATTCCTGAAAAATATAATAATAGTACTCTAATAAAGGAACATGGATGTTTAGTTATGTATTGCATAACAATATATTCTCTGGCTATGCATATCAACCATGGTATAGCAAATTTTTTTATCTATATGATCCATCAATAAGGATTCGAATCAGACACCTAACTAGGTTTCATTGCTACTTGTGAGATTGCCCCTAATGACAACTTGGTACCAAGGTTAACGATCATTTTTCCCAGTTGTTAACTCACTGTTTATTTCTTTATAGCTATCATCTAATCTCTAAATCATAAAAACTAATTATTTCTCTAAAACTTTATTTTGGCTCTTCTTAGGGTTTAAAATTCTATATAACTATTCTACTCTTGAAATCATAAAATCTTTGAATACATATAAAATCACTTAAATCTGAAGGGTGGGTGCTCAATCTCTAGTGAACAAGAGCCCCTAAATCCTTAGTACTCCCCTAAATCCGTAGTACTCTGAGAGTTCTTGACTCATATAACTCTAACAACTTAATTTTAGCATAACTGTGGCTGTGAAAATAAAGCCCAAAGGTTTACCACTTGTAGGCATTCCAATTTTAAGTCCACAGTAATGCTAAAGTCAGATTGTTAGAGTTAAATAAGTACAGAACTCTCTGAGTACTAAGGATTTAGGGGCTCTTGTTTGCTAGGGACTGAGCACCCACCCTTCAGATTTAAATTATTTTATATGTACTAAAAGATTTTATGATTTCAAGAGTAGAATAATTATATAGAGTTTTGAACCCAGAGAAGAGCTAGAATAGAGTTTTAGAGAAATAATTAGTTTTTATGATTTAGAGATTAGACGGTGTCTATAAAGAAACAAACAGTGAGTTAACAGCTAGGGAAAATGATCGTTAATCTTGATATCACGTTGTCCTTAAAGGCAATTTCATAGAGCAGAAATAAAACCTAGTTAAATGTCCGATTCGAATCCTTGAGGTATCCTAGAGATTAGAAAATTTGCTATGCCATGATTGACATGCATAGCTAGAGAATATATTGTTATGCAATGCATAACTAGATATCCATGTTTCTCTATTAGAGTATTGTTATTATATTTTTAGGAATTATTGATGATTTTCAGAGAATATTTGATTGAAAGCTATTATGTATATGTATGAAAAATGATTTCTCGTTAGAGTAAGAATTTAGAGATGTTTTCTATGAATTTATAAATATAGAGATATCCTTTTTATATATAGTTATGGGTATGAATATCAAATGGTTTATAATTATTGCATGTTTGCTATATTATATTAATTGGTTGTCTCATGTGGGTGAAGGGTGAAAGCTCACTCACTAAATCCGTTGACCCATCCTTCTCCCTTCCTCTCATAGTTTCAGGTTCAAAGGCAGTTTAGATTCCTGTTCTATAGATGCAATTATTTCCAGTAGTGAGTCTTGCTTTGCAGTAAAGCCTAGAATATGACTATGTTAAAATAGAGTGCTCGAGTAGATATGCAGGCAGGATCCAACCATACATTTATTTTCCGACTATGTATTTAATTTCAGATATTGAAATATTTATGTATATGTTATCAGAGTCCAAGTATGCATTTGAAATGTAAACTATGGATAAAGATTTATGTAATTAGCTAGACATGAATTTATGATTTGGCTCCAAGTGTTGAATTGATTTTCAGGGTATGATTAAGATATCCTCAGGGTTTTAGTATATTTATTACTTTTAGTTTTATGAAGATAAATATTATGTTTTAATTAGAGGAAACACTAAATATTTAGAATATTATATTTTAAGTATTATATTATGATAAATTAAGCATTTAGAGAGATTCAGAGGTCACAAGGCTTACATAGGGATGGGATTCCTCACATGCCGGCCATATTCCCAAATCGGGTCGTGACAATGATGGTATCATAGCCATAGGTTTCCCTACATGGTACTGGAGCAATTGCCCACGAATAACATGATGTTTATATGAATAGAATCGCGGCCATTTGTACTAACGTGATGCTATTTGAGGCCTATAGCAAGAGTCAGTCATGTCTAGGTTAAGTTAGAGTCTCTGTCATTTCTTGGAACTCTTGATCTGATCTTATGTTTTTCCCTCATCCTCTCAATTAAGTTATGTCATTCATTAATCGACATCGCTTTCACCACCGCAGTAGCACCATGTCAGTTTGTGTATTAGTTGTGTATGGCGCCTCAAGTGGGCCATTTCGAACTTGTCAGAGATAGTCGGTGAGCACGTCCAATGCCGGAGTGCATTAAAAAAGAGCACAAGTAGAAATAACTAGTTTAGATAGAGGCCAAATGCGAGTATTGTTGGCCAAGGCCACCCATCTCAGTGCTCTTCCTAACGTGTCACATTATCATATAAAGAAGAGGTCAAGGCAATAGCCAGCCAGAATGGTAGAGTTCAATGTGGACCGGTTGGTCACATCTAGTTTTTAGATGGGCGGAAAACCCTATGGAGGTCAGTGCTTATAGGGCACACCCACCTGTTATGAATGTAGTTAGAGAGAGCACAAAATGAATAATTGCCCATTATCTGATAAAGTTACAAGTCAGAGAGTAGAGAAACTCGATGCCCCAGAAGAAGAGAATTCGCATGAGAGTGACCTAGAGTTAGTGGGTAGAAACCTAATGAGACCATGGATCATGCATGTAGGCATATTGTAGGATTGATGCTTTGTTTATGATGTGTTAAATTATTTAAAGGAATCTTTTGTAGAACTAGGTTTACCCTCGTAGTTTGATATGATATGTTTTGATGATGACAAATGAATGAAAAAGATATTCAATATAATATATATTAGATCATGTGTGGTTGTATACTCATTCTTGTGATATCTAACTCACAAACCATACAATAGTATTTGAGTAATATGCTTTATGAATAACTATTTATAAGTGCTTTGATAATCTAATCTTGAATATGTTCTTATATGAACAAATATATGCATGATGCACTTTTAGTGTTCTACTCTTAGGAACCATGCATATTAAGATATATATTATGTATGATCAGTTTAATTGTGTTATATATCAATGAATCATGCATATTAAGATATATTTTATTGGACTAACGATGTTTTTAAAGTGAGTTATTTTATGTAGAATAGTTCAAGCATCAAGAACGACCTTTGACCAAGAAAGATTACAACAATTGAATGCAACAAGAATTGGGTCAAAGAAGAACTAGTCAAGAGCTTAATGGTTAGATCATGTTGTTAAAATGTTTTTCTTTTGATAAGATTATTTGGCCACTTTATTAATTAATGTTTCAATTTAGTTTCAAAATATTTTTTAATTAAGTTTTTCTTTCAAATATAGTAATGGATTTGATTATAAAAGAAAGATTTTGATTTTGAAAGAAAAAGTGGTTTAATTGTTTTTGATGTAATGATTTGATTTGATTTATGAAAATATGAGTTTTATTTGAAAGGAATGTTTAAAATGATTTTAGAATGAAAGAATGACCTAAAGTGTATTAAAACTTTGATTTTTCAATTTCTGGAATCATTGTAATCAATTACCACATCAAGTAATCGATTACCATGTTGTTCATGTGACATCATTCAAAATTCCAGCATGTAATCGATTACATACAGAATGTAATTGATTACACACAGAATGTAATCGATTACTAGCAAGTTGACCGTTGTCAGTTTTCAAAATTTGAACTATGTAATCAATTATCAGTTCATGTAATCGATTACCAAGCCCAGAAATGTGTAAATAGGTGTGTTTTGAAGAGACACATCTTTTGGAATTAATCACCAACGGTCTAAATGACTTTTGTCTATAAATGCTCATCATTTAACACATTTTAGAACACAGAAAAATGAATTGAAAATATCAATTAACACTTGTTTTCAATCATCAATCTTTTCATCAAACTTATGACCAAAAACTCTTATCCTTTGAGAAACCTTCTAGTGCTTCAATTTGTAACATCTCCTCTACATAGAGAGTGATCCTTTGTATATGTAAAAGAGTTTTTGTGTAAAGGGTGATGCATCCCTTGTTAGAACAAGAGTGGGGTATCTCTTGGTTCTTGAGAGACTCAAATACAAAAGGTGAGGGATTCCAAGGTATAAGAATGCTCTAAGAGTGTAAAGGATTAAAAGATAGTGGAACTCTCAAGTGGGTTGCTTGGGGGACTGGATTTAGGCCACAAGAGGTGATCAAACCAGTATAAATCGAGTTTGAATCTCCCTTTCCTATCTCTTTACATTTATTGCAAGTTTATTTTATCTTGTTGATCTATATAGTTAGAACTTTTAATCACTTGCATTTTTATCTTTTTCTATCTTGTCTTCTACACATTCTCTTAAATATCTTTGAAAAGAGATTAGAGTGTGATAATAAAGAAAAAGTTTGACAACTCAATTTACTTTATTTCAAATTTAATTTATCATCTTCATCATTCTTACTAATATCGGCAATTTTCATAATTCATCAATCAAACAAGTTCTATTTGAGTAATTTACAATATTTAATATTTTCTATAGTCATTCCATTACACGCATGGTTTGAGTGCATAAAATCGAATTATTTCTTAAATTTGAAATAACTTTCAAATCACCCAATTCACCCCCCCTCTTGGGTGATGTTGCCATGGCTAACAAGTGGTATCAGAGCTTTGTGCTCTAGTAAAGCTTAATCGCTTAGAGTTAAAGATCCTTATTTATTGACAACCATCAACATTTCTTTCAAAATGGAAGGTTTTGAAATTGATAAACCACCTTTCTTTAATGGTATGCATTTTGTTTATTGGAAATGTAGAATAGAAATTTATGTACAATCTATTGATCTTGATATGTGGGATATTGTCCTAGATGGATATATTTATAAACCAAAATTAGAATGGAATGATTATGATAAGAAATGTTTTTCATTGAATATTAGAGTAATGCAAATTCTAAGAAATAGTTTAAGTGATGATATTTATGCTAGAATTAAGAATTTCTCTAGTGCTAAAGAAATTTGGGATAGTCTTGATGCTCTTTATCTTGCAACTAATGATTTTGTACACAAAGTTGAATATAGAGATCAAGAAGAGAAAAAGCCATTGGAGGATGCTTATCTTTATCAATGTCTTCAACAATAAGAGATTCAATGTGCTCAAAAGGACAATCAAATTGAATTAGAGGCAAAACAATGTCAAAAGGAACACATTCTTCAAGTCTTTAAGAAAGAGGATGAAGATAGAGATGATTATCATGAAGAGCCTATTGTTAGAGAAATAAAAGCAAACTCCCAAATGACTCAAAAGGACCTTGAGGTAAACAATACAAAACTGAACTATTGTCCTTCCCTCAATGAACTACAATGTGCATATGATGACTTGCATGATGGTTTATTGTGTTTAGAAAAGAAAAATTTGATTTCTTTGGAAAATATTTTCTCTATTGAAAATGAAATTAAATCCTTAAAAATTGCATATTCTTTTCTTGATGAGAAAATTGCTTTTAAGTTTAAAGTCTCAACTATTATTGATAATTGTGTTGATCTTGAAAATCGAGTTAAGAACTTATCCACTAAACTTGGCAAAGATGATAATTCTACATACTTGCATTCTATGTTTGATAAGTACAAGGAAATTAATGATGTTATATGTGAAACATCTAGCAAGGTTTGTAACAAGAATGGTTTAGAATGTCATAAAGTCAAGATACTAAAGGATTACAATATTAAAAATTCCAAACCATCATCAAATTCCATTGTTTGCAATTATTGTGGTCATCAAGGACATATTTCTCATTTATGTCATTATAGAAGAAATATGTATATGAGAAATAATATGAAATAGGTTCCTAAAAATCTTAAATGTTCTTACACTAACATTAAAGGATCCAAGATGAAATGGGTACCAAAATATCTTCCTAGTACTTCAACTATGCAGAAAATTTCTCAAAAGATTGGACAAATAGGTCAAGCAAAAGAGGAATCATCAAGAAGAATGATATCAAGGCATAACAGTAGACATGTTGTTCAAACAAGAATGGAGCACTCAACCAAAGTTTCTTACAAGCAAAATGTGGAACTTTCAAAGTTCAAAATAACAAAAGAGAAACAATGGGTGAGAAAAAGTATTCCTTTGAATACCAAGGTCAAGGTATCAAATGTTTCTACTTTTATGAACAATCACTTATAAAGTCAATTAATTTGAGGCATATACCTTATAGGCCTTAGGTAATAGACCAAATCATGCATGCCTAACAAGATTCAAATACTATATCTAACACATGACTATACATTATTGTTGCACCTCTTCTCACAAAGTTGAATATATCTTTATCATAATGTTGTTTATGCCTAGACACGCTATCATGCTTCAAATTGTTACTGTTACAATGAAAATGAGCATGCTATTTATAATTTGCTTAGTAACTATTTAATTTTCTATGATCTACCATATCATGAAAATAATATTTGTGGGAAAATGCTTATCAATGACTAATCCTTAAGGATCCAAGATTATTGGATACCAAAGAAAAGTGCTTTTAGTTATATTGTAGGCACATGCAATTGATACAACAACAACATGAAAATCATGAACATCCTCAAGGAAGATTGAAGTTTCAAACTTGATGTCATCTAAATAAGTTCAATCGATTTCCTTTGGCCATCAAATTCAATCCTCATATAGAGGTATACATGGACCAAGAGAACTTTTGAGGAATTCAAATGAGGAACATGAAGGAACTTTGTTCACATGTAATGGATTAGCATACTCAAAGTAAGAACACTTAAATTCAAGAGAATAATATTTGAAGGATCATTACAGTCTATCAAACTCGACAAGTATCTCTATCCCTAAACTTATATTATACTCAATTTTATGGATTGTGTGATACTTATTTGATTATGTGCTCTAAATTGATTAGATTAATTCCTTCATATGAAAAGAATGACTAATATGACAAAAGTGCTTATATTGATCTTATTATGTCATTGCATTAAGGTGAATTTTGCAAATTTATATATACCTTGATTTCTAAAGTTCAAATCATTAGTGGTTATATTCATTCAAGAATCATGCACTTGCTTTCTTTTATATGTGTCTTTTATTGGAACAAAAAAAAAAGGGATTCTTGTCCCCAAGTAGATGCAATACAAATAAAATATTCTTGATATTTTTTTTAACTTATTATAAGAATTTTGAAGTATTTTCACCTTTTCATTCTCTAAAAGGTTAGAAAATCATTTTACTTTATGCATGTGATATTCTCTCAATTTGCCTTGAAAATGTTATTAAATCTTGAGAGAACATTTAAGTGAGTTTGAATTATTTCTTAAAAACTATTTTGGAACAAAAGTATAAACCTTGCTCTTTAAAGTGTTTCATCATCTTTAAGCTCTTATTTAAGAATAAAAAGTTTTCTTTTTAATTTCAAATGATTTTCTTTTACAAGAGTTCTTTACTCTTAAGGAATATATGTCTTTAATCCAAAATTCTATTTTGGTAAAGAATATCATGTGTCTTTGTGAAGTTCCATTTGAAAGGGGGAGAAAAAAGTTGATAACAATGATTTTTAAATCCTTTATATCTCCATACATACACATTTGGATTGTTATTTATACTTGATTCCTTATATATTATGCATGTATATTCTCATTGCATATGGCTAACAAGTGGCTAAATGCATTGATATACATATTGTATGCATGTATATATATTTAAATAAATATGCATATGTTGAGGGGGAGTCCAAGTCTTAATCATATAACTTACATATTTGCTAAACATGATATGACTTTATCATTCGAAATCATAACATACTCATAGAGACACATTCTTATTCATTTTTCCTTTATCAATGAAAGAAGGCATGTATTCTTCACTTTCATATTTCTTGGCCCTTTCATTGAGTAGTTCATTATATATGCAACAAGATATGATCCTTGATAATCTCAAGGCTATGCTCTCATATATCTTATTTATAACTTTTGCAAAATAATGATCATTTATCTTGTGCTTTATTTGTAGCAAGTAGTAGTTAAAGGCTTGTGGTATCTAAAGTGATTTTATTTATATAGATCACTCTTGAACTTATATCTTGCACTTATTTGGCAAATGTGTATTTCATATTTAAATCTTTTTTTTACAATGCCAAAAGAGAAGTATTATAGTGAAAAAAAATAGGAAAATCATTCCCTTTCCTTCCAAAAACTTTTTGATGATGTCAAATAGGGGGAGAAGTAATGGAACGAATAATATGTTCTTATGCTTATTGTTTGATATATATTTCAATGGACATTTATTTGAATATCTTGTTGGACACATATTTCTTTTGTGATTTGTCACCATCAAAAAGGGGGAGATTGTAGAACTAGGTTTAACCTAGTAGTTTGATGTGATATGTTTTGATGATGACAAATGAATGAAAAAGATATTCAATATAATATATATTAGATCATGTGTGGTTGTATACTCATTCTTGTGATATCTAACTCACAAACCATACAATGATATTTGAGTAATATGCTTTATGAATAACTATTTATAAGTGCTTTGATAGTCTAATCTTGAATATGTTCTTATATGAACAAATATATGCATGATGCACATTTTAGTGTTCTACTCTTAGGAACCATGCATATTAAGATATATATTATGTATGACCAGTTTAATTGTGTTATATATCAATGAATCATGCATATTGAGATATATTTTATTGGACTAACGATGTTTTTAAAGTGAGTTATTTTATGTAGAATAGTTCAAGTATCAAGAACGACCTTTGAACAAGAAAGATTACAACAATTAAAGGCAACAAGAATTGGGTCAAAGAAGAACTAGTCAAGAGCTTAATGGTTAGATCATGTTGTTAAAATGTTTTTCTTTTGATAAGATTATTTAGCCACTTTATTAATTAATGTTTCAATTTAGTTTCAAAATCTTTTTTAATCAAGTTTTTCTTTCAAATATAGTAATGGATTTTATTATAAAAGAAAAATTTTGATTTTGAAAGAAAAAGTGGTTTAATTGTTTTTGATGTAATGATTTGATTTGATTTGTGAAAATATGAGTTTGATTTGAAATGAATGTTTAAAATGATTTTAGAATGAAAGAATGACCTAAAGTGTGTTAAAACTTTGATTTTTCAATTTTTGGAATCATTGTAATCGGTTACCACATCAAGTAATCGATTACCATGTTGTTCATGTGACATCATTCAAAATTCCAGCATGTAATCGATTATACACAGAATGTAATCGATTACACGCAGCACGTAATCAATTACACACAGCATGTAATTGATTACCAGCAAGTTGACCGTTGTCAGTTTTCAAAATTTGAACTATGTAATCGATTGCCAGTTCATGTAATAGATTACCAAGTCCAGAAATGTGTAAATGAGTGTGTTTTGAAGAGACACATTTTTTGGGATTAATCACCAACGGTCTACATGACTTTTGTCTATAAATGCTCATCATTTAACACATTTTAGAACACAGAAAAATGAATTGAAAATATCAATTAACACTTGTTTTCAATCATCAATCTTTTCATCAAACTTATGACCAAAACTCTTATCCTTTGAGAAACGTTCTAGTGCTTCAATTTGTACCATCTCCTCTACATAAAGAGTGATCCTTTGTATATGTAAAAGAGTTTTTGTGTAAAGGGTGAGGCATCCCTTGTTAGAACAAGAGTGGGGTATCTTTTGGTTCTTGAGAGACTCATACACAAAGGGTGAGGGATCCCAAGGAGTAAGAATGCTCTAAGAGTGTAAAGGATTAAAAGATAGTGGAACTCTCAAGTGGGTTGCTTGGGGGACTGGATGTAGGCCACAAGAGGTAACCGAACCAGTATAAATCGAGTTTGAATCTCCCTTCCCTATCTCTTTACGTTTATTGCAAGTTTATTTTTTATTATCTTGTTGATCTATATAGTTAGAACTTTTAATCACTTGCATTTTTATCTTTTTCTATCTTGTCTTCTATACATTCTCTTAAAGATCTTTGAAAAGGGATTATAGTGTGATAATAAAGAAAAAGTTTGAGAACTCAATTTACTTTATTCCAAATTTAATTTATCATCTTCATCATTCTTACTAATATTGACAATTTTCATAATTCCTCCATCAAACAAGTTTTATGTGAGTAATTTACAATATTTATGTATTTTCTATAGTTATTCTGCTATGCGCATGATTTGAGTGCATAAAATCGAATTATTTCTTAAATTTGAAATAGCTTTCAAATCACCCAATTCACCCCCCCTCTTGGGTGATGTTGCCATGGCTAACATCTTTGATGCCATGAACAACTTGTATGTTATATTCAACAAAAAAACAAATTGTATTGTTGCATGATTTATTTTAGAGTTTGTGCCTTTGCATGACAATAGTATGGTATGCATGCTAGTATGTAAACAACATGACATGAGTGGCTAGGCTAGTTTGAGCATCCATGGTGAGTGATTATGCATGTGGATTGCACTAGAATATTTAGGCCATCTCTTGTTTTCTTTTCTTGTTATAAGCATGAAAAAAAAAGGAAAGAAATGATGCACGCTATAAAGGTTACTAGGCTATGATTAGAGTCAGCATGAATAAGTCATTAGAAGTTTTGATCAAGACATTAGTAATCAATTCGTCAAGATAAATTAGAACCTAATAGCAGCAGTAATAGGATTACATGACTACATGTGTAAGTATAAATAAGCACATAGGTAATTAGCCTTGCACCTCAGAGACCCATAATTGAATTAGAGAATATTTGTGCATTGTATGGCATTTAGAGTCTTAGTGCATGGATTTGAAATATTTTATGAGTTTGACATGTGATTTGAGAACTATGTTAGTACCTTTGAAAGGAGTTTTATGAATACTTGAGGCTCTTAGCCAAAGTTTTGAAAATTCTATAGGAAAGGATTTTCTTTTTCTTAAAGAAGTTTTGTAACCTTGTATTACCTTTATTAGTTTGCTTTATGGAAAAAGAGAATTTGGAAACATGTTTTATTTGAATAAGATTTAAGATAATTAGGTATAAGTTTCTTAGACAATCTGTTTTATGCCTGTAATGAATAGCTTGATTCATGATGAAGTGTTTTTCAAAAAGTTGTGTAACATGAAATAAGGTCCCATGTGTTTGTATGATAGTTTTACTTGAGTTGGCATTGCACAAGCATGATTAGAGTAACTTTAAGAGGATAGTTTTGAATTATGAATGTAGATATTTCGTAAGATGAAATTGATGAGCTCATATGTATAGGATGTGTGCTGTTTCCCCTAACCCATACATGTAAGTTAGATAAAAGAGACTTAAATAAAATTATCACATTAAGTTGCAGCTTGGTAACACAATAATAACAAATTAATGGGCTTGGTAAAGTAACAAGAAGCATGTTGTTTGCCTATATTGCACAAACTTGTACTATGTGCAAATATGATTGGAAGTTGTGATTACGTGTTTTTATGCTTGAAGAAGGTTAGTTAAGGATTAGAGGTCTCGAGGTAAGAAGAGTGGTTTACAGGAACCAATAATTCCATGTTTGTTCTTGCTTTTCTACATGAATGGATAAAGCAATTTAATTTCCATGCATTACATGCGCATAGAGAGTGAGAAAGTTCAAGAACCCAGGACTAGGAGTTCCTATAGTATCAATTGATATCAGACATAAAAGAAAAAGAACTAGAGCAACGACATGAGTGACATTTAGCCCCTCTTCGAGAACCCATATGTGCACGAGGCGGCGAAGCATAGATGCTCATCTATGACTTGCACTGTGGAAAGGGCTGCCCTTGGAGGCGGAGCCACCTAATATAAGTGTCATAATAAAAGCCATTGTCACCTCAATGGGAAAGGGTTGCCCTTGGAGGTCGAGCCACCCAGATATAACAATTGGAATCCTTAGTCAGAGTAAAAGAGCAATGGCCCTCAGGATAGCACTATCTCCCAGAATATCAGCTAGTACAACTAGAGTATTATGTCAAAGTGATTCGGGCATTCAAGCCCATTCTTGAAACCCATATGTGGGTTAAGTATTCCAACTTTTTGATCTTCTAGTTATGCAAGTTCAGATTTGGGGACCAAATCTTTTAAAAGTGGAAGATTGCAAAACTTGGTATACACGTGTCAGTAGACAAATTCTGTAATGCCCTAGGATTCCCCAGGACCCACTCATGCTGTCAGGTCTTGAACTTTACCAAGTCCGGATCCTACACCTCCCTGGAGGGCTATATGATAGAGCTAGATTCTTGGGATCAAAAGTCTCAGTAATTGTTTCCAAAAGAAAAAGAAGTTAAAGAATAATTTTTAATGAATTTCATAAAACCTCTAATTGCTTCGTCTTTAGCCCACAAATGTAGAAAATCCTAAAGATTCTTGGATTTAAACTAAAACCCAAAATTTGGGTTTTGATTGGCTAGGATTTTAATATTTTTAACATTTTATTTGAATCCAAATGGGGGGTATTTCCTTATTTACATTTATGTTTTAAAGTTAATGAAGAGTAAAATTAAGAAATGTAAACAATGTTGTTAGGTTTGTTATTGTATAATTCTGCAGGAGAGCCTTGCTGCAATGAGTTATGTTCGTTGCAGTAAGTAGACAAGCTAGCTGCAAGGAGATATGTTAGTTGCAATGAGTTGTTGTTTCTCCAGGTTTACTTGAGTGAGATTTACTCGCTGCAGCAAGCAGGTCTGATGTCATCACAGTACAAAATGATGCAATTTCATTTAATGAGCCTTATATATACTCCAACTCGGGATTCTCTCTTCCCAGAAGCAGTAACTCGAACCCTAACCCCCTTAAGGTGATCTCCTCCCCTTCCACTCTCATCCTCCATCAAATCCACCTCCTCCAAGCTTCAAAGTGAGTTTGGTTGTTGGTTTATGCTTCCTTTGTCTCCTTCCTTTCATGTTCCATACCTTAGGCTTTATTGTTTCGTTCATTGTTCTCAAGTGGGGATACTCCCCTAATGTTGTTAGGGTTGTTTAGAGCTATCTAGAGGTTATTAGAGATTAATCTAGAGGTTTGGTTGCTCTATGACAGTTGTTGGTGACATTCTAAGTTCTCCAGGTGAAGTTGGTGGTGCCCAAATACTCCCGGCTCCAAACGGTGAGTGGGTTTAAACTCATGATCTTATTTTTAGTCATTACAAGTATGTTTGATGCATGATGATTGTTAAATATGATATTAGAAATGAAAGTATGAATATATATATATATATATATATATATATATATATATATATATATATATATATATATATATATATATATATATATATGATTTTTGTAAGTTATAGCAAAGAGTATGATTTTGATCATAGCATGAAAATATGTTTTAGAAAAACCATGAGACCATGATTGTCATATTGTATGCTATGAAATTATATAAGTTTGAAATATGATTTTAGAAGTTTTTTCAAAATAAGTTCAAAAAAGGATTTACGGTGAAACATGTATTTAACAAGATGCCAAGTTTTAAAATATGTTCTTATGAAATTATGACATTGTTATTTTTTCAAAATTAAGATTTCAATTATATTTTAGAGTATTCAGTTAAGATATGTATTGGAGAAATGTAAACAAGAGTGTGATTGAGCTTTTGGAATAAATATGTTAAATGGTTTCCAAGTTTTAAAATTTTGAACCCCAGTGTTTGATCTAAGATATTAGAGTTACCAAGTATATGAGAATATTTTAATGTATAAGAAATGAATTTAGAACTTCAGTTTTGTGGTACCAAGAGGTATGAAACTCAATATGATTATTGTGGTACCAGCAACTGCCATAGCTTGCAAAAAGATGTTGTTATCAAGAGGCTTATTGGTAGTCTATAACAAATTATCTAACAAGTAAATGATGAATCTTTTTGTTGTTATCAATAATAGCTTTTATTGTGGCTGCATATTAATTCCTTATTCAAAACAAATGCTTCTGATGTATGTTGTTAGTGATGTTCGGCTTTCCTTCTGAAATTGTTCGGTGAGTTGAGAAAAGTTGAACATGTTGATTATGTTCACGAATCAGTTGAGCAAGTTGTGAAGATGATCAACTTCCCTAAATATGTCAAACTTTTGAAATTTGCATATAACATATCTATTATCATCCTTGCATGCCCTCTTGATCATGAAATCAGGAAGTGGTTTCTAACACTACTTTGAAGATATATACTTAAGTTTGATTTGTAGCTTAACAACTTCTTTTGTCAAGAGTCATGCTAACCTGTCTTGTTTCTCATTTAGTGACAAATTGTATGTAGGCCATCAAGACTATTTCTTTTGCTATGGGTTTGTTTCATTTTCAACTTTGCTAAACTTCTGTACATGTTTTTATATTTTCTATATCATGTTACAATTTTGTTCTCATAGATCAATTTGATTTTTTTTTTCTTTGACTTGATCTAATCCTATACTAATTATTATTTGTATGAGCTCATTTTTTGGCATGGCTTGAACCGAATGATTACTTCATCTATTTTTCAAATTTGAAGTGCCCTAATTTAGCAATTTCTATGAATTAGTGTGATTTAATTATCTATGTGCTTGACTTTGTGCCTTTGTCATTTTTAGTTCCTTTGACAAGAGTAGCTAATATGTTTTTAGAGTTGTTATGCTTGAGTTCTCCATTACTATGACAAAATTTAGCATCTCTTTTGTTTTAGATGGTCTTTTTGACATTTCAAGTGTTCTAATGTATAAATGTTAGTGTATTCTTTATTATTGGTATGGTTGTGTTTTAGTAACTTGGAATGCAGTGGTGCCTCATAATTGGTTTCTGATATAGTTTTAAGTGGTCTCTGATCAACAATGCATGCTATCTCATATGATCGAGGCATGTTGCGTCTCATACGATGGGAACATTCCAAGTCTATCCACTCTAGCTGTAGATTATTTTGTGGACAAAGATACTAGCTATGTATCATATATTGAACGTAACTATACTTTAGATTTGATACTCTTTTTGGTGATAAGCATGAAAGCAATGTCAGTTTCATTTCAGAGTTTCAGCTTTCAAATAGTCATGGGAAGGTTCACATTTTATAAGTAAGTTCCAACTTCCAAAGCTCTACTTCTATTACTTTAAAGAAATTGTCAAATAAGGTTACAATTATTCACTTTGCTATTTCCTATTTGTTTGTTCTTTCCTATTATTTCCCATTTCTTTACTTTTTTTCTTTTAATCCCTGTTTACTTATACCAAATATGCTTCCTTATATTAAATATACTTTTACTGTTAAAGTATTGGGTTTTTGGATTAATTTGAGTAAATGCTTGTCTATTCAACATGAAAATTATGTTAAAGTAGAGAAAGAACCCAACCACAAAGAATATGAAGATAAAATGAATGAAGAGTAAAAGAGATTAAGATTGGGGGATGATAAAGGACTTTGATGCTGCACTTTATGAATTTTTTGTGCATAGTGAATATTTTGTAACCATCAACACTTACATGTTTTGAGTTAGATTCTCTTATTATGTGATTTTAAAGTCATATGTCATGACTTGTATGCCACTTGTTTCAAAGGTTATTATTGTGTATTTAAATGGATCTTAGGGTTTAAAAATTGAATTTGCCAATTATATGTGCACTTGTCATGATTATGTTGATTTAGTATGAGTTTTCTCTTGGTTTTTTAGTAATATATTATTGTAATCAACGTATTGAAAAAATGCTTATTGAAATAGGCAACACTTGTAAAACTATTTTTTTTTATAGGCAACTCTTGGTTTATAAATGCTTATTTAATGTTTTTTATCTAACCATTGTCTGTTTGGTTAATAGACACACTCACAAAAGTGTTCTCATAAATAGTAATATGGATGGTAAAACCATTGCCTATTGGGTTAATAGACAACACTTGCAAAACCGTTGCCTATTTGGTTAACAGACACCACTTGCAAAACCGTTGCCTATTGGGTTTATAGACAACACTTGTAAAATTGTTTCCATAAATAGCCAATGGTTATAAAACTGTTCCAATTGTCAAGTAATATGTTACGGCTAAAAACTGTTGCTTTATAGTTGCTAACGAGTACAACCATTGTTCTAATACATGATAACAAAACCATTGCCTATTGTATTGATAAAGGCAATGATTTTTTGTCTTTACCGTGGCATAAGTAGAAAACCATTGCCTAAACGAATAGGTAACGGTCACATACTCCACAGTTAGAAAATCGTTGCCTAACCATTTCCTATTCTAAAGGCAACGGTTTTCTAACATGTAGCCACAATTTTCAACTGTTGCCGAAGAACAAAAATGTAGTACAATCTCCAAGTAATCGTAGATCAACTTTGACAACATTGGAAAAGCACCCCCAGTTGATAATAATGGAGAACAACAACAATTCAAAACCTAGGACATAGAATGGAGAGGAAGAATATAACAAAAACTAACAAAACTCTTACCTTTGATCTTGGAAGAAAAAGGATTGGGGTTAGATTGAGAGAAAAAGGGTTGGAGAAGTGTTTGAAGGGGAGGGGTTTCGGTTTCTAAATAGGGAGCTTGAGACTAGGGTGTATTTATAGAGAAAGGGGCATTTTAGTGAAACTGTGTCATTTTACTACTAAGTTGACATCGAGGTCCTCATTTGCATTACAACGATCTGTTGAGCACCAGCTCATTTGCACGAGTATCTTTGGAGCAAGGACCACGATCTTGCTCCCCCCTGCTTGCTATAGCAATTGGTTCTCGCTATAGCAAGATTGTTCTACATAATTTTACAGATTTTAGCTTTACATGGTTTTCTATCGTATAGGGAGTTTCTGGGGTACTCTAATATTGTTAGGCCAAGCTAAAGACAAATGTATGCGAGGTATTACACTTATTTCATAGGATTTATTAGTCCTTAAAAGGCAATTTTTTACATAATAATATTTTATCATCTTTAAATTTTTGAATTTGAAAATTAAATTATTAGTAATAATAAATATAATTAATTGATTATATTTGATTCCAATTTTATTATCAATCATGATTCTTAATTTCTGGTTAAATCAAATATATTAATTTCCTTCTAAATTAGATATTTATTTTAAAGAATAATATTTGATATGAGACATGAAAAAGGTAAACTAGATTTCAGGTTATTTGTTTAGATAATATAGTATTTATAATAATTATAATCAACATAATTAATTATATTTCTTACTAAACATTATTCATAAATTTTTCACTAAATTATTTTTTTAGAGCATATAATATGTTTTTTTTTTTATAGATTTGATCACTTTTAAATTTGAAAATATGATTAAATCATTAGTAATAATAAATATAATTGATTGATTATACTTTATCCCAATTTTATTATCAATCATGATTCCTAATTTTTTATTAAATCAAATATACAGATTTCCTTTTAAATTATATATTTGTTTTAAAGAATAATATTTGATATGAGACTTTGAAAAATTAAACAACTTTTTTTTTGAGCTATTTACTTAGAGAATGTATCATTTATAGTAATTATAATACAAATAACTAACTATTATATTTTTCTTAAATAAATTTTCATACAAAATGTTATATTTTTTTATTTAATTATTTTAAAAAATTTTAATTTAAAATTGAGATCAAATCATTAGTAATAATAAATATAGCTAGCTAACAAATTATACATTATTTCAAATTTATTATCAATTATGATTTCTAATTTTTGGTTAAATCAGACATACTAATTTCCTTTTAAATAAAATATTTTTTTAAATAATAATATTTGATATCAAACTTGAAAAAATTAAATCAAATTTTTTTAGGTTAAATTTTTAGAAAATGTAGCATTTATAATAATTGCAATTTGATTGAATATTCTTAATTATAATTTTATTTTGTAACACCCATTCATATATAAGCTAATAATATGAATTTACACATGAAGTACAATGGTTAACATTAAGTAAAAATTATTACAAGCATAAGGTTCTAGTATAATAACTTAATGTCATTAGATACAAACCGAATATTTCTAAAATTTGCAATACAAAATCACATATTAATTAAACATAAGTCCATAAATTTATAGTAGTTGTCTTCTATTCAACACTACTCGGCTAATCGGAAACCACTAGAAATGAAATAAAGAAAAATGAGAATTTAAGAAAATTCCCAATAGAAAATGAATGATTTTAAAATAGTTGAACTATGATTGGTTTCAGTTGTGTCTGCACGAAAAATCCACATGGTTACAATAACATTATATGAACATAATCAGTTAAAATATGCCATATAGAACATGTCATACATATCTTATCAAATTTGTGCTTTCTTTATTTTAATTTCTCTTTCATTTGTTTGCTTGTCTCACACATAGTTGAAGGTCTTATCTTAGGGAATTCTCGTTCTTTCGTATTGCTCATATATCGTGATGACAAATCAAGACTTTTACGCCATTCTAACCAAGACAGGTAACATAAAAGGATCGCATATGTATCTCTTTGCCTTGTCAATGGTTAGTGGCAAGTTTGAATTGGTCATATTCTTTTGAAATTAATTATTATGCATAAATTTACAATGAGGAATTCATATAATTAATCCATAAATAAAGCTTATTAAATAAAAGCTCATAAGTTAATCAATAATTTAAATAGTGAGGCATAAATAAATGCACAAAATTTATAAATTCATATACAATAACCTTCACTTATTTTTAGTATTAAATTTTAATTATATTTTTATATCTAATTTATATTCCTAATAAATTATAAATATTGACAACTCAAATAATATAATATAAACAATATGATAAATTCTAAAATGAAAAAAATGATAAATTAATAACATAAATAAAATGAACATTGGATTAAATAATGAACCAAGTAAATATAAAGAAAATTAAAATAAAGGAAGAAACCAGAGCGGTGGTAATCCGCACTGGACTGTTGGGGAGAGAAACAAATATTTATAATTAAGTGATAAAATAAAAAAAGAAACTGGAGTGTGGTAAACTGACGAGATCCGTAAGGAGAGAAAGGAATCTTTATAATTATGGGTTAAAATTAAAAGAAGAAACCAGAGCGACGATAGTCTGCACTGGACTAGTAAGGAGAGGAGAGAATCATCTTAGTATTATTTTAATCAATATTCAAGTTCATAATCATCAATAAATATAAAAGAATAACAAAATAAAATAATAATAATAAATAACAATGAGCATTTATAATATAAAATGATAGTACATAAAATGAGCAATAATAACAATAATAACTGTAGCCATGATTTTATTTTGAATAAAATAAATTCATTTCCTACCTTTAAATTGACTTAGAGAAGAAATGATATATTTACACCACAACAATTTTTATATTGAGTATTATTATTCTTCCTTTTCTTTTTCTCTCTCTTCTCACATCCTCTCTTTCTCTCTTACGCTCTCTCTCTTTCTTTCACTTTCTCTCTTTTCTTTCTTTTCTTTTGCACACACACACACACACGGATATAATATATATATAAACACATGCCCACGGAGAATTCATTTCTATGGGTGAGTGGGCCGCTAGTTTTTTTTTAAATAATCCCTTTTTTTAATGTAAAAATTATACACTTAATTTTTAACACTTAACATATTATTATCTATTATTCTTAATAAATTTTACTCTTAATTTATTATAATGTATTTTGAGTTTATTATTACCAATTTATGGCCTTACTTTAAACAGTTATTATCTGTATTTTAAAATTTTGGTTTAATCTTTAAAATAGATATTAATATAAAATTATCAATTAAAAAAATAAAATATATAAGTTAGATACAGAAATTAAATATCACAAAAATTATTTTTATGAAAAAGGGGATGTTACATATTATCATTCATATTTTTTATTTTTGGCTAAATCACATATATTAATTTCAATATATATATGATTAGATATTTGTTTTGCAGAAATAATATTTGATATATGATTGGAAAAAGTTTAATTCAGATTTTTTTTATCTAGATAATGTATCAATTATAAAAATTGTAATAATTATAATTAATTAATTATATTTTATTATCAATCATGATTCATAATTTTTTATTACATATTTTTTTAGAGAGTATAATATGTTATTTTTTAGATTTAAAAATGTTCAAATATTTGAATTTCAAATTGAGATGAAATTATTATTAATAATAAATATAATTGATTAATTATACTAGACTCCAATTTTATCATAAATCATAATACATTTTTTTAAATTAGATATACTAATTTTGTAAAAATGATTAGATATTTGTTTTGAATAATAATATTTAATAGAGGAATTGAAAAGATGAAATCAGGTTTTTTTGGTTTGGTTTATTTACTTTAAGTGTATATTGTATTATTAAATCATTTTCTTAGACAATATGACACGTTATCTTTTTCAGAGACTATAATATGCTATTTTTTAAGATGTTAACATTTATAATTTTTTATTTTAAAATTTTGATTAAATCAATAGTAATAATTATAGTTGATTCCAATTTTATTTTCAATCATGATTCCTAATTTTCGATTAAATCATATATGCTTATTTTCTTTCAGATTAGATATTTATTTTAAAGAATATAAAATATTTGATATATAATTTGAAAAAATTAAAATAGATATTTGTGTTCGAGTTTGCTGTTTATAGAATGTATTAATTATAATAATTATAACATGTATTTTTAATTATATTTTGTTACCAATCAAAATTATTCACAATTTTCATTTAAATAATTTTTTGAGAGAGAATACAATATTTTTTTATATTTGAAAATTTATAAATTTTTTAATTTTAATTTGAAATTAAATCATTAGTAATAATAAATATAAACCATTTCATCATAAATGCAACATTTCCAATTAGCATAAATCATCACCTGGAAATTTTAATCCTTTAACAAGATTTTCTTATTGGCCGATTACCACATCAACATTTAATAAATCTCAACTTAATATTTGTATTAATAATAAATATAATGGTTGTGAATAACAAATAATTTTTTGTCAGTAATTCAATTTAATTAGTAATTTAATTTATGGTTAATTGATTTCAACTGGCTTTGATTATAATCAGTTAACTAATTTATGGTTAATGTTCCAAATGGTGATTGCTATATCTATCGCTTCCTCGGAGCTTACAGCCTTGTGTTCCAATAAGGTTGAATCACATATGATTTCCAATTTGAACGTAAATCTTTTATAATGCATAAACGATTAATTATTTATAGTACAATTGCCATACGATTTAATTTAAATATTACGTTAAATCAATTTTTCACTTCACCGATTTGAACTTAATAATGCCATATTATTGGCTTAAATTTGAATGTAAATTATTTATAATGCATATCATTGATCGGATAGCAAAATATTTTCATACTTTGATATATAGATTTGATATTTTTTTTCATTAAATGATACTCAGATTAGATCAAGTTCAATATATATCGATATTTTCATGAATTAATTTGATTGCATCAAAAAATTATTTTCATAATTCACATTAACATCTACAAATATTCAACACTGCAAGAAAAATAAGCATTTTCAACGATTTTCAATAATTAAAGTGTCGATAAAAATACTTATAAAATTTAATACATTTTTTTGGGTATTTTCGACATAAATTAATTATTAATAAAAGGTTATAAGTATTTTCAACTGTTACTTTATGTCAAAATTACTTTTCTTGATAACATTTTTATTAACACTTTAATTGTCAAGAACCATTGAAAATAACTATTTTTCTTGTAGTGCAAACTGAAAATGCAGATCGCATGAAAAATTGATATTTAAGGATAACATTAAATTTATCTAGCCCATAATTATATAGATTATAGATATATAGCAGATTATACATAATAGATTAGGGATTAGAGATTTATCTCCTTTTTGTTATAATTCTTTCCTTTTATTCGTTCTACTTGAAATATTCTAGTCAAGGGAACATATGTGCTATTCCCAGCAATACAAATAAATGCAATATCCCAAGAAAATAATTTTGTCATCATCATATCATTAATTAAATTTCTTGAGTCATGCGCTTGATTTTGTGCTTCAAACTGATTCGAACAAAAAATAACACAATGTTAGTTGCCTAGGCATTATATTGTTGCAACACACAAAACATAGGGGCAGAGATCATCTCTTCGATCGTCTTCCTGTATATATGTGTCATTGTTGGCTTAATATAAAGAGTTTTTCAAAGGATTAATCGTCTCTGAAAGTTTGACAATATGGATAGAGAGATGGCAGACATTGAATCTCAAACTACTGACAGAGTGAATGAGGAAGTGCCTGATATCTTCCAAAAGAGAAAAATTCCGGTAACTCTCAAGGTATATATATTGTAAAGCCTTCATATAAAAGATTATTTTAATTTGCACTCATTCTTGGAGGCTTTAAATTTCGCTTATTTATTTATTTTATGGCAAATATTATTTCAACATCCAAAAGTACACTCCATCGCCATTGGATATTCATGTGATGCTAACTCCCACTCTTTCCACCAATTTATTATATCTAATGGTGATAGAGCAGATGTCACAACTGGATACCCACTTCTGGATGTTGAAATAATAACTTTCTTTTTTATATTCATGTTTATTTTTTATAATGTGCATGCTAATAAGGATCAAGAATTTAGTTTTTTGTTTTTGTTTTTGTATTATTTTACAGTTTGATGATGTTGTCTACAAAATCAAGATCGAAAAGGGTGGACTACTTGATAAGAGCAAAAAGGCCGAAGAGAAAGTGATACTGAAAGGGTTATCAGGAATTGTTAAACCAGGTGAGATGCTAGCCATGCTAGGTCCCTCAGGGAGTGGCAAAACAACTCTTCTAACAGCCTTAGGAGGCAGGCTTGGAGGTGGCAGGCTCAGTGGCAAAATAACCTACAATGGAGAGCCCTTGTCAAATTCAATGAAGAGGAGCACTGGCTTTGTCTCACAAGATGATGTTCTCTACCCTCACTTGACTGTGACTGAAACCTTAGTGTTCACTGCACTCCTCAGGTTGCCCAACACTATCCCCACTGAGGACAGAATTGCACATGCAAAAGCTGTGATGGAGCAGCTTGGCTTGTCAAGGTGCAAGGATAGCATGATTGGAGGGCCTGGTCTACTGAGAGGGCTTTCTGGGGGTGAGAGGAAAAGGGTTAGTGTTGGGCAGGAATTGCTCATAAACCCAAGCTTGTTGCTCCTTGATGAGCCTACCTCAGGCCTTGACTCAACCACAGCACTGAGAATTGTGTCATGTTTGTGGGAGCTAGCAAGGGGAGGGAGGACTATTGTGATGACAATACACCAACCTTCTAGCAGGCTATACTACATGTTCCATAAGGTATTGCTCCTTTCCGAAGGGAACCCTTTGTATTTTGGAAAGGGGTCTGAGGCCATGGACTATTTCTCAAGCATTGGATATGCCCCAGCATTGGCCATGAACCCTTCAGATTTCCTCTTGGATCTTGCAAACGGTATGTTTGTTTTAATTGTTTATGCTTTATAGTCTTTTACTGTATTTATTTTAACATGTTGGAGATGTGTGTGTTGTGTTATTTTATTCAGTTAACTTTGAGATAGGATGATGTTATTCAAACACCCAAAATATATATATATATATATATTGAGATACCCACTTAATAATCGTTAGATATGATGTGATGAACAGAGTATATCCACTATCACATTTAATATTTAATAGTTTTTAAGTGAGTGTCCTAATATATACCTACTTTTTGAATGTTCGCATATCATTATTTTGTTTGGAATATATGCTAGCTGTAGATGAAATTATACGTTTTTTTATTCTGAATTGAATATAGCTATGTATGTTTGGATTTTGGAATGTGTATTATCACTAGTATTATTGTCCTACTGGCATCCTGTTTTGAGATATAGTTTTTAGAATAAATAGGTAAATAAACAATAATTAACTTATTATATATACAAATCATCAATATTATTTATTTACATAAGCATACTTTGGATTGCAGTATTATAGACAAATTAGCTAATGCAAATACGCTTAAAAGTTGAGTGCAGTACAGGCATTAATTGGGTTATTACGCATCTACACTAAAAGTTGAATTGATCCTAATAATAAAAGAAACCACCACCCTCATATTAAAAAACAACACAATGTTAAAGAATTCCCACACTTGAAATAAAGCAAAACAGACTTAAGAACTATGAGCAAAATATAAAACATCGCGAATGATTTATTTTATATGAGATTATTTGGGCACGATTAAAAATTGGAATTGATTAGATTTGATACAAATTAAATCAGCTTAAAATTAAATCAATTCTTTTTAAATCTTACCAAATTTGATAGGTTTTCAAACTTTGAATAATCAAATTCCATGGAGTGGACCAAAGATTTTTTTTTTTATTTTAAAAGTTCCAACACATATATTTATTTTCAATCAACGTAATTATCACCGTAGTAAAATAAAATTTATTTCCGCGATTGATTCAAGGTTTTACAAATTCATTTGCAATGCTGTAATAAAGTCAAATGATTTACAATTTACTCCTCTCACTCTTGTAATAAATCACCTCTTTCACCAAAGTGATCCTCTATCTATATATATTTCATGTAAAGCTGAAATTACATTAATTATTATGTTAAAATTATCCTTCAATAAATACATTAACTATCATATCAGATTTTAATTATAAATATCAATACCAATGTACTATAATGTTTATTATCATATTTTGGTTGTAAATATCATTATGGTATAATTTGGTCAATTGTTATATATTATTCTAATTTTTTGACAAATTATGTAAGCTCTCCCTAATGACAAAATACAGAAAAATTACAGCAACACAACCACTACCTACTCTCTATTAGTGCTCATCACATGTACCATTCCATAATTTCCATGTATGCAGCAGTTCCAACATAAATGATTTCCAGCACAGACTGTTATCTTAAAAAGATATTCTATTTCCAATATTCCAGATACCTCATATAATCGCATAAAAGCTTATGTATACAAGGTTATGATCAACGTATACTAGTAATTTTAAACATAATCACAACATCCTTAATAATTTTCTATAAATGATTTTTATGTAGATCAAATCATTGAATTATATAAACTTATCATAAAGATAATTTGGTTTCATTTTCATTAAAAATTAAATAACAATAAAAATGCAATTATCTTTTATTCTTGTTGATTCTTTTTTTTTTTTAATGGAATACGGGGCTAAAAGCCCTCATTCTTATCTGATTCTATATATATATATTATGTTGAATTTGATGTATATGCAAATTTTATCACATAATTTTAGATTAATTTAAAAATTTATAAATATAATTCATATGATGTAAACTTTTAATCTAATTGTGAATTTTATTAATAAAAATATATATCAATAAAAAGTTATTAAATGGTGCAGCTTCAAATATATATGGCCAATAATAAATCGCAATAATAAACAGCTGTTATGGAGAAAATCACCCCTCTTAACTACAACAGATATAAATAATAATAAAAATCACCTATTTGATTAGCAATAATTTCCTGCCATTTTTCCACTGGACCACACTTGCAGATGATCAGCACATTACATCCACGTGTTCTTGGATCTTCTTGTAAATAATATGACCCAGATGTACAAAACCCAGGTCGATGTTACATCCTCTATTGTGCCCAACATCGTCCTCTGCTTAGAAATTATGTATGCTTTGACAATGAGTCGTAGCTCACATGGCACCATTCTTGATCAAATACTTTGGAGTTTGTTGATAATGGATCATAGGTTCTATTCCCCTTTACGTATCCCCTTTTTCATTTCTCCCTTAACTTCACTATGAGCTCCATAAAACCAAAAAAAATAAATAAATAAAAAAGAAACTATGTATGCTTTGAAATTTTTAACATTAATTTATACAATTTAGTGTTGTTGACAAATGCTTTCAGTTAATGTGCATAGGGTTCTGTTGCTATTGACTTGTTTTGCTAATTGGTGAAAATTTTGCAGGCATCTACACTAATGAATTGAATGAGGACTGTGATATAGATAAACAGCAAATGGTTAACGCATACAAGAGTCAATATGATTCCCAATTGGGGCCAATGCTTCAAGAAACCAGTGGCTTTGATGGTGAAGTCCAAGGCAGAGTTGAAGGCATAGACCATGGAAAATGGCCTACCAGCTGGTGGCAGCAGTTCTATGTGCTATTAAGAAGAGACCTCAAGGAAAGAAGGCACACAAAGCATTCTCTTTCTCCCTTATGTCTCAGGTCATGTTGCTTGCTGTCATTTCAGGACTATTGTGGTATAAGTCCGACACCTCACACTTGCAAGATCAGGTAATTAAAATATTCAAAAACTAATCTTTTTGTGATTGGATTAACACATTAACGTGATCTAAAGGTGCCAGCTTAAGTTGGCTCAATCTATACATTTTCAATACATTTTTTTTTATTTGACTTTTACTATATTATAACGTCAAAAGTCATGTAAAACATAAGATATGATTGATTATCGATATGCCACAATTAATTAATCTGAGATACTCCCTCCATTTCAAAATAAATGTCTTTTTCACTTTTAGGTTCATTCATAAAGTGATGTATCGGGATATAAATCGCTTTATGAATGCACCTAAAAGTAAAAAAAAGATTTATTTTGAAACGGAGGAGGCATTAGTTAACATGAAAACATTTAATTATAAATGACTGGATTGGGAGCTAATGATATGATAGTAACATTTCAAATTTCCTGTATTTGCAGATTGGGCTTTTGTTCTTCATATCATCTTTCTGGGGCTCCTTACCTCTCTTCAAAGCAATATTCGTGTTCTCTCAAGAGCGAGTGATGCTGGAGAAAGAGAGATCCTCAGGAATGTACAGGCTCTCCTCATACTACATCTCAAGGACGGTAGTTGATCTTCCAATGGAACTCATCCTCCCAACAGTGTTCGTGATCATAACATATTGGATGGCAGGGCTCAAAACCAATGTGGCCAGTTTCCTGTTCACACTTCTCAGTGTCTTGCTCCTTGTGTTGGTCTCACAAGGATTTGGGCTTGCACTTGGTGCTGTTGTTCAGGATGTGAAATCAGCAAACATACTTGCTTCAGTGATTGGATTGACCTTCATGCTGGCCAGTGGATTCTTTGTTCAGAATGTGCCAAAGTTCATAGGGTGGGTGAAGTATGGGTCCATGATGTACCACACAAACCACCTCTTTCTTATGTCAGAGTTTCATGCAGGTGAGACATATCCTTGTTCTAGTGGCCACTGCCTAGTTGAAGAGTTTCCTGCCATAAAGGGTTTTGGGTTCACTTTGCATGGCCAGTTGCACGCTTCATTGGCTCTTTTGGCAATGCTAATTGGTTACAGGCTTATAGCTTATCTTGCTCTTATGAGGATTGGGGTGACAAAGAAATTGGCCTAGTGTCATATGATTAAATTATTATATGATGAGTGTGTTGTATTTATTAGCATTATTTTTATTTCAAAGTTAAAATTTATTTGGAGTTTGTTATTATTAATAGTACTATTAATTTTTTTTTTAATGTGAAGCTTAATCTTCTTGGTGGTCTGCACAATTGCTTTTGACCAAGTCATGTTTTAATGTTGAAGCGTCATACTCACGTTGCTAGTGGACTTGTTTGGTGATGTTAAAGCACCATATCCAATATTCCTAGTTTATAGCCTTCCAATTCTGAAACTTTGCTTCCAATATCTCACCATGCTTTGAACAAGTTTTATACAGTTCCTCTATACATAATGGGAAGCACACTCATTCACACATAGTTAGTTCATGTTTGGAAAACAAACCTACTAAACATAATATATCTCTTCCTTCTTTTGCCAAACACATTAGGGTTGTTAGTTGTCACGACCCGATTTAGGGCACGTGACCGGCACGTGAGAAATCCTGTCCCACGTAAGCCTCCTGACCTGGATTCCTATGTATGCACAGTATATCACAAAAATAATTGAACCATAAAACCTTTTTCTACATACAATTTCCTTGCCTTTAAAACATATAACCAGTATTCTTTAAAACTGTAGTCTCATATTCTCTACTCTGAATTCTATTCTCATAATACCATCAAGTATCATAAAAGTTCACAATATACATAATCTCTATGATAAAGTCTTATAATACAGTCCATCAAAACATTTTATATATGCAAACTACGCATTATGCACTATGGTCCGGGATCTCATCAGCATCTACAATCGAGCATACTACTCTATGCACAAGGGCTTCACTCTATGTGAAGCTTACCATGTACCGATACTCTAATGCTATTGCCGAGAGAATGGTCGAGAAGAGTCTACAAAGCCAGCCTACCTTATCTCAGAAAATGAAATAAAGTAGGTGAGTTTTATAATCAAAACTCAGTGAGTGAATCCCCACCTATAATCCCCTTTCATGGGACATTCAAAGAATAATGCATGAAATCATAACAATATTAATAATACTTTAAAGTCTCACATAATCAAATATACATATACATATATACATACTAGTCATTACTTTCCAACTCAAAACAATTCTCCTCTATTTACATTCATATCCAAAACCATATCAGCTCATCATATAGTAATTATCAAAGAAACTATACTCTCTACTTCTATTTCATTTCATTCTCTATCTCTTGCCTGCTTTTGTGAGTGTTCAGCTTTATCGTGAATAACGTCCCTCGTGGACTAAGTTTACATAATCGCCTCGTGGGCTAAGTTTCATAATCGCCGTGGGCTAAGTTTAATAGTTTCAATGTAGTTCTCGTAGTTTCTCAATAAATTTGCCCCTGGTGGGTCATTTTTCTTGTGAGCTCAATCTATCCGATTCTAACAAATCGACCTTAGCATAATCAAGAACTATGATATCATGTCCAAGGGATCACCAACTTAAAGGCACTTTGATTTCAAAGCCATAGAATATGTAGCTGGCAGTTGTTACGAGTATACAACTCTAACAATCTGACTTTAGCATAACCATGACTATGAAATCATGCCTAAGAGGTTACCCTTTTTGCAGACATTCATGATCTCATATATCCTCAGAATATGTATCCATTAACTGCTCAATCTTATGAAGATTCAAGCTCTAAAACTCGCTCGCTTAATTCTCTAACCATATCTCAAATCATCACACTTTACATAGATAGAATTCTCAACATCATATTCCAAAACAACCAAGTTCATAATAACAATTCCATCATCCTCTTCTCTAAATGGCCTTTCTAGACATATAACTATATCATATGCATAAATCAATTCCAGAATCCATTCAACCAACCATAAAAGTCTTTAACAATATATATATCTATCATCACTTCTATCTAAAACCAGTTCAACAATAATGGTCCCATGAGTTTTATGAAAAACATATTTCATGCACTAAAATCAACAGTTCTAAAACATGTAATCCAACAGAAATCTTAATCCTTGTACAATAATATCTAGAATCAAGTAGTAAATTGTGTTTTTAATGAAAATAACTCTAATACATAACATAGAGACTACAAGTGCGAACCCACTCACCTGGAGGGGTGAACAATGAGGGAATAGCACCAACAAAACTCTAGGAAGCAGAATTGATAGCAGTATCTGATACAGAAGCCATAGGACTCTAGATTAATCTTTTAAACCTCTAAATATCCAAGAACTTCCTCTCTAATATACTAGAAGACTTCTCTCCTTGAGAAGCATAAAGAACCATCCAAATAACAAAGAGGGAATGGAGAATAGAGAGAGAAATCAAGAGAATAGCATACCTTAAAGCCTTAGGAATGAAGGATTTGAGTTAGAATTGAGAGAAATGGAAGAAAATGGGATTGGGAGGGTGGAGAGAGGTTAGGGAACGAGGTTTCTGGCGTCTTGGGGTGGAGGGGTCGAGTTTTGGCAATTGTGAAGGTTCTGGACCTTAACAAGGGATTTTATACTGTTGGCCGCAGAACGCTAAGAGGCCGCAAATGGGCCACCAGAGAGCGCAAAAATTGCCCCTAAACCGCCTTAATGTTCACTTGACCGCTGCAAAGATTTCAAGAGTGTGCAATAGCCACTGTAATGATTTAAAATTAAAAAATTCATTTAAAAATCACACTTTAACTTATTTTTTATTTTTTTATTTTTTTCACAACATTTTCTAATTCTATTATTTAAAATTGGGGTATTACATTAGTCTTGATTGTAATCTTGTGAGTTCTCTAAGCAATTCAAATGAGTTGTTCTATAGTAGCTTTACTAGTATCTAGTGGAGTATTAGTAGTGAAAACCATCTGCATTTAGCTAGTAGTGACGAAATACTCTTAAACCTAGTGCCTAACAAATAATACCATCCCTAATTCTATATGCTTTTGTACTATATGCGTTGGGTTTGTGTGTTGGAATATCATTCCTCATGTATGAAATATACTCATAGGGAGATAATTTTGTTGATGCTCTTTGCTCTCAAATCCTAACCTCTCATTCATCCAAAAAATAAAAAGGCAAAAAGATTAAAAAAAATACTAAGATTTGAAAAGTGTAGGAAATCTTGCTATTTTGACAAATAAAAAGTGAGTGTTAATTAGAACACTAACTTTTTCACCATTGAATGTGATGGTGCTATCACATCCAATAGTGAAAAAGCGAGTGTCCAAATGAATACCCAATATTAAAACAACACTTTTGAACATAATTCACTTAAAAGGAAGTAGAAAATCAACGAAAGAAGAAAATAAAATAAAAAGAGTAGTGTTATTTTGACTTACATTATATGGAACACCTTGTCAACATACTTTCATCAACCTTTGGATTATATGTGGGACTCAAACTAAGTGAGGTCCACATTCAATCTAAAGATTGATGTTGTTGACACGGTGTTCTATAAAATATAAGTCAAAATAACACTACTCAAATAAAAAGTATAAGAGTATGTGTAGTTTCACAAACTATTTTTATATTTTTATGTTCAAAATTAATTTTAAAAGTGCCACATTTTCATCAAATCTCACATTTTCAATCAAGATATTAAAAAAAGAGAGTTGATATTTGTTTTAATTCTTAACATTATTTTCATGAGTCATTTTATTCAATAACTTTTAAAATGAGTCAAATTAGTTATTGGTATTGTAAAATTTGATCCAAGTTAGTCTTCTAGTCAACTTTTACTTAATATCTGATTAATTGAATGATGATATGTAACGTTAAATAATACATTGACATATCATATGTCATTTGAAATATAATAAAATTTAATAACTCATTTTGGTATATCAAATTGCGTAAATGAGTGATGGCTTGGAATGAAGACTTAAAATATAATATGAAGACAAAACCCCTCATTTTAGTCCCTCTAAAATTTCAAGTATGACTAATTGGTCCATGTAAAAACTAAGCTCCCAATTTGTTCTATGCAAAATTGAATTGTTTGACACATTGGTCCATGAAAAAAAAATCTCTCGAATTGATCTCTATAAAATTGAATAATCGAATAAATTGCTCATTATAAAATTGAATAATCAGACACTATGAAATAGGGATAAGCATTTGGATGCCGTGTCTACATGTTGGATAAGTGTCTATGTCGGATATTGCATGACACGCCTATAACATGTTTGTATATATTTAATTTAAAATTTACTTTTTTTTAACCTTAATATAAAAAACCACAATGTAAATAAGATTACAAAAAGGAAGTATTGCACAACTTTTTTTGTTTATAAGAAAATAAAGCATAAATATTGCATATATAAATGATATGTTGAATAAAGTATCATTTTCTTTAAATTTTTAGTTTTATATATATATATATATATATATATATATATATCATATCCGTATCTTATAATTATTCAACTTTGATATATCCCTAGAGTATATGTCGATAAGTTGGCCTTAAAGGACTAACTTACCTGAAATTCTATTTTGGTGTCTATTAAAAATAAAGGACTAAAACTAATTTAAAAGATGGAAAATAAAATTTAAAAAAAAATTCTATATTTATAAAGAAGAAAACACATTTAAGTCGAAACTAAATAATAAATAAATAACAAAAATCAGCGAAAACAGTAGACAGAAGAAGATGATGGTGGTGAGAGCTCAGGAGCTCCTTCCACTTCCACTCCCTCCTCTTTCCCTCAACTCTTTCTCAAACCCTAATCTCAATTCCTCCTTATCCTTCTCCACGCTTACCCACTTTCACTCCCTCACTCTCTGCCCCTCCAATTCCCACCACCTCCCGCTTCCGCCGCCGTTCCTTCACCGCCGCCGCCAATTTCCCCGACGGCTCTCCGCTTCTTCCGTAAGCGTGGAGCGGCGAATTCGCGAAGAAGGAGAAGGAGGAGAAGAAGAAGAGGTGCCGGACAGCGAGGCCTTCTTCGAATTCGAGAGTAGGAGTTCTTCTTCTTCTAAGGTGGCGGCGGCGGCGGAGGAGATGAAGAAGATGACGAGCGCGGAGGTGGAGGTGGAAGTGAAGGAGCTGAGTGAGGTGCCGGAGGAGTGGCGGAGGGCGAGGGTGGCGTGGCTGTGCAAGGAGCTGCCGCCGCACAAGTCGACTGCTGTGAGGATACTGAATGGGCAGAGGAAGTGGATGAGGCAGGAAGACGCCACCTATGTCGCCGTCCATTGCATGCGCATTCGCGAGAATGACACTGCCTTCAGGGTCAGTTTTCATTCCTCTTCCCTCCTGCTTTCTAGCTGTTGGTTATTGTCATTATCATTGCTCTTATTATTATTATTAGATTATTAGACTTAATACCCAAAATGGTGTTGGAATACAAATTAGTCCCTTGTAATTTGAAAGTTCCATATTGTTCCCTTACATTAAAAATATATATATATATTGGTCTATGCTTATATTTCCATATAATTAAAAAAGCACTGTATAAAATAGAAGGACTAATTTGTCCCCCTTTTTAAACGTGAGGATTGCTAGGACACTTTTAAAATCTGAGGGATTAAGAGGGATTAAAATGGGTATTAAGTCTTATTATTAAGAATAAAAACAGAAATTCATCACTAAAGAAGGAATCAGTACTCATTTTGGTTGTTTATCCCATATTTCTTCTATTGCTTTGAATTGGTGCTGCAATTATTTATTTTCTTGATTATTTAAGTAGCACATTTCACAAAATCCCACCACAGGCTGGAATGGAATGGAATGGAAAATGTTCACAAATTTAATTACTTCTGTTCCTTGTAAAGGTATACAAGTGGATGATGCAACAAAGTTGGTATCGATTTGATTTTGCTCTTGCTACCAAGCTAGCAGATTACCTGGGTAAAGAGCGAAAGTTTTCAAAGTGCCGTGAGGTATTTGATGATATCATCAATCAAGGTCGTGTTCCTAGTGAGTCAACATTCCATATATTGATTGTTGCTTATCTTAGTGCTCCTGTTCAAGGTTGTTTAGATGAAGCATGCAACATTTACAATCTTATGATTCAGTTGGGTGGTTACCAGCCCCGTCTCAGCTTGCATAATTCCCTCTTCAAAGCGCTTGTAAGTAAGGCAGGGATGTTTTCGAAGCATTACCTTAAGCAAGCTGAGTTTATATATCATCATTTGGTTACAAGTGGACTTGAAATACATAAAGATATTTACGGTGGTCTAATTTGGCTACATAGCTATCAAGATTCCATAGATAAAGAAAGGATAGAAGCATTGAGGGAAGAGATGCTACATGCTGGAATTAAGGAGGGAAGAGAGGTGCTAATATCCATCTTGAGGGCTTGTGCAAGGGAGGGGGAGTTGCAGGAAGCAGAGAAAACTTGGTTCAAACTTCTCCAGTTTGAAAGCAATCCCCCACCTCAAGCTTTTGTGTATAAAATGGAAGTCTACTCAAGGGTTGGGATGCCTATGAAGTCTTTGGAGATATTTCAGGAGATGCAGGAGAAACTAGGGGAGACAAGTGTTGCAGCATATAATAAAATAATAGAGATACTATGCAAAGCACAAGAATTGGAATTTGCAGAATCAATCATGACAGATCTTGTGAAGAGTGGTCTGAAGCCCCTTAGACCATCATATGTTTATTTACTAAAAATGTACTTGAATTTGGAATTACATGATAAATTGGAAGAGGCATTCTTCCAATGCCTGGAGAAATGTCGTCCTAATTGCAACATATACACTATATATTTGGGTTCATTGGTGAAGGTTGGTGATATTGAGAAGGCTGAGGATATCTTTAACCAAATGAAACGTGATGGGACTATTGGTGTTAATGGTCGATCATGCAACATCATCTTAAGTGGATACCTTTTCTCTGGAAATCACTTGAAGGCTGAGAAGATATATGACTTTATGTGCCTGAAAAAGTATGATGTTGAAGCCTCGTTAGTGGAAAAGCTTGACTATGTCCTGAGCAGGAGCAGGAGCAGGAGCAGGAAAGTTGTTAAGAAACCACTGAGCCTGAAGCTAACCAAAGACCAGAGGGAAATATTAATTGGGTTGCTTTTAGGTGGTTTGCAGATTGATTCCGATGACAAAAGGAAGAATCACATTATCCGTTTTGATTTTGATGGTAATTCTGACAACCATTACGTCCTGAAGAATCATATACATCACCAGTTTTATGAGTGGCTGCATCCTTCTTGTAAGCCAATTGGTGACAGTGAAAATATACCGGATAAATATTTTACCATTTCAAGCCCTCATTTTGGCTTTTATGCAGATCAGTTTTGGTCAAAAGGTCAGCCTACAATTCCAAAACTAGTCCATAGGTGGCTGTCACCGTGTGTTCTTGCATACTGGTACATGTATGGAGGTTATCGAAATTCATCGGGGGACATCTTGCTAAAGATAAAGGGAAGTCTTGAGGGTGTTGGGAACATTGTCAAAAGGTTTAAAGCAATGTCCATGGACAGCAAAGTAAAAAGGAAAGGGAGGGTATTTTGGATTGGCTTCTTTGGAAGCAATTCAACTTTCTTTTGGAAATTGGTTGAACCCTATATTTTAGAAGATATAAGAGTGTTTCCTGAAGCGGGTGATCAGATGTTGGAGCGGGATTCATTGGAAACTGAAAACATTAATTTCAATAGTGATTCGGACTGATAAAAAAGGGTTACACTACATTTATCATCAGATTTGGAGAAGGTTTTTAGGAGTTTGTCTGGCCATGTTATGCCGGCTTGAGAGAGCATATTTGATTTCTGTACTTAGAGTGATTCTTTTCACTGAAGTGGCTGCCATGTTCCAAAATGAAGGCTTCCTTGAATATTTTTGTAACCATCATTGTGTTGTATATTCTTAATTCCCAAGGAATAGAGAAATAGAAAGTATGGACTTTACTGTATTATCGGATTAAGCTGGGGAAAGAAATTTAACAAAACTGTTATTCTACATATTGATCAAGTTAATGTTCTCTTTTAACTTGGTTGTAGCATTGCTTGGGATGTTATTAAATGTTTTCTTTTAACTTGGTTGCAGCATTGCTTCGGGTGGTCATTTTGATTTTTCTTCTTTTCAACAGCTAAATTCCTTTAAGGATATGGTTGTGGATTTGGATTTTGAAAGTATGTCATTTACTACACGTGACAAGACCTAACCATCCATAATAAATGCTAACATCATTTACATAAAATTTCAAATATTAGTTATCTCTCAATTGTCCAGTTAAAAGTATTTTAGTGCTAACAAAATAGCGTAGATAAAATGTTGTGAATTTCTTAGGATAAGAATTCTGATATTTAGTCTTGGATAGAGTCTGATCAAAATAACTTCTAAGAACCTGAGGTCGAATTTGTCATTGCCTTCACATTTGCCATCATTAGCAGATGTGACGAGACCTTGAAGTCGAGTTCATTAATGTATCAAGATAATGTGCTTAATAAAATATATAATCTATTTTGGGCATGACAGTGGTCTTCCAATTATTGGTGTATGCTTCCACGGTGGGATTCATGAAGCTAGTTTGCATTCATTTTTACATATCAAAATTGACAGGTTCCACTCTACAAGTTATAAGCTTTTCCTTTGGGTGTTTGCTACGGTACCGGACTAAACTAAGGGATCAAGGGGCAGCGTACTGGATCCTAGTTAGTCTAATGAGATGCAACAATGTGTTTAATTATGTTCCACTTAATTGGTAAAAATTTATACTTAGACCCATATTATTGTTGTTTGGTTATAATTTTGTGCCAATTTATACTTTGATCCTTATTCTTTTTCCAACATTCAGAATTTTATCCCAATGCCTGTTATCCTATTCCAAGTCACTTATTGTGAAATCAAAATGAAATGTATCAAAATCCCTAAAAGTTGGACTGAGATGTTCTTTCCCCTTTCATGATCCCTAGTCAATATCTGAAGACATAGATCGGCGCTCCACCCTCTCTGCACACAAATCATCGACGCCACCGCAAGGACGATGCTGTCGACCATTGCACTCTCGTCTCTACTTCTTTTTCTCGCTGTCAACCGCCACATGTTTAGCGAAGCACTTGATTGCAAGGGAGGTTAATATGATTTTATTGAATTTAGAGGAGATCAGTGATAATTTTATAAAATAGAATTTGTACTAAATTTTGAGAGAAGTAAGTCTAATTTCCTTATATAAAAAATGTTTGGACTACATCAACCTTTAGAAAATTAGAAACTTAATTAATGATATAGTTGTTAAGTGTGAGTGAGAAAATAAGATATGAGGATAGAAATGAAATATATATATATATATAATCTTTTTAAATGATAGACAAATTTAGACAATCTTTTTCAACCTATAGTCAAAAGTGGACGGATTGAGTATTAGTTTTTTAAAAATAAAAATTTCAACATAATATTTAAAGATTAAAAATGCCAGTCACACATGTATTTTTTATGGGGTGTTTATTTAGGGATATATTTATTTATTCTTAGGAATAGGTAGTTGGGAATGATGTGTTTTTACGTTTGTTACAAGTTTTATAAAAAAAATTTCTGATATTAATTATTCCATAAAAAAAGATTTTCCTATAATTAATGAAATCTCATTTCCAAGTTGAAGCGTGGGAAAAAAAATTCCCATGACTTGAGAATTACAATTATTAAATACAATTACTAAATCACCCCTCAATTATTTGACTTTTTCTCTTTTTATAATTATGTTAAGGGTATTTTAGAAATTATAACATATATTCTTAGGAATATTGATTATAAAACAAACAAGTTTTAAAGTTATTCCTGAAAATCTTAACAAATAATCCCAAAAATATTTAATGCTAAACAAACAATTTTTTAAAGGCACCTGGGAATCATATTCCCAAGAATATCACTTCTAGAAATGTGATACTTGGAAACTTAATTTCAAATTTTGAAACAAACATCCCATTAATTCTTAACTATTAGTCATTTTAATCCGTGAAAAACAAATAATAATTTCTTAAAAAGGAATATTACACCGTATCTCCAAACAGTAGATGCAATTTATTCTTTAAACTTTAAAAATATGTAAATTAACACACCAAACTTCAATACATATACATTTTAGCTAAAGTAAATGTAGTATATCTTTAAAATATGTAAATTGATACTCTGAATTTTTTTAAATATGCAATTTGGTATCCTTAAATTTCTTAAATATATAATATTTTTATTAATATTCGATGAAAAATAACAAAGGAATCAACTTACACATTTAAAAAATTTATAGGATCAATTATAAAAAAAAAAATTTTTATAGGATCGAATTTCACATTTTTCAAGCTTAGCGTTTAAAATATAAATGATTTGTGTCAGAGGTAAATTGGAATTTTCGGCCTTTAAAATTACACCAAAACGTTTCATCTCCCGGCCTTGTGCGTCTCTTTGTATATGCGGAGCTCACTCACTCACTTACTCACTCACTCACTCACTCACTAAGCTTGAGCGAAGGAAGGTTCTAGAAGGTGTTTCAAACTCGGACACTCTTCTTCTTCTACTTCTTGTACCCTAATTACAAACCAAACAAAACCAAACAGTGTCATTTTCATCAGTGAACTGAATCACAAACAAAACACGAGTGAGTGAGTGAGTAGAAAGAAAGACAGAAGAAAGAAAGAAAGAAAGAAAGAAAGAAAGAAAGAAAGGAAGGGAAGAAATGGGAGGAAGGGCAAGGTGCTTCTTGGACATCAGCATCGGAGATGAGTTAGAAGGCAGGATTCTGGTGGAGCTCTACGACGACGTCGTTCCCAAAACCGCCGAGAACTTCAGGGCTCTTTGTACTGGCCACAAGGGCACTGGTCCTAACACTGGGGTACCCCTCCATTACAAGGTCTTTCTTTCTTTCCATGAACACCCATTTTCTATCTTTCTTTGCTTTTATTTCTTGTTTTTAGGCAAGCCATAAACACAAAAAAAAAAAAATCCTTTTTTGATGATAAAAATAATAACTTTTATTTTTTCATTTTTTGTTAATCTTTTGTGGCTTGTGCAATGTTCTGTGACCAAACTCCATGTGGTTAAGACTTAAGAGTGTGTTGTTGGTTGAATGAGAGGGGTGTTTTAGTTGTTCTCAACTTGCATTGCTTTAGCGGCTATGAAGGAAGGCCTAGCCTTTGCCGTTGTCAATGGAAGGGGTTTGAAGGTGAAGGTGAAGGTTCCCCTTTTCGTATTTTTGAAGGTTGAGTTCGGGAATGAAGTCTGAGCCCTTGATCATATGCATATAATAGCTTGCTTTGATTTTAGATTTGTTTAAAGCCCGTTTGGTTCCTGTTTTTGTTCCCAATTTTCGTTTTCTGGGTTTAGTTTTACGGTTTTTATTGAGGATTTCTTGCAGGTAATAGTGAAAACGAGACATAAGAACCGGAAACTGGATTTTCTAGTTTTGGCTGTTCTTTTTTTTTTTTTTTCACAAAATCCTAAACTGAGGAAATAAACTGAAAACACGAAATAGCAATGCAAACAGAAAAATTGATATTTGAAACCAAACTGACCCAAATGAGCTAAATGACAATGTGGGAAACTATTCTTTAGTAGAAAATAAGATAAACCCCAAACATACAATCTTATTCCCCCTAGGTGAGGGAGTGTGACTTTGATAGCAATATAGTAAAGTTATGGGTGTTAGTTAATGTTATTTCAATTTGAAGCTATTCCTTTTTGGGGAACATGCCATGTATTCTGTTTATGATATTGCTATGATATGACTAAGCAAGAATTGTTGATATGCATGATAACAAAAGTTGAGCCAACTTTCTTGGGTTCTGGATTTTTGGTTTTTAAAATTATGATATCATCAATGAATGAAAGATTGAAAGCTTGATTAGTTTTGCCTGAGCCTTTGCTATCAGCAATGCAAAAGGTGAAGAAAAGAATGCTGATAACACAATAACTGGATAGAACTGCATTCAAGATATTACTACTTTGTTGGGTTGGGTTATTTTTTGAGGTAAGTTCAAATCTGTTGACTTTGGTACACAAAATGGTTTAGCATAAGATCATTTTCTTCTTCTTTTTATTTTTTTCCTGGAAATCTGGAGGCTAATGGCATGTCTGGTTTTCTGTTTAGAACCTTAAGATCATTGTTTGGGCGAATGCTAAAAGAGACCAGCTTTTGCCCAAACCACAGTACTGATACGAAGTTGTGATGGTTCTTTCCTAGGATGTTTCCTCTGAAAAACAATGATGTCAGCTCAAAACTTGAATTCATTTTATATTTATCTTTTCAGGGTTCTTGCTTTCATCGTGTTATTAAAGGCTTTATGATCCAAGGAGGTGATATATCTGCTGGAGATGGTACTGGAGGAGAATCTATATATGGACTGAAGTTTGAAGATGAAAATTTTGATTTGAAGCATGAAAGGAAAGGGATGTTGTCGATGGCCAATTGTGGTCCCAATACAAATGGGTCTCAGTTTTTTATCACAACCACACGAACTCCTCATCTAGATGGTAAGCATGTTGTATTTGGGAGAGTAGTTAAAGGAATGGGAGTGGTCCGTTCAGTTGAGTATGTGACAACTGGAGACAATGACCGTCCGGAACTCGATGTTAAAATTGTGGATTGTGGAGAAATTCCTGAAGGAGAAGATGATGGAATATACAACTTTTTCAAAGATGGTGATACTTATCCTGATTGGCCAACAGACCTTGATGAGCGACCTGATGAACTTCAATGGTGGATGAATGCTGTAGACTCCATTAAAACTTTTGGAAATGATTACTACAAGGTAGCACTTTGTTATAGTCCATGTCACATTATTAGTTTGATGGATTGTTCCATACTGTTAAAGAGACTATATTAAATTTTCTAAGAATTTGAACAGAATATCGGTGTTCAGCCTGATAATGGTTCTTCGGTGTTTATTATTGTGGGTTTATTTTTTACTGTGAGTCTTTGTAGCAAAACATTAATATTACTTTTCCCGATAGAAACAAGACTATAAAATGGCTCAAAGGAAGTATCGCAAGGCTCTGCGCTACCTGGATATTTGTTGGGAGAAAGAAGGGATTGATGGAGGTATATCAGCTTATGGCTACAACTGACTACTCTACCTTATCCGCATGTGATAATATAGGCATCTTTATGTCTTTGCAGAAAAAAGCGCAGCTTTGAGGAAAACTAAGTCTCAGATTTTTACAAACAGCTCTGTAAGTTAAAATCACTATTGTAAACCGTGCTGCTTATAATTTAAAGTGCACGTATAACTTCTTTCATTATGTTCTCTATTTGAGTCCTGTTTCTTACCTGCAACATACAAGAACAAATTTAATTTTCCCTCTGCTTGTGTTTCCCTTTAATTTGTTTGTTGCTGCTATGTAATTTTTCAGGCTTGTAAATTAAAATTAGGAGACCTCAAAGGAGCATTATTGGATGCAGACTTTGCACTGCGTGAAGAAGACAACAATGTCAAAGCTTTATTCCGGCAAGGACAGGTTGGTATCCCAATTATGGAGCCTTCAGTCAGAGATAGGAGCTTTCATTACTGTTATTACTGTCTTGTTCATGGGACATATAGTACCTATCACACTCTTTTCTTTGATATCTCTGTTGCTTTGAACTTACTAGGCACACATGGCACTCCATGATGTTGATGCTGCAGTTGAAAGCTTTAAAAATGCACTGATCCTAGAGCCAAACGATGGTAAGTTACGATTTTCATTGAGGCCTTAGTCATAGGCTCTACTTTGTCATAATCATAGTTAGACCTTTTTTTTTGTTGGTTCTTAGTGTATTATTATTTATTAGGATTCAATTTTCATTTTCTTTATTTAAATGATTGTGGTGTATTATTTGGATTTAATTTTCATTTTATTTATTTAAAAGATGAACACCTTTTTAATGAACCACAAGCTGAAAATTAATGTTTTGAATGATATAATCTACGGAAATTTTTTTGAGGCTATGATTTGCTTGGAAATCCAAATAAAGAGGGGATATACAAGGAAAATGTAAAGATGAAAATACTTAATGGTTCAATACTTAATTTTTGAACATCTTAGGTAAACAATGAATTACCCTTTAACAAATAATAATAATAATAATAATAATAATAGGGATTAATTTTGATATTGTCACTGATGTTTAATCATATGCTTGTATTTTTGAGACTTCTAAGGTTGTTGGTGGTTAATTCAAACCTTTTTGCTGATGTGATAATACGTGGTTGGGTGTCTATGCAATTTTTTTTTTCCACATTGACTGCATATTAATTAAATTCATAGTAATAATAATAGTAATAGTAATAATAATAAGGGTTTTGTTAATCAGTACTCCTAAGAAATTGGTTGATGAATAAAAAATGGAATGCTTTAGATTGAATTGTAAGGGTCTATTTGTTTTCAGTTTTCATTTTTAGTTTTCTACATTGTGAAGGAAATGCTAGAAGTTATGAAAATTACAGAATTCAATTTTTAGTTTTCATTTCAATTTGTAGTATTTCCTTCACAAAATCCTAAAAACTGGAAAATTGAACATAAAACTGAAAACTAAGGGCCTGTTTAGTTTGAGTTTCCAGTTTTCATTTTCAGTTTTCCAATTTTTCAGATTTTGTGAAAGAAATACTGAAAATTCTGAAAACTATGGGCCTGTTTGCTTTGCATTTTCTAGTTTCAGTTTTCAGTTTTTGTGAAGGAAAAACTAAATAAATTGGAAACTGAAAACTGGAAAATGCAAAGCAAATAGGCCCTACAAATTTTAGTTTTCAGTTTTCAGTATTTTCTTCACAAAATCATGAAAATTGAAAAACTGAACATGAAAATTGAAACTAAACAAGCCCACTGTCCCTAAAATTTTGAAGTTTCAATGCACTGCAAACTTAAAATTCTTTCTGCTGTTGGTTCCTTGAGAACTTTGGTTAGCAAAACCACAATAATAATAATAATGAATGGCTCATTTTTAACTGAACCATAAATTAGAATTCTGTAGGTATTGTAATCTCAAGTTTTTTGTAGCTTACTTGATATCTCGTCATTTTCAGCTGGGATTAAGAAGGAACTTGCTGCTGCCAGGAAGAAGGTGAGTGTATATCTCAGTTGAGCAAGAATTGTGATATGCTTGGTGGGAATGTGACTGATTATGTTTGCTGCAGATTGCTGATAGGCGTGATCAGGAGAAGAAGGCATATAGCAAGATGTTTCAATAAGCATCTTTCTATGTTTCAGCTAATCCAATCAAGGTAACACTTGCAAATAAACTTGTGGACACGTAGGGATATGAATTACCTTGAACCTAAAAGAAATTTTAATGTAGTAACATCTCATTTGCATGTTACCTATCTTGGATCTTCAAAGGAATTCATTTGCAGCAATCATAAGGTGTTCATTTTTGCATTGTGTTGTGGAAATTCTGATGCAACATCATGAATAGGTTGATTTGCACTAGTGAGTAGTGAATCATTTGGTTGAAATTAGCAGTTTTTAAACTAGCCTTCTTTGCTTAATATGCCAGTTGTGTTTTTCTTTCAGGCTCATCTTCAATTCAACAGAGGAAAACTACATCCCCACAGCAAATGCCAAAGATACCCTCCTCATCCCAATCTGACTAAAAGTGCTAGAAATTAAACTGGGGAGAAACAATTGGATTATGGATTGGTACTTTTCCATGATGAAATTTTCAGCTAACCATGGATTATGGTTGAAAAGCTTGAGGGGCTATTGAAAATGGGCTGTTTGGTTTTAGTTCATTTTTCTTTTTTCTTCATTTGATTTAGAGGATTTATTGGGTTAATTAATTAAAATTACTTCTACTATAATGAATAACTTTTTATTAAAAGCTTCTTTCACAAATTCAATATTGAATTGAAATCATATCGTTGAATTTCACACTAATTTAAAATTATTTAAAATATTTTTTATACATGAAAGTCATAACTATTTAATCATATTCTCATTGAAGTTGATTCTATAAAATGATTCATATGATTTTTACTCGTTAGCTAGTAATTAAATTAGTATGAATTATATTTTATAGAGATATTAAATGATATAAATGTGCTAGCTTTCAAATTGGTTACAAATGATTTGTGTATTTTTTGGATGAATAAAGCGTATTTATTGTTGGGAGTAATGATTACTTCTTTTAGAGCATTGAATATAGTGAATTAATGATAAGCTAGGTTCAAATTTTAGTAAAGATACTAGTGAGAGGATGTTTTAGTTATGATAGTAATTTGAAATGAGTTATATTATTTATATTTATAATACATAAGATATTGTATTGACTTATTTCTCATTCATTATCATATGGGACGTTGCTCTCATTCAAATATGGTTCATATTTTATCTAATGATAGATGAAATGTGATTTGATATAATGTTTCATTTATTATAAGTATAAATAATACTTTTCTTTTAAAAGATTAACCTCCTGCAATTCAAAAGCATAATTTTTATAATTTTCTTTACGTTTATGTGTTTTTGGTTTTGAAAAATAAATTTGATTTTGGTTTCTCACATCCTTTTTTCTTTTTGTTTCGTTTCAACTCAAATATTTTTAAAACTGGTTTGGTCTTTGTCCACTATGATTGTTGAAAGACAGAATTGAATGACATGATCTTTAATCGATTAACTAGTTCAACATTTAATATAAGATAATTGACTACCAGATTAAAATTGAGTAATTTTAGAAATATTTAGGTCAAAATCAAATAATTTTTTAGCTTAACTTAAATGCAATTGCATTGTCATTAAATCAAATCTTAACATTTATAAGATTTTTCAAGTAACTAAAGTGGAAGTTAATTATATTTGTTAATGTGATATTATATAATTTGTTTTATCTGCTTGTTATCAAAAAGACATTATATAATTGGATGATTATATAAAAATTAAATCCATAATTTCTTCACCGACCAAAACTAAAATTCTGTTTATTTGTTGGATCAAAAATAATTTATCGTATATTCTTTCTCATTGCCTTCTTGGCACGAATCATTCCCCAGTTTCCAGTCGGGACTCTTCAAAATGGCGAAAAATTAGTTATGAGAAAATGATTTGGAGACGTATATAACCATCATGAGAAAAATTAGTTAACAGAACTGGTTTGGAGACGTATATAACCATTCATGACTGAAAAGGAAATAGGGTGAGTCATTTTTTTTTAAAGCTACGATGAAACCACTTTTTAAAATACTTGTTTATTAATATTCGTTACTACTGTACCAACAAAGTCTGACACAATTGGTAAGGTGACGGGGTCCTTTAAGCATGTATCAGGGGTTCGACTCCTGCCGTATGTATAGAAAGGGGCTTTATTGGGAGAGGCAAAACCCACTTCAGTGATCTACACGTCTCAAAAAGATTAGTCTTCAGCGGCCAGTTGGAGGATATCCTTCCGCAATCAAAGTATATATATATATATATTCGTTGCTACTATTATAATCAATGTCGAGAGTAGTTCCTTTCTTTTTTTTTTCAATTAAATGCCTTCCTCCCTAATTCACATGCAGATAATCTTTACTCATCTTTTAACATACATTTTATTGCTAAATTATACAAAAAAGACATGTTCAAAAGTATAAAAAGGTAATTCTCTAGCATCAGATCTATAACACATGGGTATGATCTAATACCCTACTATTAGGCAATTTTCAGTGTCCTAGGAATGGAAGGGTACATTTAATTTCCGAAAATGATAACTAATTATCATTTCTAACTTTTTCTATTTTTGTGACAATGCTGAAAATCGAAAACATATTAAAACAAAATATAAACAGAAAATTGTTTATTAAAACCAAACACATGCTTAACATGGAAAATAAACTTTCATATATGAACTCCTGGAGTATTACTTTCGTAAACATGTCTGTGCTATTTAATTTTCTCATTATTCCGAGCATGATCTTTCGGGTCAGTGTATCTACTTTCTTAAATAAGTTTTTAGCAAATGTGCTTCTAGCATTTCACCGAAAAACGAACGTCTAGCACCTTTTACCTCTTGAATAATTTAAGAGAAAGCTGTATAGTTTGCGTGCAACAAAAATAATATTTATGACTTATAACTGTTGGATCCCTTACGAAGCTATATGATTGATAATACTCTCAACTAAAATTTCAGGTTTATCCTCAAACTTGTACAAAGAATTCCGCATGATCAATGTTTCTAGTAGAGACGATGAAAGTATGCATAGTCATACACAGGCACACGATACTCTTCACAAACAAAAGAAACATTGACATGAGTTACATTGAGAAACAACACAGAAATGAAAAAGGAACCTACAAGTTGTAACCATCAACCCCCAAATCCCTCAGTGCATCAGTAGCAGCATCCTTACAGTTTGCATGCATTTGCTTGGCCTGCCTTATGTATTTCTCAATTCCATTATTGAGAAGGATAGCTCTGTTAAATAGAAAAATTTGTTAGGGGAAAGAAAGAAAGAAAGAAAGAAGAGTGTCATTTTGAATTTTTGATGCACTATCATTCAATCATGCATTGTATAATTAAACATCTTGCATCATATTATAAATCATAAACTCGCCTGTTCTCTGGATTTCTCACTACTAGATTTCTGATCATAAGACAGGAGTTCCTTTGCATTTGGTGTGCTGCAGGAAATTTCTGCATGGCCTGAATAGCAAGTTCACCAGCTCCGGCTTCAATGGCACGGGCTGCATTTTCTGGGGATCTTAATGAAAGCACGGAAATAATGGACATGATCTGTGCCCCAAATAAAGACCAATAAAAACAAAATTATAAGATGAATGGATACAAGGTGAAAGGAAAACAAGTATATGAGGAATTTTTATTAATAAATTTCTGCCCAGGATATATGCCCTGAATGTTGTAAATGCCAGGGACCTAGTAAATCTGAATTACAGCATTTACACATTTCAAAAGCAACGATCCAATGAGTTAATACTCATCCTTGGATTACTAAAGCCAAATAGAAATCCTAAAATGAAAGAATAATTCATTAAACTATGATTGAATGAAGATGAAACATCAAAAAACACGAGTAGCAGCATGTTTTACACTGAATCTCTGCAAATCAATGTCACTGACAATTTGAACTATTTTACCCAGGCTTGCTAAACAAAATTGCAGATTCTCACCTCTTGCAAAACAGAAGGGTCATCATTAAACCTGGCTGAAAGTTTGATTAGCATACCCATACCGCCTTTCCCAACAATTTCACTCTTATTTGTGTCACTTCCTGCCAACTGATCAATTGAATATATAAGGGAGTCTTTCAACAGTAAAAAAGAATCCTATTATATTCAAAGTAAAATAAATGTTCTAAAGTCAACAATATCTTTGAAGATGAGGGCAGTGGGAGGATGGCATATGAACCTTAGAAGCAATCATGCAATGTTTATGTTTATCATTACTCGCCCACATTACTCAAGTATCACAATTCACATGATTCACGTCATATTAAAATTTTATACACTGTTAGACACGAACAAGAGAATGTAAGCCAAAGTATTATTGCAGGCCATACCGTTCAAGTCGGAAGAAATGTAATAGTAGTTCAAACGGAAAAATATGAAATACTTAACTGCTAACTCCAGTTTCTATCCAAGCTTAGAAAGATATTCCCCAAAAATGGGTATATGTCCTACGTTTTCTATTTTAAATGTTAAAAGAAAAAAGAAAACAAAAGATGCAAGGGACATCTAGGCATGAACAAAACAGACATCTCCAAGTGATACAATTTTTTGTGACAAAAAATACAAATACTAAAATAAATCTTTAGATCAAAGGAAAGGATAGGACGACCATCACAACAGCAGAAAAATAGACAACTCAATCCCTACAAAGAACAATGGGAAGTGGATTAACCCTACTATTTTTGCTAAGAGAGGTTTTTTTTTTTTTTCTGGGGTCCCTTATGGAAAGGGAAAAAGTCCAAGTGGCCTGTCTAAATAAACGTTTCCAACTCAGACCTTTGAAAGTAATGAGCAACACACTTTGGCCACAGCTTTGTTTCCGTGTTCACCACTGTCATCTATACATTTGAGTATTGCATCAATACCACCTTTTTCAGAAATGGATTTACATATTTCATCCTGCAACATAGAATATAACTAATCAACAAATGTAGCACTAGATAAATCATAATTGAGTGTTTCAATTTGATGTTGCTAGGAAGTCTGACATAATATAAGAGGGAAACCAAACCAAAGCCACTCACAGTAACAAATCTTGAAAACTGTCATTGTCAGATATAAAGATATATAAGCTAATAAGCAAGTACCACCCACCATTATCCCTAAGGGCTAAGCTATGATTTTAGTATTAGCTAATACTATAAAACTCAATTTTATCACATGTTTGGTATCACAAATGATAGTATAATGTTATACCGTCAAATTATTTTTATCTTATGACTATAGGATTAAGTTATCATGTCTCAAGAGGCATGAGAACATCTGATAGTATTATTTTTACTACTCAATCCCAAATTAACTTCAGTTTACTCCTCTACACTAACTCCGTCCCCCACTAGTCGTTGCTTGCCTGCTCGTCCGCCGCCAGTTAGGTGGTGCATCAAACAATGGATAGAATAAAAACTTATACCATGGATTCCTTATAGTATACTATCAAACTTTGTATAATCATTATCTAATATTATCGAGTCTTATCCTATACTATTGGATCTTATCCTATACGATGCACCAAACAGGGCCCAAGTTTTCAACTACATTTTCACTTGCATTGTTAATCAGTTTCTACGTTTAGAAGGAAATCATAGACGAAAAACTCCAGAAAGTTTCCACCTAGGGCCCAGAAGGAACACAACAATAACAACTGACCCTTTACCATTGGGTGGGATCAGCAACATACATCAAACAATGTCATAATGTCTAACCATAGACAATGTTAATAGTCAAAACATTAAAATCTTTCTTTTTAAAAAAAGGTGGAAAAAATCAATGGATTAACCTGTAATTTTTCTAGATCCCTTTCCACCTTTGCCTATTAGACTACCCTCCATCTAATCTCTCTTTACTAGGGCTTCTACATGTCTTTTTCATACATGTTCAAACCACCTATGAGATGAGACTTAACCATTCTTTTCACAATAGGTGCTATGCCAACTTTTTATCTAACATTCATTCTTGATTCTATCGTATCAAATGTGTCTTAACGTGTCTACTCATCTGATGCAACATCCTCATCGTTGCAATATTTATATTACTTTTCTTATTGGCTTATAAATGTTCAACATTCAACCTCAAACAACACCACTAGTGTTATAGGCATGAGTTAAAATTTTCCCTTGAACCTAGTAAAACTTTTTTATCACAAAGAAAAGGAATGGCAAAAAATTGCAGCAACTCAACCTTTGGCATCATACAAAAAGACACAGAGCATGCAAGATTCTGGGCTTCAATGGCTATTTTGAGATAGACAACCAAGGATGCAGTGACAATATGTGTAGAGTTTTTTATCACCTAAAACCATACTACCATCCGACTATATTATCTCAATCCAACAAGTTTCTCACACAAACTAAATATTGCAAAGCTGATGTAGGATTAGATTTTACTTCACCTACATTTACAGCAATGGCCTTTAAAGTGATGCATGCAGAAACTAGGTCAGGGGAGCTAAGTCCTGCATGCAGAGAATCCACAAGGGCTTCTGCAATACCAATCTTTGCAAACTTCCGTGCATAACCATATACCTGAAAATGGAATAGAACAGATACTTTAAGTCATGATGTACATAACTTAGAACATGGAAATTTTACAATTTGAAAGACCTGAATTTAGGAGAATCCCTCCTCACTATTCACCAAGTTAAGTTTCTAGCTTTGAATATTTTGTCTTCTTTCTATCTGTCTGTGTGTGTGACACTATTTATTCAATTTATACAAACATAAGCATATTCAAGAAGCTTTAACTTACCTGTGAAGCTACAACCCGATTGTCATCAGGTGTTAACAGTACACGAATAGCATCATATAAATTTTGAATTCCAGTGTTTTTATGTACGGACATTATCTCCATGATTAGCTCATCAACTTTCAACTCCATGAATGACTCCTTGACAACTTCATTACCGGTTGCAGCCGAAGCCACAACACCAAAGCCACTATTTAATACATCTATGTTTTGCTTGTAATTGTTTAGGAAACCAATTATAATCCTTGGTCCATCGCTGGTGTGAAAGTTTCCTGTACTTTGAACATCTGCACAATGGGGACACAGCTGTTATGGTAAAAAGAAGCAAGATATATGTAATACATAGTGAATTTGAGGATTATTAAATTACGAAATCAAACACAATATTAGAACCAGACGAAGCTCCAAAACTTACATTGAAATTTCAATTAACACTATGATGCGATGATTTTAATAAAACAAGACACAAATAACCATAGAAAATCTTGCTTGAGGAAGCAGGGGTCGGTGTGATTTAGTCGAAGCCAATAAAGAAATGAGTGAAAGATGAAAAACGTAACAACTTCAGTGAGACATTTTTTGATATTCTGTTTTTGGAGTATTGGAAAAAGAAATATTATGAAAGAGGAAGGAAAATATACAAGACATTATAAGAAATCCTCCAAAAAAGAGAAAAACATAAGGATGATAGAGAAGGAAACGAAAATGGAAAAAGCCTTTGATTTCCTGTATGCCTCCATAATTTAATGTAGTGACATAACATTTGAAGTTCCTGTCCAGTCAATCTCCGAGCAAAACAGCCACATGATCATGTCGCCAATCAAGCTAAATGAACACAATACCCTTATTCCATAGCCTTAGCAGCATATCCCAGATATGATTACACTCAATTCACAACCATTCATAATTCAACTACTTCAACTCCTCTATTCTCAACAATTTTCTCTAACAGAATCCCAGACACATCTAACCTCCAAACAATATATCATAAAGATTCAACAATGCTCTATGCTGGCTGTCCTCTACGCATACGATTGGGTATTGAAAGATTTACAATGAAGCATAACATGGGCAGAGTCCCTCATAACAATAAATGAGAGAAAAAAAAGATTAAATAGTATAAATTTTTTTTACAAAATCATCCGATCATGTGTCGACACATCAGTAAATATGTGTTAACACATCAACGAATATATGTTAACTTTCACTCCCACTACGTACCAAAATGGAGAGATTCGATAGGACGAAAAAGATTTAGTCTTGCACAGTGTAGTAGTGTCAGTGAATCAAGATTAGACTAGAGAAAAAGACAAAATGACAACTGAGGCGCATACACAGAGAAAAGAAAGCATCAAAACATCAAGTGATGATAGGAAAAATGGAAAGATCGATGTCGCTGACCATGAAGCAGCGATGCCAAAGCCTTGAAAGCCGAAACAAGGGCAGCAACACTAGCACGTCCACTGGGCATGTTGGAACAAAGAGAACAAACCAATTCGACGGCTCCATTCTTAGCCGCAACAGCCGCATTCGCTTTGTCACCACACAACGCACGAAGCTCATCAAATAACACCGCCATCTCACCCAAAACGGCGCCGTCGAGATGAGCTGGATCGCCGGACTGAGAAGCCAGCTGCTGCTGCTGCTGCTGCTGCTTCAACTTGTCCAAACAGATTATGACGGGGCTGCTCTCTCCCGGAAGGCACGTCACAATACCTACAGAAACAAAAACAAAAACAAAAATCAAAATTAAAAACGACGATCGAAAACGGAAACGACGTTAAGATGCGTCGAGATTTGAGACGGTACCAGAGAGGTCGACGGCTTGGAGAGTGAGGGTTTGGATGGCGTCTTGGAGGGCGTCGGTGGGGTCCATTCCGAGGTCGTCGATGTTCTCCTTGACGAGCTCGTCGAATGCTTCTTGCGAGATCGAACGCGATGTCGTCTTCGGTGGGCCCATCGCCACACAGAACGGAACGGAGACAGCTCTTGCTCTTGCTCTTGCTCTCTTTGTCTGTCTGTCTTTGTGGCGTTGTTTCAGGCTTGATACCGTTTTCTTCGGGTTCGCTAGTCGCTACCGCTTCAAATTTTTTGAACGAATGCTTGGAGCTAGCTTGGGAGCTTGTGCAATGCATTGAGGCATGTGTATATATACACATGGATTCATTATTGTACCCATCTCTCAATACCATAAAATGGGCTTTGCTATTAGGGGTGTTCATGACCCGTCCCGTCTCATCAATCTGGCGGCTTCGTTAGACAGGGGTTAAGTGTCTGAATTGGCCAGACATTTTTCGAGTTAGGTCGTATGTTGGGTTGGCTGACCCTATCAGTCAAATAATCCTTTAAGAGATATATTTTTATAATAATTTATGAAAAATATAAGATTTTAAAGTTCAATTAATATATTTTAAATAACTTGATATTATTTTTACATTGATATAGTTTATTTTGAAACCTATATCGTAAAATATCCCTAAAATTTTACAAGTAAACAACAAAATTTTCGGATCTAAAATTTATTATTTACTTGTAAAATTTTATAACTTTACTATGTACAATATCTAAATTATCGTATATTATTCGAATCTTAGGGTTGATCTGACACGTAGTACGGCCATTATCGGATCGGGTTCGGGTTTTAAAATTTAACCCGGTCTAAAAATCGGGACGGGTTTGGGTCTTGTCCAACCCGGCCCAACCCGTCCCTTGTACACCCCTATTTGCTATTTATGGAGCCATGGATAAATCAATTATTTACTTTCGGGGCGGATAATTTGGTCCGCATTTGTTTTGGAGCATACGATGGTCCCATATTTTAGCCATTCGATTGGCTTTTATTCAAATCGAAGGGTTGAGAATCAACCTTATCTTTTAATTTTTAAAATTAAGAAAAGCAGCAAAAGTTTTTAGTTTTGCTAAATGAGTACCGGGGCTTTTGTCATCGATGGACAACTGCTGGCGAATTTCTAGCAGCATGCCCATACGACCAATGCAAAGAGATTGAACACCACCTTAACCAATGTTATCGACCCAACATATGCTCATTAACCTAACACAAAAAAAAAAAAAAAGATTCACAGCCCAACTATAATATCAAACTACTTGTAGCAATAGAGGGTTAATGAGCATTTAAAGGCGGGAAGATATAGGGTCAGCAATGTGGAACCCAAACAATAATAGAGGAGAGCAATTGTGGTGGATCGATTTGACATCAACACAAGTGAATATTGGAATAACTATGCATATTTACAAGTGATATAATATTTACCCATAAACTCCCAACCCCATCCTAATTTAACAATTCCTTTACAGCTACGAAATTGCAATAAGTTGCTAGTGGCTCGTTTTAATTGGGTAGTGGTTAGAGAATTTGTTTTATGGTAAACTGTGTCTTTCAATTAGCTACTGAGATGAACGTGTGGAACAATTTAAATGGTTTCAACCAGGTATTTTTCTCAATGGAGGTTCCTACTTTGGATTTGAGTGATAATGTTGAGTTAATACCAGTAAAATTGCACAGAGAATAAAGGAATTGGGACTTGTTATTGAAATTTTTCACAACAAAATATGTGGTGAAATTGACCTGAAAAAATTCTCGAATATTTAAATAGCTTGCAGGCTTCGTTAAATTGAGGTCAGGTAAGTACGTAGAGCTTGAGGGTGATTGGATGGTGAGATATTCTAGTGATACTTCTGCAATCCCCTTTTGCAGAGGAGAATCATGTTCATCTTCTTCAAACCCCTTTCATCTATGGTCACACTGACTTTATCTGTAAATAAAATACAAAAAGGACTTACTTGAAATATTAGAAAACTGGGCAAGGGCCGTGTTTTGAAAATATTTTTAAAGACCTGCTCCAAAAGTGGTGGTGGACCAATGTAACCCCCACCTTACTTTGAAATCTTAGCTGACGCTTGATTTTGTTTGTATTCCTTCCTTCCTAACACTTGCATAATTAACTCTTAATTATTATTAGAGAAAACTGCATTTAACCCTTTTAACCATAGGCCTTTCAAACTCTACTCATGAAACTTTAAAAATATATAAATTGATAACCTAATATTTCTTGAATGTGCACCTTAGTCTTTTTGTCAAAATTTTTCTTATTGTTATTGAAAAACAAGTGCACTATACCCTCTAAAGCTTTAAGTCAAGTGCAACTTAATATGTTAACCTTACAAATAACTTGTTATTTAATACTCAAAATTTTTTTGAATGTGCATTATTTTTGTCAACAATAGATGAGAAAACCAAAGGAGGGTCAGTTTACAAATTAAGAAAACGTTAGGGGTTGATTAGCACAATTTTTGAAGTTTTAGAGATAAACTGCACAAGACCTATAATTTATGGGATGATCCTCGATCTAAATATTAGAACCACCCGCAAAAGCAAAATGAGCTAAATAATTCACTACCCAATTACACCGTCTAGGAACAAAGTTGCAATCAAAACATAAAAAACAAAATGCATGGAAGAGATTAAAATGTCTCGTTGTAAAGATTTGTTGCGGGCGAAATCTTCATCCTAGATTTTGATGCTTTGCATCTCCTTCTAGTAGTACTTTTTTGGGCATATGCTCCTATTGGAATTTAAAGTAGTGTTATCCATATAAAATTTATAGAGAAAACCCCCAATTTAGTTCTTCTAAAATTTTAAGTCGAACAAATTAACCCCTGTAAAAAAAAAAATCTAAAATTGGTTTATGCAAAATTAAATAGTTATATAAATTAGTCCAAAAAAAAAAATCTTTCAAATTAGTTACTGCAAAAGTAAATTGTTAGACAAATTAGTCCTTCTAACCTAACTTATTAGAGAGACTAATTTGACTAATTATTCAATTTTGTAAGGATCAATTTGTTCGATTTGAAATTTCGCATTCACTAGTTCAAGGAATTCTCTTCTCATCAAAGTCTCCATTAAAACTTCAAGTATACTCGGATACTGACTGGGCAACTTGTACAGATACCCTATAATACCCGGTGTATACGTGTCAGTAGAAAAATTTTATATGGCCTCAAGGTCCCCCGGGACCCACCCATGCTGTCGGGTCCGGGATTTCACCAAGTCTGGAGCCCTACACCTCTTTAGAGGGCTATATGTTAGAGACACATTCTAGGGACCAAAAGTCCCAATAATGGCTCTCTAAGGGAAAATGAATTGAAGAGCAATTTTTAATAAATTTTTAGAAGCATCTAGATATTTCGTTTTTAGCCGCAAAGTTTAGAAAATCGCCAGAATTCCGGAATTTGAACTAAAACTCAAAAATGAGATTTTGATTGGTTGAGATTTTGATTTTTTAGATATTTTATTTGAATCCAAATGGGCAGTATTTCCTTATTTACATTTATGTTTTAAAGTTAATGGAGAGTAAAATAAATGGGGACATTATGTAAATAAGTGTGTATAGAGGTATGGATGTGTGAGATGACAGCAAAATGGTGAATCTGGACTTTGCTGTCACCGCTAGAGCGGTCCAAGACCGCTATAGTGGTCACAGCAGTGCAGCCACGGTCTGGGGTGTTACGAGGCTGCTATAGCGATCCTGCGATACCTGATGCAGGGTGTTGAGGCGCTATAGCAGTCCAGGACTGCTATAGCGGTCATAAGTGCACAGTACTTAACACGGGAATGGCCAAGACTGCTACAGCGGTCATATACCAGTATAGCGGTGTCAATTTGATAGAATTGGTGCAAAACGACGCCATTTCACTCAAATGATCCCTTACCCTTATTTATACCCCCGAAGCTCGGTTTCACCCCCAAAACTCTGAACCCTAACACTCCCAAACTCTCTTCTACTCCTTCCCCACTCAAATCCACTCCATTCCTCTTCCTCCCAAGAGATCAAAGGCAAGATTTGTTGGTTTATGTCATGTTCTTCCTGCTCCATATTATGGATATTTATTTTCTCTTATTGTTGTCAAGTGGGGGTACTCCCCTAATATTGTTAGAGTTATGTTAGAGTAATCTAGAGTTACCCATAGAGTATTGATGAGTTTTTATGATTGTTATAGTCAACGTTGATGCCCTCCCGGCTCCCTAGAGCTCAGTTGGTGTTGACGTTATCTATTTTCCCCTTACAGGTGAGTGGGTTCAATCTTGTGACCTTTATTTTTTTGGTCATTAAAGTTGATTTCCTTATATTGTGGCATAATGGATAATGTTAGAGCATATATCAAAGAGATTTTAGATAGGTATTAATTTCGTTAAGTTTATGAAATGTATGATTTGAGGCTGTTTTAGAAAAGATTAGAGATTGATAATGATTCTTTAAAGTTGATGAGATTATAGTTTTCAAAGAGCATGGAATTATACTTTTAGAAACTCATGGGACTATTGTTGCTAAAATTGATTTTCTTTATAAGTAGTTAACAGGCTTATGATCATATACGTTAGAGAATATAAATTATAGAAGAGCTTAGCACAGAGTACTTAGAGAAAATGAATATATAGAGAAAGTATGATTAATTTTTATCAAATATGTTACTTTACTTCAGAGCTATGATTTTAGATTTACTATATATATATATAAAGATTTATGTTACCTTGAGATTTAAATTGAGAACTATAGTTTATGGTACCCAGAAGTACAGAATTCAGTATAATTCATAGCAACTGCCAGATACATATTCTGTGCGCTTGAAATCAGAATGCCTACAAGTGGTGAACCCTTGGGCTCGATATTCATAGCCATAGTTATGCTAAAGCCAAATTGTTAGAATTACGTGAGTCCTTAACTCTCAAAGTACTAAGATTTAGGGGCTCTTGTTCGCCAGGGACGGAGCACCCACTTTTAGAAATGTTGAATTTATTTAGTTATGATGAGTTATATATGATGAGAATTAGTAAACAACCATGAAGGCAACAATAGTAAATAGCCATGGACGCAACAGTAGTAAACAACCATGGAGGCCATAGTATTATATCACCATGGAGGCCATAGTATTAGATCGCCATGGAGGCCATAGTATCATATTGTCATGGAGGCCATAGTATCAGATAGCCATAGAGATTAGAGATAATTACAAGCAGTTATTAATATTATTCTTATGTATGTTTATCAAGTTCAGAGTATTATTAATTGTGACTCAGAGGAGTCTAGAGTTTTGTTTATATATTTATATATGGGATTACTAGAAATAGATTAGAATTTGTTTTATTGTTTTTATCATTATTGGTTATTAATATATTATGATATTTATGCATCTTGGTTGTTGTCCCACGAAAGGGGTTACAGGTGATAATTCACTCACTGAGTTTTAGATGAAACTCACCGCTTTCCCTTTTTCCATTACAGATACTTTAGCTGCTGCGGGTCCCTCTCATTCACCTTTTCCCTAGCATTAGAGATTCCAGTTGGTGAGCTTCACTTCGGAGTGAAATGTCTTTTGCGTTTTGATTAGAGATAGAGTGCTCTAGTGTACATTGTGGGCAGGGTCCCGAACCATAGAGATAGATTTACATTGATATATCATTATTATTTTGTATTTGCATAATGATAGTTTTATGGTATATTTTGTAAATGAGCAACTCAGTTCAATTTATATCACAGCTACAGTTTCAAATTTTATTTATGAGAAAAAGGATTATTTAGGTTTATTATGAGTTCAAGATGAAATTCAAATTATGATTTAAAGTAGATTTTATGAATAAGATATACATATAGTACAACATAGCAATCATGAGGCTTATGTGGGGATGGGGATCCTCACATGCTGATCACGATCCAAATCGGGTCGTGACATACCCACAAATTAAATCCATCTTAGGGAACTGTGTATTTATTGAAGATTCTTTAATATCTTGGAAGTCTAAAAAGCAACAAATAATAGCTTGAAGTTCTGCATAAAAAATTAGTGTCACGACCTGATTAGGAAAGCGTGACCGGTACGTAAGGAATCTCGTCCCTACATAAGTCTACTGGGTAACGTGTCTCTCTAAATGTTTAATATATCAATAAATATAATTATTAAAATATGCTCTCTTTGAAATATAAACATTTTCTCTAACTAAAACATAATGCTCAATTTCATAAAATGAAAATATTTAATAATTTATTCTATGAAAACTCTGATTCGAGTCTGCTGATCTATGATTCATAACTGTCTCATCACATAAGTCTCTAATTACAATTTACATTTCAGTTACATGCTTAATATCGAAAAATACTAGAATATATCAAACTACATGCATGGATAAGACCCTGCCTGCACATCTACTGGAGCACTCTATTCTAACAAAGACTCTAAACTAAGTAGACTTACCACAGAGAAACAACGGCATCAATTGAACGGGAGTCTAAACCATCTCTGGACCTACAACTATGAGAGGAAGGGAGAGGGGTGAGTCAACGGACTCAGTGAGTCAGCTCTAACCCATCACCCACATGGGACAACCAAGAATATATAATAAATAATATACATGCAGCAATCATAAATCATTTGATATTTGAATACATATAGCTAGCTAAGAAAACACGTTTCATTCTATAAATTTTACAACAACCCTTTCTAAGTCATAATTAAACAAGAAATTATTTTAACTGATGGTGCAACAAAACATCGGGGTATAGTATCTGCTAAGCATGTTAAATACATATAAGGATATTGCCTTCCTGGCTATTTAATGATATTGCCTCCATGGCCATCTAGTAATATTGCCTCCATGGCCGTCTAATAATATTGCTTCCATGGTTGTTTATTTAATATTGCCTCCATGGCTATCTAATAATATTGCCTCCATGGCTGTTTAAATACTATTGCCTCCATGGCCATCTACTAATCATCACATATAACTTAACAGAAATAAATAAAATCAACATTCAAAAAGGTGGGTGCTCTGTCCCTCATGAATGCGAGCCCCTAAATTCTTAGTACTCTGAGTGTTCTGGACTCATATAACTCTAACAATATGACTTTAGCATAACTATGGCTGTGAAAATCAAACCCAAGGGTTCACCACTTGCAAGTATTCTGATTTCAAGCCCACATAATATGTATCTGGCAATTGGTAGGAATCATACTGAATTTTGTACCTCTTGGTACCATAAAATTGAAGTTCTAAATTCATATTAAGTTAACATATCTTCATACACTTGAAAATTCTAAAATCATAACTCAATCATTGTGGTTTATCATCATAATAACTAAAGTTATAACAACATCTTTATTTAAAAGCTAAATCATACTCTTGTGTCACATGTCTCCAACATAAATAATTATCTTAATTGAATATTCTAAAACATAGCTTGAAATCTAAATCTTAAAAGCATATTAATGTTATAAACTTGTAAAATGTATTTGAATAAATAGCAAGGTTGCTACAATATATATTTGCTTAATAAATCCATTCTCAAACATATAAACATTTTCTATAACACACATCATAGCAATCATGGTCCCATAGTTTTCTAAAATACATTTCTTTCATGCTATTATAATAAATCATAATTTTTCTAGCTTGATATAATCATGTGAAACCATCATATATACTCAATCCTGTCTCTAACTTCATATTTACCAATCATAATGCAAGAACATGTTATTATAATGTGAAAACTAAGGTTATGAGATCAAACCCACTCACCTGGAGGGCAAGGAAGATATGACATTAACACCAACTGAGCTCCGGCGAGCTGGGAGGGCACCAACGTCGACTATAACTATCATAAAAACTCGAGATCAAACTCTATTAACCCCTAAATAACTCTAATCTAGCTCTAAAAATATTGGGAGAGCACTCCTACTTGACAACAATGAGAGAAATAACAAGACCCAACTCAAGATTATGAAAAAATGGAGAGAATGAGAACAAAATCTAACAACATTACATGCCTTTGAAGCTGGAATGATGAGGATTGGAGTGGGATGAGAGAAAGAGAGAAAATGAGGTTTTGAGGGGAGAGGGGTTTCGGTTTCTACTTCAGGTTTCTGGGAGGAAGGGAGATTGATGGTCTTTTAAAGGCCAAAAATTGAAACGGCGTCGTTTTTGGTACATTTCAGCAAAACTGACACTGCTATAGCGATCTAGCTGCTCCCCCGACTGTGGAAGTGGTCCATGACCGCTATAGCGGTCTCTTGATCCTCAAAACCATGAAATCACACTAATGTGACTGCTATAGCAAGGGTCAACAGCAATATTTTGCTGTCATCAGACACTTGCATACCTCTATGCTCACTTACTAATTTATATTTCTTTATTCCACGTTAAATAACTTTAAAACATAAATGTAAATAAGGAAATAACCCCTATTTATATTCAAATAAAATATCTAAAAAATCAAAACCCCAACCAATCAAAATCTAATTTTTGGGTTCTAGTTCGAATTCCGAAATTTCGGCGATTTTCTAAACTTGGGGGCTAGAAATGACACGTCTAGAGGTTTCCTAAAATTCATTAAAAATCACTCTTCAACTTGTTTTTCTCTAGGTAACAATTACTGGGACTTTTGGTCCCAAGAAAGTGACTCTAACATATAGCCCTCAAAGGAGGTGTAGGGCTCCAGACTGAGTGAAGTCCCGGACCCGGCAATAGCAGTGGGTCTTGGGGGACCTTGAGATCATACGGAACTCATCTACTTACACGTGTACACTAGGTATTACAATTTGTCCCTGTATAAAAAATGTGGTCCACGAGCATACTTATAGAGGTTGTCATTGATGCTATGCAACACACATGACCGCTATAGTGGCCCCTCTATTTCTACACAAACCATTCTCGCTATTGACCACTATAGCAACCCTTTTACCTGTCCTAGTCCACAACACGTTGTCTTGTCAATGGCTATGGTCTTATCTGTCCTAATGCAAGGCTGAACTTTGTCCGAGATCCTTTTTGGTCTAGTCCACTAACCTAGTAAGTTCCTATCACCTAGCAACACTTACACAAAGGGATTAAAATGTCACGACCTGATTTGGATCGTGACCAGCACGTGAGAATCCCAGTCCTCACGTAAGCCTCGTGATCGCTGCGCCGTACTATATACATATTTTATTCATAAAATCTACTTTAATCATAATTTGGATTTCATCTTGAACTCATAATAAACATAAATAAAATCTGAAACTGTAGCTGTAATATAAATTAAACTGAGTTGCTCATTACAAAAAAAATATACCATGAATGCTAGATTATTTTTATACAAAAGAATCATGATAAACAAAATAAATATGTGAATGGTCCGGGACCCTGCCCGCACCGTGACTGGAGCACTCTATACAAAATAATCAAACTTCACGTCCAAGTGAAGCTCACCCCAAAGCTGAAAACACTAGTGCTGTTGAGTAGGGAGAGGAAGAGGAGGATCTTGAGCTACATTTGAATCTGTGAGAAAAGGAAGAAAAGAAGGGTGAGTTTTATAACAAAACTCAATGAGTGGATCCTCACTCATAACCATATATGGGACATAAAAGGATACATATTAATAATGCAATAAGTATAAATCATTTCATTTATAGTTACATACAAGCTACAAAATCCTGGTTGCTGAAACACAACAAAAAATAAAAAAAATAAAAAAATAAAGGTTCTCAGAATTACAAAAAGGGAACAGACTATCTATCAACTATATGGTGGGTGTTCAGTTCCTGGTGAACAAGAGCCCCTAACTAGATGAGATCTTAACGGTCCCTGGCGAATCGCGTCCCTGGCGGACTGATCAAAATATGATAACTTGCCCCTGACGGGTCTTGGTATACCAAGGTTAATAGAATGACTGCCGTTAACTCACATTTCTGTTCCTTCCAGTAATTCTCTAACTACAATCATACTAATGTCTAAAAGGGGATTTTAAACATCTAAGCTCAACTGTTCCAATTTCTTATAAAACAACATATCATCTCTCATTATCATTTCCTCATAAAACAAACCAAGTTTGAAAATCACAACTAAATCATGTGATAGCAATTATATTCCAAGTGTAGTCCCATGCATTTTAATAAATATAGATTTTCATGCTAAGCTTCAAAACATATTCTCTTAATCCTTGCTAAAATACAATTAGATATTTTATTCATGGAAAATCTCAAGCAATTAATCTCCAATTATTTTATTAGGCTAGAAATAATTTATAGGATAACCAAAATAAGGTCATGAGATCAAACCCACTCACCTGGAGGGGAGGGAGAGTTGACGTCAACACCAACTGAGCTCTGGGGAGCAGGAAGGGCACCAACGTTGACTATAACAATAATAAAAACTCATCAATACTCTATGGATATCTCTAGATTACTCTAACAACATTAGGGGAGCACCCCCACTTGACAACAATGAGAGAAATAAAATACCCAACCAAAGATCATGAAAGAATGGAGAGAATGAAGACATAAATTGACAACATATGCATACCTTGATAATTTAGAGGAGCAAAACTTGAATGAGATTGAAGAAAAGAAAGGAAAATATGGTGGGGAGGGTTTCTAGTTCGTCAAAAATGAGAGAGGAAGGGGATTGATGGCCTTTTAAAGGCCAAAAATGAAACGATGATGTTTTTGTACCGTTTGGGGTCTTGGGGGACTGCTATAGTGGTCAAGCCGCGTTCTGCTCTTGGCACTATGCACTTATGACCGCTATATTAGTCCTAGACCGCTATAGCGGTCTCCAGAAGCCAAAAATGCGCTGCAGCCATTGCTGTGACTGCTATAGCGGTGACAGTAAACACCAATCTGCATAATTTGTGCTGTCTTGACAATAGCTTACCTCTATACTCACATATCAAGTTCATTTATTTATTTTACTCCCTATTAACTTTAAAATATAAATGTAAATAAGGAAATACCCCCATTTGGATTCAAATAAAATATAAAAAAAAAAATCAAAACTCCAACCAATCAAAATCTCATTTTTGAGTTCTAGTTCAATTTCCAGAATTCCGGTGATTTTCTAAACTTGGGGGCTAGAAACGACACCTCTAGAGGTTTCCTAAAATTCATTAAAATCACTCTCCAACTTGTTTTTCTCTATGGAACAATTACCGGGACTTTTGATTCCAAGATTGTGGCTCTAACATGTAGCCTTCCAAGGAGGTGTAGGGCTCCAAATTTAGCGAAAATCCGGACCCAGTAACACCGGTGGGTCCCGAGGGACTCTAGGACAATACGGAACTTGTCTACTGACACGTGTATCCTAGGTATTACATAAAAACACAGGTGACTTCAAAATACAATTATTCATTGGAAAATGGTGCTGATAGCTGTGAATTTTTAATTTCAAGGACTATAATACAATTTACATGGTTTAATTAATCTGTAAGTCCCTATAGTTGCACTCAATTTTCAATTAGTTCCATATGATTTAAAAGTTTTTAATTAGGTCCTTATATTACATAAATTTTTTTAATTAGGTCATCGTCTTTATAAACAGTTACAAAAATGTTAAAATGAATGGAATACTAATATAACTATGATGCATGATGCACTCTAAGACATAACCTTGCACACCCACTACTCCTCATGATGTTCCCTTCCTCCCTATCATCACCACTTTGTTCATCATTGACTGTCTCCATCATCCATCATCACATCAACCCCCAATAAGCAGGTCTCAACATTTTTTAAAATAAATAAAAAGAAACAAAATAGAATGAAGCATAAGGGATTAGGGATTAAGAAAAAAGGAGATTCTGGAAAGGGGAAGGTTTGGTTTGGAAAAATGATTTGGGATTTCAAACAACACAAGCACAAGTGGTGGAAATGGCTTGGTTTCACTCTATTTTTTTATCACAGATTTGGTGTTAGGCAAACTTGCAACATTGAACACTGTTGTTGCATCAAGCCGACCTTGAAACTCAAATCCATTGCAAGCGTGCTACATCAACAGCAATAATGGGGTGTTTTGAGTCTATTAAGCAAATCGTAAGGCACACAAGATTCCATGGTCTAGACCGAAAAAAAAAGGATTCCATGGCTATAGTATTCTAGAATCCAGAAGACTGCATAACACCATGATAGCCATTCCTACAGTGGTGCATTTATTTGTCACCATGGGATTCATCCCACCATCGCCGTGAACCCGCTCCAACAGCCACCGCATCACCTCCTTGCCTATCGTTTGTGCCTCAGTCTCGCCATTGCATCCCAAGCACCACATGCAGGAGCCCCAGCACCGCTATGAGCCCTCATGGATGTCCATCACAAGCTCTACCACTTAACCACAAACATCCCACTCGTGTCACTACCGTTTCTGCCATGGCCACTGATATGATATATCTGCAATGCCAAGGGTCCAAGAAGCAAAACTTTTGTTTTTCCCTATCTTGCATTTTCACTGAAATCCTTAGCTGAATGGGATTTTCATTCCATCTATTAACCAAACTCCAATCCTCTGCCTCTATTTTCAAAACCCATTACCTTCTTAACGTTGTTGAACTCCCTTTTTGTTTTCTTTTTATTTTATTTAATCTTTTTTTGGTAAGATATGGTGATGTTATAGAGTGCATCAGATATCACTAGCTGTATTAGTGTTCCAACTGAAATGAATGGCTATGATTTTATTTTTTAATCTAAAACTATGTCATGACCCGATTTGGGAACGTGACCAGCATGTGAGGAATCTCATTCCCACATAAGTCTCATGACCTCTGAGTTCTCTTTATATGCTTATAATAATAATAATTCTGTTTATAAAATATCATTTCATCTTTAATAAATCTTTAGCTCTTTTGAAATCACGCTCGTCATTAATAACATATTATAATCAAACTCTAAATCTGCCTCTATGACACAAAATATATGATTTGCTCTCTATACAAAATATCTATGAATTAAACTATAATTATGTAAATATAAAATGATCATGATAAGCTAATGTAAATATATCTCTATGGTTCGAGACCCTGCTTGTAATGTACATTGGAGCACTTTATCTCTAATTAAAAAGCAAAAGGCAATTCACGCTGAAGTGAAGCTCACCAACTGGAAACCTCTATTGCTGGGGAGGAGGTGGCTGAGAGTGACCCATATCAGCTAATGTATCTGTAATGGAAAAAAAGATAAGGATGAGTTTCATCTAAAACTTAGTGAGTGAATTCTCACATGTAACCCCTTTGATGGGACAACAACTAAGATGTATAAAACTGATAATAATACTAATAATCAATAATAGTAACAATAATAAAACAAATTCTAAAACTATTTCTAGTAATCCCATATATAAGCATATAAAACAAAAGCTCTAATTCCTCTGAGTCATAGTCAATAACACTTTAAACTTGATAAATATTCATAAGAATAATAATAGCTGTTTGTAAATGTTTCTATTATCTATGGACACCTCACTAGGTCCTGATTTGCTGTGTTCTCTAGAAGCTCTACCTCCATGGCTGTCTAATATTATTTCCTCCATGACTGTCTAATACTATTGCCTCCATGGCCGTTAGTAAATCTCATCATACATAACTCAACAGAAATAAATAAAATCAACAATATAGAATATCCCCTAACTAAAGGGTCGATACTCAGTCCCTGGCGAACAAGATCCCTTAAATTCTTAGTACTTTGAGAGTTTTGGATTCATATAACTCTAACAATTTGACTTTAGCATAACCATGGCTGTGAAAATTGAGCCCAAGGGATCACCGCTTGTAGGTATCCCAATTTTCAAGCCCACAAAATATGTATCTAGCAATTATTATGAATCATACTGAATTTCATACCTCTAGGTACGTACCATAAAGCTGTAGTTCTCAATTTAAATCTCAAACTAACATAAATCTTTATATACATGATAAATATAAAATCACAGCTCAAAACACTGGGGTTCGAAATCATAAACATAATAGCTCTAAAGCAAAATAACATATTTATTCACAAACTAAAGCATACTTGCCCTATATATTTATTTTCTCTAAATACTCTATTCTAGGCTTTTCTCTGATTTACACTTTCTATCATATAGTTATCCTACTCTTAAAATCATAGCAGAAGTCACAACATCTCTAACATATATAATCATAAGCTTGCTTTGGCTACTTATAAAGGAAATTATTTTTAGCAACAGTGGTCCCATAAGTTTCTAAAAATATAGTTCATGCTCTTCGAAAACCACAATCTCATCAACTTAACAAGATCGTCACCAATCTCTAATCTTTCCTAAAGTAGCTTTAAATCATATATTTCATGATATTTGAAACCATGATTTCATAAACTTAACATAAGTAGCATCTATCTATAATCTCTTTGAAATATACTCTAACATTATCTATTATGCCACAATATAAGGAAAATAACTGTAATGACCAAAAATAAAGGTCACAGGATTGAACTCACTCACCTGAAAAGGGAGAACAAGAAGGAACAACTTCGGTAAAGCACCATGGAGGAGGGATGGCACCAATGTCTGCCATTTCAACCATTAAACTCATGAATATTCTATGGGTATCTCTAGATTACTCTAACATAACTCTAACAACATTGGGGAAGCACCCCCCCACTTGACAACAATGGAGAATAACAACAACTCATAACATGGGGGGAGGAAAACATGGAAGAACGAGCATCAACCAACAACAATAATCACTCACCTTGGACCTTGAAGGAAGAGGATTTGGTGTTTAATTGAGTGGAAGAGAGTGGAGAAGAGTTTGGAAGGGGAAGGTTTCAGATTTAGGAGAAAAATCTCGAGTTTGGGGGTATAAATAGGGAGAAGGGGTGTGTTAGGTGAAACTACGTCGCTTGACACTATTTTTATCAAACTGACATCGCTATAGTGATCAAGCTATCACTTACGATCGCTATAGCGGTCTAGCCAAATTCCATTGCCCACCTGATTCACTTATGACTGCTATAGTAGTCCTGGACCACTATAGTGGTCCTTAGAATATTGAAACGTGAAGCCACCCCCTGTGACAGTAACTCCCAACTTCTGCATTTTCTCTATTATCTTGGTATAAGATTATCTTAACACTAACTTATTTATATTTTTTATTTTTAAGTTAATGTCTTCATTTATTTTACTTTAAAACATAAATGTAATTAAGAAAATGTCTCCCATTTGGATTCAAATAAAATATTAAAAAAAAATCAAAATCCCAACCGATCAAAATCCTATTTTTGAGTTCTAGTTCAAATTCCGGAATTCTTATGATTTTTTAAACTTGTGGACTAATCATTTAAAGGTTTTCTAAAATTCATTAAAAATCATTTTTAATTTATTTTTCTCTTAGGAACAATTACCAGGACTTTTGATCTCAAAAATTTGACTCTATCATATAGCCTTCCAAGGAGGTGTAGGATCTGCACTTATCTAAATCTTGGACACGGCAACATGGGTGGGTCCCGGGGACCCTGATGCTATACAAAACTTGTCTACCAATATGTGTACATCAAGTATTACAAACTATAACTAAAGAATATTCTTCGAAGATTCCATTTAATTTAATATTTTTGTAATGGTTTATAGAGATAAGGACCTAATTAAAAAAACTTATGCAATATAGGGGCCTAGTTAAAAACTTTTAAATGGTAGGTACCTAATTAAAAATTGAGTGAAACTATAGGGTTTGCAGAATAATTAAACCCAATTTACATCATATGTGATTCCAGTGTAGGCCAAAGATGAATGCTTTGGAGGGAATTCCTGAACTAGTTCAAACATAATCAATTTTGAGGGAGCTCTCACTAGCTCCTTCTGTTTAGTTTTATATCCTTTTTCATTTAAATGTTCTCAATAAAAAGCATGCTTATTAGTTGCAGTTTTCACATGCTAGAAGTGTTTAAGTTGTCAGTTGTTGTTTAGTCTTGTCTTGTGTGTAAATTCCATTTGTGACTCTTGATGTTGCTAGCTTTAAGCATTAATACTTCTTGTTTAAGATTCCAACATGCTTGACCTTGCAACCTATTTTATATATTTTGCATGCTTTGTAGCTTCATCTTCATCTTGCTTGGATTAAGTGTTTGGATATTACTTTTGTCAGCTTTTGGACCTCATCATGAGTGGATGCATTGCATGTCATTCTTATCCTTCTTGTGTGTATTCCCTCATTGGATTTGTCACCAGCACTTTGTTAAATCTTGTTTAAGACTCTTTCATCATTATCCATACATGAATAAGAAAGAGGGACTTTTCTTTGTTTTAGTCACTTAACTATATAGTCAACCTTCCATGATGAACCTAGTATAGCCCTTTCACGCATTTATGCCATTTTATTTGTTTTAGGACACGATATAAGCATAAAAGTGAAAAACCATGATGAACCTAGCCTTAATTAAGGATTAAGAGAGAGAATTGATTTCATTGTTACATGCGTGTTATTGTTTAGCTTTGTTAGGGTTTTCCTAAATCCAAATTTTTTGTGCTATACTGACATCTCTGGTAAAGTTTTTCCAGCATATTTGACTATATCGGGGAATCGGAGGAGTTGCCTCTCCCTCAGGCCTGCTTGGCCCTTCTCTTTTGCTTTCGAATATGAAAATGAAGGGTGTGGATCGGTCGTTTTCCTTGATGAATCATGGTTATATCCGCTCAATCTTGTTTATCATTTCTTTGTTAATTTGCATGCTATAATCATATGAATTAACACACATGCCAGTATGAGTGTGCAACAATATTCCTCGAGTAAATCTAGTACTAGTGTGAAGAGTATAACTCATAATTTAACATATGATAAAATAAAAGAAACATGTACGAGAAACACAATAAAAAAGAAAAGTAATACTTGACACACTAGTCACAATTCTATTTACTGTGCAATTTTTATTTGTAAAATTCCATCACTCCTAACGTAGCCGAGATATCACTGCAAGCAGCCTCAAACCTCGAAAAACCAGAGATCTTGCATAAGCTCTCAAATTCTTCCTTGGTTCTTTCCATCCCACCGCGAACTAGAAACATGACATAGTCGATAGCACAAGTATGCTTGGATATATTGCTTGAATTTGGGATTTCTGGCTTCACATAGTCCAGAACAATCACCTTCCCACATTGTGGCAAAGCATCGTAGCAATTTCTCAAAAACTTCACACATTCTTCATCTGTCCAATGGTGACATACAAGCTGGATGAACAGAGATACAAAGACCCAAAAAAAAAAACAGTTATTAGAATTTTCTTTATGTTCCATTAAATTGTTTCAATAAGATAAATATGAGGTCTCATGTATCTATGGTCCTACTAACCTTTAACATAATGGCATCACCCTTTGGAACACTTTCGAACATGTCTCCTCCGATATGTTGTATGCCTTCATGCAAAACAAGTGCTTTCTAATGAATACTAACATATATAACATTATATTTATTAATTTTGTGTATAAAGATAAATCACATATACATGTTACAATAAAAATATAGATTAATATTGTAAAATTAATAGCTAAAAATCACACAAATCTTATATTATAAAAAATACATAACTTTATTTTATAAAAAAATAATATGTATAATTAGTAAAGGGCTTTAGTCAACAATAAAATAACAAACATGAAAAAATGAATAATTAATTAAAAATTAAAAAATAGATTACAGTGTAGTTTATATCTTAAATATATAAGGAAGGGTAACATATATTTTAGAATAGAGGAGCGGGTAGTATCATAATATTATCTCTGAAAAGAAGAGGTTATGTTTTATTCTTAAGTTTATAGGTAGCAGAGTGTATGTTCTAGAAATAAAGGAGAGGGGAGTGTAATAAAACCTTCTCTCAATGGAAGATGTTGTATTTTACTCTGTTAAGAATTGTTAGGAATGATTAATTGAGAAAAGGGATCAATATACTAAGACTATTAAAGAAGACATAATAAACATTATTTAAAGAGAGAGGCCACACAATCTTCACAAATAGACATTAATAATCCTATTTCATTCATCTCCAATTAGCAAAGTTTGTGTGATTTTTCTCCTCTCCTTGAGGTATGTTTAGGGGTAAATATAGGGTGTAAATTTTCATGAATGGATTATATGCGTAAAATTACACATAGATTGAGTTTATTAATGAAAATTTATACCCTATTTTTACCCTAACCAAACATAGTGGAAACAATATTTCTTAAACCTTTTTTTAGTTTAATTATTTTTTCAATTAATCCTTTTTAAGTGCTGATAATATTAGCTTTTCCCATTTTTTTTTCTAAGTTGATGTATATTTACCTTGACGAGGAGGTGCATTTTGCACCACATGAGGCAAATCAAAATTAATTCCTTTTATTGAAGGATACTTGGAAATAATCTGCATTAAGGTCTGTCCTTTTCCACAACCTACATCAACCAGGGTTGATACTCCCTCAAAACCTTTATATAACTTAAGGACCCTTTTCATTTCTAATGACCCAGATTGGGCCATCGCTTGGCCGAAAAGATGACCCAGCTCTTCATTTGTCTTCATATATTGATAAGGCATCAATCCATACGCTTTTTGGAAATGGTTAGTGTTCTTGGCGTCCACAATTGCATCCTTTGCATCCTTCCTAATAAGAAACATAAAAATATCGTTTTAAATCATGATTTTTTTTGGAGGGGTATTAAATCGTGATTGATTCGTTTGCAAAACAGTTTAGTAACAAGAGTTTATTTTTTGTAAATGCTTGTATTTTAAGTAAGTATTATTATAGGAAGGATAGAAGAAAAATGATGGATACGTGAAAATCAAATTTTTGACCTACCAAATACAAGAACAAGAAAACGCGCAACTTGAACATTAACTTTTTTCCTTTATTATTATTTATATCAATCAATTATATAGGAGTATTATTTTTGGGCTTAAATATATTTTTGCTTTCAAAAAGATGAGCAAATTTTGGTTTTAGTCCCTATTATGTATATAAGTATGAAGAGTCAAATGAAACTGAATGACCTAACCTTTTATTAGCCAGTTCAATATAATATTATATATATATATAACTTAAAACTTAGGTAAACGCTTGTATTTGAAGTAAGTTTTATTATAGGAGGGATAGAAGAAAAATGATGAATACGTGAAAATCAAATTTGACCTACCAAACACAAGAACGAGAAAATGTGCAACTTGAACATTAACTTTTTTTATTTATTATTTATGTCAATCAATTCTATAGGAGTATTATTTTTTGGCTTAAATATATTTTTACTTTCTAAAAATGTGCAAATTTTTGTTTTATTCCTTGTTATGTATGAGTATGGATTGTCATGTGGAACTGAATGAGCTAACTTTTTGTTAGCCAGTTTAACATTTGATATAAATAGTGGACTAAAATTAAATGATTTTAAAAATATTTGAACCGAAACAAAATAAGTTTTTTTTTTCAAATTGCCAAAACCAAAAGTTACTTATTTTTAAAGGACCAAAAATATATTTAAGGCTTAATTTTATGTAGTTTTAAATAATTATTTTGAAAAATAAGTGTGTTACACAGTTAAACAATAATATATATTTTTCACACTTATCAAAACTGAGTTAAAGTAATATATGCTGACCATAGGGCATTATATCCTCGATGTACCATAGTTGAGAGTGGAGCCAAGGAGCCTCCATCTTCATCACGAGCAAAGTATTCTCCAATGGGTGAAAGAGCATAAACTCTTTCTCTCTTACCATCTTCGTTGGTGCGAAGAGAGCAAGTAAGAAGAGAATAACTGGCCATGGCAGGCAACATGCGGTCAAGCCTGTTAGCCAAGTCTGGATGTTGGTGTTCGCTTGGAAGCTCGGAGGCAATCTCAGAGGCAGACATGCCAGCTGAACCCTTTGCCTTAGAAATAATCTCAAACAAATTTAGATCAACGGCTGCATTTAGGATTGCAGAGATGATGGGGCCGAAACAAAGTAACAAAGCTGAGTGGTAAGCATCATCGACCTCAGCTACCTCTGTGGGAACATTGTTCTCTTTGGAATTGGAACTCATTTTTTCTCACTACTCTTTGGTTTATGTTTTGCTTACTCACTCACGTTGTTGGATTGTTTCTATTGTAGTGCATGTCTTGGTCATTTATATATTGGCAATTTGGCATAGTGTCCCTGTCATTAATTTGTCGTGGATACTCTCCACTTGGGCGTGAGATGACATCATGGACGATGGATTCGATGAATTTGCGAGTTTTCGCTTGGACAGATTTTTGGCCTTGACTATTTGATTGCAATGGTGGGGTCCAACCTTGGTAAATGTCAAAGAGAACAACCACCACGGTGAATGCAAATTAAATTAATGCATCCCGTTTCTTGAAGGAAAAAGGAGCAAGTTCCATCGGTTAGTATGCAAAGAAAATAGGTAATTTCGATGGCACCCTCTCAACCATAGAGGAGAAAAACTGGATCGAGCCGGGTTAACCAGGACCAGATTAACTGGGAATCGATCATCTAGCCGGTCCAGTTAAGGTTCTGAACTGGAGGAGTTCAAAATCGGTCAAAATTAGGAAAAATCGGAGAACTAGTCGAAACGAGGAAATCGGTGAACTGAACTGGTTGACTAGTTCAGAACTTTTGATTCTTTTTAATGCTTAAATGCTAACATCTTGTGGTAATTACAAAGCAAAAATAAAGAAAATGGAATTAAAGAAGGGCACTAACAAAGATTATTAGGTTGTTATTCTTCTCTCTCCCTCATTCGCATGCTGCTCATCATAAACCTCGCTGGTCACTAACAAATATTGTTTTCAAATGCTTTGTGATTGTATTAGGAGAATGAGACTAGAGAAATTTTATATGGATTGCATTTATTTTTATAAACCTATAAATATACTTTTTGTATGTTGATCATGTTAATGCTAATGATTTAATATATTTTTTCATATTTTAATTAATTATATGTGTATATTTATATATCTTTTATTATATTCTGATTGAATTCAGTTGTACCGGTTGGACCTCTAAACCTTTAATCAGTACTTTGATCAGTTCGATTCACGGTTCGATTTTCTTTTCCTTGATTATAAGGGGTTCAAAACCTTTGCTATTCAAATATTATTTGAATATGTGGTAAATAATTATTTATTTGAATAATGACATGTCAATATTTTAATATTTAGATTTTAGTTCTTATCATTTTTTAAGTTACAATTCTATTCAAGTTCTTTTTAGAAATGAAAAAATTTTAAATTTGAAACATCTAAAAAATCTTTTTATAGCAAACTAAGAACCCTAATAACTCAAAATCTTAAGAACCCTAATAACCCAAAATCTTAAGAACCTTTAACTCGTCTCCTTAAATTGAGAAGTCCTAAATTTCTCAATCCTTCTAACCCAGTTTGATTGTTAAGGTCGTATTAGCTTACATGATCACACACTCATCACTCTCACAAAACCTTTTAGATTGACTTCAATTCGCTAAACAAAATGTTCAACCTCTGCCACACAGTCAAATGCCTCTTCTCTCCAAAGGAATATCAAAACTTAACCCATGAATATCATCTTTAGGTTTTAGCCAATATAACATTAAATCCGTTGAACCTATTGCATCTAACACCAAAATTTCTTTTTTGTTTTTCTTTCTGTAAAAAGATTAATTTGTTCCAAGCACAGTTACTTCATCAAGGCCACTTCTTGTTCATTTTTTTCCTTTCTCAAATTTTATACCAATAACGTTAATTTGTTCATACTATATTGATTGTGATTATTGGTTGACACAGTTACTGTGGTTATAAGCCATGTATCAATCACAATTCATTAAACGGTTGAATTCATGCACAAAATCCTAGAAAGGTAAATTAAATTAAACCACTTAATTGAAGGAGCTAAAAAAAAAAAGATTCGGAAATTTAAGCTTTTTAGGTTTAGTGAAAGAGTTAGGGTTCTTAATTTGGATAAAATGATTATTAAGATGCTTGGAAATGAGATTCGCAAAATTGGTTGAGTCTAAGATTGGGGAGTTTTTCATTTTTGAGAATACTGGGGTAAAATTACAAACAAATAAAAAAAAACTAAAGGGATCTAATTTTAAATCTTGAAATATTAACATGTCACTATCCAAAAAAATATTTATTTACCACATGTTTAGATAGTATTGATCCATACAAGAAGGTTTTCAAACCTCTTCAAATTGAAGTGGTACCATATAAAGCACCAAGAAAGTAATAAGTGCATTAAATGGAGCCATTTAACCTAGGTACGCTCATATTGTTTTTCATCTTTATAAATTGAGGTGGATTTGCCATTTAGTGCAATGACAAGTAATGGAGAGATATAGAGTGAGAGATACACAGAAATTGTATTATTATCTGACTGAGAATGATAGGAAATATAGAGATTGAGTATAAGTAAATCTCAAAGAGTATTGGGTATAGATAAATACATTGGAAATATTTTAGGTATCATATCTATTTCTCCTTGGTACTACAAAAAAGTATTGCACAACCATTTTTTTTTTCCTAAGTTGATGTATGTTTACCTTGACGAGGAGGTGCATTTTGCACCACATGATGTAAATCAAAGTTAATTCCTTTTATTGAAGGATACTTGGAAATAAGCTGCATTAAGGCCTGTCTTAATAATTGCTTGTTGTCTTCTACATAACCACATACGAAGGGTGATGACTATGGATCCTGCTGATAATATAGAAGATCAACATATGGCAAATGATGCAGAAGTAAATGGTAACATGATCCACCATACTGAGACAAGTGAAGCTTGGGCTAGATGGAGGGATGGCCTTGCTCAAGACATGTGGAACCAATGGAGAAAAGGGCGTCATGCTTGATGATTGTGCTCATTTATCATATGCCTTGTTTTTTTAATGGTTTTTGTGTGAGTTGATATTTGCAATGTTTATTTCCAGAACTTGAACTTATTTAGTGTGATCCCATGTTGAATTATGTATATACTTTTAATATTTTTAGTTATCAACAATACTTTATAGTTGATGATATCTTAATAATGCATGCTGCATTTATAATTCCACTTAAATAGATAGCTCACAACTTAATGCAAAGCAAACCAAGAGTCAATGGACACCTCAAGAATATGCAAAGTTAGTTGAATGTTTGGTTGAGCTTGCTGCCACTTCGTGGAAGTGTGATAATGACACGTTCAAATCTGGTTATGGAAAACAATTAGAGAAAATGACTAATGAAAAACTTCCTGGATGTGGTCTTAAAGCCAATCCACACATTGAGTCTAGGGTCAAGATGTTAAAGAAGCATTACTTTGCTATCGTTGAGATGATGGGTGCAAGTGGCTTTGGTTGGAATGACAAAGACAAAATGATTGTGGTGGAGAAGCAAATTTATAAGGAATGGACAAAGGTAAAATCTCAACTTTCTTTAGTTCAAAATTGTATATTCTAGCATTTTAATATTATTTTGCTCTGTTGTTTTACTTTTGATTTTAGTCACATTTGAATGCAAGTAGCCTTTACAATAAGTCATTCCCACATTTTGAGGAGTTAGGATCCGTTTTCGGTAAAGACAGGGCCCAGGGAACCAATGCAGAAGATCCAGCTAAAGCAATTGCTGCCATGGAATCTGAACTTGAAACGCAGATGAACAACTTGCAAGGAGATCAAAACATAGATCTAAGTTTGGCAGAAGCAGAAGCTGAATTTCAGGATGACTCCGAGGCATATACTAAGCTGTCAAATGCCTCTGATCTATGCTGTAAATAGGCAGCTACCAAATGAACTAGGCAGAGCTATTTCTATATCAGTTTTACTTTAGATGAATGAATCAGTTTGCATCATGATTTGTATATACATGCTTATACTATGCTATGATTGGATCTATGTGACCAAGTTTATGGAAAAATTAGGTTGCGTTTGGTTTGTGAAAATATTTTCTGTTTTCATTTTCTATTTTATTTTCTGAAAATGATTTTCATTTTTAAATTTTCAAGATTAGGAAATATGTTTGGTTCATAAAAGTGGATTCTATTTTTAGAAAGTAAAATCAATGAAAATATGTTTGGTTTGTTTGTTTTCAAAATACAATTTGCAAAACCAAATTTAATATAATAGTTATATTAAATGGTTAATCACTCAGCACTAGCTTTGATAGGTTTCAAATGGGTAATCACCAAAGCACAAATGTCTACAACATCATCAAGGCCATCCCCAAACTCAAGTCCTTTGAAAGCTTCTTCAATAGCTCAGCTTTGAACTTTTGTGTCTCCTGCAACAACACTGCCCACGTAATAGGATTAAAGGGAAAAAAAAGGCACTAGCTTTAAGAGGTTCTGCAAACTATACAAACAAGTTATGCAAATTTGGGACTTAGGTCAGGGTACACGTGCTTTTAGGTGGGGAAGACCTTAGAGCACAAGAGAATGTGTTTCAAGAAATGGATTTGCGGAGAATGAGAGAGGGGAGTGACATTAAGAAGGGAACAACGTTGAAGACATAAGAAGAAAGGAGACCAAGAATTGAATGGTGTTACGGACATGAGAGAAAAGGTGTGGTAGCGATGGATATGCGGTGGTTGCTGTCGGTGGAGTCACCTACCTGCTGTAGCTGCTACAGTCAATGGAGTGTTGCTGGACGAAGAAGATGAAATGGGGCAAGGGGAATGCATAGTGAAAAGATGTGACAAGGCTGCAAAGTGGGGAAGGAATAAGAGAAAAGTTCTTTATAATTACTCAAATGCCACCGCGTTTTCATAGAAAATATTTTCACTCAGTTGAGAACTTTTCAAAGAAAACAATGAAAACATCAAAATGGTATTTTCAAATTTTCTAAGAATCTGGAAAATATTTCCATGAAACATTTTTAGCTGAGTTGTACCAAACATATTTTCGGGTCATTTCTCGTTTTCACTCAAAATGAAAATAGGAAATGCTAATACCAAACACGCTCTTAGCAAAACAAATTATATAAAACCCAAAAACCTGTGGTTTTCTTTATGAAGAAAGTCCTTTAAAATCGTTTGAGCATCTAAGTAATAATATATGATCAAAATAATTTTACTTTTCTATTGAAAAACGTACTATTTCCTTCATCCTAGTCAAGCATTATATTCTTGTGCTAGAAAAAGTCATCCTAGAACAAGTGTCCATAGTTACAGTATCAGTTACTAGATAGTTGTTACTTATTTGGTACTGTGAATGATAAACGCCATTACAAGAAATGCGTGGGTAATCGATGCTCTTACCAATAGGTTTTTTTATGGGTATTAATATTATCGACGTCTTTACCGATGGGCACGAGGGCATCGATTTCCAAGCCATCAATGATTATTACCGACGGTTGAACAAAATCCGTCGGTAGTTATCGACAAGTTTACCGACGGTTAATAAGATAGAAGATCGTCGATAAAATTAGATAAAAAGGCATCACCATGTCGTCAGCAACACATATTTACTGACGGTTATATGTATTTTTATCGACGGATTTTAATTTAAAAAATATTTTTTTTTATCAATTTACTGGCGGATTTGCCGATAGATGTAAAATAATTTTATTTTATAAAGTTTACATCTTACCAACGGGTGCTTACCCATCGGTAATCAGTTTTTTTTTTTGGGAAAAATTCTTGTTTTATCATTAAATGTTTGGTAATTTATTATTTATTTATGTAACAAATTAATTATCAAAGCAACTGATATTAAATAAAAAAATGAATAAATTAAATTGATTAAATTAAAATATCAAATTATCACAATAAAAAAAATACAAATTACAATAAAATGTAAAAAATATCTAGAATAGGAATAAAAAAGAAGCTAAATAAAAAACTAGATAAACTCCTGGCGTCATCGGCAGCATCAGCAGAGTCATCATCATCATCATCTGGACCGTTGTTATCCACGCTGTCTAACAGCGAGTGACCCTCAGAGATGGAGGAGAGTGGGATATGGGGGAATGACGGCCGGGGGAGCGTCTTGTCAGAACTAGAGGATCCTGAAGCCTACATGTCCCGGAAGAAGCTCATCACATCTGCAGTGATATCCTACTGCATCTTCCACAGCTAAGTCTTCTTCTTCTTTGCTTTCTGCTGCTGTTGGCACTCCAAGGAAACTTAAGCTCTCGGATCTTTCTTAGCTCCTGCTCCACAGCCGCTTGACCAACCTACTGCTCCTGGAGCTGCTGAAGGAGCTGTGCTTGCTGTTCTTGCTGCTGCTGGATCAGCTGTGCTTGCTGCTGCAGCTCTTGGTTGAGCGCATGCACACGTTCCCACAGGGCATCATTCCCAGTCATAGACCCAGTGGCAGAGGATGGGGATATACTCTCAGGGTAATACCCCATCCCATATATGCGGCTCTTGTAAGGGCCACCTGTCACGGCCCGACTTAGGCATATGACCGGCACGTGAGAAATCTCATTCTCACGCAAGCCTTATGACCTGTCTACTAATTTTACATGCATGCTCTGCTCTAACATCCATGAAAGATAGAAATTTTTCTCTTTTTCTACATATAAATCACCTGTTCTCTAGAATCAAAATCATTATATTTTCTGCAAATCAATCACATATTCTCTAAAATCAGGATAATTGCCTCTAAAATCTTGTAAGAAATCTTTCAAGTTTAACTTTTGAAATCATTTATCTATATGAGTCAACATACACTTATCTGATTGTCCAAGTCCTTATATACAAAATAAATGCGACTATAATATACCAAATACAAATTACAACATCCTCTAGGTCTAGGATCCTGCCTTCATCTACACTAGAGCACACTAAACCCATGAACATCATGCTCACCTTTGGAATAGATAGCTGGGTGATACTCTCAGCAACTGCAGTATCTGTAAAAATAGGAGAAAAATAGAGGGGTGAGTTTTATAACTAAAACTCAGTGAGTAAGTCGTAACCTGAAACCCCATTCTATGGGACACCAAGGAACAATGCAGGAAATCATAATAACATCAATAATTTTAAGAAATCTCACATAACTAAGTATACATATATTTCTAAAAGTCCTTTATAATCATAATCTTATAACTTAAAAACAATTTACTTGAAATAATACAAGCATACAACATAGTAGCTCCTAGAGAAACAATAATCTCTGAATATAAATGTCTAGTCATATCTGGGCGTTACGTATCACCGTCCCCAGTATGACAATAAATATATGAATATAAATGTCTAGTCATATCTGGGCGTTACGTATCGCCGTCCCCAGTATGACAATAAATATATGAATATAAATGTCTAGTCATATCTGGGCGTTACGTATCGCCGTCCCCAGTATGACAATAAGTTTCTAAATATCTCTGGTCACATCTGAGCATTACATATCGCCGTCCCCAGTGTGACAATGCATTCTCTGGCCCGGGCTACTTGGTACCAAGGTTAACGGATTTATTGCCGTTAACACACAGCCTGTTTCTCTATAGCTACCTTCTAAACTAACTAAATAAATCCATTGAAGCTAAAACCTTTAAACCTCTTTAACTCTTTGATAGCTCTGAATCTGTCTAACTTTAACAGTCTAACCTTAGCATAACTGTGCCTATGAAATCATGCCCAATGGATCACCCTTTGTAGACATTTGTGATTTCATAAACTCACAGAATATGTATCCGCCAGCTGTTCTGAATCTCATGAAGATTCGGGCTATAAAACCTTTTTGATTTATTCTCTAAAATATAATTCAAAGAACCAATCTTTCCATAGTCTAGAAAGCATAACAACATACTTGAAATAAAAAGGTTAAAACCATAGCTCTAATCATTTCTCTAAACTTCATATCTAATTATAAAATTGAATCATGTATATAAATCAGTTCCAGAATCTAGTAAAATAATCATATGTCTCTAACAGTTACACAAATCATCAATCTACACAAACAACCAAGTTCCCAATTCACAATTCCATAATCTTTCTAAATAGCACTTGAAGATACATAACTATGTTATATTCATAAACCACTTCTAAAATCAATTTAGCGTTCATAAATGCTTTCCATAATCACAATCAACTTCAAATACACTTGAAATCAATTCCACAAATATGGTCCCATGAGTTTTATGAAAAACATGTTTCATGCTTTAATAAAATCAGTGGTTCTAAAACATATAAACTAACAACAATTTACAATCCTTATACAGTAATATCTAAAATCAAGCAGTAAATCATATATTTTATGAAAATAACTCTAATGCAAAACATAGATATAACAAATGTGAACCCACTCACCTGGAGGGGTGAACAGTGAGGAACTAACAACAACAGCACACTAGGAAGCAGAACTGATAGCAGAATCTAGTATAGAAGCCATAGAATTCTAAATTACCATCTAAAACCTCTGAATATTCAAGAATCCATCTCTACAAGGTAGAAAACCTCTCACCCTTTGAGAAGTTTAGAAAATTACCCTAATAACCCAAAGAAAAGGGAGAAAAGAGAGCAAAACTAAGAGAATGTCATACCTTAAAGCCTTAAGAATCAAAGATTGGAGTTAGAATTGAGAAGAATGGAAGAAAATGGAATTTTGGGGGTGAAAACACGTTTTAGGAGTGGGAGCTCGGGGTTGGAGGCGGTGAAAATGGTGTGGGAAGGTTCTGGACCCGAAATGGGGTATTTTTAGTGCTTTGATGACCGCCTGGGCAATTTCCACTGCAGTTGTCGTACTGACTTACTTCCTGATGACCGCCTGGGTAGTCATAATGACAACCTGGGCGGTCTCCCAATTTTTTTTTAACCTAGGATATTACACCACCAACCTCCTGGGCCTAGACATCTTCCTCATTCAAAGAGGAGGAATGTCAGCATCGGGCCCAGCCTCAGCCACTTGGGTTTGGTACTTGGTCTGTGCCTACTTCTAGAGGTCAAAAAATTGGCGCTGCAAATGAAAAAAGATAAAACACATTGTAAGCAATAATTTTGATATAAAATAAATGATAATAAAAACTAAGTAAAGATATGTCTAAACTAAAACTTACATAGGTTGTCTCAGAGCGATGGTCTACCCAGATCTCTCTAGACTCCCACCTGCTCACCTTTTCGGGTGTGCGTCTCCTAAAAAAGCTGGCCTTGGGTTGGAGGGCGGCTCAATTCCCTGGCTTGCACAAATAAGCACAATAAAGACATAAAAGTATAATATTTGCCACAATTCAAGTATAGTAAATGTTATTATAAAATTTTAGAAAATTTAAAGAAGTACTATCCGCTTCCATGTCCCCTCCTAGGTGCTCGACCCATTCATATGCAATGACTCACCTTTCTGTGAAGCGCGGTTTGTCTTTCCCTTGTCTAAACTACCTTTGAAGGCCGGGTTGCTGGACCAATAGCGCTGCAACTCAGCCAGGGTGGTGTCATTCAGCCACGAGGTGTGTTCATGTGTCCCTTACGGACATCATGAAACATATCTCGCATTCGCTTAGAGGATCTAATCCTCCAAGCCCTCTGAACTGTTGGCTCATGCTCGGGTTGAATGTAGAAGGATTTCTGTATACACAAATTCATAATGTTGAGGGAATATATATAAGCATATAATTAAATAATATAAACATATATCTTAACAAAAGCAACTAAATCATGTAATTACCTTCCATTCCTTCCACCATGAGTCCTTGACATTCATAGGGATGTCAGACCATGTGGGCCACGGATGGTTATACCGACTCTATATAACCTCCGTGATCTTGTGGTGAGTTGGCGCAAATGGCTGAAAACTAACACACAAATGAAATATATCAAAATTTAATCAAAATTACTTAAATGCCATAAGCAAAGTAAAATTAAAATGTAATAAAAAACATGTTTCAACTTACCTGTCTTTACCGTTCGCCCTAATCTAGTGGTCTAACATTAGGCCAGAGTGGCCGGCTATCTGGGCCAAGAGGCCTCCCATCGGCGTCCTGTGCCAATAACCCCGTCAATGAAGGAGGAGTCTGGTCAGATACGTGGTTAGGAGTTAGTGTAGTGGTAGGGCTAGATGCAACGGTAGGGTTAGGGGAGGGTTGCTGATGTGAGTAAGCTGTGAGTGTGAATATGGGGGAGGTAGGGGCTTGGAATACCCGGGAGTGGACATCATCCCGAAGCCTGAGGTACTGATGGTGGGGACTGAAGTGGAGGTGGTCACAAGGGCGGTGGCGGAGGTGGTTGTAGGGGCAATGGCAGAGGTGGTGGGAGGGGCTATAATGGAAGTAGTGGGAAGGGCTATGGCAGAGATGGTGGGAGAGGTTGTAGTGAAGGTAACAGGAGGGGCTATGGTAGAGGTAGTGGGAGGGGATGTGGCGGAGGTGGTGGTGGGTAAACTGACCTTTCGAGGTCTACCTCTGCCTCCATCAGTCATACTAAAACAATTACAAAATAGGGGAAATAGCTTTTTATTCGTGAATTATAGATTATTAGTTTCTTACAGGGCACTATCGTTCCCGTCAAGCCGCATTTCTATTTCTATTATCTACATTGATATAGAATAATTTGCAATGTAATAATTATAGTTATATTGCCCTATTCACCCTAAAATCAAACATATCCTTAATAGTATATGCTAGAAAAGTTTGACAAAATGTCTCAGATAAAATGAGTTTATCTAATGTTTCTTTTATAATTTTGTTTTTTTATTTTTAGCTTTTTTTGGTCTAGATTCTATTTTATTTTTTCCTCATTTTTGGTCTGGATATCTTATTTATTTATTTATTTATGTTTTTGGTCTAAAGTTTAAATTCATAGAAACGGGCTAGGCCCAAAACCAACTAACAAGGGAGATGAAATAAGCAATACAACTAACAATAACCCTTAAATGGCATGAACAAGACCTTAATATTTATTTTATTGTCTTTTTGTTAGAGGAAACTTGGGTAACGTTTTTGGTCATGTAGGAAACTTGGGTTCAATAATTGATTTTTTTTTTCTGCATTACTGCTATGTCATAGGCTATTCAAACTTGCCCAATTCTAATATACAGTCTCCCTTTAAACTCCACAAATATTACCAAAAAAATCTCAAAACAATTCAGACAAAAAAACCTCATTTTTTTGGGCCTATCTTTAGTCCGAAATGATAGACTAGTATGAATAAAATAAATAAATAAACATTATGTTTCATGGTTTGAATATTAAACAATGAGGTTAATATTATTGTATTTCTTTTTAGTTAATATTCACTTTGATGTTTAAAATTATATAAGTGGGTCACTTTTATATCTGAAATTTAAATTAAATTTGATTGATTCATGACTTTATAATTATAAATTACATTAGTCCTTAAAAATATAGATTATTTATATTAATCACTTAAATGTATTATTAAATCAACTTAAACCATAGAAATAATGAGTTTGACTTAAATTAGTCTTGCAATTTGTTAGGATTTATACAACAAAAACTCATGTGCTTCCATCGTTAGAATCCAAAAATGTTATTAGATTATTTAATCTATTATTCCTACAAAATATTTTAACAAAATTTTGACAGCATCTCCCTTTAAATTATGAGCTTCCATCGTTAGATATTTCAGTCAATACAACAATTATGATAAAGATCAACAACAAAATAGATTCAACAATTGCATTTTAATAATATATTATAATTCACATAATCTTAAAAACCTTTCTATTGCGCATTCCCTTATAATCCAATAACATATATCCTGCAATTTTCGCAAACACAAAGAATCCCACAGCAAACAATATAAACAAGTCGGGGAAGGACCTCTACGCCCTTCCTCTCAGTCATGCAATCCGTATTTCCTACAACTCTATCCTACAAAACATAAGTCTCTATACATCCTACATACATATTAAACCAAACAACCATACAAACGACAAGGATTTAGTTACTAATCTCTATAGCAATAAAAAAAATCCACAGAATGTATGTGGGGGACCTCTCTACAACCAATCGAATCCGCACCTGAAAAAATTAATAACAACAATTACTTGAATAACTTGAATAACAAGTACTAAAACAATAATTACATATATATATACACAATAATTACACACACACACACACACACACACACACACACATATATATATATATACATAATATTTGGTCTCCTTTTTAGTTTTTTAGTTTTTTTTTATGTAATATACATATATATATTACATATGAAAACTAAAAAAGAGACAAAAAATGATTAAATATACACTAATGTAGAAAAACTAAATTAAAAAAAAAGACTAAACCGATTAAAATGCACATCAAAGTTCCCGGATCGAAATGGTGGTCTTCGTTTCCCGAATAGAGGTTCAGTGCCGGCACACGGCGGTGAGAAGTGGCGGCAGTGAGGGGAATAGAGAGAGAGTGTGTAAGTGTAGAAAGAGGGATTCACAGAATGAGGAAGGAAAGGGTTCGAGGTGGGGTGATGAAGACGAGTTACTGACAGGTGTACTGATGGGTATCCGTTTTGTAACACCCTAATAGAACCCCACTATGCTTAAGTTCACATTTGGATTCTATTAGTTGTCACTTATGTCTTGCATTTATTTTCTTTTGAAAATAACTTAGAAAAATAGTGGAAGTTTTTTTTTTCTTTAAATAAATTAATCTTTTGAAAACTTAAGCCTGTAACGAGAAGTGAAATACATAGCGCTTTTATAGATAATAATCAAGTTACATTGCGCACTTAATTAAATAAGCGGAATAAGAGACTAAGTGTAGAACTATTATCACATAAACTGGAATATAAGCACTTAATACATAAGTCACAACAGGGCATATATCATACTGATAAGTTATTACAAATAACAATATAAGTTCTACTATTACTAATTGTTTCTCACAAACTATAATGTAACTAAAGCTCGAAATGCTCCTACTTGAAAGGTTTGAAATCTTCACGCGCTACCTCCTTCCTCATTCTGACTTCATTGCTTTAGGTGGACACGTCTGTCTCTGGTAACGACAACGGAAAATAAACATAGGAGTGAGAAATACATGATTTCTCAGTAGGAGTTCCTACTTGTACTAAAAGTGTCATCGTTGTCGTCCCAGTCACTTCGGGTTTATTATAAAAAGGTGAACAGGTAAGGATTCAATTATCAAACTTTCACAAACGTGATTAGCCAAAGTGCAGTTGCTTTTAAACTAATCTTGAACATTAGCAGAAATATCCATACAGTATTTCATCAAGCATACAAATAAGCATATCATGTAAAACCACTAATAAGCAATAATCATTTAGGAGCTGCATGCATTTCATGATTACTCATCCTCAACATTCACTTGTTTAGTGATCATCATCTTTCATTTATTTCATCAACATATTTCTTAATTACTCACGGGATGAATGCATCAATGCCTTAGACCACCCTAAAAGGGTAATGAGCTCATACCGTGGCCGTCGCCACAACCTTTTGGTTTTCTTTCCGTTGCCATGATCTCAACGGTTTAGGGGGTTAAGCCGTGAGTTTAGCTCAAGTCCACTTTTCCAGACTATCATTGCTACTTTTTCAGGTTTTACTTTTATTCTCACTGAATGAAATCATCAATACCTTAATCCTCAAAGAGGATTAAGCAGTGAGTTGGTCTATTTATTATTTCTTTTGAAACATGAATGTATGCATATTAATAAATCATGGCACAGTCAATCATTTTATCATTATCATTTCATATCTCATCAATACATTCACATTTCTGTATATCACTTCATGTAACATAGACAATATCATGTAAATCTCATAGTAAACATTCTCATAGATAATTCATATTAAGCAACCTAAGTTATCAAGTTAGGTCTCTAGTGTTCCTAATAGGTTATGGATATCTTGGTATTATCTTTTTCTCTTAGTCTTCTTTGTACTCTTAGTATTTCCATTAATACATTAATACCCTTTAAGATATTTTTAGAGGTTCTTTATATATTTTTATTATGACTTTTATATATATCTCCTGAAGATTATTATTCTACTTAAATCCTTAAAATTATCTCTTTACAAGACCTGAATCTTTTATTTAGAGTTCTAACATCTTTTAGAATAAAATTTGTAGCACTAACATCTTAGATTAGTGTAAATCGACTGTAAATTGTGCATAGTAGTATTCCCAGGAAAGAGAGGTGGGTCACAATGGACACGCTTAAATACCAAGTCTTTCCTTAGCCAGAACCTTTCCAAATTGCACTCTTACAGTATCACGCTACCTTCAAGACTTTCTCAAAGACACCTTTGTCCCGAAAATATATCTCTCATTCTGTATTTTCGTGGTGTAAAACTTTATTCATAGCATACATAAGTGTGTTTGTAGATGTGTTAGCTTTTCCACAAAGTTGAAATCAGTCGATTTGCATTTTTTCTAGAGTGAGTTACACTTATTTTACTACTACAAGGTCAGATTAAGAGTTTCAGTCTTAGGCTCTACTTTAAAAATTTATATCTTGGGCTTAGAAACTCCGTTTTAGGTGATTCTTTTTGGAGAGTATTATAAAATGAGTCTAGTTTATAATAAAAATATTTTCATTTCAAGATCTTTCATATTTTATGAACACTAATTTTCGAAGTAACTACTGCCAGAAATAACTAGAAATTCCAAAGACTGCCATGTTCATGTCTTAAGTTATCTTTATTAACTCAAGTTTCACATACAATCTTTTAAGTTATATTTGAGTTTGATAACATCATAAAAGTACTCATAGCAGAATAGAACATGTTGTGTTTTCTAAAAATATAATTATTCAAAACTTTTGACAGTAACTCAAGTTTGAGGCATTCTATCCATGAGCAAAGTTAGAAGCCAACAATACTTGAACAAATAAAGAAGAAACTCCTACCTCTTGTGTAGGGTCTAAAAAGGGTCATTCTCTTCTTCCTTAAGCTTTGAACAAGAGTCTTTGGAGTGGATGACCCTCCTTGAATCTTGGCTCTAGAACTTGAGTGCTTAAGAAAGCATTTCTCACTAGAGTTAAAGATTGTAACTCTTGTGAGGGCTAGTGAAAGTTTGGACTTAGGATTTAAGTGTTTAGATGAAGTTTAGAGGATCAAGAGAAGTCTTTGAAGAACATAAGAAGAATGATAGAATAAGAAAGAAAGAACACTTAGGGAGTTTCTGAATTGAAGAGAGTTTGAGGAGTATTTATAATGGAAAGATTAGAGAAAAAACAGAAGAAGGAAAGCATTTGGAGCATGATTTATGGAAACATGTTGGCTGAATTTTGGGATGAAAATGCTCCTTATTTTGTGCAAACATGTTTCCATGTTTTATGTAAATATTTTGGATGAAAATGCTCCATGTTTTGTGCAAAGATGTTAGTGGAGATTTTCTAACCTTTAGTGCATGTATGTGATTCAGAAATGTGTATGATGTATGTGATTAAATTATTATGTTATCATCTTAATCCAATGGCTTAGATTCATTCTTGTCTAAAGACAAGTCTAGGGATTTGGCCAAATGGCATTGTAGTAATTTCTTTAACTAAGACAAGGATATTTTTGTAATTAGACAATGATAGTGGTATTCTTATAATTCCATTCATAGAGTAAGGGTATCTTTGTCATTTAATAAGGCAAGGGTAGTTTGGTAATTTCCTTTACATAGCAAGGGCATTTTCATAATTTCCACTAAGTGATGGCATTTTCATAATTCTTTGCATTTTTCTCTAGACATATTTGAGTAGTCTATTTGTTGTGTTTCATAACATTTGTCTAGATTCTCTTAGTTTTGCTATCGCTAATTAAGATTAATATTTATCTTAGTTATAAATTTGGGGATGTTACATTTCTCCCCTTCTTATTAAAAATTTTGCCCTCAAAATTTGATACCTGTGAATAGGTTCGGAAATTCTTTTCGCATATCTTCCTTGAGCTTCCATGTGTGCTCTTCCATTCCATCTTGTCCCTAGGCTACTCGGACCAGAGATACAGATTTGTTTCTCAGCTGCTTGATGCCATGATCCACGATCCTCATCGGTGGTAATTCAAAAGTTAAGTCATCTTTTAATTGTATAGTTTCTGGCTCAAACACATGACTGGGGTCTGACTGATACTTTCTCAATTGGGACACATGAAAAACATTGTGTAGGTTAGACAAATTTGGAGGTAATGCAATTTGGTAGACGGAGGGACCTACCTTTTTGAGGATTTGGAAGGGTCCTAAGAATCTAGGGCTTAGCTTTTTAACTTTCATTGCACGACCTATACCTGTGGTAGGAGTAATTCGCAAGAATATATGTTCTCCTTCTTGAAATTCGAGAGGTTTCCTTCTCTTGTCAAAGATAGCTCTTCTCTCGCCTACTCGAGCAAAGTGAGGATTCTTTCCCTAATTCTCCTTATTTGTTTGGTTGTCTCTTATACCAAATCAGGGCCCAAAATACTTTGCTCTCCCAGGTCACACCAATAAAGTGGTGATTAACACTTTCTACCATACAAAGCCTCATAGGATGCCATCCCAATGCTAGAGTGGTAACTATTATTATATGCAAACTCAATCAATGGAAGCTGTTTGTCCCAACTTTTTGGCTGGTCTAAAACACATGCTCTTAGCATATCCTCAAGGGTTTGAATTGTTCTTTCTGATTGTCCATCAGTTTGAGGGTGATAGGCAGTGCTTAGACACAACCTTGAACCAAACGCCTTTTGCAAAGCTCCCCAAAATCTTGAGGTGAACCTTGGATCCCTATTTAAGACAATGGTTTTGGGTACTCCATGGAGCCTTATTATCTCTTGGATGTATAGCTGAGCTAACTTTTCCAAAGGGTAATTTTCTAGAATGGGTAAAAAGTGAGCAGATTTGGTCAATCTATCCATAATTACCCATATGGAGTCATGTCCGGTAGGCGTTCTTGGCAATCCCATCAGGAAATCCATGGATATTCCTTCCCACTTCCATTCTGGGATTTCGAGAGGTTGCAGCGCTCCAGATGGTTTTTGATGCTCTATCTTCACTTTTTGGCATACCAAACATTTTTGCACTATATTTGCTATATCTGCTTTCATCTTTGGCCACCAGAACATCTTTTTTAGGTCATGGTACATCTTGGTTATACCGGGGTGTACACTAAATTGACTCTTGTGGGCTTCTTTCAAAATGCTAGCTCTCAATCCTTCTTTTGTAGGTACACAGATTCTCCCTTGATATCTCCACACTCCTTCCTTATCCTGGACAAACTCTTTCAACTTTCCTGCTTCGACAAGGGTTAAGGTTCTAAGGAAATCCTCATCTTCCCTTTGGGCTTGAATTATTTGATCCTTAAAGCTACTGGTTACACTTAGTTGGCTTAACCGAATTTGTTCTGAAGTCCCCCTATATCCTAAGTTGAGGTTCCTAAACTCTTCTATCAGCTCATTTTCTTTCACCATGAGCCAAGCAGCATGCAAGGACTTACGACTCAAAGCTGCCTCATTACCACATTTGCCTTTCCTGGGTGGTAGTTCAACCCAAAGTCATAGTCCTTGAGAAACTCCATCCAACGCCTTTGTCTCATATTGAGTTCCTTTTGGTTGAAGAGGTATTTCAGACTTTTGTGGTCAGAAAAGACTTCAAACCTTACACCATAAAGATGATGTCTCCAGATTTTTAAGGCAAAGACAATAGCCGCTAGCTCTAAGTCATGGGTTGGGTAATTAAATTCATGGGGTTTGAGCTGTCTAGAGGCATAGGCTACTACATTCCTATTTTGCATCAAAACACATCCTAATCCTCTTCCCGAGGCATCACAATACACCTCAAATTTTTCTTTTGGGTCAGGTAGGATTAGGACAGGGGTAGTGGTCAACTTCTTCTTTAGTTCTTGGAAACTCTTTTCATATTCTGGGCTCCATATAAAAGCTGAATTCTTCCTTGTTAGCTTGGTGAGGGGTAAGGTAATTTGGGAAAAACCTCTAATGAACCTTCGGTAGTAACCGGCTAGCCCTAGAAAACTCCTAATCTCCTTCACAGTGGTAGGGGTTTCACATTGTTGCACCGCTTCTATCTTACTTGGGTCTACTGCTATTCCCCCATGTGACACTACATGACCTAAGAACTTAACTTCCTTCATCCAAAATTCACACTTGGACAAATTTGCATAAAGCTTCTTGTACCTCAACACCTCCAACACCACTCGTAAGTGTTCTTCGTGCTCTTCTTCAGTTCTAGAGTAAACTAGAATGTCATCGATGAACACTATTACAAACTTGTCCAAGTATGGTTTAAATATCCTATTCATGTAGTCCATAGACACTGCCGGTGCATTGGTTAACCCAAACGACATCGCATTAAACTCATAACGTCCATATCTAGTCCTAAAGGCTGTCTTTGGTATGTCCTCCTCCTTCACTCGAATCTGGTGGTATCCTGATCGCAGATCTATCTTGGAAAACACTTGGGCTCCTCTTAATTGGTCCATGAGGTCATCTATTCTAGGCAAAGGGTATTTATTTTTTATAGTCACTTTGTTTAGCTGCCTATAATCCACACATAATCGCATACTCCCATCCTTCTTTTTGACAAACAGCACTGGGGCTCCCCATGGTGAAGCACTGGGCCTAATGAATTTCTTCTGTAGTAGTTCCTCTAATTGCTTCTTCAACTCTGTTAACTCGGCCAATGGCATCCTATAAGGAGCTATAGATATGGGTCCTGTTCCCGGTACCAAATCTATAGAAAACTCAATCTCCCTTTTTGGAGGAAATTCAGGTATGTCATCAGGAAAAACATCTGAGAATTCCTTTACTACAAGGATCTTTTCTAGAGCTTGCTCCACTTCTTTCTCACTTATCATTAGGAAGACATATCCTTGCTTTTCATTCCTACTATCCCCCATGATAATGGAGTTTAGGTATAGTCGTACCTTTTTATCAAGTTTAGAGGGATTGGGTAAAGATGATTTGGGAAGAAATAATACTAGTGACTTATTTGCACAATGTAGTAACACACGGTTAGCCGAAAGCCAATCCATGCCCAAGATTACATCAAAACTAGACAAGGGTAGACAAACTAAATCATGATGAAAAATCCTATCAGCTACCTCAAATTCACAATTTAGGCAGACTTGATCAGTTCTAACAGTATTTATAGTGGGTGTAGAGACAACTAAGATGATTTTTAAGTCAGATATATACAACCTCAACTTATTAGCACAATCATATGAAATGAATGAATGTGTTGCGCCAGAATCAAACAATACAATTAAGGGTTTTCCATTAATTATACACTTACCTTGAATCAAATCATCGGATTCTGAGCGCATCTCAGCAGTGATAGCAAACACGCATCCCTGTGCCTTAGGCTTGAGTGTAGAGGACTGATTGAACTTTAGGCACTCTCTAGAATTGTGTCACCTTTGTCCACACCGATAACAAACATTTTTACCAAATCTGCATTCCCCTCCATGTATCTTTCCACAAGTGGCACAAGGGGGTCTAGTCATAAGTTCAGGGACAGCAGCCATCCTAGGTCGATTAACAGCTTGTGTCCTAGGTTGATTCATCATAGGGTGTTGGGGTTGTTTCCCTTTAAATCCATCTCCTTGGTAGGGTTTCTTGTGAGGGGGTGGGAACCCTCGGTGACCTTGTTGAGCAAACCTCTTCCTATTCTCTTCAACTCGGTGGGCAACTAGCTGGCGATTGCAACTCTCAGCCACTTGGCTTTTGCTGACTAAAGATGCATAGTCAGTGACCTCCAGTCGAGCCAAAGATGCCAAAATGTTTGGCCTCAAACCACTCTCATATTTCATGTATTTCCAAGCCTCGTTGGGATCCCTTTGGTAGCTAGTTGAGTGTTTGATCAGTTCTTCAAACTTAGCTGTGTACTCAGCCACACTTGATTTCCTGTGTCGACAGAATGTAAATTCTACTTCCTTTGCCTTCTTAATCGGATCTGGAAAATATTTCTTATGTAACGTAGCATAGAAAACCTCCCACGTGTCTGTATGTCAAGACTTTCGAGCAAGCCCTTTGCACCCTTCCACCATGCGGCTGACCTCTCCTTTCAAAGCATATAAGTCTGAGAATGCCACCTTTTGTTCATCGAGCATTCTACCACCGAGAAAACCTTCTCCATCTCTTGAATCCATCATCGGCTATTTCGGGGTTAGTTGTCCCTTTGAATTCTGGAGGTCCAGCGCTCTTGAATTCTGAGAATTTTCCATGTTCTTGGTTCCCAACTGATTCCTCTGATCTCCTATTCATCTGCTCCATCATCACTGTTGCTTGTGCTTACATAGACCTAGCCATCTCCTGGAGTGCATTTGCCAGTTCATCACGATTACCTCCACCGCGTGCCCCATGCGTACGTCTGTTTGCAGCCATTAGTTCCTAGACACACCAAACAACAGTCATCGAGTTGATCAGGCTCAATACTATAGCTAAGCATGGTAGCAACTAAGGCAGTATCACAAGACGATCATGCATTTCTAAATCCTATATCCCATCATATAGATAAGATTAATAGCATGATATCATAGACGGAAGCATAGTCAGTCCATTCCCCAGGTTTAAATAGGATGAACTGTTCTGATACCATAATGTAACACCCTAATAGAACCCAACTATGCTTAAGTTCACATTTGGATTCTATTAGTTGTCACTTATGCCTTGCATTTATTTTCTTTTGAAAATAACTTAGAAAAATAGTGGAATTTTTTTTTTTCTTTAAATAAATTAATTTTTTAAAAACTTAAGCCTGTAACGAGAAGTGAAATACATAGCGCTTTTATAGATAATAATCAAGTTACATTGCGCACTTAATTAAATAAGCGGAATAAGAGACTAAGTGTAGAACTATTATCACATAAACTGGAATATAATCACTTAATACATAAGTCACAACAGGGCATATATCATACTGATAAGTTATTACAAATAACAATATAAGTTCTACTATTACTAATTGTTTCTCACAAACTATAATGTAACTAAAGCTCGGAATGCTCCTACTTGAAAGGTTTGAAATCTTCACGCGCTACCTCCTTCCTCAGCTACAACTTCGTTGCTTTAGGTGGACACGTCTGTCTCTGGTAACGGTAACGGCAACGGAAAATAAACATAGGAGTGAGAAATACATGATTTCTCAGTAGGAGTTCCTACTTGTACTAAAAGTGTCATCGTTGTCGTCCTAGTCACTTCGGGTTTATTATAAAAAGGTGAACAGGTAAGGATTCAATTATCAAACTTTCACAAACGTGATTAGTCGAAGTGCAGTTGCTTTTAAACTAATCTTGAACATTAGCAGAAATATCCATTCAGTATTTCATCAAGCATACAAATAAGCATATCATGTAAAACCACTAATAAGCAATAATCATTTAGGAGCTGCATGCATTTCATGATTACTCATCCTCAACATTCACTTGTTTAGTGATCATCATCTTTCATTTATTTCATCAACATATTTCTTAATTACTCACGGGATGAATGCATCAATGCCTTAGACCACCCTAAAAGGGTAATGAGCTCATACCGTGGCCGTCGCCACAACCTTTTGGTTTTCTTTCCGTTGCCATGATCTCAACGGTTTAGAGGGTTAAGCCGTGAGTTTAGTCCGTGAGTTTAGCTCAAGTCCACTTTTCTAGACTATCATTGCTACTTTTTCAGGTTTTACTTTTATTCTCACTGAGTGAAATCATCAATACCTTAATTCTCAAAGAGGATTAAGCAGTGAGTTGGTCTATTTATTATTTCTTTTGAAACATGAATGTATGCACATTAATAAATCATGGCACAGTCAATCATTTTATCATTATCATTTCATATCTCATCAATACATTCACATTTCTGTATATCACTTCATTTAACATAGACAATATCATGTAAATCTCATAGTAAACATTCTCATAGATAATTCATATTAGGCAATCTAAGTTATCAAGTTAGGTCTCTAGTGTTCCTAATAGGTTATGGATATCTTGGTATTATCTTTTTCTCTTAGTCTTCTTTGTACTCTTAGTATGTCCATTAATACATTAATACCCTTTAAGATATTTTTAGAGGTTCTTTATATATTTTTATTATGACTTTTATATATATCTCCTGAAGATTATTATTCTACTTAAATCCTTAAAATTATCTCTTTACAAGACCTGAATCTTTTATTTAGACTTCTAACATCTTTTAGAATAAAATTTGTAGCACTAACATCTTAGATTAGTGTAAATCGACTGTAAATTGTGCATAGTAGCATTTCCAGGAAAGAGAGGTGGGTCACAATGGACACGCTTAAATACCAAGTCTTTCCTTAGCCAGAACCTTTCCAAATTGCACTCTTACAGTATCACGCTACCTTCAAGACTTTCTCAGCACACTGTCCCGAAAATATATCTCTCATTCTGTATTTTCGTGGTGTAAAACTTTATTCATAGCATACATAAGTGTGTTTGTAGATGTGTTAGCTTTTACACAAAGTTGAAATCAGTCCATTTGCATTTTTCTAGAGTGAGTTACACCTATTTTACTACTACAAGGTTAGATTAAGAGTTTCAGTCTTAGGCTCTATTTTAAAAATTTATATCTTGGGCTAAGAAACTCCGTTTTAGGTGATTCTTTTTGGAGAGTATTATACAATGAGTCTAGTTTATAATAAAAATATTTTCATTTCAAGATCTTTCATATTTTATGAACACTAATTTTCGAAGTAACTACTGCCAGAAATAACTAGAAATTCCAGCACCTGCCATGTTCATGTCTTAAGTTATCTTTATTAACTCAAGTTTCACATACAATCTTTTAAGTTATATTTGAGTTTGATAACATCATAAAAGTACTCATAGTAGAATAGAACATGTTGTGTTTTCTAAAAATATAATTATTCAAAACTTTTGACACTAACTCAAGTTTGAGGCATTCTATCCATGAGCAAAGTTAGAAGCCAACAATACTTGAACAAATAAAGAAGAAACTCCTACCTCTTGTGTAGGGTCTAAAAAGGGTCATTATCTTCTTCCTTAAGCTTTGAACAAGAGTCTTTGGAGTGGATGACCCTCCTTGAATCTTGGCTCTAGAACTTGAGTGCTTAAGAAAACATTTCTCACTAGAGTTAAAGATTGTAACTCTTGTGAAGGCTAGTGAAAGTTTGGACTTAGGATTTAAGTATTTGGATGAAGTTTAGAGGATCAAGAGAAGTCTTTGAAGAACATAAGAAGAATGATAGAATAAGAAAGAAAGAACACTTAGGGAGTTTCTGAATTGAAGAGAGTTTGAAGAGTATTTATAGTGGAAAGATTAGAGAAAAAACAGAAGAAGGAAAGCACTTGGAGCATGATTTATGGAAACATGTTGGCTGAATTTTGGGATGAAAATCCTCCTTATTTTGTGCAAACATGTTTCCATGTTTTATGTAAACATATCGGATGAAAATGCTCCATGTTTTGTGCAAAGATGTTGGTGGAGATTTTCTAACCTTTAGTACATGTATGTGATTCAGAAATGTGTATGATGTATGTGGTTAAATTATTGTGTTATCATCTTAATCCAATGGCTTAGATTCATTCTTGTTTAAAGACAAGTCTAGGGATTTGTGCAAATGGTATTGTAGTAATTTCTTTAACTAAGACAAGGATATTTTTGTAATTAGACAATGATAATGGTATTCTTGTAATTCCATTCATAGAGTAAGGGTATCTTCATCATTTAATAAGGCAAGGGTAGTTTGGTAATTTCCTTTACATAGTAAGGGCATTTTCATAATTTCCACTAAGTGATGGCATTTTCGTAATTCTTTGCATTTTTCTCTAGACATACTTAAGTAGTCTATTTGTTGTGTTTCATAACATTTGTCTTGATTCTCTTGATTTTGCTATCGCTAATTAAGATTAATATTTATCTTAGTTATAAATTTGGGGATGTTACACGTTTAATCAAACGATGCATTTAACTGACAAGTTATTTGATAAGAGACATTTATGCCACTTATCTTACTTCTAATTCTTAGCTTTTTACATGAGTTTTTCTATGTTATTGATGTGATTAATTAGATATTTGATTTATTCCTCATTGTGTACTTTTGATCGAACTATTGGCTTTTGCATTGATTTTGGGAATAATTTGTAATTGCAAGCTATTGCGTTTAACTTGTTTCTTTGAGTATGGTTTTATGCACAGGAGCTTTGGATAAAGTGCAAAATGTCAAGAACAAGGGATCAGATTGAGATGAAAAAGGATGTTTTGGAAAGCTCAAGAAGTCTTCTATAACTTTTATGTTTAGCTCCAAACCCAGTTCTAAGAGTATCTTGGTGAAAATCAAGTTGCAAGATTAAAGGTTGCTAATGTTCTAATGCTGTCAAACTTGACCTCTAGTCAGTATTTTTGCAATATCTGGAGCTACAGATATCCGATTGAGGTGATTTTGGTGGCGTTGGAAAGCTTATTCAAAGGGCTACAATCACTATTTCTGGTGTCGAGGGAAAATTCTATTCTGTCGAACACGGCAGCGCTAAAGAGCGCTGCAGCGCTCAACAGCACCCGGAAATTGACTGTTATCAGCATTGCTCACTGTGAGCGCCGTAGCACTAAGAGCGCTGCAGCGCTCGTGCGATGATGCAGAAGACCTTATTTTATCTAGTTTTGGGCCCACTTTGGCCTATTTTTAGAAGACAGTATATGTAGGAATGTTACAGACTTTTAACCTAGTTTTGAGTTTTGGAGTTTCAGTTTGGAGAACTCTCTCTCTCTCTACATCTCTCTCCATCTTCTCTCTACATCTTCTTCTTCTCTATTCTTCTTTCTCTTAGGATTTCATTAGTGAAGGTGATTTGTCTTGGAGATAGTGACGATGATCATTGCTATTATTTCCAAGTTCTTTTATCTTTATTGTTGTAATCCTCCAGAGATGGAGGAGTAGATTTCTTTACTAGTGTAAGGGTTTCTAGATGGATTGGGATGATGTTGAGACCTCTTTTGATATTAAATGCATTGGTTTTCTTAATGTTCTGCAGTTTCTATTCCTATAATTATTGTGGTGATTGCTATAATCTTTATTGGGATAACTAAATTGGCGATCGTCGTTTAGGGAAACCCTTTGGGTATAAATTAATAGATCTATTGATTTATATTTGAGGGAAAACATTAGAATTAACTTTCCGATTGGTAGTTAGGCTATAGCAATTGGTTCATTAAATTGATGTGATTTCTAAATAAATTGGCGATTGTCGTTTATTAGTTATTTGCATTGATTAAATTCTAGAGGTCGATTGATTGCTAGTAGAATTGCTAGTAATTTGTTACTAATAGCCACCAATGGATTTAATATTTGGTTAATGATAATTAATTTCCAATCCTAAGAATACCTTGCACTAGTGCTTTCTTTATTGTTGCTATTATCTTTTAATTTAAATTGTTTTAATCTTAATTCTTCAAAACCCCTAATTTCTAATTGACTAGCAACACTTCCTTGTGAGACGACCTGAGTTGTGCCCCTTTACTACATTTTTTGTGCAACTTAGCATTTTATAAATTTTAATTTGTTGTGAGTCGTGACAACTCGCATCATTATTACTGATAAGTATACTAATGGTTAAGGTTTAATGCAACGAGGAGTTTCACTAACAAGTAATTTCCGATGGGTATATCGACGGTTAAGCCCCTTTAATGAAATGGGGCATTTCACTAATTTGTTATTATCGACGGGTTTACCAACGGCCGCTAGAAATACCAAAGGTTTGCGCGGTATCTGATAAAATTTCAAAAACCCATCAGTAAAGTCGTTGGTATAAATTGGATGATATTTAAAATATTTTAACTGTCCGTCGATAACGCCTTTGGTATAAATTAGATAATATTTAAAATATTTTAACTATCCATCAGTATACCCATCGGTAAATATTATTTAAAATTTCATAGCTATAATAATTGCTACTGCGTCAGTAAAACCGTTGGAAAATATGCATGCCAAATGGCGTGAGGAAGGCGTCATAATTTACTGACGGTTTCACCGACAGAAACGTGCCCCACCCCAACAAAAATCATAATTATTTCTAAAAAATCACTTTTTCATCAGAGATGCCGTCGATAATTACTGACTGGTGCTTACCGGTCAGTAATTTGGGTCTACATCCCGCATATTTCTAGTAGTGCACACTTTTGATCCAATTGTTTAAAACTAGAAGGACTTTTAACAAGATTCTAATAAGGATATGAGTTGGAAACATCACTTATACTTTGACACACGCCTTCATTTCTTTTATTACATCCTCTAAAGCAGCAACCTGGAAAATAAATCATGGGTTAGTTATAACATATAACAAATTGAATGCATTTCATATCGACATAATTGGTGAACCTGTTAGTTATAACTTGGCTTTATTCTCTGCTACACTAGTTTGCTAGAAAGTGGATATAATTATTTGGTTTTATTGTACTTTTAGATGCCTGAAACTCTAGGTGGTATGAGTTCTTCATCTACCCAAAACAAGAATAAAATGAAGAGAGATAACAAAGGTTTAAGCTCTGAAATAGCTGATGTGATAGCTAACTCAATCAAAGATATCAAATCAACATTTGAACTACATTCTACCCATGTATCGGACTTGGTTACTTGCTTTAAGGTCGAGAAGGAGGGCGTTGATAAAAGAATGGAGCTAATGGCTATGTTAAGAGATGTTGATGGCTTGTCTATTGATGAAAGAATGAAGACTACCATTATTATTTCAAGGGACAACAGCTTGAATGATGTGTTCTTCTCACTCATATCGGAAGATATATTGTCATTCATGAAGACAATCCTTAACAATTATTCTTAGATTTTATTTTTCTTATTTTAGGACAATGAAGTGGCTAATATATGAATTGTTAGCTCTTATGTTAGATTTGAATTGATACTTAGATTTGATGTATCGTATTTATGAATTATTATTAAGTTTGAACTTATATTGTGACATTTGCATAAGTTAATTTGTGCTACATATCATATTTATAGACTTATTGAGTTTAATGTGGTTGAAAATTAATTATTTAGTTTAAATTGATAGGGGTATATTGGAAATCATACTTAACTATGAATTTGATATGATTAGAAATTAATTGTTTAGTTTAAATTTATAGGGGCATTTTGAAAATTATACTTAATTATGAGTTTAATATGATTAAAAATTAATTATTTAATTTAAATTTATAGGGGTATTTTGATAATTATACTTAATTATGGATTTAATGTGATTAAAAATTGAATTTTAGTTTAAATTTGTAGGAGTATTTTGGAAAATATACACAATATTATCAGAAATATTTATGTCAACCAAACACAGAAATAGTATATTCCTAGGTATATTATGTAAGATTCCTGGGAATTTAATTCGCAAACCAAACATAAGAATAGTTTATTCGTGAGAATAGAATTCTTAGGAATAGAATTCCAAATAGTATTCCCATAAATATAAAATCACTCCGCAAACCACAAGCTCCGTTAGTTCTATATTTTTCTTAACACGTGCGTTGTTGTAACGTAATTTCCATTGTGGTGCATGTCTTGGTCATTTAGATATTGGCAATTTGGTACGGTGTCTCTATCATTTATATAAATTTTATTTTTCACTTTTGTCCTTACTCTTCTAAACTTTCTCCACTTGGACGTGAGATGCCATCATGGATGACGGATTCGATGAATATGTGGGTTTTCTCTTGGACAGATTTTGGCCTTGACCATTTGGTTGTAATGGTGGGGTCCAACCTTGATAAATGTGAAAGAAAACATCAGCCACGTTGAATGCAAATGAATGCATCCCGTTTCTTGAAGGAAGAAGGAGCAAGTTTCATCGGTTAGTATGCAAAGAAAACAGGTAATTTCGATGGTACCCTCTCAATTTTAAGGGGTTCAAAACCTTTCCTCTATGATCAAATACTATATGAATATGTGGTAAGTAATTATTTATTTGAATAATAACATATCAATATTTTAAGATTTAGATTTTAGTTCTTATCATTTTTTAAGTTACAATTCTGTTCAAGTTCTTTTTAAAAATGAAAAAAATTTTAAATTTGAAACATCTAATAAACAATCTTTTTATCCCAAACTAAGAACCCTAATTCAAAATCTTAAGAACCTTTTCTCCCCACCATGATCCCAGTTGCGACAATTTCATATACATAAATATATGTATACATATCACGAGCTAGAATAGAATATAACAAAGCTCAAATTTAACTCATTTAATACATAATCTCGAACCTTTCACTCAAGCTCGATTCATGAACCCATGTGTTGAAATTATTAAAATGTTAATGAATCGACCTAGAAATAGTTCAAACCATGTTGGCTCACTTTTACCTCTGTCTAAAGGAATTGATTGAAGAAACAAAAGTAAAAAATTTTGATTGATTTTTTGAAAAAAATTTCAAGGTATTTTTTAGCATAACCTTAATTTTTAAGTGTTTTCCACAATATTTATGTAACATTCAAAATAATTAAGATTTTTTAAAAATTCAAATAGTTAAAATTAACAATAAATGATTGAAAAATGAGAGTATATAAACATTTAACATTAATAATACATTAAAATTAAATTTATTTAAATAATATATATATGCTTTATTACCAAAGATCATGATATCCTCGATTTATTAGACTTGAGAGTGGAGCCAAGGATCCTTTATCATGATATCCTCCATCGTCCTTTAACCTTTTTTTTTCTCTAGAAAAAAATTACCAGGACTTTTGGTCTCAATAATATGATTTTATTATATAGCCCTTCAAAGACGTGTAAAACTCCAGACTTAATGAAACTCAGGACTCGAAATGACAAGAAAAGGTAAATGACACATTTTTTAGTTTGAAAAAATTTTCTAGTCTTTTTTATTTAAAACTAGGGTATTACAAAAAAGGTGAGTATAATTTATTCAAATTCTTTTCATTCACAATGAGGAAAGAACTGCTTTAATAGTATAATATTACAATCCTCATTCTTGATCAATTTTAAAGAGGCCAATTACTAAAAGTCTTTTCATTAATCCATATTTTCTAACTTAAGTTGTTTAGAAATTCATGAAAAATAAGAAAGATCATACCAGCTAAATCCTCTAGCATTTTAGAATTTTGAGTTTGTTTTCCTTTAGATTAATGCTCACGTTGCTTCTATTATTCCCTGATTATTGTAATTTATTTAAGAGTTTCATTCAATCCCAGATTATTTTGTTTGTCAGAGTTAAATTAAGAATAAAATTAGTGAAATATTGTTCAATAGTATTCGTCCTTGTGAGTCTATTCTCATTGATTACTACTTTAACTATTCGGTATACTTGTCAAATAATTATTATAGGTATACATTCAAATTAAAATCAATTGTAATAACTAATATCATAGAAGTAGCAACATTTTTTTTCAATAATAAGAAATCTTAAGCCAACCAAAAGAGATGGTAGACGTCCAAAACAAATAAACGGGTTGAACAGAAGCAACCCCACAAACCTACGATACTTCGAAACACAGCCTATGAAAGATTAACATAAACAAGGATAACACACAAGGAATAAGAATCCACTCAGAGCTACTGCCCTCAATCCCTTCCACATTGCCATACATATAGAAGCATGATCGTGCAACATTCTGTCTATGCTTTGCTCTAGAAGACTTTATTCTAACAACTTATCAGGATTGCAATTATTTGTAAAATTCCATTATTACTCCTAAGGTAGTCGAGACATTTTCACAAGCAACCTGAAATCTGGAAAAACCAGAGCTCTTGCATATGCTTTCAAATTCTTTCACAGTTCTTTCCTTTCCACCGTTAACTAGAAACATGAGATAGTCCGCAACACATGCATGCTTTGATATTTTGCTTGGATTCGGGACTTCTGGCATTATAAAGTCCAAAACAATTACTTTCCCATCTTGTGGCAAAGCATCGTAGCAATTTCTTAAAAACTTCACACATTCTTCATCTGACCAATTATGGCATACATGCTGAAATGAAAAGAGATAGCAAGACCGAATAAAAATTACTATAACTTTGTTATGTTATAATTTTTTTTAATGAAGTTTGAAGTCTAATGTAAGTAGAGTTCTAAATTCTAACCTTTAGCAGCACGGCATCACCCTTTGGAACACTTTCAAACATGTCTCCTCCGACATGCTCTATCCCTTCATGTAAAATGAATTTTTTTAATTAATACATAATTTTGACAAGAAAATTGATATTTACACATAATTTTTTATTAATCCTCAGTTAATTATTGTTTAATCCTCAGCAAATAACATTATTATCAATTACCATTATAAAGAAAGAGACGGATAATTTACCTGGGTGAGGAGGTGCACTTTGAACCACATAAGGCATATCAAAATTAATTCCTTTGATTGAAGGGTACTCAGAAAGAATCAGCTTCAAGGCTTGTCCTCTTCCCCCTCCTACATCAACCAGTGTTGACACTCCCTCGAAACCCTTATAGTAGTCAAGGACCTCCCTCATTCCTAGTGGGCCGCCTTGGGCCATTGATTTCTCAAAAAGGTTACCTAGCTCTTTATTTGTTCCCATATATACGTAAGTTGGCATCCCAAAAACTTTTTCGAAATGATTGTTGTTGTTTGGGTCCAATATTGCATCCTTCACATCCTTCCTGGTATAAGAAACAACACAAAAAGTCATGGCCAAGAAAAAACCACACAAAAAGTCTAAGACCGAAAAAAATCCCACACGCGCGCGCACGCACACACTTTCTGCCTTGGGAAAACATTTGAATCACGTGAGTTTAATTTTACCATGGTGTCATTGTACACATTTTCGCACTATCAATTAATTTCATACATTTATAGACGTCTAGATTGAAACTTTTTTTCATTCAGGAATCAAAACCAAAAAATTAGCTCATTCTCCAGGAAAAAAAAAACATATTTAAACCAACACATCTAAACATTAAATATAAACAGTACATGATTGATTACCAAAGGTCATGATATCCTCGATGTACCACAGTTGAGAGTGGACCCAAGGAGCCTCCATTTTTGTTAAGCACAAAGCATTCTCCAACGGGTGAAAGAGCATAAACTCTTTCTCTCTTACCATCTTCGTTGGTGCGAAGAGAGCAAGTAAGAAGAGAATAACTGGCCATGGCAGGCAACATGCGGTCAAGCCTGTTAGTCAAGTTTGGATGTTGGTGTTCGCTTGGAAACTGAGAGGCAATCTGAGAGGCAGACATGCCAGCTGAACCCTTTGCCTTAGAAATAATCTCAAACAAATTCAGATCAACGGCTGCATTTAGGATTGCTGGGATGATACGGCTGAAGCATAGTAGCACGGCTGAGTGGTAAGCATCGCCGACCTTATTAGCTACCTCTGTGGGAATAAGCTCATTTTGTTTGGAACTGGAGCTCATTTTTACTCGTCTTTGGTTTATGTTTTGCTTACTCACTCGCGTTGCTGTATTGTTTCCATTGTGGGGCATGCCTTGGTCATTTATATACTGGTAATTTGTGAGTGATACTCTGCACTTGGGCGCGAGATGACATCATGGATGGCTGATTCGATGATGAATTTGTGAGTTTTCTCTTGGATAGGCTTTGACCTTGAATATCTGGTTGAAATGGTGGGGTCCAACCTTGACAATGGTCAAAGAAAACAACAGCCACGTTCATTGCAAAACAATGCATCCCCCGTTTCTTGAAGAAAAAAGGAGCAGCTTTCGTCAGTTAGTAGATAGGTTGGTGCAAAGAAAATAGGTAGTTTCGATGGTACCCTCTCAATTTTAAGGGGTTCAAAACCTTTCCTATATGATCATACTATTTGAAGATGTGGTAAATAATTATTTATTTGAATAATGATATGTCAATATTTTAAAATTTAGATTTTACTCATCATTTTTTAAAGTTACGATTCTATTCAGGTTCTTTTTAAAGAATTAAAAAATTCAAAATATCTAACAATCTTTTTATCCCAAATTAAGAACCCTAACTCAAAATCTTAAAAACATTTAACTCTTCTGCCTAAATCGAGAAGCCTTAAATTTTCGAATCCTTCTCACCTAGTTTAATTGTTGAGGTCGTATTGACCTACACAATCACATACCCATCACTCTGTAACGGGGTATAATGGGTTATGGGCCAAAGCCCAATTAGTATTGTTAGACTTATAGTAAGAAATTGTATAAATAGAGATATTGTAATTGTAATAGGTAATCAATATATGAAAATGTGAATTGTATTCCCTTCTCTCAGGATCATTCTCCCTCCCTCCCTCTAGAATTCCTTCTAATTCTCTATTCTTCCTCCAGCTTTCTCTAATTCCCTATCTAAAATTCATATTCCATTACACACTCTCAAAAACCCTTTTAAATTGACTTCAATTCTCGGGTTTTTTACATATCTAAAACAAAATAAATATGGTATTACATAGATCTCTTGGTTGTAATCCGTTTACACATATGTCCTAATTTTTATATAATAGAAGTCGATTATAACCGACTCCCGTGTAAAATTCAAATTTTCATTGGCTACTACAAAGAAGTCATCTATAATCAACTTTCATACAAGCCTCCAACGGTCACATTGAGCAATGTCGCATGTGTCAAAATGGTGTGTGAAAAGTCGATTATAATCGACTTCCGTATAAAACAGATGTATATTATAATCAACTTCTGTGTAAAACATAAGTCCATTATAATCGATTTCTATTTTATATGGAAGTCGATTATAATCGACTTCTGAAACAACTTTGACATATTTTGACAGTGTATACCAAATCGGTTATAATCGACTTCTTTGCTAAAATTGGTGTTATGCAATCAGGTTGTTGTTATTGCTCCTTAAATGTTTTTTACTCAAAGTAATATTGTTAAGTTGAATTTGTATGAGTCTATTTGTTACCATAAATGTGTTAAGTTGTACTAGTCAATGTATGTTTATGAAAAATTTTCATAATGAAAATATGTTTTACACTTCTTGTCTATTTTTAGGACACATGTAACCATATTAAACTTCAGTACATAAAATGAAAGCCCTAATATCAAGTATATTATAAAAGTCCAAAGAACCAAACCACAATATAATTAGTATTGATGCCAAGTATATAATATAAAAGTTCAGAGTACATAACCACTATATAATTATTAAAAGTCTTATGTACATAATAAAAATCTAAAATACATAACCATCATAAGCACTACCCACTACGCCTGTTGTGTCTGGAGCCAATAATGTGACTCCTTGTAACACAATGACTATATATGATCTGTCGTACAGGGTTTTCATTTTATGTACTTGAGTTTAGCATGGTTATATGTGTCTCAAAAATAGACAATAAATAAGTAAACAATATATTTTCATTACAAGAGATTTTCATAAATGTACATTGACTAATACAATTTAACACATTTATGGTAACAAATAAATTCGTACAAATTCAACTTAATATTACTTTGAGTAGAAAACATTTAAGGAGCAATAACAACAAACTGCTTGCATAAAACCAATTTTAGCAAAGAAGTAGATTATAACCAACTTGGTATACATTGTCAGAGTATGTCAGAGTTGTTTCAGAAGTCGATTATAATCGACTTCCGTATAAAACAGAAGTCGATTATGATAGACTTTTTACACCATTCTGACACATGTAGCATTGCTCAGTGTGACCATCGGAGGCTTGTATGAAAGTCGACTTCTTTGTAGTAGCCAATGAAATTTTGAATTTTACACGGAAGTCGGTTATAATCGACTTCTATTAATATTAGGACATATATGTAAACAGATTACAACCAGGAGATCTATGTAATATCATATTTATTTTATTTTATATATGTAAAAAACCCTCAATTCTCTAAACAAAAATTCAAGCTCCGCCACATAGTCAAATACCTCTTCTCCCCAAAGGAATATCAAAACTTAACTCATGAATCTCATCTTCATGTTTTTGCTAATACAACATAAAATCTGTTGAACCTATTGCATCCAACACCAAATTTTTTTTTTCCTATATAAGATCAAGTTGTTCCAATCACAGTTACTCCATCAAGGCCACTACTTGTTCATTTTGTTCCCTCTCAAAGTTTATACCAATAACGTTAATTTGTTCATACTATATTGATTGTGATTATTGGTTAGTTAATGTGGTTATAAACCATGTATCAATCCCATTTCATTAAACGGTTGAATTCATGCACAAAATCCCATAAAGGTAAATTAAACCACTTAGTTGAAGGAGCTGAAAAAAGATTGGGAAATTTAAGCTTTCTAAGTTTAGTGAAAGAGTTAGAGTTCTTAATCTGGATAAAAAGATTATTAAAATGTTTGGAAATGAGTTTCGCATAAAATTGGTTGAATTTAAGATTGGAAAGTTTTTAAGTTTTTGAGCATATTTGGGTAGAATTATAAACAAAAAAAACTAAAGGGATCTAATTTTAATCCTTGAAATATTGACCCAATGCACCTCTATGATTATTACTCTTTATTTTTTGTATTTGACAAAATAGATCCATAAATTCAATCATTCTTATGTTTTGACACTTTTTTTTCTTGAATACGTCGAATAATTAATCTTCTATGTACTGACAATATAAAATAACTTCATATTATCAATTAATAGAATTTCACTGGAATGATAAATTTATAAAGATTTATAATTGAATCTTTGGGCACTTTTAATATGTTGTTATATCATTACTATTTGATGACGCTTAGCAATTCAGACTATATCTGATTAGTGGGTAAAAATAGGCTGATATAGTGGAAGTTTTTATGGATGAATTTCAATGTAAAATTATATATAAAACTCGTCTATGAAAATTTTCGTCCCATTTGTTCTTCAACTACACAACCTTAGTGGTAATATATATATATATTATCACCCTTTAATTTAATTATCATATAATATTTAAGATAATACTTTAGAATATTCAATTCCTCATATATCCAATGATCTAATTATATATATTTCGTAAATTTAGAGAATTGATTACACATTTTTAATATATAAAGTTATTTAAATTTTCTCAAAAGGTTTCAAAACTTATAACTTAATTTGATCTTTGGTTTTTATCCAAAGTGTGTATATTTTGTAGTCGCTATTGTTAAAGGATTTCCATTATGCGATGATGTAATTAATGAAAATCTATCTTTTAGTTGTTACGTTTACACTATATTCTATGTGATATTTAACCTTCGGGCCTAGATCGTCTACAATGAGAATATCACTTTAGAGAGTTTTATCCTTAGATTAATAGAATAAAAAAAGTTTCACATCAAATTTTATTGATTTATGAGTGAAACTCCCTACTTTACTTTCTAAACTACCTATCTAAATCCTTAACTTTCATTCACATCACTCATTCCTTTTCCGCTTCCCTGTTCTCTTTTACAAAATGGAAAGCATGTTCCTTTTGTCTTAGAAAGCAACTAAACACACAAGCCTATATTTCATAAACTTTTGAATTGCAAGTGATCATTTGAGTATGTTTAGAAAGTTTTGATTTATTATTTGTTGTGTGTGTATATATATTACTTATTAGCTTTACTTGTGCTATTTGAGCAGATTTTTTTTTTTGGGGGGGGGGGGTGGGGATTTTTTTTCGTTATAAGCTTAATAGTTGCAAGCTTAATTATTCCAGTAATCAAGTATACATATAATTGATTTCATTTTTATAATCAAATATTTGAAAATCAATTTTATGTATGTATACTAACTTCAAAATAATTTTAAAGTAGCGTATTTTGTTTAGGTTACGTAAACAAGAAGTTACTTTTATACAATAAATTATCTGAAAAAGATAAAATAATTTAATATTTTTTATGATATTTGATACTTATAGTTATTTTTGACAAAAACTTTAAACTTTAAATTTTTTTCCTTACAGTTAAAAGTTTTACAAATATGCTTTTAATTATAGGTGAATTTTACACTTAAAATTAGATTCTTTTATATTTATTAACTATTCAAGGTTTTTACCAAAACATATAAAATTATTTTGGCATAACGTTTATTTAAAAAAATTGCATTCCTAAGCATAAACTTGCAAATATAAAAATTTTTGTAAGCATTATTAGAAAGCAAAATATGGCTTAGACTTAAACAATTTATCATTTGATTAGTAAACATGCTACTCAACTATTATAGTTATTTATATATTATAATAAAAAAATTAGTTTGTGGACTTTTAAGTTGAAGAAATTCATTTAAATATAGCAATATCATTTATATAAATGGACATTTAAATTTAACCAGTTTGTTAAATATAATAACACACACACATGTATATTCAAATTTATAAATAAATGTATACATATAATAAAAAATTTAAAATTTTTTTGGTGGTGTGCCCGCCTTGCCCCTTATATCCTGTCACTATGTATATGGAGGAATTTTATCTTTATTTAATAATCTTCGTGAATGGTAGAATTTTTATATTAGTCTTAACTATACCATTTATATGTTGGTAGGTGATTTATGAGTATCTCTTTAATTAAGCATACAATGAACTCAGAAACATGTCCTGACTCTAAATTTGGACAAGCTTTCATCTCACCCTAAACTTTTACTTATATAAGAAAAACTATTGTATTAAATAAATTCTATTACTAAAACAAAGTTAAATATAATACGAACTCGCCAGTTGCAACATCATTCTCTGAATTTTTCCTTTATTTTTTTTAAAAAATTCTCATCATAAACATTGCTCATGAATTAATCATATGGTCCATCAAATGTGAAAACAATCCACTGGCCGTAAACTTCCGTGACTTGTAATTTTTTATGGTTTTTGTAGTACATGAGCATGCAGCATCACATGTCGCCGTTGTTTTTATTTCTTTTTCTCTTCATAAACACTGCTAATAAATAAATTAATTATATTGGTTAGGAGCAGCAAAATAATCCACTGATCTATCTATCTATAATTGTATAATATATACCATAATCCATCTTTATTTATTGCAAACTTCGGTGCCTAAGTCTAACTTTGTTCCGGTTCTTTTCTTTTCTAACACATGATCCGGATTTGAATAAATCTTCCCATATTTCTGAGCAAGAGTTCATGTTTTCCTTTTTCCTTTAACCTTTTACAACGCATGTGGCAGACATCTTGCACTTTTCCAATAAATAGACAGAGTTTGAATAAGCTTCCTATGCGTCAGCCTCGGCGACTGGCCCCTGCATTCTCGAAGGTGCACCTACTTTGGTTCAGCAAAGGAGTAGGCTGCGTAACTAAATTAGCATGTAACATTGAATTTTAGGTTGGATTGAAAGGTTTTGCCAAATCATCATCAAAATTTGAACGAAATGCCAAATCAAACTTGTTACGAACATTTTTTCTTCTTTCTTTTTTTTCGAAAGAAGGAACTCAAGCCAACCAACATAGGTGGCAGAGTAGAAAAATATGACAGGGAGTGCAAGTCAAACAAGTGAAAACACCATAATCTAAAGACAAATTAATAAATAAAAACAAGTTGACGAATCGTAAGAATTTATATATAGAGAATAAGTTAAGAACAGAAGTAATAACATCAATAAAGCAAATGTAAGAATAAAGAGTGAAGAGATATGCATCACGATCTTTATATTGATTCAAGCTCAATGTGAAATCTACATACAGGCCTCACTGCTAGGATAAGAGTTTCACTAAAACAATGTTTCCAAATACGAACAAAATCCAAACCAAAGCTCACCATACCATGACAATGCAATAAACCAAAACCAAAAGAGACAAACTCTCTTCCAAATCAAACCAAAAGAGACTATGCTCTTACATACCAGAAATCAAACAAATGGAGCACAACTCCTTACAAACAGTGTTTCATTCAAATGGTTTTTTTAACAAAATTCCCTCACCAAGTAACTCAGTCTTTTTCTGAAAATAACAATAAACCACATAGCTCTCAAGAATAGCAATGACAGCACTAAGTGCCTTTCACAAATTCAGTAACAAAGTTTGACAGGAGAAAAATAAATCACAACAAGCAAATATTTTAGTGTTCTTTGATAACATTGTACTATTTTTCTAATTTGCTTTCATCCCCAATGTTTCTTTAATAAGGGAACTATTCTGACCGTTGTGGGGAGTGACAACTGGTGCAGTGTCCTTGCCTCTATGAGATGTCCATTTCAAATCCTCTTCGCACGTAAAATATAATTTTCTTCCAAATTTTATCATTTTCTCTTATTAAAACATAATATTCGAATTTATAGAAATTAAGGTATTTAATATACAAAACTCTGAAAATAACTTACTTACTACAGAAAGAATTGTGATTATGGCAATTTATTTCGGCAAGTTATGGCGGTTTGAACCGCCATTTTCTGCAGTAAGAGCAGTTTCCAAAATTGTTGTAATTACTGACATTATTAGATAAATTAGGGTGATATGAAACTGCCATAATTTATGGTGAAATTGAAAAACAAAATATTAATTAGGGATGTTTTAAACCACTGCATCTTGCAATAAAAAATTTTAAAAAATAAATTATGGCAACTTAAAACCGCCATAGTTTGTGATGAAATTTATCCAAAAAAATAGAAGGTTATTTATGTCGGTTTCAAAACGCCATAATTTGCACACCCAGTTGGTCAGCAAAACAATGGAGATAATTGTCAATGTTCCTACTTAAAAATCTCCTAGAAAATATTCATCCAATTAATCAGAATCTGCATTCAACTTATCTCAAGAATAATTCCTTCCAAAACTAGACCAGCAAGCATAAAAAATTATTGCCAGGATGCCATCATGCATATATCCAAGCTATTTATCCTCTCTCCTTCTGGTACGTCAACTTTATCCCTCAAGTCTTTAAGTTCTGCCCACACCATTAATTTTGCTACTTTGAATGTGCACAGTACAGAACACATATAGCACGTCTAAATCAACACACACTACCTTTATAAAATGGCCCCTCCCAACTCTAATAGGCAACAATTCTTCTTTGGTTTACCAATTATCTGGCAAAGTTGTAGCTCTTGACATTTGAGATCCATGCATATAAATGAGTCATACAAGCATCAAATACAAGTACACTTCCCTGCACATAAATCATGTTTGTATTGCTTTCACAAATGCAATGTCGAGCAGCATTGAACCCAAACAGAACCAACCTATAAACCTTTTTTGTCTTGGTCTCAATTTTATATGCACATATGCAGGAAATGTCTAGATCCCTATTTTACATAGACTCCTATCCACATAGAATGCAAATGAAGCGTTTGCAAGCAAAACGAGAAGAATTAAATTAAAGAGACAAAAAAATAATATAAAACTCACATTGGAAAGTTGAAAAGCACATATCTTGGGCTTTCCCCCTTTTTCATATTTGAGCAAATAAGCCCCTTTCTTTAAAGTAGTGATGGTCTGTCATGGAGATCAACAAAGGACTTCAGTCGGCAAAAGCATAGTCAACACATATGAAGATAGAAGAATTCTTATAATGTCAAGGAATTGCCAAATAAGCATAGCAAAAATATAGACAAAAACCATGGTTTATCCCTCTAGTCCAAAATTCCACATAACATACCATTCAAACCAAAATGTCCTTTTTTTTTTTTCCTTCAGAAATAGCCACGAAGAGGAAAAATATCAGGAACCATGAATTGAAGGGGCATTATTTCATAATTTACATGTTTCATAGGGATCTTCTTTGGTCACCAATTCAGAAGAAGCTTTTGTAGAAAAAGTGGACGGTGGCTGTGCATTTTGCAGCCACCGACTGTTGAAAAATCAAAAAGAGATTACTGTGCACATGCACAGTAATGTGAAATACAGTTGTATCACCGAAATATGCACAGTAACATGCACAGTAATTTTCAAAAATCATCTATAAATAGAGCCTTGAAGCAGATGATTTTTGCAATCCTGAACTGAGAAGCATTTCCTCAGTTGTAAAGAAAGAAGCAGTGTAGGCTTCTTGTAGTGAGAGAAAAATAGAGAGTGTGTGTAAGAAAATTCCAAGAGTGTAGTGTGAGTATACACTGGGGGGTTTTGGATATATTCTCTAGATCTCTGTAATACTACTAATTGTAGTAGAAGAGAGTCTCATTGGGGATACACTATATTGTAATTACTTTTAAAATATAGTGGAGTATTTTTCGGAGTTTGGCCCGTGGTTTTTCCCTCAAAATTACAGGAGGGTTTTCCACGTTAAAATATTGGTGTGCAGTTATCTTGATCTATTTTGTTGGTGTGAATAGTAACGAGTACTATTCATAAATAGTGAAGCGGGTCCCACTACATAGTACTATTCACGTGAATAGTGACGTGGGCCCCACTGTGGATTACTATTCACCGTGCTCCATTTTTCCGTCTCTTCAATTTGGGCGCGCTTCCGCTCACATCCGGAAAGTGTTTATTACACTTGGGGTGTACCCGACTCTGATGATATCATAACAAGTGGTATCAGAGCTTTGGATCGGTGGGATTTATTCTTAGTATGCTCTGTGGTTGCAGCTTAGTCTGATCTTCCACATCAGAAAAGAGTTTCTCTCTAATACTTGAGGATCACATTTTGGTTGCTGTTGCTGGAAGACAGTGTGATACTGTGAGAGTGCAGTTTGAAGAGGTTCTGGCTAAGGAAAGACTTGGTATTTAAGCGTGTCCATTGTGACCCACCTCTCTTTCCTGGGAAGCCTCTTGGTGCACGGTTTACAGTTGAGTTGCACTATTCCAAAGATACGGTTAACGATAAGGTTCTGACTAAGATCCAAGATGTCGGTGCCAAAATTTGAAGTGGAGAAATTTGACGGGTCCAATGACTTCAGGCTATGGAAACTGAAAGTGCAGGCATTGCTAGGTCAGCAAGGTCTTGCAGAGACGTTGGAGGACCCAGGGTCATTACCTGATGACAAGAAGAAGGAGATGATGGTCAAAGCAATCGAGTACAATACAGCTTGAGTCTTGCGGACAATGTTCTGCGAGAAGTCATGGATGAAAAAACCGCTGATTCACTATGGAAGGCTTTGGAAGAAAAATATTGCGTAAAGACCTTGTCCAACAAGCTTTATCAAAGAAAGAGACTGTACACATTCAAATATTCGGGAGGAAAATCAATGCAAGAACATATAGACGACTTCAACCGGATGATCTCTGATGTTGGAGCAGCTGGAATTAAAGTTGAAGATGTTGATCAAGCTATGATCTTGTTAACTTCACTACCTCCGTCTTATGATAATTTCTGTGATACCATACTTTATGGTAGATCCGATATCTCGATGAAAAATGTCAAAGAATCACTGATGATAAAGGAACATCAGAAGTTAGTAGCCGGATCCAATGTCGAAGGTCCTGCAGATGGATTGTTCGTGACGAGAGGGCGTAGTCAAGAAAGAGGATCGGGAAGCAAAAGCAAGAGAAGATCAAAGTCCAGAAAGCATAAATCTGTGAAGTGCTTTCATTGTCACCAGACGGGACATATCAGAAGAAATTGCCCAGAGAGAAAGGAGAAATCAGGAGATTCTGCCAATGTAACAATTGAAAGTTCTGAAGATAGTGATGCCGATACTGGTTCGGCCTTGACAGTATTCACAGGTGACACCGGAAATGAGTGGATCCTAGATTCTGGCGCATCCTTTCACATGACGCCTAATCGAAATTTTTTCTCATCCTATAAAATGCGGGAGGGAAAAGTTAGATTAGGAGATAATAGAATTATTCCAATTGCTGGTGAAGGAGATGTGCAAGTCAATTTAGATGATGGTACTAAAAGGACGTTTCAAGCATGGCATGTACCAGAACTGGGTAGAAACCTGATCTCGTTGAGTGCCCTAGACAATCGGGGGTACAAGTTCACTGGAGAGGGTGGCTTCTTGAAGGTATTCAAAGGCTCAATGGTGGTATTGAAAGGAAAGCTGCAGGGCGGGATCTATCTATTGCTAGGAAGCACAGTCGATGGAACCGCTGCTGTTCTATCCTCTGAAAGAAAGGATGATGCTACACGATTGTGGCACATGCGGCTTGGTCATATGAGCGAGAAAGGAATGACCATACTTGCTGGCAAAGGCTTGTTGAAAGGCCTGAAGAATTGTAAACTTAGTTTCTGTGAAAACTGTGTATTTGGAAAGCAGAAACGGGTGAAGTTCAATTCTGGCAAACACAATAGCAAGGGAATATTGGAGTATGTCCACTCGGATGTTTGGGGTCCAGCCCCTGTTAACTCCTTAGGTGGAGCTCGCTATTTTCTTACTCTGATAGATGATTATTCCAGAAAAGTCTGGATTTATTTCCTGAAGAAAAAAGAAGAAGTGTTCGACAAATTCAAGCAATGGAAGGCCATGGTCGAGAAGCAAACCGGGCGGTCAGTCAAGAGACTAAGAACTGACAATGGCGGAGAATTTTGCAGCAAAGAATTTGAGGAGTTCTGCAGAAATGCTGGTATAGTGAGGCACCATACTGCATCAGAACACCACAAAGAAATGGAGTTGCAGAACGGATAAACAGAACACTTCTAGAGCGTGCAAGATGCATGCGAATCAACGCAACACTTCCCAAATCATTTTGAAATTTGGCGATCAATACAGTTGTATATCTGGTAAACAGATCTCCATCAACTGCTATTAATCTGAAGATTCCACAAGAGGTATGGTCCGGTCGACCCGTAAACTATTCTGATTTAAAGATATTTGGTTGTCCTGCATATGCCCATGTGAATGATGGTAAACTTGAGGCAAGGGCAAGAAGGTGTATATTTCTAGGATATGCACGAGGGGTGAAAGGCTACAAACTGTAGTGTATAGAGAAGACAAGTTCACCTAAAATCATTGTCAGCAGAGATGTCACTTTTGACGAGGCGGCAATGCTAAATCAGAAGAAGGAGTCTAACTTAGATGAGGCAGAGACACATCATCGTGCTAAGAAGCAGGTGGGGCTAGAGATTATCTATGGGTAGGTGAAGCAAGAAAATGATGTAATGAATCGACCAAATACTTGAGGATTGCTCAACCCAAGTAGAACAACAAGATGAACTCGACTATGAGGAAGCGGTGAACCAACCAGAGTAGCAGAGCCATACAAGATTGCATCTTGGCAGAGAAAGACGAGAAATCCTAAACCAAAAGGATATCTGGATTCTGCTGCTTGTGCACTTGACTCATTAGATGCAGATCTTATAGCCTTTGCTTTGGCTATGGCGGATGGTGCAGTTGGAGATGAACCATGTACCTATCGTGATGCAATAGAAAGTAAGGAGTCGAAGGAGTGGCTGATAGCAATGAATGAGGAGATTGAGTCTCTTCAGAAAAATCAGACGTGGGAGCTGGTACAACTTCCAAAGGGGAAAAGAGTAGTTGGCTGTAAATGGGTTTACAAAAGGAAAGAAGGAATCCCTGGCATTGAGCCCCCAAGGTTCAAGGCGAGACTGGTAGCAAAGGGTTATACTCAGAAGGAGGGTGTTGACTTCCATGAAGTATTCTCTCCTGTGGTGAAGCATAGCTCTATTCGGATCCTATTAGCTATTGTAAGTACGTTTGACTTGGAGCTAGAACAGCTTGATGTGAAGACTGCGTTCTTACATGGTGAGCTAGAGGAGCAGATCTACATGAGTCAACCAGAGGGGTTTGTAATTTCTGATAAGGAGAACCATGTCTGCCTGTTGAAAAAGTCGTTATATGAAAGGTTTGATGCATTTATGATTGGTACTGGATATAGTAGAAACCAATATGATAATTGCATATACTCTAAGGAGCTTCCAGATGGTTCAAAGATTTATTTGTTGTTGTATGTAGATGATATGCTAATTGCAGCTAATAATAATTTGAAATTAGTATGTTGAAAACTTCGATTGGGAAAAGAGTTTGAGATGAAGGACTTAGGTGCGGCAAGGAAGATTCTTGGAATGGAAATTCATAGGGAGCGACATAGTGGCAGGTTGTGTTTAACACAACAAAATTATATTATAAAAGTGCTACAACGCTTCAATATGGATCAATCCAAACCAGTTGGCACTCCGTTGGCTGCACATTTTAAGTTATCTTTGAAAGAATGTCCGAGAACTGAGGAAGAGGTGGAGCACATGTCTCATAAACCTTACTCTAGTGCAGTTGGCAGTCTCATGTATGCCATGATGTGCACTAGACCAGACATTTCACATGCAGTGAGTGTGGTAAGCAGATTTATGAGCAAACCTGGAAAGACACACTGGGAAGCTGTGAAATGGATCATGCGGTACCTAAAAGGTTCCACTGATGTCTGTTTGGTATTTGAAGGTCAGAAGAACCGTGGAGTTGTAGGTTATGTAGATTCTGATTATGCAGGTGACTTGGATAAAAGAAGGTCATTGACAGGCTATATCTTTACAGTCTTTGGATGTACTATTAGCTGGAAGGCGACATTGCAATCAACAGTGGCATTGTCAACTACTGAAGCTGAGTATATGGCATTGACTGAGGCTGTTAAAGAGAGTATTTGGGTGCACGGTCTTTTGGATAGTTTTGGATTGAATCAACATGTACCAATTGTACATTGTGATAGTCAAAGCGCCATTCATCTGGCTAAAAATCCAGTCTATCATGAAAGGACAAAGCACATTGACGTCAGACTTCATTTTGTCAGAGAATGTATCAATAATGGTACTGTTGCAATTCAGAAGATAGCCACAGCTGAGAACCCAGCCGATATGATGACAAAACCATTGCCGATTGACAAGTTTAAGCATTGCTTGGACTTAGTTAATATTTGCAGAGGTTGAAAGCTGTTGCAAAATGCAGCCAAGGTGGAGAATTGTAGAAAAAGTGGACGGTGGCTGTGCATTTTGCAGCCACCGACCGTTGAAAAATCAAAAAGAGATTACTGTGCACATGCACAAAGAATGTGAAATCTGATTGTATCACCGAAATATGCACAGTAATATGCACAGTAATTTTCAAAAATCATCTATAAATAGAGCCTTGAAGCAGATGATTTTTGCAATCCTGAACTGAGAAGCATTTCCTCAGTTGTAAAGAAAGAAGCAGTGTAGGCTTCTTGTAGTGAGAGAAAAATAGAGAGTGTGTGTAAGAAAATTCCAAGAGTGTAGTGTGAGTATACACTGGGGGGTTTTGGATATATTCTCTAGATCTCTGTAATACTACTAATTGTAGTAGAAGAGAGTCTCATTGGGGATACACTATATTGTAATTACTTTTAAAATATAGTGGAGTATTTTTCGGAATTTGACCCGTGGTTTTTCCCTCAAAATTACAGGAGAGTTTTCCACGTTAAAATATTGGTGTGCAGTTATCTTGATCTATTTTGTTGGTGTGAATAGTAACGAGTACTATTCATAAATAGTGAAGTGGGTCCCACTACATAGTACTATTCACGTGGATAGTGACGTGGCCCCACTGTGGATTACTATTCACCGTGCTCCATTTTTCCGTCTCTTCAATTTGGGCGCGCTTCCGCTCACATCCGGAAAGTGTTTATTACACTTGGGGTGTACCCGACTCTGATGATATCATAACAGCTTTAGACCATGGTAGTGTGTAATCTAAAATCCAAGTAAACTATCGAATCAATGTTATATGAGAACAGTCTGGTACAAATATAAATACAATGAAGTATTGATTATAATAATAATAATTATGAGAACAGTTGTACGTATAGAAGTATAAGCGTGCAACATTATTCCACAAGTAAATCTAGTACTTGTGTAAATAACTCATAACTTAATCTATATGAGAAAATAAAAGAAAGATGAACGTACGAGACACACACTAAAAGAAAAAAAAAAAAAACTTCATAGAGTAGTCACAATTCTGTTTATGCTTCTCTGCTACTAATTTCCCGTAGAATATTTTTCACGACTTCTGACAATATACGAGAGTTGCAATTTAATGCTAAGTAATTTTAATGAGTTAAATTTTATGTATTGACAGTGAGATATAATTTTATATTATCAACCAGTAGAATTTGAAGAAAGTGCATCAAACCATACTATAAGTAACTATCAATTCATTATGATAAATATCTATCATGGTTTGATATTTTCTTAAACTTTTATTGATTAGTGTATAACATAATTTTACACTTTTAGTATATAGAAATTAAACTAATTTTTTATTTGTAAAATTCCATTATTCCTAACGTATTCAATTTGCAAGCAACCTGAAATTTGGCAAAAAACCAAAGCTCATGCATAAGCTCTCATATTCTTTCTCAGTCCTTTCCTTTATTTTCACCGTTAACTAGAAACATTAGACAGTCGGCAACACAAATATGCTTGGACATATTACTTGAATTCGGGATTTCTGGCATTATGAAGTCCACAACAATCACCTTCCTGTATTGTGGCAAAGATTCGTAGCAATTTCTTTAAAACTTCACACATTCTTCATCCGACCAATGATGACATACACGTTGAAATGACAGGAGATAGAAAAGACCGAATAAAAAGTTATCAAAATTTTGTTATGTTATATTGATTTTTTTAAAATATGATAATTAAGTAGGGTGCTAATTCTGTCCTTTAGCATAATGGCATCACTTATTGGAACACATTCAAACATGTCTCCTCCGACATGCTCTATCCCTTCAAGGAAAATGAGAGGAATGTTTTCTAAATTAATGAATAATTTTGGCATAACAAACTAAGTCATTCCACCTATAATCCTAAATATCGCTGGCTTACACAGATCGAGAAAGAGAAACATACATATATGTATATGTATGTATGTACCTGGATGAGGAGGTGCATTTTGAATCACATGAGGCATATCAAAATTAATTTCTTTAATCGAAGGAAACTCATTAATAATCAGCTCTAAGGCTTGTCCTCTCACACCACCTACATCAACCAGTGTTGATAATCCCTCAAAACCTTTGTAAACGTCAATAAGGACCTTTCTCATTGCTAGCGGGTCGGATTGGGCCATTGCTTGGTCGAAAATGTGACCCAGCTCTTTATTTGTCTCCATACATCATTAGCATGGCATTCCATAAGCCTTTTTGAAATGGTTATTGTTATTTGCGCATGTCCACTATATTGCATCTTTTACATCCTTCCTGGTAACAAACAACACAAAAGATCTTATTCAATCCATGATTTGTTCCTTGGACATGGACCCATATTAATAAGATGAATTTAATTTTGAGAGTTTTGATAACAAATGCTCTGAAGGTAGGGTCAGGATAGAAGTGAGTAGAGCTTATCAAAACTTAGTAATAAGCTTGGCTCAAACTTAAACCGTCTCATGAGCCAGTCAAACTTGATGAGGCACTCAAGTATTCAACAAGAGAGAATCTTGAATTAATATTAATATTATATACAAATTAAGCCTTTTAAACTAATAAACTATATATATATATATATGTATGTATGTATGTATACTTAAATTTAGGATCGATGTTGAAAACGTTGTTGAGGTTGAAGGAGGGAATGGAAGTGATACATACTTCAAGTGGACCATAGAAATGGATGGTGTGATACTTGGAGTTCTTAGGAAGATCGATGTTGAGAACGTTGTTGAGGTTGAAGGAGGGAATGGAAGTGATGCATACTTCAAGTGGACCATAGAAATGGATGGTGTGATACTTGGAGTTCTTAGGAAGAAAATACTACACTAAAAAGTGTATTTCGCAACGGTTCATTTCATGTTTTGCGGTGGTTTCCTAACCGCCGCTATCCCAAACATCGCCAGCCATCTTATGGTGGTTTTGAGCAACCACTGGAACAACCCATGCACATTATTTTGCTGCGGTTTTGGTAACAGTTAAACAGCCACAAATTACTTTTTAAAAATCATTAGCATTTAATTTAGCGACAGTTTCTAAACTGCCGCCGATTGGAGTCACATTGTTTTACACTTTATATTGCAACGGTTTTAACTGCCACGATTTTTATTCATAACAACTTAATTAAGTTTTTGCAGCGGTTTGGGCTGACATTATATGTTGAACCAATATTGTGGCAGTTTAGAACTACGACGATGTATTTATTTATTTATTTTTTGGATCTGCTGCTACTATATACCAATGCATATTTGATTTTTTTTTTATTTTGATCTCAGTAACATTTTTAAACTACCTATACTTATGTAATTTTCTTTGAATTCCTTTACTTATAACAAAAAATCAATTTCATTAATGTATCTAAAAATATTCAAACAAATTGTTCCAAGTATATAATAGAAAATAAATTAAGTACAAACCAATACATAAAATGCAACTCTATCTTGCTAAAGGTGCTAAGTAAATATAAATCCTTAATATAAAAAAAATTCTTAGATATCAATAGATTTATAATCTGAAGAAAAAAAAAACTAAGGATTAGAAGATGATGCTAATCCTCCATTTTGGGGTTCATGACTAGCCCTCCAAAGAGAACCTTGCTTCCAATGGTGACCCTAAATTCATTGCTTGAAATTAGAAAAAAAGATCAATATTAAACCTGTGATCCACAAGCTTTAACTTTACATATGCCCAAAAAAATAGCTGAATACCCACAAACGAGACAAGAAAATATCATAATAATTAGAAAACAAACATAAATAAGCATGTCAAATGGTGTTCCCCAATTAAGTGAAAATGCAAATAAAATTTGATAAAACAATGTTGGTTATGTTATTGCTTGTCATTCAGCACAAAACCATAGACTATATCCTTTATCACCATTTGATCAAGAAAGACTACCAAATCTGACAAATCAAAACTGAACAGCAAAGACTAACAAATTGAAAATAGTATTGGTTAGAAGCTGGTGGAGATGTTTCTCTTTCATTATTCTTGATAGTTGATGGCTTTGATGCAGCAAAATATTTTATTTAATCATGCTTTCCTTTGAATGTTATCTGTATGTTGATCTGTGATTATATATTCCTTGATTTTCTAGAAACAACCCCAAAAAGTGGCAAAGCGTTCAAAATTGCAGAACTAGTTGAATCTTGCTCAGGAAGATCTAAAGAAAGCAAAGGAGCAGCTCATTCAGGCTGAGAAGGAGAAGTTAAAAGCAATTGGTGAGTTGATAAAAGCTCAGAGAGCAGCTGAGGAAAGCATTACTAAATTCAAAACTAGAAACAGAGGCTAGTGAGAATAATATTATACTGCAGCTTAAAACAGAGATAGAAGATCTTAAGCAAGAACTTGAAAAAGCCAAGGGTTATGATGAGAAGTTGACAGGGGTTAATTATATGTTAATTATATGTGATTTACGTTGTTGATTTGAACTACATTGTGTGGTTTTTGAAACAAAAAGGAAAAAAAAAACTAGTGGGAACATTTTTTTTTTTTTGCTTCACGTAGAAGCTTCACTAGCATTATGATTTCATTTTCAAAATCACTTCGAAACCTATTTTCCATTTCATGAGAATTTGAAAAGAGAATTTTACATTGAAATGTCCCCCCTCCCCGCTCTCTATGTTTTTTTTTTTTTAAATGAAACCAAGCTTATAGTAATAGGCAAACAACTGCAGCTTAGAGAGGGAGCTCTCAATGGTTTTTCAATGGTGTCCTTTGTGTTTGCGTTTCATGAGTATAAAGAGAGGCCATGGCTTTGCATTGACCCATTCCATGTTGATATTCATATTCCCCTGGATCTTTTTTTACCTTTGTTAAATATACACATGAACCTAAGGGAGCAAATGATACTTAAATTTCAAGAAGTCATAACCAATAGCAAAACGAAGTGTCCAACAAAGTATCCTAATGCCCAAAGAAAAAAATTGTAGTACGAAACCATAAGGAATAATGTCAATCTTATAAGAAATGATGATCTCATTTTTATCAATCAAATTATTTTTTAATTGTTTTTTAGATTAAATATTTCTTAATTGTTTTTATTTTTAATTTTAATCAAATCTTCTTTAGGTTTTTCTTTATTTAGTGCCAATCAAATCTTTTAAAACAAATTTGTTTCTTGTTGTGGCATGGACTGGGACATTGTGATAACAACATATTTATAGAAAATTAATCACTCAAATAGCAAAAATAAAAATAAAAAATGCAACTTCATATAGGCACGATGCTAGTAATAATAATAAAAATATAATATTTAAAGTTTTACATATTTATATCTAAAACTTAAAAAATTGCATTTACTAGAATTGATATAATTGTGAGGAGTTTATGTAGCATGCATAAAATTTTAAGATTTCATTAAATATTGTGTTCAATGTAATTTTCCATAAAAAAAACAAACTTTCAATTTGCGGCGGTTACAAAATTGCTGTGATGAACAAGGCTTTTTTGGGTTACACTTTGTGACAGTTACAAAACTGCCGTTATATGGTAATTCAAACGAAAACCGTCGTGTTAACCACCACGAAGAAATATTCATTTGCGGCGGTTTAATATTTTGACATAACCTAAGACAGCCGTGTAAACCGCGACTATACTACAATAATTTTGTGGCAGTTACCACAAACCCGCTGTTATTTTCAAGTGATTGGGGGCGGTTGGATAACCACTGGGAAGTAGCTTTTCTGCGGCGGTTTTCTTGAACTACCTCAAATCGACCACCACAAAGCTCCCTTTTTGGTGTAGTGAAAAGAGTAAGGGTTGAAAAGACAATAGAGTTTTTCCCACTGAAGCTTATAGAAAGGTGGTAGAGGAAGTGAATGAAAAATTTTCTAAGAGCATCAACAAGAACAAAGTGTTAAATCGTTTAAAGACTCTTAAGGAGAAAATGGTGCTAACAAAATAAATTGAATTGAAAAGTGGAATAGGATGGAATGACTCTTCTAAAACATTTGAGGCTTCTCCAGAGGTGTGGAAATCTTTGATGAAGGTATGAACATTATATTTTATTTTCTTTATTAATAAAGTTGGTACAACTTTCTTGTACATTATTGATTACCAATTTCCTTATTATTATTTACTTTTATTACCAGGTAAATTCCAAGTTCAAGAGTATCAAAGGAAAACTCTTTCATCATTTGGAGAAAGATGTAGCAACTGGAGCTCAAGCGGGGAGTGCTAGAGAAAAGGTACAAAGATAGGAAAAGGAGAACAAGGATATGAGAATTGATGATATTGATGAGATGCAAGCAAATAATGAGATTCAATTAGAGAACTTTAGTCCTTTTGATACTGAAAGTAATCTATCAACACCAATTACACAATGTCCATCATCATCTGCTCCATTTGCATCAAATATTGTATCGCCAAAAAGTAAAAAATGGAAAGCACCAATGACAAATGATTATTTATCAGATTTAGATAAGGTGTCTACATCAATGGAAAAAATTGCTCAAGCTATTTTAAATACAAACACTCAAGTTTGGAAGCCCATAGAGATAATTGAAGCAGTAGGTAAATTGGGTTTGGCGGATCATTACGAAGAGCAAGCCATTCAATGGCTTATTGAGCATCTTGCTCTTGTTGGGGTCTTTTTTGGCTACTAGAAGGGCATCGATTATAATGGTTATCTAGAAAGTTAGGTTGGTGATTTTATGGAATAAGTCATTGAGAGTTGATTTTGAGTTTAGATATTATTTGTGCTTTTGGATTCATTGGTTACCTTTTTTTTTACCTCAGCATGAAGTTTTGAATTCATATTTTGCTTACAAATTAGGTCTTATATTCTTTTATTGTTGATATTATGATGATGATGAGTTTGTACAATTATTTTTAATTCATGTCTCGTGTGTTGGAATTTGATGTGAAATCGAGCCTGAGAATCCTATGTTGTGGCTATGAATTGCATGCATATGTGAGGTTGCACAATTTCACATTTTAATTGATACTATTGTTGGATATAGGTTGGCACAAAGCTTCACATTATTTTCAACATATTCATTGACATACTTATAAGGAAACGGATACGATGCCATTGGCCTCACACATTCTTAAGCCATGGTTATGATAGTTAGTGGATCGAAATAGTGTTCATCCATAAAAAATATTTTAATTAATTTTAGACACAAAAGTTCTTGATAAATTTATTTTGTCAAGTCATTTGGTTAGATTTTTATTGTATTATGTTATTTAATGAATAATTAAAGTTATTAGTAAAGGGTAAAATAGTCAAGATATACAATTTATTTCATTTCAGGTACATTCCAAATTAAGAAATTGAATTCAATTCCATAATTTAAAATGTTTATTTCAAACACAATAATTCAATTCAAATTCAACTGGAATTCAATTCTTAATGGAAATTAATTCAATTCTGTCGGTTAAGAACTTTGCAAATGCCCTGTTAGGTTTTTGCCAATACAACATCAAATCCGTTGAACCTACTACATCCAACACTAATTTTTTTTTTCCGTAAAAGATTAATTTGTTCCAATAATGTTAATTCACTTCTTGTTCTTTTCTTTTCCCTCTCAAATTTCATACCAATAATGTTAATTTGTTCATACTATATTGATTGTGCACAGTTACTGTGGTTATAACCCATGTATCGATCACAATTAATTAAACAGTTGAATTCAAGCACAAAATCCCAGAAAGGTAAATTAAACCATTCTTGGTTTAGTGAAAGAGTTAGGGTTCTTAATTTGAATAAAAGGATTATTAAAATGTTTGGAAATGAGATTCAATTTGCAAAATTGGTTGAATTTAAGATTAGGGAGTTTTTCATTTTTTAGCATATCTAGGGTAAATTTATAAACAAAAAAAATTCTAATTTTAAATCTTGAAATATTAACATGTCACTACCCCAAAAAAATAGTTATTTACCACATGTTTATGTAGTATTGATCCATATAAGAAGGTTTTCAAACCTCTTCAAATTGAAGTAGTACTATAGAAACCACCAAGAAAATAATAAATGCATTAAATGGGGCTTTTAATGTAGGTATACTCATATTGTTTTTCAACTTCATAAATTGAGGTGGATTTGCCATTCAGTGCAATGATAAGCAGTGGAGAGATAGGTGTAGGTAAATACACAGGAAATATTTTAGGCATCATCTCTGTTACTCCTTGGTACTGCAAAATAGTACTGCTCAACCATTTTTTTTTCCTAAGTTTACCTTGATGAGGAGGTGCATATTGCACCACATGAGGCAAATCAAAATTAATTCCTTTCATTGAAGGATACTTGAAAATAATCTGTATTAAGGCCGATCTTATTCCACCTCCTAAATCGACCAGGGTTGATACTCCCTCAAAACCTTTATATAGCTTAAGGACCATTTTCATTTATAATGACCTAGATTGGGCCATTGATTGGTAAAAAAGATGACCCATCTCTTCATTTGTCTCCATATATATATATAGGCATCAATCCGTACACTTTTTGAAAATGGTTAGTGTTCTTGGCGTCCACAATTGCATACTTTGTATCCTTCCTAATAAGAAACATAAAAAAATCGTTTAAAATCATGGTTTTTTTTTGGAGGGGTATTCGTGATTGATTCATCTGCATATATGTATATGTGTGTGTGTGTTTATATATGAACTTAGGTAAATGCTTGTCCTTGAAGTAAGTTTTATTATAGGAAGGATAGAAGAAAAAGGAAGGATATGCGGAAATCAAATTTCTGACCTACCAAACATAAGAATGAGAAAACGCGCAACTAGAACATTAATTTTTTTTTCTTTATTATTATTTATATCAATCGATTATATGGGAGTATTATTTTTTGGCTCAAATATTTTTTTGCTTTCTAAAAAATGAGTGCATTTTAGTTTTAGTCCATGTTATATATAATTATGAATTGTCATATGGAACTGAATGAGCTAACCTTTTATTAGCCAATTCAACATTTAATGTCATATATATATATATATATAATGTATTTGAAGTAAGTTTTATTATAGGAAGGATAGAAGAAACATGATGGATACATGGAAATCAAATTTCTGACCTATCAAACACAAGAATGAGAAAACGTACAACTTGAACATTAACTTTTTTTTCTTTCTTATTATTTATATCAATCAATTATACAAGAGTATTATGTTTGGGCCTAAATATATTTTTGCTTTCTAAAAAACAAGCGAATTTTGATTTTAGTCCCTGTTCTGTATGATTGTGAATTGCCATATGGAACTAAATGAGCTAACCTTTTGTTAGCCAATATCACATGAGAAAAATGGTTTATTACGAGAGTAGTAGAATCAAATATGAGCCATATAACCATACTGTTAGTAAAAGAGTACACGAGAAAATGGGTTGAATCGTGCTTTCTGAAACATTCAACACAAAATATACTATCAAACATAGAGCTTGAAGTGCAACGGAATAATGGTAAGATGTTTCAGAAAGTAGATTTTTGACGCGTAATACTAACAATGCAACTTTAATGAAATTTATTTAGTAATTGACATAAAGTGCAAAACATAAAAATAAAAGATTAAGGAAGAGAAAATTTGACACAAGTATTTTTATATTGGTTCGGTCAACCTGTGTACATCCAATACTCAATACATGTTAAGATTTCACTAACAATAATTTTTCAACCTGAGAAAGTAAAATAGATAGTTTTTACATTAGCCTTCCCAAGCTCTCACAGTAAACAGTGGACAACCCCAACTATCACTAACCGAGTAGTCCTAAACCAGCCTCTCCAAGCTGAACCGTGACTTGTAGACAACTTCTACTGCCACGTTGTAAGTAATCTTAAACTAGCCTCTCCAAGTTGAACTGTGATAAGCAAATACCTCTGCTATCATGTTACAAAATGAATCGTGATCACGCTCACTGCTCACCCACTCATCACTCCACAAACTCGCCCATAATTTTATAAAACTTTTTATTTCATTATTATATTATACAATTATTTTTGGTGGATAAATTAAATTTGAGAATCAAATATATACTATTTTTATTATTTAAAATCAAATATAATTTTATTATCTTAAATTTTAGTTTGAGAATTAAATTTTGAAAACAGACAAACCAAATATATTTTCATTGTTTTCACATTCTGAAAATAGAATCTACTTTTTAAACTAAACTCATTTTCTAATTTTAAAAATTTGAAAATGCAAATCTTTTTTCAAAATTTTTATTATTTCCTTTGCAAAATCTAAAAAACTGAAACTGAAAATAGAAACTGAAAACTGAAAACTCAAACCACAGAGGCTCGTAGTTTTTCTTTATAACTTTTTGTATTTTCTTCACAAAATTTAATAAACTAAGAAACTGAAAATATAAACTGAAAACTGGAAATTCAAACCAAACAGACTCTTACTCACTTGCATTGTTGTAATGTAATTTCCATTGTGGTGGGTGTCTTTATATATTGGCATAGTGCATCTATCATTTGTGGATAGTCTCCAGCAATTTTTTTGGCAGTCCACGGCATTTAATTAATTCAAAGGATGTTGGGGGTGAGAAGACACAATGACATCATGAGCTTATTCGATGAATTTATGAATTTTCTCTTGGATAGATTTAGACCTTGACTATTTGGTTGTAATGCCCAAATTGAACATGCTCGGTGGTTTGTCGGTTTGTATTATGCAATACTTCTTCAGCAGTGGGAAAAAAAAAATCAGTCTTGTTAGAGGAAACAACGTAAAATAATAATAATAAAATAAAATAGGCAAAACACACAAAATTGAATGTGCTTTGTTTCCTCTAACCTCCACAGTCCTTATAATAAATTCCAAATTATTTTACTATTCATTACTTTTAAATAAATTTACAAACTATCCTTGTAAAAGATTACTTTACATGGATAGTTCTTAGCAACTACCCATGTGAATCATTGCAATTTTTTGAAATATCTAAACTCAACAATCAAAGGTCATATTTATAGGTTAACACTATTACGAGACTTTCACTTCTTCTCAATGTAAAACTTATCATATAAATTCAATATTTATGATTACAATTTTTATGTAATAAATATTTTTAATATGTATTTCAATTTATATACTTTTTAAAATTTATATAGTCACAATGTTATAAAGTACAACGAAAAGATTTAAATTTAAAACTCAGTAACTATTTGACTAACTTTTTTGTTTGTTTAGAATAATATTTATACGTAATTTTAATATATAAATCAAATTAAATAAAAATAAAAATAAAAATTATATTGTTTTAGTTGAGTTAATTTTTTCATGCTATGAAAAACCTTTGTAATTGTAACTCTTTACTTTTTGTAGTTTACAAAATATATTCAATTCAATCTTAATTATGTTTTGAAACATTTTCTTTAGTTTAAATAAGATATTAGGGGATAGGGGTCGAGATGATAGACAAACTGGTGACCTCCCTTAATTAATTGAGATATGCAGGAGTTTGTACTAGATTGCAGGCTTATTTGCACATTCTTTTTTTCTTGAATACATTAAGTATTGAACAAAATATCAATTTATCATGCACGTTATGTCATACATATTTTCAAAATATTAATACATCCTAAGTTAAGCATGAGTACAATTTAATTGTAATTTTTAAATATTTTAAAAAATAAAATGTGAATGATTACAAAAAATGAAAAGTTGACAAAGATTTAAATACAATCTGTAGTAACTAAAATAAAATAAAATAAAATCATATAATGATCTAGACCAAGCAGTGTCTCGGGTGACATATAGGTCATTGCTAGCACTCATTGTTAGTCCATGACCAATTTGAAGGAAATACTGTGCGTGTGAGTAACCATAAACCCTATAATTTTTTAAAGATATCACATTATTATTTTCAAACACATTCAATTTGTCTTTAAATTTTTTAGTTCAATTACTTTTTATTTTATTTGCCTTACAAAAATTTCACAAAATTTCAATAGTATCTCTGCTTAAATTAGAAACTTCTGTCATCAATTTATTCAATGCATTAAACAATCATAGATATTATTAAATGTTAACAATATAACAAACATATTTAAATAGTTACATCTTAACAATTACATACGGTTCACATAATACTAAAAAGTGTTCTAAAGCATATCCCCTTATAACTCCACAACATGTATTTCTTGCAATCTTCACAAGTACAGAATCCCACAGCAAACACTGCAAATAAGTTAGGGAAGAACCTCTATGCCATTTCCCCCATTCATGCAATCCTCATTTCCTATAATTCTATCCTAGAAATCATAAGTCTCTATCTTACATATATATTAAAGCATATAAATAATAAGGATTTCATTTCTAACCTATATAGTTGTGCCAAAAAGAAAAAAATCAAAAGCTTCTTACATGCAACTAAATCCAATCCTGAAAATCCAAAATGAACAAATATTTAATTTTGCATAGTTATAAAAATTGAAAAAGAAAATAAATAGAAATAGAAATAAATAAAGATTTGTATGTGTAATTTTTAGAAGCTATCTATGTGATAAAAGATTTATAAGGATGGTGTATAACTTTAGCTGTTCAAAAATTGTATATAGTGAAAGATTTGTCAAGTCATGGATGTAAGTAGTGAAGGACAAATCATGTTAGTTTGCTTCTAGTGCCCAATAAATGCTATCAGAGCCAATGGTTGGAGTAAGTTGGGCTTGGTTGAGTATTCAAGAAATTAGTAGCTTAATTTTGGATCTGTGAGATCCCTTGTGTCAAAAGTCTTCTTGGCAAGTAATGTTGAGGTTAGGCAACGTGTTCTGTGAACAGTGATAGTGGAAGTGAAATAACTTATGTTGAAAGTCTTCTTGTCAATGTTCAGATAAGCATCATGTTTTGTGTGCAATGATGGCACAAGTGAAAATTTAGCGAGACTTTAGATTAAGAGGAGAATTTATGGGGATTTAATCCAAAGTTCCATTTCAGAAATTGATGTAGAAGCCTTGCTAGTGCTTTGACTTATAAATATAACTCTATTTGTTTAGCTTAAACATCCTTGAAGAATAGGAGTGATCCATTGAATGAGTTGATTTTAAGAGTTGCCCATGTGATGAAAGATTTGTAAGGATAGTTTGCAATTTTAACCGTTTAAAAGTTACAGACAGTGAAAAATTTGTTAAATTGTGGATATGGACAATGAAGATCAAACCATATTATATTTTGTGTTTTGTCTAAAGTTTGTATATTTTGCTTTTGCTGTCCAACATTATACTACAAATACGCAATAAATTTATGAATTGTCTATCTATTATGTAGCTCTATAGAATTTAGGTATGATGCGTATATATAGAATAAAGAGAATTGGAGGACAATGAATTATCCACTGGATGATACATTTTAAATACTAAATATTTTGATGAAAAAACAAGTTCTTTTAACATATTCTGCCTACCTAATCATTTCATTATCCTCTTCTTCATTCTTTATTTAGCGGGGCACGTACACATGGTATAGACATACATAGAGGACTGAAACTTTCGATAAAAAGAAAATAAAAGAAAATGAATTTAATGCACACTTGATGGTTGATACTATTGAATCCAGAGCTCGATCATCATATAACGGTCTGGTACAAATAAAAATACAATGAAGTATTGATTATAATAATAACAGTTATGAGAACAGTTGTACATATAGAAGCATAAGCGTGCAACATTATTCCACAAGTAAATCTAGTACTTGACTTGTGTAAATAACTCATAACTTATTTATAACATTAACTCCATATTATAAGATAAAAGAAAGACAATACGAGAAACACAATTAAAAAAAAATTCATAGACTAGTCCCAATTCTGTTTATGCTTTTCTGCTACTAATTTCCTCCTCTAGAATATTTCTTATGACTTCTGACAACATACCAGAGTTGCAATTTAATGCATGCTGAGTAATTTTAATGAGTTAAATTTTTATGTATTGATAGTGCAAAATAATTTTATATCATCAACCAATAGAATTTTAAGAAAGTGTATCAAATCATACTATAAGTAACTATCAATCCATTATGATAAATACCTATGATGATTTGATATTTTCTTAAGCTTTTATTGATTAGCTGTATAACATAATTTTACACTTTCAGTATATAGAAATTAAACCCATTTTTTATTTATAAAATTCCATTACTCCTAACGCAGTCGATTCGCAAGCAACCTGAAATCTGGAAAAACCAGAGCTCATGCATAAGCTCTCATATTCTTTCTCAGTCCTTTCCTTTCCACCGTTAACTAGAAACATTAGACTGTCGAGAAGACAAGTATGCTTGGACATATTGCTTGAATTCGGGATTTCTGGCATTATGAAGTCCATAACAATCACCTTCCCGTGTTGTGGCAAAGCTTCGTAGCAATTTCTTAAAAACTTCACACATTCTTCATCTGACCAATTGTGACATATATTCTAAAATGACAAGAGATAGAAAAGACCGAATAAAATGTTATTAGAATTCTGTAATGTTATATTGATGTTTTAAAAATATAATAATTAAGCAGGGGACTAATTCTGACCTTTAGCATAACGGCATCACCCTTCGGAACACTTTCAAACATGTATCCTCCGACATGCTCTATCCCTTCAAGGAAAACAAGATGAATGTTTTCTAAATTAATGTATAATTTTGGCATAACAAATTAAGTCATTCCATCTGTAATCCAAAATATTGCTGGCTTATCTTTTTGTGTTTTTTGGTATGATTGGGCAATTCTTTTAAGAAAAAATAGAATCACTAGAAAAATAAAAAATGATCTTTTTTCATAAATTAGAATTTTCATCTTCTGAAAAAAAAATTATAACATAAAAAAAGATATTTTGATATTATATATAAACATAAATTGATATTACATATAAACATAAATCAACTTTTATATTTTCAAAAAATCTTAATTGAAAAGATTAGTCTTAGAAGCACATCCAAATGAGTCCTTATAATTATCGAGAAGAGAAACAAATATATATATATATATATATATATATATACCTGGATGAGGAGGTGTATTTTGAACCACATGAGGCATATCAAAATTAATTCCTTTGATTGAAGGAAACTCATTAATAATCTGCTCTAAGACTAGTCCTCTCCCACCTCCTACATCAACCAGTGTTGATATTCCCTCAAAACCTTTGTATAGGTCAAGGACCTTCCTCACTGCTAGCGAGCCGGATTGGGCCATTGATTGGTCGAAAATGTGACCCAGCTCTTTGTTTGTCTCCATATATCGATAGCATGGCATTCCATAAGCCGTTTCGAAATGGTTATTGTTATTTGTGTCCACTATTGCATCTTTTACATCCTTCCTGGTAACAAACAACAAAAGATCTTAATCCATGATTTGTTCCTTGGACATGGACCCATATTAATAAGATGAATTTAATATTGAGGTTTTTGATAACAAATGCTCTCAAGGTAGGGTCGGGGTAGAAGTGAGTCGAGCTTATCAAAACTTAGGTTCAACTCTGTAGTAATAAGTTTGGCTCAAGCTTAAACTGTCTCTGAGCAAGTCAAACATGATGGCACACTTAAGTTCAACAAGAAAGAAGCTCTGATTAATATTAATATTATATACAAATTAGAGCCTTTTAAACTAATAAGCTATATATATATATGATATTTAGGCATATATAAGAAATTAGTCTTACTAATAATAATAATATGATTTCATATACATCAATATATGTATGCATATCGATATCGAGTCGGTTAACAAGCTGGAGTCGAATATATAGCAAAGCTCAAATTTAACTCATTTAATAAATGATCTCAAACCTTTTAACTCAACCTCAATTCATGAACCCACGTTTGTGTTGAGATTATTAAAATATTAATGAATCAAGCTGGAAATGGTTCAAACTACGTTGAAACACTTCTAGCTCTATCTAAAGGCATTGATTGAAGAAACAAAAGTAAAATTTTTTATTGAATTTTTTTTTTAATTTTCAAGGTGTTTTTTTTAGCAAAACCTTAATTTTAAGTGCTTTCCACAATATTTATGTAACTTTCAAGATAATTAAATTTTTTTCAAAAAAAGTAAATAGTTAAAATAAACAAAAAATGATTGAAAAATGAGAGTATAGAAACATTTAACATTAATAATATATTAAAATTAAATTTACTTGATTGATTACCAAAGGTCATGATATCCTCGATGTATCACAGCAGAGAGTGGACCCAAGGAGCCTCCATCTTTGTTAAGCACAAAGTATTCGCCAACGGGTGAAAGAGCATAAACTCTTTCTCTCTTACCATCTTCGTTGGTGCGAAGAGAGCAAGTAAGAAGAGAATAACTGGCTATGGCAGGCAACATGCGGTCAAGCCTGTTAGCCAAGTCTGGATGTTGGTGTTCACTTGGAAGCTCAGAGGCAATCTCAGAGGCAGACATGCCAGCTGAACCCTTTGCTTTATATATGTAACAGTATATTATATATGTAAACTTTAAAGCAATAACTAACACAATAAGACTAATGTGTATTTGAATTAGTTGCAAGATTAAATTATTTCAATAATCAAGTATACAAATAATGGATTTCACTTTTATAATCAAATATTTGAAAAATCAATTTTATGTACGTCCTAACTTCAAAATAATTTTTAAGTAGCGTGTTTTGTTTAGGTTACATAAAACAGTTACTTTTATACAACAAATTATTTTCAAAAGATAAAATAGTTTAATATTTTTTATAATATTTGATACTTATTATAGTTATTTTAGTCTAAAACATTCAAATTTTAATTGTTTTTCCTTACAGTTAAAAACTTTGCAATATGCTTTTAATTATAGGTGAATTTTACACTTAAAATTAGATTCTTTTATATTTATTAACCAGATTCAAGTTCTTTACCAAAACATATAAAATTATTTTCGTATAAATTTTATTAAAAAAATTGCATTCACAAAAGCTAATAAATTAATTAATTATATTGGTTATGAGCTGCAAAATAATCCACTAATCTATCTATCTATAATTGTATAATGCCATAATCCATCCTTATTTATTTCAAAATTCGGTTCCTAATTAAGTCCAACTTTGTTCCGGTTCTTTTCTTTTCTTTTCTAACACGTGATCTGGATTTGAATGAATCTTCTTATATTTCTGAGCAAGGGTTCATGTTTTCTTTTTTCCAACGTTTTACAATGCATGTAGCAGACATCTATCACTTTTCCAATAAATAGACAGAGTTTGAATAAGCTTCCTATAAATCCGCCTCACCACGTAGCGCCAGCGTTCTCGAGTGTGCATGAACTGGTCCAACTATATATGTGGTTGAAAGTAAAATGTACTTAGGTATAGCAAACGAGTAGGTTGTGTGACTAAATTAACCCCTGTAACATTGAATGTTAGGTTGGATTCATGGATTTTGCCAAAGAAAAATATTATTTGCACGAATTGTGTATAGGATACCGTACTGACTTATATTTGGGGTTCACACCCGATCCAATTGTAAAAAAAATATGAATTGGCACGTACGGTGTCTCATACACAATCAATGCAAATAACACAAATTTTTGCTAAATCATCAAAATTTGAATGAAATGCCAAACCAACCTTGTTACAAACATTTTTTCCTTTTTTTTTTTTTCTCAAGAAGGAACTCAAGCCAACCAACATAGGTGGTTAAGTACAAAAATATGACAGGGAGTGCAAGTCAAACAACTAAAAACCATCAGAATCTAAAGACGAATTAAATAGAAACGCCAAAAATAGAGAAAAAGAAAAATACACGCCATCCTTAACCCTTAATTTCTTGAAATAATTCCACACGGATAGTTATATATAGCTATCATGCCCTACAGCTTTCGACCTTGGGACACGCCACCAACTGAGAGATTTTGGAAACTCTGCATGAGGATATTGCATGGTGGGTGCTGCTCATGTGAGGGTGTAATTGCTGTTTTTCTTTTCCTTTTTTCACACACTTCCAAAGAGAAAAAAGAAAAGAAGAAGAAGAAGAAGAAGGGAAACTAACGCTTACGCACATCCTAGGCATGATTGAATATATAGCGACTTAATAGTCATTTATGAATCAATTACTAGTTCACTTTGGCTAAATCATGTAATCCAGAAAATTTTAGGGGCTGTTTTATTCTCTTTTTCATGAGAGAATACTGGAAGTTACATGAAGATGCTGAGAAATTTTGCCCAAATAGATGGCTTGATGAAAATGGACTTTTCCGAAAAGAAAGCCTTTCCAAGTTCAAAGCCACAGCTATTGATTTCATTTGATTTTGTTTGTACTTTAATTTAAAACAAAATAACCGTAAACACAGTGACGCATTTAATTTTTAGCAGCATTGATTTCATATCAGCACAATTTATTAGTCTTGTAAATCTTTCATTAAGGTAGATACATCACACAAATGGTGGCACGTTGGAATAATTTTGTGGACTGACATAAATCAATGTTAAATTTAATTTAGACCCAAATTAATTTGATGTCAAACAATTAGAGTTTATTGTTTAAGCCCAATAATTTGTGATTATTGTTGCTATTGGGCCAATTATTGTTAAGTACTGTTTATTGTGGGTATATTTATAGGTCTTTGTATATGGGCTTTTTTATAATGGGTGAGTTAGCCCAACACTTTAATGACACAATGAGAGACCCTCCTTCTAGTCAATATATAGGGTGCTTGGTTGTCCCATTGACACCATGACACACAAAACCTAATATGGAACAGGAGGAGTAAATCTCCTAACTCTCTCTATTGGATTTCTCTCTGATCCCTTGCATTTGCTTGCATTTTGTATGTTAGGTTAGAAGACGATTATGACTTCGTTGTCTTCCTCCTCAGCCCTTCCAGGTAACTCTAATCCAATCTTTCTAATTGTTGTTGAACATGTCATACTCAGGATTAAATTGATCTTTGGGATATAGGGATTTCATTTGTTGTTTATATCATCTGGTATATATATGAAATTTCCTTCAAGTGGTATCAGAGCCAATTTAAAATCTGATTATGGCTGTGAATTATTGTAAGATTGGGTGTTTGAAGAAATCAAATTTATGTTTAATATGAACCCTATGATTCCAATTCGGGATTTTGTAACTTGACCAATTAAATTCAAAATTGATTGAGGGCTTTTGCTACTGATAATGTTCTGATAATGTTCTGAGAAAATTGACATAAAAATCATAAGAAACGGATTAGTATATAGAGAGAATTTTGATTTTAAAACTATGAACCCTAACTTTTGAACCTGATTCGAATTTGGAAAACCCCAACCCATATGTGTGTGAATTTGTTTCAAATTCCTTAGGGCTATTATAGAACATAAAATTTCGAGTTGATTGACACCAAAATCATGAATTTTCATTGAGTATTAAGAGAGAAATCATGAAAAAACTGAGACTACCCACTCTGTTTTTTGCGGAATTTTCTGTGCCGTTAGAGGTTATGGTTCGAAACAAAATTATATGGGTTTGGTAGAGCATTGAAAGACAAATCCATAGACACCAAAATCACTCAATTTGGTTGAGAATTGAGTGAGATATAGCTCTCGACCCGTTATATGTTCATGGGTCGCGAAAGACAACCCACTTAGTTTTTCGTGGAATTTTCTGGAATTATATATGATATTATTTGAAACAATCTTATATGGGTTATGTAGAGAATCGAAAGACGAATCCATAGACACCAAATCACTTAATTGTGTTGAGAATTGAGTGAGATATAGCTCTCGACCCGTTTATATATCCATGGGTTATGCTGAACCCGTCTCAAGGTAGGAGACGATGAACAGTACCCGGGCCTTGCCCACTCACCGGCCCAGGCGCATGAAAGCGCGAGAAAGCCCATCCGGGGCCGTTTTGATCCTTTTTTTTGTTCATTTTTAGGTTTTTTGATATTTTAAAATTATTGGTGAATTTTATTTATTTTTCTAGGCATCAGAAATAATTATTGTTAATTTTCCATTGTATAATTGCTTAAAAATATTTGATACTCTCCAAATTATGGTCTAAAATTTTTTGTGCATATTTATGACACTATTAGGCACACTATGTACAGCATAATCTCATATATTAGTATTATTTGGTTAATTAAACAATTTTGTGCTCCATTATGTGCATATTATTGATTATTGATATAATGTTATATTGCTATCATAAAAGTTTATGATATATATTTTTGAGATATGCTATTTTAGACCATTTTGTACTGTTATTGGGTATTTTTCATTGTTGTGAGCTCGCCTTACAGGACGGATTATGATAAAATATTTTCTTGATTTCGTTATGAGAGTTGTCATTTAAAATATTTTGGCACTTTTATAAATATTTTATATTTTGCATAATCTCAGATTTAAAATATTGTGCATATTAATTATGAAATAATTATTGTTAGATTTTGTACAATATTATTCTAAGAGTCCCTACCTGCAAACTTTTGAAACTATTGTTGGACATCCTTCATAATTATGAGGTCGCTTTTGCGAGATTGATTGTGATAAACTGCTATTTGTAAAAATTATGTATTATATAATTTTGGAAATTATGAATTATCTTATCCAATATTTTATATCATATTCCATATGGAAAAATATAATTATGCATTGTAGTTTTATGGGAAACTACAATTGTTTGATTTGGTTTAATATTGTCTTAAGTTTTCTCTTGTATAAAGTTTAGAAACATGGTTATAATCTATTCTTCCATATTATATTGAATAATTCTTTTGTAAAATGTCATTATCTAATTTATGCAGTCCAAATGGGAGAATATTTAATTTTGTGTGGATTGTGTGGACTTGCATAAATTAGTATTGGATTTAATTTGAAAATCCAAAATTATTATGTGTCAAAATATTATGACATATTGTGATTTTGAAAATATTGAGTTTTGGTTATTTTCGCTGCTTATGTAAAATTTGCTATAACCATAATGTTATTTGATTTTAGCTAAAATCTCACTCTACATAAAGAGAAAGTTGTTTTAGGTGACGTTATGTACCATTGTGAAATAAGAAAATAATTATGAGTTTGAAAATCTCTTTATGTTTTATTTTATAGCCAATATTGTTTTATTTTGAGGGGAGTTTAGCTTACAATTTTTTATACCTGTTATTTATTGTGTACTTTTCTGGATACTGTGAGTATTTTCTTGAATATATTCAAATTTTTAGCTTTACTCCCATTTTGGTTGTCCAGGTTTGCCTATGATGGCTAATTTAAGATTATTGCTTTTGAATAATATTACAATTATTGTGGCATTAAGAGTTATATTGATAATGAACTTATCATTCGATTTGTCTTTATTGATATAATTATTAATGAGTTGATAATCATGGTTTTGAAGTTTTCAGTATCCTCTCGGTACTAGCTCTAACGGCATGATTTTGTTGTATATGAGCATTAGCTCCTGAATAATATTAGGAGTAATTACTTATTTATTGGGCAATTTTGTAGCAATCCAATATTTTATAAATCTTTTGCAAATATTGTTGGATTGTGTAGATAGTGGACATACCCTTAGGTGTGACATTATCTGATATAATTTTTGCATTGGATTACAAATGTTGTTGGGTTATGCAGATAATGGACATGCCCTTCGGTATAACATTATTTGATATAATCATTGGATGATAGAGAAAATAATTTTAATTAAATTGTTTAAGAATTTTATATTATTGTTATTGCTTTTCTCTATCATGTTGGAAAGTCTTGTATATTGTGATCCGGGACCCTTTGGCGGGATTGCAATGATACAAGGACTTTAATTCAATTAACTGCCCAATTAATTGAACGTAAGAAAACCAAATTAATTTTATGCTCATTATAATAATCTGTTGTATGGTTTTCTCTTTCCCTTGTTGTTCTGTCATCACAGTATTTTGTAAGACATATATAAAGGACATTGTTGAGTCTCTATTATCTCATGATGTTGCTTCCATTAATGTTAAAATTTTGTTTTAGTGGGAGTTAGAGACTTCATATTTTGTTATGTCTTTATTGTTGGTTTGTAGGTCTAAAAGCTTCCGCTGACAACTCACTTTTGTGCTCAAATGAGCGTTTGATTATTAGTTTGCGATGACATAAAGGAAATATTTGTTGTACAATGTCAATTGGACATTGGTGATCTCCTCGGATCGTTTAGACAGAGTATATTAAACAATTTTGTGAGATTCTGCTATAAACAGAAATGACTCTCCACTCTTGTGTCTCTCTATTTTGTACTTTTATTGCTAGAGAGAATAATGATGAGTTCAAACCCTTACATTGCGTACTTTACTATAGAGTTATCACTGATCCCACTAATATTTATTGTACCATTAGAGTATTTTGAAATTTCGTGACCTCTAATAGGAATGTGATATTTTGATGAATTGGATTAGTGGGAGAAGTATACACTATTATTATTATAGTTATTATTATTATATTGTTGTCTCGAGATTAATTTGGCAAGTTGTAATAAACTATACTGGAGTTATTGTAGAACATACTGTTATTGATCCCTAATCAAAGGCTTGCCATTAAAGTTTATTATCAATTACATACCCCGTATGGGTACATTGAGGTCTCTTTGGTGTTTTGGGTTAGTGGGAGCTAGTTTTGTATATTTATTGTGACCTCATATGTTATTGCCATTTAAGCCTGCGCAGCAAAATTATCGATATGGTTGGTATAATGGCAAATTATTGAGATAGTTTGGACATATTTTCAATTTATTATCATCCTGAGATATTTTATTGAATCTCAGAGAGCATCTTGGCTAGATGCTTAATTATATTGTCATATTTTGTTGTTGCTATTATGTTGTTATTATTTGTTGTTGGTGCTGTTATGCACACTCTAATATTAATATAGCACATTATGGAGACATTTTGGACCGAGTCTCATTTTGTTATTGTGCTGAGATTTGTTAGATCTCATATAGCATCTTGGGCGAATGCTGGGCCAGTTGATTGGGAATTGCACTAGGATCACATATTGTTATGCCAAGTTTGTTGTGCATCTCATTTACCTGTATACCACATTTTGTTGGGTCACCGGGAATTGAGCATCTTGCATGTATGATGTCAATACTCCTTCGAGTATGATTTTCTGCATTGTTGAGATGCTTGTTATCCCATTTTTTGACCATTTGGTTTTAAGTGTTTGTTTAGTTTTGACATCATGTATGTTACTCCCACATATTGTAGCTTAATTTGGGTATTGTTTTATAATGTTTTGATTTATGTTGTCCAAGTGAGAGATTGTTGGAATAATTTTGTGGACTGACATAAATCAATGTTGAATTTAATTTAGACCCAAATTAATTTGATGTCAAACAATTAGAGTTTATTGTTTAAGCCCAATAATTTGTGATTATTGTTGCTATTGGGCCAATTATTGTTAAGTACTGTTTATTGTGAGTATATTTATAGGTCTTTGTGTATGGGTTTTTTTATAATGGGTGACTTAGCCCAACACTTTAGTGACACAATGAGAGACCCTCCTCCTAGTCAATATATAGGGTGCTTGGTTGCCCTATTGACACCATGACACACAAAACCTAATATGGAATATGAGGAGTAAATCTCCTAACTCTCTCTATTGGATTTCTCTCTGATCCCTTGCATTTGCTTGCATTTTGTATGTTAGGTTAGGAGACGATTATGACTTCGTTGTCTTCCTCCTCAACCCTTCCAGGTAACTCTAATCCAATCTTTCTAATTGTTGTTGAACATATCATACTCAGGATTAAATTGATCTTTGGGATATAGGGATTTCATTTGTTGTTTATATCATCTGATATATATATGAAATTTCCTTCAAGGCCTACATATTTAATTTTCATGAAGCAAGGTAGATCAAGATAGATCAAGATATTTTCTGTCATTAAATGATTTCGTACCAGCATTTAATTTTCATCAAGCAAGGTAGATCAAGATATTTTCTGTCATCCTTTGGGTAGTCAGTATGTAATACCCCAATTTTAAATAATAGAATTAGAAAATGTTGTGAATTAAAAATAAGTTAAAGTGTGATTTTTAAATGAATTTTATGAAATTTTTAATCATTTCAGTGGGCTGCAGCACTCTTAGTCTTTGCATCGGGTGAACAAAGAAGGCGGTTTAGGGGCAATTTTTGCGCTCTCTGGTGAGCGCTGATGGCGCTCACCAATGTAACACATAAAATCCCCTGTTCGGGGTCCAGAACCTTCCCATAGCCAAAACCACTCCCTTCCACCATTCTCTTCGCAGAGAAACGCGATTCTTTCCCCCTATACCTCATTTCTTCATCATTTCATCCTCTAAACTCCATTTTTCCTCCTTCTAAGGATCTAAGGTATGCTATTCTCTTGATTTCTCTCTCTATTCTCCATTCCCTCTTTGTTATTTGGATGGTTCTTTATGCTTCTCAAGGGGAGAAGTCTTCTAGTATATTAGAGAGGAATTCTTGGATATTTAGAGGTTTTAGAGGTTGATCTAGAGTCCTATGGCTTCTATATCAGATACTGCTATCAATTCTGCTTTCTAGAGTTCTGTTGGTGCTATTCCCTCATTGTTCACCCCTCCAGGTGAGTGGGTTCGTACTTGTAGTCTCTATGTTATGCATTAGAGTTATTTTCATTAAAAACATGATTTACTATTTGATTTTAGAGATTACTGTACAAGAATTTGAGTTGATGATTGTTTATATGTTTTAGAAACTTTGATTTTAAAGCATGAAATATGTTTTTCATAAAACTCATGAGACCATTATTGTTGAACTGGTTTTAGATAGAAGTGATGATATATATGTATTGTTAAAGACTTTCATGGTTGGTTGAATGGATTCTAGAATTGATTTATGCGTATGATATAGTTACATGTCTAGAAATGCTATTTAGGGAAGAGAATGGAATTGTGATTGTGATGTTGAGAATTCTATCTATGTAAAGTGTGATGATTTGAGATATGGTTAGAGAATTAAACAGAAAGCAGTTTTAGAGCTTGAATCTTCATGAGATTCAGAACAGTTGACGGATACATACTCTGAGGATATATGAGATCATGAATGTCTGCAAAAAGGGTAACCTCTTAGGCATGATTCCATAGCCATGGTTATGCTAAAGTCAGATTGTTAGAGTTGTATACTCATAACAACTGTCAGCTACATATTCTATGGCTTGAAATCACAGTGCCTTTAAGTTGGTGATCCCTTAGACATGATATCATAGCCGCAGTTATGCTAAGGTCAGACTGTTAGAATCAGATAGATTCAGAGCTCATAAGAGAAAATGACCCACGAAGGGCAAATTCAGAGAAATGATCAAACAACAAGAAACCATGAAACTTAGCCCACGAGGGGCAATTCAGAGACTTAGTCCATGAGGGACAATTTATTCAGAGAAACTACGAAACTACGTGAAACTATTAAACTTAGCCCACGAGGGGCGATTATGAAACTTAGCCCACGAGGGGCGATTATGAAACTTAGTCCACGAGGGACGTTATTCATGAGAAACTGAACACTCACAAAACAGAACCGAGATAGAGAATGAAATGAAACAGAAGTAGAGATTATAGTTTCTTTGATAGTTACTATATGATGAGCTGATATGGTTTTGGATATGAATGTGAACAGAGGAGAATTGTTTTGAGTTAGAAAATGATGACTAGTATGTATATATGTATATGTATATTTGATTATGTGAGACTTTAAAGTATTATTAATATTATTATGATTTCATGCATTATTCCTTGGATGTCCCATGAAAGGGGATTATAGGTGGGGATTCACTCACTGAGTTTTGATTACAAAACTCACCCCGCTGCTTTATTTCATTTTACAGATAAGGTAGCTGCTGCAGATTTTCCTCAGCCATTCTCTCAGCAGTAGCATTAGAGTATCAGCTGGTAAGCTTCACATAGGTGAAGCCCTTGTGTATAGAGTAGTATGCTCCAGTGTAGATGCAGGCAGGATCCCGGACCATAGTGCATAATATGTAGTTTGCATATATAATGTTTTTGATGGACTGTATTATAAGACTTTATCATAGAGATTATGTATATTATAAACTTTTATGATACTTGATGATATTATGAAAATAGAATTCAGAGCAGAGAATATGAGACTACAGTTTTAAAGAATACTAGCTATATGTTTTAAAGGCAAGGAAATTGTATGTAGAAAAGATTTTATGGTTAAATTATTTTGTGATATACTGTGCATACATAGGAATCCAGGTCACGAGGCTTACGTGGGATTGGATTTCTCACGTGTCAGTCACGTGCCGAAATCGAGGCGTGACACAGTACTTGAGATTAGCAGGCCCAAATAAAGCAGTAGTTAAATGCAGAACCATGCTCATTCTCTACAAAATTGATGGTGGCCTACATATGCATGCTTTTCAGAAAGAGAAATAACTCTTACAAAGCTACATCACCGCATGTGTAATATGGATAACATAATCAATATATACAATAAATAAAAATCAAATCAACCTAATCCTAATTTGTTGCCTAATCTGATACAAACCAAATTACAATCACTATACAATCAATATCATGTCGCAAGAGGTCATATGATAAATCTTGCATGCATCGAATGATACTAAAAAATCACCACACCCACAAACAGACCATTCAAAATCAGCTGGGCTTTCCAATTCCATTGCAAGGTTGCATGGGCTTTTCTCCATTCTAATCTAAAAATATGGTCCACCCTGGAATCATCTGGAAGGAAACAATGCATGCACCACACACACAACACATCAAACTATACACACGCACCCACATACCCATAACTCTCAAGTCAAATTCTTATGAAGAAACTCCATCTCTTTACTCATCATCGCAGTAATCCATCATTCAAACTTATCACTTGAGATAGCCTTGTAGTATTGGGAATGATCTTCTATTTCCCGATCCTTAACCATCGATAATAATACAAATGAGACTATGTTTGCATGACCATACCTCTGTAGTGGTTTTATTTGTCCCCTTTCTTTGTTTCTAGTAAGGCTATATATATTGCTATGATTGTTATTGAGCATATACAATCAACAATATCATGTTTTTCTTTTTCCTTGAATGGGCTTATCAGAGGCATCTTGTCGCATATGCTTTGGTGGTTCAGCTTCAAACTCCAGCATGAATGATTCATTAAACTTGACATCTATGCTTATTATAAATTTAATGACATAGATTCAGTCAACCATAACCTTTCATGCTTATTGCATATATGAGAAATATGCATTTTAGTGCTATTCAATTCACTCAACCTTTCTATAATCAATGCGACAATATGTAGGACATCCAAAAATTCTTAGATTCAAACAATCAGCTGGAATAGCGGACCATACCTTAATAGGAGTCTTCAAATTAATCACAATTGATGGAGACCGATTGACCGAATAGCAAGTTATATTTACAACTTTAGCCCAAAATTCTTTCGACAGGGCATGTAGCGAGCCCCATTCTGCAGAAGAGTTCTGTCTCCATTTTGTTATGGCACCTTTCGCACAGTGGGATGTCTTACGATGCCTTTATTGTCACGACCCAACTTCGGAATGTAACCAGCATGTGTGGAATCTCATCTCCACGTAAGTCTTTTAGGTGACGTGATTATCTAAATGTATAATGTAGTACTTAAAATATAACATCTTCTAAATATGTAGCATTTCCTCTAATTAAAACATAATATTTATCTTCATAAAACTGGAAGTAATTAATATACCAAAACCCTGAGGATATCTTAATCATACTCTAAAAATCAGTTTAACATATGAAGCTAAATCATAAATTATACATAAATCTTTATCCATAATTTACATTTCAATTGCATACTTGGACTCTGAGAACATATACTTAAATATTTCAATCTCTAAAATTAAATACACTGTCCAAAAATAAATGCATAGTTGGATATTGCCTGCATATCTATTGGAGTACTCTAATCCTAACAAGACTTTAAATTAAGCCTTACTCTAAAGCAAGACTCACCCTTGAGAACAACTGCATTAACTGAAGCGGTGACAAATGGTATTTGTACCTGCAACCAAGAGATGAAAGGGAGAAGGGTGAGTTAACGGACTCGGTGAGTAAGCTCTCATCCATCACCTACGTGGGACAACCAAGGAATATGCAATATACAATATACATACAGCAATCATAAACCATTTGATATTTATATGCATAACTATATAGAAAAGATATCTCTATATTTATAAATTCATAGAAAAGTATCTCTAAATTCTTATTCTAACAAGAAATCATTTTCCACACGTTTACACAATAGCTCTTACATTAAATATTCTCTAAAAAATAATTTAACAGTACTCTAATAGAGAAACATTGGATATTTAGTTATGCATTGCATAATGATATGTTCTATAGTTGTGCATGTCATAGTGAATTTTCTGATCTCTAGGATCCCTCAAGTATCCGAATTGGACACCTAACTAGATTTCATCTCTGCTCTGTGAGATTGCTCCTAAGGACAACTTGGTATCAAAGTTAAAGATTATTTTTCCCAGCCATAAACTCACTGTTTGTTTCTCTATAGCTACCGTCTAGTCTCTAAATCATAATAACTAATCATTTCTCTAAAACCCTGTTATGGATTCTTCTTTGAGTTTAAAACTATGCCATATACGTACTCTATTCATGAAGTCATAAAATCTCTAGATATACATACATAATCATAACCAAAACTGAAGAGTGGGTAGTCAGTCCTTGGCGAACAAGAGCCCCTAAATTCTTAGTACTCTGAGAGTTTTGGATTTACATAACTCTAACAATATGACTTTAGTATAACTATGTCTATAAAAATCGACCTCAAGGGATCACCGCTTGTAGGCATTTTGATTTTAAGCCTACAGAATATGTATCTGGTAGTTGCTATGAATCATACTAAATTCCATACTTTTGAGTATTATAAAAACTGAATTTCTAAAATCTCATTTCTCAAGCTAACATCTTTTTATAAACTTGGTAACTCAAATATTATACTTCAAAACTAAAAGGTTCATAATCATAAAAACTCTAAAATTATAATATCATTTATATTCATAAAACTAATAAGTCATATTCTTTTCAATGTTCTTGCCAAAATATCTTAACTGATACTTTAATAACATATTATGAAATCCTATGTTTTGAAATAGTTCATGATTGCATGTATATTATATTATATTCTTGGTTGTCCTATGTGAGTGATGGGTGAGAGCTCACTCACTGAGTCCGTTGACTCATTCCTCTCCCATCCTCTCATAGTTGCAGGTATGGGTTCAGCTTCAACCCAATTTGGTAGACGCAGTTATTTCCATTGGTGAGTCTTACTTTGCAATAAAGCCTAAAGTAGGACTATGTTAGGGTAAATTGCTCCAATAGATGTGCGGCAGGATCCAACCTATGCATATATTTTGAGAAATTGTAATTATTTTTAAAGTTCATGAATCTTCATTTATGTTTTTAGAGATTAAGTGCAGATTGGAAATGTAAACTATGATCAAAGATTTATGTAATGGATTAGAAATGTATTAATGATTTAGTTTTCAGTGTTAAACAGAATTTTACCGATTGATTAAGAGGACTTTAAAGCTTTGTATATTAAAGTATTTCAAATTTATGATTTCAAGAATTTGGTCTTGGATAAGGATTTAAACAAAGATTTAAAAGAAGTTATGTTTTAAGAATAAATAATTTGATAAATTATGCATTTAGAGAGACTCGTCACCACTTATGTGGGGATGGGATTCCTCACGTGCCGATTGCATTTCTAAGTCGGGTCGTGACATTTATGTTCTATGACAGACGTTGTTGTCATTCCCACTCACCAGAGCTTTGTTGGTACTAACACTTCACACCCTACCTCTCAAGGTGAGTAGGTTTAAGCTTATGGCCTTTAGTTTTGGTCATTAGAGATATTTTCCTTGCATAATGATGTTGAAGCATGGTTTTAGAAATCATTTCATGACTAGTATGATTTATTATGAATTTATGACAAGTTTAGTAATTTTGTTTTCAAGTGCATCATGAAATGTGTTAAAAAACTCATGGGATCATAATTGTTGTTCAAATATTTTGTAAAGTGATTATGATCAAATATATGATTTATTATCAATCCTTGTATCCTTTAGTATTCATTGGAATTATATGTTTGAGAAATATATTGCTCCCCAAGATTTGAGCCTAGAGTTCTATTATACAAATCTACAGAGAATTATTTAGTTTTCATGATATTTAATTTGTATGATAGTTGCAGAGAAATAGAGTGATTTAACGACTTTAAGATCGTTAGCCTTGGTAACAAATTGTCTGTTAGAGAACAATCTCATCCTATCAAAGTATTCAGAGACAAGAACCTGGTTAGGTGTCTATTACGGGACCTTGCTAGGTGCCCTTTAGAGTTTAGAGTATAGCTATGTATATAATTATTATTATGCTATATATATTATTAGAGATTCTTGTTTCTGTACTAGTTACTGTTTTATATGCTTTACATAAATTATTGGTATTTGAATTATATATTATATATGTAAATATAAAACTATTTTATAGCTATCGTATTACTATTTATGTATTTCGGTTGGTTGTCCTGTGTGGGTTACGGGTAAGAATATGCTCACTGAATTTTAAATGAAATTTATCTCTCTATTTTCCTCCCTTCTACAGATATATATACTTGTTGCTTTAGATCCCTTTCACCCTCCTCCTCAGTCGTTGCAATAGTTTGCTTTTGGGTAAGCTTCACTTTGCAATAAGGCAGTTAGTCCATGCTTTGTAGAGTGCTCTAGTAACTGTGTGGGCTCGGTCCCGAACAATGCATATATTTTGGATTTCATGTTTAGGGATTTATACATGTATCTACATTTTGATGGATTTCTTGGATGTATTGGGATAGCTTAGATTTTATTTATTTTCCTATGATGATTTCGGATTATGGAGTCGATTTATGAACTTGGATTGATATGGTTGATTATGGTTTCAAATGAAGAATATATGTTTGATTTAGATGTTGAAATGAAAATTATGTTTAAGCATGCATTTAGCACGACTCAACAACCATAAGGCTTATATAGGATCAGATTCCTTACATGCCGATCATGATCAAAGTGTGGTCATGACAATATGTTCAATAGTGTTGGTCATAGTCAAATGATATCATTTATCATGATTACTGCTTGAACAATGCAATATATTTGCCGAATGGTTATCATAGGTATATATTCAATGAAGTTACATCAAATATAATAATTAATACGATAAAAGTTGGACATATATATGAATTAAATATACATATAGAAGTCTAGTCAAATACACATAGAAGTATGAGTGTGCAACATTATTCCATATGTAAATCTGGTACTTGCGTACAGAGTATAACTTATAATTTATTTATGACATCAAATATGACCAAATAAAAGAAAAATGCATGAGAAACACAACAAACAGCAAAATGATTCTTCATAGAATAGTCGCAATTCTATCTATGCTTTGCAGCTATATCTTCGCTCTAGAAGAATTCTAACAACTTATCAGGATTGCAATTTAATGCTGATATATTTTTATTTGTAAAATTCCATTACTCCAAGCGTAGTCAAGATATTTTCACAAGCAACTTGAAATTTGGTAAAACCAGAGCTCTTGCATATGCTCTCAAATTCTTTCTCAGTTCTTTCCTTTCCACTGTTAACTAGAAACATGAGGTAGTCAATGGCACAAGTATGCTTTGATATATTGCTTGGATTCGGGACTTCTGGCATTATAAGGTCCAAACACCTTCCCATGTTTAGGCAAAGTATCGTGGCAATTTCTTAAAAGCTTCACACAATCTTTATCTGAACAATTATGGCATACATGCTGAAATGACAAGAGATAGCAAGACCGAATAAAAATTATTAGAACTTTGTTATGTTATATTGATTTTTTTTAAAATGGAATTTGAAGTCTAAGTAGAGTTCTAATTCTATCCTTTAGCAGAATGGCATCACGCTTTGGAACGCTTTCAAACATGTCTCCTCCGACGTACTCTATCCCTTCATGCAAAATGACTGTTTTTTGATTAATATATAATTTTGGCAAGAAAAATGAAATTTGTACATAGATTTTTTTTTTTTTGGTCCTTCAATATAATAACATGGAAAGGGAATGCATATATATATATATATATATATATATATATATATATATATAGTAAAAATTTGATGTTGATTAATATTATGCATTTGTTAATCTCTCATTTATTTTTCGTTGAATGCCGAACAAATAACTTTACTATGACTTACAATTATAGTCCTTCTTATTTCAACTAGTCAATATAAAATTTTCATTACTAACATATTCATTTCTCTATATCAATGGACATACTTATCAAACATGTTAAAATAATATTACTCATTTAGGCTGAATGATGTTATTCTATCAACCAAAATATTGCAAGCTTACAGAGAAAGAGAGACGGATATATTTACCTAGATAAGGAGGTGCATTTTGAACCGCATGAGGAAAATTAAAATTAATTCCTTTGATTCAAGGAAACTCAAAAAGAATCAGCTTCAGGGCTTGTCCTCTTCCTCCTCCTACATCTAACTAGTGTTGATACTCCCTCGAAACCTCTATAAAAGTTAAGGACATTTCTCATTCCTATTGGGACATTGATTGCTCAAAAATGTTACCTAGCTCTTTATTAGATCTCCATATATTGGTAACATGGCCCCCCATAAGCTTTTTCGAAGTGATTGTTGTTATTTGGGGTCCAACAATGCATCCTTTACATCCTTCCTGATAATAAGCAAAAACACAAAAAAAAACACACACACGCACACACAAAATGAGGGAGATATTATATGCATCTTTAATTTTAGGACCAAGGTGAGGTCATATGTATATTTCAGGAACTTGTGTCAATCTTTTTTAAGAACTAGAATGATATTACTTATATCTTTACAGGACCAAATATATAACAATAAATAATTGAATGAGAGTATATAAAAAATTTACATTAACACTATAGACTTAAATATGTTTTTGGTCTTCCAAATAAGCGAGTTTTGATTTATTTTGTGTGTGTGTGTGTGTGTATATATATAGTCCAAAGTATATTAACATTTTAAAAACTATTTGATTTTAGTCCTTTGTGTGAGTCTACATAGGTTAGATGTTGAGATGACTAATAGAATACCACATGATTAAATCCTACATTGCATTAAGTAATCATACATGACCTTTCATAATCCTATGTGTCAAAACTCTCACTCAATAATTTAATAGACCAATTCCAATAAGTATTTTATATGAGTTTATATTATGATGCATGATTATAATATGTGATGGAGGATTGCTGGTTGTCGTGTGTAATTGACTAAGGTAGTCTTCTACTAGTCAGTTTAACATTTAACATAAATAAATTAATGAAGGGACTAAAATTGAACGTTCTAAGAACTGAAACAATTTTTTTACAAGGGCCAAACCAAAATTTGCTTATTTTTTCAAGGAAAAGAAAAGCATATATACTTAAACCAACATCTTAAAATTAAATTTAAATAATGCATAATTGGTTACCAAAGGTCATGATATGCTAGATGTATCACAACAGAGAATGGACACAAGGAGCCTCCATCTTTGTTAAGCGTAAAGCATGCTAGCTCCAATGGGGGTGAGTGCATAAACTCTTTCTCTCTTACCATCTTCGTTAGTGCTTAGAGAGCAAGTAAGAAGAGAACAACTGGCCATGGCAGGCAACATGCGGTCAAGCTTGTTAGCCAAGTCTAGATGTTGGTGTTCACTTGGAAGCTCAGAGGCAATCTGAGAGGCAGACATGCCAGCTGAACCCTTTGCCTTAGAAATAATCTCAAACAAATTCAGATCAACGGCTGCATTTAGGATTGCAGGGATAATACAGCCGAAACATAGTAGCAAGGCTGAGAGGTAAGCATCATCGACCTTAGCTACCTCTGTGGGAACATTGTTCTCTTTGGAATTGGAAGTCATTTCTTCACATTACTCTTAGGTTTATGTTTTTCTTAACACTTGCGTTGTTGTAATGTAATTTCCATTGTGGTGCATGTCTTGGTCATTTAGATATTGGCAATTTGGCATAGTGTCTCTATCATTTATATAAATTTTATTTTTCATTTTTGTCCTTACTTTTTCAAACTTTCTCCACTTGGACGTGAGATGACATCATGGATTCTGGCCTTGTCCATTTGGTTGTAATGGTGGGGTCCAACCTTGATAAATGTCAAAGAAAACATCAGCCACATTGAATGCAAATGAATGCATCCCGTTTCTTGAGGGAAGAAGGAGCAAGTTTCATCGGGAGAAATTATTGTATGCACTAAGAGCAACACTCTCATTTTGCTTTGTCCACTAATATGCTTCCACATCAGCATTGTGGACCACTCATATTTTTATCAAAATAGAATTAAAAAAAAGCACTAAGAACAGATTAACTATGGTTGACCCCCACACCCATCCCCAATTCTACCCTGTTATGTTAACTATTCTCTTCATCTCTCACCTCACCTTCTGTGTACTATGCACTCTCACTGAGAGCAAGACCCATTTTTTATTTCTCTTTTCTTTAAAATAGGTGGAAGATAATAAAAGGATTAAACATACAAAGATTTTAGTTTTAAGAATGAAAATAAATTTGACATTTCTTTTCTTTTATAGGACTGCAGCACGAAAAAAAAATATCGATAGAGTAAGGAAGTAACTTTTTCAATGCAAAAACTAACAAGGAAGATGGAAGGAATTTCCCTTTCCTGTGCAATAGAATATATCTGAATAAAGAAAAACATGTGGGGGGACTTGGGGTCCTCTTGATTAAACAAAGTTTGAAATATTGGAGGAAGGGGTGCAACTATGGTTCAAAGACGGAACAAAGTTTTGAGCCTCGCGTGTGCTCATTGTCTACGACAAAGAGCAATGGCTTCTGCGACAAAGATAGTGACTATTGCATTACAGGGGCTTGACGATGGCAGTGCCTTGTGGGAATTTGAAGCAGCGGTGGAGGCGCTTGTTGGGCATGAATGAGTCACGATGGTGAATGGGTTTCCAGCAAGGGCTGAGTTGTTGTGTTTCTGATGGCAGGGTGAGGGAAATCAACGGAAACAACGAGCTTGAGGCTGAACGGATCTGAGTTCGACGGCGCATCCTGAAGGCGGTGTGATGGGCATAAAAGAGAAGATAGGGTTCTTAACTATAGTTAGTTTTTTTTTTAATTTATTTAAAAAATTTAACTACAAATTATGAGTGACCCACAATGCTGATATGGGAGCATATTAGTGGACAGAGCAAAATGAGAGATTTGCTCTCAGTGCATACAAGAATCTCTCGTTTCATCGGTTAGTATGCAAAGAAAATAGGGAATTTCGATGGTACCCTCTCGATTTTAAGGGGTTCAAAACCTTTCCTATATTATCAAATACTATTTGAATATGTGATAAATAATTATTTATTTGAATAATAACATGTCAATATTTTAAGATTTAGAATTTAGTTCTTATCATTTTTTAAGTTACAATTCTGTTCAAGTTTTTTTTAAAAATGAAAAAATTTAAATTTGAAACATCTAAACAATTTTTTTTTATCCCAAAGAACCTTAACTCAAAATCTTAAGAACCTTTCCTCCGAGCCGTGATCCCAGTTGCGACAATCTAAAGTCAGTTCACGGGTTAGAATCAAATATAACAAAGCTCAAATTTAACTCAAACTTGATTCATGAACCCATCTGTTGAAACTATTAAAATGTTAATGAATCAACCTAGAAATAGTTCAAACCATGTTGACTCACTCCTAGTTCTATGTAAAGGAATTGATTGAAGAAACAAAAGTTAAATTTTTTATTGAAAAAAAGATTTTTAAATTTTCAAGGCATTTTTTAGCGAAACCTTAATTTTAAGTGTTTTCACAATATTTATGTAACTTTCAAAATAATTAAGATTTTTTAAAAATTCAAATAGTTAAAATTAACAATAAATGATTGAAAATGAGAGTATATAAACCCTTAACATTAATAATATATTAAAATTAAATTTATTTAAATAATGCATGATTTATTACCAAATATCTTGATATCCTCGATTTATTAAACTTGACAGTGGAGCCAAGGATCCTCCATATTCATCATGAGCAAAGTATTCTCCAACGGCTAAGAGAGCATAAACTCTTTCTATCTTACTATCTGCATTCGTGCGATTTATGGGATGAATTATCAAAAATCCTCCCCTAATATTTACTAAAATTCAACTAACATTTCTTTTGATTGGTAAATCTATACTCACCTCCTCTAATTACTTATTTATGGGATGAATTATCAAATACTCTCACCATTATCCTCTCCCAAAAAAAAAAAAAAGAAGATAGACAAGGAGAACCTAGTTCAGATTTTACCCTAAAAACCTCAAAGTTTAGAACCAAAAAAAAAAATGACTGACAAAAAGAACTTAATGGAACCAACAAGCAAAATGCAAAATTGACCAAGACCCGGATCAAGTTTCATCGTTAAAACGTGAAAACAATGATCAAAATTGAAACTTACAGACTCCAAAAAAGTGGAGGAAGAAAAATAGACCTCGCTGGAAATAACAGGCAAAAAGGAAAATTAATCAATACCCAGTTTTGCTCAGACCCTAAAACCTTAAAGCTAGTTCCAAAATCAAAATTTGGGTTTTTGATTAGGTTTTTGTGAGTGGCAGAAAGCCACTTGTGGCTGCCACCAATCAAAAGGGAAAAAAATAATAAAGGTCAAAGAAGGAGGGCAACACATGTAAGAGTGTAAATATTTCAAATATGTACAGTAGAATTTCTACTGTGCACATGTGATGGGAAGCAAAATTTTCAAGCATGCACGGTAAAATTTATTGTGCATGCATTTGGTGCTGTGATGCATGCAGATCGCATTCACACCAAAGGAAACCTCTATAAATAGAGGTGCTTAGCATTCATTCAATACAACAGAAGCAACAGAGAGCACTCCAGTAGAAAGAAAAAAAAATACAGTGTCTTCTGAGAGTTTATCTTATTTTTATAGAGAGGTGTATTCTCCTAGTATAAGAGAGTGTATTATTGTTCTCTCCTTATATTTACAGAGAGGTATAATTTTATCTTTCATATATTGAAAATCTTTCTCAGTCTTGTCTTTGATTTTTCCCTCATTATTAGAGGGTTTTTCACATAAATATTGTGTGTCAGTTCTAATTCTCTTAACTCTATTTTAGCTGTGTTGATCTGTTTCTATAAACTCTGGTACCCAATAGTTTTTCCTAGGTTTGTTGATGATGTAACTACTACACTTGTCCCCTCTAAGTCTCTCTTTGCATCATGATGATTGGCAGCTGTTGAGGTAGACAGAGCTTGATGGCACAATGATGACGGACATGAACACAGGATGACAAGAAGGATAAGATGAGGGTATTTTTGGTATTTACTTTAAGAAAAGTAAATTAAAGGAGGTTAGGATAGATTGGACCACTTAAAAACAGATGAATTAATTTTAATAAATTTTAAAAGGGGTGAATATAATTTATTCAAATTCTTTTCATTCACGGTGAGAAAAGAACCGCTTGAATAGTATAATATTACAATCCTCATTCTTGATCAATTTTAAAGAGGTCAATTACTAAAAATCTTTTCATTAATCCAATATTTTCCAACATGAGTTGTTTGGAAATTCATGAAAAATAGGAAAGATCATGCTAGCTAAATCCTCTAGCATTTTAGAATTTTGAGTTTGTTTTCCTTTAGATTAATACTAATGTTGTTTCTATTATTCCCTGATTATTGTAATTTATTTAAGAGTTTCATTCAATCCCATATTCTTTTGTTTTTCACAGTTTAATTAAGAACAAAATTAGTGAAATATTGGTCAATAGTATTCGTCCTTGTGAGTCTATTCTCATTGATTACTTCGGTATACTTGTCAAATAATTATTATAGGTATACATTCAAATTAAAATCAATTGTAATAACTAAAATGATAAAAGTAGCAACATTTTTTTTTTAATAGTAAGAAATCTCAAGCCAACCAAAAGAGATGGTGAGCAAAGAGATACAAGACGTCCAAAACAAATAAACGGGTTGAACATAAGCAACCCCACAAACCTACGATACTTCAAAACACAACCTTTGAAAGATTAACATAAACAAGGATAACACACAAGGAACAAGAATCCACTCAGAGCCACCACCCTTTCCACATTGCCATACATATAGAAGCATGAGCGTGCAACATTCTGTCTATGGCTCTATGCTTTGCTCTAGAAGACTTCTAACAACTTATCAGGATTGCAATTATTTGTAAAACTCCATTATTACTCCTAGCGTAGTCGAGACATTTTCACAAGCAACCTGAAATCTGGAAAAACCAGAGCTCTTGCATATGCTCTCAAATTCTTTCACAGTTCTTTCCTTTCCACCGTGAACTAGAAACATGAGATAGTCGGCAACACATGCATGCTTTGATATTTTGCTTGGATTCGGGACTTCTGGCATTACAAAGTCCAAAACAATTACCTTCCCATGTAGTGGCAGAGCATCGTAGCAATTTCTTAAAAACTTCACACATTCTTCGTCTGACCAATTATGGCATACATGCTGAAATGAAAAGAGATAGCAAGACCGAATCAAAATTACTATAACTTTGTTATGTTATCATTTTTTGAATGAAATTTGAAGTCTAATGTAAGTAGAATTCTAAATTCTAACCTTTAGCAGCACGGCATCACCCTTTGGAACACTTTCAAACATGTCTCCTCCGACATGCTCTATCCCTTCATGTAAAATGAATGTTTTTTAATTAATATATAATTTTGACAAGAAAACTGATACTTACACATAATTTTTTAATTAATCCTCATTTAATTATTGTTTAATCCTCAGCAAATAACATTATTATCAGTTACCATTGTAAAGAAAGAGACAGATAATTTACCTGGATGAGGAGGTGCACTTTGAACCACATAAGGCAAATCAAAATTAATTCCCTTGATTGAAGGATACTCCGAAAGAATCAGCTTCAATTCGTGTCCTCTTCCCCCTCCTACATCAACTAGTGTTGACACTCCCTCGAAACCTTTATAGTAGTCAAGGACCTTCCTCATTCCTAGTGGCCCGGCTTGGGCCATTGATTTCTCAAAAAGGTTACCCAGCTCTTTATTTGTTCCCATATATACGTAAGATGGCATCCCAAAAACTTTTTCGAAGTGATTGTTGTTATTTGGGTCCAATATTGCATCCTTCACATCCTTCCTGGTATAAGAAACAACACAAAAAGTCATGACTAAGAAAAAAACACACAAAAAGTCTGAGACCGAGAAAAAAAGACACACACACACGCGCACACACTTTCTGCCTTAGCAAAATTTTTTAATCACGTGAGTTTAATTTTACTATGGTGTCATTGTACACATTTTCGCACTATCAATTTATTTTATACATTTTTAGACGTCTAGATTGAAACTATTTTTTCTTTCAGGAATTAAAACCAAAAAATTAGCTCAGTCTCCAGAAATAAAAACATATTTAAAACCAACACATCTTAAAATTAAATATAAATAGTACATGATTATATTGATTACCAAAGGTCATGATATCCTCGATGTACCACAGTTGAAAGTGGACCAAAGGAGCCTCCATCTTTGTTAAGCACAAAGTATTCTCCAACGGGTGAAAGAGCATAAACTCTTTCTCCCTTACCATCTTCATCAGTGCGAATAGAGCAAGCAAGAAGAGAATAACTGGCCATGGCAGGCAACATGCGGCCGAGCCTGTTAGCCAAGTCTGGATGTTGGTGTTCACTTGGAAGCTCAGAGGCAATCTGAGAGGCAGACATGCCAGCTGAACCCTTTGCCTTAGAAATAATCTCAAACAAATTCAGATCAATGGCTGCATTCAGGATTGCAGGGATGATACGGCTGAAACATAGTAGCACGGCTGAGTGGTAAGCATCGTCGACCTTAGCTACCTCTGTGGGAACATTGTTCTCTTTGGAATTGGAACTCATTTTTTTCTCACTACTCTTTGGTTTATGTTTTGCGTACTCGCCCACTTGTGTTGCTGTGTTTTGTTTCTACGATTGTGGTGTCATTTATATATTGGCATATGTTGGGGTGAGATGACATCATCATGGTAAGTTATTCAGAATTTTCCGTTGAGTACATCTTGACCTTGGCTGTTTTGTTGTAACCCAATTGAACTACATCCAGAGTGAATGCATGTTTGGTTGGTGACACGTGTTTGGAATATTTCTGTGGACGGAATTAATCAATATTAGATTTGACCCATTGATACTAACATGCGAAACTTAATATGGAACGAGAGGAGTTTCTTTAATGAGTTAAATTTTTATGCATTGATAGTGTAAAATAATTTTATATCATTAACCAATAGAATTTTAAGAAAGTGTATCAAATCATACTATAAGTAACTATCAATCGATTATGATAAATACTTATAATGATTTGATATTTTCTTAAACTTTTATTGATTAGCTGTATAACATAATTTTACCCTTTCAGTATATAGAAATTAAACCCATTTTTTATTTGTAAAATTCCATTACTCCTAACGCAGTTGATTCGCAAGCAACCTGAAATCTGGAAAAACCAGAGCTCATGCATAAGCTCTCATATTCTTTCTCAGTCCTTTCCTTTCCACCGTTAACTAGAAACATTAGACTGTCGAGAAGACAAGTATGCTTGGACATATTGCTTGAATTCGGGATTTCTGGCATTATGAAGTCCATAACAATCACCTTCCCTTGTTGTGGCAAAGCTTCGTAGCAGTTTCTTAAAAACTTCACACATTCTTCATCTGACCAATAATTTATATACTATAGATGATTTACACTAATATGATAAAATGGGTAAATTTACTTGTATATGGTGTTTTAGAATCCGCCATTGGGGGATTCAATAAAAAATTATTATTTTAATAGATTCTGAGTCTGACTTTGATGGCGTAATTTTATTTTAATATTATTTTATTGAATCCGCCACTTTGATGGCGTAATTTTATTTTAATATTATTTTATTGTGGCGGATTCAATAAAATAATATTTTTTACACTGAATTCAATGCGAATTCAGTACACAAATATTTTTTTATTGAACCCGCCTTTGGCGGATTCTATACTGAAAACACCATATTGTGGGAAATTTCTTCAAAACACCATATTGATGTAAATACACCACTCAAAAACCATATCTAAAAAAAAGACCCCAATTATGACATATATTCTAAAATGACAAGAGATAGAAAAGACCGAATAAAATGTTATTAGAATTCTGTTATGTTATATTGATATTTTAAAAATATAATAATTAAGCAGGGTACTAATTCTGACCTTTAGCATAATGGCATCACCCTTTGGAACACTTTCAAACATGTCTCCTCCGACATGCTCTATCCCTTCAAGGAAAATAAGAGGAATGTTTCCTAAATTAATGTATAATTTTGGCATAACAAATTAAGTCATTCTATCTGTAACCCAAAATATTGCTGGCTTATCTTTTTGTGTTTTTTGGTATGATTGGGCAATTCTTTTAAGAAAAAATAGAATCACTAGAAAAAATAAAAAATATCCCTTTTTATAAGTTAGAATTTTCAGAAAAAATATTTTTTTTATAATATAAAAAAAGATATTTGACGATAAATAAAGATATTTTAATATTATATCTAAACATAAATTGATATTACATATAAACATAAATCAACTTTCATATTTTCAAAAAATCTTAATTGAAAAGATTAGTCTTAGAAGCACATCCGAATGAGTCATTATACTTATCAAGAAGAGAAACATATATATATATATATATATATATATATATATATATATATATATATATATATATATATATATATATATATATATATATATATATATATATATATATATACACCTACCTACCTGGATGAGGAGGTGTATTTTGAACCACATGAGGCATATCAAAATTAATTCCTTTGATTGACGGAAACTCATTAATAATCAGCTCTAAGACTTGTCCTCTCCCACCTCCTACATCAACCAGTGTTGATATTTCCTCAAAACCTTTGTATAGGTCAAGGACCTTCCTCACTGCTAGCGAGCCGGATTGGGCCATTGATTGGTCGAAAATGTGACCCAGCTCTTTATTTTTCTCCATATATCGATAGCATGGCATTCCATAAGCCTTGTCACAATGGTTATTATCATTTGTGTCCACTATTGCATCTTTTACATCCTTCCTGGTAACAAACAACAAAAGATCTTAATCCATGATTTGTTCCTTAGACATGGACCCATATTAATAAGATGAATTTAATATTGAGGGTTTTGATAACAAATGCTCTCAAGGTAGGGTCAGGGTAGAAGTGAGTCGAGCTTATCAAAACTTACGTTCAACTTTGTAGTAATAAGTTTGGCTCAAGCTTAAACTGTCTCTGAGCGAGTCAAACTTGATGGGACACTCAAGTTCAACAAGAAAGAAACTCTGATTAATATTAATATTATATACAAATTAAGCCTTTTAAACTAATAAGCTATATATATATAGGCATATATAAGAACTTAGTCTCACTAATAATAATATGATTTCATATACATCAATATATGTATGCATATCGAGTCAGTTAACAAGCTGGAGTCAAATATAGCAAAGCTCAAATTTAACTCATTTAATAAATGATCTCAAACCTTTAACTCAACCTCAATTCATGAACCCACGTGTTGAGATTATTAAAATGTTAATGAATCAAGCTGGAAATGATTCAAACCACGTTGAAACACTTCTAGCTCTATCTAAAGACATTGATTGAAGAAACAAAAGTAAATTATTTTTTTTAACTTTCAAGGTTTTTTTTTAGCAAAACCTTAATTTTAAGTGTTTTCCACAATATTTATGTAACTTTCAAGATAATTAAATTTTTTTAAAAAAAAGTCAAATAGTTAAAATAAACAAAAAATGATTGAAAAATGAGAGTATAGAAACATTTAACATTAATAATATATTAAAATTTAATTTATTTAAATAATACTTGATTGATTACCAAAGGTCATGATATCCTCGATGTATCACAGCAGAGAGTGGACCCAAGGAGCCTCCATCTTTGTTAAGCACAAAGTATTCTCCAACGGGTGAAAGAGCATAAACTCTTTCTCTCTTACCATCTTCGTTGGTGCGAAGAGAGCAAGTAAGAAGAGAATAACTGGCCATGGCAGGCAACATGCGGTCAAGCCTGTTAGCCAAGTCTGGATGTTGGTGTTCACTTGGAAGCTCAGAGGCAATCTGAGAGGCAGACATGCCAGCTGAACCCTTTGCTTTATATATGTAACAGTATATTATATATGTAAACTTTAAAGCAATAACTAACACAATAAGACTAATGTGTATTTGAATTAGTTGCAAGATTAAATTATTTCAATAATCAAGTATACAAATAATTGATTTCACTTTTATAATCAAATATTTGAAAAATCAATTTTATGTACGTCCTAACTTCAAAATAATTTTTAAGTAGCGTGTTTTGTTTAGGCTACATAAAACAGTTACTTTTATACAATAAATTATTTTCAAAAGATAAAATAGTTTAATATTTTTTATAATATTTGATACTTATTATAGTTATTTTAGTCTAAAACATTCAAATTTTAATTGTTTTTCCTTACAGTTAAAAACGTTGCAATATGCTTTTAATTATAGGTGAGTTTTACACTTAAAATTTGATTCTTTCATATATATTAACTATATTCAAGTTCTTTACCAAAACACATAAAATTATTTTCGTATAAATTTTATTAAAAAAATTGCACTCCCAAAAGCTAATAAATTAATTAATTATATAGGTTATGAGCTGCAAAATAATCCATTAATCTAGGATTTAAATACTCTAAAGTGAAAATCTCACTTTAGAGGATAAAGTGAAGGGATTTTACCATAATCCACCCTTATTTATTTCAAACTTCGGTTCCTAATTAAGTCCAACTTTGTTCCGGTTCTTTTCGTTTCTTTTCTAACACGTGATCTGGATTTGAATGAATCTTCTTGTATTTCTGAGCAAGGGTTCATGTTTTCTTTTTTCCAACGTTTTACAATGCATGTAGCAGACATCTATCACTTTTCCAATAAATAGACAGAGTTTGAATAAGCTTCCTATAAATCCGCCTCACCACATAGCGCCAGCGTTCTCGAGGGTGCATGAACTGGTCCAACTATATATGTGGTTGAAAGTAAAATGTACTTAGGTATAGCAAACGAGTAGGTTGTGTGACTAAATTAATCCCTGTGACATTGAATTTTAGGTTGGATTCATGGATTTTGCCAAGAAAAATATTATTTATACAAATTGTGTATGGGATACCGTACTGACTCATACTTGGGATCTGCATTCCATCCAATTGTGAAAAAAAAATGTGAATTGACACGGTGTCTCATACACAATCAATGCAAATAACACAACTTTTTGCTAAATCGTCAAGATTTGAATGAAATGCCAAACCAAACTTGTTACAAACATTTTTTCCATTTTTTTTTCTCAAGAAGGAATTCAAGCCAACCAACATAGGTGGTTAAGTACAAAAATATGACAGGGAGTGCAAGTCAAACAACTAAAAACATCAGAATCTAAAGACGAATTAAATAGAAACGCCAAAAATAGAGAAAAAGAAAAATAGACGCCATCCTTAACCCTTAATTTCTTGAAATAATTCCACACGGATAGTTATATATAGCTATCATGCCCTACAGCTTTCGACCTTGGGACACGCCACCAACTGAGAGATTTTGGAAACTCTGCATGAGGATATTGCATGGTGGGTGTTGCTCATGTGAGGGTGTAATTGCTGTTTTTCTTTTCCTTTTTCCACACACTTCCAAAGAGAAGAAAGAAAAGAAGAAGGGAAACTAACGCTTACGCACATCCTAGGCATGATTGAATAATGTAGCGACTTGAAGTCATTTATGAATCAATTACTAGTTCACTTTGGCTAATCATGTAATCTAGAAAATTTTAGGGGCTGTTTTATTCTCTTTTTCATGAGAGAATATTGGAAGTTACATGAAGATGCTGAGAAATTTTGCCCAAATAGATGGCTTGATGAAAATGGACTTTTCCGTAAAGAAAGCCTTTGCAAGTTCAAAGCCACAGCTATTGATTTCATTTGATTATGTTTGTACTTTAATTTAAAATAAAATAACCGTAAACACAGTGACGCATTTAATTTTTAGCAGCATTGATTTCATATCAGCACAATTTATTAGTCTTGTAAATCTTTCATTAAGGTAGATACATCACACAAATGGGTCAGGAACTTTGCTGGGTAAGGAATATAATTTAATTTCCATAAAGCAAGGTAGATCACGATATTTTCTGTCATCCTTTGGGTAGCCAGTACTTCAGATTAGCAGACCCAAATAAAGCAGTAGTTAAATGCAGAACCACGCTCATTCTCTACAAAATTGATGGTGGCCTACATATGTATGCTTTTCAGAAAGAGAAATAACTCTTACAAAGCCACATCACCGCATGTGTAATATGGATAACATAATCAATATATACAATAAATAAAAATCAAATCAACCTAATCCTAATTTGTTGCCTAATCTGATACAAACCAAATTACAATCACTCTACAATCAATATCATGTCGCAAGAGGTCATATGATAAATCTTGCATGCATCAAATGATACTAAAAAATCACCACACCCACAAACAGACCATTCAAAATCAGCTGGGCTTTCCAATTCCATTGCAAGGTTGCATGGGATTTTCTCCATTCTAATCTAAAAATATGCTCCACGCTGGAATCATCTGCAAGGAAACAATGCATGCACCCACACACACAACACATCAAACTACACACGCACCCACATACCCATAATTCTCAAGTCAAATTCTTATGAAGAAACTCCATCTCTTTACTCATCACAGTAATCCATCATTCAGACTTATCACTTGAGATAGCCTCATGGTACTGGGTATGATCTTCTATTTCCCAATCCTTAACCACCGATAATAATGCAAATAAGACTATGTTTGCATGACCATACTTCTGTAGTGATTTTATTTGTCCCCTTTCTTTGTTTCTAGTAAGACTATATATATTGCTATGATTGTTATTGTGCATATACAATCAACAATATCATGTTTTTCTTTTTTTCTTGAATGGGCTTATCAAAGGCATCTTGTCGCATATGCTTTGGTGGTTCAGCTTCAAACTCCAGTATGAATGATTCATTGAACTTGACATCTCTGCTTATTATAAATTTAATGACGTAGATTCAGTCAACCATAACCTATATAACCTTTCATGCTTATTTCATATATGAGAAATATGCATCTTACTGCTATTCAATTCACTCAACCTTTCTATAATTAATGTGACAATATGTAGGACATCCAAAAATTCTTAGATTCAAACAATCAGCTGGAATAGCGGACCATACCTTAATAGGAGTCTTCAAATTAATCACAATTGATGGAGACCGATCGACCAAATAGCAAGTTATATTTACAACTTTAGCCCAAAATTCTTTCGACAGGGCATGTAGCGAGCCCCAATCTGCAGAAGAGTTTTGTCTCCATTTTGTTATGGCAACTTTCGCACAGTGGGGTGTCTTACGATGCCTTTATTGTCACAACCCAATTTGGAAATGTAACCGGCATGTGAGGAATCTCATCTCCACGTAAGTCTTTTGGGTGACGTGATTCTTTAAATGTATAATATAATACTTAAAATATAACAGCTTCTAAATATGTAGCATTTTCTCTAATTAAAACATAATATTTATCTTCATAAAACTGGAAGTAATTAATATACCAAAACCCTGAGGATATCTTAATCATACTCTAAAAATCAGTTTAACACATGAAGCCAAATCATAAATTCATCTCTAGCTAATTACATAAATCTTTATCCATAATTTACATTTCAATTGCATCCTTGGACTCTGAGAACATATACGTAAATATTTCAATCTCTGAAATTAAATACACAGTCTGAAAATAAATGCATAGTTGGATCTTGCCTGCATATCTATTGAAACACTTTAATCCTAACAAGACTTTAAATTAAGCCTTACTCTAAAGCAAGACTCACCCTTGAGAACAACTGTATCAACTGAAGCAGTGACAAACGGTATCTGTACCTGCAACTAAGAGATGAAAGGGAGAAGGGTGAGTCAATGGACTTAGTAAGTGAGCTCTCACCCATCACCCACGTGGGACAACCATGGAATATACAATATACAATATATATACAGCAATCATAAACTATTTGATATTTATATGCATAACTATATAGAAAAGATATCTCTATATTTATAAATCCATAGAAAAGCATCTCTAAATTCTTATTCTAACAAGAAATCATTTTCCACACGTTTACACAATAGCTCTTAAATCAAATATTCTCCAAAAAATAATTTAACAGTACTCTAATAGAGAAACATGGATATTTAGTTATGCATTGCATAATGATATGTTCTATAGCTATGCATGTCATAGCGAATTTTCTGATCTCTAGGATCCCTCAAGGATCCGAATTGGACGCCTAACTAGGTTCCATCTCTGCTATGTGAGATTGCTCCTAAGGACAATTTGGTACCAAAGTTAACGATTATTTTTCCAGCCATAAATTCATTGTTTGTTTCTCTATAGCTATCGTATAGCCTCTAAATCATAATAACTAATTATTTCTCTAAAACCCTGTTATGGATTCTTCTCTGAGTTTAAAACTATGCCATATACTTACTCTATTCATAAAGTCATAAAATCTCAAGATATATATATATATATAATCATAACCAAAATTGAAGAGTGGGTAGTCAGTCCCTGGCAAATAAGAGCCCCTAAATTCTTAGTACTCTGAGAGTTTTGGATTTATATAACTCTAACAATCTGACTTTAGTATAACTATGTCTGTAAAAATCGACCTCAAGGGATCACCGCTTGTAGGCATTCTGATTTTAAGCTTATAGAATATGTATCTGGTAGTTGCTATGAATCATACTGAATTCCATACTTTTGAGTATTATAAAAACTGAATTTCTAAAATCTCATTTCTCAAGCTAACATCTTTTCATAAACTTGATAACTCAAATATTATACTTCAAAACTAAAGGGTTCATAATCATAAAAACTCTAAAATTATAATATCATTTCTATTCATAAAACTAATAAGTCATATTCTTTTCAATATTCTTGCCAAAATATCTTAACTGATACTTTAATAACATATTATGAAATCCTATGTTTTGAAAGAGTTCATGATTGTTGTATGTATATTATATTATATTCTTGGTTGTTCCATATAAGTGATGGGTGAGAGCTCACTCACTGAGTCCGTTGACTCACTGACGTGATTGTCGAATTCACTCAAATTAATCAGGCTCTGAAAATAAACTTGTAATATAGAGAAACCTGAATCGTTTCCCAAGGAATTCGCAATGAACCAATTCGCTCGATTGAAAATAGCAACAGAAACGAAAACCGGGGGGGGGTTTGTTCAATTTCAATAGCAACAGATAACAGATAAAAGATAAAAACGAAATTAACAATTTAAAAGCAACCAACCCAGACTTGAGTTCCTAAAAATCCATCATTGGACCACTGAATTCGTGGTTGATCCTAAGCAAATCGGAATCCCTGCATTCAATTAGAAAAACGAAACTACTAGATGATCACCTAGCATTTTATCAGAAACTCGGCGTGTTCACTCATTCAACGCATAAAGGCTCACTTAAACCCGTTTTGATTTTAAGCCCTTTCGATTAATCAACCTAAATGTTAAATCTAACATTCAACACTTCTTCCCTTAAGTTATCCAGAATCGAAATACAAAAGGGAAAAGAAAGAACGAACTCAATATGAGGCCTCTAGAATGGCGGAACTCAATTCGTGGGTTGGTCCTTTAGCTCCTTAGCCAACCATGGCAAAAATGAAAAACCAAAAAAATAAAGAAGAACTTGAACAGTGCGAAAATTTCAGAGAAAATAAGAGTTGGAATATGAGAAATCCCAAAACACAGCACACCCCCTCTTCCTGTTTCCAGCTCTTAATAAAACAAAATAAAATAAAACGGTAGTCTCTCTGTTTTCCCACTCCTAAAATAAAATAAAATAAAATAAACCGGTTCAAAGGACAAAAATCGGTCCAAACAAAAATCGAAACTATGGTTTTGGTCCCATGCAACTCTGCTCCAGCATTTCATGACTGCCTTGTCCGAATTTGGCCTTTAATCGGGCACCTGAAACAAAAGTTGTGATTAATTTCACTTAAAAGCCCAAAATCTAATTTAGACCGGAAACCAATAGTTAAACACTAAATAACCCCAAAAATCATTATTCAATTGCAAAAATAAAGTGTGATAAAAAATCAATTATCACTCACTCCTCTCCAATCCTCTCACATGAGGTAGTCAATGGATCAAGTATGCTTTGATATATTGCTTGGATTCGGGACTTCTGGCATTATAAAGTCCAAACACCTTCCCATGTTTAGGCAAAGTATCGTGGCCATTTCTTAAAAGCTTCACACAATCTTCATCTGACCAATTATGGCATACATGCTGAAATGACAAGAGATAGCAAGACCGAATAAAAATTATTAGAACTTTGTTATGTTATATTTATTTTTTTTTAAAATGGAATTTGAAGTCTAAGTAGAGTTCTAATTCTATCCTTTAGCAGAATGGCATCACGCTTTGGAACGCTTTCAAACATGTCTCCTCCAACGTGCTCTATCCCTTCATGCAAAATGACTGTTTTTTGATTAATATATAATTTTGGCAAGAAAAATGAAATTTGTACATAGATTTTTTTTTTTAGGTCCTTCAATATAATAACATGGAAAGGGAATGCATATATATATATATAGTAAAAATTTGATGTTGATTAATATAATGCATTTGTTAATCTCTCATTTATTTTTCGTTGAATGCCGAACAAATAACTTTACTATGACTTACAATTATAGTCCTTCTTATTTCAACTAGTCAATATAAAATTTTCATTACTAACATATTCATTTCTCTATATCAATGGACATACTTATCAAACATGTTAAAATAATATTACTCATTTAGGCTGAATGATGTTATTCTATCAACCAAAATATTGCAAGCTTACAGAGAAAGAGAGACGGATATATTTACCTAGATAAGGAGGTGCATTTTGAACCGCATGAGGAAAATCAAAATTAATTCCTTTGATTCAAGGAAACTCAAAAAGAATCAGCTTCAGGGCTTGTCCTCTTCCTCCTCCTACATCTAACTAGTGTTGATACTCCCTCGAAACCTCTATAAAAGTTAAGGACATTTCTCATTCCTATTGGGACATTGATTGCTCAAAAATGTTACCTAGCTCTTTATTAGTCTCCATATATTGGTAACATGGCCCCCCATAAGCTTTTTCGAAGTGATTGTTGTTATTTGGGGTCCAACAATGCATCCTTTACATCCTTCCTGGTAATAAGCAAAAACACAAAAAAAAACACACACGCACACACACAAAATGAGGGAGATATTATACGCATCTTTAATTTTAGGACCAAGGTGGGGTCATATGTATATTTCAGGAACTTGTGTCAATCTTTTCTAAGAACTAGAATGATATTACTTATATCTTTACGGGACCAAATATATAACAATAAATAATTGAATGAGAGTATATAAAAAATTTACATTAACACTATAGACTTAAATATGTATTTGGTCTTCCAAATAAGCGAGTTTTGATTTTAGTGTGTGTGTGTATATATATATATATAGTCCAAAGTATATTAACATTTTAAAAACTATTTGATTTTAGTCCTTTGTGTGAGTCTACACGGGTTAAATGTTGAGATGACTAATAGAATACCACATAATCAAATTCTATATTGCAATAAATAATCATATATGACCTTTCATAATCCTATGTATCAAAACTCTCACTCAATTATTTAATGGACCAATCCCAATAAGTATTTTATACGATTTTATACTATGATGCATGATTATAATATGTGATGGAGGATTACTGGTTGTCGTGTGTAATTGACTAAGGTAGTCTTCTACTAGTCAATTTAACATTTAACATAAATAAATTAATGACGGGACTAAAATTGAACGGTCTAAGAACTGAAACAATTTTTTTTGCAAGGGCCAAACCAAAATTTGCTTATTTTTTCAAGGAAAAGAAAAGCATATATATTTAAACCAACATCTTAAAATTAAATTTAAATAATGCATGATTGATTACCAAAGGTCATGATATGCTAGATGTATCACAACAGAGAGTGGACCCAAGGAGCCTCCATCTTTGTTAAGCGTAAAGCATGCTAGCTCCAATGGGGTTGAGTGCATAAACTCTTTCTCTCTTACCATCTTCGTTAGTGCGAAGAGAGCAAGTAAGAAGAGAATAACTGGCCATGGCAGGCAACATGCGGTCAAGCCTGTTAGCCAAGTCTGGATGTTGGTGTTCGCTTGGAAACTCAGAGGCAATCTGAGAGGCAGACGTGCCAGCTGAACCCTTTGCCTTAGAAATAATCTCAAACAAATTCAGATCAACGGCTGCATTTAGGATTGCAGGGATAATACGGCCGAAACATAGTAGCAAGGCTGAGAGGTAAGCATCATCGACCTTAGCTACCTCTGTGGGAACATTGTTCTCTTTGGAATTGGAAGTCATTTTTTCACATTACTCTTAAGTTTACATTTTTCTTAACACTTGCGTTGTTGTAATGTAATTTCCATTGTGGTGCATGTCTTGGTCATTTAGATATTGGCAGCTTGGCATAGTGTCTCTATCATTTATATAAATTTTATTTTTCATTTTTGTCCTTACTTTATTAAACTTTCTCCACTTGGACGTCAGATGACATCATGGATGACCGGTTCGATGAATATGTGAGTTTTCTCTTGGACAGATTCTGGCCTTGACCATTTGGTTGTAATGGTGGGGTCCAACCTTGATAAATGTCAAAGAAAACATCAGCCACATTGAATGCAGATGAATGCATCCCGTTTCTTGAGGGAAGAAGGAGCAAGTTTCATCGGTTAGTATGCAAAGAAAATAGGTAATTTCGATGGTACCCTCTCAATTTTAAGGGGTTCAAAACCTTTCCTATATGATCAAATACTATGTGAATATGTGATAAATAATTATTTATTTAAATAATAACATGTCAATATTTTAAGATTTAGATTTTAGTTCTTATCATTTTTTAAGTTACAATTCTGTTCAAGTTTTTTTAAAAAATGAAAAAATTTAAATTTGAAATATCTAAACAATCTTTTTTATCCCAAAGAACCTTAACTCAAAATCTTAAGAACGTTTCCTCCGAGCCGTGATCCCTGTTGCGACAATCACACACACACACACACATCGAGTCAGTTCACGAGTTAGAATCGAATATAACAAAGCTCAAATTTAACTCAAACTCGATTCATGAACCCATTTGTTGAAACTATTAAAGTGTTAATGAATCGACTAGAAATAGTTCAAACCATGTTGACTCACTTCTAGCTCTATGTAAAGGAATTGATTGAAGAAACAAAAGTAAAATTTTTTATTGAAAGATAGATTTTTAAATTTTCAAGGCATTTTTTAGCATAACCTTAATTTTAAGTGTTTTCACAATATTTATGTAACTTTCAAAATAATTAAGATTTTTTAAAAATTCAAATAGTTAAAATTAACAATAAATGATTGAAAATGAGAGTATATAAACACTTAACATTAATAATATATTAAAATTAAATTTATTTAAATAATGCATGATTTATTACCAAATATCTTGATATCCTCGACTTATCAGACTTGAGAGTGGAGCCAAGGATTCTTCATCATGAGCAAAGCATTCTCCAACGGCTGAGAAAGCATAAACTCTTTCTATCTTACTATCTGCATTCGTGCGATTTATGGGATGAATTATAAAAAATCCTCCCCTAATATTTACTAAAATTCAACTAACATTTCTTTTGATTGGTAAATCTATACTCACCTCCTCTAATTACTTATTTATGGGATGAATTATCAAATACTCTCACCATTATCCTCTCCCAAAAAAAAAAGAAGATAGACAAGGAGAACCTACTTCAGATTTTACCCTAAAAACCTCAAAGTTTAGAACCAAAAAAAAAAAAAAAGACTAACAAAAAGAACTTGATGGAACCAACAAGCAAAATGCAAAATTGACCAAGACCCGGGTCAAGTTTCATCGTTAAAACGTGAAAACAATGATCAAAATTGAAACTTACAGACTCCAAAAAAGTGGAGGAAGAAAAATAGACCTCGCTGGAAATAACAAGCAAAAAGGAAAATTAATCAATACCCAGTTTTGCTCACACCCTAAAAAACTTAAAGCTAGTTCCAAAATCAAAATTTGGGAACAAAACATCGATTAGGTTTTTGTGAGTGGCAGAAAGCCACTTGCGGCTGCCACCAATCAAAAGGGAAAAAAATAATAAAGGTCAAAGAAGGAAGACAATACACGTAAGAGTGTAAATATTTCAAATATGTACAGTAAAAATTCTACTATGCACATGTGATGAGAAGCGAAATTTTCAACCATGCACGATAAAATTTATTGTGCATGCATTTGGTGCCGTGATGCGCACAGATCACATTCACACCAAAGGAAACCTCTATAAATAAATGTGCTTAGCATTCATTCAATACAACAGAAGCAACAGAGAGCACTCCAGTAGAAAGAAAAAATATATAGTATATTCTGACAGTTTCTCTTATTTTTATAGAGAGATGTATTCTCCTAGTATAAGAGAGTGTGTTATTGTTCTCTCCTTATATTTACAGAGAGGTATAATTTTATCTTCCATATATTGAAAATCTTTCTCAGTCTTGCCTTTGATTTTTCCCTCAGCATTAGGGGATTTTTCACATAAATATTGTGTGTCAGTTCCAATTCTCTTAACTTTATTTTAGCTATGTTGATCTATTTCCATAAACTCTGGTACCCAATAGTTTTTCCAAGGTTTGTTGATGATGTAACCACTACACTTGTCCCCTCTAAGTCTCTCTTTGCATCATGATGATTGGCAACTATTGAGGTAGACAGAGCTTGATGGCACAATGATGACAGACATGAACACAGGATGACAAGAAGGATAAGATGAGGGTATTTTTGGTATTTAATTTAAGAAAAGGGTAAATTAAAGGAGGTTAGGATAGATTGGATAACTTGAAAACAGATGAATTAATTTTAATAAATCTTAAAAAGGGTGAATATAATTTATTCAAATTTTTTTCATTCACGATGAGAAAAGAACTGCTTTAATAGTATAATATTACAATCCTCATTCTTGATCAATTTTAAAGAGGTCAATTACGAAAAATCTTTTCATTAATCCAATATTTTCCAACATGAGTTGTTTAGAAATTCATGAAAAATAAGAAAGATCATGCTAGCTAAATCCACTAGCATTTTAGAATTTTGAGTTTGTTTTCCTTTAGATTAATACTAATGTTGTTTCTATTATTCCCTGATTATTGTAATTGATTATTGTAATTTATTTAAGAGTTTCATTCAATCCCATATTCTTTTGTTTTTCACAGTTTAATTAAGAACAAAATTAGTGAAATATTGTTCAATAGTATTCGTCCTTGTGAGTCTATTCTCATTGATTACTTCGGTATACTTGTCAAATAATTATTATAGGTATACATTCAAATTAAAATCAATTGTAATAACTAAAATGATAAAAGTAGCAACATTTTTTTTTTAATAATAAGAAATCTCAAGCCAACCAAAAGAGATGGTGAGCAAAGAGATACAAGACGTCCAAAACAAATAAACGGGTTGAACATAAGCAACCCCACAAACCTACGATACTTCAAAACACAACCTTTGAAAGATTAACATAAACAAGGATAACACACAAGGAACAAGAATCCACTCAGAGCCACCACCCTTTCCACATTGCCATACATATAGAAGCATGAGCGTGCAACATTCTGTCTATGCTTTGCTCTAGAAGACTTATAAAACTTATCAGGATTGCAATTATTTGTAAAACTCCATTATTACTCCTAGCGTAGTCGAGACATTTTCACAAGCAACCTGAAATCTGGAAAAACCAGAGCTCTTGCATATGCTCTCAAATTCTTTCACAGTTCTTTCCTTTCCACCGTTAACTAGAAACATGAGATAGTCGGCAACACATGCATGCTTTGATATTTTGCTTGGATTCGGGACTTCTGGCATTACAAAGTCCAAAACAATTACCTTCCCATGTAGTGGCAGAGCATCGTAGCAATTTCTTAAAAACTTCACACATTCTTCGTCTGACCAATTATGGCATACATGCTGAAATGAAAAGAGATAGCAAGACCGAATCAAAATTACTATAACTTTGTTATGTTATCATTTTTTGAATGAAATTTGAAGTCTAATGTAAGTAGAATTCTAAATTCTAACCTTTAGCAGCACGGCATCACCCTTTGGAACACTTTCAAACATGTCTCCTCCGACATGCTCCATCCCTTCATGTAAAATGAATGTTTTTTAATTAATATATAATTTTGACAAGAAAACTGATACTTACACATAATTTTTTAATTAATCCTCATTTAATTATTGTTTAATCCTCAGCAAATAACATTATTATCAGTTACCATTGTAAAGAAAGAGACAGATAATTTACCTGGATGAGGAGGTGCACTTTGAACCACATAAGGCAAATCAAAATTAATTCCCTTGATTGAAGGATACTCCGAAAGAATCAGCTTCAATTCGTGTCCTCTTCCCCCTCCTACATCAACTAGTGTTGACACTCCCTCGAAACCTTTATAGTAGTCAAGGACCTTCCTCATTCCTAGTGGCCCGGCTTGGGCCATTGATTTCTCAAAAAGGTTACCCAGCTCTTTATTTGTTCCCATATATACGTAAGATGGCATCCCAAAAACTTTTTCGAAGTGATTGTTGTTATTTGGTTCCAATATTGCATCCTTCACATCCTTCCTGGTATAAGAAACAACACAAAAAGTCATGACTAAGAAAAAAACACACAAAAAGTCTGAGACCGAGAAAAAAAGACACACACACGCGCGCACACACTTTCTGCCTTAGCAAAAAATTTTAATCACGTGAGTTTAATTTTACTATGGTGTCATTGTACACATTTTCGCACTATCAATTTATTTTATACATTTTTAGACGTCTAGATTGAAACTATTTTTTCTTTCAGGAATTAAAACCAAAAAATTAGCTCAGTCTCCAGAAATAAAAACATATTTAAAACCAACACATCTTAAAATTAAATATAAATAGTACATGATTATATTGATTACCAAAGGTCATGATATCCTCGATGTACCACAGTTGAAAGTGGACCAAAGGAGCCTCCATCTTTGTTAAGCACAAAGCATTCTCCAACGGGTGAAAGAGCATAAACTCTTTCTCCCTTACCATCTTCGTTGGTGCGAAGAGAGCAAGTAAGAAGAGAATAACTGGCCATGGCAGGCAACATGCGGCCGAGCCTGTTAGCCAAGTCTGGATGTTGGTGTTCACTTGGAAGCTCAGAGGCAATCTGAGAGGCAGACATGCCAGCTGAGCCCTTTGCCTTAGAAATAATCTCAAACAAATTCAGATCAATGGCTGCATTCAGGATTGCAGGGATGATACGGCTGAAACATAGTAGCACGGCTGAGTGGTAAGCATCCTCGACCTTAGTTACCTCTGTGGGAACATTGTTCTCTTTGGAATTGGAACTCATTTTTTTCTCATTTGGTTTATGTTTTGCGCACTCGCCCACTTGTGTTGCTGTGTTTTGTTTCTACGATTGTGGTGTCATTTATATATTGGCATATGTTGGGGTGAGATGACATCATCATGGTAAGTTTTTCAGAATTTTCCGTTGAGTACATCTTGACCTTGGCTGTTTTGTTGTAACCCAATTGAACTACATCCAGAGTGAATGCATGTTTGGTTGGTGACACGTGTTAGGAATATTTCTGTGGACGGAATTAATCAATATTAGATTTGACCCATTGATACTAACATGTGAAACTTAATATGGAACAAGAGGAGTTTCTTTCTTTGAAAAGGAAAAGAATAATGGCCCCCTATGAACTCACCTTCTTCAACCATTCTAGTGTTATTAGGTGAGTTTCACTCCTGTAGATTTCTCATCTTTCATCTCCAATTATGTTTTGTATTCCTAATTTCCAATCTTCTTCTATAACGATAATCGTTGAATATATCATGTTCGGGATTAAAATGAATATGTGAGTAAGGAATTTTGTAATTGTTTATTTTGTTAATTCAGAAAATTCCTACAAGGGTACGTTTGGAATGTTTTGTTGGTGACACAGAGATCCACAAAAATTTACACCTTATTTTTTATTCCCAAGCAAAAGCATCTTAGCTCAATGTCAATTAATTGTAACCAAATGGTTGTTTAGTGGACTTAAAATTGTAAGTTACTCTATAGGCTATGTGCGTAACGTGTTTGTTGGAATGGATAAAATGGAAATGATGTGATTCAAAAATCAAATTATACGTTTGAATTTTTTTTTTTAAAAAAACAAATGAATTGATTTTCAAATCACATGAAATCCTATTATTTTAAATTTGAAATCTGATCACTTGTGATGGGATTGTCGGAAAATTATTTGTTTGAAATCTAAACATATTAAAAAGATTATTTTGGCTTCAAAAAGAGAGGCCAGAATGTTCACTCCCAAAATAATAAATGATTAATTACAAATATGTATGATCCATATTCTTTATAAAGGACAGGAAATGCCTTGCAAAGGGAGGAACGAGGGAGAAAGATAACACAATAAGAGTACAAATGTAAAGTGATAAAACGAAATCAAATCAATGTTAATTTTAATGAATTCCAAACACAATAATCAATTTCTAAGTCAATAACAAATACTATTTTTATAATTCATTGCAAACATGATATTGGATTTATAAATCAATTTAGTTCACTTCAATCCAAATCAACTCAAATCATTTCCAAAAGTTTTTAATTCCAAACACACTCCAAATAATTAATTCAAAAACTATTATATCTTTTGGCTAGCTTAAAGCAAAATTTTAATATGAAAATTGGTAACTTTTTTTTATTTAAACGGCCAACAGGTCTTTAGGTTTTTAATTAGTCATATCGAATCACTATATATAGGCAAAACTCTTCCATTGTTAATTTTTTTTTATTCACAATATTTGAAGAAAAACTTTAACTAAAGGAAATAATTTTCGAGCCACTTCAATTAACTAAGCATTGATGAGGTTTTTTTTTAAAAAAATTTTCTCAAGATATCAATTGCTATGGGTGTTCATAACTTAACTTGACCTACTAACCCAGTTTGACCTAAAGTTTATTAGGTCGGATCAGTTTATATTTTAAAATTTGATCCGATGCACCTTTATGATTATTACTTTTTTTTTATACTTTTTTTACAAAATAGATTCATAATAAATTCAATCATACTTATGCTTTGAAACTTTTTTTCTTGAATTCGTCGAATAATTAATCTTCTATGTACTGATAGTATAAAATAACTTTATACGATCAATTAATAGAATTTCATTAGAATGACAAATTCACAAACATTTATAATTGCATCCCTGGACACTTTTAATATGTTGTTATATTATTACTATTTGATGACATTTAGCAATTAATATTCAAGCTATAACTAATTAGTGGGTAAAATAGGTTGGTATATATAGTGAAAAAATTTTATGGACGAATTCTAATGTGAAATTATATATCAAACTTATCTATGAAAATTTCCATATCAATTTTATCTTTCAACCAAGCACACCTTATTGGTAATATCTTTATATATATATATATAACACCTTTTAATTTAATTATGATATAATATTTAAGATAAAACTTTAGAATATTGTAAAACCCAGTGTATACATGTCAATAGACAAGTTCCGTATGGTCCTAGGATCCCCCAGGATCCACCTTTGTTGCCGGGTCCTGAATTTTACCAAGTTCGGATTCTACACCTCTTTCGAAGGCTATATAATAGAGCCAAATTTTTGGGATTAAAAGTCTCAGTAATTGTTCTCTAGAGAAAAATAAGTTAAATAGTGAGTTTTAATGAATTTTATGAAATCTTTAAACACCTCGTTTTTAACCCACAAGCTTAGAAAATTGTGAAAATTCCCAGATTTGAACTAAAACTCAAAATTTGGATTTTGATTGGTTGGAATTTTTATTTTTTTAATATTTTATTTGAATCTAAATGGGGGTATTTCCTTATTTATATTTTTATTTTAAAGTTAATAGAAAGTAAAATAAATGAGGATATTAATATAAATAAGTGAATGTTGAGATATTCATGGTACCAAGATGACAGAAAAATTGCAGAACGTGGGATTTTTGTCACCGCTATAGAGGTCTAGGACCGCTATTGCAGTTACAGGGGTGATTGCATATGTTTTAATGTTCTGAGGACCACTATAGCGATCATAAGTGCACAATGGAGGGTGGTCTCACATGTTTCAGTGGTTTGAGGACCGCTATAACGGTTTAGTAGTCATAAGTGCATAGTATATGGGAAGCAGCGCGCCCTGACCACTATAGCAGTCCCCCTAGAGCATAAACAGTGCCAAAATAGCATCGTTACACTTATAGACCCCTCCCCTTCTATAAAACCCTTTCCCACTCTCTTAGCTTCCTCCCCCATTCTTCTCGAACCAGAAACCCCAAACTCTCATTGACTCTTTTCTCTCTTAGTCCCATTCAAATCTACCTCCCCAAATCATCAAGGTATGTTTATGTTGATAGATTTTATCTCCGTTCTTCCCATTCTTTCATGTTCTTAGTATGAGTCATTATGTTCTCTCATTATTGTCAAGTAGAGGTACTCCCTTAATGTTATTAGAGTAGATCTAGAGCTAACTAGAGAGTATTAGAAACTAATATAGAGTTTATGGTTGCTCTATGGCAGTTGTTGGTGCTATTTCAAGCCCTCAAGATTAAGTTGGTGGTGCCTACATACTCTCGACTCTAAACGGTAAGTGGGTTCAAACTCCTAACCTTAATTCTTACCATTATGATTATGTTTGATGCATAATGATATTCAAGTATGAAATTTGAGATGAAAATATCATAGTTTTCAAACTCGGACTGGTACTTAACTCGGTGAAGGCAGCGGGTCACCAGGTCATTGGTTCAACCAGTGAATCATTAGTTAAACCGGTTAAATAGGTTATAATTAAATAAATATATAAAACATATAAAAAGTATAAATATGTATACTATAATTATATACTTTGAAATAAATAAAAATAAATAAATAATATAAATAAAATTTTGACATTTAAAAATTATTATTGAATGTGAATGAATGAATTATTAGAAGATAATAATTTTACCGATGTGTTTTTAGCTGATCCTTCTAAGCTATCACCCATTCACGATTTTGTCTCATAGATTCATCAATTGTCAATACAATTATCTCGATTTCAAAACTCACCCTCTACACCATTCAGATCCAGTATCAATCCAAGCTATTCTTTAATGCTTTGAATTATAAATATATGCCAAGACAATAGGAATCATAGACAGTGAAAAGGTCAAGAGAAATATCGTGCCAAGTTTGTAGTTCTGTTAGTACTGGGTATACGGACCGGTCCGGTCCGTTTAGCCCGGTCCGCGACGGACCAATTTTAAACGGGCCGGACCGGATCGGTCCGTTTAATAAATGGACTGCATTTTGCCTAGTCCAGGCCCGGTCCGCTTAAGCCCGCAAGTCCGCGGACCGGTCCGCGGACTAGGCTTTTTTTTTTCTTTCATTTTTTTTTTTACCTTTTTTAATATCCTATATTATATATTTATATTTATGCAATATATTTAATAATTTACATCACAAAATATATATACACATTCTTCTTTACAGTATACAATTTAAATTTTAAACAAATAACAGTACTAATTACTGAATACTGCAAATATTAAAATTCAAGTGTTAATTTTTTCAAAGCAATAACATACAAATTAATTACAAACCAATTAAATATGCATAATTTCTTCAAGTATAAAAAATATTTAAACTACTAAAGAATATAAATTAACAATTACTAACTATCAAAAGTTGGAGCTTAGTCTCTATGTCTACAGTATACGGGTTAGGCGGGTTGGTCTGCGGACCCCGCGGGCCAGGCCCGTTTAGCCCGCGGGCTAGGCGGACCGGATCAAAAAAGTCCACGGGTTGGCGGGTTAAAAATTTTCTGGTCCATTTTCATGCGGATTGCGAGTTAAACGGGTTGGTCCGCGGACCACGGTCCATATACCCAGCTCTAAGTTCTGTGCCGCACCAATGTTGACAACAAGTCCCACATCGATGGAATTACCCAATAAAAAGACAGCAGCGTCCAATTTTTCAGAGCATTAAGCAAAGCTTTAAAACTTGAGAAATGGGCTCTAGAGAGCTCACTGATTGGGCCTTACGATACTGTGGTCCATTTTAAGTTAAAAGATTTTTTAAGTTAAAATTTATGAACCGGCCGGTTTGATAAAATTCGGCCGGTTACCGGGTTTTTTTGAAAAACCGGCCTAGTTAAAGCAGTTCTTTCTCGTATAAATATATGTCCGATCCCAATGCTTGGCTTGAACTGGTTCATAGGCTGGTTTACCGGTTCAAGTCAGTTTTTAAAACTTTAGAAAATATGTATATATAAATATGATTTTGTAAGTTATAGCCACGAGTATGATTTTGAATATGGCATGAAAATATTTTTTTTAAAAAAAAAACATAGGACCATAATTGTCATGTTGTATGCTGTGAAATTATATCAATTTGAAATATGATTTTAGAAGTTTAAGTTTTCAAATTAAGTTCAAGAAAAGGATTTACGGTGAAATATATATTTAGCAAGATACCAAGTTGTAAAATATGTTCTTATGAATTTGTCACATTGTGTTTTTGAGATTAAGATTTCAACTATGTTTTAGAGTATTCAGTTAAGGTATATATTAGAAAAATGTGAAAAAGTGTGTGATTGAGCTTTTGGAATAAATATGTTATATGATTTCCAAGTATTATAATTGTGAACCCTAGTGTTTGAACTAAGATATTAGAGTTATCAAGTATATGAGAATATTTTAATGTAAGAAATGAATTTAGAACTTCAGTTTTGTGGTACTAAAAGGTACGAAATTCAATATGATTCCTAGCAATAGCCAAATACATATTCTGTGGGATTGAAATCGGAATGCTTACAAGTGGTGGACCCTTGGGCTCAATTTTCACAGCCACAGTTATGCTAAAGTTATATTGTTAAAGTTATATGAGTTCAAAACTCTTAGAGTACGAAGAATTTAGGGGCTCTTATTCACCAAGGATTGAGCACCCACTCTTCAAATTTAAATAATTTCATATATATCCAAATATTTTATGATTTTAAGAGTAAAATAATTATATAGGGTTTTAAACCCAGCGAAGAGCCAGAATAGAGTTTTAGATAAATGATTAATTAGTTTTTATGATTTAGAGACTATGCGGTAACTATAGAAAAATAAATAATGAGCTAACGATTGGGAAAAAGGATTATTAACCTTGATACCAAGTTATCCTTAGGGGCAATCTCATAGAGCAGAGATGGAACCTAGCCAGAGATGTGCAAGCAAGATCCTAGCCATGCATATATGTCGATATATTATAGTATTTTTAGAGATTAAATATAAGATTGAAATGTAAACTATGGTTAGATATTTACGTGATGAACTAGAGACGTATCTGTAAGTTGGTTTTCAAATGTCAAGATTTTCAAGTTTAAGATTAACACTATGTGCTGAAATAGTTATGATTTCTAAGTCAATGGATTTGGATAAGATGTTTTTAGACCTTAAAATATTAAATACTTTCAGTTTGTGAAATTAAATATTATGTTTTAATTAGAGAAAAATGCTAAATATTTAGAAGAGATCATATTTTAAGTATTATATTACGAATTTAGAGAGCCACATCACCAAGAAGACTTACGTGGGGATGGGATTCTTCATGTGTCAGTCACATTCCTAAATCGGGTCATGACAAATATTCAATTCCTCATATATCTAATGATCTAATTATATATATTTCGTAAATTTAGAGAATTGATTACGCTTCTTAAAACACAAACTTATTTAAATTTTCTCAAAAAGTTTCAAAAATTATAACTTAATTTAATCTTTGGTTTTTACCAAAGTGTGCATATTTTTTAGTCGCTATTGGTAAAGATCTATCTTTTAGTTGTCACATTTACACTATATTCCCTGTGATATTTAACTTTCTTTCACATCCCTCTTCCTCTTCCTCTTCCCTGTTCTCTTCTCTGGGTAAGCATGGCCTTTTGTCTTAGAAAGCAACTAAAGACACAAGCCTAGATTTCATAAACTTTTGAATTGCAAGTGAACACTTTTATCTTGGTAGATATTGCAAGTGATCATTTGAGTATGTTTAGAAAGTTTTGATTTATTGTTTGGTGTGTGTGTGTGTTTTTTTTTTTGGCCTTTTTTGTTTTGTTGTTTGGGGGGGGGGGGGATGTTACTATATATATATATATATAATTATTTTAAGGTAGCGTATTTTGATTAATTGTAAGATTAAATTATTTTAATAATCAAGTATATATAATTGATTTCATTTTTATAATCAAATATTTGAAAATCAATTTTATGTATGTACTAACCTTGAAATAATTTTAAAGTAGCGTATTTTGTTTAGGTTACATTAAAAAAAAAACTTTTCCACAATAAATTATTTTAAAAATATAAAATAATTTAATATTTTTATAATATCTGATATAGTTATTTTTGACAAAAACGTTAAAATTTAATTTTTTTCCCTTATAGTTAAAAACTTTACAAATATGCTTTTAATTATATATAGGTAAATTTTACACTTAAAATAGATTCTTTTATATTTATTAACTATTCAAGGTTTTACCAAAACATATATAATTATTTTGGTACAACTTTTATTAAAAAATTTGCATTCCCAGGCATAAATTTGGAAATAAAATTTTTTTGGTAAGCATTATTGGAAAGCAAAATAGGGCTTAGAGTTAACAAATTTATTATTTTATTAGTGACACATGCTATTCAACTGTTATAGTTGTTTATCTATTATAATAAAAAAATACTTCTTCAGTAAAATAATACTCGATTATAATATAATTTTTTATTCTTTAATTTAAAAAATTAGTTCGTGGACTTTGAAGTTGAAAAATTCTACTTAAATGGAGCAATATCATTTATATAAATGGACTTTCAAATTTAACCAGTTTATTATATAAATGGACTCTTTCAAATGAAGTTGAAAAAATTAGTTCGTGGACTTTCAAATATTTGGTGGTGGGGGGATGCTCCCTTACATCCACATCCCCCTTATATTCTCTGTCACTGTCTGTGAGGAATTTTATCTTTATTTAATAATCTATGTGAATAATAAAATTTTTATATTATTCTTAACTATATCACTTGAATGTTGGTGGGTGATTTACAAATATCTTTTTAAGTATTTGATGAGTTCGGAGGCATATCCTAATCCTGCATTGTGACAAGCTTTCCCTCTCACCCTAAACTTTTACTTATATAAAAGAAAACTATTGTATTAAATAAATTCTATTAATAAAACAAAGTTAAATATAATATGAACTTGCAAGCTGCAACATCATATCTCTAAATTGTTCCCTTTTTTTTCAAAAAAAAAAAATTTCATCATAAACAATCCGCTGTACGTAAACTTATGTGACTTGTAATTTTTATGGTTTTTGTAGTACATGAGCTTGCAGCATGCATCACATGTCACTGTTGTTTTTATTTCTTTTTCTCATCATAAACACTGCTAATAAATTAATTAATTATATTGGTTATGAGCTGCAAAATAATCCACTGATCCATCTATCTATAATTATATAATACCATAATCCATCCTTAATTATTGCAAACTTCGGTGCCTAAGTCTAACTTTGTTCCGGTTCTTTTCTTTTCTAACACATGATGTGGGTTTGAATGAATCTTCATATATTTCCGAGCAAGAGTTAATGTTTTCTTTTTTCCAACCTTTTACAACGCATGTAGCAGATATCTTGGACTTTTTTGTCCAAACTTTTACAAAGCATGTAGCAGATATCTTGGACTTTTCCAATAAATATTCGACAGAGTTTGAATAAGCTTCCTATACGTCAGCCTCGGCGACTGGCCCCTGCATTCTCGAAGGTGCACGTACTTAGGCACAGCAAAGGAGTAGCTGGGTGACTAAGTTAGTATGTAACAATGAATTTTAGGTTGGATTGAAAGGTTTTGCCAAAGAAAAAATGTTATTTATTCTAATTGTATAGAAAACACTGTATTAACTCACATTTTTTTTTATCGGTGGATGGAGTGCGATAGTTGATACAGCATCCCACATGCAATTATTATAAATAACGCATTTCTTTGCTAAATCATCAACATTTGAATGAAATGCCAAATCAAACTTGTTACAAGAAAAATACTTACCTACTCCCAGAGGAAACCTTTTTCTTCGTCCATGGAGTGTTATTTACCACTAGTTTGCTTTATTCCAATGCACACTCTCTCTCATACCTTTGAATTTTGTGGCTACAATCGATTATGGAGGAAGAAATTTTTCCTCGCTGAGGACACAAGAATGACTCCTTGTAACAAACATTATTTTTTATTCTGTTTTGAAATAAGGGGCCCAAGCCAATCAAAATTGGCGGCCGAGTACCAAAATATGACAGGATGCAAGTCAAACAAACAAAAACATCATAATCCAAAGACAAATTGAATAAAAACACGACAAAAATAGACGCCATGTCCTTAACCGTTTCTTGAAACTATTCCACATGTATGACAATATGAATATAGCTATCATGGCCTGCGGCTTTCGACCTTGGGATACGCCACCAACTGAGAGATTTTGCAAACTCTGCATGAGGATATTGCATGGCAGGGTGATATTGCTGTTTTTCCTTACCTTTTTTTCAGACACTTCCAGAAAAAATGGAGAAATAGAAGGGAAACTAACGCTCACACACATCCTAGGCATGATTGAATTATATAGCGACATAAAGTCAGTTATGAATCAAAATCTCGTAAACCTATAAGCTATTAGTCTAAATAATTGATTAGATAAAAAGAAATCTAAATCGTTAATATCCCAAATCCATTAAATTTTAACTAATTTGGGAAGGTCGCCTATTATAAAGTAAAGCTTTCCTAACCTTAAAAGTTTTTTCATTTGGAAAATTGGAATATGAAAAGTTATATTTAAGAGGAATATGCGTTGAATAACTAGAATTGACTAAGCAAACCAGTTAAAGACATTGATTTAATTTTTATAAGCTAACAATGGAAAAAAAATATACACAATTATCCAATTATATAATATCATATAAGTAAATATAATTAACTTTTACCACCACTACTTAAAAGGTCATACTAAATAAGAGATTTTTACACTTTCAGTTTATCAAAATAAAACTCAATATGAATTAGTTTTTACTTCAAGTGTGATAGTGTTAATACTTGATACACTTGAGAAAGGTGGATTGAATCAAGTGTAGTTTTAAAACTTTTCTACACCCTAATAAATAAAAGATTAGAACGTTCACTAGAAAATTCTTCAAAATTTAGGAGATATTCGACCAATGTCTCCCAAATTTCTTGGAGATGAATCATAAGAATTTATATATAGGGAATAAGACAAGAATAGAAGTAATGATTTCAATAAAGCAAATGTAAGAATGATGAGTTAAGAGAGATGCATTATGATTTATTTTGATTCGACCTCAATTTGAAATATACATCCAGTACTCACTACTAGCATGAGAGTTTGACTAAAACAATGTTTCCAAATATAAACAAAATCCAAACCAAAGGTCACCACTTGACCATAGTGCAATAAACCAAAATCAAAAGAGACAAACTCTCTTCCAAATCAAACCAAAAGGGACTGCACTCTTACATACCAGAAATCAAACAAATGGAGCACAACTCCTTACAAACAGTGAGTTTTGATGACCAATTTTTAAAATTAATTTTGACAAATATATTGAGCCACGAGTAATAAAAATGAGTAAGGGATGTGCTTTTCTTGAATATTAAAATTAATTACTCGTTCACTTTAGCTAATCATTTAATATTCGGGCAAAAGCAAATAAGAGAATCTAGAAAAATTTAGTGGCTGTTTTATTCTCTTTTTCACGAGGGACTATTGGAAGTTACATGAAGATACTGAGAAATTTTGCCCAAATAAGTGGTTTGATGAAAATGGAATTTTCCAAAAAGAAAGCCTTTCCAAGTTTAAAGCCACCCAGCTGGTAGGAAGCTATTGATTTCATTTGATTTTGTTTGCGCTTTAAAAGAAAATAACCGTAAACACAATGAGGCATTTAATTTTTAGTAGCATTGATTTCATATATCAGCACAATTTATTAGTTTCGTAGATCTTTCATTAAGGTAGATAGATCACACAAATTAGTTAATCATCTTTATCTACTTTAAGGTAGAACGGTTATTAGTGCTACATCAGGATCATTTACATCTGATTTGGATATTACTTACTTGCATCATAAGCATGAGGTAGGTATGCCTATGGTAAACAACCATGACTTGCTTAGTGATCAAAAATTTGTTATGCCTGATTTTTGTAAACATCGTGTTTGTGGGAAGCAAACCAGCATTAGATTTAGTACTATCATTCACAAGATTGCATCAGGTTTTAGTACTACCATTCACAGGAAGATTTTGATTAGTGGAACCCGATGCCTGTTCCATTAAGAGGTAGTTTGGGTATTTGAATATGCCTATTGGTACACTAGAGAAGGCAATTTTGATAATCTAAGACTTGATGAAAAATCAAGCCAAAGTGGAGATTTGTAGACTAGTGACTTATTTTTCAAAGCCCATAGTTTGAAAAGTAATGAACAAACATCAAGAGTTGTTGCAGCCCAAGCTTTTGATGCCTAAAAAAATGTTTGCAAGTTGCCATTAGTCAAAAACATCAAGATTTGCTTTGAAATTTGCTATCAAAGTATTGAATGAAGAATTGGATGTATGCCCCTCTGTAAATTGAGCTTTTGTTTTACCGCATTAAGAGGATCAATGAAGGAACCAAGTATCTCTCACTTTAGTGTACTATAGAGTTATATGCTCCTAGTAAATTATTCTCTTTTGTGAGTTGAGAGTATACACTGGTGAGGAAAATACTGTTAGGTATTTTGGGTATATTTAGGACTTGGTTTTGAGTGGATTTTTACCACTTTTGTATCCCTATTATTTGTGATTTGGGTTGAGTGGAGCGTGTTCACCTTTTGTATCTCCATTATATTTCCATAGTGAAATATTTGATTATTGCCTTTGCCTGTGGATGTAGGCTTTAAGCTGAACTACTTAAATTTCTAGTGTCATTTAATTATTTTACACTTCTGCATATTTATTTTGGGCTACTCTATTTCTGCCTTTTAGACCCGCCATTTCACACCAAAGAGTATAACTCAAAATTTATTTATGACATCAAATATGACCAAATAAAAGAAAAATGCACGTGAAACCCAATAAAAAGCAAAATAATTCTGCATAGACTAGTCACAATTCTTTCTATGGTTTGCTCCTATATCTTCGCTCTAGAAGAACTATAACAACTTATCAAGATTGCAATTTAATGCTGACATATTTTTCACTTGTAAAATCCCATTACTCCAAGCGTTGTCAACAAATTTTCGCAAGCAACCTGAAGTTTTGTAAAACCAGAGCTCTTGCTTATGCTCTCAAATTCTTTTTCAGTTCTTTCATTTCCACCATTGACTAGAAACATGAGGTAGTCGATGGCACAAGTATGCTTTGATATCTTGCTTGGATTCAGGACTTCTGGCATTAAGTCCAAAACAATCACCTTCCCATGTTGTGGCAAAGCATCATAACAATTTCTTAGAAGCTTCACACATTCTTCAGCTGACCAATTATGGCATACATGCCGAAATTTGGGGTGTTCATTACCCGTCCTGGCCTGCTAACCCGGCCCAGTTCAAAGTTCTTTGGGACAGGTTCGGGTCTTGAAATTTGACCTGGTGCATTTTTTTGGTCGATTTCAGGTCATATATTGGGTAGGCTTAATATGTCACAAAGTCAAATAATTCCTTAAGAGAGATATATTTTTATGATAATTTGTGAAAATTTATAAGATTTTAAAGATCAATTAATATATTTACATAACTCTTAATGTTATTTCTATATTTATACGATTTATTTTAAAACCTGTACCCTAAAATATCTCAAATTTTGTTTCTCACTTATAAAATTCTATAATTTTACTATATGCAATATCCAAAGTTCCACAAATTGTTCAAATATTGAGTTGATCCAATACAAACTGGTATATAGTTGGGTCATTATCGGGTCTGGTTTCAAAAATTGACCCGATCTAATAAAAATTGAGCCGGGTTTGGATTTTGTCCAATCTGACCCACCCGTCCCTTGTACACCCCTGGCTAAAATGACAAGAGATAGCAAGACCAAATAAAAATTATTAGAACTTTGTTATGTTATATTGATTTTTTATTAAAAAAAATATAAAATTTGAAGTCTATGTAGAGTTCTAATTCTAACCTTTAGCATAATGACATCACCCTTTGGAACACTTTCAAACATGTCTCCTCCAACATGCTCTATCCCTTCATGCAAATTAAATGAGTGTTTTCTAATTAATATATAATTTTGGCAAGAAAAATGATATTTACATGTAGATATTTTTGTGAGTAATTTACACTCATCTCCCTTGAAATTTAGTGTAATTACACTCGGCACTCCTCTATTTTACAAAACTATGACTAATCTCCCCTGAGATTCGGTCAAATTACACTAATCTCTTGCGGATACTAGTTTATTAATTTAAGTAACAAAAAAAAGATAACATATAATACATACATAATTATTAATAAAAAAATTATAATATTTTAATAATATTTAACACATTAGTTGAATAAAATACTTTTTTATCACATGAAAAATTATAATTATAACTTATGATTAAACAAAAAGGTATTCTAGTTAATAAATATATGGCTAATATTGCTAAAATATTATAATTTTGTCATTAATAATTATGTATATACCACATATTATCTTTATTTATCACTTAAATTAACGAATTAATATAACAAGGAGGTCAATGTAATTTTAGTGAACTTCAGGGGGAGGTCAATGATACTTTTGCAAAATAGAGGGGTGTTGAGTGTAATTATTTCACTAAATTTCAAGGGAAGTTAGTATAATTTTTCCTTCTTTTTTTTATGTCTTTCAACGTAATAACACAAAAAGGGAATGCATGTGTTAATTTCTCATTTATTTTTCATTGAATCTTCACAACTATAGTCCTTATTTCCACTAGTCAATATAAAATTCCCACTATTAACATATCCATTTCTCTATATTGATGGACATGCACGTTAAATATGTTTAGATAACATTACTCATTTAGGCCGAATGATGTTATTCTATCACCCAAAACATTGCAAGCTTCCAAAGAAAGAGAGACAGATATATTTACCTGGATAAGGAGGTGCATTTTGAACCACACGAGGCAAATCAAAATTAATTCCTTTGATTGAAGAAACTTAGAAAGAATCAGCTTCAGGGCTTGTCCTCTTCCCCTTACATCGACTAGTGTTGATACTCCCTTGAAATCTCTATAAATGTCAAGGACATTTCCCATTCCTATTGGGCCGGATTGGGACATTGATTACTCAAAAATGTTACCTAGCTCTTTATTAGTCTCCATATGTTGGTAACATGGTACCCCATAAACGTTTTCGAAGTGATTATTGTTATTTGGGTCCAACAATGCATCCTTTACATCCTTACTGGTCACAAGCAAAAACACAAAAAAAAAAAAAACACACACACACACACACACACATACACAAATGAGAGATTAAATAGATATTATATGCATCTTTAATTTTAGGATCGAAGTGATGTCATATGTATATTTTATGGACTTATGTCAATCTTTTGTAAGAGCTAGAGTGATATTATTTATATCTTCATAAGACCAAATATATAACAATAAATAATTGAATAAGAGTATATAAAATAATTTACATTAACACTATAGACTTAAATATGTTTTGGTCTTTCAAATAAGCGAATTTTGGTTTTAGTGAGTGAGTGTGAATGTGTATATGTATAGTCCAAATCATATTAATATTTTCAAAACTAATTGATTTTAGTCCTTTGTGTGAGTCTATCTAGGTTAAATGCTGAGATAGCTAGCTAATAGAATACTACAAAATCAAATCCTATATTATTGCAATTAGTAATCATACATGACATATTATGATCTTATGTGTCAATCTCTCACTCAATAACTTAATGAACCAATCCCAATAAGGACTTTATACAATTTTGTATTATGATGCTGACACATGATTATAATATGTCATGGATGATTACTGGTTGTCATGTGGGATCGAATGAGGTGGTCTTCTATTAGTGAGTTTATTGTTTAACATAAATAAACAAACGATAGGACTAAAATTGAACAGTCTAAGAAATGTTCAGACCGAAACAATTTTTTTTTTTCAAGGACCAAATCAAAATTCGCTAATGTTTTCAAGGGAAAAAAACATATTTGAACCAACACATCTTAAAATTAAATAATACATGATTAATTACAAAAGGTCATGATATCGTCGATGCACTACAGCTGACACTGGACCCAAGGAGCCTCCATCTTTGTTAAGTGTAAAGCATGCCCCCATGGGTGAAAGGGAATAAACTCTCTCTCTTGCCATCTTCGTTAGTGCAAATAGAGCAAGTAAGAAAAGAATAACTGGCCATGGCAGGCAACATGCGGTCAAGCCTGTTAGCCAAGTCTGGATGTTGGTGTTCGCTTGGAAGCTGAGAGGCAATCTGAGAGGCAGACATGCCAGCTGAGCCCTTTGCCTTAGAAATAATCTCAAAACAAATTCAGATCAACGACTGCATTTAGGATTGCAGGGATGACACGGCGGAAACACAGTAGCAAAGCTGAGAAGTAAGCATCACCGACCTTAGCTACCTCTGTGGGAACATTGTTGTCTTTGGAACTGGAACTCATTTTTCACTGCTCTTAGGTTTATGTTTTTCTTACTCACTCGCGTTGTTGTAATGTAATTTCCATTGTGGTGCATGTCGTTATATATTGGCATAGTGCATGTATCATTTCTTACTCACTCTCGAGCAATTTCTTTGATAGTTCACGCCATTTAATTAATTCAAAGGATGTTGGGGGTGAGATGACATGGACATTATGAGCTGATTCGATGAATTTATGATTTTTCTCTTGGATGGATTTAGACCTTGACTATTTGGTTGTAGTAACCAAATTGAACATGCTCAGCGGTTTGCCGGTTTGTATCATGCTTACTTGTTCAGCAGCAAAAACTCAAAATAATAATAATAATAATAATAACAACCAACAAAACAAAACAAAAACAAAAATAATCACTCTTATCAGAGGAAACAATGTAAAAAAAAAAAAAAAGTAATAATAAAAGAGATAAAACACACAATATTTGAATGTGGTTCGCTTCCTCCAACTTGCATTCTATGTCCTTCTAATGAGTTCCAAATTTTTTTACTAACCATCTCTTTTAAATAACTTTGCAAATCATCCTTACAAAAGATTACTTTCTATAGATAATTCTTAACACCTATCCATATGAATTGCTGTTATTTTTTGAGATATCAATCCATCAACCAAAAGTTATATTTATTAGTCAACATTATTATGAGGCTTTCACTTCTTTTCAATGTGGGACCTATCTGATAAATATAATATTTATTATTACAATTTTTATGTGATAACTATTTTTAATATGTATTTCAACTTATATACTTTTTAAAATTTATATAGTCACAATGTTATAAAGTATAATGGAAAAGATTTAAATTTAAAATTCAGTAATTATTTGACTAACTTTTTTGTTTTTCTAGAATAATATTTATATGTAATTTTAATATATAAATCAAATTAAACAAAAATTAATATAATATCATTTTAGGTGAGTTTATTTTTTCATGCTATGAAAAACCGTTGTAATTGTAACTCTTTACCTTTTGTATTTTACAAAATATATTCAATCCAATCTTAATTATGTTTTGAAACTTTTTTTTTTGTTTAACTAAGATATTAGGAGATAGGGGTGGAGATGAAAAATTTCTTTGATTGTACCATGTGGGTGATATGTGAGAATTCACTCATTTAGTGCGTTGACTCACCCCTCTCCTTTTCTCTCTCATAGTTACAGGTATAGATACAATTTGTCACCAATTTAGTTGATGTAATTGTTCTTAGTGGTTAGTCTTGCTTTGGAGCAAGGCTTAGTTTAGAGCCTTGTTAGGGTTAGAGTGCTCTAATAGATGTGCAGACATGATCCAAAGTCACACACATTATGTTCATATTATGTATTTAATTTTAGTATTAGAAACAATTATGTATATAATTTCAGTTTTCAAGTATGCATTTGAAATTGTAGAGTGTGATTAGAGTTTAAGTAGTAAGCTAGAGATGTATTCATGATTCAGTTTTTAAATGCTAAACAAAATTTTAGATTTTCATCTAGATGTTGCAGAGTCGTAATATATATATCTGTGTGTGTGTGCGCACGTGCGCTAATGGTTTCAGTTTAATGAATTTAAATATTGCATTTTAAATAGAGAAATAAATGTTGGTTTAATTTAGAAGGAAATTACATTTTAAGTATTATATTATAATCATTTGTGCATTTAGAGATCCATGTCACCTAGAAGAATTACGTGAGGGTGGAATTTCTCATATATCAGTCATGTTCCCAAGTAAGGTCGTGACACTATACTAATTCGTTCATGTCTACTCAATAAATTTAAGGAAAATTGCTAAAACAACATGTCATAAACTCCCCTTTTTTTAGAAGACAAAAAAAATGAAAGTCAATTCTTTCTTCTTTTCCCTTTTTTTTTTTTTGAAGGGAACCAACTCAAGCAAAAGAAAACCTTTTCTGAACCAAGCTTGAAAGGAAACCCCAACTAAAATTAAAGTCCAAGTTCATATTTCAAAAAAAAGACATCAATCCAGAAAAGTTTTGATAAAAAAAAAACTAGCCAAAAAACAGTTTGTGAAATAAATAAAACAAAAAAAAACTAGCCCAAGCATCTTTAGTTCTTGAGTTTAGAGTGCTTCAATGATGATGCAGGCAAAAGTCCTAGACTATAAAGTATGTTTTGCATTTTGATTTCCATGATTCAATACATTTAAGAATTATTTTCATTTTATGGCTATATATGTAATAGCAGCTTTATATATATGTTTTGTAGTATGATTAGAGACTTTAGAGTTTATTTATGAAACTTGAGTTATGATGATATTGACTTTAAAGAACATGTGATATGTCTGTATAAATGAATTTATGTTTTAAATGGATTTTACATTTAAAATATGCATATAGAGAAGCTCATAGGTCACGAAGTTTATGTATAGATAAAATTTCTCGTGTGTCGATTATATTCCCAAATCAGGTCATAACAGAAATATTCAATTTTTTATGGATAAGTATTAAGGACTTTAAATAATTTGATTATTTTAATTGAACTAATAACAATAACAAATCAAAATAAAATTATGATTAATTATGAACAATTAATGTAAAATCATTGTTTTGGTTAAAATATTAGAAAGACATTTCTGACAAGGCAACTTAAAGTAGGGGTTTTTTACGTAACTAAAATAAAAAAAAATATTATATATGAATCTCTCACATTTTTAACTTTATATACGCATATGCACTGATTTTTAGTCTTAGCGAAATCGGTAGACTCTCAAGTGATTTCTAGATAACAAAATACAAAGGAAGCGGTTGAGTATCAACCGATATCAGTGCATCGCAATGGACGGCTGGGATGAAGGTGGTAGTTGCATCGTGCGGCTGGGGAGCGCTGATTTGCCACGGTCCGCTGCATGCGTGACACGATCCTTGCGATTTAAATGCGTGTCACGCATGGGCCGTAGGCAATCAGCTCCCGTATGCGACGCAACTACCACCTTCATCCCAGTAGTCCGTCATCGCTATTATCCTTATATATTCCGCGTATGTTTGCTTGCATAGGCCAACCGATTCATATACGTGAGAGGTAAAATTAATAGAAAGTGCAAAAAAAAAATAGCAGCAACGAGAGAGAAAAAAAGAGAGTGGAAAAAAAAACGCATAGAAGGATAAAACCAAAAAAAATGGCACAAAATGATCTTAGACGGTATGATGGTTTTGGACATATTGCAGCAAATCTTCATATTGAGCTAAGTTTTTATTAATTTATGAAATTTGTATATTAATTTGTTTCTATTTTTATTTTTAATATCCTTAATAACTATTTAAATTAGTTTGGTGCATTATAAATTTAGTTTAGTTGTATGAGTTAATGATGCTTTAAATTTAGTTTAGTTCATTTAAAATATATTTTAGTTGTATAATTTAATTGAACTAGTAGCTATTATAGTTAGATTATACTATATACATATCTAGTAAATAATATACTGTAAGTAGACTTATGAATATGTGTAGGGAATAATATATTTTAATTACTTAGTTAAGGTAAATAATTTACCTAAGTAAATATATTGGAATGTAAAATCTATTTATTAAAGGTCTGAAAACATGTATTTTTAATTAGCTTAGTTAGCTATTTTAGGGAGATTAGTGCACATCAAACATGATTTAGTTGTATAATTTAAAGTAGATTAATAAATATAATAGTTAAATTATACTATAGACATGTTTAGTAAATAATACCATTTAATTAGATTGATGAATAGGTTTAGGGTTTAATATATTGTAATTAGTTTAGCAAAATATCTTGGTTAATTTAGTAAACTCAAAAGTACAACCTATTTAGTGAAATTAAAATTGTTTAGATTAGTAATTTTTTTTATTGAATTTGTTAGTTGTTTTAGGGACATTAGTGGACTTTAAGTACAATTTATTAGTATAATTTAATTAGATGAATAAATATTATAGTTAAATTATACTATAGACATGTTTAATAAATAATACCATTTAATTAGATTGATGAATAGGTTGAGGGTTTAATATATTGTAATTAGTTTAGCAAAATATTTTGGTTGATTTAGTAAACTCAAAAGTACAACCTATTTAGTGAAATTAAAATTGTTTAGATTAGGAATTTTTTTTAGTGAATTTGTTAGTTATTTTAGGGACATTAGTGGACTTTAAGTACAATTTATTAGTATAATTAAATTAGACGAATAAATATTATAGTTAAAATATACTATAGACATGTCTAGTAATAATACCATTTAATTAGATACCTGGGTGATATGTGTGTAGTAAATTAGTAAATAAATATTATAGTTAGGAAACTTGTTTATTTTAATTTTTGTAGTTAACAGTGCACCATAAACTTATTTTTGTTGTGTACGTTAATTAAATTAGTAAATATTATAGTTAAATTATACTATAAATATATTTAGTTAAAATTTTATTTCACTTAGAATAATAAATTTGTTTTTTAATTGGATTTGTTACTTAGTCCATGTGGTTAGCTTAGTCATCATTTAATCTATAGATTGATACATTTTTAATCTATTTAATATGAATATTTTATATTTTGTACTTCAGCCTGCTCGTGTATTGCGAGGTAGACGAGACCACATGAAAAGGGTGGATCTTCGCATGAGGCCGTACTTGGAACAAGCGGGTTTTTGGCATGCCGCACAAATTAAATTATATGAATATGACAATTCTCTGCTGTCTGTATTTGTGGAGCGATGGCGTCCCGAGACTCACACCTTCCATTTGCCCTACGGAGAATGCACCATAACACTCCAGGACGTTGCGTTTCACTTGGGCTTGCAAGTGGATGGAGTTCCTGTCAGTGGATGCACAGGAGCCTGGGAAAGGAATCCGGTCCATCCACGGACCCATATCTGCGTCATATGACCATATCTGCGTCCTTCATCTTGGTGCTGCGTCCACTTTCTTAAAGGAATCCAGTCCATCCACGGACCCATATCTGGGTGCTCACCCCTTACTAGTTCAGAGTAATATAGAAACTCACTCTGAGTCTTTGCATATGCTTGCGTGTCGAGCTCGCTTTGCATCTTTGCTCTTGAAACTTACCGCAAAGTTTGATGCAATGTGACGAATGCAATAAGCATGGTAAGCAGTTGGACGATGCCATCCACTTCCTTCTACATCTAAAGCTGCTTTTATAGCAGCATGCCTGTCAGAAATGATCAGTATTCCTTCCTGTGGTGTCACATGGCGCCGAAGATTTGTTAGGAAAAAAGACCAAGCCTCTGTCGTCTCTCCTTCGACCACAGCAAATGCAATGGGGAAAATATTTGAGTTACCATCCTGCGCAATTGCCATCAGTAGTTTTCCACCATACTTTCCATATAAATGTGTTCCATCGACCGTCACAAAACGTTTGCAATTTTAAACCCCTCTATACGTGGAAATGTCCAAAATAAGCCGATGAAACATGGCACAACTACGATAAACCAAATTACCAACATAATAAGGTTGAGTTGAAATTTCGTGATTGTACACAGCATAAATGGCTGAGCTAGCGACCATTTAGGAAGCTCATTATGCGACTCCTCCCAATCACCATAAATCCGACCAATGGCCTTTTGCTTTCTGCGAGCCATGCTTTCTGTATGAAATCTGAATTCGTACTTTGAATAAGGCGAGGGGCACTGCAATGTTCTAATTGGGCGTTGGATCGGCTTCAACTATTGAATGGATGCTAGCGACAATCACACGAATATCTAGGCTGAGATTGATTTTGCGAAATACGGATAAGCAAGTATGTTCCCCATTGTACTTCTTTATCTCCCAGATCCTTTCTTCGTCGATATATAACACGAATACTCCAATTACACCCTCTCCCCAAAGTACTTGCATTGCCCCTTTGATATTTCACATGATCGGCGGACATACTTTGTACTCGGCTCCTTTTCCGGATGCTATAGTTTTTACATAGCGATATTGATTCTTTGTTGGGGCTGTTGCCCTTCATGCAGTGATTCACTCCATGTAATCCCATTGTCTTTTGCTATCATCCAATGATTCACTTGCATTGCTTCAAAATTTAAACTTGAATAGTGACCAACAGTTTGACTTTCAGTTGTGTTTGAGTTTAGGTTGTCAATGGTTGTCCTGCGTAGAGGCAATACCTCCTCATCTATATCATCTTGAACAACTCTGTACAATTTAAATAATAGTTAACTTGATTTACACAAAGTTTACGCAATGATAAGCTGACAACATCTAAATATTAATTCTTTAAGGTGTATTCACCATGTATGTATAGGGATATTAATATATTCAAACAAAATAGCAATGTCGAAAGAATCTTATTAACGTTAAAATAATCACATTATTATATTAATTTATTTTTTTATTTATGTTATAAGTTTCATCACAAAATTAAATCAACAACATTTTCATAAAATATGTACATAATTCAAATATCCAAATATTTCAAGAACATGTTATTAATAAAAGTATATGTCTAGCTTCTAAATTATTAATTAATCATTTGATTTATAAACTAGCCACATAGATTTTTTAGCAATTAAGCAACATATCAACACGTAAATTAAATAGCCTAAACTCACAATTAACTAATAAAAACATGATATGATAGCATATTAAAATTTATTGGACCAAATCTACAATTCAAATTACATGCTAAAATATAACTCATTACAACTATTAAACTGTAATAAAAAGAATTTTACTTATTACCTTCATTCGGGTCCTCTTCGACATCCTCCTCATTAAAAATATCATCAAAACTTCGGATTTTGTTCAGTGCGCCTAAATCACCGCCAATATTCATTTCAAAACTTTGTCCCAGATCATTTTCATTTTGCGGCATAACCTCGTCATTCCGAACTAGATTTTCCATGGCTAGTGTTGGAGAACGCTGTCTTAATGACCTTTCAGCAAATGTGGGGTTAGGAGCAGATCCTCATTTGAAGTTTATGTCTCAGAAGGATACAAATACCTCCATAACACTAAGATTGGGAAGCAGGCATGACAATCGAACATCATCCCTATGTCATCATCAGTTTCAATCAAACAACTTGTGAAGCGTAACGTACCTTGTCCTACCAACAATGTGTAGATAGAGCATCGCACTATTTGCTTATTTCTTTGGCATAGCTTGTGCGAATCTTCTCATGAAGCTCAGAAATAGTCATGGATGAATAAATACTCACAGGTATTGGATTTGGACAGCAGAACTTTACTCCATCTGGTGTGTTTTCTGCTACTTCACAATTATAATGAACAAGAACATACCCTCTCATTGCCATTTTCCCTCAAAACCTTAGAAACCTGAGCTCTCTTCTAAGAAATGAACAATCTAAGCTCTCTTCTAAGAAATGAATAACCTGACCTCTCTTCTAACAAATGAAGTATGCCTCCTGCCGAGTGAGATCATTCACATATATATACACGGATGAGTGGACCAAAAGCACCAGGGGCCGAAACAAAGCAATCGGTTGACTCTCACGGCCATTTCATAATATTAAAAAGGCAAAAATCGGTTGAGCCATAACCGATTCCAATCCGTCACAAAAATGTTATATACGGGTAAATAATGTTCTAAAGGTGAGATATGCGTAAATAATCTTTTTTTTTATTTTAATTTCGTACTAAAGCCCTTAAAGTAGTGTGAGTAATAACATACATTTAAAAGTTACAATAGCTATTTTCTAAAAATCTACTTTCCCAATTTTTTTTAAATATTTCAAAATTAATTTTTTAATATTAATTATTTTAAAGATAATTATGCTAAAATCAAATGACTGATATTTGTATATTACTCGCAAAGAAATGGGGCCGCAATTGTTTTACTGGCGTTTGCTTTGCTTGATTGATGGTCACAATCACTTTTTCTTTTTTTCTTTTTTTTTTGGGTGATAATTAAATGTGCCCAACCCCACACAATGGTACCCGCCTGGGTTGCGATTCTTGTCTTCATTTCCAAATCTGGCTTCATGGTTTCTGGGTTGTTACCTGTTTTGGTGTTCTGTTTGGCGCTGCCACCCGAATATATTCGACGATGATGGGGTTTTAATGTTTTTGTTTTTACTTCTAGCTACCAAGTTTATGACGTTAGCTGCGACTTTGATTGCTCTGTACTATTGCAGTGTTGCTTTCCTCCTGGTGGGGTTAAGCCTTTTCTGTTGAAGTTTAAGTACATATAAAAAAAGCAAAAAGAAGAAGCACTAGACCGCTCAATTGATGTTCAGTGGTTCGTACATGAGCTTTCATCATCACGCGCCTAAATTGTTTCTTTTGCCTTTTCCCATCACAAAAAGTTGCTCATAAAAGAGGCACACTATCTAAAGTTGTTGAATAAGACAAAATATAGGATTGGATCTTCTCAATTTATTTTTTTAACATGATAGTCGGAAAAAATTCTAGTTCCTCCAGGACGTGCAGTTAGCACCGCACAATTTGCTCTGGGAGATGTAAAAAGGTAACATGTCCCATTGAAACAAGTGGCGGATGTGACGTACGGAGTAAATATTATTTGAATAAATTACTATTATCTTCCTTTAATATTTATCAAATTTCAACTCACATTTTTTTTTAGTTGTAGATCTATACTCACTTCCTCTAATTTACTTATTTATGGGATGAATTATAAAAAATACCTTTATTGTTATCCTCTCCGAAAAAACAGACAAGGAGAATCTAGTTTAAATTTTACCCTCAAAACCTCAAAGTTTAGATCCAAAAAAAAAATGATTAACAAAAAGAACTTGATGGAAACAATAAATAAAGTACAAAATTGACCAAGACCCAGATCAAGTTTCATCCTCAAAACGTGAAAACAATGATCAACATCGAAACTTCAGAGACCCAAAAAAGAGTGGAGGTAAAAAAAGTAAAACTTGATGGAAATAACAAGCAACAAGAAAAATTAACCAATTCCCAATTTAGCTCGCACCCTGAAAACCTTAAAACTAATTCCAAAATAAAAAATTTGGGACCAAAACATCGATTAGGCTTTTCCAAGGTTTGTTTATGATGTGGCCGCTACACTTGTCACCTCTGAGTATGTCTTTGCATGATGATGATTGGCAGCTGTTGAGGTAGGTAGAGCTTGGTGGCATGATGAACACAGGAAGGATTCCCTCTTTACTTTTGTCTTTTCTGTGGTTCTGTGAGCACATTGGAGCGAGAGACGAGAGAAAAGATGAGAGTTTGAGTGAGAGAAGCTGAGGATATTTTTTATATTAACTTTAAAAATGGATAAATTAAAGGAAGTTAGTGTAACTTAATCAAAAGGGAGATGAATTAAATTTTAATAAATCTTAAGAGAGGTGAATGTAATTTATCCTTCAAGATGAAGAAATAATTGCTTTAATAGTATAATATTACAATCTTTATTCTTGATCAATTTTAAAGATGCTAATCAATAAAAATCTTTTCATTAATCCAATATTTTCTAACTCAAGTTGTTTAGGAATTCATGAACAATAAGAAGAATCATACCAGCTAAGTCCTCTAGCATTTTAGAATTTTGAGTTTGTCTTCCTTTAGATCAATACTCATCTTGTTTCTATTATTCCCTGCATTTTGTAATTAAGAGTTTCATTCAATCCAACATTGTTTTGTGTGTCACAGTTTAATTAAGAATAGAATTAGTGAAATATTGTTCAATAATATTAGTCTACTTCATCGATTCGATATACTTGTCAAAAAGAATTATCATAGGTACACATACAAAGTAAATCAATTGTAATAACTAATATGATAAAAGTAGCAGCATTTGTCTCTTCAATAGTAAGAAATCTCAAGCCAACCAAAAGATATGGCAAGCAAAGAGATACAAGACATCCAAAACAAATAAACAGGTTGAACAGAAGCAACCCCACAAACCTATGATACTTCAAAACACAACCTGAGAGATTAACATAAACAAGGATAACACACAAGGAACGAGAATCCACTCAGAGCCACTACCCTTAACCCCTTCCACATTGCCATACATAGAGAAGTATGAGCGTGCAGCATTCTGCCTATGCTTTGCTCTGGAAGACTTCCTAACAACTTATCATGATTGCAATTATTTGTAAAATTCCATTACTCCTAGCGTAGTCAAGACATTTTCACAAGCAACCTGAAACCTGGAAAAACCAGAGCGCTTGCATATGCTCTCAAATTCTTTCTCAGTTCTTTCCTTTCCACCGTGAACTAGAAACATGAGATAGTCGGCAGCACATGTATGCTTTGATATATTGCTCGGATTCGGGACTTCTGGCATTATAAAGTCCAAAACAATTACCTTCCCATGTTGTGGCAAAGCATCGTAGCAATTTCTTAAAAACTTCACACATTCTTCATCTGACCAATTATGGCATACATGCTGAAATGAAAAGAGATAGCAAGACCGAATAAAAAATTATTATAACTTTGTTATGCTACCAATTTTTTTAATGCAATTTGAAGTCTAATGTAAGTAGAGCTCTAAATTCTAACCTTTAGCAGCATGGCATCACCCTTTGGAACACTTTCAAACATGTCTCCTCCGACATGCTCTATGCCTTCATGTAAAATGAATGTTTTTTAATTAATATATAATTTTGACAAGAAAAATGATATTTATACATAATTTTTTATTTTATTTTTGTGTCCATCAATATAATACCATAATAAGGGAATGTGTGAATTAATAGTGGGGATTTGACATTGATTAATGGAGAATCAGGTAGTTACAATAAGTATAAATATTGTCCCCAAAAGTTTAGATTTAGATCCCTCACGATATACCAAATTTTTTATCTAGTTTTTGTTCTATTTATGTCCCTTGCGATTTCAAAATGCTTCAATTTTGTTCTTTTGATAGAAAAGCACCATATTGTTAAAAGCCAGAACATTGACGTAAATGTCAAACTACAATAGTATGAGATCACACCAACATACAAAATGCTATAGTATAATGTTATAAATCGCAACAAAACATAAAATATCAAGTATGCATTCATAAATTGAGTGTCATTTACATTTTGAAAATATTACAAATGAAAATAGGAAAACACAAAGTGGGACTAAACTTCAGTGAAATGGAAGGGTCCTGAATAGAGGTTTACCAAAATTTTTTCAGATAGGTTCAAAGAATGTGACTCAACCAAACGAACAGTTAATTATTGTTTAATCCTCGGCAAATAACATTATTATCAGTTACCATTGTAAAGAAAGAGACGGATAATTTACCTGAATGAGGAGGTGCACTTTGAACCACATAAGGCAAATCAAAATTAATTCCTTTGATTGAAGGATACTCAGAAAGAACCAGCTTCAAGGCTTGTCCTCTTCCCCCTCCTACATCAACTAGTGTTGACACTCCCTCGAAACCTTTATAGTAGTCAAGGACCTTCCTCATTCCTAGTGGCCCGGCTTGGGCCATTGATTTCTCAAAAAGGTTACCCAACTCTTTATTTGTTCCCATATATACGTAAGATGGCATCCCAAAAACTTCTTCGAAATGATTGTTGTTATTTGGGTCCAATATTGCATCCTTCACATCCTTCCTGGTAGGAAACAACACAGAAAGTCATGACCAAGGAAAAAAAAAAAAAAATACACAGATTTTCTGCCTAAACATTTGAATGAGTTTAATTTTGATGTGGTGCCACTGTGCACATTTTCACACAATAAATTAATTTTCTACATTTATAGACGTCTAGATTGAAACTATTTTTTCTTTCAGTAATCTAAACTAAAATTAGCTCATCCTCCAGAAATAAAAACAGATTTAAACCAACACATCTTAAAATTAAATATAAATAGTACATGATTGATTACCAAAGGTCATCATATCCTCGATGTATCACAGCAGAGATTGGACCCAAGGAGCCTCCATCTTTGTTAAGCGTAAAGCATGCTCCGATGGGGGTGAGAGCATAAACTCTTTCTCTCTTACCATCTTCGTTAGTGCGAATAGAGCAAGTAAGAAGAGAATAACTGGCCATGACAGGCAACATGCGGTCAAGCCTGTTAGCCAAATCTGGATGTTGGTGTTCGCTTGGAAGCTGAGAGGCAATCTGAGAGGCAGACGTGCCAGCTGAACCCTTTGCCTTAGAAATAATCTCAAACAAATTCAGATCAACGGCTGCATTTAGGATTGCAGGGATGACAGAGCCGAAAGCTAGTAGCAAGGCTGAGAGGTAAGCATCATCGACCTTAGCTACCTCTGTGGGAACATTGTTCTCTTTGGAATTGGAACCCATTTTTCACTACTCTTTGGTTTATGTTTTGCTTGCTTACTCACTCGTTTACTCCCGACACGATGCAATTATATATACACTGAGGGCTTAATGCCCCGTATTCAAATAAGTAAATAAATAAATAACTAAATTTTCAATCTATAGTGGGAATAAATTAATTACATTTAAAACTTGGCATATTAATCCTTCAAACATTATAAATAGGGATAAGATGGTCCCTTAATTAAATTATAATATGAACTATTAAAAGAAATATTCATATATTTTGTTAATTTATTTTTACATGGTACTAACTGGCCTCACTGTTTTGTTCTCCGCAGAAGAAATGACTTAAAATTCTTCTTTTGAACATAGAGTTATCGTGAAAGAGAAGATAAAAAAGAAGATTTACATGATTTCATTTAGAAGAGTAAAGCAAATTAGAATACATCATAAAAATTAATAATATATTAAAACAACTTAACAGTAAATTAACATGACACAATACATGATAATTTTACAAAGACACTAACTAGTTTCCATTTGTGAAATTTGAGGGACTAATTTATTTTTCACTATAAATCTAAAAAATTAAATTGAGATTTTAATTAAAAAAATCCATATTTGCTGTGCAAGACGCGTGGCACTATTCGGTTCCACATTGGTGGTGGGGGTGGGCTGGAGGTAGAGGTGGAGTTGGTGGGGGAAAAGGGAAACGGGGATGAGGGAGTACGTGGGACAGGTAGGGCATGAAGTAATATGGGATTTTTGAACATGTATTAACATATCATCTTATCAGTCTGTTAAATTTAAGTATTTAACGTCAAGGATCACTTAGATGACCTATAATTGACATCGTCACAAGCTAAGTAGATAATTTCTAATCATTAGGAACTAATTTATCTTAACATTGAAATTGTTAAGTACTAAGAGAAAAATTCATTGACATTGTTCAAGCCACGAGAAACGAAAAATAGACAAACCTCAACCGCCCTACCCTTGTCTAGGCTGGTTAGTGATACACAGACATGAACAGAAATACAAAAACACAAGAGACACGTGCTTGTTTTACGATGGAAATAAGAACAAGAGATCAGAAAACACAATTTCTATACCCAAAACATAGAGGACAAGATAAAAAATAAAAATTTATTTTTTTTTAATAATATTCACGTACATATTTATTTTATATTTTCCGCTCGTATTTACCTCACAAAGTTACAATTTCACGGGCCCACCCACTCTTCGTGGCTTGTGCAGCTTTCATCCTAATCCTAATTGGTGCTTGAAATTACCTCTGTCGGACCATGCCTAGGGAGGGAAACTATCTCGCTTATCACGTGGACGTTCATTTAATATAATTTTTTGGTCGACCCGTGGCACTTTAGAAATGAATGGAAATCTTGCTAAGGATTGGCTTGTCGGAATCGCAATCTTAGGGCTTCGTTTGCTTTACTTTCCGATTTTCGATTTTTTTAAAGGAAAAACTGTCAATTTTCAATTTTTGTAAAGGAAAAACTGTCAATTTTTCCTTCACAAAACTAGAAACTGAAAACTGGAAACTGTTTTCAGCAAAGCAAACAGGCCCTTATCTTCTCCAATGTCTCAATATGGACCGGCTTCCCTGTGTCTAATGGGCTGCGATGTCTCAATGTCTAAGGCCTAGGGGGCATTTAGTGCCCTCTGTAACTGTATAGTCTTTTATCACCTTTTGTTGCTGGCTTCGGGCATTTGCCCGTTTCAATTTTATGACCTTTTGACCAGGAAAAAACAACGTGGGTAGGATTTTGTTGTCGAAAGCCTGTTGATTTTGGTTTGCCCTTACAAGCAGGCTTGGGCTTTTATGTTTCAGTTTTGGGTACGGTCTTCTTGAGCATTGTTTTCCTTCAGATTTGTATCCACGAACAGAAAAACATCTTAATAATTTAGTTACAATATAATTATTTTAAAATAGGTTTTACAACCGAACCAGTTTATGTTAATTAAGTTAATAATTTCGATTAGGATATTTTTAACTAAACAAATTTATATATAGCTTTATTTTGGGTAAGTTAAATATCCATAGCACTACAAAAAAAAATAAAAAATTATACAGTTATTGTCGGATTGTATATTTAGCCCATTATTTTGCAGGAAAACATGAAAAATCTAATGGAGCCTATTTTTCCGTAGGCAATTCTGAAAAAAGTATTTCACAAAAAAAAATGAGAAGTTATTAGTGGAATTTGTACCATCTGACTAAACAGTAATAACAATTTTCAAGGATGTGTTTTACTCAAAACCTTTGGCTAGCTGAATGGATCTAAATGAAGGCGTACAAGGGAATATTCCCAAATCTGTAGAGAAAATTGGCTGCACAAAACATTAATGATTCTTAAAGTGCCAGACGAATTCACCACAAACGAGGGACTCCATCACTTGACAAATGGATAACTACATTGAAAAGCGTTTTGATTTGATCCAAAGAGATTTCCTAATAAAACTAAATGTAAAAGGTTATAAATAAAAGTGCAGAAAAGATAAAATGCACAAAATAAAGATAACCGTGATAATTTCAGATTGATTACCTTTGATAGGAGGATCTGCACACCAGCATATTTGTTGTCCCAAGAGAACTCTGTTACTACCCCTCCAGTTCTACCCATGTACATAGCAGTGTCCCCTAGACCACTGCATATTTCAGGTTGTATTCATCCCCAGTTGTTTGATGCAACCATGCAGCAGTCCATAACTGTTCATCCTTCATAGTAGAAGTTGAATTAGACATGATTTTGTTCACAAACGAGGACATGACACAAAATAAAGAAGAGTTTACTCATTGAGTAGCCGGAATAAGCATAGGAGTGCTGAGCACCAAATACGGGAATCATCATATAGACCTCAGAACCTACCAGCAACTGTGAAGAGCTGAAACATAAACAACATCAATAAAAAATTAAACTACAGGAAATTATGCTTTTCATATAGTTACTAAACCTTCTTTCATTGAAATAATGACATATTATGCTATGTTTTGAAATTTGTAGTCCTCATTTTAAAATTGTTTTCACCATAATATGATTACTCTTTTTCATCAATTATTGTTTTTATATTCGTATATCCCTTTTGCGTTATGCATGATTTTTGGATAGTTTGGTTGAGTATTCACCTGTTAATGCATAGAACAAGCAGGAGACTAGAGTAGGAAGAGTTGTATTGCTTGAAGGCTATGGCTGCTGCTGCCAGTGCAGTTGCAGTTGCTCCAGCAAGATCTGAGCCAGGATGTTCTTCATCAATTTTGTAGCCAGTCCTTGAATTTATCATGTCTCAGCACGTTCCCAGCAGTAGTGATCAGAGGCCCCATCATCCATCTATAATTTCTCAAAGCAAAAGCAAAATCTCATGACAAAATATGCATACCTTGCATTCAGATACAGTAAGAATAGAGCTGAAAAGCCACTAATAACAATCATCCAATTAATAATCTTATTTATTCATCAAATTCCTCACGAAAGCTAGTTGTTAAACCATAGGGGTAGACATCCTTCACTTGACACCTTGAAAATATAAAGCAAAACTTGTACTTTCTAATTTCTCTTTTATTCAATAAATTTCAAAACATATCATGGTGTCAGGACTATGTCCAGGGATATAATGCACAAAAAGTATTTCTTTAAATGATATGAGTTTTGGGCAGAATAATAACTACAATTATAGAAAAGAATTAAATATGTCAAATAAAAAAATTGTGTATATTTAAGTACTATGATAATTTGGGCAAATGATCATGAAACTAGTGGCCTATGAATAGAAAAATATTATTTGTATTCATAGTGTGTGAGATATCATGCCGATTTACATTTTATTCATCATTGGATTGGGCGTGAACCCCATCAATAGTGAATGAGGTGTAAGTTGGCACAATGTCCCATGCTCAATGAGTACAAATAACCCAACTCCCAGGAATAAACTATTCTCTTACTGCTACATTGACATTTTACCGGTCCCCAAAAAACATTAGGCTGAGACTGAGCTTTGAAAAAGTAGTCAAACTCCCCACCTAATGGCCCATAATGTGAGTACCACTTGGTCTAGGTCTGTGAGTTCCTTCCAGAACTCAATGGCTCCCCATGCAAGCATTGTCACACTAAAGCACATGACTTCCGGGATCATAGTACCCTCCCACCCAGTCCACCTGACATCACAATCACACCATCGGGAAACATGTAAACGAATCAAAAGCCAAGGCTGGCTTTGTGTTGATCCAGTACTATAAATTAAACTAATAATAAAATATACAACATAGAATATATAAAACATGGAGACTCACTCCTTGCTGAAATTTGATGCAAAGCTAGCAAATTTGTGGAGCAAGTATACTGGCCTGTGCAAGTAATAAAGTGATGAGTACAGTATCATTCCCTCAAGGATAGATTAAGTACCAATGTAATAGAGACAACTAGTTGGACAATAAAAATAAAGAGATCACAAATTTAAATAAAAGAGAGCTGGAAAATAAAACAACTATGGAGTGAATAAGATGCAATAGGGTGGACACTAGGGCCATTGACATCACCTAATTATGGATTCAATTATCATGTGTTTCAATTATCTAGTTCTTATCTTAACTGATTAATGGTCGGATTACCTAATTTAACTCCAAGCCCTTCTCAAGGAGGAGATTCATCGAGGGCTTCTTATTGCTAGACATGTGTAGATCAGCAAACAACTAGCAGTCATTTTCTCCAAAGCACTCAAAAAGAATAGAATAGACTATATTTGTAACAACATGAGCACGATTAACATCTATGCTCCAACTTGCAGGGGGGGTGTTAGAAAGTATGGATTAGTTTATAGTGTACTATGCTTTATTTCCCAGTATAAAATAGAGAGGCAAGATAACAAACAATGTTATGTTAGTCATTCCTTTTAGCTTTTACAACAATTACTTTAACATCACATAACCCCGTTGAGCACTGCATGGCAAGTTTCTAATATACTGTCTTTGATTCATCATTCTCTTCTTTCAGAATAGCTGGGGTTTAATTTTAAGCTGAAAAATTTCACGAAATAACATTAAAACAAGAAGCACTGGCTTATGAAAGGATAAACTTCACCTATTCTTTTTGGCACTGTAACTAGGTCACAACAGCAAAGATGCCATTTCATTGCGGAGGTTCAGAGCCCTTGTGCTGTTGCCCTTCTGCATATAGCTGGCAATCAACGCCTTGTAAATTGTAACAGTTGGGGTAATCAAACGACCCTTCATAATCCTTAGATACTTCTCTGCATCTTCAATCTTTCCACAATGACATAAACTCTGAATTATTGATGTAAAAACCGGTACTCCAGGAGACATGGACCTGTGCTCCATTTCATAATATAACTTGAGAACTTCCTGAATCTCGCCCTTTTTGGCATAACCCTCTATCAGATGAGAGTAAGTAATATCATCAGGTAAGAACCCTTTATCTAACAACAAAGTCAACATGGTATTGGCATGCTCCACATCCCCCCTCACACTAAGCTTCTCCGCCATCTTATTAAATGACAAACAACTAGGAACAAGCCCAATTCTCAGCATTTTCTCACAAGCACTCAAGCACTCCTCCACTCGATCCGAATCGGCGAATCCAATCATAAGATGATCGAAAGTCTCACCATATGGCTTCAAGCCCCTTACTTCCACCATCTCCTGCATCAAACCAACCGCTTCATCAATTCTTCCCTCTCTGCAGTAAGCTCCTATAAACGACGTATACACAAAGGAATTCGCCTGGAAGCCTCTGCTCACCATCTCTCGATACATCTCCCACGCGGAATCCAAACCTCCCAACCTAACCCTAGCATGAACAATCAGAGTAAATGCAACCGATTCAGTGATCAAATTCTTCTGCAACAGCCTCTTCAACAACACCACAACCATGCTTTCTTCCATTCTCCCTCCTTCTATAACTCTCAACATCAAGCTGGAATTGACAATCACCGAAGGAGAACAACAACAACTCCTCCCCTTCCCCATTATCCTCTCCAATTCATCCACATTCCTCCGCAGTTTCCCTTCCTTGCACATCGCATCGATCACGATCCTGAAACTCGCCGCATTCGGATAAGCCCTTCTCAGAATCATGTGCTCATAAACATCCCAAACAAGACCGCACTCGCCAGATCTCTGCGCCACACGAAGCAAAGCGTTGAAACCCGTCAAGCTGACATTGAATCCACGCTCCTCCACATAAACGCAAATCTCAAATGCAAATCGAACCATTCTCGATTTCGCGTAAGCCTGTACCAGCAAATCGAACGCAAGAGGATGCGAATCGGAAACCAAATCGTAGCTCTCGATCAGCGCATCCACAACCGAGAACCTCGAGGAAGAATCGGTTTCGTTCGTTCTGTTGAGAACCACCGATTCGAGCAATGCTCGAGCGTCGTTGAGCAACCTGGCATTGACCAGAACGTGGATCGCTATGCAGTAGGATCGAATCCCGTGTTCGAATTGTTTCTCTTTTGAGGACCAATGGAAGAACCCTAGGGCGCGTTTGGCTTCGCTGGGGTCCTTGAATTCGAGCAGAACACGCTCCACGAGCGAGTCGCTCAGCGCGCAGGAACGGAGCTTGGTGGTTATGGTGTCCCAGCTCCAGCCTTTTCGGAACGAGTTGCATATTGCGGTGACGTCTTCTTCGTTGTTACCAAACGACGCCGTTTGTGTGTGAATCTGAATTGGACGCGAGTAATGATGCGAGTGGAATCTGGAAGAAGTGATCGCTCTAGTGAAGAAGAGATTGAAGAAGGGCTTGGAACCCACTTGGTGGTGCATAATCAATGTTAATTGTTAAGTAAGGCTTAATCTTCGTTCTAAATCTATAATTTTTGCTCGCATGAATGAAGTGTAGGAGTTAGTTACATTTGGGGAGAAGAGCGAAGGCGTTTTGTTTCTCTGTTCTCTCCCTGTATACCGTGACTTATATCCATAGTTTTAAAACTCCACTGGTGATCGACTCGATCAAAGTACTAAATTATTGGGTCACTGGTTCAAACGGTTGAATAAGATTTAATTAAATAAATATATAAAAATATGATAACTATACAATATATATAATTATTTACCCATAATACCACATAAACGTGAGCAGCCTAGTGGTGGGGAGCGCTCATCCTTCCCTGCTATCGGCTTTACTCCAAAAAGAGGTTCACACAACGTTGATATGTCTATTGGGCTATCACTGTTACTTGAAGAAGTTCGCACAACGTCGAAACGTCGAATAATAGATTAGATTGAGTGAACATGTTATCCCACTATATAAATAATAGATAATTGGCAGGTGTATAATTAAATTACATAATAAATATATATTATATATTTTATTGTTATTGGATTTGATAAATGAGTGGATGAATGATGATCACATATCACATCTAATATGATAAAGTATATAATATGTACTTATTATGTAATTTAGTTGTATATCAAATATTATTTTAAATAATATTTTCTATACATGTATATGATCACGTGCAGTGCACGTGCATCTGAGGCACAATCACGACAACTATGTCGCGTTATGTGTTTATATTTTGGGGCAATTTTTTCGACACTTCCAAAGCCTGTTACGTTCCGTCCAACTACTACTGCTACTGCTGCTGTTGTCTGAGTAAACATACATAGGTTGCTGCTTCGTTCTCATCGACGTTGCGCCATCTCCTTTGATAAGAACGAGGTAAGGACCTTTCAAAAACCCACCATTTCCTTCTCTCTTTTTTCCTACCATTTGTACTCTCAAACTCTACATTTTGGTACTTAATAATTTCGAGGTAATAATACCCATGCGTGTCTTTGTGGCTGTTGAAAAAGGGATTTATTTGTCTTTGACCTGTGGAATATGAACTTTATATTTTTCTTCTTTTATTATTATTATGATTATTATTAGCATTATTATTTGTTCGTTAAATGGAGTTTTAGTGCATTTGCTGCATTCTGCAACGAACAAAGCTTCAGTGGTATTATTACATTACATTACGGCTGAAAACTGGTGATTTCCCATTTCGCAAATGGCTGAACTAATTGGTGGATGAGCGTTGTAGAGATTGTGTTTGATTCATAACACTCATGGTGGCTATTTATGTGTTTCTTTTGTTTTTTTTTTTCTTTTTATTTTTGCGGGGTTGTTTAATGGAATTGTATGAGGATGCAAGATAAGGGCTCTAGTGTTCATTACCCAGGTTATTAAAGTTGTTAAAATTTGAAAGAGTTCAAGAGGTTTTTTGAACTTTATCGATGTTGTTTTTTGGGAATTTGATCTTTACTTGTTTTGGACTGTTGGGTACTTTTGCTGCTGCTGCTGCTATCTAAGCTTACCTGCATGCCTCATTGAAACTGCTTAGATCTTGTGCTTTGAAATGGCGTGCTTCACTTTTGTCAGATGCCATTAATTGTATTCATTATTTTGATCATTTAAAGAAAAAAGAGAAAATTAAAGGAAATCTGGGATCTGTATGATTTACAGAGTCAAGGTGCACGAATGGGCCAGTTGAAGTTTTGTATAGTTCTTCAAGAATTCCAGAACTCAGATCAATTCTACCATCTAAGCCATGAGTATAGGATTTCCCTATTTTATAATCTTAGTTGGAAAAAAAATTAACTTTTAGGTGAAAGCTTTGAACTTTACAGTTAATTTATTAAATTGTATTGCCATTTTGAGATCTTCAATGGTGCCTAAGCTTTATCTGTTTGTTGTTAACTGCTATTTCATGTTTCTCTATTCCTTGATTAAGCATCGGACTTGGACAGATGAAAATCAATGCAATTTTCTTCTGTAGTAATTTTTTATGGTATTGATTCTAGTTTTCTTATGTGGATTTATATTTATCTACAGTCTCTGCTAGCATACTACACTCATTGAAGATGACAACAACATTTTCCGGCATACAATTTGCAACACCACAGCCACGCATTTCTGCATCACAAAGGTTTGAAAATGCTGGTGCAATGGCCCTTGGTGTCAAGTCCAAGGTGGGATTGTGCAATAAACTTGCGAGTGCATCCCATTTTTCATCAGTGCAGCCTCTCGAGAAGGGTGTTACCTTGTCTTCGAGAAAATTTGACAAAATCATTACCAAAGCAATGGCTGAGTCTAGTGAAAATAAGCCAGCCTCAGGATTACCTATTGATTTGAAAGGTGATTGTTTCTCTTCTTCGAAACCCTTGGTGTATGACAATCGATGTGTACATTTTTCTAGTTTTATTGACAAAATTCGGTACAAATGAGTATGTTTTCCTTTAGAATATTTTGGTCTTATGATGGACTTTGCTGTTTTAGATTCTGGGGACAAGTAGTGCCATACTGAAAGTAGTGCTATGTCTAGGTAAAAGGGCTTTTATTGCTGGTGTGGCTGATGACAACGGATATGGTTGGGCAATTGCAAAATCTCTTGCTGCAGCCGGAGCTGAAATTCTTGTTGGCACATGGGTTCCTGTAAGTTTGCTTTTTTTAACATTTGGCTAAAAGTGAGTACGTGTCTATCATATTCATATGTGAACCTGTAACATTGTCTGTCTGCAAAATTTTATATTTTCCCCCACTATTTCCAGTTTGTGCATAAACGTTCAATAACTAACTGTGAACCTTGTTATCAGGCTCTGAATATTTTTGAGTCCAGCCTCCGCCGTGGAAAATTTGATGAATCACGCGTGTATGATGACTACTGCTATTAATTTTGTTTATTAGGTTGTGAGAAATTGATCTACTTTGTTGATGAGAAAACTTCCTTTACAGATTACCAGATGGTTCATTGATGGAGATTACTAAAGTTTATCCCTTGGATGCTGTTTTTGACAATCCCGAGGATGTACCAGAAGATGTAAGGGAAAAATAAAAGTTGTCAGAAAGATAAGAGTTACGACACACACTCACACAAATATATATATATATATATCATCTTTCGTTTCCCATTCTCATTACTCTCTTACATTTTTGGTTTGAAACTCATGTATAGATAAAAACAAACAAGCGTTATGCTGGATCAACTAATTGGACAGTTCAGGTAAATTCATGAAATTTTGTATTGTTAAAATGCTCTTTTGGCTGCCAACTTGGACAATAAGACTTCATGAGTATGCTTTTCGGCAAGATGGAATTTATATGTTTTCTTAGGCTGGGTGGCAGTGGGGAATGAAAAATTGTAATTGGACCCTCTTCTGCTAAAGATTGGTTTCAACAAACTTTGTGGTTTTATTTTTTGTGGGACCAAGGAACCAATTTGATGTTACATGCTCTATTTGAACTTCAAACATCATGGGAGACAGATGATATGGCTTTTATTTGCTCTATTAGCATTTAGTGGCTTTCCTGTGCTTTTGTTTTGTGAAAAGAAAAAGAATTAAAAATTATTTATACATTTATTTTCAACTTAGCTCAATTGTCACGCATCTTTTCCATGATTGAAAATGTAAATGTAAGTGGTTTTCATTGGCAGTTGGATTTCAATGCTAGTGGTTATATTCTCGAATCTGTCTAAGCTGGAGGATTTTCATTCTTCTTTACCTCTTTATTGACCAAGCCTGTGCTCTTTTGGCTTTATTTTTTTCATTTTTTATTGGCAATACATATAAAGTATTTCATGAAGTTAAATACTTGAGGAGTATTTTCTTTTTGTATTAATTTTAAATGTTCAAGTAACAGATGAATCGTTGCTAGTAGGTGCTTTATCCTTTGGATGGTTCAGCATATGTTACTTTCTCTCTAGGTATAGAAGAATTTAAACGAAGTATTAAGCTATGTAGTGTCAACTGTATGAGCTGTTTCTCACTTTACCTCTGCCTGCCAGGATAGGACTAAATTTTTTATTTTTATTTTTTGGATAAAAGAAGAAATTTCATTAACAAGAAAAGAAGACAGGATAGGACTAACTTCGTTATGCCTTTCATTGATTGTTTTGATTTGCAGGAAGTTGCTCAATCTGTTAAGGAAGATTTTGGCAGCATAGACATCCTTGTGCACTCACTTGCTAATGGACCAGAGGTATGCTTAATGAAGTTTCTTCATGCCTTTTGTTTCTGGCTTTAACAGGCATTTAACTTTGTTATAGGTGACCAAACCATTGTTGGAAACATCTCGGAAAGGATATCTTGCTGCATTATCTGCATCTAGTTACTCCTATGTTTCTTTACTCAGACATTTTCTTCCAATCATTAACCCAGGCATGTACCTTTTCTTACAAGGCTTCACTGTATTCCTTAATTTTCAGTTTGCCCTTGTTTCTTACGTTTTTGGAATTTTTTTAGGCGGATCTTCAATCTCTCTGACATACATTGCTTCAGAGAGGATCATTCCTGGGTGTGTTGCTTATTCCTTAAAATGCCCTTATGGTTCTAAATTCTATAACTTTAGATTGACAGTATTCCTGAACTAACTGACATGCAGATATGGTGGTGGCATGAGTTCTGCCAAAGCTGCTCTAGAAAGTGATACACGAGTAATGATTTCAGTCTTTTACAAACTCGCACTGTCTCACATGACACATATATTTGCCTCACTTTTTCTTGTAATTTTCCTCCTTAGCTTTGGGTATTTAAAGTTGTTGCGTACTTTATGCCGTTTCAGGTTCTTGCTTTTGAAGCAGGTAGAAAGCGCAGAATTAGAGTCAACACTATATCTGCTGGTATTGATATATTCTATCTAATTTAGATATCACTTTGATTTCCTCTTCTCTTTTTATTGGCCCTCTTTTGCTACTATTTCTAAACTGAACATTTGTGCCATTTCGAATGATGTGTCATGAATTCTGATGATATTTTGCATAAAAGGGGCTACTCCAAAGTGTTTGACCTTTTATCCCATGGGTGGCAAGATTCTATAAACTGTTCTGGTTATCTTAGAGATGTTAAACAGACAACACTTTGTTTATAAAATATTCTTCCGCTCATTCTAAATATTTTTAGTTCCTTCTAGTTTGTGCCCTCAGACTAAATACATAGTTCTCATCCGTACTACTTTATAACTTGTACCTGCAAGTTTACTTGGTTGCATGCTGATGAATTTAGTTCTTACTCAACCAAATTTTGCCCTTAGGTCCACTGAGAAGCCGAGCTGCAAAAGCAATCGGATTCATTGATATGATGATTGATTATTCATTAGCCAATGCCCCTCTACAGAAAGAACTATCAGCAGGTAATATTTCACTCAAAAATCTTCCCTATAATGCACCATTTTTCTAAGGGAAAACTACACTTTATAAACACCACCCTGTGCGCTTATGGAACTGTAGCTCATATGTACTTTTGACTCTAAACTTAAAAAATGTGCAATTCAACCCTCTTGAATGTCCAAATTGATAATTCCATTAATTGTTAAGAAAAATATCACAAATTTGAAAAAATTTAGAATATTAAGTTGCATATTGAAGAAAGTTCATGAGGTGGATTTGCATATGTTCCAAAATTCAGGAGTGTATAATACACTTTGGTTAAAATGCACATTTATAAAGTTCAAGGGTCAATTTACACATTTTTTAAGTTCAAATGCTAAAGTGCACATAACCTATAGTTTAGGGGATAAAGTGTAATTTTTCTTTTTTGCTTTTTCCGTTTAATCTTTGACCATTTATGCAATTGACTTGAAATTTTTATGTAACAGAGGAGGTAGGCAATGCAGCAGCATTCTTAGCATCACCTTTGGCATCTGCCATCACTGGTGCTGTTGTATATGTTGACAATGGTCTGAATGCTATGGGTGTTGGAGTTGACAGTCCAATATTTACAGACCTTGACATTCCCAAAGACCAGCATTGAAGTGTTTAATACCTTCACTTAAAGGAAGTGTCACCTGAATTAGCAGAGCAATGATGCTGCTTTCCCTTTACTATTTCCCATTCCCATATTCAGCAACCTCCCCAACTAAGAAAATGCGGCTTCCAGAGTTCTACTTTAAGCATTTACTTTCCTTTTTCTAGGCTGTTATCTTAGCCATTTTTCCCCCCTTGGCATCTGAACACCTTTGCTTTTTGTACTGTGCTCAGTAGTGCAAGTCATATGAATCAAATAATAAGAATGCTTATATTGATCTTTCTCTAATTTGGTATGCAATTTGCATTTTGGAAAGCAAAGTATACTTTGTTTAAACCGATCTACACGCAATTTTTCAATGTATTTTTTAACCTTATAATACTTTACACCCTTGGATAGAATTGCCACGACAATTAAAAAGATTCCACAGTTTGCTTTTATATTATTATCATCATTGTTTAAAAGAATGTAAACCAATAAAACCATTAGGGAACTCTTTGAATTTTGGTTATTTATGGATTTGAATAAAGTTAGAAACGGTGCGTGGCTGGAGACTGGCTTTTGGCTCCTAGGGGAGTTGGCATGTTATAACTCTAGGAAATCGCAATTAGTCTTGCTTTTCTTTTTATTATAAAAACACGATACATCTTCAAATGTTCTTTTTGTTTTTATGGTTTTGATATGTGTAATTGCTCTTTTAGCAAGCACTCAATTCTTTTGCATAACGTTTTTCGAAGGATACATTACTAAATTTTTCTAAGAAATCACCCCTCCATTGTCCAATTATACATTTGTCACGTAAGACAATGAGTAATTTTGACAATAATCCATATTTATCGCAAAGTTGATAATAATTTAAACAGTATTATTGTGTGTATATGTGGATACTATTCTCACATTGGGTGATGTGACTAATATGAAACCAAGCAATTTTTATTATCAAATTTAACATGAAAGATTTGGGAGAAACTAAATTAATTTTTAGAATTAAATTAATTAATATAATTAATCAAACAGGTTTATAATATCTCGAAAACATTTTGTTGAGAAAATATAGGAAAAATTCTTTTTTTATGATTCTAAACTTGAGAAAATATTGACAAGCTTGAGACTTATGCCTAATTCAAATTTTGAAAGTGACAGTAATCTAATAACCTAAACGTGAAAAAGTGATGTTTGGATTGGTGATAACCAGTCGAGTAAAATGAAAGGACATAATTATATTCTACTCCTCCATTTGAACATCAGGTTAATAATTTGCATTCAATTGCCTCTTAATTTCGGGAGAAAGAAAAATAGAGAAATATAGTGATATTGAATGAAATTAACGGACTACATTCATCTTCATTTCATTCCATTCAATTTTTTCCTATAACTTGTATCCAAACAATGGAACTTGTTATAATTTCATTGCCTTCCATCTCACTCCATCATATTCCACCAATCCAAGGGAGCATCTAGTAGGGAATGTTTTTATATTCCCAAGAATGTGAAAACATTCCCATGTCTAGAGAATTTAGAAAATTTTTATAGGGAATATTGCATTCTTGGGATTTTTTTTTTCAACATTACTCCCAAAATAATTATATCCTATCCTCCACAAGGGATTGTAATATTCCTATGAGAATGGAAATTTTTCTCATTTGAAAAGACCAAATCACGCTTATCACCGCAATTACCACTTGCTACCATTTGCCAAGGATATTTTTGGAAATGTACAAAACATTTATGAGAACTCAATCTATCTATCAAATGTATGTGTCCTCTCAAAAATACCTGGCAAAGATTAAGTTCAACCCTCTTATTAAACGCCTCCCAAAGATTAAGTTCATATGAGTAGGAACAAGTAATTGTCAATTCAATTGAGATACAAACAAATTTAATAAAGTCCATCCTTATGATGGTTAATAATATGCAAAGAATAGTGTTACTGCAATGTTAAAGGGTGAGTTTATACACTTAATAATCTATAGCCCATATAGGAAAGTTGTACTTAAGTGTAGTGTGCACTTAATAAATTCCACCTGTGTGAGTGGTGAGATGAGGTCGCTTATATGAGAGTTTAGACCTTTTTTTTTTTTAAAGCCACTTATGTAATCCAGTTAATGGCAAAGATTAAGAGATAACTCATATAATCCATTATATTTATTGTGCAAATTAAAAGATAACTTTAATAATTTTGTTTTTATAAAAGAAAGAAGTAAAGCCTAAAAAAAATTTAAGAAAGAAAATAAATGTAAGAAAAGATGAGGTATCAATTTTGATCCAGTCATCCTCGTATTACAAAAGATATTCGTCTTGATAACGAGTACAACTTGTTTTGTATTGATGCAACATCATCTTAATTATAAGAGTTAATGCTCATTTTAGTTCCTGATATTTCATGCGTGAGTCATTTTAGTCCTTGACATTTTATGCGTGAGTCATTTTAGTCCCTCACTTTTAAAATGAATCAATTTGGTCCCTCACATTTATAACTGTGAGGGACCAAATTGATTCACAATTATAAATATGAGGGACTAAATTGATTCACTTTTAAAATGTGAGGGACTAAATTGATTCACAGTTATAAATGTGAGGGACCAAATTGATTCATTTTAAAAATGAGGGACTAAAATGACTCACGCATGAAATGTCAGGGACTAAAGTGAACATTAACTCTAATTATAAGTGATCTTAAAGTTGTGCGAGGTTAACAGCTCCGAATCAAAATCTCCTCATTTTATAAGAGACATTTGTCTGTGTGCAATATCTTTCTTAAAATTGAGACCTGAGATACGTGGTACACAAATTAAAATGTTATACAAGCATTGTCATCATATTCAGGATATATAAACCTATAGCGTTGAATTGTTAAGCACTCATCATCAAATTGACAAAATAAAATTCCACACAAGCAGTTTACTTTGATGTGGATCAATTTTTGGAGTTCACGTGCGCTCCATGTAGCCAATTATTATAATTACGTGTAAGCTTCCATGAGAGAGACCTTCTTCTTGTCATTCTCCGTGCAATTTTGACCAAAACAACCTTTCAAATTGTCATCCAAATCAAGTCTGTGCCTGTGTTTCGGTTGGTCAAGAAAGTATCCCTTTGAATCCATGCAACCATTTGTCGACGTGACCAATTTTGTATATATATATATATATAGTTAATGAGTTAGAATTTTTTTTTTGGTTTTGGTCTTAGAATATGATCAAGTTAATTAGGACATTTGTTTCTTTTCATGCATTAGTAGGTTTGACCTAGGTCACGAAAATCGCAGTAGCAGGTTTAACTAATATTCCATGCATTGCAAAATGTAATCTTGGCCCCGGTAAGTAATAGGGATTATACTTAATTCTGAAGATGGAGAGCTGTTAGATGATCCATCTCTATATAGAAGAATCATTGGAAGGTTAATGTACTTAACCATTTCCAGACCTGACATTACTTTTTCTGTCACCAAGCTTGCCCAAGACATGTCCAAACCTCGAATTCCACACTTAAATGCTCTTCACCATCTACTAAGATATTTGAAATCAGCTCCAGGACAAGGAATACTTTTCCTGGCAGAATCCAACTTATGTTTATCAATTTATGTGGATGCTGATTGGGCTAATTGCCTTGACACAAGAAGATCCACCACAGGTTATTGTGTCTTCCTAGGGAACTCACTAGTCTCTTGGAAAACAAAGAAACAGCCTACAGTCTCAAGAAGTTTTGCTGAAGCAGAGTATAGGGCCACAGCTAATGCAACAAGTGAAGTTACATGGCTAATGGAGCTACTTAAATTTTTTCCTGTACCAATTATCACTGCCATGGTGTTCTGTGACAATATGTCTGCTATCCACCTCTCCACTAATCCAACTTTCCATGAAAGATCGAAACATGTGGAAATTGATTTCCACTTTGTGAGAGAAAAGGTCAACTCAGGCATCATTAAGCTCATTCATGTTCCTTCACAACATCAACTCGCAGACCTGTTAACTAAGGCTGTATCTGCAACTCAGTTTAGAAACTTAATAGGCAAGTTGAGCATAATTGATATTTTTGCTCGAACTTGAGGGGGAGTAATAGGGATTATACTTAATAATTAAAGTTAGTTACATGTTAGTTACAACTTAAAGTCTGTTACAGGTTAATTGCTATAAATACAGGTTAGTTACTAAGACAGCCACATATATATAAAGAACCTTTGTACCAATCTTTACATTCATGTATTCAATGAATAATTCTTTTTGCTATTCACGTCTCTCTTAATAGTAAGATTTATAGTGCATTTTTTAGGTTTGTTTAAATAAAAATATTTAAAATCAATTTTTTTTTATCCTTTTATCTCAATTTTTACTCAAAAATTAAAATAAACCTGATTATAACTTTTGACAAAATTAATTACTGAAATAATTAGATTGACTTTAATGTTTGAGTATAAGTTGAGATAAATAAATTTTATGAAAATTAATATTTTAATTGAAAATTTTAACTTTTTGTTAAAAAAAATGCACCCGTAACATAGGGTCCCACTACAAGGGGTAGATTAATTTTACATCATTAGCCAATCTCAAAACCATTTATTTATAAATTTTAAATTATAAATCCATTATTTTTATTCAACTAACTTAATCACCTAACAAATAAATACAATGACGAGTGTGTTGTTATAGAGGCTGTTAATTCTAGCTTAACAATAGATCTTGGATTTGAGCTTTGAATATATATGCAGCTACGTTAAAACTTTGGAGAAAGAACTTTATTATCTTAATAGTTCAACCCAACTCGAGTAGGATTGTCTCAAATAAGAGAACAATACCCATAGTTGGGAAAAAAAAATCACTTATAAGGAAGATAATGTAATCTACCATTTATACTCCTTCTGATCAAGTAGCATAGAGTATCTTAGCTTAAACTCAACTAAAATAGCTTAAACTCAACTAAAATTTAGCTCAATTATTGATCTGATGCAAATTAAGATGGAAACACCTTATGAAATAGCTTGACTAATTTCTAGCTTAACGTGAGAGATACACATACTTACACACCAACTAGAACTAAGCATGGAAGTTCTACGACTTGAAGGGATTAGTCACTATTTTTTATGATGGATATCTAGGTTCACCTACAAAAAAAGATAAAATTTAATATTTAATATATGTACAAATGAAAATGTATCATATATATTTATATATAAATCATAAAGGGGCGCCCCATAATAATAATAATAATTTGATTTATATACACTGTCAATATAAAACAATTTTAAACTAATATCTGATCATATATTATAACATCAACAAAAATGTTAAATTTAATCATGTGATGCTCTAAAAGTCTTATGTACAAACATAAACATAAAATTTAATGACATTGTAAAAAAAATTTATACTGTGCATTAAAATTAAACTCTAATTAATAATAATAGTATCAAATAAAATCTTATTCAAAACATAATAAATTAAATATACCTAAAATTAAGCCCTAGAATTGTAGAAATGAATATATCTTTACCTTCATAAATAAAATAAAAGAAGAAAATTCGTTGAGATTGTTGACATGCTAAACGAAATTCCTAAATAATGTTTCATGTCTTAGGCAGCAATGGTGTAAAATGTTGATGGGCTGTTCTGTTTCTTCCATCGTGCGTGAGCTTGATGTTTTTCGTTGTGTCTAGAGTTTTGCTTTAGACTTTTCGATTGTGCCCAATTTTTACATATATGATGTTTTGTTGAACACATTTCTTGTTCTTCCTTGCTTCTCTATTTCAGAGTTAACTATCTTTTAATTATCCAAAAAAAAAAATTAATACTTAATTTCCTGAACTGAAATTAGATCCGCGTAATTTGGTCATTGGTCTCTATTATCTGTGCCCACAAAAATAAAGATATCGAAAATGGATACTGGAGTACTATATTGAGGATTAAAAGGACGAAATAAAGAAGCATATATATAGAAAAAAACAAAGAATCAATGTTTTATATCGATAAACGAATATTACAATTTAGTTTACTGGAAGAAACAGGTTACATACAATTGAATGAATTGGCAAGGCATGAAATATTTAACAATTGAAAAGAAAAAAAACAAATAAATCCACTTTATGGTGACGAGATTTCACACCAAATTGTGTAGTTAACACATCAATCAATGCATAATAACCATAAAAATTATCAGTTGAGGGCGCTGCAGATCTTTCTTATGACCCCAGCGGACCCCGTCAAAGGCTGAATGTCTCCCATCTTTATCATGGCAGATGCAAAGTCAGATTTAAAGGTTGTGGGATTTTTGCTGTACTCAGAAACAACGCTATCAGTGGATCCTCCATTGAAGAGGACTTGGTCTGAGTGAAGAAGACCCTTCTTTTGAATCAAGTTCTTGAAATAGTTGTTGTCGAAAGAGCTTGGTGTAACCAGATCAAGTGCTGCCAACTTCTTATCATTTTCAGGACTGATCACTGATGGGCAACCCCGGCGGCGGGTGCTGGCGAATCCGGCATCTATGTTGCTCTCATTGTTGTATATTCTGTCACGGAATGTGAAGCATTGAGCTTGTCCTATTGTGTGAGCACCTGCACATATATATATACATATATATTGAGCGAGTCATGATGATGAAAATTTAGTTGCCTAATTATCTCTTATGTAATTGTTATTTTACACTCAAGGGCTAACATTTTGTACGTATGAGTGGAAATAAAGAATTACCAGATAGAGTAACCATGTCCCTTGCAGTAAGCCCTTTCTTGCCAAAGGTATCTATAAGAGTGTCAAGACTATCTGTGAATTTTGGAAGGTCACTATTGGCCAAGTCCTTATTTGCATTGGTAGAATCCCTCCTGCCAAGCTTCACAGTCCATGATGGACCACCCACCTGATCATATCATTACAATTCGTAATATATAATTAGTCTAACTAGAACTTAATATATATGTATGTATATAACTCATACTTTGTTTGATACATACATATATATATATATACTTACAGCGAATGATGCATCACGTGCTGCTACTGCTAGAATGTCTGCACAGGACACGACTCCGGGGCATACTTTCTCTACGGCGGTTTTAGCTTGATCGATGACGTTGAAGCCCCTAACTGAGTTCACATTAGGCAATGCAGTCCTTTCTCCCACGAAAGTTGGGGTGTCATCAAGCAAGATCGATGCATCACAACCCTGCAATTATCATTTTCAATTCTTAATCAATACAACGTCCAACATACGTGACAATTTTACTCTGTCAACTAGTAGAATTTCAAGATAATATGGAATCATGTTAAATAACTATTCAATTTAATACTTGTTCAATATGAATTGTTAGTTTCTTGGAATTGTATTAATTAATAGTGTAAAATTATTTTACATACTGTATTGAAAAATACAAGTAACAAACGAATAATGTATGTACCTGAACAAAGCAGTCATGGAAATGGAGACGAATGAGAGACGCAGCCATCCTGCGTTCCTTGGATACTGCAGTACGAATCACGTTTCGGATGGTACTAAGTGCATTTGGGCATGTTGTGTCGTAAAAGTTAGAAGACAACTGGGCATCACATATGATGCCAAATAGCACCAGCATGACAACAAATGTAATGATCATGTTTGGAAATCTAAGAGCCATCTTAGTTGTTGGTTTGTATATTATTTCGAGATATATACTCAATAATCAATAATATGAAGTAAGGTTATAATATATACTAGCTAGCTAGGGAGAGATAGAGAAAAGACTAAGTTGTAATGATGAATGAATGAATGAATGAATGAAGAGGATATGGAGAAAGAGGTATCAATTTATAGGGCATTCCATTGTGTGAGAAAATGCGTGCATAGTCACCAATGTCTGCTACAACGCGGTGCAATGTGATGAAGCAAGTAGGGTAGCATACGTTTGATGTTAGGACCTTTCTAACAGTGCGACCCTTTCTCTCTTGGATGCCAGTTCACGGGGGGTATAAAGTGCATGCTGAAGTTGACATTTCAAAATTCTCTTCTAAATTTATATTAACTAAATGGACCAAAACTATTTGTAACCAATGCAGCGAGAGCAATTATTCTTTAGCCACTAAAATGATTGCGCAAATCTCTTCAATGAAATAAATCACACCCTCAATCAGAGTTGACATTGTTATTATTATTACTATTATTTTGATAATTTGACATTTTTTTTGTGAGGGATAATTTGACATTGTTATTATTACTATTCTTGTTTTTATTATTTTGACCTGTTAGGTTGGAATTATATATTGAACACCGTCGAAATTTTAAGTCCATATATTATATTTTTGTTAATAATTTATTTTTGGTAGGTTCTATGTCAGTATTATTAGACTTGCAAGGTTGAAAGCAAATCCAAATTATAAGATGATGCAGTAGTCTATTCTTTAGAAGATTTTACGTAATTAAATAAATATAGGAGAACTCTATGCTACTCCAAGGTAGTTAACTGGTTAATTATATTATCTTCCTTTAGTGATTAAATTATTAGCTGGATAATTAAAACTTTAAAATACAAGGGTTTATGATTGAAATTTGTAATAGATATTTAATTAATTTACAGTTAATTACTGGCATAAAAATAAAATTAACATCTCCCTTTCTACAAGTATGGCTTTTATTGTTTATAAAAAAAAATTAATTTTTAAATAACTATTACACATTGAATTGAAACAATGCAAAAGCGTGTTATTATTGAGTGATGGGCGTTTTATATACGGTAACAGTAAAGGCACTCGAGGTTACCACTGCCAGAGTTAGTTAGAATAACTAACATAACCACTTACTTAATGATAGAATAACTAACTTACTTAACTACTTACTTAATGACTTTAGAAGATAACTAAAGTTACAAGAATAAATTATATTCTAATACCCCCCTCAAGTTGGATGGTATATGTTAATGACACCCAACTTGGACCTTAAAACATTAAATCTAGTGGGCGGTAAAGGTTTGGCCAAGAGATTTGTCACCTGATGTTGTGTGTTGAGATGAACAAGTCTGATGACTCATTGATTGACATTTTCTCTAATAAAATGATTGCCTATTTCAATGTGTTTTGATTGTTCATGGACGATTGGCACTACAAAAAAAAAAACTAGTGAATTGCGGTGGTGAAATTAGGGCAGTTTTCAAAATCCGCCAAAATGCTCAGCAGATTATGGCGATTTTAGTAACTGCCATAATTTTAGTTACGGCGGTTCTTTGAAACCGCCACAAAGCTTAGTAAATTATGGTGGTTTAGTGAATTATGGTGGTTGGAACCAAATCTTTATTTATCACTAACTATTTTTATTTTTACTTTTTTAATAAGGTAGGGAATAAATGAGCATTTCCATTCTTTAACATTTTAGTTTGTTTTAAATAGATACCTTAACTTCTAAATCTTCTAATTAGATGCTTAAACTACACTAATCCCAAAAATTAGTTATTTTATTCAATTTTGAGTTTAGCTAGATAGGTGATGTAATAAAATATATCTAATGATATATATGTAACAATTTCTTTTAATTTTTTTAACATTTTCTTTATTTATATTATTTAATATTTGTATAATTTTTTTAACATTTTCTTTATTTATATTATTTAATATTTGTAAAAAATACATATCAATAAAAAATGGCAATAAAATATTAACTAAAATTTTGTCATTCGCTACTTAGAAAATGAGGATGAGAAGCTCAAATTAAACATCAACTCTTCGAAGAGGATGAATTATCTTTTGATATTTTTAGTCTTATAATAAAAATAATGAACTATGATAAATAGAGCACATTTTGTGCTCTTTTATTTCAATTGAATTTGAAACTTGTTTTGTTACTATAATTGTAGTTGTATTCTCTTGAAAATGGAAGCATAATTTGAATAGTGATAAAACTCGAGTAAATTTTTCATCGAGCATATATATATATATATAGACACACACACAGCACACACATTTTATAAATCGTTTGTTCATTGTAGAACTTTTAGATTCTAACTCAATAATATATACTCAATAATCAATAATATGAAGTAAGGTTATAATATATACTAGCTCGCTAGAGAGAGATAGAGAAAAGACTAAGTTGTAATGATGAATGAATGAATGAATGAATGAAGAGGATATGGAGAAAGAGGTATCAATTTATAGGGCATTCCATTGTGTGAGAAAATGCGTGCATAGTCACCAATGTCTGCTACAACGCGGTGCAATGTGATGAAGCAAGTAGGGTAGCATACGTTTGATGTTAGGACCTTTCTAACAGTGCGACCCTTTCTCTATTGGATGCCAGTTCACGGGGTATATAAAGTGCTTGCTGAAGTTGACATTTCAAAATTCTCTTCTAAATTTATATTAACTAAATGGACCAAAACTATTTGCAAGCAATGCAGCGAGAGCACTCAATCTTCAACCACTAAAATGTTTGCGCAAATCTCTTCAATGAAATAAATCACACCCTCAATCAGAGTTGACATTGTTATTATTATTATTATTTTGAGGATTTGACTTTTTGTTTGGTGAGAGATAATTTGACATTGTTATTATTACTATTCTTGTTTTTATTATTTTGACCTGCTAGGTTGGCATTATATATTGAACACCGTCATAATTTTAAGTCCGTATATTTTTGTTAATAATATATTTTTGATAGGTTCTATGTAAGTATTATTAGACTTGCAAGGTTGAAAGCAAATCCAAATTATAAGATGATGCAGTAGTCTATTCTTTAAAAGATTTTACGTAATTAAATAAATATAGGAGAACTCTATGATACTCCGAAGGTAGTTAAGTAGTTAATCATATTATCTTCCTTAAGTGATTAAATTATTAGCTGGATAATTAAAACTTTAAAATACCAGGGTTTATGATTGAAATTGTAATGAATGTTTAATTAATTTACAGTTAATTGATGATATAAAAATAAAATTAACATCTATCTCCCTTTCTACAAGTATGGGTTTATTTTTTATGAACAAAAAATTTAATTTTTAAATAACTGCACGTTAATCTTATAAAAGATTTATCTTAACTCCTATTTAAAAGTTAAAACTTTAAATAAAAACTGAGATATGTGGCTTCTATAAAAATTAACTTTTCAATTAAAACAAATGCATTCTTTTTTTTTTTGTCTTTCATATTTTTTAAGGAACATTAGTCAATTTTCGTTTTCGTTAAGTTACGTTGCACAGAAATGCAATGCTCAAGTGCTTAAAGCCTTCACATTATTTATCCAAAAAATATCTGCTACTGTGGAAAAGTTAGACCTATTGATATACATTACGTATAGCCACCAAAACAAACACTATAATTAAGACATTCCATGAACAGAACCCAAGAAAGAATCAAGATGTAACTCATTCAACCGAAAAAAAGAAAAAACAAAAGTAAGAATAATGATATTGGTACATGCGATTTATGTGACACAGTATCAATATATTCTCATCTATTATTAGATAGGGTATGAAATTCAAATTAAATAACATCAACACTCTATTCAATGACAAATAATAATATGTTAGTATGGTATTTCATAAATTGTTTGTACAAAATAATTTCTCAAAAATAAATAACTCTTTCGTCTTTATATATAATAATTGTAGTATAGGAAAATTGCTTACCTTGACCAAATGGTTACAAGGAATGACATGGGGTACTTTAATTTCGTTAAGCAAGCGCAATACAGATTTGGATTACAATTTTGAAGTTCATTTTGGTCAAAATTGCGCTGAACAAGACAAGAAGGTCCCTTTCATGGAGGCTTGCGTCTGATTATAATAATTTGCTGTAGTTTATGAAGCGCACATGAAAGCAACAAGAATTGATCCACGTCAAGAGAAAGGAGAGAAGAATAAAACTTTTCTATTAGAATAAGCAAAAAAGACTACACTTGCTATTTTGAAAATTTTGCTTTGGATCTTGTAACATATTCCTAAAATCATAAAAGAGGTGAGGCCACGATTTTACCTTTAGAATAGAACAACTTTAAAATATGTGGTCAACATCTATCTCCTTAAATGAATTTATAATCATTATGTCTGACAACTAATACCTTAGAAAAAAGAATAAAATTTATTCAACTTATTTGAAATATAATTGAAAAAGACACTTATATCTATCTCTTTAGTTTATAAAATCTATACTCCATCTCATGCATCTTACTGTGAACATATTTGAAAATATAAATTACAGATTAAAATTAAATTGTTTTAAAATAAAAGTTTTTTTTGAAATTGTGAACTGCAAAATAGTTAAAAAAAAATAATCTATACTATTATATAAAGATGGTTGTGTATGGTAACTATATCTTTTAGTGTCTCTAAATTGTATTTAACCTTTTTTTTTTCAAGTCCACACACATATATTTGAATAACCTTGAACATTGTAATTAAATTCAATAACTTTTATTATTACTTATAAAACTATCGAACAACTTCTAACATTATTTTTAATATTAAATATACATTTAAATTAATTTTCAATTAACAATTTATTTTTTAAATAACATTAAATTTAAAAAATGTGGTGTTCTTATTTGGAAATCCAGTAAGGCTGCAGACTTCTCCAATCATCCGTGAGAGCGAAGGTAAGGTACTTACAAAGACACTCTGACACTCAAACTGGTAAATGAATGAGTCATTCCACTTGTGTGAGTGGTGAGATGGGTTCACTTATATGAGTTTAGACCATTTTTTCAAAGTCAGTCATGTAATCCATTTAATGGCAAAGATTAAGAGATAATCCATATAATCCATTTGTTGTCCAAATTAAAAGATAACTTTAATAATTATATTTTTATGAAAAAAGAAGTAAAGCCTAAAAATATTTAAAAAGGAAAATAAATGTAAGAAAAGATGAGGTGTCAATTTTGATCCATCCTCGTATTACAAAAGATATTCGTCATGATAACGAGTACAATTTGTTTTGTACTGATGCCACATCATCTTATAAGTGATCTTTAAGTTGTGCGAGATTAACAGCTCCGATCCAAAATCTCCTACTCTTATAGGAGATATTTGTCTGTGTGCATTATCTTTCTTAAAATTGAGACCTGAGATACGTGGTACACAAATTAAAATGTTATACAAGCATTGTCATCATATTCAGGATATATAAACCTATAGCGTTGAATTGTTAAGCACTCATTATCAAATTGACAAAATAAAATTCCACACAAGCAGTAACAGAGAGTTTCTTTGATGTGGATCAATTTTTGGAGTTCACGTGCGCTCCATGCAGCCAATTATTATAATTACGTGTAAGCTTCCATGAAAGAGACCTTCTTCTTGTCATTCTCCGTGCAATTTTGACTAAAGCAACCTTTCAAATTGTCATCCAAATCAAGTCTGTGTCTGTGTTTCGGTTGGTCAAGAAAGTACCCCTTTGCATCCATGCAACCATTTTGTCGACGTGACCAATTTTATATAAATGAGTGAGAATTTTTTTTTTTTTTTGGTTTTGGTCTTGGAATATGATCAAGTTAATTAGGACATTTGTTTCTTTTCATGCATTAGTAGGTTTGACCTAGGTCACGAAAATCGTAGTAGCAGGTTTAATTAATATTCCATGCGTTGCAAATTGTAATTTTGGCCCCCGGTAAGATATTTATAGTGCATTTTTTAGGTTTGTTTAAATAAAAATATTTAAAATCAATTTTTTTAATCTTTTTATCTCAATTTTTACTCAAAAGTTAAAATCAATCTTATTATAACTTTTGACAAAATTAATTGCTAAAATAATTAGATTGACTTTAATGTTTGAGTATAAGTTGAGATAAATAAATTTTATGAAAATTAATTTTTTAATTGAAAAATTAACCTTTTGTTAAAAAAAAAAAAAAAACTCCCTTAGCTTAGGGTCCCACTACAAAGGGTAGATTAATTTTACATCATTAACCAATCTCAGAACCATTTATTTACAAATTTTAAATTATAAATACGTTCTTTTTAGTCAGCTAACTTAATCACTTAATGAATAAATACCATGACGAGTGTGTTGTTATAGGGGCTATTAATTCTACCTTAACAATAGATCTAGGGCTTGAGCTTTGAATATATAGCTACATTAAAACTTTAGAAAAATAACTTTATTATCTTAATGGTTCAACCAAACTCGAATAGGATTGCCTCAAATAAGAGAATAGTATCCATAGTTGGGACAAAAAAAAATCACTTATAAGGAAGATAATGTAATCTACCATTTATACACCTTCTAAGTAGCATAGAGTATCTTAGCTTAAACTCAACTGAAAATTAGTTCAGTCATTGAACTGTTGCTAAATTGAGATGGAAATAACTTATGAAATAGCTTGACTAATTTCTAGCTTAAGGTGAGAGATACATATACTTACACACCAAATAGAACTAAGCATCAAAGTTCTACGATTTGAAGGAATTAGTCACTATTTTTTATGTTGGATATATAGGTTCACCTACAAAAAATATAAAATTTAATATTTAATACATGTAAAAATGAAAATGTATCATATATATTTATACATAAATCATAAAGGGGCAACCCATAATCATAATCATAATAATAATTTGATTTATATACACTGTCAGTGTAAAACAAATTTAAACTGATATATGATCATATATTATAACATAAACAAAAATGTTAAATTTAATCATGTGATGCTCTAAAAGTCTTACATACAAATATTGTCACGACCTGACGTGGGAACGTGACCGGCACGTGAGGAATCCCATCCCCACGTAAGCCTCGTGACCTCTGAGTCTCTCTATATGCATAATTAGATAATAATTCCATTTATAAAATATCATTTCATTTCTAATAATTAATTAGCTCATATGAAAACATGCTCTTCATCATAATATATTATGTTTAAAACTCTAAACAAATCTCTGTAATACAAAATATATGAGTTGCTCTCTATACAATAAGTCCATAATCATATGAGTACAAAAAGAATGATGAATCAATGCGAATATCTCTATGGTCCGGGACCCTGCCCGCAATATACACTGGAGCACTCTATCATATACAAAACACAAAAAAATACTTCACCCCAAGTGAAGCTCACCAACTGACAACTCTACTGCTGGGGAGGAGGTGGCTGAGAGGAACCCACAGCAACTAATGTATCTGTAATGGAAAAGGGAGATAGGTGAGTTTCATCTAAAACTCAGTGAGTAAGTCCTCACCCATAACTGCCTCATGGGACAACAACAAGGATAAATATATAAATACATATAAAATCATCACACTGGTTAATACGTCAACTCTAATCATTTTCATATACATGGAATCATAAAGGAAATAAAATTAAAAGTTCTTTGGTAAAACATAAATAATAGGAATCTATTAGAGAAACAGAAATCTCTGGTTATGCCTCTCATAACAAATATAATTTCTCTGGTTACGCATGTCAACCATGATGTAACAATTTCTCTCATCTCTGGGATCCCTTTGGGATCCAAATTGGACACCTAACTAGGTTCCATTCTTTGCTTTGTGAGATTGTCCTTCTGGACAACTTGGTACCAAGGTTAACGATCGGGCTCAACCGTTAACTCACTGTCTGTTTCTCTATAGTTATCGTTTGGTTTCTAATTATAAAATATGTTATTTTCTCTAAATCTCTGCTCTAAGCTTTTCTCTAAGCATAAAACTCCATAACATAAAACTAAATAAATCTTAGCATCAATGGGGAAAATTTATAAAGTCTCTAAATCAAGTCACACTCATATTCTAGCTCTTTGATAAAAATCATTTTATCAATAATGGTCCCGTGAGTTCATATTAAAAGAGATATTTCATGCTCAAGTTGAAGATAAATTCTTCCAATAATTTCGATAACCAATCATAAACTCAAATCTCTTAAATTATTGTCTAAAATCAAGAAATCATGTTATGATTTAAAGAAATTAATTCTAATGACCAATATAAGGGTCATAGGATTTGAACCCACTCACCTGAAGGGGAGGGAGACACTACGTCGACTCTAACTGAGCTCCGGGGAGCAAGGGGAGGCACCACGTCGACTAAAATAGCCAATAAACTCAGTATTAGAATTTATCAACACCTAAATAACTCTAATATGGCCCTAACAAAATTGGGGGAGCACCCCCACATGACAAAAGAGAGAAATAAAAATGCCAATTTCGAGAATGTGCAAGAATGACAAAAATGGAGACAAGATCTTGTAATATATACTCACCTTGATGATTTATGGGAGCTAGATTGGAATGAGGTTGAAGAAAAATGAGAGAAAAAGAGAGGGAAAGGTTTCTGGTTTGAAGGAAATGAAGCAAAATGAGGGGGAAAGGTTTTTCCCCTTCATTTGCGTTTTTATGACGAGGGTACTGTGCACTTATGGGTTACTGTGCACTAAAGGTCTCAGCTGTGACAAACTTGTCACAGCTGTGGAATTAGCCATGGAAACCCATTATCAGCTGTGGAATTACATTCCCAACTGTGGAAACTTACCCTCAGCTGTGGGAAACTCATCCCCAACTGTGAGAAACTCAAACTCAGCTGTGGAAACTCATTCTCAGCTGTGGGAACTCATTCTCAGCTGTGGAAACTCATTGTCAGCTGTGGAAACTTCTTCACAGCTGTGAAAACTCCTTCACAGCTGTGAAAAGAACTCTATGACAGCAAAATATTCTTGTGTTATCATGCACTAGCATTACTTCTCTAAAATTCCTAGCTGTGGACAGCAAAATAGCCAGCCGTGGACAACAAAATGGCTAGCCGTGGACAACAAAACCAACACTGCCTCCTCTATGGAATCCTTAGCCGTGGACAACAAAGGAATCCCAACCGTGGCCAGTAACATCAACACCAGCCGTGGACAGAAAATGTGAACAGCTACACATTACTATCATGGTATCAGCTTATATCAGTAACTTGTTGCTGTCATGGTATTTACTTTAAAACATAAATATAAATATGGAAATACCCCCTATTTGGATTCAAATAAAATATAAAATGTTGATGGGCTGTTCTGTTTCTTCCATCGTGTGTGAGATTGATGTTTTACGTTGTGTCTAGAGTTTTGCTTTAGACTTTTCGATTGTGCCTGATTTTTACATATATGATGTTTTGTTGAACACATTTCTTGTTCTTCCTTGCTTCTCTATTTCAGAGTTAACTATCTTTTAATTATCCAAAAAAAAAAATTAATACTTAATTTCCTGAACTGAAATTAGATCCGCGTAATTTGGTCATTGGTCTCTATTATCTGTGCCCACACAAATAAAGATATAGAAAATGGATACTGGAAGCATATATATAGAAAAAACACAACGAATTAATGTTTTATATCGACAAACGAATATTACAATTTAGTTTACTGGAAGAAACAGGTTACGTACAATTGAATGAATTGGCAATGCATGAAATATTTAACAATTGAAAAGAAAAAAACAAATAAATCCACTTTACGGTGACGAGATGTCAAACCAAATTGTGTAATTGACACATCAATCAATGCATAATAACCACCGTAAAAATTATCAGTTGATGGCGCTGCATATCTTTCTTATGACCCCAGCGGAACCCGTCAAAGGCTGAATGTCTCCCATCTTTATCATGGCAGATGCGAAGTCAGATTTAAAGGTTGTGGGATTTTTGCTGTACTCAGAAACAACGCTATCAGTGGATCCTCCATTGAAGAGGACTTGGTCTGAGTGAAGAAGACCCTTCTTTTGAATCAAGTTCTTGAAATAGTTGTTGTCGAAAGAGCTTGGTGTCACCAGATCAAGTGCTGCCAACTTCTTATCATTTTCAGGACTGATCACTGATGGGCAACCCCGGCGGCGGGTGCTGGCGAATCCGGCATCTATGTTGCTCGCATTGTTGTATATTCTGTCACGGAATGTGAAGCATTGAGCTTGTCCTATTGTGTGAGCACCTGCACATATATGTATACATATCTATTGAGCGAGTCTTGATGAAAATTTTGTTGCCTAATTATCTCTTATGCAATTGTTATTTTACACTTGAAAGCTAACATTTTGTACGTATGAGTGGAAATAAAGAATTACCAGATAGAGTAACCATGTCCCTTGCAGTAAGCCCTTTCTTGTCAAAGGTACGTATAAGAGTGTCAAGACTATCTGTGAATTTTGGAAGGTCACTATTAGCCAAGTCCTTATTTGCATTGGTGGAATCCCTCCTGCCAAGCTTCACAGTCCATGATGGACCACCCACCTGATCATATCATTACAATTCGTAATATATAATTAGTCTAACTAGAACTTAATATATATGTATGTATATAACTCATACTTTGTTTGATATATATATATATACTTACAGCGAATGATGCATCACGTGCTGCTACTGCTAGAATGTCTGCACAGGACACGACTCCGGGGCATACTTTCTCTACGGCGGTTTTAGCTTGATCGATGACGTTGAAGCCCCTAACTGAGTTCACATTAGGCAATGCAGTCCTTTCTCCTACGAAAGTTGGGGTGTCATCAAGCAAGATCGATGCATCACAACCCTGCAATTATCATTTTCAATTCTTAATTAATACAACGTCCAACATACATGAGAATTTTACGTTGTCAACTAGTAGAATTTCAAGATAATATGAAATCAAGTTAAAGAACTATTCAATTTAATAATTGTTCACTATGAATTATTAGTTTCTTATAATTGTATTAATTAATAGTATAAAATTATTTTACATACTGTATTAAAAAATACGAATAACAAACGAATAATTGATATACCTGAACAAAGCAGTCATGGAAATGGAGACGAATGAGAGACGCAGCCATCCTGCGTTCCTTGGATACTGCAGTACGAATCACGTTTCGGATGGTACTAAGTGCATTTGGGCATGTTGTGTCGTAAAAGTTAGAAGACAACTGGGCATCACATATGGTGCCAAATAGCACCAGCATGACAACAAATGTAATGATCATGTTTGGAAATCTAACAGCCATCTTAGTTGTTGGTTTGTAAATTATTTCGAGATATATACTCAATAATCAATAATATGAAGTAAGGTTATAATATATACTAGCTCGCTAGAGAGAGATAGAGAAAAGACTAAGTTGTAATGATGAATGAAGAGGATATGGAGAAAAAGGAATCAATGGTCATCAATTTATAGGGCATTATATTCCAATGTGTGAGAGAATGTGTCATGTGTGTGCATGGTCACCGATGTCTGCTACAACGCGGTGCAATGTGATAAAGCAAGTGGGTGGCATACATTTGAAGTTGGGACCTTTCTAACTTTGCGACCATTTCTCTCTTGGTTGCCAGTTCAAGGGGTAAAAACTATCAAGTGCATGGATCGATGTAAAAATTCTTTTCTAAATTTATCTTAACTAAAAGGGGACCAAACCTACACTTATCAGCAACGCAGCGAGAGCAGTCTTGAAACTAGAAATGATTGCACAACGCTCGCCGATGAAATAAATCATCGTAGCCTCAATCAATGTAGACAATATTAATGTCACTAATACAAGGGAAATATCTTGATATACAATATCTTAAAAAAAAAATTAACATTGTTATTACCTGTGGATTGCATCGCTATCAATCCATATTTACTGGAGTAGAAATATAGACTAGAAACTTTGGTCAATCTTTGGGGAGCTCAAACAGAAGGCCTCACCGATTGGACCATATATATAGCATAAAATTCTCTCACTAATCCTCCACTGATTTAGCCTATGGTAACTTTTAAATTGACTACCTAATCATATGCGATCTCCTATTATCTCACCGTATCTCCTACAAATAGAGAATATATGTAATCTCTACTAAATCTTAGAAATATCTGCTCTATTTAGGAAAGATTATCTCTTAATAATTTATCACGGGATTATATATCACTATATGAGGGACTTAATACCCTAGGTATCACAGTCTTAATATATACTACTATTTTATCACTCTATGTCTCATTCATTTACCAACTTGAGTGTCGGAGTATTTTTGCGGGTACCTTACCTCCGCTCTCACGGATGATTGGAGAAGCCTGCAGCCTTACTGGATTTCCAAGTAAGAACACCTCATTTTTTAAACTTAATGTTATTTAAAAAATAAATTGTTAATTGAAAATTTATTTAAATGTATAAGTAATATTAAAAATAATGTTAGAAGTTGTTGGATAGTTTTATAAGTAATAATAAAAGTTATTGAATTTAATTACAATGTTCAAGGTTATTTAAATATGTGTGTGGACTTAAAAAAAAAAAAAGTTAAATACAATTTAGAGACACTAAAAGATATAGTTACCATACACAACCATCTTTATATAATAGTATATAGTTTTTTTTTAAACTATTTTGCAGTTCACACTTTCAAAAAAAACTTTTATTTTAAAACAATTTAATTTTAATCTGTAATTTATATTTTCAAATATGTTCATAGTAAGATGCATGAGATGGAGTATAGATTTTATAAACTAACGAGATAGATATAAGTGTCTTTTTCAATTATATTTCAAATAAGTTGAATAAATTTTATTCTTTTTTTTAAGGTATTAATTATCGGACGCAATGATTATAAACTCATTTAAGGAGATAGATGTTGACCACTTATTTTAAAGTTGTTCTATTCTAAAAGGTAAAATCGATTGCCTCACCTCTTTTTATGTTTTAAGAAGGAATATGTTACAAGATCCAAAGCAAAATTTTCAAAATAGCAAGTGTAGTCTTTTTTTGCTTATTGTAATAGAAAAGTTTTATTCTTCTCTCCTTTCTCTTGACGTGGATCAATTCTTGTTGCTTTCATGTGCGCTTCATAAACTACAGCAAATTATTATAATCAGAAGCAAGCCTCCATGAAAGGGACCTTCTTGTCTTGTTCAGCGCAATTTTGACCAAAATGAACTTCAAAATTGTAATCCAAATCTGTATTGCGGTTGCTTAACGAAATTAAAGTACCCCATGTGATTCCTTGTAACCATTTGGTCAAGGTAAGCAATTTTCCTATACTACAATTATTATATATAAAGACGAAAGGGTTATTTATTTTTGAGAAATTATTTTGAACAAACAATTTATGAAATACCGTACTAACATATTCTTATTTACGATTGAATAGAGTGTTGATGTTATTTAATTTGAGTTTCATACCCTATCTAATAATAGATAAGAATATATTGATCCTGTATCACAGAAATTGCATGTACCAATATTATTATTCTTACTTTTTTTTTGGGTTGAATGAGTTACATCTTGATTCTTTCTTGGGTTCTGTTCATGGAATGTCTTAATTATAGTGTTTGTTTTGGTAGCTATACATAATGTATATCAATAGGTCTAACTTTTCCGCAGTAGCAGATATTTTTTGGATAAATAATGTGAAGGCTTTAAGCACTGGAGCATTGCATTTCTGTGCAACGTAACTTAACGAAAACGAAAATTGACTAATGTTCCTTAAAAAATATAAAAGACAAAAAAAAAAAAGAATGCATTTGTTTTAATTGAAAAGCTAATTTTTATAGAAGCCACATATCTCAGTTTTTATTTAAAGTTTTAACTTTTAAATAGGAGTTAAGATAAATCTTTTATAAGATTAACGTGCTGTTGTTTAAAAATTAAATTTTTTGTTCATAAAAAATAAAACCATACTTGTAGAAAGGGAGATAGATGTTAATTTTATTTTTATATCATCAATTAACTGTAAATTAATTAAACATTCATTATAATTTCAATCATAAACCCTGGTATTTTAAAGTTTTAATTATCCAGCTAATAATTTAATCACTTAAGGAAGATAATATAATTAACCACTTAACTACCTTCGGAGTATCATAGAGTTCTCCTATATTTATTTAATTACGTAAAATCTTTTAAAGACAGACTACTGCATCATCTTATAATTTGGATTTGCTTTCAACCTTGCAAGTCTAATAATACTTACATAGAACCTATCAAAAATAAATTATTAACAAAAATATATGGACTTAAAATTTCGACGGTGTTCAATATATAATGCCAACCTAGCAGGTCAAAATAATAAAAACAAGAATAGTAATAATAACAATGTCAAATTATCTCTCACCAAACAAGAAGTCCAATTATCAAAATAATAATAATAATGACAATTTCAACTCTGATTGAGGGTATGATTTATTTCATTGCAGAGCTTTGTGCAGTCATTTTAGTGGTTGAAGATTGAGTGCTCTCGCTGCATTGCTTGCAAATAGTTTTGGTCCATTTAGTTAATATAAATTTAGAAGAGAATTTTGAAATGTCAACTTCAGCAAGCACTTTATATACCCCGTGAACTGGCATCCAATAGAGAAAGGGTCGCAATGTTAGAAAGGTCCTAACATCAAACGTATGCTACCCTACTTGCTTCATCACATTGCACCGCGTTGTAGCAGACATTGGTGACTATGCACGCATTTTCTCACACAATGGAATGCCCTATAAATTGATACCTCTTTCTCCATATCCTCTTCATTCATTCATTCATCATTACAACTTAGTCTTTTCTCTATCTCTCTCTAGCGAGCTAGTATATATTATAACCTTACTTCATATTATTGATTATTGAGTATATATCTCGAAATAATTTACAAACCAACAACTAAGATGGCTGTTAGATTTCCAAACATGATCATTACATTTGTTGTCATGCTGGTGCTATTTGGCACCATATGTGATGCCCAGTTGTCTTCTAACTTTTACGACACAACATGCCCAAATGCACTTAGTACCATCCGAAACGTGATTCGTACTGCAGTATCCAAGGAACGCAGGATGGCTGCGTCTCTCATTCGTCTCCATTTCCATGACTGCTTTGTTCAGGTATATCAATTATTAGTTTGTTATTCGTATTTTTTTAATACAGTATGTAAAATAATTTTACACTATTAATTAATACAATTATAAGAAACTAATAATTCATAGTGAACAATTATTAAATTGAATAGTTCTTTAACTTGATTTCATATTGTGTTCATTTGTTTGTGATTATTTTGATAAATAATCACTTTTTTCTCCCAAAAAATATCACTTTTCATATATTTTAATAATTTTTGAAAAAAAATCAAAATTTAAAAAAAAATCAGTTTTTAACTTTTTTTGTAGAAGATAAAATTAATAGTTTTTGAAAAAAATTAGTTTTCAACTTTTTCAATTATATATAAAATTTAGTTTTTATAATCATCTTTTAAACAAATGCACCCATTATCTTGAAATTCTACAAGTTGACAGCATAAAATCTTCATGTATGTTGGATGATGTATTAATTAAGAATTGAAAATGATAATTGCAGGGTTGTGATGCATCTATCTTGCTTGATGACACCCCAACATTCGTGGGAGAAAGGACTGCATTGCCTAATGTGAACTCAGTTAGGGGCTTCAACGTCATCGATCAAGCTAAAACCGCCGTAGAGAAAGTATGCCCCGGAGTCGTGTCCTGTGCAGACATTCTAGCAGTAGCAGCACGTGATGCATCGTTCGCTGTAAGTATATGTGTGTGTGTGTATATATATATATATATCAAACAAAGTATGAGTTATATACATACATATATATTAAGTTCTAGTTAGACTAATTATATATTACGAATTGTAATGATATGATCAGGTGGGTGGTCCATCATGGACTGTGAAGCTTGGCAGGAGGGATTCTACCAATGCAAATAAGGACTTGGCTAATAGTGACCTTCCAAAATTCACAGATAGTCTTGACACTCTTATAGATACCTTTGGCAAGAAAGGGCTTACTGCAAGGGACATGGTTACTCTATCTGGTAATTCTTTATTTCCACTCATACGTACAAAATGTTAGCTTTCAAGTGCAAAATAACAATTACATAAGAGATAATTAGGCAACAAAATTTTCATCATGACTCGCTCAATATATATATGTGCAGGTGCTCACACAATAGGACAAGCTCAATGCTTCACATTCCGTGACAGAATATACAACAATGCGAGCAACATAGATGCCGGATTCGCCAGCACCCGCCGCCGGGGTTGCCCATCAGTGATCAGTCCTGAAAATGATAAGAAGTTGGCAGCACTTGATCTGGTGACACCAAGCTCTTTCGACAACAACTATTTCAAGAACTTGATTCAAAAGAAGGGTCTTCTTCACTCAGACCAAGTCCTCTTCAATGGAGGATCCACTGATAGCGTTGTTTCTGAGTACAGCAAAAATCCCACGACTTTTAAATCAGACTTCGCATCTGCCATGATAAAGATGGGAGACATTCAGCCTTTGACGGGTTCCGCTGGGGTCATAAGAAAGATATGCAGCACCATCAACTAATAATCTTTGTGGTTGTTATGCATTGATTGATGTGTCAATTACACAATTTCGTTTGAATTTTCAACAGTAGCAATTGTATTTATTTTTTATTTTTATTTTTTTTTCTTTTCAACAATTGTCAAATATTTCATACCTTTCCAATTCAGTCAGTTGTATGTAATTTGTTTCCTCCAATAAATTAAATTGTAACATTTGCTTATCAGTATAATATATTCATTCGTTGATTTTTCTGTGCTTCCTACGTCCTTTTAATCCTTATATATATATATATAAATTTTTTTTACACCAACAATATATATAAATTAAAACTCATTATTATTGGGTCGCCACCCTACTATATATATAAACAATTTAATGATATTCTTGTTAAATTTAGCTAGCTTTTATCTTGTTACTTCTATTTGGTGTGTGTGTATGGCATTTCGGCAAAAGGATTGCTAGCTATCTTATAAGGTATTTCCATCTCAATTTATTCATAGTTCAGTAAGCTTGAGCTCCTATGATTCTTAATTGAGTCTAAGCTAAGATTTCATGTGTCATTAGTTTGACATTTAAATATGGTTTTTTACATTTTTTCGGGCGTTTAGATATGCTTTTAATATCAATATTTACACTGTCTGCTAATAATGCAATTGTACAATATAAAAAAGCTTAAACATTTATGATCACTTCTCAAAAGTAGTAATAATAACATTTAAATATTTGTTTCTCGACAAATAAGCAAAGTTTGATTTTGATCCTTACTTTTTTTTCGTCCAAACATACATTTCTAGATTTGTTTGGTTTTGATCCTTATTGTTAATTTGTCTCAATTAAATATTGAATCGAATAACAAAAAATCACATTATTCAATCCTTTATAATAACGAATGATGTTACGTGCTATGTCAATACCATATGAGTCAAAATCCTATTAGATCATTTGCTCAAGTAAAATGAATTATTTGGTCAGTTCAATGACTTATCGGATGAAGATTTTAACACATAAAACTAGAATATGTCACATCAGATCATTTACTGTTATATAGGGTCAAATGATGTGATTTTCTACTAATTGCTTTAACATTTAACATAGACAGACTAACAAAGTAAAATCAAACAGTTTTAAAAATATTTAGACTAAAATAAAAAAAAAGTTTATTTTTATGGACCAAAACCGAAATCTATAAAGATATTTAACCATAACAATATTGTATAATGTGTTTATCTAATTAATGTCCTAATTAAAATAGGAAAGTTTCAGCATTGGAAAAACAAGTTTTAATGCATCCAAAGCAAGAGATCCATTTGAAACTTTTGAATCTCACTTTTTCGATATTCTTAACTAGGACACTAGTTAGTAAAACCCATATGTAACAGACAAAGACACTTTACATTAACCGCAAAACAGTTTATATTAACTGCATATCTAGGGATGTAAATAATACCCACCCCGGCAGGTCCACAACAAGGTGGATATGGGGGGATAATGGGGATGGACATTTCAAACTTGATTGTTAAATGGAGTGAGATTAATGATCACTTTCCTCATAACCATGGGTATCCACTCGTGAAAACACTTAATTGTCCTCATTTATATGTTAAACTTTTAAAACCTTTTTTTTTTTTATTCCTATTCTCCTATCACACAACTTATCTATGCTATTATTGTCTGTCCAAAAATTAAAACAATGTTGGATTGGTCAAATACTACTATTTTCAAGTGTTTAAATTGTTGAATTTAAAATATATTCAAATTATGCTTGAATATTTTTAATTTATTGGATAAATTGAAAAATATGATATTAGAATTCTTGTTCATTTGTTTCTTTTTATTTTACAGCTTTTAAAGATATAATGGATACCCACGATTTCCGTAAGTATCCATTTATCCATGGAAAACATAATAACAGATGCCCACACAAATATAGGGGCAGATATTCATCTGCAGGAGCAGTGGTGGAGTAATATGCCCCACCCTTGCCGTGTTGACATCCTTATATATAATAAAGTAAATTATACTTATTGTTATAAGAAAAATACTTTTGAAACAAAAAATATTTTTTACTCAAGTAAAAATACTTTTGAGATAAAATCTTATTGTTACTCTCATATTAATAACTAAAAATAATTTTATTTTATCTTATCCAAACAAAAATTATTCTCTTAAACTTACTCTTAATATACTCAAATCAAATATAAGTCAATTCTTTTAAAAGTAATTTCTTTAAAAATAATTTTTTGATTTAATTATTTCAAATAATTCTTCCGAAAGGTAAATCAAACGGGCGTCAGTGAATTAGTTTTCCGAATCACGGTCAAATAGGTTATTAGAGAGAGACTATTTTTCACTACTCGCGTTCACTATTTAACTTCAATCTAAATTAGAGTGGGGGAAGCCCAAGAGCATTCGTCCATATTCTTCAAATAACATTTTCGTACTAATTAGCATTTTCAAGAAAAAATGAAACTTAACGTAAGCATGACACACATAACGAAAGTGAGGGCCATGAATATGCAAGAAGACATTTCTACAATTCGAAAAAATGATATTTACCAGACCAAAAGAAAAAAATGATATTTACATCGATCGCCCGAATATACACACAGCTGATTAATTTCTTTCCCATCAGACTATAGCAAATATATTTAAACAGAATAGTTAGCTCCCAATGGAACTTGAAGACTGTCCAAATGCTTATCAGAACAGCATCCGTTATGGACGAAAAATTCTAATAGCCTTTGTAACTTGAAGCCGACAAAAGGGACACCTTGATACTGCATTAGAACATCTACGGCACAATACATGACCACAAGGAACTATTGTTACATCCACCTCAGAACTCAGACAAACCCGGCAAATCCATGCTGATTTTGCTGTGTCAGCTTCTTTTGTTGCCTTTTCAACCTTTTCCTGTACAAATCATATTGTATTGTAGCATGTCATGTCAAACTTGCATAAAATTTAACTCCACCAAGTACAAGCAAAATAGTTTAATTTTAACGCACTAACACCGTCATCAAAATAGTTCATTTGCATGACTTTTCAAGTAATAGATGAAAAAATTAACTATTGTGATCGATGTGGCAATATATGATTAGACGATTGTAATAACAACATCTAACAATGCCGCAAACAATTGCCAAGAAATAGAGATGCAATTTCTTTCACTAGATAGTGAAGTGGCACTTCCCCCGCATAATATATTAAGTATGAACGAATCAACCCACCAGTGGGAAAGCTGCTGTCAGAAAACCCTTATGAGGAAGTACGGTAAGACATCTTTATACGAAATCTACTTATAAGACATCTTTTTTTATCGTATTGCAATTCAAGAGATACTAATGTGATAGGAATAGATCTTCTGGAAATCTGAAGGTTTATAAGAGGAAGAAATTTAAAAAGCATCAATTGAGATTAAGTCAGCAAGAGAACTAACAGCTTTAGGAGATTGAACGATTTTAGGAGTGTTATTTGAATAATTCTGTTATGAAGATAACTCTGTTATGAGAGTATTTATTTAAATAGCAGGTAGGAAATTAGAAAGTTAGTTAGGAACTTTGTTATTTGGATTTTGGAGTGTTTGAGCTACTTAGTGCTCTAGTCTTTGTAATTGCATTCAGTTTATCTAATTCTAATAGCCGGAATAATCACCTTGAGTATTTACCTCTGCATCTGCATCTGTTATTTGTTGGGCTCTTATCAATTGGTATCAAAGCTCCGTTCTTGGTAGCTGTGGGGGCCTTTTCGCGAGAACACCACACAAATGGAAGATCAAGTTGCTGAGCTGCAAACGAAACTAGATCGCGTCATGCAATTGCTGGAGAAAGACGACCGCCGTCGACGTCGACACAGCCGGTCACCACCATCACCGCCACCGCAAAGGCTGTCATCCCGTGTGGATGTGGATGATCGCTGGATTGGGGGTTCTAGAGGGGACCAGGGGAGACCCCACACCCCTTCTCCTCCTCGCAGCGAGCGCCGTGACTCGAGGTCCGAGGACCGCCATGATCGGGGCTCCCCCCAGTCCCTCGTTGGTCATTCTCGCCATTGGGAGCGACAGCCGTGGCCCAACCTATACCGCGATAATAACTTTGAACCTCCCCCCAGGCGTCGTGTTCCTGATCGACGTATGGAAGTTCCGATCTTCGCAGGAGGAGATGTTTTGGGCTGGCTCGCGAAAATCGAAAGATATTTTCGCATCAACAAGATCGAAGTTGAAGATAAGTTTGAAGTTGTGCTGCTGGCGTTAGAGGGAAAAGCGCTTTACTGGTACCAAGTATGGGAGGAGCAGACTCGATTTCCTTCATGGTGCGGATTTCGTGACGCCATCACACGACGTTTTCAACTAGGGGTGATCAAAGATCCTTACGGCCCCTTGCTCCGCCTTCGGCAAACTGGAACAGTGCTGGATTACATTGAGGATTTTGAACGAGTTTCAGGTCCCATGCGCAATGTAGACAGGGAGATGTTGAGGGGAATTTTTATCAATGGGCTGAATGGTGGACTACGGGCTGAGATTAAGAGCTTAGAATTGGGCTCTTTGGCTGAAGTAAAAGATAAAGCCCTTATGTTGGAGGAAAGAAACATGGAGTGGAAAGGGGGTGGAGTTGGGCCATTTGATCGCGGATTGGGCCATTCCAAAGGCCCAAGCATGCATAAGAATCCCCTGTTTCCTTCCAGAGGTAGCACGAGCAACACGCTTAACACACCACCACCACCGAATGCACCTACAAAGCACTCGGAAGCCACACACAAGGGCGAAGCGCGACGATTATCACAGGAAGAGCTACGAGATCGCAGCCACAAGGGGTTGTGCTTCAAATGCGGAGAGCGCTGGGATCGTGAACATATGTGCAAACTCCGTCACTATCACCTTGCTTTGGTAGAAGATTCTGAGAAAGAAGAAGATGACTCCGAGGATGGTGAAGAGGCTGCGATGGAAAATCTAGGACCCCACTTAGCCATGAAATCTCTTCGTATCACTCTTAATAGCTTACAAGGCTTCACAACCTTCAACAAATCATTTAAGGTTCGTGCGACGATAGTTGGTTCAGAGATTATAGTATTGGTGGATACAGGAGCTAAAGCCAATTTCATCTCAGCTACCTTGGTTGCTCAACTCCAGCTACCAAAACGAGATTTCCCATTTACGGTGGAAGTGGGCACTGGCGAGGTCCATCAAGGGGTGGGTCTTTGTGAAAATTTGAAGGTAGAGATTCAGGGAATTTCCATCACTCAATCTTTCTTTGTTATGAAGTTGGGTAGCGCAGATATGGTCCTGGGATATGAATGGATTGCCAGTTTAGGGGACATAAGAGGGAATTTCCAGAAGCTATATCTCCAATGGAAGATGGGACGAATGGAGGGGCATTCAAGGCGATCCTACTCTAGGAACGACCAAGGCTTCGTGGCGATCCACACTGAAAATGTTAAAGGCTGACGGGGAGGGTTATTATGTTGCCCTATGTTTGCAGCAAAAGGGGGAGATATCTGGAGAGCAAGAGAAGACAGTGAGAGTAATACCCGCAGACATTCAGGAGCTACTCAAGCAATATGAAGATGTCTGTCATCTCCCTGAAGGACTACCTCCTAAACGCACTCAAGATCATTCAATTAATCTGAAGGAGGGAGCAAACATACCCAACATTCGACCTTATAGATACCCATACTTTCAAAAAAATGAAATTGAAAAAATTATGGGTGAAATGTTATCTTCAGGGATCATCAGGACCAGCACCAGTCCATACTCGAGCCCAGTTACGCAAGAAGGATGGAGGATGGCGCTTCTGTGTGGATTATCGCGCCTTGAACAGGATTACCATTCAAGACAAATTCCCAATTCCTATAATAGATGAGTTTGCTGGATGAATTAGGGGGAGCATCTGTCTTCTTGAAATTGGACTTGAAGTCCGGTTATCATCAGATCAGAATGAAAGAGTGTGATGTGGAGAAAACAGCTTTCTGGACACACGAAGGGCACTATGAGTTTCTAGTTATGCCGTTTGGGCTAACTAACGCCCCTTCTACTTTTCAGGCACTTATGAATTTGGTTCTAAAGCCGTATCTGCGAAGGTTTGTCTTAGTATTCTTTGACGATATTTTAATCTATAGCAAAACAGAAGGGGAGCACAAGGAACACTTGACAAAAGTGTTAGAATTGCTACGACAGCATCAGCTCTACATTAATACAAAAAAATGTTCTTTTGTTCAACCTGAGATTGAGTACTTGGGGCACATAATCTCTGGGAAGGGAGTGGCTGCTGATTTTAAAAAAATCGACGCTATGCTAGCTTGGCCTGTCCCTACTAATCTCAAAGGGCTCAGGGGGTTTCTAGGAATCACTGGTTACTATAGACGATTTGCTCGCGGTTATGGAAAAATTGCTTGGCCACTCACCCAACTCTTAAAGGGTGATTGTTTCAAGTGGAACATAGAAGCACAAAGGGCATTTGATCAATTAAAGGAAGCTATGACCACTCTTCCAGTTCTAGCAACTCCTGAATCGAAAAGGTGTTTGTGGTTGAAACAGATGCTTCAGGCAAAGGTCTAGGAGCAGTGTTAATGCAGGAAGGCAGACCTATAGCTTTCATAAGTCAAAAGCTGTCAGAAAGGGCTCAACAAAAGTCAGTATATGAAAGGGAACTCATGGCAATTGTGTTGGCTGTGCAGAAGTGGAGGCATTACCTCTTGGGAAGGAGGTTTGTTATTCACTCGGATCAAAAGAGTTTGAAATTTCTAGTTGATCAACATTTAATGGGAGAAGGGCAACAAAAGTGGATCACCAAGTTACTAGGCTTTGATTTTGAAATTAAGTACAAGGCTGGCAAGGAAAATGGAGCTGCAGATGCCTTATCTCGCAGAACCAATTTTGATGCCATCTCTTCAGTGACATTTCAGAATTGGGAAGGGCTGGAAGATGAGATTCAGGCAGATGCGAAGTTAAAAGGCATTTTACAAGGCCTTATTCAAGGAACAAAGATACATGAGGGGTATGAACTGAAAGGTGGAAGACTGTACTACAAAGGGCGAGTGGTCATTCCTAGGAATTTACATCGGATTCCAATAATTCTTCAAGAATTTCATGATTCAGTTTTAGGGGGGCATTCTGGGTTTTTCAGAACCTACAAAAGGATTTCTGGTTTAGTATGGTGGGAAGGCGTGCGGCAGAAAATTCAGAAGTATGTTCAAGAGTGTGAAGTTTGTAATAGAAATAAATATCAGACTTTATCTCCAGTTGGTCTTCTTCAACCTCTTCCAATTCCTTCTAAGGTATGGGAAGATATTTCCATGGACTTCATAGGGGGACTCCCAAAAAGCCAAGGTAAAGATACTATCTTGGTGGTTGTGGATAGACTTTCTAAGTATGTCCATTTCTTGGGATTAAGCCATCCTTATTCAGCCAAAGAGGTGGCAAGTCTTTTCATTAAAGAAGTTGTACGATTGCATGGATTCCCCTCTTCTATAATAACGGATAGGGACAAGGTATTCATGAGTTCCTTTTGGGCAGAATTATTCAAACAAGCAGGAACCAAGCTGAAGTACAGTTCAGCTTATCATCCGCAAACAGATGGACAAACAGAAGTGGTGAATAGGTGTTTAGAAACCTATCTCAGGTGTTTTTCCAGTACTAAACCAAAACAATGGAGTAAATGGCTATCATGGGCTGAGTTGTGGTTTAATACCACCTTTCACTCTGCTGCAAATACTTCTCCCTTTAAAATTCTTTATGGAAGGGATCCACCAGCAATAATAAGAGGGGATGTGTCCCCATCATCAGTTGAAGAAATCAACCAATTGTTGGCTAAAAGGAATTCCATTTTGGATGAATTAAAGTGGAATTTAAATAAGGCTCAAGCTAGGATGAAAGCACAAGCAAATCAGAAAAGAAGAGAAGCAGAATATGAGGTGGGAGACAAGGTGTATTTGAAGATTCAACCATATAGATTAAAGTCTTTGGCCAAGCATGTTAATCAGAAGTTAAGTCCCCGCTTTTATGGTCCCTTTGAGATCAGTGAAAGGGTAGGAAAGGTTGCCTACAAATTAATCCTTCCAGAGGGATCTTTAGTGCATCCAGTTTTTCATGTTTCCTTGCTTAAAAAATGTTTAAGTAAGGATGTGCAGTGCCAGCCTTTGCCTCAAGGTCTGACTGAGGATTGGGAATTGAAGATTGAACCGGCAGAAGTAATAACAACTCGTGATAATGACCAAGGGGAGGAAGAAATTCTGGTTCGATGGAAGGATTTGCCTGAGTTTGAAAACACATGGGAATTAGCCTCTGACATTCAATGACATTTTCCTCACTTCCACCTTGGGGACAAGGTGGTAGTTCAAGAGGGGGGTATTGATAGGAATAGATCTTCTGGAAATCTGAAGGTTTATAAGAGGAAGAAATTTAAAAAGCATCAATTGAGATTAAGTCAGCAAGAGAACTAACAGCTTTAGGAGATTGAAAGATTTTAGGAGTGTTATTTGAATAATTCTGTTATGAAGATAACTCTGTTATGAGAGTATTTATTTAAATAGCAGGTAGGAAATTAGAAAGTTAGTTAGGAACTTTGTTATTTGGATTTTGGAGTGTTTGAGCTACTTAGTGCTCTAGTCTTTGTAATTGCATTCAGTTTATCTAATTCTAATAGCCGGAATACTCACCTTGAGTATTTACCTCTGCATCTGCATCTGTTATTTGTTGGGTTCTTATCATAATGACACATCGGGGAGATTAAGCCCATGTCTACATTACACATCCACATATCACTTGGAACTCAGTACTAAACAATGAAAATACCAACCTGCTCCAACAGAAGTGCTGCCTGAGATTCTTTAAGATTTTCTTGCAAATTTATTGTTCTCTGTAGTAAAGCCTGCTTCTCCACATCCATACTGATCCCGGCAGCTGAGAGTATTTCATTGACAGCCTGCACCAGTTCAGCAGCTGAAACTTTGCCAGACTGCTCTCTCAAAGGCTGCACCTGTTCACACAGATTTTTCATTCAGATTCAGAATATCAAGACATAAAAGCAATCCAAAAGATGTCCCAAAAACATGAATAAATACATTTCTTTTTTCTTAAAAATATTAGGAAATGCAAAAGGCGTGCCAAGCAAATACTTGTAATTGGTAACAAGTTCAGAGGAATGAACCTGAGAATAGATTTCTCCCCTTCCAGAACTCTCTGGGAAATCAACATGAGGCCTGTTACTGTCTAGTACAGTGCTATCATGCACCAACGTTTCTTTTAGTGGACTGCTTGCTGATACACTTTTAAAAGAAAATACTTGTGATGAAAGGAACAGCTCTGTAACCCCTGGTGCGACTTCAATCTTAAATCTGTACAGAGCTTGACCTGCTGATGGTCTAACATCCTCAGGAACCTTACCATATTTCAGTTTTTCTCCTTGTCCAGACCGCCAAGCTACTATTTCACCGGAATAAAAGGGCCTTAACGGATGGAACTGCACAAGACGAGCATCTTGTGGCAATATTTCTTTGCCAACCAAATGACTGGTTCCATTCATGGGTTCGACTTCTTTCTTGTCAGAGCAAAGTTTTAAAACATTAACAACCAGAGTCTCAGATCCTTCAGGACAAACAAATAAGGATCCAATAGGCAATATAATAGGAGAGCCTAATATCTGGCTGACTACAATAGCAATGAGATCAAAAAGGGAGATATAAGTTGGTGGTTCAGCAACTATAATACAGGATTTTGATTGGTTCATAAAATAAAGAGTTTGATGCACAGATTCATTCTTCCACTCTGGGATAATGAAATCTTTGGCTGCACGTGTAACATCTACCAAATTGGGCATGAGGAAAAACCTTGTTTTGAGATGCTTAACAAATTGCAGCTTTTCTGCTGTAGAGTTCAATAAGCATTCTATTGCATCCAATGAAAGGCTTTTGAATGCCGGAATGTGACTGCACATGCTATTAACAACAGTCCATACAGCACTTTGAAGAGATCTGCTTGATAACTTCTGCTTGATGGTTGCTAGTGAAACAGATCCAACAGATTCCAAAATCTGTAACTTGTGATTCTCATCTAGTTGCTAAAAGTCCAAACAGAAACATTCCAATAAGTAAAAGATTTATGCAGACAGATCATAGTAAAATCATTATTAGCGAAAAAAGAAAAACATCTTAAAATAGGAAAATATTTTGAAATATTGCTACCTCTATGACAGCTTCAGACAATTTTTTGATGCCCAGGACAACACAGACTCTTTCAGGAATATCTGCATGGACAAATCTAATTCTAGAAGTATCAATACATTTGACATAACGAGAACCATAAGAATCAACATACACACAGGATGCTGAATGAACAAGTCTGCAGCCATCATCAGGTACAATGGCTTCTGATTTCCAGCTAGACTCATCAAACTTGTTCCCCTCGACAATCTGATCACATATAAAATTCAAAATTTCCATCACAGCCCGGAGCTCATTTGGATTTAGATGCTGATATCCACATGATTTCTGAAGATTTAAGAGAAGATTGTTTGCAGCAGAAAGTGTTAGCATGTCCTGAAGTCCCAAATCTTGAAGAATCTTCATGAATGGGAGATATACGGCAGGAAGTTCAAAAGCAAACGGAGACAAATTAATAGTCAAACGAGCAAACAAAGCATCAGCAGTCACTAGACGCGTTCCATTTGCAGCAGGCAGAAAAGCCACATGCTGTAACTCTGCAACATCTGGAAAAGCACAAGTAATTTGAAATTCATTATGATGGCATTCCTTCTTTCATTATGAACTATATATCATCTTTTTATTATATTATACATGCAGTATGGTGTCACTGTATCATCAGTTTCAGCAAATCAACTTAATCAACAGTGCATAAGCAGAGGCCCCCAGGCTACGATATGAAAACCAGGTGGTCCCTGTCTATTAATTGTATAAATCTATTTAGTGAAGTGAAGTCACAGATCTATCTTTTTAATAAGTAAAAGGGAAGAGAAATTAGATAGCTTTCCCAGCAGTCTGACCCTGTTAGCTTTCCCACCAGTCTGGCCCCATTAGACAGCTTTCTCAGCAATTTGACTTTGTTAGACAGCTTTCCCAGCAGTCTGCCCCATTTCCTTTTGATTTAGCCAAGCACTTGAACAACTACTCCCATTGTGAATCACATGGAGAATTAAGGAATTTGACTCAACAATGATACAGCCATAGTTGTCAAAATTGTGATTCAACTTGTGGAATCGTGTGACTTTATGAGCTCATGTTGCTTCTCCGATCTCATGTTCACCTCCAAACACGATTTGGTGGAATCGCTGAAGAACCGCATGCAAGATCATGAAAGCAGCGGAATCGTGCATCCCCACCGTGTTCCCGCATCTGCCAAATCTCACCCATCCACCCACCGACACGCACTTCACTCCTAATCTCATTCTTACCTCTGATTCAAACCCAAAGCTTGTTGCGACCAAAGAAATGGGATTCTAGGAGCTGTGCGACGTCGACTTTGACTTTGACGTCGACGCGCTCTGTAAGATGTTCGATGTTGACGTGAGCCATGCGACCTTGTCATCATCTCTCACCTGCTGCTTTGCGACCTCATTGGTGCTAGTGGGTGACCAATACTCTGTTGTGCGACATGAATGAAGGTGCTCTTCTTGGTTGTGTTGTGTGTTGTTTTGCACTTCTTTTATTTGCTCGTGTGGTTATCTGTGGGGGGGTATTTGTCCTCTGCAAACTTTTTTCCCACTAACTTCTTTCCGTGTGTGAAGTGTGGTTGTGAGGTGTGGTTGTCATTTAAATTAAGGAATTTGTGACTTTTGTTATTTCCCCTTATAACTTAAAAGCCTTTCTGTTTTGTTATAAAGCTTCTCTTGGCTAAGTTAGAGCTTCCTTTGTCTTGACATGATTTGTCCTGTCTGTGGTAAACTAAACAGGCCTTTGTTTTGTCATCAGTCCTGTGAACAATTATATAAACTAACATGACAGCTTTTTGGGAAGGAAATGTGTTCTATAATTTTGATTTTATTGTTATTATGTCTTATTTGTGTTATTGTACAAGTATATAGATATTATTAAATATAATTTTATATAAAAGGCAGAAATTTCCATCTCGTTTTACGATTTTGCCTTTTACATTCCCACCTTCCTTGTCCGATCCAAGGTAGGATCTACGATTTTGACAACCTTGGATACAGCAAAGATAATGGTTAGTCTAGTCTTTGTGAGATAATTAAGCTTCTCAATCAGACTGTGTGACCCAAGAACCGTAGCTCAAGAGGTACACAGTTCTTTTTGAGACAACTAAGTTTCAAGATTGAATCCAACTGATTAACTAAGCTTGCTTTGAATCCACTGTAACCTACCTCCTCTCCCCCTTCCCATAGTAGGTCTTAGACCTCCTTTGTTTTTTTTTTTTTTGATAAAGGAAGAATTTTCATTAACAAGGAGAGAAGAAGAATACATAGAGTAATGAGGACAAGAGATCCTCAAAGCAAGAGAAAACAAAAGAAAACATCAAAAGACCAAAGCTTTCCAATCTCTCATTATATTAGAGATGAAGAACCCCCTAAAAAGGTTATGTGCCTTACACCAAGTAGACACTAGTCGTCTAATCTTATCCCACAAAACCTGGTTGTCTGAATGTTTTCCATGAAAGATGTGAGAGTTACACGCTAACCAAATACACCAAAAAACTGCAAAGACAGCACACTGTCATAAGGACTTGGCCTCCTTTCTCCTCCCATACAAGAAAAATAGGCACAAAGAAACAAAGAGGATCAAAATAGTTCAGCTTAAAATAATGTCATACCCAAACTTCAATTGCAATTTAGCATTATGTAGCCAATATAGTGTATCATACTTCAGATAGTAGAAACAGACCATAGATGTTTTGCCAACTCTTAGCCAAATCTAATAAGATGGGAAGAGTGACAAACCTGACGAAGACAAGGAACCCCAGATTTTGTCCAAATATTTCATAATCTCGCAGGTACATTCCTCAATGTTCATTCCTGAAGCAATGGGCCAATGAGCAAGAGTATCTTCACCTCCATTTTTCCCGATCACCTAGGGTAAAATAGTGTAAACGTAAAAACATCAGATAAGTAGTACAGATAGAGAAAGTAAACCAAGAGTATGATCATTACTTGCAAGTGCTTCAAAACTGTGGAAAAAGCTGGAGGACTCTTTAGATGGAGAGCTCCCCAAGCATACTCTGGGGGAGCAACGTGTTGTCTAGATAGGATGGGAGCACTACTCCAACCTAGAGGCCAATCTTTAAACATCATAGCTTCACTATATGAAGCAAGCATCCTCTTGCAACCACCATTTGGAAACCCCATTTCAGCAGGTACACATGCAATCTTGCCAAGAAGGTCACAGAAGTTGTTGCTAAAGAAAAGAGCAAAGTTGGAGAAAATAAATTCAACAACAGATCCACCTAATGCCCACACTTCTGCCGAAACTTCACTAGAGTTGGTCATGTCAGCCTCAAAATCATCCAAATCACCTGATTTCATGCACTCAATTCCCAGAAATTCAACTCTTTTGGCACATTCAATTATCACATCTACTTCAATAGCAGTTCGAAGGCCGAGTTTCCTTAATATTTGAAGCCACCGATCTGTACTGAACCTCTCTCCAGGAAATTTTCTTCTCTCACCAAAGAAAACAGATATTAATATGGAATCACTAGGATCAAATAGTTCCACGGGCTTCAAGAGATCTGTTGAAAATTCATCAGAATTTCTCACAAACCGTGTCTCTTTCAAAGCCTCAACCACTGATTGATCCAATTGAAGATCATGCCAATTTTTAAAAACATATATTAACATTTCCTCCTGCTCATTCTGTGGCTTCCTCTCAAAGCCACGCAAGCCAAAGCGTACTAAGATCTGTTGATCCTGCAACTCCAGCACTCCGAGGGCTCGAAGAAATGACCTTTCATTTGAATTTGTGGCATATGAAAGGCAATGCTCATCATATGGTTTGAAAAATGAATTTGAAGGGATCATGCACTGATCTTGACCTTGCAACTTAGTATAAGAACCAACAACTGTTTTATATATTGGGAGAGAACGCAAAACATCAATTTCTTCGCTTGCATAGCTGAAGCCATTGGAAAAGAATTCATCAGAAAAAAGTGAAAAAAGTTTATCACAATCTGAAGCCGAGAAGTTACTAGGTTCAGTGAAATATCCAGCTTGCTTAGCTGCCACAAGTTTGGATGCAATAACTTGGCCTAGTGATTTACCCGGCATTGGAAAACAATTGCATGAAGCAGCACAATCTATAAATGCCTCATCAAAAATGGGTATATTACATTGGTTTAACATTGGCAACAACCAAGGATAAATACTTTTGAATCTTTCAAAATATGAAATGTAGGAATCAGCTAACTCAGCATTAGATGCATTATCCCTAGATGTACCAGCCCCACCCACATAACCCTCAGTGGATTCCCTTTCTAGAATCCCACTCACCAATGTTGGGTGCTCCAAATGAGGAGGAACAAAGATAAGATGCCGCTCTCTTACACGGCATAAGACTGGCCTACCAAGGAAAGCAGGAATTAGGGGCCAGTCAGAGAAAAGCGATAACTCTTGTTGCAATCCCCTGAAACTTTTCCAGAATACTCTAATCCATTCAGGTGAAGGACCCCCTTGACCACCAGAATTGGGCACTTTCTCCCATGAAAGCCACGGGGCCATATTTGATCCTGTCACATGGGTCACCCAATCTTCATGGAAAATTAGCTTCATATGATTGGCCAGAAGATTAGGAGAAAAGTTCTGTAGTTTCAATAGTGCTTGAAGGGAAAAGTTACAAAAAATGTCCGACAAGAGAGGTCTGTCTAATACTTTAGGATGAATAAACTTTTCGCCCAAGGGAACCATTAATGACTGTTGCTCCTTATTCCCAATCCAAAGTTCAGTTAAGCCCAGTTTTTTCAAATGGCTAGTTGCAGTTGGACATGGTAAACCTTTGAGTTCTGCAGCAATCGATAAAAATTTCAGTTCCCTATTTTGACTTATGCTTGTCATAGAATTCACATAACCCAAGGGTGCTCCTGCTCTGCCAATATCTTCAACAACACCCCGACCAAAATCAAATAAAGCCTTCCCTAAACTTGTCATCATTTCCAATGCATCTCCAGAGCTGGCTGCTCCTTGAGAATTAGTGACACCAGTGGAGCCCCGGCTATTAAACTCTGGCTGAGAAGTGCTTCTCACATCAGGTTCTCGACTAAAAGCATTAGTAGTAACAGGGTCAGTTGATGCATTATCCCCGGGCAAGCTGGATGACCAGGTTTGCGGAAAATCTGAGAAGCAGTACTCAAGAACGTCTATATACATATCAACTGATCGCAAAACAATTGATTTTGAAGAAACTTTTAGGAGATCACGGACCATTTTCGGTCTAATTTCTCGCGCCAGAAAACCTACAGCTTGAATTTCAGTCACCAATTCCCATGGTACTGAAAATACAGGATAATGTTCTTTTACAAAGCTGCAGACTGTTGCTGGAAGTAAACTACCAACCATCCCATTCCCAGGCTGTGAAAGAAACATGCCTTCTGCTGCCTTTACTAAGTTTCCTGAGTACAGCTGCCATACTGGGAGGTCAATAATACGAGAATAGAATGGATGTATCACCCGCTCTTTAAGACATTCCCAGTCAGCTTTAGGAATTGCTGTTGAAGTGGAAGGTGTTTCATTGGGATTGCTGAGTTGATCACTCTGAACATGTCTCTCAGAAGAACGTGGCCAGAAGGAGTAGATCTGATCACCATAAGCCTTCAAAGAGAGACTGATCGCAGGATAGGCACTAGAATCAATCATAGAACTTGAAACATCTATTCTCAGCTTTTGAATTTCCAAAACCATTTCAACATAGGAATCACATACACAGGACATGAGCTCTCTGTTCCAAGATTCAATTAATTGATTTCCGGCATCAAATTGCCCCTCAGTAGAAGCTCGTATATCTTGGTATTTAATGAGATAACGGCCTCTGTTGTGTCGCACAAGAAAACAACCTAGGACTGTAACAGGCATGCTTATACAACCAGACAAAGGAAGAGGGGACATGATTGAGCTCACTGAGTAAACATTGGCATGATGACCATTTCTTGATATAAGTGCTGCTATTCCAGCAACAGGAGTCAAGTTGTAAGCAAGATACCGCCTGAATAGAAAATTTGAATATTTAATAATAGGTACTATCAGATAAAATACTTCACATTGGGGAAAAAACAAACGAGAGAGAGAGAGAATAATGGAAGGTGAAGCTTTAATCATGTTTACTATTAATCTTGTTAAGATGTAAATTAAAACTTGTTTACCCTCCTTCAACTTTAAATGAAAAGGAAGACTAGAAGATAAAAATATCTCTTTTAAAGCTATAAAGAAAGATGACATTAAATATAAAGAACAGCCGCTATAAGTAAACAACAAAGCTTCCATTTCTAATAAACCAATGCAATTGAGAAAGCCTACAAAGAAGACTTTGTTGCAAAGACTAGCTCAAATTTAGAAATTATACTCCAAAGTAAAGGTGATGATATCTTTTGAATAATGACTTTTGTAATGCAGGAGCAGTAGAAAAAAAGAATTATTGGACATTTGTGAGTCGCCCAACATAAAGCATAGATGCGACTAGGGACCCAACAAGTGCAATATCAAAGTGAACCAAAATATGAAGAGGCAGAAAACAAGAGAGTCTAAAAACACCATATATGAGTGTCTATGACCCACATCCTAGAAAAATTGCTTTGAAAAAACAACGAGTATGAGCAACTTCATTAAATTCTCTGCTGAAAAACATGGGCTTTCATGGAGAGTAGAGCACTGAAGAATGAAATCTTGCTTAAGATCAAGACAATGGAGCAATGACCAAATGGAAAGGTATATTTTCAAAGAAATAAAACAAACTACGGAAAGTACTGCAGACATTCATAAACTTGCTCATTTCTTTTCTTAGTATGAGAAAGTTCTTTATGCTTCTCAGAATGAACCATTTACGTGAGAGTATCCACAAGTCAATACAAGGCAAAAAAAGATCTAGTTATTGTAAGACATCAACGTGAATTAAATGCTGACATTATAATTTATCAGAAAACCAAGTTACTGTAAGATATAAACATGAATTACCGACATCCATGCCATTTTTGCATAGGCAGTAGATGCATAGAGTCCATTCTTCACACAAAAACATACCTGTCAAGAGCCATATTCCTTGTTTGCCCGGAACCCAAGCTGAGTACAAGAAGCCATCGATCAATGATTGTAGCTCCTCCTGAATATAAGCTCACATCAATGACATTCATCTTTATTGCAGCATTGGAGCTGCTAAACAGTCTAGACAATTGGAACTTTCTCCATTTCTTTTCCCAAAATGGATTCCTCATAACAGAAGATGATGGATCTATGCTTATTGAAAAATCCAGGCATGGTTGTGAACTTCCATCTTCCCATGTTGATATTGACACCTGATGACATGACAATTTCATCCTATAACAAAATATGTTGATGAAAGCATTCCTAAAAGAATTCCCTCAAGCATAACAGCAATAAACAAGACAGGTACTAAGGTACTTATTTAATATTGTGGTAAATAAGGTATCCTCCAAAAAACTATATCTATAAACATATTAGTCCTATATTATTTAGTGGAAAAACTGTAGGGATCTAGAGGGGCTCGTAAATTTCTCCTGGATATCTTTCACTCTTAATTCCTTTTTATTGTACCTTCTGCCCAAGGAAAATGAAAGCGTTAAGGACCTCCATATTTGGTGAAAAGCACCCTAAGTACAGATTGTTCTTAACTCCACCAATTCTATATTTAGTACTTGGTTAGCTTTTGTGCTTAATGCACTTAAAAGTATGGATAAGATCGACTGTGTGTATAAAAATGCAATACTCTCTGATTCAATTGTACCCTTTTTCACTAGTCCTATATAATTTATGAAACCATGTGATGCAAAATTCAGGCATCTGTAAGCTTGCTTTATAATATTTTTCAATCTTCCCATCGCATTTATAATTTTTGTTAGAAATAAGAGTGATTAATGAAAACGTAGTTCATGTGTCTATAGTTTCATGTACTATGGTGGTTGTACCCTATTTACTGTCAATAACTTTCTGTTGTATTTCTGATTGTATACAAGGCTTGCAATGAGTGCATAAAGGGCTCAAGCAAGCTGAATGAAATACTTTCTCTAAATTATTCATAATCTCTCTGAACTTAGTATCAGAGTAGGTTCGATCCCACTTCTGGCCTCACTAATAAAGCACTGCCCTCTAGTCCAGTAGAGTTAGAATATTTCAAGCTGGTCACACTACAAAATCTTCCCTTTGTCCTTTGAAATATTGTTCCCTGGTTTGAGAAGCATTTTCTGGTCGCTGTTTTTTGTTTTCTTTGTTGCAATTTTTGGGCAAGAACACTAACAAGAGTGTTGGTAGAACCTGTTAGGCACAAATAGTATCTAGGAAGAACAATGCACTTTATTGATCACAAGTCTTGGCAAATCACCAAGGACTTCAGAGAGAGTTTACAAGGAACCCTAGGGGAAAGGAATTCTCAAATCTGAGTTAGTTATCGAATGAACTCACACCTACAAAAAATGCTTATTCTGCACCATTTATACTAATGTAAATCTCCAACTGTTTTTTACTCCAAAACTCTTATTTCACAACTAACTTCCTAGCTGCTGCAGAACTAATCTTCTGCTGTGGGGAGCGTTTCTGGGCTCATACTTGGCCCAATAGTACTGCCCTTATCTCTTCTAACATAGACCTTACCATATCTAGGCTCCTTAAATGACAACACCTCTCTTCTGTCGCTGGGGCGAGCGAGGGGTGGGGAAAAGCACCTTGTCCTCAAGGTAAGCAGTGGGGAATCGATCCTGTAAAGAACTCAGCAACTCCCAGGAGTTGCCAAAGGCAGGAAGCCCCTTCCACTGGACAAGTATCGGTTGCCCCTGCAGAATTCTGGTGAGCTTGCAGAAACTCAACAGGTTCAGTTTCCAGGATACCCTACTCGGTCAGCCCTAAGGGCAATGGCTGAGGTTGCTGGTTAGGTGGGACAGCATGTTTCAGGCGACTAACATGAAATACAGGGTGGAGTTGGCAATCAGCCAGCAATTCCAACCTATAAGCCATAGGTCCAACTCGGTCCAAGACCTTAAAAGGGCCATAAGAGCGAGAACTAAGTTTTTCATTTTGCCTCCATGCCAATGACTTCATGCAAAAGGGCTGAAACTTGAGGAATACCCAATCATTAATCTGAAAAACCACTTCCCTTCGCTTCCTGTTTGCAAAGTACTGCATATGTTCCTGTGCTAGGGACAACTGAGTTTTTAACTCAGCCAAAACAGTATCATGTTCTGCCATGAAGGGCTGCACCTCAGCTACTGCATAGGGGTATGTTGCTTCTTTGAATAGGACAGGTGGAGGACGCTTGGAGAGAGCCTGAAAAGGGGCAGTTTGCGTAGAGGCATTAAAGGTTGCATTAAACCAGCATTAAGTACATGGTAACCAATCCACCCAACCCTTCGGTTTAGTTCCCACAAGGCATCTTAGGTTTCCAAACACCTATTTGTCACTTCGGTTTGCCTGTCCGTTTGTGGGTGATACGAAGTGCTATATCGCAACTTAGTACCAGTAGCTTCAAATAAGACTGACCAGAAATTAGTGAGAAACACGGAGTCACAGTCTGAGACTATGACAGTGGGAAATCTGTGGAGGCGCACGATGTCCTGGACAAAAGTCTGATCCACATCCTTCACTGAAAAAGGGTGTGCCAAAGGGGAAAAATGTGCATATTTAGTGAGGCGATCAACCACCACCATTATTGCATCCTTACCCTTCGATTTTGGCAACCCCGTCATGAAGTCCATTGAAACTGCTGCCCACACCCGATCTGGAATTGCTAATGGCTGCAGCCGACCAGCAGGCGACAATGCTTGATACTTGCTGGTTTGGCAAGTGTCACAAGATGCCACATAGTCCTTCACCCTTTGCCTCATGCCAGGCCAATAAAGATTCACAGCCAGCTTCTTGTATGTCCAGAAAAATCATAAGGCCACCTGCTGGAGAATCATGTACCTCGGCAAATAGTTGATAATCCCTTTGAGGTACTAATCGTTATAAATTTCCTCTTGAATTGTCTGCCAAATATTTGTTTGGACCACCGAAATCGCCTTAACAACATTTGTCTTGAGAAGGCATCTGCAGCTTTATTTTCTAAGGCTGGCCTATATTGGATTTTAAAATCCAATCCCATGAGTTTGTAAGTCCACTTCAGTTGATCCTCACTAAGCAACCGTTGATCCGTGAGGAAGTTCAAGCTGCACTGATCTGTAAGGATGATGAAACGTCTCCCCATGAGATAATGGCGCCATTTCTGGACAGCAAACACCACTGCTATCAATTCTCGTTCATATGCGGACTTCAACTAAGCTCTCTTGGACAATGCTTTACTAAGAAAAGCTATCGGCCTGCCTGATTGAGACATCACAGCCCCAGTACCCTGACTTGAAGCATCAGTTTTGACAACAAATGATTGGGAGAAATCAGGAACAGCCAGCACTGGAAGCTCTACCATGGGTGTTTTCAGCTTGTTAAAAGCTTGTTGGGTCTCCTCATTCCACAAGAAACCATCCTTCTTAGTGAGATCCATGAGGGGTTTACCAATGCTACCATAGTTCTTCACAAATCGTCTACAGTAGCCTTTTAAGCCTAAAAAACTTTGCAGTGCCTTCCCTTCACGAGGGACTGGCCAGGACTTCATTGCCTTGGTTTTTATTGGATCAGCTGAAACCCCTACAGCTGAGACAATGTGGCCCAAGTATTCAACATCCCTTACTGCAAAATCACATTTCTTCTTATTTAAAATAAGCTGATTTGCCTGCAGCAGCTGAAACACAGCCTGCAAATGGTCCGCGTGTTTGCTCATCCTTGCTGCCCACCAAAATGATGTTGAAAAATACCAAAACAAATTGATGAAGGAAGGGACGCAAAAATGTCATTCATGAGAGCTTGGAATGAGGAAGACGCATTAGTGAGAGCAAAAGGCATCACTAGAAACTCATAATGGCCTTTGTGAGTTCTAAAGGCCGTCTTTCCTATATCTTCCTCCACCATCCGAATTTGGTGGTAGCCCGTCTTGAGATAGAGCTTGGAGAAGGCGGTGGCCCTCACAAGCTCATCTAATAACTCATCAATCACCAGAATGGGGAATTTATCCAATATTGTGATGTTGTTTAAGGCCCTATAGTCAACACAAAACCTCCAACTACCATCTTCTTTCTTGACAAGAATAATAGGGCTTGTGAACGGGCTAACACTAGGCCTTATTACACCTGCCAGTAACATCTCCTGCACCATGCGCTCAATCTCATTCTTTTGATAGTGTGGATAACAATATGGCCTAAGGTTTGGAATGGCAGCACCATCTTTCAAAGATATCACATGATCATGTGCCCTATGCACAGGCAAACCAGGGAGGGTTTCAAAAATATCAGCATAAGAATCTAATACCGGCTGGAGGGAACCAGGGAGTTGAATTTCAGCAGCCATTTGCTTCAGCAGTGGCCAGAGCTACACCATGTAGCCACAAGTCTCTACTTCTAGTTCCTTAAATGTTGTCCTAAGCACCACACCACTGTAACAAAGCTCCGAATTACCTTTTAGTACCACGCATTCATTATTGATATTAAAAGTGAACCGAGACTTGCCAAACTCGACAATTGTAGTCCCCAAGGCGTCAAGCCAAGCCAGGCCAAGTACTAACTCGAGTCATCCAATGGAAAAATGCAAAAATCCTGCATGACCAACAGATTGAGAAATTGAATGAAACTCGATTACATTTTCCGTGGCCTAGCTTCTGGTCACCACCAGACACGGTGACCATAAATTTAGAATCAAGTTTAACCATCAAATTGGCCTCTTTGACTAGTGCAAGGCAAATAAAATTGTGAGGCACCCGGATCTATAAGAACCGGACATTGTAGCCCTACACTAAGCCCCAAGCTCTAGTATCCTCCCCTAATACATCGGGTGCATCATGCCACTCCCCATCAAATTCCTCTTCAACTAGCATCAATTTTAGGCCTTTGTTCTTCCATATATGATCTCCGGTGAATTTACCCTCATAGAAGAAATATAGCCCCTTACCTCGCTTATCCCTATACTCATCATTGGATAAATGCTTAAAACCCCTCCTATTCTAGCCCTTATGTTCATTTGATTGTGCCCCCAAAGGAACTGTAAGTAATGCTGCCGTATAACCCTTCAGTTTACTCAGTGTAAGGGCATATCTAGGTAACAATCTACTAGAAACCTTTTGTAACATTTTGCTCCTACTTTCCACTAGCTCAATCTTGTTCATCAATTCATCCAAGGTAGTAGGAGTATGGAGTTTAAGCTCAGCTATTACCTTTGGTTTGAGACCATTGAGGAAAAGTCCAAATAGATAGCATTGGTCAATGATCTTAAGAGGACTTGCGTACAACTCAAACAGTTCTCTGCACTCGCGAATGGAGCCTTGATGTTTGACATCAAATAGCAATTCGAAGGGATTCTGAGCCAATTCAGGTTGAAACCGTTTGATGACTGCATCGCAGAATCGAGGCCAAGTTGCCAAGATGGATCATTGACAGAGCTCTCCCACCACCTGAACCAAATCAAAGTCTTCCCTTCTAGTGCGGCCTTTGCAACAAATAGCCATTGATTTTTAGGGACTTCCCGCACCTAAAAATAGCATTCAATACTATCAAGCCATACGAACACACCATCACCATTGAACACAGGTACGTCAATTCGTCGCCCATGCTTGAGTTGGCGGAGTTGCATGTTGTTGTTCAAAAAGTCATCACCATTGCTGCCAACACCCCGCTAATCCTGGCGATTTTGCTTGTTGCGATCTTGAGAATTGTGGAAGTTCCCATTGCGAGCAGGTTCTTAACGTCAATCGCACCATGGAGACAAATCAAGATCTCAATGCTATGCTCTCTCATCAAATCGTGCAATGAGAGATTTCAAAGAAGCAGAAATTTCCGCAACTAGAGCTGCAATGGTTGCGTTTGCAGCTCAATCCTCTTCTTGCTTCGATTGGATCGCACCAATTGTTGCTTCCAATGCTTTGAATTTCTTATCATTTTTGGCAGCCATTGAAGTGAAATTCCCTGGATTCACAAGGAATCTGATACCATATGTTTGGCACAAATAGTATCTAGGAAGAACAATGCACTTTATTGATCACAAGTCTTGGCAAATCACCAAGGACTTGAGAGAGAGTTTACAAGGAATCCCAGCGGAAAGGAATTCCCAAATCTGTATTGGTAACAAAATGAATTCACACCTACAAAATTGCTTATTCTGCACTATTTATGCTAATCCTAAATCTCCAACTGTTTTTCCGTCCAAAACTCTTATTTCACAACTAACTTCCTAGCTGCTTCAGAACTAATCTTCTATTGTGGGGAGAGTTGCTAGGCCCATATTCGGCCCAATAGTGCTGCCCTTATCTCTTCTAACATAGACCTTACCATGTCTAGGCTCCCTAACATAACCGCACCACAAAAACTAGCACTTGAGATTGGAGAGCCCAAGGTCTTAAACCCCCCACTGAAGTCCCATACTTACAATGTGGGACAAATCCCAAACTTCCACTTGGATCCTATCATCCCATAACCTCCACAACCACAGCACCTACTCAGCATGTTTATCCACTAGCTCTAGGAGTGCTCATGGTCAGGTACTCGGGTTGGGTAGGGTTTAAGACAACCCCATCAATTGAGATCGGGTTGGGTTGGATCTGGTTTTCTAAAATTTTTTGCACCAACCTGATGCAAATCGGGTTGGATCGGGTAGGGTGCATTGGGTTGGATCGGGTAGGGTGGTCAGGTTTCATTTAACAAAAAAAAAAAACTAAGAAAGAAGATTGCAAATCCTCATCAAATCCTTACCAAAAACAAAAAGTCCCCAGTTGGTCAGGATCAAATTAATAGATCCAAACAAAATTAGATGCAAATCAAAAGAGAGAGAGGGAACAATTGTTCCACTCCACAAAACCTCAATTATCATATCCCAAATCAAAAACAAATCAAAAGCTTATCACAAATTCAAAATCCCTCCTTCTCTCCCCTTCTCACCAATAAAGCAAACCAAATGCTGAGATAGCAGATGCAGATTTAGCAGCAGCAAACCACACAACAACTGACAGCGGTAGTGATCCCAGATCCTGGTGGCTTCTGGCCTGTCTCAAAGGTGTTCATGGCGAAAGAAAATGACATGAAGGGATGGTTTTGCGACAGCGAGCACTGGACAAAAAGTGGCAAAGATGTCACTGGTGGAAGTCAGAAATGATGGTGGCCTTCCGATCGTCGTGACAATGGGAGGAGGCGAAGTCGAATCGAAAAGAAATCTTCTTGGGGCAGCAATGCATACTATAGACACAAGGGAGAGGGAAGAGAAAGGGGGCGTGACGGGTGAGGGAAGAGCAGAAGAGGGACGAAGCGGAAGTAGTATGTGGTGTGGGCACTAGGTAGAGAAACTAGGGTTGTGTTTTAAGGGTGGGGTAGGAGCAAAATCATAACTCATAAGTCAACCTAAGTAAGAGTAAATGGGTCCAGGTCACCATTTAATGCCCCTAATTTTCCAGCCATAATCCCAAAGAGATCCTACATACTTACATTTCATGCTTTTTGGCTATCTTGCCTATCCATCAATCTAAAATAGAATAGTTGTAAAACTACCTGCAAAACTGACTTAAGAAATAGGAGTGCTCTAGATCCATGCTCCATGAATACGTCAGTAATATGCTTTATTCTTGTTGGTCCAAAGTCGAGTCCAGCCTTCAAGGAATCAGATGACAAAGGCATTCGAATAATGGTAGAATCTGATAATGACCACAAGTCATGCTGATCAATGAGCATCGGGCTAAATTGATCACGGAACCGTTGTGTCAAATCAGTACCTGAAACCACAAAAGTAAACGACTAAAAGGTATCCAATTGTAGAGTAAAGTCAGTATTATATGAGAAAAAATAAAAATTGATGAAATAAGTATTTCAAAATTAGAAAAGAAAAGAAAATTATAGTTATGTACTTTTATTTTATAAAACAAATTATTTGTACAAGGAAAACATAAAGTGTAAGATAACTGCCAAGGCCCAAGAGACACCCAAGGAAAACAAATACAATAAAAAATCCCTTCTTCCTTTACTTCATTTTATTTATCTTTCCAAACCCTTGACTCAAGAACATGCACCCTTGATTCCAAGGGAGGTTTCCCTAGTAAACCTTATTTTCAATTATTTAGTCTACGGACGAAGAAAGATTTCTCTTGGGTAAACTTATTTGGAAATCTTAAGCACCTTCAACAGTTGAAACTTTTGTTTGGGCCATTGTTCTCAACAAGATTAACACAAATGACAGGCTCCAAAAGCACAAGCCTCAAGCTTCCTTGCCCCCAAACGTGTATAATATGTCATCCAGATTCCAAATTGAAACTCATCTCTTTCTGCATTGTCCTATGGTGAGATCTGTTTGGAACAATTTTTTTGGAATCCTTGGAGATTTGTGGGTTTGCCCAATGGACTTATGTCAGTTTCTCCTCACTAAGTTAAGAGGTTTTAGCACTTGTAAAGAAGCAAATATATTGTGCTTCGATGTCACCAGTTGATAGGAATGCTAGAATTTTTAAGGAAAGCCATATGATAAGGTGGCAAGAGACGTTCTATGGAAAATTAGGGTGGCGTCTATCATAGAGAAGATGATTTGTCTCAGGTGGTTTGGACATATTTGGAGAAGACCAGTAAAAGTCGCAGTAAGAAGAATAGACCAAATGAAGAATAGTACCATAAAAAGAGGTAGAGGAAGACCAAGGAAAACTATAGGGGAAATAATTAAAATGGATTTAAATGAAAATGGTTTTCATATGAATATGATATATAATAGAGCTCTATAATGTCACTTGATCAATGTAGACAAGGCTTAGTTGTTGTTGTATTGTAATTTTCTGCTTTGTGTGCTTAGTTATTTTCCAGAAATAAAAACAGCTATGCTGAGTTTCACTCTGAAACTACAATATAAGGTATATTCAGTTAGTGTTACATCCGTGTCTTCTTGCTAGATACCAGTTTCTTACAGATATCGAATAACAGCAATTCTTTTAAGCAACCATTAACTATCACAGCATGAAAAACATAAAAGAATCTAGAATTCCATTTTTTATTTTATTTTATTTTATTTTATTTTGCACGTTCGGACTAAGTAACCAATCAAATGAGTAATTGTGTCAATAAACTTGTACTCATTAGGAACTTTGAATGTCATTAACCAATTGATTCTGAGGATTTGCTTATCTTTCAACAAATAATCAACATTTTTTCTCTACGAGAAATTTGGATCAGAACATTAAGATGCTTTGAACCCAAGATAAAATAATTAAAACATGTTGGGCTGGTTAACTTCTCCTAATCTTGAAATAATTTTCCATTGAAGCTGCAAAAGGAAAAAGGAAAACACCAAACTAATTTACATGAATTTAGATGATAATAGGTAGCATACCTATCAAGGAAAACATCTTTGCTGAAGGGGCATTAGTTGATGGAGCAGCAAGTACCAAACCACGAGGATCAAATATGTAAAAGTAGCCACCAGAAACAACTGAGAGAAGGTCACATATTGAATAGCAGCACACCAATCCCAATCCATAGTTAAGTGTGTTGCCCCGTATTCTCCATGGAGGATGGAGCTGGAAATTACTAAATTCCTCTCGACTCATGCAGGCACCTTCGAATATCACTACAAGGGCAGGCCCTTGGAATTCACCTGTATAAATCATTACTTGTTGAGAGCAATTTTGGAAAGTTATCAAAAAAAGTTAAAGACAGCATGATCATTTCACAACCAGTAAACAGCATTAGCTTTGAAATGCCATTAGCTGCAGAATATGAGTAAACCATAAGAGCACAATCAACTTCCTGACACCATGGCATACAGTGATGTTTGAAACTTTTTTGCTTTCCTAGGAAAGGACAAATGAGTGCACAAGGCTCCCACCATTGGGGGTTCTAGGCATAGCCAATGTACGCAGACTCATATCTGCTTAAGCTGAGAAGCTATTTCTGTGACTACAAGAAGTGACCTCTAAATTAAAAAGTAGCAACCTTACTGCTGGACAAGACTTGGAAAGAGTTAACCTAGAACTCTAAAAGAACATGATATAATTATAATGACAGAGACTTATCTCACCACACTAGATGGGGTAAGTGTTTGATGGTCATTTATTTGGCCATGGTTGAAGCAGCTTGGCAGGCTCACTAGGCAATGTGCAATGGAAAACGAAAACCTATGGCCTGTTATCCCTACACTGTAGCGAGTTTAAGATGATGGCTTCTGTGTGAAGCCAGCTGATGGGGTGCCCTCTTGTGAGGCAGTGCATCATTGATTCTCAGGGGGAGCAACCCCCTGCCCAGCAAATTTTGAGAAAGTCTTTAATTTTCCATGTAATTTTTCATTTTGACAAAAAATTTCATAGTTTTTATGGAAAAAGAAATTTTACTAAAAGGGAAGGAAAAAAAAATACAAAGGAGCACAAGACATCCTCACAATTATACAAAAATAACAACTAAGTTTGCTACCCTGCATGCTCCTTATAGGATGTAGTTGTCATTTTTCGTAATTTTGTGAGAATGTCTTACCCTATTTTGTACTATTTTCTTCCCTTCTAATTTTGCATTTAAAAAAAAAAAATTCAACATCTACAGTTCTGTTAAAGAATTGCATATACATTTATCTTGAAAGACATAAGGCAAGTTTGTGTAAAATATAATACTTATGAATAGGTTAAACTATAATTTTGGTCCCTACATGTCACTAATTTTGAATTTAGTCCCCACATGAAATAGTGTTTTTTTAAAACAGTACCTACACGTCATGTTTTGTAAATAAGTCCCTATCTACCATTATAGTATGTCATTTGTCATGTAATAGTCAACTAAGTGAATAGGCAACCAAGTGATATCAACCAGGGCTATAACATCATTAGTGAGTCATTTGGCATGACTGATCAAGTATGATCTAACTATATCACTTGTTTAATTGACAATTATGTGACAAATGATAGATGATAAGAGTGGGTGGGGAATTATTGACAAAAGATAGCATATATAGGGACCTTTTAAAAACTTTTTTTGTATAGAGACTAAATTCAAAATCACAGACACAAACGGACCAAAAGAAATTTTTAACCTTAAGCAAATTACCTAAATTGTGCTGCAGCAAGGACTGGCGAGGATGCTCCCTCTTATCGTAAATGAGGTGCAATTTCTTGGCCTTGCAGCAATCTGCCAACTCAAGGAGGTCAAACAACAAAAACTCTGTGTTTCCATACAGAGCCAAAAGCTCATTTACTTTATTGTAGTCCATGCATGGTAGATCTTTAGTCATATCTTCATTGACTAAAGAGAGGCACCGAACCGACTGTACACCCAGCCTGTCTGCCAAATCATTGCTGATATTTGGATGTACAAAGTGTCTCCCAATAAGAGAACTGTTCTCCAGCCAAGGTGCATCATTATATACAAGATCTCCTGCAGGCATCAGAACTCCAAAAGCATCAGGAATCAACAAGGGAATATCAAAAGGCTCAACAAGTGCCTTCTCCTGGAAACATTCTGCTATGGCTTCAAGGACACAACAGACAAAATTTAACTGATCTATTGAAAGTGAAAGTCCTTGCACATCATTTTGCACCCTTTGTAATACATTGATATAGTCGGAAATGCCAAAACTCAGTCTGACTCCTAATTTTATCAACAAGTCTTTATACTCTGCAAGTTCAGACGGAACAACATACAAATAAGGAGTAAATTTTACAGGAGAATCAAATGCAAGTGCATTGGGTGATAAAAAATCATCACCAATCCAGACCCATGAAACACCATCTAATCCTGCTTTCAGTTCATCGAACTCATCAGTATCAATATATTCTTGCAATTTTGAATATAGGCGAGGTATTTCCTTTTGCAACTGAGCATTAAAACCAGGATCCAGTAATGAATGTAACTTAAGCTGCTGATAGGACCTAGATAACTCAATTAACTGCCTTGATAAAACTCCAATGTCTGGGCAATCTATCCATCGAAGTTTAGTTTGCAGGTATCTAATGTCGCATTCACCATCTAATATGTGCATTGAGGATGATACCATCCACATCTGTGATTTAGGCCTCACAATTGTTGGGGGTGCCACTTGATTACTGGATTTCAACCATGGAAGTCCCCTAACAGGAGGATCAGAAATTATTGGACACCAAGAGATTTGCATCAATTCAGACCAAAATCCCTCCTCTACCATATCATCAGTCAAGCCGCTTACAAATGAATCAACATCCATTAGGGAGTTCTCATCCTCTTTAGGAAAGCCTTCATATACAACAGCGGCATCCATTATACTGCTGCTTCCCACATCCATGGCAACCTGTTGATCACCAATATAACTTCCTTCTTCATTTGAGAGCTTATGTGCTAATTTAGCCAAAAAAAACAGTAACTCTATACCATGCTTGGAGGCTTCAGTGCCCCCAAAATCATGCAACAGGCCAACTGATCTAGCACAATCAAGCAAACCAGTAAATCCCAGAGTCCTCCTAAGTCCAAGGGTAACTAAAATATCCAAGACTTCAGGATCTAAGAATTTGTCAGAAGGAAAAAAAACATGCCCATGCAGCATCTTTTTAAGCTGGGGAACCCGAGGATCATAAAGCCTGCAATAACATTCTAGTCAGCAATCCCAAAAAACATTTAGGCTATGTTTGGTTAGGGAATAAAAATTGGGTAAAAATTTTCATAAATGAATTCTAAATATAAAATTACACATGGAATCATTCATGAAAATTTCCACCACATTTTTACCCTCCAACCAAAAACATGCTAAGCAAGTGAAAAACTTGACACATAATTCAGGATAAAATATCAGCACATGATAGCATGCACCTTGAATCCAATGAACACACTTAAATAATTAATTTGAATAATTTACAAATACTTTCATATCCAATTACAGTCTTATTTTGTTTTAATAGAAAAAAGAATATTATCAAGAAGAAGAGAAGAACAATACGAGAAGATGGGAGAACAGGAAATCCACTTACAAGAGAAGAAACAAACAAAATAAGAAACTATCAATGAAACATAGCTCTCCAATCTCTCAACATGTCACAGAAATCCTTCTAAAAAGATCATGACCTTTGCACCAAATAGAGGCCAAACGCCTAAACCTATGCCAGAAAACTTGCTTGTCTGGAAATCTATCATTGAAAGGTGCAAGAATTAGGCTCCTACTAAATACTCAAAATATTAGCATATATTGCAAACAGCCATAAAGATTTGGCCTTCAAGATTTGGCCTCCGACCTTTTATCTAGGTTAGAGGATAAAAAGAACTGTTACGAAGGAAAGAAAAAAAGTATCTAGTAATATCTCTATTATTTCTTAGAATATCATACAATATTTTATATCATATCTTAGAATTTCATATCATATCTTAGAATATTAAAGAGCATCTTAAATGATCTCTTAGGATTAGTTTTCATATTTACTTCTATTTCTTGATTTGTTTCCTTATGTGATTAAGATTAGGATTCTAGTATTATTATAAATATGGATTGGTTCTTTGTATTTTGTATCACACCACATTATGTCACAATATGTCATATCAATATATTTTAATATTATTTATGGTGTTTATTCTATCTTTTCTTCCTTTCCTACCTAAGTCCCACAATCTCAACATGCTATGAAAGCAATACCATCCTCCATGACCTGTGTCCACTATTCCGCTGAAGATTTTCCTACCCAATGGTCCTCCTCCCAAGAGTTCAAACGAGAAACATTCTACATCTAAGGAGGAGAAATAAATTTCCAGGGGCTAGGGTAGTCGTGTTAGCATCCAACCTGTTTGTGTCCCAGTCACACTTAGTCCAGATAATAAAGAATGACACTCTAAAGGAAAACACCATAGTATTGTATTTGAGAAGGCAATATTTTTAGATGCCAAATTGTCAAGACCCAATCCTCCTTCCTTCTAGAACGACAAGACACCTCTGAACTCACCAAATAATCCCCTATTTGTATCAAAAGCACCTGAACAAAGAAAGTCCCTCACAACCTTTTAAACAGTATTAGCCACATCTACTAATATACGAAACAGAGATAAGAAGTTGTGTGGAAAGCTAAACAGGCAACCCTGAATGAGGGTGTTCCAACTGCCTAAACCGCCTTTACTGTTTCAAGATGTGCAGAAATCTGTTCCACAACAGGATCCCAAAATGAAACAAATCTAGGATTACCACTCAAAAGAGCACCCAAGTACACGAGGCCAATCCAAGAGAAGCTGTATTTAGAAAGGTCTTGAGAGTCTATATCAATACAAGCTGACGCTTCTAGACAGATTAACCTTCAACCAAGACGATGACACAAAAATTGGAAAAATCGAGAGAGCATTCAAGCAGTTGTCCAAACCATTTTCTAGGAACAGAATGGTGCAGTAGCAAACTGCAAATGAGATATCAAATCCCTTCAGATCTCACTTTGACACCTCTAATTAACCCACTCACCACTGCCCTAGAGATTAGGCGATTAAGAACATCCACCACTAAAGTGAGCAGTAGAAGAGATAAAGGATCTCATTACCTCGCACCCCTCTCATCACGAAAACAAGATTTTGGCTTTCCACTAACAATCACCGAAAATTTACTCTCTCCAAGACAGCCCAAGATCCAACTTCACAACCTAGGAACCCTAAACCCAAATACATTACATTTTTATTAAGTAATCAATCCTTAATCTGTTTTCAACTTTTCATTGAGTTCAACTCCAATATGAGGGCAAACATAGATTGATTTCAAAACAAGACTAATTTCCCATAAAATTTAGCTAGTAGATTAAGGTCATTCTTTAATTTGTATTAGATGATATTCATTTAACAGGGCATTGAAATGTCAACAAACCCCTTCTTAGTAATAGAATAACTGAAATTAGTTCTTTGAATTTGTGTTAGCTGAGCTTTATGGACCACAAGCATCTAGAAGGGAGAATATCAGCATTTTCAAATGGTAAAAAGCAGAATGATTTCATATATGAGCTTCAGGACGGAGGGGATCTTTGATAGTGGGAGTCACATACGAAATATCTGCAAAAAAAAAAAGTAATGGTGCAATGTGGAAATATTGATCAAATATTCTATACCAAATATTGTATATGTGAGAAATGACTTACGGCATAAAATAACACATGAATGGAAAATACATCTCAACAACTATGGAAGGTCAGGAAAAAAAGCACTGCAGATCTGCAAGATGTTTTTTACCACCATTTTTATCATTAAAACTACCCATAATGCGATAAAATAATAGCTTATTTAAAGATTTTAAATAACAAGATCAATCAAAGCAACAACAACAACAAGACTTGTCCCACTAGGTGGAATTGTCTACATAGATCATAAAATGCCATAGTATCCTATAAGAAACCGTGTCCAAAGTCCAGCTGTTCAAATCCAAATCCTTCTCAATAGTTTTACCTATTATTTTTCTTGATCTCTCTCTACCTCTGGCTGCTCGACAACTCCTCGCTTGTTCTATTCTTCTTACTAGTGTTTCAACAGGCCTTTTACACACATGACCACACCACCAAAGATATTCTACCATCTTTTTCACAAAGAATTCCATTCCAACTTTACCTCTAATGTATTGTTTCCTAATTCTATCTCGTCTAAGGTAAATGCAACATCCTCATCTCTATAACATTAATCCTTTTCTTTTGGCTTCTTTTTTTGCATCCTTAATGGTTTAAGTGTAAATCTGATGCCCAGCTACTGACACACCACTGATCCATGTAGCCAAACCCATCTAGTGAGACAAGGCTTAGTTGTTTTCTTTCCCTTCATCCAACATTCAAACCAGATCAGTCAAACCATCTGAAAAAAACAAGCATTGATAAAACATTGCAGGAAAAATATACACTGTCTGCTTTCTTCCTTGAAAGAAATTAAGTTACAAATTCAAGAAAAGAGAACTGATTACATTGCAAACTTGAAATTAATGATGTTCCTCATAAAAGAATATTGGCATACTGACACTGATAGCATTTAGAAGTAGAATCGCAGAAGGGAATTTTTACATAACAAATGAAGACATCTTATTTAAGAAAGATTTATTGCCCAAAAAAAAAACTTGTAATATTACCTAGACGGTTGTTGCCAAGATCCACTGGCTGCCAGAACAAATGGCACAGCAGAGAGTGCAGATTTGAGAGAGAGGTCCTCTTTCATCAAAGGTTGCACATCATGCAGAATGACTGAAATGACTTCTTGCCTTGAAAGGAACCCTGACATTTGATTGAATATGTGATCTCTGTAGAATTCCACTTTAGTTGGTTCTTTAATCTTTAAATACGTTCTCATAATGACCCTTTCCATTTCTGATTCAGTTCTAATGAAACTATCATTTAAAAGATCTTCACAAACACCACTAGGACCAAGCCATTTGACAGGCATACACAAATTTACTAGTTTTCTGCTTTTGTATGACTGAAATATTGGGAGGTGTTTGATGATTTCAATATGTGTATCATCAAGTTGCTCTTCAGAGAACCATTTTGACTGGAGAACAAAACTCCGCAGTTCATGAAGCTCCCCTTCAGATACATCTGTGAAGATCCCTTCAATCTTCTGTAGCTCCCCAGCAATTGCCAAAAACACATTTAATACACCTCTAGCTGTTGACGACTGGACAAAGTGTTCCAATTTTGGGTGATCTAATTGCAGCTCACGTCTCAAAAATGAACATCCAACCTTCAACAACAAAGACAACATCTTCTCACTCCATCCGTCATTTTTTATCACATTAGAATTCGGCATTAATTGCATCAAGCAGTCATCTCCAACAGGCAATATAGGCCATTGAGAAAACATTAAAAGATCATCACAATATGATTTCAGATAGTTCCATAGTAGTTGCAACCATTCTAAATTTGGTTGGCCATGAATACCAGGAGTCCAGCTTACCTGTCTAGCATGTTGCCACTCTCCAGGCAGTAATTTTACCATAAGTTTCTCAAGTAACTGGCATGACAAGAAAGAGATATTTGTACCATCTGTTTGTGCAATGTAACAAAGTTTTCTATGAACCTCTCCTGGAATAACACTATCTACAAGCTGATGAGGAATGGAATCCTTGAGAAGGCCATACTCATCACCACGTGCAATGTATACTCTTTCTCCAACACCCTTCATACTAACCGAAGTAAAGGAACCGTCTGCAAGTGGTAACAAGGGCAAGCCCCACAGACTATCAAACTGAGAAAATTCTTGTAAGTCATGTAAGCAATACTCAAGCACCAAAATCATTGCATCCCTGTCCTTAAATTCACGCTTCCTTCTGATTAACGAAGTCCTTAACAGCTTAGGTGTTAGAAAATGCAATGATGGACAGATTTCCATAAACCTTTCTAAAAGTGACTGTGGAAGTGTAATGACAGGCAAAGAAGCACTAGACAAAGCTCTCATAAGTTCAGCTGCCTTGGGGAAAGAAAAATCTGGAAATACAGCATGTTTGGTTGAAATCCATTGACCACCTCTAGCTTCTGTATATAATACACGGAGATCAAATTCAGCAACAAATCGGTAAAGTTTCCTTACTACTGATGCCCAAGGTTCTAACCCTAAGGTTGTTGGCCACAATGAGAAGAACAAATTACAAGGGCCAATCTCTGATGCTACCTTCTCGAGCAAACGACCATAAGCAGGGGCAACCACATTTTCAAGGAGGTAAATATTCCAGTCTGAGCGTTTTCTTCCACCCCCAGTCATATCAGAACCAAACCAGATATCCCTGCGATTTGATGACAGTTCAAAGTATGCATTTACATGTGCAGGAAGACCAGTAGTGATTGGTAAAGGTAGAAAGCAGAATGCACGACCTTCGAAATTTTCTGGTGAATGCATAGGCAAACAAGAAACTTCAAACAGATCAGGAGAAGCCAGACAGCTATCCTCTGCCCCTAAACTATCGGCCAGGTCACCACCAAGCTTAACAGAATTCAAATTTGCAGCAACACATGCCCAAGGAACAAAATAGTGACTGTTACCATTGGATGTTTCAGGTGTGCCCTTTCGAGCATACCCACCGCCTAAACATTCTGTGGTTATCCAATAGTGTGAACTATGACCAGACATGCTTTGCTCTGTAATCAGGATCTTCTGGCATTTATAAGGCAAATCTCTGTCAACAGTTAGGCTTAGCTTCTTCAGAAACTGAACTCTATTCATTCCCACATGCCTCTCTTCCTTGAAAAAGTTAAACACATCTTGTGCTTCACTAGATCCAATTTCAGGCTCACCAACACAGGTTCTGCGTACACGATGCAGTAGGTGCATTTCATGCCCTGTTTCTTCTTTCACGAAAATAGAGATAGACTTCACATTACGCAGAAAAAGTAATGTTTCAGATACAACTTCAGAAAAAGCAGCAAAGAGAGATCTGACGTCTTCAGGCATATATACTTCCTTTTTAATTTGGCTCCGAGAGGCAACACCTGCAGTTCTAAGAGGAAATCGAAAGAGTGTACCAGGAAAAGGGTGTTGCAAGTCACAACCAAAATGTAGCAATGAAGAAAATTGATCAGGAAATTGCTCCAAAATCTGCCTTCCCACAAACTTAATTCGCAAACCAGGGTGGGATGGAGATATCCCAGGCAGATTACAGGCATGAGGGTCAAACATTACAATGTTCTCTCCAGAAACAAACATGGGGATGTCTGTAAAGTGATAGACACAATTAAATCCTAGTCCAAATCTTCCAATTGCAAAAGCCTTCTCAAGTTTACTCTCTTGACCAATACGAGAAATTGCATAAAGATCTTGTGGACTAAAAACAGAGTCATTGAAACAGTATAGTGCAGGACCTTGCCAATCAGCCATTTCAGGAGACAGAATAGAAGAAGTCCCATACTGGGATTTATCCAGAAGAAATATCACTTCAGAAGCTCCTGCATCTTCAGCATTTTGCACAAGCTCAAATAGAGTCCCAGGTCCATCAGCATACATTTCAAGTATGTGCTTAAGCCTTGTTGTCAAAGCTTCATGCTGTCCAAACGCTTCAGCAGCTCCCGACAGACCAAAATTCATTGAATCTGCACTCTCAGCCAGCAACATCCTGCGAAGAGAACAGACACCGAGCTTTTCCGCTACATCATTAGAAATGTTTCCATGCACAAATTTTTGAACTGTTCTCTTTGCATTCCAAGTTAGAGTTGATGAATTGCCAAATGAGCCATCAGGATCTTCTGAGCCAAGCAACCAGGGCGCATCATTATAAACCAAGTCACCAGCAAGAAATAGTCTACCTGATACATCTGGCAGATAGACCTGGACTTTCTGTTCATGAAGGCGCACTTCAGCCAAGTGATGAACTATTAGTGTGACGGCCCTAATCTCATTTGCATCAAGAGGAGATGATTCTTTCCTATCTGCCATCCTAGCAAGGATATTAGCATAGTCAGCAGGTTGCAAGAATTCTCGGATGCCGAGTTCCAGGAACAAACTTTTGAAAACTGCCAAGTCAATTGGGATAACACGCATATATGGAGCCAAATGAAGAGGACCGTCAAGGACAACCTCATCACAGGTTGCAAATCCGTCTCCCACCCATATCCACCGACAGCCTTCAAGAACAGCTTTAACAATCTCAATCTCATCTGAAGATAACATTCCAGTCAGTATTGAGTATATCCTTGGAATTGCCAGGGCTAATTCCTTCCTAAGAACTTGATCAGTCACAATCTCATTATTTTTTCCAAGCTCAAGTAATTGGGCAGCAATTACACCTCCTCCTGGGGAAGACATCCATCCCAGGCCATATAACAAAGCTGTGGAAGGGCATTCACCATCCAGTATCCGCATGCTAGCTGAGACTAGCCACAAATCATTTAGTGGCCTCACAAGTTTTGGAGGAGCAACCATAGATGACACAACCGGCCATGGTAATGACATAAATGGAGCAGAGACAAGGACAGGGCACCAGGAAATCAGCCGAAGGTCATTCCAAAATTTTTCAAGATCAGATTTTGTGTTCCGCGACCTAAAAGCAGTTGCCGCTTGTGACAACATTCGGTTAACTGCTCCATTATTATCAAGAACTTGATCAGGAAGCCACTTCAATGCATTAACTTCTAGGCAGGAGAAAAGCACTTTCCCTCTCAAATATGCCTTTTCTTGATCCTTATGCATCAGATGCTCTATACGTCGGGCACTTTCTAAAATAGTGTCTGGAGACACAGAAGTTCTAAGCCCCAGGCCTCGAAGAATTTCAAGTGTTTCAGACTCTTGGAAAGCACCAGAAGGGAAGCTATCTGAGTCTTCTAGTAACGCAAATAGTTCTTCATTACTAGGATCAAATAAAACTGAAGGACACTTAAGAGCACCAGTAAGTGTCGGAATAAATTCCAAATTTCTCAACAAGTCCCTGAAAGATATGTCTTCAAGAGACAAAAGTGGCAAATTTTGCAGAACAGATAACATTATGCTATCACGAACCTCAGCTTGCAATTCCCCAATTCTATTAAAAACATGCTGCTTGTAAAACTTTGCTTTACCCATTCTCTCAACTCCATAATATCTTGATAGAATATTCTCTTCAATGTTTGGGGATCTGACAATGAACTCCGCGCCAAGAATAAACTCTGGCACATCCAATGGTGATAAGTACTTTCGAGGATTTTCCAAGTCAGAGAATTGGGAACCTTGAGCAGACTCTCTGCTGTAGACTTCATATATAGGTAGCCTCTTGCAAAACATTATCTTGAATTCATCCATGGAGCATCCAACATACCATTTAGGATCGAGAAGAAATCTGCGGAGCTCATTTCGTTCTTCAGCTATTAGACTATCAAGTGAAACTTGCACAGTGTCAGGACTTGAAAATGCATTAAAAAATAATTCCAGAACGCCTGCTGCACTGCCATCACATACATAATTAGATAAATCCAGATTTTCAACTACATAACTTGTGTTCAATATGTCACATCCAATTTTGACAAGGGTATTCTGTAGTGAATCTGAAAGATTGCTTCCTTTTATTATTTTCCGTTGTATGGAAGGTCTTAACAGATGTCCAGATGTGGATGGTAAAATCGGCCAATCACGAAACAGTGGTAATATTTCACTCTGCTTTCCTAGGTACTGCCAGAATAACAAAAACCATGCTGATGTTGGCTTTAGACAGAATTCAGGATCCCAGAACACTTTACTTTTATATTTCCAGTCAGCTGGCATAAATGCAGGAAATAACTGAGCAAAATGGTGAATGCTGCAAAGGCTAAGATTGGTCTTTGAGGACTGTGCAACAGCAGAGAGTCTGCTCAATATATTGGGAGGAATGGTCCGATCAATTACTCTACCAGAAACTGGCTGCATCAGTTTGTATTCTAATTCATCACAAATAAAATAAGAAATTCCTTCTGATGCTTCCAAAAATGAGGCAAAACCACCATTTGCTAAAGGAAGTAAGGGCAGATTGTATGCTTCTTTGCCAACATCATCATCAACCAAGTCCTCTAGGCAATATTCCAACAATAGAAGCTTGTATGGTTTGCTCAAATTAAATGTTTCACATTCCCTAAGATATTGACGTACTGTACCAGGAGTCACCACCATGCTGGAATCATATTCTAAAAGCATGTCAAACAATGAATTGGGCAAATGCACAACTGGCATTCCCATCTGCATCAGAGCCAAACCAAGGTCCTTGCTTTTAGTGAATTTTTCATCATGAAGAAAGGCTTCACTCGGTGTTACCCATTTTCCTCCATTGATTTCTGAGTATATAACTGGAGCATTACCAATGTTTTTGTATATTTGTTGAACCAAAATACTCCATGGCTTTTCAAAAGAACCAGTGGGCCATAAAGAATAGTAAATGTCTGTAGGCCCCAGAAAATCTTTCACACCAAGAAGCATATGCACAAAAGCAGGAGCCACAACATCTTCAAGAAGAAGCATATTCCAGGTAGAACGAACTTTTCCACTTCTGTCCATGTCATCCCCATACCAAATGCCCCGACGGTTTGATGAGACCTCAAAGAATCCATTGATATGTACACCAAGCCCAGATCTAACAGGCAGTGGCAGGAAACAGAATGCACGACCAGTTCTAAGAACATTGTTCTGCACAAACCATACAAAGCAAAATGACACATTGAGCAGGAGGTATATCAATAAAGAACTTCAAAATAGCAAGCAGAAATTTTGATTGCACTGCAATTATCCTTCACTAAAAAGGGTCGACATTTGCATGCCAACATCTTTTATTTAATAAACCAGATGCAAAACAGTGGTTGCTTAAGGAGGACCCTTCCTAATGCCACCTAGAAGACCTGGACAAGCCATCAATTTTTCACTTCTTAGATGAGACCCAACTTATTCAAAGCATTAGCATATTGTTCATGCTACAGTGGCTCAATCCATGCAGCAGCTTTGCTTTTAATTTGTTTTATTTCCGTTTTTGTCTTCTTATTAACATGTTATGCCTGACTAAGACTATAAATGCTTTTAAGATCTAGAGCTCTGTGTTTAAGACCTCTACTCTATGTAATGGAGATTCAAATCTGTACCAAAGGGGATTTAGATTTAAATTTCCAGGAAGAAACAGGAGGTATCAGAAAGAGATCCATTCACTTCATTTACTGCAGCAATAAATAGGGAAAATGCTGAATGCTAACTCAGAGCTCAATAGCTAGTTGAGAGGAAAGGACAAAAAGTGTGTAATGCAACAGGTAACAACCAATAGAGAGACTAAGCAAAGGCATCATTTTGGCACAAAAACTGAAGCAAAAAGTCTATTAACATGAAGTAAATAACCTTATAGATGAAGTTTGAAAATATAGTTTTGTTAAGATATAAAATAATTCATTTGCCTCCACCCAACAACGTAAGCTTTTGGAAAGACGGTTCATGATATGGTATTAGAACCTCTATGAATAAGTGGCCTATAGTTTGATCCATACTGCCTTCATCCTTCTAAATCAAATAAGTTGAATTTCAGCACAAAGTAGATGGGCCTAGGCATTGTCCACACTTCAACTCAAAAGGTCTTTGCGTGACGGGGTGTATTAAGACAGAAAATCAGTCATTTATCTCTACCTAACAGCTTAAGATTTTTGGGAGAAATACCAAAGCTGCAAGCTACACTGCCTCAGTAAGATTCAATGTCTCTCATCAACAAAGCCCCACTTTCTAAATTATATTGTGCATGTATTTTCTTTGCCATGTGTAATTTAGTCAATTTGATCATATTCTTATTTGGCCACCTATGAAGTCAAGAATAAGTTGTATAATAGATGCATCATTAACAACATAGCATATCAAAGCAGATTCATCAAAGTGGTATAGTTTTGATCAATAATCAAAAAGTAAGGACCTTTTTATTTGAGCTTTTTCACTTTTTTATTTGTTTCTTCGGTTAACAAAATCTTTTTTCTAGCATAAACAAATGCACCCAAATCTACAACACAACAAAAACCAAACTTGAATTTAAATTTCCAATCTCTCTTTTGGATAAACAAAAATAATCTTACTACTATAAATATATAATAGAGGACACAACATCCTACAAGGAAACATAAGAGAGTGAAGGACCAAAAGACAGCAAAAACTATCCCATATTATGAAAGAGCTCAAATCCCGTTGGTGCTCATGGACCTCTTGTTTAAACAGCAATACCACTACACCATTAAGATGCAAAAAGAATTAATCCAACCCAATAATGTTAAAAGCATGAAATTGTATTTCAGATCCTAGCATTCCTCTATTACCAAGACCAACAATCGACAGCAACCATTGCAATGCTCTATGGAACCCTGTGAAATTTTCAGACTATAAACAATCGTGCACGCCAAAATTTCAAACAAAAGCCGCTCTGCTGCTGCAGTCAAATTAATTGCTTCACTGGATAAATAAAAATTGCAGCAAAATGAAACACAACTTTCAAGTGTGTTCACATTCAGAGCTAATATGGAAGTTAACCCTATATATGCTTCTAGAATGAAAAGCAAAATCCAAAAGGATATTAATTGTTAGATATAAAAAACATTCATTTCTTTACCAAAAAGCCTAGACTTTTAGGAGACATAGTTCATGGCATGGTACTGGAGACTATCCTATAACTAATATTGGGCCACTTGCAGACAAATGTCTAATCCTACAAATTTCAGACTCCGAATGTCCAATCCTAGGCGTGAGAGAGATGTGAATTGTGAATTCCCACATTGCTTAAAGACATAGTCAAGATAACCTTTATAAACATCTAGACATCCCTACCTACTCCCTTGAGCTAAATTTTTATTAGACTTCAATCGTAATAACTTGAATTATATACTTGTGTGCAGGCAAGAGAGAGAGAGAGAGAGAGCAACAACAAAAGACATAAGATATTGCAAATTACATTGAGTGAATTATCAGAAATGCATGCCGCAATTGATGCCCATGGCAGCAAGTGAATGTCGTACTCTTTAGATGCAGCAGTAGCAAAAGAAGCAATCCTACTAGATGCTGAGGCCATGGTTTGCACCACATAAAATCTCTCAGTTTGCCTCTCAGTTTCAACTCCTTTCACTGACTCACTTAAAAAGTTCAATGAGAATGCATCCACTTCAGTAGTGGTATTTAAACCTTTGGACAATCTGAGCAGTGCCTGCCGATGCCACACTGTATCATCTGTTACTGAACTAACAGAACATGAATGAATTTTCTTGGGTTCAGGTTCTCCAGTATCCCATACATACATTTCAATGAGCAGCACACTCTTTAGAAAGAGAAGAGTCAATATTCCTTCTTCAAAGAGGTGAACAAACATGGAGGAGATGTCTTCCGGTGAATATGCTTGCCTCGAGAGCTTACTGCTGGCAGCCTGGTCTGCATTCCTCAAAGGAAAACGGAATAAAGTTCCAGCAAAAGGATTCTGCATGTCACACCCAAAGGCACAATAGGGAAAGAACTGGTCCTTGTATAAGGAGAGGGCAGATGAACTGGTGAAGTCAATCCGCTTCCCAGGATTTGCCACCGAAACTCTTGGAAGATAAGCACCCTGTGGATCAAATAATACCACATATTTGCCGCTCACAAAGGAAGGAAGATCTGTCAAATGGTACACCGAGTTGAACCCAACCCTAAAAGAGACGAAGGGAACAAAAATGATGCCAAAAATTATACAAATACACAGAACCCAAATATCGCATTAACATGAAAAATATTTACAAAAATAGATGACAGAGAAAAGTCCATGTCAATTACCCTGTACTAACAAATGACACTCACTAAAATCATCAATATCCCAAATCGATTGTATTAGTAAAAACTACTAGGACATACTCACATAATACCACCATGCCACTCTCATTATCACAGCTTTGGCCTAGTATTATGGACAGAAAGTCCCATTTCAAATTGTTGCAGCTGCCATGTAAATGAAAAGGTAAAAACCAAAAACTATGCACAAATAAGCAAACAAGAAGACAAAAAAGAAAAAACCTAATGTATAAGAGGTTTTACCCTGTCAATACATCACACTTATCTTGTAGATATGGCAACACATAATGGATTTAATTTCTAAGCATTGGCACTGTAAAAGATTTTTACACAGTTATCCATTGATGTATTGTCATATCAGTGGTGATAGTTAGCTCTATTATCCACTACTTTTCAACTCATGCAAATAAAAAGTTTTGATTGGATTGTATCAAAATCAAACTCTTATACAATTAGATAATAGTGTAAAACTATTGCATCAAAATTAAACTGATGATAACTATTTTCCAATCACAACTAACACAAATCTACAAAGCAACTTCACATCAAACTCTAGCCTTCAATTCTCTCTACAGCGACAATCAAAATCAGCAACAGCAGAGCCAACAATATTACACAAATTCGTTCTAATTAACCACAGTTCAGCTCAAGAACATAGATCAATTCAGCTCAAATTCAGCACAAATTATTATCACCCGAAGCGGCCGGTCTTGGAGGCCTGGCCGTGCTTGCTGCTGCCTCCGATCTTGGAGATGCTGACGAAATCCTCCTCGGTGAAAACGGCGTCGTTGAAGGCGAGGAGCGCGGGGCCTTGCCACTGCGCGAGGGAGGCGGAGAGGAGGGAGCCGCAGCGTTGGTGGCGGCGGTCGAGGCAGAGGGAGATGGCGGTGGCGCCGGCGTCGTCGGCGTTCTGGATGAGCTCCTTGAGGACGGTGGTTCCCTCAGGGTAGTTCGCAAGCACCTCCCGGATTCGGCGCGTTAGGTCCACCGTCTGCCCGAAGTCTTCTAGAAAGATCGATTCCGGAGACGCCATTTCTCTCTCTCTCTTTGTTTTTCTATTCTATGGGATACGATTGATTGTGCATGAATGAATGAATGAGTATGATTTGAATTGATTCGATTTTTGTTGTGAATTATGCGGAGAGGTTGGGTGTTTGGTTCGTCTCGTGAGTGAGAGTCTTGCTGCGTCTCTTTACGTTTTCACACTGCACCACGGACTGGTCTACGTTCTTCCATGACGAATAAGGAGCCAAAGTTCATCAACCCTCTTCAAGAAACACTTGCCATTCTAATAAGTAATAACTAGTGTGACAGGCACCGCATTTTTAATTTTTTTTCTATTAATATAACAAAATAGAATTATAAATTTACATTTATATTTTTTAGATGGTGCTTGCTCACATGCAGATTCAAATGTTATCTATACGCTGAAGATGTGTCTTGGGCCAATAAGAAAAGCACACGTGGGAGCATTGTAAGTGAGGGTCAACATTGTTATGACTGTAATTTAGCTTAGCTTCCCCTTAATTAACATTTAGGGAAAAAAAATTAAAACAAAGGTAAAACGCAAGGCTTCAGGGGGAAGCACCATAGTCTCCACCCACGGCCATACCCCACCACCATCGCCAAGATCGAACACAGATGTCACGACCCGATTTGGGAGCTTGACCAGCACGTGAGGAATCTCATCCCCACTTAAGCCTTTTAGATGACGTATCTTTCTAAATGCATAAAATAGTATAATATCATACTTAAAACGAAATTTTTTTTACAAATCTATATCATTTTCTCTAATTAAAATATAATAGTCAAATCCCTAAAAACTGAAATATTCATATATATAAATCTAATACATTTTTTTTTTGTCATGCTTTAAAATCTAATATTTGAAGATTGAATCATAAACTCATTATCATTAGCTTTCATATAAATCTCTAACCATAGCCCATATTTCAAAATACATTATAGAGCTCTAAAACGTATAGGGAAAATACATAACCTCTTAAATTATCAATAACATCTCAAAATACATGTGTGGCTTGGATCCTGCTTGCAAAACTCTTTGGAGCACTCTAAACTAACAGAATCCTAAACTAAGCCTTACAACAATGCAAAGCTCACCAAGGGACAAGCTATGACTACTAGTAGGTGGTTGAGCAGCGTCTGCACTGCAACTATGAGAGGAAGGGAGAGGGGTGAGTCAATCTGACTCGATGAGTGAGCTCTCACTCATCACCCACATGGGACAACCAAGAATATACATAATATAATACACATGCAGCAATAATGATTCATTTCATATTTAAATACATAGCTAGCTCTAGGAAAACACTTTTCATTCCATGTATTTATAAATAAACATTTCTAACTCAAAATCAAGCATGAAATCAATTTAAGCGAGGGTGCAGCAGAGCGTCGGAAACAAGATTATCTGAATATAATAAATATATCATAACAATAAAAGCTATAAAATTTTAAACTATGAAGTGAGACTCTGTCCCTGGCGAATCAGAGCTCCTGCTGAATCTGTAATAGTCCCTCTCGGACAAACTGTGGGCACCTAACTAGGTCCCATTTTCTGTAACTGCTGGGGGCGAAACTGTCCTCTAACGGACAACTTGGTACCAAGGTTAACGATCTCTTCACAGCCGTTAACTAACTGTCTGTTTCCTTATCTCTACCGGCTAAACTAATTTGACAAAAAGAAAACTATGGTTGAAAAGTGGGTACTGCCTAGCGAAGCAGAGCCCCTAAGTTCTTAGTACTCTAAGAGTTCTGAACTCATATAACTCTAACAATCTGACTTTAGCATAACTGTGGCTATGAAAATCGAGCCCAAGGGTTCACCACTTGTAGGCATTCCGATTTCAAGCCCACAGAATATGTATCTGTGATTGCTAAAAATCATATCAATCTGCACCTCTTGGTACCATAAAACTAAATTTCTAAATTCATATCTTTACTAACATATTTCTCTATATACATGATAATACTAAAATCATAATCCAAATGCTGGAGTTTTTAACCATAATACTCTCAAATCAAATAACAAAATTTATTCCAAGCTAGATCATACTCTTGTTCACTTTTTCTTTTAATATATATTTCAACTGAATACTCTAAAACCATATTTATAAATCTCAAGTCATGAAACTAAATCATGTGGCTCTAAAATCACATAACATATATGATGAAATAATAATTTATAAATCATATATTCTCGTGATAAAACTCTTAGAGTTGCATATAAAACATTTCCATACGCATACAATCCAATTCATGGTCCCATGGTTTTCTAAAATTACATTTTTCATGCCATTATCATAACACTATAGTTTCGCTATTTCAACATAACGGTTAAAATCATAATCTCATGTCTACTTTCATATTTAATAATCATAATGCAAGGAAAATAATCATAATGGGGAAAACTAAGACAATAAGTTCAAACCCACTCACCTGGAGGGGAGGGAGAGTTGACGTCAATACCAACTGAGCTCTGGGGAGCAGGGAGGGCACCAACGTCGACTATAATAATCATAAAACTCAATATTAAAATCTATCAACCTCTACATAACTCTCATCTAGCTCTAACAAAATTGGGGGAGCACCCCCCACTTGACAACATTGAGAGAAACTAAAGACCCATACTAAGAATATGAAAGAATGGAAGAAAAGATACCAAAACCCATTAACCAACACATACCTTGAAGCTTGAGAAGAGATGGATTTAAATGGGGTTGAGAGAAAATGTGAGAGAAGGAGTTTGGGGGTGAGGGTTTCGGACTTGGAGGTGTTTTCACGAGTTGGGGAGGGTTTAAAAAGGGTAAGGGGTTCATTAGATGATTCTACATCATTTCTGATATTTTTGGGTATCAGGGGGACCGCTATAGCGGTGTATGACCGCTATAGCGGTCATAAGTCATCCCGTCCCTGAGCGCCTCACTTACGACCGCTATAGCGGTCACCAGAATACCAAAATCGTGACTGCACCTCCTGTGACCGCTATAGCGGTCCTAGACCGCTATATCGGTGACAGTAAAACCCAATTTCTGCAGAATTTGTTGTCATGGCATAATCTCACCTCTATACTCACTCACCTATTTCCATATCTTTATTCTAAGTTAAATCATTTACTTTACTTCCTATTAACTTTAAAACATAAATGTAAATAAGAAAATACCCCCCATTTGGATTCAAATAAAATATCTAAAAATTCAAAACTCCAACCAATCAAAATCTCATTTCTTAGTTCTAGTTCATATTCCGGAATTCCAGCGATTTTCTAAACTTGGGGGATAAAAATGAAATATCTAGAGGCTTTCAAAAATTCCTTAAAAATCACTCTTCAACTTGTTTCTCTCTGGGGAACACTTACCGGGACTTTTGATCCCAAGATTGTGGCTTTAACATATAGCCCTCCAAGGAGGTGTAGGGCTCCAGACTTAGCAAAAACCTGCATCTAAGCAGCAGTGGGTCCCAGGGGACCTTGAGGTCATGCAAAACTCGTCTACTACACGTGTACCCCAGGTATTACAACAGGCTTCAAGGGGGAAGCACCGAAAGAAGAGGAAGAAGAAGTAAAAGGAGAAGAAGGTCAACAACAACATCAACAAATACTAAAAAATGCACAGCATCAGAAGCAGAAAACCCATATATGAGTAGTTGGCAAGCGAACTCTGCTCCACAAGAGTGACTGCCGGCGAATCGCGAAGACGCTCGTGCTAGCCGGTGTTCTGCTACTCCGTGTGACGTGAGAAGGCGCCAATCTAAGCTGCACAGCAACACCTGCTTTAGGCATTGAGGATGCCACTGCTCATGGCGATGAAGCCGTCACTGCAACAGCGACTCCCAGCACCGAGATGGTTGCTGCTGCTCTTAGTGGTGCTGCAACTGCATGTGGGGCCCGAGATGTCGCCACTGCTTCAGGTGCGAGGAAGCCACTATTCCAGGCAGCCCGACCGCCGCCATGGAGGGGATGGGAAAGTTGTTGATCTCAGAGGAGAAATGGTAGAATCTGAGGTCTGACGAAGATGGCACTGGCGCCGGTGGTGGAGGTTCGGCGGCGAGGATGGAGTCCGGGGCGGAGGGTTTTGGGAGTATGGGAATGTTTTGGGGGAAGATTAGTTTTGTAATTAAGATTTAGAGAATAAATATTTTTAATGTAAACAAAGATTTGACAATTCAACAATCCTAAATAATGCCAAATGTAAAGCTATTATTTGACCACATGTGATCTTTATGTACAGATTTTTTTTCCATCTGCACCTGAGAACTCCCCTTTTTAGGACTAAAATCCAATTTGTTCCCACAAATCTCGAGTGGTCTCTCCAATTTTAGAACTATGGATAAATTGCTCTGATTTTGAAATTCATATTATATTCTCCCAAATTTTAAAAATAGGGATAAGTTAGTCAATCCCTCATTTAAATTGTCATAAGAGGCCATTAATAGAAATGTCTATGTATTTCATTAATTTACTTATGTATACTATTAATTTTTACTGTCGGTCCTAACTTATCTCACAGCAAGCATTCAAAGAGAAAATATTGTATCAACTATTTCTTTTGGGAGGAGAAATACAAGAACTTCAAGAAATCCGTCTTGTGAGAAAAAAAAATATAAGAATTTTATAAACATTTATTCTTTGCGGGATAAAAGATAACTTAAAATTAAAATTTATAAAAATCTCTATTATTTATGGAACAAAAGATAATTTTAAGTCAAAATCTTTCCTGTGAATATAGCTAGCTATCGAGAAAAAGAGCATGTGCTAGAATGCCATGGAGGCACCCTCAATAGTTGTGATTGTGAACATCATGGGGTTTAGCCTCAGTGAAACTAACTGAGAGTATGGAAGTGCGCACCACAAAAGCTTTTGGATTAGGAAAAGCATACCTTTGCTGGTTGATTTATGAATCCATCATTCTTGAAACAAGCAAATAAGAAGAGAAATCTTTGTCTTTAACACACACGACTGAGCGCCTTAAAAAGTAGAATTGGCGAAAGCAATATATTCTATAGGCAGTTATGAGCCACACATCCACATTCGAGAAAGCCAAGTGCCAATGTTAGAGAATTCTGATAAAAATAATGTGAAATTTGAAATAAAAGTAGAAAGCTATAAACCAAATTTAGGCAAAGCATAATAGAACAAAAGACTTACATAAGTTTTATCTTTATTATAAATAAGTTTCTGAATTTAAAAATGAGGTCTAAGCTAGATAGGCAAGAACACCAACAAAAGGTGCATTTGCTACGGTTGTTGGCTCAGCTAGTTGAAAGTCATTCCTACTATCTATATAATTATCATCCCTATCTGGACTCAGAATTGCTCCCTCCAGTACATTGGGATTTGGGGCGTTTTTGTTGAACCATGTATCATAGCCACCCTGACATGTTACAGGTGCAGGATTTTGTTTGATTGATACGATGGATGCTGCTCTGTGATGAATTTGTTGCGGATAACTTGACCCATATCCCACCATGTAGCTCATGTTTTTGGGGTTTGAACCCAAGATGTAGTTCACCTAATGTCATTATCATTAAAAAAAAAAAAGGGAATATATCACATGTCTTATTTGGTTTTAAAGGAACTCATACCATACTATTCTCAAATGTAACTTGGTTATATAAATATAAAGTTTAATTTTGATACACTGTGTATTGTCATTCAATCATGTAATACTATATTAGCAAATGTGGTTAAGTCTCACTTGTATTACTTCAATAGTCATACAAATAAATAAAATAATTTGATTGAATACCAAGTAAAAATTGTTAGTATACAGAAACTAAATACATTAACCTAACATCAAAAGCTTGTTCCAAAGGAAAATATAAAACAGATTGCGAAAACAATGATGTAGTGACAATCAATGATGCTTACTTGGTTAAAACAAACAAATTGACTCATTTGTTTTAAAATTAAGCACTTCCAATTTCTAAATTTAGGAGTTTAGAAACACACATGTAAGAAGAGTTTGATGGATTACCTGAGAACGAACAAGTGATGTGAGATCATCAGGTGTTATAGTGCCACCATCACATTGGAGGGATGCATGTTTTGCATATAAATACTGGGAATATACTGTCATTGTAAATGCAGCAGTAGAAACATATTGAATATTATCCCAAGGTAGAAACCATAACAGACCCCCTGCTGTTTTGTCAAAGTTTTTGCTTGATCTCTGTGCACATGAGCATATGAACTGCTCTGCCTGTGTCTTATATTGGGCCCAAATCCCAGACGGCTGCACTTTGCCTTCCAAAACAAGCTGCATAACCACACAAAATTCGATAAATTCTGAAACACAAGCAACATATATACATTGGATTCGAAACCAATTTGAGATTACAATGATTAACTATAGTTGAAACAGATGAATATATTAAACTAACCATTGCAAGATTTGTGGAGGTTCAACTTGGCTCTCCTTTATTTATAAAATTTTCTCAAGATGTCTCTAAATTTGTGAAATTATTACATTAACCTCCTCTAAGCTTGTAAAAACATTGCATTGCTTTCCCTTTCATTGCACATTGCCCAGTGGATTTAAGGGAAGTCAATGTTATCCAAACAAATAAAGGGAGGCAGGGCGAATTTTATCAAATCTTATGAGATATTAGCATAATTTACTCTTTAATTTGTTCTAATACATTTCAAACAAAGTAATTGTTTTAGAGTTTAGTGTTTTTATAAATTATTGAAATTTGACAATTTGCAGAGAAAAATAAGAAATACTACTATATTTTGCTGAGAACAAATTTAGGCCAATAAAAAAAAAATGTTGTTTTCAGTATAGATGGTTCATGAATGATACCTTTGCTGCAAGAATCTGAGCACCTAAGTACTTGTCGTCCCAACTAAATGTTGATCTTATACCTCCAGTGTCGCCTGATGCTCCTAGGTAATCAAGGTACTTCCTCATTTTGGTGGCACGGTGAAGCCATGCTGCTGCCCATAGTAACTCATCCTATTCAAACAAATAAGGGTTCATATTTTTATTTATTGTTGTCAACTATGCATGTGTTTTGAATGTAAATAATACATTCATGTTAGTAATTGTTCAACATATGTATACATGAAGAAGAAAAATGTTAAAGAACCAGAAATTTAGCACGAATTTTGCATTTAAAGTAATGTGTTTTAATTGTTAGATTTATTGTCATCAACTATGCATGTGTTTTGAATGTAAATAATACATTCATGTTTATTATTGTTCAACATATATCTACATGAAGAAGAAAAACGATAAAGAACCAGAAATTTAGCACGAATTTTCCATTTAAAATAATGTTTTTTAATTGTTAGATTTTAGATCAATTAGTGGATCATACCATTTTATTTTACCAACAATTGTCATAATTTCTGTTAATGATTCTGTATATATTTTTCTAGATATATAACAAGAAGAATACCTTATATCCACTACTAGCATATACTTTCTTTGCTGGTGCAATACTGTCTGAATACAACCCTTGGTGATTGGATGCAAAGTCAAATAGCTGCAAGCAAGAAGCAACGAGAGATATATATATTGATTATCACACACAATTAAAAAGAAAGTTTAAAAATTCAATTGTGATATTTCTTACTAAAGAAAGATTGGATAGTTTGCACGTATATAATGCATTGCCAACTATAATTATATTAGCATCTTCTTTAATAGACTAAGGGTCAGGATGGTATGAAAGTTAAAGCTAAGGGTACGTTTGATTGGGGAGTAGAAGAGTGCGTAAAATTTTTCTAAATGAGTTTCATATGTAAAATTATATATGATACTCATTTAAGGAATTTTTACTTTTATTTTTTACTCTCTAATCAAACACACTCTAAGAGCAAAAATTATCCGGAAATCGGGATTTGAATGCTGCTAGAATCCCCACCAATATATATATCTCTAGGTCCAGTGAAATAATAAGCAGAATGTAATATTGGTTTTCAATAAATTAAAATGAAGAATGAAGCCATATATACATACTTGAGTTGCATGCGTTAGCATCTTGGATGCGTATGCGCGGTTGACGGGACGAAATGCTATGGAAGCAGCAGCGAGAGCAGCAGCAGTCTCAGCAGCAAGATCAGACCCAGGATGCTGCTCATCGATCCGAAAGGAACTGCGAGGCGTTGTCATGTCCTCTGGCCTTTGCCAACATGAATGGTCTGAATCAGGGTCACCAACTTCCCCATACAATGTGTTTGCATTTGGGTGCGCTTTCATCAAATACTTTGTTCCCCATCTGATGGCATCCAATGCATTTCTAAGTTCTTTTTTCTTTGCAAGTTTGTCTCTGAACTCTATTGTACTCCATGAAAGCATGGTTATTGTAAATGCCATTGGGAATCCAAGCTTTAGGTTGTCTCCGGCATCGTAGTATCCACCTACAAGGTCAACCTGCATGCACATGTTGATCTTTGTGTTAAAATGAATCCAAGAGTGACCACTTTTCACTATTTGCTTTTTAGCAATTAGAACCAAATGGAAGTATTGAGTATAGAATCACGTGTAATGGGACTTGAATTTGTACTTGATGGATCGTTTTTATCGTTTGAATATAGCACAGCTTAGTTTTCCCTTCACCGTTGAGTGAAAATATGGACTACTAAAGTCTCGTCTTTATTTTTAAACCTCCTTGCGAAATCTTCCTCTTTATAAGACAATTTCAAATCTGTCCATGATAGTTTCTGGCCCATTAGTTCTTTAAAAAAAACAAACAAATTATCCTATAAATATAACTATTGAAAATTATAAATATTGGTATATTAATCTTTCAAATTTAAACTAATGTATAGTCGGTTTAGACACATTAGAATTTTAAAAACAATCAGACTTAAACTTATGATTTATGCATATTACCCAAACATCTTACTATTAGTCCAATTTAAGTGGCTTAAAAACTAATGTATTTGATAGCTAAACTCTATATATATATAGAGAGAGAGAGAGTAAAACTACACTTTAATCTAAAAAAATTAACATTTTATATTACTTTAATCCTCAAAAAATTAATTGCATACAATATAAAATATGTAGAGTGATCGTCTGAGGTCTAGTAGATGTGTGAATAACTTAGAGAAGAGAGAGAAATAGAGAACAACGAACATTATTAAAGAGAGAGAAAAGTCCAAGTTTTAATGAAATATAGATAAAATATAAAATTGTCCACAATTATAAATTAATTTAGGAAAGAGAAAAGTGAGTTAATTATCCGAAGCAAAATGTGAAGATTACTTACCTTCACATGAAGCCGTGAAGAATAGCAGAATTATCGAAAAGAAAATTACTCCACTTATATCTTGCCTTATATTTGATTGAGGGGAGAAAATAAATAGAAAAAAAAAAAGAGGCCCACTAAAATTTTTTCTCTCCACTTGCGGGGAGAATTACTAGAGAGAAGAAAAGTTTTTATTCAATGTATATCAATTTTGCCCTTATTTATTTATTCTCGTGATATTGTCTAAATATTAAACAAGTCATTTAATTTGATTGATTACATTTTCCTTTTTAATTTCTCATAATATCAATTTCTTCTTTGGACGAGGAAAAAATAATAAAGAACAAAATTGGTCAATTTAAAATTCTCTCTTATTTTAAGAGAGAAAAAAAATTCTCTTATTTGATTGCAATAGAAAATAAATAGGAAATGAAATTTTGTGTGTGCTCATTAAAATATTTTCCCTCCATTTCTAGAGAGAAAACTAGATAAAAGACAATAATCTATTCAATGTATCAATTTTACCCTTATTTATTTGGATTTGGATTAGGGAGTAAAAGTAAATAAATTTTGTCTTTGGACTAATAAAATTAGAAATAAATCTTTTTTCACTCTATTAATTTAAGAGTGAAACTTTTCATTTTACTCTCTAAAGTAAAGATGATCCAACCCCAGTTTATTTATTCATATCACAATTAGTCATTTAATATGATTATCACATTTTTTTTCCAAAATAAGTTCTCACCAGCATATCTCCTCTAACCTATGAAGCATAGATACTGACAGGGACATGGGACATGACACAATATGAACACAAAGGACATAACAAAATTGAACAAAATAGGACACATACGTACATAACACATATATAAAACTAAAAATTTAAAGAAAATGATATATTATTCAAAATATCATTTATATAAGTTTCGTTTACGTTTTATTTTCTTGTAAACCCAAAATATTATGTATTATTTCCTTTATGTAACATTGTTTATATTGTGTTTTTCTATATTAGAGTAAGAAAAAAAAAGTAAATTTTTAATTAAATATATTTAAATATATATCATAAATAATTCAAAATCCAATACGGACACATATCCAACACATAGACATGACATCCAAATAATGTATTTGTACTTCATATAGCCTCCAACCCAATAGGGATGGGAGATAAACCTTTTGGAGTCCAGCTAGACGTTTAAGCAAAAGAACCCTCCCAAGAAATAATTTGTATGTCTTTGTAATTTTTATTTGTCAAAACTAATTTTATTTTATTTTTTAACCAAGATAGTCGGGAATAGGAGGTGAATATGGGAGCGAACTCGTGATGTCTTTTAGCTCATTGAGACATAGAACTATACCACTAAACCATGGTTCAATTGCAAATTTTGTGACCAATTTTCACATCCTTTTAAAATAACTAAATATGATATAAAATTTTCTATCTTTGAAAATTATTGATGGAAATAATAAAAGGTCCAGTTGTGATTTGCGTGTGCTAGATCATCTGTTCACAACAAATTTGTATGTATCACTGGGTGGAGTTAGAAAACTGCTACCACTAATCATTATTTTGCTTCAAAGACGCGTAACAACATTTATAGTTTTCATCTAAAAGAGAGTGATAAAATAATGGAGTGAAAAGATTACATCTTACTTTGGCATCTTGGCCATCCTTGAGTCCAGAATCTCCTCGCCATTTCACTCTCTGGTTGGGAGGCAACTTTCCTGATCTTTGACCCTCATAAAACAATATACACTTTGTGAGTGCTGCTCCATAATCAGCAGAGGCAACATTGTGAATAAGAGAAGAGCAACAAAGGAGAACCAAGCTGAAGATGCTGTTAAATGTCATGGCCATAGAGGGGGAAAAACCAACCAGCATCAAACCAAAAGGAACTACTGAACAATTTGTTTTTCCAAGAGCAAGGCTTGCCTAGGCATATTTAAAGATGAAAAACGTTGATTCGCCTTAACTCATTTAATTTTTCAATGATATTCTTAATTACTCAATTAAGTAAATGATTAATTCCTTTTGATTATATTATCAAGATATTTTTCATTTCAATCGTGTCAAAATATAACATGACTTTAGAGTGTTAACGTAAGTTACATGTTACAGCCATTAATATATTTCTTATCGGCATTGATTTTATAGATTACTTTCATTTTTTGCAGAATGAGTTTCATTCCTTATAGCTTGAGTTTCCTTAAAATGAAAAGACAAATGTATTTAATATCTTTTAATAGCTGCGAAAGGATTTTTCTAATCAGTACCCTACCTTTAGGAATTATTACATTTTCATTTTTTTCATACTTTTTACCTTTTTTTTATACCAAAATACCTTTTATTAATAGTTATATATGTGTGTATTTAATTCAATTTTTAAAGCTTTAATATATTAGGAAAATAAATTATAGATAGTAATAATAATTTATAATAATTATTTTTTAAAAAATTAAAAATTACATATTTTTTAGGTGTTTATTTTAAAATATTAATATATGTATAAAATATTAAAAATATTTGTAATTTAATAGTTGAAAAATATTTAATAAATTATTGTTACTACTAGTTGTTTTTCTTCAACTTATTTGTTTTGTTAATATAAATAATAATTTAAAATTAATATATATAACTCAATACTTATATTATTATAGGGGAGGGAAGTGTAATAACCATATCTCTTAAAGGAGGAGGTTGTTTTGTACTCTTAAATGTAGAGAGGAATGGGGTATATGTTTAGAAATAGATTGTATTATTTCAACACCCCAAAAGTCGATATTCATTAAGACGTCTATTTTATAACTATTAGATGTAATGAATGGATAAGATAAGTGAGGATCGTCATTACATTAAATGATAATAAAGTGAGTGTCTCAATGGACACCCACTTTTAGGGTATTAAAATTAAATAACATAGAAATAGAGTAAAGAAAAGTGTAATAATAAAGTCTATTATTAAGGGAGGATATTGTATTTTACTTAATTAAAAATACATCTTCTTAGAAGAGAAGTTTCCCTTTATACTTTATTAACCAATGCCCTTAGTTGTACCCTTAAGACACTAGTTAGATAAATCCATGATGAAAATATTAAATGTCTTTTATATTTACTTGATATAAAATGTATTTTACCTTTTCATTTAGGCCCCATTTAATAAATAATGATAGTATTCCATAAAACTAATTTTTATCGCATATTTAGTGTTATATATGATAGTATAATGTTATACGATCAGATTTATAGTACCTCAGATCCACATATCCCTAGATAGGCCTAGTACAACCTTAGAGTCCCCTAGGATCCACCTCTATTGCTAGAAAGGCCCGGGGATGCAGAAGGATAGCAAACATGAAGGATTGGTGTTTTTGACACCACTAGAGCGGTCCTAGACCACTATAGCAATGGTGGGTGATAAGGCCACATTTCGAATCTTTGTTAATTTCTATAGCAGTCCTGTGTTGCTCCATATACGTGTTCAAGGTGCGTTGACTACTATAGCGATACCCTTTGATGTTAGAACAGTGTAAAGCAATGTAGTTTCAATTAATGATACCCTCCACCTTATAAAAACCCCCTTTCCACATGTTTTGGGGACAGAATTTGAAATCACTAACCATCCCAAGCATAATTCCTCCCTTCACTCTCATCCTCCATCAATCCTACCCCAAGCTTCAAGGTAAGAGATTGATATTAGATTATGCTCTCTTTCTTCTATTTTCCTCTATGTTCTTGAGTTGAGTGTTATAGTTTCTCATTGTTGCCAAGTTTGTATACTCCCCAATATGCTTAAAGTTGTCCTAGAATTATACTAGATCATATTCATTGATTTTGTTGCTCCTATGGCAAACTTTAGTGCCACCCCCACTCCCGGGAGCTCTTTAGGTGTTGGCAATACTCATTGCACCTTTCCAAGTGAGTGTGTTTGATGCTATGGCCTTATTTTGCTCATTAGAAATATATTGTCTAGCATATATGAGTATTTAGCAAATTAAAATTTGAACTTTGACATGAGATATGAAGTTTATATGTGTTTTTGTCAAGAATTAGAGAATATGTTTGAAATTTCTCATTAAAGTTTATGATTTCTCAAAGTGCATCGACCGTCCTTGAGATTTAAATTATTTAGATATGATTTAATTCATGATTATAGATTTGATTTGTGATGATGAAAGTCAACTAGATTTAACGAGAAACATGGACATATGTTTATATCTAAGGATGAGATGTATTGTTGAACCTAGGTTACTAGAGCATATTGTGATAAACAAAGCTACGAGTTAACGATAGTTAAATCGTTAACCTTGGTATATCAAGTTGCCCATGAGGGATGCGGTTCGTGAGAGATCTTTAAAATCTCAAAGAGGTGCTCTTCCTCGCGATGGGCTGAGCAACACCTTATAATTATTAGATATTCTATTTTTATGTTAATTCCTTATAAATAAATTGTCACGACCCGACCTGGGCACGTGACTAGCACGTGAGAAATTCCGTTCCCACGTAAGCCTTGGGATCTGTTGATTATCTCTAAATGCATGCTCTGTTTATAAAGTCTGTTTAAATTATTATATTTTTTGCAAATCAACCACATGTCCTCTAAAAGTCAGCATAATTATATCTGAAATCTTTCAAGTTTAACTCTTGAAATCATTTATCTATATAAATCAACATACACTTATCTAATTGTCTATGTTATTATATACAAAACAAATGTGACTATAATAAACCAAATGCAACTTACAACATACTTTAGGTCTGGGATCCTACCTGCATCTACACTGGAGCCCTCTAACCCATAACCATCATGCTCACCTTTGAAATCTAATAATGCTGGAAGGAAGATGGCTGGGAGATACCCTCAGCAACTATAGTATCTGTAAAAATATAAGAATAGATGGGTGAGCTTTGTAACCAAAACTCAATGAGTGGGTCCTCACCTGAAACCCCCTTTCATGGGACACCAAAGAAACCATGCATGAAATCGTAATAACAATAATAATATCCAAAGATTTACATACTCAAATAAATCATATGCACATATATACACACTAGTTATCATTTTCTAAACTCAAAACAATTTTCTCAATCCACTTCTATATCTGGAACCATATTGGTTTATCATGTAGCAACTACTAAGAAAACAATAATCTCTATCTCTGTTCCGTTTTGTTCTCTATCTCTGTGCTGTTTGTTTTCTATCTCTGTTCTGTTTGTGGATGTTTGATTTTTCGTGAACAACGCCCCTCGTGGACTAAGTTTAATAGTTTCTCTGAATAAGTTGTCTTTCATGGACTAGGTTTAATGGTTTCTCTGAACAAGTTATCCCTCGTGGACTAAGTTTAATTGTTTCTCTGAATAAATTGTCCCTCGTGGACTGAGTTTAATGGTTCCTCTAAATAAATTGCCCCTCATGGGCCCTTTTAGTTTTCTTGTGAGCTCTGAATCTATCTTATTTTGACAGTCTAACCTTAGCATAACTGTGGCTATGAAATCATGTCTAAGGGATCACCAACTTGAAGGCATTGTGATTTCAAAGACCATAAAATATGTAGCTGGCAGTTGTTATGAGTATACAACTCTAACAATCTGACTTTAGCATAACTATAGCCATGAAATCATGCCTAAGGGATTACCCTTTTACAGACATTGATGATTTCATATGTCCTCAAAATATGTATCCATCAACTGTTCTGAATCTTATAAAGATTCAAGCTCTAATATCGTTTTTGTTTCATTCTCTAAAATATAATTCATACCTTCAAGCTTTTCATAGTCTATAAAGCTCAATATCATATCTTCAAAAACAAAGTTTGCAATCATAATTTCATTCTCTTCTCTAAACCTTTTGTCTAGTATAAAACTATATCATATACATAAACTAATTCTAAAATCCATTTAAACAATCATAAAAGTCTTTAACAATACATATATATCCTCGCTTCTATCTAAAACCAGTTCAACAATAATGGTCCCATGAGTTTTATCAAAAATAGGTTTCATGCTCTAAAATCAATGGTTCTAAAATATATATTCAATAGTAAACTTGAAATCCTTATATAATATTCCTCTAAAATCAAGCAGTAAATCACATATTAACATTTAAAGTTAAATCATCTATTTTACTTCCTATTAACTTTTAAACATAAATGTAAATAATGAAATACCCCTCATTTGGACTCAAATAAAATATTAGAAAAATCAAAATTCAAATTTTGGGTTTTAGTTCGAATCCGGAAATTTTCACGATTTTATAAACTTGGAAGCTGGAAATGAGGCGTTTAAAGGTTTCGAAAAATTCATTAAAAATCACTCTTTAACTCATTTTTCTCTAAGGAACAATTACCAGGACTTTTGTCTCAAGAATATGACTCTATCATATGGCCCTCCAAGGGCATGTAGGGTCCAGACTTAGAAAAATTCAGGATCCGAACGATAGGTACGGATAACTGACACCATTTTAATCCGAAAAATTTTCTAACTCTTTATTTAAAATTTGGGGTATTACATAAATATACTCCTTTATGTTTCTTTATATGCTTCTTTCAAACCAGTGTTGTTACAGTTATTATGTATTATATATGGAAATAATTTTTAGAATATTGTATTATTATTTACGTACCTTTCTTCTTGTTCCATATATGATTATAAATGAGGATCCACTCATTGAGTTTTAAGATAAAACTTGCCCATCCTCTCTTTTCCCCTTACAGATATAGTTGTTGCTTTAGATCCTCCACAACCTCTTTCTTAGTAGTTATAGTACTTTAGTTGGTGAGTTTCACTTAGCAGTAGAGTGTTATATATATATATAGTACTTTGGTATTGTTCAGGTGGGATTTTGGACCATGCATGCTACATTATTTTGACACCATGATTTAAATTTATTGTGTACTTAAAAGTGTATAGCTTTCATGATTTTATTTTGTATAGAGCAACTCGAGTATATTTCTATTATGATTATGGATTGGGATTGGATTGCTTAAATGAATTTATGCCTGTTTGATACAAGTTGGGATTTGTATTTAATATGAAAATTGTGTTATAAAAGTTGAATTTATGTTTAAATTATATATATGGTACGACTTAGCGACCATGAGGTTTATGTGTAGATAAGGTTCCTCACGTATTGGTCGCATTCTCAAATTGGGTCTGACAAAACCATTTTTATCTTAAAACTAGAAGATTAAGTTATCAGGTCCCAAGAGACCTGATAAGACTTGATAGTATTATTTTTATTATTCAAATCTAAATTAATCTTCACTTACTCTTCTAAGTTAACGCCCCACTCCCACCCACTATTATGTTTAATACTATCAAGCTTTACAATATATGATGCAACAAATAGGACCTTAATACTTTGTTTACTTTATTGCTAGGTGATATTTTGTTTACTACTACATTTTGCCCCAAATAAGTATTCAACTTTAAACACACACAAATTAACAAAATGATTAAAAAAGTCCCAATGTTAAAAAAATTTAGATATTTTATAAAATTACCCATATTATATAATTAATCTCTCTCATCAATTACTCTCTTCTTCTCTTTCATTACTATATCTTCATTTATTTCATAAGAAAACAATTAATATTATCTACAAATAATTAATATTGTTTGAATTTTCTAAAAAATAATTATTCATAAACAAATAAAATTTTGGGAGAACTAATAGTTTGGTCCCCAAAATTTTTTGTCACAAATAAAATAGCCCTAAAAAAACTGTATTTGCTCATAATCTTTAAAAGATCTATATCTCGTTTGACAAATTCACCTAAAGTTTCACTAATCTCCATTTTTGTTAATAAAAGTAATTACGTTTTGATTTTTTATGCTAAGTTTGCACAGTAGAATCACTACTTCAGTTCTAAATGGTCATATATTTTAAAAACTAGCCCATTTTACACAAATTGACATTATAGAACAATAACTTTAGCTTTGAAAAAATCACAACTTTGACAATACAACCTTTGAAAGAATTATTTTTGTTAATGAAAATAGATATTAGTTGACCATTAGGTGAATTTATCAAATGAAATAGATTTTAAATGGCCCACATGTGAATATAGCTTATTTTAGGAGTTATTTCTCTCTAAAATTTTAAAGGTGAATAATTATTTAAAATAATAAATAATTAGAGTTAGGATTATTATTCGAAGGATACATCTAAACTCAACATCGTATTGTGAAATTAATTAATTTATTAAAGCTGACCAAATTTGCGAAGGCCATTGTCGCATAAAAAATATATAACTAGTTCATATTCTTGTAAAGTTAAATAGATTTATTAACTAGTCATTTGAACATGTGATGCATAGGAAGATAATAAAAAATAGCTTGCTAATTATTATAAAAAAATAAATGATAATTTATTTAAATATATCTTATAGAAAATTGAGTATATAAATTTATCTTAAAAGTAAGTTAATAGTTAAATAATTAAATGAGTGGACAAAATATAAATGTGTCATTCTATTTTATATCTTATTGTGAATATTATGTTTATAAGACTGAAAAAAATCTTGATAGCTGACCTATAACTAATAATAAAGAGCCTATTTTATAAGAATTTTGCACATTCGAAAGTTGAAATTGTTAAATAAAGAAAAAGAATAAATAGATAATTTTACTATATCATGAGCCATTTATAGGGATGACAATGAGTATCCATGAGAAAGGGGACATGTCTCACGCCTCCCGTCATCGTTTAGAATTTTGTCTCTCATCCCTATCCCCATCCCATCCCCTTACAGGTCCCCATTTCCCATTTCTTGTGGGGATTTTGAATCGATATGGTATTAAGGGATTTATTAACAAATTTCAAAAAGAGAAAAATTTTAACAATATTTTATAATTTGAAACATAAATATCCATAATAACAAATATTATTGATGTAAACATAGTCCACATTAAAATTAAAAATGCATGCACAATGCAAATACAAAAAACAAAAATCAAAAAATGAATGTGTGCTATCCACATCCCTCTCCTATTTAACAAAAGGGGACTTATCCCCATTGATCATCCCTATGAAGATAAAATATGTTCAAATTCTCTTTCCTATTGTGAGTAATTAATTCTCACGTGTACCCACTTTCAATTTGTTTTTATCATATATCCCTGGCCATTTATATCTTTTTAGTAAATTAAAATATTCAATTTATAAAATATAAAAATAATGAATAAAAATTTAATTTATATGATTTTAATTACATGTCCTTTCCTGGTACATCCTTTTAATAAATTTAAATTTAAATTTTAAAATATATGTATAATTAATGTGTAATAATTAGTAAAACATCATATATAATTATAATTCTATAATCTTAATTATTAGAGTATTATATCAATTATGATATTATTTTCAATAAAAAATTAATATAATTATTTAATTTTTCTAAAATTAATAAATATTTAGTATTATTATCAAAGAAATGTAAATTGTAGAATTGAATTTTTTTAAAATATTTTAGTGTTGAAAAATTGAAGGAATTTTTTCCAAAAAATTAGTATGGAGAAATTATGGAATTGATAAATTGGAATGTTCAAGTTGTAAAAAGTTAAATAGGATATAGTGATACAGGAAGATAGATAATTTTTCTTTTTATGATTTTCAAAATTTTTAAATTTGAAGTTAGAAATTTTTTCCCTAATCCTATTTTTATTTATAATTTTGTCTCTATTCTCATCCACATCCCCGTCGTGGGTCTCATTCCTCATTCTATGTAGAGATTTGATTCCCTATTGATATTTAAGAGTTTATTAAAAAAATTTAAAAATACTTGGAATTTCAAAACATAAATATACATAATAACAAATATTATTAATGCAATATAATTATAATAGCTTTGGTATAATTAATACTATAATTATATATATAAAATCTTTATGGTGTAATATATTGAATTATAATTTTTTATGTTATTTTTTATTTTTTATATTACTTTTGTTAGTGGTAGAGAGATATAAAGGTATGATTGGAAAAAATAATTAATAATTAAAAGGTAAATTAAATTCAAAAACTTACTTTAAGTATTAAGATTATGAAAATAATGGGGTAGATTTATATTTTATGAATAATGCATAGAAGACTTTTTATGTAATGAGTCTTAAATATTAGTGTTATAATGAGTCTTAAATATTTGATTAAAAATAAATTTGGTAGAAATTGAATTTTGAATTATTATCATATCAAAATCAATTAATTAGCAATTTATTGACAATTTAACCTGCTCGTTTTCTTTAGAAAAAAAAATATGCTGATTTTGAAGGTTATTTATTTTTAAAATATTTCCTTAATCATTTTATTCATACTAACAACAAACATTGGTGTGTTAGATAATACTGCAACAAACCTAGCAAATCAGGGACTGTGACAACTCACAACAAATTTTATATAGACTAAATGATTATTATCAAGGAAAAGAAAATTAGGCCGAATATCAAACCGGTCAGGGCACTAATTTAAAAGTAAATGGGTTCAATCAGAATATAATAAAATATACATAAATATATACATATGTTAAATTCAAATAACAATAAAAACCTATATTAAGTCATCAACATTAACACAACCAATACAAAATAACATTGTTCATAGGTCTATAATAAACATTAGTACATAACCTACACATAAGTTAATTATTTCTAGTCTCATTGACTTAACTTTTAATAAAATACAAGACATTAACTCACATAATTAAGCACATCATCACAAGACAATCTTCAGAAATAATATTGCATCAACATTAAACACATAAAATAGATTAAATAGGATCATCAAAATATGTAGCAAGGCAGCAGTGGTGTCCAGAGCAAAAGGGAGGTAGCAGAAGCAAAAGCATTGTGAAGCAGAAGAAGCAAGGGAAGCAGAAGCAGAAGCATGATGCAGGAGCACGAAGAAGAAGAGCGGAGCAACAACAACTTCACCGGCGGGAAAGAAGATGATTTGATGAGCAGCGTAGCAGATTTGATCAGAACTAAGAAGATAAAAATTATACCCTAAATCTCTAATCCTCTTTTTTTTTTTAATTTCTTTAAAGGGCCAAAACGGCAATGTCTTGCCCTTTTTTTTTTTCCCAAGTTAGAGGTTGAACTAACCAACCTTAGCAACTAGGCCAGTCAATCGGTGTTACCCGGTTTTGATTGGTTTTGAACTCCGCTGGTTTTAGGGGCTTAATCGAACCGGCAAGGTGATTGGTTCTCGATTAACCCGGTCAAACTGACCGGTTTTGTCCAATTTTCTCTTCCATGATTATTATAGACCCATAACTTGTGGAAGTGAATAACTTGGACTCTTAAATGTAGAAATTAATTTTTTAGTCTTTAAAATTGAAAAATATAAATCAAATTAGTTCTTGATTTCATTTTCGTTATTATATTATCACGTTTTCACTAATATGACATTTTAAGCGACATACTGATGGTAGACAGACATTATATTTTGCCTCAAAGACTTGTATGTGTGGGCTTTCTTATATTATATACGCCCATGATGTATTTTTGTTATCCTAAAATGTATAAACTATAGTAAAGCTCCAACAGATATAGACAAGTTATGTTATTTGAACCATCAAAAGTGAGGTCTATAGATACTCACTCAAATCCAATGGTGAAAAACAACAATTTTTTTTCCTGAAAATGTTATTTTCACAATCATTTTTTTAGTGTCTCATTTAAGCACCCAACCTATCATCGTCAAATGAGAATATGATTCCCAAACATCTCCACTCACCCATCTCATTCAATTATGATGAGGTTTGTATCCAAATGGGACACCCATTTAAAATTAATTCGCCAAAATTCAGAATTTAAAGTGGGATTACATTGAATAATAAACAGTGATGGCCTTATTCTTATCTTAAAATCCATACAGTTAAGCTGGCTATGTTATTGATAGTCATTCTTGAACAAACAGAGTTGCGATTGTATCCTTATTCCTGCATAGGGACTACTTTGTTCGATAACTGAGTAAGTACGAGCTCGACATTCATCAAGAATGGAGCGGACATAATATCACATATAGCATCTCAATGATACAAGCTATCCTACAGTTAATTGCTAGCTGGAATTGGCACAACTCGCACTGGTTGAGCCTTCTCTAAGGTGATTCCAAATTTGTCATCCATATCCATATCCTCCGGCCTAGTCCCACCCTCAAGCTTCCAATCAAAGGAGTTGATAAACAATCCCAACATCAAGAACAACATCCTTATCGCCAGTGGCATGCCAGGGCATATTCTTCTCCCAGCACCGAACGGTGTGAGCTCAAAACTCCTCCCTTTGAAGTCAATTTCGGAGCCCAAGAACCTCTCTGGTGTAAACAAATTGGGATTCTCCCACAAATTTGGGTCCCTCCCAATAGCCCACACGTTAACCAGCACTTGTGCACCCTTTGGCACCGTGAAGCCTTGTATCTCAAGGTCCACTTCGGCTTGTCGTGGGAGTAATAGTGGAGCTGCCGGGTGCAATCTAAAGGTCTCTTTCACTATTGCTTGCAAATAAGGGAGTCTTGCAATGTCTGATTCTTCAACCAGGTTGCCTTTGCCAATGGTTTGCTCTAGCTCTACTTTTGCCTTTGACATTGTTTTTGGATTGTGTAGTAACTCGGCCATTGCCCATTCTATTGTGGACGTGATTGTGTCTGTTCCGGCCACAAACAAGTCCTACCAAAAAAATATATTTATGAGTTGTTTCAAAATCTAGAGTGCAACTAAAATATATAACATTACGTTCAGATTATATGAAGAAGGAGAACGGAAAAAGAATGGGGAATGAGAATAATGTCTTTTTCTTCTTTTTTTTGTTAGTTTACAAACTGATGAGAATAGAAATAATAAAATTCATATAGAGTAGAATGTGATATTATTTTTAAATAAATGATCTTCATTTGGTTGACTCTTCTAGCTAATCATCTTTATATGTCTAAAACAAGGTTTATGATAGTGGGATTGATGAGGTGGTATCACATATTGTGTTTTTGATTTTCCTCTAAAAATTCTACCGCCAATATAATGATATTGATTAAACTGCTTGAAAGAGAAAGAGAGAGAAGTTGGGGGAGGGGGGCGGAATAACTAATGAATAATAATTGGTATACAACAAGTTGTACCACAATATTACAATGCCACTCACAAACTTGCTTTGTCTTTTAGTATATTAATATTCACCCTTACTAAAAGATGAAACAAGTTTGTGAGTAGTGTTGTAACATTATTGTACAAGTTTGTTGTGCATGTAACACTACTCATAACTGATACCAGTGATAGACGTTCAATCTTGTCTTTATAAATGATCTCTGGGCTCTTGTCTTCGGCTTCAACATTAGTGAGCATTGCATCCAAAATATCATTTTTGGTGCTGTAACCACCTTCACTCCTCAACTTCACACGTTGCTTAACCAACCCCTCGAAGATGTTCAACAGCTTCCAAAAGTAACCACCCGTGCGCCTCCTGATCCCATGTGGATCAATCACCTTCAGCACTGGGAAACAATCCGCCACGTTGGGCCTCCCAACCTCTCTCATGATACTCGTCACCAGTTCCTTGTGTTGAAATAATCATGGTTTCAGAGAATGAGATAGATTAATTAAGAGAACAGAGAGAAAAATTGAAATGTAAATGCAAATTTTAGTAATTAATAGGATGAAAAGGCTATGTAATATATCTAATTTGAGTAGCTAACTAAGAACTAATTCCAACCTAAATGTCAACAACTTTAACCAATCACCATAAGAAAATGAGTATATTAAACAATTAATGACATTGGAAGAGCAAATAAATTTATTGTAAAGAAAAATAATTTTAATACGAAATTACTGTTGAAAATACTTATAATTTTTTATGGACAATTATTAAATGTCAAAAATACCTCTTCAATAGCTATTTATATCAAAATTATTTTTCTTATGTTACTACCCGCTACCTTGGATCCCAGAATCTACAAAATGATGATGACATACATACAACTCGAAAGACACGTCAAATCGATTACCATACAACAGAGACCACCATCATCAGACCAAGGCAAGTACCTCACGAATAGCAAAAAGCTTTGAACGGACACACATGAGGACCTTGGAAGGATCATCCCAACATTATTCCGGGGTACCCTGATGTGTCCCACCAATGTGATAAACCCAAGACGAGCGTGAAGTGAATGCATGCTGAGCGCGGATTTTGACACATCTTCAAGAAGGATCCCCAAATGTTTTTTCATATGATCCATACGATACTACTCAGCTCTAAATTACCTATTTTAGACATTTTATGATGATATAAATAGAGAATGGAAAGTACAACAATGATAAGCAATTTATTCTAATGGTCTATATTCATTTATTTTTTTACTATCGTTGTTGACTTAGAAGTCGGAGTCCCTTTGTAAGTACCCAGTACCCACCCGGACGCCTGAACTACCATGAGGAGAGAGGAAGCAATCAACATTGCCACCGACCATATAATCGGAGCCAGACTCAGCATGACGGAACTTAACACTTGATAATACTTTTATCTGCAGTTTCAATGTCATTAATAGTTGAAAATACTCATTGTGGTGAATTTTCAGTACCAATAATAATCACCTTGAACTCCCCTGCTTTGTCCGCAGAGTGAACAAAATCCTCCGAGTAAAAGGTGTTCGACAAAAGGTTTATTGTGGTCTTGAAGGCTAGCCTTCCAATGTCCACGGCTTCACCCGTTAAGCTGTTTTGGTTGACGTCGTTGAAAAGCTGCTTGATCTTGGTTCTCCTGAGTTCTTCGCTTGCGTCGAGGTTCTTGTTGGAGAATAACATGTTGCTGCATGTTTTCCTTAGGTCACGCCAGCGAGGTGACACTGGGATGAAGGAGAGGCTGTACTCGTCGTGTCCAGCACCTTTTTACCAGTTGGCTCATAAAATTAATGTCACGAAACATGTAAACAGGTCAGAGGAATACGGATAGTAATTAGTAAGATCGATAATTAGACCACTTGTGCAAAGGTATAATGGTACGTAGCTGCCGATTTGGAATGACATTTTGCAAAATGCTATTTTTTTTAAAAATCTTTTATGAAAATAAAGTTATTTTATATTTGGAAATGAAATTAATTTATATTTAAATGTAATATTAAAATATATTCATATATTCTTAAACATCTATTTTATATTTATTAAAAAAATTTAGAAGATGAAAGTTATAATTAGAAAGTATAAAGATATTTTTATATATAATTTTTAATGATTACCCTTAACATATATAGAGTGCTTTTGTTCATGATAAAAGATCTTTAGTTATCAACATAATGATGAAAGAAAAAAATTCTATATTATAAATTATTAATCTGTCAAGATGAATAAATGAATAATTTAAAAGATTAAATGTCTAAACAGGTCTCTTAAATTTATATTGAGGACAAATTAATCCTTCATATTTTAAAATGTTCCCCCATATTCCAAAAAAGGGATAAATTAATTCTTTAGTACACTATACGAAATTACGTTTATCAAGATTAAACTCTTGCTTTTATTGGTCCCCGTTTCCTACCCAGCTTTTACAATTCATTGGATGGTCTTATGAGAGGCATACGGAGGAAGGAGCACATTGCCCGAGGATAATAGAAGAAAGAATCCTTAAGACAAGGTAATAAGACGTAACCAACTCTAACAATCACATGAGACGTTAGTTAACCACCTATCACTGACTAATGTAATGATTACAACAACAGCAACTACCAAATATTGTGTAGTGCTTTTAGTTGTTACCTTTCATTGCGTCAGGGATCTTTCTGTTGGACAAGAACTGGTCGTGGGTTTGGAGCACTCCTTTGGCGGTTTCAGCTGAGGACATGACTACGGTGGTCACTTGGCCTAGCTTCAAGCTCATGATTGGTCCATGGATCTTGGCGAATCTGGCCAGTGTTTGATGTGGCTTTTTGCCCAGTTGAAGCAGGTTTCCAAATATGGGAACTCCTGCGGGACCTGGTGGAAGGTGGTTGTGTCTCGCTTTGGTGGTTCTTGCAAGCAAGGAACGAAGGCCTTGGAGAAAGGTGAAGGTGACAAGAAAGAGCAGTATGCAACTCAGAGTGTCCATCTAACTGATGATGAGACGGAGTTGGAGTTGCACAAGAAATGGTTTGGGAAGGATAGAGAAGGAAGAGAGATGGGCTTACTTTATGGTGACTTATCTGCTGCCGAAAACTGCAATCATGTTCAGATCTAAAATAGATCATTTATTTGAAGGTTTTTAACAATGAAACTCTGTCTGGCCATTTTGAGTAACAGTGTTGATATTCGGACCACATGATGCCTATCTACATCCTCACAGAAACGAGTGATAAACAAAAACTTTTTATTTGGAGCGAGGCTACACAGAACACAAGAGAACAAATTGGGTGGTGACAATGAGTCCCAAATTGTAGATATTTTAAAAACATTATTTTGAAATTCTCACTGAGGACCGGTGATTGTTAAACAATATCAAAGAACCACCAATATATATATATAATAAAATATAAAAGGTATGCTATCTTAATCGTTTTATTCATACTAACAACAAACATTGGTGTGTGTTAGATAATACTGCAACAAACCTAGCAAATCAGGGACTGTGATAAGCTCCAATAGCTACCAAAGAGTTATATTATTTCAACAATTAAAAGTGAGAGGTCTATAGACACCCACTCAAATCCAATGATGTAAAACAATAATTTTTTTTTTTCTGAAAATGTTATTTTAACGCTCATTTTTTAGTGTCTCATTCAAGTACTTTGTCTATCATTATTGGATGAGAATATGATTCCCAATCATTCCCACTCCCCCACTTGATTCAATCATGATGAAATGAGTATCCAAATGGGACATCTATTTAAAATAAATTCAGACAAAATTTAAAATTTAAAGTGGGATTACGTTGAATAATAAATAGTGAATAGTCTTATTCTTATCTTAAAATTCATACAGTTAAGCTGACTATGTTATTGATAGTCATATTCTTGAACAAATGCAGTTGCGAATGTATTCTTATTCCTGCATAGGGACTAATTTAATTTTTTCGATAGCCGAATAATTAGGAGCTCGACATTCATCAAGAATGGAGCGGACATAATATCATATATACCATCTCAATGATAAGAAAGCTCCTACAAGCTATCCTTCAATTAATTACTTGCTCGAAGTGGCACAACTCGCACAGGTTGAGCCTTCTCTAAGGTTAGTCCAAATTTGTCATCCATATCCATATCCTCCGGCCTAGTCCCACCCTCAAGCTTCCAATCAAAGGAGTTGATAAACAATCCCAACATCAAGAACAACATCCTTATCGCTAGTGGCAAGCCAGGGCATATTCTTCTCCCACCACCAAACGGTGTGAGCTCAAAACTCCTCCCTTTGAAGTCAATTTCGGAGCCCAAGAACCTCTCTGGTGAAAACAAACTGGGATTCTCCCACAAATTTGGGTCCCTCCCAATAGCCCACACATTAACTAGCACTTGTGCACCCATGGGGACCGTGAAGCCTTGCATCTCAAGGTCCACTTCGGCTTGTCGTGGGAGTAATAGTGGAACTGGCGGGTGCATTCTAAAAGTCTCTTTCACTATTGCTTGCAAATAAGGGAGTCTTGCAATGTCTGATTCTTCAACTAAGTTGCCTTTGCCAACGGTTTGTTCTAGCTCTGCTTTTGCCGTCGACATTGTTTTTGGATTGTGAAGTAACTCGGCCATTGCCCATTCTATTGTGGACGTGATTGTGTCTGTTCCGGCCACAAACAAGTCCTACCAAAAATATATATGAGCTATTTCAAAATCAAGAGTGCAACTAAAATATATAACATTACATTCAGATTATATGAATAAGGAGAGCGCAAAAAGAATGGGGTAGGAGAATAATTTTTTTTTTTCTCTCTTTTATTTGTTGGTTTAAAAACTGAATAGAATAGAAATAATAAAATTCATATAGAGTAGAATGTGATATTATTTTTAAATAAATGATCTTCATTTGTTGGACTTTTCTAGCTAATCATCTTTATATCTTTAAAACAAGGTTTATGATAGTGGGATTGATGAGATGGTATCATATATTGTGCTTTTGATTTTCGTATAAAAATTCTACCACCAATATAATGATACCAATGAAATTAGTGCTTGAAAGAGAGGGGGGAAGGGAGGGGGGGGGGGGCGGGGATAATTGATGAATAATGATTGGTGTACAATAAATTATACAACAATATTACAATACCATTCACAAATTTGCTTTGTTTTTTAGTGTATTAATACTCACTCTTATTAGAAGACAAAACAAGTTTGAGTAGTGTTGTAACATTGTTGTACAATTTTGTTGTGCATGTAATACTACTCATAACTGATACCACTGAAAGACGTTCAATCTTGTCTTTATACATGATCTCTGGGCTCTTGTCTTCGACTTCAGCATTTGTGAGCATGGCATCCAAAATATCATTTTTAGTGCTGTAACCACCTTCACTCCTCAGCTTCACACTTTGCTTAACCAACCCCTCGAAGATGTTCAACAGCTTCCAAAAGTAACCACCTGTGCGCCTCCTGATCCCGTGTGGATCGACCACCTTTAGTACCGGGAAGCAATCCGCCACGTTGGGCCTCCCAACCTCTCTCATGATACTCGCCACCAGTTCCTTGTGTTGAAATTAATAATCATGGTTTCAGAGAATGAGATAGATTAATGAAGGGAATAGAGAGAAAAATTGAAATGTAAATGCAAATTTTAGTAATAAGATGAAAAGGCTATGTAATATATCTGATTTGGGTAACTAGCTAATAACTAATTCCAAACTCAATGTCAACAACTCTAACCAATCACCATAAGAAAATGAGTATTTTAACAAATTAATGTCATTGAAAGAGCCAATAAAATTATTGTAAAGAAAAATGATTTTAATATGAAGTGGCCGTTGAAAATATTTATAACTTTTTATTGACAATTATTAAAATGTCAAAAATACCTTTTCAACAATCACTTTATATCAAAATTACTTTGCTTGATGTTGCTACCCGCTACGTTGGATCCCAGAGTCTGTGAAATGATGATGGACATAGAACTTGGAAGACATGTCAGACCGGTTACCATAGAACGGAGACCGCCATCATTGGACCGAGTGGAGTACCTCGCGAATGGGAAGAAGCTCCAAACAGACACACATGAGGACCTCAGAGGCATCATCCCAACATCATTTCGGGGCACCCTGACATGTCCCACCAATGTGATGAGCCCTGGATGGGTGTGAAGTGAACGCATGTTTAGCTTAAACTTCGACACATCTTGTAGAAGGATCTCCTAATGTTTTTTCATATCATCAGTATGATATAGCTCAGCTCTAAATTATCTATTTTGGACATATTTGCATGATATAAATAGAGAATGGAAAGTACAACAATGAAAAACTATTTTTTCAAATTGTCTATATCTATTTTTTTTTTTACTATCCTTGTTGACTTGGGCATTGGAGTTCATTTGCAAGTACCCCCTAAACCATTGTGAGAAGAGAGGAAGCGATCAACATTGCCACCGACCGTATAATTGGAGCGAGACCCAGCGTTACGAAACATAACACTTGATAATACTTTTATATGCAGTTTCAATGTCATTAATAGTTGAAAATACTCATTGTGGTGAATTTTCAGTACCAATAATAATCACCTTGAACTCCCCTGCCTTGTCCGCAGAGTGAACAAAATCCTCCGAGTAAAAGGTGTTCGACAGAAGGTTTATTGTGGTCTTGAAGGCTAGCCTTCCAATGTCCACGGCTTCACCCGTTAAGCTGTTTTGGTTGATGTCGTTGAAAAGCTGCTTGATCTTGGTTCTCCTGAGTTCTTCGCTTGCGTCGAGGTTCTTGTTGGAGAATAACATGTTGTTGCACATTTTCCTTAGGTCACGCCAGCGAGGTGACACCGGGATGAAGGGGAGGCTGTACTCGTCGTGTGCAGCACCTTTTTACCAGTTGACTCATAAAATTAATGTCACGAAGCATGTGAACAGTTCAGAAGAATACATATACTAATTAATAAGATCGATAATTAGACCACTTGTTCAAAGACATTATGATAGCTGCCGATTTGGAATGACATTTTTCAAAATGATAATTTTTTTAAAAAAATCTTGTATGAAAATAAATTTATTTTATATTTGGAAATGAAATTAATTTATATTTAAAGGTAATATTAAAATATATTCATATATTCTTAAACATCTATTTTATATTAATAAAAAATTATTTTTTTAGAAGATGAAAGTTATAATTAAAAAAATATAAAAGTACTTTTATACATAATTTTTAATGATTACCCTTAACATATATAGAGTACTTTTGTCAATAATAGAAGATCTTTAGTTATCAAAATTATGATGAAAGAAAAAAAATTCTATATCATAAATTATTTACCTTTTAAGATGAATAATTTAAAATCTATCATGAGAAAGCAACTTGTTTTATATGAGCTTTATCTACAAGAGGTCGGAGAGTAAATGACTTAAGACAACTAGAAGTTCTTTCTTACTTGATGAGGAAGAAAATTCTTCCTCCACTTAAAAATCTCATCATTTAATTTTAGAACTTAATTACAGTCCAAAATATTTTTACATAGTTATTCAATCTTATATTGTCACATAAGTCATGATAGTTAATTTTTAAACCTACTATTTAAAAAACCATTCAAATAAAATATTTTAATTTAATAATGGTTGAAACAATTTTACACTGTAATTATCAAAATTAAACTCTTAATTTTACTGGTCCCCACTTCTAACACAGCTTTTACAACAATAATTCATTTTGGGTGGTATGAGAGGCATACGGAGGAAGAAGCACATTCCTCCTCCGAGAGAATAGAAGAAAGAATCCTTAAGACAAGATAATAAGATGTAACTAGAGACATTAGTTAACCAGCTATCATTGACTAATGTAATAATTACAACAACAAAAACTACCAGGTACCTTTCATTGCGTCAGGGATCTTTCTGTTGGACAAGAACTGGTCGTGGATTTGGAGCACTCCTTTGGCGGTTTCAGCTGAGGACATGACTACGGTGGTCACTTGGCCTAGCTTCAAGCTCATGATTGGGCCATGGATCTTGGCGAATCTGGCCAGTGTTTGATGTGGCTTTTGGCCCAGTTGGAGCAGGTTTCCAAATATGGGAACTCCTGCTGGTCCTGGTGGAAGGTGGTTGTGTCTTGCTCTGGTGGTTCTGGCCAGCAAGGAACGAAGGCCGTGGAGAAAGGCGAAGGTGAAAAGAAAGAGCAGTATGCAACTCACTGAGTCCATCTCACTCAACTGAGAGGGAATGAGTTGCGTTGGATATGCACAAGAAATGGTTTGTGAATAAGGATCGAGAAGGAAGAGAAGGGCTTAGTTTGTGTTGACTTATCTGCTGGTAATTAACAAGTGCAATCATGTACAGATCTAAAATGCATATATTATTTGAACAATAATGCAACTCTGTTTGGCCTTTAAAGTAAGAGTGTTGATATTGCTATATTGTTTTATTAATATTATAGTTCTTATTATTTTATTTCAAAATCAAATATATTAATTTATTGAAGTTATGCGCAAGGTTATGTTTACGTTACCTTCATTGTTTATTATTTACTATAGAGTAAACCCTAAGTTAGCCCTTGATAATTTCAGTGTCAAATAAGTTAGTTTTTGACAATTGAAAAGTGTCAATTTAATCTATAATAATGTCAAAAGTTGGACACTTTAGTGGCCTTTGGATAGAAAAAAATAACAGTTGTGACAATTTCATTATCTGACAAAGTACCTAGTGTAATTTACAAAAAAAAAAAACCATCTCCCACCCCCTGTCTTTCTTCGCCGTCTCCATCCTCGCCATCACCCCCACCACCACATGTGCTTACCTAGAAAAGAGAAAAATGAAACAAATGCTCAAACCAAAAAATAAAAAGACTAAAACAACCTAATTTCTAGACCTAATTGGTTTCAATACATAAGAGTAAAAGGAAAACAGAGCAATATTCCGTAATACCTTAAGTATACGTGTCCCTAAACAAATTTGAGATAGCCATGGGGTTCCTTAGCGCCTAGTAATGTTGTTAGAAGGCCCCACTTGAGTTATAACTTAAAGGTTTGAGAAAAACCATTCTGGAGAGCACTGCAACATTAAAATGAGCACTGCAACGATCACAGAAGGTAAGGCAATGCAAAATAGGGAAATTATGCACCTATTTAAGCACTACAACGCTCAAAGTTTTAATAAAACCCCAATTTCGGGATTCAGATGAGAACATTCAAGACCCCCCCCCCCCTCGCCAAAAAAAAAAAAACACTCAAGCTCTCATTTAGAAACCATGAGTTCTCACCCCAAAACTCTATATTTCTTCCTTTTTCTCAAATCAAACTCCATTTCCTTCCTTCTAAAGGCTTAAGATATGTTAGCTTATGTATTTTACTCCCTATTCTTCCAATTTCTCATGTTCTTGATATATTTTTTGCACGTGTAGCATTACGACTAATGTTACACTTTTTAATATTGAGAGTGGAAAAGAGAAATAATACTTATTTTGTTGTAGCTCATTGAGACATGTAAAAGTCTATCACTAGACTTTGGGGTCACTTGCTTATTCTTAAATTTAGTCAATTATGTTAGATTATTATATATTTTTTAATCTAAACATAAATATCTTTTTCATTCTAAGAATGTGTTTGGTTAAAAAGTAAAACTAAGGGTGAAAATTTCATGGATAATCATCATGTGTAAAATTATATATGGAACTCAACCACTAAATTGCACGCTTATACTTCTATATATACAACTGTTCTCATAACTATTATTATTATAATCAATACTTCATTGTATTTTTATTAAGTGATGTTATGTGTACAATTAAATTGTACAACAAATACACACCACACACCTTATCACTATTGGATTTGATGAATTAGTGGGATGAGTGGGATGAGTGGGGACCACACATCATATCCAATGGTGATAAGGTGTGTGGTGAGCATTTGTTATGCAATTTAATTGTACACCAAACATTATTCATTTTTATTTGTACCAGACCGTTATATGATGATCGAGCTTTAGATTCAATAGTATCAAGTGTGAATTAAATTCATTTTCTTTTATTTTCTTTTTATCGCAAGTTCGGTCCTCTATATATATCTATACCATGTGTACGTGCCTCGCTAAATAAAGAATGAAGAAGAGGATAATGAAATGATTAGATACATAGAATATGTTAAGAACTTGTTTTTTCATCAAAATATTTTGTATTAAAAATGTATCATCCGGTGGATAATTCACGTCCTCCAATTCTCTTTATTGCATATATACACGTCATACCTAAATTCTATAGAGCTACATAATAGATAGACAATTCGTAAATTTGTTGCCTATTTGTAGTATAATGTTGGACAGCAAAAGCAAAATATACAAACTTTAAACAAACCAGAAAATTTAACATAGTTTGATCTTTATCATCCATATTCATGATTTCATAAATCTTTCACTGTCTATAACTTTTGAACGACTAAAATTATAAATTATCTTTATAAATCTTTCATCACATGGACAGTTTTTAAAAACAACTCATACAATGGATCACTCCAATTCTTGAAGAAGATATTTAAGCTAAACAAACAAAGTGATATTTATAGGTCAAAGCACTAGCAAGACTTCTACATCAATTTTCGAAATGGGACTTTGGGTTAAATCCCAACAAATTCTCCTATTAATCTAAAGTCTTGCCAAATTTTCACTTACACCACCACTGTACATGAAACATGCCACTTACCTCAACATTGACAAAAAGACTTTCGACACAAGCTATTTCACTTGCACTGTCACAAGCAATTTTTTTAAGGTTTCATCTTCTAATAAATATATGGTTTTTGTTTTGGTATTAAAAGGGTATTGATACCCTTTTGAATACAAGGGTTGTGATTTAGTCATAAGTATTTAAAATATTAATAAATTTAGTTAGTTCAACACGTGGTAAATTTTTAGTCACAAGTTATCTAAAAGGTATAGATACCTATGAATTTTATAGGGTATCGGAGAAATCTCCTAAATATATATATTTAGATGTCAGAAGTAGAATGATATGTTATTTAATTTTAATTTAAGAATTAGTAATTACATTACATTAATTTTAGTAAAAGCTCTTCTTTTGTTTCAATTTTTTATAATTTGGTCAATGACTGAAGGGCAAAAAAGTTGCTTTCTATGAATTAAATAATTATTTTGAAATTCTCGCTGAAGACCAGTGATTGTTAAACAATATCAAAGCACCACAAAAATAAAACAAAATACCAAGTTGTCAACAAAAACAAACACGTAAACGTAAGCTAGTAAGCTAGTTAACAAAATATGTGGACATTCACGATATATGTAAGCTAGTTAATAAAACATGTGGACATTTCTATTAAAAGTTCAGTTGATAATCTAATAAAAGGATTTACTTGCTTCCATTTGTAAAATTTGAAGAACTGGTATGAAATTTTCTAAGAACTAATTTATCCTCCTCTATGAATACCAGAGATTGAATTGAAAGTTTAGTTTTTAATTTTTTTATTTGAATACGGGGCATAAAGCCTCCAGTGAATATGGTTTTTGTATATATAATTGTATCGTTTCAGGAGTAAAGGAATGGGTGAGTAAGCAAAACATAAACCAAAGAGTAGTGAAAAATGGGTTCGACTTCCAAAGAGAACAATGTTCCCACAGAGGTAGCTAAGGTCCATGATGCTTACATCTCAGCTTTGTTACTTTGTTTCGGCCGCATCATCCCTGCAATCCTAAATGCAGCCGTTGATCTGAATTTGTTTGAGATTATTTCTAAGGCAAAGGGTTCAGCTGGCACGTCTGCCTCTCAGATTGCCTCTCAGCTTCCAAGCGAACACCAACATCCAGACTTGGCTACCAGGCTTGATCGCATGTTGCCTGCCATGGCCAGTTATTCTCTTCTTACTTGCTCTATTCGCACTAACGGAGATGGTAAGAGAGAGAGAAAGATTTTATGCTCTCACCCCTATTAGAGCATGCTTTACGCTTAACAAAGATGGAGGCTCCTTGGGTCCACTATCAGCTGTACTGCATCGAGGATATCATGACCTTTGGCAATCAATCATGTATTGTTTAAATTTAACTTTTAAGATGTTGTTGGTTTAAAAAATAATTTCCTTGAAAAAATAAGCGAATTAATTTTGGTTTGGTCCTTGGGAAAAAATTGTTTCAATCCGAACATTTCTTAGACTGTTCAATTTTAGTCCTGTAGTTGGTTTATTTATGTTAAATGTTAAATAGACTAATAAAAAACCACCTCATTCAATCCCACACGACAACCAATAATCCTTCATGACATATTATAATCATGTGTTAGATCATATATAGTATAAAATCATGTAAAATACTTATTGGGATTGGTCCATTAAGTTTTTGAGTTAGAGTTTTGACATATGGGATTATGATATGTCATGTATGATTACAAGTTTGCAATATAGGATTTGATTATATGATATTCTATTAGCCATCTTAACATTTAACTTGGATAGACTCACAAAAAGGACTAAAATCAAATAGTTTTGATAATGTAAATATAATTTGGACCAAAACCATATATATATATACCAAAACCAAAATTCCCTTGTTTGGAAGGCCAAAAACATATTTAAGTCTATAGTGTTAATGTAATTATTTTATATGCTCTCATTCAATTATTTATTGTTATATATTTGGTCCCGTAAAGATATAAGCAACACCATTCTAGTTCTTAAAAAAATTGACATAAGTAACTTGAAATATACATATGATGCCACCATGGTCCTAAAATTAAAGAGGCATATAATATCTATTTAATCCCTCATGTGTGTCTGTGAGTGTGTGTTGTGTTTTTTTTTTTTTTTTGTTTTTGTTTTAGGGATATAAAGGATGTAAAGGATATAAAGGACGCACTGTTTGGACCCAAATAAAAACAATCACTTCGAAAAAGCTTATTGGGTGCCAGTTTACCAATATGGAGACTAATAAAAAGCCGGGTAACATTTTAGAGCAATCAATGTCCCAATCCGGCCCATTAGGAATGAGAAATGTCCTTATCTTTTATAGAGGTTTCGAGGGAGTATCAACAGTTTCCTTTAATCAAAGGAATTAATTTTGATCTACCTTGTGTGGTTCAATGGTGAGGGTATTTTTATAATTCATCCCATGATGAATAAATTAGGGGAGGTGAATATTGGTGAGGGTATTTTTATAATTCATCCCATGATGAATAAATTAGGGGAGGTGAATATAGATTAGATAATTACAAGGAAAGTGATTTGTATTTTAATAAATCTCAGAATAGGTGGGTGTAATTTATCCAAAGTATTTTTACTCCATATGATTCTAGTTCCTTTTGGATTTCCATCATATCCACCACTTGTTTCAATGGGACATGGTACCTTTTACATCTCTCAAAGCAAATTAAGTGGTGATAAGTGCATGTCCAGCAGGAAGGAATATCATGTTAAGAAAAAATAAATTGAGAGGATCCAATCCTCTATTTTGCCTTGTTCAACTACTTTGATTGTGTTCCTCTTTTATGAGAAACTTTTTGTGATGAGAAAGGAAAACGAAAACAATTCAGGTGTGTGATCGTGAAAGCTCATGTACCAACCACTGAACATTGAGTAGTCAATTTCTTCTTCTTCTGCTTCTTTTTTTTGTCATATATAGTTAGATAGAAAAGGCTTAACCCACTCGGAGGAAGCAACACTACAACAGTAATAAAGCAATCAAAGTCACAGCTAATGCCATAAACTTGGTAGCTAGAAGTAAAACATTAAAACCCCATCAACGTCGAATATATATGGGTGGCAGCACCAAACAGAACACCAAAACCTGAAACCAGGAAGCCAGATTCGGAAATGAAGACAAGAATCGCAAAATCACCTAGGCTGGTATCTGATATTCAACTTCTAAACTGAACAAATTTAATAAAAAATAAAAATTATAGCCTCCACTTAAAATGAAGAGAGCCGGCCGGCGGTAAACAAGAAATTTGAGAATTTTGGATTTTACTCATTATTGACGAAACTTTGCGCCACTGTAGATAAATATGGCGCGCAGATTATCAATGGAAAAATCCGTCGATAATTATTATTTTTTTTTTGCGTAAATTAATATTACTGATGGATTTTTCCATCAGTAATTTTTTGGGGTTTGATGTTACCGATGGAAGAATCCATCTATAATTTATCTAATTTTTTTAATTTCAGCATTAATATTACTGATGGATTTTTCCATCGGTAAAAATAATTTCTTTTAATCATTTTAAAATTTTATTTTTTGAGAATATTATCGAAGGATTTTTCGGCAAAAAAATTAGTTAGTAATTGTTAGAGATTCCGATGCCATTTTATTCTTGTTACTGATGGATTTTTTTCATCGAAAACTCAAAAATCTGTCGGTAAAAATAACTTCTTTTAAATTTTTTTAATTTTATTTTTCGAATATTACCGATAGAGCTAGAAAATCCATCAGTAATTGTCAGAGATTTCCAATGCCATTTTTGTTCTTGTTACCAACGATTTTTTTCCATTGGAAATTCAAAAATCCGTTGGTAATTCTATTATTAATATGGATCACTCCTTCGTTATCATGATATCTTTCTCTCATCCAGTCTCTTTCTTTCTCTCTCTCTCTCTCTCTCTCTAAAACAATCCTGCCACTCCCCAGTCCTGGACCCCAGACGCTGCCCCTCGTCCCTCGGCTGACAACCCCGCTTGTGCCCACCACCCGCCTCTCTCTCTGCCCTGTTCTCTTCCTTTGTAAAACTCGACCTTGCTCGCAGCCCACTGCCCTCCCAACCCCCTGTCGCTCATCGACCCTCGAACGCTACCCCTTGCCCTCGGTCGTTGACCCCATTCACACCCGCCAATGGCCTTTCTCTCCACCCAGTTCTCTCTCTCTGTAAAACCCGCCACCCAATCCCGACCACCCGCCCAACCCCGCGCCGCCCGACATTTGGTCCCGGTGCCACCCGACCCCGCTCGCACTCGCCACCTGCCTCCTTGCTCGTAATTGGTTTTCTCTCTCTCTCTGTCTCTCCACCCACTTCTCTTTCTGTCTCTTGCACCCACTGAAACTCGCCCCCACGAACGCCACCGGAAGCCGCCTACCCCCTGCCCCTCGGTTCTTCTGCCGTACCCATGGTGGCTTGACCTCCTGCGTCGTGGACTCTCTTTCCCCCTAGCGCCCATTTTCCGACCTAAGCCGATGCCGAATCTTGCCGCTTGATCCTTGCGGTCAGCGCACCCCTTATCGCCTACACTGTGCAACCGCCGGAGAAGAAGGAATCGCGCGCCGCCATGGTGCTAAAGCAAACCTTCGGCATCAATCTCTCTCTTCGCTTCTCTTTCACTCAACTGTGTGTGCTTTCTTTGCCACCATTCCGAGCAAAAGCATCCACTCTCCATTCTCAAGGTAATATCCATTCTCCATTCCAATCTCTCTCTACTATAACACAAATAGAATGAACACTTTTTGTAACAACAATATGTTCGTTCTTTAATTTGCTAACTATTGGTGATGGTGATGGTGATGTTGACGATGATGATGGTGTTGCTAAATTCTCTCGACTTGATTTATTGTTTTTCCTTTATTTGGCTGTGGTTGAACTATTTATATTTCTGTTTTGTAAATTTTCTGATATTTTTATCTATTTTACATTTTGGGCTTAAATTTATTCGTTTAGTATTTGTTAAGCATTTTTTAAAAAATTTTATTATTAAATATATTTACATATTTATAATTAGCTTTAAATAAAATATAGGTTTGTAAATATTCGGGGAATTTTCAAATTACTGAACAATTTATCAAAAAAACAAACTAACATTACTGACGGATTTTTTCGTTGATAAAATTTAGAAAAAAAAATAAAATCCGTTGGTAAAATAAAAATTAGCGATGGATTTTTCCATCAGTAAAATATAAAAACACAAATTTTTTAAAAAATCAAAAATAAAAAATTACTGAAGGATTTTTTGGTAGGTAAAATTTAGAAAAAAAAAGTTTAAAATTAAAATTACCGACAGATTTTGTGATGGTAAAAAAATCCAAATTTTTAAAATAAAATTTATTTGAAAAATTACCAATGGATAAATTCATCGGTAATTAAAAAAAATCTACTGCTAATATTTAATACTAATGAATTTGGTGACGAAGTATTTTTGTCTGAGTACTAGCAGATTATTTAAAAATAATCCATCGGTAATTGTATCTATAAAAAATATCGACAAAATTTTTTCGCCGATAATACTACCAACTACATTATTACCATTTGATAAAACATGTCAATAATTTCGTAAGTAACTAAAAAATTCGTCGGTAACAGTATTTTTTCTAGTAGTGCCTATATTCAATTTTAATATTTATATTTACACTAAAATAAATGTTAATGTTAAATTAGCAAAAAAAATGTTAATTTTTTGTATTAATTTAAATCCTAACAAAAATTTACAACCTAATCTTTCGATGTAGAAAGTTGGAGTCTCTAGGTCCAGTGTCACGACCCGATATGGGCACATGAGAAATCTTATGTTCACATAAGCCCCATGACCTATTGACTGTTTCTACATGCATGCTCTACTCAGAAAATTCATGAAAGTAGAAATTTTCTCTTTTTTTTTACATACAAATCACATGTTCTTTGAAGTTCAAAATAATCAAGTCTGTAGTTTCACAATCTGTCTTTAAGGTCTGAAGTCACAATACAACATATGAATATACGTTGCTCTGTGTCAAAGTGTCCAAGAACTTAATACAATTAAGCCATTAAATATAAAAAAATGAATAGATTATTATAGCATGCAAAATGCAAAACATGACTTAAGGTTCAAGATCTTGCTTGTGATGCCCTGGAGCACTCTAAACCAAAATATTAGACATTTTACCTTGGAAACTCAGCAACTAGAACCTAACATTGCTAGGAAGAAGGTGGTTGTGAGTTATTCTCAGCAGCTGCTGTATTTGTAAATTGAAAAAGAAAAAGAGGAGTGAGTTTTGTTATCGAAAACCAGTGAGTGAGTCCTCACTTAGAAGCCCATTGCCTGGGACATCAAGAAAAGTGTGCATAAATCATAATAGCAATAACAAATAAATAGATTTCACAACAGTTCCATATACATTTATACACTTAATATTTAAAACAATCTTAACTATTTTGTGTCATAAGAAAGAGTACTCAGAGCATGATAAATACATACACATGAAGCTATAATAACTATTTGTAAGTATCCACACTCTCTATGGGTACTTCACTCTCTATAGTAGCTTGGCATACCGCCTCCATGGTAGCCAGGTATGCCAAGGTTAAAGTTTAAAGAATTGCCTCCATGGAAGCTTAAAGAATTGCCTCCGTGGCTGTCAGATATACCATGACTTACATTTCATAAGACTACCTCCATGGTCGCTTGGTCCACTACCTCCTTAGCAATCAGATGTACCAAGGTTACTATTTTCTAAACATGAATCATATGTATTTCAACTGAGATGGGATAGAATTAACAACAAACTCTTAATATTTTGAGAGCTTCTGAATCCTTGAAACTCTGACAGTTTGACCTTAACATAACTGTGACTATGGAATCATGTCCAATGGATCACCTTTTGTAAACGTTGTGATTTCATAAGCTCACAGAATATGTAGACACCAACTGTCATGAACCAAAGGATATCCAAGCTCTCGATTTTTCAAACTAAAATTCTCAAACCATATCTTAAGTTAATTTATCTTTCTCCAAATTTTTGCACAAGTCTTTATCTCAGGATTCAAGCTCCAGCATACAACAGTGTTCAGCATTAAAATTTGTAACGATCAGAATTTTTAACATTATTGTGATAAAATAATTAATTGTGAACAATCTATAGGGATTTTGAAAAATTTGACAGACACATATATGATCAGATTAACTTAAGGATTTTGTAAAAAAAATGAAAATTAATCTTTTTTTATTATTAAAAATTCAATATAATAATAATTTTAATCCAGGATATAGAATAAAAAATTATAATTAGTAGAAGGATATAGAAAAATAATGATTAGATTTAATGAATATTTTTAACCTGGTAAAATTATTTAGGTAGCAATCGGGTACCAAAAGGGTAATAATTGGTACATCGAAGTGGTAATAACTGATATACTAAAACACCAAAACTGGTCTATATAATGGCTATTATTAGATCTCAAATAATTCTTAGTTAGGAAAATTGAATAAATATAGACATTTCTAATACAGATACAATACAAATTGATCTGCCAAAAGTAATACCCATTACTTTCTCTCCAAGTTTACATTTCCTATATAAAGGAAAAATGAGAAAAGATGACATTTCTCTACAGCAGCTTCACGTTCTTCCTTTCTTCCTCCACCATTTTCATTTTCCTTTACTTCAAACTCCATGAAACCTTCAAAGTCTTGAAGGATATTCCTAGATTAACCCATAAACAGGTTCAAGAACACATCCTCTTCATCAAACTCAAGCCAAAACCTTGCTTTTCATAATCAAACATGTCCAGCCAGTAGCATAAATAAAGGCTGGAAACTGGGTTTGAGCCTTGATTTTGAGAAGGAAAAAGCTAGAGAAAGTTTAGCAAAAGCTTGTAAGGAAGGTAGGAAAACTCTATGTCTATTACATGTTGATTGTTTGGCTATGTTGCTAATATAAATTCTTGAGATATGTTTGGATTTATGTTGATGACATATGAAATTTATTTTCAATATTCATATATATGAGTTAGAGGAACATAAAGGATGAACTAAATACAAGTCTTGAGAATTGATTTAATTGATTTGAGAGATTTTTAAGTAAGTGAAGATATTTTTGATTCATAGAAGAAAATGCTTAAAATTCATCAAAGAGTTTCTCTTGAAATTTATAAGAATTACCACCCAAGGAATTTTACAAGTTTTGGATAATATAAAATCTCATAAAAGTTTAGTAGACTTTGCTGAAAATCTCATAATAGTGCACCAGATTTTAGTACGAAAATTTACTAAAAGTTTACCAGATTTTATAGAAAATCTCATAAAATGTTTAGTTGTTTCTTTCAGAAAAATCTCATAAAAAGTGAAGAGAGATTTCAACTAGAATATCTCATAAAACTTCAGTAGATTTTTAATAGAACATCTCATAAGACTTTGATAGATTTTTAACAGAATATCTCATAAAACTTTAAGAGATTTTTTAACAGAATATGAATATCTCGTAAAACTTTAAGAGATTTTGAACAAAATATCTCATATGTATTCAGGAGATTTTAACAGAATATCTCATAAGACATCAGGAGATTTTAAATAGAATATCTCATAAAAATTTCAAGAGATTTTAAAGAGAAAAGTCTCACAGTAATTTAGGAGACTTAGCAGAGAAAAATCTCATAAGAGTTAAGGAGATTTCAAGGAAATCTCAAAGTAAAAATATGAGGAATAGAATTATTAAGAAGAGATTTTGTTTAATAATTATGAGATTTCTTGACAAATGTTAAAGTTTCATATGAAGGAAGCAAACTTAAGAGAATAAGTCTTAATTAATATCAATTGCTTGATTGTAAGCTCATGGATTCAAGTTGTGATCTATATCAGGTTGTAGTATGGGGTACTACAACAAAGTGAATTATATCAGGTTGTAACACGAAATGTTACAACAATATGAGGAAAGTGATGTATTGGGAATAGCATGCTATTGTGATCTACATCAGGATGAGGTACGAGGTTGTCACGACCTGATTTAGGCACGTGACCGGCCCATGAGACATATCATTCTCACGCAAGCCTTAGGACCTGTTTAGTAATTATTTTTTTTTATTTTTATGCATGCTCTGCTTTAACATCCATAAAAGATAAAAATTTCCTCTTTTTTTTAATATAAATAATCTATTCTCTAGAATCAAAATCATTTTATTTAAAATCTTGTAATAGCCTTTCGGATCTCAAAATCGTAGATTATTTACACGTATAAATCAAAACACACTTTGTCAACTGTCTAGGTCATTATATACAAATCAAAATATAATCATCTTATGCCAAATGCAAAAATAAAACATGCTCTAAGTCCAGGATCCTGCCTGCAATGTACTAGAGCACTCTAAACAGAATGAGAATACTTCACTCAAGTGAAGCTTACCAGCTATATTCTAGTGTTGTGGGGACACTGGTGGCTAGGAGGACATCAGTTACAATACCTGTAATAGATAGGAAAACAGAGGGGTGAGTTTTGTAACCAAAACTCAGTGAGTGAGTCCTCACCTGAAACCCCCTTTCATGGGACGCCAATGAAATAATGCATAAATCATAATAATAATAATAGTAATATTAAAAAGTTCCAAATAATCAAGTATACATATATTTCTAGAAGTCCCTCATAATCATCATATAATAACTTGAAGACAATTTTCTTAATTTACTTTCATACCTGAAATCATATAAGCACACAACATAGTAGCTACTAGAGAAATAGTAATCTCTGCTCTGGTTACGCACAATGTTTGTGACGTAACATAACTCTGAATATAAATCTTTGAATATCTCTGGCCCAAGCTACTTGGTACCAAGGTTAATGGAATTACTGCCATTAACACATAACCTGTTTCTCTATAGCTATCTTCTAAACTAACCAAATAAATACCTTTTTAATTCTCTGAGGGCTCTGAATCTGTTTGACTCTAACAGTCTGACCTTAGCATAACTGTGGCTATGAAATCATGCCTATGGGATCACCCTTTGTAAACATTTGTAATTTCATAAACTCACAGAATATGTATATGCCAACTATTTTGAATCTCATGAAGATTCAGGCTCTAAAACCTTTTGATTTATTCTCTAAAACACAATTCAAACCATCAAGCTTTTTCATAACTAAAAATCTGAATACCATATTTTCAAAATATCCAAGCTCACAATCATAATTCCATCCTCTTCTCTAAATCTCATATATGGTATAAAACCACTTAATGTACAAAAACCAGTTCCATAATCCACCAAAATAATCACAAAAGTCTCTAGCCATTGCATATATCATCAATTCTACATCAAAGTAGTATAACAAACATGGTCCCCATGAGTTTTCTCAAAAATAGGTTCATGCTTTGAAATCAACAGTTCAAAACATATAAACCAACAGAAAACTATCAAATCCTTATACAGTATTTCTCTAAAATCAAGCTATAAATCATATTTTATGAAAATAATTCTAAAGCAGAACATAGAGATAACAGATGTGAACCCACTCACCTGGAGGGGTGAACAATGCAGGACTAATGCTAATAGCACACTATGAAGCAGAACTAACAGCAGTATCTGATATAGAAGCAATAGAATCAACCTCTAAAACCTCTGAATAGTCAAAACCCATATCTAACAAGGTAGAAAATCTCTCTCTCTTGAGAAGCTTAGAAAATCACCCCAATAACCAAAAGAAAAGGGGGAGAAAAGATAGCAAAACTAGGAGAACAACATACCTTAAAGCTTTAGGAATGAAAGATTGGAGTTAAATTGAGAGAAATGGAGTGAGAGAGGGTTAAGAGAGGGAATTTTCGCATTTGGGAGAGGGAGGGGCGTGTTTTTGGTTGTCTGAAGGTTCTGGACCCTGAAACAGGGGTTTTAAATGCACTGTTAACCGCCTGGGTGATCATATGATTGCCTGGGTGGTTCTCTACCTTGTCACAGCACCGCCTTATTCTCTGTTGATCTCCTGGGCGGTCATATGATTGCTTGGGTGGTCTCCATAGAGGTGTTTTAGTGTCTCTGGGGCTCTGTTAACCGCCTAGGCAGTCATGTGACTGCTGGGGCGATCTCCAAGAAGATGTTTTGGTGTCTCCAGGGACGAGTACTGGTATGTATTGGACTGGGTTGTCTCAATAGTTACTTATTTACATTTCTTAATTTTAAGTTAATGGTACATTAACTTTAAGACATAAATGTAAACAAGGAAATACCCCCATTGGGATGCAAATAAAATATTAGAAAAATGAAAATCCCAACAAATCAAAATCTGAATTTTGGGTTTAGTTCAAATCCAGAATTTTTCATGATTTATATACTTGTGCACTAGAAACAGGGTGTTTAAAGGTTCCGAAAAATTCATTAAAAATCACTTTCTAACTTTTTTTTCTCTAGGGAACAATTACCGGGACTTTTGGTCCCAAGAATATAACTCTATCATATGGCCCTCCATGAGCATGTAGGGTCCAGACTTAGAAAAATTCAAGACCCAAAACGACAGGTAAGGATAGCTGACACCATTTTAGTCCGAAAAATTTTCTAACTCTTTTATTTAAAAAATTAGGGGTGTTACAGAGGTACTCATCAAGTGAACTATATCAGGATGTAACACGAAGTGTTATATCACAGGCAATACAACCAGAATAAGAAGGATTCTAAGCCTGTATAGGTATGGGACTATACAGTTAAGGATGACTTCTACTCATAATAAAGAAGAATTGAAATAAACAAATTAAGTATTATATAAATAACCAGAATAAGAGGGATTCTAAGACTATATAGGTATGGGACTATACAGTTGAGGATGACTTCTACTCATAATATTATGTTAGATAAAATATTTAATGAAACCAATGCTTTTATTCTTAAGTATAAGTGTACTTATAATATTATGTTAAGAAAAGGAATAAGTAAAGCTAATCATTTTAGAAGACATCAAAGACACTTTAATTATTTTAAGACTATGTCAGATATCACTGTGTGGTAGACTAGTGTTTTTCCTACTAAGAATCTTTGATTCTCATTCCAGCTATTATCATTTTTTCATAGATTGCGATGATGGTGATTATCTTGTGGAGATCCCTAGCAGGTATTAGTAGTCACTGCCAGACCTTTTGATGAGCCAATGATAGAGAATTTAGTCAGTATTTTTATTTTCTTTAGTGAATTTTGAGTAGTACCTTACCTAGACTAGAAGGTTCCTGCGTGAACCAAGGTAAAGGCTTGACATAGTTATGGATACTATTGACTCATCATCAGATAACACAATTATGTATTTTTGATATGTTATTTGTGTTCAGATTTAGCGACTCAAAAGAGAAAGCGATTTTATGTTTATCACAGAAACGGACTCATATTTAAATATTATACATACACTTCTAAGGTTAAACAAAGTTAACAAGTAACAACTACTTACTATAAGGTTATGGCTTAAGCATAGCTTTATAGTAGGAAGGGTGCTATAAAATTCATACAACCATCATCATAATAGCTCTAAACAATAATAATCAAAATCAAATTCTTTATAAACTTTTTTTAACGACAATAGTACCATGGTGTTGCAAGGAACATATAATTCATACCATTTTGAAATTATAATATCATAAACCCGCAAAAGTTACAAATCTTTAAACGGTTTTCTTTATAATAAAGCAGAAAGGCGGGTATTGTTGAAAATAATAGGAGCACTCTATAAAAGACAATGCATTTCACGACAATGTGAAGCTTACCCAAACTAAATGCTAATGCTATTGCAGAGGAGGTGGATGATGCTAGGCTACAATTGTATCTATGAGGAGAAAGGGAAATATGGTTGAGTTTTATCTTAAAACTCAGTGAGTGGATCTTCACCTATAACCATACATGAGATAAGGAGAGAGATACTTACATAATAATATAACATTTGTAAATCAAGTTCATTTATAATACGTAATAACTTATGATATCACAAATTTGTTGGTGATATAAATCATGTTGTTACTTAAGAGATTATTGAAAGAATAGACTACCCACAAACTGTGAGGTAATGCTCTATCCCTAGCGAACTGTGTCCTTAGTGGATGGATCTAAATAAGGATAACTTGCCCCTGGTAGGCACTTCATATATCAAGTTTAACGTTTAACTTTCATTAACTTACAACTCTGTTCTTCTCAATTATTCCCTATTATAAACCATACTGAAGTCGAAAAAAGGGGACTCTATGATTCTAAGTTCAATGTCTCATAATTCTTGTAAATAAACATAAAACTTCACCTTTACTTTCACTGCAAGAAATGTGCGGGAAACCGAAGCTATTACTGACGGATTTTTTGATGGGTGTTGATATTACTGACGGATACATGGGCATCGGTTTTAAGGCCGTCGATGATTATTATCGACGGTAAAACAAAAACCATCGGTAGTTATGGATACTTGTACTAACGATTAATAAAATAAATGACTGTCGGTAAAATTAGATTTACCGACAGTTAAGTGCATTTTTACCGATGGATATTTAATTTAAAAAATAAATTTTTTATTAATTTACCGATGGATATTCCGATGGGTGTAAAATAAATTTATTTTACATTTTACCAACGGTTGATTACCTGTTGGTAAACAATTTTATTTTATTTTTTTGCTTTTTCATTAAGTATTGATAATTTATTGTTTATTATTTATTTATGCAACAACCTAATTATCAAAGCAACTGATATTAAATAAAAAATAATAAAAATGAATAAATTAAATTGATTAAATAAAAATGTCAAATTATCACAATAAAAAATATACAAATTACAATAAATGTAAAATAATCTAGAATAGGATTTTAAAAAAAAAAGCTAAATAAAAAGCTGGCTAAACTCCTGGGCGTCATCTGCAGCTTCAGCGATGTTGTCATCATCATCATCTGGATCGCCATCATGCGCGCTGTCTGATAGCGAGTGGCCCTCAGAGATGGAAGGGAGTGGGATATAGGGGAGTGAGGGCTGGGGGAGCGTCTTGCCGGAGCTGGAGGATCTTGAAGCCTGCATGTCCCGGAAAAAGCTCATCACATCTGGAGTGATTTTCTGCTACATCTTCCAGAGCTAAGTCTCCTCCTTCTTTGCTTTCTGCTGCTGTTGGCGCTCCAAGGAGAGCTTGAGCTCTCGGTTCTCTCTCAGCTCCTGCTCCACAGCCGCTCGACCAACCTGCTGCTCCTAGAGCTGCTGAAGGAGCTGTGCTTGCTGCTCCACCGCTCGTTGGATCGATTGTACTCTTCTTTGCAGCTCCCGTAGGGCATCATCCCCACTCGCAGACCTAGTGGCAAAGGATATGGATATCCTCTTAGGGTAATACCCCATCCCATATATGCAGCCCTTCCAACCACCTGGGCCCAGACATCCTCCTCATTTAGAGGAGGAGGAATGTCAGCATCATGCCCAGTCTCAGCCACATGGGTCTAATATTAGGTTTGTGCCTACTCCCAAAGGTCGAAAAACTGGCGCTGTAATAGAAAAAAGATAAAACACATTGTAAGCAATAATTTTGATATAAATTAAATGATACTAAAAACTAAATAAAGATATGTCTAAAAGAAAACTTACATAGGTCATCTCAGAGCGCTGGTCTATCCAAACCTCTCTGGACTCCCCCTGCTCACCCTTTTAGGTGTGCGTTTCCCAAAAAAGCTCGTCGTGGGTCGGAGGATGACTCAACTCTGACTCCCTGGCCTGGACAAATAAGCATAATAAATTCATATAAGTATAGTATTTGCCACAGTTCAAGTATAGTAAATGTTATTATAATATTTTATAAATGTTAGAGAAGTACCAGGCACTTTCATGTACCCTTCTAGGTGCTCGACCCACCTGTATGCAGCGACCCACCTTTTTGTGAAGTGCAGCTTGTCTTTCCCTTGTCTGACCGACCCTTGAAGGTCGAGTCGCTGGCCTAGTGGCGTTGCAGCTCAGCCAGGGTGGCGTCATTCAACCACGAGGTGTTCATGTGTCCTTTATAGACATCATGAAACATACCTCACATTAAATAATATAAACATATATTTTAACAAAAGCAACTAAATCATATAATTACCTTCCATTCCTTCCACCACGAGTCCTTGACATTGGTAGGGATGTCAAAACATGTGGGCCACGGATGGTGATATCGACTCTGTATAACCTCTGTGATCCTGTGGTGAGCCAGCGCAAACGGCTGAAAACTAACACACTAATGAAATATATCAAAATATAATCAAAACTACTTAAATATCATAAGCAAAGTAAAAAAAAAAAAATGTAATTGATAAACATGTTTCAACTTACCTGTCTCTACCGTCCGACCTAATCTGCCTTAGCGGTTTCCCATCAGGCTCGAGTGCCCTGCCATTTGGGCTAAGAGGCCTCCCATCGGCATCCCGTGCCTGTGACCCCGTCGATGAAGGAGGAGTCTGGTCAGATACATGGCTGGGAGTTGGTGCGGTGGTAGGGCTAGGGCCAGCGGTAAGGCTAGGGGGGTCGTTGAGGTGAGTAAGCTGTTAATGTGAATAAGGGGGAGGTGGGGGCCCGGAATACCCAAGAGTGGGCATCATCCTGAAGCCTAGCGTGCTGATGGTAGAGACTATGGTGGAGGTGGTGGGAGGAGCGGTAGCGGAGGTGATGGGAGGGGCTGTGGTGGAGGTGGTGGTGGTGGGTAAACCGATCTTTCGAGGTCGGCCTTTGCCTTTACCAGCCATACTGAAACAATTACAAAACAAGGAAAATAGCTTTTTATTCATGAATTATAGATTATTAGTTTCTTGACTTTATACATTTGGTGATAAGATATTATCCAAGAAGATGTGAAAGAAGACAAGTGGGATGATTGAGAAAAAGAGATAGTCGATTCATTAGTACACAATTTCATCACGTCTTATTTCTTAGTATTTAGCATTTTTTGTATTGTATATCTGATTAAATTTCTATTTAACAAAAAGAGTAATACTATACACCTAGACAAATATATATTGAATTTTTGACAGAAATTATGATGATTATTTGATGAAATAAAATAGTATATGACCTACTAATTCATCTAAAAATTAATAATTATGCCACATTATATTATTGTAGATATAAAATTTTGAATATATTTCTAGTTGGTTAGCATTTTGCTAGACAAATTACATTTTCTAGGCATTGAGTATGAATTTAAGTGTGCCTTATTTGCATGTTTGTCCTGTAAAATCATGTTTCTTGCTTTCTAGCAATCATTTTATAATTAGAGTAAGCAACAAGAAAGATTTCCTATCATGATGATTTGGAAACCTATTGGCAAATGTCAAGTTTGTATTCTCTTTGATGTTTAAAATTATATAAATTAAATTTGATTGATTCATGACTTTATAATTATAAATTACATTAGCACTTAAAATATAGATTATTTACATTAGTCTTGCAATTTGTTAGGATTTATCCAACAACACGTTATCAAATTATTTAATCTATTATTCCTACAAAGTATTTAAACAAAATTTCGACAACATCTCCCCTTAAATTATAAACTTCCATCATTATATATTTCAGTCAATACAACAATTATGATAAAGATCAACAACAGTATAGATTCAACAATTTGTTAGGATTTATCCAACAACACGTTATCAAATTATTTAATCTATTATTCCTACAAAATATTTTAACAAAATTTTGTCAGCATCTCCCCTTAAATTATGAGCTTCCATCGTTACATATTTCAGTCAATACAACAATTATGATAAAAAAAAATCAATAACAGAATAGATTCAACAATTACATTTTAATAATATAGTATAATTCACATAATCCTAAAAGCCCTTCTATTGCGCATCTCCTTATAAGTCCACAACAAACATCCTGCAATCTTCACAAACACAAAAAATCCCACAGCAAACAATGCAAACAAGTCGGGGAAGGACCTCTATGCCCTTCTCCCCAGTCATGCAATCCCTATTTCCTACAATTCTATCCAACAAAACATAAGTCTCTATATATCCTACATACATATTAAACAACAAGGATATAGTTACTAACCTCTATAGTAATAAAAAAAATTCACAGAATGTACGTGGGGAACCTCTCTACATCCAACAGAATCCGCACCTGAAAAAATTACTAACAAACTAAAATAATTTAACAGACATATATATATATATATATATATATATATATATATATATATAAAATTACTAAAACAACATAAAGAAGATAACGAAAAAAATTAGTTCTAGACTATAACCACAATACTAACCTCTAGCAACAATATATGTAATTATTACTAAAACAATATAATTACTAAATAACAACAAACTATAACCATATAAATATTTCAAGAATTTTATTTTTATTAAATTACTAAAGAAGATCATGAGAAAAATTAGAATAATAATGACACACACACACACACACACACACACACACACATATATATATACATAAAAAAAACTAAAAAAGAGACAAAAACTATTAATGTTGAAAAACTAAATTAAAAAAAATAAACTGATTAAAATACTCACCAAAATCCCGGGAGTGAAATGGTGGTCTTCGTTTCCCGAACGGAGGTCTGGTGGTGGCGCACGGTGGCGAGGGGAAGAGAGAGAGTGTGAGTGTGAGTGTAGAGAGAGAGAGTGATTCACAGAATGGGGAAGGAGAGGGTGCGAGGTGGGTTGATGAAGACGGATTACCAACCGGTATATGTTTAATGAAACGGTGCGTTTCACTAGTAAGTTATTACCAACGGGTATACGTTTAATGAAATGGTGCGTTTCAATGACAAGACATTTTCGACGAGTATACTGACGGTAAATCAACTTTAATGAAACGATGCGTGTCACTAATTTTTTATTACCGACGGTCTACAGAAATACCAAAAGTTTGCGCGGTATCTGCTGAAATTTCAAAAACTCATCGGTATAAATTGGATAATTTTTAAAATAATTTAACAGTTCATCGGAATACCCATCGGTAAATATTACATTAAATTTCATAAATATAATAATTACTATGACATCGGTAAAGCCATCGGAAAATATGCGTGCCAAGTGGCACGATGAAGGGTTATAATTTACTGACAGTTTTACCGATGGAAACTTTAATTATTTAAAAAAAATCACTTTTCCATCGAAGATACCTTCGGTTATTATCGACGGGTGCGTACCCGTCGGTAAATTGCGTCGGTATCCCGCATATTTATGGTAGTGTTTTCATCAACCATAACTAATCTCTATCAACATAATCAACATAATCAAGTCAAAACCACAAAATAAATCATATAAAAGAAATTGTAGTTCAAATATAGTCTCATGCATTTCTTGTAACAATAACTTTCATGAGAGCTTTCAAATATATTTTCTAGTTCTTGTATAAAAACATATAAACTTGCATGTATTATGCCAAAACTCAAGTGTAAATCCTCTAAACACTTCATAATACTAGGAAAATAATTATATAATAATTAAAATAAGGTTATAATATCAAACCCACTCACTAGCAGAAATGGAATATGATGTACCAAGTCTAAGAGAACTTTGGGGAGCAAGGACGGCACTAATACTTGAATAATACAACTTCATCTGGCCTTATAATTAAGTAAGAGTTTTGATGTTGTTATATTATTTTATTAATATTATAACTATTATTCTTTTATTTCAAAATAAAATATATTAATTTAGTGAAGTCATAGGAAGGTTATGTTTACGTTACCTTCATTGTTTACTATTTACTATATATATTGTGATTTGTTACGGGATATTTTTTCCTTCAAGTATTGTTTTGGTCAAACAAGCAGTTTGAAAATTTTCGGAAGATAAGGTGGTGTCAGGTTGCGTGTTGGTTGTTGAACACGTGCACACAATATCCGCCACCCTCTCATACTCATATCTTCACTTTTGTTTCTAAATGTTGAGTATTGGCCACTTTAGTGAAATCATGATTCCTAAAATCAAGTGATAAGGAATATTTCTTCCAACGTTGAAGGGAGCTTTTCAGCGAAGTTTTATTTTGAAAAGGCCTCTCAACAGTGTGTTTTCAAGACAGCTGAAAACTTGCAAAATATGAAAAAAATTAAGTTCTCCCACTTCATCTTCTCATCTCATTTGTTTCATTAAATTTTTCTTTAAGAATTTGGGTTGAACTGATATACAAACTATTCTAGACCTAGAGATTTCGATATATTAGAAGAGTCTGCTGTGTCCAGGAGAAATTTGAGTTACACTGGAATATTCGTGTATGTGCAGGAACAGTTTGCTAATAGATATTTGGACTACCCGATGTTTATTTACATTCTCACAAATACGAGTGAAAAAACAAAAACTTTTTATTTGGAGTGAGAAAAATTGAATGTTGACAATGAGTCCCAAATTGTAGATATTTAAAAAAATATTATTTTTCTTTTAAGTGAAAGGGTTTTTTTTAATGCTAATGTTATTTATAAATTAGAAGTAAATATAATATTTTTAATGAGACTTTTTTCGGTGTACTACTTTTAATGAGACTAATTAATATATTAATTCAACTCTTCAATATCAAATATTATTTTTTCAGTTGAAAAAATTCTATAGAACTAGAAGTTTTGGCAGAATTTTATATTCAAAATAATAAACTATTATAATTTTTAATCTGTAAATGAATAAATAAATAATTTATATTATTTTATTTCATTCAACAATCATGTACTAATTTAAATGGAAAAATTATGTAGATATTTTTTTTTTTGAACCTATAGCATTACAACTAATGTTACTCTTTTTAATATTGAGAGTGGAAAAGTGAAGTAATACTTATTCTTAATTTTTTAATTAAAATATTAAAGGATAAAGATGGGATGAGAGTCGAACTCGCGACCTCTTGTAACTTATTGAGATATGCGAAAGTCTACCACTAGACTTTGAGATCACTTGCTTATCCTAAAATTATTTAGTCAATTATGATTGATTATTATGTATTTTTAAATTAAAACATAAATATCCTTTTCATGGATGATCATCATATGTAAAATTACATATAGAATTCAATCATTAAATTTTTACCCTCATTTTTATTTTTCAACCAAATTTCCCCTAAAAGAATTTTTTTTTTAAGTCTCATCCTTTAATAAATATATAGATCTAGATGTTAGAAGAAGTAGAATGATACATTATTTATTTTTTATTTAAGAATTAGTAAATTCGTTACATTAATTTTAGTAAAAGCTCTTCTTTTGTTTCAATTTTTTATAATTTGGTCAATGACTGAAGGGGCCGAAAAAGTTGCTTTCCATGAATTAAATAATTATTCTGAAATTCTCATTGGAAGACCGGTGATTGTTAAATATATATATTATCTCTGTGTGTGTGTGTGTGCTATCTTCATCGTTTCATTCACACTAACAACAAACATTGGTGTGTTAGATAATACTGCAACAAACCTACCAAATCAGGGACACTGACAACTCAAAACAAATTTTACACAGGCTAAACTGTTATTATAGACCCAGAAATTGTGCACATGAATCACTTTGGTCCTTAAAATATAGAAATTAATTTTTCAGTCTTTAAAATTAAAAAATGCGAATCAAATTAGTTCCTAAATTCATTGTCATTACTATATTATCACATTTTCAGTAATATGATTTGTTAAGTGGCATAGTGATAATATAATGACATCAGACTTTATATCAGAGATGACTCTTTTGAATAATAGAGTAAATCTATCAGCATATGCCAAATATACTTATAATTTTACTTATTTGTAAAATTTATCTTATGGTCTTTAAATATGTTTATCTTCTTGCAATTCAATCGATAAATTTTAAAGTAGAATATCAACATATTATTGGTATGTTAATTAATATAAAACATTGGTAAAAATGTAAGAATATGATAATGAAAACATAGTTAAGGATTAATGTGACTCTTTCTTTACAATTTCAATCACTAAAATGTTAATTTTTAAATTTTAAAGACTAAGATTAGTCATAGACGTAACTTTAAAAACTAAGTTGAGTATTTACTCAATTTTATACGATATCTCTTACATTATTTGGCGTTGGAATAAATTATGCATGAGATTCATTTTATATAATATTTCTCTACAAGATCTGTTTCTTACCGCTGCTGTACGTTATCATTTATCATTTATTTTATGTACGTAATCATTTATCATTTTTTTAATATACGCCATCATTAATCATTTAGGCCCTCCCTCCTCTCCAATAATTTATAGGAACACGAGGTACATGACATAAATAAATAAAATAAGGAGCCCTGAGAAAGAAGCGAAAGACTATAAATGCCCTTCCAATGCTTGTTGCCATTGGGCAATAGGGCATGAAACTTGATCTTCATAGTAAACTGATATTGTGAATCTACTTTAATATCTAATCTACTACAATATATAAAAATAAAATCTTGGTTAAGTTTTGTCACGCAAACTTTTATTTCACCATTTGAAAAATAATGTTATCATTGGGTTCCAGTGATAATTACTTAAATGAAACCAATAAAAGTCTCTTTATAAACTTGAAATAATAAATTGTGTTATCAATACTATTCTTAATTATTGTCAAATTTTCATTTAATAAAGAAAAAACTCAAAACGTAAAATAATACTTGCTCCATATATGATTAATCATGTCTGTTTGTTTGCTTCTGATATGATTTGAATTTATTAAATTATTAATTCATAAAAACCACGCAAATATAGTATCAATTGTTAGTGGAAAATAGGGTGAGAAACATTCTATATCTTTGTACTTTAGGCCTAGGACAGTTTACACTATGACTTTTTAAAATATGCATTGTGACACCCTGAATTTTTCAAATAGTACAGAATACCCTCTTCTGCTAAGTTGTCATCCATTTTCATCATTAAATAATCATGCGTATGTCACATGCACCATGAAACGGACAAAATTGTCTTTTCTTTTAATCAAATTTATAATCCCTAAACTCTTCTCCACTCAGAAATGGATAAAAAATACCCTTTCGTTAGAATTGAACTCTAGTTTCTTAATGTTGTTTTGTCCATTTTTTAGTGGGGGGAGTTTAGGGTTCAGAAATTTGATTAAAAGAAATATTATGAAATAATAGGTAGAGGAAGGGAGAAGTGACCAAAAACTAGAGATGAAGAGAGAAATGATCAGAAAACTAGAAAGAGTTTTTTCATTTTTTACAGTTGATTATAATGCCATTCAAGGTCTCTATTTATAGACCCTGTAATACAATTGAAATAATTATATTAATGGATAATAAATGTGATAAAATTTGTAACGAACATTCTTATTGATTTTTTTATTTATAACACTCCCCCTTAAATGTCCGTGAGGTAGACTATATGCCTCGTTAAAAACCTTACTAAGAAAAAACCCTAAGGGAAAAAATCTTAGTAAAGGGAAAAAGAGTACATATATCCTTGTAATATGTATACTAAACTGCCTCATTAAAAACCTTACCAGGAAAACTCATTTTGGGACAAAACCTTGGTTAAGGAAAAGAGTACAACACATATTACTCCCCCTAATAATAATATTATTGAATATCTCGAAGCCTGCGCATTCCAATCTTGTATACCAACTTCTCAAATGCTGATGTACGTAATGCTTTAGTAAACAAATATGCCAAATTATCGCTTGAACGAATTTGTTGAACATCGATATCACCGTTTTGTTGAAGGTCATGTGTGTAAAAGAGCTTTGGTGAAATATGTTTTGTCCCATCCCCTTTAATATATCCTTCCTTCAATTGATTTATGCAAGCAGAGTTGTCTTCATACATGATTGTTGGTATTTCCTTTTCTGAAGGCAAGCCACATGTTTCCTTGATGTGTTGGGTGATCGATCTAAGCCAAATACATTCTCGACTTGCTTCATGAATTGCTAATATCTCTGCATGATTTGACGAAGCGGCGGTTATGGTTTGTTTTGTTGAGCGCCATGATATAGTTGTGCCACCACAAGTAAATAGATAGCCTGTTTGGGATCTGCCTTTATGTGGATCAGATAGAAAACCTGCATATGCATATCCAGTTAGTTGATGTTTAGATTCATTTGAATAAAATAAGCCCCTATCAATTGATCCTTGAAGATATTGCAGTACATGCTTAACACAATTCCAGTGCCTTCTAATCAGACAAGAGCTAAACCTTGCTAACAAATTTATGGGAAAAGAAATATCTAGTCGTGTATTATTAGCAAGATGCATTAGTGCCCCAATAGCACTAAGATATGGTACTTCAGGACCAAGAAGTTCTTCATTATTTTCATGAGGTCAAAATGGATCCCTATTTATATCAAGTGATCTTACAACCATTGGAGTACTCAATGGATGTGCCTTATCCATGTAAAATCGTTTTAGGATTTTCTTGGTATAATTTGATTGATGGACAAATATTCCATTTGTCAAGTGCTCAATTTGTAAGCTAGACAAAATTTTGTCTTGCTGAGATCTTTTATTTCAAATTCTCTATTTAAGTATTCCACAGTTTTTGGAATCTCTTCAGTAGATCTAATGATATTCAAATCATCAATGTATACTGCTATTATAACAAATTTTGATTTGAATTTTTTATGAAAACACATGGGCAAATTGGATCATTTTTATACCCATCTTTCAACAAATATTGACTAAGGCGATTGTACCACATACGCCCTGGTTGTTTTAATTCGTATAAGGATTTTTGAAGTCTTATTGAACAAACTTCTTGAAAATTTTTATGCTTTGGGCATTTTAAATCCTTTATGGATTTTCATATAAATTTCACTATCTAGTGAGCCATTTAAGTAGGCTGTAACTACATCCGTTAGACACATATCCAATTTTTCATTTACTACCAGACTAATAAGATATCTAAGTGTAATTGAATCCACCACGGGAGAATATGCCTCCATATAGTCAATACCAGATTTTTTGAGAATCCTTGTGCTACAAGTCGTGCTTTATATCTTTTAATTTCATTTTTCTCATTTCATTTTTGCACAAAAACCCACTTGTATCCCACTAGCTTTACACTTTTAGATGTTTTGACTATAGGTCCAAAAACTTCACGCGTTCCCAACGAGGTTAATTTAGCTTGAATAACATCTTTCCATTTCGGCCAGTTATTTTTTTGTCTACATTCCATGACAGATTTTGGTTCATGATCTTCATCTTGCTTTATTATTTCAATTGCAACATTATATGCAAAAATGTTGTTGATAACAATATGTTTTCGGTTCCATATTTTTCCTGTAGTGACATAATTTATTGAGATCTCTTCATTTCTATCATCTTCAGGTACCTAAACCTCTTTTAGGTTTTCATCAATAATTTTGTCTTGGGACTTTTTTTGAGTAGTTGCCTCCATATTATGACCATCTTCATCAATTGTCCCTTTTCTTTTTTGAGGATTTTTATCCTTGGAACCGATTGGTCTACCATGCTTCAAACGTGGCTACTTTCATTTGCACTAACAGGTTGTCCTTCTGGGATGATAATTCTAATCGGAGCATTTACAGTTGGTATATGAGATTTTGTAATTCTCTTCGGGTTAGTAAATACATCTGGTAGTTGATTTGCAACATTTTGCAAATGAATTATCTTCTATACTTCTAATTCTCATTACCCTGTGCGAGGGTCTAAATGTGATAATGATAATATTTTCCATGTAATTTTATTTTTTGGCTGCTTATTTTCTCCCCCTAATATTGGGAAAATTGTTTCATCAAAATGACAATAAAAAAATCTTGCTGTAAATAAATCCCCAGTCATTGGTTCAAGATATTTTATGATAGAAGGGGATTCATATCCCACATATATTCTCAATCTTCTTTGTGGTCCCATCTTTGTGCATTGTGGTGGAGTAATTGGAACATAAACTACACATCTAAAAATTATAAGATGGGATATATTTGGCACTTGATAAAAAGCCAACTGAAATGGGGATAATTTATGATAGCTTGTTGGTCTTATCCATTCCAGTGCTACTGCATGTCAGATAGCATGTCCCCATGCAGAGATAGGGAGTTTCGTTCTCATAAGTATTGGTCTAGCTATTAATTGGAGGCGTTTAATAAAGGATTCAACTAGACCATTTTGTGTATGAACATGAGCAACAGGCTCTTCAATTGTTATTCCAGTTGATATACAATAATTGTTAAAAGCTTGAGATCTAAACTCACCAGTGTTATCAAAACAGATTGCCTTGATAGTATAATCTGGAAATTGTGCTCTTAATTTTATTATTTGAGAAAGTAATCTCACAAATACCAAGCTACGAGTTGACAATAAACACACATGTGACCATCTTGATGATGCATCTATTAAAACCATATAATATTTAAATGGTCCACATGGTGGGCGAATGGGCCCACATATATCGCCCTGAATACGTTCCAAAAAGGCAAGTGATTCAATCTCAATTTTAATCGGTGATGTTCTCAAAATTAATTTTCCTTGAGAACAAGCAACACATGAGAATTCTTTGAATTGAAGAATCTTCTGGTTCTTCATAGGATGTCCAAGTGAATTCTCAATAACTCTTCGCATCATAATTGAACCAGGATAACCTAATCGATCATGCCAAAGGGTAAAATATTTTGGTTAGTAAACTTCTGGTTTACTATAGCATAAGTTTCAATCGTGCTTATATTTGTATAATACAAATTGGAGGACAAAGCAGGTAATTTTTCTATTACACATTTCTTACCCTCAATAATGGTTGTGATATGGAGATACTCAATGTTCTCTTTATTTACAGTCTCAATATGATATCCATTTTGATGAATATCTTTAAAACTTAGTAAGTTTCATTGAGACTTACTAGATAATAAGGCACTATTAATAGCAAATTTTGTTCTTCCAAGTAGTATTATGTTAGCTCTTCCAAAGCCTTCAATCAATTTTTTAGTACCAGAAATTGTACTAATATTTGCTTCTTTCATAATAAGGGAAGTACAATATATTTTATTCTTAAGTATTGTATGTGTTGTTGCGCTATCAATCAGCCATACATCTTCTTTATCAGCATTGGATCTTGATAATGACTTGGAAACATCCATTATTCTTCATAAAAAAAATAAGAACATCATTAAGAAATTGTAAATAAAAACATGAACATTAATGATAGAAAAAATTACAATAATGAAAGTCTTATTGGGAAAGAAAGAAAACGAAAATAAAACGAAATGTTAAAAGAAAAATTATTAACCCTAGTACTAAATTCTCAAAAGAAATCTGCTACATCCAAATGTCTTGTATCATTCGAGCCTTCTAAATTAATTTTGTCATTGAGGTCTCTAAAAACATCATCAATGGGTTTCAGATTTGCCTGAACATCATTTGCCTTAGCTTCATTATTATGAAGAGTTAGATTGGTCTCAACATTTTTGTTCTTCCATTTGGATGAAGCTTGATATAACTTAACAAAATGTTCAGGCATACGACAAGTACGTGACCATTGACCTTTCATTCCACATTGATAGCAGAAGTTCTCTGTGCTTTTTGACGAATAAATTGAAGCACCTTTATTTTTTCTCTTTCTTGTAATTAGTATTCCACTTTTGGTAATGAGAGGGGAAATGACCATTTTGGTTACTCTGATTATGATGCCAGTTGCCACATCCATAGCCACGACCACGATTGCGACTGCAATTGTGATCGTGACCACGACCATGGTTTTGTCCTCTTTCAAATTTATGGGTAGGAATGGAGCAGAGCCAGTCAGACGAGTTCATGGTTTTTTGTTAGTAGCTCATTGTTTTGTTCAGGTAGTAAGAGGCAAGATATCAATTCAGAGTATTTTTTTAACCCTTTTTCACGGTATTGCTGCTGCAAGAGCACATTTGAGGCATGAAAAGTTGAAAATGGTTTTTTTCAACTAGTCCTCATCAGTGATCTTTTCACCACACAGCTGTAATTGAGAAGTTATCTTAAAGACTGCTAAGTTGTATTCATTCACAGTTTTAAAATCCTGCAATCTCAGGTGCATCCATTCAAAACGAGCTCTAGGCAAAATTGCCATCTTTTGATGATCATATCTTTCCTTCAAATTGACCCATAATTCCAATAGATCTTTCACAGTTCAATATTCTGCCTTTAACCCTTCATGAAGGTGATGACGCAGAAAGATCATAGCTTTAGCCTTGTCTTGGCTTGACTTCCAAATGTATTTCAGCATCATGTACCTATGATAAATAGTTTTTTCCAATTATGTCGAGTGCAGCAAACTCAAGTTTTGTCAAATTCGACATAGTGTGGTCTAGTACATAAAATGATAATACATATTAAAAGTGAATTCAATAGATGGAAAAAGAAAAAAAATAACAAAATAATAAAACATGAACTATAAGAACTAAATTAAAATTCCAAAATTATAAAACCCAATAACTATAAATATTGAAAATTTATCATTACATTCGCTTCAGGGAATGTAATAATTTACTTTTGATTGTAGTATTACGCCGCATATAACACATATTTCAGGTAATGTGTCTGGTAAAATTCATTCTCTTTGGGGAATGATTTTTGATATATTCACTTTAAGGAATATGTAAATATTTATAGGAAAATAATTCATTCACTTTAAGAAATGATTATTTTATTTATTTATTTATTTTGGGCATATGTATCATTCACTTCTGGAAATGATTACCATTCCATTATGGGAATAATTACTATTCACTTCTGGGACTGGTATTGAAAAGAAATAGAAAAATAATAAAAGAAGAATAAATTACAACACAAGCTTATAATAAAATTAACAGAAAATATGAATATAATATATGAAACCATGGCATGCAAATAATAATATATTACAGGTTCAAAAGGTTAACTCAATGTGATTTGTGAATCATCGTCACTGAAAGCACGTTGACCATAAAATTATTGCAAAAGATTTGGAATAATGTTATTTCAATTAACAACATAATTATTGCAAATGATTTACTCAAAAACATTTCTTATATAATTAAAGCACATTAACTATAAAAACACCCTGTATAGAAATGATAAAAATCAATACCTGATTGAATTTTAAAAGGAATTAAAGAGGAATCAAAACATACCCGTAACATTGAAATATATCAAAATGTTACCAATAAAACTAGCATGGTACTATAAATAACAATTTCTAATACAGATGAAAGAAGAAAGGAACAAAAAAAAAAATCTATAATGATTGGGAAAAAAAATTGAATAAGCTAAGGCAAATCAAAATAAGGCAGATTACGTATATAACACATTAAAAAAAATTTAATAACATGTAATAATATTAATGGTAACGTATAATGATTTATAAAAAAAAAATTACGTATAATGATTGATAACGTGTCTTTCCCAATTCTGGAAACAAGAAAGTTCAAATCAAAATGAAACACGAGAAGCAGCGAGATAAACAAATTAGATAATAGGGAAACAGAACACAGCGAAGTGAATAATGACAGTTCATAAAAAGATAAAAAAAAATGTCGTGTAAAGATGCTTAAAGCCAATAAGGCTTTATGACTTTGGCAAGGCAAACTATAATGTATTCCACACATAATCACATATAACCTCCTTATAGTGATATGGGAGTAATTATCATATACTTTGTTGAAAGAACAAGAACGAAGAATCACCTTATCATGATGATAACATATTATGAAATAATAGGCAGAGGAAGGGAGAAGTGATCAAAAGCTAGAGATGAAGAGAGAAATGTTCAGTAAATTAGAGAGAGTTTTTTCACTTTTTACAGTTGATTACAATGTCATTTAAGGTATCTATTTATAGACCCTGTAATACGAATGAAATAATTATATTAATAGACAATAAATATGATAAAATTTGTAACAAATATTCTTATTAATTTTTTATTTATAACAAGAAAGATATTTTTATTCATTTTTAATTATACATGTGAGATGCAGATAACTGATTAATTGTGAAAATTAACTAACATGTGTCACCAACCAAACATATATACCCTGTGATGTACTGTTCGATTTGGTTTCAACAAAACAGCCAAGGTCAAAATCTACTCAAGAGAAAATTCTAAATAACTTAGCCATGATGATGTCATCTCACCCCAACATATGCCAATATATAAATGACACCACAATCGTAGAAACAGAACCATAAGTGGGCGAGTAAGCAAAACATAAACCTAAGAGTAGTGAGAAAAAATGGGTTCCAATTCCAAAGAGAACAATGTTCCCACAAAGGTAGCTAAGGTCGATGATGCTTACCTCTCAGCCTTGCTACTAGCTTTCGGCTCTGTCATCCCTGCAATCCTAAATGCAGCCATTGATCTGAATTTGTTTGAGATTATTTCTAAGGCAAAGGGTTCAGCTGGCATGTCTGCCTCTCAGATTGCCTCTCAGCTTCCAAGCGAACACCAACATCCAGACTTGGCTAACAGGCTTGACCACATGTTGCCTGCCATGGCCAGTTATTCTCTTCTTACTTGCTCTCTTCGCACTAACGAAGATGGTAAGAGAGAAAGAGTTTATGCTCTCACCCCCATTGGAGCATGCTTTACGCTTAACAAAGATGGAGGCTCCTTGGGTCCAATCTCTGCTATGATACATCGAGGATATCATGACCTTTGGTAATCAATCATGTATCGTTTAAATAAATTTAATTTTAATATATTATTAATGTTACTTGTTTCTATACTCTCATTTTTTATTCATTTTTTGTTTATTTTAACTACTTCACTTTTAAAAAAATCTTAATTATTTTCAAAGTTACATAAATATTGTGGAAAAAACTTAAAATTAAGCTTTTGCTAAAAAATACCTTGAAAATTAAAAAACAAAATTTTTTCAATAAAATTTTTTTACTTTTGTTCCTTCAATCAATGCCTTTAGACAGAGATAAAAGTGTTTCAACATGGTTTGAACCCTTTCCAGCTCGATTCATTAACATTTAATAATCTCAACACAAGGATTCATGAATTGAGCTTGAGTTAAAGATTTGAGATCATTTATTAAATGAGTTAAACTTGAGTTTTGTTATATTCCACTCTAGCTTGTAAACTAACTCGATATATATACATATATTTATGTATATGAAATCATTTATTATTATTATTATTCTTAAGACTAAGTTCTTATGCCTAAATATCATATATATATATATATATAGTTTATTAGTTTAAAAGGCTTGATTTGTATATAATACTAATTTTAATTCAAGCTTCTCTCTTGTTGAACTTGAGTGTCCCATCAAGTTTGACTGGCTCAAAGACGGTTTAAGCTGGAGCCAAGCTTATTACTAAGTTTTGATATGCTCGATTCACTTCTACCCCACCCTACCTTCAGAACATTCGCTATGAAAACGCTCAAAATTAAATTCATCCTATTAATATGGGTCCATGTCCAAGGAACAAATCATGGATTGGATAAGATCTTTTGTGTTGTTTGTTACCAGGAAGGATGTAAAAGATGCAATAGTGGACACAAATAACAATAACCTTTTCGAAAAGGCTTATGGAATGCCAAGCTATCAATACATGGAGATAAATAAAGAGCTGGCTCACATTTTTGACCAATCAATGGCCCAATCCAGCCCGCTAGCAGTGAGAAAGGTCCTTGCCCTATACAAAGGTTTTGAGGGAGTATCAACACTGGTTGATGTAGGAGGTGGGAGAGGACAAGCCTTAGAGCTGATTATTAAAGAGTTTCCTTCAATCAAAGGAATTAATTTTGATATGCCTCATGTGGTTCAAAATGCACCTCCTCATCCAGGTATATATATATTTGTTTCTCTTCTTGATCTATGTATAAGGGCTCATTTGGATGTGCTTCTAAGACTAATCTTTTTAATTACTATTTTTTGAAAATGTAAAAGTTGATTTATATTTGTATGTAATATCAATTTATGTTTAGATATAATATTAAAATATCTTTATTTATCATCAAATATCTTTTTTATGTTATAAATTTTTTTCAGAAGATGAAAATTCTAGCTTATAAAAAAAGATAAATTTTTATTTTTCTAGTGATTCTACTTTTACTTAAAAAAAATTACCCAAACATACCAAAAAATATAAAAATATCTTTTTTATTAAAAATTTATTTTTTAATCAAAGAAAGTATATCCAAACAAGCTCTAATAAGCTAGCAATATTTTGGATTATAGATGGAATGACTTAATTCGTTATGCCAAAATTATACATTAATTTAGAAAGGATTCCTCTCATTTTCCTTGAAGGGATACAGCATGTCGGAGGAGACATGTTTGAAAGTGTTCCAAAGGGTGACGCCGTTATGCTAAAGGTCAGAATTAGTACCCCACTTATTATATTTTTTAAAAAATCAATATAACATAACAAAATTCTGATAACTTTTTATTTGGTCTTTTCGATCTCCTGTCATTTCAGAATGTATGCCATAATTGGTCAGATGAAGAATGTGTGAAGTTTTTAAGAAATTGCTACGAAGCTTTGCCACAACACGGGAAGGTGATTGTTATGGACTTCATAATGCCAGAAATCCCGAATTCAAGCAATATGTCCAAGCATAATTGCGTTATCGACAGTCTAATGTTTCTAGTTAACGGTGGAAAGGAAAGGACTGAGAAAGAATATGAGAGCTTATGCATGAGCTCTGGTTTTTCTAGATTTCAGATTGCTTGCGAATCGACTACATTAGGAGTAATGGAATTTTACAAATAAAAAATGAGTTTAATTTCTATTTATGGAAAGTGTAAAATTATGTTATACAACTAATCAATAAAAGTTTAAGAAAATATCAAATCATGGTAGGTATTTATAATAGATTGATAATTACTTATAGTATGATTTCATATGCTTTCTTAAAATTCTATTGGTTAATGATATAAAATTATTTGCACTCTCTATACATGAAAATTTAACTCATTAAAATTACTCAGCATTAAATTGCAACTATGGTATGTTGTCGGACGTCATCAAAAATATTCTAGAGGAAGAAATTAGTAGCAGAAAAGCATAAACAGAATAGGGAATAGTCTATGAAGTTTTTTTTTTTTTTTAATTGTGTTTCTCGTACGTTCATCTTTCTTTTCTTTTTTTTATCATATGGATTTAGTGTTATAAATAAGCTATGAGTTATTCACACAAGTACTAGATTTACTTGTGGAATAATGTTGCACGCTTATACTTCTATATGTACAACTGTTCTCATAACTATTACTATTATTTGTATCAGACCGTTATATGATGGTCGAGCTCTAGATTCAATAGTGTCAAGTGTGCATTAAATTCATTTTCTTTTATTTGCTTTTTACCGAAAGTTGGGTCCTCTATATATATCTATACCATGTGTACGTGCCTCGCTATATAAAGAATGAAGAAGAGGATAATGAAATGATTAGATACACAGAATATGTTAAGAACTTGCTTTTTCATCAAAATATTTTGTATTAAAAATGTATCATCTGGTGGATAATTCATTGTCCTCCAATTCTCTTTATTATATATATACACGTCATACCTTAGTTCTATCGAGCTACATAATAGATAGACAATTCGTAAATTTGTTGCCTATTTGTAGTATAATGTTGGACAACGAAAGCAAAATATACAAACTTTAAACAAAATATAAAATTTAACATGATTTGATTTTCATTGCTCATATCCATGATTTCATAGATCTTTCATCACATGAACAGCTCTTCAAAACAACTCATACAATAAATCACTCCCATTCTCGAAGGATATTTAAGCTAAACAAACAGAGTGATATTTATTGGCCAAAGCACTAGCAACATTTCTACATCAATTTCTGAAATGGGATGGTAATCAACTCGGCCGAGATATCAAATTATTGGGTCAATGGTTTAACTGATGAGTTATTAGTTGAATAAAATTTAATTATATATATATATACACGTACAATAATACATAAACTTGAATAGTTAGTGGTTGGGAGTGCTCTTCCTTCTTGCTAGTGCTGGGTTCGAATCCCACAAGCTTTAGTTTATGAGTTACTGCAATTTCCAATAATTGCCAACAAACCGGTCGGTCCGATTTGATTTTTAAAATTATGGTTAAACTTTCTCCGTTTATAAAATAAAAAGAAATGCTAGTACTAAGTAAATAAATTTTTTATAAATTAACATAATATCACATAAGAAAATGTGAATACTAAATAAATAAATTATTTTTATAGTTTTTATATATCATAATTTTATACAATCAACTAATTATATATTATTAACTTATTTATGTAATTTGTAATATACTTGTTTGTAATTATAAAGATCTGACAATAGTTTTTAGGACAAATGCGTTTAACCTCCTTAAACTTTAGGTTATATATATTTTACATCATGACATTTCAAAATATGTATCATGGCATGCTAGACTTTCAAACAGTGCAAAACACCCCATTCGATTGAGCTGACATTCATTTTCACTATTAAGTAGTCATTTCCATGTCATGTGCATAATTAAAGAAATAAAAATATCTTTCTTTTAATCAAATTTCCCAACCTTAAACTCCCTCCACTAAAAAATGGACAAAAACAATATTAAGATATGAGAGTTCGACTGTAACAAAAGGGTATTTTTATCTATTTCTAAGTGAATGAGGGTTTAAGGATTAGAAATTTGATTAAAAGGAAAGGTAATTTTGTCCATTTGATTGTGCATGTGACATACACATAACTACTTAATGATGAAAATGGATGACAACTTAACAAAAGAAGGTATTTTGTACTATTTGAAAAGTGTTGGGTGTCATGATACATATTTTAAAAAGTCATGATATAAACTGTACTTGACCTAAAGTCCACGGATATATATAAAATGTTTTTCACCCTATTTTTGTTTTTAACAATTGATACTATATTTGCGTGATTTTTATGAATTAATAATTTAATAAATTCAAATCATATGAGAAGCAAACAAACAGACATGATTAATCATATATGAAGCAAGTATTATTTTAAGTTTTGAGTCTTTTTCTTTATTAAATGAAATTTTGACCAATAATTAAGAATAGTATTGATAACACAATTAATGATTTCAAGTTTATAAAGAGACCTTTGTTGGTTTCATCTAAGTAATTATCACTGGAACCCAATGATAAAATTATTTTTCAAATGGTGAAATAAAAGTTTACGTGACAAAACTTAACCAAGATTTTATTTTTATATATTGTAGTAGATTAGATATTAAAGTAGATTCACAATATCAGTTTACTATGAAGATCAAGTTTCATGCCCTATTGCCCAGTGGCAACGAGCATCGGAAGGGCATTTATAGTCCTTCGCTTCTTTCACAGGGCTCCTTATTTTATTTATTTTATGTCATGTGCCTCGTGTTCCTATAAATTATTGGAATGGAGGGGGGCCTAAATGATAAATGATGACGTATATTAAAAAAATGATAAATATAATGATTACGTACATAAAATAAATTATAAATGATAACGTACAGCGGTGGTAAGAAACAGATCTTGCAGATAAATATTAAAAAAATGAATCTCATGCATAATTTATTCCAACGCCAAATAATGTAAGAGATATCGTATAAAATTGAGTAAATACTCAATTTAATTTTTAAAGTTACGTTTATGATTAATCTTAGTCTTTAAAATTTAAAAATTAATATTTTAGTGATTGAAATCATAAAGAATGAGTCATATTAATCCTTAACTATGTTTTCATTATCATATTCTTACATTGTTACTGATGTTTTATATTAATTAACATACCAATAATATGTTGATATTCTAGTTCGATAGTTATCAATTGAATTGCATGAAGGTAAATATATTTAAAGACTATAAGATATATTTTACAAATAAGAAAAAATTATAAGTATATTTGGTATATGCGGATAGTTTTACACTATTATTCAATAAAGTCATCTCTGACATAAAATATGATGCCACTTGTTATAAATACAACCTCGGACTTCCTCTTAGGCCATCCGAAATCGAGGTAATGACGGACTAAACTAGTAAAGATCACCCCGAAAGTAAAATGATTGAACAAGGACTCCCCAAGCTCGGAAACAAGGATGAGGAGAACATCCCGCCAGGCCTTACAGTGCCCGTCATGGAGGCATTCCGGGTACGGAACCTACCACGAAGGGATAACGGAATAAATCGTGTAACCCCAAGGAGAACCCCCCGTGTTGATTGGCATCTCTTCCATACTGTACGGCCTATAAGAACGATTGGCATCCCCCCTCTCCCATGGCCGCCAGTACAATACAGCTTATAAGGACGATTGGAATCTCATTTGTACTGAACACCTTAGCCTTAAAAACAGCAACTCTTGAAAGGATGATGGACATAAATATTTGGAGAAAGTCATCCTTAGGTATGTTCAACTAACCCCCTTCTACAGTAACCTAGCTACCCAACCTGACTTGGATGTCGGAGTGCTTTTTGCAGGCACCCTCGCCACCAGTGATCTGACCTAGAGCAAGGAGGCCAACGACATGCACCACCCCAGCAGCCAAGGTTGCCATACCTGAAGGTAACACCACTATATCATCAGTATGCCACTTAACATTTCATAGTAGTGAAAACGTGATAACATAATAATAGTGAAAAAGAAATTAGCGACTAATTTGATTTGTATTTTTTAATTTCAAAGGCTGAAAAATTAATTTCTATATTTTAAGGATCAAAGTGATTTATGTGCACAATTTCTGGCTCATAATAACCATTTAGTCTGTATAAAATTTGTTGCGAGTTGTCAGTGTCCCTGTTTTGGTAGGTTTGTTGCAGTATTATCTAACACACCAATGTTTGTTGTTAGTGTGAATTAAACGATGAAGATAGCATATCTTTGATATTTTTGTTTGCGGTGCTTCGATATTGTTTAGCAATAACCGGTCTTCAGTGAGAATTTCAAAATAATTATTTAATTCATGGAAAGCAACTTTTTCGGCCCTTTTCATTGACCAAATTATAAGAAATTGAAACAAAAGAAGAGCTTTTACTAAAATCAAGGTAACGTGCTTACTAACTCTTAAATAAAAAATAAATAACGTATCACTCTACTTCTTCTAGCATCTAGATCTATATATTTATTAAAGGATGAGACTTTAGAAAAAAATTCCTTTTAGGGGGAATTTGGTTGAAAAATAAAAATGAGGGTAAAAATTTAATGGTTGAGTTCCATATGTGATTTTACACATGATGGTTATTCATGAAATTTTTAACCCTTAATTATTTTACTTCTTAACCAAACACATTCTTAGAATGAAAAAGATATTTATGTTTAAATTTAAAAATACATAATAATCAATCATAATTAACTAAATAATTTAAGGATAAGCAAGTGACCCCAAAGTCTAGTGATAGATTTTTACATGTCTAAATGAGTTATAAGAGGTCACGAGTTTGACTCTCATTTCCATATCTATCCCTTAATATCTTAATAAAAAAATTAAGAATAAGTATTACTTCACTTTTCCACTTTCAATATTAAAAAGAGTAACATTAGTTGTAATGCTATAGGTTCCGAAAAAAAATATCTACATAATTTTTTCCATTTAAATTAGCACATGATTGTTTGATGAAATAAAATGATATAAATTAATTATTTATTCATTTAAAGGTTAACAATTATAATAGTTTATTATTCTAAATATAAAATTCTACTAAAACTTCTAGGTCTACTAAATTTTTTCAACTGAAAAAAATAATATTTGATATTGAGGAGTTAATTGAATTAATATATTAATCAGTCTCATTAAAAATATTATATTTACTTCTAATTTATAAATAATATTAGCATTAAAAAAAAGCCCTTTCACTTTAAAAAAATAATATTTTTTAAATATCTACAATTTGGGACTCATTGTCAACATTCAATTTGTCACTCTTCAATTTTTAAAATATCTACAGTTCGGGGCAAGAAAATCATCGGTAACAGGAATAAAAATGGCACCGAAAAATCCATCGGCAATATTCACAAAAAATAAAATTAAAAGAAATTTCAAAGAAATTATTTTTATCGATAGATTTTTGAATTTCCATCGGAAAAAATCTATTGGTAACAGGAATAAAATGGCGTCGAAATCTCTGACAATTACCGACAGATTTTTTTGTCGGAAAATCCATCGGTAATATTCTCAAAAAATAAAATTTTAAAATGATTAAAGGAAATTATTTTTATCGATAGAAAAATCCATCGGTAATATTAATGCTTAAATTAAAAAATAAGATAAATTATCGACGGATGTTTTCGTCGATAATATCAAACCCCAAAAAAATTACTGATGGAAAAATCTATCAATAACATTAATTTAAACAAAAAAAATTAATAATAATTACCAACGTATTTTTTCGTCGATAATCCACGTGTCATATTTATCTAAAGTGGCACGACTTCGGTAATGAGTAAAATTCAAAATTCTCAAATTTCTTGTCTACCGTTAGCATTATCGATGGAAAAAATCCATCGATAACTCGCTTCTTTCTTGTAGTAAAGCTTGTAATCAGCTTATTTCCAAATTCAGATTTTAGTCAAGTTTAGAAGAGGAACTCCAGCTTTCTTCATTTTAAGTGGAGGTTATAATTTTTAGTTTTTATTAAATTTGTTTAGTTTAGAAGTTGAATATCAGATACCAGCGTAGGTGACTTTGCGATTCTTGTCTTCATTTCCGAATCTGGCTTCATGGTTTCACTTTTTGGTGTTCTGTTTGGTGGTGCCACCCATATATATTCGACGTTGATGGAGTTTTAATGTTTTACTTCTAGCTACCAAGTTTATGGCATTAGCTGCGACTTTGATTGCTCTGTTACTCTTGCAGTGTTGCTTCCTCCGAGTGGGTTAAGCCTTTTCTATCTAACTATATATGAAAAAAAAGAAGAAATTGACCACTCAATGTTCAGTGGTTGGCACATGAGCTTTCACGATCACACGCCTAAATTGTTTTTGTTTTCCTTTCTCATCACAAAAGGTTGCTCATAAAAGAGGAACACCATCAAAGTAGTTGAACAAGGCAAAATACAGGATTTGATCCTCTCAATTTATTTTTTCTTAACATGATAGTCCGTAAAAATTCTAGTTCCTCCTGGACATGCAGTTAGCACCACATAATTTGCTTTGACAGATGTAAAAGGTAGCATGTCCCATTGAAACAAGTGGTGGATATGAAGGAAATCCCAAGAGAAATGTTTTGTGGATGCACGGTTGCAACGCATACAGTACGAAATGGGTGATTACTAGTGTGCATACACATACTGAAGGGAATATGATAAACTGAAGCATGAATATGGTCCAGGACCTCAGATTTTTGGTCCCTGACCTCGGAGCTCGCACCCTAAGTCACTCCATAACATTGGTTTTTTTGTCTCGATCTCAGACCTTGCACCCTAAACCACCCCATAATCTGGGTTTTTGGTCTCGGACGTCGGATCTCGCATCTCTTAACCTGGATTTTTGGTCCCTAGACCATGGTTTTTTGGTACCGTAACTCGGATCTCACACCCCGAGAAATATACGCTACTTAAACAGTGTCGTATACGTTGCAAACGTGCGTCAAAATAACGGGACTCAAATCCAAAAGGAACTAGAATCATATGGAGTAAAAATATTTTGGATAAATTACACCAATCTTTTCTAAGATTTATTAAAATTCAGGTCACTTTCCTTTTAATTATCTAATCTATATTCACCTCCCCTCATTTACTCATCATGGGATGAATTATAAAAATACCCTCACCATTGAACCACGTGAGGTAAATCAAAATTAATTCCTTTGATTGCAGGAAACTGTTGATACTCCCGCGAAACCTCTATAAATGTTAAGGACATTTCTCAGTCCTAATGGGCCGGATTGGGACATTGATTGCTCTAAAATGTTACCCAGCTTTTTATTAGTCTCCATATTGGTAAAGTGGCACCCAATAAGCTTTTTCGAAGTGATTGTTGTTATTTGGGTCCAACAATGCATCTCTTTAATTTTAGGGCCATGGTGGCATCTTATGTATATTTCAAGTTACTTATGTCAATTTTTTTAAGAACTAGAAAGTTGTTACTTATATCTTTATGGGACCAAATATATAACAATAAATAATTGATGGAGAGCTTATAAAATAATTACATTAACACTATAGACTTAAACATGTTTTTGGGCTTCCAAACAAGTGAATTTTGGTTTTGGTGTATATATATGGTTTTGGTCCAAATTATATTTACAATTTCAAAACTATCTGATTTTAGTCCTTTTTGTGAGTCTATCCAAGTTAAATGTTTAGATGGCTAATAGAATACCAAATCAAATCCTAAATTGCAATATGTAATCATACATGACATATCATAATCCTATGTGTCAAAACTCTTACTCAATAGCTTAATAGACCAATCCCAATGGGTATTTTACATGATTTTATTACTATATATGATTTGACGCATGATTATAATATGTCATAGGGATTATTGGCTGTCATGTGGGATTGAATGGGGTGGTTTTCTATTAGTCAATTTAGCATTTAACATAAATAAACAAACTACAGGGCTAAAATTGAACGGTCAAAGAAATGTTTGGACTGAAACAATTTTTTTCCAAAGACAAAACCAAAATTTGCTTATTTTTTCAAGTAAAAATAATATTTAAAAACCAACAACATCTTCAAAGTTAAATTTAAACAATACATGATTGATTGCCAAAGGTCATGATATCCTCGATTTATCACAACAGAGAGTGGACCGAAGGCGCCTCCATCTTTGTCAAGTGTAAAAAGCATGCTCCCATGGGTGAAAGGGAATAAACTCTTTCTCTCTTACCATCTTCGTTAGTGCGAAGAGAGCAAGTAAGAAGAGAATAACTGGCCATGGCAGGCAACATGGGGTCAAGCCTGTTAGCCAAGTCTGGATGTTGGTGTTCGCTTGGAAGCTGCGAGGCAATCTGAGAGGCAGACATGCCAGCTGAACCCTTTGCCTTAGAAATAATCTCAAACAAATTCAGATCAACGGCTGCATTTAGGATTGCAGGGATGACAGAGCCGAAAGCTAGTAGCAAGGCTGAGAGGTAAGCATCATCGACCTTAGCTGCCTCTGTGGGAACATTGTTCTCTTTGGAATTGGAACCCATTTTTCACTACTCTTTGGTTTATGTTTTGCTTACTCACTCACTCCTTTACTCCTGACACGATACAATTATATACACAAAAACCATATTCACTGAGGGCTTTATGCCCCGTATTCAAATAAAAAAAATAAAAACTAAACTTTCAATTCAATCTCTAATATCTATAGAGGGGGATAAATTAGTTTTTAGAAAATTTCATACTAATTCTTCAAATTTTACAAATAAGGATAAGTAAATCCCTTCATTAAATTATTATCTGAACTATTAATAGAAATATCAACATATTTTATCGATTAACTTACCTATATTGTCAATGTACACGTATTTTGTTAACTACCTTACTAGCTTACGTTTACGTGCCTGTTTTTGTTGGCAACTTGATATTTTATTTTATTTTATTTTGTGGTGCTTTGATATTGTTTAACAATCACCGGTCTTCGATGAGAATTTCAAAATAATTATTTAATTTATAGAAAGCAACTTTTTTGCCCTTCAGTCATTGACCAAATTCTAAAAAATTGAAACAAAAGAAGAGCTTTTACTAAAATTAATGTAATGGAATTACTAATTCTTAAATAAAAATTAAATAACATATCATTCTACTTCTTCTAACATATATATATATATAGGGAATTTCTCTAATATTCTATAAAATTCATGGATACCTTTTAGATAACTTGTGGCTTAAAATTTATCACATGTCCAACTAATTAAATTTATTAATATTTTAAACACTTATGATTAAATCACAAACCCTTTTGATACCAAAACAAAAACCATATATTTATTACAGGATGAAACCTTAAAAAATGTGCTTGTGACAATGCAAGCGAAATAGCTTGTGTTGAAAGTCTTCTTGTCAATATTGAGGTAAGCGGCATGTTTCATGTGCGGCGGTGGTGCAAGTGAAAATTTGGCAAGACTTTGTAAATTGGAAGTAAAATATTTATAATGAGACTGTTTAGAAAGAAATTAAAAAAAAATTAATGTATTAATCCTACTCCTGACTGTCAAATATACATATATTGAAAATACTAAACAATCATAAACTTTGATATATTTTTTGTATTTAGAATGATATATTATTAAAATTATTAATTTTTAGATAAATAGTGGATCATATTATTTTATTCCATTAAAATATCATGATAATTTATTTTAGCTTATGTGACCTTGAATGATGACAAACATTTGTTATTGAACGTTTTAATGTGTGTATTAGTGTTTTAAATCTCAAATGTAATACATATATAAGAAACAACACAACGAGTTTCATGTAACACCTTAGTAGAACCCAACTATGCTTAAGTTCACATTTGGATTCTATTAGTTGTCACTTATGCCTTGAATTCATTTTTCTTTTTAAATTAACTTAGAAAGATAGTGGATAATTTTTTTTTTATATTAAATTACTTTTTGAAAACTTAAGCCTATAACGAGAAGTGAAATACATAGCGCTTACGTAGATAATAATCCGAGTTACATTGCGCACTCGCTTAATTACATAAGTGGAATAAGAAATTAAGTGTAGAACTATCATCACATAAACTGAAATAAAATTACTTAATACATGAGTCATAATAGGGCATAAACCATAGTGATAAGTTATTACACATAATAATGCAAATACTACCATTACTAGTCTGTTTCTCACAATTTAACATACTAAATATCGGAGTACTAATTCTTAAAAGTTATAAAATCTTCACGTGTCACCTCCTTCCTTAGCTACGACTCAGATTGCTTCAAGTGGACACATCTGTCTGCGTAACGACAACGGAAAAAGAAATATAGGAGTGAGAAATACGAGATTTCTCGAGGAGTTCCAACTTGTACTAAACGTGTCATCATTGTCGTCCCAGTCACTTCGGGTTTATTATAAAAAGGTGAACAAGTAAGGATTCAATTACCAAACTTTCACAAACATGATTAGCCGAAGTGAAGTTTCTTTTAAACTAATCTTGAACATTAATGAAATATCCATTCAAGAATTAAGCATGTATACAAACAGATCATATAGAATTACTAATAGGTAATAATAATTTAAAATGCGTATGCATATCATGATTACTTCTCCTCAACATTTACTTGTTTAGGGACTTTCATCTTTCTTTCATTCCATTTCCTTTCATTAATATACTTCTCAATCTCTCACGGGATGAATGCATCAATGCCTTAGACCACCCTAAAGGGTAATGAGCTCATACCGTGACCATCGCCACAACCTTTTTGATTTTCATTCCGTTGCCGCGATCTCAACGGTTTAGGGGGTTAAGCCGTGAGTTAGCTCAAGTCCACTTTTCCAGACTTTCATTGCTACTTTTTCAAGCTTTACTTTTTATTTTCTTTTGAAAATGAATGTATGCATATCATCATGTAATCACAATAAATCATGGACAATCAATCATTCATCCTCATCATTTCATAACTCATCACCATACATTCACATTTACTATAATTCACTTCATGAAACATGGATAATATCATATAAATCTCATAGTAAACATTTTCATAAATGATTCCTATTAAGCAACCAAAGTTATCAAGTTGAGTTCCTAGTGTTCCTAAGAGGTAATGGATGTCTTAGTATTATCCTTTTTGTCTTAGTGTTCTTTGTACTCTTAGCATTCCATTAATATATTAATGCACTTTAAAACATTATTATTGGTTCTTTATATATTTTTATTATGATTTTCATATATCTCTTGAAAATTATTATTCTACTTAAATTCTTAAAATTCTCTCTTTACAAGACTTGATTCTTTTATTTATAGTTTTGACATCTTTTAGAAGAAAGTTTACAATTCTTTGTATACTTATTATCTCACTTAGTAAAGGTAGTTCCAAATTCCTAACTCATCAAATTTTAGCATTGACATCTTTGAATAGCGTAAATCAACTGTAAACCATGTATAGGAGGGTTCCCAGAAAGAGAGGTGGGTCACAATGGACATGCTTAAATACCAAGTCTTTCCTTAGCTGTAACCTTTCCAAATTACACTTTTACAGGATCCCACTATCTTCCATACTTTCTCAGCACACTGTCCCAAAAATGTATTTTTCATTCTGTATTTTCGTGGTACAAAACTTTATACATAGCATACATAGGTGTGTTTGTATATGTGTTAGCTTTCCTACAAAATTGAAATCAGTCCATTTGCATTTTTCTAGAGTGAGTTACACTTATTTTACTACTATAAGGTCAGATTTAAAGTTTCAGTCTTAGGCTCTACTTTAAAAATTTATATCTTGGGCTAGAAAACTCCATTTTAGGTGATTCTTTTTGGAGAGTGTTCTATAATGAGTCTAGTTTATAGTAAAATTATTTTTAGTTCGAGATGCTTCATATTTTATGAGCAGTAAATTTCGAAGTATCTGCTGCCAGAAACAACTAGAAATTCCAGCACTTACCATTTTCATGTCTTAAGTTACCTTTATTAAATCAAGTTTTACATACAATCTTATTAAGTTATATTTGAATTTGATAACATCATAAAATTACTCATAACAGAATAGAACATGTTATATTTATAAAAAATATATTTTACAAATAATCATTCAAAACTTTTGACAATAACTCAAACTTGAGGCATTCTATCAAGGTTAGAAGCCAACAATGCTTGAACAATTAAAGATGAAGCTCCTACCTCTTGTGTAGGGTCTAAAAAGAGTCCTCCTCTTCTTTCTTTAGCTTGAGCAAGAGTCCTTGGAGTGGATGACCCTCCTTGAATCTTGGCTCTAGAACTTGAGTGCTTAAGAAAATATTTCTCACTAGAGTTAAAGATTGCAACTCTTGTGAGGGCTAGTGAATGTTTAGGCTTAGGATTTAAGTGTTTGAATGAAGTGTGGAGAGTGAAGGAAAGTCTTTGAAAAGAAGAACATAAGAAGAAATGATGGATAAAAATTAAGAGAGAAGGATTACTTAGAGAGTTTCTAAGGTTTTAAAGACAAATGAACTCACACACTTCCTCCTTTTATAGGCCTATTAAGGCCATGACTTTAAGAGTAGTTTTAGTGCTCCAATTTATTTTTCTTGAGTGCTCATGTAGTGGAGAAATATAATGGTGCATTATATTTTGTCTTGTCATAATTTAGTAATTTATATTGTAAAATATTTTACTTTATTATTATTTATTAGGTGTAGATATATAGCACTATTAGCACTAATATTATTTATCATTTTTGTTAGGTGTAGATATATAGCACTAATAGCACTAATATTATTTATCATTATTGTTAGGTGTAGATACATAACACTAAAATTATTTATCATTATTGTTAGGTGTAGATACATAGCACTAAAATTATTTAACCAAATCATGACAATCTTTTATATTTTATTCTCATAATGGAAATCCTATATCAATTTACCCCCCTTTTTATTTTAATCCAATGGCTTAGATTCATTCTTGTTTTATGACAAGTCTTATTATATTTAAAGTGATGGCATATGTATTAATTTCTTCATTTAAGACAATGATATTTTGATAATTAGATAATGATAGTGGAATTCTTCTAATTCCATTTATAAAATAATTGGTATATATATTTTTTTTTTAACAAGTCAAGAGTGGTCTTATAATTTCTACCACATAGTAAGGTATTTTCAAAATTTCTACTTAGTAATGACATTTTCATAATTCTTTATGTCTTACTTATTCTAATATTATTTATTATATTGCATGAAATTTATATTAGTTTTTCTCTTTTTCATTTTAATCATGAATTCAATTAATTTATCTAGTTATGAATTTGGGGATGTTACATTTCATATATATATATATCGTTGAACTAGGTGGAGATAGTAAGGTTCAAGTTATAACAACTTCAATTAGCTTTACATATGCATTAAAATAGGGATTCGAGTCTTAAAAAATGAGAAAGTAAGTTTGCAAAATGAGAAAGTGAGATTTGTTATGTAAAATGATAGCTAGCAAATTATGCTTAATTTACAATATTTGAGGACCTTTGCATATTTTTATTCTTTGTAGACTTCCTTCAAACTCTTCTAATATTTTCTTTTAGTTTTGACTATGTATCAGGTTTCAATTAATAGATATTTATTAGAATAATGTCATAAAATAGAATTTAAATTTAAGTACAAAACTAAATTTATTAAATGAGATTACTGATCAATATTAAAGGTCAATAAATATGGGAGTGTAAATGGCAATAATAAGTCAATAGTGTTGAAATCCATAATTAAATCCTAACAAATATGCCTAATGACCAGGATTATCTGTTGTGCATAACCAATTGACATACGTATATAAATAGTGTACTTCTGACCGGCAAACAAAAAAATAGTGTACTTACCTCCTACATATACCTATATCAAAAGCCGCCTGATAATATCAACCATCTTTCTTGTCCAATGATAGCTAAAGGAACAATGTAAGTCATTGATTATTTGAATAGGAGCTATAGTGGGAAAAAATACATAAATAATAAAGAAAACTATTATTTGATCGCACTAAGTGGACGCACTACGCGACACATATGTCCAACGAACTACAACGCGACAAAATAGGAGTATTACGCATCTCCTCTACGGTTGCACAGTAAAAAGAACTTCACGCTTTCTCTCTCTTGATCGAGTTAATGTTTACTTTAGTCCTTCATATTTTACTAGGCCGATCTTAGTTGTCATCTCCAATTGACCTTGTCACCTTATGGCTGAGCTTCATTGCCATATCTGATTAACCTACATCATATGCCTGTTACTCTACGCCACCTATCAGCCAAGCTCCGCTTCCTCCTGACTGAGCTCTATTTCCTCTTGAACAAGCTTCACCTTCTTCCAACCGAGATCCTTTTTCTTCTCTACCACCCCCGATCGAGCGTTGACATAGGCCGGTCAAGCTCTGTCTCCTCTTGGCCGAGTTCCATCGCCCTATCCGGTCGAGCCTCAACCTTGTATCTGGGCGAGTTACCTCATCATCCATCAGCCAACCCTTGCCTTTGAAACCGATTGCTTTCTCCCTCCTTCCTCAACAATGCTAATACCATTTTCTCCACTCTCTATTGCCGACTAGCACCTTTACATGACAAAAAGATTTTGTGGCTGAAAGCACCTTTACACCTTTATCTCTCCAATCCACCATATGGACTTAAAAGGACCGTGCACACTAATCTTACACCGTATGCATCCGTCGGCATGTTGTGTGAATGTATCAAAATAACATTATTCAATAATAAATGATTGTGAAAACAATGTAGCTGTCTTCACTGAAAAATTTTAATAATTTCAGTTGCCTTGGTCTGTGGATTGCCTCGCTGTGTCTTGGAAATCGAATGGACCCTTTTGAGTTTTGTGGAATCAGTACGCTCCATTATATATATATATATATATCCTCAAATCAATATGCAATTTTGTGTGATATCCCAAATAAAGAAATAATAATAATAATAATAATTATTATTATTATTACAGTTAATAGTAAACTATGAGCATACATATGCATTATAGTTAGTATATTCATTTTAGTTAGTTGTGTTGCATGCATTATAATTTAAATATGCATTATAGTTAGTAATGTTAATGCATTATAGTTAGAATATGAATTAAAATTACTAAGTGTAGTTAGCATTAATATTAATTATTATTATTAAGTCTAGATATATGACACTAATATTAATTATAATTATTATTACTAAGTGTAGCTACCATTAGTATTATTATTATTAAGTGAACCTAACATAAATATTATTTAATATTATAATTACTAAGTGTAGTTAGCATTAATATTAATTATTATTATTATTAAGTCTAGATATATGCCACTAATATTAATTATAATTAATATTACTAAGTGTATCTAGCATTAGCATTATTATTATTAAGTGTACCTAGCATTTATATTAATTATAATTAATATTGCTAAGTGTAGCTAGCATTAACATTATTATTATTTAGTGCACCTAACATTAATATTATTTAACATTATAATTATTAAGTGTAGCTAGCATTAATATTAGTTATTATTATTATTAAATCTAGATATATGGCACTAACATTAATTATAATTAATATTACTAAGTGTAGCTAGCATTAGTATTATTATTATTAAAGTGTAAATAGCACAAATATTATTTAACATTATAATTACTAAGTGTAGTAGGCATTAATATTATTTATTATTATTAGTAAGTATAGACATATAGCACTAATATTATTTATGATTATTATATTTGTGTATAAATATATGTGTGTAGGAGTGTGTGTGTGTGTAAGAAATGTTTAGTTTCATTTTGCTAAGTTTTGCTTCCACCTCCTCTAAACCAAAATTCCTCTAAGCCAAATCTCCTCTAAGCCAAACCCCTTTTTGGCCAAATTCATCTCTTGTCAAGCTCATAATCCTCGTGGCCGAATTTCAGTGGACCTAACTAATCATCTCTTAAGACGTTGTGACGCTCCCTCCCTTTAATCGACGAGTTTGGTTACTTGTACCATTCCAATTTTCCAAAATCAAGTTGTTAGTAGAAGCACACTCCCGACTATGAAAGGTGAGTGGGTTTAAGCTCATAACCATACTTTTGGTCATTATTAATATATTTTCAAATTATATGAATTATTTATGAAATTTTAGAATAATTTATGTCAAGAGAACATGTTGTTATGAATTATGTCAATTTTAGAAATATTATCATGAGAACTAATTATTTTGGAAAACTCATGGGACCATGCTTGCTGTATGAATTATTTAGATTTATTTATTAGTTAGAAAATATTTTAAATCTCAGTTTTGTATGAAATTATTACTATTATTTTTTTTAGCCAATAAATAGTGAGAAACATATCAGCGAGTTAACGGCTGCAGGATTGATCGTTAACCTTGGTACCAAGTGGTCCACTAGAGGAATAGCTCACCCACAATAAGGAACCTAGTGAGGTGTCCATTTATGGGACCTAGTTAGGTGCCCATCAGATTAGCCATTGGCTCAGATTTAGCTATTCAGCTCAGATAATTATGTACAGAATAATTCATGTTTCTCTACTAATTGTTGCTATAGATTCAGTTAATTTATATGTAATTATATATGTAATATATTTCACATCAATTGCATGTATATGTTATGTATTTTGTTATTGTCCCATGTGGGTTGTGAGTGGAGGCTCGCTCACTGAGTTTTGATGAACTCACCCCTCTCTTTTCCTTTCCCTACAGAATCTGATTACAAGTTCGGTTGTACCACGTAATCCTCCTTGATAGTGCTCTGACTTCCTTGGTGAGCTTCGCTTTAAAGTAGAGCTTATTGTCAATTATGTCAGCCTAGTAGTGCTCCAATAAATTGTGTAGGCAGGATCCCCGGACATGCATGATATTATTTACAGAATTTATGTTAATTCTTTTATTATCTCTCGCTTTGGCCTAGAATATGGATTTTATGCAGATTTATGTTCAGAATTTATGTTTTAGAAATAATTCCATATTATCAAGTTTTAGTTGAACTTGACATATTTTAAATAAATTTGGGTTATTTATGCATATTAGTCAGTCACGTTACCAGAGGCTTTCGTGGGGACCCAAATCCTCACGTGCGGTCCACGTTCTCTAGGTGGAGTCGTGACAAAGTGGTATCAGAGCAATAGGTTTCCCTACATATTATTGGAGCAAGTGACCACAAATATCATGACATCTAAGTAAATGGAAGAGCGCCCATTTGCAATGATGTGGTGCTATTTGAGGCCTTTAGGAAATGGTCAGTCTTGTTTAGGTTTTATAAGAGCTTGTCTTTCTTGGCACTCATAGTCTTGTTATATGCCCTCCCTTTCACAGTGTGACAATGCCACCTATACACTCTTCACGTTTTCACCGTCGTCGTAGGAGCAATGCATCTGGTGACAATGCTCGTCTTAGAGCTTTTGAACAGATGGTAGCAAACTTAACAGATGTGATGGCCAGGCGACTAGAGGCGACTATGCACCCACCTCCAGTTAGAGATACAGATGACTCAGCTTTAGAGCGATTCAAGAGGATGGACCCACCTACTTTCAATGGGCGTCTGACGACTGAGGATCCCCAGGAATTCCTTAGGCAGGTCGAGAAGATAGTTGGTGTCATCCATTGCTCTTCGGAAAAAGCAGTGGAGTTGGCTGGCTTTCAGCTCGGAGGCCAAGCAGAATTATGGTATCAAGAGTTCCGACAAGGGTATGGAACTGCTAGCTCTCCCTCTTGGGAACAATTCAAGGAATCCTTCATGCGAAGATTCATATCAGAGAGCCGCCAAGCACAGATGATTGAGGAGTTTTTGAAACTCCGTTTAACTCCAGGTATGACAGTTACAGAGTATGATGAACGTTTCACTTATCTGGCACAGGCAGCCTCTAGCATAATACCGACAGATCCAACTAGGGTGAGACGTTTCATTGAAGTGCGCCAAGAGATCTATTCCTCAGCTTGCAGCCTCATGTCGGGACCAAGGACTATGCTCAGGTGGTAGACATTGCGATTGGTCTCGAGAATGGTTTAGCAGAACGACGGGCTATGTCAGAAGCCAATAAGAAGGCCAGGGTTCATGCCACTTTCTCGAGTGGAGTAGGTTCGAGCAAGGGTCACTATCAGCAGGGACAACAACGGAGTCAGTCGGGTAGGGCCACCTACTCAGAGCCCATCCCAGCACGCCCAGTTGTAGCACACTCTTTTAGTAGAGGGGCGATCGGCCTGATGGGCGGGGTTCATGGCGATCATATCCGATATGCGGAGCTTGCGAAAAAGAGACATCGTGGTCAATGTTTATTTGGCTCTACAGTATGTTATAGATGTGGTCAGCCGGGTCATAAGCTCGCAGAATGCTCGATGTTTCAAAGAGCTCCTAGTCAGGGGTTAACTAACCCCTTCACATCGATTCAATCTCTACAGTCAATAGTCCAGGGCGGCATCATCGCATCGGCAGGTCGTGGAGCAGGGGGTAGGGGCCCTGTTGGCCGAGGACCAGGTGGAAGAGGAGTAGGCGGTAGAAGCCAAGGTAGTGGAGGACAACCCCGTCTATTCGCTATAACCCGTCAGGATGCGCAGGCTTCAAATGAAGTGGTAACAGGTATGACGACAGTATGTTCCTTTGATGCTGTGACATTATTTGATTCAGGGTCTACCCACTCTTATGTGTCCCCGTTCTTTGCTGTACGGTTTGGAAGATCCCCTGAGGATCTTGATGAGCCGTTTTTAGTTGGGGTGCCTTCGGGGAAACCCATCCTTATTCAAACAGTGTATAGATCATGCAAAGTCAAAGTTGGTGACATGGAAGCACTAGCAGATTTGAAAGTGTTAGACATGTCTGACTTTGACGTTATTCTAGGCGTAGATTGGTTATCCCCATGTCATGCCTTGATAGATTGTTATAGAAGAGTAGTGAGATTCGAGGTCCCAGGTGATGAGCCAAGAGAGTTTCTTGGCACAAGATGCTTAATGCCGACGAGCTTAATATCAGCTATGAATGCGCTACGGTTGATGGATAGAGGTAGTTACGGGATTTTAGCTGCAGTCAGGGATGTAGAGGCAGAGACACCAAGTTTGGATACAATTCCGGTGGCTAATGAGTTTCCGAACGTGTTTCCAGATGATTTACCTAGTATGCCACCAGAGAGAGAAATAGAGTTTGGGATAGAGCTTGAACCAGAAGTTAGACCCATCTCTATACCCCCATATCGCATGGCTCTAGCGGAGTTAAAAGAATTGAAGGAGCAGCTACAGGAGTTGTTGGATAAAGGGTTTATAAAGCCAAGTACCTCTCCATGGGGTGCTATAATGTTGTTCGTTAAGAAGAAAGACGGTTCGATGAGGATGTGTATAGATTATAGGCAGCTAAACAAGGTGACAATTAAGAATCGATACCCTTTACCCCGCATAGATGATCTTTTTGACCAGCTTCAAGGGGCAACATGTTTTTCCAAGATCGATCTTCGATCTGGTTACCATCAGCTGAAGATTAAGGATGGAAATATACCTAAGACGGTTTTCAGGACTCGCTATGGACATTACGAGTTCTTAGTGATGTCCTTTGGGTTAACCAATGCCCCAAAGACCTTCATGGATTTAATGAATAGGGTGTTTAAACCGTTTCTGGATCACTTTGTGATTGTCTTCATTGATGACATCTTAGTGTATTCCAAAAGTAAGGAGGAACACGAGCAACACCTGAGAATGGTTTACAGGACCTTGAGGAAAACCGGTTGTATGCCAAGTTTTCCAAGTGTGAGTTACGGCTAGAGCGGTGGCATTCCTTGGACACGTAGTGTCGAAGGATGACATTCTAGTAGATCCAAAGAAGGTGGAAGCGGCAAAGAATGGCCTAGACCTACAACAGTTTCAGAAGTTCGTAGTTTCTTGGGTTTGGCAGGATATTACAGATGATTCGTTCAGGATTTCTCGAGGATTGCAGCACCCATGACCAAGCTGACACAGAAGAATGTCAAGTTTCAGTGGACAGAAGAGTGTGAAGAAAGTTTTCAAAGGCTGAAAACATGCTTGACCACGGCACGATTCTTGTACTACCTTGAGTTCAGGAGGTTTTTCAGTATTCTATGACGCTTCTAGAATTGGACTTGGCTGTGTCTTGATGCAGCATGGCCAAGTTATAGCATACGCCTCGCGGCAACTTAAGAAGCATGAGCAAAATTATCCTACCCATGATTTGGAGATGGCGGCAGTGATTTTTGCCTTGAAGATTTGGAGACATTACCTGTATGGAGAAACTTGTGAGATTTTCACAGACCACAAGAGCTTGAAGTATGTCTTTCAACAGAAGGATCTGAACCTGAGACAGCGTAGATGGCTTGAGTTATTAAAGATTATGGTATGCGATCTCGTACCACCCAGGGAAGGCCAATGTAGTTGCAGATGCTTTAAGCAGGAAGTCGTGACGGATTTGGCCCACATAACGCTAGTAAGACAAGCGTTAGTAAAAGATATCCACAAGATAGAAGCTGAAGGAGTTCAGTTTGGCCTTAGTGAATCAGGGGCTTTTCTAGCTCACATCAAGGCTCAGTCAACCTTGGTGGGACAGATCAAGGCACAACAAGGTGAGGATCTGAAGTTAGCTAAGTTGGGTGAGGATGTACGTAAGGCGAATCTGAGTTCTCAGTTGATACTGAGGGTGTATTGCACCTTGGAAATCGTTTATGCGTGCCAGCAGTGGGTGAGTTGAGGAGAAAAGTAATGGAAGAAGCTCATAGTGCAGCATACTCAGTGCACCCAGGATCAACTAAGATGTATCAGGATCTAAAACAGTTATTCTGGTGGGATGGTATGAAGAGAGATATCGGTGACTTTGTAGCTAGGTGTCTGGTGTGTCAGCAAGTCAAGGCTGAGCACGAGGCCACAGGTTACTTCAGCAGATAGACATTCCATAATGGAAGTGTAAGAGGATAATCATGGACTTCGTAATTGGATTACCTCGAACCACCAAAGGGTTCGACTCCATATGGATAATAGTAGACAGGATGACCAAATCAGCACACTTTTTACCAGTAAAGACTACCTTTAGTGCGGCACAGTATGCTCAATTGTACATCAACGAGATAGTTAGACTCCACGGTGTCCCAGTATCTATCATATCCGATAGAGGATCCCAGTTTACTTCACGATTCTGGAGGGCATTTCATGAGGCCCTTGGCACACGTGTGGATTTGACCACAGCTTTTCACCCTCAAACAGATGGTCAGTCAGAAAGGACGATACAAATCTTAGAAGATATGCTCAGAGCCTGCATACTAGATTTCAAAGGAAGCTGGTGTGATCACCTACCCTTGATCGAGTTCTCATACAATAATAGTTATCAGTCGAGTATCCAGATGGCACCATTCGAAGCCTTATATGGGAGGCGTAGCAGGTCTCCCATCGGGTGGTTTGAGCTTGGGGAAGTTAAGTCCTTAGGCCCGGACCTAGTTCAGAGACCTTAGAAGGTTCAGTTGATTAGAGAACGTCTCTTAGCAGCACAATCCAGGCAGAAGTCGTATGCTGATAACCGTCGACGTAACTTGGAATTTGCGATTGGAGACAACGTGTTTCTGAAAGTATCCCCTATGAAAGGAGTAGTGAGGTTCGGTAAGCAAGGAAAGTTAAGCCCTCGTTTTATTGGTCCATTTGAAATCTTAGAAAGAGTTGGAGCGGTAGCTTATAGGTTGGCACTGCCTCCCAGTTTATCAGCCATACACCCAGTATTTCATGTTAGTATGCTCAGGAAATATATGCCTGACCAATCTCATGTGATCACTCCGCAAACGGTCCAAATTGATGAGAGCTTGTCATATGAAGAGGAACCAGTTGCCATCGTGGATAGACAAATTAAGAAGCTTCGCTCAAAGGAGATAGCCTCAGTAAAAGTTATCTGGAGGAACCATTCAAAGACGACAACTTGGGAAGCTGAAGAAGCTATGAAAACCAAATATCCCCATCTCTTCCCACCTCAAGGTACATTGTTTAGATTTGGGGACCAAATCTCTTTTAAGGAGAGTAGTATGTGATATCCCAAATAAAGAAGTGTTGCATTATAGTTAGTATATTCATTTTAGTATATTATAGTTAGTATATTCATTTTAGTTAGTTGTGTTGCATGCATTATAATTTAAATATACATTATAGTTAGTAGTGTTAATGCATTATAGTTAGAATATGAATTAAAATTACTAAGTGTAGTTAGCATTTATATTAATTATTATTATTAAGTCTAGATATATGACACTAATATTAATTATAATTATTATTACTAAGTGTAGCTACCATTAGTATTATTATTATTAAGTGAACCTAACATAAATATTATTTAATATTATAATTACTAAGTGTAGTTAGCATTAATATTAATTATTATTATTATTAAGTCTAGATATATGTCACTAATATTAATTATAATTAATATTACTAAGTGTATCTAGCATTAGCATTATTATTATTAAGTGTACCTAGCATTTATATTAATTATAATTAATATTGCTAAGTGTAGCTAGCATTAACATTATTATTATTTAGTGCACCTAACATTAATATTATTTAACATTATAATTATTAAGTGTAGCTAGCATTAATATTAGTTATTATTATTATTAAATCTAGATATATGGCACTAACATTAATTATAATTAATATTACTAAGTGTAGCTAGCATTAGTATTATTATTATTAAAGTGTAAATAGCACAAATATTATTTAACATTATAATTACTAAGTGTAGTAGGCATTAATATTATTTATTATTATTAGTAAGTATAGACATATAGCACTAATATTATTTATGATTATTATATTTGTGTATAAATATATGTGTGTAGGAGTGTGTGTGTGTGTAAGAAATGTTTAGTTTCATTTTGCTAAGTTTTGCTTCCACCTCCTCTAAACCAAAATTCCTCTAAGCCAAATCTCCTCTAAGCCAAACCCCTTTTTGGCCAAATTCATCTCTTGTCAAGCTCATAATCCTCGTGGCCGAATTTAGGTGGGCCTAACTAATCATCTCTTAAGGCGTTGTGGCTCCCTCCCTTTAATCGACGAGTTTGGTTACTTGTACCATTCCAATTTTCCAAAATCAAGTTGTTAGTAGAAGCACACTCCCGACTATGAAAGGTGAGTGGGTTTAAGCTCATAACCATACTTTTGGTCATTATTAATATATTTTCAAATTATATGAATTATTTATGAAATTTTAGAATAATTTATGTCAAGAGAACATGTTGATATGAATTATGTCAATTTTAGAAATATTATCATGAGAACTAATTATTTTGGAAAACTCATGGGACCATGCTTGCTGTATGAATTATTTAGATTTATTTATTAGTTAGAAAATATTTTAAATCTCAGTTTTGTATGAAATTATTACTATTATTTTTTTAGCCAATAAATAGTGAGAAACATATCAGCGAGTTAACGGCTGCAGGATTGATCGTTAACCTTGGTACCAAGTGGTCCACTAGAGGAATAGCTCACCCACAATAAGGAACCTAGTGAGGTGTCCATTTATGGGACCTAGTTAGGTGCCCATCAGATTAGCCATTGGCTCAGATTTAGCTATTCAGCTCAGATAATTATGTACAAAATAATTCATGTTTCTCTACTAATTGTTGCTATAGATTTAGTTAATTTATATGTAATTATATATGTAATATATTTCACATCAATTGCATGTATATGTTATGTATTTTGTTATTGTCCCATGTGGGTTGTGAGTGGAGGCTCATTCATGAGTTTTGATGAACTCACCCTCTCTTTTCCTTTCCCTCTGAGATCTGATTACAAGTTCGGTTGTACCCAGAATCCTCATGATAGTGCTACTGACTTCCTTGGTGAGCTTCGCTTTGAAGTAGAGCTTATTGTCAATTATGTCAGCCTAGTAGTGCTCCAATAAATTGTGTAGGCAGGATCCCCGGACATGCATGATATTATTTTCAGAATTTATGTTAATTGTTTTATTATGTCTGGCTTTGGCCTAGAATATGGATTTTATGCAGATTTATGTTCAGAATTTATGTTTTAGAAATAATTCCATATTATCAAGTTTTAGTTGAACTTGACATATTTTAAATAAATTTAGGTTATTTATGCATATTAGTCAGTCACGTTACCAGAAGCTTCCATGGGGACCCAAATCCTCACGTGCCGATCACGTTCTCTAGGTGGGTCGTGACATTTTGGCATCTCATTTGAAGGTGAAGGGAGAAAAGAAAAGGATTGGTAGTTACAACATTTCAAGATTTTACTCTATAAACTCCATCTCTTTCCTCTTTTTTCTTTCATTATCAAGAGTTCTGTCAATAGCAAAAACTAGCACATACGTTACTTTTATCCCGCAAAGCTTTCACTATAGTCTATAGACAAGTTTAGCAAAATCACTGTAGTGTATTTGCTGGCTATTAATGAATGAGTGACCCTTACGATTTTAATTCATTAATCACCCGATAAGGCTGCATTTGGATGAGCGTTTTTTGGCTCAAAATCACTTTCACCCCAAAATTAAAAAAAAAAATTACTTTTTGCATATTTGGATAACTTTTAGAAAACAATCAGAATCTAAATAAAAACAGTTTTTAGCTTTTATGTAGAAGCCAAAAAGAGTTGCCTCTAAAAAAAATCAGTTTTTAATTTTTTCAGTTATATACAAAATTTAAGTTTTGTAATCACTTTTTTGAAAATATAAAACAAACACACCTAAATCTATCAAAATTTTAGCCGCATAACATTACTCTTCCACAATAAAGGTCAGGGTAAACAGTATTTTCTGTGAAAATTGTGACAAAATTGTCTAAAGGAATCTTACCATTTACATATATTTTCTTTGTGTAGATCTAAATTCAGCACATACACTCACTGATAAACACATGAATCAGGACAATCAAAACTTTCTAATAGCATACTAGGGAACCGAAAATTGTGAGCATCTAGAACAATTGATATAGAACTGAAAAAATAAAAAAAGACATAAAAGGCTAGTTGCAATCTCATAGTTGGACAAGGATGAAACCTTTATCAAGACAACAATTGATGATGCTACAGCAGAATCACAAGCCAATGCTAGAAGACTCATGAGTTAGTTCAGTTTCGCAGGGCTAGCAAGCACGAGGAAAATATGCTACATTACCTGCATAGAAACCCCAGATGCTCCAGCCCTTGCATGGAAAAATTAGATAATAGTAAACTGCAGCAAAAATAATTTACAATCACCCAGCTTTAGATGACTCGCTCGTAGATTTCGGTTCTATGTTCTTCCTCAAAAATTCAGACAACCTTGCACTAGTGGCACGCCCTCGTTCTAGGCAGTGAAGATAATCATCCACTAGAAGAAAATTAATCAGAAAACAAATTAGATCACACATTATAGAATCCACAATCATATTGCATGCAACCAATGCCAAAGTCAAAGGCTAATGCTAGGAAAAATTGAAACGTGTGAAACACTTGGCAACCACATTTGTATTGAAGAAAGTAGCTAGAAAATATTAAATGAAGTGTGAAGGTGAGACTGAATACCTGACATAGCACCCTGGGTAACAGATGTGATGATTCCATGTGCCATGGGCTCACCACCTTCCTGCAATGATCTCTCTGGTAGGACTGAAACATTTGCATTTGGAAAAACCAAATAGGCAAATGCTTTCATTTTCTGCCATAAGATAGAAATGCACTGAATTAGAGTTGTGTACAAAGAAGCATGGGACTTAAGACTCCAATTGTAAAATAGAAACAGCTAAACCATGGTTATGGCATAAAAAAAAATCATGTGTCGGGTTCAATTAAACCGTACAGCAAGTGACCAAACATTTAGGGTATGCTTGAAAGTTTGGATTTTGGAGGAGAGGAAAGAAAGGATTTGTAGTGTAAGATTTTAAAGTTTTACACTACAAGTCATTTATTCCCCTCCTTTCCCCTCCAAAATCTTAACTCACAAACATACCCTTAGAAGAAACACACATGTCCATGAACTTTTCAGAGATCAACCATGTGCTGACTAGTGGATACAAGATTGGTAGCCTAGGTTGGCAGTGCCAATGGCAAAGCTGGTTGCTTAACGCAGGCACATGACAAATCTGCAATCATGAAGCTAAAGACTCATATTTTTGACATGGATTTGCACTGCAAATGAACTAAGTATTACCAAACTAAGTGCTAGGACAAAGTGACATCTCCCTCGTATTGTTGCAGGAGATGAAGGCAAAGGGCTGAGTATTAGAAGTTTAAAAAAATTGTTACTGTTATGCCACCAATAATAATAGGGAACTTGTTCATGCTTTCTAGCAAGAGCAGTAGTCAATTAAACCTCAAAGGAGGTTAAAGTAATTAACTCAAACAGAAAAGGAAAAAATACAAAAGGAAGGAGTTAGCCTTGGTACGACAATGAGGATCATATAACAGATACAGTTAACACAAGTCAACTGACATACAAATGATGTAAATCCAGAACCAGATTTTATTTAGCTGCCTAAATTCACTTGACATTTGATGAAAATAATATAATACTATAAACTGGCCCAAAAAAAAAAAAATCTAACCTCCTCTTCATGTTTAGTAGGGTCCAATAAAATATAGCCACTATCTGCTACAGAACAACATATTGCAACTGTATAAACAAGGATAAGAAATCATTATTCTTAAACAAAATGAATATAAATAAACCAAAACACAATAACAAACTTTGATTACCAGCAAGATGTCTTAGGGGTATTCCAGCATCCACAAGTGCAGCACATGCTGCATTTATTGCACATGGAAGCAGCTACACAGCAAGTCAAGAAAAAAGGAGCAAAAGATCCAAAAGCATGTTCATTAGATATTGGTCCCTTTAGGCCCCCACTCCTCAGAATAAATAATTACATCAAACTATACCACCGATGGAGTTGAAGGTAATCTATTTTTTCCACTCTGTCCTGAACAGACTGACTAAAAACCACTCACCAGTCACCACCACCAACGCTATGAGTTAAAATTTAAACCAGAAGTGCAATCATCATGGAAGAAATCCATCAAATTTGGGATTTGGGAAAAGAAACATAAATCCTCTCCATTTTTTTCCTACAAATGATAAAAGGTAAAATTCTGAAACATAAAAGGCTAAAAGATCTCATATAGCAAGACCTTAAATATAATAGATTCAAAACCGATAGATGAAGTGATGAACTTGCACTCAAGCATGTATCTGATGGAGGGATATGTATAATCTGTATAAGCATTATATACGGTGGGGCATGTTACAATGAATTAGAAAGATAAGCGCTCATAGCTTGCTCTTATAGTCTTATTATGACAAAACAGGTAATATAGTTGCCCACAAGCTGGAAGCAGAAACTTTCACGACGAAATGGAGAAATATTACAGTACCACGAGACTTAGACAAGATTCTTTCCTCCAGATTTGAAGGGAGTATAATGAGGGTCAAGAATGGACCATAGCATAAAAAACTTAGGGCCTGTTTGGTTTAATTTGCCAGTTTTTAATTTTCATTTCCAGTTTTTCAGTTTTTTAGGTTTTGTGAAGGAAATACTGAAAATTCTGAAAACTACCAATTCCAGTTTTCAGCTTTCAGCATTTCCTTCACAAAATCCTGAAAACTAAAAAACTGAAACCAAACACGCCCTTAACATCACCAAAAATAGTTAAAACTTATAAGACAAGCTGTGTCACACCAAATTCAGTAAAAGGGAAGCCTAGCGCAACAAATTCCCACTATGGGGTTCATGGTTTAGTAGGCAGCCTTCCGTTGCACTTGCAAGAGGCTGATTCCAACAATCAAACTTGTGACCTTCAAATCACACCAAATTCGGTATCAGACAAAATTCCTAAGCTATTCGTGTCACTACAATTCAAACCACAACCCATATAATAGAAGAATTGGACACAGTGTAAAATGGAAGTTTGCAGTAAATGCAAATCATATTACAATCTTAGAGAAAAAGTTACCATATTAAAATTAAAAATCATAAAAGAACTAAATCTTGAAGAAGGATACAGCACCATCATCATGGACAACCTGCAGTAGAAACAAAGAGTGTTCAATCCTGGAATGTTACAGCTCATGTGAGTTAAAAAGATATAGAGAACTTCAATTCATATGGATATGTCACCTTAATACTCATAAATTAAAGGAGGGGCCAAGGAACTTTCAATAGGTAAAGCTAGTATGCATAAAAAACAAAAGCAAACAACATGAACAAACATGTTAACACATGAAAATTAAAAACAAAATTCATTTATTACTGGGAACAATAAAACCAAAGGCGCCACAGCACAGTCTTTACACGACTATCAGAAGCATGAATACAAACTGAAAGAAGTCAGTAGCACCAGGCTTGTTCAATAGCTACAATTAATATACACTAATGAGTCATCCTGTTCACACGCTAAATTCAGCATCAACAGTTTCCAATTTTCCTATTGTGAATGCGACATGAGATAGGACATTTGAAATTTATATTTATTCATACTTAATTACTTATGAGCTGGAACATTTCACAACTTATCCGGATACAAGCAAAAGAAAACCATGGGTTCCAATTTGCCCGCTCGCATGTAGAGTAAAAAGATACTGAGGTAGAGATATGAGATAACCCAACATTCTCAGAGAAAAGCAAGAATGCTGTTGTTCCTGTCCCTCTTTCTCCTTCTCAGAAATTACAAAATCTTCACATAACACAAATTAGGTGGGGGCAAATGAGGACGATACAATACATCACCCAACTTCTCATGTATCAAGGAATCGAAAGCACAGATAAAAACCGAAAAAACAAAAGGTGCTTGCATTGCAGCTACTTGCAGCATGTTCTTTGTTTGAACCTAACTAACTGCAAAACATGTAACTAACCAACCAAACAAACAAACAAACAAACTTGCCTGTACTATAACGGAAGTGGTGGTATTGGGATATATGGATCGGATGCAAATGCTTTCCAGTGTTCTCTTCAATATCATCTCATATTCCTTCTCCACTTTTCCTAAACAATTTATAAGAAAAATAAAATAAAACAAAACAATTAGACCAAAAGAGTGACATTTTGAGTAGTAACCTTGGAGTTCATTATAAGTATTGTGAAATGTGAATTTACCGATTTGTCCAGTGTTGGGTTTCCAAATAACTTCAATGGAAGCCTTTTCAGGGTTTTCATTCTTCCTGGTGCCGGATTTGGGCCCGTAAACAGCGGCAACCACTTTGGTTTGGCCTTGAGCCCAGGAAGCGGAGCCGTGAGCGCGATGGAGGATGGAGCGAGAGCAGGCCAGCGGCCTCAGCTGATTGGGGCTCCGCCCATCAGCCCTATCAATCTCCATTCAACAACCACCAAGCAGAGGAGAGCAGAGCAGCAGCTGTAACACTCACAACTGGGCGGGAGAGAGAGAGAGAGAGAGAGAGAATGAACGAGAATTGAACAAGAAAGACAGTGGTTTAGGGTCTCTCACTCATGGCAGCGGGCTTGTCTCTTTTTCGTATTCTGTTTTTCCATGTCTAGGACGGGGCCAATCCGGTTTCAACCCGACAGGTTATACGAGGCGGACCATATTGGTTTATGGGTCCGGACTCGTTTTGACTACTGTGGATGGAATTAAACTTGGAGAATTTAAAGGAATATTTGATTTCAATTTTCATTTTTTATTTTCAGTTTTTAAAATTTTTATAAATAAAATATTAAAATTTTTTATAAAATTTAAAAAACTAAAAAATTAAAAAGTTAAACCAAACGTACCCTAATCCTTTAAATACGCCCAACGTAAATCAAATATGTTATGATAACTTTTTGGAATTCGGGTTAATAATTAGAGGATGTTTGGTTATGAAACATAACGGCTTCCCGAGGCACCCGTGTGACTTTTATGACAAGTTAAGAAGGAGGAATTGATTTTAATAGATATTTAAACATGGCTTTAATATATAGAAAATCCTCTCTCTCTCTCTCCCTGGTCCTCTTTATCAAAGTAATCAAATCAAATATATAATTAAAGAAGGGTAAAATAGTCAAAATAAACAATTTAATTCACTTTTATATACATTCAAAGCAGTGTAATTGAATTCACTTTTATAAGTTATTGATTTATTCTAAACAAAATAATTCAAATCATGTGCAAATGGCTAGGGATTTTATGTAAATAAGGGAATTTGGTGACGATATTATTACTTCGCATCGTAATCAATTCCTCATTAATAAATATGAATTTTCCTTCTCAAAGGTTCATCTAACTTATGTTTGAGTGAAAACAAATAACATTTCTAAAGTTTTACAATTTGGCCTATGCAATTATAACATCCAATAATTTTTTTTACTAATAAATTTTGACCAATAATTTTTTTCTTTTTATAACATACAATGAACCTAATTTTGATTGTATTACGAAATGGAGCCCAAAGAAGTTCAATAATCATAATGGACTTAGATCATAGCCCCTCCCAGTTGGGCTAGGATCTTCCAAGCCTAGTTCGGGTCTTGACTCATCTCGAAATCCCACCACTTCTTCTACGTGAACTCCACGGCCTCCTTTCGTTTGCATGTTTAGGAGTACATGGTTTGAGGCTTGAAGCATGCTTTCAAGCCCCTCAACCATGATAATCATTCTTGAAAATCCAATCTAAATATCCTAAGAGACTCTAGGTACAGTTTTACACTCACTTGCATTCTTGCACTCCACATTCTCCCTTTGCTAACTTAGTGGTGGAGTCATTGTAGGTAAACACCCCCTGCTATTGGGGAAGAAGCAGTTGAAGTCATTATCATGTTCTAGAACCTCCAATTTCAAAGTAATCTTAGGGGTAACCCTTCATCCATTTCTTTACCTTGTTACAAATGCATTAATTATTAGAAAAGTCATACAAATAAAATAATTTAATTGGATGTCAATATAAAAAATACTTTTTGTATATTAAAATTAAATCAACAATTTTTAGGAAAATAACTAATTAATTTCTATGCATATTTTTATTTAAGTTTAAAATTGATGCATGAATTTTTACTTAGTCATCAAATCTTTTTATGTGTATAACTTTTCGTATAATAATTTAAGTGTGGGAATTGATCATATTTATTAAAGTGATAATTTTGAGGTTATCAGACTCACGAGTTTGTATAAACTTGTAGAACTGAAATAAACTTGAATTGTAAACTCGTATGAATTTACTTATCTTAAAAATAGTATTAAAAAAATTTATAACATGTAATTATAATAAAATAAATTTATTTTAAAATAAAAATAAATAAATAAATTCAATTGTAACATCATAATCAAGCAGAAGTTAAAAATATAAAATGTAAATTAAGAAGAAATATAAACAGATTGAGATTTTAGGGTGTGAAAAATCAAAATAACTTAAGATTGAGTTAAGTGTTTATTGCGAAATTCCATATTGTATTATATGAGAGATTAAATTCTTACTAAAAGTGTAAGCTCGCGAGTTTACCTGAGTTTATAATAGATCACCCAAGTTTACTCAATTATGAGTTTATAAGCGAGTTAACTCGATTTCGGAACCTATACTCATAAAAAGAGTTTAAGAAATAACTCAAGAGTTTGATAATCATGAATAATTTAGCTATCAAAATTAAATATTCCAATTTAACTAATTGTATCTAATTTTATTTATTTTTTTCAACTAGTTCTTTTATTTATTTTATAAATATTATTATAAAATTTCTTTAATATCTTATAAAATTCACATGTATAGTATCTTTAAAATAATTTGTCACAAAATATTTACCATATATACCACTAACTAAATTTATTAATATTTTAAATACTTATATTCTTCTCGCCTTGAATTGCCTGGCATACTAAAACAAAAGGTCTTATTATTATCATTGGCCAAAATTAATAATAATGTTTCTAACTGCGGAAAAACGAAAGGAGAAATAAAAACAGAGAGCTTCCATTTTCCTTCCTTTTCCCGAGAAAGTGGAACAAAACGCTGACCGAAATTCAGGAACACAAGCAAACAGCACCCTGAGAAAATCCTCGAAAACGCGATTCCATCCACAAATCCGCTGCTCCGTTCTTCAATCCAATATTCATTCCTCTCTTTTTTTCTTTGTTTATTCTGTGTTTTTCATTTCAATCTCAATTCGGTTAATCCGAATTCACACGAAACCTCCGAAAGAGAATCTGACATGGGTATGGGTCTCTGAATCGACGGAGAAGGAAATGTCGAAAGAGGACAACAATAACAAGAACAACAACAATAACGATAAGGATAACAATGGGTATCACTACCACTACGACAACGACGAAGACGTGTTTTCTGGTTCGTTTAGGAGTGAAAGAGAGCGCAGCCCATCAACGGTGCCTTCGTCGCTTGGATACACTGAGCACTCTGTATCCAAATTCGACACTTTGGCTGGCATTGCAATCAAGTATGGCGTTGAGGTATTCTTTTATTTTATTTTAATTTTAAAATGTTTATATCTCATTTTTCTTTTATTTCATTATTATGTGAGTTTTCTTTTTATTTTTATTTTAAATAATTTTAATATTGATCCCTAAAAAGTATTGATATGACAACAATTGTAACAGTCATTGATCTCTTACCTATTCTTTTTTTTTTCCCACAAAAAAATAAATTGTGAGGCATCAAGTTGGGTTTTATTCTGGAATTTGTGTTATGCATGGTGGGTTTTCGTTGTTTTATGTGAGTTTGACGGTGACATATTGAGCCAAAATCCATGCAGTTTTTGTGATATGTTTATTGGTATCCTTTTGGAAATGCTTTCGGTTGCAAGTTGCAGCCATCATCCGAATAGAGACAAAATTAAACCACAAAAAAGAACGTCAGAGGAGCAGACAATATAACATGCATTAAAAGTTTTTTTTTTTAATAATTTGTTTTGGTATTTTTGTTACATTATCTTTGTTGTGCTTGCTGGAGTGTATAGTTATTTATTTATGTTGATACTTTGGAAATAGCCTCTCCACAAAGCGAACGAAAGGTAAGGCTAGATACATCCACCCTCTTTAGATCTTACCACGTGAGAGCCTTGAGCACTAGGCCGCCTTTTTTTTATCATTGTTGATGGAAACTCTCCTCATTGTGCTGAAATCTTGTGTCTTAAGTTACCTTCCCTTTTTCGTTTTGAGTTACATGATGGAGTTATCATAATATCTTCAGCTCCTTTTGCTTTGGGAAATTGTTTGTAGGTTGCAGACATCAAAAAGATGAATGGCCTTGTTACGGACCATCAAATGTTCGCGCTTAAAACTGTCCACATTCCTTTACCTGGGAGGCATCCTCCATCTCCTTGTTTACCATCTGGTTCCAGTACTGCAGGGTATGATTATGGCTATTGGATCAAGGAACACCTTTAATACAAGAAGTTTTTAGTGTTAGTTATTGAAATATTTGAAAAGACTATCTTGTATGAAACAATAGGGAGTGAGGGGCAGGGAGGATTTGGGGGAGGATGAAAATTTGGGTTGCTTACCTTCTATTGGAGTTTTCCTTGGGAAGTAGTTTACAATGAAGTTCTGGGAAGTAGTTTTTCAAGATAAATAAAAGATTCAAGCAACAGGTTTTTAGATAGCATCTATCTGCAGCTTGTGTAAAACCTTTCACACTATTGTTGAACAATACAGCGGCAAAATATTGTAGAAATTGTAGGATCTCACACATAGTTAAGGCTTTTAACACTTTTTTAATTAGTTGACAACATAGTGTTTAGTAGTTTCTGTTGGATCAAATTGTATCATTAGTTCAAATTCTTTTACTTTTAGAGTTGTTTTATAAGCAATGCTATTCTTGAAAAATACTTGTATCCATGATTTTGTTTCTCTTCTTCGACAGTTGTTTTGAAGTCTCTTGAAGTCTCTTTAAAAACAAAAAAAATCATTTTGATAACTGAATTCACCAATCTACACTCTATTCATGGACATTATTCTGGTGTTGGATTCTAATTGCGGCTGGTATATTCATTTGTTTCTTAAATGCTTCCTTTTATATGGCTCTTTCATTTTAAAAATGTTGTTTAACTAATGCGTACCAAAGTAATTGTGCTGCATTTGGTATCCTCTGGGCCATGTAATAACTAGGTTATATTCTGCCCTTTGTATTCAACTGCAGGCGATATAAATTGGCTTATGTGGAAAATTCAGAGGAACTTCTAATCCAAGAAAATAGAATTATTATGTTCTTTGTGTCTGTTGGTTTCATTACTTAATTTCTTTTTAATATCATTACCTCTTTAAGTTATTCAATTAAATCATTGATGGCCTTGAATTTTGTCCTTTCAGACAAGGTAGCTCTGACCACAGCCCTTCTGATCATGCACACCGTGAACTGTTTGAATCATTCCAGTCCCTGAGAGTGAAGTCTTCGGAGCGGAAGGTATCCCCAGCAATGAGCTCCTTACAGGGTTACTATGGACTTAAATCGACCTCTAATTCCACAGAAAATGGCTCAACTAAGTCTTACCGGCCTCTTTCTCATCACCGGAAATCTAAAAGTTTGGTCAATGTAATTCTTGAAGAGATCATGGAGAAGGCTGATACTGAACCAGCTGCAGAAGTCAGGGAAGGCGACTCTGACAAATGGACTGATAAACTTTCACAGAGGCGTCAGAAATCTGAAGCTGACTTTACCAGGATACCAGAGTTGCTTTTGAAGGAGGATATTAGCAGCAGTGCTGTTCTTCCATCAAGAACAGGGAAGCACTTAGCTCTGAGACAGAAATCCGCTAGCCGAACTGCTTTGACAAATGATTCTGAATCAAGTGGATTGAATCCTGTGGCAACAGGTATGGGGGATGCTTCTCTAGTAACCGATGGGTCATCCGGGGTGAGGAAATCATCAAGTACATCATGTTTACAAGATCAGGAGAACAGTTGCTCTTCATCCATTTGGCCAACCTCAATGTGGAGTCTGAAACCAGATTTACAAGGTTTGCCCAAGCTAAATGCCGGTCGAAAAAATAAAGCTGCACTTGACTAAAATATAGCAACTTCTCAAAACAATTTTGATCCCTTTCGTGAGGTTATGGAATCATTAGCCACTACAACAATGGGTAGATTGTAGGAAGTAAATCAATGCATAAGAAGAAGAAGAAAAATCACATTTTATTTCTTTGTGAACTGGGGCACTATTTATATGCCAGAAATTTCTTCAATCTATTTATTAAAATAGTAAGGATCCGCGAATGAAGGACAGCTTCCCCAACCTGAGCATTCCCGTATTTTTGTATAGTCATGGTGATGCCTTTGCCGTATTGAGAATTATTACTTGCAACATGACTTCCCAGGTCCTATTTAGGAAGTTCTTTCTAACTCTTATTTTGTGCGTATTTGGAAATAGCATAGATTACGTGGTTGCAGTTATATTATAAATTAATTTCCAAACACAATATCCAATTATCGGGTTTTGCCCAAATAAAGTGACAAGTGGCCCATTTATAATATTATTAATCAAAAGATAAAATTTTCTTATTCTATTTTCTAAAGTGAGATCCTCACTTTTGAAGGTTAAATCCTCCAATGAACATTATGTTTGCAGAATATGCATTGTTGAGTAAAGGTGTGTTCATCGGTTACATTTGGAGAAGAGAGGAAAAAGAAAGGGTTTGAACTTTGAAGAGTAAAATTATTCTAAATCCCTTTTGGAGATTTTCTTTGAGGGAAAGAGCTTAAGCATATATGAGGATAAGAATCATTTAAAAAAAAAAAATTGAGTGTTGTGCATTACTTTTGTGAGGGAGATTAATTGATCGACGGAAGAAGAGTAAATAATAATTTTGGACTTAACATTTTTACTTTGATATAAATTTGGTACTAACAAAATTATTGATATCAATTCAATTTTAATATATTTTTTATATTAACTAAGTTCTAACATTTTTAATTTTGACTTCAATTTGGTCTTAATAATTTTTTATTTTGACATTAATCCAGTGGAAATCCAATAAAATAATTAAATTAATATCAAAATAAAAAATATTATGATTAAATTGATGTAAGAAATTTGTTAGGACTAAATTAATGTTAGATTGAAATTGTTAGGACCAAAATTATTATTTACTTAAGATGATGTTGAACAAAAGACACTGGCTACTGAAATGCAAATCAGACAACTTTCGAAGTGAAAGACACACTAAAATCTATTCTTAGCCTAAAACAAAATTGGCAGTCATGAACAAACTATAATATCAGTGAGCTCTTTGACTGGGTTGAGTATGAGTGGGCTCTTTTAGTGGCAGTAAGATTTTGCAGAACCTATTTCTCAATGACCAACAGACCAAGATCATAGAAATTCAACTACCCCTATTGCTTTTTGGAGAGAGATGGTCGATTTATGTAATTGGTCGATGTAGTTGTTATTATAGATCTAAACTAAAGGAATGAAAGCAATGTCTCACCAATTTTTTAGAAAGACGAAATCCTATAATAATAAATTAAGAATTCATTCTTGAAAAAGTTTTGACACGTGCCAAATTCTCCTTCATGGGAAATTTTTTTTTGAAGAACTTAAATATTATATCAATTTATTATAATATTTATGAAATCCTTTTATTGTGTAATGATATTCTCATAATTAGTAAATCAAATCATTGAAATAACAAATAATTATGATTAGATAAATCTCTGGAAGATACACATCATTTTTTCTATGATTGATGATTGATTTGGCATATATTATTTTCCTTTGTGACTATATATGTTCGTGTAATATGTAATGTATCTAATTAAAATTGGTATTCTTCCTCTCTTTTGATTTATTTTTGCAATTATGGGCTTAAATTCATTATGTTAAGGTGATTTTCTTTTTCACCATCCTTATATTTAAGAATTTTTAATTATTTTTTCCTTTTAATTGTGTTCTTACGTTCTTTAACGATCATTCTATATTTTGTAATTTCGTATGGCATCTTCATACATAAATCATCAATGGGGTTAATGTACTATCAATTATTTGATATGTCACTAGACCCAAATTTTGATAATAATAATTCATCTCTTCCACTTTTTTTTTTATGCTTTATTATATCTAATCACATTATCTCTTTTGTTTTTCTCATTTAATGATGATGTTATAAACAATATCTAAGGAAAAGAATAAAATTTTATTTGGGATTCGTACATACCATATGATATATATTAATATATTTAGGATATATGATTTTTTAATATATAAATATTAATAAAATTAATAATATCTAGAATATAGGACTTGAAAAATTATTATATGATTCTTTTTTACTTAAATTCTCAAATATTTCTCTCTCTTGATTTTCAATAATTACTATATTAATCATTGAATAATGTTTTAAGTGTTTTTTCTATATTCTTTCTATGCTATCATCCAAATTTTAATTGAGTCAATAGAACACATTTATTCATATGATATATATATATATTGATTTACCGACTCTATTTCTTTTAGTAGAATATTTCCTACATTATATGCTTAGTTACATCCTATTTTATATTTAAAATCTAAATTTTAAATTTAATACATATAATTTGATTCAAAAAATAATATCTTATTCAAAAAATTAATATATCAATTTTTAAGTTTAATTCTTAAATGTTTATTTATTTAAAATAATTATTATATTCATTTTTAAATGATATTTTAAGCATTTCTCTTTTATACTCTATATGCTACCATCCAATTTGTTTTTATGGGGATCATTCAGATTTTATTCAAGTCAATATTGTCCATTATAATTCATATGATAATATATATATATAATTCTACTAAAAGGAAAAAAATCAATAATCAATATATAATTTAGTAGCTATTTAGAATATATAGATATAAATTAAATTTAAAATATATGCTTTGAAAAACAAATATATGATTTTTTTTAATTTAATTATTAAATTCTTATCTCTATTGATTTCCAATAATAATTACCATATTGACTATAAAATAATATTTTGAATTTTTATCTTTATAATTTGTACGCTATCATCGAATTTTTTTATGGAGAGAATCCAAATTTTATTCAGCAATTAGAAACTTATTTGAGGAAAAGTTTAGATACATGACAAATTATACTTCAATGAGAATTTAATACATGTTTATGTTTAAAAAATTGTGAAGATCATATCAATGCATTATAACATTTTATTAAATCATTTTAGTCGTATTATGTAATATTCTACTTTTAAATTAAAAGGTTAGAACAAATTTTTTTAATTAGGAAGGGTGCTAGTTACCCTTAATTATTATTTCAGGTCCTGAATTTCACTAAGTGTAGACCTTACACGTGCTTGAAAGGCTATAGGATAGAGTTATTTTATTGGGACCAAATGTCTCGGTAATTGTTTTCTAGAAAAATATAAGTTAAAGAGCGATTTTTAATGAATTTTATAAAATCATTAAACATTCCGTATTTAGCTTACAATTTTATAAAATCATAAGAATTCTTTATTTGAACTAAAACCCAAAATTTGGATTTTGATTTCTTGGGATTTTAATTTTTTTGATATTTTATTTGAATCTAAATGGGGGTATTTCTTTATTTACATTTATGTTTTAAAGTTAATAAACATTAACTTAAAATTAAAAAATCTAAATAAGTGAGTACTGAGATAACTCAGTTTAATATATACCAGAACTCAAATTCTTACTTAAAGATCTGAGAAAAACCATTATGGGGAGTGCTATAGTAGTTAGGAGAACAATAAGGCGGTGTAGGGGATGATTTTTTGCTCTCTGGTGAGCATTACAGCAATTAAAATCTTTATAAAAAACCCTCACTTCGGGTTCTAAACACCACAAACACGATCCTTCCGCCCCTAAACACCAGAAACTTCATCCCTCAACCTCTCTTCACCCTCTAAACTCCATTTTCTTCTATTTTCTCAATTCAAACTCCAATCTTTTATTCCTAAGATTTTAAGGTATGATGTTTTCTTGGTTTTGTTCTCTTTTCTCTATTTCCTTCTTGTTATTAGGGTGATTCTTTATGCTTCTCAAGGGAGAGAAGTTTTCTACCTTGTTAGGGATGGATTTTGAGAATTTAGAGGTTTTAGAGGTTGATTTAGAGTTTTATTGCTTCTATATCAGATACTACTATCAATTCTCCTTCCAAGTGACCCATTGGTGTTAGTTCATCAATGTTTATCCCTCCAAGTAAGTGGGTGTAATACCTTAGGCTAAAAAAAAAAAAAAAAAAATCTCTCTGTTGAGTGCTGTAGCGCTCATCAGAAAGCAAGTCGGTGGCTGAAAGTGAATCTTATGCTCTCGGGTGAGCACTGCAGCGCTCAACAGAAAGTAAGTCGGTGCGAAATAAGCTCCCTAGCGAGCACTGCAGCGCTCTTTAGCGTTGCAGCGGTCACCAGAGCATTAAAAACCCCCATTCCGGGGTCCAGAACCTTCACTCACCCAAAATACACTCTCTCCCCCTGAGAAACACGAAAACTTTGCTCTCCTCCCAAAAAATTCACTCTTAACTCCATTTCTTCCATTTTCTCTTAAAATCAACTTCAATACTTCACTTCTAAGGCTTCAAGGTATGTTGTTCTAGTGATTTCTTTTCTATTCTCTCCATTTCTCTTTGGTTTTGGGGGGGTGGCATAAAGTTTTCCTACCTCTCAAGGAGGTAGAATTCTTTCAATGTGTTAGGAGTATATTTGAGTAATATAGAGGTTTAAGCCGTTAATCTAGAATTCTGTTGCTTTATTGATAGATACTGGTACTGTTCTCACCTCCCACAATTCTGTTGGTGCTATTCCTATGTCTACTGCCACTCCAGGTGCATGGGTTCACATCTGTAGCTTCTACTTTAATCATCATATGTATTTTCACCTAAAACCTGAGAGTGTATATGATTTTAGAACTTATTTTGTAAACTGCTGAGCTTTCTGTGGAGTGTTATGTTGTGAACTATTGGTTTACTAAAGGAATGTGTTTTGTTGAAAACCATGGGACATCTATCTTTTAAAATGAGATTTTGTATGATTGTATTGCTAATTTGATTAAGTAGAGCTGGTTTTATGATGATATGATTTTGATACTACATGCTATCTTATAAAAGAGATTTTGAACTATAGGATAGAAGACTTTGAAATTGATAGAGAACAGAATGAGGTTTTAGCTGAGTTGGCAGTAACTATAGAGAAACAGGCTGTAAGTTAACGGTAGTTAATCCGTTAACCTTGGTACCAAGTAGCCCGGGCCAGAGATTTCAGAGCCTTATTGTCACACTGGGGACGGCGATACATAACGCCCAGATGTGACTGTAGATATTCAGAGACTTATTGGTACACTGGGGTTGGCGATACGTAATGCCCAGATGTGACCACAGATATTCAGAGACTTAGTGTCATACTGGGGACGACGATACGTAATGCCCAGATATGACCAAACCTTTGTATTCAGAGATTACTGTTTCTCTATTAGACTACTGTTAGGTCAGATTGTAAAGAACTAAGATTTGAGATCTTGATTATAACTATGAACTACTTGATGTTAGTACTGCTATTATTGTTATTATTAATTTTGGTGTTGTGTACCTTCTTTGGTGTCCCATGAAGAGGGGTTCCAGATGAAGGCTCACTCACTGAGTTTTGGATTCAAAACTCACCCCTCTGTTTCCTTCATATTTTATAGATACCGTAGCTGCTGAGGGTACTTCTACACCATCCTCTTCCCAGCAGCATTAGATTCAGTTGCTGAGCCCATTAGGTGAGGTGTCTGATATTTTGCTCTAGACGTGCTCCAGTGTGATGCAGGCAGGACCCTGGATCGTAGAGCATGATCACATTGTGCATAGTTTTGTTATTTTATATACTTTTTGGGATTGTATAACTATTAATTTTATAAACACCTTGTATGTAAAGGATTGTATGCATATTTAGCAATGTTGCATATTTGCTTTTTGGAAAGGGATGGAAATATGTTTTGGTTTTTCTAAACTTGGTTTTCAACAACTGGTAATTTCATGTGACATTAAGGATTTATTTTATGGATTTTCTTAATTGAAATGCATGCGTAGAGACGGTACAGGTCACCAAGCTTACGTGGGAATGAGATTTCTCACGTGCCGGTCACGTGCCCAAGGAGGGTCGTGACAAAGTTGGTATCAGAGCCATAGGTTTCCCTGCATATCACTGGAGCAAGTGTCCACAGGTAGTGCCTCGTTTATGTAAATAGAAGCGCGCCTATTTGCATTAACGAAGCATTACTTGCGGCCTTTAGGATGATTAGTTGAGTCTAGACTTAGAGATAGAGTTCAGGCCTGTTATATGAATGGTATTCCTTATCTTATGTGTTCTTCCCTTTCAGTGGGATCCAGTATGCCTCCCCTCCGACGTTCCACCTCTCGACGTCGTCGTAGTAGCAGATCTTCTAGTCCTAGTGGCCTCTTTAGAGCTCTGGAGCAGACTCTGGCCGCCCTTACTGATGTTCTAGCCAGACAGGCAGAGGCTGGATCACAGCCACCCCCGGTCCAGCCTCCAGGTAGAGACCCTGATGATCAGCCCTAGAGCGTTTTCGGAGGATGGATCCACCCACTTTCCAGGGACGCCTGACCACAGAGGATCCTCAGGCATTCCTTAGAGAGATAGAGAAGATTATCAGGGTCATTCATTGTTCATCAGAGAAAGCAGCAGAGTTAGCTGGTTTTCAGTTAGGCGGCTTGGCGGGAACATGGTATGATGAGTTTCTCCAGGGGCGTGGCAACTTAGATCCGCCCTCCTAGGAGGAATTCAGGGCCGCTTTTCTTCGTAGATTCTTGTCAGAGAGCCGGAGAGCACAGATGATGGAGGAGTTCTTGAGACTCCGTATGACACCTGGTATGACAGTGGCAGAGTATGATGAGAGATTTACATACTTGGCTCAGGCAGCTGCAGGAATGTTGCAGTCAGAGACTGAGAAAGTTAGGCGGTTCATACAGGGACTGCCTAAAGACATGTTTCTCAGCCTTCAGCCGCATGTTGGTGCCATGGATTATGCCTAGGTAGTGGATACCGCTATTGGATTGGAGGCAGGATTAGCAGAGAGGAGAGTTGCTTCTGAGTCTAGCAAGAGGGCTAGGACTCAGAGTACATTTTCTGGAGGAGTTGGTACTAGTAGAGGATCTGGCCATCAGAGTCAGCTGTGAGCTCAGCCGGGTAGGGTTACCCTTTCAGATCCTACCCCGATACGATCTGCAGCTTCTCAGGGTCAGGGCAGAGGAGGTAGTCAGTATTCTGGCCAAGCATCAGTCCAGAGTTTACCTGTTTGTCAGACTTGTGGTAGGCGACACTTGGGCCAGTGCCTGATTGGCACCCTTGTATGCTATGGTTGTGGCCAGCGTGGTCACAAGAGGGCGGAATGCCCACTTTGGCAGGGGACCACCAGTCAGGGGTCTGCGAACTCCACTGCTTCGGTCCAGTCTTTCCAATCAGCAACCCAGGGTGGTCCTGCCATCCCAATGGGTAGGGGTGCTGGGGGCAGAGGCCCTAGAGGTAGAGGTTCAACTGGCAGAGGTCAGAGTAGCGGGGGACAGCCCTGATTGTATGCATTGACCAGACAGGATGCATCAGCCTCTAAAGATGTTGTGGCAGGTATTATCAGCGTCTTTAGTTTTGATGCATTTGCTTTGATTGACCCTGGATCGTCCTATTCATATGTATCCTCATTCTTTGCCACACGATTTGAGAGGCCAGTTTCTAGTTTAGACAAGCCCTTCTTAGTAGGGGTTCCAGTAGGAGGACCTCTTTTAGTTCAGTTAGTGTACAAAGGCTATGAAATCAAGGTTGGTGATGTGGAAACTTATGCAGATTTACACCTGTTAGATATGGTAGATTTTGATGTTATTCTGGGTATGGATTGGTTGGCTTCATGTCATGCTACGGTTGATTGCTATACTAAGTCTGTCAAGTTTGGTATTTCTGAAGCTGAATTTCAAGAGTTTAAGGGTGTCAGCTGCTATGTTCTAACTAGTCTGATTTCATCTATGAGTGCCTTGAAGCTTATGGATAAAGGGGTTTATGGGTTTTTAGCTTCAGTACGGGATGTAGAGGTGCCAGTGCCAACCATAGAATCGGTCCCTGTAGTTTGTGAGTTTCCTGATGTGTTTCCAGAGGACTTGCCAGGGTTACCACCAGAGAGGGAAATAGAGTTTGGGATAGAACTAGAGCCAAGAACCGGGCCTATTTCGATACCCCCATATCGTATGGCCCCGGCAGAGCTACAGGAGTTGAAGAAACAGTTGCAAGAGTTGCTGGATAAAGGTTTTATTCGACCAAGTACCTCACCTTGGGGTGCTCCAGTCTTATTTGTAAAGAAAAAGGATGGATCTATGAGGATGTGCATAGATTATCGGCAGCTGAATAAGGTAAACATTAAAAATAAATATCCTTTGCCTCGTATAGATGATTTGTTTGATCAGCTTCAAGGGGCCCAGTGTTTCTCCAAGGTTGATCTTTGATCTGGGTATCATCAGTTGAAAATCAAGGATGAGGATATACCCAAGACAGCTTTTAGGACGCGCTATGGACATTATGAATTCCTAGTGATGTCCTTCGGGTTGACTAATGCCCCTGCAGCTTTTATGGATCTAATGAATAGAGTTTTCAGACCGTTCCTGGATCATTTTGTAATTGTCTTCATTGATGATATTTTAGTGTACTCCAAGAGCAGAGAGGAGCATGAGCATCATCTCAGGATTGTGTTACAGACATTAAAGGAGCATCAGCTATATGCTAAGTTCTCTAAGTGTGAATTCTGGTTGGAGCAGGTGGCGTTCCTTGGACACATAGTATCCAAGGATGGCATTAAGGTAGATCCCAAGAAGGTTGAGGCAGTTCAGCAGTGGCCAAGGCCCGCCACCGTATCAGAAGTTCGCAGCTTTTTGGGGATGGCAGGTTATTATAGGCGGTTTGTCAAGGATTTTTCCAAGATTACAGCACCATTGACTAGACTGACCCAGAATAATGTTAAGTTTTAATGGTCAACTGCTTGTGAAGAAAGCTTCCAAAAGCTGAAGACCTGCTTGACTACCGCCCCAGTACTGGTACTACCTTCAGGTACGAATGGTTTTACTGTATATTGTGATGCTTCTAGAGTAGGACTTGGCTGTGTCCTTATGCAACATGGTCGAGTTGTAGCCTATGCTTCCAGGCAACTCAAGAAGCATGAACAGAATTATCCTACTCATGATTTAGAAATCGCAGCAGTAGTTTTTGCCTTGAAAATCTGGAGACATTATCTGTATGGAGCAACTTGTGAGATTTTTACAGATTATAAGAGCTTAAAATATATCTTCCAACAGAAAGATCTGAATCTCAGACAATGCAGATGGATGGAATTGTTGAAAGACTATGATTGTACGATCTCTTATCACCCAGGTAAGGCTAATGTAGTAGCTGATGCTTTGAGTAGGAAGTCAGCAGGCAGTTTGGCTCATATAGCTCCTTTAAGACAACCTTTGATAGAAGATATTCATAAGTTAGAGGCAGAGGGAATCCTGTTTGGTATAGGAGATTCAGGAGCCTTTCTAGCTCATATTAGAGCTCAGTCAACCCTAGTAGAGCAGATTAAGGCAAAGCAGAAAGAGGACCCCAAATTGGCTAAGATCATAGAGGATGTACACAAAGGAAGGGGCCATGAGTTTTCTCTGGATAAGGAAGGTGTGTTACGCCTTGGAAATAGGTTGTGTGTGCCGGATGTGGATGAGTTGAAGAAGCAAATAATGGAAGAGTCCCATAGTACAGCATATTCTGTGCACCCTGGTTCAGCTAAAATGTATCATGATCTGCGACAGTTGTATTGGTGGGAAGGTATGAAAAGAGATATAGGTGAATTTGTAGCACGGTGTTTAGTATGCTAACAGGTTAAGGCTGAACACCAGAGGCTGACAGGATTACTCCAGCAGATAGAGATTCCAGAATGGAAGTGAGAGAGGATAACTATGAATTTTGTAATTGGGTTACCTCGGACTACTAAAGGCTTTGATTCTATTTGGGTAATTGTAGATCGGATGACCAAGTCAGCTCATTTCTTGCCAGTAAAGACCAATTTCACCGCGGCCCAATATGTTCACCTATATATAAATGAGATTGTCAGACTTCACGGAGTGCCAATATCTATTATATCAGATAGAGGGGCTCAGTTCACTTTGAGATTCTGGAGGGCATTTCAGGAAGCTCTAGGAACCCGAGTGGACCTATCTACAGCCTTCCATCCTCAGACTGATGGTCAGACAGAGAGAACTATTCAGACCTTAGAGGACATGCTCAGAGCCTGTGTGCTAGACTTTGGTGGGAGTTGGTGTGACCACTTACCACTCATAGAGTTTGCTTATAATAATAGTTACTAGGCAAGTATTCAGATGGCACCCTTTGAAGCTTTGTATGGTAGACGATGCAGATCTCCCATTGGGTGGTTTGAGCTTGGGGAAGCTAAAACTCTAGGCCCAGACCTAGTTCAAGAGACCCTAGAGAAAGTTCGGTTGATCAAAGAAAGGTTAGTAGCAGCTCAGTCTAGACAGAAAGCTTATGCTGATAACCGGAGACGAGAATTAGAGTTTACTGTGGGTGATCATGTATTTCTGCGAGTATCTCCTATGAAGGGAGTGGTGAGGTTCGGTAAACGGGGAAAGCTAAGTCGTCGTTATATCGGGCCATTTGAGATTCTAGAAAGAGTGGGAGCAGTAGCTTATAGATTAGCATTACCTCCCAGCTTATTAGCCATCCATCCTGTTTTTCATGTCAGTATGCTTAGGAAGTATATTCCGGACCAATCCCATGTGCTCACCCCACAAGCAGTCCAGATTGATGAGAATTTATCCTTTGAAGAGGAACCAATTGCTATAGTGGATAGACAGATTAAAAAGCTTCGTTCAAAAGAGGTACCTTCTGTAAAAGTAATTTGGAGAAACCACTCCGGCGAGGAAGCCATGTGGGAAACTGAAGATGCCATGAGAGTGAAATACCCATATCTCTTTCCTCTTTTAGGTATGTCTTTAGATTTGGGGACCAAATCTTTAAAAGAGGGGGGGAGTATGTAATATCTTAGGCTAAAAAAAAAAAACAATCTCTCTATTGAGTGCTGCAGCGCTCATCAGAAAGCAAGTCGGTGGCTGAAAGTGAATCTTATGCTCTCGGGTGAGCGCTGCAGCGCTCAACAGAAAGTAAGTTGGTGCGAAATGAGCTCTCTGGTGAGCGGTGTAGCGCTCTTTAGCATTGCAGCGGTCACCAGAGCATTAAAAACCCCCATTCCGGGGTCCAGAACCTTCACTCACCCAAAATACACTCTCTCCCCCTGAGAAACACGAAAACTTTGCTCTCCTCCCAAAAAATTCACTCTTAACTCCATTTCTTCCATTTTTTCTTAAAATCAACTTCAATACTTCACTTCTAAGGCTTCAAGGTATGTTGTTCTAGTGATTTCTCTTCTATTCTCTCCATTTCTCTTTGGTTTTGGGGGGGTGGCATAAAGTTTTCCTACCTCTCAAGGAGGTAGAATTCTTTCAATGTGTTAGGAGTATATTTGAGTAATATAGAGGTTTAAGCCGTTAATCTAGAATTCTGTTGCTTTATTGATAGATACTGGTACTGTTCTCACCTCCCACAATTCTGTTGGTGCTATTCGTATGTCTACTGCCACTCCAGGTGAGTGGGTTCACATCTGTAGCTTCTACTTTAATCATCATATGTATTTTCACCTAAAACCTGAGAGTGTATATGATTTTAGAACTTATTTTGTAAACTGCTGAGCTTTCTGTGGAGTGTTATGTTGTAAACTATTGGTTTACTAAAGGAATGTGTTTTGTTGAAAACCATGAGACATCTATCTTTTAGAATGAGATTTTGTATGATTGTATTGCTAATTTGATTAAGTAGAGCTGGTTTTATGATGATATGATTTTGATACTACATGCTGTCTTATAAAAGAGATTTTGAACTATAGGATAGAAGACTTTGAAATTGATAGAGAACAGAATGAGGTTTTAGCTGAGTTGGGAGTAACTATAGAGAAACAGGCTGTAAGTTAACGGCAGTTAAAGCCGTTAACCTTGGTACCAAGTAGCCAGGGCCAGAGATTTCAGAGCCTTATTGTCACACTGGGGACGGCGATACGTAACGCCCAGATGTGACTGTAGATATTCAGAGACTTATTGGTACACTGGGGATGGCGATACGTAACGCCCAGATGTGACCACAGATATTCAGAGACTTAGTGTCATACTGGGGACGGCGATACGTAACACCTAGATATGACCAAACCTTTGTATTCAGAGATTACTATTTCTCTATTAGACTACTGTTAGGTCAGATTGTAAAGAACTAAGATTTGAGATCTTGATTATAACTATGAACTACTTGATGTTAGTACTGCTATTATTGTTATTATTAATTTTGGTGTTGTGTACCTTCTTTGGTGTCCCATGAAAAGGGGTTCCAGATGAGGGCTCACTCACTGAGTTTTGGATTCAAAACTCACCCCTCTGTTTCCTTCATATTTTACAGATACTGTAGCTGCTGAGGGTATTTCTACACCATCCCCTTCCCTGCAGCATTCGATTCAGTTGTTGAGCCTATTAGGTGAGGTGTTTGATATGTTGCTCTAGATGTGCTCCAGTGTGATGCAGGCAGGACCCCGGACCATAGAGCATGATCACATTGTGCATAGTTTTGTTATTTTATATACTTTTTGGGATTGTATAACTATTACTTTTATAAACACCTTGTATGTAAAGGACTGTATGCATATTTAGCGATGTTGCATATTTGCTTTTTGGAAAGGGATGGAAATATGTTTTGGTTTTTCTAAACTATGTTTTCAACAACAGGTGATTTCATGTGACATTAAGGATTTATTTTCTGGATTTTCTTAATTGAAATGCATGCGTAGAGACGGTACAGGTCACCAGGCTTACGTGGGAATGAGATTTCTCACGTGCCAGTCACGTGCCCAAGGAGGGTCGTGACAGTGGGTTCGCATCTATGATCTTTATGATATGCCTTAGATGTTATTTTCATGAACATATAACTTAGTATTTGATTTTAGATATTACTGTACAAAGAAGTTTGAAGTTACTGTTGGTTTATATGTTTTAGAACTGTTGATTTTAGAGCATGAAACTGGTTTTTGAGAAAACTCACAAGACCATATTTGTTGAACTGATTTTATGTAGAATTGATTATATATGTAATTGTTGGAAACTTTTTATCATTATTTCAATTGATTCTAGAACTGATTTATATATATGATATAGTTTTATAGTCAGATATAAGCTTTAGAGAAAAGATTGGAAATATGGTATTAGACCCTGTAATTTTAGAATTTATATTCAGTTTTATCTAGTTCATGAAAAGCTTGACAGTAGAAATGCGATTTAGATAAACAATCAAAAGATTTTAGAGCTTGAATATTTATGAGATTCAGAACAATTGATGGTTACATATTCTGAGGATATATGAAATCATAAATGTCTGCAAAGGGTAATCCCTTAGGCATGATTTTATAGCCATGATTATGCTAAAGTTGGATTGTTAGAGTCAACTGCTAGCTACATATTCTATGGCTTTTGAAATCACAATGGCTTCAAATTGGTGGTCCCTTGGACATGATTTCATAGCTAGTTATGCTAAAGTTAAACTGTTAGGATCAGATAGATTTAGAACTCACAGAGAATTAAAAGGTTTTAAAGGTTGTTATATTTACTTGAGTTATTAATATATTAGTTTAGGCAGTAGCTATAGAGAAACAGACAACGAGTTAATGGCTGCATAATCGTTAACCTTAGTACCAAATTCTCCAAAGGACAATCTCATAGAGCAGAAAATGGAACCTATTTAGGTGTCCACATTAGATCCTTGATGGACCATAGAATAGTGCATTTTGATTTTTAAAAAACCATAAAGTAGAAATTTCTGTTTCTCTAGTTAGATATTGTTGTTGATTTTAAAAACGGAACAATGATTTGGGCATATATATATACACACATATGGAATGTTTAAAGCTTTATATTATTCTTGTTATTATAATTTTATGCATTGTTCTTTGGTGTCCTATGAAAATGGGTTTTAGGTGGGAATTCACTCACTGAGTTTTGCACAAAACTCACCCTTCTCCTTTCTCCTATTTCACAGATAGAACAACTGATGCAGATGTTTCTCAGTCATCATATTTCCAACAGTTCTAGAGTTTCGGTGGTGAGCTTCACTTAGGTAAAATGTTTATAGTTTTGTCTAGAGTGCTCCAGTATAAAGACAAGCATGGTTCCAGACAATAGAGCATATTTATGTTTTTTTATATTATAATACTATATTGGTTTGTATTGAATGTTTTAGCACTTATGAATATTTCAAATCAAAGCAGCTTTATATATATATATATATATATATATATATATATATATATATATATATATATATATGTATGTGTGTGTGTGTGTTTGTGTTTTGTATTATGATTCACAGATTATAGAGTTTAAATTATGAAATTTCAGTATGGACTAGTATGATTTAATAAACAGGTGATTTGTATGTAGAAAATAAAATGTGTTTTAAATAAAGTTATAATTAACTGTGCATATAGAGAAACTCAGGTCATGAAACTTACGTGAGAACTGGAGTTCTCACGTATCGGTCATGTGCCCAAATCGAGTTGTCACATATTATATATTTTTTAAAATATGTAAATCATTATGCTAATTTACTATATATATATATATATATCATCTTGCTCATTATTTTATCCTATAATATTATAAATATATATTACCAACTCAACTTAACTCTGACGTAAGTTTGTCAATCATTGCAATTATTGTTAGATTTAATTTGTTTATAGTATTGACTTTAAATTAAATCATCATTGAAGGTTCATCTCTATATAAAATTATAATTTGAATTTTGCACTACTAACTATTGGTCAATATTTTGTTCACCTCTTATTTATCATGACTCAATTTGGATTGTGACCGACACATGAGGAATCCCCTCCCCACATAAATCTCGTGATCGTTGTACCTTACGATATGCATATTTTATTCATAAATCTATTTCAAATTGTAAATTAAATATCATGTTAAACTCATAATAAACCTAAATAGCTTTTTTCTCATAAATAAAATCTGAAACTATAGATGTGATATATAATTCAGATTGAGTTGCTCGTTCACAAAAGATTCATGAAAACTATATCAATTTTGAATTAAAAAAAAATCATCAGATGTCCAAAATACAAAATGTGTAAATATGTGGCCTGCCCGTCATATCATTAGAACACTCTATAAAATACCAAAACACTTCACGGCCACATGAAGCTCATCAAAAGTAAAAGCTACTACTACTAAGGAAGGGGAGGTGGAGGATTCAAAGCTATACATGTATTTGTGAGGAAAAGGAAGAAAAGAGGGGTGAGTTTTGTTATAAAGCTCAGTGAGTGGATTCTCACTCACAATCGTACACGGGACAAGAAAGAATTATACACAAATAATAGTAATCCAACATTCATAAAACATTTCTATTTACTTTACATAACAAATATCATCTTTATCTTTTGAAGAATTACAAAAGAGAATAGACTATCTATAAACTATAAAGTGCTGCTCAATCCTTGGCAAATATAAGCTCATAATTGAGATTTTAATGGTCCCTAGCGGTCCTTGGTATACCAAAGTTAATGAAATAATTACCATTAATTCACAGTTCTATTTCTTCAGTAATTTCCTATTCTAAAATCATATTGAAGTCATAGAAGGGGTTCTATAAGTTTCTAGGTTTGTCATTCTCAATGCTTCCAACTAAACATATTGCTTCATCTTTACTTTTCATCAACAAATCTAAATTCATCATCATAATCAAGTCTAAAATCATGAAATAAATCTTGTAATACAAATTAAATGAATTCAAGGATGGTCCTATGCATTTCCAATAACAAAATTTTCAAGAGAGCTTCCAAATATATTTTCTAGTTCTAAAATAAAATGCATATAACCCCATATCATATAGAAGTTCAAGTTCCAATTTCTAAATACTTTATATTGCAAGAAAATAATAATATAATGATCAACATAAGGCTATGAGATCAAACCCACTCACCTGGAGGTGTGGAACGTGAAGCACCAACACCATGAGAACTCTGGGGAGGAGAAATGATACCAATGTCTGCCATTGAAGTAACAAAACTCATAAGAAATCTATGGATACACCTAGATTACTCTAAGATAATGCTAACAACATTGAAGGAGCACCTCTACTTGATAATAATGAGAGAAATAACAAAGCTCAACCCAAGATCATGAAAGAATGTAGAGAATGGAGACATAATCTAATAATATATACTCACTTTGAAGCTTAGGGATGATAGATTGGAGTGAGGTTGAGAGAAAGGAAAGAAAATGGGGGGTTTAGAAGTGGCCTTCGGATTTTGGAAGAAGAAGAACTTGAGTTGGGGTTTTTAAAATAGTGAAGGAGCTCATTTATCAAAATTGTGTCATTTTGGTACAGTGTTTTCATCAGGGTGCTCACTGCAGCGAGCTTGCTATTACTCTCACTCAGCTCGCTGCAACGAGGATATCTAGAGCAAGGACGGTGTTCTTGCTCCCTTGGCTTGTTGCAGCGATGTATTCTCATTGCAATGAGACTATTCTGCATAATTTTGCAGATTTGTGGGTTTTTATGGTGTACCGGTGGTTTCCAAAGGCACCTTAAGGCTGCAAACTAGAGATACATGGACTTAAGGTATTACATTAGTTGACAATATAGATAATCTTTGCATGTTGTATTTAGTTTATAACACATTTTTTCAAACTTTCTAATTATTTTGATCATTATTCAATGGCAGATGTCATTAAGATATTAGCTTATGTTAATACTAAAAGAGAACTTGAAATAGATGAGAAGAATATGAAGTTGAATATCATCAAAATTGATAAGATCAAACACTTTCTTTTTTCCCTATATTATTATAACATTGAATTAAATCTTCAAACTAATATTTTGTAACATATATATAGAAAATACATGCTTTACTTAGGACTTATGTTGATGAGCTAAATAAGTTTGACAAGGAGTTTCTTTCTACCAAAATATGTCAATCACAATCATGATTGCTTAGTTTCTATATATTAAATTTATACCTTGTTTCATTAAAAAAAAATTAAATAGATATATTTAAGTTAGTTCAATATCAAATTTCTCAATTTTAAATGTGTTATTCATGCTTAATATAATACTTAATTTTAACAAGTATTTTGATTCTACATCAAATATTAATCTTTAAAATAAATATATGATTCAAAAGTAAAACTTAAAATAAATCAAATAGTGATTATCTTATCTAATCTCCAATTTCAAATATCTCATTGTTACATTTGTTAGTCCTATTACTAAATTATTATGATGCCTCAGGTCCACGTATTCCTAGATAAGTCTGGTACAGTCTTAAGATTCCTATGATCCACCCGTGCCATCAGTAAAGGCTCAGATGGATGAAAAACAGCAAAACTGCATAACCTACTTTCCTGTGCCCGCTATAGCAATGGTTGGTGCAATTGCACCATATTGGGTCCGCGAGTGATTGCTATAGATGTCAGAGACTGCTATAGTAGTCAAGCTGTTCATCTCGTAGGTTTTCGCCACTTGAGACTGCTATAGTGGTCATGTGTTTATAGGCTATGGTGTTTTTCTCTATTAATCATTATAGCAATGCCCCAAATGTCAAAACACATTTAAAATGATGTAATTTCATTAGTGACCCCCAACACTATTAAAACCCTCCCCCATGGTTTTTGATAAAAAAATTTGAACCCTAATCCTTCCTAGTCTCTTTTCCACCCTTTCACTCTCTTCTTCCTTTAATCCTATCTCTTCCAAGCTTCAATATAAGGATTTAGCAATGGTTTATGCTAGGGTTTCTCCCTTTTATTCCCTTTCACATAATTGGGTATTGTTATTTTTTTATTGTTATCATGTTTGGGTACTTTCTCGATGTAGAGCTGTCCTAGTGAGCTTATAGTTATTCACGTGTTTATGTTGCTTCCATGACAGACGTTGGCATAGGTGAGTGGGTTCAAGCCTGTGATCTTTATGTTTAGTCATTATAGATATTTCTTGCATGATATTGGAACAACATTTTAGAAATTATTTTATGATTAGTACGAATTATCAAGAAATTATGTCATATTATGGATTTTGTGCCTTCCAATTTATCATGAAAAATGCGTTATAAAACTTATGGGGCCATGTTTGTTGCTTAATTGATTTTATGGATATATTTTGGCTAAGTATGAATATTTTGGAATAATGCCATGATCACCCCAATGCTTTCAATAATTATGTATATTCATGAAATTTGCTTACAAGTAAGAGTTAGAGCCCAGTTATGGAGTTAAGAGGAAAAATATTTAGTTTCAAGATTTTTAGTTGTACGGTAGTTAAAGAAAAACAGACAATGGATTCACGGTTGTGAAATCATTAGCGCTGGTATCAAGTTATCCAACAAAGGACAATCTCATCCCTATAGAGTATTCAGAGAATGGAACTTGGTTAAGTGTCCAATACGGGACCTCATTAGTGTTGCCCTTTAGAGTTTCAGATATTTTTTGTTTCTCTATTGGTTTTGAACTATAATGTAACTAAATGTAAATTGTTTTACTATGTTAAATTTTTTATTTTTGTATTATCATGTTGGTTGTCCAATGTGGGGGCTATGGGTGAGAATCTGCTTACTTAGTTTTAGATGAAATTCATCCCTCTCCTTTTCTTTCCCTTACAAATATAGATTCTACCTCTGATCTTTCTCAGCCTCCTTCTTAGCAGTAGTAGTGCTTCAAATTGGGCGAGCTTAACTTCAGTTTATGTAATTATGCATGTAGGATCCCAAACCATGCATATATTTATTTTGTGACCATGATTCATATTTGACATGTATTTAAATTTATATGGTTTCATGGTGTTGTGTAGGGCAACTTATTTATATTTTATTTTATGATTAGGGAATTCAAATTGGATATATGAAAGGAAAAAATATGTATATTGATCATGTTTTGGAATATATAAATTTATAATACCCGAGATACATGTATCAGTAGAATTTTGTTTTCCACACAACCTTAGGATCCCTGGGACCCACCCATGTTGCCGGGTCCTGAATTTCACTAAGTGTGGATCTTACACATCCTTGGAGGGCTATATGATAAATCCACATTTTTGGGATCAAAATTCTCGATAATTGTTTCCAAAAGGAAAATAAGTTAAAGAGTGAGTTTTAATGAATTTTATGAAACCTTTAAATATTTCGTTATTAGCCCATAAGTTTAGAAAATCTCGAAGATTCCCATATTTGAAGAATTTTGATTGGTTAGGATTTTTATTTTTTTGGTATTTTATTTGAATCCAAATAGGGGGTATTTCCTCATTTACATTTATCTTTTAAAGCTAATAGATAGTAAAATAAATGAGGACATTATAAGTGAGTATTGAGACAATCCAGATATGTGAAATACCTTTTTACTTGCAGTGTTGGTGAACTGTCATCACTATAGCGATTTAGGACCACTATAGCACTCAAGCGGTGTTAATGGGGGCAGAAACAGTGCTAAACAATACAATTTTGATTAATGAGACTCCCTATCCTATACATACCCCCAAACTTGGGGTTTCACTCCCCATTTTTTAGACCCTACCCCATACATCACTTCCTCTCCTTCTTCTTCCCCTCCACTCTCATCCTCCATCAAATCCACTTCCTTCAAGCTTTAAGGTAAGAGATCTATGGTAGTTTATTCTTCCTTTCTCTTTGTTCTTCCGTGTTCTTGAAGTTAGAGTGTCTTTGTTCTCTGTTGTTGTCAAATGGGGGTGCTCCCCCAATATGGTTAGAGTTAGATTAGAGCTCTCTAGATATTGTTAGAGTTTAATATAAAGTTTTGTGGGTTCAATGGCAGATATTAGGGTTATCCCTCCTCCTCGAAGCTCCATTTGGTGTTGACACCATCACTTCCTCCGTTCCAGGTGAGTGGGTTTGATCTCATAGCCTTAGTTTTATCATTATGAGTATGTTTCTTTCATTATGATTGTTAAACATGAAATTTGAAATGAGAAAAAGTATAAAATATGATTTTATATAATTATGTTAAGCTAAAAAATTATAATTTATGATTATAGCATGAAAAAATAAGTCTTAAAAAACTATGGGACCATGATTGCTGTGTTGTATATGATGAAAATGTTTTATGTGCTCAAAAGAGATTTATTGGAAAATATGTGATTTAGGAAGTTTACCAAAATTATCGAACTTTTTTTACATGGCTTTATGATATTGCCACGTTTTCAAGAGATTTCAAAAAGCTTTTAGAATATCAAGGAGAGTTATTATGGATGGATATATATAGAGAGCAGAGTATGTTTTGGTTTTCAAATGCAATGTTATTATGATTTGAAAAGTAGTATAAAAGTTTATATGAAAGTGTTTGAATCGAGAGTAGAGCATAGAACAGAGTTCAAGAGAAAAGAAATTCAGTTTTTTTATGATACTCAAAAGTATGGAATTCAGTATGATTCATAGCAACTGCCAAATACATATTCTGAAAGCTGGAAATCGGAATGCCTACAAGCTACAATCCCTTGGGCTCGATTTTCACAACCATAATTATGATAAAGTCAGATTTTTAGAGTTATATGAATCCAGAACTCTTAGAGTACTAAGAATTTAGGGGCTTTTATTCGCCAGGGACTGAGCACCCACCTTTCGGTTTTGGTTTTTGACAAACTAGTTTAGACGGTAGCTATAGAAAAATAGACAATGAATGAACGGCTGTAAAAACAATCATTAGCCTTGGTATCAAGTTATCCTTAGGGGCAATCTCACATAGTAGAGATAGAACCTTATTAGGTGTCCAATTTAGATCCATGAGGGATTATAGAGAAGAAAATTTGGTATGCCATGGTTGACATGCATAACCAGGAAACTTTAAAGGTATTGTTATTACTATATGAATAGCTAAAGCTTACTATTTCTCTATGAATTGTCACAACTCCAGTTAAAATGTTTTCGTGATAGACTATGGATGTAGAGATGCTTGTTATGAGGCTGTGGTATGAAAAGTGTTTTCCTAGCTAGCTATGTATTTAAATATCAAATGATTTATGGTTGTTGCACGTATAGCATATTATGTATATTTCTTGGTTGTCTGTCAGGACCTGACTTGGAACGTGACCAGCACGTGAGGAATCCCATACCCACGTAAGCCTCATGATCTCTGAGTCTCTCTATATGTATAATTTAATAATAAATTCCATTTATAAAATATCCTTTCATCTCTAATAAATCTTTAGCTCTTTTGAAATCATGCTCTCCATCAATAATATATTATGATCAACTCCAAATCTATCTCTTTGATATAAAATATATGAGTTACTCTCTATACAAAATATCCATAAAACTATCATAACGTAAATACAAAATAGTCACGATAAATCACTATGGTCTAGCACTCTGCTCGCAACGTACATTGGAGCACTCTATCACTATACAAAATGTAAAAGACACTTTACTCCGAAGTGAAGTTCACCAACTGAAAACTCTATTGCTAGGGAGGAGGTGGTTGAGAGAGACTCGCAGCAGCTAATGTATCTATAATGGAAAAAAAAAGAAGGGTGAGTTTCATCTAAAAATCAGTGAGTGAATTCTCACCCGTAACCCCTTGCATAGGACAACAACGAAGATACATAAAAATCATAATAATACTAATAATTAATAACAATAATAAAATAAATTCTAGAACTATTTCTAGTAATCCCATATATAAACATATAAAACAAAGCTCTAAACTCCTCTGAATCATAGTCAATAATACTCTGAACTTGATAGACACGCATAAGAATAATAATAATAATAATGATAACCATTTGTAAATTTCTCTATTCTCTATGGGAATCTCACTAGATCTCAATTTGCTATGTTTTCTAGAAGCTCTGCCTCCATGGCCATTAGTAAATGGTTTGCCTCCATGGCTATTTATTTAATATTACCTTCATGGCTGTCTAATACTATTGCCTCCATGACCGTCATTAATTCTCATCATACATAACTCAACAGAATTAAATAAAATCAATATTTCTAAAAATGGGTGCTTCATCCCTCGCGAATGTGAGTCCCCAAATTATTAGTACTCTGAGAGTTCTGGGTTTATATAACTCCAACAACCTGACTTTAGCATAATTATGGCTGTAAAAATTGAACTCAAGGGATCACCACTTGTAGGCATCCCAATTTCTAGTCCACAGAATATATATCTGGTAGTTGCTGTAAATCATACTAAATTCCATACCTCTTGGTACCATAAAACTGTAGCTCTCAATTTAACTCTCAAGCTAACATAAATATAAAATCATAGCTCCAAAACACTGGGGATTCAAAATTATAACATAATAGTTCTGAAGTAAAGTAACATTTATTCACAAACTAAATCATCCTTACTGTATATATTTATTCTCTCTAAATATGTTGTACTAGGCTTTTCTTTGGTTTAAACTCTATCATATATGTATGTATATATATATATATGTACTCTACTCTTGAAATCATCCTGGTAATTCATGAATCTCTAATATGATTATATTCATAATCTAGCTCTCTATTAAAAATCATTTTTGCAACAAATGGTCCTATGAGTCTTTTAAAAAAATATAATTCAAGTTCTTCACAAAAAATAAAAATCTCATAAACTTAACAAACCAATAATGGCTTATAATCTCTTTAGAATAATTTTTAAAATCATGCAATAATTCTACAATATAGGGAAAGTAACTATAATGACCAAAATAAAAGTTACAGGATTGAACCCACTCACCTAGAGGGGAGAAAGTGATGGCGTCAACACCAATTGAGCTCCAAGGAGCCAGGAGGGCACCAACGTCGACTATAACTATCATAAAATTCAAGATCAAACTCTATCAACCTCTAAATAACTCTAATATAGCTCTAACAATATTAGAGAAGCACCCACACTTGACAATAATGAGAGAAAATAATGACCCATACTAAGAACATGATGGAAATGGAAGAAAAGAGATCAAAATCTATCAACATAAACATACCTTAATGATTTGGAGGAGCAAGACTTGAATGAGATTGAGAAAAATGTGAGAGAATGGGGTTAAGGGTTTTTGGTTCAAGGAAAAATGGGGGAAGAAGAGTTAGGGAAGAGTTTTATAGCCATTTCACAGTATTTAGGCTTCAAGGGGACTGCTAGAGCTTTCATGCGACCAAGACGGGGCAATACTGTGTACTTATGACCGCTATAGTGGTCCTCAGAACTCCCTAGATGTGAAATTACACTGCTGTGACTGCTATAGGGGTGATGACAAAGTCCAATAGCAACATTTTGCTGTCATTAAACACTTGTATTACCTCTATACTCACTTATTAATGTCCTCATTTATTTTTACTCTCTATTAACTTTAAAACATAAATGTAAATAAGGAAATACCTCCATTTGGATTCAAATAAAATATAAAAAAAAATCAAAACCCCAACTAATCAAAATCTAATTTTTGAGTTTTGGTTCAAATTCTAGAATTGTCACGATTTTCTAAACTTGGGGATTAAAAATGAAACATCTAGAGGTTTCCTAAAATTCGTTAAAAGTCACTCTTCAATTCATTTTCCCTTGGAGAGCCATTACCGGGACTTTTGGTCCTAAGAATATGGCTCTATCATATAGCCCTCCAGGGAGGTGTAGGCTAGAGACTTAGTAAAATCCCGGATCCGGCAACATGGGACTAACATGTGTACACCAGGTATTACATTGTCCCATGTGGGTGATGGGTGAGAACTCACTTACTGAGTCCGTTGACTCATCCATTTTCTTTTCTCTCATAGTTGCAGGTACAGATGTCGTTCAGTCACCTGTCCAGTAGCCACAGTTATCCTTTGGTGAGCTTTACATTGTTGTAAGGCTTACGATTAGACTTATGTTATATATAGAGTGCTCTAGTAGTCTTGTAGGCAGGATCTAAACCACACATGTATTTTAAGATATTGTAGCTATTTTCAAGTTTATATATTTCCCTTTATATTTTCAGAGTTTAAATATGTATTTGGAATAGGGACATGGTTAACAGGTTTGCAAAATGAGCTAGAATGTATTTAATATCACGACTTGACTTGGACACATAACTAGCACGTGAGAAACTTTATCCCCACATAAGCCTCGTGACCTATATTATCTCTACATGCATATTTGATTTATGAAAAATCCATAAAATAGGTCTTTTCTACAAACAAATCACCTGCTCTTGAAACCATATTTATAAAACCAAAATGTCTTAGTAACCTTCAAAGGCAAATATCATAATATCACAAAATATGCATGAAGTCCTTTACATATAAAGAGTCGATGGAAAGCATAGATTATACAATCCCAATAATATCCTAATATATAAGACTATGTGAAATGTAACCATGCCTTATAGTCTGAGATCCTGCCTGCATTACATTGGAGCACATCTAGAGCGGAATACCAGACACCCCACCTAATGAGCTCAGCAATTGAAATCTAACGCTGCTAGGAGGAAGATGGTATAGAAGTGCCTTCAGCAGCTACAATATCTGTAAAATATGAAAAGAAACAGAGGGGTGAGTTTTGCAACCAAAACTCAGTGAGTGAGTGCTCACCTAGAACCCCTTTTATGGGATAGCAAGAGAAGATACATAACACCAGAATAATAGTAACAGTAATAAAGTATCTTAGCTTTCTATAAATTGACCTAACAGTACACTAATAGAGAAACAATAATGTCATGACCCGACTTAGGGAGCATGACCGGTACGTGGGGAATCCTATCCCCATGTAAGCCTTTTGGGTGGCGTGGCTCTCTAAATGTATAATATATTAATAAAAATAATAAGTAAAATATAATCTCTTTGAAATCTTTAGCATTTTTCTCTAATGAAAGCATAATGATTGATTTCATAAACTGAAAGTATTCAATAATTTTAATATATGAAAAACTGAATTACAAATATATTTCTAGTTCATCATATAATTTTCTATTCACAAATTACATTTCAGTTTCATACTTGGACTCTGAGAACATATACATAAATATTTAAATCTCTACATTCAAATACATAGTATGAAAATAATTCATGGTTGGATTCTGCCTGCACATCTAGTGGAGCACCCTACTCTAACATAGTCCTACTCTAGGTCTTACTACAAAGTAAGATTCACCACTGGAGATAGCCATGTCTATCAATCTGAATCATCTCTAACCTGCAACTATGAGAGGGAGGGAGAGGGGTGAGTCGACAGACTCAACGAGTGACCTTTCACCCATTACCCACATCGGACAACCAAGAATATACCATAAATGATATAAATGCAACAATCACAAACTAATTGATATTTAAATATATAGTTAGCTGAGAAAAACATTTTTCATTCTATAATTTACAATAATCATTTCTATCTCATAATCAATCAAGAAATCTTTTTAACTGAGGGTGCGGCAGAGCATTGGGAAATAGTATGCTGAATAAAATAAATACACATATAATATTAAAACTATAAAATCATAAACTGTAAAGTGATACTCTGTCCCTGGCGAATCAAAGTTCCTGCTGAATCTGTTATAGTCCCTGTCGGACAAGCTATGGGCGAAACTATCCTCAATGGACAACTTAGTACCAAGGTTAACGATCTCTTAACAGCCATTAACTAACTGTCTATTTCCTTATCTCTACCGGCTAAACTAGTTTGACAAAAAGAAAACTATAGCTAAAAAGTGAGTACTCTGTCCCTAGCGAAGCAAAGTCCTTAAATTCTTAGTACACTAAGAATTCTAGATTCAAATAACTTTAACAATCTGACTTTAGCATAACTGTGGCTGTGAACATCGAGCCCAAGGGTTCACCACTTGTAGGCATTCCGATTTCATGCCCACAGAGTATTTATCTGGCAGTTGCTAAGAATCATACTGAATTCCGTACCTCTTGGTACCATAAAACTGAATTTCTAAATTCATTTCTTAAGCTAACATATCTTTTCATATATTTAATATCTCTAATATCATATTTCAAACACTAGGGCTCATAATCATAAACTTGGAAATCATTTAACGTATTTATTTGTAAAGCTGATCATACTATTGTTCAAATTTCTCTAACATATAAAAATACATTAATGGAATATTCTAAAATTGTATTTTGAAATCTCATGTCTTGAAATATAAAGATATCATAAACTCTCAAAACATGTTTAATAAAATAACAACTTATTAAATCATATATTCTCTTCTCAATGATCATTCCAAGAGTATATAAAACATTTTCATAACATTCATTAATTCAATTCATGGTCCCATGGTTTTCTAAAAACACATTTCTTTCAAGCTATCATCATAAATTGTAATTTTTCTGGTTAGATATAATCATGTAAAATAATAATCTATACTTGTTCTTATCTCAAATTCCATATTTCACAATCATAATGCAGGAAATATAATTATAATGTAGAAACTAAGGCTATGAGATCAAACCCACTCACTTGGAAGGGACAAAGTGATGACGTCAACATCAACTGATCTTTGGGGAGCCAGAAGGACACCAACGTCAACTATAACAATCATAAAAACTCTAGATTAATCTTTAATAATATCTAAATAGCTCTAAAACAACCTAACAACATTGGGGGAGCACCCTCACTTGACAACAATGAAAGAAATGACTAAACCCAACTCAAGATTATGAAAGAATGGAGAGAATGGGAACAAAATCTAACAACATTACATACCTTTCAAGCTTTGGATGATGAGGATTAGAGTGGGATAAAAGAAAGCGAGAAAATGAGGGTTTGGGGGAGAGGGGTTTCGGTTTCTACTTCTGATTTGGGGAGGAAGGGAGACTGATGGGTCTTTTAAAGGCTAAAAATTGAAACAATGTCATTTTTGGTACAGTTCATGCTCTAGGGGACCACTATGGTGGTCTATGACCACGATAGCGGTCAGGAGAACACCCAAAATCGTGACTGCATTGTTGTGACCGCTATAGCAGTCTGTGACAACAAAGTCCATCAGTAGCATTTTACTGTCATGGTATTTGCTTAGCTCTATACTCACTCATTTATTAACATTTCTTTATCCTAAGTGAAATAACTTTAAAACATAAATGTAACTAAGGAAATACCCCCCATTTGGATTCAAATAAAATATCTAAAAATTCAAAGCTCCAACTAATCAAAATCTAATTTTTGAGTTCTAGTTCAAATTCTGGAATTTCGGCGATTTTCTAAACTTGGGGGCTGGAAACGGCACATCTAGAGGTTTCCTAAAATTCTTTAAAAATCACTCTTCAATTCATTTCCCTTTGGAGAGCCAATATCGGGGCTTTTGATTCCAAGAAGGTGGCTCTAACATATAACTCTCCAAGGAGGTGTAGGGCTCCAAACTTAGCAAAATCCCAAACCCGACAGCATGGGTGAGTTCCGGAGGACCTTAAGGTCATACAGAACTCATTTACTAACACTTGTACACTAGGTATTACAAGTAATCTCTGCTCTGGTTGCTCACAACATTTGCGACGTAATAAAACTCTGAATATAAATCTCTGGTCATATTTATGCGTTACGTATCGCCATCCCCAGTATGATAATAAATTCTCTGTTATCTCTGGCCCTGGGCTACTTGATACCAAGGTTAACGGATTAACTGCCATTAACTCACAGCCTGTTTCTCTATAGTGACTGCCAGCTCAACTACAATTTCACTCTTTTCTCTATCATTTCCAAAGTCTTCTATCCTAGCGTTCAAAATCTCTCTTTATATAACAACATGCAGTATCAGAATCACATGATCATAAAAGTAGCTCTAAATGATTAAATTTGCAATGCAACTATACAAAAACTCATCCTCAATAGTAGATGTTCCATGGTTTTCAAGAAAACACATTTTCTCATTAAACCAACAAGTCATAACACAATGTTTCACAGAAATCTCACTAGTTCACAAATTAAACTCTAAAATCATATATACTCTAATGTTTTAGGTGAAAATAGATATAAGAATTAACATAGAAGTTACAGATGCGAACCCACTCACCTAGAGTGGTAGAAGATGAAGGTCCTAGTTGATAAAGTTTCTCGGAGTAAGAATGACACCAGTATCTACCAGGGAATCAACAGAACTCTATATTAACTGCTAAAACCTCTATATAGTTCAAATCTAAACCTAACATACTAAAAAGACTCCACCTCCTTGAGAGGGATGAAAATCTTCATGCCAACCCCCAAAGACAAAGAAAAATGGAAGGAATAGGAGCAAAATCACTAGAACAACATATCTTAAAGCCTTAGAAGTGGAAGATTGAAGTTGATTCTAAGAGAAAATGGAGTTTGGGAGTGAATTAGGGGTGGAGAGAGAAGTTTCTCGCATTTTAGGGGGGGAGGAAGTTGTGTTTTGATGTTTTGAACCACGAAATAAGATTTTTATTGAAATTTTGAGCGCTGCAGTGCTCACCAGAATACATAATTTTGGTAACTGGCACCGCTTAACTGTTCCAGGACCGCTGCAGTGCTCATAAGAATGGCTTTTCCCTTAACTTTGGACTATAATTCAAGTTCTGGCAGGTATTGGACTGGATTATTCAATACTTATTTACATTTATATTTTAAAATTAATGGAGAATAAAATAAATGAGGACATTAACTTAAAATTAAGAAATATAAATAAGGGAATACCCCTTATTTGGATTCCAATAAAATATAAAAAAAACAAAACAAAATCCCAACAAATCAAAATCAAAATTTTGGATTTTAGTCCAAATTCGAGAATTCTTACGATTTTTCAAACTTGGGGGCTAATAACGAAATGTTTAAAGGTTTCGTAAAATTCATTAAAAATCGTTCTTTGATTTATTTCCCTCTTGAGAACAATTACTGGGACTTCTGGTTTCAAGAATATAGCTTTATCATATAGCCCTCCAAGGACGTATAGGATCCAGACCTAGTGAAATTCAGGACCCAAAGTGATAGGTAAGGGTAACTGATAACTCTTCGTGATTTGAAAAAAATTTCTAACCTTTTTATTTAAACTAGGGTATTACATTTATGATTTAGTCTTCAAGTCTTAAACTAATTTTTAGATCATGACAATAGTGTTTATAGATCAATATATGTGAATGATTCAGTTTTTACGATTTTTAAGTATTGTATTTTAATTAGAGGAAAATGATAATGATTTAGAAGAAAATCATATTTAAGTATGTTACTATGCTATTTTATGCATTTAGAGAGACAAATCACCTAGTAGACTTATGTGGGGATGAGATTCCTCATGTGCCGATCACATTCTCAAGTCGAATCATGACAAAATTGAATATGTTTTGGAAATTAAAATGAAAATTATATTTATATTGATATCTTTGAATATTTTTACAAAATGGAATCATTTACCAAGAATCAATATCTTTATATAAAACTGATATCTCATTTAATTTAATAAACCAATTACATCAATATGTTTAAATTAATTTATAATCATATTGTTAAATTCTGATTGTGTAAATTTTATTTGATTTGATGCACGTAATTTTAGCAATTATTCTTTCTTATTGATTTTAATATGATAATAATTCAAAATTCTAATTAATTCTATACCAAGAACGTTTTGCTCTCATAACTATATTTCATTCTCATCAGTCTCATTTTTTCTTCCTTTACAACTTTTATTGCTATTGAGATAAGTCATTATGATGAGTTTTTACTAGTTTTTTTAACAGTTTTTTCTTTAATTTTTTTAAAAAAGAGAACAATTGCCCAGACCAATTTTAGGTTTGTAGTTGTGTTTTTCTTTTCTTGAATTCGTAAGAGTTGTATAAAGTGGGAACCATGAGTGGAAAGGTTAAATAGTTTGTGTTGAGCATGAATAGGGAGAAGGAATTAGGGGCAATAAAGTTACATAGTTTGTATGGAGTGGTAACTAGAACAAAAAATATTAAATTCAATCAATTGTTATCGATTTTATTATATTAAAACATTTAAATATTGTTAAATTAAAAAATTATTATCAAGTAAAATATTTTTAAAGCATATTGATAACAAAATCTAAATAATTTAAAATGTTATTAATTAACTTTTAATCATACGACACTCAAAATATACACAATATAGTATTAGTTTTTAGAATGCAATCAATTCACTTTTCACAAAAAAAAAATACAAATTTAATAACTCAAAGCAACTAATGATGATGAATTATAAAAAAAAAAGTAACAAATGATTAGTTTTTTAAAATATTTTTATAATTATAAAATGACATCAAATAGATTCAATATATTTATCATATTTATATTTGACTTATTTAATTAATTCGTGCAGTGCACGAGTACTACACTATTATAACCTATTTTGAAGAAAAAGTATACAAGCACATTATTTAATCATACCACAACATTGGTCTTCTCCTTTCTAAAACATTGCATTTGCAAAACAATCTTGCAACTCTTCGTGTCCCATTTAAGTTAATGGGTTTATCTATAGCACTCTAGGCGAAGTTAAGTGTACCACACACTAGTCATTTTAGCCACACTTATTTACAAGTGTGACTAAATTAATTTACTACACTTTTGAATACATTTAACTACGCTTTGTAAATATGACTAATTGCCTAATGTGTGGTACACCATACTTTACCTAGTATACCGTAACCTTCACCTTAAATTAGTTATTTTGACTAAGCAAAAAAGTGGTTTTCATTGTTAGGATCCCTATTTGGGAAGATGGGTTGTGATTATAACATATGTTAACTAAGGAGTGGATGCTTGCATGAAGATAGTCTTCAAATTGTCTCATGAAATTTGCAATTATGGAGAAGGATAAGGTTCCATTTGATATGTAATAAAAGACATAATAGTATTAGCTAATAATATAAATTTAATTTTTATCACATATTTAATGTCATATATGAAGAATAATGTTAATACGGTCAAATAGTTTTTTCCGTATAATTATAGGATTAAATTATGGTAGTATTCTTTTCATTAGTCAATCCTAAGTCAATGTTAACTTACTCTTCTATGTCAACGTCTGACCCCCATCCACTGCTGGTAATAGCCTACTACCCATTGGTCACCGTTCGTCTACTGCTCGCCGCTGATCGCCACGTACCACCTACTGGTCGCCACCCACCATCTGTTGATTGTCACCCATCATGCCTCGATCACCACCTGCAACCCACCAATTGCCGCCCACCATTCACTAGTCACTGCTTGCCACCTGCTGATCACCCCCTAAACCCCATTGATCACCACTTGCCCCCTCGTCCACCTATGGTCACAGAAAAACTTATAGCATGAACTCCTTATGCTATACTATTATATTTAACACTATCAAATCTTATCTAATACGATGCACCTAAGAGATAGCTCCTCTAGACCATTACATTTTCTCGCAATAAGAGAATTAGATATCTTTTTTTATTTCCTGTTTTCCGAAGGTTATGAAGAGAGGCAAAATAATCCATCATTTGATATATTTGTAGGCTACTAGGAAAAGTGGCCGAACATAATCACAAATGGTCTGCAGTGACATTACAATGAGGGTGAACCTAAATAAATTGCTTCATGGAATGCTTAAACGGACCGGTAAGTAGGGACATACAACTGCCTTGAATAGTGATATCCAACAGAAACAATGATAAAACTTGGAAATTTAATATATCTAACCTTTACAAGTTTTCAGGGCAATGCCAATATTAAACTACTGATAACGGGATGGGTACATTTGCTGGTACCAAAGAAGTTCAAGCAATAACCGTTACACCAAAATCTCAAGTATCTAGCTATTATTCCTTCATACTCTAAAACAAATTAAATTACATTCTCATAACAAAAACAACAAACACAAATGTTATCAAAATCCAAGAGCCCATTAACAAGATCAATTACATATTTTCCCTCTTGTAGATTCAGCAAGGACAATAGATTTGCAGGGATTTAGAGTTGAAGTTCCCGTAACTCTTGCTCAGCATCATTTCTAGCCCTTTCAAACCATGTAGACAATGGTAACACTTCAGATCCAATGTGCTCCACAGGTGGGTCAACACAATCAAAATAGTTGCATGCCAGTGTCAAAAATTTCAAGCAAACATAAACTTCTTAGACAAGAAGTAATGCACACATACGTTATAATATAAAATTGTTACACAGAAAAACACATAATACACACTTTTTCTGACATTCAAAATACTACACTTGACATATCTTCGGCCTGAGTTCCTCTCATTCCAAGCTGTTCTCATGATCATTGGCTCACCACACACGGTCTGCCATTTACTGTTCCAACGACTAGGAGATGAGAAACACTACCATACAATTAGAATTAGACAAATAATCGACTCTCTTTTTCACAAATAATTTAATCATACAAAGGATGCTGAATCTCTCAGCATATCCCAACAAAAATAAAATTATATGGCATATGGAATTATGTATGTACCACATCGAAACAAAAGAAAACTCACAATACTGAGGATCAAACAAGCTAAAGCAATCTGAATGAGAAAAAAGAAAATTTGTCCAATCTAGAACTAAATAAGAATATGAGATATCTAGAACTAAATACTTGTCTCTTATCACACAGGTATTTTAAACTGGTAAATTGTATTAGAATTTGTAGAACCTAATGAGAAATTCGTATGTGGTGTTCAATCCAACCTCAACCATCCATTTTCATGAATTTATCGAAGGGAAACCACGTCCAATACTAGTTCAGAAAAAATAGTCCTTCGGCTTGCCTTTTAACTAATTTGCATAACAAGGTTTGAGCAAGTAACTATGTCTCTGCCGACACATGATAAGATGTCAATCATGTCATTATTAGGCTTCAACTTATTTGTCCAGCAATCTGAATCACACAGCAGAAAACTAATTATACAATTAAACTACTAAAACACCCAAAATTATCTTTGATGAAAGCAACCTTACAGACAGGCCTATCCAACATGAAAACACCTAAAAACTACACACCAAAATTATAGTTGGCATGTGTCCCAGGCAACTTTAGTCTCATTGAATCCTAGTGCAAAATTTAAAACAAGATATTTGCATGTTATGAACATATGAAATTCAAACAGTGTGATGAAAAGATTAATTCAACAAGTAAACTCACACATGGATATTTGTGGACATACCTTTTTCCTTTCATTCAAAAATTACGTTGTAACCCGTAAGGTGAATAATCTAGTACACCACGGACATCTGAATAAAAGACTAATTCAACAAATAACTCACACATGGACAAATTACAGAGCAAGAAAAAACATGAAAAAAAAGACAATATCTCCAAACATAAAGGGAAGGCAAAGTGAGCAGAGGCATAGTCAGTAAAAATGTCATTCCTCCAACTCCATCTTCCCAACCTGAAAAGGAACTTGCTAACAGCATTTTTCTTTCCATGAGTACAACGTTGAATCCAAACTCTTGAAAGTAGAAGAAGAAACCTGCAGAACAAGTGAATCAAGGTGATCAACTAGTACAAACCATAATTATATTTTTCGATGAACAAAGGCAACACAAGAAGGAAGATGTAGCAGTAATTCAACGCCAATCAAAAACATAACCAAAGGTTTCTTAGAAAACTATTAGTTAAAGCTTATTCCACATCCCACTGCAAAATGCTTCAAAACACAGTAACAGAGATCTGAAGAACATGATATCTCAGTAAAATATCAACAACATCGCCATAAATCCTAAAATGGAGATAATTATTTGGTCATTTTAGCAATAATCGACAACATAATTGACCTATTATTTGGGGTGTAGGGAGAAACAACTACTCTTAAATTTTTACAACATCATCGTTAAGGCTAAAGAGGGAGTGACGAAATTGCTTTAATCGATTACCCTTCCTTTTACCTAGACTTCCCTATCGCAGAGCTCACTCTAGCCTCGAGCCTCACCTTCCCACTATCCGGTGGCTTGAGCTATCTCCTTCTGGACAGTAAGCGAAATCACCCTTGATCCTCACCTTCCCTTCAATCAGCATTGCACGAAATCAACCTTGACTTTGATGGACTTAAGCCGATGTACCTTGATCCAATCGAGATTCAATTCCAAGTGCCCCAATCTACAAAACTGGAAGCTCCGGCAACCTTGGACCTGGACACTCGTCTTTGATGCACTTGAGTTAGAGAAAGGGAGGACAACTAGGGAAGTTACACTTGTGATGGTGAAGTCGCGAACCACTCTGCAGCTGCTGCTGGGATTTCAAACGTTTGTTTCGTCTCTTTCAGATGGATTAGAGTTCATGGTTCATGGATTGGGGTGAAATGGGGGTTAGGGTTTGGTCTCTTCGAGATCAACAGGGTGTTTGGTATTATTTTTTTTCCCCCTTTTTTATCTGAAACTTGTGAACTTAGTTTGTAGTTCAAGTGTGATATAATACACTAGGTATAATATTTTTTTTTTTAAAGTTGAATACATGCTATAAAATACATCGATTATTAATTTAAATTCTGTCATGAAACCATTTGTCCCAAAAGCTTAAGCTATTGGGTTATGGCACACTAATGGTTTTATATTTAAGAAGCCCCCTCTTGTGAATGCTTCTTTTTGGGCTTGAAACGTGAACAATGCACAAGCCTACCATACCTTGTGCTGAAATTTAATTATTTTTATTTAGAAGTAGGGCCGGCCAACAAGGATCAAGCTCTACACCACTTGGTCGTAGAGGCTCTGATACCATACCATGAAACCATTTGTCTCAAAAGCTTAAGCTATTAGGTTATGGTACACTAATGGTTTTATATTTAATAAATTCTTATTTTAGTTTAATTTTTGTTTTAGGAAATAAACTGCTAACAAGGATTAGTAAGCACGTTTATTATTGGGTCAGCTGGTAAGGGTTCCAATACCCCTGTAATTCTGTTAGGACTGGTATTGGAGGGAAACAGAGAATCTTTATTGAAAACAGGGAATCTCAGCAAAAGCTCAAGAACCCTAGAAATGGTACAAGAGGTGGAGGAGGTTAGAGCCCTCTACTCTGTAGCAATCAACTAAATGAATGAATAACCGCTCCTAAACTACCTTTTCTTTTCTATTTACAGCCTAATCAGCTCCTAATTGCCTTTCTTAGAGGAATGACTCATCTAACAGCTACTATTGTTCTAAATAAACTCCCTTGGTGGGCCCTGCATATGGCTCACCAACTACTTTGTTCTTCCTAACATAAAGTTTCCCATACATGGGGTCCCTATCATTACCCCCCCCCCCCCCCCTTCTTCTGGAGAACCACCTTGTCCTCAAGGTGAGCTGCTGGAAATTGTTCCTTCAAACACTGAAGCTGCTCCCATGATATGTCATGGTCTGGCAGGCCCTGCCATTTGACCAGAACCTCTGCTGCCCCTTCTGCAGTATACTGCACCTGAAGGATGTCTTTCGGTGTAGCTTGCAAAATACCCTCCTCAGTTAGTCCTAGAGGCAAATCATATGGCTGAACTCGAGGAGGTACACCCTTCTTCAGTTTGCTTACATGGAAAACCGGGTGTAAACAACTTGTAGGTGGAAGGGCTAATTTATAAGCCACAGGACCAACCTTTTCTAGCACCTGATATGGTCCATAAAACCGGGGGCATATTTTCTCATTGGGCCTTCTAGCTAGTGATTTCATCCTAAATGGCTGAAATGTTAGGAAGACCCAATCACCCACCTCATACGTAACTTCTCTACGGTGCTTGTCTGCCTGCTGCTTCATTCTTTGCTGAGCCAGTTGCAGCTGGTGCTTCAGTTCTCCTAGAACCTCATCTCTGGCAGCCACTAGGGATTGAACATCAGGTACTTTTGAGGGGTATGTTGCCTCTTTGAACAAAACAGGAGGTGGCCAGCCATAGAGGGCTTGAAAAGGAGAAGTATTGGTTGATACATTGAAGGATGTATTGAACCAATATTCTGCCCAAGGTAACCAACTAACCATTCAGCCAACTGCCTTGGTTTAGTGCTGACAAAGCAACGGAGGTACGTTTCCAAGCAATGGTTGGTAACTTCTGTTTGCCCGTCTGTTTGCGGGTGATAGGATGTTGAATATTTCAGCTTGGTTCCTGCAACAAGGAATAGTTCTGACCAAAAGCAGCTGAGAAACAGTGAGTACCTGTCGAAGATAATGACATTAGAAAAGCCATGGAGTCTCACTATCTCCTTGATAAACATGTGTGTTATGTCCTTCGCTGAAAATGGGTGGGCTAGAGGAAGTGTGCATATTTGGTGAGGCGATCAATTACCACCATTATAGTGTCTTTGCCCTTCGATTTGGGGAGTCCAGAAATAAAGTTCATTGATATTTCAGACCATACCTGTTCAGGAATATGCAGGGGCTGTAATAGTCCTGCTGGAGATAAGGCTTCATACTTGCTTGTCTGACAAGTTTGGCATTCAGCCACATAATTTTTTATCTGCTGCTTCATACCTCTCCAATATACAGCAGCTGCAAGCCTTTTATAAGTTCTGAAAAATCCTGAATGTCCCCCTGTGGGTGAGTCATGGAATTCAGCCAATAGTGAAGGGATTGGGGAAGATTGCTTTGGGATAACTACTCGCCCCTGATAGAATAATCTGCCCTGGTTTAGTGTGTAACCTGGGAAGGAGTTTCCCCCTTGTTGCAGATCTTGAATAATTTTTTGTAGCTGCTGATCTGCTTTTGCTTCAGCCGCCACTGTATCCCATAAATTTGTGTGTACCACTGAAATTGACTTGAAAAGCATTTGGCGTGATAGGGCATCCGCAGCCTTGTTGTGCAACCCAGGTCTGAATTGGATTTTGAAGTCAAATCCTAACAGTTTGGACATCCATTTCAGTTGGTCTTCCCCCCACAGCCACTGGTCCGTTAGGAATTTAAGGCTGGAATGGTCTGTGAGTATTACAAAGTGTCTTCCCAGTAAATAATGACGCCACTTTTGCACTGCTAACACAATGGCCATCAACTCATGCTCATAGGCTGACTTGTGTTGGGCACGGGGTGATAGTGCTTGGCTTAAGAAAGCAATCGGGCACCCTTGTTAGGACATTACTGCCCCCAGTCCCTGGCTAGATGCATCTGTTTCCAATAGAAAGGGCTGATTGAAGTCCGGGACAGCCAAGCGGGGAGTGCTGCCATTGCCTCTTTCAAGGAATTGAAGGCTGCTTGGGTTTCCTCGGACCAAAGGAAGTTGTCCTTCTTGGTTAACTCAGTTAGTGGTTTAGCAGTTATACCATAGTCTTTCACAAAACGTCGATAGTAACCGATTAAACCTAAGAAACCCCTTAAAGCTTTCTGGTCCTTAGGTGTAGGCCAGTCCCTCATCACCTCAGTTTTTCGAGGGTCAGCTGCCACTCCTTGAGCAGATACAATGTGGCCAAAGTACTCGACCTTGGTTACTCCAAAATCACACTTCTTTTTATTAAGAACCAGTTTGTTCTTAATGAGCAGATCAAATATTGTGGATAAATGGACAGCATGTGAATCAACATCCTTGCTGTAAACAAGTATATCATCAAAGAATACCAAGGCAAACTTGCGGAGATGTGGGCGAAGGATGTCATTCATGAGTGCTTGGAAGGTTGAAGGTGCGTTTGTGAGGCCAATTGGCATGACAAGGAATTCATAGTGGCCCTCATGAGTACGAAATACTATTTTGCCAATATCACCCTCCACCATACGTATTTGATGGTACCCCGATTTGAGATCCAATTTAGAGAAAATTGTGGCTCCGGCTAATTCATCTAACAGCTCATCGATGATGGAAATAGGGAATTTATCGGGTACAGTGATCCTGTTAAGAGCCCGGTAACCTACACAAAACCTCCAACTCCCGTCTTTCTTCTTGACTAAAATGATGGGGCTAGCAAATGGGCTAATACTAGGACGAATTATTCCTGCTGTAAGCATCTCGTTTACCAGCTTCTCAACCTCTGTTTTTTTTATAATGTGGGCAGCGGTATGGGCAAAGGTTAGGAATTTCAGACCCCTCCCTACGAGTGATGGCATGGTCATGACTTCGGGAAGGTGGAAGCCCTGGCAAGGGTTCAAACACAGCTGCTTGACAGTTCAGGACTTGCTGAACTTGAGCTGGAATGGCTATCTCTGCTGCCATATGGTGACAAATAGGCCACATCTGCACCACATATCCTTCACCCTGGTTTTGCATTTCTCGGATAGCTGTCCCCAATGCAGTCCCTCCATAACACAACTCAGGGTCTCCTTGTAAATCCACCCACTTCCCCCCCTTCTCAAATGAGAGTCTTGATTTTCCAAAGCTGGTTTGTGTTATCCCTAACTTGTCTAGCCATGCCAACCCTAAAACCAGTTCTGAGTTTTCTAAAGGAAACACATAGAAGGTGTCCACAACCTCCATATTGGGGAATGTGATGGTCACATCTGAGCATTTACCTCTCCCTTTGGATTGCTGCCCATTAGTCACTGTTACTATAAAATCAGCTTCATTATCCACTGCTAATTTGGCCTCTTGTACCAAAGCAGGACAAACGAAATTATGGGAAGCACTTGGGTCGATTAGAACCCTTACGTGACAATCAGCAACTTTCCCCCATGCCCTGATAGATCTTTGGTTTTTGCTTCGTAGCATACTTCTGCAATCTAGGTACAATTTAGGGGTAACATCCGCCATATCTTGCACAGCATCATGCCATATTGTTTCCCCATTTCCTTCTAGTTCTTCTTCCAGCAACATGACCCTTATGCTCTTATTCTTACAGTTGTGATCCGGTGTGAATCTTTCATCACAGGAGAAACATAAGCCCTTGGTTCGCTTCTCCCTATACTCATCAATAGTCAATTGCCTGAACCCTTTCTTTCCTATGGAAGCTACACCTTGGTCCTCCATTCCCATGCTTGAAGTCTGCTAGGAATATCCTTTCCTAGCTTCTCGATTGGGGTTTCCCCACCCAGCCCCCCATTTTGGGGCCGATTTGCCACACCTTTGAAGCAGTTTATTCCTACTTTCTATCATCTCGGACAAGTTCATCAGTTCATCTAAAGAATAATAGTGATGGAGTTTGAGTTCAGCCTTTACCTCATCCTTTAGGCCATTGAGGAACAAACTAATTAGGTACCTCTTGTTTGTGATCTTCAGAGGACTTGCATAGAGCTCAAATTGCTCCCTATACTCCCTAACCGAGTTCTTGTGTTTGAGCCCTAGTAGTACTTCAAATGGATTCTAAGCCAGTTCGGGCTGAAAGCGCTTCACCCTCGCCTTTGTGAATGCTTCCCAAGTTGGATCAAGTGTTGTGTCCTCCCACCAACGGAACCATATCAGTGCCTTACCCTCCATTGCTATTTTTTGCAACTTGAAGCCACTGTGATGGTAGAACTTCCCGGATCTGAAGATATCATTTGATGTTGTCGACCCACGCGTACACGTCCTCAACATGAAATAGTGGAACATCAAGCTTCCGCCACTACTCTGTGTTCCGCCAGCATTGGTTTCCCGACGGAAAACCTTCGCCATCACCGGAAACACCGAGGTTCTCCTCGCACCGCCGCTCGCCATGTGATCGCGCGTTCAGGGACTCGTCGTGAGACAGATCGATGCGATCACGATCGTCTTGGATTGCATCGCACCTCTGGTGTTGGTGCGAAACAGGTTAGCGGTTTTGCGTCTTCTCCATGGAGTCCAATCGTTCACCTAGCTTCTTCATGGACTTGGATAAGTTCGTGATAGCCGTCATCAGAGAGATGTTCATTTCGCGGATTTCGTCCATTTGCGATTGCATCGCACTCATCGCTGATTCCATCGCTTCGAGCTTCTTCTCAACTTTGGCAGCCATTGAAGCGATTGCCCAAGAAAACAGAACTACTGATACCAATTGTTAGGACTGGTATTGGAGGGAAACAGAGAATCTTTATTGAAAACAGGGAATCTCAGCAAAAGCTCAAGAACCCTAGAAATGGTACAAGAGGTGGAGGAGGTTAGAGCCCTCAACTCTGTAACAATCAACTGAATGAATGAATAACCGCTCCCAAACTACCTTTTCTTTTCTATTTATAGCCAAATCAGCTCCTAATTGTCTTTCTTAGTAGAATGACTCATCTAACAGCTACTATTGTTCTAACTAAACTCCCTTGGTGGGCCCTACATGTGGCCCACCAACTACTTTATTCTTCCTAACATAAACTTCCCCTTCTGGACAGTAAGCGAAATCACCCTTGATCCTCACCTTCCATTCAATCGCATTGCACGAAATCAACCTTGACTTCGATGGACTTAAGCCGATGTACCTTGATCCAATCGAGATTCAATTCCAACTGCCCCAATCTACAAAATCGGAAGCTCCAGCAACCCTAGACCTTGACACTCGTCTTTGATGCACTTGAGTTAGAGAAAGGGAGGACAATTGGGGAAGTTACACTTGCGACGGTGAAGTTGCAAACCACTCTGCAACTGCTGCTGGGGTTTCAAACGTTTGTTTCATCTCTTTCAAATGGATTAGAGTTCATGGTTCATGGATTGGGGTGAAATGGGGGTTAGGGTTTGGTTTCTTCGAGATCAGCAGGGTGTTTGGTATTATTTTTTCTTTTCCCTTTTTATCTGAAACTTGTGAACTTAGTTTGTAGTTCAAGTGTGGTATAATACACTAGGAATAATACTTTTTTTTTTTCTAAGTTGAATACATGCTATAAAATACATCGATTATTAATTTAAATTCTGTCATAAAACTATTTGTCCCAAAAACTTAAGCTATTAGGTTATGGCACACTAATAGTTTTACATTTAATACACCTCTTCACACGAATGCCTCTTTTTGGGCTTGAAACGTGGACAATGCACCGGCCCACCATACCTTGTGCTAAAATTTAATTATTTTTATTTAGAAGTGGGGGCAACAAGGATTGAGCTTTAGACCACTTGGTCGTAGAGGGTCTGATACCATTTCATGAAACCATTTTTCCCAAAAGCTTAAGCTATTGGGTCATGGCACCCTAATGGTTTTACATTTAATAAGTTCTTATTTTAGTTTAATTTTTGTTTTAGAAAATAAACTGCTAACAAGGATTAGTAGGCACATGTTTATTACTGGGTCAGCTGGTAAGCATTCTAATACCCCTGTAATTCTATGGGTATCCAAGCAACCACGTACTTTGAAAAGTAGACACCAACAATCTCCTGGCTTCTCCTCCCAATAAGCTAACTGTCAATTGGTAATAAATCAATAGACTTGAACGGTGTTTCTAAATGACCCAATCACTTAAATCCAAGCAGTCACCACCTATAGCATATAATCAATAAATAAATATAATAAAAAGTGCAAATACATCTTATGTGATAAAGTCAGATTGGGTCACACAATGTTGGTGACAATCCAATGCCTCCAAAACCCAAGGGTTTCTCAGCAAGGTTCATCCACGGAGGTTTAGTTCAGACCTAAGATCAGGCCGCAAGACAGAATATATAAAGATCATAACACAAGGTACCTATGCTAAAGAATTGATCTTGTAATACAGTTGACAGTATTATGCATTAGCTCCTTAGTATCAAGGCACAGCAGCTCAATCCTGTAATGAATTGATCCTGTAATACAGTTGACAGTGTTATGCATTAGCCCATTAGTAAAGAAGGTGTGAAGGAGCAGTAGAAAGCAGCTCAATCTCCAATGCAAATCAACCGAAGAATGAAAGAAATCGAGAAAGGAATACAATTGCTATTGGAATAAGAAAGTATCTTTGATGTAAACTAGACATCTCAAGCTGTCTTTCAGTAATAACAGCTCTTGAGTATCAAGGCACAGCTTGTAGTGCTTATGCTTCTCAAAGCTGCAGTAAACCTCAGTAATAAAGTGCAGATGTAAGAATGTCAACATTTCTTTGTAGTTTTGTTAAAAAGCTCAGCCAAAATGCATGTATATCAACAATTTTACTCTTTATAAAACAAAAGCATATATTCTGCCTACTCTCAATGTTATTTTGTGCTTTAATTCCTTCAAATACATGTGCGCACATGCACCCACACACACAAAAACTGTGTTTCCATAACTTCAATGAAAAGAAAATTTCTGTGGGCATCCTGCAGCGACTGTTCCTCTATGAAGTTGAAGAAGCACAATTTGAAATGTATATGAAATAACAACCCTAAAGTTTGCTAATCATTAGAAACCAGACAAGGGTACAATTTGACTGGCATGTTCTACATTGAGAACTCGACTAAATAGTTGATATGACTCACTACTTTCAATCATGCAGAATTTTGAGGGTAAACTTAAGATTACCAGGCACTCTAGCCAACAGAACAACCATCAACACCCAACGCAAGGTCCTTATCTCCAAGGATCATCTGCATAGAGAATGGAATTTGTAAAGCTTGTGATCTGAACTCTACTAAGTCAAATTTTGCCACTGAGCATATTTATTCAAATGGTAGGAAACAGTTGTTCTACTTTATACTGGTCTATGATCAGACAGCAATAAGAAATCTTCTAGTATTTCTTAATGAAATCCACTTGCGGGCCTAATTAGTTCAATTCATCACATACTCAAGAGTGGCAATTTAACAGATTACTGTGCTCAATAATCATAATAATAACAATAATGAAATTGAATCGCAACACAACAACGTGAATTGCCGAAGCTAATTCTTGAATCGTGAATTGTAAATCGTATCGAATTGTAAGATTTAGAGACAGTGAAAAAATATTTTAGATAAGATATACCATAAACAAATGCTATTCAAAACCAAGAATTGACAAAACTGACAACACAAAGTCATCAACAAAGTCATATATAAGCTCAAAAGACAAAATCATCACCAGTGGTCTCAAAAACCATAAAGTTTCAACTTTCAAGTGCTAGTGTGTGACAAAAGGATGGACAAGGAGTGTATCACGCATGCACAACAGAGCACAATATTTTCTCTCTGTAACTTTTGCATTTGAAGCCGCATTTCAAATGTGACAGTGAATGACTATTACTATTTAGCATTTATTAATATGAGGTCAAATTGTCAAAAGAGGTCTCAGATAAGTGCAACACAACGTTTTGGCGCCTCTCACTCAAGTTCTCAACGTTTTGGCGCAACACAACATTTTGGTACTGCCTGTTCATCACTTCAGGTCATAAAACCCACTACGCGACCTGCGTCTTCACCACTGCACAGCACCACGTGCAGCTACTGTTCGAATCGATGTCAACGAGCAATCCATGATTCAGAGTTAAGATGCACAATTCAAGCCATGGTCCGATTCTAGTAAATGATCTGTATCGTGTGGTGCTTGACTTGCATCGTATTGTCACCCACTTTCCAGGGGCAAACACATTCCAATAGCTAAGTATAACATCAAAAGGAAGGATCACAGGACACAATTAACAGTTTAATCATAAAAGGAATATTGCATAGAGTAGACAAAAAAAAGATGCCATGCCAGTTTAACTTCTACAAAATCAAGGATATCAAACATAAATGGCAAATTCAAGCTGGCTATACCACGTCTACAGACAAATCCAAATGAGTTTTGGAAAAGAATGAATAACTTACAACAATGAACATGCATAGTTGTTGAATGAGAGGAATGTCACCGTTATAGATTGGAAGGCCACAGAAAATAGGAGCACCATAAGCAACAACAATTTTACTAATGTAACAAGCTCGCCAAATGTAAATCAGTGAACATATAATCAAATTGTTATAGTTTACCCACTTGAACTTTCATGGCACAAACACCAGAAGCATTTTCCCACTATTTGGGTTTAGTTTCATAGGTAAAAAGTAGCATTTTGTCATTGACCATGTCCTCAGAAAGGCCATTTAGATCTAAGTCCATTTTAATGACTTCACACAGAGAATATCTTGGTCTCTCTCTATCCCATACTACTGGGGCTATCCTCCATCTGCTCAAAATTATAAATAGTGATAAAGAAGTAAATAATAATAAATACAAAATTATACATCACAATAAAAAAAATTATAGGAACACTAAAATGTCCTTAAGCAGGACTGGTAAGTCTTTGAACCTTGTGTGTTTGGTAAGAACTTTTAAGAACTTTCTATGGGCAGGGTTTTTTTCCAATCAATTCTAGTGTCTTCAGATGGAGTGGAGTGCTTGAAATTCAAAGTGAAAACCATTCTAGCTTCAGGACAAGATTGTTACCATGGTTTCCTTCACATGGTTAATTTCCAATAATCTCACTAGTACAAGAGCAGAAGAAAATGACAACTCTTGTGTATTAGTATCTGGCATGTTTCCTTTTCTGTAGTGTTTCCAGAGAATAGCAGATTGTCCCCCACTCATATACTTATTCTTCCTTCTAATAAATGTTTTTAATAACTATTACATATGTAGGTACATAAAATGAATTCACGAAGAGAAAATGAGACATCTAGATGGAAGTGAAAAATAGAAAGAACACAATAAGCACAAATATAGCATTTCACACAAACCAAAAAGTAACAGAAGTTCAAACTTGCATAAGACAAACGAAACTAAGTGAAGAGAAAAAGGACAAAAAAATGAAAATAGACTGTAGTATCTTGGAGAATAAAGACAAAAGAACAAGACTATTTAAAACTTCATTCATTTCCTTCACAAAATCCTCCAGGAATCAAAATAAAAAAATGAAAATATAAAACAAAGCAAACATCCTTTAATTGCTGAAAACTTATTTCCATTTTTCGTCCTTACATTAAAAACAATGATATACGAAAGGAGAATTGTCTTGGAAAAGTTTTGCCAAATATCATCTAAGTTATGTCAGCAGTGTCCCACTATATATTTGAATCTGAATTTCACTATTATCTTATTAGAGGGATACATGTGAACATTTTGAATTCCTTCCTTGTTATTACCTAATGTCATCTCTGTATAGAACACAAATATCTCATTTCAAAATTCAAATTTAAATGTTTTGTTTTCAATCATTTATTTCATCTTATCTCATCTCAAAAACATACAATTGTTCAAGATAATGTATATTATATTTCCAGTTAAATTATTAAATTATAAGTAAACATGCATTTTAAACCTTGAAAGATTTGTGTGTAACAAATTTAGTTCTTGAAATATTTTTTACATCAAATAAGTTTCTGAAAGCTAACATGTGACATCGCATTAGTTTTATTATTTGACATCATACAGGTCGCTAGAATTTAAAATTTGGCATCACTTTGGTCCATAAAAGAGGAAAGTGACATCAAACAAGTCCTTGAAAACTTCTTTCAGAAGCACACAAGTGATGTCACATTTTAACATTCAAGAACCTATTTAATATTAAAAATTTTCAAGGATTAATATAATGTCATGCATTTGACCTTTCAAGGACTTATTTGACGTCAAAAATACTTTGAAGAAATAAATTAATGTTACACAAATCTTTCAAGGACCAAATTGCATGTTTACTCTTAAATATTAGATGAAATTTATGTTGCTACATCTTTCCTGTGCTTATATTACCTTTAACTAATGCACTCAATACGTCTTGTATGTATCATCCCACACATCACACTGGTGTAAAGCTAGTATATAACCAACTAAAAAAATTAAATAAGAGAAATATTATTGCCTCCTACAAATCCTGCTAAACATCCTCCTAATTATTGAATGAAATAAAAAGATAAATACAATCAATGTTTTGGAATCTTGAAAATAATCAATACTTTCTTCATTTAGTAATTAGGAGGGTGTTCAGGAGAATATATTAGGAGGGTAACTCATTTCTCATTAAATAAGGGAAACCAAATAAGGCATGAGGTCATGAGAGCTCCCAATTGCTATTCACACCAATTACAGAAATGCCTTAAAGAAAAGCAACATGCATGGAGAACCATGTTAGCTACTCTATCATATAAAAGTGCAAGGCAAGAATTTTTGGAGGATAATTCAAGTCTTATATTGCTCTGGGTATAGGAATCTCACCCTTAAAGAGCACACTTCAAAAGGGCACGTAACTTTCCTCCTACCAAAAGCTCAACAATGGATTGAACCAAAAAAGGAAAAAAATTTCCCAATAGACAAAAACCATAAAAAGGGCGGCCCAGAGAGGCTGTTTCTAGAATTGGGTCGCGTGACCCCCCAAGTCACAAGACAACCATACCGTTGTGCCAAAACTCATCCTCTAATAGAAAAAACCAACACTCCAAAAAATTGAATAGAAGATCCGGAGTTACAAGCAACCAGCCAATGCTAAGAAGAGGACTGTAAGGCCAAACTCCAAAACACTTAAAGCAAAGATAAGGAGGACATGCCTAGTGATGTCTATGATTTTGTAAGAGATCAATTTTCCGGAAAAATATCTCCTTTTGAGAATTGCCATTTGTAAAGAAATATGGGAAAATGAAATATTTTCATCAGCCAATCAACAATTGGACACCTAGCTGTTTGCTAAGAAATCATGAGTCATTACTATTAAGAAAAAAAGGCAGCCTAATGCACGAGTCTCCCACATGGAAAAGTGGAGAAAGAGTAGATGTATTCAACCTCACACCTACAAGCAGATAGGTTGTTTCTATAATTTGAACCTATGACCTCCATGTCACGAGGAATGTTACAAAGCAACCTTACCATTGTACCAAGATTCACCCCCTATCGATCCTTACTATCACCATGAAATTTTACTATTGACAAGATTATGATAAATAATTGATTCTTTCTATAGGAAAATGGTATACAGTTAACTGAATTTGACTCGTCAAAAGTGAGGTGTTCACTCCAGAAAGAAAAGGGAGGGATCTAAACCATTGATTAAAAAAAAATCATCCTTGATTTGTTTTTATCCACAAAAACAAGTTCTTGACTTGTTATGTATGTGCATGCAATGCCAACTGTTAAGGTCTCTTGCTCCCATGAAATTGATGGCTCACTTTAGAGGAGACAAATCTCATTTAACCTTGCATTCATTTTTTTTCCCAGCACTCCAGAACGAAGAATCAAGTAAATAATTTTGAATAGCAATGATTTTTTTGTTTTCTTTTAATAGTGAAAAAGAGAATGTACACGAGAATGAGACATTCTCAAATAGATACAAAAAATACAGCTAAGACCTAACGGGATGAATCATGTAGCAAAGCATGCCAATTCCTTTGAATATTAGTTAAAGAAACACCATTAAACAAACCATGTGCTGAGCACCAAAGAGAAGCCAAGAAGGTAATACTATCCCAAATATAATCAATGAAATTTAGAATAGCAACGAAGTTTAGATGCTAAGTGGTGGCCTAAGATGGAACTTGCATAATGCATGACTGAATCTTCACATGAAGCAAGGATTAAGTCGCATGGAATGAACTTCCACTGCAACAAATTTAACAACCTGCCATCAGCTACCCCATTTTCCTTTCAAATGAAACATGACCCCAGTTTAGTATCCCAGAAGAGAGCTCTATAACCAACTTGACATATATAGAAGGTTATTGATACTGAAATCCCAAAGCATTCCAAATATTGAGTAAAGCACAAACTTGGAAAGAATCAGAGAAATAAAACTTGAGAATAGAAAACTACAGTCAGATAGTAAAATTTGACACTCTATAGCTGTTAAAAGTGAGTTCTTGACATTAATTTCTCTCTCTCTCTCTCTCTCTCTCTCTCTCTATATATATATATATATATATATATATCTCAAGTCATAATTACAAGGGGTGGGAAACAGATAAACTAACCAAGTCAGAAACAAGGGCCTAAACTTGGATGCAAATGTCCCTTGGACACATTGTCAGGAAAAATTACAATATACACAGTCCTGCCAAAAGCCTCTGCAAGTTCTCAAAATTTTCTTCAAGGGTAGTTGTAAGTACTAGACAAATAAATCTATCTTTGAGTCACACAATGTAACCTTTGATTGATGATCCACCAGCTACGGCACTGAAAGACAACAGGCAATCATAATTTAGTATTAAAACAGAGAAAAAAAAATTATTTTTCTTCATACCAAAAAATGACATAAGCATTGTACCCTGAAAAGAAATTATGAAAGCAGACTACAGGTAAGTAAACTAATCTAAAATCTTTTATTGTTAAAAAATAATAATAATAATAATAATTTCCTACCAACATAGACAATTAACCTGCGTAAAATTTATCAAATAAGCCAAAGACGAATCCAATAGTCAATATCCTTACCCACCAATTTTGCAGATGAACTGGAAAATTTTCAATCAACATCAAGTAGGCCTCCAACAATTAAGTGCAGGAATGTCCGGTCTACAGGGCAGCATACGAGGAACACCATGACCTGAAGAAGGGAATGATGATCATGATCAACAAACAGTTTGTTAACAAGTGGAAACTCGAAGTGGAAAACTGTCAACCAGGAAAAACTAAAGTAGTGAGAACAATAGAACATACCTGACATTGGAGGAGGAGCTGGTAAGTTGCTCGGGTTTGCATGCTGAAAACCTGCATGGCTTATTGGTGGTCTTTCAAGTGGTGGCTGAAAATAACCTGTACCACCATTGAAACAATAATTCTAATAAGTTTTTTGATCCAAAAAATCAATATTTCTAACATTCAGATTAACTTCCCCGACAACACAATATAACAGTAACACTACAGAAAAACATAGGGTAAATTACATTGACCTGCCCTAAAGTTTGGTAAAATTCACCACAGCTCCCCTCTATTTGTCCAGAAAACACTGACCTTCTCTGGATGCACTATTTATTGTGTGATAGAGGGGAGGACACTAATGATTTTTCAAACTCAAGGGAGGTCAATATAATGATTTCACAAACTCAAGGACCTCCTAAACAAGTTATACAAATAGAGGGAGGGTGGGGTGAATTTCATTAAACCTCAGAGGACGTTAGTGTAATTTGCCCAAATATAGAACAAACAAATAAAAAATTAAAAATACGGTTGAAAGACAGCACCAAAAAGCTAATGAAAAGCTTCAGGAATAAGAGATACACAGAATAATCAGCATAAACATGAATCATATTTCACTGAATCTAACAATCAAACATTTAAAATAGTAAGCTAAATAAATTCTACCTTCTTGCCCAAAGGGTGGAGCAGGGTATGAAGGATTTCTACCTCTCCATAAACCATGTTGATTGTTTGTCTTAAATTCACTTGATGGCATTCTCCATTGCTCATTACCAACATATTGCAGCTGACCATCTGGAAGGGATGGCAGTGAGAAGGGGGGATGGAAAGAAGTTGGAAGATGATGCTGAATTGTAGGCTTGGGATATGAATACTGTTGATTGGGCGGATTTTGGGGTGGGCCAGGGGGTAGGGCAGAATGCATGTGCCTAGGAGCAAATGGGGCATTACCCAGTTGAAATTGCTGGTTAGGTTGCACAACTTGAGAATTTTGGTACATTTCATTCTGTCCATATTCTAACTGCCTTGAAGCATTAAAACCAGAAGGTTCCTGAGAGCTGCAGCCTGCCAATGGTGGAAAGCAAGAAGACAGCTGTGCCTGTGGCAATGGCTCGTTCTTGACAACTGCACTATTGTGACCACCAGGAAAAGAATTTCCAGCTATTTTAACAATTTGGTTGCCCTGTACAGAAGAATCCATTTAACAAACCAGGCAATGCAAATAAATCTGAAACCGAGATTCAGAAGCAAAAATGTCTTACACTAGTTGAGCCACTATAGTCATGAGGCACACTTCGCTGACACCCCAACTGTAGTGTTGATTGATGTGATGATTGAGACTGCACTAACCCTTGTGATGAAAGTGAAGATTGAGCAGGTCCCGATGATTGAGGAACCAACAATGATGGAGGCGCTGGAGTTGGTAAAGGGGCAAGTGGAGGTTGCACTATTACTGGTGGTGGGGGTGGGGGAGGAGATGGAGATAATGAAGGAGGTGGAGGTGGGGGCGAAGAAGGCAAAGGTGGCAGAGGAGGAGGTGAATCCGGCGGCAATGGAGGAGAACCCTCAAGAATATCAGGTACCTCTGCAGAAATGTTTGAAACAGGATCCAAAACATTGTCTAAGCCCTGAGGTTGCAAATTCATTTCAGAAGAACTGTTCAATAATATGACCCTTTCTTCCTTTGGGTGACCTGAAACATCTTCCATTTCTAGCTCACCATCCACATCCTCCAAGATACAGTGGCGCTTGTCATTAGGGGTAACTGTAGAAGTTTCTGATTCTCCATGTGTGCAAGGGGGTTCTGCTGGAGAAGTGCTGCTAGGAAAATCATCATCATCATCTTCGTCAAACATGTGAGAAGATAACAGGCCAGGCAGCTGAAAAGTGGCATTACTGATACACAACAACCAGGAATATAACATGAATCAGGATCAGAAATTGCATTTGGAAACAAGATTGATGTTAATGGAATAGAAAACAGCATACCATTCTGCTTCATAAGATGATTAAAATAGTATGCAAACCAGCTTAAAAATAAAAATAATTTCCATCAACAATTCCATTTTTCTGTTGATACAAGCCTGAAGCCTAGTCCTACTTAACATGCATAGATGCCATAATCAATCAGTAATATGAAAACAATACAATTTGTTTAATAATATGCTAAAATTAAATCTAAAGACAAATTAATCAAACGTAAGAATGAGTAGCAATGTGATGTGAACTTATATCAGAAACTCAAAACGACAGGTTTTTCAGTATGTTTGTCGGGGAAGAGAACTCCAAGGACAGGAACCTCCTTTTTACAGTTGTATAGATCAAATATAAATCACCTTTTTTTTTTTCCATATTTTCAATTATGGAAGGAAGGGACAGGAGCATATACTTAAAATATGCCATTCACAGGAACCTTATCATTTGTCCAACAAGTTTCCTATTTCAATCCTACTTTCTAAATGCTCTCCATCAATTTGCATTCACTCCATGTTCCAGTATGCAAAATCACTGCCAAGGTAATATAGTATCACCAGAAGCTTGAGAATAGCAGGTGCAACAGTGCGGCACTAGAAAGTGATTTTATCTTTATCAAGCTGAAACGCTTCTACCATAACTGGGTTCTGTAACCTCGTGTTTGACAAATGACAACTACTCCAAAAAAAATTAAAAAAGTGTTTCTATACTAAGAGCTTCTCAGTCAAATTAGATCAAAAGAGAAAAGCCTATGGAGTAGTGTTTTTTAAAAGGAATTTTTTTGGTCAGAATACGATTTCAAAAAAATTCAAACTACTACAGATTATGAAGCCATTTTTAACACAAATTCTAAACCGAACTTTGAATTTGCTAACTCCCTCCAGCTGTTTAAATATTGCCAATTTCCATAGTTTTCTACCAAAAATGACTGACATAATAATTTCACAAGTAACTCTGACTTTAGTAACTCTTATTTCAGACTGTACTCTCTGTTTTCACCACATACTGTCAAACTCATTAATGAAACTAGTTCAAAAAATCAATAACTAATGCTATTTCATTTGGTGCTGCATCTATTCTTGTTAAAGGATTCAGCATTTGTTATCTCCAAGGTTAGGATAGGCTCCAACAAGAACAAAAAATTTAAAAAAATTGCCCAGTAGGCCAGTAGGTGAGCTGCAACAAGGGTAAGATAATCTAATAAGTTGACAAACCAAACAAAAGGCGCACCTTCCATACTCATCAACAAGCATGCCCTCCATTTCTCTAATCGGGTCATCCACAGATCGTTCTGCTCGAGATGGACGCCTAAGAGAAAAGGTAACTGTCATGTCATCATTTGAAACTCCAATATTATCCATGTGACGACGAAGTACTGATTCGGGATAAATCTTCCTCTCAAGCCACAACCTTAAAACCTGCAATTCAACCGACATAAAACAAAACAAAGGCAATATCACTTTTGCATGCAGCATACATAAACTGTCAACAAAATCACATTTGACTAGCTAATAATATAGAAAAGATTTTAGTTAATTAATAGAAAATCCTACAAGATTGCCTCTCTCTACTACTTCCTTTGACAGTTGTCAATGATCTGCCTAGATCCTTCTATCTGTGGCCAGTGAGATTTCATATTAGAAGGTTCTGTCAGTGGTTGATATGTTAAATCAGACATTCTCAAGAGCTGTTGACAAACACCTCATCAAGGGATTAAAGTCAGTTCACAGCAAGTTATGGCCTCCCCCCTTCAGTAAGTGGATGACAAAATTCTCTTTTGTTGACAAGAGTCACTCTTGTAAACAATCTTTATATTCTTCACCTTACTGAAATTATTATTGACCTGAAGATTAATTGCTAAAAGTTGCTTAGTGGATGTAAAAGCTCACATGGGAACTTTTTTCATATAGATAAAGAAATGTACTAATTAAAAAATGGAAAGTTCATGAGAGTTCATAAAACATCCTCACAAGGACAAAAAAATGCAGGACCTACAAAATTTAGCCATGCAATAAGGAATGCCAATTTCTCTGCATATCTATCAGAGAAACATCACTAAAAGGACCATTTCAGAAAACCCCATACAGAACACTTCTAACTTCCACAAGGGAGATGACGAAGATAGAGAAAATTATGATGAGGCATTTCCTTTTATCCAGAGAAAGGGAGATTAGTATAATGATAATCCCAAATCCATCCACATTGGTGGAAGTCAAAGAGCAATGTTCATCAAGGCTCTCATTGCCTACGTTGCAAATCTTGTTTAAATAAATTTACAAACCCAGTGTTCTGACTTCTGACACTATCATGGATTCAAATATTTCTTGGGCTTTTCACTTTAGACAGGACCTCAGTGATGGAAGTAAATGCATTCAGTTCCATTAGCTTTTATACAATAACAATTACTTCCCTTCCAATCAAGAAAAGAGAATTTTTACTGTCAATCCTTCCAGTGTGTCTTGCTCCAAGTCCTATGTTCAGTTCCTTACACTTCCCAACAGTGATCAAAAGGATACTCTCAAGCACGAAGGAAATTTACCCAGAATCCATAAGATCAGTGATGCTTTCTGGTACCAATTGTTAGGTGGAGAAACGGAACCATTAGCATAAGCTAAGTGTTGCAGTAATAAGAACGTTGTGATGGATGACTGGACAGACAAAAGGCAAGAAGATTTTTATTTTGATAAAAGAAGAAATAATTAGATAAAAGCTGAAAAAAGACGTAGATACTAACAAGTCCTTTCACCAAAAAAAAAAAGTAAACAAAAGGAAGAAGTCAGAAAGTAAAGGAACTCCTATTAAAACCAGCAACTGTAGAGGAGTTTCACAATCCTTTTGCATATCTCAAATGCTTATGCCCTTTAAAAGACCATGTGCAATGATGACACGAAAAGGAGTCTATCTCATACGAATTCAGAGGAGAGAAAACATCATTAGAGATACAAGCATTCATGTCGTAAACTTTCTATCAGTAGGAGGCTTCCTTCTGTAAAGCCCTTTATGAAATTTCCCTTTACGAAATTCAACACTAAACCTAAGATCAAGTCTTTATATTGACAGTTGTACATAGCAGAACTAAATAATTAATATAAGCAAACATTGAATATTTGTATACCCCTGACAGCCCTTTCCACTAATGTAATTTCCAGCTCAACTCAAAATTAGACCATTTGTTTCCACATTATAAAGAAGATACTCTGTTGGGGTAATTTGCCTGGTATGCTGGATAAATCCACCCTTCACCTTGGAGCCACTTCTGTTGTTTATATTAAAGGTCAAAGAAGATATAGGAGATCAGAATTTTCCATGGAATATTTGTTGGAGCAAAATACAATCAATTTTAAAGGCCTCTCATCGAATCTAGTGTTGCTTAGGGTTAAGGTCGTGTTCATGGCCTCTTATCAAGTGCACTCATGGCCATTTCAAGGCAGCTACCACTACTGAAATACAGATCTTGTTGAATTCATGATTGTCTCTTCTTCCCTATTGTTTCTTTTTTTTCCTCTTTCAGAGTATGCTTATCCTTGCCCCTTCATGCTCCACTTCTTATCTCTCAAATAAGTTTCTTTCACTCTAAAAAGAAGAAAGAGCTAACCTTGAGACATTGACGTCGATTTTCACGGCCACTACCCCCAGGGGGAGCAGCAGCACCAATAAGACGGGGTAATGCTTCTTCAACTGTAGGGATGTAGGACGCCCCTGCAATGCCTGGAAAATATCTCTAAAGTTAGAATTTAATATGTCATAAAGAAAATACCGCCTAATATTTGCAAGTTTGGGCAGAAAATAGGGGAGAGAGGGCAGAGAGATACCGGGGCATCCATAATAAATGCTACAAAGAAGAATCATACGAAATAAATCCTCCCACCTTTTTGATTATGCGAGCACTGGGTTATGGAATCAACAAGAAAGAGCAAATCCACTTTACGGTGAAAACTAGCTTCGTTTTCCAGCTTCCGGATAAGAAGTTCAACAACCTGAACATAATAAGACTTGGATGTAAGCCCACTACAGGGAAATTAATATCAATAGTTATGGAAGTTTGACATCATAAAAAATTTAGGTTTAGTTATTTTGCTAGTCCCTATAGTTTCAACAAATTTTCAATTAGGTTCTTACAATTTAAAAATTTATAATTAGGTCCCTGCAATGAATAAAATTTTCTAACCAAATCCCTTAGCCTCACATCCATTACAAAAATGCGATATTAGATGAAATAATCCACGATTTCATCTATTGCTAACTCTATCTGTGTTGGCATGAACCGCTTAGAGATTAAAAACTTAGGGCCTGTTTGCTTTGCTGGAAACAGTTTTCAGTTTTCAATTTCCAGTTTTCAGTTTTCAGTTTTTGTGAAGGAAAAACTGAAAAAACTGAAAACCACAAATTTCAGTTTTTAGTTTTTTCAGTTTTTCCTTCACAAAAACTAAAAATTGAAAACTGGAAACTGAAAACTGAAAACTGTTTCCAGCAAAGCAAACAGGCTCTTAATAATCTTGTCAAACTATCTCCAAAAGTTATCACAATAGACTTTATCCTTTTGTTACTAAACAAGAAAAGTGTTACTTAAGTCTTAGAAAAGTATAAATATGAAACTGTTGCCAGCTCTTTCCATATGTGCGCACCCACATCCAAAGGAATCAAGGAATATTGTGTTTAATGTCACATTTTTGTAATGGTGGACCTGATTATAAATTTTTATTCACTATAAAAAATTGATTACATATTTTAAACTGTAGGGATCTAATTGAAAATTTGGTAAAACTATAATGGCCTGCAGATTAATTAAATGCAAAATTTATCACATTACAATGATTAATCTCTAACACAAATAAAACAAAATGCATTACCATATTCATGTAAGCAAGAATAGAACACAAAAATCACACAAGTGAAGTAATGGTACTGGTAGAAGTAAACTCCAACTTACACCATATTACTGCATGAAATGTTCCAAAACCCATTATTTTCAAATTTCAATAAACCAACACTTGACTTTCTCCATAGAAATACAATGTGGGTTTCAGGGATAGAAACTGGTTTCAAACTTCCAGCACAACTCATCAGAATTTTACATATAAATCACATTGAATTAGCAGCAATAATATGAGGAAGCATACCTCATTGGCAATACCATACTTGGCACAATCAATGGCAAGACGTGTTGCGCGCCCAATGCTTTCTTTGGTCCTCGACAAAGTCTCAATCATCCCTTCAAAGGCATCACGAGCAACAGCAGCCTCAGTACCACCACTCAGGGAGCCCCCTACAGCCCTTTGCACTGAACCAACTGTTCTCTCCTCATTTTCTTCAACATCAAGCTGATTTTGAGATGCAGAGTGACGCCCATTAGTTGATGGAGAAGCTGACATTGGGTACTCATAAACTCCCTGCTGATCTGCCAGCACTAAATTGCTTGAGATGGACAGAAAGGGCTGAACTCTAGAGGGGCTGGGAGTGCCCTGCTGAACATTGTTGCTGCCAGGAGGAAGACATTGAGATTGAGCAACTAGTCTCCTTTTTGCCTGGGCAGCAGCAATCAGATGCTTCATAGTCTTAGCATTTTCTGGCATCTTGGAACCAGCATATAGACAACTTTTTTCTTCCAAACCCACATCTAATCTATAAGAACATAAATAAGGTAAAGGGGGAAGTCAGTACATTCAGAAAGGATAAAAGAAACAAAAGGAATGAAAAGTATACGGACCTATCAACATGAAAAGCACCAAGCTCCTTAAAATCTTCTGTTGTAGCAGGCACTTCAACCACCTGTGGTAATGCCTTTGGAGCAGTTTTAGAACTTTCCACAGAAGATGCAAGATTCTTTTTATTAGTGAGAGCTTGATTCTGAGAAGAGTTTATGCTGTTTAAGCTCTTTGAAGATCCAATATCAGCCTTCTTTTGTGTAGCATTACCAGAAACTTTAAGCAAAGGTTTGGAAGATTTATGGTGCTCCGCATCTGACTTTGTAGGAACTGATTGAGGTGATTTTGCTGTAGAGATAGAGCTCACTTTTTCCACCTTGGATGGAAACTGCTTTAAATCTAATTTAGCAGGACTATGAGGTGAATCAACAGGAATTACTTTATCAGCCTTCTCTGTTTGAAGCTGTTCAGTTGACAAAGTATCATTATGTAATTCAGAAGAGGGTTCTTTCGAATTATTATCCTCAAGTACACAGGATTTTCTGTTAGCCAGCTGAGCAACATCAGCATTCTCAGGGCAAGCATCATTACTCTTCATAACCTCTGAAACAAAAGGAGGAGATTTAAAATTTTTAGCAGCTCCCCCATGAACTGGAGTCTTGGGCTCATCATCATCGTAATCAACAAGGCAAACAGCTCTTCGTTTCCTCTGTACTTGATTGATCTTAAGATTGTTTGCATCACTCTTCCGTCTAAGAGAACTCATTTCTGTATTTTCATCAGAAGCAAGACCAGCAGAATCAGGCATAGCTTGCTGGAGTTGGCTATGATGATTTGGCCCCGATAGCACCTCAAGAACACAATTATCGGAACCAACAATGCTGGGTTGAGCCCTTGATGGCAAACTTTTTTCTGTTTTCAAACGTGATGTGGACCTTTTCAACTCTGGTTTTTTTAAGCCTTTGTCATCCACAACAGGAGATCTAGGTGAAGCATTCTTCACATTTTCTGGAAGAGATTTCAGTATTTTATCATTTTTGGTATGCATACACTTCAATTTCTTGTTAGCATGTAAGACTTCATGCAATCCCAACATCTGCTTCCCATGCACTTGAGTCTTATTTTTCTTTAGAGAACTTTTTCCATCAGCCTCTGCAGAATCAACCAAGATCTCCTGCGACTTCTTTTTCGCCTTGAGACTTGCTTTCAAATTCTTATCCTTATTTCTGCAGTTAATATCAGAGTCTGATTGAGCATCTGGAGAATCTGATATAGCAGAAAGTGCATTTTTCCCTTTCTTCCCACCTTTCAATGCCTCTCCAGACCTGGATGGATCAGCACATACTGCAGAACTTTCATCCTTCAAAAATCCACCACCTCTTGTTCTATCGTCTTCAGCATCACTTCTACTTGAGCCAGTACCAAGCTTTATTGGCTTGTTCCCATTAACCTTGCATGCTTCCTTACCGTCGGAAACTTCAACTTTCAGACATGATGGATCTTTAAGACCAGATTTGCTAGCATGCTTATTTTGTTCTACCCCAATAGATGACTTACTTTTTATCAAAGGTGACGAAACTGGAGACAAAATGTCAATTGTGCGGCCAGATACAGATGGCTTTTCATCTTGGCTATCACTTTCTCTACATCTCTGTGTACCGTGCTCCAAATTAGAGCAAACATCTTGCCCAGAGGTATTGGCTTGTTCCACATTTAACACCACATCATCATCAGCATCCGTTGGGTGATCCACAACCCTATTAACAGATGGACCATTCGAACCAATATGTGAATCATCAATATTATCTTTCAAGCCACTAGTTTTCTGTTTCTCTAGCTCATCATATGCTGCACAGATTTCCTTCACAGCTTGGGTAAAGTGCTTAGTCTTGCCTTGGCACCGACCAGACAACTTATTTTTGGCCTCATTGGTGAATGCCTGAATGTCCGCCGGAGCAACAAATGCTCTGTGAAGGAAAGAATAAAAGAATAAACAATGCAGTAGAAACTGGAAAGCACCATTGTAATGACAAAGCCGGATTATCAGGCATTTGGACAAAGGTCATCAAATCTTTTTTCACCAAATTTACTAACTTGAAAATACTTATATGACTTGAATCTTAGTTGTTAGTTTGGGTCCTAAAGTTTGTATTGGAAGTGTTCTCAAAGTTAGAAAGATCATGGTTCACATCTATTGTTCACAGAAAATAACTCATAAAAATCATGCTCAAATTGATAATGCTCAAACCAGAGAATAAATGCTTAGAAATGTGGTTGAAAGATATATGAGCCATCAAGTTTGTCCTCCAAAAGAATCTGACATCCATTTGGTCCTTCATAATGTAAAATAATAATCCAAATTGATGTCCAAACATACATTGGAGAAGCAGATTAAAGTCTGTTTTAGACATTGAGAGACCAAACTTTAGAGGACCAACTTGATACCTAGTTGTGCATCTTGAAGGAATAGTTTGAGTGTTTATACAATTTGCAAAATACAAGATCTAGATACATTAATCAAAGGGAAAACAAATAGATATATATATATATACACACACACACACACACATAAGATGAGAAAGTAGAAGTACGGCAAAGGAATATTCTAACAGAGAGAGAGAGAGAGAGAGAGAACGAAAAGAACACAGAAAAATGTACACATTAATTCAAAGCATCCGTCTGACATTTCAACCCAAATAAACAAAGAAATAAAATCTACTTGCATTGACAAACATCAAGGATGTCAAGAAACAAAACGATCCCAAAGATGAGAAGGCAAAATAATCATCAACTACCTTTATCTTATTTTATAGAAAAGGAAATTTTAAGGAAGAAAGAGGACAAATCCACACGAAGAAAGCAAAATAAAACACGTATGTCTTAAGGGACCGAGCTATGAAACAACACATCTTGATCTCTTTCCATATCAAAAAAGGAAACACTTCAGAGAAGCTGAAAAAATAAGATACACCAAAGACCAAACCACGGCGAAATTAGCACATATCCACAGAGCAATGGACAAGCATAAAGTCATACAACAATAACATCAAGCAAGAGTTTACAGTTACAAATTCTTCACGATCCAATATTATAAAATTTATAACAGAGCTTACAAAGGTCAATACCAAAATTACACAGCGAGAAAGAATACACGGTGTCTTAAAGGTTATTCAGGATTAAACGCATACAACATAGACATCAGAAAAATAAGTTATTCTCTGCTAGAACTGGCATAAGTTCATATTTGGCCAAAAAAAATAAAAATTCCTCCAAATAATGCAAATGAAGAAGGAATTCTGTTCAATTATTACACATGCTGCGATAAATCTGGTGCAACTAGACTTGCCATCAAACCAAAGTTAGATGAAATAACTGAGATAAACTCATTGTTAGATTCCCTAATCATTTTCCTTATACCCACTGCTCTTGAATTTTCAAAGTTTATATTAGATTGCACCCAAAAAGAGTAATAAAATAATGCCATTTCCAATGCCTACAATCACATCATTGTAGACATATTTGGACATAAAGTCAAACATCCCGCATTAAAGCACCACAACCACAACATCTACTTTCTCCTTATATGGCAGCAAAGAAATTGTCAGAGAGAAAGGAGTATATTACATGGCCTACATTTACTGAATTTTACCTTATGAAGAATAGGAGGGTATATCCGAAGTGGAGGTGAAATTGTGAAAACAGTGGTAACAAATGGGCCAGACTGGGAAAGTCAGCTGTAGCAAACAGGGAAAGGTGCTGGAAGTGCAAGGGGAGATTCTGTACACATGCATATAGTGAAGCTGGGACATGAGGATAAAATGGGAGCAACAGAATACAAAAGGGTATGAAAAATGTGAATAAGGTAGTAGAGTATCATCAATCTCTCTGGAAACCATAGTTCTTCCAGATTATAACCTTCACATCACATTAATGTTCTTAAAGAAGTGCATAGTTGTCAATGGCCAATAATGGCTCATGGCGGTGGACCAAAAATCCGCTATTTAAGACTGCCATAATGAACAAATCCTTCCATGGTGGAGAGGCCAAAATCCACCACGCCATGGCGCCACCATGGCCACCATTTGAAGACGTGTTAAAAATAACCTTCAAGAAATGCAGACAAGAAATCTTAAACTTTAAATTGTAAAATAATCAACTACCAGGAAGATTCCCAGTTCAGTTCCATAACCGACAAATAGTTCTCGCACACTACAATACACAACATAAGCGACAATCAAATTTTATTTTCAACGTAACTGTAAATCAGCTAACATTGCAAAATACAGGTAAACAACAAATTGACAGCCAGAGGCCTATGCGTCAGTTTCCTAATATATGGCCCATTTGATAAAACAGTAATGCCAGATGTGCCAGGATGTTATATCCAACATTCCCGCAATGCCATTTGTACCAGCTTTTCCACCTCCAAATTATATTGTACAGTTTCCACTTAAGTTTGTTCCTTTTGTGTAACTAACACATTAGTTGTTTTGTTTTAGTTATTTTTTGTCTCATCAATTACTAAGAGAAGGGGAGCCTGCCATAACGGCAACATTTGTTGCCATGTGGCCAGAGCTCATGAGCTCAAGTCATATAATCAGGCTATCAGCCTCTTACAAACGCAACGTATGGCTGCAAATGTAGACCCACATAGTGGGCCCAGGCCTTCTATAGACCCCACAAAAGGCGGAGAGCTTTATTTATAGCACAAGGCTGCCCATTCTACAAACATTCACTACTTGACATCGACAAACTAGCGACATTCAAATGCTGTTAAGCAAAATGTTAACGCTGCAATCATAACAGGCACATGCAAGGGCACAATAAGAGAGACTCACATTTCTTTTGTACCAAAGAATTGAACAAAACATTTCTTCGGATCAGGCGTTTTCTCCCAATCTTCAGGCCTGCTTATCTTGAGACATACAAAGAATTGACACAAAATCAGTATCCTGTGTATCACAACGTTAATTAACAACTGACATTCAACCTGTACAACTAGTCAGTTCACCATCTAGCAATGGACAGACATTACCCAACAAAAAAAAAGGGGCAATAACGCCTAACAGTTAAGCTCCGATCCTATCCTACAAATCGAAACACTTTGAAAGCATTCAAAGAACAATCAAATTACTGAAAAAACCTAACGAACGTTCAGCTACAGTATTCTGTGCAGCACCAGTCAACAAAACCTGCAGCAAGACACGACTTAAATGCAAAACCCTTCCCATTCACATGCACAAATTCACGTATATTCAGCAAGCAAGAGAAATTTTCACAAAATTCACTCCAGAACCAAAACATATTCCATTCAAAATTCCACACCACCGTAACAACAATGAATGATTATCAAGGCATCAACGAAATCCGAAAAAAAAACAAATGAAAAACAAAACAAAAATTAACAAGAAAAGGTTCGATGAAGGAGAAACCGTACCTTGGCTGGCCAAGCCGGGAAACCCTTGATCTTAGCGAGGACGAGATCACCCAAACTCAAGTCGCCATTGGCCTTCGCCTTGTTTGCTCCGCGCCGGCGCGCCGGAGGCATGGCGGCGCCGATGCAGCAGCGGAGATGCAACCAGAACCAAGCAGCGACGGCAGCGGCAGCTGCTCAAAAGAGAACCGAAAGGAAACCGAACGATCAAAGAAGACAAGAAAAAATACCCCGGGGCACCGCCGAGGGATCTCCGTCGGGGAAGCAGCGTCGCCGTAAGAGGCTAGAGCGTCACCGGCGGAGAAGGAGGAAAGATGGGCAATGGCAATGGCGAAGAGAGAACGTGAAAGAATCGTTGTTGAGGCGGTAGAAGAGAGAGAGAAGAGGGAGAAAACGGTAGATTTTGTTGCGAAGGAAGGAACGAACTATGAAGCGAGTATGGGGGGCATTGACTATAGTCGTGGTGTACAGTATTGGTGGAATTTTGCATCATTGTGGAGCACGTTTAGGGTGTGTTTGCATGGAAAAAAAAATTTCGTAAAAATTATTTTTTATCTAAAAAGACACGTTTTATATATTTAGATAATTTTTAAAAATAAATGAGCTTTCAATAATTTTATAAAAGTTATAATAAATAGTTTCCGAAAAAGTAATTTTCAATTTTTTGATTATATACAAAATCTAAATCCCAAAATATATATTTTTTAAATACGAAACAAACATGCTCATTATGTGAGTTATATAATCACTTATGTTAATTTTTAAATATTACACATCTATTGTACTACTACATTTTGTTTGCCACATGGTAAATGTGCTCCGCATAGTAAATGTTCTCCGCAAGCATATGTAAAAATTTCCATATAGCATTGGAATTTGATGGGAATTTTCAAATTTTTTTATCCATCTTTTTTTATCTATCTTTCTGATATTTTAATCGTCACATCACACTCGGTTCTCTCTCAGTGCGCATCACCTTCTCTTCCCTCCCTCGGTTGTTTCCTCCTGTGGTGCGCACAAAGAAAAATGAATGTAGCTGCACTGCGTGGTGCATTTTCCCGGATGTATTGCAAGGTTTTAAGCTCACTTGGAGGGCTCGTTTTGTGATGTACCAGGCGAAGTATGATACACCATACCTAAAAAGCATGGACACACCGTGTGTTAGATATGGGTCGGTATCCGACACCCACACAAGTTTTGGACACGTGTCCATACGCGTTCAATTAAAAAAATAATTTTTTTTAGCTTGGATATGCACCAAACACGACTAGACACTACTCTAATTTTTTTTTAGCTTGGATATGCACCAAACACGACTAGACACTACTCTAATTCACTGTGGATGTGATTTAGACACTCCACGAATACGCATAAATTGATTTCTTTTTTTTTAATTTTTAATATCAACATAAGCTCAAAATCAACCGTAATTATCTGACTGGACATGTGCTGTTGGGTCATTTTATTTTGAAAATTATTCGAGTAATCACAAAAAAAAAAAAGAAGAGTTAATTAGATAAAAAGAATTTTACAAACACGACAAAAAGAAATTCAGACAAAAAAATATACAATAAAATAAAAAAATTATATATATATATATATATATACACACACACATATATATGTTGTGTCTTTATCCTGTAATTTTTTGAGTTTGATGTGTCTCTATATCCGTGTTCGTTTCGTGTCCCATGTCCCGTGTCCGTGTCGTGTCTCGTGTCCAGGTTTGTGCTTCATAGCACCATACACTAAATTATCTAATGATAAGGATTGATGGGTTAGAAACACATCAATTACTCAAAATATGTTATGAAATATTATTCATTTATGAATGTTCATATCTTTAGGTAATTCAGTTAAGATTTGATTAAATTAAATAGAATATGTTATAATTTGATGTGATATTATATATCTCTTCTTTTAGCTATAAATAGCCATTTGGATGCTCCATATAGAGCACTTTTGAGATCATCAATGAAACTATTATTTCTCTTTTTCTCCATTATTCTCTTTATTCTTATTTTTTATAATACGTTATCGATACAAAAGTATACAATCTAAATGAAAGCTTAGATAAAAACACCCACAAAAGTTGTTTTTCTTTACCATCGATTGATTGTTCTATCTTCCTTATAATTTTTTAGTACAGCATCTACGTATGGACATTTATTGATGCAAATGGCAATGTTGGATACTCAAAAGTAACTTAACATCATGGTGCTAGAAATGAATGAGATCAGAATCATTCCCAGAAGTAAATGATAATTGTACAAAAAGAAATGGATAATCATTCCCTAAAGTGAATGTATCCTAATTATTCAAAAATTTTCGAGAAAAATACAATATATTTATTTATCTGTTTAAGGAGATTTACATATTCCCATAAGTGAATGTGTCAAAAGATTATCCCATTTTTTGGAATAATTAGGATACATTAACTTCAGGGAATGATTATTAATAAACAAGAAAATGTTTTTGATCATATTGACTTCTTGAGACTAATAAATATGAAAATATTGCATCGTAGAAGGATTGCACAAATCAATAATTATTAATTGCTTTAGTTTTAAATTTTTTTATTTAACTATATCAATATGTACCCATTCTACTTTATTATTTTTATATATTTCCCGTAAATGAATGACAATCATTCCTATAACTGAATAAGATGAGAATTATTCCTAGAAGTGGATGTGAATTGTACAAAAAATAAATAGATAATCATTCCCTAAAGTGAATGTATCATAATTATTCAAAATTATCTAAAAAATATATAATAGATTTATTTCTCTATTTAAGGAGATTTGCATATTCCCATAAGTGAATATGTCAAAAGATTATTTCCCAAATTGACTAAATATATTATTCACACTACCTAAAGTGAGTGACATTATAATTTAAAATAAGTTTGTATATTTCTTAGAAGGAACATTTTCATATTTTCATTCCTCGAAGTGGATGTATCTCCAAAGATAATTTTGAGTATTTGCAATATATAACTTTTCAATTTTGAGTATAAAAATTAAATATTCATATTCTCCTGAAGAAAATAATATAATGAATTTATTTATTTTCCTTCTTTGCTACCTTTATAAAGGATTATATATAAAATATTTTTAAAAGATCCTAGTGATTTTTTTGATAAAGTACAAAAAAGAGCTATGAGCCCATTACTATAGCACTTGCAATTGCATTATTGATAAATATATGTTGAAAAATATTTTTGACTTTAATGTCTCAAATGTGCTCCTGGGTAGCACTATCAAGAAAAGAGCTTTACAAGATATCAAATAATGAGTTTTCTTAAAAAAAAAAAATTCATGAAACTTGCTCGGTTGGCTCTGCTCCATTCTTTGAAGTGAATGTGGCAAAAAAATAATAATAATAAAACTATAACCTCAGAAGTGGTATCAAAGCCGATGGTTTGGTTAAGCCATGACTGTTTATTTGCGCTCGGGTGTGGTATCAACTCTTGGTTAGAGCACTAGGCCAAGATTTTGTATTTAATTTTTCTGTGAAAGCTTCCATTAAGGGGGAGCACCCCATGTTAGACCTCACATTTTCGGGGAGATTGTTGGTTTCAATAGTGATAAATATGATATGTTATTGCTATGATATCAAAGTAAATTTGGTATGTACCTGTTGTACAATGAGATATTTGTTTGATCCTTATCAAGTATCATTAAGGGGGAATGAGAAAATGCAAACGTGATTCTTTTTCAAGGTATATTATAAAATTATTTAGATGTATCTTTTTATCTTTTATATAAATATTAATTATTGGATTTAATAATGAAAGTTTTTATTAGATGTATTACTTGATACTATTATTAAGGAATATTTTAGAATATTTTATTTTAAAACGTTTAGTACTAATTGTTCTCAATATTGAATAAAACAACTATGTTATTTATGGTATATTTCATAATTATTAATAATATTTTTATGTGATATTGTTGATATTTAACATATCATTTACTTTATTGATTTATGTCACATGATAATCTTATATATTATCATGATTAATATATCATGAAATAATAATATATGATACTAATATTTTCAAGGTAATTGTGATACATGTATTTATATCACCATTATATCATGACAAATTTCTTTTCACTTACATAATATGTTAATGCTTTACTGACACATTTTAATATTTTCATCTTGTAATAAGATAATAAAATCTTAACTTGATTATTAGTTTTGTGAGTATGATTGAAAGCTCTAGAAGAGCTACTATTATGGTTCCCAAAGAAACAAAATTAATTAGAAATGTTAATATCATTCTTCGTAACAAAATGAATGAAGGCTCCAAAAGAGCTACTATTTTGTTTCCTAAAAAAAATAAATAATTCTCTACTAGATACAAAAGTAATAAAGAGACTTAGTGAATCTCACAGATATTTGCTTAAATGGATATCATATTGTGATAGTGAGTGAGGGAAATAGTGAACACCTCCATATCACAACTTATGCTTCAAGTAAGAAAGTTGCTTTAGAAAAGTTTTTCTACACTTTCGTCCGGTCTATAGTATTAATATGAGTACAATTGAATCATGATATGCTATTTTAAACCAAATGTTTACTAGCCTAGATGATTTTTTTGGCATGACTGGTTGAAACATCCTGAAGCAATAATGATGTAAGGAATTATTGAAAACTCTTATGAGCATTTGCCAAAGAACCATAAGATTCTTCATTTTAATGAGTTTTTTTGTGCTGCGTGTTCTCAAAGTAAATTAATTATATAGCTTTCACAAAGAAAGATTGGATTTAAATCTCTTAAAGGCGATATACATTGATCAATTCATCCACCAATGGACCTTTCAAATATTTTATGATTTTAATAGATGTATCTATGAAAGGTCATATATGTGCTTATTATGATTTTGTAACCTGAAGTTTGCAATATTAATTGCGCAAATTATTAAAAGCACAATTTCTTGATAATCCAATCAAAACAATTTATCTTGATTATTTTGGTGAATTTATTTCTCGAGCTTTTAGTGCTTATAGGCCAATGTTATAAATGTTAAACATATAATTATTCATGTTCACATATAGAAATGTATATGTGTATTCCAAGTAATTGGTGTGTTTGTTCACCATCAAATGTTCACCATCAAATCCAATCATTTAATAGTCGAGTGTGTAACGCACTAAATTTGGTCAGGTGCATCTCAAAATGAGCCCACCTATAGGGTATGTTTGTTCGTCTTGATTTTGAAACACACAAGGAACTATTCATTTTATCACTCACATTCAAAATTCAAACCACAAACATATAATTATAAGAGAAAGATCTCTCTACCTGTGTCTAAAAGCCAGATAAATAAATTATTTTCTATTTCTTTCTTCTAGAAGTAAAGATAAACAATACTAAAATTTTAAAAGAATTTTTTTTAATAAAAACATATTTTTCTTCAAATATCAGAATCACAAACAAATGCAACATTAAATTAGTTGATAAGAAAATTAGAAATCTAATTTATTTGTAAGTTTGGTTAATCTGTCAAACGAATTGGAAATTTGAAGATCAACAGGTGAATATAATTTGTTTCAGCGATAATTTTATCAATGATATGATCTTTCGTGAATGAAAATGATGGTCCTCCCTTAAAAAAAAAAGACAGAATTTATTAGATATAAATGAAATGATAAAATATAGTTCATTAACTAATCCAAGAGTCACTATCCACAGTTCATCATTACGGTAATTTTAGTCTCTTTACGTGTCATTAATTTCGAATTTACTACATATACTAAAAAAAGTTTTTAAATTAGTCCGCACACATTCAATCATTTGTAAATAAGTCATTATTATCAATTGAAGTTATCTCTACTTCGTATTATTATCTTCTCAGTTTAGACTTGCATTATAATGAGAAATAAGGACACAAGGAATGACTTAGCCTAGTGGTTGGGAGCGCTTCTCAAGCTTTCACGTACTGAGTTCGAATACCAATCTGGTCCGATTTTCACAACTATGATCAATAGGTGAAAGATGAGTATTAAATTACTCGGAATTTTCACCACTTTTACCACCATAATAGAAAAAATTGAAAATTGACAGCTGCTGCAACTTCTGATAATACTCAGGTTCATTGAACTTGTGAAAAATTGTGCACACCAAACAGGGGACAAGTGCACTTGCCCTCACAAGTTGAACATATCAAAAACATAACCTGATTGCAACTTTATACAGAATAACTGACAGCAAAATACTACAATGTAATGTAATCAAAAAAAAAAAATACTACAATGTAAAACACTTGTAACATTCGTGTGGCTAAGAGGACAAACACTAATAACGATAGATTTTCAAAACAAAGTAACTGCAGTAGATGGTTTATGGTGAACATCAGAAGGTTTCTTTGTGAGTCTGCGCAAGAGGTTCAGGTTGCTCTTTAGGATCTTTGAATGGTGGAAACTCTCATGTGGTCAGGTTCTTCGGCTTCTGAAGAAAGTGTTTCACAGAAGGGGTGGCTTCAAGAGAAACAATAACAGGAATAGTCTAGTGAAAGAGGAAAAGGATTAAGGGCCAAGTTGATTGTAGGGTGGCATCTTATGGGAGGACCAATTCATTCTATGCAGAAGCCATTGCAGACTGCTTGGAGCTCATCAAAAGAACATCTGTTTCTTCCATGGACCAAATTCAAGACCCCATTGGCCATATTCAAGATACCAACTCATGACTACTTGTGTTTTGTTGTTAGAGAGAAGGAATATGCCAGTATTTTAGCAATTTAGCTTATCTTCTTGGTTCTTTCGGTGTCCCATTCAGATTATTAAGGATTCATTTTTTTTTTTTTGTTTATTTTAGGAATGCTTGATAATATATATACTAAGTCCTCCTGTACATATTTCATATGAAGTTTTGCATTGGTAATGGGTCATTCTCTGTAAATAGGCCTGAGAAATGTCACAAGTTCAACTTGTAAAATACTGTTCCTTAAATTAAAAAATTTTGTTGAACAATATAAAGAGTGTAAGACATTTTTCCTGTTTGATGTCATCAAGTGGGCAATGGCTGAATGGTGTCCTTGTTTCTTAGTTGATATGAATAAAGATTATAAGGATGGTTTTACCACCTAATGCAGCTATCCTTTGTTTAACACTAATCTAAACCTAAAGTGAGTCTTCAATGGAAGATTATTGTTGACATTGGAAAGAGTGATCATATCCCAGAATTTATAAGCATCCCAAGAAAGAATTTTGTAAACTCATTTTGGAAATTGTTTTGGCCAAGAAAAAATTTAGCTACGGTCAATGCAAAATTGAATGATGTTTCGGTTGGCTCTAGATGTAACAAAAGCAGGTAATCCCAAAAGAAAATAAACGTTAAAAATGTTCCTTTCAAACTTAATCTTTCAAGGAAGTAAGTAGTGGAGCCAAGACACTTGTTTGTTACCTTCTCAAATTTGCTCTTCTCAACTATAGCTCTGATTCCAGGGAATGCTTTGCTTCTTGACGCTACATCAGATTTGCTCCTTCCAAGAGACACATTTACAGCCTTAGACTTTGCAGAACTTTCCCATTCCTCACTCCAAGAGCTTCTCCGCCTAGTTCTTATTTAACACGAAATTAAGCACCAAAAAAATAGATCCCAGCTGAATATTTGAAACAATCCCTAAAATTCACATAAAGCATTAAAAGAAAAACTTTTTCTGCATTGTTTACCTTTCCATCAACACAAAGAAAATGAACAGAGGCACAAAACTTGTTCTTCACCCCCCAGGTGTTGATTTAGTTTTCTCAACCAATTGTTGGCACATCTGAGATTGGTACCAAACAAAAATACAAACAATAACTAAATGCATTCGTTTATTATCCATGTCCACATACAGAGCACATGCTCACAGCACACATATAATTGAAAAAAGAAGAAGAGAAAAATAAGCAAAATAAATTTATCATCATTTTCCATTAAACTACAACAGCTTCAAAATCAGACAAATGCATCAATTCCTTAGCCAAAGCCCCAAAAATAAAAGAGATGAATATCAGACCAAAAAAAGAATGAAACAAAAGCAGAGATATTTTAGAATTACCCTGGCCAAGCACCACCATGACAAACTCCCAACTGCAGCCATCGCTATCATTACATCGCCATTAGACCATTGCGTCGTTCATCGCACCCCACTGCTGTGCCAGCAACGCTTTTTCCTCATCCTGTTGTGCGCGACGCGTGGTTGCTCCCCTTTTCTCCATGCAGCAACTGTGAAGCCACCACGAAGACCACCACATCGTTGTTGTTTACATCGCACTGCCAAGCGCCCCCACCACTGTACGCGCAACTAGGTTATTGCCGCGGTCCCACTGCTACTCTAGTGCTCTACCATAAGGGGTTCCACCGTGATCCTCATCCTCCACCTTCATTGATGGCTGTTTTAGAGTGTGTTCAATATTGCACTATGAGGTGTGAAGAGCTCCCCCAGGTTGGATGATGAGGGAAGAAGGGTTTTTTGAGGGGAAATGTGAAGTACATCATTGTATGGGTTTGGGGGGAAAGGGGATTCGACCTATGGACCTTATAGAAGTGGAGAAGCTTTGGTGCCATACGTACTGCACCTCCTTCAGTTTTTTCCTTCATAAGCTATTTATAGGCAAAGCAGTCACATCATAATGCTATGTGTCATTCGTGTATTGGTTGAATAAGGAGGTTTTGCCCAGCAGGTAATGAGGTGAACTAATGTGATAAGAGGTGACGGAATAAGACTTCATAGTTCCTCCTTATACACCCTTTCACGAGGTCTCCGCCCAGTATTCCCGCCTGGGGGGTCTACGCCCAGCATTCCAACCTGGGGGTCTCCGCCTAGCATTGCGCCTGGGGGTCTTCGCCTAACAGTCCCACCTAGAGGTTTCCGTCCTACATTTCGCCTGGGGGTCTTCAGCCTAGCGGTTTTTGCCAAGCCGTCCCTCTTGGGGGTTTTCGCCTAGTGGGTTACTCCCAAAACATTAGCACCCTGCTCAATGAGGAGGTGTACCTTGTCATTGAGCATTCTCAGCCACTTTTTACACCGTTGTAGACCTTACTACACATTTCCATTAGTTCGCATCTCCTTGTGACATGATTCAGGCTAAACTTTAGCCCCTAATCTTACTTTATCTTACTTGGTTTTGCTCCCAACCTCACTTTAGTTGTATATTACTAATGAGAGCTTGAAAGGTGCTCAGCGCATAATCTTTGGGTCATACAGGTAGATACAATGTACCACAAGGTGGTAAAGTCTCGCTTGACTACGCGGTGTGATGACTCGCCCAGGCAGATAGATATGCACCATAAGGTGGTAAAGCCTCGCCTATCTACGCGGTGTGATAGCTCGCGCGGGTGGATAGATATGCACCATAAGGTGGTAAAGCTTCGCCTGACAACGTGGAGTGATAGCTCTCGTGGGCGGAAATTTTAGTGTCTTTGTATCCTTTTATGATCATAGCCTCCAAAGTAATTGTCTTCAAGCTAAAAGAGGGGTCTTTTAAGGAATATTATACACCTGAAAAAGAAGAGATGCTACACTGTACTATATTGTTAGTATAAAATTCAGTCTAAGCATAAATCATATTTTAATAGGCTTCTTCATTGTATTATCATAAAAGGATTCCCTTTTTTTTTTTTTGGGGGGGGGGGGGGGTTATAACAAAGCTTATGTGTTCTTTTATTTAGATATTGCATCTAACTTTCCTTCGTTGGACTAGAAATTTAGATACTTCATTCAAAAAAGTTTTATACGTACAAGAATACCTCACTTGTGTAGTTTTTGTAGTCTTCCTATTGGGAGCTTCATCGTGGGTGATGTGACGTCAACCGAGGCCAGCTTTGCTAGGGGCGAAGTCCGCTTCGTTGAGGTGATGAGGTTTGCTGTGCTGAAGACAACATGACATCCGCCGGCATGATGCCTCCCAAATATTACACCCTATGGGTGATGTTTTATACGCCGAGGTGACATTTGCTGAGCTAACATCCGTCGAGGGTGACACCCGCCATGGGTGACATCCGCTAAGGGTGACACCCATCGTGGGTGACATCCGCCGAGCTAACATCCACCTAGGTGACATCCACCAAGCTAACATCTGCCAAGGGTGACATCTGCCGAGGGTGACGTTTGCCGAGGTCGCTCTTCACACCTCCCCAGTGAAGTCGCCAAATGTTTTAGAGTGGGTTCAATATTGCACTATGAGGTATGAAGAGCTCCCCCAGGTTGGATGATGAGGGAAGAAGGATTTTTTGAGGGGAAATGTGAAGTCCATCATTGTATGGGTTTGGGGGGAAGGGGGATTTGACCCATGGACCTTATGGAAATGCAGAAGCTTTGGTGCGAAACGTACTGGACCTCCTTCAATTTCTTCCTTCATCAGCTATTTATAGGCAAAGTTGGGTAGAGCAATCACATCATAATGCTATGTGTTATTCATGTATTGGTTGAATGAGATAGTCTTGCCCAACGAGTAATGAGGTGAACTGGTGTTATAAGAGGTGGAATGAGACTTCATACTTCCTCCTCATACACCCTTTCGTGGAGTCACCGCCCAGTATTCCCGCCTAGGGGTCTCTGCCCGGCACTCCGCCTGGGGGTCTTCCGCCTAGCGGTTTCCGCCAAGCAGTCCCGCCTAGTGGGTTACTCCCAAAACAATGGCATTCCTTTTTCTTCATTTTTGTATAATGCTCTCGCTTTCTCTCTCTCATATTCTTTCTCTGTTTACTTTGTTTTGAACTACAAAATGAAAGAAGAAAGAATGACCTATTCTCTCACAGTCTCTCGTATTCTCTCTTTCTCTCTCTGTGTTATTTTTTTGCCACGCTAATTGTTTAAAATTAAAAAGGCACTCTTTTTATCATAGGTTTTGATTAATTTGCATTGACCAACATGCAACCAAACACCAACATGCAACCAAACACATAATTGCATCCCTTGATCCAAAACCCACTATTGCAAATATCTATCATCTCGAGACACGTTATGACAGTCTCATTTAATTTGTGTTCTGATATACGCAAACAAATTAAATTTGCTAAGCAGCTAAAAATTCTCTTTCCACAACCTATTCATATCTTAGCGTGACATTTGGCAAAAAAATTTTGGGCAGGAAAATCGTTCTTTTGAGTGATCATTGTATTGTCTTGCGTGTTGTACTATCAAACTATTAGTAATTAATAGATAACTCAATTCATAAAGTTGGTATCTCAACCATTTGAATGCAAACCATTTAAAGAACAGACATAGTAAAGCAAAGTTTTCCAATTACTCAACATGTGATTTAGCGAACTTGTATGAAAGTACCATGCAAATAATTGTTCAAAATACCAATTTCATTCAAATCACATGCATAGCAAAGCTTGGCTCGTTGCTATTGTACTCAACACTCTTATTTTTGTATTGAAGAAAGTGTGGGAATGGCAGGCATGGAAATCTAGCCTACATATGCATCGAAACAGAGTATGCCAGTAAGGCCACTAAGCAGGCTTAATTTTGTTTCTTCGTGTCCTGCAGAGGGAATGAGGGCTGTGAATCTCCTGCATTTAATTAAAAGGCACCATACATTCCATCAAACCATGACTAACTACACAACATGCTCATTGAGATAATAAGTTATGCCTTGAGCCTGACCACTCCCTCAGAGATCAGCTCAAAACGAGGGAACTTGATGACAAAAAGCAAAATTTCTCTTCTTCCATCGATTAACTGTTAAGACTGTTTCAATGTGAAAGGTATATTTAAGACAACTGGCCAGTGTCCAAAGATAAAATTCACTACCATTAATATATTTTATATGCAACAACACTTACTTACAAGGTAGTTTGAAACATTTCTCAAGAGGAATGTTATTTTCTTGATCCTTGGCAAATTCTGCAAAATCTTTGAGGCATGCCAAAAACAATGTCATTGCTTTGTTGTAGCATGTACTCCAGAACAAGTTGACCAGACCAAACCTGCAAATCCATTCCATTAAATTAATAATGACCGAGTATACTGGTTATGAAACAAATCAAAATGCAGAATATTTATTAAATTATTCTGTTCACAACTTTTTATTTAGCTTAAGACACAATCTGCCAGCAAAGAGCAATGACATGGAAAATTATTAAAAAAAAAAAAAAAATCCAGCAAGGAGGTTTAGCTTGATGTTTAAATAAAAACCGAACCCAAACAATTTGTAATTGCTTCCAACCAATCAGCTAGCAGATCTGATTTACAATTACATGATAATACAATATACTTAAGCTTTTGGCTCAAGTTTAGACTACATCAAAGTTTACACTCCAAAGAAAGCCAGATATATAGCAAATGGCCAGAAGAAGGCACCATAAAGCATACTTACAGCTCATAAGTACTGTTGTTGCTATCTGTGATATGAGGGTAGCTACCCATGGGAATTACTTGTATTTGATATCTGAAGAGTAATGAATTAAGGATATCTCATTCCCAATGAATTATATATAAAATGTATAGTGACAATAATATGCACATGGCCACATGTGACACAACATGTTAGAATTGAACTAAATGTATGTGTTTATTGATGGAATCCTTGGTAAATCCCCAAGAACCCTAGAACAATTATAATGGTGTGAGGAAGAGTGAGAGCTCCTCTACCCTCTCAAGAGTCTAAACTCAATTACAAATAATCAAAGACCCCTGACTAATCCTTATTTTCCTTTATTTATAGTCAACTAATCCTCTAACTAACTAGCTTCCCTAACTAATCTCTAACTAATGGATCCTGACATTACTCCCCCCTAGAGATTCACCTTGTCGTCAAGGTGGGGTTATAGGAGCATACTACTAGCCAAAATCAATTTTCGATTTTAGTACAAAATACAAATACTTTTCTCCTAGTCCCATATCTTCAAATTTGCTCCAGTTTCTTCATCCTCCTGAGCTCCATCATGCAGCAAAATCCCACATCCCAGCAACAGAAAGAAGTGCCTTTTTACTCCTAAGTGTAGCCCATCACTTAGGTTGCGTTTGGTAAGGCGGACGGAGGGGAACGGGGACAGAAATACAGGGACAGTGGAGACAGAGACATAAAAAATATTGTCTCTGTATCATATTTGGTTGTAGAGACAGGGACAGACGTTGACTTTTCGTTAACCGGCGTTGACCACCACCGGCCGGCTGGAGTTGACTAGCGGTGGCCGGCGTTGACCGGTAGTGGCCGGTGGTTGACTGGTGGCCTGACCACCATTGGAAATTTGTGTCCCCGTGTCTTGTTCCCACTTTTTGGAGGGACAGAATTACAGGAAATATTTGTCTTTGGGGCGGAAAAATATTTTTCTATCCCCGTACCTCGTCCCCCTTACCAAACAGCATACAGGATAGATTGTCCCTGTATTTGTGTCCCCGTCCCCCTTACCAAACACTACCTTAGGCCCAAAGCTGGCACCAGCTTTTTATTTGTGAAATTGCCTTGCTTGCCTCCCTAAAATTGGGTTTGGCCCAGTAACCTATTTGTATAGGCTTTCAAATCTGAATTCCACTTTTTATTCCACTTGTGTTGGGCCTGGCCCACTTGGGTAGGTGGGAAACTCCACTATTGACCCACTTTTGACTAAATCAATCCGATGGGCATAACATTGTTGTTCATAATAATCAACAGCAAATATGCGTCATTTGCTTGACTTTGGGACATTTGATCCATTTCTTTACTTCAAAACGTTTAAATTCAAAATAAACGTTAGTAAAAATAATATTCTTTAATTCATTCACTTTTGTAAAGTTAAATTGTCAAAATTTAGTTATCACCGAAAAAATACCAAATTCTGTTGTTTATTTTCATGTAAAGTAAGAATAAAATCATTAAGTATTCAAGGTTTTACACCTTTTATGAATACTTTTTACATGAACTATAAAGTTAAAGATAAAATTCACAAGCAAAAGAAAAAAAATTGACCCAATAGACCAGCCCATGGCCCCAATAGGTTTAGTAGCATTAGTATTTTTCTAATCCAAAACTGACTTAGTTCAAAGTAATATGATTCGCCCCAAGAACCCTAGAACAATTACAATGGTGTGAGGAAGAGTGAGAGCTCCTCTGCTGTCTCAAGAGTCTAAACTCAATTACAAATAATCAAAGACCTCTGACTAATCCTCTAACTAACTAGCTTCCCTAACTAATCTCTAACTAATAGATCTTAACATTACTCCCCACTAGAGATTCACCTTGTCGTCAAGGTGGGGTTATAAGAGCTTACTACTAGCCAAAATCAATTTTCGATTTTAGTACAAATACTTTTCTCCTGGTCCCATATCTTCAAATTTGCTCTAGTTTCTTCATCCTCCTGAGCTCCATCATGCAACAAAATCCCACATCCTAGCAATAGAAAGAAGTGCCTTTTTACTCCTAAGTGTAGCCCATCACTTAGGTTGCGTTTGGTAAGGCGGACGGAGGGGAACGGGGATAGAAATATAGGGACAGTGGAGATGGAGACATAAAAAATATTGTCTCTGTATCATGTTTGGTTGTAGAGACAGGGATAAATGTTGAATTTTCATTGACCGGCGTTGACCACCACCGCCGGCCGGTGGCCAGTGGTTGACCGGTGGCCTGACCAGCATTGGAAATTTGTGTCCCTGTGTCCTGTCCCCACTTTTTGGAGGGACAGAATTACAGGAAATTTTTGTCTTTGGGACGGAAAATTTTTCCGTCCCTGTACCCCATCCCTCTTACCAAACAGCATACAGGATAGACTGTCCTAGTATGTGTGTCCCCGTCCCCCTTACCAAACACTATCTTAGGCCCAAAGCTGGCTCCAGCTTTTTATTTGTGAAATTGCCTCGCGTGCTGCCCTGAAATTGGGTTTGGCCCGGTAACCTATTTGTATAGGCTTTCAAATCTGAATTCCACTTCTTATTCCACTTGTGTTAGGCCTGGCCCACTTGGGTAGGTGGGAAACTCCACTATTGAACCAACAACGGTTGCCCTAATTTCTCTTTTCTTCACCATGACTGTTGTTGCAGTGTCTCCACCCCTTCTCCATGCGTCTCCATCCATAGCTGCACTCACCTCCAGAGAAACCCCACTGGCCGCCGCACCAAGGTCCGTTGTGGTGGTACCAATGTTGAACCCTGAAACTGAATGTGTTTATAGCTGAGAACCCTTGGCAATACACCAAGAATCCCTAAGGAATGATACAAGTAGGAACCCTAGGACAATGTGGAGTCTCCAATCTCTCTAACTAATACAAATGAATTCACTAGACACCTAACTAATCCTCATTTCCCTTTATTTATACTCACTAATCCCCCTAACTAACTAACTTCCCTAACTAATCTCTAATTGATGGATCCTAACACAACTTATAGGATCTTGCAAGTTCCAGCTAGGCATAAAATTTCATTTCAACAAGAACCCATCTGGTGCCATAACATACAGCATAACAAAACATTACATAAAAAATTCTAGAATCCTAATTCTAAGTTAACTGTTGTTGGCAACCTAGATTATCTGTCACCAAATATTTCCAGACATTGTCAAGAAAATTATAAAAAACTAAAAAATAAACAACCTAGACAACAATGTCCATGAAAAGCAGTGCAGCAAAAGAGGAAAGCAATACTTAATAAACTTTGGCTTGACTTCCAAGAAGACTTCAACAATTTAATGCATGTGCTTGAGAAGGCAGCAATATATGTGCCCTTAAGATCATTGCTTGTGACATTTTCTTCTGAAATGTATCACTCAAGAATTTAAGAAACAACAGCTGTAAGCAGATAATCTGAATCACCCACTGCCAAAAGATTATTTGAATCACCAGAATTCAATATCTCATCCATTTAGCATTCCAAATACATGTAAAATCCTGTTTTGAACTAGATTTGCTAAGGCATGAATCTTATTTTTTGAAACAGATAAGGGGAACATAACATAGAAGTTCTACTAAATTAACAATAATAAGTTAAACAAAAAAAAAGCAGTCCTACTTGCTTAAAGAAAAAGGATACTGAAACTTCGGTCGGAAACTATGGCAGAGCCATAGCTGAAGGTGTTGAATAGAGCAGGTTCTCTGTTTTCTTTATTCTGTTTCTTATTCTTTCTTATCCTGTCCTGTCCCTCTTACCTGTATAATTCAAAACTCAAAACTTCAAAACAACGGACACCAAATCGCATATTGCTTGCAGCACCGTCAACTCTCAACAATTCCATCAAAACCCTAATTTCAACTTAATAGCATTAGCTTTTACTATCCCTAAAGAAGAATACATCTGGTTAACTAAATATTGAAGCCCAAGATTGTTGTTATCTTTCTCGAAACAAAAATTCTCGAAATGAACTACTTTCTTCTTCATCAGCAGTAGATAAGTAATTGATAATCATTTCTGTGGTGGCAGCATCTACTGAAAAACCTTTTTCTGTCATTATTTTAAGGTATTTTATTGTCCTTGTAGTCTCCTTTCTCATCAGTAACCCCTGGACAAAGACGTTGTAAGTGCAGCTATTCGGTGGGCAGCCCTTTCCTTCCATATTCATCAACAACTCTTCAGCTTCATCCAGTGCACCTCCTTGCTTACAAAGACCTTTAATCATAATTGTATAAGTATAAACATTGAGTTCCAAACCTTTAGCAGGCAAACAAGAAAAAAGTTCCAGCGCATCGTTTAGTTTTCCAGCGCTGCACATGCCATCAAGCAAAATACTATAAATCACAATATTAAGATCCAAGCCACTCCTCTCCATTGCCTCAAACAACGATATCGCCTCAGAGAGGAGTCGGCATTTACACAGGCCATCCAATATAACGGCACAAGTCTGGAGATTGGGAACTTGGCCATGCTTGTGCATATTAAAGAACAGCTCTTTCGCAGCCAATGGCCTGCCTACTTGACAAAACCCGCCGATAAGAGCCGTCCAGGTGACAACATCAGGAACGAATCCCACATTAACCATTTCATTCAACACAAGCATAGCCTCATTAATGTTCTTAACCTTACACCATCCATGTATAAGCGAAGTATAAGTCACAATATCAGGCAGACAGCCCCTGCTAATCATCAAATCAAACACTCCCACAGCCTCACTCATCTCATTTCGCAAACAGTACCCATCAATCAACGAATTATACGTGAAGACATCCGGCTCCATCCCCATCACAAACACGAATCCAACCACACTCTTAGCCTGCACAATCTTCCCTTCCTTGCAGAAACCATCCACGAGAACATTAAGCGCCTGCAAATCCGGCATCGTTCCTTTCTCCACCATCATCTCATCCAGTAGAGGACCAACCTCTCTCCACCTCCCCAAATTGCAGAGACCTTGCATCAAACAAGTGTAAGCGAAGACATTCGGCCGAACACCTTTGCTCCTCATCTCAGTCCACAAATCCAGAGCCTCAGACACCATCCCATCCTTGCACAAACCATCAATAACCGTGCAATAAACCACAACATTGGCCTCTTGCTCCTCCTCCTCCTCTTCCATCCTCCTCAAACACGCGATCGCCGCGGAAGTTTCCCCAACCTTGCACAACCCATTGATCAGAACACCGTAAGTGCGAGCATCCGGTGGAAACCCTAGTTTCTCCATACGGTGAGCCAGCGCCACTGCCTCCGCCACGTCGCCCTGGACACAGAGGCCGTTGATGAGAGTGGTGAGAGTCACCGCGGAGGGCTCGAAGCCGAGCTTGAGCATTGTCCCCAAGACGGAGAACCCGAAAGGGGTGAGCTTCAATCGACAGAGACAGTTGATCACGACGTTGAGGGTGAAGGTGTCGGGTTTTATCCCAAGAGAAGAGTGCATGTGTTTGATCAGAGATATTGCGGTTGTGTAGTGCTTCATCTTCACGATCGCGCCCAATAAGAGAGTGAAGTCTAGCACTGATGGAAGAGGGTCCATCGTGGACATGGAATGGAACAGGTGCAACGCTGAATCGAGGTTTTTCAGTTTGCCTGAGCGGCACTGGCTTCTCATGGAATTCATGAACTCGGTGGTGGTCGTTGTTGTTGTTGTTGTGTTGCTATTGATATGATCCCTCTCAGTCTCATTATTATGTTGCGTGGTGGTGGAAATGGAACAAACTATTGTAGAGAAGTAACAGTGCATAGGGAAAGAGAAAGAAGAAGAAGAAGAACGAGGTGAGTGAGTGGGAATGTGTTGAAGAAGGAGGAGGAGGCGAAAATGAGAAAGAGGAGGAGCTACTCTGGGAACCATTCATTCAAATTTCAAATACATAATGCTACCGAACACGCCTTCAATGTCCAAACTGACAGCATAATAATTAACCGTTGTTCTTAATCAAAATGGAATGAGCCTTCGACGCTTCTAGAAGCTCTTTTGCAGCGCCGAAGCCAGCTCCTTCAAATAATGGTTACAAAACCGGACGGACACGTTCAATTCTGACCTAGACGGCGTCGTTTCCCAGTGACCAGAGACCGGAAGAAGAAGAAGAAGGCTTGAAGTTGGAAGAGTTGGACTGTTGGAGGGTGTTGCGGTTGGTGTTTCTTAGGAAGGGAAGGAGGGGAAGAATGAGGGTGAGGAGGAGGTTGGCCTTGAAATTGGGACCCATGTTTTAGGCTTTTAGCGCGGGACGGTGGGGGCAGAGTCACGAAAAAAGAATAAGTTCATAAAAAAAAAACTTTATTTTATTTGGCGAGTTAATACTCATTTTAGTCCCTCACTTTTCACTCATGAGTTATTTTAGTCCCTGACTTTTAAAATGAGTCAAATCAGTCCCCAACATTACAAAATGTGAGTCAAATTAGTTCCTTATTCCACTTTTATTTAACATTTTATCAATTAGATAATGATATGTAACATTAAGTTATATATTATCATACTATGTGTCATCTAAAGTAGAATAAAGTTTAAAATAATTTATTTTGGTATCTAAAATTGTACAAAATGAATCAATTTAAAATGTATAATAAATATTTAAATGACTTATTTTATATAATTTTAAACATCAAAATAAGTCATTTTAAAATATATTATACTTTAGATGACATATGGTATGTCAAGGTATCACTTAATGTTATTAATCATCATTTAATTGATAGAAAATTAACTACAATTGGGTTAAAGGACTAAAATGACTCACATTTTGTAATGTTAGGGACTAATTTAACTCATTTTAAAAGTCAGGGACTAAAATGACTCAATAATAAAAAGTGAGGGACTAAAATGAACACTAACTCTTATTTGGCATTTGGAATTTAGTCATGAAAATAAGTGAAAATTCAAATTTGGAATTTGTCAAATATAAAACTTTATTATACTCCACTCAATCAATCTCTTGTGGCAATTTTTAATAAAGCATATGTTATTTTATTTAAACTATTTCATGGGTTGTCAAAATTCCTAACTTGTCTTAAAAAAATACTAATTGAGATAAAATAAAACTCTAATTTAGTTAGTATTTAGTATTAATTAAATCTTACCGAGCATAAATTCAATCAAATAATCATTAATTAAATTATTAATCAAATCTAAATTTCTACAATCAGATCAATAACTCTATCCATCAATCAATATCAAGTTAGATTTTTCCACAATTAACTACAATCATTCTGAAAACGGATATAAAAACACGCAGACTCCCTTGCCAAGTAGAATCGCAAAAACAATAAGAAATTAACAAACGCAGTTTCTTGATCAAAGCCTTTTTACTTATCTTTGAGGCACAGCCAAACAACAAAACCACACACATACTGTCCTCAACCACACCCCTGAGCACACAACTATAAACCTCCATGTGACGCCGTTCCAACTTCCAACCCATGGAGCTGCCAATAGCACAGCAACCAAGTAACCGTTGCACCGCTGTTGAAGGTATTATTCTTCAGGCTCTCCATCACACCTCTAAGTTAATAGGTTTTCTAATCTTTTTCTATAAATAAAAATTGATGATGACTCAATTGAAACTTTTTTCTTCCCCACAAAAATTGCTGTTATCTTTTGCAACACCCCACCTCGTCGTGACAATCAGCCATTCATCTATACAAATTAGTTCACATAGTAATAACCCAGAAAATATGCCCTTATTAATACCATGTAATTGAAAACGTATAAATATAATGGATTGGACAGGACAATTCCATCAAGAGAAACTTTAATTGTACATAAAAAACGAGATTATAACTGGTTTTTTAACTTTCAGTTTGATGGATGTCTTTAAATTGGATTAGATAAGAATGTATAAGTAACAATACTCTTAAATCAATTAATAAATTATAAACGAAACATAACTTTGGAATTTCCTTTAGTATATGTATGTGAATTTAGATTTTGAAAAAAAAGGGAGAGAAGAAAAGAATTTATAATATAATTTTATTATATAAGTCTTTCCCTTTTTTTTCCTCCAAAACTCAAACTGATTAGGGAAAAAATTTAAAAATCAACATTATAGTTAGCCATTCATGTATACAAACGAGTTTATTGCCTCGTGTCTTTGCATAATCGCAATGACTTTTTCCCCCAAGCAGCCACAAGCACAAACACTTCAAAGGACAGGAGCAGCACCACACGAAAAAGAAAGATTGGGATGGGGCAAATCAATAAGGATGATGTGATCTTCTCAAAGAGAAAACTAGGGCTTTTCAACAAAGTGACTGAACTCTCCATCCTTTGCCAAGCAGAAACTGCTTTGATTGTCACATCCCAAAATGGCGAGCTATACACTTGTGGCTACCCGACTCCAGACACCGTCATTCGTCGCTTCCTCGCCAGAGTGTCCCATTCGGAATGCGAACTTGCCGAAAAGCAGAAGCAAAAGGAGAGTGTGGAAACCTTTAGAGTTCAATATGAGGCCACACAAGAGATTTTGAAGGAAGAGAGGAAGCGCAGCGATAAGGCCATGGAGGCAAACAAGGCCTTAATGGGGTTCCCTTCATGGTGGGAATACTCCATTGATGAGATGGGTTTGGAGGAGCTTGAGCAATTCAAGGCCTCATTGGAACACTTGAAGATTAACCTTATGGCAACAATGGAGCAGAAGATGGTCAATTCAATTCAACCAATCCCCTTTCCTTCAATGCTTCCAACGCAAATGTCTTCGAATTTTTCTCCAATCTTGAGTGGGACCTTATGCACTAAGCAAGAACAAGCATGGGCTTGGAGGAATAATGGTGTTGCTAGCAGTAGTAAGAGTGGTTCTTTGGGAACATGGGATTGGAGGAATAATGATATTGTTAGTAGCAGCAATAGTTCTTTGCTTCCAAATGTTGATTTCGGCTATTATTGTCACAATTAGGTATGGTTACAGCTGTTACTACTTGAATTAGAGATTTGTAAGTTGTTTCAGTTGAGCATAGATTTTTTTCATTATTATTATTTTCATTTTGGATTCATAAACAATTTCCGGTAGTTACTTGATTATGACATATGTTTACTTTTTAGTTCATAAAGATTTGCAAAAGAATATAAATATCTTTTTATTGTGCCCGTGGGAGTAATTTGTTGGTGTGAAGTTTTGTTTGGGTGAAAAAAATAAATGTAATTTTTTTTTGTCAGTTTGGAGGCTAATGATCTTGCGTCTTATTTAAGAATTTTTTATTTTTTATTTTCATTTAGTTCTCGATCGACATGGTCTTATATGGTTGTCCAAACCCTTACAAATAAGCTAAATAATGTGTTCATTTGTTGGGCAGTGGTAACACCAAAACAGCTATTGATATGAAGCTGGGAGTAGTAGCTTTTAGTTTAAAGTCTTCCTTAATCATAATGATAGTCAACTCAACATTTATGGCAATTCTTCTGTGACGTGGCATGTAATCTTTGTGGATTTTTCCTTCGTTGGGAGGTCGAAAATCTTAAACCCTATCCAACCATAAATACTTGTTCAGAACTTCATTAATTTAACCATAGATAGTAATATTAAATAAATCAAGTCAACTTTATATCAGGTGCAGACGGAAAAAACATAAAAAAGTAGCTTGTAGATGAACAGATACGAAACAATCTTGTTTTGTTTGCATCATTATTCACAAATCACATACGAACCTTGACTACTCCCACAGTAAAATCATAGACAGATACCAAAGGTTTTAGATAACTATGACAAAATTGTTGTCTACTTGAATAAACCTTAATCTTTCCTTTGCAGCTGATTTACTTTTCAGTAGCCCTTACTTGATCTCAACATTTAATTGGACGCATGGATATATTGTTTAAGTTTAAGCATTTGGAAAATTTAGAAAAAAAGAAGAGAGAAAGAGAGGGATAGCTTACTTTATATATATTCCTCATTTCCTATCTTAAAAATGGTTACGTATATTTTGAACGATGTGCAGTAACTAATGACTCCAGATGGAGGAGCAGCTATAGTTTCCTAATTTAAACACCAATACCACTTGCTGTTAAAGAAAACCAGACACATTAGAAATGCTCTTTCATGTTTAAGACTTCAAAGGAAAAGATGAAAATTAGAATAAACATATATAATTGAGGTGGAAACCATACCTTAATCACATCTTTGATCCTCTTGAGATCAGAATTTCCCCATAGGACACCATTTGCTCAACTCTCAGGGCATCACGGGAAGCAAGAACTATGCAAGATAGAGTTACAGCAGATCTTAGGACATGGGACGTTATGAACAGGTTTTTAATTTTCAGAATATCAATATATAAATTAATATGAAGGGGAATATGAACAACTACCACAAGTTTGATAGAAAAGTTGCGCTGCTGATTTCCTGGTCATTCCAGCAGCAAGGATATCGAGAGATTCAACTTGAGGAGCTCCAGGGGTTTCGAAATGTGCTTTCATTTGCCTGTGTCACATTCCAATGAAAGAAACATCCGTTATTTTCACAGAAAATGGCCTTTTATAATGGAAGTTAACAAACTTCTCTCCGAGATTCGTACGCTTGGATTGAATCAGTCAACTTGTCACTAGGATGATTGATTTTCACTTGTGTTTGCGTGGGTCCTGTTTCCACAATTAGTTCTGAAAAGAAAAGCTTTTTGAGGCTGGCATATGTGTTAAGAAGGTTGAATACTAGACTACAATGAATGGTTATTTTGCCACAATGGAGAAGTTTTAACAAGTAAACTACCTTGATCAGGTGAGGGGATAAATTCAGGCAGCCCAGCTAACTTGAAAGTTGGGCTCAGAGTCTCAGCTACAGGTTCGAGGCCTCCACTGCCATTTCCAGATGATGAATGCCTTTTCCTTTTGAATCTGTTGATAGTTCTAAAGCATCAAATCAACCAAATATGTTTTCCACTAGACCAGAACTCTCATCCTTATTTGTTCATCAAATATCAAGATGAAATGGTCAATCCTTGAAAATTGAAAGCATGATTAACCTGTTTACGCAGGTTCTTTCTGTCATTTATATGGATTAAACAAGTGGTATATATACTACCTTATATCGATGTTTGAATGTGAGGCAGGAGCAGGACCATGTTCAGATTCTGATAAGGAATGTATACTGTCCCCTAGAATTTCACACGAAGGAAGAATTATCTCACATTTTAGAGGAATGAAAGATCGAATAAACAAATTAAGAAGAGGTATACCAGATTTCCCCGAGGTTAACTTCAGAGCTTCAAGATCTCTCAAACCATGGTCAAGGTTAGCTGTCGATTCATCCATGAGGATTTTAGTGTGTTGATCATTGTTCTGATCATTATTCCGGACAGGACGCAGAGTCTCTGTTGGGGTTGGCAATAGTTGATTGTGTAGCCCACAGTCAAAATCTTCAAGAGGCTACACATTTGAACATTTTATCATAAATGAATGACAATATCCTTGCCCTTTCAAAATATGGCAAAGCAAACTAAAATATTGATGTACGAGACTCACAAATACCATGAAATCTTCATTATATGCTCCTGGAGGTGATGAAAATGATGGCTCTGGAGGATGGGGTGCTGAAGTCCTTTCTGCATAGAAGTGTGATGTTTGTTACCTTCTGCTTTAAATTTTCCTTATAAAGGTTGAGTAGTTTCACAATAACGATTAATACCATTTTGAACCTCCTACCCTTCCCAAAGACAAAGAAAAAAGAGCCTATACTGACCTGATGGTGAATCGTGGGGTTTTTTATTGCTCTTAATCCATAAGTCAAGAATAGGTCCCGGATAATAGAGATCTCCATTTTCACTTGTAAACAAATCACCAATTAGCACAACAGGTGGCAGCTTCATGAGGTTAGCTATCTTTGTTGAAGATATGATATCAGTATGCTGCGACAGAGAGAAGTATACAAGTCATTAAGTTTATATTTTCACTAAATAAGTATATGATCAAATGCATAATTTCATTCCTCATCCCTTTTATTTTCTAATTCTAAGATATTAAACTCTTGGCACTCTTTTTATTAAAAGTTTTCTAGTTCACAAATTATCAGAGAGATGCTTTAACCAAAAAACAACTGAAGATGCCCTAGCATTTCTTGATCTAAGTTTCTTCACTCTCTTGTCTGGTTGGCACAATGCATGTATGGGCATATATTTTAAAATAAATGGATTCTAAGATGCATTCTGGATATCAATTGAAAACCTTTTTCTTTCTTCCTCTTCTTGAGACAAGATCAGAAGTATTTTGAAGCCAGTTTTGATATGTATGAACAGGAATCATGGTTTGCTCATAATCCATTGAGGTTGCCAATGGTTGTCCTCTTTTCCTTTTTGTTGGGCCTCTCCTTCCATGTTCCTGTTGCATTGAAATTCTAAAGTTGGTCATTTTCTTTTCTATGCACATGATATTCATTGCATTACTAAGCTACCTGTCTAGCTTTTATTCCTTCATCAGGTCGATGAATGACTGGGTGTTCTGGGCGTTGTTGGTCTTCAAATATGTCAGCTGCAGATTTAATACGTCAGCAAGTTGTTCTCTTTCTTGGTTTTTTTCTATTCTATGTTGACAATGGTTAGTTATTATACGCAACAAATGTTTGAAATTTAATACTTAACAATGTAGGGTAAAGACTCAGATAGAACAAATGGAAGGAAGCAACAGCATAGTAATAATATACAGCAATGTGGATGAAATTTCTCGATGATAGATGACAAATAATTCATGTTTTGAGATAATAAGTTCTACTGTCTTACACTCTTCCCCAAAATCGCATTATTGGCATAAGCTCAAATGTGTCGGGTAGGAATAGGATACACAAAATGGGAGATATAAAGAAAAAGAATGCAACTAAGGTGGAACGAAACTGTAACACATGCTCCAATTTTCCACTTCCCCCCACCTCCCTTATCTAATCAATAATTTAAATGACAACATGGTCAAAATTTTGCATTATGTTAGATCTTAGTGTTTGCAGAAGTAAATGATTGTCATCATACTCACCTCTTGTTGGCTCACATTGATGAGGTGGGTAGGGTATAATCATAGTTGGAATTTGAGTGTAATCTCCACAAGTTACGTTTACCTGGGTTTCCTCATCTTCGATATCAAACCTGCCACAGTATTGAAATATGGAAGCACATAAGATGGTAATAAATCATATATTCAAACTTTCAACAATGAGCTATCAGAATTCAGGGTTCATTTATGAGAAAACAGAAATATTAAAAAAGGCATCCTAGTTCCGACATACATAATATAAATTCTCAAACTACCATGACTACACGACATGCTGTTAGAAAATAGAAGAACACAAGTATGCAAAACAAGGAGGATTGAAGTAAACAAACCTCTCAAAGCGATTGAATGGATCTGCATTAGCACTGAATGACTCATAACGTTCAAATAAGGTAATATTCTCCACATCAGCTGAGAATGATGAGAGTCAGCAAAAGGATACTTCCACAGACTGCATAAATGTCATGTTCAGGAAAATCAAGGAGGAAAACCTTGATGGAGAAGTTCAGATGGATCTTCCTCCTCTCTTGCTCCATCCCTAAAATAGGGTTCATCCAAATCATCAAGTCGCTGCAATAAATAGAAAATTATATGCTTATTCTAAGCTCAACCTTGTCTGCAGAAATTTCACAATATTTAGTAGCCCAATTGTGATTAAACCCAAGATACTATAAACCGGTAATAAATATGAACCACTAATTCCTTAAATTGTTGATGGTTAGGTAACTGAGTACTAAATTATAGGGCACGTGCATTTTTGTGCTAGATCAAATACAATCAAGTGAATCAACCGATCTGGTCATGAACACAAATTGTTTCGAGGAAGGAAAAAAAAAAAAAAAATCCCAACCAGAGCAATTGATTGATTCTTCTTTTTTATTTTTTTTTTCCTTTTCTTAATTATAATTTGTTTGATACAACTTGCTTAAGAGGAATTAATTGCTATATCCATTTTGTGTACAACACAGCGAGACTACGATGCCTGTTACACACCATGGTAAAATAGGCAGTATGCTGGAACCCCATTGTGGCAGCTGTGTTCGAAAACTGGAGGGATTGTTCAATATCTTCCTCATTCATCTCAGGCAGAGTAATGGCCTCTTTCCTGTTCAAATTTTTGAAAAAAAAAAAAATGGTTCAAGAAGACAAACTTAATCTATGTTTACATATTTTGACAAATTCATATGTAAAATAAATCAAATATAACAATAATAATAATTATTATTATTATTATTTGGAGCAATTGTGACTGACCTGGCTTGAGATTTTCCTTTGGGAAGCACTGTGGGATCAGGTACATTCTTTGCTTTCCATGCGTCATTGAGCTCAACCTGACACGATCCCAATTGAAAACAATTTACAGAAGAAAGGAAGAGAATGGTAAACACAGCAGAGAGAGGGAAAAAAAAAAAAAAAGGTAAAAGTTGAAAATCTTACCAGAAGACGGGTAACATCGTCTGCGAAAAAACAGGGCAATATTAAAATAAAACAAAAATGAGAATTCAGGAGAACGCACTTATATGGAACATTTATCATTAATCAATAAATCGCGAAAACAAGGATTCCAAGCGTACCATAAAGGAGCTTCACTTTTCTCTCATAGACAATAACTACTCCTCCTGATGAAGAAAAACGCAACATCCAATAAACAGAGCTATCTATATATATATATAGTAATTGAAAATGGAAACACAAATTGGAGATAACAAATGATCAAAGAGCACGAGGATTACCCATGAGAATCCCAGAGAGTCTCAGAGCCATAGGAACCGACGGGTTCAATATCTCTTCGCTGTGAACAAGCAAAAGAAACACTAATTAAAATTCGATTACGAAAGAAAAAAAATAACACTACAGTAGAAGAAGAAGAAGATGAATATAGTAAGTGGACGCAATTATACTCTATATGCAGAACATTACAACTCTGAAGGCAGCACAACATAACATATAAGAGAAATTCGTATGATGACGAACGTTACCAGATCTTGATAATATTAAGCTTGTCTAGCTTCCTTCGGTTCATTTTCGCGTGCATTGTCGCGGCCATCCTTCATCAATTATGCACCGAGACAGACAGGAAGAGAGAAAGAAAGACAGACAGAGACATAGAGATTACAAATTACAATTCTTATTTCTCACTTTAGAAATTAATAACAATAATAAAAAAAACCGTGCAAGTCGAGAGAAATTGAAAAGATAAGGAGATGTTTTCTTTCAGTTTTCATTTCAGTTTTTTCTGTCACAAATTCTGGAAAACTGAAAAACTGAAAATGAAAACTGAAAGAAAAAAAATGAAGGCAAACAGCCCCTAAACGTCAATGACAAAAGAAATGGGTTACTTAAGAAAGATCATGGATGATTCGATGGAGTACCATATTTGGCCGAGTGGAGCCTTTCGAGCGAGAAGCTGATGAGAGTAAAACATATTGCAAGGACTGACTCAGTGAGTGAGTGAGTTTATGATAAATTCAAAACTGCAAAGAAAGAAGAGAAGAGAAGAGAAGAGAAGGGAAGCGTGTGAAAGAAGGCGAGGTTGCAAATTAAAACTCACCACTACCACGTATACTCTCTCTGCTCTCTCGCTTCCTTCTGTTATACTTATACCCGCCAAATGCAATGCAATGCAGCAACAAACAAACAAACAAACAAGCGCGCCTAGAGGGAGGAATTAGAGTCACCCGAGTGTGCACCACTGACACTGAATCATCTCCCATTGCTATGAAACAATACTGATCCACGTCGAGCCTTACTGAGAGTGAGCGTGGTAGTAGCAGTCAGTCACAGACACTCGTTTTAGTGCGCGCACTAGTGCTCGCTCCTTCGTCAAGCACACAAGCGAGCGAAAACATGAATCCGTTAGGAAATATAAAAAATAAAAAAAAAACGCAAATAAAATTTCAAAAAGAATCAAATTTGCCATCGTCACGTGGGTTCAGCCACGGTAGAAAGAGTAAAGTTGGCGTGCTGTCTTGAGAAGGAAAATATATTTAAATAAATGTTCGAAGTCTTTAACGGCACAAGATAGAAAAGGAAAGTAAGAAGTATTGGAAATTATTAGGTGCCAAAATTTGTTTCAATTATTTCCTTCTGAACAAAAACAAATCGTTGAATTAGCCCGCCAGAAATCAGAAAGAAGTCAAGAGAAGGATTCACGCCAAGATATGCTATATCAGCTATTTTATTTGAAGAAATTGGCTTGAGCTGAAGCATCCATTGAATAATAACAAAGCAGCAGCATAGTGATATCTTCAGCTTTATCTCAAATTCCTGTATTACACTTTATTTGCTTTTTGTACTGTTTTGAATGATAATCTTTGAACTTGTCCTAGGCGAATTTGAGAGAATTTTTGTTTCAGGTACTAGAAGGCCATAATTTGCCTCTGATATTTAAATCTCATTGGTTGGTGTGGCCTGGAGTAGACTCTATTTGGAGATTGAACCAATACAATGTTGTGATGCCAAGTATCTCTTTCTCCATGCATCTCCTTATTTATCATTTTGATTCTATTACTGTTATATGCTATTGTAGGAATTATTATAAGAAAATCTCATAAAATTATGCTAGACTTTTGAAATATCTTGCATATTACTCGTTAGTCCTTATTTTGATGTGTGTCCGTGTAAGTGTGTAGCAAAAGTAAGAAAAGGTAGGGGACTTGATACAAACCTTCCTTTCTCAAGTATTCTCTACTATCAAATAGTTCTTATGTTTTAGAATTCAACTATTCATGTTAAATTTTATATGATGGAGAGTACTCTGAAACATAGCTGCAAGTTAACTTTGGTATATTATGCGGTACCAAAGTTATCAGTTATTAGTTGTCAGTTGCTAGCTATTAGAAACTCTAGCCTATCGGGCCTTCACCAAGCATTCGGATAGGAGGAAACAAGCACAAGTGAAGTTTTGAGTCTCCACCAAGCATTGAATTAGAACATGGACACAAGCGAAAATATCATCTCATCATATTAGAGAAGCTTCTTGATAAGCATTGCTCAACTTGCAAATTGGCTAGTATTAATTCTACGTGAAAAAATAATAAAGTTTTTTGTATTATGTTAGCAAGTTGTGGTCCTTCAACTTAGGTGGTTTTGAGTAGGTAAGTTCATTGGTTTTGCCTAGTTGAACTCAATTGTGATCAATCTTTTGCAGAAATTGGAGATAATCTGTAGACAAGCCAAGGGGCTGGTCATTGGTTGATTTTTCGGTTTGATAGAATATGAATTTTTTTATAAATATAACAACAACATCTTGATAAAAAAAAATAATGTGAATAAATTTTATGTGTAAAATAGCACATAAAATTTATTCATATAGTTTTTTTTTCTCTAACTAAATGCACCATAAAAAAGAATTAATCCTTATTTTCTATTCTTATACTCCTTTATGTCGTATAAAGGATGACTTATGCATTTAATTGCTTCCGTACCTACTTATGTGGCCAAGAATATTTTTGTTACTATAACTTTTTTAATGAATTCTTTTTGCCAATTTTAAATTGAAATTACAATGTTAGATGTCATTGCATTGCAGTTGGTGTGATATGAAATATTGAATGAATACTATGACTAATGCAACTATAATTGCAATTGTAGATTATAATTTGAAACCTCGGCTTCATGGTGCACCCAATAAAGAAGGGTGCCCTCGTCTACTCTCAAATTCACAATTAACGTTGTTAAATTATCTACGCAATGTAGAAAGAGGATTGCGCTCCACAACAAAAGTTTGGTATCTCCTAAGTATATTTAACTTTTTTTAAGTCCATTAACATATGATGAAAAAAATTGTAAAATAGGAACTTCCCCAATAACCTCAACTTCTCCTTCAAACCACCAACAACCACAACTATCCGTTAACATATTTTTGCTTTCCCCTTAATTTTAGTTCACTTCAAAATGAAAAGTATCTATTTTAAAACTTATATTAAAAATTAAAAATGTGGATTGGAAGATATCAGTCTGTATCCATAACTAGTCATTATCATATGCATGACTTTTGATGTATTTAGTATGAGTATTACACTCTCAATAACATGGCAATTCTAATTGAACGGGTAAAAGTAAATCTATATTTAATATCAACTAACCATAGGGTGAAACTACTTCATCATAGTAATTGAAACCTAAACCCACCTATTCACCACATATTTTACGTAGTCTTAATATTACAAAGGATGATGACCTTACACCACCATACCGTTTGATAGTAATATGCTGCTTTCCACAATGTCAGTTTTTTAATGCCAGAACAACAATCTATGGGATCAACTCCTATAATTTTACAAATGTTACTTTTCTCCCTTATACTAATACAAAAATTTGTTCCCCAAATGAACATCCATATGATCTAATGAAAATAGAGATCAAAAGAAAATGTTAACAGGAAATGCGAGACCTACTCTGCCTTTTAGATATCACAACATGGATGCCACTAAAAAACACGAGATGGGGGAAAAAAGAATGGGTGGATTTACAACATGGATTTTAATCAAAGAATATATTCTGAAGCTAAGCTGCACCACAGGAGGACTAACTATATATAATCAAGTAAAAATTGGAAGCCAGGATTCTCAAGAAGTTCTTCTGGGGGTTTTACTTTTGGAGTGGTCTTATCTTTAAGGGAACTAGAAATTTCTTCGACAATGATAGGGATACTGCAGGTTAGAAAAAAAGTGCACGGTGAAAACTTCAGTTTGCAGCTAAAAACATAATTTCTCTAGGCTTAAACATATTTTTGGTTCTCGAAAAATAAGCAAATTTTGGTTTTGGTCCTTGGTTTTTGTTTTTTTCCTAGTCCAAACATTTTAAAATCTGTTGTTTTAGTCCTTGTCGTTAGACTTTCTATGTTAAATGCTGAATTGGCCAACGCCAAGTGATGTCATTCAATTGTACATAATAGCCAGCAATAATACGTGACAAGGACTAAAGTTTGCTTATTTTTTCAAGGGACCAAAAACGTATTGAAATCTTTCGTTTATATGCATGTATGTTTGAGCATTACATCAGCAAAGTTTACCTCGAATTATCTTCCAATAGGTAGGATTTGCTCTCATGATCTGCACCATCTGTCATTAGAAGCTTCAAGCTAGAAGTGACCTGCACAAGGAAAAGGGAGTAATTACAATAATCTTTTTTATAATGCTGAGAAAATGAGTACATCTTTTTTATAATCTTCTACAACTTACATCTTGTGATACACTTTGTTTATTGTCATTGTCGTTGTCATTATCACTTCCATCCCAGAAAAGTGTACAAATTCTATAAAGTTGATGAACGCTAAGGACCTGAATTCAGCATATGTAAACGTTAGAATAAGATACACATTAAACCAAATGTAAGTATACAATATATTTGATTAATACGATAATGTTTAACGCAGGTAGCTAATCCCACCTAATGCCATAAGGCTTTGCTGTTGTAGTGTCATAAGTTATACCATTCAATCACTACCAAGTGTAAGGAGAAGTTTTTTTCTACCCCAAAAAGTGGAAACAAAAAAATTCACTCATATCTTGTTTATTCAAGTCACAAATCCCTGATAGCTTCACAATGAGTTTATGTTAGTTCTTCAAGGTTTAGCTGTTCATTTTTCTTACAAGTTTTTGTTTTTGCGCACTTAGCTTTATCTTGTCCATGGTATCATTTGATCATATTAGATGGAAGAAACTTACTGGACAGATGTCATTTGTAAGATCATCATAGGTTAGTTCATCCTTCTGTTGTGCAACCTGGAGAAATTATGCATCCAAATTAAAACAAGGAGAGAAATTGGTGTTGAGAATTTACGAATCTTCATGCAGTGCATTCTAAGCATATGGTATTACTAATCACACGTGCCAATAGTAATAATATAAATACCAACTAACCAAAAGAAGAAATCATAAGTCTAGAGCAAAATTTTAATCAACTTCCTTAATCGTATTCAAGGTGTCACACAAAATGAGAAAGGAAAACATGATGAAGAACAGCCAACAAAAAGAGAGATTAAATTAATATATTACTAACCAACAGATTACCTCAAATCTACCTATTAAAGGTATGTTCGGTTGAGAAGTAAAAATGGGGAAAAAATTTGCATGAATATGTTTCATGTGTAGTTTTACCCAAGGAACTCATCCATGAAAATTTCACCCTCATTTTTACCCCTAAACCAAACACATCTTAAGAAAAGGAGTTTACAGAAGTAATGGACATACCAAGAATCTAACTGCTTGCCTTGCATGTCCGAGTTCATCCAAAGATGAGCTAGTGTACTGCAACAAAAGTAGTTCCCAGTCAAACAAGAGCAAAATCATTGTTCACATATTGCGAGGGATGTGAACTTACCTTGGATAAGTTATGAATAGTTATTATCACATGTGACTAATTTTCGTATTAAGAAGAGTATACCTCTTCTGTTGCTTCATTGCACCATAGTTCTAGTTCAGCCAGCCCGGCTTTTACATGTTCTCCATTTCTGAATGTGCAGCATTCTCTATTTGAAACAAGGCTGCAGAACAGAGTATTCCCAACTAACAAGTCAACTCAGATGCCTATAATTAGTCAATTACTGTAGGAGGTTTAATGAGACATGACAAATTACCTATTAAAGAGTTCCACATTAATGTATTGAAAAACCTGGCTAAATATTTTCTGAACTAGAACAGGTTGCACCTGAAATAACACCAAAAATCAGTTTTCTCTTCAAGAAAGAAATGGATTAGAAAGGTAAGATGTGTAAGGATACCAATTGGCTCTATTACCAAAGTTGTACATACATAATTTTCTTGTAGAATCTTGAGAAATCTATTAAGGAGTTCTGTAATCCTGAGCCACAAGCTGTTGTCATTCGATGTTCTGTGTGCCTGAAATCATAATGACATGCAAATGGTGTAAGCATACTTACTGTGACATAGGCATATAGATATAGGTTGAGCTTTTCCTACAGGCAGGAAAGTGAAAATTTTAAGCCAGCCTTAACTCTTTCCACATATCTCCAGAGAAGTAAGAACCAAAATTCAAAACAAAATGTTCAAGTAACATTTTTTCTAAGATTGATTCAGATACCAATACATAAAAGGCTGTAGGAGAAAACAAAGGACAGAGGAATAATACACCGTGAGAGAGGAGAGGAATTAACAAATTTAAAATAATAATCTTAGAGATATGAATGAGAGTTAAAATACCACCAGAAATACATAAAAGACATATTTGATAAAGAACATATTCACCATACTTGAATGCAAGAAGAAAGTAGAGGTGACAAGTCTTTCTTCAAATTTTCTCGAACTATTCCATAAATCTTCTCCACATAAGCTGCAAGTTGCTGCTTGAAAAGTAAAGCTGGATACTTGGCATCAACTTGATGCACTACGTCAAATGCATTACTGGAAAGACTGTTGGATGAACGGAAACCCTGAGAAATAACATTGAGTTGCATATTTTAGCTTAATGCCATTAGCTATAGCTATATACATTAGTTATGCTGCGAGACACAAATGTGTAATAAGTTTTTATAAAGGGTGGAAGATGAAGGAAATTGTGACAAACAACAATGTATCACATGTTAAGTACACACCATAATTTATAACCATCATTTTAAAATAAAATGCATGAATGTATATATGATCCTTTCAAAGGACAAACATGTCATTTTCTACTCTTAAAATGAACCGAAAAATGAATGCATCCTTTCAGATCAACCAAAAACCAAAAAAAGACCAAGAACAAGGTGTATAATAAAAATCTAATTACCTTACCAATATTGGAAGTTTTTTATCTCACAGCCAATCCATGTTGTTCCCTTTCATTTTCTTTGGGCTTTGTTGTTAACAATTCTTAGAAACTAACATTGTACAAAGCGAAATGCATGCGTAAAGCATGTTATTGATAATAAGGAGACAAAAATATTCTACCGAGAAACCTTCAATTAGTGATCATACATTCTGGAAAACAATGCACTAACTAAGTGATTCTCTAACAGAACAAAATGTACAATATTTAAACAATCATATTCACAAATAAACTAAAGATGCACAATATGAGCCAAAAGTTCACATGTAACTTATGCTTGGCACATTTTAAACTAGAAAGTTATAAATGAACTTAATACTTGGGTCATTCTCCCAAAAAACGATGTTGGAGTGGGTGGTTTCTTTGCTGTAGGTACTCTTAGACTTCGCTGGAGATGGAACAACAAAGCAGATGTGTTGGATAACCAATATGCCATACAATCATAATTGTCTGGATCCTGCAAAATATCAAATGTAATACGAATTGGGACATCATGGAATAACTATTGATCTCAACTTTTATGGATGACACTTCCTACGCATGCCTTTTCATAAAACATCAACAACACAAAAAGTAGAGAATGTGGAATTTTCTTGATTTAAAAAAAATCATTCTAAAAGATGAACAAGGGTTAGTTGAAGTAGTTATAGGGATTGAATTAGTAAGAGGAACAAGGATATCATGTCCTTGATCTAGTTAAGTATAGGAAGATGGTGGACATTCTTGACTACATCATTGTTGGGACATGTGCTTCTGAGTGAGTGCACTAAGCAATTTATGTAATCATCTTGTTACAGGCTTACAGCCATTGTGATGCATGTTATACATCTTGAGATATTTAAATGGAAATACATGACATGGAATTACCTATAAAAAAAAATAAGCAGTAGGGATGGAGGGTTACAATATATCGAATATTGTCTTTTGGCTAACACGTTTTCCTCGGGTCAAACTTAATTTTTTGAAAAACTAAACAAGCAAATATGGTAGCAAAGATTGCAGAATCAGAATATTGAGGTTAAGTATAGGTTACCTGTGAGCTACGTTAGGTGTATTTTCAAACAAAAAATGAGGGAAAGGTGCTAATAAGGGCACAAACCCAAACAACCAAATTTCTTTTGATCTTCCTTTCAAATTTTTTTATAATTTTAATAAAGGTCAAATTATACTATATACTCATATTTTGACCGAATTTGTTATTTTAAAAATTTCTAATTCTACTCCTATACTTTTAAAAAGGTGCATAAAATAGACAAAGTAGCTGGCAAGTTACCTCTATTGCAGAACCAATCAACTGAATAAGACGATCAAATATACTTGTCTTTTCTGCTTCAAAAGCTTTCCAATGTAGCAGACAATTATAAATGGTAAACGCTGCAACAGGTTTTCCTTCAGAGAACCCAAGATCTTTCTGCACACATTTGAAAAGAGTATCTACACTCTCCTACAGCCAAAGAAACCATACATAAAGACAATATGAGGAAAGGCTGCAGAAGAAAATGAAAATGCGAATTAAATATATTAGAGGGCAGCAATGGTTCTGCAAAATAATACCTGATGCCTCTCCATTTGAGATCTCCTCAGTTTACTGTCAGCCTCAGTACCAAATGCTTTTGCTGCAGCAGAACCTGCTGATGCCTACAGAAAATAGGATTTTCTTCAAAACCATGAGAAGGAAGGTGAAAAACTTTTCCTTCTTGCTAAATACAAAGACGATATATAATTAAATTTACAAGGAGAGTAAAAGGGCTTCAAAAGACTTGGAAATCAGAGAACTTAAAACAGAGAGTAGAAACTTGGAAATTAGAGAACTGGAAAACAGAAAATGGCTATAGGAGTTAAGTGATTCTGTCTTAGTTCATTTGTAAAGAGAAGATACAAATTTATATGTACATTGTAGGACCTACATAATAAATATGTAAACCTACCTAATAAATGAAAGACACTAACAGTAGGACCCACCTAATAAATGTGTAAACTATCTATCCATCATAATAAATGCTAAAGACAAATACAATAAATGATAAAGTCAAAAAAGACAAAAAACAATAAATGAAGAAATGACAAAAGTGTCACATATGTCAACACTCCCCCTCAAGCTGGTGAATGGATATCTATCATTCCCAGCTTGCATGTAAGCTCTTGAAGCCGCTCTTTGGGTAGGCCTTTAGTCAACACATCTGCCAACTGTAGCTCGGAAGGAACATGTATAGTGGCTATGAGTCCACTATCCAACTTCTCCTTGATGAAGTGTCGGTCAATTTCAATATGCTTTGTCCTATCATGTTGGACAGGGTTATGAGCGATGCTAATGGCTGATTTATTATCACCTAACATCTTCATAGGAGCCTCATATTTTATTTTCAAATCATCTAAGATAATTTTCAACCACAGTAGTTCGCAAATTCCTTGTGACATGGCACGAAATTCTGCCTCTGCACTTGATCGAGCAACAACATTTTGCTTTTTGCTTCTCCAAGACACCAAATTTCCTCCCAAAAACATACAATATCCTAATGTTGATCTTCTGTCACTAATAGAGCCTGCGTAATCAGCATCAGTATAGACTTCTAGAAAGAGCTTGTCACCACTTTTGAACAGCAGTCCTCTACCGGGTGTAGCTTTAAGATACCGTAATATTCTTTCTACTGCTTGCATGTGTCTCACTTTAGGATCATGCATAAATTGGCTGACCATACTCACAGCATAAGCCAAGTCTGGCCTAGTATAGGCCAAGTATATGAGTTTTCCCACCAGTCTTTGGTATTGTGTTTTATCAACACTAGAACTTTCTTCTTCACTTCCCATTCGATGGTTTTGTTCAATGGGAACACCAGCAACTTTGCACCCAAATTTCCCAGTCTCTTTAAGTAAATCTAGGATATATTTCCTTTGAGAGATAAAGATACCTTGCTTAGAGTATGCCACCTCTATTCCAAGGAAGTATCTCAATTTTCCTAGATTTTTCATTTCAAATTCAGAAGCTAACTTCTCCTCCAAGAGCTTCTTCTCCAATGGATCATTACCTGATACAATGATGTCGTCCACATATACCAGGAGAATCGTAAGTTTTCCTCCAACTGTATGTTTAAGGAAAAGGGTATGGTCCCCTTGACTCTGCTTGTATCCAAGTGACATCATAGTCTTTGCAAATCTCCCAAACCATGCACGAGGACTAAGCTTTCAACCCATACAAAGCCTTTTTGAGCCTGCATACTTTGTTTCTTCCATTGGTGACATCATATCCGGGAGGAATTTCCATATAGACTTCTTCCTCTAAGTCTCCATGTAGGAAAGCATTCTTTACATCAAATTGATGCAAATCCCATCCAAAATGAGCTGCAAGAGAAAGTAGGACTCTGACTGTATTCATCTTTGCTATGAGGAGCAAACGCCTCTCATAGTCAATTCCATATGTTTGTGTGTACCCTTTTGCAACTAGTCTTGCTTTATATCGATCTAATGTACCATCTGACCAATACTTCACAGTGTATATCCACCTACATCCCACCGGCCTTTTATCTCTTGGCTTCTCAACAATCTCCCACGTTCCATTCTTCTCTAACGCCCTCATTTCCTCATTCATGTCTTGAACCCGCCTATATCTTTAATGCCTCTTGTACTAAGTTTGGGATTTGTATGGAATCAATGGCTGCAATGAAACTCTGATGCTGCAAAGAAAGGTGTTTAGAGGAGACAAACAAAGAAATAGGATGTTTAGTGGAAGTTCTTTTCTCTTTTCTCAAGGCAATCGGCAAGTCATCTAGGTTGGGCTCACAAATATTGATGAATCGCTTTCTTCAAGATTTCTTACCATAGGCTCGGACTCTTGAGGTTGCTGCTGGATCATTTCGGGTTTCTTTCTCCTTTCATATACTAAAAACGGTTTCTTTTGAGCTTCCTCAGGTGGTGTAGTGGAAGACACTAACTCTTGGGAACTAGAGGGAGCTAACTCTTGTGATGCTGGGAGATGGAGAAATGATTGAGGAGAAAAGGTTAACGTCTTGGCTTCTTCTAGACTCTCCCCTTGAAGTGGAGGGCTAAAAAATGACTGGCCACAAAACGTAACAACCAAAGAAACAAAGAAACGACAACTAAATGGGTGAAAACATTTTTATCCTTTCTTGTTAGGAGCATAACCTATGAAAACACATTTGATGGCCCGAGGGTCAAGTTTAGTACGATGTTGACGATGCACGTGAACAAAGGCTACACATCCAAAAACCCGAGGCTGTAAACTTTGCATAATTGGAACAGATGGGAAATGAGACAATATAGACTGAACAGGACTGACATTACCAAAGATCCTAGAAGGCACCCTATTAATCAGGTAGGCAGCTGTTAAAATCGCTTCACCCCAATAAGAGCTAGGGACAGACATTTGAAAAAGAAGAGCACGGGTAACCTCTAGCAAATGCCTATTCTTCCGTTCTGCCACACCATTTTGTTGAGGAGTATCAACACAGGTAAGTTCATGAATAATGCCATGTTCTTTTATAAAATTACAAAACTGTTGATTCACATACCTCGCCATTATCTCAACGTAACGTTTAATGGATTTTCCAACCTGCAGAGTTTTAATCATATGATAAAACTGAACAAAGAGTTGAAAAACTTCAGATTTATCTTTCATGAGAAAAAGGCAAGTGACGCGTGTGCAATCATCAATAAAAGAAACAAACCATTTTGTGCTAGTGATGTTAGGAATAGATGCAGGACCCCAGACATCAGAATGAATAAGTGCAAAAGGTTCATCACTTTTATTAGAATTAGATGGAAATGACACACGATGGTGTTTAGCAAACTGACAAACTTCACACGAAAAAGACTCAATTGACTCCTTTGAAAAAAGAGATGGATACATAGACTTTATTAATTGAAAGGGAGGATGTCCTAGACGCCTATGATGTAACCAAATTTGTGATTCCTGAGATTCTGAATTTGTAGTATAACATGAGGGTGTCTTCTGTCTACAATCACCTTCATTTAGTGCATTAAGGAGATAATATAACCCTCTTTGTTCCTTAGCAACTCCAATCGTCCTCCCTGTGGCAAGATCCTAAACCACACAATGCGAATGAAAACAGGTTACTACAGCTTAAGATCTTTTGGTGTTTAAACATGAACAGAGATAAGGTTACTGGTGAGTTGGGGAATGTGAAGGACATTATTTAAGTGTAAGGAAGAGTGAAGAGAAATGCTACCAGATCCTGTAACTGAGGTTTGAGAGCCATCAGCTACAGTGATGTGGCGTTTTTCAAAAATGGGAAGGTAGGATGAAAAATGAGGGGTTTTAGAGGTCATATGATCAATCGCACTAGAGTCAATGATCCATGAATCCTTACATTTAAAGATTAGATACATTAAAAGATTGAGAATAAGGAACCTACTGAGACATAAGGTTAGAGAGCAAGAGCCAAATGGCTTACTAATAGAGTTTATGAGAGACCGCAAGTGTGCAAGCTCATCCTTAGTAAGGGCAGGAACTTCATCATCCACTTGAGGAGCGGGGGCATTCTCTGATGTAGCCATCGAGACTTGACCGCCAAGCCGCGAAATCCTCCTATGCTAAGAACTTTGTCTTTCCGTGAAATTTAAAGCATTTCTTTAGTATGCCCGGACTTTTATAATGGGGGCACTATCGACTATCTCGAGAAGGCCTTGAAAAAGAAGGGGTTCTTGGATTGACTGTCTTCCCAGTGACCAAAGCCGAACCACTACTAGGTTTGTCATCAAGCATAACTGCCTTACGACTTTCTTCTCCCCGCACAATGTAGAACACCTCAGATATAGATGGGAGTCGCTCTTACCCGAATCCGAACTCGAATGGGGATCATATTCCTGGATTTAAGCCTGAGAGAAACTCAAAATCCTATCCTCTAACAAAGTTTACAAAGTAGAAGTATCCTTGCTACATGCCATCCGCAAGTTTTGGTATTGGTCCAACTCACCCATGCACTGAGAACACCATAGTAATCACATCGACATTACTCTTGCTTGGTGGAGAATATTGCCTTCAACTCATAACAAGTAGCAATATCCTGCTTCTTGGAGAAGGTTTTGCTAAGTACATCCCAAACCGCTTGAGAGGAAGTGAGAAACATACAATTTCGACTGATTTCAGGAATCATAGAGTTCCATAGCCATGTCATAATAAGTGAATCCTCATTATCCCAAGCCTCAAAAGTAGGGTCATCCTTCTCAAGAGGATGTCCCTCAATGTGGGACAATTTCTGACGACCTTTGAGAGTATGCCGAATAACTTGAGCCCACTGCAAGTAATTTGGGTGCAAAACTGGAAGGTCATTACGATTTAAAGGTGTAGGTGTAATAGATGCGGAGGTTTTTGGTTCTGTCATGATGATATGGTGGTCGGAGGATGGTTGGAATTTGTTGGAAGGGGTTGGAAATGGAAGCTGTAACAGTGACGGAGAAGGGGAAAAAACAGGCCAAAAAGAACGGCAAAAAACTGGCAGAAAACTTGAAAGAAAAAAAAGAGAAAAAATGGGAGAAATGAATACAATTAAGGCCGTAAGTGCAGGCTGAAAAAAAACAGCAGGAGAGTGATTAGGATTAGTTGTGAAGGCTGGAAAGAAAACACCCCAAGTAGTGAAGGCTGAAAAACAAACACCTGTATAACCCAACAATGAAGGCTGGAAAAACAGCCCAGCAATGAAGGCTGGAAATAAAAAAACAGCGGGAGAGTTATTAGGCTCCCAGATCGGGAGCTCTGATACCAACTTGGAAATCAGAGAACTTAAAACAGAGGGTAGAAACTTGGAAATTAGAGAACTGGAAAACAGAAAATGGCTATAAGAGTTAAGTGATTCAGTCTTAGTTCATTTGTAAAGAGAAGATAATTTATATGTACATTGTAGGACCTACATAATAAATATGTAAACCTACCTAATAAATGAAAGACACTAACAGTAGGACCCGCCTAATAAATGTGTAAACTATCTATCCATCATAATAAATGCTAAAGACAAATGCAATAAATGATAAAGTCAAAAAAAGACAAAAAACAATAAATGAAGAAATGACAAAAGTGTCACATATGTCAACAAAAAGTAAAGAGCCTTTAATTACCTGATGATCATTCTCCACAAGCTGTGGTGGCAAAAAGAGAAAAGGACATTAATATAATCTCCATTGATGGAAAACAAGATGACAATTTGAGACTTTTGAGATGCAATCATTTATCCACATGACTGATTAACCTGTTTTAGTCAAAATTTTCTAAATTGTCCTCGATTATATGTGAATATACAACTGCAAATATAATTATTTAGGAAAGTCCTTATTAAAAAATTGTTTAAGCGAGGACAATTTATAAATGTTCAATTAAAAATTAGTAGTGTGAATTGTGAATAGACAATCAGAGTACCAAAAGCCTGACATAACAAACAGTGGTTTTATGTATTTACCGGAGCAGGAGCAGGTGAAAATTTTCCAGACATTCTCCTTGATGATGAACTCAATAGGGCTTGCTGCCTTAAGACTTGATTCTCAGTTTCCATATCAGAGAGTTTTTCTTCAAGCCTATAATATCACACAGGCAACAAATCAAACAAAGGAAAACACCAGATGTAAATTTGAATGCAATCTGTCATAAACTAAAGCCACTGTAAGAACCTTTGTTTTGATGTCTTTAGCTCAATCATCTTGCTTTCTGTTTCTATAATTTGATTCATGCGCTCATCACTAAGCCTGTTACTTTCTTCATATTTCCTCTCTGTTTCATCAATTTTCTTTTCCAATGAATTAACCTCATCCTGAAAGCATCAGAAATAACAATAGTTTTGGATCTAATTACATGTCCAGAAGCATAAATTTGGATCACTTCTTACATATTGTATACCTCGAGATGTTGCTTTTCTGAAGTAAGCTTATTAATCAATTCATTCTCAGTAAAGTTAAGAGGAAGGTCTTGTATATTTTTCTTTTCCAATGAATTAACCAGCTCCTGTAAAGCATAAAAAATAGCGATAATTTTGAATGTTATGACACAACCAGAAGCACAAATTATTGAAACATTTTTTTATGTAATGTTTACCTTGAGTTGTTCATTTTCTGCAGTAAGCTTACAGATCAATTCACTACCACTTGCATTAACGTGAAGCTCCTGTATAGTTGAAGTTTGCCCAACTGCTTTTTTAGCAGCCTCCCGTTCCTTTATGAGCATTGCCTCAGTTTCTCTGAACTGAAGTTCCATCTCTTGCAATGCAGATTGTAATTTTTCATTTTCCTGTGTCTTGGCTTCCTCAATATCAGAATTAACCAAGACACATAGAAAGTCAGAAAAATAATGTAATTAAAACTACTCATAGAGGTAAAAGAAAATTAGTAATAGTAGACGTGATGGAAACAGTGGTAATGTAAAATCCTATTTCTTGTTTAGTTTTGATTTTATTTCCTATTTTCATTCTTGGTATTTCGTGTATTCAAGATTTTTGTTTGGTAAATATTGAAAACAATGAAAACAAAAAAAATCTTGTTTCTTGTTTTCATTTCCTGCTTTCTACTATTTCCTTCACAAAATCATAATAACAAGAAATGTCCGAAATAAAATCAAAATAAAAACCAAGCTAACCCTAATTTCATACCGCTATATTTTATTTACTATAAATATATAAGTTACCCTCATTTTCTTCTCTGTTTGTAGAGACAAAGTTAGGTCTTCGACTTGCTTTTCCAGATCTTTTTTGGCAGCTTCAAGAGCCTTGGCTTCCCTAGCAGCCTGCAGGAAGTTAAAATTTAAATTTTTTTTTCCCCTTAAAGCTATGGAAACAACTTAAATAAAAGGATAAAATTCAAATTATGAAAAAAATATAGAACTACAGGTTTCACAATTTGGAAGGGGAAAATTAGCACACTTTTCAGCATAATCATTCTGTTTCTCAATGCTAACTGTTGTACTGCATCAGAGAGTAATAAAGGAACAACAAATTTGAATATAAAAAAAATTACTCTATATATTACCAAAGCAGTTCAGCGTTAGTGATATAAGGATATTTTCTAATACTAACAAAAACTAATATAATTATTTTATGCGTAAACCTCCAAGTTAGTCCCTGACAATTGAAAAGTGTCAACTTAGTCCGTGACAATATCAAATGTCGAACACTTAGTGGTCCTTGGATAGAAAATGTTAACGGTGTTAGTATGCTTCAATAAAATGATGTCATTTTGCTTTTAAAAAAATAAAACTAAAAGCCGTAAAACATAATGGAGGTCTAGGTGCAAGGAGAGGCTAGACCGTGGCAGTGTCTTGAAGAGGGAGGTTGGGTTGGTCTTTACAGGGAATGGGTCGATGGAGATGCACTCTCATCTTGTTTTCTATTGATGTCCTTTTCTTTAGTTTCTCGCTTTTTCTCTCTCTCTCTTTTTATTTCAAATCCTAGAAGGTGTTTTGAAATGGGGTTTCTCTGTTTTATGGGGGGAAAAATGTGAATTGAGTGTGTTATTTTCACAGGGGTGCGTTGAAGAAGTTGGGTAGAATGTGTGATGATGTGGAAAGAGATGTTGTGTATATGGGTTGAGATGGATGAGGCATGGCTACACAAACATTTCTCTTATTTCTTTCTACAGTTAATCTAAACATTGATAGTGTTTTGATTTTCCTCAATTGAAAAAAATGGTGTTAAGACAATAGACTGGAAAGACAAAAAATTGGAAAACCTCCCAACGGTCAATGCTCATCAGGATCAAATTAAGATTATCCAACAACTGGTCTTGAAGCATTAAGGTGGAGGTGGGGGTTGACTCTTGGAAGAGGGAGTTAAGGGAAGAAAAAAGGAAGCTCCTTTACATTTACCAAGAGCTTTTGGATGAGAGCCAAAGATCCGTGGGTTGAAATCTCAATTGGGATTTTTTAGTTTCTGTGATTTTTCATATCAAGTTGGGCTTTTGGGTTTGAGAAGCTGATTCAGGGGAAAACAGAGAGGGAGAGAGAGATAATGGGCAAGGTGGGAGGGAAGATGAAAGAGAAGATTGAGAATGGTGATAGTGGTGTGGGGATGAAAACGGTGAAGGAACGGGTGATGAAGAATATTTTTTGTCTCGAGCTTAATCACACTAACATCATTAACTTTTTCCATCCAAGGACCACTATGTATCCGATATTTGACACAATTGAGGACCAAGTTGACATTTTTCAATTGTCAAGGACCAACTTGTCCGACGTTAAAATTGTCAAAAACCAACTTGAATCTCAATAACTTAAGAAATGAGAAACAGCAGCAGCTTGTTTATGTTGGAAGAACTAAGAAATTGAAACAAGAGGAAAAGAGAAAATCACCATTTTAAGCTTTCGAAGTTCTCTGCGTGCCAATGTTCTCCTCCAGGAACACTGTGCAGCAATTGCTGCTCTCTTTTGCCTTTGGAAACGAGTGTGAACTATATAGCCTCTGCCATGTCTCTATGATAGAGGAACATCAACATTAAATTAAGCATACTTTATATGAAATAACAATCAATTTAGTATCATTCAGTATGGGAATACAAGACAGAATTGCCAAACACTTCCAATTTTTTAATCTTAAGTTTGTTTGGTCATTTATTGGAAACCAAACATATTACATTGAAAGGAAGAGTTTATGAAAGGCTCAAATTTCAGATGGATATGTATGTGTATATGTGTATATATGTTTGTGTGTGTGTGTGTGTGGTAGGTTTAGACCAATACACAAGATTCCCTCCATTGTGAGGTCTAGGGTGGGTCAAATTATGTCTTTTTGTTACATTGTATACAATTTATTGTTATTATATATTTGACATACAATCGGAACAGGTTATTGAGTTGACCCCTTTTTATCCCATGATTCTATGATAAATGTATCAGGGCCAAGATGCAATCGTTTACTTACAAATTTATAGCAAAATAAAATTTTAACATTTTTTATATTTAAGGATGATTTTGTTAATAAAAATTATTACACAACAATTGGACAAAAATAAAATTATCATGTGCAGCACATCAAATGTTAGATGGTATAAAAATCATCATTTATATGATACTATCAAACTTCATAATGTCAAGCTTAATGTTATTAGGCCTTATCCTATCCAATGTATGGGCAACAGTCTTACCCCTCAAGTCAAAAGGAAACCAAGGGAACTAAGTGAACATATGCAATGGGAAAAAGCAAGTAGAATTCAGATAGTCGTTCTATTCTACCTGGATAACAACTGCAGCTTTTGTTTTCCTCCTGAATTTAAGGTCATTTCTAGCAGTCATCCCTCTCATAGCAGTTTGAATACAAATAGCTGAAGCATGAATGGTTTTGTAAGCATTTTTGGAAAGATACATGCGGAAGTTCTTTTGGATTTTCAAAGAAGCATCTTCCCTCCTCATGTTTTCATACAGATGGCGTGCAAGTTGTCCTACATTAAATTCAAAGAATATGAACAAAGTAGTGATTCAGAGAATAAAAACTGTAGGTCAAAAGTCAACCTTCAGTTGATTACGTGGTAAACAACAATAAACAGTGCTAAAGAATTCATGTAATTGATACCTCTGGCGACCCTTTGTAGTTCTATGGCAGACAATCGCAATAAATTGTAGTGTTTCTGACAAAGAAATGTGCAAACTTTTCTTTGGATAATAGTTGCAGATCTTCCTAAGACCTCTGCCCGACATGCATCGAGTTCTGCCATTTGACCTGCTCTTAGAAACACTTTTGTCTTTCCAATCTGCAATGGGAAAAGTTCATGAATGAAGTAGTAGTAGACTTATATCCAGCACTCAAACAACTACATAGATGCAAAAGCAGTAAACTTTATTAGTAGCAAGCTGGAATATTTCTTCCTTCCTTTCTGGTGTTACTTAAAGTCTAAAACTAATGGAAAATGGACAAAGCTCCATACAATAGTTGGAAAGGCACAATTCTTAATTTCAATCTATGTTTCAATAAAGCATGTATTAGAAAATGGTAGCATCATTTATGGTTTATGTGACCATCTAGCAAAGTCAAATACAATCAAGATAAACAGGAATTTCCAGCAGGGATAAATTGGCACCTGATAATCTGTAAGGTTTACGTTATCTAGAAGCATCTTGCAAGCAGTCATCTCATCAGGGCTATCAAGACAAGGTTTTCATTAATTAGCTTCAAATAGTTCACAATTATCTTCATATATATGACCAGAAAAAGGCAAAACAGATAAAATAAATGTATAAAAATACCATGTTTTCAGAACCTGAGGTTCCAGGATACTAAACCGCTGAACAAATTCATCAAAGTTCTTTCTAGTAGGATATCCAGCACAACTTATCCGTATTGCCTCCATCACTCCCTATCAATGGCATCCATAAAGTCTCAAGTCACTTGACAAAATTACTCATGTTTTGCCACAGAACGCAGCTAAAATGGCATTGGACTTACCCCACATCTGAGCTGTTGCAACACATTAGCGTTCTCAAATATCCCCGGCTTAAGAAGATTATTTGGCTTTACGCAACGAATGTAGTGTGGCTCAGTAGCATTTAGTGTTTCAAGCAAAGCTTGAAGTTGATGCTTCATAATATACGTGCCAGACCAAAATTGATCAATACAAGCATAGAATTAGGAATTATATGTATGGCAAAAGAAAACAGACCTTAAACTGAGTGGCAACGGAAGAGAACTTTGTTGATTTCGTAGTTTCCTCAGGTAAAGGCGGGAATAACCCTGAAACAAAAGGGCACTTTGAAGCACTGAGTAGGGCTGCGTGCTCTGGAACAACATAGTCTTTATTTTTATCGAGGAATAACTCAGTTTGATAAGTGACCTGCAAATTAAAAATCACCATATATTAAGCATTTTTCCTTCATCATCGAGGGTCAATGACTGACTGCGTGTAGTTCACTTACATCACCAGCATAGTGGTTAATTGTGAAGTCGGTACGAGAAAACTTTGGCTTGCTAAAGCGTTTATTATGATTAAAGGTTTGATATAGCTTTTCAGCAAATGTTTCGTATGTTGATCTTGGAAACATACTGCAAAGAATAAGCAAGACAATATCACAATCTCATAGTATATGCACATACAAATTTTGGTGTGTATATATAAAGCAAAATAACAAAGAGTTTTCATTCAACATCCATAAGAATGACCAAAAAAACTATGGGTGACAAAACCAATTGGGCCCACTGGGCTAGGCCGTCAACCCGTCATTTTTTAATAAGGTGGGTTGGCATTTCCAACCTAAGTGACTAAAACGGGTCAACCTGTTCCGCCCCATTGTATAACTAATCTATGGCGGGTTGAGGTGGTTGGCAAAATAGCTAGAAATATAATAAAAAAACAGGTTAGCCCGCCAATCTGTCATTTTTTGACAAGACAGGTTGACATTTTTAACCCAAATAACCAAAACAAGTCAATCTAGTCCCACCCCATTTTATAGCCAACCCGCGGCATGTAGAGACAGGTTGACCCACCCTGCCTTGTTTGACACCCTAAAACAAAGGGTTATTGAATGGTCCAATCATTTATTACATACCAGGCCTCATCCAGAAGAGCAATAATGCCACCAGGTTTCTACAATTATGAGCATAAATAAATTAGAAAAGGTGAAATATAAACAAATTAATACAATGCTGTGGAGCTCAAACTTATATGCAGTTGTTGTGTAAATGCTAGCATCCACATCCTGTTCATATAGCCTGTTGGATCAAAATAATTTACCAAACCATCGTGATTATTTCATTAGAAAACCTTGGTAGTTATAACATCAGTATAATAATCCATGCTCCTAACAGATTAACTACCATAAAGAGTATATATTTGAAGTCAAATTTGAAAAAATAAATAATGCATCACAAAATGTTATAAAATTCATACATTAGCACTAAATGATAATGACCCTAATTCAATGATGAACCTATTGAAACATAAATAAAAATACATTCAATTTAAAAATGAGAGGGTAATCTGACACAACTATCCTAAGATGAGATAAAGCCATAAAGGAGTAAAGATGAATCACACACTTTCTCTATGAGATCAAGAACATCTTGATTATCCACAAACTCTATATAACTCCAATCAATTTCTTCCTTTGTATATTCTTCTTGCTCCATTTTGAAGACATGCTGCATAATGAATTAACAAAATTTTAATTGAGTCAATGGAAATAGTTTACCAAGTGAAGAATTCCAAGAAGACAGAAAATAAAAGAACTAAACCTGGTTGAAATGTTGCTGCAATTTTTCATTTGTCAAATTGATACAAAATTGCTCAAAGCTGCAATGACCAATCAAATATTACATAGCAGAGTCAAAGTTGGAAAACTAAGTAATATGGGCAAACAACACAGCGAAAATCAATTCAACAAATTCCAAGATAGTCATTAAAAATTATAATATCACAAACATAATAATGTTGAGAGAATCATCCACCATACTTAACATACTTATCCATACATCAGTAACCTTTGAGTGAATAAGCCTTTATTTCACTTACCCATTTATCTTTCATCTTTGCACACGGACTTGGGTTGAAAGCCAAACTACACTAAAACCTTGTCCCGATTATTTCTTTAGTATATTTATCTTTTAACCCATTTATCCTATGTGAGTCCTTTGAGAAAAACAAAAACTATGGCAGCCAAAGATTAACAGAGCCATAACCAAGAATATTGTCCCCTAGTGGAGAGTACTTTTACTGTGGGACATCAAAATAAGGCAGAAATGGCAACACTATTCATGAATGATATTAACTAATGCATAAAATACGAATCAACAACTTCATCAACTTCTGTATCATTATTCACAGACACAAAAACATGTAAGTTCCTAGTTTATCATCCCACCTCATCCATCAAAATCTTTTCGTGAAGCTTTCTATAAAAACAGTAAAAAGCATACTGGTTAAGCACCTGTTTGTCTTGAAACTCTCAAATCCATATATATCTAGAACTCCAATCAAGTTCTTTGAATTCGAGTCTTGTCCAATAGAGTTGTTTATCTTGTCCACAATCCTGGATCAACAGATGTTTGCATTAATTGAATTATAGAAACTCATGCATATTAAAATGAACTCCTACAAGTGTAAATGTTGCTAAAAATTTATTTGTATTTTCATAAACTTCACATAAGTTACCAGTCAAAAAGCCTTGAATAAACTATTTTAGCTAAAGCATCTCTACTGAGAGCTGCAGAAGTTGGATCAAGCGATTTTGTTATGGCCTCGCCACGAGTCACCATAACACGCTTGCAGAAAGAGTCTTCAAGAGCCTTGTCATCACACCTACCATAAATGAATAAATGACTATAGGTGTTATAGATTTGAATATTAATCTTCCATAGATGCAGCAATTAAAGATCATGTTCACTTACATCAAAAGATCAGCTGCTGTTTCCAGGTGGAAAAAGGATTTGTCATCCTTGGGTTGAGAGGAATCTGTCTCTTCATCCTCACCCTTAACAAATTCAATGTTTCCTAAATGTAGTACTGCTGCTACTATTCGAAATATAGCATCCTGAGAAGGAAGATGACAAATACCTCAATGAAAACTAAAAAGTAAAAAAAAATTAACATTAAAATCTTCAATAGAGATTTACTAAGGGGTACCTGCTCATTAGAGCTGATCCCAACGACATCCATAGCCCTCCTAGTTGCAAGGTACTCCTTAGAATCATCCAGCCCATCCAGCTCAATGCAGTTGGATTGGTTTAGGTAATGAAAAGTTCTTGGATTTCCCAATTTGTACCTTTCAGTATCCTACAAACATGAAGAAGTGCAAATTAAAAAAATGAATTCACGTTTAGGTCTCATTCTACCAGGCAAGTTAAAGAAGATCACTTGACCAGCCAAATTCAAATCCAAACTTTCAAAAAGCTCAATTATTGATGGATAATGTTCACGACCTTTTCTAATTAAACCATCAGTCTTTATAATGTCATATCCCAACCTCTTAAGAACAGGAGCATGTTTGATCCATGCAAAGTTTTCATGCAGCCTAACTCCCATTTTATCAAGTGGAATCACATAAGTGAGAGGTATGACCATAATAAGAAATTAAAAAACTCAAAATATGTAGGCTTAACTATTGTACATCATGCAAATACTACTATGCCAAACACATGGCAGATTGCTTAATGTGCTTATTGTTAAATACCTATTATATATCCTGGAAGTATACCTTAGTTTCTAAGCATAACTTTCTTACCCAAAATGGATGAATTAAGTACCTCTTGTGGTGCAGCACAAAGCATATAAAAGCAATGATAATTTCTCTCAGGATCAGAAACTTGACAGACACGGGATCGTTCCAGCAAATAAGTTCTGATAGCAGCTCCTGAAATTCTCCCCTTTTGATCAAACTGAATCTCCACAAACTTACCAAAACGACTGAAATTATACTTCGTAAGCTTAGGATAAACTTTAAATCAATTAAAAGAAAGAAGGGTGCAGTGGAAACTGCAAAAAGATAGAGTGGACCTTATTCAACAATAAAGTTGATACCTTGAATTATTGTTTCTAACAGTCTTGGCATTGCCAAATGCTTCTAAAACAGGATTGGACTGCACAAGTATGAATAAATTGGAGAATGAGTAATAACATCCAAAATTAAATTTTATAAGCAAAATGCTTACACCCCCAAACCCGAGTATTTAGTTTCCTTACCTCTAGAACTTGTTGCTCTACTGACTGTCCCTCATTTGCTGCTCTTCCTCCCATATAGGCAAGATAACACATAAGCATCTTTGTACTTTCTGTTTTACCAGCTCCACTTTCTCCACTTACCAAAATAGATTGGCTTGTTTCTTCATTTATCATCTTCCTGCAGTGCAGATAGAGTTCTTTTTTGCTGAACACTAACACATTTTTCCATAGTTCTGTTCTTGTTTGCAATGAATTTTAGATACTAGCCAAAGGTGAACAAAATGTGATGCAAAACCCAAAAAGAAAAACCATTGCATAACTTCAACTTCATATCGTAGATCGAAAAAGCATTTATGCAAAAAAAAAAAAAAGGATTTTTCATCAAGTGAATTTGACTAATTATGAATGTTCAAAAGTATGCAATGTCGTGCTTAAACTGGCAAAATTGATTTTTCAACTTTACTTACACTCTGAAACTATCTGAAGCTATGATCATCTTATATTACAGATGCAAAAGAACTGAGAGCACAAACAGCTACCTATATGCAGAATCTGCAATGGCAAATGGATGTGGACTCTTCTCGCCGAAAGCTGCACCGTTATACTGCTCCATTGTTTCATTGGCATACAAATGAGGTAACCTTTGAAAAGGGTTCACGGCTATCAATATATTTCCTGTGTATGTCTGATTTGTATAACCATCAGCAAGCAAAAGTCAATATTTTTATGACAAACATACAGAGCCAGCCAATGTCGCATACATAAAATAGAGGCGAGTTGTCTTACGTATATGTCATTTATGTCATATCGAATTTGCAAATTTTGAAGTACCCCAGGTTCATGCAGATACGCCAGTCTTGTCATATCTTCCACGCCATGAGGTGGGAATTCAGGATCTTTGGGATAGATATGAGCTGATTTACTCACAACCTGCAATTAATAGAAATACAAGGATGTTTATGACACACACACATGAAGAGTTTCGTTTTTGGCTCAGCTGTTGAGTTCTTTTAACATTGTCACAACAAAACATCATTCTCTAATTCAACTTCTTTTATTATAGAGAAGGAGCTTGTGTGGAATTTTCCAAGCAAGGTTTGAACTAAAAGATACTATGATCCAAATATTAGCCAGCCATTGATGCAAAGACTGAGGACCTTTTTTTTGGGTTTTTCAAAAAAAAAATTCTTTTTCTTTTGTTATTATAAAATAGATGTCGAAGAATAGTAGAAAGAGCAGACAAACATGCATGCCAGAATATCAAATCCAATCATTAAGGATATATTTGGATTGTTGGAGTGTGGTGGAGCAGAGCGGATCAGAATAGAATAGAGTGGAGCGAAGCAAGAGTGGAATAATTACTCTGTTCCATTCATGTTGATGGGATTGGATGGATCTGCTCCATTCCATCCAAGTTTGGCAAATTCAAACAATGAAGCAAATGAAAATCCTCCTCTTCTCCATCCAACTCCACCACCCCAAGCATACCCTAAGTGATCATAAGATATCGGAAGTCACTAGACCCAACTATTCTGGCTCGAAACAAGTTAGCTAGCTCACTGTGAGATAAAGCTTTGGTTTGGCAACATTAATTGATTTTCCTCATTTATTAGATTGAAACATGAAAAGGGAACATGTGCAGTGCCTGATCACTATTTCCAACTAAAATTGCTAGCCTATGGGTGTCTGTGACTATGACTAACATACCCGTTGTACACTACACTACACTAAGCACAAATTTATTTCTCTGCAGAAAGAATATCATCAAACAATCCCACGGAACAGAACAGAGGAAGGTTGTGTAACGATTTAAAATATAATATAGTAAGCAAAGTAATCGTTTTCATTTTCGTTGCATGGTTAAAAAATTTTAACAGCAGCCAGTGCATTTATTTGGTAACGGCAGGGACAACAGAAGCAAGGAAAGATGGAAGGAAGGAAGAGAGTACCCCCTTTTGACACATTTGTGTCGGAAAAATCTTTCGTCAGCTGTAAATTAGTTAGTCTCTAAACTACCCTCGTTAAGAAAAAATTTCATTTTTGTTTTTTAGGTAATGGGGGAGGACCAAAGGCCCAAAAAAGAAAATTTTAAGTTTTCCTCTAAATTATTTAATTCTCAGCTTTGGGCTTTTTTTTTTTTTTTCTTCTTAGTGTGTTTCTCATGCAAGAGAACATGAGAAAATCTATTTGGATTCATCTAATACGTATAGATGACCCACCAACAAGAGAACATGATAATAGAATCTAAATTGTGATTATGTATGAGTGAAAGGTCGATCTAATGGGTAATCTCTTTGACTTTTTTCAAACGATATTTATTGTTCCAGAAATCTAAACAAATATTTTTTTATGATACTTTAGCAGGCACTTTATCTATTTTTCTGGTGAAATCAGTTGAAATATCTTAGAAAAAAAATCTTGCAAAAAAAAAGTAGCACCCTTTTACAGCATCAAGAAAAGAAGTTAGCTACTTAAGAACTTTCTCTTGGTTTTCTGAACTCTGCTTTTCCCTTTTCATCAGTTCCTAGTACGATTTACACATTAAATTCTTCTAGATTATATATATACACGCCATATTTCCAATTCTCACTCAATTTCTTAAAAAAGGTAATTTTGCTCTTGCCAGTCTCCTTTAAATTCCTCTAGACTGCAAAGCTTAATCTGACTGCTGCTTGAAGTTTGGAACACCACAAAAAAAATTCTCTACTTATGTTTATGTGATGTATATTCCCACTATGACTATTTCTACTCATTGTCTTAATGTTAGATATTTTGTAGAGTAAGCTCTAATTCTCTATCATTTTGGTCCATATTGTAGTAAACAGAGTTTGCAGCTCTTTCTCATACATCATTTTTGAGGTTTTGGGAGATATAAAAGAAAGGCTCTATGACTACAACATCTAACAGTACAACTTTTTATGGATCAATAAAGAGAAATTATTTAGTAAATCAAGTACATGAGTGGTAACAGAAACTAGTTGTATAATAGGCCTAATTAATTTGAGAAAGCAATAGAATAATGAACCAAACATATACACTGCATATATAGATATCAATTTAAATTGAGGATCAGTGGAGACATCACTTCTTCAATTGGGTTCTTAATTAATACCTTTACAAAATAATCCACATGACTAACTTTTTTAATCTATCCTCTACTAATGTACTTTCTTCTATCTCTAGTACTAATCAAACTTGTTTTATATTAGAAAATAAAAGGAAAAGAAACAAATTTCATTATATAAAATTAAATTTCTTCTATCTTGTGTATTGCCATTAGTATATTGATTTCAGAGCTCACCTTGGTCCCTGATGCACAACTAACCGTGATCTTTGCACCACTAGATTCCAGGATTTCTCCATCAATCCAAGCCTCATCGTGGTCCTCAATCCAAACATGAGATCCAACTACAAAATTGAGTTGAGCAGCCTGTGCAGTCAAAGTAACAATCATTTCTCTCTATGATGGTTTTTGAAATGATTAAATTAGAAATTGATTTGAAACTATTTCATTTATCAAAGTAATGGATTTAGCTCCTTTGTTTTTGACAGTATAGTAAATGCCACTTTGTTAAAGCCCTAAAAACTTTATTAAGTCCATGACAAGGGTAAACACATATGCATTTCTGCTATATAGTGTCAGCTAAAAGGAGGCAAACAAACCTTAATGCTATCTCAGATTTAATGTTATTTGTCACTGTTTCTAATTATCATGAAACAATCCTATATATGGTGTATAATTTGAGAAGGGATACAGCAGCTTTTGAGAGAACTATGGTGGCTTATAATTTGGAAATGTTTCAAGATTTGTGCAGTCCCAAAATTATGCAACATTTGAATAAAGTACTCTCTACAAGATTGTAATTTGTCAATCACCATCATTTTCAAGGACTAACCCCATTTGGGAAAAGCTTCATAGAGTTAGACCCTACAGAAAATACCGTTCTGTGGAACAATTCAACAGTTCAGCTTCACAAAAGACTCTTAAATATAAACACCATGAGGAAGCAAATTCGTGGTTTTATTTCTAATAACTCCCTCAAGCAGCAGTATCAATAAAATAGAAGAATGAATAGATAAAAATGTTCAAACTCTAGACCCCTTTTATTGTAGAAACTTCAATTATTGGATAGAAGTACGTTAATGGTTCTATATCTAACAACGGCATTGATAAATGAAAGAAAAAATTAAAGCTAATAAAATGGGACATTAGAGAGCGTAGATAATTACCATTGTTGAAAAAATGTTATGCACCCAACTGGATTCGAGGATCAGTTGCTCAAACCTGAGATTCCATGAGCAGAAACTACCAAAAAGTGCTGATAAAATAACATGGAATAATACCCAATCTCCACCACACTAAAATGCTGCCAAATCGCCAATGGGGTGCAATAAGCAATTACTTTGCTAAAATCTCTATCTCTAGCTCTAAAATAGAAAACTTGCTATTCCTAATGATAATGTTGGCCTTTCTTGTTGTCAATCAAGATTGGAAGGTGAAACTCTTTTGACAACAAGATGGTAACTATCTTCCCTTTTTTTTACTTTCTTTCTAATGCTTCTCAGTAATCAAATCAAATTGCCTTCTTGTTCTTTTCCCCCAACAATGTGAATGCCTTATAAGATGACACATCAACATGATCGCAAACAATGTTATGTAACCGGTAGACCAAGAAATCTAGCTTGACATGGTGCCCAATTCCATTTCCACTCACAAGATGCCATATATACTCCCAACTGAAACACAAGATCTTTGAATTCCTTATTCCTTTACTCCTTGGATTCATTGTTTGTGCATGAAGATCACACAACTATACGTGTCATCATGGGACACCCTTTGCTGAATCAAGAAACTCGATGAGCCTTTTTGATGATATGATCCAAAGTCATATAATACCATGTTTGCCAATTTAATTCTTGAAGAATGAAATGAAGCCAACAAGATGCAATTCTTTTCCCTTTCCATAGCAGCATATCCAATCCATCATTGATCCTATGATCATAAATCCAAATAAAAAAATAAAAGAAGGTAGAAAAACTAATTGTTGTGACAAAATCTACACCTTTCGTGAATCAAAGCCTACTCAATCATGATCCATCCTCATTGCATGAAGAACTAGTTAGCCAGGTTTACGGTGCAACATCACCAGTGTGGTAGCTTTTCAACCATTAAATTGAAACTGAATATCTGATAGCTAGAAAATTATTATTTTTGACATAATAATTACAATTAATTTTTTGGCATAATTTAGTGGTTTAGAAAATGTGAGTCACCACTAGTTGTATTGGTGCGACCGTGGCTCGTTAAGCTCTTTTCCTTGATAGTGTTACCTGTATTTAAGAAAATACCGGAGATTCAACTATTTTATCTGGCGTGGTTAAATCTGCACTCATTTCTATTTTTATATACTCATCGTTACTATTATAATAGTGTTACATATATATAACACTTAATCTAAAAAATTCAATTATGATTAGCATTATTGTCGTAGACATGAAATGGTGCATATGGATTAATATACTACGTACATCTTTCACAAACTAAAATGATATTATATGTATCGTCTTTTACAGGCTAAACTGATGTAAAAAATCTTTTAAAGAATAAACTGATATTATATATATTTTTCATGAACTAAATTGATGTTAAAAGGCCTTTAAAGAGAAAACTAATATGATTACTTGTATAATTAGAATTAGGGTAAATTATATCCACCTCCCCAAAGATTTGTTGAAATCTAATAGACACGCCCTTTATTTTCAAACTTTGCAGTACAAGTTCTTAAGGTTTGTAAAAACCTACACTGACCTCCCCTAGTAACAATGATCATTGGTACTAGTAAATAGATTATGTCTTTTAATAACATATATGTAAATATTGAGGATCATTATAATTGTAAAAGGACCATAATGTCTATCTTTTTACTAAATAATAAAAATATCATCCTCTCTCCCCCCAAGCATTTTGCTCCCGTATTCACAACATTGTGCAAGTGAGGATGATATTTTCATTGTTTAGTAAAACAAGAATATTATGGTCTTTTGTCACTTATAATGGTCCTCAATATTTACATCTATACTATTAAAAGATATGACCTATTTAATAGCATTAACAGGCATTATTACCAGGGGAGGTCAGTGTAGGTTTTTACAAATTTCAAGGGCCTGCGTTACAAAGTTTGAAAATAAAGAGAGTGTCTATTATATTTTAGCAAACCTTATGGGAAAAAATAAGTGTAATTTACCTTAAAATTATTTGTGAAAAGAGAATAATGTATGTTATGTAATGTAATAAATTATACAATGTTATACTAAACATTACATTTATATAATTACAATGTTATTTACTTATTAGCAGCCTCTCTCTCTCTTAAGAAGAACAAACATGGTTATGATTATAAGTAGGACAAATGAATACAACAATGTTATTTGTACATCTCCTACTTTTGATTATGTCCAAGAGCTGCCTCTTTGTTATTATTGGATGTGATGATGAGTGAGAATGAGTGGGATCAATATCCCATTCAGTAGTAATAAAGTGAATATTCCAATAACACACTGAGCACCCAACAGCGAAATAACATTTTTGCAAATGAATATGAGAATTGAGAGTTGTACCACCTCAGCTAAGCTAACTACACTCCAAAGGCCGAGATTTATGCCAATTGGTTAATCATTCTTTAAACTTATTAAATGCCGAGTAAAATACACTAACTTCCTTAAAGTATTAAGAAATAATATTCCACCTCTGTTTGTTTAAAAGACATATACTCGATCCCATTTCACTAAGGGTGTGTTTGGTGTATTCTTTTTAATGACTTGATTTTTATTAATTACATATTAAATAATAAAAATAATTATAAAAAATAATGAATTTAATTTTTTTTTCACATTGATTTCATGTTGTTTGACACTTCCAACATATTAAATAAACTTGTCATAATCACTTTTATAATCAAAATTATAGATAATTTAAAATTTAGAATTAAATAATAATTTTAGTTAAAAATTTAATAATAAATATTTTAAATAAACAATAAATTATAAGTAAATAAATTTTTAAAATAATATAAAATACATAAATTAATAAAAATCAAGAAATAATATGATACACGATAAATAATACAATACTTAATATAAAATATATATATATATAATAAAATTAAAAAGTAAAATAATTATTGCAAATAAATATTTTAATCATCATTTTATTAAAATTTATTTGTAAATGATTCATAAATAATATTACTTGGTATAGTTTCTATGTTCATTACACGCATTATGATAGAAATATAGAAGTTGAAAATATTAAAATGTTTAAGAAAAAGAAAATAATATATATTTATTATTTTTATATTTTATTATATGAAAAACAATATTACAAAAAAATAATAAAGTGAGAATACAATTTTGATGTATCGATAATATAATAGTGTTTTACACTATTATCCATTTTTAAATAATTTTTCAATTAGGGAATGTATGAATAAATCACTTTGATTATGGGACAATATGCTTGAATACGTTATAGAACTTATTTATATTGATAGCATATCAAAATTACATTTATAAAGTAATAATTGTAAAATAAATGAACAAATAGAAATATCAAATAGTGTCAAAACATGCTAGATAATCAACTGTAACTATGACAATTACATTATTGATTTATAAGTATTATTTTTAATGTTTTTAATCTCATTCACATAATTATATTTTATATTAATATTATGTATTACTACTATTATGTCCCGTGTAGTATTTATTTTTAAAAATAGTTAGTAGTTATTTATATATTTAAATATTGCTATGAGATGACAAAGGCGATGTGAAAAGTAAATTTGTTTTTCTTTTTTATTTGTTACTCAAAACATGTACAAAGTAAATATGTATAAAAAACACTGGCTTGTAACTTTATTAATTCAATTAATATTTTAACTTTTTAATCTTTATTACTTTTCAGTTCTTTCATTAAAAATAAACTTGTATTTTATTCAATTGAAACTTCTTATTCATTGTCATTTCAAATATTTTATATTTGATTTCATAATTTTTTTTTCGAAACAGTCTTTTTGTTTCATTATTTAATGCAAGCATTTTTTTTTTTGCAAAAGGTATACTAATAATGGAAAATGGAATTTGTTCTCTCTTGGTTTGCATATTTTATTTTTTTTTGGCAAAAACCAATTATTTATAACTCTCTAAATATAATATCATTCACTAAATCGGTCATTTAGTAACCGATTCATTATTTAAAATTTTTCATTTTTAAAATTTTGAAAGTTTGTGTATAGCAAAGCAAAATAAAATTTGAATTAGAATCTAAAAGTTCTATAATGAGCAAACGATTTATAAAATGTGTGTGCTCTGTGTGTGTGTGTGTGTGTGTGTATGTTCGATGAAAAATTTGCTCGAGTTGTATCCATTATTCAGATTTTGTTTCCATTTTCAAGGGAATAAAACTACAATTGTAGTAACAAAACAAGTTTCAAATTCAATTGAAATAAAAAAGCAAACAATTTACTATATTTACCATAGTTCATTATTTTTATTATAAGATTAAAAAAAATCAAAAAATAACGCATCTTTTTCGAAGAGTTGACGTTTAATTTGAGCTTCTCACCCTCATTTTCTTAGTAGCGAATGGCAGAATCTTTGTTAATATTTTATTGCCATTTTTTATTGATATGTATTTTGTTCAAATATTAAATAATGTTACTAAAGAAAATATTAAAAACATTAAAAGAAATTGTGACATATATATATATAATTAGATACACGTCACCTATCTAGCTAAACCCAAAATTGAATAAAATAACTAATTTTTAGGATTAGTATATTTTAAGCATCTAATTAAGGATTTAGAAGTTAAGATATCTATTTAAAACTAGCTAAAATGTTAAAGAATCGAAATGCTAATTTTTTCCCTACCTTATTAAAAAGGTAAAAATAAAAATAGTTAGTGGTAAATAATGGCGGTTTCAACCACCACAATTCACTAAATCGTGATAGGTAAATAAAGGTATTTTCAATCGCCATAATTCACCAAACCGCCATAAGGCGCCATAATTTCATGGTCATTCTTTTCACTAAGATTTTAATGGTTACTAAAACCGCCGTAATTTGCTGAATATTGTGACGGATTTTGATAACCACCCTAATTTCCCCACCGCAATTCACTTGTTTTTTTATAGTGTGCACGTGCAAAGACACTCCGATATCCAAGTTAGTGGGTGTGTAAGGAGTGGTGAGGTATTTGTGAGTGATAGAGATTGTGTTATACCTGGAAGGTGTTAGCCCTCTTATATAATATAAGGTTACCTCTTACTAAATTTGGTGGCAATCATTTTTAAATGTAGGAGATATTTCTGTAATTTAATTAGTACTACAGATATAATATGATAATGATAAGATATTATAAGATATAGAAAGATTTTGTACGAGATTTTAGGAGATATTCTCCACTAGATTTGGTCGAGCCTTCAACTAAGCTCGGGGGCTATGTACTAGACCAGAAATATGGGTCGAGGTCTTAGGAGCTCGGATGTAGACCCCACAAAGGCTCGGCCAAATCTAGTGGAGAATATCTTCTAAAATCTCGTACAAGATCTTTCTATATCTCATAATATCTTATAATTATCATATTATATCTTTATTACTAACTAAATTACAGAAATATCTCCTACATTTGAGAAAGATTACCACTAGATTTAGAAAGGGATAACCTCACATTATACAAGGGGGCTAACGCCCCCAAGTATGACACAATATCTATCACTCACAAATACCTCATCACTCTTTACTCAGCCACTAACTTAGGTATTATAGTGTCTTTGCAGGTGCCCCACCCCCTGCTTGCATGAATATTGGAGATACTTGCACCCCTACCGGACATCTAGGTTAGAACAACATCTATAACATTTAAATATTTTACAATTTATGATTATGATAAAAAAATTCCTTTATAACATTCAAATGTAAAATAACTTTATACTCAATTGGAATTACCCTTTGGGCTAAAATTTGGAGATTTAGTGATTTGGATTAAATTATATTAAATTGGTAATATTGTCACCTCATAAGTATTATTGTTGTCTAGTTTCTAAAATTATAAAGCAATCGAAAATCAACAAGAACAACAGGAAATATGCAGATTACTAACAATCTTCAGTCCCTTAGGACCAATTTATGAATAGATATCTGAACGAACGTTGTCACCTACCTCCTCAAATTAGAAATTAATTTTAATGCTTAGTTGCACTAAAAATGTAGTAACGGACACAACATAAGTCGGCTCTCAAGAAGGCTTTATCACTTAGTTAAGAAAATTGGGGGGTTTTGAAGAATGAGATTTAAGCAATAAGTTAAAAGATAATAGCAACAAGATAACAACAACAATGAAGAAGGCACTGGCAGTTATATTAGTGATCAATTGGTCCCTAGAATATAACCAATGAAAATAAACAATAAATGAGATCTCAATTTAATTGGAAATTACAGTGATTTAAGGTATTAATTGCTATAGCTGAACTGCCAATCAGAAGGTTAATTCTCTTATTCTCCCTCAAATAAAAATTAATAGATCTATCAATTTATGTCCAAAGAGTTTCCCCAAGCAACAATCGCCAATTTGGTTATTTCAATAAAAATTATAGTAATCACCACAATAATTATGAGAATAGAAATTGAAGAACAATGAGAAAACTAATGCATTCAATATAAACAAAGGGTCTCAAAATCATCCCAATCCATCCAGAAATCCCTATGCTAGTAAGAGAAATCTACTCCTCTATCTTTGGAGGATTACAATAATGAAGATAAAGGAGAACCTAAAAATAATAGCAATAATCATTGCCACAATCTTTAAGACAAAACACCTGCACCAACGGAATCCTTAGAGAGAGAAGAGAAAAGAAGAGAGATGTAGAGAAAGAATAATAGCAACCTAAAGTATAGATCTAAAAGTGAGTTAAAAGTTAGGGTAAAAGTTTGTGTCAATCTCTTAAATAATGCTCTCTAAGATAGGCCAAAGTAGGGCCCAAAAACTAATTAATTTACTATTCAAATGTCATCGTATGAGCATTACAACACTAAATGAGTGCTGCGGTGCTTAGCAGTGAGCTACACTGATAAAAATCATTTTTCAAGTTCTTCATGCATTTGGTCATTTTTGACCCCTTAAACATATGAATTAAATAGCAATTGTAGCCATTTGAATAAGCTTTCCAATGCCACCAAAATACCTCAATCGGAAATCTGTAGCTCCAGATATTGCAAAAATACTAACCGAAAGTCAAGTTGTACAACACTAGAACATCAACAACTTATAATCTTGCAACTCAATTTTCACTAAGATGATCTTCGAACTGGGTTTTGAGCTGAACATGAAAGTTTTAGAGGACTTCTTAAGATTTCCAAGAAATCTTTATTTGTCTCAATCTGATTTCTGTAGAGAGAGATACATATTTTTCATTACAATGCTTCTTGCAAATGTGCTCAAATGACCTCAAAAACTTTTTTATTTTGCTCCCAAATTGATTTCAGCTACAAGCTCCATGCAGAGAGGTTCTAGCCTTATTCTTGACACTTCACACTTGATCCAAACTTCCTGTGTATAAAACCATACTAAAAAAGACAAGTTAAACGCAACAGGGTGTAATTACAACTTATTTCCAAAATCAATGCAAAAGTCAATAATTCTATCAAAAGTATACAATGAGAAATAAATCAAAATGATTCTTAATTGCATCAATAACATAGTAAAACTTATGCAAAAAGCTAAGGTTTGGTAGCAAGATAAGTGGCATGAATGCCCCTTATCAATATCATATTTATAATTATTTTTATTTATGCTCTGTTTGTCCTAACTCCTAAATTTATTTTAGTAATTTAGAAAGTGAAATATAACTATTTAGGCATATTATATAAATTTTATGAAATTAAACCTCTTATAAGAAACCTATGTTTTATTTTAATTGGCACGTAATGCAATGTGATGTTATTTTGAAAATTTTTTTGTTGCATGATGAAGGTTGGAACATATAGATTTTCAAAATTTCCAAATTTTTTATTACCTAAACTTCCAAGTGGCAATTCTTAAGATATTTATGGCGAAGTATAGAAAATAGTAAGATTTATTTCTAAGATATTCTTTGTAAATTGAGGCAAAAGGCCAAAGATAAAATCAAACCATGTGATAAAATTAATTTAATATCAACATAAATCAATCTAAGATGTGATATACTAAGATATTATTTGTTCTTAATAGTAATAAATAGATGCAAACATAACAAGTATCATATACACTCAAAATGCAATAGACTAGACCCTGCTTATGACACATGGAATATTACAAAAAAAGTTCCAACACCAATAATGGACATAAATCATAGGTTCCAAACACACAAGGGTCTTCCTAAGAAGGCTCATGTGATGCCTCAAATCCACATGTCATTGGCTAGGTCTGACATAACCTTTAGGTACCCTAGAAACCCTTGGTATGCTGAAAACCATATTGCTATTGAAGTCGGCAAAATTATGCAGAACATACTTGCTACAGTAAGGGGCGCGTCAATTAACCCTGCTGTAGTGAGGAACCTGAAATCTGATGGATGCCCAAAATGACACAATTTTGTGTTAAGTGAGCCCAATCCCTTTTAAAACCCCTCCCCCTCAACATTCTTCTACCTCCCCACTCAATCTTACCTCTTCCAAGCTTCAAGGTAGGAGATTGTTGCTAGATCATAGCCTCTTTCTCTTTATTCCTCTATGTTCCTGGGTTGGGATGTTTATATTCTTAGTTATTGTCAAGTTTCAGTGTCCCCAATGTTCTTAGAGTTGGTTTAGAGTTGCCCAGAGATTGTTATAGATTATCCATGGGTTTTATTGTTGTTATAGCAAACATTAGTGTTATCCCTACTCCCCAGAGCTATCTATGTGTTGTTACTCCACATTCCACCCCTCTAGGTGAGTGGGTTTAATCCTATGGTCTTATTTTGGTCATTAGATATATAATGTCTAGTATATTTGAGTATTTAGCAAATTAAAATTTGAACTTTGACATGATATGAAATTCATATATTCTTTTGCAAGAATTAGAGAATATGTTTGAAATTTCTCATGAAAACGTATGATTTCTCAAAGTGCATCAGACCATCCTTGAGATTCAAATTATTTAGATATGATTTATTTTATGATTATAGATTTGATTTGTGATTATGAAAGTCAGCTAGATTTAACGAGAAATGTGTTTAACGAGAAATGTGGACATATATGTTTATATTTAAGAATGACATACATGGTTGAACCTAAATTGCTAGGATCCTTTTTTAAATCATAGTATGATCTTAGAATAGGGAGTTATATATCGTGAGAAACAGAGCTGTGAATTAATAACAGTTAAATCATTAACATTGATATACCAAGTTGCCCATGAGCAGTAAATTATCCTTACTCATATTAGTCCATTAGGGATGTAGTTGGTGAGAGGTTGTTAAAATCTCATAAAGGTTCTCTTCATCATTAGTGACTGAGCACTGCCTTATAGTTATTGGATGTTAATCCCTTAGAAATAACTATGTTTCTTTCAAACTAGTGTTGTCACATATATTATGTACTATATATGGACATGACTTTCGAATGTTGCATTATTATTTATGAACCCTTGTTCTTGTCCTATGTATGGTTATGGATGAGGATTCACTCACCAAGTTTTAAGATAAAACCCACCCCTCCTCTTTTTTGCACCTTACAAATACAACTGTTGCTTCAGATCCTCCACAGCCTCCTCCCCAATAGCTATAGTATTTTCAGTTGGCAACTTCACTTAGTAGTGGAGTATTTTGTTTTTTCTATAGAGTGCTCCAGAGTTATTCGGGTAGGGTCCCGGACCATATATATTCTTTTTGCACCATGATTTGTGTTATAATTATGGATTCATAGTTTTATTATTCTTTTATGTAACGAGCAACTTGATTTTATTATATGTTATGATTATGACTTGGACTTGATTTTATGAAATGAAATTGTGTTGATAGTTATGACTTGGATAATGCAAGATGATTTATATTTAGACATGGATTTATGTTAAATTTATGCATATATTAACAAAATGAGGAGGTACAACAAAATGAGTTCTACAACTCAATGATCGACAAAATATATATAACCCACATGAGATATATTTACGACACGTAGAAAAACAACAATGAAACCATAAATATTTTTAAGTTCAAGCCCATTCTCAATTTATCAGAACCTTAGTGACAAGTAAGTGTGATTCATCACCTATTATTTAAATATTTATAGCTTATATATTAACTATATTTATTTTGTCAATAGCCACACATCTTCGGGTGTCGCTAAATGACAAAAACAAGGGTGTCCATAACAGACCCCAAGCTTAGTGTTTCCATGCTAAAACTCACCCGATCCTTATTAGGGGTGAGTTTCCATGATGAGTTGATTTGTTTTTATTATTTAGACTAGAAGTGTCAACCTGTCATATAAAAAAGATATCAAGTTGACGAGCCAATTTGTTTTTTATTATATTTTTATTTATTTTGTCAACATGCCTGCTCTACTGTGGATTAACCATGAAACAGGATGAGATGATTGACCTATCATGATTATTTAGATTGAAAATATCAATTCATCTTGTTAGAAAATGACACTTACCAACCCAGCAAGCTCAATCTATTTTACCAGCCTTGCCCTTACCATCCATTTTTTCCTTTTGGCATTGCCAATCTCCAACACGCCGGTCGCAAACCATGATTGCGAGCTGGGCCTCCGGAAACGTCGCCAATTATCCAGCCTTCAATTGTTGAAAGCAAATTATATTTGACTTTACAATGCGTTTTGACCATTCAGAGAGTTCTCTTCAATGTATATAAAAAGCCAAAATTACTGTCAACAACGAAAAACGCCTTATTTAATTTGCTGCAAAATAACTTTCAACATAAAAGACAAACACGCACTAAGTCAAGTTAGAAAAATCGATCTAAGTTAAATCAAATTCAGCTGAAAATATATTCCTTCCCCTTTGTGATAGAAAACCTATAAAATATTACGACGAGAGGGAAAAAAAAAACTACTAATGCATAATCAATTTTAAGACTTCTTTATTCTTTAATTTGTGAGAGGAGAAAAAATCCCACTGAAACTTTTCTCTATTTTAATTTTTCTATTTTGTTATCAAGATGCTTAATTTTCACACCATTATTTTAAAATTTATTTGGTTAATATATTCTCTGAAATATTATAATTTTTCTAATTAGTGTGCATGAAAATCCTTCTAATTCAAAATCTCTCTTCTATGTAATTTAAATAGTAATTAAATATTGTTTAAATTAAAACTCATATCTTTATGAGCGTAATATCATATTAGGAGGATTGTTACATTAGGTTCATGATTAGGACGAAATTCCGTCATTGTATGTTTGTCTCACTTAAATTTTTTAATCATCTTCTGTGATTGATATTATAGGTTTTCTTTACGTGAAAATGACCAGATTTTTTTTCAAGCTAAAGTGTTCATGCAGCATGCTAGTAAGTTTGATGTGATTGATAGAAGATTTGAAATATAAAATTAAGAATCTGTAAATTAAACTAATTAATTGATCTATTAAACCCTATATATGAATTATATTGCATCCCTAATTCCGTATCTTCTTTTAATATTCCTTTGTCTGCCACCTAAATTATTTCTCAGTTTTTGTTTTCTTTTACAAAACACCATATATTGTCTTGTTTTTCTTGTCACCAATCCGTCTTTGTTGAATCCGCCATCCTACTCCCAATCTTTTGTTTTATATTTATACCATTTTTTTATGTGTTAGTTTAATAATTGATCTACTTTGCTTTTATAAGTTAAAATATGATCTTGATAATGTATTCCCAAATCCTAGTTTTCCCATCAATAGATATTTTTCCCCTTCATTTGGAAGATTTTAGAAATAAATCTTTGAATGTTCTGCTAATTGTTTGGCGGCACATTGATTGTACAACTTGTGATGCGCAAATGAGCAACAAGTTGTTTGAGGCGACTGAAAATTTAGAGTAAGACGCACTAGAGTTTTCATTATTATTCAACTTTGATACATATCACTAAAATTAAGATAGGAATTTGAAAAATACTGCATGTTTCAGATTGAGGTTATCAAGAAATCCTACCCCCAAAACAAAACTTATCCATATAAGATATAGGATTATACTATTTGCTAACTAGGTTTTGTTTCGGTGGTTAAACCACGCCGGCGAACAATATACATATGTATATACACACACATGTATAGGGTGGGGATCCATTTACTCTAAGAGTAAGTCTTGCACACTTACTCCATGCTATACCTCTTCATCCGTATTGAATGTAATCAATCTGACCGTTGATTTATGTTATATTATATTGATGATCAAACATGTCAAATTTCAAAAAAATTGGGCAATAATAACCATGTAATCTATTAATCGATATTTACTTGTATTTTCAAAAATATGTTATCAATAAAAATAAAATGAAACCATGAACTATCAATTCATTTTTAAATTACATGAAACTTTATATGCTTGATCTACTTAGTAGGAACATCAAATTCAATAGTTAGATTTATGTAAGTTCGTGCCCAAAAAAGGTTATTAGATGGAGTAAGCGTACCGAGATTTACTCCTGAAATAAATGAATCCCCACTCATATATATATATATATGAGTGGGGATCAATTAAGTCCTACACACTTACTTCATTATATAACTTTTCATCCAAGTTGAATTTAATCAATCTGATCGTTGATTTATGTTATATTATATTGATGATCACGCATGTCAAATTTCAGAAAAATTGGACAACAATAGCCATGTAATCTATTAATCGATATTTACTTGCATTAGCAAAAATATATTATTCGTCAAAATAAAATGAAACGATGAACTATCAAATCATTTTTAAATTGTATGAAACTTTATATATTTGATCTACTTAATATGAACTTTAAATTTAGCAGTTAGATTGATGCAATTTTGTGCCCACAAAGAATTATTAGATAGAGTAAGTAAGTCTAGACTTACTCCTGGAGTAAATGGATCGTTACTATATATATATAAAAACTAAAATGATCAATTAGAATGACACACATTTGTTTGTCATTTTCGTTATCCAGCATCTTCAAGTTTGAGTTCGTAACTAGTGTTGAGAGAGTTAGGGCTCAAGTAGGATCTCAAATACTTGAATAGAATTGCTTCTAGTAGAAGAATACTTTATATTTATAGGGCGTATTAGGAAGGGCGATGTATTATAAGAGAGAGAGAGAGAATCTAGACCACACGTATAACCATATATAAATGATTAAGATTAAAACTTAATTAATACTTACATACTTATTTAAAAAAGTCACATGAGACTTTTATGTTTTAATATTGATCATTTGTGTAAAATCCAACAATTAATATTGTCCATTATCATTCTCACAATTAATCATCCCTTTGGATCTTACACATGATATGGCACAACTTTACTCCTCTTGTAATACCCAGTGTACACGTTCTGTATGGTTTCAAGGTGCCCCGGGACCCACCCATGTTACTGGGTCTGGGATTTCACTAAATTTAGAGCCTACACCTCCTTAGAGGGCTATATGATAGAGCTATTTTCTTCGGATCGAAAGTCCTACTAATTGCTCTCCAAACAAAAATAAATTGAAGAGTGATTTTTAATGAATTTTAGAAAACCTCTAGACGTTTCGTTTTTAGCTCACAAGTTTAGAAAATCGTAAAAATTCCCAAATTTGAACTAGAATGTCATGACTCGACCTGAGTATGTGGCTGGCACATGAGAAACTCCATTCCCATGTAAGCCTCATGATCTGGATTCCTATATATGCGTAGTACATCGCAAAAATAGTTTAAGTCATAAAATCTTTTCTACAAAAAATTCACCTCCCTTTAAAATGTCCGACTATAATTTTCCAAACTGTAGCCTCAAAATCTATTTTTCTGAAGTCTGAATTCATGGTGTCAACAAGCATAATGAAAGATACCAAACCTCTATAACTTGCAAAATCATATAATGCAATCTAACATAACATTATATATGCAAAACATAAATCATGCATTATGGTTCGGGATCCTGCCTGCATCTACACTAGAGCACTCTAGAACAAAACCATAAGCACTTCACATAAGTGAGGCTCACTACTAGAACTCTAGTGTTGCTGAGACAATGGTGGCTAGGAAAGACTTACAACCGCTTCTATATTTGTAAAAGATGAGAAGAAGTAGAGGGGTAAGTTTTCCAACTAAAACTCAGTGAGTGAGTCCTTATCTGAAACCCCCTTTCATGGGACACCAAGGAAACAATGCATAAAAGCATAATAACATTAATAATATTCAAATGCCTTATATAATCAAATACACATACGTAGATATATACTAGTCATCATTTCCAAATTCAATACAATTTCCTCAATTCACTTTCATATCTAAAACCATATCAGTTCATTGTATTGTAGCTATTAGAGAAACAGTAAACTCTGCTTTGACATGTGGGTGCTCAATTCCTCATGAACAAGAGCCCCTAACTGAAATTATAATGGTTCCTCGTGAATCACGTCCCTCGTGTACTGATTTATTCTCTGAATAAATTGCCCTTCATGGGCCTTGGTACCAAGGTTAACGATTAACACCAGCCGTTAACTCGCTGGCTGTTTCTCTATAGCTACTGTCTAAACCATTTAACTAAATCCATATAAATATGAAAACATTTAAATCTTTTAGTTCTCTGTGAGCTCTGAATCCATCTGATTCTAATAATCTGACCTTAGCATAACTATGGCTATGAAATCATGCCCAAGGGATCACCCTTTGTAGGCACTTGTGATTTCATAAACTTATAGAATATGTATCCGCTAACTGTTCTGAATCTCATGAAGATTCAAGCTCTAAAACCTTTTGATTCATTCTCTAAAACATAATTTAAACCATCAAGCTTTTCATAACTATATCCCTCAATATCATATTTCAAAATAGCAAGGTTTACAATCACAATTTTATTTTCTTCTCTAAATTGCATATATGGTATAAAACTACTTCATATACATAAACCAATTCCAGAATCCATTGAAATAGTCACAAAAGTCTCCAACTATCAAATACACTTGAAATCAATTCAACAAACATGGTCCCATAAGTTTTCTCAAAAATAAGTTTCATGCTTTAAAATCACCAGTTATAAAACATATAATCCAACAATAGCCTCAAATCCTTATACAGTATTTCTCTAAAATCAAGCAGTAAGTTGTATTTTCATGAAAATAACTCTAATGCAGAACATAGAGATTACATATGTAAACCATTCACCTGGATGGGTGAACAATGCTAAACTAACACCGACAGCACACTAGGAAGCAGAACTAACAATAGTATCTGATATAGAAACAATAGAATTCTAAATCAACCTCTAAAACCTTTGAATACTCAAAACCCATCACTAATAAGGTAGAAAACTTCTCTCCCTTGAGAAGCATGAAGAATCACTCTAATAACAAGAAGGAAATGAAAAAAAGGGAACAAAACCAAGAGAACAACATACTTTAAAGTCTTAGGAATCAAAAATTGGAGTTAGAATTGAGAAAAATGGAAGGAAATAGAGTTTTGGGGGTGAGAATCACATTTTGAAAGTGAGAGCTCGGGTTTGAAGGGTGAAAATGGGTGTGTGAAAGTTCTGGACCCCGAAGGGTTTTTAATGTGCTGTTGACCGCCTGGGCGGTGAATGACTGCTGAAGCGGTCCCCTACCCTACTACAGCACCGCCTGACTCTCTATTGACCGACTGGGTAGTCATATGACCGTTGGGGCAGTCTCACTTATTTAAAACATAAATACAATTAACTTTAAAACGTAAATGTAAATAAGGGAATACCCCCATTTGGACTCAAATAAAATATTAGAAAAATCAAAATTCCAACAAATCAAAATCAAAATTTTGGGTTTTAGTTTAAATTTGGAAATTCTCACGGTTTTATAAACTAGTACGCTAGAAACGGGGTGTTTAAAGGTTTTGAAAAATTCATTAAAAATAACTCTTTAACTTATTTTTCTTTAAAGAACAATTATTGGGACTTTTGGTCCCAAGAATACGGTTCTATTATATAGCTCTCCAATAAGGTGTAGGTCCAGACTTGGTAGAATTCGGGACCCAAAATGCTTGGTAAGGATAACTAACACAATTTAGTCCGAAAATTTTTTCTAACCCTTTATTTAAAATTGGGGGTATTACATAGAACTCAAAAATTGGATTTTGATTGGTTGGGGTTTTGATTTTTTTGATATTTTATTTGAATCCAAATGAGAGGTATTTCCTTATCTACATTTATGTCTTAAAGTTAATAGAGAGTAAGATAAATGAGGACATTAACTTAAAGTTAATATCCCATGAAAGGGGTTACGGGTGAGAATTCACTCACTGATTTTTAGATACAACTCACCCCTTTCCCTTTTTCTATTACAGATATTTTAGCTACTGCGGGTCCCTCTCAATCACCTCTTCCCCAGCAGTAGAGGTTTCTAGTTGGTGAGTTTCACTTCAGAGTGAAATGTTTTTTGCTTTTTTGTTAGAGATAGAGTGCTCTAGTGTACATTACGGGCAGGGCCTCAAACCATAGAGATAGATTTGCATTGATTTATCATGATCATTTTGTATTTTCATGATTATAGTCTATATGGATATTTTTTATAGAGAGCAACTCGTATATTTTGTATTATAGAGGTAGATTTAGAGTTTAATTTTAATATGTTATTAATGATGAGCTTGATTTCAAAAGAGCTAAAGGAATTATTAGAAATAAAATGATGTTTTATAAATGGATTTATTATTATTATTATTATTATTATTATTATATACATATAGAGATGACTCATAAGTCACGAGACTTACATGGAGATGAGATTTCTCACATGTCGGTCACGTTTTCAAGTCGGATTATAACACCTCTTATGTTCATAATAAATCATCCCTATTATGTGATACACCCATATGTAGGTATACTATTTTGGCTTGACAAAACAACAAGAAGAATAATAGGTTTTATTGAGTTTAATTACTAAACATTCTAAAGTAGATAAATATTAATGGGTATAATACCCAAATTCCAAGCCAAACCCTTGAACTATTTAATTAATTAAATGCGCATGGATTTGATCTATAATTTAGATTTTAACATTTTAATTGCATAGCGTGTCTTGATCAATATTTACCTCTTTAAATTAATCTCTAATACGTGGAGGAATTAGTCTATTGAGCAATGAATGTCTTGGGAAGACAAAAAATTTAATGTATACACGTAATATCTGCAGCAGCTTGCGTAATATAAGATCTTATTTTAATAGGATCACGTGTATTTTATTACGAGTTCGACTTGTTTGAATTTTTCATATAACTTCTCCTAATTTTATTCCAATGCGTCAGTTTGAACCTGCATCTATCTTCCTCCTAAAAGGTAAGATTGCTTATTATTTCAACCTACTCTCTGTAAGTTATAGTATAAGAAATAATAAATTATTCCCAAGTGTGTTTTTATATGGAAGACTAATACCATAAGAATAACATGTGAAACTAGCCGCGATTTCAATAAACAAATCTACAAAACCAGATCAGAAGAATAAATAATTCTAGAAAAAAAAAATCTGTACTCAAAATCTTTGACTTGATTTTTAAAAAAATTTATTGGTAAAACATGTTCAAGATATTGAGAAATGGTAGCCAGTTACTTTACTTACTAATTAAGGACCCCATTTCCCGACTGTCAGACGAGAAATTCATTGTTATTTTTTGAGTGAGATTTAGGGGTTGTAAATGGGTTGGTTATTGAATTTGGCGAAAATGAATCTGAATTGATGTATTTATAATTGATTCAAATTGATTAGGATACATACATTTTTCGCAAAATCCAAACCAAACCATTACAATCAAATTCAAGTCGATTTGGATTAGGTCGTTAGATTTACTTTTTTATTATTTTTTTCAACCTTTTGCCCAAAAAATTCAATAAATAGCATAAGTTATAAAATATTAAAAATTTATATAAATAAATTTCCATATGCTAATATTGTATTCTAATATCTAGAGGCTAAAAGCCTACAACATAGCCTTGAATAACACAATTCTAATATCATGGCATTCAAATTAAACTTGAACTTCCTGGGTATTACATTAGCAACATAGTACTTCTTCCATTTCAAATTAATTGTCACTCTTGGCTTTTGCACAAAAATTAATATAATGATTAGATTTTATTGACATTCTAAAAACATTGACAAAACCCTTTCACTTTTTTTCTCTCTCCGTTAAGTCACATCCACTCAATCTCTCTTCGTTTATTCTCTTTCCCAAATTAAAAGAGGGGTAAAATGGGTATAAATTAATTAATGATTCATTGAAAATTGAAAACGACAATTAATTTGAAACAAATCTTTTTTCTTCCCAAAATGACATATAAAAAGAAATTGAGGGAGTATATACACAAACAACACAATTTCACAATAATTCCAAATTCAAAATGTTAAACAACACAATTCATATTACATGTCCACATATAAAGCCTCAAACACAAATTAACATTTGACAGAGACATAAAATAAGCTTGTTATCTTCAAAAATCTAATTCACAATTTTAATTTGAGCACTTCATCTGCTGCATACAAATTTAAAATAAAAATAAAAAACTATTTTATTTTTACAGTGACTTATGACATATATAGTGAACAATGACCTTACAAAATAAAAGTGCTACCTTGATATGTAACAAGAACATTATGTGATTGATTTAAGTTGGATCTCATGTTGAGAAATGCAAATCCAATGGCTGAGCTAGGACTCCCTTGGATGTGTTTCTTATAAAAGATCTTTTTTTCAATTGATCTTTTTAATTAAGATCTTTTAAAAAGTAAAAATTAATTTATGTTTGGATGTAACACTAATTTATTTTTGGATGTAATATTAAAAAGATCTTTATTTATTGTCAAATATTTTTTTAGTTATAAAAAAAAATCTTTTTTTAGAAGATGAAAACTACCTTCTCAAAAAAAGATCTTTTTTTTGCTTTTTCTAATAATTTTTCTTTCACTTAAAAAAATTATCCATAGATACCGAAAAACACAAAAAGATCTTTTTCATATTAAAAAAGATATTTTTTTAATGAAAAAAATACATCCAAATGAGTTCATAATATGTGATTAGTTCTAATTGGATTTGATCGGATTAATTTAATTATATCGATTCAAATTTATTAGCTTTATTGAATCAGTCCAATCCATTTACACCCAGTTATTTAGTACATTTCAGCTTAAGAAAATTTCTTTCAAGATATAATTTTTCTAGAAATTTTTTAAAATGCATTAATTTTCAGTTAAGTAAAGTTATACTAATCGAACTTGAATTACCAAAAACCTAAATTATGCAAAAATATTTTTGGAATTTTATTTCTTCAAAATAATATTTAATTATTTTATAGTTTTGATAAACATTTAATATGACAAAACAAGACGAATATTGTACTCATAAATGCAATAGAAAACTTATTTACTCTCCTTCATTTCGATATATTTGTCAAAAATCAAACCACATGTATCAATGAAAAAAAACTTGATAAATATATAAAATTATATGAGTTGACAAAATTACCTTTGTATACTCATTTTGGTAAATGTATTAAGAGATTCAAATTAAGGATATAAATGGAAGAAAACAAGTTGACGCTACCTAGATATTATAAATAAATTGTCCGACCTGATCTGGAAATGTGACCGATATGTGAGAAATCTTATTTCACGTAAGCCTCGTGAACTAGATTTCTCTATATGAACAGTTAATGGTAAAATTATTTGAAACAAACTTCTTTTTTTACATACAAATCTCCTGTTTTTCAAATTCAAAATAATGAAAATGATCAAAATAGTCAAAACTAAAGTTTTATAATTTGTCTCTAAGGTCTGAATTCATAATACAACATATAATTATAAGTTACTCTGTTTCAGAATGTCCATGAAATTAATACAATTAAGTCATTAAATACAAAACATGCATGAATATACTATCATAGTATGCAAAATACAAAACATGATCTAAGATTCGGGATCCTGCTTGCATTGTATTGGAGCACTCTAAATAAAATGAGAATGCTTTACTCAAGTGAAGCTTACTAGCTAAACTCTATTACTACTGGGACACTGATGGCCAATAGGGCCCCATAACCGCTTCTGTATCCATAAATGAGAGGGTGAAGAGAGGGGTAGGTTTTTATGCAAAAACTTAGTTAGTGAGATCTCATATGGAATCCCTTTCATGGGACACCAAGAAACAATGCACAAAATCATAATAACAATAATAACACTCAAAGGTCATGTATAATTACATATGCACACACACACACACACACACACACACACACACAGATATATATATATATATATATATATATATAATCATCATTTCATAGAATCATAGAAAAAAAATAACATTTTCCTCAAGTTAATTTTTTGCTAGAAATCATATAAATCTATAATGTTGTTGCCTTAGAGGAATAGTAATGTCTATCAATCATGGTATAATCGTGTCTCTGCTCTGATATATGATTATGTCTATTAATCATGATATAATTGTATCTCTACTCTAATATGTGGTTCTTAAAGAACCAAATTTGGACACCTAAATAGGTTCCATTCTTTCCTCTGATATGTGAGATTGTCCCTTAGGAACAACTTGGTACCAAGGTTAATAATCAGTTTCAGTAGTTAACTCATTGACTGTTTCTCTATAGCTACTGTCTAAACTAAGTAAATAAATCCATTTAAAACTAATAATCATTAAGCCTCTTAAATTATTGTGAGCTCTGAATTTATCCGATTCTAATAGTCTGACCTTAACAAAACTGCAGCTATAAAATCATGTCCAATGGATCACTCTTTGTAGACATTTGTGATTTCAAAAGCTCACAGAATATGTAATCATCAACTGTTTTGAATCTCATGAAGATTCAAGCTCTAAAATATTTTGGTTAATTATCTAAATTACATTTCAAACTATCCGTCTTTACATAAACAAAGAAAAACTCAACATCATTGTCACGACCCGACCTAAGTACATGATCGACACATGAGAAGTTCTGTTCTCACGTAAGCATTGTGGCCTGTTGGTTGTCTCTAAATGCATGCTCTGTTGATAAAGTTTGTTTAAATCGTTATATTTCCTGCAGACCAACCACATGTTCTCTAAAATCAAAATAATTAAATCTAGAAACTTGTAACAAATCCTTCAAGTTCCAACTCCTAGAATCACTTATACAAATCAAATATAATTATAATATACCAAATGCAACTTAAAATATGCTCTAGGTCCGGGATTCTGCCTACAATGTACTGAAGCACTGTAAACAGAATGGGAATGCTTCCCGCAAGTGAAGCTTACCGGCTATACTCTAGTGCCGCTGGAACACTGATGGCTAGGAGAACAATAGCTACAATACCTGTAATAGAGAGGAAAACAGAAGGGTGAGTTTTGTTACCAAAACCCAGTGAGTGAGTCCTCACCTGAAACCCCTCTTCATGGGATGCTAAAGAAACAATGCATAAATCATAATAACATCAATAATACTCAAAATCTCGCATAATCAAGTATACATATTTTTCTAAAAGTCCTTTATAACCATCATGTTATAACTTAAAAACAGTTTTTCTGAATTTATTTTCATATATGAAATCATACAAGCAACACAATATAATAGCTCCTAGAGAAACAGTAATCTCTGCTCTGGTTACGCACAATGTTTGTGACGTAACAAAACTTTGAATATAAATCTCTGAATATAAACTATGAATATAAATTCTTTGAATATCTCTAATCTGGGCTACTTGGTACCAAGGTTAATGGATTTACTGCCGTTAACACACAACCTGTTTCTCTATAGCTACCTCCTAAACTAACCAAATAAATCCATTAAAGCTAAAACCTTTAAACCCTTTTAATTCTCTGAGAGCCCTGAATCTGTCTGATTCCAATAGTCTGACCTTAACATAAATGTGGCTATGAAATTATGCCCAAGGAATCACCCTTTGTAGACATTTGTGATTTTATAAACTCACAGAATATATATCCACCAGCTGTTATGAATCTCATGAAGATTCACGCTCTAAAACCTTTTGATTTATTCTCCAAAACATAATTCAAATTACCAATCTTTTCATAATCAAGAAAGCCCAACAACATGTTTTGAAATAAAGAGGTTAAAACCATAAATCTAATCATTTCTTTAAACTTCATATCTAATTATAAAACTAAATCACACACATAAATCAGTCCCAAAATCCATCAAAACAATCATAAAAGTCTCTAACCATTACACGCACCATCATTTCTATGTAAAACCAGTATAACAAATATGGTCTCATGAGTTTTATCAAAAACATATTTCATGCCCTAAAATCAATGGTTCTAAAACATATAAACTAACAGTAATTTCCAATCCATGTATAGTAATCTCTAAAATCAAGAAGTAAATTGTATTTTTCACGAAAATAACTCTAATGCAGAATATAGAGATAACAGATGTGAACCCACTCACCTGGAAGGGTGAATAGTGTTGAACTAATACCAACAACACAATAGGAAGCAAAATTGACAGCAATATCTGATATAAAAGTAATAGAACTCTAAATCAACCTCTAAATACTCAAAATTCAACTCTCATAAGATTAGAAACTTCTTTCCCTTGAGAAGCATAGAGAATCATCCTAATAACAAGAATGGAATGGAGAAAAGAGAGCAGAATCAAGAGAATAATATACCTTAAAGCCTTAGGAATCAAAGATTAGAGTTAGATTGATGAAAAATGGAAAAGGAATGGAGGTTTGGAGCTGAGAGGTCATGTTTCCCAGGGCGGAAGGAGTGGAGGTTATGTTATGAAGTGTGGGAATGTTCTGGATCCCGAAAGAGGATTTTTAACTCTCTGTTGATCGCCCAGGCGATCAATGACTGCTTAGGCTATCTCCTACATTCCCTACCTTGCTACAGCACCACCTTACTCTCTGTTTACCACCTGGGTGGTCATATGACTGCTGGGGCGGTCTCAGTTATTTACATTAACTTTAAAACATAAATGTAAATGGAAAAGGAATGGAGGTTTGGAGCTGAGAGGTCATGTTTCCTGCATGGAAGGAGTGGAGGTTATGTTATGAAGTGTGGGAATGTTCGGACCCCAAAGAGGATTTTTAACTCTCTGTTGATCGCCCAGGCGATCAATGACTGCTTAGGCTATCTCCTACATTCCCTGCCTTGCTACAGCACCACCTTACTCTCTGTTTACCACCTGGGTGGTCATATGACTGCTGGGGCGGTCTCAGTTATTTACATTAACTTTAAAACATAAATGTAAATGGAAAAGGAATGGAGGTTTGGAGCTGAGAGGTCATGTTTCCCAGGGCGGAAGGAGTGGAGGTCATGTTATGAAGTGTGGGAATGTTCTGGACCCCGAAAGAGGATTTTTAACTCTCTGTTGATCGCCCAGGCGATCAATGACTGCTTAGGCTATCTCCTACATTCCCTGCCTTGCTACAGCACCACCTTACTCTCTGTTTACCACCTGGGTGGTCATATGACTGCTGGGGCGGTCTCAGTTATTTACATTAACTTTAAAACATAAATGTAAATAAGGGAATGCCCTCCATTTGAACTCAAATAAAATATTGGAAAAATCAAAATGCCAACAAATCAAAATCAAAATTTTGGGTTTTAGATCAAATCCAGAAATTTTCATAGTTTTATAAACTTGTGGATTAAAAACAGAGTGTTTAAAAGTTTCATAAAATTAATTAAAAATCACTCTTTGACTTGTTTTTCTATAAGGAACAGTTACCGGGATTTTTGGTCCCAAGAATATAACTCTATCATATGGCTCTCCAAGGACGTGTAGGGTCCATATTTAGTGAAATTCAAGACTCAAAACAACAGATGAGTGTAGCTAGCACCCTTCTGAGTTCGAAAAAATTTCTAACCGTTTAATTTAAAATTAGGGGTATTACAATCATATTATGAAATTACATGGTCTAAGGCCATATTTCTAATCTGTTTCTCTAAACTTTATATTTGGTTATAAAACTATATGATATACAGAGACCAATTCCAAAATTCATTGAAACAATCATACTCTAATAGTTACATATATCATCAATTCTACATAAAATCAGTATAACAAATATAGTCCCATGAGTTTTATCAAAAAAAAGTTTTATGCTCTAAAACTAGGAATTCTAAAACATACAAACTAATAGTAACTTCAAATCCTTGTACAGTAATCTCTAAAATTAAGCAATAAATCATATTTTCATGAAAATAACTGCAATGCACAATATAGAGACCACAAGTGTGAACCTACTCACTTGAAGGGGTAGGATGCACAGTCACAACACCAACAGAATACTTGGAAGCATAAATGACAGTAATATTTGACATATGAGTAATAAAATTCTAAATCAGCCTCTAAATATCCTAACTTTATCTTATTCATGGTAAAAAATCCTCATATCATAGAAACCATATAGAACACTAGATTCAACCCCTTAGAACATGATAAATGGGAAGAAAGGAAGCAAATCCATAAGCTAAACATACCTTAGATCCTTAGAAGAAAGGAAAATGGAGTTTAAATGGTGAAAAAGTGAATAAATGAGATGTAGAGGGGTGAGAGTCGCGTTCTCTGCTGGAAAGGGGGTAAGGGATGTGTTTTTTGTGGTTTAGGGCCCAAAATTTTTTTGGGGGAAGGGGGAGTTTAATGAAATTTTGATCGTTGTAATGCTCAATTAGCGCTGCAGCACTCGCTAGAGAGCATAAATTCTGCACTTGCACTGCCTTACTATTCCCTATCTGCTGCAACACTCTCCAAAATAGTTTTTCTCCTAACTTTGAGTTATAATTCAAGTGCTGGTATGTATTGGATTGGGTTGTTTCAGTATTCACTTATTTATATTTCTTAATTCGAAGCTAATATCCTAATTTATTTTACTCTCCATTAACTTTAAAACATAAATGTAAATAAGGGAATACCCCCATTTGGATTCAAATAAAACACTAGAAAAATTAAAATCCCAGCAAATTAAAATCCTAATTTTGGGTTTTAGTTCAAATACGAAAATTCTTATGATTTTACAAACTTGTGGGCTAAAAATGAAGTGTTATGTTTTATAAAATTAATTAAAAATAATTCTTTAACTTGTTTTCTTCTCGAGAATAATTACCGGGATTTTTAATCCCAATAAAGTGATTCTATTATATAGCCTTCCAAGGGTGTGTAGGATTTAGATTTAATGAAATTCAGGATCTGGAACGACAGATAATGGTAATTGGTACTCTTCCTGGTTCGAAAATTTTTTCTAACATTTTTATTTAAAACTAGGATGTTACATAAACATATTTTAAAACACTAAAAAAGTAAAAAAAAAAAAAAACAGATATAATAAAACAGGAGAGTATCTTCTATAATATATGTGTATTTTAATTTTTCTGATTTCATAATTCAAGGGCTGACTTCAATCAGTGTTGTGAAAATGGAAAAGATTGATAAATGAAGGTAATTAATTAAGTAGTTCTTTTTTCCCTTTACTACACACTTTCTCGCCTCATATCCTCTGCATTCAGTTGATTATAGATTCATCTCAAAGATGAATACAAATAATGGTGCTAGGTGGCTTCAACATCTGGATAATGAACGCATGGCTTGTAGCCAAGTTTATGGATCAAGAATTAAATGTAAATAAATTAAAGATTTTGCTAATCGGTGCCTTTTGGATATTGATTAATATTACTAAAAAAGTTAAGTTTTAAAACTTTGTCATGCTCTCAATTTTTTAAGAACATATTCTTTCAATAGTGATTAACAATTTAATGGATGAAATTCATTTCATAAAATTTTGTACCCACGTTTTCGAGCCATATATCTTTTTCCTAATAAATGATATCCTAATTAATTAGAATCCCAACATTAAGTTACAGAATGTAATAATTAAAAAAAATCAATAAATTCAATGACAAAATAAACAAAATAATTTACATTTAGTTTTGGTTTTAGCATATTAAATAACTATAGTTCTTTTTCCTTCCCACTCTGGTCAACCAAAAAAACCGTCAATTTACAATTCTTTTCTTTTCTTTCTTTCTTTTTTATTATTTTTTTGTTTAGACACAAAATTGCAAGTAACTATCTGCACCCCTCAAACGACCAAGTCAACAACCTATCCACCCAACCAGTCTGCTACCTACCTCGATCGGCCACAATTAACAAAATTCATTCATTCATAGGTAAGTAACTTACTTAGGCAGCGCTTGTTTGTTGTCCCCAAACAGAAATTCAGCGACAGTTTATCCATGTATCATGTTTAGTGGTGGAGATGGGGGATGAGGATGGAAAACTTTTCTGTTCTAGAGATAAAATTTCCTATATTTTTGTCCCTCCAAAAAATAGTGATAGTGGAGATAAAAATGGAAACAGTGGTCCGGCCACCTACTGTCAGCCATCGATCAATGCCGGACAGCCACTTGTCAATGACGGAAGTCAACGCTATCGACCACTGGTCAATGGCCGCCGATCAATGGTGGTCAATGGCCAATATTTTTTATGTCTCTATCTCCACAATCAAACATGATACAAGAATAATATTTTTTTGTCTCCATCTCCACTGTCCCTGTATTTCTATTTCATAGACCGCAACCAAACGCAACCTTAGTTACCAGTTACTACCCTCTGTGATGATTATTATTTCTCTCGAGAAGCCCCTCCATAATCACTCTCTTCTTGTACTCCTCCGAATCCAAATCCACCATGCCGACGTCATTTTTCATCTTCTTATTCTGGTAGTCATCGTTTTTCCTGAAATGGGGGATGCAATAGAGCCATGCGGAAGTGCAGAGGATGGCGCAGATACGACCCCAGAATATCATTATCACCAACGTCACCACAACCACCGACATCCCAGCAACCGCGTCGTGTATAGAAGAAGAAGAAGAAGAAGAACCCCTCGCGTTTCCGTGCTTCCTCGATGTCGTTTGAGGTGGTTGCATTGACGACGACGACAACAGCTGCCGCGCTTGCCGTTTCACCTGATGCGTCGGAGGAGGACCTCTCCCTTGTTGACGTGTGTCCTCTGCGTTGTTGCTCGGCCCGTGCCTAGTCTGAAACAAAAGGAAGATGATGTTCGGAAATTATAATAATAACAATAATAATAATAATAATTAGACATAAATTAGTTTTCAGCATTTAAAAATCTCATATTGATTTCCACAATTAAAAAAAAAAAAATAAATTAATCCTTTCACAGAGTCTATTTAGTCAAACTATTAACAGGAACTGAACTTGCTAACTTGGGCGTGGGGTTAAGACATGGAGAGTGGTAATCCTCTTCCGAGCAAATTTTACATTTTATATGATTTTTTATCATATGAATATTTTTACCATTTACATGCCAATGCCGTCTTTAAATAAAAGAAAGTTAAAATTTCAAAAATAAAAAATTGATAACATACCGTATACAAGAGGAATTAAGAATTTCACGTACAACAATGGTAAAATTTATTTTTCCATTAAATATACTTTCTTAAGCTAGATTGAGGCTATTTTTTTGAATTAATGATAAAAATTTACACAAATATGTTTGGTTGAGATAATAATAAAAAAAAATTTTATGAATGAATTATATATACAAATCTTATTCATAAAATTTTTATCCTATTTAAAAGGACAAATCCACGACTAGAAATATTCAATCATGAACATCCATTCCCAAGAGGCGTCAGATAGTACTCATACATACCTGTGTGGGGGTGTAATAGGGTGTGGCCGGGGCCACCGGAAATGTCTGCGTTGGCCCTGGAGAATTGGTTGCTGGAGCTTGAGACTTGTAGAGAAGGGTTGACTTTGACTTCGACTTTGCCTTGGAATAATGAGCTTCCAGCGGCACCGTTTTGGAGGCAGGGTTCTTCCTCCGGATTCGAATCCTCACCCATGAGAGCCAGCTGCTAGTTCCTTTCTTGTGTTTCTGGATAATAATCGGAGGATCAGACCCTAATTTGTTAGTAGTGGTTATTGATGATGACTCCGTGATGGAAGCAGCTTTATCATTTTCTGGTGGGGGCCCAAAGCAACATAGGAAAATAGAGGTTTTATTGGGTTTTGGGTTTTGGATGGTTTTGTTTTTGGTTTTGGCCATGGAATAATTAAGAGCGAGTGAGAGAATACTAGAGGGATTTTAACTATGGGATGATGAGCATGATTATGATTGTGATGATTTTGATGAGGGAGGGTTTTTGAGATTGGAATGGTTGGCTTAGTCCGTAGCGATGATGATGTTGCGATTGAAGGCATAATCATTAAAATATTGGGGGTCTATGGGAGAATGGATTTTGTATATGCAACGAACGTATGTATTTGTTTGTTTGATGCTCTGTAAAAGTAATGGTTTGGAGGGAAGACTTGGACTTTGTCCTTTGATCCGTCCAACCCCTTCCTTAATCCTTACACGTTTACGCCTTCTGCACGTTTCCACTTGCTCTCTCATTCCGTTCTCACTGCAATATATATATATATATATATATATGAGGATCAAGCCACATTAATATAACTTTAAATAAACTTACACTATTTATAATTTTTAATAAAATAATTTTTTTTATCAATTTAACTGTTAAATTACAATTACCTATCATATAAATAATTTATATCAAATTTCATAAAAATTTAACATCAATAGTAATGCAATTATGTAGTTCTTATTTTTGTTTATTTTAAGTATATATATTACGTAAATTTTGATATATATAAAAATTATGTCAAACAATTTTAGATAATTTTGAAATTTTACATACTTAATCTATACGATATAAATTTCTAACTCAATAGTAGGTTTTGTAAAAATTTACACTTATAAAAATTTATTTAACGATATAATGTTTTTTTAAAATTATACTAGTCTAACTTGATCGTAACTCATATATATATATATATGTTGCAGATCATATACGTTGTGCGTGTGTGAGAAAGAGAGAGAGACCTTATAATATTAAACAATAACATGAAAATAACATAATTTCAGACTAAAAAAACATTAATTAAAGATACTAAAAAAAGTAAGTGTTAAAATTTTGTGATGAATCCCTTGTTTTAAGAATATAAAAGCCCAATTTTCTCATGTAAAAATTTTCTTTTTCAATTATTTAACCATTGTATTAAAGGCACTGATTAACTGAGCCCTAATAATAAAATGAAATGAAATAAATTAGCGGGAGAAGAAAAGAAGTATTCTAGCCAGTAATCACATGAGTGTTACGGCGAGAAGGGTAAATTAAGACATATACATGTAGTTACATTTAGGTCAGACGATAAAAAGGGAAATTATATACTATTTAGGTTTGATATAGGAAGGATTAGATAGTGTTAGTAATAAGTTAATAGGAAATGATTATTATTATTATTATTTTGGTAACAATAGGAAGTGATTATTTGAATTGATTAAGATGAGAACCCTTTTTTCCTTGGAAACCAAGGGTTTAATTTGGATTAATTTGGTTTAAGTTTGAGAAAAATATAAATCTATACTAATTAATTTTAATTGGTTGACTTGGTATTTAAGACTTTTTAAAGAAAATTCAAACCAATTTTGAATTTATTTGGATTAGGTCATTGAGTTGACTATTTGAAAAATAAGAATTTATGGAACACAAGGGGGTGATTGGATTGATTTGGTTTAGGTTTTGAGAAAAATAAAATAAAATATGAACTAACTAAAATTTAATTAAGTTGACTTGATTTTTAAGCCTATTTTTTTAAAGTAAATTCAAACCAAGATTGAATTAATTTGGTTGAGATCATTGGGTAATATAAAAAATAAGAATTTATTTTTAATGAATGAATAATAACTAATGTAAAACTTGGTTATTAAATACTTAATATAGTTTAGATTGACGTTAACCTTATATAAGTACAAATAAATAAGGTAAATAGTGCCTTAATTATTAAAATTTAAGTGCAAAACTTTAAAGATTTAGAAATAAATTAAAAAATATAGTTAATCGAGTAATCGAATTGGATCATGTTTAAGACAGAAAAATTATAATTCCAAAAATCAAGTAATTGGTTAGTTTAGTGTGTATTTGGTTGGGAAAATAAAATGGTGGAAAAAAAAAATCAATTACACGGATTCTATGTATCTTTGATTATTTAAACAAATCCATGCTAATATTTTATTTTTTTCATCGGTCAATCTGCTATAATCAACCCCCAATTATTGCACGTGCTTCTGGGCTTTTGTATATATGAGATTATATTGCCTTAAAAAATGTACTCCTTTCATCAATAGGAAGAAAATCAAGGTCTAATTGTTTATATCTAATCTAAATTTTGCTTTTATAATTTTAATTTTGTTGGACAATTGAACATTTAGTTTCATGTGGTTCCAAAAATAATTGAAGTGGGGTATAAGGAAAACTCAAAAACTAATAGAGTATGGAGTTAAGCATACAAAAATTGCAAAGGCAAAAAATATTGTGGCTTGATCAGATCATAAATGTATAAAAGAATAAAGCCTCCCTCTTAGAATTAATTAGAACATTCCTTTTGCGTATGATAAGGGAAGGCAACTATTACGGCAGCTTCTTTTCGTTAGTTACGCATATTATATGGCAAATAATATTTAATATACAATTAAATTATACAATAAATACATACCACCCATCTTATTACTATTGGATTTATGTGTGGTCCCTACTCATCTCATTCATTCATTAAATTCAACTGTAATAAGATATGTGGTGTGTATTTATTACATAATTTAATTGTACATCTAATATCATTCTTATATTGTTTCCAGAACATTTTATTTTCAAACTTGAACAACAATCACGCGGGGATTAACATCCTTTAGAATAGAAAAATAACTAAACAACGACAGGAGATGGAGACAGAAAGAAAAAAATAATAATAAATGAATTAAAAAAGAAAATGACATGAGATTTCTGGAAATCTGATTGCTGCTGAGGTATTCAATGAAGAATAGCTATCTAATCCTTCGCCTTGGCTTCGTGTAAATTTCCATCCGCCAAACTTTTAGAACAAAAGACCTTACCTGTTCCCACCGAAAAGTTTCTGCTTAGTTGACAATAGTAACGCTGAGATCAGTTTGAATGGATCGAGCAGCATAATTCCATTCGAAATTGTCAGATGGTGGGTCAATCTTGCATACGTATCACCAATTGAAAAAAAGATGTTTGCACGAAAATTGATTCAAGACTTTTATATGAAATTATATGATTTACAACGTCGTGAATGACAATTCAAAAATGAGTCAGAAAACAATAAAATTACACAACAAATATATACCACATTATTTTTCTTCAAAAAATCTATTGTTACTATTTTTGGTTAGAGAGCTCTTAGAGGTACAACAATTCCTCAACTTTTGCACGCCTTACGCCGCATCAAGCAAAAAAGACAAAACCCAAAAGTAAACTTACATATCGTGCACCATGGGGCTAAAAAAATGTCACACACTAGACCTATTTTTCTATAATTTTCATCTCCCTCTGAGGCACAAAACGGAACCCTTTCCTCACCAAGCTTGTCTTCCTCTCTCATTAGCAGCAACCACTGTCCCCAACCTCTCGTTGTCAGCATTGAGCTCCGTCTCCCTCTTATACCCATTCTTTTCCTCAACGTCCGTGAAAGAGGAACTGAGAGAGAATTTGAGAGAGAGATTTTGATCTAAATATACATCATTGTTACTTAATGAATGGTTTACACTGAAGCAGGATATATATAGTACACTTGCTATTGAAGCTTAATTACAGCACACACTTGCAACTATGGCTTAACAACATATAACCGCCTCTAACTGATTGATAACAACTTGGAGCTTGTGCTCAGATGTGGTGATCTACAGCTATACAATCATACACTAACATCCCCCCGCAAACTTGGAAGAGTCTGCCACACTAAGTTTGGTTCTAAACAAAGGAAACAGTGAGGATGAGACTGCTTTAATTTGGTCAGTACATCAGTACATTAGCTACTCTTTTCCTAACGAAAATAGATCAAGTTCAAAGTGTTTACATCGATGATGAAGGACGAGATTGGCAGTGAGCATGGCAGCACTTAAGTTTTACAATATATGGTGGGAATAAGTGAACGCGGTAGTTTTAGTTCAGCCAAAAGGGGACTGAATCCAAATTAAATCATAAACAATGGTGGCTGGGCATCTGTACTCTACTTTGGTGCTTGATCTTGACACTATAGATTGCTTCTTTGGTGACCAATTAATGAGGTTTCCTCCAAACTAAATGCATAGACCAGAAGTTGACCATCTATCATCACGGTCATGCCCCAATCAGCATCACAAAATGCATATAAATTGAAGTTTGGACAAGGCTGAAGGTGCAGGCCATGAGTTGCAGTGCCCTTCAGATATCTTAGGATTCTCTTAACTGCCTGCCAATGATTTAGTGATGGTTGGTTCATGAACTGACAAGCTTTGTTCACACAAAAGGCTATTTCGGGTTTGGTAATGGTAGTGCTTTCCTACTATGGATCAGTATAGTGAGGGATCATCAAAGAGGTTAGTGTCTTGCTTGGTGAGTTTGAGACCTCTAGTCATGGGAGTTGGGGAAGGTTTGCAGTCCTATAAATTGGCCTTTTCAAGGAGGTCATAAATGTATTTGGTTTGAGACAAAAATAGACTACCATCCTTGGTAAAGGAAGCTTCAATGCCTAGAAAATAGTGCAGGGGGTCCTAGATGTTTTAGGGAAAATTTGTCATTGAGGGCTAAGATAAGGTTTTTTATAGCTGATTGGGAGGAACCAATGATTATGACATCATCAACATACACTAATACATACAAAGAGTGGTGACTTGGATGAATAGAGAAGAATCACACTTGGCAGCAGTAAAACCAAGAGAAAATAAGGTTGCATGGAGCTTACTGAACCAGGCTCTTGGAGCCTGTTTTAAGCCATATAAGGCTTTGTTGAGCTTGCAAACTAGATAGGGACCACCTATGATAAATCCTTTAGGTTGTTGCATGAAGACTGACTCCTCAAGGTCACCATTTAAAAAGGCATTGTTGAAGTCTATCTGTTGTATAGGCCATTTATGGGAGAGGGCAATGAAGATGACAATTCATATGGTAGTTGGTTTAACTAATGGGCTAAATGTTTCATGAAAATCAAGGCTTTCTTGTTGGTGAAAGCCCTTGGCAACTAGCCTCGCTCTATGTGTAATACTTGGTGTACACGTGTTAGTACACAAGTTCCGTATGGTCCTAGGGTCCCCCACGATCCACCCAGGTTGCCAGGTCCAGGTTTCCGCTAAGTCTGGAACCCTATACCTCTTTGGAGGACTATATGTTAGAGCCACAATCTTGGGACCAAAAGTCCCGGTAATTGCTCTCCAAAGGGAAATGAATTGAAGAGTGATTTTTAACGGATTTTAGGAAACCTCTAGACCCTTCGTTTCTAGCCGCCAAGTTTAGAAAATCACCAGAATTCCGGAATTTGAACTAGAACTCAAAAATTAGATTTTGATTGGTTGGAGTTTTGATTTTTTAGATATTTTATTTGAATCCAAATGGGAGGTATTTCCTTATTTACATTTATGTTTTAAAGTTAAAGTCTTAGAATAAAGAAATGGAAATAAGTGAGTGAGATTTGGGTTAAGCCATATGCCTATGACAGCAAAATGGTGAATCTGGAGTTTGTTGTCACTGCTATAGCGATCCAGGACCGCTATAGCGGTCACATGAAGTATGCAACATGGTTTTCAGGTCTCTGGAGACTGCTATAGTGGTCCAGGATCACTATAGCGGTCATAAGTGCACACCGCGTGGAGACGGGAATGGTTAGACCACTATAGAGGTCATAGACCGCTATAGCGATGTCCGTAAATCAGAAATAGTGCGAAACGTCACCGTTTCATCAATTAACCCCTCCACCCAATATATACCCCCAAACTCAGAATTTCCTCCTCATTTCCGAACCCTACCACCAAAACCTCATCTCCTCTTCTTCTTCCTTCCCTTCAGTCTCATCCTCCATTAAAGCTTCATCCTCTAAGATCAAAGTTGATGTGGTGTCCCTCCCAGCTCACTGGAGCTCTGTTGGTGTTAACGTCAACCCTTCCTCCCCCTCTAAGTGAGTGAGTTTGATCTCATAGCTTAGTTTCATCATTATAATTATGTTTTATGCATGATAATTATTAAATATGGTATTAGAGGTGAAAATATGTATATATATATATGATTTTGCAAAGCTATGACTTGAATATATAGCATGAAAATGAAATTTACAAAAAATCATGGGACCATGATTGATAGATTGTATGTTATAAAAATGTTTTATGTTCAACTCTAAGAGATTTATGCAAGAGTATATGATTTAATAGTTATTATTTTATCAGATATGTTTTAAGAGTTTATGGTATGTTATTGATTCAAGACTTGAGATTTATAATTATGATTTCAGAGTATTCAGTTGACGTATATATATACATTGGAAGAATGTGAGCAAGATTGTGATTGAACCTTTGAATAAATATCTTATGTGATTTTAGAGTTACATGATTTAGTTTCATGAATTGAGATTTTATATGATTTAGAATCCCAATGTTTTGAACTATGATATTAGATATATTAAGTATATTAAAAGTATGTTAGCATAAGAAATGAATTTAGAACTTCAGTTTATGGTACCAACAGGTACATAGTTCAGTATGATTCCTAGCAACTATCAGATACATATTCTGTGGGCTTGAAATCGAAATGCCTACAAGTGGTGAACCCTTGGGCTCAATTTTCATAGCCACAATTATGCTAAAGTCAGATTGTTAGAGTTATATGAGTCCAGAACTCTCAGAGTACTAAGATTTAGGGGCTTACGTTTGTGAGGGATGGAGCACCCACTCTTCAAACTTAAATGATTTTATATGTATCTAAATATTTTATGATTTCAAGAATTATTAATTATATAGAGTTTTAAACTCCAGAGCAGAGTCTAACACAGAGTTTTGGAGAAATGATATGTTTTTATGATTTAGAGACTAGATGGTAGCTATAGAGAAACAAATAGTGAGTTAACAGCTGAACTACGATTGTTAACCTTGGTACCAAGTTGTCCAAAGGACAATCTTTAGAGCAGTTATGGAACCTATTTAGGTGTTCACCCTAGATCTCCAGTAGAGCCCGTGTCTGGCACTGGTGGAGTCTAGCTAGTAGACGCATTCAGTGTGGTGGAGCCCATGTCTGGCACCCACTGAAGCAAAACCTTGAGTTCCTCATTGGAACGCGTTCTATGCGGGGGCTTAGGCTGAATCCCAGTAGGAATAAAGCCTTGAGGGTACGTGGGGGCTTCGGTTGAATCCCAGTACCAATGAGGAAAACCCTGTTTCTCTATTAGTACTGTTGCTTATGTTTCTAGATGTTATTTATGATTTCAGAGAATATTTGAGTTAAGAATTATTTCGTTAATATCTTAGACTAAAGAATTTAGAATTATTTCCTTGTATGAAATTATAGATACAGAGATGCATTTTCTATCTATAGTTGTGGATATGAATATCTATGGTTTGTGATTGTTGCATGTATAATGTTTTATTTCCTTGGTTGTCTCATGTGGGTGATGGGTGAGAGCTCACTCATTGAGTCTGTTAACTCACCCCTCTCCCTTCTTTCTATAGTTGCAGGTTCAGAGGTGGTTTAGTTCCCGGTTCTACAAACATCGTTATTCTAGTGGTGAGTCTTGCTTTGGAGTAAGGCTTAGTTTAGAGTTTTGTTAGAATATAATGCTCCAGTAGATATGCAGGCAAGATCCAACCATGCATTTATTTTCAGACTATGTATTTAATTTCAGATATTGAAATACTTATGTATATATTTCTCAGGGTTCAAGTATGTAATTGAAATGAAAATTTTAGATAAAGATTTATGTGATGAATTAGAGATGAAATTGTAATTCAGTTTTCAGAGCTTAAAAATATTAAATACTTTCAGTTTATGAAATCAAGCATTACATTTTCATTAGAGAAAATGCTAGAGATTTTAAAGAAATTACATTTAATTATCATATTTATTGATATACTATACATTTAGAGAGCCATGTTACCCAGAAGGCTTACGTGGGGATGGGTTTCCTTATGTGCCGATCACGGTCCCAAGTCGGGTCGTGACACTACGTTTGTTGATGGAGCCATCTAGGTTATATTTGACACTAAAGACCTATTTACAGTCTATGGTAGTTTGATTGGGTGGTAGAGGCATGAGAGTCCAGGTGTTATTGATCATTAGTGTAGCAAATTCATCTTGCATGGCTTTGAGCCAGTTTGGATCAACTAGAGCTTTCTTCACTGAAGTAGGAAGTAAGGAGGCTGTGAAGGCTTTAGGTTTGAGAGATTTGGTTGGTGGAACTTGTCTGGAGCTATGAGGAGTAGTAGAATCAGCAGTATTGGTGGTAGGACTAGTAATAGCAATAGGTTTTGTAACATTGGTATTAGCAGTGAGAGCACCAGAACAAGTCGAGGATGAACTATTGGCAATTGGACCTGGAAACCTGTTTGTAGAAGTAGATATGCAGGCAGGTATAGTAGCAGATATATGGGGATAAGTATGAGCATTGGTTCCATTTAATTAAATGTGATTCATATGATACTAATGGAATTTTTGGAATTGTAGAAGGCGATTGTACTAAAGTAGCAAGAGAATGAGATATGAAATATGAGGAGTAAGAGAAGAATGTTTTATCAAATTTGACATTGCTAGAGATATAGACTTTACTAGAAGTGCTCAAACATTTATAACATTTATGTGATGGAGAATAGCCAAGAAACAAGCAGAGCTCAAACCAAAGTACTTCAAAAAATTGTAATCAGGTGGAGTTTTGTAAAATTGGAGAAAAGGAGAGGAGAATTTCAGTATTGTAATCAGGTTATTGTGTGAAATGCTTCTTCCCATAAGTGAAGTGGCATTGAGGCATTCACCAACAAGGTTAAACCAGTCTTAACTATCTGCCCATGCTTTCTTTCTATGATATCATTTTACTTATGTGTATGGGGGCAAGTTAATCTTTGCAAAATTCCTTGTGAACTAAGAAATTTTGTGAAAGTAAGGAACTCTTTTGCATTGTCTATTTGTATAGTCTTAAGCTTATAGCCAAGTTGATGCTCAACCATGACTTTGAATTTTATAAAGGTTTCAAATGCTTGAGACTTCTGATTTAGGAAGTATACCCATGTGTATTTACTATGTGCATTTAGGAAACTCATATAGTGTAATACCTGATATACACATGTCAGTAGACAAGTTCTGTATGGCCTCAATGTAATACCTGGGATACACGTGTCAGTAGACGAGTTTCGCATGACCTCAAGGTCCCCTGGGACCCACTGCTGTTGCCGGCTCTGGATTTTTGCCAAGTCTGGAGCCCTACACCTCAATGGAGGGCTATATGTTTGAGCCACAATCTTGGGACCAAAACTCCCGGTAATGGCTCTCCAAAGGGAAATGAATTGAAGAGTGATTTTTTATGAATTTTAGGAAACCTCTAGATGTTTCGTTTTTAGCCCCCAAGTTTAGAAAATCGTCGGAATTCCAAAATTTGAACTATAACTCAAAAAGGAGATTTTGATTGGTTGGGGTTTTGATTTTTTTGATATTTTATTTGAATCCAAATGAGGGGTATTTTCTTATTTACATTTATGTTTTAAAGTTAAATAATTTATTTACTTAAAATAAAGAAATGGAAATAAGTGAGTGAGTTTTGGGATAAGTCATATGCCTATGACAGCAAAATGGTGAATCTGGTGTTTGCTGTCACTGCTATAGCGGTCCTAGACCACTATAGCGGTCACAGGAAGTATGCACTCAGTGTTTAGCCTCACGGAGACCGCTATAGCGATCATAAGTGACCAGGCATGGGGCGGGGAGAGCCTAGACCGCTATAGCGGTCATACACCGCTATAGCGGTGTTAGTTTTCCGAAAACAGTGCAAAACGCGTCGTTTCACTTGCTGAGACCTTTTCCTTATACTTAAACCCTCCCCCACTCATTTTCTTCGCCAATTTTTGCCCGAACCAGCAGCCTCCAAAACCCCATTTCTCTCTTTTCTCTCAATCAATCATCAATCCATCTTCCTCAAGCTTCAAGGTATGTGTTTGTTGATAGATTTTGGTCTCTTTTCTTCCATTTCCTTCATGTTCTTAGTATGGGTCTTTGTTTTCTCTCATTGTTGTCAAGTGGGGGGTGCTCCCCCAATGTTGTTAGAGTTCTGTTAGAGCAATCTAGAGATATCCATAGAGTATTAATGAGTTTTTATGATTGTTATAGTCGACGTTGGTGCCCTCCCTGCTCCCCAGAGCTCAGTTGGAGTTGACGCCACCTATTCCTCCCCCTCCAGGTGAGTGGGTTTGACCTCATTTCCTAAGTTTCCACATTATAACAATATGTTCTTGCATTATGGTTGATAAATATGAAGTTGGAGGCAAGATCAAGTATATAATATGTTTTTGCATGAATATGTCAACTTAGAAAAATTATGATTTCGATTATATAGCATGAAAATGAAATTTAGAAAACCATGGGACCATGATTATTATGTTGTGTGCTATGAAAATATTTTATATGTTTGAGAAGGGGTTTATTAGAGAAACATGTATTGTAGCAACCTTAGTATTTTACTGATTATGTTTTATGGGTTTCTTGATAGCACTATATATATTTAAGTTTTAAGATTCCAAATTATGTTTTAGAATGTTTAGTTAATATTTATATACGTGGGAGATATGTGACGTTTTAAGTATGATTTAGCTTTTAAATAAATATGTTGATATGACTTTAGAATTATTATGATGATAAACCATAATGATTGAGTTGTATAATTTAGAACCCTAGCGTTTTGAACTATAATATTAGAGTTATTAAGTATATGAAAATATATTAGCACAAAATATGAATTTAGAACTTCAGTTTTATGGTACCAAGAGGTACGGAATTCAATATGATTATTAGCAACTGCCAGATACATACTCTGTGGGCTTGAAATCGAGGTGCCTTCAAGTGGGTGATCCCTTGGGCTTGATTTTCATAGCTACAGTTATGCTAAAGTCAGATTGCTAGAATTATATGAGTCCAGAACTCTCAGAGTACTAAGATTTAGGGGCTCTCGTTCATCAAGGACGGAGTACCCACCCTTTAGCTATGAAATTTCAGTATTTTTATTTTATCTATTTTTAGTTAATTACATAAATGCTAAATGATAAACAGCCATGGCAGCATATATAGAAAATGAAACCTATTTAAGTGTCCACATTAGATCCCCAGTGGAGCCCATGTCTGGCACTGGTGGAGCATAGTAGATGTATCTAGTGTGGTGGAGCCATGTCTGGCACCCATTGAAGCAAAACTTTGAGTTCCCATTTACAACGTGTTCTACGCAGGGGCTTAGGCCGAATCCCGGTAGGAACAAAGCCTTGAGGTACGTGGGGGCCTAGGCTGAATCCCAATACCAAAGAGAACGCGGGGGCTTAGGCCGAATCCCGATAGGAGCAAAGCCTTGAGGGTATGTGGGGGCCTAGGCCGAATCCCAGTACCAAAGAGGAAAACCATGTTTCTCTATTAGTATACTGTTACTTATGTTTTCAACAATTAATTATGTTTTCAGAGAATATCTGATTTAAGAGTTATTATGTAAATGTATAGAAAATGATTTCTCATTAGAGTAAGAATTTAGAGAGATTTTTTTTTCTATGAATTTATAATTAAAGAGATATCTTTCATATATAGCTATGAACATGAATATTAAATGGTTTGTGATTGTTGCATGTATATAATTTATTATGCTTATTGGTTGTCCCATGTGGATGATGGGTGAGAGCTCGCTCACTGAGTCCGTTGACTCACCCCTCTCTCTTCCTCCTATAGTTGCAGGTTCTGAGGTGATTCAGATTCCGGTTCCACAGACACCGTTATTCCAGTGGTGAGTCTTACTTTGTGGTAAGGCTTAGAGTAGAACTATGCTAGAGTAGAGTGCTCCAGTAGATGTGCAGGTAGGATCTTATCCACGCATGTAGTTTGATACATTCTAGTATTTTCAGATATTGAGCATGTATATGAAATGCAAATTATAATTAGAGACTTATGTAATGAGACAATTATGAATCATAAATCAGCAAATTTGAATAAGAGCTTTTAGGGATTTAATTATTGAATATTTTTAGTTTATGAAATTGAGCATTATGTTTTAATTAGAGGAAATGTTTATATTTCAAAGAGATCATATTTTGAATTATATTTATGATAAATTATGCATTTAGAGAGCCATGTCATCCAGTAGGCTGACGTGGGGATGGGATTCCCCACGTGCCGGTCACGCTCCCAAGTCGGGTCGTGACACTCAAGGTCTCCCAAGACCCACCCATGTTGCCGGGTCCGGGATTTCGCTAAGTCTAAAGCCTACACCTCCTTGGAGAGCTATATGATAGAACCACATTCTTGGGATCAAAAGTCCAGGTAATTACTCTCCAAAGGAAAACAAATTAAAGAGTGGTTTTTAATGAATTTCAAGAAACCTCTAGATGCTTCGTTTTAGCCCACAAGTTTAGAAAATCATAAAAATTCCCGAATTTGAACTAGAATTCAAAAATTGGATTTTGATTGGTTAAGGCTTTGATTTTTTTAATATTTTATTTGAATCCAAATGGGGGATTTCTATCACTGCTATAGCAGTCACAAGGTCCAGTTTTGATGTGTTTTGTGATTTGAGGACCGCGATATTGGTTGTAAGTAAGGCATTTTGATGTTTCGAGAATTGCTATAGCTATCATAAATGAGTCAGGCGGGACCAGAATTTGGCTAGACCGCCATAGCGGTATCATTTTGGCAGAAATAGTGCAAAACGATATCGTTTCACTTAAATGAACCCGTCGTTTCACTTAAATGAACCATGCACCCTTTTTAAACCCCAAACTCGGGATTTTCACCCCTTCCGCTTCCAAACCCTTTCGCACTCTTTTCCACTCAATCCAACATCAAATCATCTTCCTTCAAGATCCAAGGTAAGTGATTGTTGTTGGTTTATAGTTGTTTCTTTCATGTTCTTCCTCCCCCATGTTATGAGTATTGTTATTTCATTCATTATTATCAAGTGGGGGTACTCCCCCAATGTTGTTAGAGTTAGAATTGAGCTCTCTAGAGATTTTTTTTTTAGTTTAATCTAGATTCTATGTTGCTCTATGGTAGTTGTTGGTGTCATTCCAAACCCTCAAGGTCGAGTTGATGGTGCCCATATACTCTCGACTCTAAATGGTGAGTGGGTTCAAATTCATGTTAGTCATTATAATTATGTTTTATGCATTATGTTCATTATATATATGAAGTTGGAGACAAAATTATGTATGGATTTTGATTTTTTGAGTTATGGTAAAGCTAGTAAATATTATAATTTTGACTGTAGCATGTAAATGAAATTTAGAAAACCATGGGATCATGATTGATATGTTGAGTGCTCTAAAAATGTTTTATATATTCATGAAAAGATTTGTTGCAAAATGTATGATTTAGCAAATTGTCAAATTGAGAAAAATAAATAAATAAATATATTCTTATGGATTTATGATGTTATCATGTTTTCAAGATTTAGATTTCATGCTATATTTTTTAATATTTAGTTAATATATTTATATATGTTAGAGAAATGTGAAACAAGAGTATGACCCAGCTTTATGAATAAATACGTTAGATGATTTCCAAGTTTTATGATTGTGAACCCTAGTGTTTTGTCACGACCCAATTTAGGCACGTGACCGGCACGTGAGAAATCTCATTCTCACGCAAGCCTTTTTGACCTGTTTACTAATTTTGCATGCATACTTTACTCTAACATTCATGAATGATAGAAAAATTTTCTCCTTTCCTGCATATAATCCATCTGTTCTCTGAAATAAAAATCACTATATCTAAAATCTTGTAATAATCTCTTGAATATCGAAATCATGAATTATTTATACATACAAGTCATATAACTTTGTTAAAGGTCGAGGTCATTATATACAAATCAAAATATAATCTTAATATGCTGAATGCAAAAACAACCATGCTCTAGGTCCGGGACCCTGCCTGCAATATACTGGAGCACTCTAACTCAAACATTATATGCTTCACTTATAGACTCACCGACTGGAATCTATGACTGCTGGGAGGTCTACAACAGTTGCTCTATCTGTAAAAATAAAAGAAGGAAGAAAGTGGTGAGTTTTGTAACCAAAACTCAGTGAGTGAATCCTCACCTGAAACCCTCTTCCATGGGATATCAAGGAAACAATGAATAATATCATAATAACATTATAACAGTCTTAAAACATTTCATATATACATATACATAATCAAATTGTCTTGTTCATAAATAAGGTCAACAATACTCTAGTACAAAACAGGAGTCTCCAGTTACGCCTGATATTAGATATATATATATATATATACTCAATTCACCATGTCACAAATTCTATAATCAGATTCTCAATTTACTTTTATACCTAAAATCATATAAATTCATAGTATAGTAACTCTTAGAGAAACAGAAAGGTCTGATTTGTTCTAGTGGGTGCCAGACACGGGCCTCACCACACTGAACGGTCTACTATGCTCCACCAGTGCCAGACACGGGCCTCACTGGGGACTTAATGTGGACACCTAACTAGGTTCCATTCTCTGGTCTGCTCTGTGAGATTGCCCTTAGGCAACTTAGTACCAAGGTTAACGATCATGCAGCCGTTAACTCGCTGTCTGTTTCTCTATAGCTACTGCCTAAACTAGATAAACAATTAAATATAAGAATCCTTAAAATCTTTTAACTCTGTGAACTCTGAATCTATTGGATTCTAACGGTCCGACCTTAGCATAACTGTGGTTATCAAATCGTGTCTAAAGGATCACCAGTTCAAAGGCATTGTGACTTCAAAGCCATAGAATATGTAGCTGGCAGTTGTTACGAGTATACAACTCTAACAATCTGACTTTAGCATAACCATGGCTATGAAATCATGCCTAAGAGATTACCCTGTATAGACATTCGTGATTTCATAAACTCACAGAGTATGTATCCGCCAGCTGTTTTGAATCTCATCAGATTCAAGCTCTAAAACTGTTTTTGTTTAATTCTCTAAAATATAATTCAAACCATCAAGTTTTCATACTAAAACTCTCAATATCATATTTCAAAATAGTTATGTTCACAATCTCAATTTCATTCTCTTCTCTAAATAGTATATTCAAGTATTAAACATTCATAAAAGCTTTCCATAATCATCATTATCATCCAATACATTTAAAATCAATTCAACAAACATGGTCCCATGAGTTTTCTCAAAAATACATTTCATGCTCTAAAATCAATAGCTCTAAAACATATAATCCAACAGTTGTTTCAGTCCTTGTACAGTATTTATTCTAAAATCAATTATTTAAGTCATACTTTCATGAAAATAACTCTAATGTAGAACGAGAAGTCACAGATGAAAACCCACTCACCTGGAAGGGTGAATAGTGAAGGAATAGTAGCAACAGGAACTCTAGGAAGCAGGAATGACACTGATATATGCTATAACGATCAATATACACTAAATTAATCTCTAAGGTCTCTAACTAACAAGATTTTACTCTAACCATGGTAGAAAAACACCATGGCATGAAAAACCATAAGAACCCTAGGTTTAACCCTTTAGAACTTGAGAAATAGGAAGAGAAAGAGGCAAATCAATAAGCTACACATACCTTGGATCCTTAGAAGGAAGGAAAAATGGAGTTTAGATGATGAAATGATGAAGAAAATGGAGTGTGGAGAGGAGGAGTCATGTTTCTCTGCTAAAAGAGGGGTGGAGAGTGTGTTTTGGATGAAATGAATGTTCTGGACCCCGAACAGGGGTTTTTAAGTCATCTGTTGAGCGCTGCAGCACTCTTAGCGCAGCGCTGCGATGCTCACCCGAGAGCATATCGCGCACCGCCTTACTGTTCTGTTGAGCATATCACCAGTAAGGTTTGCCACTCTCCAAGATGGTCTCTTACTCCCCAGGAGGGTCTCTATAGCCTTCTACTCTCTAAAACTCACTTATTACATTTCTTAATTAAAGTTAAATCATTTATTTCCTTTTAACTTTTATTTCCTATTAACTTTTAAACATAAATGTAAATAAGGGAACACCTCCTATTTGGATTCAAATAAAATATTAGAAAAATCAAAATCCAAACCAATCAAAATCTAAATTTTAGGTTTTAGTTCAAATCCGGGAATTCTTACGGTTTTGTAAACTTAGACATTAGAAACGCGGCATTTAAAGGTTCGAAAAATTCTTTAAAAATCACTCTTTGACTCAGTTTTCTCTAAGAAACAATTATCGGGACTTTTGGTCCCAAGAATATTGCTCTATCATATGGCTCTCCAATGAGGAGTAGGGTCCAGACTTAGAAAAATTTCTGGACCCGGAGTGACAAATAGCAGTAACTGACACCCTTTTGGCCCGAAAAATATTCTAACTCTTTTATTTAAAATTTGGGGTATTACATGTTTGAACTATGATATTAGAGATTTCAAATAAATGTTAGCTTAAATTATGTTAGCTTGAGATTTGAATTTAAAACTTCAGTTTCGTAGTACCAAGAGGTACGAAATTTAGCATGATTTATAGCAATTGCCAGATACATATTCTGTAAACTTGAAATCAGAATGCCCGCAAGCGGGTAATCCCTTGGGATTGATTTTTATAGCCACAATTATGCTAAAATCATATTGTTAGAGTTATGTGATTCTAAAACTCTCAGAGTACTAAGAATTTAGGGGCTCTTGTTCGCCAAGGACTGAGCACTGCACCCACCTTTTAGTTATGACTTTTGTCAAACTAGTTTAGCCGGTAGAGATAAGGAAACAAATAGTTAGTTAACAGCTGTGAAGAGATCGTTAACCTTGGTACCAATCTGTCCATTAAAGGAGAGTTTTGCCCTTAGCAGTTACAGAAAATGAGACCTAGTTAGGTGCCCACAGCTTGTCCAATAGGGACTAGTATGATTTCAGCAAGTACTCTTGTTTGCCAAGGACTAATTACAATCTTTCAGTTTATGATTTTACAGTTTTTATTAATCTATAGTTATTTATTATGTTCAGCATACTATTTTCCAATGATTTGTAGCACCCTCAGTTAAAATGACTTCATGTCTGATTATGAGTTTAGAAATGTTTGTGATGAATTTATAGAACGAAAAGTGTTTTCCTAGCTAGCTATGCACTTATTATCAAATGATTTACGGTTGCTGTATGTATAGTGTATTATATTTTCTCTTAGTTGTCCCATATAAGTGACGAGTGGTAGCCCCACTCACTGAGTCTATTGACTCACACTTCTCCCTTCCTTTCATAGTTATAGGTATATGTGTCCTTTCGCCTCCAACTCTGCAGACACAGTTGCTTTCGATGGTGAGCCTTATTTTGATGTAAGGCTTAGTTTAAGTTTCTGTTAGTTTAGAGGGCTCCAATAGTTATGCTGGCATGATTTGAGCCACGCATGTATTTTGAGATATTGTAGTTATTTTCGAAGTTTATGTATTTCCCCCTATATATTTCCAGAGCTTAAGTATGGATTTCAACTACTTATTTGGTTAGATTATGTATTCATTAGCTATGTAGTTATGATTCAGTTTTCAAGGGTCAAATAGGTTTTCAAACTTAACATTAATATCATGTGATGAACCAGTTCATGATTTCACGTTAGTAGTATTGATTAAAAATGGTTTTCAGAGCTTGAATATTAAATGTTTTCATTTTATGAAATTAGATATTATGCTTTAAATAGATAAAGGAATGTTGGTTTAGAATAAAAATCAAGATTCAAGGAGGTTATTATTATATTATATGCATTTAGAGAGACACGTCACCTGGAAGGCTTAAGTGAGGATAGGATTTCTTACCTGCAGGTCACATTCCCAAATCGGGTCGTGACATATAGTATCTAGCTCCACTAGTAGATTGCATAGGGTCTAGTCCCCAAATGTCATAGTAAACCAATTCTAAAGGGAAATGATAAACACAAGCAGAATTTGAGAATGGAAATTGATTAAATTTACCATGGCAACAAGATTTGCAAACAAAGGAACTTTTATTTGATTCAATAGCAACACTACACAATTTTAGTACATATTGAACAACATTGGAGGCCGGATGCCCCAGTCTAGCATGCCAAATGGCAAATTTATTGTGCTCACTAGATCCTAGGTTTTGAGTAGTATACACAGAAAGTAAAGTATGAGTAGTATGTACAACTGAATGAGATGAAATTTTATAATGCAAATCAAGGAACATATAGAGTCCTCCCTTAACAGTGCCTCGGAGAAGAGTTTCCCAAGAAACTTGAGATTTAACACAGCAACTGTTAGCAAAAAATTGAAACATGACATTGTGCTCTTTGCGAAACTTTAAAACACTGAGCAGGTTTTTGGTTATGCTAGGAACATGAAGAAGATTGCTAAGATTAAATGATTTATGAGCTAAATCACAAATTAAAGTGCAATTACCAACATGCTTGATACTCATACCTACTCCATTGCCTACTTGAACACGATTAGTGCCACCGTAAGTTGATTTTGCATCAAATACAAACGAATCTGGTGTCAAATATCAAATGATGAGTTGCACCACTGTCTAGGTACCACATTGGATCATAAACTATTGATGGTATTGCAATTTTAGAGGAGGCAACAAAGTATGCCTGAGGTGCCAATTGTTGATTGTTTTGGTTGAAATGTGAATTCTGGTTTTCTCCAGATAATGACACTGCATGATGTTGTGCAGGGAGGTTACACATTTGATAGTGTGGGTTAAATCGATGATAGCAGTCCCAAACCATGTGTCCTAGTCTGTCACAGAGTTGGCATTGAGGGCACGAACTACCACCATTGAAGTGGGACCTTTTACCATTAAATCTTGATCTGCCTCCATGACCACGACCATGATAGTTTGAGCCACCACGCCCTTTGAATCCTCCATGAGGATTCCATGGAGCTGAGTGTTGTTGTTGTGCAATAACATATTGCACAGGACTTGATATGTGCTTGCAACTATGGCTTAACAACCTGTAACCGCCTCTAACTGATTGATAACAACTTGGAGCTTGTGCTCAGGTGTGGTGATCTATAGCTATACAATCATACACTAACACTCCATCACACTCCTAGAATCATAGCCACCAACAACAGCCCACTAGGCACTTCTTCCCCTTGTGTATTTCATTTTGGCATTCCTTTTGTCTGCCATGGAAACCCAAAGACAAAAACCCAAACCATGGAACTCCTCTCTATTAGTCTCTTTTTTTCCTCAATTTGCAAGGCACACAACCCTGCAAACCATTCTCAAGAGCCCCTTTGTGGTACCTAGCCTCAACTCGCTCCATGAACTCAGCCTTAACGGTTATGTCGAGGTAATCGCATTCTGTGGCAGATTCATCACGTAATGGGATGAATCTTATTTAGATTTTGCATTTCCCATTGCGTACAAAGCCCTCAAATTCAAAAAAGGTTAGTTTTTCTGTTCCAACTTTTTTAAGCTTTCAATTTTGTTAGAAATTTTTTAGCGATTTAGCATTTGCAACTTTTTGAACAAAACTGTCTTTACCTCTGTTTATAATATGTGTTTCTACTGCTGCGATTATTGTTGTTGCTTGCATGTATGATTGATCATTAATTAAGATAGTCCATTTATGAGTTTGATTTTGCTTATAAGAACTACTCTTTTGCGGATAATTGCTACACTTAATGCTGATAACTTATTTCAAATAGTTGATAATTCATTAGCTTTGTGAGGAAAAAAAAAGGCTTTATCATGCTTGTGAACTTATAGTAACAAAACGTGCTACTGTTTCAAAACATTTCAAACCTCATTGTTTCTCCCATGTGAGAAAATCTAATGAGCAAATAGTCTTTTTAAACTGCGTTTATACTAGTTTGATTTCCCTTAGAAGAACTGTTCTTTTGATGATATATCGATACGTTTAATACTGATAACTTTATCAAATAACTGATAATTCACTATATTTATGAGAGAAAAAAGGGTTTTTATCATATTTTTGACTCATTTAGGTAACTTTTGTCCATATTTTTACTCCACAATCAAATACTAATAGTAATAACAAGTTCAAGTGTGTCAAAGCATTTCAGACTGCATTAATGCTCTCATGTGAGACAATCTAATGGACAAGTGGTCATTTCACATTACATTTGTATGAGTTTGATTTTGCTGATAAGAAGATCTCTTTCAATTTACCTATAATTCTATGTTGATAACTTTGTGAATAGCTGTTAATTCATTAGATTTATGAGAAAAAGGCTTTATCATGCATATGGAGCTACAGTTATCACATTTGAACACATAGCTAAATCGTTTTAAACCATACACATTGTTTTAAAACTCAGATCGAACTAGCTAGTTCACCGACTGAGCAACCTATCAGAACAGATTTGCAAATTGATTGGTGTGGATTGGTAAGAACCGGCGATTTGTCATAAAAACTGGTGACCCATGAACTGGCAGTTCGCATTCAGCCCCAAGAGGGAAAAAAAAAGGTTCCTTGTTGGCACCGTTGAGCTTCACCGCCACCGCCGCCACCGCTGTGCCTCGCCATTACTATGTCACATCACCATAGCATCTCACTATTTCCATGGTAAAGAGAAGGCGGCCGGGGGGGGGGGGGGGGTTAATGACAACCCATGAAGAAGTGATGAAGTGAAGAGGCAAGTGGCTTGGCGGCACACTGTGTGATTTTGTGAGAAAGAAAGATGTTACAGATATTAGGGTTTTATTGGGCTGGGCTACTACAGCTTAAAAATATTTTTATAATCATAGTTTGGTTTTACAATTGCTTTAAGACATGAGAAAAATCATCACCAAAATTGAAGGCACAAGACACGTTGCAAAGGTCAGTGAGTATAGTCTTCTTTCTTTTAGTACTTACATGGACAGTGGGCTAATTTTTGGTTTATATTTAACTGTTCTAATTAATAATTGTATGGCATTAATTTTGATATACTTAGCAGTTTTCACTATTAGTTTATCAAACATTTCTTCTTGCATGACTTTTCTAGTAATAGGGCTGAAAAGTAACTATATTTATTGATATATTATTTCATGATTAGATGATTATGTAGAACTTTTTTACAATAATGGTATATTCCAATTAAATCCTAATCATATACATTTTTTAATATATATTTATATCAACATGCAAATTTTTAAAATGTGTCATTATTAGTTATTTTATTATTTTTATTTTAATATATTTTCATATATTTATTTAATTATATTCAGTGCAACCAGTAATTCACCAGTTGAACCAATAACCCAATGACCTAATGTCACGACTCGACCTGGGCACATGACCGGCACGTGAGAAATTCCGTTCTCAATTAAGCCTCGTGACCTGGGTTCCTATATATGCATAGTACATCAATAATTAATTCAATTCATAAAATCTTTTTCATCATGCAAGTCACCTGTCTTTAAACATACAATTAGAGCTTTCCCAACTACATTATCATATTCTCTGCTCTGAAGTCTATTATCATAATATTACCATGTGTAAAAGTTTATTATATACAAAATCTCTATAGTAAAGTCTTACAACACAATCCAACATGACATTATATATGCAAATTACAAATCATGCTCTAGGTCCGGGATCTTGCTTGCATCTACACTGGAGCACACTAAACCTATGAACATCATGGTCACCTCTTGAATCTAATACTGCTGGAAATGCCCTCAGCAACTATGGTATCTATAAAAATAGGAAAAGAATAGAGGGGTGAGTTTTGTAACCAAACCTCAGTGAGTGAACTCTCACCTGAAACCCCTAATCATGGGACACCAAGGAAATAATGCATGAAATCATAATAACATTAATAGTACTCTAATACACATATACATAAATAAATATTAGTCATTATTTTCCAAACTCAAAACAATTTCCTCAAATCACTTTTCACATCTGAAACCATATTAGCTTTCGTGTAGTAACTACTAAAAGAACAATAATCTCTAATTCTGTTTTGTCTACTCTCTATCTCTATTCTGTTTCGTTCTCTGTCTTTGTTCTGTTTCGTGAGTGCTCAGTTTCCTGTGAATCCAGTCCCTCGTGGACTAATGTTTAATGGTTTCTCACGTAGTTTCGTAATTTCTCTGAATATGTTGTCCCTCGTGGACTAAGTCTCTGAATTGCCCATTGTTGGCTAAGTTTAATAGTTTCTCGTAGGTTGATGGTTTCTCTGTGTAGATTTGCCCCTTGTGGGCCATTTTCTCTTGTGAGCTTTGAATCTATCTGATTCTAACAGTCTGACCTTAGTATAACTGCGGCTATGACATCATGTCTAAGGGATTACCAACTTAAAGGCACAGTGGTTTCGAGCCATAGAATATGTAGCTGGCAGTTGTTATGAGTTCACAACTCTTAACAATCTGACTTTAGCACAACCATGGCTGTGAAATCATGCCTAAGGGGTTACCCTTTTTGTAGACATTCATGATTTCATATAACCTCAGAATATGTATTTGTCAACTGTTCTGAATCTCATGAAGATTCAAGCTCTAAAACTGTTTTTTGTTTAATTATCTAAAACATATCTCAAATCATCAAACTTTTCATAGTCTAGAAAGCTTAACATCATATTTTCAAATAACAACATTTGTAATCACAATTTCATTCTCTTCTCTAAACCTCATGTCTAGTATAAAACTATATCATGTACATAAACCAATTCTAGAATCAATCCAAACAGTCATAAAAGTCTTTAACAGTTACACAAATAGTCAATTCTATACAAACAACCAAGTTCTCAGTTCACAGTTCCATAATCTTTCCAAATAACATTTCAAGACACATAACCATGTTATATTCATAACCGCATCTAAAATCAATACAACATTTATAAATGTTTTCCATAATCCATTGAAGCCATCAGAAGAGTCCCTAACAATTACATAAATTATCAATTCTATATAAAATCATTATAACAAGCATGGTCCCATGAGTTTTCTCAGAAACAGGTTTCATGCTCTAAAATCCACAGTTCTAAGCATATAAATCAACAGTAAACTTCAAATTCTATAAAAAAATCTCTAAAATCAAGTAGTAAATCATATTTTTCCTGAAAATAACTCTAATGCATAACATAGAGATAACAGATGTAAACCCACTCACCTGGAGGGGTGAACAGAGCAAAACTAACACCAATAGCACCCTAGGAAGCAGAACTGACAGCAGAATCTGATATAGAAGCCACAGAACACTAAATCACTATCTAAAACCTCTGAATATTCAAGAATCTATCTCTAATAAGGTAAAAAACCTCTCCCCCTTGAGAAATTTAGAGAATCACCCCAATAGCCCAAAGAAAAGGGAGAAAGGAGAGCAAAACTAAGAGAATAACGTACCTTAATACCTTAGGAACGAGAGATTGGAGTTAGAATTGAGAAGAATAGAAGAAAATGGAGATTTTGGGGGTGAGAAAACGTTTTGGGAGTGAGAGCTCGGAGTTGGAGGGGATGAAAATGGAGTGGGAAGGTTCTGGACTTGAAATGGGGTATTTTTAACTCTCTAATGACCGCGTGGGCGGTTTCCAGTGAACTTCTCACACCGACTTATTTTCTGATGACCGCCTGGGCGGTCTTTCGAATTTTTTTTTTTTTAGCCTAGGGTATTACAACTAATATCTTGGTTGAGTCCATGACCGAGTTGAGTTTTAAAACTATTCTCTCATATAAGAAATCTAATGGCCAAGTGGTCATTAAAAGCCCCAAAATAAAAATTACTTCATGGTTTGCTACCTATATATGACAATTCAGGGAATTATGCCCAATTGATCACCTTAGTTTGAATTACTTCATCTGACATGCAAATTTCTCATTTCTATCCCATACCCTTGTTATGAATCATCATTTTCTCAATTAATATTAAATAAAACATCTATGATTGAGAGCTTTGATTTTTTTTTATTAAAAATTTGAAGATGTACAAATCATTTTTTGAAAAAGTTTTCTTTAATAGTAGTAAAAACATATGTTTACAACCGATCCAATCTATCCTTTTAATCCATCAAAAAAGAACTCTTCAAAGGAAACATCGTCTATACATTGTTATACATTGAAAAGTAATGAGTTATACAGTGATAATACAACTTTTTTTTTTTCATTCATATTGCTTTTGCAACCCTATTTCACAACATAGAAAAGAAACAATAAAGAAGGCATTTCTTTTTTCTTTTAACCTAGAGCTTACACAATACATTTCAAAATCACTTACCTAATCTCCAGATCATGAAATTAATTTTACATGGGTTTAGAAATCTCTAATTTCAATGCCAGTTTCAGCTGCATTAAAGCTATCATCATTCTCATTCAACAAATAATCACAATATTACAAAAACATATATGCAAATTTCGCCCATCGTTATATTTATGAGCATTATAATTTATCTGCCATACATGTTGTATGGAATCTTCTCTTCTTTTGTACTCCATATCTCGTACCCTCCCCTTGATTCAAGAAAGATCCACAAGCCTATCTATAATGTCCAGGTAGTAAGGAGCCTCCTTATTGGACATCGGCTTTAGAAAAAGATAGGCCAGGTCATACCTATCTTTCACAAATGGTGTCCACAATGCTCTCCATGATATTTACTAAACCAACCGGATCAGGAAAATTAAAGTTAACACAAAATTGAAGGCAGGTGAGATAGTAGCAATTCTACAAACACGATCAAAGAGACCTACCCTCACAAGCATATAATTAATTTTATTAGAGGTTAACTCCAAGTGTTTGTTGTACAATAAATAATTTTATTAGATTGCAATATAAGAACAGTTTGTCCAGTCACTATTATGATTTTAATTGTTTGATCCCTCTCCAATCCATGTATAAGATGTCACACATATATTTGCAAATATTGTTGCCCCAACTCATATTCACACACAAGTTATAAGAATTGGAAAAATTTTGCGAAAAGCATAAGCTTATCAGCGAAGTGACCAAATTATGTGCATTTTGAGTGCAAGTTATCAGTGAGATGTAAGATGGTATTAGCCAATGAATTTTCCTAGTTGTATGTTTCCTGTTCTCTTGCTAATGTAGTTTCTTATTCTACCTTGTGCATGAAGAATGTGAGATTTGCTTCCGCTATTAGCGTATGCCATCTTCAATTCAATTCCCATAAGCTAATCCAAGGATATTCATGCTCCAATTCATCAAATCACTGGCTTAATGCCAATGAGGTGTTTGAAAAGTGAAAATACAATGCTTGTTAGTCCCACGTACAAAATGACACGTGGAAATTAAGACTTGAGCAATAAAATGTTTCCCACATCGCCAATAAAAGTAAAGGAAAGCCAAGCCTCATGCTATAAAAAGACAAGTCCGCTTCCCTTTCCCCATTGTGACTTCAACAAGTCAGTAAAGGTGATGCGGTCCAAGCCTACTGACCCAATTTGTAATCCAACGATTTTCATTAACACGGTCAAAATTTTGTAAGTACTTTAAAATTTTTCCACCCGGCCCGTTTTATCAAATTGGGTCGAGTCATTGGTTTTTTATTGAGTCGACTGGGTTAGTCCGATTCACACCTGTTTGTTGGCATATTTGATCTGCAGTGTGGCTTGGATCCGTTATCAGGCCAGTTCAATGGTCTAGCTGGCTGATCTAGTTCGAGTGTAAAACTATGGTTTGGGTTGCTTGGATCAACTCATTTGGGCTTGTTCATTGTTATTTTAAATTTATAATAACTATAAGGTAGGTAGACAAATCAATATTTTGTAATGTACATGCTTAATATAACCATCCAATGTATATATATTAAATAACAGCCTCTTGTGATTGCAATATTTATAAGCAAAATTTTCTAGTCATCAATTTCATCATTCATCATGTTAAAATAAGATTTCAATACGAACTTGATACTTGTAGCACAAAAGACCTCATACCATTCATCACTCCTTATCTTTGAAAGTGGGTATTGGCACTAATATTTATCTATTATTACTCCTTACAAAGTTATTTTTTTAAATACGATTTACATATTATTATTATTATTATTATTGGTCCCGATAATATTTGTATGGGTTTTGTAATTTAACCCAAACTTCTGCTTCGGTTTCATAAAAATTTACTTGCAAGAATAATTTCCATTATGGAATGGATGTCCTTGTTACAATCATTCATATCTTCTTTTTTCACTAAATGTCACCTTACTTTAAACAAATAAATCGATAACAATAAAGTACACAAATACGATAAGTAAATTGTAGGCATAGTACGATAATTAAATATCCAATATACAGCACAATCAGCATATAAACTCCATTGTTTACTAAGGAGGCCTAAACAGTAAATACAACCCTGCTTCTTTACCATTCTTTTTTCTTTCAAACTTCACAAACAAAAATCATGAACACCATGTGCCTACCGAGAAACAACCAAAATAATAATAATAACAATAATAATTCTATTGGAAGCATTTCTTATCAAGGCATCCATCAATAACCAGTGCAATAACACTAATTCATGTTTTATTTTTAATTAAAGTTCAAGTATTTCTGAATTTCTTCTGCATGACGCTTATGAAGCTTAACTTTCAATCCATGCTTCATGTATAGAGTTAAAGAAAGTTTAGGCACCACAGGGTGGCTCTCTACAACCTTGACATGGTAACGGTATATGATGCTGGCTGCAACAAATTTCATCTGATAGTATGCAAAGTCTTTGCCTAAGCACAAGCGCGGCCCGCCATTGAAGGCAGTGAACTTGTATGCAGACTCACTCATGAACCGCCCTTCTCTTAGCCACCTCTCTGGCTTGAACTCCCTGCAGTCCTTTCCCCATATGCTCTCCATTCTCCCCATTGCATATATTGCATATATCACTTTTGTCCCCTTCTTTAGCACTGTTCCATCGGGGAACGTGTTATCTTCCACGACCTAGACAAATCTTAACTGAATCAGTGACAACGATTGATATATTCTCTAACAATCAACTTAAAAATCTCCCAAATTCAAAATTTCACCCACAATGGCATAATTTACATACTATCCAACAATTATTTAATAAATATGAGCCAGATTATGAATCAAAAAAATTTTTTTTTGGTACACCAACTAGGTGGATTTAACATTTTAACATTTCTCTAATTGAATTTGAAGAACATCTATCAACGTTTTAGCATTTTAGCATTTGATCTCGAATCCCCATGGTGCATTCAATACTACTACCTTGGATTGTGTGATCTTCTTAACTAAGTAGCCAAATGGGTGTTTGGCAGACTTTTTGCCAGGTTCATGTCTTAAAAATCCTTAGTTGAAAGATCAGATTTGACTTTAGAGTCTTAACTCTTTGAAGTCTAGTGGCAGACATCCAATCTTTATTTATGAATATTTTATGAGTAATGCTATGTGGCCAGAAAAATATTGCTAGAATTGTTGACAGAAATCATGATAATTATTAAGTTAAAATAAATTATATAACCTACTTATGCACCTAAAGGCCAACAACCATCACACATAATTCTAACAAAGTTTCTAATTGTGCAGCATTTTCATAATTTATTGTTGTTTGTCACCTGTGCCCACCTTTTTATTTTTTAAATGAGGGGCCTGACAAAGATTATGTTTTGCTAGGTAAACAAGAACATGACCAAAAAATACTCATAGCTCTCCAATGTACAAATGTCAGCCTGAAGAATTTAATAAAATGTCATGACAAGTGGTTTCAGACCTTCGGGAAGACAAATGAATAGCAAATTTATATAACCGACATGCAATGCAACAGAGAATAACTGAATTAGCAAAGGATATCTTTGGCAAAAAGAAAAAGTGAAAAAAGAGTAAATAGGATACATCATCAACTCTCTGTGATCATTAAGATATCAATTACCAAATCATCAATTATATGAACCATGAAGCATATCAACAAGAAGGTGAAAAAAAGAAAAGAAAATTGAGTAGTTAGTAGTTACCTCCTTGTGATCCACAGGCACAGAAGGATACAATCTGAGAGCTTCTGATAGAGCAGCATGCAAATAATCCATCTTCTTAATCTCTTCTTGCTTAAATCTCAAAGAATTTTGAAACTCTTCCTTCTTGATGTCCTCCCTCTGGCTCACCACCCTGCATATCTCTTCTAATATCCTCTCCTCCACCTCAGGGTTCTGATCAAGCAACCAGAAGAACCAGCTCAATGCCACTGAAGAAGTGTCCCTCCCTGCTAATATGAAATTCACACAAATGTCCCTCAAGAACTCATCTGAATATGGTTTTCCATTCTCATCTTTGAGCCTCATGAACACTGTCAACAAGTCTGATTTCTGCCTGTTCCTGTCCCCAAGTTGCAAAGACAGCTCCTTCTTCCTTGTCCCAATGACATTCTCAGCAAACTCATCAACTTTCTCTATTGACCTCTTCAGCTTCCTTTCCAACCCCAAGTTGAGGAACCTCATGGCCTTCCACATGCACACTGGCGTGACGAATCGGATCATCGTGGCCTCTGTTGCATCCTCAAAGGCCTTGGCAAATGGAATCTCAGGCAAATGAGGTTGTGAACAGCCTGGATCAACACCAAAGGCCATCATGCACACATTGTCAAAAGTGAGCCTTAACAAGATATCTTGAAGGTCTATGGAAATTGATTTCTTAACCGATGCCTCTAGGACAGGAATGAGCCTCTTGTGGACAAGCTCAAAGAGTGACTCAGTTGTTAGTTGCCTGAACTTTGTGGAGTGAAACTCAATGCTTGCAGTCTTCCTTTGCCGCTGCCACGTGTCGCCGTCTGAGCTGAATATGCCATCGCCAAGGAGGTCAGAAACTGTGTCCTTGAAGAACTTCCCTTTGGGGAAGACTTGGAACTTGGTCTTGAGGAGATGCTCAAGGTTGCGGGGATCAGATGTGACGATGCAGTTGAGGCTTGTAAAGCAAGGCCCTTTGAATCTAAAAGTTCCATTTTGATGGTTGAGGACATCAGTGATCCATTCATACATGTTGGCTTTGAGTCCTGTGATCAATGAAGGTAGCATTCCAAGGACAGGCCAAATGGGTAGGCCATGTTGCTTCTTTTGCCTCATGGAATGAAAGGCTATGAAGACCACGGCTGCAATGGTGATCTCAAGGATTTGGATGTCTTGCAAGAGGGAGAAGACATTTCCGGTGGCCACAGCCGGCATGGTAGAGGAGGAGGAGGAGGAGCAAGAGGTGAGGTTGAGGAGGCTCCTAGAGCTAGGCTTGTTGTTGCTCATGGTGTTGGAATGATAGGGAATGTGGAGATGCATGAGCATGGTTGATTTGAAGGGTAAATAAAATAAATAAATTGTGGTGCCTTTTTGTGGTCACATGTGTTATATGGGGGCCCATGTGGTGTGTTTCTTGGCGTGTGCTTACTTTTACTTTACCCCATGCGGTTTTGATTTGGTGAGCTGAAATGTGTGGCAAATGGTTCCTTTTGGAGAGACTAAAATGCATGCTTAGCTTCTTGTGTCATTTTTCTTGAACTATGGTTTTTGGTTCATCACTTTGGGAGAATTTTAATTTTCTTGTTGAAAATGGACATTGTTTGTGGGTACCTCTATTGGGTTTGAGTGTCAAATTGGACTTGTTAAATGGGGATGACAAATTTTGTAGTATGTATGGCTAGGAAAGAGGATGGGAAGTGGGTGCGGCTGGTTACCTAAGTAGCATCAATTTGAACAGTTTTTGTATCCTAAGTTATCATTATTGGACCTTCTTGTTTAAGTCATATTAAATTGAATTGGATTCTATTACCATTGGCAACATCTCGTGCCTTAATATTATTGCAACCACATGGAATTGTCAAAAAGGACGCAAACTTCTGAGGATCTTGGTTTATGTAACAAATACACTTGGCAAAAACCTTCTAAAAGTTGTTTGCTTGGTATTGTATAGTATTGACCCTATTTGTGAGTTGAGGCCAACTAACAAGCAAGATTCCTGTTGGCAATATTCTGTTTTGCTTTTCACCAATTTTGTTCGAAACAAGTGAAAAGATGATTCATTTACGCTTTACCCCTTTCATTGGTTGGCTACCTGCTAAGTACTAAAATAAAATAACAATGCACATGAAACAATTCATGCGTTCAGGAATTTCACGATAATTTGCAATCAATTTAACTTCCCTTTGACAAATTCAAAACTCCCTTTAAACTCAGTTCTCACTCCAATGATCCTTTTACCTCTCTCACACTTTACTTACCACGCACAGTCACGCTTCTTGTGAGCATATCACACACACATATCTTGCAAGTCTCTCCCCCTTTCTGAAGCTGAAAGGGAATGCCATAGCGCCCACATAACTTCCATAAGTTCCCTATCTTAGTTCATATTTATTGTTTAAAATATTAAGTCGCTAATTTCAACATAATTACCTATTCTGTTCACCAAACCATAAAAGCTACTTGTATTTTTTTTTTATTGAGCTGGTGTATAACTATTGATGTATAGAGTAAGTAATCAGTATCTAAAGAGTTATACTCGTTATGAAATATCAAATGCTTAAATATGATTGTCTTCAGTGAAAGAATACAAATGGAAGAAAATATACCCCCTCATGTGTAAATTGCGCATGAGAGAGTCATATTTAATCTGTATTATTTTAACATGAATGAAAAAGTACACTTCAACAAATGAAGGGTGTAGATTAAAATATGACTTCCTAATGTATATTACATATGAGAGGACACATTCTCGCGAAACCACATATATTATGTTCATCCAATTTTATTTCTACCATCCTAAAAATTGTGCTTACTACTCGATAAACAACTCATATGTAAGCATCGGAATGTTTTTATTTATTTTATCATTTGACTAAAATGATTAAAAACCATATTTTTCACTATCCTATGTTGACTCCCCGTCATTCGGGACATAAATTCCAGTGAAGACTCTGAATTTGGCTGTGGCTGTGTCTAACTTGGTGTCACTTGTATGGTGATTAAGTTAGAAACTGCTTGACAAATCAAGGTAATTAAGATAAAGAATTAATATTATTCTTCTATATGATAAGGAGCATATTGACTATATAGATCTAATAAATTAAATGTTATCTATATATTTTCAATAAATCTATTTAGAAATAGGTTTGAGTTATTAGAACAATGTAATCGGTTTTGCTTTTCAGTTAAAAACACTTCATATTAACTAAATTAAAAATAAATGACTTTTGGTCAAAGTGGTTGATGACTTAATTAGTCAAAAAAAAATTTAACCCAAATTTAAAAGTGTGGTTGAGATTTAACATTCGACAAATGTAATTTGAGAAAGAAATGCATTAGGATTTTTTTTTTTTTTGGTAGATGATTAATTTGTTGTTTGATAAAGGGCGTGGAGCCTATCACTCACCTAATATCCCAAATAAATAAGAAGTCGTTAAGAAAGCTAGTTGCAAGGGATGTGGAATTATTTTATGAAAAATATTATTTGTACTCACAAGGTATGAGATACCGTGTCAACCCACGTCTCTTATCATTAGATAAGATGTGGACCTTACTTGAATGAGATCCACACCATTCAACAGTGGATGAGATGTGAATCGGTACAGTATCTCATACATTGTAAGTACAAATAATTTAACTCTTATTTAATTTATAAATGATCATTATACAATAAAAAAAAGATTAAATTCATTTTACCTGCTAAATTTAAGGTAATGTGCAATTTACATCATGACTTTTTAAAACGTGTATTATAACACCTTGAATTTTTCAAACTGTGCAAAAAACCCTTTACTTTTCAAATAGTGTAAAACTTTAAGTTATAGTAGGGTATCAGATTATATACTTAAAAAAATTAGAGGCATTAATCGCACATAGTATTCACAAATAAGGTATCAAGTTGCACAAATTAGAAACATCAAGGGGTTAAATGTACATAAATCTTATCTTCATTAGTTGCCAAAATTATACTGAAGGGTGTTTTGCACAATTTGCAAAGTTTAGGGTGTTATGATGCATATTTTGAAAAATCATGGTGTAAATTACACATAACCTAAAGTTCAATGGGATAAAATATATTTATCCTTAAAAAAAGGATAAATTGTGGTCGTCAAAATCCAATCAAACTTGACTAAAATCATTAAATCAATCCAATTTAAATAGAAAATTGATTAAAATAAAAAATTCAAATTCAATAGAACTAGATTTTGTTTTCCATCACAAAAACCATTTGATTCGAATCAAATTTAGGATTTAATTAATAAAACAATCTAGTCCAAGCCAAATAATATTATATAATATAATTTTTTATTACTAAATTTATATATTGAATCAATTAAATATTATTTAATGCCAGCTACATTCAACGTCTCAAACAGACCGTCCTCAGTTTAGCAGAAGTAGTAGGTGAACACATTAGGATGAGAGAACACTAGCAGGGGATACCATTAGGCATGATCAGCTTAGAAAGGGGTCAACAGCAGGTACCGTTAGTCGAAGCCACCTCCTTAGCACCTTCTCCAACATGTCCTGCTGCTGCTCGACCCTAGAGCCAAGGAAATAATCAGTTGGAGAAGCAGAGCTTAGTATGGAGCAGACAATCATACCCAATCTGTCAAACATGTAATAGACGTCACATAAGTCAGTGCCTATAGGGTATGTTTGTATGCTATAGGTGCGGTGAACCTAGCCATATAAGGAAAGAGTGTCCACTGTGTCAGGGAGTAGGAAGTTAGAGGCCAAAGCAACTTGATGCTCCAATACAGCCCATTCCTCATACACATAGAAATGATATAGTTACCCCAGCTAATGAGGATTCCCATGGGAGCGCACTAGAGTCAGCAGGTAAACCACGAGTAAAATATATACTGCATACATAGGCATTTAATAAAAATGAAGATTGGCTCTAATATGTCAAGTTGTTTTACATAACCTTGATGTCGTGATCGTGTATGTCATGTTTCTAGAATGCACTATTATACTACTTATGTTGGAATTGTGCAATTATAGGATATGAGTACAACATGTATGTGAAACAGGTTAACAATATGACATAGATAGTTTGATCAGTTATGAGTGTGCATTATGATGTTGTATCATATGAATTGCTAAGCTAGTTTTGGATCACTGGGCATATTAGTTGTCCTTGATTTCTTTGACTATTGCTTGTTGTTCTTTTTTGATTGTATGCATAATATGAAAATGGTGGAAGTATGAATGTTTCATTGCTTGTGATTAGAGTTGACAAGAACAAGTTATTAGAAATCTTAATAGTGCAGGAATGATGGATTCTATTGAGATTATCAAGAATTTTGAAGGAGAAAAAGATAGTATTACATATTACTTGGTAAATATTTTGAGTGTAAGGTAAAAAAGGCCTCCCCCATGCTTGATGTTTATAATAGTGAGTGTTATTAAATGAAGCAAGCAGGCATGTAAACGGTTAGCATTAAGTTTCCTGGATTAGGAAATTTAAATGAATAATACACATGAGCTGTGTGGAAATTGAGACTTTAGAAATCAAATTCCTTAGTTATGTCATTATGTGTAAGAATGTGGTATTATATGTGTGTAGTTTTATGTGTGAGCATGTTGGTTGATTAAGCCTTTGAAACAACAAACGGAATGATTTCCTAGGTACTCGGTGGTGTATAAAGATCATGTATATTGATATCAAGACTCTTTAAATGCTCTTTGATTGTTTATGTTTTATGAGCTTGACTCATGAATTGAAGATTATGTTTGTATGATTGAAAAGAGTTATATGAATACCTAAGGCCTTTTGTCATGTTGTACGGAATTATGAAATAGAAAAGGGATTTCTTATACTAGTTTTGTTAATAATTTCACAAAATACATGAGACGAATTTGGTATAAGAGACTAATGTGTTTTCACTTATGTTAAGTATTGGAATGAAACTGTAATCTCTTTCCTATGCTGAATTATCATGATTTGCTTTCTTAGAGTAAAGAAGAGAAGAGAGAAACATGTTTTACCTACAAAGACTTGAATTATTTGAATGGTTTGGTGCTCCTAAACAAATTTATCTCTCGGATAAGTGTTTTAACTTAATCCAAGTATCGTATATTGATGTGATCTGTTTATTCTTTAGGGAGTTTATGTGATTGAGTTTATGAAAAGAGACATACATGGCAGTCATATATATACATCTTCAGCATACATAATACCATACACCACATGCATCAACAACACATCATAGGTAACATAACTTACGCTAAGAATCTTTGAAAATTTCTACTAGATTAACATGCATTTTAGTTCTCATGTAGCACTTTTTCTGCCTCAGAACTCTCTAGTCTTTTAATCAAACATTCTCACATATAAACATGTACTTCAAAACACCAAGTCGTGCTTACATATCATGCCAACATATAATCCCAAGGTAAACTATATGCATCTTATTAACTCATTAAATCCATTAATCACCTTATCATTCTATTTTTAAGTTACATATTAAACATGGCATGTCTTGATCTAATCTCACTTGGGGAATTTTTCATGTACAGATAAAGGAAACTATACACGACACACACACACACACCATATTGGTTGGAGAGGGGAATGAAGCATGCCTTATAAGGGTGTGGATACCTCTCCCATGCAGACACATTTTTCCCATAGAGAGGGGAAGAGCAAATCCGTGAGGGTATGGACATCGAGCCTGCCAAAGCGGACAATATCTGCATTGCCGAGTGTCTGGGATGTTACAGCCAGTTACCCTTATTTATTATTCCAGGTCCTGGATTTCACTAAGTCTGGACCCTACACGTCCTTAGAAGGCTATATAATGGAACCACTTTCTTAGGATCAAAAGTCCCAATAATTATTCCTAAGAGGAAAATGAGTTAAAGAACGATTTTTAAAGAATTTTATGAAATCTTTAAATATTTTGCTTTTCGCCCTCAAGTTTGAAAAATCATAAGACTTCTCGGATTTAAACTAAAACACAAAATTTGGATTTTGATTCGTTGGGATGTTGATCTCTTTGATATTTTATTTGAGTTCAAATGGGAGTATTTCCTTATTTATATTTATGTTTTAAAGTTAATGGAGAATAAAATAAATAAGGACATTAAGTGAGATCACCTCAGCAAACATATGACCGCCCAGGCAGTCAGCAGAGACTAACGTGGTGCAGTAGCTAGGGAGGGGACCGCCCCAGTGGCCATTTTCCACCCACGGGGTCAACAGCTGATTAAAAACCCCTATTTTGGAGTCCAGAACATTCAAGCACCCAAAATACACCTCTCTTTCCCTTAAAACGCGAAAACTTCATCCCTAAACCTCACTTCACCTGCCAAACTCCATTTTCTTTCATTTTTCTCAAATCTAATTCCAATCTTTTATTCCTACGGCTTAAAGGTATGTTGTTCTCTTGGTTTTACTCTCTTTTCTCCTATTCTTCCTTGAGTCTTGAAGATAGTTTTGCTATTGCTCTATGGTATCTAACATATGATATTCTTCCTTGGTATTAGAGTCAGATTTGAGTTGTCTAGTGGTTTCTAGAAGTTAATCTAGAGTATTATAGCTCCTGTGTTAGATATTGATGTTGTTCTTACTCCAAGGAGCTCTGTCAGTGTAGATCCTTTACTGTCCACCCCACTAGGTGAGTGAGTTTGCATTTGTGATCTCTATATTGTGCATTAGAGTTGTTTTTATGAAATTATGACTTAAAGTATGATTTTTAGAAATTATGGTACAAGGTTTGAGATTTCTTCTGAAATATGAAACTGTGGTTTTCTAAAATAGCATGAACTGTGTTTTAGAAAACTCATGGGACCACTATTGATGAAATGATTCTTATTAGATTTGGTTTTAATTGTGATCATTGGAGATTTATGATTGTTGAAATATTTGTTTTATGTTGAATATGGATTATGCCAATGATTACTGGAGAACTTTGAGATTTTAAGGAATGCTATTATGATTTTAGAATTTTCAAGCTTGCGAAAGAATGTTTTTGAGAAATTGTTTAGAAACTTAGATGTAATGAGGGTTTTCGAGCATGGATTCTCACGAGATTCAGAATAGTTGATGGCTACACTCTCTGTGGAGGTATGGAATCACAATTGTCTACAAAGAGTGATCCCTTGGACATGATTCCATAGCCACAACTATGCTAAGGTTAGACTGTTAGAATCGGGTGAATTTAGAACTCTCAGAGTACCGGGAGTTACTGTTGGTAATACCCTAAATATACTGTTACTTAGAAAAAGTGTAGAGTAACACATGTGTCCTTAGATAAATCTGGGTCCTAAATTTTACTAAGTCTAAGACCCTACACGTCATTGGAGGGCTATATGATAGAGCCATATTTCTGGAATCAAAAGTCCCGGTAATAGTTCCTAAGAGGAAAATAAGTTAAGGGATGATTTTTAACTAATTTTACGAAAGCTTTAAATAATTCGTTTTAAGTCCCCAAGTTCAAAAAATTATAAGAATTCTCGGATTTGAACTAAAACCCAAAATCTAGATTTTGATTTGTTGGGATTTCGATTTTTTAGATATTTTATTTGAATCCAAATGGGGGTATTTCCTTATTTACATTTATGTTTTTAAAGAAATGTAAATAATTGAGTATTGAGATAGTGCAGTCCAATACATACCAGTACACATCCCTAAAGTCACCAGAACACCTCCCTGGAGACCGCCCCAGCAGTCACATAACCACCCAGGCGATAAACAGAGCCCTGAAAATACTAAAACACCTTCCTCGAGACCGCCCCAGCGGTCATATGACCGTCCAGGCGGTAAACAGGGAGCAAGTCGGTGCGGCAACTGCACTGAAAACTGCCTAAGTAGTTATCAAATAATTAAAAAACCCCTGTTCGGGGTCCAGAACCTTCATTTTGGCCAAAGCACACCCTTCCCCCCTTAGAAACCCAAAAACTCTCATATCTAATCCCTCTTTCTTCCATTTTTCATCAATCAAACATCAATTTTTCACTTCCAAGGCTTAAAGGTAACAGATTCTACTAGTTTTACTTCATGTTTACTCTGTTCTTCTCTTATTCTTGGGGTTAGATCTTGGGTTTCTCTTTGCTATGAGGTCACAGTGTTCTTCTACCATTGATGGGGTTAGAATAAAGTTATTCTGAGATTGATCTAGGATTTATTGCTTTACTGGTAGATAGTGGTACTGTTCCTACCTCCCAAGGTCCTATTGGTGTCCCTCCTGTTCGTTCTACCACTCTAGGTGAGTGGGTCCAGACCTGTAATCTCTATGTTATGCATTAGAGCTATTTGCATGAAAATATGGTTTATATGATGATTATAGAGAATTCTATGGAAGGATTAGAGGTTTTGTTGACTATTCAAGCTTTTAAGAATGTGGTTTTCAAATGGCATGAACTATAGATTTTGTTATGAAACCATGGGACCATTGTTGTTGAAATGAGAATATAAACACTTGATTTATGATTATTTTTTAATATTGAAAGCTACTATCTTGACCTAATGATTTCTGATATACTGGATACTGTTATTTGAGAAAACTTGAAACCCTAGGATAGGAGAGTTTGAGTAATGTTGTAAAAAGATTGTTTTGGAACAAAGAACTACTAAAAGAAACAGAGCTGTAAGTTAATAGCAGCTATACCGTTAATCTTGGTATACTAGGGCCCGCCAGGGGCAAGCTTACTAGTAGCTAGATCAGTCCGCCAGGGACGCGGTTCGCCAGAGACCGTTAAGATCTTAGTTATGGGCTCATGTTCGCCAAGGACTAAGCACCACCTTACAGTTCATGATAATCTATTCTCTTTGTCCCATGAAGGGGGTTTCAGATGAGAATTCACTCACTGAGTTTTTGTATAAAAACTCACCCCTCTCTTTTCCTCCTATTTACAGACACAACAGCCGCTACGGGTCCCTCCTAGTCACTTCCTTCCCAGCAGCAATAGAGGATCCGTCGGTGAGCTTCACTTGAGTGAAGCATTCTTAATTAAGTTAGAGAGCTCCAGTGTTATTGCAGGGAGGAGTCTTGATTTATATAGAGTTCATTTTGCATTTTGTATATTTAATCATACTATGGTTTGTGTTTAATGAAACTAGTTGTTTCTAGAAAAACTGGACAAAAATAGTTTATATGTATATTTGTATTTTGTGTATGAATTCTGCTATGATTCTAGACTTTTGATATTAATGATGAGATTCTAGTCATTAATATCTTGATTTCAGAAATAAGTGATTTGTATGTAGAAATGAGATTTTGTTTTAAATGGATTCTCATGTCTTAAATATGCATATATAAAGTAATATACAAGTTATGAGGCTTACATGGGGATGAGATTCCTCACATGCCGATAACATACCCAAATCGGGTCGTGACACTGTTAATGAGAAATAATCTAAAAATTTAGCCATAAAAGATTATAGAGCATGAATCTTCGTATGACTCAGAATAGTTGGCAGATACATATTCTGTGGACTTGAAATCACCATGTATGATTCCATAGTTATAGTTATGCTAAGGTCAAACTGTTAGAGTTAAATGGATTCAGAGCTCTCAGAGTACTTAAAGATTTAAAAAGATTCAGACTTGCTTGAGTTATGAATAGACTAGTTTAGACAATAGCTATAGAGAAATAGACAACGAGTTAACGGTTGTATGATCGTTAACCTTGGTACCAAGTTGCCGTAAGGGCCATCTCACATATAAGAGACTGGGACCTAGTTAGGTGCCCGATTTGGGTTCTTAAGAAACCCATATATATATATATATGTGTGTGTGTGTGTGTGTGTGTGTGTGTGTGTGTGTGTGTGTGTATGTCGCAACCGGGATCGTGATGGGACGGCGAAAAATGATTTTTGTTTGAAATGGAGTCGCCACCAAATTTTTATTTAATTGGGAAAAATTATGGAAAAACCCATTTAATTTAAGGAAAATGATCTTTGAAACCAGATCTGAGCTCGGGAGTCGGTTATGCTTAGGGAAGGGTAGGAACTTAATTCTACAGCACCCCTAATACACCCGTCTTTAGACGGTACCTTAATTAATTGTGCAAGTTATTAATAACCTTTGAAAATATTTATTTATGTTTTTATAAAAAAAATAAAGAAAATAGAACATCAAGTTGTCACAACTCAGATATTCTAAAATGTCAGTTAACAAGCCGTCTCGGCTAAATTAACCTCTTTGTTTGAAATAAAATATATACACTTCAATGATTAACTCAAATTAATATAATAAAGAAAAAGGATAATAATAATAATAATAATAATAATGATAATAATAATAAAATATTTACAATAATATTAATAATAACGGGCTAAAATATTTACATGCTAAACAAAATAAAATGACATCATAAAAACTTATTTTTAGCTTGAAAATTTGAAATACCAAGCTGTCACAGCTAAAATATTCTTTTAATGTAGAATTAATAAGCCGTTGCGGCTAAACTAATTCTAACCTTAAAAACAGAAATCATTGATCACTCCCATTTTTTTTTTTATGTTAGAAGGCAGAATAAATTTTCATGACAAAATAAAATATTTATTGTTTACTAAAAGAAAAGAATTGACTCAACTCAAAATCAAAACAAGAACAATACTAACAACGCAATAAATCCAAAGGCCCAAATGTAAGTAAAATAACAATAACAGCCCAAACCTTCTTATATCCATTCCCTTTTCTTTTCTTTTTTTTTTCGCAGCCCAAATACTTCATTGTTCCAACCGAACTGAAGTTCCCCAAAAATAAAATAAACAGCCCAAATGCGTTTCACTTAAATAATAAAAAAATGTAAAATAAAACAAAAGCATACAAGGAAGCAAGTCTGGTGGGTTGAGTTTCATCTTTGCCTTCCCTTTTTTTTAAAAAAAAAAAGAAACACACACGCACACAGAGAACAAGAGAAGGAAAGAAAGATCTAGAGAGAGATCGAGAGGGAGAGGATGAGAGGGGAAGCTGCGAGGATGCCGGAACTGATTCGGGACCATCTGAATCATGGCAGGCCGGCGATGGTTTCTTGACGACGAGGGCGCCATTTCCGGTAGCGCTCTGCTGCTGCTGCTGCTGTTGGTGACGACGCGAAGGAGGAGGGGAAAAAGAGAGAGAGGCCGAGAGAGAGAGAGGGCGAGGGGGAAAGAGATCGAGAGAGAGAATGAGGTCCGAGTGAGGGAGTGAGGGAGAGGGAAGGCGCCGAAGGTAACGGCGGGGTTGACGTGGCCGATGGAGATGTTGGCGCTGACGACGACTGCGATGAAGAGGGCGAAAGAGTGGGTAATGGCGGCGGTGATGAGGCGTGGTGGTGGAGCAGAGGAGGCGGCTTGCGAGGGTGTACTGAAGAAGAAAAGGATCGGGAGACTGACTCATGGCCGTGATTTGTGGTGAGAGGAGAAAGATGGTAGAAGTGCGGTGGTCATGGAGAAGAGGGGCTGACCGATCTGAGGCTGTAATTGCTGCAGCCACACCCTTTTTGTTTCTGATTCCTACATGGGTAAGGTGTTAAGACTGATATTGGATGAGTGATTGAAGATTTTATTTTTTTTATTTTAGTGCAGGTAATGGATTCTGCAAACAGCATGGATCAGAAAGAGAGAATGAGAGGGATTGTGCATGTGAGAGTGTGTGAGCTGCGATGCTAGGCTTGCAAGGAGGGGGAACTCGCAGGCTTGGCAGAGGAGGAAACTGTTGGTGGCGGTCTCGCAGCCGAAAGGGAAAGTTGTGGTGACAAGGGGAGGAGTTCACGGCGGCTATGAGCAGGGATGGTGGCTGACTGAGTTGCGGCCAAGGAAAGGTGACCATGGGGGGCTGCTAGTGGCTACACGCCAGCTTGGAGAAGGGAAGGGTGTGGCCGCTGCAAGGAAGTATTCCGGTGATGTGCCAGCTGCCACCAAAGAAGTCATCTCCCTCTTCTGTATCTTTCACATTTTAATTTCTGCTTTTTGGATTTGTATATGGACTATTTTGAACTCTTTTGATTATGTTTGGATGTGGATGTTGGACTTTGATTTCGGTTGTGATTTGTTCCTCCGACAGGGGGTGTGATTTTTGAGTTTTGCTTACTGGTTTCTATTTGAGTTCTGAAATGGGATTGTTTTTTTTTTTTTTTTTTGTATGGATTACAGGGGTTTGAAAAAATGGAAAAATGATGATGCTAAAGAAAAATACCAGATGAACTAATGCTGCACCTCGTTTACCTGCCACACTCCTTGTGTTTATTCCTTTCCTTTTGTTTCCGTCAAAATTCAGATGATGATCCCAAATTGATGATGATGATATAATTTTTTTTTTTTAAGGTGAATATGGCCATAGCAATTGAAGTCTGGTCCTCCTCCTGATCCCTCATGATATCTCTTTTTTATTCCTATTTCTATGATAATTTTCACGGTTCACATGCTTTGGAACCGAAAGAAGTTCTGTCTCATGGCACAAAGTGGAGAAGAACATCATGATTGTGTTCTCTTCTTTTTATTTTTTTCTGCTTTCACTCCTCCCAACTTTGTTATTGCTTCACAGGCATTTGGCAAAACATATACAGGAGTATGAGCCCGTGATGCAATTTTGTTCCTTATTATCATTTATATATTTTTTCTTTTATTATTTATTTTTTTTTCATGAAACGGGCTGAGATGTAGTGGACCTCTTTTTTTTTTTTTTATGGCATGGGCTGAGATGTAGTGGACCTCTTCTTCTTTTTTTTTTTTTATGGAACGGGCTGAATGATAAAATAAAAAAAAATTGGTTTAAAAGAAATAAATGAAAAGACTGTAAAATAAATATGCAAAAAAATTTTCGGTTTATGGGCTGGATAAAATCAGGTGTTCACAGTATGTATGTATGTATACTTGATTATGTATAACCTTCAAGTATTTTTTATGTTAGTATGATTTCATACATTTCTTTTTTGATGTCCAATGAAAGGGGTTACAGGTAGGGATTCACTCACTAAGTTTTGCACAAAACTCACCCCTCTCCTTGTCCCTATTTACAGATACAGTAGTTGTTGCGAATTTTTTCCAGTCATCTACTTGCCAGCAACAATAGAGAGTTAGCTGCTGAGCTTCACTTAAATGAAGCATTCTTGATTCATATTAGAGTGATGCTCAAATGTCATTTCAGGTAGGAGTCCTGATTCATACAGAGATTATTTTTCATTTTTCATATTTGATCGTATTATGGTTTATATTTAAAAGATTTGGTCATTTCTGAACAAATTGGATAAGAATAACTTGACATATATTTATATTTTAAGTATGGGCGATACTATGATTTTAGGCTTTAGATATGTATTATGAGATTTCACTTATATTTATCTTACAAAAGATAGGTGATTTGTACATAGAAATGAAATTATGTTTTAAATGGATTTTCTTGTTTAAATATGTATATAGAGTAATACACAAGTTACAAAGCTTACGAGAGGATGAGATTCCTTAAGTACAGGTCACGTGCCCAAATTGGATCTTGACACAAACCACCTTCTTTTTGCTGAGTTAATGCAACACAAAATATGTGCAGAAATGCATGTGAATAAATTAAAAATCACTCCAAACCTATTCACTCACAACAGTCAAAACAAGGGATTTTAGTAAATGATGTTGAAAAGGGGTTTTGGAAAATAATAACTTTTTGTTTTAATTTAGTTAAAAAAAAAGCCAAATATATGATCATATTTTCTAAGTCTAAACTCTTTAATTTTTTTTTATTTTAATGATATAACAATAACATAGCTATGTGTTACAACTAAGTGGTGTTTTATTGGGCAGAGTTGGCTACATACATGAACTGATGCCATAGTATTCTATCATAAATCATGTAAAAAATATTTTTTTACTTTACATATGACATAAGTATTCATAAATAAAGAGTCAGTTGTAATAGAAAAAATTATTTATGGAGGCTTAGCTTTTTACGAGGAGAATCTTTATTTTGAATGAAAATCTCAAGTTACTCATTGTGTGGTGCAAAAATTTTTTCCATAAAAGAGCTCAAGCATGAAAAGTCATAAATAATTGTGTGATTTAATTGTATTTGACCAATTATTTATGGCAAGAATACAGTAAAAAAAACAGTTCTATTTATCACTCATTGTGTGATTTAAAATAAAATTCAAATTTTTCGTCAAAGTCATTCTATTTCTCATTTTAGCCTACTGTCTTCTTGCCATAAATAATTGGTCAAATACATTTTTTAACTTCCACTTTTCTTCCTACATCCTTTCATGGTGCTTATAATTTTTTTAAAAAAATATTTTTCAACGTATTTTAGTTTTCAACACAGGTTAATTTCTATATAGTTACAGTTTAATTTTTTTCTCCAAAATTATTTAATCATATATTGTCTCATTAACAAAAGTAGTTAAGTCTCACTTTTATTACCTACACGGCAAGAAATTTGACATTTAGTGATTGTAAAATATCGTGGATACAGGCATGAAATACCTATACCAATAGATAGTTTGTTTTGTAAGATCGGATTTACTATACCCACTGTTGTTTTGCCATTATTATAACATTTATCCTCAATTTTTGTGCCACCACTCTAGGTGTTAGTGACGGTCCTAAAACCTATCACAAAAACAAAAAATAATTACCCGTAGTTACTATTCTGTCACTATATCTTTTACTTACAGATTTTAAAAAATTATTATACTCCGTAGGCATAACTTATAGTGATAATTTTTTTTTCTTATTATGTATTAAAATCATGGCAATATGTCATAGAAATTGTTTTTATTCTTATTAAAATGTACTAAAATCATGCCTATATGTCATAGAACTTGTTTTGATCACTTTATATATACTAGAACACACAAATATTACAATGATATAAAGAAAACTCCAATTATATATCATAAATAAAATCAAGTTTTACAATTGTAGGCATTAACATTGCAAAGAAATGAAACTATGTCTATCTAAAGAGTTACATATAGCATGCTACTCTAGAGTCTAAAGAATGCATACAAAATATACTTCTAAACATATAAACATGAACTATCAAGTCTTGACAAAGATATGCACCTTAGCTTCTTGCTTTCACCTGTCAATTATAATAAAACATTAATAATAATGTAAGTCAATAACAAAATAAACAAATTTGAGATATGAAATCAAATATACAATCAATTTCAAATTACATATAAGCTACCAAAAACTTGAAGTCTTTTTGTTGGAAGCAAATATATCTCCTCTCTCTAATAACCCACCCTTTCTTCCTAATTAAGAAACTCAAAGTGAAAAAAAAAAAATTCTCAGTCAAATCATAAGTTAATAAACATATATATTACCTTTATTATCCTGGTTCTAATCAGGATGATATTGCTTTGCCTTGGTCCTAATGCTATCTACAAAAAGAAATAAGATAACCCTGTATAAGATGAATTAAGACCTAACAAAATAATAGATAGAACCTAAGTGTTTTACTCTGTGTCTCTGTATGTGTGTATAGATAGAGAGATAGAACTTTAATTTATAGGCAGCTCCAAATTGAACAATACCGTCTCTTACTGCAATAAGGGCTATGATTTGCAATTATATAATGAAATCAAATAAAGAGAGCAAATCCTTCATTATTATTAAGGATTAGAAAAATACACGAACATATATATGAATCAAAGAACATATGTATAGGTTATTGACTACATATCCTTCTTTCTTTTGAGAAGCATATATATGTAAAAAGTGAAATGATGCATTGTGTACATGGAATCCTTTCAACAAACTCTTAGCATTATATAAAATCACTATTAATGTAACTTTGATTTGATTTGACATTTTTAATGCTCACCGTGTGCAAGCATAATTAAGTAAGATGGGCTATTTTCTCGCCGAATCTAATGAATTGTGCCATGATGACAAGGAGTTCATTTCTTTATCAATAGGTTATGTATATATCCATTTTTTACTGTAATCTGCGGCCGCTTTTCCTATCAAGTTGGTCCATGAAATTTAATTAGTCTCTTTGCTTTGATAATCTCCTCAGAGCAAAATATGCGGCGTTAATGTGATTCAAATGGCAAATTATTTACTATGAATTGATATATACATACCATTCTCCATAGTTATGGATCTCATGTGACATCTTGAAAAAGAGCTCAAGTTGCACTCCATCTTGATGAGGCATGCGCAACAAAATTGCAGAAATCATCTTCCTAGACCAATATCCTGCGTTTGTATGTATATGTAGAAGTCCTAAACAAAATACAACAATTTTGCATGAAAATTTAGCAATATAATGCAATGAGGCTAAGTAGCTAATTAACACTGAATAAAAATTTCTATTCCTTCTGTTTCTTCTTGATCTATCATATATACCCTTGAGCTTCCCATCTACCTACATATAGCAAAATGCATGAAAAATCAGCATATCAATATAAATCATTAGTCAATCCAACATGTCATCTCCAACAATAGCAAATTAAATCTATTCTTTTCTTTCTTATCAAATCTTTATTCTATCATTCTAACCCCACAACCACAAACCATACATTTTAAATATAGTCAATCCAGTTAAAGGAAAATTAAGGGTAGAACAAATAAAGAAAGCAATATTAGAAGAGCCCCCAATAGGGTCAAAAGTGAAACCTCTGGTCGTAAAAACAAAAATGAAAAAAGTTCGAGGGTGAAATAATACCGGCCAATAAATACTTTTCCTTGGAGTTTATGGCTATGGTGACATATTTGTGGCTATCGATTATCTATAGACATGGTATTTGTATCGGTCTTGACATATTTATCTATAGACATGGTATTTGTATCGGTCTTGACATATTTGTGGCTATCGATTATCTATAGACATGGTATTTGTATCGGTCACTAAAACTGTCGTGGGTACATGGTACTTTAATTTTTTTGTAGTGTTAATCATTTAAATAGGTTAATTTGATTAGATAATTGTGCTAAAATTTTTTTATACTATCAATATATTAAAATTAAACTCTTAAAGATATATGTAATTGTAAAAAATTTACATCAATCAATATCGGCTATAATTAGATATTTGCATTTCTATAATCAATAAAAGCATTTATATTTATTATAATAATTTATTAAAAGTATAAATAATTTTTGTTGAAATTTATAACTTTTCTTTTCCTGAAAATTATATTATTTAATTTTTTATTGTTTTGTTTTTGAAATTAATAGATTTGATTTATCTTTCTTCATTAATTATCAAATTTAATTTTTTTTCTCTTCATTAAACTCTATTTTATTATTATTTTATTAAGTTATACCATTGTAAACCATTAAACCAAAACAAAATTAATGGTCGAAGATGAAACCCATGTCCTTTTATTCTGTTGACTTTTTTAGTTCGATAATTGATGACGGGCTGTAAACTCTATTAGAAAAGAGGAGGTATACAAGATATCTTCAAGATATGTAACAAAACCGTTAAAATATCATAAAAATAGTTTAGAGAACAATTCAACATTTCATCAACCTTCAAATTTACGTGGAAAATCCAAATCCAAGCTTCTTGTTTCAAAATTAAACAAAATCTATGACTCCATGGCTGATGGGAGGCAACTTCTTCAAACAAAGATATATTAGCTTGTTTGGTAACATCTTATTTCAAGAAAATAGTTGCTTTTAAAGTTGGATAGAGGCATATAAATGATTTCATATCTATTGTATCTCCTCACATGAAGGTCTCTTCATATAAATATTTATTACACAATTAAATTTTGAGGAATAGATAATAATATGAATTGAATTCTAGATCACTTGATTATAGAAAACTTTGATATAATGTCATGAATGATATCTCTCAAAAGATTAAATTGTTGGATGAACACATAAATTGTTTTATTTCTCACAATAAGTTTTTGAACTTAAAATAAACTAGTCCAAACACAAATTAAGTTAAAAAATGTTGGGAAAAACTTAATTTCCACTAAACAATCCCATTTCATCCTCATCTAACTCCAACATCTAAAGTAGTACATGACCATAAAAATTAAAACATTAATCCATGGCAAAAGATGACATTTGTGCTACACTTTGGCTAGAATAATTGATAAGTACCCTCAAGATATAACATCCTCTTTTGGACTTCATCACGCTCAGAAGGAAGATCCTTGTGTTCCAAAGTCATCAATAAGATGGAGAGGTAAGCTGAAGATCTTGGCAATGACAGTAGACTTATTGCCTCCCCCAGTATCGGAGAATTGCATATTATGATAATATTTCCCATGTTGGTGGATTTTGTAATCAAGTGCTTGACAAATTTCATTTCTTGTTCTCTGCCTTTGAATCCCCTTATTTTGAGAAACCTTACTTTGTAATTAATACAATTGTACATTTCGCTCGTCTCCCAGAACATTGAGTTAGGAAATGGTGGAGTGCATTCATCAGGGTTACCATTAGAATTTGAATAGTCCTTTACCTGTAAAATATAATTAAATATTTCAAACATCATATTCTAGCACAACTTAAAACCGTCATTCTTCACTTATTTTGTTTTTCACATATCAATAACCCAATGTCAGCTTTAGCAATTAAAGTATAAGGTAATGACTCATACATACCGGTATAGTGATTTCTAGAGTTTTAAGAGAGATGCAAGATCGTAGTATGAGTGAGAGTGCCATAGCTTCTCTTATATTGTTCAAATCCAAATCAATTGACATAGTCAATAGATTTTGAAAAATGTTGATTGCGTTAGATTCCTACATTGAAGAGATAGTCATCATAAAGGAGAACTCATAATTCGTAAGAACAAGGGGTAACAATATTATCACATATATACATATGAGCATGGCTATATATAAAATAAATGAACAAGAGCTAGGCTCGGAGAGAACTTACAAAAAGATCACTGCAATTTTCAAAGATGTCCTGGGTTTTCAAAACAGGATGCCCCCGGTCATTGTTAAGCATCTCTTGAGCAATTGGGCTGTAACTAGAATGGAAAACCCTCAAGTTGAGGACATATATTTTCAAATTCTTAGGTGGACACATTACAGACTCAATCATGAAAGCTTCAAGGCCCTCAGCAAAAACATCCACCTCTTTTACAATCAACCATCGGAGTTCCAAGACTTTAAGACATGGGTTTTGGATTTTGAGTTTCTTAAACCCAATTGACTCAACAACACTCAATTTCTCCAAACTCAAGCAATTCTTTAAAACACCATTGATTACTTCATCCTCCATAAACATCCTTTTTAGCTTTAGGATCTTCAATTTCTCACATGCATCAAATGCTGACAGAGTTGAGCTATCCATTGTATAATTGGTCAACTCGAGTGAACATAGTTTTGAGAAAACCCTAGGGTGGAAACCAAGTTTGACATTCTGAGATACATCATAAGAAACTTGGCTAGGGTTTAAAATCAAAAGCTCACATTCTAAGCTCAAAGACTGTAGTCTTTTATACTTCTCTAGCACAAACTCAACCAAATTCTTCAACTCCCCAGTGTTGAGGCTTTGAGGAAAGTGCTTGAAGCGACAACTAGTTAAGTCACCAAGGTGAGCGTCCAGCACAGAGCCTACAAGTATGCCATATTGTTTCATGTCCTTGTCACTAGGATGAAGAATTGTCTTACCAGATTGTGAATTCTGTGTTTTAGACAAAGGCATCACCATGCCTCTTTCATCAAAGTCAAGGCGTGAGGCATGCCTCCATAAGGGCTTCCATCGTTTGGAAAGGATGCTACTTCTTGCTGCTTCATCTACCGAAAGGGAAGAAATGATGTGGGACAGCACGTTATCTGGGAGAGCACTAATCCTGTCTGGTCCTCCATGGATTCCTCCAATCAAGCTTTTCTTTGTTGGCCTTGCCATCATTTTTTTTCAACTTTTGCAAGAGAAAGATCTGTAGAAATAAGAGTTTGATGGGAGAGAAAAGGGTTGTTTGGAGATAGATTTTTAGATGATCAATCTTCTTAAAAATAAAATACTTTAATTTTGATATACATATATCCAATTACATGTCACTATATATGAGACTTTTGAAAAAGGGTAGGTAAGAGTTAAACATTTTTGTTGAGGTATCAATACATAAATGAATGTTTGTGTTTTTTTTTTTTCAAACAATTTTAAGATAAATTTAACACTTACTTGGCTCTTTCTTCTTCCTTCTCTCTCTCTCCCCTCGATTTCTTCTTCGATGGATTGAAGAAGTATGCTATGAATTGTGCAATTAGCTGATTCTCATGATGTACTTATATAAGAGATGGAGATATTGGTGTGCTATTCACACTCTTTTCCACCTATATGTCTACATTCATTTGTAATTAATTTTGGTCTTTTGTGATATTGGCAATTTGTGAACGGTAGAATGCATGAAGGACACGATTTGGCATGCTTGTTGCACCAAAGGAACCTTTTACCATATTCACCACTTGGCCTTATCATCAACTTTATATATTTTAAACGGTTTCAATAATATTTTTCCACTTTTCACGTCTGGTTTTGGCACAGAGATTTTGAAGTTATTTCTTTCAATCCATATTTTTTACCTTATGAAATTAGTTGACTGCATTAATTAGTAAGAAATCAAATATCCAAAATAACAGCTCATAAATCTATGTAGAAGATTTTTATTGGTTAATGTATTCAAATATTATAGTAATTCCATATATATACACACACATATGAAGAGAGAGATAAATATAACTACGAGGTCTAATACAGTTATTAACTAGTTGAGTTTCTTAAACATCTAGTCAATGATTCAATTTTTAGTGATATATATGGAAAATGTCTCGTAACCAAATATTTAGCTCTCTTAGTGGAGCTCTCATCTCGAAGGGATTAATCATTACTGTCAACAGTCGATACCTGGACAATAAAAGATATATATATATATATATCCAAAACATCAATGGAACCCTTGTATTGGGTTCCAAAATGCTTCCGTACATGTATGTAGACTAAAATTGTGTTTAGGCTAATATTTAATTTTATAAAGTAATATTAAAAAGTAAAATTTATTAAAAATAAGTCTTATGTATATAGTCATGTGACTTTTTTAAGTCTATATTCATATAAATATTAGTTAATTTTTAATTTTGATCATTTGTGTTTAATTATATTATATAGTATAAATTTATTCCTCTCACTCTTATAATAAATTATTCCTCAATTGATACATTCATCTCTCTCCATCTTTATATATATATATTATTTACCTATTAATTATTATGATTAAAAATATGGTCAAAAGCTAGACATTTAATACAGTTCAATATATTGTAAGATTTCCTAGCAGTTACATCTTACTGCAAGATTCACTCGATTTTTTATATTTAGAACACAAATTAACAAAACTCTTGACAATTTTAGTAAAATTTTATATTTATATTACTTTGTCAAGTCACCCACATGTCTCTCATCTTTATCTCTTTTGATATATAAGGTAAAGTTAAGAAAATTAGGATGAAATATCTAAGGGAATTATTTAAGCACAAATATAGCTTTCCTATATTGCTTTTTGACTCTTCAACCTTTATCTTTTGAACAGATTAACTTCATGCGAAATTGACATATCGGTGAGTAACTAAGGATAAGAATAAATTTAATCTAAATATATTAATATTTTGGATTCTAATGATAAATTGACAATCAAAACTTAATTAATGTGCGTAAATATATGAAAAATTATCTAAATGATTTTCACTCAATGTACTTAATGAAAATTTAGAATTTTTTCAAAAAGGGAAAATTCAAATATTTTTCTTTAAGCATAATAGTACTTTTCTACTTTTTATTTCAATATTCAAGAAATTTGATATGGAATAAATATCACTATCAATGTAGTAATAAGAATTTTGAAAATTTGAATTATAACTAAAATGTATAAAAATTTGAATTAATAGTGGTAGTAAAATTTGAATTGAATAAAATAACTCTTTATAATAATTTTAAAATTTAATCTTCACTATCATTGTAAACAAAATACTATCATCCAACGATATTTTGTCATTTTTCATGAGTTAAATATCTCAAAGCAACAAATAATGATGAATACTAATTTAATAACTCAAAACAACAAATCATGATGAATTATTAAAAAAGAAACAAATGATAAATATTTTTTTAAAAATATTTTAAAATAGTAGTATTATTATTATTATTAAATAATATAAATTGATTAAATATATAAATTTAGTAATAAAAAATTCTATTAGATAATATTATTATGTTTGTATTGGATTGTTTTATGAATTAAATCCTAAATCTGATTCAATCCTAAATTGTTTTATTTTAATCAATTTACCATTTAAATTTAATTGATTTAATCTGAGATTTATCAAGGGTAATTTTCTTGGTATAACTTTGGTGCCATATTGCACTATTTTGGGTCCGAGATTGTATATATAAAAGAGAAACTGAGCATTCAAAAGGTTAGGATTATATTCCATTTTGGATTTCCTAAGGCCTAAAGAGATGTTGCAAGTGCCTACTGGGAAAATTTATCTTCAATATGCAGTTGGGAAAGCTACGACCTAAATTTTGATTTGGCCTTGATGCTTTATCATGATCTAAATTGGGAACGTGACCAGCACATGAAGAATCTCATTCCCACATAAACCTATTAGGTGACATGGCTCTTAATGCATAATATAATACTTAAAATATCTTCTAAATGTTTAGCATTTTTCTCTAATTAAAACTAATATTTAATTTCATAAATTGAAAGTATTTAACAATTCAAACTTTGACATCTTATCCAAATCCACTGATCTAGAAATCATAACTGTTTCAGCACATAATATTAATCTTAAACTTGAAAATCATGAGTTTTGATAACTGACTTACAAATACATCTCTAGTTCATCACATAAATCTTTAACCATAGTTTACATTTCAATTACATATTAAATCTCTGAAAATACTATAATATATCAACATATATGCGTGGCTAGGATCCTACCTACATATTTATTGGAGCATTATACTCTAATCTAGTCCTACTCTAGGCCTTACTGCAAAGTAAGATTCACCATTGGAAATAACTGCATGTATGGACCAGGAATCTAAATCGCCTCTGAACCTGCAACTATAAGAGGGAGAAAGAGGTGAGTCAACTGACTCAATGAGTGAATTCTCACCCATCGCCCACATGGGACAACCAATGAATATAATACATTATACATGCAACAATCATAAACCACTTTGATACTTATATGCATGACTATATAGGAAAGATATCTCTGTATTTATGAATTCATAGAAAAGCATCTCTAAATTCTTACTCTAATGAGAAATTATTTTCCATACATAAACGTAATAACTCTTAAATCAAATATTCTCTGAAATCATAAATAATCTCTGAAAACATAAATAACAGTATGCTAATAGAGAAACGGGATTGTCCTCTATGCTCCACCATTGCTATACACGGGCCTCACTAGGGAACTCAAGTTTTGTTCTAGTGGGTGCCAGACATTGGCCTCACCACACTGAACGCGTCTACTATGCTCCACTAGTGCTAGATACGGGCCTCATTGGGGATCTAATGTGGACACCTAAACAGGTTCCATTCTCTGCTTTATGAGATTATTCTTTGGACAACTTGATTCCAAGGTTAACGATCATTTTTATGGTCGTTAACTCACTGTCTATTTCTATATAGCTATCGTCTAAACTAGTTTGTCAAAAACCAAGCTAAAGGGAGGTACTTCATCCTTCGCGAACGCAAGCCCCTAACTTCTAAGTACTTTGAGAGTTTTGGACTCATATAACTCTAACAATATGACTTTAGCATAACTATGGCTATAAGAATCATGCCCAAGGGATCACCCGCTTGTAGGCATTCTGATTCCAGCCCATAGAATATGTATCTAGTAGTTTCTATGAATTATACTAAATTCCATACCTCTTAGTATTATAAAACTAAATTTCTCAAGTTCATATTTTAAGCTAACATATATTTGAAATCTCTAATATCATATTTCAACACACCATGGTTTATAATCACTGGTTTATAATCATAATAACTGAATTTATTTTCTCAAAAACTCTATTCCATGCTCTACTCTAGGTTCAAAAGCGGACAATATCTGCATCGCCAGGTGTCTGGGTTGTTACAAATGGTATCAGAGTTGGTCCTGGAATCGATGTGCCAGCGAGGACGCTAGGCCCCAAGGGGGTGGATTCCCACGAGGGGTATGGAGTAGTCCCACATCGGTTACGGAAGGGAATGAAACATGCCTTATAAGGGTGTGGATACCTCCCCCATGCAGATGCGTTTTCCCTCACGAGGAGAGAAAAGCAAACCCATGAAGGGTGCTAGGCCCCTTAGCAGACAATATCTGTATCGTCGGGTGTCTAGGCCGTTACAATTCCCACGAAGGGTATGGAGTAGTCCTACATCGGTTAGGGAGGAGAACGAAGCATTGCCTTCTAAGGATGTGGATACCTCCCCATACAGACGTGTTTTCCCCCACGAGGGGGGAGGAGCAAAACCGTGAGGGGCACCAGGCCCTAAAGCAGACAATATCTATATCGCTGAGTGTCTAGGCTGTTACAAATGGTATCAGAGCTGGTCCCGAAATCGGTGTGCCAACGAGGACGCTAGGCCCCAAGGGAGATGGATTCCCACGAGGGGTATGGAGTAGTCTCACATTATTTGGGGAGGAGAACGAAGTATTGCCTTATAAGAGTATGGATACCTCCCCCATACAGATGTGTTTTCACCCACTATGGGGGAAGAGCAAACCCGTGAGGGGTGTCAGGCCCCAAAGCGGATAATATCTGCATCACCAGCTGTCTGGGTTATTACAACATGAATAAGCAATTCAAATTTTGTTAGTTGCTTTTAATACCTGTGCTGTAGGAGTTGGTTCAGCAAGGAAGAAATATGAAGGCCTACTGCATAAATTCTTCAAAAAGGCATTTGAAGTATTGGACTTTGTATATTCAAAATTATTAAAGTGGGATTAACGGATACTGATTTAGCTTTTTGTGGTTAAAGTCATGAGCATGTAAGAGTTGATATATCATATAACTATTGGTTACCTCTGGTGTCTATGTTTTCCCTTTTGCTGCTGTCGCTAGCAAAGTTTTGAAAATCGGATCGGATATCGAATTGGTCAGGGTAAAAGTTTAGAGGTTCAACCAGGGGTCCAACTAAAATATAACCGGTATAAAATAAAATCTGTATTTATATAAATCTATAAAAATACAAAAAAAGATTATGTCATAAATAACTAAAAATTAATTTAGGTATCAACAAAACCCATATAATATAATATAATTCATCTCTTAATTAAAAGAAACATTATCCATATGGATTAAATTTCCCAAGTTACTAACTTCTATACCAGAAAAGGAAAAAAATTACGAAAAATGAAATTTTAGCCTTTTTTTTAAAAAAAAATCCAAAATAATGCCATTTTGCATCTCTTTTATTAAAAAAAAAAAACCGGTTTGACCGGCCAGGCCAGTTTTCCCGGTTCCCGGCCGGCTCAAAGCGGTTCTTAGCCGGTCCGATCTCCACTGGTTTTGGGGGCCAACCCGGACTGGACAGTAGGCCAGTTCCCAGTTCAACCGATCCGACCGACTTGCTACATAAATTCTTCAAAAAGACATTTGATGTATTAGACTTTGTATATTCAAAATTAATAAAGTGGGATTAACAGATACTGATTTAGGTTTTTGTGGTTAAAGTTATGAGCATGTAAGAGTTGACATATCATATAACCATTGGCTACCTCTGGTGTCTATGTTTTCCTTTTTGCTGCTGTCGCTAGCTATGTTTTTTTTAAAAAAATTCACAAAAAATTATGGTGGTTCCAAACCGCCACGCTTAATAATTTTTAAAAATTTTATCCCAAAGTGCGGCTGTTATGAGCCACTGTAATTAACAATGCAGCCTTTCAATTTTAGGACAATTATGACAGTTTCAAATTGCCATAATTAACCATATGACATTGTGGCGGTTAAAACCGAACCACTGTAATTAAGTTAATGGCATTGGTAATTATGACGGTTTTGGGAACCGCTCTTATGGTAAAAAAGCTATCACAACCTGACTTGAGAACGTGACCAACATGTGAGAATCCTATCCCCACGTAAGCCTACTGGGTGACGTGTCTCTCTAAATGCATAATTTATAAATAAAAAAAATCATTCTTAAAACATGGCTTCTTTTAAATCTGTATTTAAATCCTCATCCAGGACCGAATTTCTAAAAAATCTGAAATACTTTATTATACAAAGCTCTAAAGTCCTCTTAATCAATATCTGAAAATTTGTTTAACACTTGAAAACTAAATCATCAATACATCTCTAGTTCATTACATAAATCTTTGATCATAGTCCACATTTCAAATCCATACTTAAACTCTAAAATCATATATGGAGATATATGAACTTTAAAATAACTGCAATATCTCAAAATATATGTGTGGATTGGATCCTGCCTGCACATCTATCGGAGCACTCTATTCTAACATAGTCCTACTCTAGGCCTTATTGCAAAGTAAGACGTACCACAGAGAAACTACTGCATCTATTGAACCGGAATTTGAACCGCCTCTAAACCTGCAACTATGAGAGAAAAGGAAATGGGTTAGTCAACAGACTCAGTAAATGAGCTCTCACCCATCACCCACATAGGACATCCAAAGAAATATACATATATACAATATAAATGCAGCAAGCATAAATTATTTGATATTTATATACACAGCTATCTCTAGGAAAACACTTTTCTTTCCATTTATTTATAAACAAGCATTTCTAAATCGTAATCAATAATGAAATCATTTTAACCAAGTTGCAGTAAAGCATCGAGAAACAGTCAACTGAATGAGATAAATAAGTATATAATCATAACAGCTGTAAAATTATAAACTGAAATATTGTACTCGATCCCTAACGAACACAAGCACCTGCTGAAATCATAATAGTCCCTGGTGGACAAGCTGTGGGCACCTAACTAGGTCTCATTTTCTGTATATGCCACTATGGCTGTTAAAAGGGTTGCCACCATGGTTGTTACTAGGTTTTCCTCCATGGTTGTTCACCATTCATCATGTATATAATTAATTGAAAATAGATAAAAACAAAAATACTGAAATTTCATAACTAAAGGGTGGGTGCTCAGTTCTTGTCGAACAAGAGCCCCTAAATTCTTAGTACTATGAAAGTTCTAGATTCATAACAATCTGGCTTTAGCATAAATATGATGGTGAAAATCGAGTGCAATGGTTCACCACTTGTGGGCATTCCGATTTCAAGCTCACAAAATAAGTATCTGACAGTTGCTATGAATCATACTGAATTCTGTACCTCTTGGTACCTTAAAACTGAAGTTCTAAATTCATATATTAAACTAACATATTTTCCATATACTTGATAACTCTAAAACCATAATTCAAACATTGGGGGCTTATAATCATAATAATTTGAAAATCATATGGCATATTTATTCATAAAGCTGGGTTATACTTTTGTTTCACATTTCTCTAGCACGTATAAATATATTAACTAATACTCTAAAATCATATTTTGAAATCTTCAGTCTTAAAGCATAAAAATATCATAAACTCTTAAAACATATTTGATAAAATAATAACTTATTAATTCATATATTCTTGCAATAAATCTCTTAGAGTTGCACATAAAACATTTTCCTAACATAAAATCTATCAATCATGGTCCCATGGGTTTCTAAATTTCATTTCCATGCTATATATTTGGATTCATAGCTTTTCAAAATCATATATATTCATATTTTCATCTCTAATACCATATTTAACAATCATCATGCATAAAACATAGTTATAATGAATAAACTAAGGTCATGAGTTTGAACCCAGTCATCGTTTAGAGTCGGGAGTAAATGGGCACCACCAACTTGATCTTAAGAGCTTGGAATGACATCAACAACTACCATAAAGCAACCATAAACTCTATATTAGACTTTAACAACCTCTAGATAACTCAAACATAACTTTAACAACATTAACGGGGCACCTCTACTTGATAATAATGGAGAATAATAACTACCCAAACCTAAGAACATGGAATGGAGAGGAAAGGGGATGACAAAAATTCATAAAACTCTTACCTTTGATCTTGGGAGGAGAAGGAATGGAGTGGGATTGAGAGAGAAGGGTTAGGAGAGGGTTTGGAAGGAAGGGTTTTTGGTTTTAGGGGAAGGGAGCCCGAAAATGGGGTTTAAAAAGGATGGAAGGGTTCGATAACTGAAACGGTGTCATTTGACACTATTTTCACCAAATTGGCACTGCTATAGCGGTCTAGCCCATTTCCTGTTCGTGTTTGATTCACTTATAACGATCCTTAGACCATCAAACGCCTTACTTACGAACTTTATATTGGTCCTCAAATCACAAAATACGTGAAAACTGGACCCCGTGACCACTATAGTGGTGACAGAAAGCCCCAATCTCATCATTTTGCTATCACATGGCATCTGATTGTCTCAATACTCACTTATTTATATTTCTTAATTTTAAGTTAATGTCCATTAACTTTAAAATATAAATATAAATAAGGAAATACCTCTTATTTGGATTCAAATAAAATATAAAAAAAATCAAAACCTCAACCAATCAAAATCCAATTTTTGAGTTCTAGTTCAATTTTGGGAATTCTTACGATTTTCTAAACTAGTGGGTTAAAAATGAAACGTTTAGAGGTTTCCTAAAATTTGTTAAAATCACTCTTTAACTTATTTCCCTTTGAAGAGCAATTATCAGGACTTTTGATTCCAATAATGTGGCTCTATCATATAACTTTCCAAGGAGGTGTAGGGTTCAGATTTAGCGAATTCTCAAACCCGGCAACATGGGTGGGTCCCAAGGGACCTTGAGGCCGATTGAATTGGTCTACTAACACGTGTATATCGGGTATTACAAAAACAACGATTAAAATGACCATAATTTGCATCAATGACCTCCCATAATTCACCATTTTTTTTATAGTGCCACCTCGGCACTCACCCAGTGGTTTTGCTATCACAACTTGATTTGGGAACATGACTAGCACATGAGAAATCTCATTTGTATGAAAACCTCGTAGTTGAGTTGTTCTACATACATAATTAAATGTATTTTTTCATCTTTTAAATATAAATGAATACCCAATAAACGAAAAGCCTAACCGCTATAGTGGTCTCTGACCGTTATAGCGGTCTCAGATACACATGTTCTGCATTCATGCATCTAGAGCCTTCCCGGTAACATGGTGGGTCCCGAGAGACCCTAATGTTGTATTAACTTGTTTCAAGACACGTAGACTTGAGGTATTACATTCGCACCCACGTTTCCCATGGTGTCGTAGCCACTAAGGGTAGCTACACATGTGCAAAGATGGGAGCTGCACGTCCACGTAGATGTGCTCATGTTTTTCCAGCCGATTGTCTTGCTACACCTACTGATCTTGCTCATGTGCTTGGTTACCTTTCTCCTTCTTGAGAGCGACATTCTTAAGAGTCAGCAGTGGATTTTGAAGTGCTTGCACATATTTTGTAGATAAGATAGCCCTTATTTTGTTAGTATGTCATGGATTTGTCCAATACTAGGTGCATTTCAGTAGGCATAACATAGAAGGGTTTATTAGATTATTATTTATGGTTTCAGTTTACCGGTTTATCTTGGATAACTGTACCTAGGTCAACCTTTGTTGATAAACATACTACTTATTTATTATTATGTTACGTTGCATATGATAAGAATGATTCGTGTGTGTATATGTGCATATATATATGTTGGTGTGATGATTTGTTTATGTATGATGAAAGTAAAGGGTTTTAATAAGTATACGTGGCTCACATTTTGTTTTAAAATTTTAGAAAAATGTACTCTTATTTTTACTAAATATTTTCAAAGTTATTAAAGTTAAGAACTGAAATAAAGAATTAACTACTAATAATTAATTTAAATACGTCTTAAGTGTGTTGAGTTAAATATTAGGGCGTTACATTATCAATTTTGAAAAAAAAAATCTCATAGGATTTGTAGGTGACAATAGTAGGTAGGTCGTGCACCTAGACTATTTCTGATTAAGACCACTCAATTAGTAGCTTTCTCTTATGTCACATCTACTTGAGGAGTAGTATGACCCGTTTTAGTGTCACGCGAGGGAATAACTACCTTAACATGAATCCTCATGTCTATCCTTGATCTGATAGCTACCATATATTTTCCATACAGCTTGAAGTATTAACAAGGTGAATTTTAAATTGAGAATTAGTTTGAGTTTAAATTATTTATGATTTCATTATTGCATTATTAGTTGTTTTGCATCTTTCCCATGTTCATTTTCTTTGTTTTTTATTTTTAAAATTTTATGAAGAAAATAATGAAAATAATATAAACAATAAAAATTTGTTCCTAATTTTATTTTATAATCTTATTATTTTACTTCAAAAAATTCTTGGAAACAAGAAATACAGAAAGAAAAAATGTTGTACGTCCTGATAATGTGGCCGATCCCGATCTACGTGGCAATTGGATTGTATTGAATAGCCTTCGGTTTTTGTTTTTATTATTTCGAAATCAAAATCCTCTTTCTACAATGCTCGACCCCACATTACATTTCTTTATTTAACCGTTTCTTCTACCTCTTATCAGGAACTTTTTTTCCACTGTAAATTCTTCTTAGCCAGTTCATTTTGCTCTTGAAATTTATCGTCCTTTAAAAACAAATGTTAAGTTTATGATGCAATCCTACAACCAACATCGCATGTTCTTTTACTTTTTCTAATGGGTGCTAGATCTTTATTACCTTTTTTCTGATTAAGAGTGTTTGAAAGGTGTGGTCTTTAATTGTTTATGGGGTTTGAATATTTTGCATATTGGTTCTGTTATTAATGGCACTATGAATTGAGGTTGTTTATGAAAGTGGTTTACTGGGTTTAATTAATTGAGGTTGTTCATAAAAAAGGCTGACTTAATATTTATTTTAGTCTTTGATTTTATACTCGTGAATTATTTCAGTTCCTAACTTTTAAAATGAGTCAATTTAGTTCTGTATATTGCAAAACATGAGTCATTTTAACCCCTCAATCTATTTTTATTTAACATCCTATCAATTAAATGATGATAAATAAGTATGCATTTGGATGAAGTATTTTCAAAATATAAGGCAATTTAAAATGCTTCAATTAAATCTCTTTCAATTTTTAAATTTTTTATTTGGATAGATAATTACATTTCCTTCATTTGTAAAGTACTTTGTTTGGGTGAGGTAATTACATTACCTTGATTTTAATATATTTTATTTGAAAAATATAATATATTTTTTTAAGTAATCTTTTTTATTAATAATCAAAATTCAACTGATCTAAAATAAGTTATAATAAGTTTATATTTTATAAATTATATTAAATTTCATTCACAAAATATTTTAAATTTGAATTGTAAAATTTAATTGTTACATAAATAAAATAGAATGATACATAAATATAACATCATGTAATATAAATTGAATATTAAAAAATTTAAAATGCAAAAAATTGAATTAAAAATAATATTAAAAAAATCTCATAAATATAAAGAAATTATAATGGAATATAATAAAAATGAGACTTACCAAAATGAGAAAAGCATATATTTGTCCATGTAGGGATTTCCAAAATTTCCTGTAGAAATTAAAATCCTGTATTTTAGGTAGATAAAATCCCTCTTTAAAATTTCTTGAATTTTGTAATTAGTGAATATCCTAACAGGATATTTATCAAGATGGGTTTCAAATTCTTCCAAAAATTGCATTCTCCCTATAATTGCTCCATCTAAATGCACATTAAGTAATACTTTGACATACCACATATCATTTAAAATATAATAAAGTTTAAAATGACTCATTTTTATATATAAAATTACATGAAATTAATCATTTTCTAAGTCATAAAATACTCATTTTGAACAATATTAGACACCCAAAATGAGTTATTTTAAATTTTATTTTTTTTCAAATGCCATATGGTATGTTGAGAAATTACTTAAAGTTGTCTATCATCATTTAAATAATAGAATGTTAAATAAAAGTAGATTGAAGGACTAACATATGACTCTTATTTTATCATATCATGAATTAATTTGACTCATTTTAATAGTCATAAACCCTAAACTATAATAAATATTAAGTCAATGGCTATATTGGGGCTTTGAGCTTCCATCACAACCAGATCCTTGGTCTTCTCATGATGTTGTACCTTCAAAAACACAAAGATCACTTCCATGTATTTGAGCTTCGACAATTAGAAACAAAATAATAAAAATGATCAATTGGATTTTTAATCACCCATTTTTTCAGCTTCAAGATGTCAAAATATATAAACTGGCAAACGCCCAAAAAAGTAATACATTTGTAATGGGGGTTTTGTTGTGGGTCTTGCCGCCTACGCTTTGCAAATGGTGGTTATGTCTTTGTTTTATTGCTAACCTGATGCTCGGCCTGTGTAGAAGATTAAATATCAGGTGTATTATGTTTTTTCAATCCGTTAATTAATTAGTAGTATGATTTTTAATTGAACTTTGAAACTAACATGACATACTGACCAATTGAGTAATGACAACCATGTCGGTCAGTTCCCACTCGGGCTTTTGGTCTGATGCGAGCACCAATAAAGGAAAGAAAAATTGAAAATTATGTAGTTTCGAAAAGAATTTTTAGTTTTTAATTTTTAATTTTTAAATTTTATGAAGAAAATATTAAAAATTATAAAAACTACAAAATTTATGGCTTATTTGATAATTTTTTTGTTTTATGTTTTTAAAAATAATTTTTAAAAATAGTTTTAAACTCAATTTTAAAAATAAAAGAGAAAAAGAAAAAAAAACCGTTTGAATTGTTATTTTTAACAGCAAATTTTAAGAACAACAAAATACAATACTTGTTTGGCAAACAATTTTTAAAAATAATGATCCAAATAATTTTTTTAAAAGTAGCGGTGTAAAAGAAGTCTTACAATGAGCCAAGCTCGATTAACAAAGCTGTCATTAGTTTTTTTTTTTTTTAATTAGAAGTGAGATTCAAAAGTGTCCGGTATGATAATCACAGAAATGCTACTGCTTGTTTTTAAGAATATGTTAAAAGTGTTTTGTGTTTTTAGATTTTAAAACCAATGGTTTATTTTTTTACTTTTAAAATCAACTGTAAAAAACATTTTACCAAACAAGTTTGTTTATTTTGAAAATAGAAAATAATTTTTGAAAATACGTTTCAAACAGCAGCTTAATTTTCAGTATTTTCTTTATGTATTTTGAAAAAAAAAAAGCAACAAAACAGACCAATTTTCATTTTCATTTCCAACTTTTTCTTCTGTAAAAAAAATTCTGAAAACAAGGAAAAACAATTTAAAAAAAAAAATGAAACTGACTTGTGAAACCTTTACACTTCTTAGGTTTGATACCTCGTAATAACAGCTTTTCCACAAAACTAAAATACTAAAACCCACATGCCACAGTGCTTTGAGACAGGTTCCAGGCCACCATTTTACGCAAACCCATTCTTTTGCGGCAAAGCCCCGCCGTTTCCGCCGATCCACTTGGAATCGGCAAAACCCTTTCCAGGTTTGTTGCACATTCTTCTTCTTCTTCTTCTTCTTCTTCTAAAGGTTGCTGAACTATCTCTACATTATGGACTGTGTGAGTTTCAATTATTATTAACGATGATTTTTGTGTTTCACTTTGGCAAATTCTTCTTTTCTTTTCTCTTTTTTGTTTCACTTTAGCATTTATATGTGTAGTATACACTGCTTATTTTTAGTTTTTCATTTTCTTCGGTGTAGTGGCCATCCCTCGCTATGCGCTATCCAACACAAAATTACTCTTCAATTTCAATTGTAACATACCTAGTGAGCTAATTGGGTTGCCTGTGCTGCATAAAATTGGATGTTCTGAGAGCACCAAAAATATATATAAAAAAAAAATTGCTTTGTGCCATGGTGTCGCCGTCTCCCACTTTACTAGCACCTAGCACATGTAACAGCTAACTTGTCAATTAATAAATGGAGTAGGACAAATGTTTTATCTTCCTCGTCTATGAATCTCTAGTAATGCAACGGGTTAAGGGTTACTAATGTGATTTTTTGTTTCGATCACGAAATTAATGTGATTGGGAAATCTCAGAACTTTACGATTACTCTAGGCTGCACATTGGATTGCTATAGAAAATGTAGCACCCTCTCAATTAATAGACAACTTGAAAGAGAATTACAGAAAGAAATACTTCAGCATAAACTTCGGAAAGTGATGAACAGTAACAAGAGTAATTGTTTATAGTATTTTCGTTTATGTATGAGTATGTAAACTGAATTAACAGTAAGGAAGGGTAAATGGGAAGCGCTTCTTGAGGACTGGTCAAGGAGCTCTCCACCTGAGAAAGGAAGAATGCATCAGAAAGGTTTCAGGTAAAATGAAGAAGGAGAGAGTGGAGAGAATTGGGCATACCACAACAGACTACTGCACATAGCCTTCCAACCTCCTATTTGTTTGCCTCATTCTATTGCTCCTGTGCACCTCCACTCTCTCCTCATCATGTGCCTTGTGTTTAGGAGCTGTAACCAACTCTCCCTCAGCTGTATTGCCCCATTTACCCTCAGCACTTGTTATAGAAAACTCCAAGAATGGATCCTCTCATATTGAAATTTCACATGATCTTCTTATGTGTGATCTTTCACCATTCATTTCCTTGTTTCACATGTCATGTTTGGATATCATCATTTAAATCAACGATAAGAGATCATACATGATAAGGCCGTGTGAAATTTAAACGATTGATGATCCATTCCCTGATTTGGGTGTAACCATATTAGTGCTTTAAAGGTTTTCGTTGCCAAAGTAGAGTTTCAAATATACAAAAAGGTTACCAAATCACTCATTTTATTTACCCATTTAGTCCTACACATAGATGCACGTGGTCCGGTAATGTTTTATATCTTTACAGGACCTGTGTAGTGTAAAAAATCAATCTTTGGAGGACTGATGTAGTGACACCATAATTTTTAAAGAATTAGATTTTAATAGTTTGAACATTAGTATGATGTATGATAGAGTATTGTGGTGTTGTTTGATCCACTTAGAGGGACAATGCTTAGTTGTTGTTGTAATTTAGGGGTTTAGTCTTTCATTTATGGCTGGTGTATACTAATTGTTATTGTCAATTCTCTTCGTACTCTGAGTTTTCGATTTATCGTTATTTTCTTGTGCTGAAAGTGTAGTATGCTGCTTATTTTCCCCAAAAGTTTCGATTTTATACTTTCTCTGTCCTCCTTCAATTACTATGAAATTTGTTGGGATAACACTAGATAAGCTTTCTCAATCTCTTCCCTGCTTATTAATTTTCTTATGATTATATGATTTATATCGCCTATTTAATTTTCTTCAGATATTACGTGTTTTCAAAATAAGGGACCACTTTATAACTTATGTTGAGTCATTCTTTTCTTTGGCAGTACATTTCCAGAATAACAAACTCTATAATTGCATTAAAAGCAATTCAGTTGTGAACAAGTTCTCCTCATTCATCCAGTTAGTGATGGCTTTTTTGTTCCAGAAATTTCAAGAGGTATATGCTTATCTTGTTGCACAATTATTTGAGTATATCGCATTGCATTGCTTTTTGTATGAAGAAATTCTTACCTTTAGCTTTTATTGTGCTACATATGTATAAATTCTTATTAATCTATGAAATGAAACGAAAGATGAGAACAGACAAATAAACAAATAATGAGATGGGCTTATCTCAATGACTGTATCAAGGACAATGAATGCCTTACCAAAACTCACTTAGAGCATATATTCTGTTTGGTTGGCCAGCTGGGCATCATCCATCTTCAATTGTGGTATTGTACTGAAAACTCTCAAAGTGCTTATGTGCTAGCAACCTGGGCCTCTTGTTGGGCCTTTGATTTGTTAGGACCTGGTAATTAGGAGATAGTATAAATAGAAGAGAAAGAGTAGAGGGAAAATCACTCTAGAAGCTGAGTAATTGAGTGATTCTTGGGAGAGCTGAGAGGTCCCTCGAGTATCCTCTTTGTCTTGTAATTCTAGAATAAATTCTGTTCTTTGTAAGTTCTAAACCGGTTCTATCATTATGCCATTTGCCGAATATTTACATGCCCCCTAAAAAGCATGATGCAGACATGATGCAGAAGGAAAGTTATATTCTTTTTATTCTCCATCTTCTGTCGTGTTTGTTATATCTGGCACTGTTTCATGAGAATATAGTATGTTACTCGAACTTCTATCATAAGGTTGTATGACTATATGACATATTAGCATAATTTTCCGTTGCTTTGTATGTATTTTGAGAGTATCAATGTTCTGAAAGGAGTGACTCTACTGACATGATGGAAGTGTGGTATATTAATTATTGCAGTGCAGGGATTAGCGTTTTATGAATTCTCCAGTTTTTTATGCTATGCCAAGTCTAAGCTCTATATAGTTACCTATTGTGAAACCTGTGAAACTTATAACAACTTAATATCTTGGTTTGAAAATTGTTTTCAGGCTGCAAAAACTCTTGCAAAACGCCCTGCTTTTGCTAGAGATCCAAGACAACTACAATTTCAAGCTGACATTAACCGCTTGTTCCTGTTTTCAAGGTCAGTGATTTTCTGTTGTTGCATTAATAATGAACAATAAGAAAACATTATGCAGAGTTAGGATTGTAACCTCTCTCTCTCTCTCTCTCTCTCTCTCTCTCTCTCTCTCTCTCTCTCTCTCTCTCTCTCTCTCTCTCTCTCTCTCTCTCTCTCTTGCTTAGAACTGGTTCAGAATATGCAAGAATATTATTTCGCAAATGAGAATACAGAAGTTAGGGATCTTTGAGAGATCCCGTACTCTGCCGACCTCTCAACTTCTACCTTCTCAACTCCCTCTTCCCTCTACTCTTTCCCTTCTATTTATCCTAACTCCTAACTACTAACCTCTAACTAATCAAAAACCTAACACAAGGCTCATTTTCCTATCATATTCTTTTCTGTATCTTCATCTGTTTGCTTTATTGGCTGACTCAGTTGCTTTTGTTTGCTCACCTCTTTTTTTTTCCCTCCCTTCTATGTAAGAAGCTTGTTGGTGTTTATGGCTTGTTTCATGCACTGTTTGTTTATGAATTCAAAGTTTTAATTTCCCTTTCCCTTTATCATCCCACTATGGTTTGCTAATAGGCTATTATTATTACTGTTGTTCAGAAATTGCTTGATTTACTACATTAAATATGTTTATCATCTACCATTTTGGCTTTCTTACCCTTGTTGGTGTATTAGTGGTAAACATTGTTCATAGCTTAGCGCTGGATCTAGCAGAGACTGTTGCTATTGATTTATTTTTTTATTGGACAATAATATTCCATAGCTTCTTAGCTTCTTAGGCAGGATCCCTTTTGTTTTGTTGAAATTTGTAATGCATTTGTGTGGACTGGTTGGCGTAAAGTGATTTTTACTGTACAGAAGAGTTACAAAACAGAATGAACAAAATTCTCTACAGAAAATATGTGCTTTTCAGTTAAAATATTTCTGTGGAATTCAAAAGTAACAACTTCAATTTCTTTTTTCTAGATTGTAGAATAAACTTGGTTTCAAACCAATTTGCATACCTTTTAAGTAAAGAAATCCTTTTTATGATAGTAAAGGGCATCCCCCAAAACAAAATAGATGCCCAAAATGGCTAAAACATGCAGCAAAACCTCCCAATTTATCTGGATATCAGGAATAGAGAATCTCACGAGACAACCATGACCAGATAACCAGAAGAACGTCATAAGCACAACCTTATCTCAGAACGTATCTTGGGACAAAGTAGTGCCCTTGAAGACATAGGCCTTCCTCTTTGACCAAGTATACCAATGATTGCATATGAATATGATGTACAACATTTGAACATTTGGATCTCCCTACAGCAAACTACTTTTTGCATTTGAACATACCAAGGTTCTCCAAGAACCAAGAAAAAGTAATTCCAGAAGTTTTGCGCTCTACATCACATTGCAGTGTAAAAATATAATGTGATCGGCTAATTAATTTTAGAATTAATAACTGAATATTTTGTTTGTTTATTAGTTCCACATCAGATTTAAAGAAACTCTGGCGCTAAGACCTAAGATTGATGAAGCATTAATACTTGCATTTGTGTACAATAACTGCAACAACTGTATTTCAGTTATATTCTTGTGCCTCAAATCCATATACTTATTTTTGTATGCATATTGGTAGAAATGTAAAACCATTCAAGAGCCTCACTTAATATCTTAAGCATTTTGGTGATTTGATCTTTGACATTATATTAGAGCCTCTATGATGGAGTTTTCTGGACTCCTGGGCTAGATCCTTGACATGCCCCACACTATAATTAAGTTGAATTCCTGCACAAGGTAAAGTGAGTCTATGTATTGTCCTCTCTCCAAGCCCAGAGGGCTCTTAGGAGAGTTAGTTGTCTGATGTTGATGCAGAGTTAGTTGTCTCATGTTGATGTCTATGATATCTCCTAATAATCAATTTACTCTTGCACTGCTGTTTCCATTCCCAAGTTTTGTTTGAATTGTGACATTCCCATTTGGCTTTTCATTGAAAACATATTATGCAGCACATTTGAAGTGTATTTTATTTGCATTTCTTTTAACCAAAAAAAAATTGTTCATTAAAGACAAAAGATGGTATTTAGAACTAGGCGAGGAGAGTCCTTCAAAGCATAGTAATAAAAATCGGCTTGGACTAGTCGGTTCGACTGGAAAACCGGTGAACCGGTCATGAAACCGATCTGAGCCATTGCTTGGATCAATCCCGCATCAAAACCGATGCAACCCCGTTCGACTCGGCCGGTTGAACCGAATCGGACCGGATCTTTTTTTTTTTTGGGTTGCATTATTTTGCCTTTTTTGCTTTTTTTTTTTGGTTTTCTTTTTGCTTTGTTTTTGCTAAATGATGTCTTTTTTTAAAACTAAAAAAAAAATAATTCTAATTTGGCTTATACAAAAATGCAGTAATTTTATTTGTATTGTCATGACTTGTGAGTTTGTGATGTAAAACTTTGTGAGATTGCTTGTGTAATTATATTTTGAACTTGTCAATTGTAATTCTTGATTATGAAATGTGAATAATATTTACGAATTTATGTTATTTATTTATGTTTTGTATTTGGACCCCTTAAAGAGTGTCAAATTGTTAATTAATTGTCATTGTATTGTATTTTATTTAAATTTATATAGATTTTTTTTTTTTTTTTTTTTTTTTTTTGTATAAACCAAGTTGTTTGACCAGTGATCCACCGGTTGAACCAATGATCCGGTGCCTCGTTTGAGTCGATCATCGTCCGAGTCTGAAAACTATGCTTCAAAGCATAAAGGCCAACAAACGAACGAAAAAGGAAAAAAGAATGTTCATTGATTAAGTCGCTCTGAAGTTTAAGACATTAGTTCTTTGGTGCTAAGACTACATCTATAGATGAATATCTTTTTTATTTTAATACCACATTTTTCAATTTTTCCTTTTTAACATCTTGGTATATTTTGCTCATGCAAAGACTTAAATATCCAGCTACAATCGGTTGGGGAAGAGTGCAGTTGAAGCAGATGCCGAGGAAATTATTGAAAAGGCCAGTAAAGCCTCTTTTGCTGATCAACAGATGCAAGTACAAGAAAATGTTCATTCACAAATCAAAGCATTTTGCATGGTGATGGATGCAATTCTTCTTCCAAATGATAAAATGGTGAATAACCCCTTTGAACTATCTCAACAAACAAACACTTTGCCTCGCCGAAGTGGGCTTAGTTTTGCTGTGGGTAGGAGTGATACACCTACTGTTAATCCTGGTGAGTTTTTTCTCCCTTTCTCTTAGTGACCTTTTGGAATCTTTTCATCTTCTATTCAGTTTCTTGTCATTAATAAATACTGTCATATAGGGATTCTAGTTAACTTAGAATTTGAGTGGAAGTAGCTGTAGCAGATACAAACCATGTACAGCTGTGCCTTTTTAAAACTGACATATATGACTTCACAACACACAAAATGTCCTCAAGTTTCTACTTCTTTTTGTATCCAAAATTTCCTTATCCTTGATGTTGCTCATACTTTAGGAACCATGCACAACCATGATGTAACCAACCCTTTTATTTTCTGCTTTATTATGTGGGTCTCACATTATCTCACAGGCTGTTGGATCAAAAAGGTATCAGATATGATGCTGGCTTTTGTTAATTATAATTTTCTCCTTTATAAATGAGTATATGTGGTTATTGTGGTTCTATGCTTTCCTTTTAAGGAATGCCCATATTTATAGAATATTCATGAAGATGACATATCAATTTTGTTTCAACATTGTATCTTTCGATTGCTGCCTAGTCATCTTATAATTTATCTCTTGCTTTAGATTTACAAGGTTATAGAAAAATATCCCATTATAGCAAAAGTTTACCTTTATTTATGATAGAACTGGATCAGAGAGCAAGAAAACCAAGAAAATATGTATTATTTATTTATATCTAATGGGGAATACAACGATATGTGAATATTCAAGAGATCCCTTGCTCTCTTTAGTTCCCAACTTCCTATAACCAACTGCTCCCTGACAGTTACATGTCATTAACTTACAGTGTGCCTTCAATTTTTCTTCTTTATTTATTTATTTATAATTTGATGTTGTTGGAAAATTTTCTCTTATATTTGACTGTCTACTGGTGCCACTTGTCATTGACATGCTTTTCACACAGCTGTCCCTCAGACTAGGCCATTAAGCCAAGCTGAAGTTTCGCAGAAATTCAAAGATCAACTTGGCTACACGCTTCAAGTTAAACCTTCTCAAATACCTCATAAGGATGCTGGCCAGGGTCTATTTTTAGATGGTGCTGCAGATGTTGGTGCTGTAATGGCCTTCTATCCTGGAGTAGTCTATTCTCCAGCTTATTATCGTTATATTCCAGGATATCCTAAGGTTGATGCACAGAACCCCTATTTGATTACTAGATACGACGGGAATGTCATCAATGCCCAACCTTGGAGCTCTGGAGGCGACGCGCGAGAACTGTGGAACGGTAGAAAAGTAGGAGAAATCAAGCCTGAAGTGAAAGGAGCTGTGAAAGGTTCAGAGAAGCTCTGGAAACTGCTAAGCAAGCCCTTAGAAGGCAACCTTGGAGATAACGGTGAAGTGCTCGAGCGCAGAAACCCGTTAGCTTTAGCTCATTTTGCCAATCACCCTCCAAAAGCTCTGCAGCCAAATGTCATGATTTGCCCTTATGACTTCCCAATGACTGAAAACAACATGAGAGCTTACATTCCAAATATTATGTTTGGCAATGCTGAAGTGAACATGAGGAGGGTTGGCAGCTTTTGGTTCAAATCTGGTGTGGCTAGAAAAAGTGGATCACAGGTTCCAACACTGAAGACCCTTGTTCTGGTTGCTACTAGAGCTCTCGAAGATGAGGAACTCCTCCTGAACTACAGGCTGAGCAACACTAAACGGAGACCAGAATGGTATGCTCCAGTTGATGAAGAAGAGGACAGGAGAAGATGGAGCTAGCCAATCCAATTGCTTCATAACCCCATTGTTCTTTTGTCCCCTAGAATGCTGTAAATCTTTATTTGGATATTGTTTCTGTGATAGTTAGAGTGAGATCCAATAATTTTTGTGAAGGATGGAGCTAGGGATAATGAAATTTTGCGGCATTGATTTTGGCCCTTTTCAGTGGTCAAAATCCTAGTCAACGAGATTTACCAAAATTCCATATTCAAGTAAACTTATTGATTAGTGACAATGGCAAATATTTGAAATGATGGTAATAACATGCATTGATTTTCCCTAACCCATTTCTCACTACCTTCTTTTCTCTTCTTATTTTGAAATATTGAATTTAGCATAAAGTAAAATTGAGTTTGTAATATTTAGGATTCTGGGTCACGGAACTCGTTTGAATGAATGTTTTAAAAATATAATAATATCATTCATGTCTCCTGCAAAATAACTTTATATTGTTTTTTAAGTTAAATTTAGATTTAATTTTGGGCCAGTTTTGCTATGCACCAGGTAATTATGGTACACCATAAGCCATAGTTTATTTGGTACATCATATAATTGGTTTTAATTTTGATATATCGATAGCATAAGAATTTTATAATATCATTTACATACATATATATATTATGGTAGTAATACAATATTCTCTTTAATATTAATGGTATATAAACTTAAATCTTTCGCATACAATAATGATGTGTAAATGACAAAACTGCTTGTTACCAGATTGTTTGGCCTAGAATAGGGACCGATTTCAAGTTCAAGGTGTTCCCATAATGCTGGTGACGCCTGTCCCAACCCCAGCTTGCCACTTATAAAACCCCCACCTGCACAACCCTCAAATTCATATGATAACCGACGCATGCAAATCTACAGTTCTAAATGAAAAATAATATTTATACTCACTATTTATTAAACACCATGTTAATGTATTTATATTTATTATTGGATTAAGTTTAGACCTCATCTAGTTTGAGATGCACATCTCATTCGATGATAGATAAAAATATATTAACACTGTATCCCATAACAAATGAATACAATTAATATTACGCTCTCTAAATATATTTCCTTTTATGTCTTATCAATTTCTTTTAGGCATAAGAAAGATAAAGATTTAATAGCACTTAAAGATTTAAAATAACTATTAAATGTTTTTTCAATTCTTTATTAATAATTACTCTTAAAACTTGTGTTATTTTGGGTACATTAAAATCTTTATATTTTTTAATATAATTTATAATTAGAAATATTAATTTTTTTAATGTACCAAAATGATACAGCTTCTAAAATTGAGGGTATTATTCATCTTCTAGAAGTAATTGATGAAAGATATAAAAGAGGATATGATTTGAATACAAATGATTTCCATCCAAAAACCGATGTATTTTTTTTTATTATTTTGCCCTCTGTCTCAAGGATATATCACTATCTACTCCAATTCAAGTCCCTATATACTACTACTTCTCTCTTGCCTCTTTCTTGCCTAGTGTCCAAAATCAAAACAAAATTATACCTCTCTCCACCATGCAACTTTTCACACCAATGGCTTCTTCTTTTGTGCCTCTTCAGCTCCTTATTCATTCTAATTCCTTTCCCCTTCTATTACTTCTCTTTTTTTCGTTGTTTCTTCTCCTTTCATTCCTCCAATGGTGGCACCACCACAAGGATAACTGCTTGCCCCCTGGTTCCATGGGTTGGCCCTACCTAGGAGAGACCCTCAAGCTTTACACTGAAAACCCAAATTCCTTCTTTTCCAACAGGCAAAAACGGTAACATATATAAAGCGTGTTTAGATTAATTAGCTTATTTTGAGTTTAAAACAATGATAAAATAAACTTTTTCGAACACCCCTTTAAGAAAATGATTGTTTTCCTAAAATAAACTATCGCTAAACATGCTACACATGTGATATTGTAGTTCTCACCTCATCACAAAAAAGAAAAAAGAAAAAAAAATTATGTATATTTATAAATATGGTCTTAAATTGTGGTCCACAACTGTAATTGCGAGTGCAATATTGATATTGTGATATTTTATAACTACATTGCAGCAGCAATTATGAACTCATGAACGGCTTTTTTTTTTGTTGCAATTTTTCACATTTCAATGCAACAATAATTTGCAACCATGCTGTTTAAAACCATGTTTGTGTGTATATGTTTGGATTTTCCTTTTGTGTGTGTGTGTGTGTGTTTTTCATTCATGATTGTGAGTTATATATGTATAGGTATGGAGACATATTCAAGACTCACATCTTGGGATGCCCTTGTGTGATGTTATCAAGCCCGGAGGCGGCAAGAATTGTGCTTGTGAGTCAAGCACATCTGTTCAAGCCAACATACCCTCCAAGCAAAGAGAAGTTGATAGGGCCAGAGGCTGTTTTCTTTCAGCAAGGTGCCTATCACTCCATGCTCAAGAAGTTGGTTCAGGCCTCTTTCATGCCCTCTACAATCAAGAACTCAGTCTCTGAGGTTGAGCAAATTGTGCTGAAACTGCTTCCAACTTGGACCAACCGAACCATCAACACCTTGCAAGAGATGAAGAAGGTATATATGTTACATATTAAGTAATGCTAAACAACCCCCGCCCCCCTCCCCTAGTAGAATTAGGTCCTGTTTGGGTAAATAACTTATTTAAATTTTTATAGAAAAGTAACTTTTGAAAAGTAATTTATGAGTAAGTTATTTTATATTTAAATATATAATAATAAAAGGATTTACTTTTAATATATTAGAAAATGCTTCTTAAGAAATTGAATATTTTAACTTCTCAAAAAGTACCAAAAATAATTTTTAGTGAAGTAATAAGTTATTTAGTGAAACAGGATAAAAAGTAAAAATATAACTTTTAACTTTCAAAAAATTAGAAAAAGTCAAAAGTTGTAGCACCCATATAGGCCCTTTAAGTGGTCTAACTTATTTATTTGAGGGTCAATAATCATGTAATATCATTTTAATAATAAAATTATGATAAAGTTTCTAGTTAACTACACGTATTTTAATGTCACTTGTCACTTTTTTTTTTTAACATATCTCAAGAAATTAAAGTAATTGTCTTTTATTTGTTATAGTATGCTTTCCAAGTAGCTGCAATCTCGGCCTTTGGTGAAACAAACGAGCTCGAAATGGAAGAAATTAGTAACCTTTATAGGTGCTTGGAGAAGGGCTACAATTCTTATCCTTTGCATATTCCTGGAACTTCCTATTGGAAAGCAATGAAGGTAGAATAAAATTCACATTTTTTTTCCCGTTCTTTCTTCTGTATTATATCTTTTGTGTAATAAATAATGTTACATAGCAAACAGAAAAGAACCAGGATTAATGAAAAGAAAAAAGCCAAAAAATGTTATATTATTCTGTAAAATAAATTCTAAAAAATTCATTATCTAATAGTTTTTTTTTTTTCATTTTTTGCAAATTATGATTATGCAATTGGGACTAATTAAATACTTTCAACTACACATATAATTACTACTTGGATATTAATTTTGATATATTAATAGTATAAAACAAATCTTAAATTATCATTTATTCAGATACTTTTGATTGTAACACTTCAAAGATAATAGGTGATTGATTGAAACACTTTGGTTGATATGACAAATATATAATTAGATGTCTGCATACAAAAAATAAGTTTTTTTATGATGACGTCAACGTATATAAATTAAATTCATATATCTATGGCTTTAAAATATTTGTGTATGTTGAAACCATAGCAAGCAATTTCTTTCTTAATATCATTCATTTTCTTAATATGAAGGCAAGGAAGCTTCTGAATGAGACTATAAAGAGGTTGGTACAAAGAAGAAAGGAAAGTGGGAAGTGTGGTGGAGGGTTGTTGGGAGTTCTGTTGGAAGCGAGAGGTCACAAGGTGCACGAGCTCTCTAATTCGCAGGTTGCTGACAATCTCATTGGTGTGATATTTGCAGCACATGATACTACAGCAAGTGCTCTAACATGGGTCCTAAAGTACTTGCACGACAATGTCACTCTCTTAGAAGCTGTCACGGTACGTAATACAATTCAACCCTCTCTTTCATATTCTTTTGGAGTATCAACTAATCTAAAAAGTGATGAAATTTAAAGATAAGTCCTGATTGAAATATCATTTTATTATTAATGTGAAACACATTTAGGTGATACTTCAGGAGCATACAAGTATTTAATTTATACTCTCTTTAATCTTTTACATAATTCCTAGTTTGAGAAATAATTTCTTCATATATTCTTTTTTTTTTTCAATCGGTTAATTTTGAATTTGATTCTTTTACATGTAAATTTTATTTTATTTTATTTTTTTACACAGAAAGAACACGAAGGAATCAAAAGCAAACTGGTGAAAGAAAATCGCGGACTTTGCTGGGATGATACCAGACAGATGTCATTCACTAGCCGGGTAAATTAATTCATTCATTCTTATATTTATTTGCTATGTTCTTTTCCTAGAATCTATTGAATAGTCTATACTCGATATATATATATATATATATATATATATATATATATATATATATATTTTCTTTTCTTCAATTAGAAAATTTTTGTTGAATAGCATGAACTCATCTATAAGTATTTTTGTTGAAGATTGGAAGGTTGTGATAGAATACAATTAAATTGAGTTTTCAGGTAATCCAAGAAACACTGAGAAGTGCAAGCATACTGTCTTTCACATTCAGAGAGGCAGTAAGAGATGTTGAGCTGGAAGGTTACTATATTCCGAAAGGTTGGAAGGTCCTTCCACTCTTCAGAAGCATTCATCATTGTGCTGATTTCTTCCCTCAACCAGAGAAATTTGACCCATCACGATTCGAGGTACATGTATATATATATATATATGAATAATAAATAGGAGTAACAATTTGTGTAAGGTTAATTTTAATATACTATAATGTATCATTCAATCATATTTTTTATTATCTATATTTGTGATTTTTGTGTTGTGTCAAACTGTTTTTATGTTGTAATAGTATATAATTAGACGAAGAGAGATGCAAATATCGAAAATGATCTAATCAATATTTTTGACAGAGTATATGTGATGATTGAATTAAATATAGTGAATCTATAAAAATTATCAACTATACTGCGTCATCTAGCAAAATTTTCTTTTTCTTTTTCTTCAAAATGTTTAGCTGTCTAACGTTTTGGTTAGATGAGCGTGTATAAATTTGTTACAATTACATTGCACTAAGATTTAATTCATAACAATCAAAGTAATAATATCATGCAATGCAGGTAACTAACTTGATTTCAGGACCATGGCCCATGAGCTATATAAAGCGGGTCATAGGGGGTCATATGTTATCTTTAATGTCAGAAACATAAGGTTATCAATGCTTAGATTATCCTGTGACAAAGTCCTTTTCATTTCCTATTTGAATATTCAGCTATTTAGGTGATTATGGTTTTTGAAATCTTGCTGGTTTCAGAGCACGTGATCTAAATTTGTAGGGTAGTACAATAATAGTAATATATAGTACTAGGAAACTGAATTCCACGAGGGGTTAAAGGGGTATGGGTTGACATGGGGTTGACCTAGTTTATGTGATGGTGCAGGTGCCACCGAGACCAAACACATACATGCCATTTGGAAATGGTGTCCACTCTTGTCCAGGCAGTGAGCTGGCTAAGCTGGAGCTTCTTGTCCTTCTCCACCACATCACAGTTTCTTACAGGTATTTTTTTTTGTCTTCCTCACATGTTGTGATCACATTCATTCATTGATGAGTGATTAGTATACAAGATATAATCATTAATTTCATTGTATACAATTTAAGGCTAAGATCACCCGAAAGTGGTTTATTGCAATTATTTCTAACAAAATTTTGCCAATAATGGTGTAAGTTTAAATCCTAGAATAGTCATTTTAAAAAGAGTTTTATCCAACACAAAATTGTGAGTGAGCAATTCTTATGTAAAAAACCAAACTCAAAACTGTGAGCAATTAACCAACAAGCTATTGGTTTGAGTAGAAGAGATTCAGAATATTTAGGTAGGAACTCTTGAATTCGATTTTAGATTTATAAATATGAAAAATTATTATTAGTAGAAATCTTTATTTTGAAATTGACTATATCTGAAAAAAAAAATTTGTCTCTCATCTATACGGTGATTAATGGATAACCTTAAATTGCATACCTACCTTCGCTTTGGTAAGCGTGCGAGATTGTGGACCATTATATTGCACTTTATGTTTTAGATATATGATGAGTTCATTACAACAATACAATTAGTCTGGATCTTGTATGAACTTTTCTTTTTTCTTTTTTTTTTTTGGTAAAATTAATTTGTCTGCTACTTCGGATCTCTCAATTGACTACTAGAAGATTGATTGATAAGGGTGGTCCTAATTAGTGGTGTTCCTTAAGATGTGGAAGTGGACCTTTTTGAAGCATATATAGAGGGTTTTCTTTTTTACTGTTAGATATGAAACTGTTTACGTATTCCATACGTATACGTGGCAACATGCATGATATTGTGGCCAAAACTTGTTTATGAGACTATTGCACAAGTAATTTGCCTCATCTCTCTGCTGGCTAGGGACCTATATATATGCTAAGTATATATAAATAATTAAATATTAATTCAAGAGAGTCAGAAATTAATCTTGACCATATATAAAAGTCACAACTATATAAATGATTATTATTTTGTTATTTTTCTGGAAAAGGCAAATCGAAAATTAAACTGCTTTCACTAACGAAGATATTAAGTACCCTTTGGAATAAAATCCATAAACTACACTACAAAGAGAAAGTCTCCATTCTTTGATAGCCAATTAATCAATGAGTGGGACTTTACACTGATCATCTCTATTACTATATTGGCCAATCAAAATTTGTTGTCCTTTACTTTCACAAGCAAGCCTGGTCCAGAATTATTACTCATAACTTCACACTCTCGTAGGTCCCTCTCAGTCATAGAATGTAACTATAAATAAAATGGACATGCCTTTCTTTTTCGGAATAATACCAACAACAAATAAATATGGTAAGCAGATCTCCAAGTTACGTGTAAACTTCATATATCGATTAAATTTATATTTGGTGAGTAATAGAAAAATCTTGAGGTTACTAAATTATTTAGGTGACATGGATATTCTGCGCGCTCCCTTTTTAATTTTTAATTTAGGAAACCGTCTTATCTTTTATTCCTTTAATTTGATACCCTTGAGTTTTAATTTGTTTATCAAGGTTCTCTATCATAGATTCAATAGTCGCACTAAACTATTTATGCTATCATAGTTAGTAGTGAGGTAGCGTTGCTTCCTTTAAGATGATGATGAAATTGTTAGCATGGATAATTGATAAACAAGATTTGAAACCTAAAACCCAAATTAAATAATGAAAATAAAAGATGGCATTGCCAATTTTACTGATTATTTATTTGTCTAATTCAATCTCTCACTTTAAATTTATATAAAAAAAAAGATAGGTTTAGTACATAATATCATTGTCATGAGTCTATATAACCAGGTCATTAAGCTTTGAGAAGAGTTGATTATGCTAAAAAACTTCTACACCACCAATTAATCAAGAATTTGGTCAGTCCAAGATTAAATGAACATGGAAACATATCCTTCAAGTCCTTAAAATTCACATGTCATAATATGTTACAAATTTGAAATTTTTGCAAGCTGGCTTTTACCTGCCTCCTGAAATGAATTATCACATGCCTGTAATATATATAATAATATACATTTATAATAAGGTGTGTAATGTGTTTTTATAGTGCAATTTTATTGTTCCCATAATATTTTCGTACATTTATTTATATATCCCTATGAATCACAATAAAGTTAGTCCACACAATTTGCCAGCTTGATCAAATGATAGGAACACATGTGGATTGCAGCCATCTCTGAAAACCAAGACAAACTCCGTGATGTTATTGTTGTTAGCAGTCAAATTTCAAAGGAGCAAGTTTTACACGATACCACACATAGCTCTGCACAATTACACACCACATCATATTTCACCTTGTCCTCATCACAGATATTAATTTGGAACGTGATCCTGACCCTTCTACTCTTTTTTCTCTTCCATTCAAATCATTCCAGAGAAATTTTTATACAAGCACAAGTTTGAGATTTTACGTTTACACTCACTCATAATAAAAAAAGATTTTATGAACTTAATGTAAAATACACTCGCTTATTTATGAATTTTATCAATTTCATTATGAATGTGTATCGAAATAAAGTGTTAAAACTTGTACTCATCCAAGAATTTTTCATCACTCTAGCTAGTCATTAGATGCATAATGTTAGGATATGCCATGCATGCCTGCATTAGTACCATAGCATTGACAAGATGAATTTCGTCAATGAAGTCACATGATGAAAGAAAAATTGTTACCCTATAATCATATAAAAAAAATTACAGAATTCAAGTTGTTAATTTTTCAAAATCAGCTATTATTTTGGAATTGATAAAAATTTATATACATTCCATGACATCAATTATCATATGATATGGAAGAATGGACTGAAACTTATTTATTTTGCCAAAAATGTCAAGTTCCCAAGCAGATTTTGTCAAATTTATACTCATCGTCTCTTTAATGATTGCTTTAATTAGGTGGCAAGTTGTGGGAAATGAAGATGGAATACAGTATGGCCCTTTTCCAGTGCCCAAACATGGATTACCAGTAAAGATTACCCCAAGGAACAAGATATTTACCTGAAATTGCAAATTTCATACATTCATTGTAAGTTCAGAACATGTTAAGAAAGTGGTGGGGCCAAAACAACTTGTCCCCTGTCAGGACAATCAATTATTTTTCTTCTTTTTCTTTTGTCTGTAGAGATTCTCCTCCCATCCATGTAGGCCTTGTATGGGATGGATTTAGCTACCACTGGTTACATTGTGCAGGATCAATATGTGTAAACTATAGCTTTGTTTAGAATTTATGGCTGCTGCGTGATTGAATTTGACATGTAAATCTTGGAAAACATTATTAGATTTCTTATATATTCAAAAGGTTAGATTGTGTTTTTCGTCCCTACACATCATATTAAACCTTCAGTTTCTCTCTCTCTCTCCCTCTCTCTCACTATATATATATATAAATTGAGCACCAATGGTTGTAAACGTTTCTACATACATTCTTCTTTGCTTCCCTCAATTATAACATCATTAATCATAGTTTTGGCATCACGATGTTTCATATAAAGTGCCAAATGAGCTTTCTATGTACCATAATAAATTAAAGCATTTTAATTCAACAACTAAAAATACCTTGTGAAATACTATATTGTCCCTCGTACTTCCTCCACCCATTTTCTTTCTCCTTCCTTTCATGTCCTCAGTCACAAATGGTGAAGCATTTATGACTAGCTCAAGCCAAAGATCATAGTATTATAACTATGGATAATTGGGGGTTTTCTTCAGAAACGTTTACAAATATAGAGAATCAATGAAAAAGAAAAATAGAGTATATGGAACAATTTTCAAAAATATAATGTATAGCATAGATATACCAAAAAGTTGATTAGCCAACTAAACATTGGTAGATATTCTCCATGAGGGAAAAAAAATGAATGTCAGAAATGCTTAGATTGAAGATAACTTTGCAAATTATGTTGGATTTAGTGTTATCCTAAACGCATAATGTGATTCTAGAGCTGAAGTAATAAATTTTCATTGGTTCTTAATCTGTGTGGACTTGAGAATCTATGCTCTATTGAATCAATGTGATTGTGGATAAGGTATTGTGTAGAAGGCTTTTAATGGTAACCTGTGCAGTAACTTGATTATAGCAGACCCACATAATGTTCACCACAAAGTATCTTAAAGAGTACTACAAGTGGCATGAGTGGGTTGTTGATGGTATAACTACACGTGGACAGTGTTTCAACAACCCAAATACAGCCTGCGTGGCTAGCTAACCATGTCGTAAATGATTTGTTGCATGTGGGGCCCCTACACAAAGATAAATACTTGCATGGTCATGGAATACCAGTTTGATTTGTACGCTACCTAATGAATAATGATAGAGTGATATTTTAAATAAAAATGTGAGTCATATCGTCAAGTAAAGCTTAAATGTCACTTTTTTAGCGAATAGAGTACAGTCCATCTTAATGTTCTAGAAACATGTAAGAATTTCTCCCCTATAACACCTAACATGTTAAAATCTCCCTTGTCATTCCATTGGGAAAAGTCAAATTTTTCTTAACTCGGAATCAAGTCTCCACAAACACATTGTATGGACACAAATCATCTTCCAACTATTTTCTGATAAGATGGTGTGCTCCGTCTCTCAAGTAAGCATTCATGATAAGTTATGAAAGATCCATGATTTTCACACATCCTCGATCCTCAGCATTTCCATTTATTTTGTGGATCAACTTCTGACAAATTATTGTAATATTCAGTCAAATCAATCTGTTCTTACATCAATCACCATGCAGACTTTCAACCAAAGCGGCAAGGTTGCCTAGGACAAAAAGGACAGAATTTCTTCCATTTCAAATGGTCATGGGCATTCCAATGAGAAGATATTTTTATCTGCCAAATTATGCTTGATAGTGTATTTGAAAAAGTGAATCAGTTAGAAAAGGATGGCTTATCGTTCAAGGGGAAAGTTTTATCAAAAGCCTAACAATATTTCACCTTCACCAAAATCATCAAAGTTGTATTTGAGCCCTTATACGTCGAAACTATTTGAGCCAATTTTGACTTCAAATTTAATTCTCAAAGAACATGTTGAACTATTATGGAAGTTGTCAAATTAAGAGTTAAAACATTACTCTAACACCAATTAACAAATACTTCTTCAAATTTATGGCTTAGACATCGATACTCTTCATGAGTCCATTGTTTAATAATAACCAATTGAGGGTCTCCTATGGTTTTTTCATTCTTTGAGCCCTGGTAAATTAAAACTTCCAACCATGCAATCAAGGCTTTAAATTTTGGACATTCATATCTTAACTCAAGCATAAACTTGGTTGGTTGCCCTCGTAGTGAAGTGACTAAACCTCTAATTCCATGACAACCGGCGTAAAAACTCATCGAATCTTTATGACAAGGATTAAAACTCGCATTCCAACACCACTTTCACGTCTTTCTTTTTCTTTTCTTTTTTCATTTGGCCGGGATTGGGGAATGGTAAGGAGGTGCATTCACCCCATTGCATGGATCAAACACTGATCCTGCAGATTCACTAGGTGCAGTTCCTTTTTTCTTTTTCGGTCGAACTAGGTGCAGTTAAACCATTGAAGTCGAGCGTCATCTGCCAATTTTTTTTTCCTGGTCATGGAACTTCATTTCAAAATAGCTGCAAACACAGCCCAACAAAGTACAATGGGACATAGAAAAACAAAGAGGCCCAGCGGCCCCAGCCCACATGGTGGGCATGAAACAACTAACCCAAACCAGAGTCTTATGTGAAGATCAATCAAAATATAGTCACCATTGGGTCCACATAATTAACTTGTTCTTCAGTTTTGACACAAGCATGGTTAAACTGAAAATTAGTTAACACTTGGCCTTTAAGTGCCATTAGTGGCAATGTAAAGAGAATTCAATTACAACAATTGCCCACTTTCCAATTCTACAATGCAAAAGGGTCTACATAATATATATTTGATAATACAGTTTCATTACTTGAACATAGTAACTTAGAAACCTAACATGTCACAATCACAGTTTAAATAAGTGTTTATTTCAGCTACGTAAGCATCGAATGGACATTTGCCTTCATTAGCAATGTACATCTATTCTTAGTTAACATCAAGTTCAACACTTACATAATTGAAACCCACACTTATTTGAAGGGCAGTCACTAAATGTCAATTTGAGTGCCTAAACACTATGTACAATTGTACAGAGTAATTTCTCTTATAATATCGGTCTTTGACAATGAAAATGTATCATAACACTATTATAAAAGATACAAGACAGGGAGATGCATGTAAATTACTTTACTGCTTATGCTTTGAAGGCTCTCTCAAATTAGTCTAAATGCCAAATCTAAACTAGCCCCTTATAGTGGAAAATCAAAGACAAGCTTGCAAACTCACCTCAAAGGAGCATTGTCCATGAGTACTTGATCCAACTTTCAGGAAATATGGGACTTACAAGAACAAGATCACTAACATCATTCATCTGCAAGGCCAACAAGTTATTTCCAAAATGAATAGAAATTACATTTATAGTGATGTTATGTTGTTGTATTTGTAGACAATAATTGCTATATATATACCCAAGAAGAAATTTAACATACTATAACATTTTATCAGTCAAGGAAACTCCTAATGTCTTCTTTGACTTTTGTAGAAGCAGGTACTTTTTTCCTATGTCTTTGCTGTACTCTTCTGAAATATTGAATAGAATTTAAGTCTATAAGATGAACTTTCAGCATCAGAATCATGTGAAATTATCCCCTGACATCCTGCCAGTGGATTTCTTCAACTGGATCCGGCAGAATATTTACAGCCTCCTGCATTGCAGAAGAGATTTCTCAAGCAGACTTGATCCCTCTTAAAGTATGTTGCATCAACATCATCATCCTCAGCAGGATTAGGATGGGATGTCACTGCCCTCTTGTCACTGTTACCTTCCCCACGTGAAAATGAATCATCTGGAGTAGATATCAAGTCTCCAGCATCCTCTCTACAGAATCCACACCATAAACTTCAACAATGGTCAGTGTACAATAAAGTTTTGACGCATAGTGGCTTTGAAGATTCAAATTTTAGTGTCTCACTTATTTTGGCTCCTTTAAAACAAGCCTTCAAGCTTGCTGCAGATTTTAGACAGAAAAATAGAATTGAGTCCCGAAATCATTCCACTTAGGGTTGGTGCTCATGCTCATATGGGGCAAGTGAGCTTCTGCTGCGGCAGCATAACCATGGCTCTCACTTTCTCTATCAACTGATTCAGCAACTAATTTTGCTTTCATGAAAAAACCTTAGAAGGAATGTAAGCATCAGTTTCTTTTCTCAAACATTCATCAGCAAAATTAGATCTTTCACACATTCTGTGCTTATCTTCATTCCAATTTTATACACCAACTGGATGTGGTCCAGAGCCATCTACATATAGAGATAATAAACTGACTAATAAATTGTTTAAGAATTTGCTTAGCATGTAAATAATAAAACAAAGAATTATAGTGATCACAAGCTTACTTATTTTGATGAATAAAGGGAGTTCAAGAAGCAAGTAACTCTTTCAGTTTTCTGAAAGTGCTTGATCACCTGAAGAAAACCAAAGTGGACATGAGCTAGAAAGTCCCTCTTAAGTAATTTAAATAACAGTATACATGTCGGTGACTCTGTTAAAGATTGGGGAGACAAAGTTTCACCCAATTATTGATGATTTCAGCACTGAGAGTTAAAGCTCTGATGTAATAAGTACCAGTAAATTTTCCTACATTTGAATTCCTCTGCATAATCCAAGACTCAAGCAACATAGAGATTCATGCTACTAAAGTTCCATACCAGCTAATAAATCATCATCTGCCATGTCCCCATCCTTCCTCATTTTGTTATGTAGATCAAGAAGTAAATCCCTTAGCAGCTCAAATTCAGAATGCAACTTATCACCAGCTACAAATATCTGAACTGCATTGCCAACTTCAATCCAACTACAACCCGGTTGCTTCTTTAACCCCTTGTCCTTCATTTTCATCCTAAAGTTAGCAGCTTCTTTCCACTTCCCTATGGAAGCATACATATTTGAAAGTAATAAATAAGTGCCTGCATTCTCTGGTTCAATTTTCAAAATTTTCTTAGCTACAAGCTTCCCAATATCTGCATTCCCATGCACATTGCATCCAGCAAGGAGGGCTCCCCAAACAGACACCGAAGCTTCTTCCCCAAATCCCTCAATGATATTGAAAGCTTCTTTCAGCCTTCCTGCCCGACCACAAAGATCAATCAAACATGCATAATGTTCTTCTCTTGCTTGTATAGATCTGTTTCTCAGAAGCTCATCAAAGTATTGAAGCCCCTCCTCGACTAAACCAGCATGACTGCAAGCGTTGAGAAGTCCAACGTAGGTGACATCATTGGCTTGGAAACCTAGTTCTTGCATTTCATTAAATAGATTAATCGCCTCCTTGCCACATCCGTGGTGTGCATAAGCAGCAATCATACCATTCCAAGATATCAAATCCCTTTGACTTAATAACCCATCATCGAACATCTTCCTAGCAATACGCAGCTCTCCACATTTTGAGTACATATTTATCAGCGCCGAAACCACATATGTGCTATCCTGAAAAACAGTTTTGCTTATCAACTGATGAATCTGTTGCCCCTCAGTAAGACCAGCTAAGTCACAACAAGCACCTAACACCGTCACGAAGGTACCGGTGTTGGGTTTTAACCCATCACGAGCTTGCATTTTGTTAAACATTTTCAATGCTTCTTCACTCAGGCCATGCTGCACATACCCCGTCATCATCGCGGTCCAGGTAATGACATTCTTTCGCGGCATGTCATTGAACAACTTCTCCGCCCTGTTCAACTCCCCATTCTGGATGAAACCAGTGATCATCGTATTCCACGAAGGCGTGTCCCTCTCAGGCATCCTCTCAAACAACTCCAGAGCCTCATCCAACCTCCCATTTTGCGCATAACCGGTGACCATCGCGTTCCATGAAACCACATTCCGGACAGGCATCCTATCAAAAAGTGCCCGAGCATCATCAATTCTCCCATTCTTAGCCAACCCCGCGACCATGGCAGTCCACGAAACCACGTCCCTCTCCCGCATCCGGTCAAAAAGCGCCCGCGCCTCCTCAATCCTCCCGCACTGAGCCAATGCCGTGATGATTGTGTTCCAAGAAACCACATTCCTCTCCGGCATCCTCCTGAACAAGTCCAACGCCATCTGCGCCCGCCCACTCCGCGCATAACCGTCAATCATCGTGTTCCAAGACACAACATTCCTCACAGGCATCTGATGGAACAACCTCTCGGCTTCCTTAACCTGATGGAACTTGATGTAGCCACCAAGCATGGCGGTCCAAACTATGACATTCTTCTTGGAATCCACTCTATCAAACAGGTTCCTGGCCTCATTGATCATGCCGCACTTGATGTACCCACTTATCATCGTGGTCCACAGACCAATGTCCCGTTCACGCATTCCATCGAACACCTTGCGTGCATCGTCGATTTTCCCTTCCCTGCAGAGCCTAGAGATGAATGAATTGCAGCGTTTCATTTCCAAGTGAACATTATTGACGGTGGATGATGCTAACCGAATTGCAAGGTTTCTTATTGGCATTGGGAAGCCATTTGTGACGCAGCGATGATGATAATGGTGTGTGTTGTGCTCACGGACATGCATTAAAGTGGATGATGATAAGTCATATAGCAGCTTCTTCTTCTTCTTCATGTGTTTGACTTGGATGAATGAGGAGCGTGCGCGCTCTATGCTGGGGCTTCTCCAGTATTGGAATGGCAGGGTAGAAGGGTATAATAGAAATTAAGCATAGTAATTAAATTATTATTTTTGGGTTAATTATATTGTTATTAACATATGTGTAACTTGTTATTTGTGAAATACACCGAGGAGGACGGAAGGGTTTTATTTTATATGGAGTGAATACCGTAAATAAAATGGCCAAAAAAATCCAATTGATTGCAGTTAAATTAAAATTTTTAATTTAGTAATTGAAATTCATGCATGGTATTTGTATTTTTTTTTTTATCATATAGAGAAATTAACTTTGATATGGAACTGCGAGTATTTTTAAATTTAATCTTTTGTTTGGCTGTGGGAATTCGAATTGTACTGCAGAAATTTAATTTTGAATTCTAATAATTCTAAGAATTTAAATTGGTTTAAAATCTTAAATTTTATCTTTTGTATTATTAAAGAATTGTAATTTAATTATTGGAAAATGAATGAGAAATAAGAAGAATTATATAGAGTTTGATAATTATGGGTCATGAATTAAGAATTGTCCATGTTAGTTATTTTTTAATTATGTGAATTAGATTGTGAAATTATAATTTTAATTATATCTGTTACTCAAAATTTAAAAATTGGAATTGGGATGTTCAATTTCAATTCCAAAGTCTAATTTCAGGCTCAATTCCATACACGAAATGTGACACGTAAATGTTTTAAAATCTCATAATAGTACTACTCCTTTGTAGATTTTTATCTTACAAGTATGTCTATTGCATTAAATACTTTAAGCTTTGATAAAAATATTATTTAAATTTTAATAAATAAAAAATACTATATATTTAATGGATCAAAAAATAAGGGGTGATGAATCCTATGAGGTCTTTTATGCTACAAGCAACAAGTTCATATTGAAATCTTATTTTAACATAATGATGATAGATGAAATTGATGACTAGAAAATTTTTCTTATAAATATTGCGACCACAAGGGGCTGTTATTTAATGTATACATTGTATGGTTATATTAAGCATGTACATTACAAAATATTGATTTGTCTACCTTATAATTATTATCAATTAAAAAATTAAATAACAAATTATATTTACATAAATTTTTAATCTTGTGATTAATGCTTTTTTAAATCATTTTTATGGAAAGCTAAGGGCCGAAAACAATAAGATTACTCAAATTTATTCAATTACTCTTAAATTTATCACTTAAATAATTAAGATTTTTATATATTTTTGAATTTGATAATTGTAGTAAGTTTTAAACAATGATAATAAAATATAAAAAAATTTATCTTATTTTTAAAATTTTATGATCCTCCAATTGTGTAGGCTTATATAGTGTAGCCATATTTATTATATTGCATAATTTAATTTCAAAATACAATCTTATTTATATTTTTTAAAAAAATATAGGGATTTAATTGCTCGAAGAAGCAAATAATAAATAATTTTAAATCTTAGTTTTCAAACATTCATATATGTCATGACCCACCTAGAGATCGTGACCGGCTTATGAGAGATTGGATTCCCACATAAGCCTCTGATAATTTGACTAGTTAATATGCATAAATAAATCAAATATATTCAAAATATCTTAAATTTAATTAAATTTCATAATTCTGAAAATGTTCTCAAAATATAAATTCTGAACATAAAACTGCATAAAATCCATAATCTAGGTCGAACCCAAACATAATTAAATAAATGATCGAAAATTCTGAAAATAATTAAAATGTATGTACGAGATCCTGCCTACACAATTATTGGGACATTACTAAACTGACATAACCAAACCAACAGTAAATTCCATTCCAAAACGAAGCTCACCAAAAGAAGCTGTAGTACTACTGCGGAGGATCTTGTGGTACAACTGAGCCTGTAGCTGTATCTGCAAGGGAAGAAAAAGAGAGGAGTGAGTTCATCAAAACTCAGTGAGTGAGCCTCCATTCACAACCTATATGGGACAACAACAAAAATACATAACATATACATGCAATTGATGTAAAACATTCTATATATAATTACATATAACTGGACTGAAAATAATAAGTTAATTAACTCCATAACAATAATTAGTAGAGAAGCAGAAATTATTCTGTACGTAAATATCTGAGCTGAATAACTAAATTTGAGCCAATGACAAATTTGATGGGCACCTAACTAGGTCCCATAAATGGACATCACATTGCGTTCCTTACTATGGGTGAGCTAGTTTTTTAGCGGATCACTTAGTACCAAGGCCAATGATCAATCCTATAGTCGTTAACTCGCTGATCTATTTCTCATTATTTATTTGCTAAAAAACAATAGTAACAAAATTCATTGTTCTTACTATTCATACAATATTGTGATTCATGAAATTTTCTGGCAGATAAAATAAATCTAAATCATACATACAACAAGTATGGTCTCATGAGTTTTTTAAAATAATAATTTGTCATAATAACTATAAACAATAATTTTCTAAAATTTCTATAATCCATAAAGGTATATTTCTTGACATAAATCATTCTAAAATTTCATAAATAATTTATATAATCTAGGAAAAATAATAATAATGATTAAAAGTATGGATATGAGTTTAAACTCACTCACCATTGATAGCCGGGGAGTGCGTTTCCATTAACAACTTGACTCTGAGGAGCTGGAATGACACTAGTAACTGTCAAACAATGTAATGAAGACATAAACAACTTGGGCTTCACCACGCAAATTGAGTTTCGAATGGTAGGGAGAAAAAACATTGTGAGAAACTATGCCAGATAGTATCCAAACTTACATATTAGATAAAAAAAAATGGGAATGAATTAGCTAAAATCCATGAAGATTGGTTACTAGAAGAGATTAATTAGAAAAAGTTGAGAGAAACCACTTTTTCTCTCTAAGAAAATTTCCTTCGACGATTAGGGTCCTTAGAAAAATATTTAAGAGTATTGTAATGTACTAAATATATACTAGTAGACAAAAATGAAATTGAGAATGAAACAATCAGCATCCCATGTACATGCTGTGTTGTTCCATGTGCTTTCATATATATATATATATATGAAAGTTGAGAGAAACCACATTTTTCTCTCTAGGAAAAATTTCTTCGGCGTCTAGAGTTCTTAGAAAAATATTTAAGAGTATTATAATGTATCAAATATATACTAGTAGGAAAAAATGAAATTGAGAACGGAACAATTATTGTCCCATGTACATGCTATGCCGTTCCATGTGCTTTCATTCATATATATATATATATATATACACACGATATCGTGTGACGCGTGTAATAATATTAAAACGATAATATTATTAAATCTATAACCAATTATGTTATAATATCATTAAAACGATAGTACGTTATAATATTATTAAATCTATAACCAATTAATAATAATAATAATAATAATGATAATAATAATAATAATAATTCAGATACTAATAAATTCTATATTTGGGACATTACAATATAATTACAATATAATGTTACACTCATTATATATTTGTCATATCAATCTATTTTGTATTTAAATTGTATAATCTGCTTGTGCGTAGTGCAAATAACTACATTAGTATTAGTATAAAATTTCAAGAAAATTGCAAATTCAGATGAAAATCACGTCTCAAAATTATGTCTTATTTTTTATTCTATCAATCTATTTTTATCACGTGAAAAATAAATATTTAATAAATTTTAGAGAGATAAGGAATGAGACATATTTAAGTTAAATGGTTTTTGTCCTAAAACTTTAAGGGGGTGACTATAACATGAGTCACTGCCCCTCTTGATACATGGTCTGTTCAACATAATTAAACAAATAGTATTATTTTAACTAACATTTTGTGAGGTACTGTGTCGACACATTCTCATCAACTTTTGAATTGAATATGGATTCTATTTAGTTTGGGTCTTACACCTCATTCAATGGTGGATATGAGTTTGTTGTCACGCTTTACCACAAAGGGAGTCAAAATAACATAAACACTTTGCTTCAACTCAATTTAAAATAAATAAATAAATAATGATGAAACCGCACATAAATCTCTTTTTGTATATGGTTCCAAATCAAACCGTAGAGTAAAAGAAACTAATTCAAACCGAGGTTTAGTTTAGTTTAATTTACTTGATTCAGAATTCCCGACATACCTACGTATAGCTAAGTAATGCCATCTCTGTTTTTTTTTTTTATGTTTTCTTTTTTTTCTACGCGACTATCTCTAGTTCTAATACAACTTTGGTTACTTAAAGTCTTAAAGTTGATCCGATCTCCTCCAAAGCTAAGAGAACAATTTTTATGTAAGTTTACCCATTGGAATTCCGATGTTGAACGATCCCAACATGCTGTTCATATACATCATATATAGCAATGTGGTTTGCAAGTTAATTGCTATATAATTGAATAGGCACATGGAGACATCCTGTTTCCAATCCCCATTGGCTACACGTACACGATTCCCATTAAACATAAAAGGAACTATAATCTATTACATTGCTTGTAAGCCTTGAAGCATGCATTTAAACTGTTTTTCTTTTTTAAGGTTACTCATTTCGTTAATAATTTTTAGAGAAAGAAATCTACTATCGATTATTTTAAACATCCACATCTTAGACAATATGTTGACATTTAATCTATCACCCTTAAATTTTGTGTAGTCCTTATTTAAAAATATAAACTTTAATTTTTTATTTTTATATTTGATTTGGTGTTCATAGACATTTGAGTGTTGAAATAACACCACTCGCAACTAAATACACGTGAAATTGTGAAATTGCTATCTTGCATTGTTACAATTACAATTTGTTGAGTGTAATGATAGAATGACTAAGTTTGTTAAGCTTGTTACTGTTCATTCTATCATTACACTTAACACAAATTAAATGATCTTTTGAAATAAAGGATGCAAGCAATTTGATTGCATTTATTTTTTGTCCAAACTGTAAAATAAAGGGCAGCTTGTCCATTTCAAAAAGAATAATGTAAATTTGAAACTCTCAGGATGGAACAGACACTATTATAGACTACAATGTAGTTATTTGAAACAATCAAAGAATAGAGTGAGTGGTTAGACATCTAAAATAACAATCATTGCATATAAAGGGTTTTAATGAGCTAATTAAGCTAGGTGATCTCTGCCAGCCAAAGTTCCTAGTTGGTAAGTATGTTAAGGAGCAAAACCCTTGTGTGTATCAAACGCCTGAACATGCACTCCAACTCAACCTCAAGATCTTCTATGGCCATCTGAACCCCTGCTAGCCTTTTGTTCGCACTTTGAAGCACCATGGCATCATACACATAATCATCTGAAGATGATTGGAAGCTCACACGCACAAGCTTTGATGTGAAAGACCACTTCCCTGATTTTGAGTCCAACCAGGGTGTTGAGATCAAAGACAAAAGTGATTCCACAATGGTAATGCTTGTCACCCTCACTTCCCTCAACACATCAACGACCAACATTAGCTTTTGCTCTTTCACTGGGGCCTCCAGAGTGATTGTTTTACTTTTACCCTTCATCGACTTCAAACACTTTGAGGTCTCTTTCTTTAGCTTCTTCCTATAGCAATTGCAAGTAGTGATCTTGTCCTCAATTCCTTGCTCGCCAATGCTTGCTCTCCTCAAAGTGAATTGAAGCTCTTGAAGATGCTCCTTCACTAGCGAGAGGACATCTTTGGTGATCCCACACACCTCCAACATCCTCAAAGATGACTCTGAGAAATCACTGAACCATTTCTCTTCACGCTGGTGGAGGAGTGCTTGTTGGACCATTGGTGAGTGAAGGAGGTCGTTTGCTGAATTGTGCATGTCCTTGAGAGCATCAAAATCAAGGGGTCCCATATGATCTTCTTCAAGTAGTAGTGGAAGAAAATTAAGGGTATTAATTAATTCTTTCACTTTGCAAGAAAATCAGGTTTTGTGTATGTAGGCTACTAAGGCTAGAAATTAAGCTGGTACTATTATATGGTATTGTCTCATAGGGTACTTCAATGGGTATATATAGTAGTATAAGCTTAAGAACAGTTTATTAATTTATTTTGATAGATCTCAGATCCAGATGAGGAAGCTAAAATGAAGTATCCTTCTTAATTGTGGTACGGAATTGGGGCAATGTTAACAGCTAAGGTACAAGTTGGTCCAATTAGGAATCTTCGTCTTTGTGTGGATATGTGAGTGGTTTAGGATATTGTTGCTAGATGTTATAACAATATGATTAAACAATTAATTCATGCATGAGAAGGGATGCATTCGTGCATGCCAACCTATGCTGATTACATAGGAGCAGACAAAATGTTGTTCAAACAAGAAGGAGCTTAGAACAAACTGCAAGGAATGCAAAATATTAAGATACTTGGATTATAAAAGATTATATTGTGCTATTTCAAAATGTTCAAGCATGCTTGAAAATAATCGTAAGGAATGTAAAATATATATTAGGGTGCTTAGATTATAATAAAAGATTAGTTTATTATGTTATGAGCATGCACCGGTTACTGACAACTGTGCTATATGTGTCTTTGTTTTCTAAGTGCACAACATAGGATCTGGATGCTATATCGTCAATCCCGCCCGAGATAGCTCGCAGAAAATTCTTGAGAAACTTCCATATAGCTTAAGAAAGGAAAAAAGTTGCTGAAATGATGCTGGAGCTAATTCATGCAAAGCCATAATAATAATAATAACAACGTAGTTTTATTTTTACCTTGTGTAGGTCAATATCTAATTTAAAATATGAAGTTAGGGAGAGGAGTGAGTTATTGTAAGAGTTAAAGGAAAAAATTTGGAACATTAGATCTTATATGAATAGTCAAGATTAAAACATAAAATTATGTAATATTTTTAAATGATCATATAATTATTAATTACAGATAATAGCTTTCAATCATGATCATCTATGTATAATTATATGGTTCAAATTTACTTATTTCGCTCTGTTACTAAACCACACCTCATTAGACACTAGAAGAAATTTGGCCTAAAACAACATTTATTTTTGGGAATATCTGAAAAGTGTAATTTTTTATACACATAGACAACACTTTTTTTAATGTGTTGCCTTTGATATCTAAAAATGTTGTCTTTTCCACTTAAAATTATTGTCTTAAATAATTGGCCACATTTACTATAGCAATACTATGAAAAGTGATGCATTAGCTTAAAAATATAGTCTTTTGTTAAAAAATATTATCTTTTGACAGTTGGCCACATATGATATAGCAACTCTTTAAAAGTTTATGCCTTAATTTAAATAAGTGTAACCTTTACTATATCGAAAGCAACATATTTTAAAAAAATTATTGCCTATATATGTATAATCAATACTTTTTTATGTGTACCTAAAACTAAGTATTTTTTTATATATAAATTTCTTGTAGAGAGAGTCATCCACTATGAAGTACATATCCATCGCTGTGTCCAGGGTCATTCATTAAGTAGATAAAATTAAAAATGGGATGGGCACGAGTATGGCATAATAAATAATTGTTTTATAAGTTATTAATGGTGGTATGATCTAATTTTTGAGTTCTATTTTACGACAGAGGAAGAATCCGTGGAAAAACAGTATGCTCGAGCCAAAAAACAATACACAAACAAAATCACTAAACAAAGACACCTTACCACCTAAGGCTCAAACCAACCTAGCGGTACAGTTAGAGGCCGAATACAGTCCTAGCAATTACATTCATCAGTAAACAAATTATTCTTCAACGATTACCCTAACAGCCATAACCAATGGAGGGAACTACCTCCACACTTAACTCAAAATAATCAAAAGACGCCAACATGTGCAACCGCATAAAACACACGGTCCCCTTAGACATTGCCACCAAGGACAAAGGAAATCCCTTAAACCCTTGCTCCATTTTATTACTTTGTATTCATATTTTTGCTAATCTGTCATGTTAAATGACATAGTAGTTGTAGACTAATCCTACTTAATATCAAAATAATATGGTCAAATAATAGGTTTAAATTATTATCTTATGCCAAATATATTAATGATGTTACTTATATATAAAATTCATATTACAATCTTTAATTATGGTTATCTCCATGCAATTTAATTATGATCTATCATTTACATATCAATTAATGTGAGCCAAACAGATATCATTTTTATGGTCAAACCAAACATCTTGAATCTTAAATCAGAGACAATTGTAGCTAATAATACATGTCACAGGGTGAGGGAAATGTCTTTTGCCCCTTAATTAACTCTACGTTGTATATACATCTTGAATAATATTGGATAGACACCAGTATAACAACTTAAATTTAATTTGGACACTGGAATGATTGTATATCTAAATAAAGTAAATGAGATTCAATTCTATTATGAGTGCATCTAATTAAATATGAGTTGTTAGATATGTGTAAATATAAAACTATCAAGATCAATAAAAGACCGAAAAATGAATATAAAACTATCAAGATCAATATACACATATCAAGATCAATAGATGTAAGTATTACAATTTCTATATACAATAAAAGACCGGAAAATGTTACACCCTGCTACGTCATACTCTTCATATGAAATAATATCTACACACATTTTTTCTTAGTGAAAATTTAGGTGCGACCATCCTATTAAGGTGAAGGTACGTTTCTTATTGACATATTTACATGCATTATCCACTAAGGTTTTATGATAATTAATTAATTAATAAATTAAAATTTCATTTTGCATGAGAGAGCTTGTTTGAGCCTGTGACAGTCAACCAAGTAAGCAAAACCATAAGCCATGTTCTTCAAAGTGGCCTCGTGAAGTTCATCATTAGAGGTAGCAGTGGCATCCGTGGAGAAGAACACCCTGAAGCCTCTAACAAAGGCCTCACGCGCCGTCGTCTCACAGCAGAGATTGGTCATCACACCCGTCACTATCACCTCCTCCACACCCATCTCCACCAGCTTCTCTTCCAACCCTGTGCTCCTGAACGCGCTGTGAGTGTTCTTCTCCACTACCATGTCCTCACCTATATACATATGTTTGTTGTAGAGAGAGCAGTGCTGAGAATCAGACATCATAGAATACGCAATGGGATACCGTGCTGACTTATATCCCATCCACCATTGAATGGGGAGTAGACCACATTTCAGTAGAATTCACATCTCATTCAATGATAGATAATGTGTGAGTTGACACGATATTCCACAATTCATAATTACAATTATTATTTATGTACGCAATATATATAATCATTTCATAAGATGATAAAATACAAGATAATCTGTATTAGGAGGTTAGTTTTGATGCAATTGTCAACCAAAAAATCACCCAATGACATATATAACTAAATTTCTACGACTTTAAGACAGTGAATGGTTAAGTCAAATATTTTTTCTTAAACTAACCGTTACAGTACATGATTAAATGAATGTGTAAAAAATTTTATATATTAAATAAACGGTATAATTATGTAATAAAAATGATTTTGATTTTGATTCCCGAGAACTTGTTTATTTGTTTCCACTCTAACATTTCTAAAATTGTTTAATATTATTCTCCCTATCACGTTGATTATCACGTAGAATTGAGTGATCGATCCTTGGATTAGCGAATCCAACATTTAACATAAACAGTCTTAGGACACAATCTAAAACAATCCATTTAAAATATTTTGGCCAACACCACAACCAAAAAAATTTTGGAGTCAAAACCCAAATTTAGTTATTTGAACCTTTATTTTATCTACATATTTCTCGCTTAATAAAACCTTATTCGGTAAAGATGTGTCAAATAATTTAATTAAATTTAAAAATTATTGCAAACGAAGAAGATAATAATAATAATAATAATACAGAAAGAAAAGAAATGATCAGATGAAATTAACTCAAGATTAAATTTTCAAGAATCAATTTTAACAAAATTAAACTTCGAAAGGTTGATCTCAGTTCTCACCAGGTTTGCGGTGGAGAGCGGGCATGAGGTGAGACTCGGGTGTGCCGTCGATGATGAGGTCTCCGAACCGCCACTCTCCCAGCATGCCGCCGTCGGAGGCAGACTTGTGGCAGTGGCGCGTGAAGATCACCGGCATGGAGGCTTCCCTGCAGAGTCCTATGGTGGTGTTGAGGTTTGGGAGTATGGGTGTGGCCATCGAGGAGAAGTAGTTCTGCATGTCTATCACCAACAGTGCGCATGCTTTTGGGTTCGGCTCTCTCTTTCTGATCTCGTATTTTGTGTACGATGAAGAGCATGATTTCAATTTCGCTGAACCAGACATTATTGAATCCTTGCTTTTTTTTTTTTTGTTCGGGTGTGTGCGGGGAGTGGAATATGGCGAGGAGAGATAGAGAGGGAAGAGAGATAGAGAGGGAAAGGGAAAGTGTTTTTGTTTGATTGAAAGAATGAAAAGAAACTTCCATACTTGGCTACGTGGATGACATCGATGGCTGGCTTGTGGTTCTCGTGAGGTCCTTTTGTCCTTCCTTGTGTTACAGGAATCGTCTACAACTCCCTTTTCTTGTAATACAAACATAGTAAAAGAATCAGAACCTGTATAGAATATATTATTGTCATTGGAATAAATACAATAGTAGGATTCCCTAATTCATCAGTATATTATTATTTATAGCAGTGAATTCATCAATTCACATGTTTTATTTTGATGGATTTTAGTATTATGGTAAGTAATATTTCAAATATAAAAGAGGTTGGCACCAAATTTTACTAAGTATCAGATTGTCAAATTGGCGTTCAACTTTGACAGCTTGAAAGTTAGTCAAAAACCTGTTATGGGAAGAATTGACAAAGCATCTAGTTTGTCAGACAATATGATGGAATACAGAAGAGTCCAGCTGTGATAAAGCTTGGGTATTTAATTCGACAACTTTGCATTGTCAAAATTCTTCTATTTGACATTGTCAAAATTCTTCTATTCGACTTTTGATAAGTTGAAGTCAAAGTTTGTCGTTTGGGACTTAAAATATTTTAAGACCAATTAGAGGCTAAGAATGACCAATCTTCACTGTAAAGGTTCGATAAGTCGAAGTGGGGGTTTGTCACTAAAAAACTTAGAAAAATTTTGAAGATGTTGAAGATACTGTCAGATAATTGCTTTACATGTGTTCGTCAAATGGTGGTTATCGACGATTACTAGTGGTTATTGACAGAAGTGTGACAAGAACGTGGCAGAAGGCAGTTGACAAAGAAAATAACTGCCAAGGCCACGTGGACAACATCCGAGAGCAGCAAAAGAACAGATGTTAAAATCCTAGAATCCTAGGCTGTTTATAAATACTAATTATGTACACATTGTAAAGGGGTTGGAATTTTTACTCAAACACTCACTCTTACACGTCTCCAATAGAACAGAGGCATGAGTTCACTGAGTAATTGTTCTTAACCTATTTCTTGTTTTCTTAGGATTAATCTGTCTTTACTTTAAGTTCTTATTTTCTTTATAATTTATGTACTTTATCTTAAGTTTGTCAATCAATTTACATTTTGCAAGTTCTTCTTCTTCTTTAATTTGTCAAAACATTTCATTCACACTATCACAACACAAACCACGTTACAATCATTTTACATTTCATCCTTATTCATAAAACATAACTTGACACTCGATTCTTCTTTTGGTGGTTAACCTAAAAGGAGTAGCTTTTTGCTCCCCGAATCGAGATCTTGAAAAGCAAAGGTTGTCATCCAAACTCCTGAAGCTTGTCGATATACGCTTGGTTTAGAGCAGTTTGGCCTCCTGTACAAGGAGTTTGTTAATTATTTGTTGTTGACAAGTAATAGCCAAATTCTGCAATAAACAAAAAGTATTATAACAACTAATAGCTATTCAATATTTGCATGTCTAAGAAGATTCAGTTTGTGAGATTGCTTCACAGAGTGAGGTAAATAGTGGTTAACTATGCAGTTAGGTGTATAGTTTTTATTTAGTTTATATATATAAAAAAAATTATATTAATGAGCTTAAAAATATAATTAAATTTAATTAAGAGATAATAAAAAAAAATTATCAAGAAAATTACCTTTATATATGATATAAATAATATTATTTTAGCATTTATTTTCCAAAAAAAATTCTGAAATCTAATATTTGGCTGAAATCTCCTACAACTCCTTAATTCACCCCGTTGTCACGGTCCAATTACTCAGGTTGACCCAAGTATTGGAAAAGGCCTTAGCCCAAGAGAGCAGATCACGAGTCCAATTCGGACACTAGGGCGTAAGCCCAGCACACCACATGACAACCCAAGAGGGATTTGACTAAAGCACAAACCCAAGGAGGACACGAGTTCATACCCAAAAAAAACAAAAAGGAGGACATGAATCGAATTTAGTGTTAATAAAGTTGATGCAAGCTAACTTAGGGGGTATGGTCGAGCGGTAGGGGCTCGTTCACCCTTAACCAAAGGTCAGGGGTTCGATCCCTGCCTTTGGGAATGGAAAAGCTTCCCCGAGCCAGCTATCCCACCCTTGAGGTGCTCGCACAAACTGGCGAAGGGATTAGTTACCGTTGTCGACGGTGGATACCCTTGGGAGACCAAAAAAAAAAAAAGTTGATGCAAGCTGATTCGGATTCTGTGCATTTTGAAATCGATGATGTCTCCATCGACTTCCTTTCGGTGTAATACTATGAAGTCGTATGAATGACCATTATGAAGTCGATATAGGCTAGGTCGACTTTGTTATAATATAGCCTATATAGTTCCATTAACATCCAACCAAGGTGTTGAAATCAAAGACAAAAGTGATTCCACAATGGAAATGCTTGTCACCCTCACTGCCCTCAACACATCAACAACCAACATTAGCTTTTGCTCTTTCATTGGGGGCTCCAAAGTGATTGTTTTACTTTTACCCTTCAACGACTTCAAACACTTTGAGGTCTCTTTCTTTAGCTTCTTCCTATAGCAATTGCAACCAGTGATCTTGTCCTCAATTCCTTGCTCACCAATGCTTGCTCTCCTCAAAGTGAATTGAAGCTCTTGAAGATGCTCCTTCACTAGCAAGAGGACATCTTTGGTGATCCCACACACCTCCAACATCCTCAAAGATGACTCTGAGAAATCACTGAACCATTTCTCTTCACGCTGGTGGAGGAGTGCTTGTTGGACCATTGGTGAGTGAAGGAGGTCGTTTGCTGAATTGTGCATGTCCTTGAGAGCATCAAAATCAAGGGGTCCCATATGATCTTCTTCAAGTAGTAGTGGAAGAAAATTAAGGGTATTAATTAATTCTTTCACTTTGCAAGAAAATCAGGTTTTGTGTATGTAGGCTACTAAGGCTAGAAATTAAGCTGGTACTATTATGTGGTATTGTCTCATAGGATGCTTCAATGGGTATATATAGTAGTATAAGCTTAAGGACAGTTTATTAATTTATTTTGATCGATCTCAGATCCAGACGAGGAAGCAAAAATGAAGTATCCTTCTTAATTGTGGTACGGAATTGGGGCAATGTTAACAGCTAAGGTACAAGTTGGTCCAATTAGGAATCTTCTTCTTTGTGTGGGTATGTGAGTGGTTTAGGATATTGTTGCTAGATGTTACAACAATATGATTAAACAATTAATTCATGCACGAGAAGGGATGCACTCGTGCATGCCAACCTATGCTGATTACATAGGAGCAGACAAAATGTTGTTCAAACAACAAGGAGCTTAGAACAAACTACAAGGAATGTAAAATATTTAGATGCTTGGATTATAAAAGATTATATTGTGCTATCTCAAAATGTTCAAACATGCTTGAAACTAATCGCAAGGAATGTAATATATATATTAGGGTGCTTAGATTATAATAAGAGATTAGTTTATTATGTTATGAGCATGCACCGGTGTCTGACAACTGTGCCATATGTGTCTTTGTTTTCTAAGTGCACAACATAGGATCTGGATGCTATATCGTCAATCCCGCCCGAAATAGCTCGCAGAAAATTCTTGAGAAACTTCCATAGCTTAAGAAAGGAAAAGAGTTGCTGAAATGATGCTGGAGCTAATTCATGCAAAGCCATAATAATAATAATAATAATAATAACAACGTAGTTTACTTTTACCTTGTGTAGGTCAATATCTAATTTAAAATATGAAATTAGGGAGAGGAGTGAGTTATTGTGAGGGTTAGAGGAAAAAATCTGGATCATTAGATCTTATATGAATAATTAAGATTAAAAAATAAAATTAGTTATTTTTAAATGATCACATAACCATTAATTATCAATAATAATTTTCAATCATGATCGTCTATATATAATTATACGGTCCAAATTTACTTATTTCGCTCTGTTACTAAACCACTATGAAGTACATATTCCTAGTTGTGTCCAGGGTCATTCATAAGTAGATAAAATTAAAATTGTGGACGAGTATGGCATAGTAAATAATTATTTCGTAAGTTATCAATGGTGGTATGATTTAATTTTTGAGTTCTATTTCACCACTGAGGAAGAATCTGCAGAAAAACAGTATGCTCGAGCCAAAAAACAATACGCAAACAGTGTCACTAAACAAAGACACCTTACCACCTAAGGCTCAAACCAACCTAACAGTACATTTAGAGGCCGAATACACACCTAGCAATTACATTCATCAGTAAACAAATTATTCTTCAACGATTAACCTGATAGTCATAAACAATGGAGGGAACTACATCCACACCAAACTCAAAATAATCAAAAGACACCCTTAGGCATTGCCACCAAGTACAAAGGAAATGTCAGTTAGTCCCTTAAACCCTTATTCCATTTTATTACTTTGCATTCATATTTTCGCTAATCTGTCATGTTAAATGACATAGTAGTTATAGACTAACATCCTACTTAATATTAGAGACAATAAGGTCAAATAATAGGTTCAAATTATTAGCATATGTGAAATATATTAACGATATTACTTATATATAAAATTCATATTATAATATTTAATTATGTTTATCTTCATGCAATTTAATTGTCAAAGGTCAAAATGTTGATCTATGACTTACATATCAATTAATGTGACATATCGTTAAAAATATGGTGGCACAATAATGCAAATAGAGTGATTAGGAGCTAATGTGACTCATAAATTGCTACTTTAGGTATTATAAAAAGTTAATTTTTAAATCTCAAGAATCAAAACGACTTATGCATACAACTTGGGAGATAAACTCGAACATTCCTTAAAAACATTTTACAATCTATACATTCAATAATATGTTAACACTTATGACCAAAAGTGTTTGACTCAGCTACCTATAAGCCATAATCATGAACATTTTGTAAATAGAAGCAACAAAATGAATCTCAATTCAATAACCATATACTTTCGTAAGCACAATTGTGAGTACTTTATACTACAAAAACCATCCTACGCTTGCAAATTTTTGGCACAACTTCTAAATTACTGTGGAGGCATTTAAGATTAAATGGCCCATTATTTTCTTTAATGGTAATAAATAATACACCAAAGCAGTAGTTTAGCGCGATTCAAATGAATTTTACTTATAATATCAGAAATTTAAATTTTCATATCTCCACTCTGTATAGGCCTTTCTTGAGCAATATTCTTGTTTTGAAATTACGAAAACAATGGCTAAGGCTAACAAATAAACAGTTTATTCACCAAGTTATTTTATTACTTCAAATGCAGTTCCTGAGATAACTCTGAAAAGATTGAAAAAGGACTACGTAAAATTACTTCAATAACGATGATGTACAATAATTAAATTTAGGAGTTTATATAAAATCTGCACACTCAAAAACAGAAATTTTTACTCTCAAGACATACATAAATAGTTTCTCAGTAATATGGCAATCTCAAGCAAAAGTAACCACTCTCAAGATATTTCAGTTTTAAATAGTTTGAGATAGTTCTTCAAAACAAAAATCCAATTTAATTCAGTCCATCAGTTAGATTTTTCATTTCAACTAAACCATGCCCACCCTTGTCCACAATAGACGTGACCCAAACAGATATCATTTTTATGGTCAAACCAAAACATCTTGAATCTTGAATCAGAGACAATTGTAGCTAATAATACATGTCATAGGGTGAGGGAAATGTCTTTTGCCCCTTAATTAACTCTACGTTGTATATACATCTTGAATAATAATAATAATATTGGATAGACACAAGTACAACAATTTAAATTTAATTTAGACACTGGTAAAAGTTGATATATATATATATATATGAATGATTTTATATCTTAAATAAAGTAAATAAGATTCAATTCTATTATGCATCTAATTAAATATGAGTTGTTAGATGTGTGTCAATATAAAACTATCTAACTACGTCATCATATCATCCTATATATACAATTTAAATTTAAACATAGAAGAACAACAAATTATACACATATCAAGATCAATAAATGTAAGTATTACTATTTCTATAAACAATAGAAGACCGGAAAATGTTACACCCAGTTACGTCATACTCTTCATATGAAATAATATCTACACACATTTTTTCTTAGTGAAAATTTAGGTGCGACCATCCGATTAAGGTGAAGGTACGTTTCTTAATGAAAATTTAGGGTGCGACCATCCTATTAAGGTGAAGGTACGTTTCTTATTGACATATTTACATGCATTATCCACTAAGGTTTATGATCATTAATTAATTAATAAATTAAAATTTCATTTTGCATGAGAGAGGGCTTGTTTGAGCCTGTGACAGTCAACCAAGTAAGCAAAACCATAAGCCATGTTCTTCAAAGTGGCCTCGTGAAGTTCATCATCAGAGGTGGCAGTGGCATCCGTGGAGAAGAACACCCTGAAGCCTCTAACAAAGGCCTCACGCGCCGTCGTCTCACAGCAGAGGTTGGTCATCACACCCGTCACTATGACCTCCTCCACACCCATCTCCACCAGCTTCTCTTCCAACCCTGTGCTCCTGAACGCGCTGTAAGTGTTCTTCTCCACCACCATGTCCTCACCTATATACATATGTTTGTTGTAGAAAGAGCAGTGTTGAGCATCAGACATCATATAATACACAATGAGACACCGTGCCGATTCACATCTCATCCATCATTGAATAGAGAACGAATCACATTTAAGTACAATTATCATTCAATGATAGATAATATAAGTCAGCACGGTATTCCATACTTCATAAATACAATTATCATTTCTCTACGCAATATATACAATTATTTCATAAGATGATAAAATATAAGATAATCTGTATTGGGAGTTTAGTTTTGATGCAATTGTCGATCTAAAAATCGCCCAATGACATATATGCCTAAATTTCTAAGACTTTTAAGATAATGAATGGTTAAGTGAAATATTTTTTCTTGAACTAACCATTACAGTACATTATTGAATAATTATATAAAAAAAATTTATATATTAAATAAAACGGTATAATTATATAATAAAAATGATTTTGATTTTGATTCCCGGGAACTTCTTTATTTGTTTCCAATCTAACATTTCTAAAATTGTTTGATATTATTCTCCCTATCGCATTGATTATCATGTAGAATTGAGCGATCGATACTTGGATTAGCCAATCCAACATTTCACATAAACAGCCTTAGGACATAAACTAAACCAATCCATTTAAAAAATTTTGGCCAACACCAAAACCAAAAAAATTTTGGAGTCAAAACCCAAATTTATTTATTTGAACCTTTATTTTATCTACGAATTTCTAACTTAATAAAACCTTACTCGACAAAGATGTGTGTCAAATAATTTAATTAATTTTGAAAATTATTGCAAACGAAGAAGATAATAATAATAATAATAATAATAATAATACAGAAAGAAAAGTAATGATCAGATGAAATTAACTCAAGATTAAATTTCCAAGAATCAATTTTAACAAAATAAAACTTTGAAAGGTTGATGACAGTTACGTTCTCACCAGGTTTGCGGTGGAGAGCGGGCATGAGGTGAGACTCGGGTGTGCCGTCGATGATGAGGTCTCCGAACCACCACTCTCCCAGGATGCCGCCGTCGGAGGCAGACTTGTGGGAGTGGCGCGTGAAGATCACCGGCATGGAGGCTTCCCTGCAGAGTCCTATGGTGGTGTTGAGGCTTGGGAGTATGGGTGTCGCCATCGAGGAGAAGTAGTTCTGCATGTCTATCACCAACAGTGCGCATGCTTTTGGGTTCGGCTCTCTCTTTCTGATCTCGTATTTTGTGTACGATGAAGAGCATGATTTCAATTTCGCTGAACCAGACATTACTGAAGCTTTGTTTTTTTTTTTTTTTTTGTTTCTTTTCACTTCTTGGGCGTGTGCTGGGTGTGGGATATGGCGAGGAGAGACAAAGAAGGAAGGGGAGAGTGTTTTGTTTGATTGAAAGAATGAAAAGAAACTTCCAGACTTGGGGCTACGTGGATGACATCGATGGCTGGCTCGTGGTTCTCGTGAGATCCTTTTGTCCTTCCTTGTGTTACAGGAATTGTCTACAACTACTACGTTTGCTTTAGCTGTTTTGTATTTTTAGTTTTTAATTTTTATGAAAGAAAAATTAAAAAAATTAAAAGTTAAGTAAATTTTAGTTTAAAATTGAAAATTAGGAATTAAAAATTAAAAAGCTAAAATCAAATGCACCTTTAATTTTTCTTGTAACACAAACATAATAAAATAATCCAAACCTATATAGAATATGTTATTGTGACCGGATTAAATATGATGATACTATTTAGTTATTTATCAAAAGATTATTATTTATACTAGTGGATTGATCAATTTACATTTTTTATTTTGATGGATTTTAGTATCATTATAAATGATATTTTAAATAAAAAAGTGTTACAATAACTAATAGCTATTCAATATTTCCATGTCTATGAAGATTCTATTTATGTGAGAGTTTCACATGGTGGGGTGAATGGTGATTATCTATGCAGTTATGTGTGTAATTTTTATTTAATTTTTTCTTTTATTATATATATAAGTATATTAATGGACTTCAAAATATAATTCAATTGAATTAGGATAAACTAAAAGGAGTTGACTTGGGTTGACCAAAGTTTTCGAAAAGGCCTTAGCCCAAGAGTGCAGGTAACAAGCCCAATACTGACACTAGTGCATAAGCCCAACACACCACATGACAACCCAAGAAGGATTTGATAAAAACAAGAACCCGAGAGGACATGCATCGACTTCAGTGTTACTAAGGTTGATGCAAGCTGATTCGGCTTCTGTACATTTTGAAATCGATGCAGTTCGATCGACTTGTAAAATTTTTTTATATAGGCTATGAATGACCATTATGAAGTTGATATAGGCTAGATCGACTTTGTTATAATTATATGTTCGAACATTGTTATTAAAATTGATTAAATTGGACTTTGACGTTTATATTACTTCCTTTATTTTAACTAGCGATTTGTCAGGTATTGTCATGCCTGTTAAGTTACCTTTTTATTCTTTAGATAATTATGTAATCAATAATGACAATTATAAAAAATTAAGATGAGGTAGTTATAAAAATTTGATTGGAAGGGGTATAATTGGAATAAAAATTTAGACACTAAAAGAGCAATTATCTTTAAGCATTCCCTTTATATATGTGTATAGATTATATAAAAAAATCCCACAAACATACCCTATTTAAGTATGCAATATGTGTAAAAAAAATCTATATTATATGTGTATATACGTATGCAATATCTTATTTAATATAGCCACTAAAAAAAAGTCTTATTTAGTTCTTCTTTCTCTTTCAAAATATATATTCATTTTAATTTCAGATAATTTTATATTTTAAAATAGAATAAAATCTTAAATTAGTCCCTCATATTTAAAAAATTATATATTGGTCCCTCAAATTTTATAAATAGGGACAACTTAGTCTCTATATCAACTTATCGTCCGAATTGTGACTTGTTAATTTGCTTATATATATTGTTAACTTATTTATATGTAATGATAACTTTTGTGGCGGGTCATAATTTGTCTCACTCATCTAAACGGGGTCATTTTGACTTTCTTCTTTATTTTCTCTCCATGCATAGTTCTCTTAGGAGAAATATTGTGACTTTAAATTGTCATTTGTTTTTTTGCAAAGCAAAGTAGTGTAGCAATTTAGGACCCGCGATAAAAATTAACAGTAAATATAAGAAAGTTAACAAAACACATGGACATTTCTGTTTATAGCTCAAATGGCAATTTAACGGAAATATTAATTAGTCCCTATTTATGAAATTTGAGACCAAAACTTTCTAAATCTGAAGGACTAATGCGGTCGTTACTATAAATCTGAGGGATTAAATTGGGATTTTAATCTTCAAAATATTTGTCAATTTTATATTTCAATAAATCATTAATTTTTCTTTCAATATTATCCTTAATTAATTTCACATTTTCAAAGCATTTTATTTCATATTAATCTTAAACATTGTACTATATTAATTAATATGTAGATATATATTAGTCAATTCACTGTATTTTATTCAATTATTAATATCATTTATTATCTGTCTTAATATTGTGTTTATTCTAAATTAACAAATATTTTGAAATGAATGAAGTATAAAACTAGCTACGTATGATTAATCAAGTTGAGCAATGATTTAAGCCACTAACGTTGGACTAGTGAATTTGACTAGTTAATACAAATTTATTGGTTTAAATTTGATGGAAAAAAATCATTATGAAGTAAGTTTTGATATGAATTGCATTTATTTATTTAGTTTTTCACTTTAGGAAGATTTCTATCAAGATTTGTAATATATCATTAGTCAGTCAAGTCTTTAGATATAGGGGCGGTGAAACTTCCAAATGTGTAACAACTTCGAAGTATTTGGGTCTGTCTAAAATCAAGATTTGATGGCTGCCGCAACTTCCAAGTAACATTAGGTTGTCGCTGTCCTGGTTTTCAGTACGTCATGTGTTAGGCAGTGGAACTCAAGAAACACAACAGGAACACCATACAAAATGTAACATAATTCGGTCTTCCCTATTTCCGTACACGATTTTACAAATCTTTCAGCTACCTATAATTTTTAAATTACAAATCATCCTTAAAAATCTTTCATTATAAATTTTTATATATTCATACTTACTGTCATGTGCATCGCATGGATTACAATACTAGCATTTAGATATTATAAAAGTAATTATTGATATTACAATACATGCTCTCAAAGATTTTATTAAAATGATATCTAAAAATTATAACAAACAAAAAACTAAGAATTATCACATTTCAATTCACTAATGATTTCGCTTCTTAATAGTGAAGTTGTGTTCAGAAACCTCGTTCTGAAACATATTATTAATATAAAATACTATTGTATGTAAACCATGGTCTGGATTTTCTATGTTCAAAACTAAATTACTTTTTTCAAGTCGCAATTGAAAATCCCTTGGCATTTCAAATATTTATTTTGTAAGTTCCTATATGAAAAAGGGAAAAAGGTGCTCTATCTGACACGGCTAATTGATCTTCAAGAATGTTGATCTTCCAAAAAATGAATGGTGTAATTCTTCCCCCGCCAGGTTCTTAAGCTCTTCTCTCACGTATTGATTATTTTTTTCCTCCAATGATTATCAAAAAAAAAAAAAAGTTCCTTTCAAACATGCTCAGAAATGAACTTGATACTAGTGGTTTATCAACGTGTTTCAACGTCCATAAATTAAGCGTATCCATAACCTCATCAAAACAATCCAAAAATTGCACAAGTTACAAACAAGTTCTTCAAAAAATAGTCACTTAATAGTTCTACAGTGGAAAATGAGAATACGAGAGCTATTAACACATTTACAATTCTACGAATTCAATGCCTTTCATAAAAAGAAAAGCAAATGAAAGCTCTAATTTTCTTTGTCTGGTAAGCTTATTACATTCATGAGGGAGAACAAATCAGGGAAAGAAAGGAATATTCAACAAGAACCTGGACAATTACAAGTTACAAAAGCAAATACAAGTTACAAAAGCAAATAGCACATTACAGAGGAGGCTTGAATGCATGTTGCAGGCCTCTACACTTTCTGAAGCAAATTTATACACAGGGTAGCTTCTCCTTTTATTCAAACCCACCAGACACTCTCAGAAAACCCTGATTTTCCAACGGACCAACGACCATGCCACTTAGGCTTCTTTTCATCCGAAAGCACGACATTAACAGAACTGCAGGCTTCTGCCAAAGTTCCAAGAGAGATCACGCGCGCGAAGTTTTGTTCTGCTTGATCAGAGCATAGGCATCGCTGTATATAGCCACAATGTTGGAGAAGACTGCTAGGACTATCATAGTGACAGATAGAATCTTATCTGTTTTAGTTGCTATGTTGTACCGGTCCCTGCATGGTTGAAAAGATGGCGAAAGATGAGTTAACAAATTTGCAGCAAAAGCATAAACAGAGACACAATTAGACAGCAGTCTGACATTAGAGGACCAAAACCACTTCCAAATTTTGAGTAAATGTCACTTTTTTGGGAAAGCTTTACCGATGCCACATAATGGATGCCAGATGGATCTGTTTGTGTTTCTTTAGAAATCTACTTCTTTTCAAATGAAAGTGCAGAAGTTTATGCAGTCTGTTTGGATAAGACTCTTGAGAGAAAAAAAATATATATATCAAAATATAACAATGTGTTTGATTTTTGTTTTCATACTTGCTTTTTAGAATTCTGTGAAGGAAATTATGGAAATACAAAATGAAAACAGAAATCACGATTTTCTTATTTTCATTGTTAGCTTGTTACCTTCACAAAATCTTGATAAGCAGGAAACATATTGAAAACAGAAAATAAAGATAGAAACCAAATAGACTTTTAACGTTTTCTACTTATTTTGCAAGAAAGCAGGAAACAGCTACTGCTTCTACTTTTTAAAAATATTTTTTCACAAACTCATCCAAATACAGGCAATTTCTTCATTCGATAGTTACATGTAATGCGACTAACTGCATTTTTTACAGTGTGGTATGTCAAGGATCCTGACAAGAGTTCAGAATCCTGTGTGTATTCATCTTATAAAACATGCTAATGGCATATGCCCTGGCTAATTGTTTCCTCTATATCAAATAATGAGCAATACTTAACCATTGTGCTAATTTATTATTTATCGATATGGAGAGGTCAGATACTTATCTATGGACAAAAGAAGAACCATTTTGGAAAACCAAATCACTATTGAATTCAGGGATCAAACTCACCTAAGTGTGATGGCAGCTGGAAATATGAACCCTAGACAAACTGCAGCAGTTGCTCCAGTGAACTGGAAAGCATCCCAAATGCTAGGTATGAAATTTGCACCGAGGAAGATCAGACCAATAAGGGTAACGGTGAGTGATGCAAATCTGATGTTATCCAGAACCAAGGGCCTTGACTTAGGGAAGAGGAGACCATCTATGTTGAGCCGCAATGGATAGAAGACAACTGGAAAGACAAGCATAAGATGTGCAGCATAGCTTAAACGAACAGCATCATTGAGCACAGAACCGAAAGGAATTCCAAGATCAGTATCAAAATTGGCAAGAACATCATCAAGAGTTCCTTCTCCAAAGAGTAGATACCCAAAGAAGCTTATCAACAAGTACACAGAAGAGCATAGACCAAGGGCGGTGCGTACAACCCCTTGCATCTGTGAGTTGTCCTCCAGTTCATTGTCTATGCTGTGAACTGCAGAAAAAAAAGTGTGCACACTGGATCAGTTGAATTAAATTCACAAAATGCAATGTTAAGGCTCTATATCCGTATTGCAAACAGGTAGATCCAAATAGCAAACTGTAATAATATCATGCTTTAACATATTCAAAACTTTTGGAATAGTTACCAGTGTTTACATCATAGCAATACTTGGGGTTTAAAACTTCAAGTACCACTTCAAGCAACCCAGCGAAGGATAGTAAAGGACACGGGCTTTACTAATAATCACAATGATGTTATCATAAAATAGGCGGTATAACCATTTGGATGAAGAAATTTTAGGGTTACCCTGTTTGGATTATCAATACCTTCTTTTATTCTTTCCTTTCAAATTTGTTAGGCATGGATAGGGATGAGGTATATCTAAGGATTTGACAGAATGACTCCACTTAATAACTAAGATATAATCGAAAGTAAGTCTACTCCACATAGAAATATCAAGACAAGCCTAACAAAGGAAATAAGCTTGACACAAAGGTTTGAATAATTTGCATACCATTGTAGTGGCAGATATATGCAGTCACGAACACCGGAACTACAGTGAACAATTTAAAGAATGATGCCACATCAGTAATGACAGGGAGGAGTCTTGGCATCTCAATGCCTCCACTAATGATCTTGACAATTGAGATTCCCACAGCAATGACAAGAAAAACAACTGCTAGCGCAACTGAAAGGGCAGATGTGAATCTCAACGAATCTGCAACAAAAGAACAGTCATGAAAAACCTGCATTCATCCATTGTAAACAATGAAAGCTAAATAGATCACAATAAGACCTCGCACCCATCAGATCACTTGAACCGAAAATTAATGCTTAAGTAATTCAACATGCTGCAACTGAAATGTAAGATTTGAGATCCCAAAACTATATCACATGTATCCACTTCTCCATTACTCTCTTTTATTTTTCCTTTTACTTAATTTCTACAGTAAGATAGGTATTTTGAAAGCATGAACAAACTTGGTAACAGAAGACTTAAAGCTACCAACAATCCAACTCATCTCAACCGTTAATGTGAGTTCAATTTGGCTGTAACACTTGCAACAAATATCATGTTATTTAGCTATGGGAGGTCAGAACTAGAACTTGCGCAATACAAAAACATAAATGACACAAATATATATATATATATATATATATATATATATAAAACAAAAGGTATCAGTCAACAACACTAACCAATTCGCTTAAAGCTTGCCAGGGGAGCAAATATAGCAATAGTAGTAAACAGGACAACAAAAGTCCTCCCAGTCCACCAGTGCGCACCAAACCATCCTTCAAGGATACCAGAATGATGATCTCCATTTGCAGATGTTCCAGAGAGCACGTCACCTGCATTATGACCAATTCAAAAACTAATTAGACAACCCTAGATCTCTTGCTTGAAAGTTAATGATGTGTAACTAAAACCTAAACAGCTAAACCGACAACAATAATTAACATCCAAACAACAACAACCAAACTGAGTCACACTAGGTGGGGTCTGCTACATAGATCAAGCTGCTTAGATCATACAACATCATAATGTACTATGGAACAACAATTAACATCTAGTCAAATAAATTTAGGTACTATACTTAAGGATGGTGAAACATACCAATTATAATCATGTAAACAATGAGCACACCAATGTTATTGACAATAACACATATCTGCACCAGAGCTTTCCCATATTTCCCAAAGGAATCCCCCATGAGGCCTCCATAAGAAACAGACTTCCCTGCCCTTGTAAACCTGATCAAGAACTCAATTGACTTCTCAGTCAACAAAGCCATGAAGATGATGACAGCAAGGCCAGGGACCATCCCCAACTCCCTCAGGGTTGCAGGCAAGGCCATGATCCCAGCACCAATGATTGTGGTGGACAAGTTGAAAACAGCACCAGAGAATGAGGCTCCATTGAAATCATCAAACCCAGCATCACTCTCCTGACACTTGGGCAGCAAGGGGGCATTCTCATTCACAACAGCCTTCCCCTTTCTTGATGATTTCTTCCTTTCAGACTTTGGTGGCGCAGTGCTAACAATTGTCATTTTTCAGGTCTCAATTTCAAGGTTCTTGGAAACTTCAAAGCAGCAACTTCAGCTTGATAAATCTGAAAACAATTTAAAAGAAAAAAAAATTCAAGTGCTCACCTTGAAGCAAAGACACAAGCCTTCGAGAAATTAAGTTTAATTGAATACCTGGTAAATCAAAATACCCCAATTCCAGCAAAAAAAAATAAAGAAACTAATGGAAACCCACTAGAGAGTTGACACCTAGAATCCAAAAAATGAAAAGGAATCAACTTTGAAACACAGCGGCACAGAATTTACAACCCCAACAAGAGTTCAACGAGACCCAATTGGGAAAATCAAATGATTGAATCAGAATCAGAATCAGAATCTCTGCAGCAAAACAAGCACAGAATCCTTGGAATTCCTAAGAGATTTGTTGGCTATGATTGAAGGACGGCAACAAAGAGACCCTTACAGCAAATGAAAGGGAAGAAAAATCAAGAACGGAAGTATTTTAGAGGCTGGTGTGGCCAACAAGCTTTATTTATAGAAGAATCAGAGAGAGAAAAAAACACGCAATCAAACTTTTTATTTTTAATATTATTATTTTTTGATAAATATTAGTAATATTATTAAATATATTAATATTATTAATATTGGTGAAGGATACGAATTGACTGAATCATCATGTTCATGTATGCAAATTGAAATTGAAAGTATTGGATCGGGCAACTTGCTGACACATTCGACAAAGACAAATCTAACAGGAATGACTGTTAAGGAAATGAAATATTATGAAGTTTGTAACGCATGTGTTTCTTTTCTTTCTTTTTTTTCATTACCTGCAACTATTGCATCTGTGTTAAAATAAATATATTTTTTTTCTTTTTAGATTTATTCATAAAGTGATATCTATGTACATAAATGACACCACTTTAAAAATAAACATAAATAACAAAGATATTTATTTAAAAAGGGTATAGCATGTATAATAAGCACCTTTAGATTTTAATTTTTTTGAAAGGTATCTAACATCATGTGGTAACTAATCCCTTTAACGTATGTGAATTCCATTAGATAAACAGTTCTATGAGATTTTTTTTATACATACCGTAAGAAATTAAACTCTTAACTAAATATTTAAGAAGGTTAACTAACTACCAATTATATTTAATATAGTAAATAAAATTTTATTTAAATATTAAAATTTGAGTTTAATTTTAATACACTTACAATTAAAAGAGTTTTACACTATCATCCAATCAAATATATCATCTTTATAAGTTTTCAAATAACATGGGCGGAAGTTAAAGACATAATATAATAATCATGTAAATTTTTTTCATATTTAGTGTATTAAAATTAAATTCTTAAAATTTAATATTAAAATAATATTTATTTTATATAAATGTATAATATATATTTAACTTACTTATATATATATATATATTATTCCTACTGATATTGAGATACAATATTTATACGGCATTTACTATTTATATAATATGATGTAAGTTAAATAATATTTTTCAAAAACCCCATAAGATAAAGTAATGGTGAAGGAATTTGCTACTTGAGGTTAATTGGGGTTGTCAATGCATACCACAAAATAAAATAAAATTTTTAAAAGAAAGGAAAAAAATGTTTTATTTCAAAAAGAAAAAGAAAAAAAGGTGATTCCAAGTTCCAACTGACAACTAGCGCCAGGAAAGGTGAGCAGCCAACCCCGGTTAATGAAACGGGAATAAAGTACATATATTTTCTTCTTGTTAGACTAAAATCTTAAAGAGAAATGTCTTTTCATTTCACTTTATATTTAGAGATATGTTTTTAAGGTACTCTTTGGTATCTCTCCTAAAACAGTTAGTGAAAATGGAGATATGTAAAACACTATCTTTGAATCATGTTTGATTATGGAGTATAAGAAATGATAATTATCTCTGTATTTTATTTTATAATATAAGGATAAGATAATAAATACATAATAAAAGATATTATATACCCCCACTAGATCTCTGCCTAATAGTCATGAGGACTCATAGAAAAATATTAATATATATACGGATATTATTAAAGGAAAAAATATTAAAATTATGTTTTCATATCCTATCACTGTTGTCCCTATGTTTTGAAGATACATAAACTTTCTGCATTTTATGTCCCAAAACAAAATTTTTCTATCTCATATTCTTATCATCACCACTATTAAACATGTTTATATCTACCGTATCTATTCCGGGGATAATAACCAAATAATACCTAAGTTATTAAACTTTTAGTCTCATTTTTAGTGAAATTTTAGTGAATGCCATATATTTAACCATAAAATAATTAAGTCTATCAAAAAATAATAATAAAATAATTAATAATTGATGAAAAAAATTTTCTTTTATATTTATTAGTAAAGTAACTAAAATTTGTAGTTATTAATGCATAATTTTTCATAATTTTGAGCAGAAAAATTCAATATTCATTTATAATATAAATAAAATTCACATTTATTCATATTTCATACCCACGTGTCAAAATACATGTGGTTAAATCGTTAGAGTAAAATACACGTCATTTATGAGATACACTCCATTCTATGAGAGATGTTATTATTATAAGACAATGTTCTAAGTTTTTAAAATAACACTTCATCTAAAAATATTTTACTGATTAAAATATGTATATAAATTTACTAAAGCAGCTATCATATAAAATATTTTATTAAATAGTGTGAATATTTTTAATCATTTGTTATTACTTAAATTCATTCATTATTATTTAACCATATCAAAATTGTTTTATCATTGTAAATTCTTGAAATTTGATAGGCGAATATTAATGATAGTATATTTATTAGAATCATTTAATCTTTATTTAGTGATTTTAAAAATATAAAGATGATATTTTATCATTTTTTCAATAAATTAACAAAAATACTTAATTAACATTAAATCTCTACGTCTAGTGGTTTATACCGTGGCAAACCAAAAATAATTAACATTAAATCACTTTTTTATATTTGAACACTTTTTTAAAAAACAACTAGAATATAAAAAAATTAATTTTCAATTTTTTTTATAGGAGCTAAAATCAATAGCTTCTAAAAAAATTTATTTTTTATTTTTCAATTATATTTAGAATTTAAATTTCATAATTATTTTTTAAAAATCTAGAGCAAACACACCAATAATCTAATGAATTATTTAAACAAGTCAAACTTGTAACTTATAAGGATACCTCACGGTCTTACTAAAAAAATAAATTAATATTAATTATTATAGATTATAGTCTAAAAACATCTAAAAATAAAAGCATGCAATTCTATATTTCTTAAAATAACCATATCAAATTATTATTATTATTAATTTTGTTCGCTTGATATAACAATGATTATTTTTTAAAAAACAAAATTCATATATATATGAGTCATGTTGGTAGGCGATCTTGTATGTCCTTTATAAATGTTAGTTCAGCCTGAAAGTCATGAGTTAGTTTTGGTGGGACAATAAGAGTCAAACCCACCTAAACCTTTCCTCACCAAGTGTAAGTATGTTTGTCTATGTGAGTCGAACCCACTTAAACCTTTCCTCACCAAGTGTGTGCGTGGGGGAGGGGGAAAGTAGGTAGGAATTTACTATTTACTTACTGCAAATTAGCGTAAAAAGGGTATACACTCTTTTTTTTGAAACTTATTGTGAAAAAGGTGTGGGTGTGTGATGTGTGTGCGGAAATTTACTTACTTCCAAATCAACAAAACTAGGATTCCTGACCCTTTCACTTTGACGAATATCTCAATCTCATACAATTTTGAAGTATTTAACAATAAACTCTCTTAAAAGAGCAAATGATATAAGTTGAAGAACTATAAGCTTTTCAAGAGATAGAACCTTTATTGCCACAAAAACTTGCCTTGGAATTTGGTAAAACAAACAATGATTGAATGAGCTTTTAACTTGGTTTTCCATGCCCAAAAATATGACATTGGGGGTACTTAGAGAGTGATAATTCGTGCAAACCGTTGAGGAATCAATCCCAAAAGTTGTGTCTCTTCGAAACGAACACGTATGTACATTTTTTACTATTGTAAGTGCTTACACAACTATGTCATCATTTATAGTAGTGCAATTCAAATTCTAAAATTTGAAATTCAAATTTTTGACAATTGTAAATGCTTATGGTAGTGAGAAATCTAAATGCTAAAATTTTAAATTCAAAATTTTACTGTTGTAACCGCTTACATTAGGTAATATTGCTTATATTAAGCCCATATTTCACAAACTATTTAAAAAGCTTTGTAAGTGATTTCTACCTTAAAAACACTTGTATTTTTAAGTGTTTTCCTTTCAATTGAAGCATGTAATAACTTGAAATCTAACCAAATACTTTACAAAAGTTATTTAAACAACATTTTTTTCATAAATCAAAACTTGTTGTGTAAGAATTCATTAAGCCTTGTTCTTAAAAATGCTTAACTTAAATTATTAAATTAAGACAGTGGGGGATAAGTTTTATCAAAAGAAAAACTTTTAACAGAAGATCCTAAATCCTAGAAAGTCTAACCATTGAAGTTGGTTGGACTTAGATATCTTCAAGAGCATTCATGCCTTTGAACTCAACCATTTTCATATTTCTTGTTCAAACCTTTCTTGATACTTGGACTATCTAACACGACAATTCACATAAAAAAACATAGTTAGTCCAATGTAAAATGTTTCAATATTCATGATTCATCATAATGTCACGACTTGACTTAGGCACGTGATGACCAGCACGTGAGAAACCTTATTCCCACGTAAGTCTCGTGACCTGTATTATCTCTACATGCATATTTGAATTATGAAAAATCCATAAAATAGGTGTTTTTCTACATACAAATTACCCGCTCTTGAAACCATATTTATAAAACAAAAATGTCTTAACAATTTTTAAAGACTAATTATAATATCACAAAATATGTATAAAGTCCTTTACATATAAAGAGTCTATGGAAAGCATAGATTATACAACCCAAATAGTATCCTAATATACAGGGCTTATGCAAAATATAACTGTGCCCTACAGTCCGAGATCTTGCTTGTATTACAGTGGAGCACATCTAGAGCAAAATACTTGACACCTCACCTAACGAGTTCAACAACTGAAATCAAATGTTACTGGGAGGAAGATGATGTAGAAGTACCCTCAGCAAGTACAATATCTATAAAATATGAAATGAACATAGGGGTGAGTTTTGTAGCCAAAACTCAGTGAGTGAGCCCACATTTGGGACCCCCTTCATGGGACACCAACAGAAGGTACACGACAACAAAATAATAGTGAAAGTAATAACAGTATCAAAGCATTCCATAATTACAATCAATTTTTCAAATCTTGGCTTTCTATAACCTGGCCTAACAGTATTCTAATCGAGAAATAATAATATCTGCTCTGGTTATGTATAATGTCTGTAATGTAACAAACTTTGAATATAAATGTCTAGTCATATCTGGGCGTTACGTATCGCCGTCCCCAGTATGACAATAAATCTCTAAATATAAACTCTAAATACAGATTCTCTGAATATCTCTACCCTGGGCTACTTGGTATTAAGATTAACGGATTAACTACCGCTAACACACAGCATGTTTCTCTATAGTTACTACTAGCTCAGCTAGAAATCTCATTCTTTTCTCTATTATTCATACAGTCTCCTGTTTTAGGGTTTAAGACTCTATATACATATATATAGATATACATATATGTCAATGTGTAATATCAGAATCATATAATCATAAAATCAGCTCTAAATGACTAAATATGCAATGCAACTATACAAAAACTCATCCTCAATGATAGATGTCCCATGGTTTTCAAGAAAATACATTTCCTCATTAAACCAATAGTTAATAACACAATATTTCATAGAAATCTCAGTAGTTCACAAGATAAACTCTAAAATCATATATACTCTCATGTTTTAGGTGAAAATAGATATAATGATTAACATAGAAGTTGCATATATGAACCCACTCACCTGGAGTGGCAGTAGACACAGGAATAGCACCAACAGAGTTCTGGGAAGTGAGAATAGTACCCGTATCTATTAATGAAGCAATAGAATTCTAGATTAACTGCTAAAACTTCTACATAACTCAAATCTAATTCTAATATGTTGCAAGAACTCTACCTCCTTAAGAGGTATGGAAAACTTCATGTCAATTCCCAAAAATAAAGGAAAATGGAAGGAATAGAAGCAAAATCACTAGAACAACATATGTTAAAGCCTTAGAAGTGAAAGATTGAATTTGATTTTAAGAAAAAATAGAAGAGAATGGAGTTTGGGAGTGATTTTGGGGTGGAAAGCTGAGTTCTTTGAGCTTGGGGGGTATTTTGAGGTGAATGAAGATTCTGGACCTCAAAATGGGGTTTTTAATGTTCTGATACGATCATTGACCGCTTGAGTGGTTCCCTCTCCAGCTGCCACACCACCATATTTTCTGTTCATCGCCTAGACGGTCCCCTCTCCATCTGCCACACCTCCTTACTTTCTGTTTACCGTCAGGGCGGTTTTACTTATTTACATAAAGAAATAACCCTCATTGGACTCAAATAAAATATCAGAAAAATCAAAATCCCAACCAGTCAAATTCTAAATTTTGGGTTTTAGTTCAAATCTGGAATTCTTATGATTTTTCAAACTTGGGGTTATCAACGGAAGGGTTAAAGACTTGGTAAAATTCATTAAAAATCATCCTTCAACTTATTTTCATCTTGGGAACAATTTGGCCCCAAAAATATAACTCTATCATATAGCTCTCCAAGGACGTGTAGGGTCCAAACTTAGTGAAATTTTAGACCCGAAATGACAGGTAAGGGCAATTGACAACCCTCCCTGGTTTGAACAAGTTTTTCAACCTTTTTATTTAACCTAGGGTATTACACATAAATGTGAAAATCAATTAACCCAATCATGTATGATATTATCCATTATCATTCATTACTTACTATGCATGTTTTCTTATAATATAATACTACAATGTGCTTCATGCATAAATTTATTCACATAATTATATATCCAACATTAACTTATTCAAGCACTTAAAAAGAGTTATTGAATATATAATGAATCACTCAAATATCAATGTATGATTTGTGAGTTATATATCACAATCTAAAGTATATAGAACTACACATGATCCAATATAAGAAAACGTTTACATTGCATTTGTTATTATCTAAGTATATCACATAAAACCATTATGTGGCTAAATCTAGTTCTACATCTTCTTGCTTTTTGACTTTGGCGGTATGATGTCAATGGGCTTCATGAAAGGCCTTGGTCTCCATGCTCTCATCAAAACAAGTATAGCTTGAGTTCTTGAATAGGGTTTCATGTTATAATATTTTGCTTATTGAATCAACTAATGAAGTCTTTGAATGGTTAGTCATATCTCTAAGTGAGGTTGTACATGCTCCTTTATGTCTTCTATGGGAGTGACCGATGATGAAGTGATTGAGGAATTAATTTGTTTGATAGCTTTGTAAAGGAAACAACTTCTCTTTGAGAAATTTCATTCCTATGGATTCAACTAGAAGTGAACGGGCATGTGTAACAAGGGTAATTTCATATATTCTTTACCTCAATTTGACTTGCACCCAATTTAGCAAGTCAGTTTGCATTTGTGTTACCTTCTTGCAATGTGAGAGTCAATATGACATCCCAATATCTTTCTGTCAAGTACTTGATGTCTACTACTAAGCACCCATAATGATAACGTTAAGAAGTTTCATGTAAGATAAGTATCACTGTGTCAGTGCACAAAAATGGCAGATTTCTAAGGATGGATGATAGTCAATGGGAATCTAGCTAAGAAAGGGTTAAAATCAGCTTATAGTCAAGTATTTGGCTAATTAATAGGTAGTGATTGGTAAAACTTACATGGAAGATGTTGCTAAAGAAAAATTGGTATGAAATAACCACAAAAGGCTAAAATACTTAACGCAACTTTGATTGGTCCATGGCTGAGTAATGGATGTCAGAATGACTATGAATGCATATCAACGGAAAGCCAAAGATGATAGCTTCGATATGGCAAGCGAGTTTAACCACTTATTGGGCATGGTTGAATAAGAAACATGCTTCAGAAATTAAAAAGGAGAATTTTGACTAAGTTTACAACCATTTTCTAGAAAATAGAGACGATTGAGGAAAGTGGTTTTTTATTCAAATAGTGAAAAAAATGGTGCAATAATGTTTATGGGAGGTTACAACAAAGAATGGGAATTGCTCCCTACAAAATAGGCCATATGGTGAAAAGTTAGTTGATGGTCTAAATAGTTGAGGCAGCTAGAATTAGTCAACGACCCACTTATGGAGCGTGACCGGCACGTGAGGGATTGGATTCCTATGAAACCCTCTGATAACGTAATTGGTTAATGTGCATAAATAAATCGAATATATTCAAAATATTTCAAGTTTAACTAAATTTCATAATTTTGAAAATATTTCCAATCATAATTCCATAATATAAAATTGCGTAAAATCCAGAACATAAAATGTAAAGTCCATAATCTGACCCAAGGCCAAACATAATTAAATGAATAACTGAAATTCTAAAAATAATCAAAACAACATAATGCATGTTCAGGATCCTGTCTACACAATTATTGAAGCACTACTAAACTAACATAACCAATAGTAAGCTCCACTCCAAAGCGAAACTCACCAAAAGAAGCTATGGCACTATTGGGGAGGATCTTGTGGTGCAACTGAACCTATACTTGTATTTGTGGAGAGAGGAAAAGAGAGGGGTGAGTTTATCAAAACTCAATGAGTGAGCCTCCACTCATAGCCCACATGGGACAACGACAAACATACTTAACATATATATGCAACTATTGTAAAATATTTTATATATAATTGCATATAACTATATTGAAATAATAAGCTAACTAAATCCATGGCAATAACTAGTAGAGAAACAAGAATTATTCTGTACATAAATATCTGAGTTGAATAGCTAAATCTGAGCCAATAGCTAATCTAATGGGTATCTAACTAGGTCCCATAAATGGACACCACATTGGATTATTTATTGTGGGTGAGCTAGTTCTCTAGCAAACTACTTGGTACTAAGGTTAACGATCAATTTTGCAGCTTTTAGCTCGCTAATCTATTTCTCACTATTTATTGGCTAAAAACTAATATCACAAAAATTCATTGTTCTTACTGTTTATATAAAACTGGAATTCATGAAATTTTCTAGCAGATAAAATAAATCTAAATCATACATATAACAAGTATGGTCCCGTGAGCTTTCTAAAATAATAATTTGTCATGAAAACTATAAAATAATAATTTTTTTAAATTTCTATAATTCATAAAAGCATATTTCTTGGAATAAATCATTCTAAAATTTCATAAATAATTTACGTAATCTGGAAAAAATAATAATAATGACAAAAAGTATGGTTATGAGTTTAAATCCACTCACCGTTGACAGTCAGGAGTGTGCTTCCACTAACAATTTAACTTTGAGGAGATGGAATGGCACTGGTAATTGCCCAATAATATAATGAAAACATAAACAATTTTACTTACAACCCAAACTGAGTTTGGGATGATAAAGAGGAAAAATATTGTGAGAAAACCATGCCTGACAATACCCAAATTCACAAATTAGATAAAAAGGGGAGGAACTGGCTAAATTCCATAAAAATCACTTACCGAAAAAGATTAATCGGAGAAAATTGAGAGAAGTCACGTTCCTATCTCTAGGGGAAATTCCTTTGACAACTAGGGTTCTTAAAAATATTTAGAAGTATTATGATGTACTAAATATATACTAAAGGATAACACATAATTGAAAAAATGAAACTGCAATGCGTCTTGTGCACGCTGTGTTGGACAATTCGATTTTCATATATATATATATAATAATAATAATAATAATAATAATAATAATAATAATACTCACATCGTGTGTCCCGTGCATCTTGCTAATTATAATAATAATAATAATACTCATAGTGTGCATCCCGTGTGCTTTGCTTATTATATGTAATAATAATAATAATAACAATAATTGTAATGATAATACTAATAACTTTCATACCACTAAATTTAGTGTTTAGGATATTACATACTACCCCCTTAAAAGAAATTTAGTCCCCAAATCTAAATGACATACATTGAGGTGGAAAAATGTAGGGAAATGTGTGGATATTTGATTTTCATAGATTCTTTAGCTTCCTAAGTCGTTTTCTCGCCAGAATGGTTACTCCAGATAACTTTCACTAAAGCTACCTCCTTTGAGCGAAGCTTTTTAATCCGTCTATCCACGATGGGAATTGGTTCCTTTTCATAGGATAAACTCTCATCAATTTGGTCTGTTTACGGAGTGAGCACGTGAGATTGGTTAGACATATATTTCCCGAGTATACTGACATGAAACATCGGGTGTATGACTGATAAACTGGGAGGCAGTGCCAACTTAGAGGCCACTACTCCAACTCTCTTTAGAATCTCAAATGCGTTGATAAAACGAGGGCTTAACTTTTCCCGCTTACCGAACCTCACTATCCCTTTCATAAGGGATACCCTCAGAAACACGTGGTCCCTAACCGTAAACTCCAAGATGCGCCGATGGTTATTTGCATAAGACTTCTGCCTTGACTATGTTGCTTAAAAACGCTCCTTAATCAATGAAACCTTCTGTAAGGTTTCCTGAATTAGGTTCGGGCCTAGGGACTTTGCTTCCCTAAGCCCAAACCACCCGATGGAGACCTACAATACCTTCCATACAAGGCTTCGAACGGTGCTATCTAAATACTTGCCTAGTAACTGTTGTTGTATGAGAACTCAATCAAGAGTAGATGATCACACCAGCTTCCTCTAAAATCTAGCACATAGGCTCTGAGCATATCTTCTAAGGTTTGTATCATCCTTTCAAACTGACTGTCCAACTAGGGATAGAAAGCTGTGGTCAAATCCATACGCGTCCCAAGGGCCTCCTAAAATACCTTCCAGAATAGTGAATTGAACTAGGACCCTTTGTCAGATATGATGAATACTGGGACCCTTTGTCAGATATGATGAATACTAGGACACCATGAAGTCTAACTATCTCGTTGATGTACAACTGAGCTTACTGTGCCACATTGAATGTAGTCTTTACTGGTAAAAAGTGTGCTGACTTGGTCGTCCTATCTACTATTACTCATATGGAGTTGAATCCCTTGGTGGTTCGAGGCAACCCAACTACAAAGTGCATGGTTATCCTCTCCTACTTCCATTCTGGAATATCTATCTGCTAAAGTAACCCTGCTGGCCTCTGGTACTCAGCTTGGACTTACTCACACACTAAACACCTAGCCATAAGTCACCGATATCTCTTTTCATACCATCCGACCAGGATAACTGTTTTAGATCCTAATACATCTTAGCTGACCCTGGATGCACTAAATATGCTGCACCATTGGCTTCTTCCATTACTTTTCTTCTCTGTTCACCTACTGTAGGCACACATAACTGGTTCCCAAAGTGCAATTGTGATATCCCAAATAAAGAAATAATAATAATAATAATAATAATAATAATTATTATTATTATTATAGTTAATAGTAAACTATAAGCATACATATGCATTATAGTTAGTATATTCATTTTAGTTAGTTGTGTTGCATACATTATAATTTAAATATGCATTATAGTTAGTAGTGTTAATGCATTATAGTTAGAATATGAATTAAAATTACTAAGTGTAGTTAGCATTAATATTAATTATTATTATTAAGTCTAGATATATGACACTAATATTAATTATAATTATTATTACTAAGTGTAGCTACCATTAGTATTATTATTATTAAGTGAACCTAACATAAATATTATTTAATATTATAATTACTAAGTGTAGTTAGCATTAATATTAATTATTATTATTATTAAGTCTAGATATATGCCACTAATATTAATTATAATTAATATTACTAAGTGTATCTAGCATTAGCATTATTATTATTAAGTGTACCTAGCATTTATGTTAATTATAATTAATATTGCTAAGTGTAGCTAGCATTAACATTATTATCATTTAGTGCACCTAACATTAATATTATTTAACATTATAATTACTAAGTGTAGTAGGCATTAATATTATTTATTATTATTAGTAAGTATAGACATATAGCACTAATATTATTTATGATTATTATATTTGTGTATAAATATATGTGTGTAGGAGTGTGTGTGTGTGTGTAAGAAATGTTTAGTTTCATTTTGCTAAGTTTTGCTTCCACCTCCTCTAAACCAAAATTTCTCTAAACCAAATCTCCTCTAAGCCAAAACTTCTCTAAGTCAAACCTCCTCTAAACCAAAATTTCTCTAAACCAAATCTTCTCTAAACCAAATCTCCTCTAAGCCAAACCCCTTTTTGGCCAAATTCATCTCTTGTCAAGCTCATAATCCTCGTGGCCGAACTTCAGTGGACCTAACTAATCATCTCTTAAGGCGTTGTGACGCTCCTCCCTTTAATCGACAAGTTTGGTTACTTGTATGCCATTCCAATTTTCCAAAATCAAGTTGTTAGTAGAAGCTCCCTAGACTATCAAAGGTGAGTGGGTTTAAGCTCATGACCATACTTTTGGTCATTATTAATATATTTTCAAATTATATGAATTATTTATGAAATTTTAGAATAATTTATGTCAAGAGAACATGTTGTTATGAATTATGTCAATTTTAGAAATATTATCATGAGAACTAATTATTTTGGAAAACTCATGGGACCATGCTTGCTGTATGAATTATTTAGATTTATTTATTAGTAAGAAAATATTTTAAATCTCAGTTTTGTATGAAATTATTACTATTATTTTTAGCCAATAAATAGTGAGAAACGGTCAGCGAGTTAACTGCGAGTTGATCGTTAACCTTGGTACCAAAGTGGTCCACTAGAGCGACTAGCTCACCCACAATAAGGAACCTAGTGAGGTGTCCATTTATGGGACCTAGTTAGGTGCCTATCAGTTAGCCATTGGCTTCAGATTTGCTTATTCGGCATTTCAGATAATTATGTACAGAATAATTCATGTTTCTCTACTAATTGTTGCTATAGATTGATTAATTTATATGTAATTATATATGTAATATATTTCACATCAATTGCATGTATATGTTATGTATTTTGTTATTGTCCCATGTGGGTTGTGAGTGGAGGCTCGCTCATCGAGTTTTGATGAACTCACCCTCTCTTTTCCTTTCCTACAGATCTGATTCTGGGTTCGGTTGTACCACGTAATCCTCTGCGGTAGTGCTCTGACATCCTTGGTGAGCTTCGGCTTTGACAGTGGAGCTTATTGTCAATTATGTCGACCTAGTAGTGCTCCAATAAATTGTGTGGCGAGATCCCACATACATGATATTATTTTCAGAATTTATGTTAATTGTTTTATTATGTCGGCTTTGGCCCAGAATATGGATTTTATCTGTGAATTTATGTTCAGAATTTATGTTTTAGAAATAATTCCATATTATCAAGTTTTAGTTGAACTTGACATATTTTAAATAAATTTGGGTTATTTATGCATATTAGTCAGTCACGTGCAGAGGCGGTGGGACCCAAATCCTCACGTGCCGGTCACGTTCTCTAGGTGGGTCGTGGCAGCAATACACCGTCAGCATCAACTGAGAACTTTGTATTCTCACCCTTACAAATATCTTCAACTAACTTAGATAGCTTCGGCTCTTCACCTTGCTGTGCCTTGATCTGTCCCACCAAACTTGACTTAGCCTTGATATGAGCTAGAACAACCCCTATATCTCTAAGGTCAAATTGAACTCACTCGGCTTGGAACTTGTGGATATGTTCCACTAACGGCTACCTCATTAGCACTATATGGGCCAAACTACCCGCCGACTTCCTGCTCAAAGCATCTGCCACTATATTTGTCTTCCCTAGGTGGTACAAGATCATACAGTCCTAATCTTTTAACAACTAAAGCCATTTGCGTTGTCTTAAGTTCAGATCTTTCTATTGAAATATGTACTTCAAGCTATTGTGGTTTGTGAAAATCTCACAAATCTCTCCATATAGGTGATGCCTCTAAATCTTCAAGGTAAAAACCACTATCGCCATTTCCAAGTCACGTGTATAATAATTCTGCTTATGTTTTTTGAGTTGCCGTGAGGCATATACTACAACTTGGCTATGCTGTATTAGGACACAATCAGGTCTAACTCTAAAAGCATCACAAATTACCGAAAAATCACCTGTTCCTAAAGGTAGTACCAAAACTGGTGCTGTGGTCAAGCACATCTTAAGCCTCTGAAAACTCTCTTCACACTCTTCTGTCCAATGAAACCTGATATTCTTCTGTGTCAGCTTGGTCATGGGTGCTGCAAATCCCCGAGAAATCCTGAACGAACTGCCTATAATATCCTGCCAGCCCAAGAAACTACAGACTTCTAAAACTGTTGAGGTCTAGGCCATTATTGCACTACTTCCACCTTCTTTGAATCTACCAGAATACCATCCTTCAACACTACGTGTCCAAGGAACGCCACCTGATCTTGCCATAATTCATACTTGGACAACTTCACATACAACTGATTCTTCCTCAAAGTCTGTAAAACTATTATCAGATATTGCTCATGTTCCTCTTTACTCCTGGAATACACTAAGATATCATCGATGAAAACAATTACAAAGTGATCCAGAAATGAGTTAAACACCTTAGTCATCAAATCCATGAAGATTGCTGGGGCATTGTTCAACCCAAAGGATATCACTAAGAACTCATAATGCCCATAATGAGTCCTGAAGGCCATCTTAGGTATATCTTCATCCTTAATCTTCAGCTGATGGTAACTAGATCAAATGATGATCTTGGAAAAACATGTTGTCTTTTGAAACCAGTCAACAAGATCATTAATACGAGGCAAGGGGTACGCTGCCTGTAATCTATACACAACCTCATCGAATTGTTTTTCTTCTTAATGAATAACACTAGAACACCCCATGAGAGGTACTTGGCTGTATAAAACCTTTGTCCAACAACTCCTATGACTGCTTTTTCAATTATCTTAACTCTCCTAGAGCCATGACGTACGGGGTATAGAGATGGGCCTAACTCTTGGCTCAAGCTCTATCCTAAACTCTACTTCTCTCTCCGGTGTCATACCTAGCAAATCATCTAGAAACTCATTAGTCACCAGAACCATGCCCAAATTTGGTGTCTTTGCCTCTAAATTCCTGACTGTAGCTAGAAGCCCATTACTACCTCTATCCATCAACCGTAGTGCACTCATAGCTGACATCAAGCTCGTCGGTATTGAACATCCTATACCTAGAAACTCTATTGGCTCATCACCTGGGACCTTGAATCTCACTACTTTTCTATAATAATCTACCATGGCATGGCAAAGGGCTAACAAATCCATGCCTAGAATAATGTCAAATTTAGACATGTCTAACACTATTAAATCTACTAGTGCCTCCATGTTACCAACTTTGATTTCACACGATCTATACACTATCTGAACAAGTATGGGCTTTCCTAAAGGTATCCTTACTAAAAATAGCTTTTCAAGATCCTTAAAGGATCTCCTGAACCGTACAACAAAGAATGGAGACACATAAAAGTAGGTGGACCTCGGATTAAGAACATCATCGCATCGAAGGAACATACTATCGTTATACCTGTTATCACTTCATTTGAGTCCTGGGCATCTTGACAAGTCATCACAAACAAACGAGATTATCCCTCATTACCCTGGTCTCTACCACCTGCACCTTTGCCACCAGGGCCTCTACCCTCGGCTCCATGACCTGCCGAAGCGATGAAGCCGCCCTGGGTTGTCAACTAGGGAGATTGAATTGACATGGAGGGGTTAGCTGATCCCTGACTAGGAGCTCTCTGAAATATCAGGCACTCTCTATACTTGTGGCTCAGCTGGCCAAACCCATAACATACTAAATATCCAAATAAACACTGACCTTGATATCTCTTCTTGCATGTCGGGCATACTGGATATGACTGCCGTGAACCTTGTCCATTATGCTGACTGCTTCCTCGACCTAAAGTTTGTGATGCAGTTGGGCGTGCTGGGATATGTTCTGAGAAGGTGGCCCTACCTGACTGACCTTGCTATTGGCCCTACTGATGGTGATCCTTGCTTGAACCTGCTTCACTCGAGAATGAGGCATGAACCCTGTCCCTCTTGTTGGCCTCTGACATCAGCCTACGCTCTGCTAAACCACTCTCAAGACAAATTGCTATGTCTACCACTTGAGCATAGTCCATGTTCCTAATGTAAGGCTACAAACTGAGAAACATATCTCTTGGTAGACCTTGAACAAAATGTCTCACCCTTACTATCTCTGTTGCTATCATATTGGAGGCTGCCTATGCCAAATAAGTAAAGTAATCATCAGACTCTATAACTATCGTGCCTGGAGTTAAACGAAGCTTCAAAAACTCCTTGGTCATCTATGCCTATTGGATATCTGATATGAATCTCTGCATGAAGGATATCTTGAATTGTTCCCAAGAGGGAGAGCTAGTAATCCCATGCCTCTGTCAGAACTCCTGAAACCATAACTCTGTTTGGCCTCCTACTTGGAAGCCAGCTAACTCCACCGTTCTCTTTGAAGAACAATGGATGACAGCAATTATCTTTTCCAAAGTGGGTGGGTCCATTATCTTGAAACGCTCCAAGACTGAGTCATCTATATCTCTAATTGGAAGTGGCTGTGTAGTTGCCTCTAGCTGATTGGTTATCATATCCATCAAGTTTGTGTCACAACTCGATTTGGGAACATGATCGGCACACGAGGAATTCCATCCCCACGTAAGCCTCGTGACCTCTGAGTCCTCTTTATATACATATAATAATAATAATAATCCATTTATAAAATATCATTTAATCTCTAATAAATCTTTAGCTCTTTTGAAATCAAGCTCATCATCAATAACATTTTATAATTAAACTCAAAATCTACCCCTATAATACAAAATATATGAGTTGCTCTCTATACAAGATATCCATAAAGGCTATAATCATGTAAATACAAAATGATCATGATAATCAATGAAAATCTATCTCTATAGTCCGAGACCCTGCCTGCAATGTACATTAGAGCACTCTATCTCTAACCAAAAGCATAAGACGCTTCACTCTGAAATGAAGCTTACTAACTGGAAACCTCTACTGTTGGGGATGAGGTGGCTGAGAGGGACCCGCATCAACTAAAGTATCTGTAATGGAAAATAGGAGATGAGTTAGTTTCATCTAAAACTCAGTGAGTGAATTCGCACCCGTAACCCCTTTCATGGAGTAATAACCAAGATGCATAAAAATCATAATAATACTAATCATCAATAACAATAACAATAATAAAACAAATTATAAAACTGTTTCTAGTAATCCCATATATAAACATATAAACAAAGCTCTAAACTCCTCTGAGTCACAGTCAGTAATACTCTGAACTTGATAAACACGCATAAGAATAATAATAATAATTGTTTGTAAATATCTCTATTCTCTATGGGCACCTCATTAGGTCCCGATTTGCTATATTCTCTAGAAGTTCTACCTCCATGGCCACTAATAAGGGTTTGCCTCCATGGCTGTTTATTTCTACTGCCTCCGTGGCCATTTAATACTATTGCCTCCATGGTCGTTAATAAGGGGTTTGCCTCCATGGCTATTTATTTCTACTGCCTTCGTGGTCATTTAATACTATTACCTCCATGGTCGTTTTAATAAATCTCATAATACATAACTCAACAAAAATAAATAAAATCAACAATACTCAAATTTCATAACTAAAGGGTGGGTGCTCCATCCGTCGTGAACGTGAACCCCTAAATTCTTAGTATTTTGAGAGTTCTGGATTCATACAACTCTAACAATCTGACTTTAGCATAACTGTGATTGTGAAAATTGTTCCCAAGAGATCACTCGCTTGTAGGCATTCCAATTTTAATCCTACAGAATATGAATCTGACAGTTGCTATGAGTCATACTGAATTGCGTATCTCTTGGTACCATAAAACCAAAATTCTCAATTTAAATCTCAAGCTAACATAAATCTTTATATACATGATAAATCTAAAATCATAGCTCAAAACATTGGGATTCAAAATCATAAACATAATAACCCTGAAGCAGAGTAACATATTTATTCACAAACTAAATCATGTTTACTCTATATATTTATTTTCTCTAAATACTCTGGGTTAGGCTCTTCTCTTATTTACACTCTATCATATAATTATCCTACTCTTAAAATCATAATGGAAGTCACAACATCTCTAACATATATAATCATAAGCTCACTTTGGCTACTTATAAAGAAAATTATTTTTAGCAACAATAGTTTCATGAGTTTATGAAAATATAGTTTCATGCTCTTTGAAAACCACAATTTCATCAACTTAACAAGATTGTCACCAATCTCTAATCCTTACTAAAGTAGCTTTAAATTATACATTTCATGATATTTGAAAACTATGATTTCATAAACTTAACTTAATTAACATATATCTAAAATCTCTTTGAAATATGCTTTAACATTAGATGTTATGCCACAATATGTGGAAAATAACTCTAATGACCAAAAATAAAAGTCATAGGATTGAACCTACTCACCTGGAAAGGGAGAACAAGAGGGAAAACTCCAGTAATGCTCCGGGGAGGAGGGATGACACCAATGTCTGCCATTTCAACCATTAAACTCATTAATACTCTATAGATATCTCTAGATTACTTTAACACAACTCTAACAACATTGAGGGAGCACCTTCACTTGACAATAATGAGAGAACTAACAAGACCCAACTTTAGATCATGAAAGAATGGAAAGAATGGGAACAAAATCTAACAACATCACATACCTTTGAAACTTGGATAATGAGGATTGGAGTGGGATGCGAGAAAGAGAGAAAATGAGGGTTTGGGGGAAGGGTTCTTCGGTTCTGGGCGAAGAAACCTGAGGGAGGGGTTTTATAAAGGGTGGGTGGCTCATTTATCAAAATTGTGTCGTTTTGTACTATGCTGACATCAAACACGCTTGCTACGGCGAACCTGGAGAAACAATAACTCGCTACAGCGAACATAACTCGCTATAGCGAGGTTGTTTTGTAGAATTATACAGCAACATCATCCAACAACATTATTTAGTTAATGTCCTCATTTATTTTACCATTCATTAACTTTAAAACGTAAATATAAATAAGGAAATACCCTCCATTTGGATTCAAATAAAATATAAAAAAAATCAAAACCCTAACCAATCAAAATCCAATTTTTGAGTTCTAGTTCAAATTTGGGAATTCTTATGATTTTTTAAACTTGTGGACTAAAAATGAAACGTCTAGAGGTTTTCTAAAATTCATTAAAAATCACTCTTCAATTTATTTTCCTTTGGAGAGCAATTACTGAGACTTTTGATCCCAAGAAAATAGCTTTATCATATAGCCCTCCAAGGAGGTGTAGGCTCCAGACTTAGCGAAATCCCAAACTCGACAACATGGGTGGGTCCCGGGGACCTTGAAGCCGTACAAAACTTATCTACTGATACGTGTACACTAGGTATTATAGTTTACTACCATCTGTTCAAAAGCTCGAAGGCGAGCACTATCATTGGATGCGTCGCTCCTATGGCGATGGCGAAGGTGTGAAGGATGTACAGGTGGCATGGCCACACTTGAGAAAGGGAGGGCATATGACAAGATCATGGGTGCTAAGAAAGACAAACTCTTATTAAACCTAGACATGACTGACTCTTTTCTAAAGGCCTCAGGTAGCGCTACATCAACGCAAATGAGTGCGCTTCCATTTACATAGATGCTATGTTATTTGTGGACACTTGCTTTAGTAATATGTAGGGAAACATATTGCTTTGATACCACTTTGTCACGACCCACCTGTGGAGCGTGATCGGCACATGAGGGATTGGATTCTCATGGAAGCCTCTGATAATGTGACTGACTAATATGCATAAATAAATCAAATATATTCAAAATATCTCAAGTTTAACTAAATTTTATAATTCTGAAAATGTTTCCAATCATAAATCCTGAACATAAAACTATGTAACATTCATAATCTGGGCCAAAGCTAAATATAATTAAATAAATGACTAAAATTCTAAAAATAATAAAAACAATATAACGCATGTCTGGGATCCTGTCTATATAATTATTGGAGTACTACTAAATTGACATAACCAATAGTAAGCTCCACTCCAAAGCGAAGCTCACCAAAAGAAGCTATGACATTATTGGGGAGGATCCTGTGGTGCAACTGAACCTATTTGTAGAGGGAGGAAAAGAGAGAGGTAAGTTCATCAAAACTCAGTGAATGAGTCTCCACTCATAGCCCACATGGGACAGCGATAAAAATACATAACATATACACGCAACTGTTGTAAAATATTTTATATATAATTACATAGAACTGTACTGAAACAATAAGTTAACCAAAACCATGGCAATAACTAGTAGAGAAATAGGAATTATTCTATACATAAATATCTTAGCTAAATAGATGAATCTGAGTTAATAGCTAAGCTGATGGGCACCTAACTAGGTCCCATAAATGGACACCACATTTGGCTCCTTCCTGTGGATGAGCTAGTCCTTTAGCGGACCACTTGGTACTAAGGTTAACAATCAATCTTACAGTCGTTAACTCGCTAGTCTATTTCTCACAATTTATTGGCTAAAAACTAATAGTAACAAAATTCACTATTTTTTACTGTTCATACAAAACTTGAATTCATGAAATTTTCTGGCAGATAAAATAAATCTAAATCATATATACAACAAGTATGGTCGCATGAGTTTTCTAAAATAATAATTTGTCATGATAACTATAAAACAATAATTTTCTAAAATTTCTATAATCCATAAAAGCATATTTCTTAGCATAAATCATTCTAAAATTTCATAACTAATTTGCGTAATCTGGAAAAAATAATAATAATGACTAAAAGTATGGCCATGAGCTTAAACTCACTTACCATTGATTGCCGGGAATGTGTTTCCACTAATAACTTGACTCTAAGGAGTTGGAATGACATTGATAACTGGCAAACAATATAATGAAAATATAAACAATTTGATTTTATCATCCAAACTGAGTTTGGGATGGTTGGGAGGAAAAATGTTGTGAGAAAACCATACCTGACAGTACTCAAACTCACAAATTAGATAAAATGGGAGGAATTGGCTAAATTCCATGGAGATCAATAACCGGAAGAGATTAATCGGAGAAAATTGAGAGAAGTCATGTTTCCTTCTCTAGGGGACATTCCTTTAGTGGCTAGGTTTCTTAAAAATACTTAGGAGTATTATAATGTACCAAATATATACTAATAGATAAGACAAAATCGAAAAAATGAAAACTACAACGCTCTTTGTGCATGCTGTGTTGGACAATTCGATTTTCATATATATATATATATATATATGATAATTAAATAATAATAATAATAATAATAGTACTCATAGCATGTGTCCCGTGCATCTTGCTAATTATAATAATAATAATACTCATAGCATGCATCCCGTGTGTCTTGCTTATAATAATAATAATAATAATAATTGTAATGATAACAATGATAACTTACATACCATTAAATTTAGTGTTTGGGATATTATATGTTTAGTGCTAGATGTTAGACCCACGTGTATGAATGATGTTAGTAGAATTAGTAATGAATAACTACTTCGTTATGTCTATAAATAGCCTTGTACTTAAGTTGTAAATACACACAATGAATTAATGGCAATCCATTTTACATTTATCTTTATTTTTCTATATTTTATCTTTCATGCACTTTATCTTTCTACTTAATTGTATTAGAAAACCTCTTTGGATCAAATTCAAAGACTTTTTGGAGTAGTTTGAGAACCCATTTTCCAAGTGAGAGAGTCCTTGATTAGATTCAATCTCTCTGGATCTCACAATGCAATTAAGTCACGTTCACGTAGTTAGGAGCAAAACCCAATAGGTGCAGCTTCCACTCCATGCCAAGGTAATTAAGGTTAGAAATCATTAGCAGAGCATATATAATGAGATATTTATAATGATAGTGTTAATCTAATAAAGTCAAAATTAACTTTTTCATATGCTTTTACCAAAACAAACTTCAATAATAAAGAATGAACCTTGCTCTCTGGCCTTATGCACGTAAGGTTAAAAGATACAAATCAAGACCAAGCATTAAACCTCAATAGTAGACCATATGCCACATCCTAACTAAAAATCCTAAGGCAGTAAATGCGTCTATATGTCTTCCCATTTTAGTAATATTCATTTCATTCTTAATAAATGTGAAATATCATCACTCATTTAAAATTCTAGCATTCTTCCTCTCCAGCCTGACTCAACAATAAAATTTATATTAATTATATTTTGTAAAAACATTACTATAGGTGATATATGCATACCAAATGTTATAAGTATATAACTTCGTCTTAGTCTTGTATATGTACCTACTTAGGCAAATGGCATAACATCCCATTTCATATCCATATCCAAATTGGACCAGTGTTATGACTTGAGTTGGGCAACCATATTCCTACCCCTCTCAAGTTTTGAGAGTTTTGTAATAGACAAGCAGGGACATTTATCAAGGTATCGAGCAATCGCCAGTTATAAATATCTCGAGTCTATTATTTATTTCTTCACTGCAGTGTTAAAATTTATATAGCTCCTTTTTAAAGTAAAATTTACACAGTCATACACACATATATAATTTATTAAACTTAATGTAAAACACTAAAATTATTAAGTTTCAGAATAAATGATGAGTTTGATTTCATTCAGTATTATTATAATGATTTGATATACATTTTTAATTATTGCTCTCGAATACTAGTTTTATTGTTTATTCTAAATTAAATTATCAGCTTGGTCTCCTAAAAATAAATGTGACATTAGTTTAATCCATTAATCCATCAATTTAGTAAAATTGTATGTGTGCTTGATTTTGTAGAATAATGGTTGATTTTGATAATTGAAATTATATGTGTAATTTATTTTGATATCTGAAAGTAAGAAATTAAAATATCAACTTAATCCCCACAAGCATTATCATAGAGATTAACTTGAATTATTTTTTTGCATGTGATTTTAATGATCAAAATAAACTTTACTCTTCAAAATGTGTAAACTTTAAGGATTGAAAATATTTAAATTAAAGTATGCAGAACTATTTGATATATACTGAAACTATATGTAAATTAATCAATCTTTAAATAATTTATAACAGTAGCTTTTTCACTTTATGACCATTGTTTCTCTTAAATTAATCATTAATTTAATTTGCACGTATCCCATCACCTTATTATTACGTGTAACCAGCATATAAATTAGATAGTAGAGTAAATGACAAGACCACTTGATATGGGTGAAGAATAAAATTACAGAACTTTGAGAAAGTGGATAGGAAGTGTTAAGAGACAAAAAGAATTGCTAGAGCTCAGAAAAAAAAAGAAAAAAAAGAAAAACAAAAATACTGTTAGAGCCATACGAAAGACACAAATTGCAAAACATTGAAACCAAATTGGTTCTGATGACTTTTGGCGTTGGGCTATTTATAAGCTTCCACGACTCGAGGTTACTGAAGCTTTCCCTCGAGCATAGGATGAATATGGAACATTTATTTCCGTACAATTATGGATCCAGCAATTTTATATAGTGAGAACAAAAATAATATATAAATCTAATAAAATATTTTATACGATTTTTTCTTTTAATGTGGGGTCAACCTAATAATAAAATTAGAGTAAAATAATATATATTCATATACTTATATATAAATTATGAAATTTCTGTGAGGGCACACATGCCTTAACTCCTATAGATTCGTCCCTGTTTTCGTACTCGAAGCAAGGACCGGCAAGTTTGATTATAGATGAAAAAGCGGCGCTAATTGCAATTAAGAGGGGAGAAAACCAAGGTTATGTTTCTTTTTTTTCAGTTTATGGAGTGGGTTAGAATTAATAACGATATGGGTAACGGAAAGAAAGGATCGAAACGAAGTTCTTTCTTGTTTGTTTGTATTGTTAGCCGAGAGTGAGACCAAAATTCGCTAATTTTGTTTGGAAGTTACTCCATAATAAAGGAGTGGAATGAAACAATTATATTATATAATTATTAGCTTTATTCATTTTTAATTCTTTGGGTTCCATTCTAACTTTGAGGGTAGCGAAAATTAGCTTTTGGAGGGGAGAAAAAAAAGGAAGAATTATTCCCCATAAATTTTATTCTCTCCTCTATGGTTAAACTCCCAAATACTCTCAAGAAAAGGACTTCCGTTCACTATCATTATCTATTTTTTCTTATTATCTTTCATCAAAACACACTATGAAGAAACTAAAAGAAATTAAACCAATCAATGAGAATAAAAAATGACGGAATGGTACAAATCATTCTTCATAACAAAGATCATATGTGGTTTTAGTAATTAAAAATAGATTTGCAACAAAAATCGATAAGTTTTATGACAAATAAGTAAAATAACTATGGCTTAATGTATGAGTAATTATTGTTTTTTTGGTTTTCACTCTCAATAAATTATGATTCAAAATAAAAATTTTATTAACCACGCCCAAAATAAAAGAAGTGGTTTTGACAGTGTAAAATTCAGTTTATAGTAACTCTCTAAACCAGGGTTTTAGCTTCTGCCCACCCAAACAATTTAATAAAATTGTGAGAGGAATTGGCCGCGGAAAACATTTCAAGGGGAAAATGAAATAAAAAAGGGAAAGAAAACAAATTTGACGTTTGATAATGAAATCTGAATTTTGGAGGAGGGTCATCATTAGATATGCCATGTAACGTGACTTTAGGAAACGCAAATGGGCTAATGGCCCACACCTATCACAATCAAAGGCTAAGTTATGGGTCCATGACCGACCAATATAGTGAACATTCAATCTTGAGCGTCCACATAAATAAATAATGGTAGTTATTAAATAAGTGTGACAAGCCAACACATTTGTGTTCTATCATTTTTCTAAGCGTAATATCAAAACGTCGTAGTTAGTTTCAAGTAATTAATTTTATAATTTAATTAACATACACTACCGGTGTAAAAAAAAAAATTTATATAGATATTTAATTGTATATTATCACATCGACAAATCAAAATATTTGTTGTAGATATCTAATATTTTGAAAGTCATATAAATAGAAATATATTATTGGATGTCGGTGTAAGAGAGTTTTACACTGATAATGTATCGAAATTAATCTTTTAATTTTACTATGTTATTAATACACATTTCCTTTTTCCTTTTTTTTTCCTACATAAGCAATCACCAATTATTGTAGGTAAGACTTTTGAAATAATAAATATAAAACTCAAATATTTATACTAATGCAAATATATAATTATATGCATAATTTACAATAATAATATTTAAACTATATTTAGTTTTAAATTTTGTGGAATTATACACGGTCGAATTAATGAAAAAGATGTTTTACAGTGAACTAATTAGGGTATATTTAGCTTTAGAAAATAATGTTCAGTATTCATTTTTTATTTTTTGAATTTTATAAAAAAATAAAAAATAAAAAAACTGTATTTGATCATTTTAATAATTTTTAATATTTTTTTTTATAAAATCCTAAAAATATGAAAATCGAGAACGAAATCTGAGAAACGAAATGCACCTTAAATGTTTCTGTCATTGCTGCACATCATCAGACGGCCTCCAATTCATGTTTGCTTGTCTTTACTGTATTAATTAATTAAAGTGATATGTGATCTCATGAACTATTATTTTTGGCCAAGCTAATGTGAGATGGAAGTGCTTCTTATTAAAAAAAAATATTATCATCTGCGCAATAATCAATTCTTTTAAGTCCTTGCAATTGTAACCACAAGTTTATTATAAAATAATGTGGCATCGGTGCTTGATTTACCTAGCGGGCCTAGTTAATTGTACGGGTTAACCAAAACAATGAGCCTTATTGGAGGGTTCAATAGTGTAAGATTTTGTCGACATGCTGAGTAAGAATGCAGCCATTAACTATGAAGATATTTTTATTAAAAAATGATTTCTAAGCAAAGCAATATTGGACGAATATTGATTATGATGTTTGGATCTTTTACAGACACTTGGCGTATAATATTCACCAATGTGAAACAAAAAAAGAGTTAGAAGGAAAAAAAGGTAAATAAATAGTTGAATGTCATTATTATGACTCTGTTTATTTATTCATTTATGTGGTTAACATTCGAATAAAGTAATATTTTATACAAAACCAGATGAAGGATTTCTATAGGTTTTATAATTGATAATTAAAACCAGTATTTTACTAAATATTGTTTAACTAAAATACAGGATTATTAAGAACAACACAAAATTATTACCAGCCTAATTTAAATAAGGTCAATCCACTATGAATAAATGGTTATCAAAACATTGCGGGAGAGAAAACATGTGGCTCGAAATTGAATGTCTGTTACTCATAAAAGACTATTTGACTAATAAGAATTGATCGTGAGCACAGTGATAAGTAGTTATATTTTTAAAGAAATTATTAAAGTTTAAACTTTAAACTTTATAGAATACATTCATTAGAAAACTTAGAACATAAAATTATTAAGAAATTTTTTTAGTTATAATAACATCTGAGAATAACCACAGTTTCTGGAAAAAAAAAACACAGAATAACAAAAACTTATAAGACTACATGTACGGATGCACCAAAATATGGATGAGTTCAAGAATTCTTTTTTCAATACATAATTGAAGCAATTGAATGCATTTAAAAAGGGATCTAATTCTTCAGGTTGCCTATATATGGCAGCGTATGTGCCCTCCCCCCCACTCGAAGATTCTGCCATGAAAATGTGAAAGTATTAGGACTTTTAGTAGTTAATTGTAATTATTATTTTTTTGTTCAACTAGTAATTTTTAAGTTTACTATTTTTGAACTCAATATAGAAATTTTCGGAAGAATAGTATTGATTGCAATATAGCACGTGAATTAACATATTTGAAAGACCCTATATGGGCAGTTACTATTTAAAAATACTATTATTTTTTCATATAACATATTAGGAAAATTCTACTGAATCCAAACTAAATCTTGGGCTTTAAAACCCTTGCCTATATGAACCAATAAAAGACCTCTATAGATTTATAATAAATACATATAAATATTATTTTGTCAAAATTTAAATTTAAAAAGCGGTATTTAAAGGAATATATATAATTTATAAAATGAATCTTTACTTTTTTGTATAATATAATTCTTTCCTTGATAAATTATATTTGTACACTTTTATTCCTTCTATCTCTAAAATATGTACCTTTATCCTCTAAACAATTAAAATAACTTACACCTCACTTATAATTTTCTATTTTCTCATATTTTATAAATAATACAGTGAATTTTACATATATATATATATATATATTTTATAAAAGGGAAAATAACAAAATTTTTAATAAAATTTATTCTAGTAAAAAGATAAAAACATAAATATGAGAAAATAGGGAACTAATGAAAAAAAATTTAAAATAAATTAAAGGGTATCTTATCTTAATTCACAAAAACTAATGATTCACGTTATAGATTTTATTTCGGTTTACATGTATTTATTACAAATCTATATAGAGAATTTTTATTGGTCCATGTAGATAAAGGGTTTAAAACCCAAGATTTGAATTGGGTACCATAAAAGAACCCAACACATTAACTTCTACATTAAATTTTATCAAAGTGCATTTAGTATACCGAAAAATATATTTAATTTTAATTTTTGAATTGTCTTCAATATTTAATATGGATTTAATTTCTATGCACTGATAGTGTAAAATTTTTTTACATGATTATTCAATCATATATTATCACCTCAGTTATAATAGTTGATTTTTACATCTACTACATAAAATATCATCCCAATAAAAGATTGAGTGGATAATAGTGTAAAAGAAATTTTACGGTACATGAAAATTAATCTAATTTGATATTTTCAAATTACGTGTAATCAGGATATTTAGGCTAAAGATATAATCTTATGATTGCTTAAAGTTTATTTTCAAATTAGTATTAAACGTATCTCTCTTTTGCTTCTAGAAAGTAGGCTAATGTTCGTTAAGAAATAAGAAAACAGTGAAAATAATTTAAAAAGTTAATGCAGAGCAATGTCCTATATTTCACAATCAAGTTCATGCATTCCACGTTAACCGAAAATTACTAATTAATCTCAGTAGATGAGTCATGATTTTTCACGCTTGTTATAACTTGATTCGCCATGAGTTAATCCATTATTACAACAATGCATATTTTAAAGATGGGTTTTGCTAAGAGTTTTAAAATGATAAATTTTCATTGAAAATATGTATTTTTTCAAGTTTTAAGGTATAAGATTTATAATTAAATTTATATATTTACCATTATTGAAAAGGTACCGGTTAGATAAACCTTTTAAAAATCTACCGTTACTTTGATATTTTGGGCAAACAAACGTCTAATTTTACTTGGTGTTTTGTTGGTCACTCACTCTAGAGTTTTGCCCTTGGTCCATTTGTAATTATTGGGCGAATTATTGTCTTTTGTTGACATGGCATGGGAGACCCTCAGAAAAACAAAAAATGGGGTAATATTCTAGTAAAAAGTAGTTAGAGCCATCTAAAAATAACATTAATCATCCGATCAAAATTTTTATTTATATAATTTTTATAAATAATAATATAAAAATTAATTATATTTATTTATATGAAAAATATAACTAAGTGACATTATAATTTTTTTAACTGTCAATATATTAAAATTAAATATTTATTTCTATACTATTTTTAATACAAATACAAATATTACGTTTATAATATATTTACAATGCTCAAAAACTATTTTAGTACTCAATGCTCACAATTTTTTTGTAGTATATATATTACAAGGAAATTGTTTGTGAAAAAAAATGGAAATTTTAGTTAAATTATGCAATAGTTGTCCTCAAAATTTCACGTGAGTGATTATGAGGTATATTAGTAAATCTTGATATAATATAAAAAAAATTTGAAGAATGTATACTTAAAAAAAATGATAACATATATAACTTCACCCTTCTTTTATTCCTTTTTTTTCTTTCAATATTACAAGAAATAGTATACAACTGTATGACAATTTGTGACTTTCTGGTTTTAATAACAAATAATTGAGGAAGCAATTGAGCCAACAACCTAATTATTGTAGTTATCTTTTGCACTTTGAGTAAATGGTCAAATCATCATAATCTTGTGTTTGACTCACACCTCTCCCTCTCCATCTTCTATTCCATTTAGGAAGGATTTATAACCCTAATGTCTTTATTAAAAGAATCTAATAATTGACGAACTGAGAGCAGTCAATTTTGTAGGCCTACCACTTACTACATGACATACATCAACAATGTCAACCATAATATCAAAACCAATAAAACAACCCATCATACTCCACATATTTTGTTACTTCTTATGTTACCTTTATCTCTTCCATGTGTACATAACAATCCTAAGTTAAGCGGAATAGAAAAAAAGTCAGAGTTACGTTCATATAGCATTTCCAACATAATAATAGTAGTAAAACAAGCCCTCCGACAAAACTATAAATTTGAGTGGCAAAATGGTCCACATACGTATATCAATATCAGTCCTCATTTTTCATCAATGAAAATGCATACTAACTCGCTACACCAGAAAAATAAAATGGAGGAAACGTTCTTTGCTTAGGATAGATATTGTTACACCAATAATCATAAAAAAAAAGTAATCATCTCCGGTCACCATGATGCCTCCTATGAGATTCAGTATCTTGTCTTCTATGTCCACCTTCGTCCCTTCTATGTCTGTAATCTTCATCCTCCCTTCTATGCTTGTAATCTTCGTCCCCCCTCCTATGCTTGTAATCTCTCCTTTTGTGTTTGTAATCTTCATCCCTCCTTCTATGTTTGTAATCTTCTTCACCAGGGCTTTGTTTTCTTCCACTGCTATCGACCTTCCCATCGCACCTTCTGCTGTCTTCAGGTCTTCTCATATAATCCCTGTCATCCCTCTTCTCCAAATGGCTAGCATCTGGCTCTCTCCTATAATCTCCACTAGCATGTCAATCTGTGTATCTATCATCTTTCTGCCTGTAGTCATCATCTCTATGTCTCCCCTTATGGTTATCTCTGTCTTTCCTTTCAGCCTGAGAACCTGAATCTCTTGTATTCCTACCAGATCCCCCATGTCCTCTGCTTCTATTAGTGTACTTATTTCTGTTGTTTGAGCCTAACATCTCATCCCTATGACCTCTATGAACATGATCTTCCAAATTTTCCTTTCTGCGTTTCTTCTCAACTAGGTCATCCCTGTCATGCCATTGGCTTTTTATATCTCTCCTCGGACTTTCTGAGTTATCTCCATCAAAAACCATTTCATATCTACACAATGAAGTTGTTTTCATAACTTGGACAGACATAATGACAAACCATGACAATCTGAAGACAAACACATGCAACCAGAAGTACAGACCTCATGTCATCTCCACCACGTTGGGCATTAGTGTCCTTCAAGACGAATTTGGCAGGTGGTTGTTGCATTGTAGCATCTGCAGTGCAATCCTTGGCAATATGATCCGTAGAACCACATTTGAAGTAACCACCACCTGCAGTTGTAAATTATCGTATCACTTCGATTACATAGGAGAAGCTGCAATCATTTACAACCAAACGCCAGCATTTTGCACAATGCCATAAAATGAGAGAAGTATAAAACAAATGCTCACAGGTTGTGAAATGTTTATCATTACCTTTACCCCTCTGATCTGTCCGCCTGTATTGTGACCATAGTTTTGCCAAAATTTGACTAAAATCCACATGCATTCTTCGATCATCAATCAAAGCATTATCCATCTGCGGTTCAGGGGCAATAAAAGTGAATGGGCTAGGGACATGAGTTTCACATTCCCAAACCAAACTTCTTATATATACAAAATTCAAATTGCTAATTTAGCCTCCTATTTGGCACAGAAAACAACACTACAACCCCATATATGTAAAAGCCTAATCAAAATTGAAACAGAGGATAACACATTAAGCAAACAAACAGGTAAGCAAGTAGTTTACACCAACAAAATTATCTTTTTTTGGAGATAAAATGCAAGATCCCTTTGTATAACATCAAACTCCAGCAACTCAACCGATAGTATGTAAAGAATAATTAAGCCAATCAAGGACAGGAAAAAAGATCCATTTTAACCTACCAAAGTATTCAATGAACATGAAGACCAGGATCATTTAATGTCAAGAAATATAAAAGAAAATACTTGATTAAGAAAAAGATACTTCAAAACCTGTAGCATACCTTAAAATAAGCCTGTTCACATGCCAGTTTGTCCTCAAATTCTGTAACAAGAAGTAAACATTAGATATTGTTGATTTGATTGCACTAATAACAACAGGGTAACCCACACATTTTGAAATTTACAGAGTAGGTTTATACAATGTTAACTAAGAAACAAATCATCACATTATTTGCAATTACAGATTTTAATAAAAATGTGAACCAAAATGAAATATTGATTATGGCTGCTCTGCAGGTGTGTTACATTTTAATCACACAAGCTCAGGTTTCCATTTATCCATTAGTGACTAGAAGTCCAAATCTTGTTCCAGGATCGAGCTTTCAGCTTGGAGAATGTACATAACAGGTCAATAGTAACGACGTGACAAAGCTTCATAGAGTAAAGAAAGTTCTCTAAATATGTGTATTGTATGGTTGGCAGAAAGAGCTGCCCACTTCTACTTACATTGTACTACTACTGCAAATTGCAAACCCAAGAGTTATGTGTTTGCAAATGCAACATATAGCAGGAGAAGACATGGCAGGGAGCAAGGCACAGCACCCTGCAGTAGAGAATATGGAAAATTGTGGACTTATTGTGGGAAAGCTGTTCACACAGTTGCTGTATGCTGTAAGAAGCATGGATATCCCACCTGGAATGAGGTCAAGAAATGCAACTGTGAAAAATATCATTGGAGAAGGTCTAGCTGATCAAGATGAGGACCAGCAAAGCACCAAGGAATTGATCATGCAGGAGGATTCATCAAGGTCAGGGCATGTCATGCACTTTTGCAGCACTAACACACTGGAATCTACCAACCCAAACCAAGCCACAGTATCTCATGTCAACTAAGTCCCTCACAGGTATATCCCAAGTCAATTTTAATCATTCCAATAAATTCATTAGTTTCTGGATGTTTGATTCAGTAGGTAATAGATCCTATATGCTCTTCCTTGTCCATGCTTGCTTAATATTTTAGAGTCAAACAGATAGAAGCCAGGTTACCTAAAGACACTGTCGTTAATCGTTATAGCTCACCACAGAGGTACAGTTAAATTTTCAGACAACCTAACACTAATTAATGTTATCTTTCTTCCTGAGTTCACCTTCACTTTAATCTCTATATCCAAACTGACTGAGCTTTCAAATTGTTCAATTTCTTCCTACATCCTTCCCAACGAATGTCACCACCAAATTCACCTCTTACAGTTCCCCTTTATTGTCTCCAGTCTCCAGTCTCCACCCTCCTTCTCCTCCTCCTTGATTTCAGGAAAAGTAGGGACTTCAGGAGCCAATTCTTCAATGGTTAATCTCTTTCTTCTCCTTCACCACCAACCTTCATCTTCCTCCTGGAGCAGTAGTTAACGCCACCCTCACCAGGGCCTCCTTTCTCTGAGCAGCCTTCTGAGTTTTTCAACATCTAATTCAGCTCCAACAGAGCCTTCAGTCCCTTCTCGATCTTTTCCAATTTCCACTCTGCCCTTTCTATTCTCATTTCAATGTTTGCTGGCACAGCTACCATTCAAAGTTCCAAGGCTTCCCAGGGTCGGAGCTGGTATACCAATTGACAGGTGCCAATGCAAGTTACAAGAAATGACGTAGAGACTTGTGTATTAACACTACCAGAGCAGCGACCAGTGTGGTATCAATCAGAAAAGGTATGACAAGAGCAGAAAATAGAAGAAAAAGGATCTGAGCACTAGAGCAGCTAGCAGCTCAGTCTCTCCCAGCCCAACTCTCATGTTTTCCTGCCTTCCACATTTTCCATGCACACATGTAAATGGCTATCTACAAACGGAATATCCTAAGATCTCATGATCATCTCTCTCAGCCAGTTCAATAAAATGGTTATGCAACTCAGGACCCCTCTTCATTCCCTCCACTCTTCTCACTAGGCCCCTTCCAATTTATCTCCCATGACATGAGTCACCCTTGGGATCCTACCATATATGCAAGTGTTCTGTACGTAATAATTTTTCAATTCTTCTTGAAACTAGCAAAGATAAAGATTCTCACTAAGAAATCTAATGTAAGACATTTGATACAAATAAACAGAAGTCTTAATTATAGCTACATATACGTTAGGCAAATCTGAAATTAAAAATAGAAAAAAAAAAGAATGAATATTCAGGATCACTGAAACATAGCAATTTCAACCAGCAATGATACAAAAGAAAATAAAATAGAGATCCAAATAAGAGCCAATTGGACGTTGCAGTTCCTGCATGCAATCAAAGTTGCATAAATTTAACACAAACAGGCAAAGTGGAAATACGTACTGACCTATGAAAGCATAGCATAAACTGTCACCAGTCTTGTGATCGCGGATGATTTCAGCCCTATCATCAAATACTTTTGGTGAGAACTACAGTACATAATTTGATATTACTAAATGAGTTGACAGGTCAAGCATTCAGTATTACTCATGAAGTTACAGTTCCAAAGCGTGAAAATATTGTATGCAAGTCCTCATCCTATAATTTAAAAAAGAAGTTATTCATAGTTAGGAGTTCAAATTAATAAATCAGCAGAAATCAAGGAGAATGACATTATACAGGTCCATAACACGTAGTAATCTCACCTCAGTAACTGGATTCAGCTTACAGACAAATAAGACATTGTCCGGAGGTTTAATCTCAGCATCAAGAATATCCCCAATCTAAAATAAGGATGAAAAAAGGAAGTTATATGTGGCATCATAGTCACACATCAAGTACCAAAATTTGCACTATATACTTACACTCTCAAGTATGACTGCCCTGGAGCGTGCTTCCTTTTCTCTAATAACCTCCACAAGCTCAGCTGGGTTTAATTGTTCATCCATAGGCACCCAATCATCTTCAAGTCGCACATCATCATCAACCTAGTATCAGTAATTCATTAATTTGAAGTTTAAACTATCGATTATAACATCAATGTACAGCAATTATTCAGGACTTTGAATACATAACACAGTTTTTACTTATTCAACAAGTACAACTGGGTATAATCACCCATCAATAGCATCATCATTCATCTTCAAATTAATCTAAAATAATTGCCAAATTTGTTTTCATAATATCAAATAAATTCAATCATTAGGCAATCAATTCTTGACTGGTCGTAATGACTTGAAGAATATAGTAGAAAAAACCCAGTCCTCTTTGAAAATCAAAATACTTTTAAGAAAGAGCAGAAGAATCACAAATAATAAGACATCCTCCTGAAGGAACAGACACAAATAAAGTACTTGACTTAAATAAATACATCAATGCAAAACAAGTAAAATGGCTCTCCTATCCCTCTGCATATCTGTGAGGAAAACTCTCTAAGAAACCATGAAAGGAACAATAAACAGAGGCTAAAGTATACAATCTTATCCCATAGAACATCTACTAAGCATGAAGCTTGCTTCAAAAGTACAATTACCAAGCGGCACCATAAAGAGAACAATAAGACTGTCATGCCCAGTATTTTATTGATCATATAACACAAATATACGCATTTTTATTGTTTTAAATTAAAAAGCAACTCAAGGGCGAAGATCCAAAATACAGTTAACTGTACTACGGACTTGTTTCCGCATTTTTGCAAGCTTAGTTAATGCAACTTCAAACATACATTTTCTTCAATCAATCATTTGACAGGAAAGCAATCATCAACCCACCATGAAAACATTGCCATACATACATACATACCTGTGAAGCATTGAGATTCTCTCCCGCACTTGCCATGGCAACTGTTCCAGTCTTGGAATGCTTCAGATCAACACGAATCACATCGCCGAAAAACCGAGCTTGATCCCCATAAAGAAATCTTAAAAAAAAAAAAAAAAAAGGATGTCACAGGTTTTTAGACAGTTGTTAATAATTATATGGTATTTAGAGCAGAAAATATGTTAATGGAAAGACTAAGCAGTAAATAATAACAAAGTTAGGAGGAGTTTAGGTTTAGGTATCGCACTTGTAGATAGAATCGCCACCAGTGCCGGTTCCAGTAGGGTCGCCAGTCTGAGCAGTGAAATCCTTTTGAACAGTGTGAAATAGGCACCCGTTGTAGTACTTAATCCTGGGGTAACAAAAACAAAATAAACAACAAAAATTGAAAAATTTACAACTCAGGCATGTACAATAGAGGCAGGCAGTATAGGGTTTATTTGATTTGATTGTATTGTAGCAAGGTTTGTGGGAATGAAGAGAAGGGAAGGGAAGGGAAGGGACATACTTGCAAAGCTTGAGGAAGTTCTTGCAGGTTAAGGGGCACTTGTCGGTGTGCAAATCCACCACCACGTCCCCTAGGCTTGTCACGATCAGCACTGACATGATAATAATATTGACATCTCCCTCCCTATTCTGCTGCACTCAACTCAACTCAGTAGTATTAGACAGACACATGCACACACCTGAATCATCTGATTAGCCAGCAAGCTAGCTCGAGGACGCAAGTCGGAATCGGAGTTGGGCCGAAAGCCCAAATTAGAGTCAGGGCTGTGATTTTGGCCCAGAAGTCTCAACACGGCCCAAAAAAAGAAACAGTGTCATATTTAGCCGATATTATAGGGAGTAATGTTATTTGTGGTTAATATTTAATATTAACTCATATCTTAAAAATAAAGTTCACATCTCATCTAATAATAATAAATCTTATTCAATAATAATAAATTGTGGGAGAGTATGGGACACTGTCCAATACCATTATCATTTTTTCGATTATATATTATATTTTATTATGATTTGTTTTCCCCTTAGCTCAGCTCACCCGAAGGCAGCGCATCTCATCTCATCTCCGTGTTCCATTCCCGTCCTGTTTGCGGTGGTGATCACTCCCAACTCTGAGGTAGGTACTCTCTCTCTCTTTTCTGGTTAATAAATTAGTATTTGCTAGCTACCAATAGCTTTTGGGTTTGAATTATAAATTGGTATGTGGCAGTGCTAGGGTTTGTTTGGTTTATCGAAGAAAGAAGGAAAGAGAGGGAGGAAGGAAGGATGTCGTACCTGTTGCCACACTTGCATTCGGGATGGGCAGTGGATCAGGCAATCCTTGCGGAGGAGGAGCGTCTCGTTGTCATACGTTTCGGCCACGATTGGGATGAGACCTGCATGCAGGTACCTTCGCTATTATTATTATTAAAATTTAATCCATTAGCTTGTAGCATTCCTTCTGTTGTGCTGAACTGATATGATTATGAGTTAGCAACTATGATCTCGCTGGCCCATAGCCATAGAAGTTGGAATTGCTTGAATTGGGGGATTCGATTCTTGTGGTTTTGTGTGGCTCATCAACCCAGCAAGATAGGCTGTGCGGATTCTTCTTTTTGTGTCGAAATGGTGCACACGGTTGGTGGATCATGCTGCCGGCATCGCCAATTTGCCAGATTTGTGATTTTGGCTGCAGTCCATGTGACGTGATTCTCACACCACTTGCCATTCTGCATTGCCACTCTTATTGTCGACTGACCATGTCGCTTGGATGAAGATAAAACACTTGAGATGCCATGGCTGCCGGTTAATGATTTGTTTAGAAAGAAGGACGAATAGAGGCATAAAAAAGACAAGAGCAAACGGAAAGCTCCGTTTAGGTTTAAAACTTAAAAGATAATAGAAACAGAAAATTTTAACACACAGCTTTTTGTTCTCTCTAGTATTCAGGTACACAGCAGCTTTGCCTTTGTGTCCCTTTGTGTAGAACAAGTCACCCACCCACACCAGCTAGGTAGATGGAATAAAAAAAAAAGAAGGGAAAATTATAGTCAGTCTTTCAAATAGACTAATTTACGTATTTGTTTAGACTACTGATGTTTGTAATGTTTTATTAAGTGAAGGCCATATTTTATTTATGTTTAAGAATTGATCATGAATCTTGTGAATCATGATTCTTTACAACTCATGGTCCTGAAAGTAGGCTTCCGGATTTGCAAATTGAACCCTTACTACCATGATCTGCTCTACTGTAACTGATCCATGTTAATGAGCCTAAGACGCCTCTGTTATTCTTCAACAGACATTTGATGATGTTGGTTGAACATCTAGGGGTACGTCACTTGTTAAAACAACCTAGTTTTGATCGCATATGCCAATTCTCGGTCTTTTTGTCCTTGCATTTAGTGCATGCCTTGCATTACAAAGATAGTGTTTGCATTGATTTGTGTTATTTTGAATTTGATTGCTTTGTTGAACATAAGCTGCACAAGAACCGTAGTAATATGTTGTTGTATGACTATCTTCTAATTTATAATTTTCTTACTTGTTCAGATGGATGAAGTGCTCGCCTCAGTAGCTGAAACAATTAAAAACTTTGCTGTGATTTACCTTGTGGACATCACCGAGGTGCCTGATTTCAACACCATGTACGAGCTCTACGACCCGTCCACAGTCATGTTCTTCTTTAGGAACAAGCACATTATGATAGACCTTGGCACAGGAAACAACAACAAGATCAACTGGGCTCTCAAGGACAAGCAGGAGTTCATTGACATTATTGAGACAGTTTACAGAGGGGCAAGGAAGGGTCGTGGTCTGGTGATTGCTCCCAAAGATTATTCCACCAAGTACCGTTACTAAGCCTTACCAGCAAATTGCTGCTTTCATTCTTGCAAGACCATGTATGTTGTGTATTTCAGATCTGATGTCTCTGGACCTGTAAAATGAGGTCTATGTTTTATTTGTCTTCCAACAACTGCTTAGTGGCTATTGCCAAATACATTGTGAGACTGAAATCTGAGTTTAGAGACCTGGGGGAGTGTAAGTTCCTTGCTGGTGTAGCATGCTGCATGTTATTTGGTTAAAGCACTCAAACGGTTGGTGCCAAAGTGCTCAGCAACAGCAACCGGTGTTTTAATTTATGAATCTATGATTGCATCTCTTTCATTGCAGCAATTTCATGTTCAAGAAGGAAAGGTATGATATCATTGATTTGTGCTGTTTGGAGAACATTGAGGTGCTTCAACTTTGAAATGGTCATCGACTGTGACTGTTAAGATGTTGAAAGGCATTCTCTTTGAATAGCATAAATCATTCTTCATTCCCTTTTGAAGTGAACAAGTGACGACGAATTGTTCAACCTGTGTGCCAAAATAAATTTATATTTTTCTTACAAGCACACTTTATATTGGTCATTTTTTTACTCTCAAGTAAGCGCTTTTCAAATTAAAATTCTTGCAGATATTTTTTACCCCGCATTTTGTTTTTGTGCGCTATAAGTTTTTCTCAGCACAACTAGACGAACCAGTGAAGACAAGATGTAGACCATGACACTGTTAGCATTCTTATAAACCTCGTTCAATTCTTTCGAAGGTTACGGTGATTTTATTCAAATGAAAAAGTAGGCGAGAATTACTCGCTTAGTCGCTTTACCTAGAAACAAGGACGACTTGGTTGTCCAAGAAAAATTGGCATTGCCTAGTTAATATTCTTGACGCGGAGATTTTGCATTAAGATAACTCAAATCAAGTCAAATTCGTTTTATAGGGTTCATCAAAAGATAACTAATATATGTGTATGATTTCATATTAATTCTTAATGGATCTTCCTTGGGACATGTTTAGTTGAAGGATAAAATTGAGATTAAATATTCTATGAATGATATTAATGTATAATTTTACACATAGAGTTTATCAGTGAAAATTTACACATGATTTTCACTCATTAACCAAACATACTCTAAATTGTTTAGTCTTGTTTCCTTAATGTATGCACAAACTGATTACATTTGTGATTTGGTCAAGCGGTGAATCAAAAATCAGCTCTTACTTTCCCTCATTTTCTCAATTTTTGCAAGATCATTTATAGGAGAAGCAATGTTCAACAAAAGAAAATTGAAAAGAAGCATTTCATATTAGATTAGGCCAACTACAGAGTAGAATGTGGAGAGAGTAAAGACCCAACTGAACCATGGTCCCTTATGTGACGCTATATAAGATTGAAGTTTGGAGCTATGAGTTGACGACTTACTTTTAGAAATCTGAAGTCATAATATTGTGTTAAGAGTAGCATTATTTGTACTCACAATATGTGAGGCGCCGTGCCGACACACTTTTATATATCTTTGGATGAGATGTGGGACTCAAATTAAGTGGGATCCACATCCCATCCAAGGATAAATGGAAGTGTGTCGGCACAGTATCTCACAAGTTATGAGTGCAAATAATATTTCTCTCGCGTTAAATTGGATTTCTTTTCCCTCCCAATTGAAGCCACAAATATCCTCCTTCCGGAATAGGCAGCTAAACTTCTCCCTCTGGGGCCCTTGCTAACTTACCTATAAGCTTGTTGGTTTTGTTGGTTTACCTTAAATGGTTTGATCATATGAAACAAAGACCCATAAATTGTAAAAGCTCAAGTAAAAAGAGTAAAACAAATAGAGTAGTTTAATGTTTAAAGAAAAAAACTAAAATACAGCTGAAAGTTGAGGAAAAAACTCGGAATTAAATGATTTGTTATGTAGCTGATACCAACGAATAAAAGAGAATTCATCATTTGATTATCAGAAGAAAGCTGAGTCAGAGATTAATCAGGTGTGATATTATTAATGGAGAACTTCTAATACATCATATGCTGTGATGCGTTCCTTCATATATATACCATACTGCTAATTACATGTATGTAACTTGTCTTAGTCTTGGCTATTAACCTTTTTAATCCTTTATTATGTACTTCTCTTCTATCTATCTCTCTTTCCAATGATGGCCACAAGCTCTACAATTGCCATTCCAATTATATACCATGTAGCTGCTGCCAGTATACACTGCAACCAAGAGCTGTTAACAATTTCCAAAGCTAGAGAACCAGCCACATGTTGTTTCAACTCATCAACTGACTCAAGTTCATGTACCTTAACTGTAACAACTGCAGCCAATGCAGTAACCATTGGAAGTCCCCACCTAAAAGGGCTATTTTCATTCTCATATGTTTCAGAACCTCTTTCATATGTTTCTTTCTTTCCTTTAGTAACTGAAGGCTTCTCAGCTTGTGTTGGAGGATTAGCAGTACTTGTAGTTGAACATGGAAGAGCATATGTTGATGGAGCCCAATACTCCTCAGGGTGGCTGCAATTTGCTGGTATTTGATGGTTGGCCCTTTTGCTCTCCCTTACTTTCTTCCTTGCAGCAGCATCTCTGAGCTTACCGATATCCGGTTCTGGTAATTTATACGCAACTCGAGTCATGCTTTTGTCAGATGTTGATGAGCTTCCGCTTGCACTGGGTGATTGCCAGTATAACCAATTGGAGATTGATCTTATTGCCTGAATTGCCGACATTCTTGATTCTCTTTGGAGGTCTGTTTCCTGAAAGAGAAGGTTCTCTGGTTAGTCTATGAACTAGAGAATGAGGAATTCAAGCATTGGTTTCTGATTGAGTTAGTTTCTTATGGCCAGTCATGATTTCTTTCGTAGGCCCCCAATACATGGCAAACTAACCTTTGAACACTTGGAGGCTTTTTCCCTTTCTTCCTGGAATCTTGTTTGAAACTTATCCACATCCACGAATATGTTAGAGACGCGAACACCACCTGTATTGCTTGCGCCTACTCTTACATTGCCGCGAGGCTGCTTGGACATCAAGAACTCCAGAGCTGCAAGGTTGGACCTCTCAACAACCCTATTTTATTCAAAGCAAATGGAAAAAAAATGACAATTCATAAGATGCTAAAATAAAAAGAGGAATTGTGATTTAAAAACTTATGGACAAAATATTCCTTCTTTGTTCTTAAATCACAATTCTCCAAACATTAATGTCAAATCTTTAACGCCTGTACAGATTGACAAATCCTGATAATGTACATTTCTGATCACAATCCATGCTGTTCAATCCCTTTCAGATCCCATTCAATATCAACTCAGACATATATGGGTGTTTAATAATTGTGTAGTCCAATATCTAACCATCCAACTCAACCCATTTTTTTCTCTTTTTTTTGTAACTTTCTTCCTTAGTAAACGAAAAATTTCACTCACAGAAGGGAATGATGGCAACATGGTAGATACATGAAAAAGTTTGAAATGTGAATGATAAAGAACATACCTATTAATTATAGTGGTACAGTAAACAGTTGGCAAAAAATAAAGATGAATGTAACAGCAGAAAAACAACGGAAAATGAAAAAAGCAATTATGCAGAACCTTGCAAGGAAACCAAAGATGAATGAGATATATAGTTGATCAGTGAATTTAGAAGAGCTAGGAGGTGAAATATCAAATCTGATTTTCATCAAGTAGCTATTTACTCATTCATGGTGCTTTCTTATCATCTGATGCTACCTAAAGGAAAATTGCACAACAATGCCCTGGCAATTGGCTATCCATTCAGTTAACAAATTGCCTACACCAAGGAAACTGTAATTTAAGCCCTAATTCCATAGCAAACTCCCCAAGCAATAAAGATAATTGTTCTTGTTGTCTCTCATTTCAGGTAGAAAGGGATATCTCCCAGTCCTCTCACATTTCTTGCAAATCAACAAATATACATACTAGAACATATTAGCAGCTGTTATAATCAGCAGTATCAAAAATTGAGATCTGATGCTGCAGCAAGGAAAGTAAGAATTTCAGGAGAGAGCTTTGAACTAACATACAAAGCAGAAAATCTGTTTCACTCAGTAATTATTCATATCAGGACAAGGGGATTATTTTTGTGAAGAGTCAAAAATGATGTGTGGCAGGGCCTTCCATTGTTAGATTAGAATTTTATGGCATGTTACACTGATGAAAAAGATAGCACAGGTTCCTTTCGGATAGTGATGACAAACTAATCGAAGCGAAATTATCAGAAGGATGGTGCAGCCTGAAGGTGTGCATGACCTTCTCTTTACTAAATGGATGCAGCACTTTACCACAAAATCTGGCTCTATGATCTGTACTAAGTAACAACAGAATATTGTTCAATATCCACAAATCACAACAGATAAGGTATTGTGTAAAAATTAGTAGTAATGATGCCAGTCCAATTTTTTTTTTTTTTTAATTTTGGTTATTCCCAACATATCAGGTCAAAATCAAAATAGTCTCCACACTTACGAAATGCAATTGACAGGGCAAGATTCTATCGCCTCTCGGATTTTCTGCTCAGAATCAGCCCACTGAGCAACAACCCTTGCTCTTCCATAAACTGATTCAATAGCAAAAGTCTTCTCAGCTAACAAAGCACATTTTAGGCAACCAACACATTTGATTTCGTCAACAAATATTGCCCTCTGCTCACTTTCTGAGCCACACCAAACTGAGTATATGGGTCTGCCAGTGAAGCCTTTGAAGTCTGAGATCTTTGCTTGCTCCTGCACCATATATAGTTTCTCATATTAAGCAACCAACCAAAACAAATTGGCAACTGATTTCACTTGACAGATTATGCAAAAAACTTGCATAGTCATAGTTTTCTATTCTTCGCTTTTCTAAGACTATTTTCACTTCATTTCATAACCCAATTACTTCTTTGTAGTCAAGAACTAGAAGCAGGCCTAAAAATGAATTGGATAAATCAATATATGCAAGTCATGAGTTACAACCACACCTTGACATTGTTGTTAACTATCTTTCCCAGAAGCTCGAGTTTTTTTATTAGGTAAAGGTTATGCCTCTTCACCCAAGAGACAATTGAACTTAAAGCGAGGGCAATACACAGACCTACTTATACTGTAATTTAACTTACTTTATTTAAAAGGATAGGGATAGCAAGGATTGAACTATAGGTCACTCCATCATAAGAGCTATAATACCAAGTTATGAACAAATAAACCATCTCTTTAAAAAGTTAAGCCATTAGGTAAAGACACACAGGATTTTATATCCAAGAGATATGAGTAATTTGTTGCCTGCCCTTGTTGTCCAATAAAACAAAACATTTGAGGGAAGCAAAAGCAACTGAGGAAAGAACACAAACCTTGTCATAGGCAAAGCGTGCATTTGGATCAGAAAGAATAGCATAAGCTTCATTGAGTATGATGGCCATGTCATGACCAGCAGGGCCAGCAATGTCAGGGTGGCAGCGCTTCTGAAGAGAGCGATATGCCGTCTTCACCTGTGACTGATCAGAGGAGCTATCAATGCCCAGAAGGTCATACAAATCCAAGTCTGACATGGAAGAATAAGATGATGATGATGATGATGAAGCTTTACATGTTAGAGAGGAGCCATTGGATTTAGAACAGTACTTATTGTGAAGTGTTGTTGGGATTGTTAAGTCAGTTCTAGGCATAAAAGAAGAAATGGTAGGAAGGCATGCATAGGCAGCACTAGCCATGTTCATGGTTTGAGTTTGAGAGCAAGGCAAGGGAATAGGATAAGACATGTATATCATATGGTAGAGTTTCATCACGGCTCCTATATGATGGACAAAAGGTGCAGGCAAGATATTTTGGTTTGGTTTGGTTTGGTTTCTACTTTCTAATCTAACTTCCACTGAAAAGGATGCAAGATAGTTTAGCACACTTTTCTAATCTACTAGTTTCCTCGTTATGGGGACCACCATAGATATTGATATATAGCTTAAATAATTTATTTATTAGGGCTATTTTATAAATTCTTTTAATATTTTACCAATTAACATCTTATTCACTATTAGATAGAACGTGAATCTTCATTGAATGGGATCCACTTCCCATCTAATATGAACGAAATGTGAATCAAGATATTGTCCTATACAAAATAAATATAAATAACACAACTATTCTTTTATGCCCAATATAATTAAAATTTATGTTCCAACGTCTAAGATAGTTTGAATCTACCAATCCCATAATCGAAACGAGACAGTGCATACCGTAGTCAATTCAGTTGGTTACAAGTGCGATGACATTCTTTTGCTGAAACTTCAACTAGATAATATCAAAACATAACAGACGGCATTTATCTACAATGTCTATTTTAGATTGGTTATATTTTGTTATATGATTAACAAATACTTAAATACGTATTCCGCAAGACTTTCTGAATTTCAATAAATAAGCACGAGGGAAGAAACCGGAATATGCATACAGCAATGTGGCGTAGATTCGAGAATAGTTTGAAAATAAAATTGAATTTTTATCCCTACTCTAAAAAAATAACTTCTATAATAGAAAACTAGAAATTATATAAAAAAAAAGGAATAATAAAATTGTGTGCCCATCTATCAATGGTATATACATATAAGGTGAGATAGGATAAACTTCTCCACCACCGGTACGACTAAAAAAATATAAGTTTGGTTCTCTACTCAAAACACTGGATCTAAAATCAGCATTGAAAGAGCTTATTGTGAAATAAAGGCAACATCTATCACTAAAAATATTAGAAATTTCTAACAAAAGAAAAAGGCATAAATTGATCATAAGAAGCAAAAAATAATTAGACAACAATGTCACATCACAACAGGACAATTTCATCAGCACTCAACTTGGGAAAGCAAGACCCACAACAGCATCCTCAAGCTTGAATTGTGCGAAGCATCCTGAATTTCTTGCTCTGAGAAGCGTAGTGGTATGAACAAATTCAAAGGAAGAGGATATGAATCCCACAAGCCAATGGATTTTACAGAGAACTAAGCTCCAATTCGCTTAATAATGACAAATAAAGTCCGTGACCTCTAGTCTCCACCATAAAGAATTGAAGCACAAAAAACTGAAGGGTGCGTGTGGCACGCGATTTATGTTTATATTTCTAGGAATACCATTATGGGGAATGCTACTCCTAGAAATGACATTTCCATACATGACATTTTGAGAATTAAAATCTCAGGAATATTAAAAATATGCCTGAATTAGTTTTTATGTGTTTGGTTATCATTTATAATTCCAGGAATCTTATATAATACCCCCTCCATTGTTTTAGTGCCAAAATTTACAATTTCAACTAAAATTTAACTATTTTAACTTGAAATTAGCAATTTTAACTCTAAAATTAACTATTCTAATTATAAATTAATAATTTTAACTCAAAAATTTAGTATTTAAACAAAAAATTAACTATTGTAACACAAAAATTAATAATTTTAACTCAAAAAACACCTATTTTAACTAAAGATCAACAATTTTAACTACAAAATTAACTATTCAAATTAAAATTTAATAATTTTAACTCAAGAATTTACTATTTGAATTAAAAAGTTAACTGTTTTAGCATAAAAATTAACAATTTTAACTCAAAAAATAGCTATTTTAACTAAAAATCAACAATTTTAACTACAAAATTAACTATTCAAATTAAAACTTAACAATTTTAACAATGCTAAATATATGAATACCAATTCAAACAAACAATCCATGTATATGCCAAATCTACTACTAAAGTCAAACCCACTATAAGAACTACCATTTTATACAAAAAGTTTTAATTCAAGTCCCCTAATTGTTCTAAAATAAGAAACTATGACTAATTAAGTACATCCAAAACCAGGTCTAGCCTATCTTCCCGTGCTAGTGTGTAAAAGTAGTCGACCAAATATTTGTCCTTCATAATGATTCTGTTAGCTCTGATCTTTTCTTGGGCAGAAGAAGAACCCCTAGTACCTGGAGCTATGGATTCACTTTCAGAAGCCTAAAAGTTCAATTAACTCAACTTAGTCACCCATAAAAGTATGTTCTGAATGCAGTACAGAGAGAGAACAATTATGATCATATCATATACAACTAAAATCCAATGCTAGAAAGGATGAATACACAATAATTCCTTGGCATGAAACCAAAGATTTTCATTTCACAGAAGAAAAGCTGTACACTTCTATTCTAATCAGTGTATTTCTCCTATTCTAATCAAAATACCATCAGCAGTATACTTCAAAGGTATACAATATTATCCAGCCGATTACATAACTTTATTAGCAATTCATTAACAAAATGGCAGGAAAAAATTCAGTATGCAGTATGCACGATGTGTGCCAATATAAATACAGTAATGGCAAATGATTTATTAAACTACACTTTATTAGAATTTTTGGGATGGGATAGTATGTGGATATTCGTCATAGATTTCAGACAGAATAGGAGCAGCTATAAACAGTTGAGATCTGCACCAAACCATCCCTTATCATAGATGCAATATGACCACCTGCTAGCAAAAAGGTTACAAGTTTCTTTCCATTAGGAATCAGAGACGCCCATTCTTTTTTGCTTTCAATTAACTTCCAGCATCCACACAATCAGCTCCAACCCTCCTTTCCTAATATAATCCATCCCTTCCTTTCGGTCCTAAGCTCCCAACATAGACCAATGATGCTCATAAGATCCGTAATAAATATCTCTAATCACTAGATAAATCTTCAAAAACAGTAAATGTTTATCTAAAGGCAAACGATATTTAATATGGGATGTATAAGAATGTTGCTATCAAAAGAACCTAAATCGTTGTGAATATACAGTAGATATTAAGAAATTTGCCAACTAGTTTTTTTCTCATGCATATTATGAGCTTAAAACACTAGTTGGCTTTAAATAAAAAGTCAAACATTAGCATCGGAAGAGTCATTTAAAGCTGAAATAAATACTTTTTATAATGACAATACAATAGTACCTGCCATATGATAGTGCAATCACTGGATGACGAGGCTAGGAACTCCCCATTATTAGAAAATTGAACAATGAGAAATACATATTTAAAAAAGTGTATTAAAAAGAGACAATAATAATGAAGTTCTCAAAAATGCACAAATGTCTCCAGAAATATCTCTAACCATTATCTACATGTACCATTCCGAATTCAGTGGTTAGAACTAAAAAATGATTTGAAATGAAGATCATGGACAACCAACGCATGATCGAGGAGGTGAACATATAACAGTAAGCAACTTAGCAACCACATATTTTGTTCATTAGCTTGCATACTGCTATATGATTATAATTTACAATAAAAACTCACATAAATATTCCTGCAGCTTCGTGCTCTAAGGTTTCCACAGCTCAAAATCATGACGGATTAAATAAAAAAGAACATGTAAAATCTCACCAAAAGAATATGTTTGTTAGCAAGATGAACCCTATCTAAAGTGGCAAAAGATCAATGACTGACAAAAATATGTAAAATATCCATCTCTTAGATGCATTTGCCCACCTCTTCAAAAATAAGTACAACTTACGGTAACTATCCAAAAAAAAAAAGTACGGCTTACAGTCAAAGAAACTAAATACAATTGCTATATGCATTTTATTTTCTATGTCTAGTCAATTCCTGCAGCAATGAGAAAAAAGTGTTACTTAATATCTAATGCAAATAGAAAGATTAATTTGTTATTTTTATACATGATTTGTAATTTATCCTCCTTTGCCAAGCTAAAGCAGTCACCATAGTCACTCTCTTGGCATATACAAAAGAATTCTAAGTACCAGATGGTCAGAAATCATATCAATCCTTGATATATCAAACAACACTTACTAGTCTCCTGACAAGCTCATATAACTAAACTAAAAGAAACTGGAGAAATACTTTTTCCTCCCTTTCATAATTTCTAGTAGGATGTCTGTCATTCACAAATGCAATTATGCAGTCACATACTTGGCAGCTCATAAACATGTTCTTCTGTTCAAGCTTTTACACAAGACAACCATAGCTATGATTGAGCAGAAGGATTTTCTATGCAGCAAAACCATTTTTTCTGAAAATCAATTGAGTCATTCATGAGAAGGAGAAGGAAAAATCCGTAAGCCTGTGAATTAATTTTGAGTTCCTGCCATCTATATAAATGATTTCTGCCATTGGACAATCCAAACTTGATGAAAATCAAATGCAACCGTATGAATAAAAAAGAGCCTACCTTCCTACCAACCATCCATAGAAAAAAGAAAAAGAAAGAGACAACTCAATGAGTTATCTGTTCAGAAACAAACTTCATTCAATTTATGATCCGTGATCTAGAACAGCTAAATATATAGACAAGAATTATAAGGTTCATTACTTCATTCAACACTAAAAGGCATCCAGGTGCAAACATATTGAACTAAAGTATGCTCTATACTGGTACTGAAGAAAGTAACAAATAGCAGATGTAATTACTACCAATGCCACAATCAGCACAGGAGGAGGGAAGTTTGACATTTAGCAGAAGCTAGTGTCTATAAGTCATTGCCAACTCAGTTGGTAATCCTATTGTTTCTAAATCCATCTGAAAGTGTATACATAAATAGTACATAACATACATATTGCACAGACAAATTGTCACATACAAGCAAAAAAGAAAAACAAAACAAACGGACATACACAGACATATACACTATATCACAATTAGAATCTGCACAAAATGACAGATATGGTTAATCAAGAACATCTTACACGCTGAGTTTTGGCAGGATCTAATGCAGGCTTGGCATGAGGATCAGCCTTTTTCTCAGGTGACTCAGGTTTGCCACCTGTCTTTTTCTCATCCCTAGCTTTGTTAAATATCACAGTGTAACTTTTTCCTCTCTCGTTTGGCTCAATATATGCATCAGCAGAAATCCTCAAGTGACCTCAAGTGAGATGGAAGAGCTAATTATAATATGTCCACCTAGCATTGCACCCTAAGACAAAGAAAGTTTGAAACTAGCATTTATTTAATCTCCTTAGTCCTTACCCCCTACAATATTAATATGGAAGAATACAGAAATTAAAGGGAATGGGTGCTTCTCATTGCTAAAAAGACCAGCATTGCTCAATCAACACCGACAACAGCATCAAACTCATCAATTCATTCTACCATGTTTTCAACAAAACTTCAGATTGGCTAAGCAATTAGAGAACCCAAACGACCCAAAAATAAGAAACTAATATGCAAAATATAGACCCAATCTGAAATTTTAAAATCTCAGATATGACAAGTGAATGAATCACCAACAAAGGATCAACCACTAGTTGCAACTTGGCATCTACCCAACTCCTATGTAAAATCTTTATGTAAGCAATGATAACTAAGAAAGGAACACTGGAAACAGAGGCTCCAACAACCAAAGAAAGAGCAATGAATATAAAAGAATAACTAAATATATTTTTTTCAGATTTTTCTTAGCAATATCATATATCCATTCCAACAATTGAACAACACAACTTCTCATTCTACCAGTACATATAAATTCAAAATATATAAGTCATGCAATAAACATTATCAATACAATGTAACTTCAGGAGTTAGTACAGCAGAGAACAAAATGTTATTTATCAATACGTGAGCATTTATGCAGAGCAAGACAGCAACCAAACAAGAACTGTCTTGAGAAAAGGAATGGTTCACATTTAAAGGATCAAGAGCAAGAACTGAAAAACTATGTTATTATTATTCCTTAAACAATGTCCATTTTTTAATAAGCAAATCGAACACAATATGGAGGATGTTATCAGGAATTAAGAGCCACGTTCAGCATTCAGCAAATGATTACTAGTAGTAGTTCAAGGTGGGAAGATTGTGTAAGAGTTTGGAATGAAAGTGACCAAAGATGAGAGCAATGTTAACTACAAAACACAAAATAACACAAACTGTAAACTAAACACTAACACACTGAATATGTATATTGGCAAGCCAACAAAATAAATCATGGATGGCTGGCTGCAGTGCAGCCTTTACAGGTTGAGATTAACTCATACCCAAATTATAGAGATACTCACGATTTCCCCAAATTCACATACAGCTCTGGGAAATACAAACTAGTTCCAAACAATGTATAGTATATTATTGCAACATAAACACTGAAGCAAATAGATTATTGCTACAAGCGTACAAAGCTATCTATTATTTGTCCAGTACTTGTTCAATCAATATATGAAAAGTATAGAAAATATCATGTTCTCCATCAACAAACAGCAAGTCTACAACACATAAAATTACATCCTTAAGTTATCTTAGGGTGTTAAAAAACAAAATGCATTATAAATTCCCAAGATCCATACTTGTAAATTTGTTTCTCCAAAGGGAAGTCCTACACTGCAATATATACAACAGAATCAATGTCCCAACAAGCTAGGGTCCCCTATGTACTCAGCAATCTGTTCAAGCCTCACATTGAGCAGCTCATGGGTATCAGCATCCCTAACAATGCCGATCTCCCGGTCCAAATCCCTCTCAACCAGGCTCCCATAGGTGCCCTTATATTTACCAGCCAACACAAGAACCGGTCCCCCGCGACGAGGTAGTGCCGTCTCGAGAATATCTTGGGACACCCCTTGAACAATCTCCTTGCTCTCATCCATAGATATATCGCAAGTTGTAGGCCCAACTACATCCAGAACCTCTCCCTTCTTCAAGTAAAACCGCCCTCCCTTGAAGCCCTGGCTAATAACCCTAACCCTAATGTGACTTGCAAGCCAAGAAACAGGTTTCTTTCCTTGCTGCTCCTCTTTCTTCCTACTATCCCCATTAAAATCCACTCGCTTCTTCTCCTCCTTAATATCATCTCGCCCTCTTTCACGCTTATTCCTAGAACTCTTATCAACCTTATTCTTCTCCCTGCCATCATAATCATCATCATCATCGCGCTGTCGAATCCTCAACTCCTTCAATTTCCTCAAGCACCTCTCTTCCTCCACGGAGCCCAAGTCAGCAACTTCATCAACCTTCACTCTAACTTCCGCTTCCTCCTCACCGCTCCTCCTCATAACCTTCAAAACAACCCAATCCTCCCCAATTCTCCTCACAACACTCCCCTTCAATCCAGCATCTCTTCCCCCAACAATCCTCACAACCTTCTTCTTCTTCATCATCATATTCTCCTCACCACCAACATCTCTCCCATTCTCCTCCTTGTTCTTCTTCACCTCCACCGCCTTCTTCTTCCTCTTGCTGTGATCGTCGGCGACAAACCCTAACCCTTCCTTGGCAGTCCTCCTCTCGTACTGCACAACCTTGACGTCCTCCTTGGCGTTCTTCCCAATCCCCATGCCTTCGGACCACCCGTACCCGGCAAGGAGCGCTTTGCCGAATCCCTCAACGGGGACATCCTCGAACTCCTCGAACCCCCTGTCCTCCGGCAGCCGCTCCAAGTCATCCTTGAACTTCTGCAGCAACACCACCTCCGCCCGCTGCCGCAGCGCCCTGTCTCCATCACCGAGACTTTCACGGTCGAAATCATTATCATTTTCGCCTTTCTTGGCGGACTGGCGGAGGTTGAGGCCGTAGGACATGTCGGAGCCGGGTTCGACGCTTCCCGCGGTTTCCCGCTCGAATTGGAGGGATTGGGGGTCGGCGTTGGGGTCGGTGACGGGGAGGGTGAGGTTCTTCATCTTCTTGAGGGGCCGCCATTCGTTTTGGATAGGGGGGATGACGGAGGGTTGTTGTTCGAGGGTGGAGGGTTTGGAAGGGTCGAATTCGCTGACGAAGTGTTTGGAGGGTGCTGCGGCGTCGTTTTGGGAGGAGAAGGATGAAGGGTCGCTGAGTTTGATGGGTTTGGAGGAGGAAGAGGGCTTTGAGGGGATGGAGAACGAGAGCTTCATGATTCGGAAACTCAACTGAACTGAACTGATATTGGATTGGGATCGAAGAAGGATTTAGGGTTCTGGCTGGATGCAAATCAGTGAATCTGTGAAACTCGTTCGATGAGGAGAGCGCAGATCGCGATGCTCCACTTCAAGCGGCCGGGCGCTGCTCCAGGCGGCCGCGGATCCAGGAGGCGGCGATGCAAGATGGGCCCGATGTTGGTGTCAGCTGGAAATAGAAGATGGTGGCGCAGAAGAAGAAGAGAGAAGGGAGAGAAAAAGGGGCGCCGGAGGGGTAGAAAAGAAAAGAGGGGGAGGGAGGGGGTGTTTCATGGACGCATATTAAAAAAAAATTCCAGCCCACTCAAAAATGGATGCGGGTGGAATTATTTTTTTCATGTGCTTGGTTAAAAAAATTGTTTCTTAGGATTAAGAATAATACTATTTTAAAATCCAAAATTGGATATCCGGATCATTGGATGTGATGGTTGGAAGCCATCATCATATTCAAAGGTTATAAGATGGATACTCCCAATAGGATGCTGATGTTATGATAGAATTATTCTATGATTGTTATTTTGTTATTTTGTTTAGGTTTTTGCTTCGGTATCCTTTTGGTTTCCTATTTTCAATGAATTATTGCAATTGAATATTTGTTTGTCTATATTTTTAATAAATTGGATTACTGTGACGTTAGGCGCACAATCTTAGCTACAAATGATTACACGGTACTAATATCCTTGAATTTTATAAGGTTATCAAAAGCACCCTCATTTGTTTTAGCTTTTAACAACCTTGGGGACAAGGGTAATGTCATGGAGATGATAATAATAGAGCAAAATATTTGTTATCAACAATGATTGGGGGTGAACAATTCGTTGGTCCCTTAAGTTAGGGACCAATCTCACTCAAAAATTATAAAATTGACATTTTTTTTAATTCTTAGTTTTTCACTTCCAACCATTTGATTTTCTCTTTATGTTTTTTCTTCTCCTCAAGTCTTCTTTTAGTCACCCACCTCACCACTATTTGTCACCCCCACAACCATTGTTTGCTATGGTTTTTGAGTGTTCAATGGTCTTCACTTCCTATTTGAACCTTTCACATTTTCTCGTTTCAACTATCTTTTATAATGGCTCTATTGCTCAGATAATACCATTATTATATTGTCTTTACCATTGCTCCGGCCTTGTACCCTCACTTCCCACGCACGATTTCATCTCCTTTGTAGTAGGACATAGCAAGGGGTGCAAGGAACTTCACCCAAAACTTGAAATATTACGTTGCTGTTGTTGCAAAAAAAAATCGAAACTTTGCCATCGATTTTTGTTTCTTTTTAATCACCCATAATACAAAACCACATTTTACCTGATAAAAATAACAAATTTTAATATATTAGGTTGTATATGAGTCAAACTTTATAAATCAAGATTTGAGAAAATTGAATCTATAATTTGCTTAATGGTGCTGTTAGATGTCGTAATTTAGGACTTTGGGAGGCAGTGTTTGATGTTTGCTAAAGAAGAAAGAGGAGGTGGCATATACTGGACAGAGAAAGAGATAAAGAAAAAATGAGTAAAGAAAGAGGAGTTTTAAAATGGGCTTTGTAGTGCTCCACCATTGTTGATGCCTAGTAATAGACTTAGATAGGGAAGGTGATTTGCAGATTGCAGGTGGTGGTCCATTGCATAGCTGGTTAGGTTGGAATAGATGAAGAGCTAGTGGATGGTGGCACTGTGCAAGGATTAATTTGTAAATTTAGAAGATATTATATTATTAATAAATTTTAAATTTTGGGAGAAAAGTAATGTTGGTCCTTAACTTAAAGGGGACCAATAAATCCTTCACCATGATAAGGAGAAAAATTTTGTAGGAATATTCTATTGTGGATGAAGGTTCTAGAATGCTAACATCATTATATATGTAAGCATTTGGAATGAGACGAATCAAGGAAGAAAATTGTTAGCCATAGTTTTAGCCTTATCTTAGTTTTCTATCTTTAAGCTTTTTATTTTATTTTCATAACAGGGAAGAAGGCAAAGATAGGGATTACAACAAAGAAAGTGAGGCACAAAGCAACCACTAGGCTGTAGCGATGACACTATGTGTTAGTGTGTATTGTGAGGTACCAAACCAACAACTTTAAGAATAAGTGAGGAGAGGAAAACAAAAAAAACAAAAAAAGAGCTGTCATGCCTACCACCACCAAGGAGCTATTGTGCCACCAAGACATCCACCACCATCAAGGTGCCACCGTGTCACTCAGTCTACCACCACTGCTATATGCTTCATGTCACTTCGCCATTCTCGATGGCAAGGAAGATGACATCAACATCCTTTATTGCTGGGTAGGCTTTGGTTTTGATTCCTTAAGTCGTGCATTCCTCCAGTGGTGCTTTACCTCCATGGGACCATGACGCTACCACTGTCCTCCATTACCACCACAAGCTTCAATTTTTGTCATGACCAGATTTGAAAATATTACTGACACATAAGGAATCTCATCCCAACATAAGCCTACTAGGTGACGTGTTTCTCTACATGCATAACATAGTATAATATCAAACTTAAAAAGTCATTTTTCTTCTAAATTATTATCATTTTCTCTAATTAAAGCATAACATTCAAATTCATAAAACCGGAAGTATTTAATATTCAAACTCTAAATTCATCTTAACCCAAATCTGTTAATCATGAAATCATAAACTGTTTTAGCATATCGTATAAATCTTAAATCTGAAAATTTGGTTAACACTTGAAAATTGAATCACAAACAAGACCTTTCTGGCTTGTTACATAAACTCAAATCAAACTTTATCATTTTAAATCCATACTTGTAAACTAAAAACATATACAAACTGTTTCAAATACTAAAGTTTAATATAAAATCTAAAAATAATGTTTGGCTTGGATCCTGCCTGCACATCTATTGAAGCACTCTAATACTAACATGAACCTATACTTTGCCTTACTCCAAAATAAGGCTCACCACTGGGAAGAGATGTATCTACCAAATTGGGTTGAAACTGAACATATACTTGCAATTATGTGAGGAAGGGAGAAAGGTGAGTCAACAGATTCAGTGAGTGGATATCAGCCATCACCTACATGGGATAGCCAAGAATATATATTATGCAAGATACATGCAGCAAACATAAATTATTTGATATTTATATACATAGCTATCTAGGAAAACATTTTTCATTCCACATATTTATAAACAAGCATTTCTAAATCATAATCAATAATGAAATCATTTTAACTAAGGTGCAGTAGAGTATCGGGAAACAGTATTTGTTGAACATAATAAATACACATATAATACAATAACCATGAAAAACACCAAATGGTACAATCATAAAATCATTTGTAAAGGGGTTGCTTAGTCCCTGGCAAACATGAGCACTAATATGGTATCTTAACGGTCCCTCGTGAATCAAGTCCTCGGTGGACTAATCTGAATAAGGATAATTTGTCCCTAGTAGGCATTGGTAAACGAAATAACTGCTGTTAAACTTATAGTTTGTCTCTTTATCTCTACCAACTAAACTAATTTAACACAAAAAAAAACATAACTGAGGAGTGGGTACTTAGTCCCTGCGAACAAAAGCCCCTAAATACTTAGTACTCTAAGAGTTTTGGATTCATATAACTTTAATAATCTAACTCTAACATAATTGTGGCTTTGAAAATCGAGCCCAAGGGATCCACCACTTGTAGGCATTCTGATTTCAAGTCCACAAAATATGTATTTGGAGTTGCTATGAATCATATTGAATTTCATACTTCTAAGTTGGAGAAGAAGAAAAAATGGCAGCGATGAGAATGAAATATAGCTATTGTTGGATTTTATAAAATTTAAATATATATATTTCAAAAGGTTTAGTATTCATCTGTGTTATTTTAATTGTTATTTTATTTTTTAATCAAGTATTGGAACGGTTAATCATTTCAAAGGAAAATTTAAAAGAATTCATGATTGTGTATTCTTTCCTTATTTCTATTTGATTTTCATTCTTTTAATTAGTGGCATAAATGTTAACGTGCTTTTCAGCTTTCTATTTGTTTTGTTTGTTTTTGTTTTTAATGCTATGAACGTTAACGTGCTTTCAGCTTTCTATTGAAAAGATCATAATTGTCTTTAAAAACAGTGGCATGATTTGCTCTTCCTTTTAATTCATATCACACAGTCAAACGGTCAAGTTCTAATTGCTTTTACTCAATATCTTGAAACGGTTGATTTTGTGCTGCTATACTATTTAATTACAAGCATTATAGATAATTATTATATGGTCGTTAGCATCAGTGTACATTGAAAAAAAAAATAACTTGTCTTTCAGCTTATGCATATATAAACATAATTCTATGATAAAAATAGATACATTAAGTTTCTTTTCATTCCAAAAATTTCTTACTACACTATTATTCTATTGATTGGGTTATACATCAGAACATATTCTCCATTGTAGTTGTTGAGTTCCTAGTTACTACCAGAAGAGCCCGCTGTATCCTGGAGGATTTCTGTACTGTGGCAGAATAATCCTTAAGGACAGTGCACTACATGCCTCAGGCCTAACAAATCTCTTTTTCTACTTATCTATTTTCTTATTTTGCAGGAGTGGAGTTCTAAATTTTTACAACAGCTATAAAGATAAGAGAGATACAAAAGTCTTATTAGTAAGGAGCGAGTGTTACTATATTGTTCAAGGTAGAGAGTAGACCAATGTATGGGCTAGCAATAATCTACCTTCTCTTTCACTCAGGTCAAGTATATACTAGCCAAACCTTGATTGGAGAGACCATTACAGGATATGAATATACATGCCATTTCCACATTGAAATATCTGTTGGATTAGGGGCGAAATATCAGAGATTTATAGCTGTGATGGCTGTTGGGCTAATTCGATGCTTTTTAGGCCAAGTGCCATGGGTTGTGGCTAGGTTGATCCGATGCTCCTTGGGCTAAGGAGATAAATCGGGTTTGTACCGATCAGTCCATAAGCCCCCTAATCTTGAGGCCTAAAAGACTGAAGAGACTAATCGATGGAAATTGGGCTAAAGTGGGTTGGGCGGGCATGCATATCAATAGGTCCACAAGCTCCCTAGTCCTAAGGCCTGAAATACCAAAGGAACTAATCGATGGAAGTTGGGCTAAAAAAGGTTGGGCTTGTAGCAATTGGTCCATAAGTCCCTAAGTCCCCTAAAGTCATGTTCAATTAATATGGTTCAGTTACGCCAGCTGGATTGCAGACACATGTCACTAAGCCAACAGTAATGATGAGATAGTTGAAGGAGCTAAAAAAAGAAAACCTAAAAAGTAGGTTCTTGTTTGCACTTCCTATCACTCTACCTCTCTTCCTCACCATTGTTCTATTTCTTTCCCTTTATTTTCTACAAATCTTTACTTTTGTTCTCCCCTACTACATCTTGGGTTTGCATTGCTTTGACCTTCCTCTTTTTTAGTATTTATCATTCACGTGGCTTTGCTACATACTCATGTGGGTTTGTTGTTCATTCTGGGGCTTGCAATTGATGGTTTTATTATTTCATCCCTTATTTTCCTTACTTAGGACAAGATAAACGATGTCAAATTTGTGCAACATTTGCCTTATTGCTGCTAATAGTATATACTATATGGTATAGACTACATTGTGTTTCTTGCATACAATTTGTGTTTTCACATGGGGAGATAAGGTAATCCTTTCGGTATGGGGTTAGTCATTTTAGTGTTGGTTTAATGAAGGTTTTAATTTTGGTGATTCTATTGGCTGTGTAGGTTGCTACCTATGGTGAAGACTATGTCTGAGAAGTCTACAGAGGTCGCAGCCTCCTAACCTAGCGATGTGCCTAAATTGCTATGGGAGATTGTATCCGTTTTCTTATCAGTTGAGGATTTAGAGGGAATCTAGCCATCATGGGCATCAGCTATTCAACTAGGGAATTGGATTGGTTGCATATAGTTCGAGTGATCGGGTGATTGGGGATCCTGGGGAAGTATGATTGAAAAATAATTTACTCTCAAACTAAATATAGTCTAAAAGAAAAGAAGTGACAGCTAATTTCCTTTAAGGATAGCTCCAGAAGGAAGAAAAAAATCTAAGCAAGGACTTTGATTGGTAAGAAGGAATTCATATGTCTCAGCAACTATATCTTTGAACTTGGTTTTGGCACTAATTCTATGAAGTATAACAAGTCTCTATTTAAATTTTTTGATACCAACATAATATATGCATGTGTGTGTGTGTGTGTGTATTGCTCACGTCAAAACTAATTACAAATACAATAGGCAAAGCATATAGCTAGATGCAAGATAGCCTTTGGTGTTTGATCTATATATCACTGATCTTTCAGCTTTTTTAGTCAACTCCTCTTTCCTGAAGCTAGTGAATTTTAGTTTCCAAGTCAAAATTCTACATCCAAATATTTTGAATGTTGTGTCATTTTAGTGATCCCTTCAAATTCTTCTACTGCTATGTCCTTGTGAAGAAGGGAAACTATCTATGCTTATTTTTAGGAATTCTTTCCTTGAATTTCAAATCTTCTGCTCTAATCATATATACATTCCCAATTTCCAAAAATGGTTTCTAGTGGCAATGAAGTTTCTTGATTACCATGCCATGAACATTCAAGTTATGCTACAATGGTATTTCTACTTCAATATGAGGCTGGCTAAACTTCATAGTGATTTTCATTCTGAAGGGTTGACTTGTGGCTCTTCATCTTTTCTTTCTTTCTTGAACTTTGTTGAATTTTTTACCATTGAAAAATTTAAACTAGTAGCTCTTAATAATTTATAATCATGATTGGTTGCTAAAGAAATGAGTTAAAAGACCACAAGCCTTTGGCGTACTTATCTCTAAATTGCTTTTTCAATTAAGATGGCCTTTTCAACATCTTCCTTTTTTGTTGTAAGATCATCTTTTCTAATGTGCATCCTTCCTATATGTGAACACCCGATTTTGTTCGGCTTATAAGATAAAAATTCAAAATTAGCATGTTTTCAAAATTTAGTCCCTTTATAGACTCGTGGTAATTTTATTTTGTTAAGTGAAATTACAAACCATTTCAAATCTTGTTCATAGATAGTTCTTAATCCAAACTTAATTTTTGTTTAAGTTCAGTTATTATCATTTTATATTTTTTTGTTTCATCTGCATTAAAAAATAAAAAAAAAAATAATAAAAAAAAAGGGGTCCAAATTCCCTTCAGACCTTTTAGCACTTGTGTTTTGTCATAATAGTGTCAACCCATTGCTATATAAAACAAAAAAAGTAGTAATAAAAATATAAAAAAAGGGGGGGGCAGCAGGCTATATCACGGGATCACATATCCGTGAAGCAACAACATAATTGGAATGAGGAAAAGCAAAAAGGAACACAATGATGATGCTCTTCTCAACTTTGCACATGGAGTCAGAATTCCTTTCGGCTCCAGAGCATGTGAACTGGGGAGCTAGCAACTAATATGTGAAAATGATAGAAATAGGAATAAAAGGGGGATTATGATCAATCAGGGAAAAAAACCGTTTTGGAGGGGGACTTCATTCCCTATTGCCATATTCATTTTCAAAAAACATATATCATCATCATCCACCTCGGATTATGATCGATCTCAGATCATCATCTAATCTTGGTGGAATTAAAGGAAAAAAAACAAGAAGATGGAGGAGACACTCAGATTACCATGATGACTTTCTTTCCCAGTCTCTATTCTCCTAAAAAAAAGAAAAAAAACAGAGAAGAGTGAGGAAGGAGGATTTGAAAGGAAGTTAAAAGAAAAAAATCACAGAAGTTCAGAAGAAAAAAGGAAGAGAGCAGCATCGTGTGTGGTAGATCTTTCTTTCTTTGATTCTTGTCATCTTTGGTTATTTAGTTTTGATCAATCTCAGCCATTCCAAAATCACAGCACACACATATGCAACCATCATACCCTCTTACATCTTACATAATTCCTAACTCATTGTCACAACCCTCCCATCAAAGCTATTATCATCATCACAGTATACTCCCTGAAACTAAAAATCTACATCCACATTCCAAAAGCAAGCAAATCAATACCAGTCTCCCATTACTGCCAACCTACAAATTCTAGTTAAAACTAGAGATATTAAAAAAAAAAGGGAAAAGAAAAGAGAACAATCATTCAAACCCAGTAAAAACAAGTCCCAGCAGTTCACATCCATATTTCAAAGATAAAAAAAAACTAAACAGAGATGTGAAACAACAAGGAGGAGAGGCAGCGACTCCCTTCACGGCAGCCACACCGCCAATGCCCAGCGATTCCGCCGCACCGTCAGTCCTCATCATCGAGCTATCCCTCTACATTCACTAGCCCTGTCACCTACTTCTCCAGCGCTGCATCACACCGCTTCAATCAACAACGCCAGCATCCCCGTCAACCCCCCAGACGCGTATCCCCGTCCTCGCGTGGAGCAGTGACCATGGACAACTCCTCTATACCAGGCTACTGCAGCGAACTCCCCTTGCTTTCATCGCTGCCATCGTGACTTCCTCCTCCGTGAAGCCGTGGATCCCAACCTCCATTTTCCGCCGAGCACAGCTCCAACCACCGCCCAGTCGCGCGGCCTTCCCCTACCGCTACGCGTCGACCTTCCTCTTGCTGTCGGTGAGCCGCTCCTCCTCCTCGGATCGTCGCGACCCCGTCAAGACCCAGCTCAGCATCACGCTGGGAGCACCGCCGTGAAAGCCCAGCTGGGCGACGCCTTGCTCCAATTCCGTCACGCCGCCCTCTTCCACCACCACCACGAACTCCTCCTCCATTCCCCACATCACGTCGCACCGGCCTCCACTGCCATCTTGCCTCACGCCGGTTCTTTTGGGTCGATCTCGCCCTTCCCTTCCTTCAACGGAGCTCCTTCCCCTGGCTCAGCCTTCGCCACGACTTCCCCTCCCAAGCCGCGATCGCACCTCCCTTCCCTTCCTTCAGTGGAGCTCCTCCCCCTGGCTCCGCCTTGGCCGCAAAGATCCTTCCTCCCTCTCCCGGTAGCAGAACGCTCCCCATTTCTTTCCCCTTCTTCTTCCTCCTTCTCTGTCGCGGCGTAGTCTCCCTTTTTCTCCGCCCCTTGCTCTCTTTTTCTCAACCTCTCTCGATCTTTCTTTCTTTCTCTCTCTCTTGCTCTCTGTGAGTGTGTGTGTGGGTGTCTACCAAACAAAAAAAAATAAAACTCAACACGTTCCAGACTCTTCTTTTGCTTCCTTGTATGCATTTTCTTATTTCTTTATTTTTTATTTTAGTGAATTTGCATTTGGGCTTAGTGGGTTATCTAGGAAGTATTTGGGCTCTCATAATTGTAAACCATAATGCATTTTGGGGTTATTTCAAGGGAATGTTTGGACTAATTCAGTCCGAAAAAAAAAAAATATAGATACATGTTTGGTTTAGTTCAAAAAAAAAAAAAAATTAATTAAATGTTTGAGTTGTCCAGTCTAAAAAAAAATGGTGAGAGTGTGAGTGTTTGAGTTATTTCCAACGAAAAGGAAATTAGACGATGAAGTTTTGATTTTGATCAAAAGAATTAATTTTGTGACTAATCAACATTTCTGCTTTGAGAATAGAATTAATTTAACCGTGACGGTTTATTAGTTCTATCTCCCAAAATATTTTAGCTATAACAATTTGATATTCTAAAATCCTTTTCATTTAATTTAAATTTTAAATGAATTAAAAATGTTATTTAATTTGAGTTTTAAAAAATTTTTAGGGAGTATTTTGCTATTTGTTTAAAATAAAGATTCTTTAGCATACTTCAATTTGAAGATCGAATTAATTGAGTGAGGCGGCTTATTAATTGATTAAATATCCATTGTGATACTTGATATTTTAAATTTTCAAACAAAAATTAGATTTTTATAATTTGTATTACTTGTAAATATTTTCTTTAATATCTTTTTATTCTTTAAATTTTAAATTAATCAATTGTTAATTAAATATTTTATTTTGAATAAAAAGTTAATTTAGCCGTGACGGCTTGTTAACTCAATATTACGGATACCTGAGCTGTGACAGTTTGGTACTCCGAAATTTTCATTCTAAAAAGATTTTCTTTTATAATTTTCGTAAAATAAAAGTGTAAATAAACATTTTGAAAGGTTATTAATAATTTGCACAATTAATTAAGGTACCGTCTAAAGACGGGTGTATTAGGTGTGCTGTAGGATTAAGTCCCTACCCTTCCCTAAGCATAACCGACTCCCGAATTCAAATCTGGTTTCAAAGATCATTTTTATTGAATTAAATGGGTTTTCCATATTTTTTCCCAATCAAATAAAAATTTGGTGGCGACTCCATTTTAAACAAAAAAAAAAAAATCTTTCATTTTTCGCCGTCTCGTCGCGATCCCGGTTGCGACAGATGGCGACTCCACTGGGGACTGTGAGAGTCAGGCCTATAATAATTGATTGTGCATATTCTTATAACCTCATTTTTTGTTTTTGCATTTTTTATTGTTAGTCTTCTATTATTCCCTTCCTTTTAAATTTTGTTACCATCGTATTTATATATATTTTCGTATTTAATTCTTGGTGACCAATCTAGGATAGAAAATTCTGCTCTGTTTGTATATGTTTTCATATTTAATTCTTTGTGACCATCCTAGGATATAAGATTTTGCTCTGTTTGTATATACTTATTTATGTTTAATTCTTTATAACCACCCTAGGATAGAAGATTTTGCTCTGTCTATATTTATTTTGGTTTCTTTGCATTCTAGGATAGAAGACTTTGTTCTGTGTGTATATATTTATTTTGGTTTCTTTGCACTCTAGGATAGAAGACTTTTGTTCTATATTGTCTATTTTGGTGTGTTGTCGTGGGTAGTTTTAGGATTCCAGGTTTGTATGCTCTCTTCACACACAACACTTACACATTAACCACACACGAGTGGGGCCCTATACCCGGGTCTGAGTGCAACTTGAGATAGGTAAGAGATTGTGTAGTGGTAGCCATTTTGAATGTTCATCCTGTTTGGTTATCACGAAAATCTCGTCTAGAGTGTGATTCTTTTGTGAATATTCCACACCTAGCGGTTTACCTGCTGTTGTGGATAGTATTCCGAAACGAGTTTTAACTCTAGAGGCCGTAGAATCCTGAGAATATAGATCCACCTGTTGCAAGTGTTCACAAAGTAGAATAACCATAGAACTATAGATTGACCTCCAGATCTCACCTCAAATAGGACACAAAGAGAGCATACTCTTTCTTTAATTCATTTCCTTGTACATAAATTCTTTAACATGTTCAAAGTATTTATTATTTTCTTTTACATTTAAATGAAAATCATCACATTTTTTCGTTTTTCAGGTTTGTTAGAGAATCATATCAGAGTCTTGTTGTGAGTATCTTTGGAAAATGGAAATAAACATGAGATCAAACAATCATGAGGGGGAAAAATTAAAGAAAACTTTACATCTTAAAGCTAAGAAGCCTGACACAGAAAGTCTGAGATCACTAGGTCAACTATTGAGTATGCCACAACGTCTTTCTCTTGCAAGGAAGTATGGAAAAATTTTGAATCTGTTAGAGGTGGAAGAACAGGTAGAGGCAATCACAGCGTTGGCACAGTACTATGATCCTCCTCTCCGATGCTTTACCTTTCAAGACTTTCAGTTGGCACCGACTCTTGAAGAATTTGAGCGAATCCTAGGGTTACCACTCGAAGAAGAAAAACCTTATCAATACCAAGGTCATTATCCTTCCTTACATACCATAGCAGCTGTTTTAAAGATCAATGTAAGGGATTTGCATGAAGCACAGAAGTGTAGAAATGGAACCAATGGATTCCCAAGGGATTATTTGGAGAAGCATATGCATGGCTTAGCTGGTGTTAAAGATTGGGACACTTTTTTGGATGTATTAGCTCTCACTGTTTATGGCATTGTTCTGTTTCCAAATATTGAAGGCTTGGTGGACTTCGCGGCTATTGATGTATTCCTCGCTCTCAAATTTCATGGTCACAATCCTGTTCCAGCCATCTTGGCAGATGTTTATTATACCCTAAATTTTTGCTATGAGAGGAATGGCAAAAGAATTTTATGCTGTCTGCCAATGTTGTATGTATGGGCCACTGCACATGTATTCCAGAGAAGTTACAAGGCGCCCTGTCCGATTGAAGATCTAAAAATGCATCATATTAAGAAGAAGAATGGACAAGAATGGGCCCAAGACCTAGCCAAATTGAATGAAAAGATGATCCGATGGTACCCTTGGTGGGAAGAGGCAGGCGGACTTTGATCTATCGATGTGGAAACTTCTCAAATGTTCCCCTCATGGGTACCGAGGATGCATAAATTACAATCCAAAGCATTGATGCTGCGTCAACTTGGTTACCCCATGATGGGACCACCTCCGGCTGCAATCACTCCATTTGTCTTGTATTACGGGACTTTGAGAATCTTGGCATGCTACAGAAAGTCCGATTTGCTTGGAACAAGGTTGTCGAAAGGAAAAGAACTGGGAGTTAGAAGTCAGGCAAAGGAAAGAAAGCTACCGTCAATGGGTGAAGAATAGGGCTCAAGAGATTAAACTGTCATTCAGAACCTGGATAACAACCCCACATAACAAGGCATCATCCTCACATTTTGACGATGATGAGGGGATCAAAGAAATAAAAGAGAAGGTAGGCGAGTTAAGCAAGAAAAGATGCAAGTTGAAATTTGCATTGGAAAGTGCTCACCATAATTATGCAGATTTGAAGCGAGAAAGCTGAGAGAAACCAACTTCTAGAGGGCACCACTAAGAAGTTGAAAATGGGTATGACCACATGATGAAGACCAAGGAATGCCTCCAAGGCTGCTAATAAAGAACTTCGGGCTAAGCCAAGACAAGAACGTGACCGAGCAATAGCCGAGAATCAACAGTTAAGGAATCAACTTCAAGATGCCAAAATTGCTGAGGAAGCCGCAATAGCAGGAGAGGAACAAATGAAGCGAGAAATGAGAGAGATAAGCAAGGAATACCAGAGGAAGATTGGGGAACTAAAACAACACATGAAAGATGAGACTATGAAGTTTCAAGTTGCCTTAGAAGAAGAGAAGAAAAGGGTCACAGATTTGGAGTTTGAGGTGCAACACCAAAGTCACATCATTCATGAGTTGAAGACTCGTTTTACAAATCTGGCGGGGGCTAGCTAATACAAAGAATAGAAGACGTTCCCAGATACCTGGAAATAGCTGAGCAAGAAGTTATTCCTTTCAAGACCCCAGTTGGACTTCGCAACTTTGTCAGCTACTGCAAGGATTTGGTTGGAAGGATGAAACAGATAATTGCTGAAAGAAGTTGAAGAGGCATTACCTTTTGGTGATGATATTTTTAAAGATCGGTATCTAGCTTTATGATGTACTGTTCGTCATTTCGGGAATGGATGTAAAAAAATATATGATGATTGTAATCTACTCCTCTGATGAATGAATGGTTGTTTCATTATTTTGGCAATATCCATTAAAGATAACTTATTACCTTTGAACGAGACGTTCTGGGAAAAGTTGTGACCAAAGATACTTACATCAAGACTCAGCACGATTGACAATCTCTAACAAATTGCAATATGTTTATCTTTTTACTTAAACTATTTTTTTACTTAGGTGAAACATCGCAACCATTGGGCGCCCAAGGAAAGAAGATACCGATCTAACTCGTGTTCATAACACTAGAGCTCGAACCAAGATGGCCGGCGGAAACTCTTGAACCAGAAGGACTACCCTGCGCAATTGTTTCTGAATCGGGAAGAGCTATTCCAACTGTAACCACCTCGGCTATAATTACTTCTGAACCCGGAAGAAACCTAAGCATGGAAGTTGATGTAGTGAGAGGAAGACTGAACGAGTTGTCAAACAACCAGGGAAGAATGGAGGAGATGATGCGGGCTATGATGGAGTCACTCGACTTATTGAGAGCCCACCAAAGCTCAGGAGGTGTACAACCAAGTGCTACAACAATGACCATACCTGTGGTATCAGATGCAGCTCTAAATATCACTCAAGGAATGAATGACGGGGACAGGATTCCGAATAACTCTCTTGGACAACCACCACCGATAATGCCGATTACTATCCCTATCGGAGAGGGTTATCATGCCATAGAAAATGTAAATTTGGAGGACATGGGCATGCTACCCTATTTGGGAGCCACCTCGTGTGGTCATCCAAAAGCAACCATTTTCCTCGGAGAATAGCCGTGCAGAAGCAGAAAAGGACAAGTTCAAAGAAGAATGGATGAAGAAGATTCAAGATCAAATTAAAACTATCCAAGGGCCTAGCACTTATGGCTATATGGAAATTGAGCAGCTTTGCCCTCCCATCGATGCAGTGGTTCCGAAGGACTTCAAGATTCCTGACTTCTCGAAGTATGATGGAACGGGTAACCCTCTCTTCCATTTGAAGAGTTATTGCACCAAGATGTCAATTTGGTCTAAAGATGAAAAGTTTCTCGTTAGCTTTTTTCATGAAAGTTTACTGGACCTGCTCTAGAATGGTATATTCAATTAGACCATTCAAAGATTTCTAGCTGGAGAGAACTGGTAGACCAATTCATGAATCAATACAAGTTTAACATGGAAATAGCACCAACTAGAGAACAATTGAGCACGATGCAAAAAAAAGGGATGAATCTTTTAAGCAATATGCTCAAAGGTGGAGAGCTCTGGCTGCTCAAGTGCAACCACCACTTATCCTATCCGAAATGTGCTCGTACTTTTTGGGAACCTTGGGATCTCCTTATATCGGAGCCATGGCAGGAGCAGCATACAAAGATTTCTCTGAGTTGATCCTCTTTGGAGAAAGAATTGAGAATTTAGCCAAAACAGGTAAACTTCCCATGGGCAATGAAGACACAAGAAAAAGTTTCCCACCTAGGAAAAAGGAGACTGATGTAAACTATGTGCAGAGTCAGCAACCCTTTAACCCAAGACACGCACCAATGCACCCAAGATCCCAAACACCACCATACCAAGCCTCAACCACTCCTTACCCATTTTACCAAAGCACACAAACCACAAATACCATCCCATATTCCCCACCGCAAGTCAATAACATTCACATACGACCATACCAACCAGCTCGACCAACATACGCCTATAACTCAACCGTGCATCCTCAAAACTTCCCAAACACCATACCACCACGACCAAATATCCAAAACCAAAACCGTTCCCGATTCCAGAATTTGCCACCTTTCCCTAAACTATCCATTTCAAATGCTGATCTCTTTCAACGATTAGTTGATGCCCACTGATCTCGGCTTATCCTCAGACGCCCATTAGAACCACCATACCCAGCTTGGTACAACCCGAACCTTACTTGTAAATACCACATGGACATAGCAGGACATTCAATTGAAGATTGCGAAGGCTTCAAGACAGCAGTAAGAAGACTGATTGCTTATGGAAGACTAGACTTTCAAGAGGAGTCAAAACCAGACATTGTCCATAACCCAATGCCAAATCACGAAAGAGGAGGCCGGGTAAATGCTGTAGAAAAAGAAGAACTTTTGATAAAGAAGGTTTTGAATCTAAGAACATCCATGGAGAGAATTTTTGTTGGCCTGAATGAGTCTGGTTACAACATCACGGCATCTGCTCCGACAATAAAGGAGAATGAGAAATATGACATGAATTCAAGTTGCTGTATCCTTTGTGGGGCTCTTGGCCATGACATAGAAAATTGCTTTGGGATTTCAAGGCTCGGAATGCAGGGATTACTCAACTTAGGAGTAATACAAGTAAAAAGAGGCTGAATATACGATGAGGTGAATGTAATCGAACCTTTCATACTTGAGTACCACCACTTAATGTAGCTCCTAAGCCGAGAAAAAAGTGGTCATTCTTGTCAAGAAACCTACACCATTTGAGTACAAGAGTACACATCTTTGTGCCTTGGAATTATGAGACTCAAGTCAAGACAAGCGAGAGACATCGGGAAACCTCGAAGGCAGAAAATGAAGAAATGATCGATTGTCATGGAGGTGAAAGGAATAACAAGAAGTGGAAGAGTTTATGGGCCGGAGAGGCTGGAAAAAGGGAAGTTTGTCAATGAAGGACATGCTGGAAAAAGTCTAGATTCGGAAAGAAAAGAAAAGAAAATGAGGAAGAAGAGTTTACGAAGATCATGAAGCGAGCGAGTACGATATTTTGGAACAATTAAAGAAGACTCCCTTGAATATCTCTTTTATCATTAATCATGTCGCGAACCTCATCGAAAGGCGATAATAAAAGTCTTGAAGGAAGCTTATGTCAAACTCGATGTCTCATCGGAAAATGTGGTGAATATGGTGGATCCAGTGCAACGTGTTAACATGTTCACGTTTTCAAATGAAGAAGTTGTTTCACCCAGGTCAACCCACGAGCACTATACATAACCCTCAAATGTAAAGGATACATAGTGCCCAGAGTTCTCATTGATGGAGGATCGGGATTGAATGTCTTACCTGTGTCGACTTTAAGCTATTTGTCGATGAGTAAGGAAGATGTACTACCACAAATGATGGTACTGAAAGCTTTTGATGGAGCAAAGAAAAGCATCCTAGGGGAGATGGTGTTATTATTGGAGATCGGCCCAAGCAAATTCGATGTATTGTTCCAAGTGATGGAGATCGAGTCAGACTACAATATCTTTGCTCAAGACCATGGATAAATGGTGTTGGTGCTGTCCCTTCAACCTTGCATCGAAAGGTCAAATACATTGAAAATGGTTCACCATCACAATCCACGGAGAAAAGGAGATCCTGGTATCTAAACCAGTGACATTGCCATATGTTGAAAATGTGGAGCTAGTGGAGAGCAGTTCATGGCATAACTTGGAGGCAGTAGGGCTGAGACAAGAGCAAAATAAGACCCTGATGCAAAATCAGGTAGTGGCTCACATCATGGCCAAGAATGGATATCTGGAAGGAAAAGGACTAGGACCACAACTGCAAGGCTCCCAAATTCCCATATCGGTGCCAGAGAAGGCTAATCGATTTGGTCTAGGATATGAGACCTCCCTGGATGACAAGATGAGTGCCTTGGCTCTGGAACAGAATAAACAGAAAGGGAAAATGAAGCTGATTTCTCACTTGAAAGAGATATTCCCTGGTCGGTGAAGTGATTATGGTAGGTGAAGTTCGCACCCCTTGTTATTTCTCCACCATCAACACCTTGAATCTGAAAATTTAGGAAATCAACAAAATCCATCTTGCTAGCAATGATGAGATCTCGACAAAGCTGGACATCCGAACCAGTTCTTGATGTTATTGCTGAAAAGTAATTTGTTGGGTTGTATTATTCAAGAATTATTTATTTTTTTTTTTATGCTACTCAGTGACATCATTTGAATGAATTTGCATGATTTTCAATAATCTTTCTATATGTTTTCCATTTGCCTCGTTTCTGTTTCTATTCCTTTTGCTTTCTCCTTTTCTGTTATGTTTTTCCCTTACCACTCTCAGCCTGTTAATTTGCATTTTCCATCTTTGTTTATAATCCACCATTTGGTTTAGCATTCCAATCCACCACAATTACTTTCCAGGAATTTGAATGTCATAGAAATGTTGCCACATGAAAAGGAATTTGGGAACTTATCAATTGATTCTCTTGCTGCACTTGACTGCGATAACCATGAGTTCGAGAATGATGAAGAAGCTATCGAACAGTTTTCAAACCTCCTGGATTATTCAGAAAAAGGATTTGACTTAGATAATGAGGTGGTCGAGGTGATTAACATGGGCACGAAGAAGACAAAAAGGAGCTGAAAATAGTGGAAAATCACGAGCGTCTGAAATGGTTGCATTGTTCAAAGAATTCTGGATGTGTTTGCATGGTCCTATCATGATATGCCAGGATTAGACCCAGAGATTGCATCACACAAGATCCCTTTGTATCCCGAAGCTGAACCGAAGAAGCAAAAGTTGAGTAGAATGCGACCTGACATGTCATTAAAGATTAAAGAGGAAGTGACTAAGCAATTTGGAGGTTTGGATTTTTAGAGGTATCAAGACACACTGATTGGGTGGCCAACATTGTGCCTGTACCTAAGAAGGATGGAAAAGTTAGAATGTGTGTAGACTATCGGGATTTGAATAAAGCTAGCCCGAAAGATGATTTTCCTCTACCCCACATTGATGTCCTTGTTGATAATCTGCTGAAATCACCGATTTTCCTTTATGGACGGATATTAGGTATAACCAAATTCCCATGGATATTCATGACAAAGGAAAAACTACTTTCATAACTCCGTGGGGAACATTTTGCTATACAGTCATGCCGTTTGGATTGAAGAATGCCGGTGCCACCTACCAACGGGCTATGGTCGCATTATTTCATGATATGATGCATAAAGAGATTGAGGTGTATGTAGATGATATGGTCGCCAAATCTAAAGAGGGAGAAAGTCATGTGACAGTTCTGCGAAAGCTGTTTGAAAGGCTCAGAAAATACAAGTTGCGGTTGAATCCGAATAAATGCATTTTTGGAGCTTCTACAGGGAAGTTACTCGGGTTCATTGTCGTGAGAGAAGGGATAAAAGTAGATCCTGACAAGGTGAAGGCAATACAAGAAATGTCTGCTCCCAGAACTGAACGAGAAGTGAGAAGTTTTCTTGGAAGGCTCAACTACATTGCTAGATTTATTGCTAATTTGACTAGCACTTGTGAGCCTATATTCAAACTGTTACGGAAACATCAACCCGGGGAGTGGAATGAAGAATGCCAAGAAGCTTTTGATAAAATAAAAGCTTATTTGATGAAGCCTCCGATTCTAGCCCCACCTGTACGGATCGTCCTTTAATATTATATCTCACAGTGTTGCCCATGTCACTTGGGGCAATGTTGGGTCAATATGATGAGTCTGGTAAGAAAGAACGGGCAATTTATTATCTGAGCAAGAAGTTTAATGACTGTGAATCTCGTTATCTGGCGATTGAAAGGACTTGTTGTGCGTTAGTGTGGGCTTCCAAGAGGTTGAGGCAGTACATGCTATACTACACTACTGGTTAATCTCTCGAATGGATCCATTGAAATACATATTTGATAGTCCTCATGTTTCATTGAGAATGTCGAAATGGCAAGTGATGCTGTCTGAATTTGATATCAAATATGTGACTCAGAAGTCCATCAAGGGAAGTGCAATTCTTGATCATCTAGTGAAAATCCTCTTGAGGATATACTGACCTATCATGCCTGAATTCCCCGATGGTGAGGTGTTAACAGTGGAAAAAGATAAGAAAGAAGAGGAGAATGCATGGAAAATGTACTTTGATGGGGCCGCCAATATGAATGGGTGTGGAATAGGAGCTGTAGTAGTGTCACCAGCTGGAAAACAATACCCAATTTCCATCAAGTTAGATTTTGAATGCACCAACAACATCGCAGAATATGAAGCTGTGCGAATGGTTTGCAAGCTGCAATTGACCTAGGGATCAAAGAATTAAAGGTGTTTGGAGATTCTGCGCTCATAATCTATCAAGTTAATGGAGAATGGCGTACGAAGGATCCGAAATTGGTGCCTTATCAGAAATACTTGTCTCGATTAATTGAAGAATTTGATGATGTGTCATTCTCTCACTTAACTCGAGACCATAACCAATTTGCGGATGCATTGGCAACCCTGGCTGCAATGACAAAATTGGAAGTCCATACCAATGTCCAACCCATCCACGTAGAGGTGCAAAGTGAACCAATATCTTTGTGACAATGTGGAAGTTGAGCGGATGGACAACCATGGTATTATGACAACAAGCGGTACATTCAAAAAGGAGAATATCCATCGAGCGAATGAAGTGCAAAGAAAAACAATTGACGATTGGCCATGGCCTTTTTCCTAAATGGTGAAGTCCTTTACAAGCGGAGTCATGATACTACTCTCCTCGGATGTGTAGACGCTCATGAAACTTCGAATGATTATGACTGAGATCCACGAAGGGATCTGTGGAACCCACGCTAATGGGCATATGATGGCACGCAAGATCCTAAGAAGTGGGTATTATTGGTCTACCATGGAGAATGACTGCATCAGTTATGTTCGAAAGTGTCATAAATGTCAAGTATATGCAGGCCGAGTCAATGCTCCTCCATTTCCATTACATAACATGGTACCTCCTTGGCCTTTCTCAATGTGGGGCATGGATGTCATTGGCCCAATCAATCCCAAAGCCTCAAATGGTCATCGTTTCATCTTGGTGGCGATAGACTATTTCACAAAATGGGTGGAAGCTACTTCATATGCTAACATTACACAGAAAGTGTTTATCGGGTTCATCAAAAAGATATCATCTGCAGATATGGGATTCGAGAAAGAATTATCAAGATAATGCTCCTAACCTTAATGGTACCAAGTTCAAAAATTCTTTGAGACTTTCAAGATCAAACATCACAACTCAGCTCCTTATAGGCCTCAAATGAATGGTGCGGTCGAAGCCGCAAATAAGAACATTAAGAAAATCATTGCCAAGATGGTGGTGAATTACAAAGACGGCATGAAATGCTGCCATATGCTTTGCATGCATATCGAACCAATATACGGTCAAGCCTTTGGAACAACTCCTTTCTCATTAGTATATGGAATGGAAGTCTGTTTCTCCCATAGAAGTGGAAATCCGTCCTTAAGGGTTTTGATGGAATCTGAATTAGAAGAATCTGAATGGGTGAAGACCCGATATGAACGACTCAACATGATAGAGGAGAAAAAGGCGTGACTATTTGTCACGGCCCGGTTGTACCAAAGCGAGAATGGCTAGGGCTTTTAACAAGAAAGTCCGTCCTAGAGATTTTCATCCGGAGATTTGGTTCAAGAAAATTCTCCTAATCAAGAAGATGCACGGGGAAAATGGGCCCCGAGCTATGAAGGTCCTTACATTGTCAAGCAAGCATTCTCAGGTGGAGCGTTGATTTTGCAAAACATGGATGGACAGGAATTGCCCAAACCAATTAACTTGATGCAGTCAAAGGTTTTATGCTTGAAAAGAGGTTGAAAAAGCCCGTTAGGTTGAAAACTCGAAAGAGCGACCTAAGCAAAAGTTAGGGTAATATGAAAAGAAAAAGAAAAAGAAAAAGAAAACAAAAAAAAAGAGAAGAGCTCGTTAGGTTGAAAACTCGAAAGAGCAACCTAGGCAAAAATTAGAGCAAAAAGATAAGCATCATCTCAAGCAACCTATACTGGGGGAATTTTTGAGTGTTGAATTTGTCCAGTGAATCAAGCTGACCAAGATTGAAACTGGGGCAATTTTTGGAAAGAAAAGGTTTGAAGATATCATTAAGGATCATGGCTATGGTGTTCAGCTTGCTGCGAGAAATCGATTGATTCAGTCACAAAGAACTTAAACTGGGGCAAAATTTCATGACTTTCACAATCTTATCTTCGTGTTGTTACCTTTATTTCAAACATCTTGTTATCCAATACACCAAGCAATAAAGACGTCTGTTCGGCCAATCTTTTTGTTTCCTCTTTAAATGCATATTTATTTATGATGTCTCGAGTAAGCATAAATTTAAGTTTAAAGTTATACAACCTAATAATTCTTACAGCAATACATCCATGACTAGCATCACACTAAGAGAATTACAGTTTATTAAACTTCGGCAGAAAAGCAAGCATCATCCTAAAAAAGGGAAAAAGGAAAATGGGAAAGAAGTGAGCAAAGGTCAAGAAGAAAATAAAGTTTAGGCCAGAAGATCCAACACGTGAATTACGAGTTTGATCGGTCATAGTCTTCCTTGAGGTTTGCTTGATTTGGTTACGGTTAGTTTTTTTACCAAATAAACTGAAAATTGATGACTTGTGCATATAACCTGAAAAAAAAGATAATGTGGACATTGTTATTTTCCATGCCACCATTTAATTTTCCAGTCGGCCTCAGTTTGCCAATTTACATTTCCTGTCGGCCTCAGTTTGCCAATTTACTTTCCAGTCGGCCTCAGATTGCAATTTACTTTCCAGTCGGCCTCAGATTGCCAATTTACATTTTATGTCGGCCTCAGATTGCCAATTTACATTTCAGTCGGCCTCAGATTGCCAATTTACATTTCAGTCGGCCTCAGTTTGCCAATTTACTTTCCAGTCGGCCTCAGATTGCCAATTTACATTTCATGTCGGCCTCAGATTGCCAATTTACTTTCCAGTCGGCCTCAGATTGCCAATTTACATTTTATGTCGGCCTCAGATTGCCAATTTACATTTCCTGTCGGCCTCAGATTGCCAATTTAATTTCATGTCGGCCTCAGATTGCCAATTTACATTTTATGTCGGCCTCAGATTGCCAATTTACATTTCATGTCGGCCTCAGATTGCCAATTTACTTTCCAGTCGGCCTCAGATTGCCAATTTACTTTCCTGTCGGTCTCAGATTGCCAATTTACATTTCCTGTCGGCCTCAGATTGCCAATTTAATTTCATGTCGGCCTCAGATTGCCAATTTACTTTCCTGTCGGCCTCAGATTGCCAATTTACATTTCATGTCGGCCTCAGATTGACAATTTACTTTCCAGTCGGCCTCAGATTGCCAATTTACATTTCATGTCGGCCTCAGATTGCCAATTTACTTCCTTGTCGGCCTCAGATTGCCACCATTTAATTTTCCTGTCGGCCTCAGATTGCCACCATTTAATTTTCATGTCAACCTCAGATTGCCAATTTACATTTCCTGTCGGCCTCAGATTGCCAATTTAATTTCATGTCGGCCTCAGATTGCCAATTTACTTTTCCTATCGGCCTCAGATTGCCAATTTACTTTCCTGTCGGCCTCAGATTGCCAATTTACATTTCCTGTCGGCCTCAGATTGCCAATTTAATTTCATGTCGGCCTCAGATTGCCAATTTACTTCCTTGTCGGCCTCAGATTGCCACCATTTTACTTTTCAGTCGGTCTCAGATTGCCAATTTCTGTCATGTCACCCTCAGATTGCCATTTAACTTTTCCATCATCCTCAGATTATTCTTTTACATGTACAGATTGTCTCAAAGTGTCATTTTTCTGATTAGTCTTTTAACATTTCTTGAAAGTTGTGAATTTGGGTCAAATTGGTTAGCCATTATTCTTTGAGTGATTCATGCATATTGGATTTCTAAACCGCATCGTCTCATGTGACTTTACTTGAAAATTTATGTCATTTTTGCTTCGGATTTAAATTTCATTGCATTGCATGCATTGCCGAACAAAATCAATGTTCATGTCTTTACTCATTCCTTATGAAAACAATATTTAAACTTCAAATTTTTGTATCTTCTTATAAGAAATGAGTAAAGAGGGGCAACTGTGAACACCCGATTTTGTTCGGCTTATAAGATAAAAATTCAAAATTAGCATGTTTTCAAAATTTAGTCCCTTTATAGACTCGTGGTAATTTTATTTTGTTAAGTGAAATTACAAACCATTTCAAATCTTGTTCATAGATAGTTCTTAATCCAAACTTAATTTTTGTTTAAGTTCAGTTATTATCATTTTATATTTTTTTGTTTCATCTGCATAAAAAAATAAAAAAAAAATAAAAAAAAGGGGGTCCAAATTCCCTTCAGACCTTTTAGCACTTGTGTTTTGTCATAATAGTGTCAACCCATTGCTATATAAAACAAAAAAGTAGTAATAAAAATATAAAAAAAAGGGGGGGCAGCAGGCTATATCACGGGATCACATATCCGTGAAGCAACAACATAATTGGAATGAGGAAAAGCAAAAAGGAACACAATGATGATGCTCTTCTCAACTTTGCACATGGAGTCAGAATTCCTTTCGGCTCCAGAGCATGTGAACTGGGGAGCTAGCAACTAATCTGTGAAAATGATAGAAATAGGAATAAAAGGGGGATTATGATCAATCAGGGAAAAAAACCGTTTTGGAGGGGGACTTCATTCCCTATTGCCATATTCATTTTCAAAAAACATATATCATCATCATCCACCTCGGATTATGATCGATCTCAGATCATCATCTAATCTTGGTGGAATTAAAGAAAAAAAAAACAAGAAGATGGAGGAGACACTCAGATTACCATGATGACTTTCTTTCCCAGTCTCTATTCTCCTAAAAAAAAGAAAAAAAACAGAGAAGAGTGAGGAAGGAGGATTCGAAAGGAAGTTAAAAGAAAAAAATCACAGAAGTTCAGAAGAAAAAAGGAAGAGAGCAGCATCGTGTGTGGTAGATCTTTCTTTCTTTGATTCTTGTCATCTTTGGTTATTTAGTTTTGATCAATCTCAGCCATTCCAAAATCACAGCACACACATATGCAACCATCATACCCTCTTACATCTTACATAATTCCTAACTCATTGTCACAACCCTCCCATCAAAGCTATTATCATCATCACAGTATACTCCCTGAAACTAAAAATCTACATCCACATTCCAAAAGCAAGCAAATCAATACCAGTCTCCCATTACTGCCAACCTACAAATTCTAGTTAAAACTAGAGATATTAAAAAAAAAAGGGAAAAGAAAAGAGAACAATCATTCAAACCCAGTAAAAACAAGTCCCAGCAGTTCACATCCATATTTCAAAGATTAAAAAACTAAACAGAGATGTGAAACAACAAGGAGGAGAGGCAGCGACTCCCTTCACGGCAGCCACACCGCCAATGCCCAGCGATTCCGCCGCACCATCAGTCCTCATCATCGAGCTATCCCTCTACATTCACTAGCCCTGTCACCTACTTCCCCAGCGCTGCATCACACCGCTTCAATCAACAACGCCAGCATCCCCGTCAACCCCCCAGACGCGTATCCCCGTCCTCGCGTGGAGCAGTGACCGTGGACAACTCCTCTATACCAGGCTACTGCAGCGAACTCCCCTTGCTTTCATCGCTGCCATCGTGACTTCCTCCTCCGTGAAGCCGTGGATCCCAACCTCCATTTTCCGCCGAGCACAGCTCCAACCACCGCCCAGTCGCGCGGCCTTCCCCTACCGCTACGCGTCGACCTTCCTCTTGCTGTCGGTGAGCCGCCGCTCCTCCTCCTCGGATCGTCGCGACCCCGTCAAGACCCAGCTCACCATCACGCTGGGAGCACCGCCGTGAAAGCCCAGCTGTGCGACGCCTTGCTCCAATTCTGTCACGCCGCCCTCTTCCACCACCACCACGAACTCCTCCTCCATTCCCCACATCACGTCGCGCCGGCCTCCACTCGCTACTGCCTCACGCCGGTTGCGCTGGGTCAGTCTCCGCCCTTCCCTTCCTTCAACGGAGCTCCTTCCCCTGGCTCAGCCTTCGCCACGACTTCCCCCCCTCTCCAAGCCGCGATCGCGCACCTCCCTTCCCTTCCTTCAGCGGAGCTCCTCCCCCTGGCTCAGCCTTGGCCGCAGCATCCTTCCCCTCCCTCTCCCAGCCGCGGCAACGCTCCCCATTTCTTTCCCCTTCTTCTTCCTCCTTCTCTGTCGCGGCGTAGTCTCCCTTTTTCTCCGCCCCTTGCTCTCTTTTTCTCAACCTCTCTCGATCTTTCTTTCTTTCTCTCTCTCTTGCTCTCTGTGAGTGTGTGTGTGGGTGTCTACCAAACAAAAAAAAATAAAACTCAACACGTTCCAGACTCTTCTTTTGCTTCCTTGTATGCATTTTCTTATTTCTTTATTTTTTATTTTAGTGAATTTGCATTTGGGCTTAGTGGGTTATCTAGGAAGTATTTGGGCTCTCATAATTGTAAACCATAATGCATTTTGGGGTTATTTCAAGGGAATGTTTGGACTAATTCAGTCCGAAAAAAAAAAAAATATAGATACATGTTTGGTTTAGTTCAAAAAAAAAAAAAAAATTAATTAAATGTTTGAGTTGTCCAGTCTAAAAAAAATGGTGAGAGTGTGAGTGTTTGAGTTATTTCCAACGAAAAGGAAATTAGACGATGAAGTTTTGATTTTGATCAAAAGAATTAATTTTGTGACTAATCAACATTTCTGCTTTGAGAATAGAATTAATTTAACCGTGACGGTTTATTAGTTCTATCTCCCAAAATATTTTAGCTATAACAATTTGATATTCTAAAATCCTTTTCATTTAATTTAAATTTTAAATGAATTAAAAATGTTATTTAATTTGAGTTTTAAAAAATTTTTAGGGAGTATTTTGCTATTTGTTTAAAATAAAGATTCTTTAGCATACTTCAATTTGAAGATCGAATTAATTGAGCCGAGACGGCTTATTAATTCAGTTAAATATCTGAGCTGTGACAGCTTGATATTTTAAATTTTCAAACAAAAATTAGATTTTTATAATTTGTATTACTTGTAAATATTTTCTTTAATATCTTTTTATTCTTTAAATTTTAAATTAATCAATTGTTAATTAAATATTTTATTTTGAATAAAAAGTTAATTTAGCCGTGACGGCTTGTTAACTCAATATTACGGATACTGAGTCATGTGACAGTTTGGTACTCCGAAATTTTCATTCTAAAAAGATTTTCTTTTATAATTTTCGTAAAATAAAAGTGTAAATAAACATTTTGAAAGGTTATTAATAATTTGCACAATTAATTAAGGTACCGTCTAAAGACGGGTGTATTAGGGGTGCTGTAGGATTAAGTCCCTACCCTTCCCTAAGCATAACCGACTCCCGAATTCAAATCTGGTTTCAAAGATCATTTTTATTGAATTAAATGGGTTTTCCATATTTTTTCCCAATCAAATAAAAATTTGGTGGCGACTCCATTTTAAACAAAAAAAAAATCATTTTTCGCCGTCCCGTCGCGATCCCGGTTGCGACACTATACTTGCAAAGTAGCATTTTTGGATCCATGCTTTTCAATACTCTCATTTAATTTGCCCACGTGGTGGTTTCTTTGGGGATTGAGAAACAATAAATTGATTATTAAAAATGTTAAAATGTACTTGAAGGTCAATTAATGAGAACAAAAAAGAGAAAATCATAACATCATTAACAATTTGCTGATCACATATAAAAAGGAATCTCATCTTTATCTAGAGAGGTATGTTTGTTGATTAAAAATGGAAAATGCAATTTAAAGAAATTTTCATAGCTTCTTACGCTGCAATGAATTTTTTCTAGAAACGGAATTTGTTGTGTTTAGAAATAATACCAAGCCCCCAAAAAACATTGGTTTCTTTACTTCTTGGTATGATGATGGCATGTTGAAGTGCAATCTTGGAAGGGCAGTGAGAGGAAGCCAACTTCCAATTTGAAGGAACACAAGATAAAGTAGAAGAGATGTAGAGGCATGCTTATTGTAAGCATCCATGGGATCATCATCTTCTCTTGTCCCTGTTGTCAATCAAGAACCAAGTGATTTTCCTCTATTTGTTTTGAATTTCAAGCATATGACCATTGCAAAAATAATAAATTAGACAATACTAAGGACTCTAAAAGGGAACTAAAAGATAATTTCTTATCATATTTGAGAATATATTCTCCAATTTTTTTAAGAGAAATTGAGTTTGATATATCCCAAGTTCATTACTAAACACATTCAAATATAACTGGGTAGTAACTAGGAAGGTTCCATACTTATACATCACCAACCATTTGATTCTTTAAGCCTTGGTTGCGATTAATTATTGTGTAATTGGCTTCCTACTTTGAAATGTGAGTACTTGTAAATAGCTACTACAATATATAAACAAAATCAAAATCACATTAGTTATCAATCATCTAATGAAACCAATACAATCAACTATAAACTTCAGACTCCCCCCTCTTCCTTACAAAATAAGTAGGAAAGATGGTAAAATATAGGGCTTCAAGGTTAACCATGTAGAGAAATGCATTGTTCCCTATTCATGAAACGAATCCAAAATAAATCCTGAAATGTAAATAAAAGGCCAAAGAATTAAGTGAAGCCAATATTTAAGATAAACACCAAAATAACACAATGAGAACATAACAACCAAGCATTGTAGTGAACAATCAGGGTTTACGTAAAGTTACCTACAAACAAGAGGAAAATACAAGCAAAACAAGGCTAAATTAATTTCAAGATAAATTAATACATGGCCAAAGAAAACTAGTCTCATTAAAATAACCACCTCTAACATAATCAAAGTTCACAAACTTTAGCTTTCCATTCAATAAAACTGATGATGTAGAACTAGTAACATAACTTCTCAAAGTTTAACAACTCAGGATTGAACACAATGACATAAACCTCAGACAAATATAGGTAGCTCAAAAGACCTAGCATATATATATATATATATATATATTAAGGATGTGAAATATGATGTCAGTAGTAAAAACATTAAACCATTATTAAATTAACACGAGTAGAGAAACCACTTAGAGAACACATGCAAGAAGTTGGAGAATGATGACCAATTGGCACTAGCAAATAACCAACGTGAGAAACTTAGGGCTAAGGAATACAAGCTACAATCAAGATCCAAACAATTTAGCTTATATTGACCATTAAAGAAAATATGAATGTGTGAAAATAAAAGAAAAATAGAAAAAGCAAGAAACTAAACAATGAAGCAAAACAAAAACAAAAGAAATAAGAGATGGAAAGTGAAAGGGCATCTGATTCTGCTGGGATGACAGGTAGAATTAATATGTGTATGACAGTAAGCAAAGGAAAAAGAATTTTTGTCTTCTTACTTTGGAACAAGGGATTATTGTGAGTATAGTAAATAATTAAGAAGGGAAACATTATAAGCCATACAAAGGATACTTGTTTGGCTTACCTTATAGGGCATGGGCTTGTTTTGATGTGATATTTTATCCCATCTTCTCCATAATAATGGACTATTGTAAGTATTCCTATAAGCCTTTGTTGAATCCATGGTTTGAGGTTTAGAATTCAGACCTTGGGCATATTTATTCAAATTTTCTTTCAATTTATAGGCTATAATTAAGAACTTGAATTCTATATTTTTGTTATAAGCCTCCATTGAAGTTAGATCTTAGGGTTAGGACTTAGATATGAATTGATGCAAGCCTTTGATCTTAGATTTAATTTATAGATAAAAAAAGAATAATAAAATAATACAAAACCATGTTTTGATTTGTGCCCATAGAAATTGAACAGGTAAAAGGGGAAACAATAAGCCAATGGTTATTTGCCACATGTGTAAAAGAAACAATGAGTCAATGAACATTTGCTATGTTACTACCCATAGAAATAATATAGAACCAAGCTTTGGTTTGCACTCATAGAAATCATATACATAAAAAGGGATATAATGAGCCAATGGATATTTGTCACATGTGTGCAAAAGAAACAATAGGGTGCCAATGAATATTTACTATGTTATGCACCCACAGAAATTGTTACATGTAGAAAGAAAAATAATGAGCCAAGAAATATTTATCATGTGTGTAAATATAGAAATTGCACACATATAAAGAGAAACAACTAGCCAACAAATGTTTGCATGTACATACCTTCAAAACTTGAGCCAATGACTATTTATTATTTGTATGCCTACATAAATTGTACAAAGAAGAAACTAACCATTAGACGTTTGCCATATGTATTTTATCATAAGGACCAAAAGTTAAAAAAGAGAAAAAAAAAAGATAATTTTAATATATGGCATTATTATTATATGATTATTTTTCCATGGTGATATACTTACTATACTTTTCTTTTCTTTTTTCATTATTTTGTTTTCTATGTATTCATTTTTTCACTTAGTAGTTATATATTTTTTCTTATTATTTTTAATGAAAAATTTATATGGTTATTTTGTATAGAAATATTTTTTGTTTCTTTCTTTAGAAGTTACATGATTAATATTTTTCTTTATAACACTTGTACTTTGCTTTTTTAATTTTTTTTCTTTTTGTATATTACAAGAACCATGCATGTGTTCATTTTTATTTTTCTTGGTAATAATTATATCTTAATATTATTTCTTAATAAAACTTTATAATATGATTATCATTTTTCAAATTTTATTATCTCTTTCCTTCTTTGGAAATTAACATGTATGATGGTCATTTTATGCTCAATATTATTCTATTTTATTTGAATCAATTGTTTACTTTATATGTTTTATGACAAAGGAATGCAACTTAATATGTGCTATTTTCATTATATGATTAATATTTTTCTTGCATACTTTTTTTGCACTTTTACTTTTATTATCTTATTTTTATTTAAAATAGGCATGTCTTAGACAATGTTATATTATTAACTTTTCTATTATTTTTCTGGTTGGAATTTTAATAAATTCACATTTTAACTTATTTTTCTTATTTGACTGAATGTGTAATTTAATCTTAGAATTTTATGGGTGAGTTATTTTTGGTCTCTAATATTTTAGAATTAATTTTTTTAGTTTTTGGCACTGTAATAATATATGATGTAAGTTAGTATTTAACACTATTTTTATTACTTTGAATTGTTATTTTCACTATTGTGTCATGTTAAGTGACATACTAGTAATAGACTTATACCCTTGTTCCTATCAAATATGATATGGTTAACTAGTTGGTTCAAACTATTAGCATATGGAAAATTCATATTATAATCTTGAATTATAGTTATCCCATGTAATTTAATTGGCAAGGCTCAAATAGAATATTAACCTATCACTAACTTGCCAATTAATGTGACACATTAGTAAAAATGTATCTAGAGGCATAATAACAGAAAGAGGGTTAAGGAGTAAGTTAACTCATATTTTGTAATATTAGGGACTAAAAGACTAATTTATAAATCTCATAGACCAAAATAATTCACGCATATAATTCTAGGGACTCATTTGAACATTCACTTAATTATTCTTAATTAAGAGTAACATTGGTTAATTAAAGCTAACAATATTATTAATTTAAATAATTTTTTGTAGAGTATTCAATTTATTAAAATATTTGAAAAAAATATTAGTTAAAATTATCAAAGTATATAATATTAATAGATAAAATCTCACAAATACATTTGATGCGATGGTTATTTTGTTATAAAATATCTCATTTAAGATGGGGGAAATTGAAAAAAAAAATTAAGGTGCACTTGGTTCCAAAAATACTTTCCAATTTAATTTTGTCATATGACAAATTGGCAAAAGGACATGAAATCCTTTTTGAAAGTAGGCATCAATTGACAATTGTGACCACTCATGATCATAATAAGTATGGAAACGCAATGAGTTACTTGATGAAACCAGAAACTCCATAATCCATGTTATCTTGAATGTACTCAACAAATCAGCATTAACAACCATGCAAAGAGACATAATACCATTTCAATAATATATATCCCTCCTAGATTTGATTCATTCACATCTTTACCACTTTTCTTAATATCATCTTTTCTTTCTTTCTTGTCTTAGCTTAATGCAATTGATTGAACAAATTGAATATTTAAAAACCAAATTGATTTATTACAACAAAATAGGTCATACCTGAGATGAATTTTTTTAAAAATTATTCACTATTTATTCACACATTAAATTGCATTTAAATTTTGTAACACTTTTTTGGTCAAATTTTATAACATTGAACATTACATTTATATTTTACTTATTCCCATAGACATAAGGACCTATTTGCCAAGTCATATAAGGTACTAAAGCATACAATATAGTAATTATAGACGATGCAGTGGATATTTCATTCCTGTAGTGTGTATGAAGATAGTCTCATGACTAGACACAAAATTCACATCTATGAGCTTTATGTTTTAAGGGAACTAATTACTATTTTTTACACTGGAAACCCTTGGTTCACCTAAAAAAAATGGATTTAGTGGATATACTTTTGAACAATTAATGAAATAAAACTTTAAGAGCCTTTTTGGCAAAAATTAAACAATGTAGTGTACTATATATTAGCTATTGAATGAATCTTCACTACTTTATCTTAATCAACAATCTCATAATTTCTATCAAAGAGTTTAACTAATAATATTTTCTAGTTAAGTAGTAGTGTAGCACTTCTTGTTTACAAAAACACTCAATTCATTGAATAAGCTTAACAATAACTATCGCAGTGCAAAAATGCAAGGAAGAATGAAAGCATGCTTCGTGAGAATAAGATGGATTGAAGAACTGAATTTTTCATTACTTACAATTGAATGATCATGTTGATTTGAGTATAACATGACTAACTAATACACACACACATACACACATATAACTGGATGGAAAAATATTTGAATCGTTAACTAATTATAACAAAAAAAAAATAAAGAGGATATATAAGATAAAGTTACGATAATTATGCATCTTCTTATATGGTAACATAATATAAAAATTATAATACAAACATTCATCTCTTTGCATCAATAGTATATGGTGTATGTATCAAGGCACGACTTACTTTCCAAGAGGAGTCGGGTATGTATTGGAGGTTAGTGCAATTCATGTACAACCTAACATTCTATCTTCATCTCTATTCTATCCATATGAAATTTCACTTTGCATTACTCTTACAAGGGCCATAAGCCTTACTATAACAAAGAAAATATACAAAATATGCAATGCTCAAAACATAAACAAAACCATAATAATAGTCATAATGACCTGAGTTTATGTTGCTTGAAATCCAATTTTCATTTCCTCCTCCTCAAGTAACACTGTCAACAATGCTCAAAATAATACTTGCTACCAAATTCGCAATAGAAATTCCAAGGCCACCTAGAATGGACACTAGTTATAGATTGAGGAAGCTGAAACAGAAAAAAAAGAACCCATTCTATCCAATAAGGCTAGAGGCCTTAACCAACCCATCAAGGACTTGGTGTGGGAAGAGCAATAGGGCAGACATGTTTACCATAGCCTATGGTTGATTTGAATAGCCTTGATTAATTGCAATTTTGCACCTAATACTCTCTACAAATGTTACTGATGTGATTGCTATGCATGAAGAGTAAAGAGCAACTTGTATCTTCTGCTTTGCTTTGATGGATGCCAGGTGTCCTATTATCTATGATGCCATAGGACTATAATGTAGTCACAGAATATGAGCCAAAATATTATAGATAAGATCATGAATATATTGAAGGAGGGTAGAGGAATTTGGAAGTTTGAAATAATGTTACAGTCCTTAGTGGTGCCTCTGGTACCAGAAAGAACCCTTGCTAAGGTTCACAGCCAATATGATTCCTGTTGTTCAAATTGGAATTGCCTTGAAAAGTGCCTTTAGTTCTTCCACTTGGTCCACATTACAAAGATTCCATAGATTTGTTGACTTTGCATCCAATGCAAGATCCTATGAGCAATCTCTAACTATGTAGGCTTTGTTGAGAAACCTTCAAATTACAGCTTAAGCCTTTGCTCTAAATTTACTACATAAATATATTTTACAGGAGTTTCTAAGTTGAAATGCACAAGAAAATTGAGAATAGCATATGCATGCATATGTATGCTAATATATTCATGATTAACACTTGGTAATTTTTTCATACATGGCACATGATCTTTTGAACAAATAGTGTAATATTTCTAAAAAGAGTTAAAAATGTATTCCAACATATAGCAACTCTTACACAGGTTAAAGTGATAAGTGTGTTCCAACTTATAACAACTCTTACACCAAGTTTTGGACATTCAAGTATACAAATATTAGTTACTTAACAATTGGGCTTCTTGTCTAAAAAGGGGAGTTGATGTTTCAGCATTTACTACTTAAAAGATTTCTGATTTTGATGCAATAAGTTGGAGTATTTGTACTTCATCACGTAACCAATTTATTTAGTTATAATTTTAAACATTGAGGGTATGTTTGGTTGGAGGGTGAAAATTGGGGTAAATTTTCCATGATTGAGTTTTATATGGAAAATTGTACAAATAGTTCAATTTCAAAAAATTTACCCTCATTTTTACTTTCCAACCAAAATGAAGTGCTAGTTAATTTCCTTTAAGGACAGCTCAAGAAGCAAAAAAATATATAAGACATTTTATTGATAAGAAGAAATTCACATATCTCAGTAACTATATCTTTGAACGTGGTTTTAGCACTAATAGTGTGAACTGTAATCAAAGTTTTGCAAGTCTCTATTAGGCTACTTTGAAGCTTCTCCACAAATTTAATGACACCAAATTAACTTAAAATATAGGGGTTGTCGCAAGATTAACCCACAATATATTTCGATCTTCGATCTATATATCACTCATTTCAACTTTTCTGGTCAATTCCTTTCTCGAAGCAAGTGAATTTTGGTTTCCAAGTCAAAGTTTTGCATCCAAATATTTTGAATGTTGTTTCTTTTTAGTGATCCCTTCAAATTCTTCTACTGCTTGTGTCCATGTGAAAGAGGGAACCTATCTAGGCTTATTTTTTATAATTCTTTTCTTGAATTTCAAATATTCTCCACTGATCATATATAAATGCTCAATTTCCATAAATGATGTCCAAAAATAATGAAATTTCTCTAGTACCATGACATGGACATTCAATTTATGCTACAATGGTATTTCTGTTTCAATATGAGGCCAGCTAAACTTCATACTAATTTCATTCTGAAGGGTTGAGTTGTGGCTCTCCATCTTTTTTTTCTTTCTTGGTCTTTGTTGAAGTTTTCACCATTGATAGATTGAAACTAGTAGCTCTTAGAACTTTCTAGTCAAGATTGGTTGCTGGAGATATAAGCAAAAGGATCACAAGCCTTTGATGTACCTATCTCCAACTTACTATATATTTCAATTAAGAGGGTCTTTTTAGCATCCTCCTTTTCCATTGTAAGATCATCTTGTGTAAGGTGCACTCTTCGTGGGCTTGCAAAGTAGCATTAGATGATCCATGCTCTTGAATACTCCATTTAACTTGCCCACATTGTGGTTTATTTGGGGACTAAGAAACACCAACTTTATTATTAAAATACTAAAATCTATCTGATGGTCAATTAATAAAAAGAAAAAAAAAGAGAAAACCATAACATCATTAATCATTTGCTAGTCACATATATAAATGAATCTCATCTTTATCTCAAGAGGTATAGTTATTACTTAAAAATAGAAAAAGTGTTTTAAGGGGATTTTCATAGCTGCTTACTTTGCAATGAATTTTTTCAGACAAGACATTTGTTATGTGTTTAGAAAGAATGCTTGGCCTTCCAAAAATATTAGTTTCATTACTTCCTTGTATGATGATGTCTCATCGAAGTGCAATCTTGGAAAGGTAGTGAGAGAGGTAGCCAACTTCCAATTTGAATGAACACAAGATAAAATGGAAGAGATTTAGATACATGCATCTTGTAGGCATCTATAGGATCATCATCTTCTCCTATTGTCCCTGTTGTCGCTCAAGTATCAAGTGATTCTCCTCAAATTCATTTACAAGGAAATGGCCAACCAATGCTCTAGTCTTTGTCTTGAATTTGAAGTACATGACCTTTGTAAAAATGAAAAATTAGATAGTACAAAGGACTTTCAAAGGGAACAAAAAGATAATTTCTAATCCCATTTAAGAAAATATATTCTCTAAATTTTTTTTATGAGAAATTGAGTTTGATATATGCCAAGTAAATTACTAAATACATTTGAACATAATTGGATAATAACCGCAAGTTTATGTACTTATACATTATCAACCATTTGATTCTTTGAGCCCCCATTGCCATCAATGATTACTTAATTGACTTCCTACTTTAAAATACGGGCACTTGTAAATATCTATTATAATATATAAACAAAATTAAAATCGCATTAGTTATTAATCATCTAACGAAACCGGTGTCATCAACTACAATCATCATACTTGCCCTCCTTCTTCTTAACAGAATAAGTAAGAAAGATGGTAAAATATCGAGTAACAAGGCTTACCAGGTAGAGAAATGCAGTGCTCCCCATTCAAAAAATGAATCCAAATTAAATCCTGAAATGGAAAAAATGCCCAATAATTAAGTGAAGCTATACATGTAAGACAAACACCAAAATAACACATTAAGAACTTAATAATCAAGTGTTGTAGTGATCAATTAGGGTTTACGCATAAAGCTACCTACAAGCAAGAGGAAAATACAACCAACACAAGGCCAAATTATTAATTTCTAGATAAAGTAAAACACGACCAAAGAAAACAAGTCTCATTAAAATAACAACCTCTCACATCACTGAAGTCCACAAACTTTAGCTTTCCATTCAATAAAACCAATGTCGTAGAACTAGCAAAGCAACTTTTGAAAGTCTAAAATCTAACGATTGAAACACAACACCACAAACCTCACACAAATATATGTAGCTCAAAAGACCCAGTATATTGTTCTTTTTTCTTTTCAAAATTTTGATGCGAAAATAATGACGTTGGTAGCGAAAACATCAAACCAATGTTAAATTAACATGAGTGGAGAAACCTACTTGGAGAACACATGCAAGGAGTCGAAGGGTGATGACCAATTGATACCAACAAATCACCAAATACCAAAAACTTGGGGCTAAGGAATGCAAGCTGCAATCAAGATCCAAACGAATCAACTTAAATTGACCATCAAAGGAAATATGAGTATGAGAAAACAAAAGAGAAAAAGTAAATGCAAGAAACCGAAAGAAACTAGAAAACAAAAAGGGAAAATAGAGAAAAAGTGAAAGGCTTTAGATTCTATTAGGATAACACTTAGTGTATGTGTGTGACAATGAGAGTAGAAAAGAGGATTTTTGTCTTCTTACTTTGGAATAAGGGATTATCGCTATGCATTGCATATATTAAATAATTAGGGGGAAAAACATTGTAAGCAATACAAATGATAGTTGTTTGGCTTACCTCGTAGGTCATGGGTTTGTTCTGATGTGATAATTTATCCCCTTTCCTCTGTATTAATGGACTATTGTAAGTATTCCTGTAAGCCTTTGTTGAGTCCAAGGTTTGAGGCTTAGAATTCAAACCTTGGGTATATTTCTGCAAATTTTCTTTGAATTTACAAGCCATAATTAAGAACTTGAATTCTAAATGTTTGTTATAAGCCTCCATAGAGCTTAGATCTTATGGTTGAGACTCAAGCCTAAATTGATGCAAGCCTTCTTTTGCTTAGCTTTAATTTATAGATGAAGAAGAAGAATAAAATAATATAGAACCAGGTTTCGATCTACGCCCATAGAAATTGAACAGGTAAAAAGGGAACCAATGAGCCAATGGTTCTTTGCCACATGTGTGGAAGAAAAACAATGAGCTAATAAATGCTTGCCATGTTACTACCCACATAAATAATACAAAACTAGGTTTTGGTTTGCGCCCATAGAAATTATATACATAAAAAAGGATCTAAAAAGCCAATGGATATTTACCACGTGTGTGCAAAAAAAATAACAGGCCAACAAATGTTTAACATATTACGTACCTACAAAAATTGTTACATGTTGAAAGAAAAATAATGAGCCAAGAAATGTTTATCACATATGTGTTGTCAATATAATTTTTTTCAAAAAAAATTAGTATGTTACATTTTTAATATCTTATTATTTTATTTCTTCTTTTAGATTTTAACAAAATGATCATTTTATTATTCACTACTAATTTATTTGAAATAAATGTTTACTTATAAATGTCATCTTATCATAAGGACCAAAAATTAAAAGAGGGAGAAAAAAAAGGTAATTTTAATGCATGGTATTATAATTATATGATTATTTTTCCTTAGTGATATACTTATTATACTTTTCATTATTTTGTTTTGTATGTATTCATTTTTTTACTTAGTAATAGTCATATACTTTTTCTTATTATTTTTAATGAAAATTTTATATGGTTATTTTTTATGAAAATATTTTTTATTTCTTTTTTAGAAATTACATGATTAATATTTTTCTTTGTAATGCTTGTATGCTTTTTATTTCTTTTTTTCATTTTGTATTTTACAGGAACCATGCATGTGTTCATTTTTAGTTTTCTTAGTAATAATTATATCTTAATATTATTTCTTAATAAAACTTTAAAAGATATGATTATCTCTTTTCAAATTCTATTATTTCTTTCGTTCTTTGGAAATGAACATATATAAAGTCATTTTATGCTCAATATTATTCTATTTTATTTGAAACAATTGTTTGCTTTATAAGTTTTATCACTAAAGAAAGCAACTTAATATGTGCTATTTTATTATATGATTAATATTTTTCTTGTGTATTTTTGTTTTTCATTTTAAATTTTATTATCTTATTTTTATTTAAAAGAAGCATGTCTTAGACAATGTTATATTATTATCTTTTCTATTATTCTTCTAGCTATGTTATCTAACACGATTGACATTTTCTTCAAATTTTATTGATTCAGTGCAGAGAAATTAACCTACATATAATAATGAATGTTGAATGATATAGAGTCTCAACTTTTTCTTACTTTCAAAGTACTTAAAAATTTCTAGCATCCTTGATTAGTTAAGTAACATATATAGACCACCAGTCCCTGATGGATTTCCACTAAAGCTCCAGCTCCAAATAATGCAAAATTTACTCCATCGTTATATTGTTGATAACAAGAAATAGATATGGTGGGATTAAAGACAACTTAGCATACTCAGTTGCAATAAATTTCTCATATTGTGAGTATATAAGAGGTAAGGTGTAACCATCAAACTCATCTAACCAAAATTCTTGCTCAATAAAACTCTAATAAAATTCTTTTATATCTATTTTATTTAATTTAAATTTAAATATAACGACACATGAATACTTTTCATAGATTTAATAATTTTAAAATTAAAAGTGTACACTTATTTTGGTTTGAAAATTAAATAAATATAAGAAACTTGATATAAATTCTTACTAATGAAATTTGGAATCATGCATCCATCAGAAAATCTTCCCATTGGGTACTTGAAGAAGGTTTCCCTATATGGTGAGTAGTTTGCTCGAAAATCAGTATTAGTATTGATGTAATTGTTGTTTCCAACATCGAATAATGGGTCTCCAAATACAAATAATATAGTGTGTTGTTCCATTGATAGGCATATATCACTAAGGCTGAAAATTGGAAAAAGTATGTTATTGCTAGTAACGAACAGCTCGCTAGATTGAAAACCTGAAAAGAAAGTTTTGGTAAAAATTAGAGCAAAATAGAAAGAGGAGGGGAGAGAGGATTGCTCAATTGAGAATCAAAGATGTCAGTTCATATAAAAATTGAGGCAAAATCAAAAAAATAAAAAAAGCAAAGTCCAAAGTATGACAAGGTTAGGAATTGAAGATGAGATCAAGGGGAGTTGGAAACAAGAAAAAGGGGGAGAAAAGAAGAGAGAGAGGGGAATAATAAAGCAAATTGTTTTCAAAATGGCTCACTTGGATTGGACAAAGATTTTCCAAAAGCGCTACTTGGATGCAAAAATTAAGGCAAATTTCTCAACATCAAATCATCTAGGTTCCATCATCATTCATCATGCCCAAAGTCATATTATCATATTAGGTCATACCTTTTCTGATCATTCATCATCAAACCATCTAGGACATTCATCATGCTCATACAATCAACATTTTTTATGCTCCAAACTAGGGCAAATTTTTCCTTTCTCTTTTTGTGAAGATATCTCATCATGTTATGACATTCATCATTTACACCATCAAATCATCTAGGCATAGTTGTCACAAGTTATGTCATTTGTCATTCAGGCATCAAGAATCATTTCATTTTCGATATCCTTAAACATCTATCATAAGCAAGCATCACATACAATTCATTGATTATCTATTTAATTTTGCATACTTTCTTTTTTAGCATTATTTATCACACCATTTTTCTTTTCTGCACTTATCACATTATTTATCTTTTCTATACTATCATATCATTTACTTTTCTACACTATCACATCATTTACTTTCCAGCATTTATCACATCATTTTCTTTTTTGTCTCGTCACCATCATTTAGTTTTTGTCTCAATCATGATCATTTGCTTTCACATGCTCTTAAATTTAACAAATTTTGCTTTTACATGTGTTTACTTTCCTTTCACATGCATTTACATTCACATATTTTACTTTAACATGCATTTATTTTGCTTTCATATGTCTTTAAATTTCACCTGCGTTTACTTTTACATTCTTTACTTTCACATGCTTTCACATTCTTTTTCACAAGTCTTTTAAAGTTCACATTTTACATGCTTTCATAGTCTTTACTTTCACATGTTTCAAAATCTTTTCATAAGTCTTTTAAAGTTCACATTTTACATGCTTTTATAGTCTTTACTTTCACACGCTTTCATAGTCTTTACTTGCACATGCTTTCATAGTCTTTGGTTTCGCAATCTTTGCTTTTAAATGCTTTGACAGTCTTTACTTTCATAATCTTTTACATTTCACAAGTTTTAATTTCACATGTGTTTACTTTCATAGATTTAAGATTTCACATGTTTTTACTTTCATAGATTTTAAGTTTTACATGCTTTTACATTCACAAATTTTGTTGTCATATGCTTTTACATTTCACATGTTCCTAAATTTTCACATTCTTTCTCACATGCTTTTAAACCCATATGCATCTAGCTGGGTTCCACATACATTTCATTACCTACTTGACCTTAGCATCATTCACTATATCATTTTGCATTGCCATCATGCATTCATCATCATCAAGCATTGGTCATCAAGCATCGTCCATTAGAGTATTTTGCATTGTCACCATGCATTCATCATTACCATTATGCACTCATCATTATCATCCATTCAACATTACCACCACGCATTCATAATCATCATGCATTTTCTGGATATAATATGTGTTCATATATTTACTTGTCTCTTATAGCAAAATGTCAAAGATGTAATCTTTATATTTTTTAGTAGGAATCAAGTAAAAAGGGGCAACTATGAGCACCATATTTTATTCGGATTTTTTTTCTTTGTATATAAGAAAAAATAAAGAAAAAAATAAAAATAACGAAAATGAAAAAACAAATCTTTTAACCTTTTTTCATCTTTTTCCTTTTAAAGTTGATTTTATTTCATCATGCATCAATCAAATCTTTTTTTACCTCAATCAGTGGCATTTTGGATATCTAAATTAGATCTTTTTTCCAATCAAATTGCATTTGTATCAGTCAAAATCATATCATAATCATGTGCATTAATTCTCATCCTTGTGTATAAATAGATATATTGTTATAGTCAAAGGGGAGTCGATCATAGACAAATAGAGGCAGCAGCACCTAATTTGGCTCCCCTAACACCACCACCCATCACAGCCACCACTACAAATAGCTAACTATCTCCTCAGCCACCCATCACAGCCCACACAGCCACCGTCTATATAACCACTCTTATTATCGAACTATCACCTTCACATTCACTGTTACTACCCTCTTTCATCACCAGCTCCTTCATCCATGATCGTTGTGAACCCATCACCACCATAATCACACCCTTAGTCATCACCCATCACCACAACAACTCACCAAACCACTACCAGCCAAGGACCACATACCACTATCACCCAAACTACTCACATCACCACCTTCTTCACACAACAACCACCATCGCCATCAAGTGCATTACCACCAAACCTCCACAACCACTATCAATATGACCCACAAACCATCATTGCCACTTGTTGGAACCCCCACCACTGCAATATCAGCAAGCCCCATGAAACCCAATAACAATTCTTATCCAAACTATCAATCTCGACATCATGAAAATTCAACCACAGAGGTCGCGACCTTGGCACAAGGTTGAAGCCACCGACGAGAACCTTCATTCCACGTCACTTTCATCGCACTAACCACGAATGGAGCCCACCAAAACCTGCACCGAACTAGCTCTCAAATCGCCGTTCCTCCACCCAACATTACCGCTAGCTCCTCTCTCTCCCCTTGCTATGTTCCATGTGCTGCTGCTGCCAACTCTTCCTAACATCTGTCTCTTTTTCCCTTCACGTTACAGTGAAGGGATTAGGCTTAGGCTTTTTTCATTTGTTTTATTTTTGGGTCAGATTTCTTTTGTCTCTCCTTGTTTCTGTTTGGAGTCATTGTATTTGGTTTGGGCTTCTTGGGTCTTTGTGGGTAATGGATCTTTTTTTTAGTAATTGGACATTTTTTTTCATTAGTGATTAGGATGCTTATCTTTGGATTAGAGTTTTTTTTCTTTCTTTCTTTAGGCTAGGTTTACTTCCATTTTTATTTGGGTAGAGCATAGGCAGACCCTTGTTTTTCCTTTAGAATCTTAGGATTTTGAGAAGTTTAAAAAAAAAGCCTAAAAAAATAAAAAAAAATACAAATGTTTTTATCCATGCAACATCAGTGGTTATGATTGAGGAGTTGGTGCTTCCTTCATCATTGTTGAATCGTAAGGGTTTACTACGTAGTCTTGTGTTACCTTGAATCCAGTGCAAAAATAGATGTTTCTCTTTCAAATCTTTTTGGCTAAAAATCTTATTTTCAAAATTAAAATCAATCAACACACTTTTTATTTTTAATTAAAATTCATCAAACGCACAAGTATTTTCTACAAGAATAACGTGACTTTGAGCTTCTCATTGCATCAGAGGATACGTCAGTGTAACAGTTAAGCCAAAATCTTTTTTTCTTCATAAAATTTGTTCTCTAATTTTTGTTTTAGTTTTGGCCTTATTTCTTTGTAAATATGTAATTGCTATATTTTTTTAGGGAAAAATGATTATTTTAAAGTTATAAATAAGTTTGTATAATGAGCTGTAAGGTAGCTGTATTTATATGGATATATTAGGATGTAGTGGGATTAAGTTTCCACCATTCCCTAATCGTAATTAAACTCTTGAAACTCAAATATGTTTTCAAAGACCAATTTTGAAAATAAAAGGTTTTCCAATTTTGACCATTATTAAAATTGGTGACAGCTCTTTTTTTAAAAAAATTGGCTATCATTTCCGTCATGACGCCCTTTAGGGACATTGTGACATATTACAACATAAAATCCATTTTCAAGGTTGTATGAGATACAGTTGATATAGGATAAAATCAAATTTAATAATCAACATAAGATATTCTAAAACAAAATTTCAACATACTTTTAGCTTTTAGTATAATTTTTATACTTATAATTGAAATTTACTATGCGAAAAAGTAAACTATATATAGTTCATTATCTACTCACAGCTAGTGGTTCCAAGAATCGAAAAACGACTCTATTGATGTCACAAATTCAAGTGTTGATACCCGATTGCTCTATTGCTCTAGGAACAAGACAACATTAATATTTATAAGCTAATTAAATCCGTCGGTAACTCACTATTTTCTTGTAGTATAACAATGTCACTAATTTACATAAGTTAGCCCCAAAATACCAAAGCCCCTAATTTATAGGGTTCAAGGAGACACTAGTATTAATCCTAAATGAACTAAAAGTAGCTTTAATAATTTAAATAGAGTAGATTAGAAATTTTCTTATCACTTGGGTATTATAAATTTTGATAAAAAAAAACTCCAACACCTCCTAAACTTCAAGCTCTCTCTAAATAGAAGTTAGGGAAAGAGAATGGAGGTAGAGGAGAGGAAGAGAAAGAAGACGGTTGTGATGAGGAGGAGGAGGAGGAGATGATGGTGATGGAGGTGGTGGTAATGATTGGTGAAGGTGACAAGAAGACAGAAAGAAAGGATCGAAGGGATAAGAGAAGAGAGAAAGAAAAAGAAGAGGGGAGTGGGAAGGGGGGGTTTATGGGAAGTGAAGGAAGAGAAGAGGAAAGGAGAAAGAAAAAGAGAGAGAGGGGACTAGAGTGATCTAAACAACTTAAAGTGTATGAATGGTCCTCATTCCTTTTTCGTTGTTGGTTATAACATTGTACTTTACACCTTGAATTACAGTATAGATCATATTCATTTTAGACCCAAACATTTAAAATGTGCAATTTGACTCCTTAAATTTTCTTGAATGTGCAAATAGATATTTTAATTAATTTGTTCATTAATTATTGATAAAAATATCATAAATTTAAGAAAATATACGGGGTATATCAAGTTGCTCATTTAGGAAGGTTTGGAGGGCTAATTTGCTCATGTTCTAAAGTTCAGGAGTATAATACACTTACTTTGACTAAAATGTATATTTGTGAAAGTTGATCAATGGATCAATTTATATATTTTTAAAGTTTAGGAGCTAAAGTGTAGATGATCTATAATTCAAGAGATAAAATACAATTTCTCCTAAAAATAAATAAATGATAGTAAGATAAGTGTCACGTTTATCATCACTTACTACACTCTTAATAGTAATATTACTTACTTTCAGTTCATAAAGATTTAAACTAAATTTCTTTCGTACATTAGAAAATAAATTCAACTATCCAGCTATTAAAAGCATGTGGCTGGATTAAACCTATACATTAACGAAAACTAAATCTTAAACGTACTGAGAAAATCATTAAATTCAATACATTCTAATAAATGAAGAATTGATTTTCATCATCACCTGTAGTATGCATTTGATTCGACATTTAAAAAAATAATTATAAAACTTAAATTTTATATATAATTAAAAAATGAATAAATAGATCTTTTTAGAGGCTTTTTTTAATTCTATAATAAAGTTGAAATTTTTTGAAAATTCTAATTATTTTTTAAAGATTGTCAAAATATACAAATAATTATTTTTTTCGATGAAACAGTCATTAAAAAAAATTCGAACGCACTGGTAATTAATAGTAAAAGTAAATATAATGTAAAAACAAAATGCATGGCATCCATACTTTACTTGTCTAGTTTTCATTTTCAAGCATAATGGGACATCACTTATACATAAAGCATCAACTTAATATCTTCATCAATATATCCAACTAATGCATCATCGATACTTATTGTAGGTATCTATAATTATTACGAGGCATAAGTCTTTTTACATATAGACCTGGCTATTTTATGTTCATAATACAATCATTTTCTTACTCCTATATAATTCACAATTCATAATATGTTATAACAAATATATTAAATTTTCATATATACCAAAATATAATTCAATGCAATAAATTAAACTAAATAAAATTAAATAACATGATATTAATAATGCTTAGACGACGAATGTTATATAAAATTTCAAGTACATGATTAAGGAGAGAAAAACGGCTAGTGAGAGAATGATAGGCGGAAGAGCCATCTAAAGAACTTTCTGAGAAAGAGATGAAAAGGTGGAGGTTGTGAAAGAGTCCATGTAAGTGTTGGTAGGGATTGTGCAGAGAATTGTTGATGGGGTTGAAGAGTAGGTGATTTGGCTAATTGGGTCATTATGTAATTATCCAAATAAAATTATAAATTTTATGAAATTATGTTTAATCGTAAGTGTTAAATATGATCAATAGATGAAATTCAAGGACCATGGTCCTTACACTAGAAGAACCACCGTAGAATCCTTTCGATGACAAGTAGGCTAATTAATAATTATGGCAACCACATGCCAATGAATGTATTGCACAGGGATTCTGATTCTTTGTCGTTTCAAAAATGAGTCTTGCGCATCCTTTTATGGCATACCTTAATATTCTCGCTTTTTACCTATTGTGGCAAGGCCCAGATTTGCCTTTAGAACAACCAAATGGCGGTTTGGTTTTGCAACAACCTGTCAAGTCCATGCTTTGGCGAGGTGATTTTGAAAAGATTGCAACAAGAAAAAGATTAAAAAAAAATGTTATTTATTTTCATAATTTGTGAAGCATTGTGCAAATTATATGCTCTCATTATTTTTTCATTTAATTTAAATTTCACATCTCATCAAATAATGGATAAAAATATATGTAGATGGTGTCTCATAAACTATTACATATAGCATATATAATTCTTGCAACAAATGCCATTAACTCATGCACAGTCAACACCCACTCAATGGCTGACAAATATTTGAATTGTAGTAACCTTCTATGAAGGACAGAACAAAGTGGATATTTTAAAAGTTTATTTATACTATCAATTGGACACTCAATGTTACGTTGTATTTGTCAAGCCACATTTCTTTTTTATATTTTAGCAATTAATCTAATTAAATATATCTTAAATAATTATGTTCTGAACATATGACTATGTACTCTATCATTCGTATATGGAGGAATCGGAAAGAGAAAGAGAGAGTTATGTTTTTGGGTACATCAGTTGATAGGGTACTCGATTAAAACAAGTGAGTGATCTTGAATTAAGATAAATTATTAGGTGTTTATATGACTGCTATTAGATACTCAAATCATGCTAGAAAATATGCATACATTCATGACATATGTGGCAAATTTTTACTGACCGAACGAAAATTTGGGGTGACTAAAAAATTTTAAAATCTTTAGCGTACATAATTCGGGTAACAGTACTTTGAAGGAATTTTTTTGCTTCAAAGCATTTTCCGGCTTATATAGACTATTTCTCATTTATAAAATGCATATCAGCTTTAAGTGGTGAGAGCACCGACTATTAACTTGCATTTTATGTGAAATGCCACTCCATAAGTTGGTTGATGAACACAATTTTAATTAACTAGTGATCTACTGCAGTTTTTTTTTTTGAAAAAATAAAATTAATAACACTTACTTTTATTAAATATAACTAATAAGGTGTTAAAATTATATAGATAAATGAATCTCTCTATTATATAATACAAGAATGTTCCGTATATCTTCCATTTTGAAACAAAAAAAAAAAAATTTGGAGTCACATCACATGCATTTATGTATCCTCGGACCTGCATGGCACATTTGGCTCTGCAAGCTACTGCATTATCACTAACTCGAAATGCCATTACTGCCCTTGGCCCCCTCCGTCAAAATTCACCAAAATCACAAAAAGGCGTCGTGGTAGTTTTGTACTTTTAGTTACTTAGCCTTAGCCTCTCAGAAAAATAGCATTTATTCCGTGAATTAAATAGCTAGTGTGATCATCACAACAAGTTCACATTTCAGTTTCTCAATTTCTGAGTCCTTCCTAGGAAATTAAGGAAGATAGGTTAGATGTTGAACTCTCTCTCCTCTTCTTATGAGCACTTCTTCTACCATATCTTTAATGGTTTTTCCTTTTGAATCTCTTGTTTCTCATGCTACATCCGAATCAAGAAAATTCTGTGTTAAGTTCACAATTTACAATTATTTCTCTGTTTTTTTTTCTAGCAACAAATTAATTATGATGTCCAATATTTACTAAATTTTATTTATTAGTAGTCACCATATATATATGTACGTATATAATTTCCAATTTTTTTCCTTCTTTTTTGTTGCTTGTTTTCTGGTTGGAAGCTTAAATTTACTCGCTTTTGGGAGATATACAAGAAGGAAATATGGGTATAAATATATAATTTCTTTTTATTGGTTTTCTTTTCTTGAACAGTTAAAATAGGGAGCTAGGGTTTTTGATAATTTGATTGAGATCATGGGACGCGGAAAGATTGAGATAAAGAGGATCCAGAACACGACGACGAGGCAGGTGACATTCTCGAAGCGAAGAGGTGGGCTGTTGAAGAAGACCAAAGAGCTTGCTGTCCTGTGTGATGCTCAGATCGGACTCATCATCTTCTCCAGCACTGGCAAGTTGTTTGAGTTCTGCAGTGAACCCTTGAGGTATACTATAAACTTGCACTCTAGCTGGTTTCGCACACATTTATCCAGATATACCCTTATCTATTATTAAATGAGATGGTAAATTGCACGGCATGTTTTATATGGTGTTTCTCAAGTCTAATTTGTTTATTTATTTATCTTTTACAAGCACATGTTTATGTACCATTCGGATTATTCTTAGATCTATGATACATTATTTTTTTTGTGTGTGTGAATGATTTTGGGGATTTCATACCATTATCCTTCAATCTTCATATGTGTAGCATTTGAGGAATTCTCATATCAGCATTATCTTCAAACTTTAATAAAGTCACCATAATTCCTCTGTGATTTGGTATGTTAATTACTAATGCTCTAATGTTTCTTCTTCCTCCCTGCTTATGTTGTCTATCTTTTTTTTCTCTCCTATCCCTTGCGTATGACAGAGAGAAAGTGATGGATGCATTATTGGTCACGTATATGTCATGTATGACTTTGGGATAGGTTTCAGTTTAACCATGACTTTCATTTCTCAAACTTAATGTTGACCCACTTGAGTGCCTTGGACTCAGCTAGCTAGCTAGACAGACAGTTTGATGTTTTCTGACGTAGAGATTGCAGATCTGACCAGTTTCATTTCATGTTTAATTTATTTTGCTCAGGCGCCATGTGCTGGGGATATAGATTTCATTTTCAACCACATATACATGTTTGTGTACCCTTAACTCTTGCAGGGACTAACTTTTTCTTTGTCTAAACCACCACCTTGAGTTTCCTTTGAAAATTTTATCAAGCTACATATATATTATGAGTTATGAAATCATAGTAGTCTCTTAAATTCCTGCCTTACTTCTGTGTTGCTTACTGTAGTACCTTTACATTTTCGGTTTGCCAATTTTTTCCCGTGATTAAAAGTGGGTTGCCAAAAAAGTGAATTTATTTGTTTTGATTTATTACTTTTGAGAGAAGTGTCTCATTGCGATAAAAATTGATTTTGGTTAAAGCTAAACATGTTAGCTTTATTTTTGCATTTCACATCTTTTTTAATTCATTTTTAATGTTATTTTCAAGTATAAGTTTTTTTTAAAAAATTAATTCTTTTAACTTCATTTATTTCACAAGCAATTTTATTAAAATTTAAACTAAACTGATCTCCCTAAATTCATTGAAAATGTAAAATTTGAGCTTCTTGTAATGGAAGGAAAGCAAACTTTAATTTCTGTCTTTTATCTTTCTTAGGTCTTTGGAAATATATTCCATCCCGTTGACTTCGGAGGGCAAAATTTTTCAGAAGGATTGACACTTTCTTTTTTGTCTTTTGTTGTTGATAGTGCAATAAAACATTAACTTATTACAGAATATATATTTTAAGCTTTTTCATATCATAGATTGTATTCATGTAATAAATGATGAACTTGAAAACGCTTTCTCAGGATGGAGCAAATCATTGACAAGTACCAGCGAGCTACAGGAACTAGCATAATACAACAACATGAACACCACCGGGTACGTAGCTATGAGCTGGTTCATGTGCTAAATTTTCGGTAGTACGTATTATGAAAAAAAATTAAAGCTTAGATTAATTTCATGAATTAATTAATCAATTAGCTGTATGCCCAAGTGTAATCTATATTAATTCCTAATTAATGTCCATGTAGAATGGATTACGGTGTGAGTATCGGATATTATACGAGTGCAATACAAAAACATTAAAACTCAAAATAAAAACATATAACATGTAATTTGGAGTATTTTAAAGTATTAGTAAAATATCCAATACAGTTACATCCGCTATTTTTGAAATATAAGTTAATCATCACAGAGTAATGTTTCTTCCTCAATAATTGTAGGAAGATTTATTCAATGACATGGCAATGCTGAGGCGTGAAACTCTCAGCCTTGAGCTGGGAATTCAACGCTACCTTGGGGAGGGCATAAGCTGTCTACAATATGAAGAGTTAACTAAGCTTGAAGAAGAATTAGAAAACTCTGTTGCCAAGGTTCGGAACCGTCAGGTAGAGTGCATTATTCTATCTTCCTTTCGATCCAATTGATCGATCTTATCCTCTAATTGCTCCTAATGAATTTTCTTTGTTCAACACTTTTTTCCGCGTCATTTTGAGAGCTTTCAAACCTACTTGAGAATAAGATTTGATAACGATGTTTAATCAAAATAATATAGAATTTTGGAAATGATTAATCCAAGGATGCTAGTTAAGGAATTTTAAAAAAAATGGGAGTTTTGGTGTTTTCATTGTGTTAAAAGCTGAACAATCCTGACTTCTTTTTAATTCTTGACCAATATCTTCGGGACACGCCTAAGGAAAACTGAATAGCATGTGTTAGACTACATATCAAACAAATTTAATTGTTTAATTTCCTTCACTAATCAAATCGATTGAAGTTTTGCTCTTATATCCTTCACTCTAGTATCAAATAACTATTGTCACCAAATATAGTTTCTCCATTCACCAAATGCGTCCCCCTGTGTCCACTATACCATATATTAATGAAAATTAAAGCTTGGACTTGTGCAATATCTTTTTTTTTTTTTTGATAATTAACTTGTGCAATATCTTACTCATGTTCAAAGTATATATTCTAATGATTCCATCTTTGACACAATTTAATTGACATGACTTTCCGCGCAGAATGAGCTCTTGCAACAGCAGATGGAGAATCTGCGAAGGAAGGTCACATAATATCTCTCTCTCTCTCTCTCTTTCGTACTTACACACACATATCCCACATTAATTCAACCATGATCAGGAATCATGCATCCATAAGCTAAGTACGTAATTCTATCTTGCAATTCAGGAAAGAATCTTGGAAGATGAAAACTACAATTTGTCCAACTGGGTAAGTATATATATGTACAAACTAATTTAAGATTCGTAAATTAAATCAATTAATATCTCATCCGAGCTTAGTAGATTGGCTACTTAATATTATAAGTAGCTACAGAGAGATAGAAATGTGATACTTTTTGTTAACACTTGACACCAAGATTGATTCAGGAGCACCGGGCAGTGTTGGAGTTTCAGAAGGCAGCGGTGGATGCAAGTAAGCAGCCAATGCAGCAGCATCACCAACAGCTAATGGATCACTTCTCATTCTTTGATGAGCAGCCTTCTGGTAGCATCCTGCAACTTGGTGCACCTGAGCTTCCACAACTTCACCCATATCTTCAGCTGGCACAGCCCAATATTCATGACTCAGTCAGGGCCCGGGAGTCATATAAACATGATGGTATTCATTCATTCCTTTTTAACCATTTACGTTTTAGACACTATACCAACACACAATCTATCACCCTTAAATTTTATGTAGTCTCTACTTAAAAAAAATATAATATTTGATTTTTCACTTTTAAATTTGATTGGGATCCATGGACACCCACTTTTTAAGTGTTAAAATAACACCGCCTTTTATTTAATTTGTTATCACCTCTATTACTCTATCTCTATACAATGACATTTATATATACACAACAAACAACCGAACATAATAACTCTTTTTTTTTCACAATATAAACTTTCTTTTCTTGAAATTTTTAAAAGTGCTTTGACCACACTGGATATATATATATATATATATATATATAAACTCATATAACATTTGTAATTAGTTATGGATTAAAATCGTCTTGCCCTCTCTGTCCCATTTCCCCTCTTACTATTTAGAATTTGATATGTCAAAAAATTAGACATTCTAAAATTGTTGAAGCCTATAATGTGTACATATATATATTTTTTTAAGATTCAGATTTTAAATATAGGAAAAGAAAAGAGACATGGAATAATTACGTAGAGATGATTTTAATCCATAAGTTTTTTATTTTTTCAAAAAGAAGTTTTTTCAATTGAAATTAATTAATTCGTCAATTAAACTCGATCTGAATTATATTCTCCTTAATGATATGTCTGCGGAATCATGACTTGCAGTGTAATGGATGGAGTTCCCGTCTATGAATGAGGTGACTTGATGATGTGATCAACATATAGAGAAAGATTTGCAGACGGCTCTTTTCCTATATGGATATGCATGCTGCTAGGTCAAAGTTGAAACATATAAGAATAACTTACTTTTCCGTATTTTCCATTCTAGAATATACATAAAATTTATTTCCTGTTTTTCTATGTTGGAAAACTAAGTGCTATGTGTATGTGCATGATTCAAAAAGAAACTAGAGAGTTAGTAATAGTAGATAATAACCTATTAACTGGAAATCTAGTGATTTCCACCTTATCTATAAGAAGGACCTGCAGACATTATTATATATAGTTCTATTTACTATTGCAGCGAGTTATATTAATTTGGTTCTTAACTGGCCATATTAATTCCTGGTAGTTGTTAAATTTACTTATTTGTTTTTGGTAAAAAGTGCTTATATATTCATATATAGGTATAGAAGCAGCTAGCACAGTTACATAGCCAATGGGTCTCTGGTAAGTAGCGCATAAAAAAATATTATGGTCAATAGGAAAATGCATAAATGCACAAATCAAATTTGTAAATTTAAAAACCTAATAAAGGAACATTTACAAAAGTCGGTCTATATTTTTCAATAATGATATTTCTATATATTATTGTCGTTGTTTTATAAAAAAGAAAGAAAAAAGATATTTCACACACCGTTTCTCTATCTTTACTTTCCAAACTGAAAAAATGTTAAGAAGGTGTAATATTTTGGTGTGAAAATGACAAAGTCCATTGCTTCTATTTGCCATCTGTTAAATAAAATGTTTAAAGATAATAATTGACTATTTGTTTTAAGGTTTGAAATTATGTTCATAAGAATCACAATCCCGATAATGTTATACCTGTAATATTATTCCCGTGTATTATTTTTTTAACAAAAAGGGTTCAGCATTAAACATTCTTGGGATTATTGATTGATATTTCTATGAATAAATTTAAAGTTCTTTGTCTTATAATACATATTCATAGGAATATATATATATATATAAAATTTATAAAATACACGTTAGAATGTATCGGTGCTCATGGTGGTGAGATAATTCAAGGATATTTTAGCATTAATTATCATTCTCAAGGTATAGAATATTTTATGACCATCAACCATTATGGGAATAAAATAATATTAAAATATGGTAATATTTCCTTCCCAAGAATAATTAATACTTGGAAATATTTTTATCAAATTTGAAACAAATATAGCAATAAATCATTCCCAAACAATTATTTATGAGATTAACTTAGTTTCCCTTAAAATAGATGTCTCATAAAGGATGATATTCAAAATGTAAAAGAAAAGGGAAATTCTCTAATTATTTATATGTGAATGATTTTATATTCTAATACTTCTACAATGTATCAGACCCTAGATTTGAGGGAGTGAAACTCGAAGAGAGAGAGTGTAGTATGGGAGAGTAAGTTTTTGAAAATGAATATTACTTAATAAGAGAATGATATAAAGAGGTTTTTATATAGTGCTATCTCAGTTCCTTTTTCTCTAATAACAGATAAAAATCAATACTAACAGAAAGATTAACTTTCTAACAATCATTAATAAAATAACTGAATGTCTCAACTATTACTTCCTCACCCCCCTATAAACTTAGGGTGGACGAGCTCAAAACTCTGAATTTGGATCTAGATTTCTCAAAAGTTGTAGACAAAGACTTGGTAAGAATGTTTGTAATATGACCAGTTATAGGAATATGTGAGACATAAACTTGGCCTTGGGTATCCTTGTCTTACACAAAATAAAGATTTAACTCAAAGTTCTTGGTGCAACTATGGAGGAGAGGGTTAGCAACCAATAAGAAAACACGTACTTTGGTTGTCACAAAAAATTGATGGAGGAATAGAATAAGGAAATCGAAGTTCATGAAGTAGATTGTAGAGCCAGGACAACATGTTGATTTTATATGACTAAGTGTATGCTTAACATCCCTGTATTCTTAGCTAAGTCTAACACAGCCCTTAGGCACCCTAGAAACTCTCAATTCACTGAAAACCATGTAGTTGCTAAAGTCTATATTTTTATGTAGAACAAGTGCACGACCCAATTTGGATCGTGACTAGTACGTGAGGATTCTCATCCACATATAAATCTCATGATCGCTATGTCGTACTATATGTATATTTTATTTATAAAATCTACTTTAAATCATAAATCAACTATCATATTGAACTCATAATAAACGTGAATAATTCTTTTCTCATAAATAAAATATGAAATTGTAGCTGTGATATAATTCAAACTGAGTTGCTTATTTACAAAATAAACCATGAATGTTAGATCATTTTAATACAAAAGAATCATGGTGTGCAAAATGCTAAACATGAACAAAAATCTATGCATGTGTCCGGGATCCTGCCCGTCATATCACTGGAGTACTCTATAAAAGAATCCAAAATACTTTACAGCAACATGAAGCTCATCAACTGATATAGAGTACTGCTGAGGAAAAGGAAGAAGAGAATCCTGATCTATACCTAAATTTATGAAAAAAGGAAGAAAAATGGGCGAGTTTTATTACAAAACTCAGTGAGTGGATCATTACTCATAACCATACATGGGACAAGAAAAGAATACTGATAACAATAATAATGATGCAATAAATGTAAAACATCCCTTTTATAAGTACATGCTAGCTGCAAAACCATAGTTGCTGGAAAATAAATACATATTAGTTCTCGAGGAATGTTTAAAGGTTTCATAGAATTCATTAAATATTGTCCATTAACTTGTTTTTCCGTTAGGAACAATTACTGGGATTTTTTTATCTTAAGAGTATAGTTCTATCACATAGCCCTCCAAGAAGGTGTAGGGTCAAGACTTAGTGAAATTCAGGACCCAGTAATATGGGTGGGTCCCAAGGGACCCTGAGGCTATACGAAAAGAGATCTACTAACACGTGTATCTCGGGTATCAGAACAGGCTCACTGCAAGGAGAAATACTCACTGCAGCGATGACCACCGACACTGAAAGACGTCCAAAATGATGCAATTTCACTAAAGGACAACCCAACCCTATAAAACACCCCCATTCAGCCTCCTCTTTCAAAACTTTGAACCTTAACCTCCATTCCTCCTTTTTCCACATCCTTTCTCTCTTCTTCTTCTATTCTTACCTCTTCTAAGCTACAAGATAAGGATTGTTCATGATTTATCCTAGGTTTCTCCTTTTTCTTCCATTTATATGAGTTGGGTGTCATTGCTTTTTATTCTTGTTAAGTCTGGATATTTTCCCAATATTCATCGAGTTGTTCTAGTGAGCTTATAATTATTCATGCATTTATGTTGCTTTCATGGCATACGTTGGTGTCTTTTCTGCTCTCCAGAGCTCCATTGTTGCTAACACTTCACATTCTATCCTTCTAGCTGAATGGGCTTAAGATCATTGCTTTAATTTTGGTTATTATGAGTAGTTTTCATGTAATGATTGTACCTTCTATCAATTTAGAGATTCTATTTTGTTATGATCATGCTTTTAAATTATGCAAAGATAGAAAAATTATGTTTTTTTTATAGCTTTCTATGAAAATGCATGACTTTCAAAGAATAGATGGTGACCATTGTTGATGCTTGTATGTCATTTGCATAATCATGCTTTTTTTTAACTACTTATAGTAAATTATGAAAAGAGAGTTGTGGGAAATAAGATATGAACTATAAAAGTGATGGCAGACACTAAATTGAGATTTTAGCATGTTGACTGTGAGCGGTGATTGGATAGGAATTAGAGAGAAATCAAGCTGAGTTAATGACAGTCAATTCATTAACCTTGGTATACCAAGTTGCCTACTTGAGACAATTATCCTTTACTTAGATTAGTCCATGAGGGACACAGTTCCTGAAGGACCATTAAATCTTAGTTAGGTGCTCTTATTTGCGAGGAACTGAGTACTGCCTTATAATTATTTAGAATTCTGTCTCTCTGTTATTTTTCAGAAAAATTATGTTTTCTAGTGCTTTGTGCGAAACTAATACTATTACTATTATTATGTATTATGAATAGAATGATTTTTTATTGTTGTATTACTACATATGTACTTTCCTCATTGTTCCATGTATGACTATGGGGAGAATTCACTCATTGAATTTTAGATGAAACTTACCCCCCATTTTAACCTTTTTACAATATTGGTTGTTGCTTTAGATCCTTATCAGCCTTCTCCTCAACAGTAGTGTCTCTTCAGTTGGGCGAGCTTCACTTTATAATGAAGCATCATATTTATGTTTGCTTAGAGTGCTCTAGTGATTTTGTGAGTAGGGTCTCGGACCATACATGAGTATAATTATTTTGTTATCATGGTTTCGATTTGACATGTATTTAAATTATAATATTTCATGGTTTTGTATAGAGTAACTCAGTTTATGTTTTATTTGACTATTATGGATTTAGACATGATTAATGAAATGAACTTATATTTGTTAATAATGTTTCGAAAGCACAAGTTGATTTATATTTCGAAAGGAAATTTATACTTAATTATGAATATAGTATGACTCAGAGATCATGAGGCTTAAGTGGAGATTGGATTTCGGACGTGTTGGTTGCGTTCATAAATCAGGTCATGACACCAAGAGATCAAGTTTGACCTAAGATACACACAAAATCCACTTGTGAACCTCCAATCATCAATGTCGTTACCCCAATCTCGAATCACCAAAAGGAAACAACCTTAGCTCTTTCTTTTGATGAAAGTCAATCCATAATGAATAGAGCTAGCCAAATAACTGAGAATATGTTTTACCTCCTTTAAATGACTCTCTAACTGTGATACCCGAGGTACACATGTCAGTAGACTTTTTTTTTTCCATACAAGCTCTGGATGCCCTAGGACTTACCCATGTTGGCAGGTCATGAATTTCACTAAGTTGGATTCTATACCACCTTGGAGGGCTATATGATAGAGCCACTTTCTTAGGATCAAAAGCCCTGATAATTATTCCCAAAAGGAAAATAAGTTAAAGAATGATTTTTAATGAATTTTATGAAACCTTTAAACGTTTCATTTTTAGCCCACAAGTTTAGAAAATTTTGAAGATTCTTAGATTTGAACTAAAGCCCAAAATTTGGATTTTGATTTGTTAGGATTTTTATTTTTATGATATTTTATTTGAATCCAAATGGGGGATATTTCCTTATTGACATTTATGTTTTAAAGTTAATGCGGCATTAACTTAAGATTAAGAAATGAGGGTATTAACTTAAGATTAAGAAATGTAAATAAATGAGTTTGAGACAACCAAACGCCAAAATGGCTGAGAAAATGCAAATGTTGGGTGAACTGTCATCGCTATAGCTATAGTGGTCACAATATACTTTTTGGGGCATTTATGTGGTCTAAGGACCGCTATAGCGGTCATAAGTGATGGGCTCAGGTAGGCTTGACCACTACAACGATGTCAGTGGAGGCAGAAGTAGTGTAAAACGACATAGTTTCGTTTAATGAGCCCTATATATGCCCCAACTCAAGTTTCACTCTTCCTAGAAGTAGAAACTCAAGCTCTAACTCCTTTAGGGTGATCTCTTCCCCATCCACTCTCATCCTCCATCAAATTCACCTCCTCCAAGCTTCAAGGTGAGTTTGGTTGTGGTTGGTGCTTCCTTTTTCTCCTTCTTTTCATATTCTATGGTTTGGGTTGTCATTTTCTCCCATTGTTGTCAAGTGGGGGTATTCCTCCAATGTTGTTAGAGTTATATTAGAGCCATATAGAGGATGTTAGAGGTTAATATAGAGTTTATGGTTGCTCTATGGCCGTTGCTGCTGCCATCCCTATTCCACGAAGCTCCCTCAGTAATGCCGTATCTTGTTTTCCCTTTCTAGATGAGTGAGTTTGATCTCATAGCCTTAGTTTATCATTATGAATATGTTCTTGCATTATGGTTGTTAAATATGAAGTTTGAAATAAGAAAAAGTATAGGAAATGATTTTACATGATTATGTCTAGCTAGAAAAATTATAATTTATGATGATAGTATGAAAGAAATGTGTTTTAGAAAACCATAGGACCATGATCACTATGTTGAATGCTATGAAAAATGTTCTACATGTTTGACAGAGGATTTATTTAAAAAATACATATTGTAGCAAGTTGCTATTTTATCAAATATATTCCTATGAGTTTACAATATCGCTATGATTTTAAGAATTTAAGATTTCAAACTATGTTTTAGCTTTTTCAAATTCGAAATTTACATATGTTGAAGAAATATTGAGCAAAGTATGTTTTAGTTTCATGAGAGAAGTGTTCAGAGTTTTTATGATTATGACCACTTTTATTTTGAAATATGATATTAGAGTTATCAAGTATATAAAAAGTTATGTTAGCTTAAGATTTGAATTTAGAACTTCAGTTTTATGGTACCAAGAGGTACAAAATTCAGTATGATTCATAGTAACTGCTAGACATATATTCTGTGGGCTTGAAATTAGAATGCCTACAAGTGGATAAACCTTACTTTAGAGTAAGGCTTAGTTATGTTTATATTAGTATTAGAGTACTCCAATAAATGTGCAGACAGTTTGCCGTATGTTTTTAGAGTTTAAGTATGGATTTCAATTACTGATTTTGATTTATATATTGTAATAGATCAGCTACGTAGTTATGATTTGGTTTTCCGAAGGTTAAGCGGGCTTTTAGATTTAAGATTTATATGATGCGATGAGATAGTTGTGATTGCATGATCAACATATTTGATTAAGATGGTTTGAGTTTGAACATTAAATACTTCTGGTTTTATGAATTTGAATATTATATTTTAATTAGAGAAAATGATAATAATTTAGAAGAAAAGTCACTTTTTAAGTATGATATTATACTATGTTATGCATGTAAAGAGACACGTTATCTATTAAGCTTACGTAGGGATGGATTGCTCAGGTGTCGATCACATTCCCAAATCAGGTCGCGACACCAACAGAGTGTGCATAAAATGGTTGAATTTATTTACTCCAAAGGAGATGTTCGACCTTGTGATGGTTGCATATTGAGTCCTCTTACTACTAATGATTCATATAGAAAAGGATATGAGAATGCTCCTTCACCATTTCCTGAAACTTTTTGAGTGCTCAACATAGATGTGGGCATTGGTTTTGTATTTTACATGCCTGCCTTCTTAAGTAGATCCTTTATATATTTACATTGACATAGAACAATTGAAGTAGCCGAGGGTCTTGATTAAGATCTTTTAAATAGAAGGTTTGATGAAGCTGTTATATGAAGAAGGAAATTTTTGCTGGAGAATCACTAGTTATTAAAATCTCATCACATAATCTAGGATGAACACATAATGGTTGAGGAAGAAACTCTTGTTAATAGAGAGGGGTCATATTTGGTTTTAGTGAATCCAAAATGATGAAGGGCTGAACTTAGCTTTGAAAACCAAGCTCTTGGGGCTTCTTTGAGCCCATATAATGATTTTTGAAACTTTCAAACCATAGATATCTTATTAGATAATCCCTCAGGCTGTGTCATGAATACATCTTCACCAAGGTCATCTTTTAAGAAAGAATTGTTAAAATCAAATTGCCTAATGTTCCAATCTTTGGGTGGAGCAATATATAAGATGACTCTAACTGTAAATAGCTTTATAACTGGACTAAAAACTAAATCATAATCAAGATCCCCTTATTGATGAAAACCTTTTGCAGCTAAATGGGCTTTAATTTGTATCGTTGAATTGAGCCATATGGATTTCTTTTGATTCCAAAAATCCATTTTGACCTAATCGGCTTTATGGGAATAGGTAGGGAAATTAGGGACCAAATATGGTTATTCATGAAGGCTTTGTATTCCTCAACCGTTGCTAATTCCAATGTAGAGGTTGCAAGGCCTAAGAAACAGAAGTTGGTTTAGTTGTGATCAAGTTTGGGATGGGAATAAGGACAATTGTTGCATAAGACTTGGGTTTGGTGTTTCCAGTCTTTGTCCTGGTGACCATGGGATGAGTATTAGAGTAAGCCTTCGATAGGACTTTGATAGAGGCAGAAACTAAAGTGCTAGTAGTAGAACCAATAGGAAGACATATTTCAATGACTAAATTAGGTAAGGTCTAAATTGAAGATGATTGAGTGATATATTAGCAACAGGTATGGGCTGAACAGAGGTTGTTGTAGGACTTGATTCTATAATAGTAGCAAATTTAATATTTACAAAAGTAGGACAAACTACAGTTGGCTCACGCACAGGTGTATTGATTATGTTGGCAACATTTTCAGTAGGGTCGATTCTAGCTGCTGGCTCAAGAGTAATATTATTAAGATCAATAGCTATAGAACCCAGTTTAAACAACCTTAAAGGATCTGGTGTAGCATTCTTAATAGTAACAGTTGCAGTACCTACAGAACTAGCACTAGAATCAAAGTGTAAAATACCAGTAGCAACCATAGGGTTTGAGGAAATAGGTGAAAATTGAGCATTGGTAGGGCTATGAATGGGTGTGAGTGGTGGTGTGCGAGTGGAATCGTAGGTACAAAATAAGTGGAGATGTTGTGGTGTGATGCAACAAGCATTTTACAGGTGTATGATTAGAGGTTTTGTAAGGGAAATGAGATTCATCAAATATAGCATGAGAAGAAATATAAATCTTTCCATTAGTAGCACGACATTTATATGCTTTATGACTTGGAGAATATTAAAAAACAACACATGGCTGATATATGAACTTAAGCTTATGATGTTTGGACCATATTCAAGAACAACACATGGCTGATATCTAAACTCAAACTTATGATGTTTGTAAGGTCTCAAGTTTGGATATCCAAATACTCTAAGAAATATGTAATCTAGTTTGTAATTGTGTATCAATTCATAAGGAAGTTTAGGTTGATTTTTTGGTAAGGTAATTTGTTTTGGAGGTATGTGGTTGTAATGATAGCATCACACCAAAAAGACATTGGTAAGGAAATAATGGTTAGTAAGGCTAAATCAGTTTTAGTGATTTTTCTATGTTTGGATTCTACTTTCCTATTTTGTTAGTGTATATAAGGGCATGTTAGCTTATGAATGATACACAATGGTTTTGAAGAAAGTTTGTGAAAGATTGAGACAAATACTCTTAGCCATTGTTTATTTCAAGGGCCTTATTAATCTTAAGACTACAGACGTATTAGGAATTAGAATAATGAGTCGAAAGACATGGGGGCTACATTTAGGGCAACGACACATGCTACATAGGAATAGGTAGCCATTGCAAATCGAATGAAGGACTAATTAGGGAAAAGCGCTGAGTGGAATGGTGAAGATCATCTTGGTGTTGAAGTGGATATAGAATACTTGAAGCTTGTGGAGCTCCAAAAGACAAATCCCATAAGCTTCCAAGGCACAGCTGAGGAGTAGATCAAAGCAATAGAGAAGATTTTCTTTATCCTTGCCTATACTGAGGATCAAAAGTTGGCTTTTGCTACCTACATATTAGAGACAAGTGCAGAATTTTGGTGGGTTAGCATCAAGAGATTGTTTGAGGATCCGATTTGAGGTAGGAATGCTTTTAATACATTATAGGATTCAAATGCTACTTTGGATTGGTTATGTTTGGACTATCATTTTGAATTGTGTAATTTGCTATTTTAAATCAATATCAAATGAATTCTTGAGGGCAAAAGTTTTAAAAAGGTGGATAGTAATATAACAACCCAATTTTTATTATAAATTAAATGAAAATTTGAATAGTTAAAATTTAACAATTCTAGAAATTGGGAACTAATAGAAAGAAGCCAATTAAGGAAGATTCTATGAAAAAAAAAATTAACTAAGGCTAGGATGGATAGTAACTTTTTAGGCCTGCGGATGAATCGTAACTTTGGAGCCGGGACCAAGGATGATGTAGGGCCAAAAGAAGAATAATTGTTTTGGATCCGAAAGCAAGGAATAAAATATTAGGCTTAGGGTTGAGATAAATATATTTTAAGGCTTAGGAAGAGATATTTTACCTGTTTAGCAAAGTTTTAATGTGTGATTTTTGGCATTGCAATTGAAACTTAGAGACCAAGTATCCTTGGCCACTCACATTATGCCAAGTAGATGACATAGATTAAAACGTAACTAGTAAGTTTCAATTTTAGCCACCCATTAAACCTAATTCCATTTAGAATTAAGTTAACGGTAATAAAGTGGATAGTTCCACAATTATAACACCATATAATCACAAACAACCATCCATTTCTCACTTGACATTCATGGACTGATCATATCATTTCTTCCTCCATTTCTCTTTCCTTCATCCACATATTCCAAGCCTTTCATGAACACCATTAAGCCAAAAACTCTAATTAAAGAATTCAATTGCAAGCTCTTAGTATTTAAGCTTAAACCATCCAAATTTAACCAAGAAAAAAGTTCTCCTCTCACCTCAATATCATAGTGATAAGTGACTTATACACCAAGAGAAAGGTTTTTGGTTGATTTTGATTGAGCTTAAATTGGTTCTACATTTGGAAAACTCATCTTGTGAACAAGTTATTTTGATTTCAAAGTAGGGTTACTTGAGAACCTCTTCAATCTAGTCTTTATTTATGAAATCTTTTGAAGGATTAGGCTAGCTATAGTTTACCTTTGTTATTTCATATTAGAGCTTGATTATTGATGAACATGCATGATTGGTGTGGTTTGTGTTGTTTGAAAGCTTCTATGTTTAACTTATTACTTGATCTAACTTGTTGAAATTTTGATTCTAGGCATTGGCAATAAACTTCTCCAAATAGTTTAAATTACTTGGAGATGTTTTTTTGATATGGATTTTTTTTATACTTAGTTTATAATGTGAACTACTTTGGTGAATTTTTGTTTTTGAGCATCTATGGACATCTATTATTTTTAAGCAAAATGTAAAACTGAGACTATTCTAGGTACTGTATAGGTGGCTAGTTTCAACCTCTTAATTTTTCTATTTGTGTTACCCTACCAAATATAGAGTCAAATTTTGAGTTAAAACTTTTATATATTGTTATATTTATATCGAAGTGTATACCGGATTTATTTTCAGAAACTTTTAAGCTCATTTAATATTTTTAAAAATTCCAGGAACATGACTAAATGCTCTAGGGAGTAGCTTTTGTCCTCCAAATTTGTACAGTTGCTTTTGCCTAGCTACAAATTCAATTTTTTTTTTTTACAGATTAACCCTAACAAGTTGAAGTACTTCTCTGATTTGTTTCAAAATTTTATCAAGATGTTTGGTAATTTAACCATATTTTTACTTAAGGTTTGATAAGCATATGTTGTGTGTGCAGAAATGTTAATGAATAAAGTTTCAATAGTTTTGTTTTTGTATCTTGAATAATTTAGCCTATAATACATTGATGAATGTGATTATGATGCTTGTGCATATGACAAGGACCATGCAACATGAGTTGTCGAAGTATTTTAGAACAAATAAGAGACTAAATCATTAGGGAATGTATACATGACCACTTATAAAACTAAATTGCCAGGGAATATATATCTAACCACTCATAAAATTTATCATCAGTGAGAGTAGTTAACCTAACCACTTATTGGATCCCTGTAGTTATTGAGTCAGGAAAGTAAACCTGATTAAAAATAGTACTCTGTGTGCGTCAGAGAAAGTAAATATGATAATCATGTATAGAAATGAGCTCACTTCTGAAAAGCAGTTTATTACCCTAGTGTGGGAAGGGTCACTTATGTCAAGGGTGCATGAACTTGAGGATGATATCAAAATTTAGGAGAGTAAATAAAGTTAATTAAGCAAGTGAATAAAGTAATTGCATTTGTCATATGTATACTTATATTATTTTGAATTATTTGTCTGTGGTGATTATTATGAGTTTGAATATTATGATATATGCAAATGAAGTGCTTGATTTTAAAAAAAAAATTCAGTTCAGAGAATAATTTTAAACTTTAAAATGAATCTTTATTACATTAATATATGACCACTTTTTTTTTATTATAATAAAATGAAATGCTTGAGATGACAACGATGACATTGATTGTTGTGTATATGAGATACCCTACTGAGAATTTCATAATTTTCAATCCCTATATTTGTGTGTTCCCATATTGTTTCTAGATAGCTCAAGCGAACCATTAAGTTATTCATCTAGGAAGTGTCTAACTCAAAATTAAATCACTTTTTAAAGAGTAACAAATGTTTCCTGTGTTAATTATGCATGACTTTAAATATTATTTCTCTTAAATAATATTTTTAATATCCTTAAAATTTAATTGAATTTAAAAATACTCATACGGTACATCAAATACTTCTTAATTTTGTAAAATTTCTTTATTTAATTATATGATAATCGATTAGCCTAGGAAGAGCTTACAAGCCCGTGGCACTTTGAAATATATATGGGACATTTAATTACAATCTTCATCTTTAGTTTTAATTTTTAAGGATAACCTTAATCCGTTTAGAATTTCGAAATTTTGACTCTTTCTCTTTTCGAATTTGAAGAACAATGTTGATTTGAAAGTGCAACATATATGGAGGTATGTATAGAGAAGGTTTCATGTCTAAAAGCAAAACTCATATATGTGAGCTATACGGCTCAAGAGGATCAGTCATTGCTTCCGGTGATAGATACCCTTGATTCATGCACACAAAAAAAGTACAACATACAAAAACATTGAAAAAGAAATCTGAGAAGTTAACAAGAAGATGCAACCTCTGTGAATTTAGTTGAAATTATACTTAAATAATATTTCTTTTCATTAATAATTACTTATCAAAAATAGAACGTCAATATCATTGTGATAAGTGACTTATACACCAAGAGAAAAGTTTTTGGTTGATTTTGATTGAGCTTAAAGTGGTTCTACATTTGGAGAATTCATCTAGCGAGCAAGTTATTTTTATTTCAAAGTAGGATTACTTGAGAACCTCTTCAATCTAGTCTTTATTTATGAAATGTTTCGAAGGATTAGGCTACAATTTAGCTTTGTTATTTCATATTAGAGCTTGATTATTGATGAACATGCATGATTGGGGTGGTTTGTGTTGTTTGAAAGCTTCTATGTTTAACTTATTACTTGATTTGACTTGCTGAAATTTTGATTCTAGGCATTGGCAATAAACTTGTCCGAATAGTTTAAATTACTTAGAGATGTCTTTTTGATATGGATATTTTTTACACTTAGTTTATAATGTGAACTACTTTCGTGATTTTTTTTTTGAGCATCTATAAACATCTATTATTTAAAAAAAAATGTAAAACTGAGACTATTCTAGGTACTGTATAGGTGGCCAATTTCAAGCTCCTAATTTTTCTATTTTTGTTACCCTACCAAATATAAAGTCAAATTTTGAGTTAAAATTTTTATATGTTGTTATATTTATATTGAAATGTATACCGGATTTTTTTCCACAAACTTTTAGGCTCATTTGATATTTTTAAAAATTCGGGGAACGTGACTAAATGCTTTAAGGGATAGCTTTTGTCCTCCAAATTTGTATAGTTGCTTTTGCCTAGCTACAAATTCAAAATTTTTACAGATTAACCCTAACAAGTCAAAGTACTTCCCTGATTTATTTCAAAATTTTATCAAGATATTTGGTAATTTAACCGTATTTTAACTTAAGGCTGAGTTTGATAAGCATATGTTGTTTGTGCAGAAATGTTAATGAATAAAGTTTCAATGGTTTTGTTTTTGTATCTTGAATAATTTAGCTTATAATGCATTGATGAATGTGATTATGATGCTTGTGCCTATGACAAGAGCATGAAACATGAGTTGTCAAAGTATTTCAAAATAAATAAAAGACTAAATCATCAAGGAATGTATACACGACCACTTGTAAGACTAAATTGCAAGAGAATATATATCTGACCACTTATAAAATTTATCATCAGTGAGAGTAGTTAACCTAACCACTTATTGGATCCCCTTAGACACTGTGTCAAGAAAGTAAACATGATTAGAAATAGTACTCTGTGTGAGTCAGAGTAAGTAAATATGATAATCATGCATAGAAATAAGCTTAGTCCTAAAAAATTGTTTATTACCCTAGAGTGGGAAGGGTCACTTATTTCAAGGGTGCATGAACTTGAGAAAGATATCAAAGTTTAGGAGAGTAAATAAAGTTAATTAAGCAAGTGAATAAAGTAATTGCATTTGTCACATGTATACTTATATTATTTTGAATTATTTAATTTGTCTATGGTGATTATTATGAGTTCGAATATTATGATATATGTGAATGAAGTGCTTGATTTCAAAAAACAAAAAAAATCCACTTCAGAGGATGATTTTAAACTTTAAAATGAATTTTTATTACATTAATGCATTATCACTTTTTTCTATAATAAACTAAAGTGGTTGAGATGACAATGATGACATTGATTATTGTGTATATGAGATACCCTATTGAGAATTTCATAATTCTCAATCCCTATATTTATGTGTTCCCATATTGTTTCTAGATAGCTAAGGCAAACCATCAAGTTGTTCATCCAAGAAGTGTCTAACTCAAAATTAAATCACTTTTTAAAGAGTAACAAATGTTTCCTGTGTTAATTATGCATGACTTTAAATATTATTTCTCTTAAATAATATTTTTAATATTCTTAAAATTTAATTGAATTTAAAAATACTCATACGGTACATCAAATACTTCTTAATTTTGTAAAATTTCTTTATTTAATTATATGATAATCGACCAACCTAGGAAGAGCTTACAAGCCCGTGCCACTTTGAAATATATATGGGACATCTAATTACAATCTTCATCTTTAGTTTTATTTTTTACGGATAACCTTCATCACTTTAGAATTTCGAAATTTTGACTCTTTCTCTTATCGAATTAGAAGGACAATGTTGATTTGAAATTACAACATACATGACAGGGTATATAGAGAAGGTTCCATGGTCAGAGTCAAGATTCACATATGTGAACTCCAGACAATGTTGATTTGAAAGTACAACATACATGGCGGTGTGTAAGAGAAGGTTTCATGACCAGAGACAAGATCCATATATGTGAGCTCTACGCCTCGAGAGGATTAGTCATTGCTTCCGATGGTAGATACCATTGGTTCATAATAAAAATAAAAAAAAGTACAACATACAAAACCATTGAAAAAGAAATCTGACAAGTTAACAAGAAGATGCAAGCTCTGTGAATTTAGTTGAAATTATACTCAAATAATATTTCTTTTCGTTAATAATTACTTACCAAAAATAGAACGTCAAATTCTAAGAGCCAACTCTCGGCATGTGCGTGTCAAGTTAAGAAGCAAAAATAACTTGGTTAAGAAAAAGAATGTACTTAATTAACAGAGGAGGAAGGATGGTAAAATAACATCTAATATAACAGCTTCTGGCTTACAAAAGAATCTAAGCTATTGATTTCAAAAAGAGAACCTACGTTTGTTCTCACAAGTTAGGATTGAATGTCAGACGCACTTACAAAAGAAATGTAGACTCTATTTTCTAGCAGTGTGTCATATACTTTTATCCAATAATTCTCTTTACTAGAGTGAGTTGATTAATAAATTGGATAGAAACATAAGTACAAACATCATTTCTTATCCCAAAAACCCAAAAACCTGTTACTCTTTTCATATTGTTTCCAATGAAGATGATATCCGCCTCAACTTTTGTGCCACATAAGGTATTGTGTAAATTTGACTGCATGCCTCTTTGAGGACATGAAGGAGAATCAAAAGAAATATGCCTCCAAAAGCAGCAACTCTCAACATAACCTTTTCAGCTGGAGAGTAAGCTGTGAGATAAACACAATCCACAGCTATTAGGATCCAGCTAAACCTTTCCATCAGGGCTTTGATGGGCAACAATTTTTTCCCTGCATTATTATCTCCTAAGATCTTGCATACAATCCTCACACACATAACCCCCACAACAAAAAATGTGGTCATTGACCAACCCCTATACCTCACTAGTTTCCCTCCCACAACCAAGGCCTCTTTCCTGCACACACAAGATGCACACTCACCTGAAAATGTTGAAGTCATGAGTGCATCAAAACCTGTGTAATAAGGCAGCACCACAGAATCCAGATACAGGCTTGCATGCAAAATGCCAGAAACTGTTGATGCTGCAAAGAAAGCATACTTGAAGTCCTTATCACCAGCTCCATTGTCAAAAGATAAGGCAGAGATGAGGACCAGTTGGAGAATTGCAGGACCAGTGCAGGAGATTGGAAATATTGTGTTGATTCGAGGACCCTTTGCAAAGGCCAAGATTATGAGTGGGAGAGATATTGGGCCAGATGGCAAAAGATATCTTTTTGAGTTCTGACCAAGAAAGATTCTTCCTCTTACATAGCTCATATCCATAACCACAATGACAAGAGTTACCAAATAAGAAGCTGTTGTGAAGAGAAGGACCAAGATATCAACAGCAGGAGGGTAATTTGCAGGATAAGTTCGGTCACATACATAATGATAAGGGCAGTTGACTGCATCTAAGGTTTCCTCCACTTGCCAGCTGATGCATTTGAAGAATTTGGCATGGATTTCTCCTTGGTCCCATCCAACTGGTTGGAATGTAGGGTATTCTGGGAGCCAGAGAAGCCTATTCATTATTGTATGTATGATTCTTCTGTTGAGTTAATTAACTTTTGAAGATCTTATAAATATAAGAAAGAACCTTATGGATAGGATATTGTTGTTGTTGGTATAGGGGTATTATTCAGCTTGAAGTTGGACTGGATGTAGAAAGACCAACTAATCAATTTTATTTTCCACTCTATGTAATAATCAACGAATTTGGTAGCACTAATTTAATTTATTGTGGCGTCATTTAATTACTTTCTGTTTGCAATTCCCTTGGCCAATTTCCTGTCAGAGAGGAATCCTGTTTCCATCTGAAGTATGCTGAGTTGTTGAATCGAAGCACAATTTCTAAAGGGTGTTGTTGGTTTTTTCTCTTTTTCAAGTGGTGAAAATTGGTACTAAGATTAAGGCAACGTGACTCCAAAGGGAAAGGGATGCTGTTTGGTGAGTGATGGACATTGGTTGATTTGTATGATGGGCTGCCAAACTGATGGTATTAGCTTATGTACAAACAAAAATTGGTATACCAACAGTGCCTCATTTGGATACAGAGCCTCTTAACACACTGCACCTTTTTGCTGTAATTTATTTTAATTGATGTCTGTGATAATTGAGTTTTGTTATTTCTAAATTATTGTGTGAGATAATTTAGAGACCGCTCAACGGAAAAAGTTATTGAAATTTAGTATTTGTTTTTTCCCCTTAGCTTAGATATGTGAAAAATTACACCACCGGTTCTCGAGATCTAGAAGATCATTGAGATTTGAGACACAAATCCCATACCCACTTCTATGTCCATTAACACTTTCATATTCTTTAACAAGACTATCTTACCTCCACTTTTGTTGCACAAAGGTTAGAAATAAAGACTCTGTGCTCTTCTCGGTGCTCTTGGTTACAATTTTGAGGAGAGAAAAATAATAATAATAGAAGCAGATTACGAGCTATTTCTCTCGTTAAAAAGAGAAAAAATATGATACAAGTTCGATAAATAAGTGAACAACATTGATATTTAAACACCCAAATATTTTAAACACCATACTCATAAAATATATGGAATTCACCACTAACTTTGTCTACCAACTCCTTCTCACTCCTCTCAATGGATATCCACACCCATTTAGATGTTCAAAGAACATTTCCCATAAGATAATTATGTTCTTAAAAATGTCTTTGATATTTTTCAAAAATAAAAAAAGATATTATCACCTTCTCTCAATATTTTGGCTTGTGCTTTTCATCATATACTATATAAAAGTTATGGTAAAATATTTTTTCTTACAAGTTATTTAAATTTAAATTAAAAATCAAATTAAGTATTATAATAGAAAATTAACTATCAATTATAATTATCTTGGTTTTAATGGCATATAATAATATTATATTTTCTACATTAAATGTAATTTATTCTTTAATTTAGTTTTTAATATTTGTTTATTAATTTAATTAAATATTAGAATTTTAAAATATACAACACTTTATATTTTAAAAATATATATTTTAATATTTCTTTACTTGTATTTTTTATCATATATTATATAAAAAATAAAATCATATTAAAATAATAATTTTTATTAAATATTTAAATTTAATGGGAGTAAAAATAAAATAAAATATAATTTCATCAAAATTATCAAATTTTAAGGAAGATGTCTCATTTATGAAAGTTATCTTAGTTGCGTTCAGCCCATTAGGACAATGCCCCACATGCTCATCATATCGATTCCACATATATACGTCATCAAAGTATACTAACATTTGGGTCTAAAGTTAAAAATAACAGTTCCGTTAAAAAAAAAAGTTAAAAATAACAGTAAACATGTCTCTTCCATCAAGTTGATCACAATATATCGATGAGAAAAACTATTTGAACACCTAAAAGTGGGTGTCTGAAACAGACACCCATTTTATAACTATTGGATGTGATAGATGTCCCCACTTATTCTTAACATCCATCACATCCAACGGTTAAAAAGTGGGTGTCTGTTTCAGACACCCACTTTTGGGTGTTCAAATAACACTTCTCTATATCGATATGGGTAATTAGATTACTTTTTCAATCATATTCAATAAACATATTAATCGACCAACAGAAGTTCAATTATGCATAAAAAAATTTTATATGAGAAAAAAATTACATGAAAAATATTTTATTCTCTTAATAAAGATGCAGAAAATTATGTAAAAAAAATTGTATCCTTTTTTTGGGATTTTTATTTTTCTGAATTAAGAAATTTGTAAAGTGAAAGATAAGAAGTTAGTGTTGTATTGCATTATTTCGTGCTACAAAGCAGTGCTCAATATTATATATATAATATTAATATTTTAATACTTTTTACTCTCTTTTTTGTTATATATATATATATATATATATATATATATATAAAAATAAAATTACATTAAAATAATAGTTTATATTAGTTATTTAAATTTGATAGCATGGTGTGTAAATTTTGAGTAAGAATGTGGTGGAGTACAATTTTTATGAAGTCTAATGGGTGACTTTTGTTATTTAGCTTATATTTTAATATTTTGATTTGTCGTTTTTCATCATATACTCAATAGAAAATATAGTAAAGTAATTTTTTACAAATTATTGAAATTTAAATTTAAAATCAAATTAAGTATTATAATAAAAAAAATTTAAAAATCATAATTTTTTATTTTTACTATATATATAATTAAATTCATATTTGTTTACATCAATCGTAATTTATTATTTGTTTTTATTTTTGATAATTATTTATTATTTTAATCAAATATATAAAATTTATAATACTTTATTTCTTTTAGATATTTTAATATATTTTATATGTATTTTTTATCATACATTATATAAAAATAAAATTACATTAAAATAATAGTTTTTATTAGTTATTTATATTAAATAGGGCAAAATGCGATTTTTGAGCGAGAAATTGTTAAACCTATAGTTTGTGTTATTTACCGATTTTAAAAAGTTGTCTTAGTTCAACAGACAACGGACTCAATGCTCATCATATCGATTCTACACATGCATGATCAGAGTATACTAACCCATAATTGGGTCTGAAGTCCAAAATACCAGTAAACATGTTTTTCCAATCAAGTTGGTCACAATATTCGATATGGGTAATTAGATTACTTTTCAATCAGTTTCAATAAACAGAAGAATCAATCAACAGAATTCAATTATACATATTTTTTTTTTAATTACAGCGTATATATATAAATTTTGTTGAATTAATGGAAAATACGTGACAAGATATTTTATCCTGTTAATAAAGGTACAGAAAATTATGTTAAAAATTGTTTATTATATTTTTTTTTGGGGGGGTGGGATTTGAACCCTCTAAAATGTGGAGTTTATAAAGTGATAAAATGAGAAATATATAAATTATTCTTAGATCAATTTTTTAATTAACAAATTTTCTTTTTGTAATCTAATTTTTCTTCATTTTTTCAATGACCAGGTCCATAAGCATTGAGTTATCACGTGTGATAATAAATTTTCCCATTTTAGTAAAGTGAAAGAAGATAAGAATAATACTTCACATTGTTTTTGTTATATATGCTAGCTGTTTGAAATTTGATTTTAAATTTCATATTTTAAGAGATATATTATTTCTACTTACCCAAGCTAAGCAACGATAAAGTACGATAAACTATCAGTATAGTGAGATTTGACATACGCTTACACCTGGACTTCCATTTCTGGCATCTATCGCAAGTTAGTGTGTTGTACCGGAAGAAAAAAATATATATTATACTTTGTTACAAATGAACTAGAGTATGAGAAAAACTTGAAAACAAAGTTGGGAAAAAGTCAAAAGATGAAGGCCATCACTTTGATTTTGATTATTAAAAATTTTTGAGGTAAAAGCTTATTTGACTCTTCCTATTTTGTAGCAAATGCAAATGAAATTTATCAGTACACATCGCTATAAAATAGAGCAAAAAAAAAGTAGTGGATAAGTGATAATAATCTGAAGCTATTTTTAGTGACTGTTTTGACCATTTTCAGGCGTCTATCCGTCATTGCTTCTACCTATTAAAGCACATGTTCGTTCATCACTCAAATAAGTGAAAAAAACAATAAAAATTAAAAAGGAAACAGGGAAAAGAAAAGAACGAGCAGAGGGTACTGTTAGTCGTTGTGTTTCAATTCATTGGTAGAAATCACATTACCAAAGTGAATATTTGGTTAGTCCCAATAGACTCAACCCCAAAAGACAGAGATTTGTGACAACTAATTACCATTTGAAAGATGGCAGGGGGTGCCTATGTTGACACAGGTGGAGCACGTCACTATGAAGGAAAGGTCACGACATTTGTGTTGATTACATGTTTTGTTGCCGCCATGGGAGGTCTTCTCTTCGGTTATGATCTCGGTATCACGGGAGGAGTGACGTCCATGGAGCCCTTCTTGATCAAGTTCTTCCCATCTGTGTTCAGGCAAATGAAGGATGACAATGGAGATACGAGTCAGTATTGCAAGTTTGACAACCAGCTTCTTACGTTGTTCACCTCTTCCTTGTACCTTGCAGCATTAGTAGCTTCTTTCTTCGCTGCCACAACTACAAGAATGCTGGGACGCAAGCCCTCCATGTTTCTTGGTGGCTTGTTTTTCCTTGTTGGAGCACTACTCAATGGTCTTGCCGTTAACGTTGAAATGCTTATAATTGGCCGTATACTACTAGGTTTCGGCGTTGGATATTGTAATCAGGTAACAATTTATAATTACATCAATATAATAGTCCTAATTAGACACATACTCCTTCCATTTCAATATAAATGTTGCTTGATTTTGTTGGTACATTTATAAATTAATGTATCTAGATATATTTTACGTGCAAATACATTGATTTATGAATGCATCAAAAATGTAAAAACAACATTTATTATGAAATGGAGACAATAAATCTATTTTTTTCAATGTTAAAAAAGTTATGTTATTTGTACTTATACTTTGTAGGACATCGTGCTAACATATTTTTATTTATGATTAGATGAGATGTGAGTCCCAAACTAAGTGGAATTCTATCCGATGACAAATAAGAGTGTATCGACATAATGTCTTACAAATGATGAATATAAATAACATTTATCATGTTAAAATGATCTCTAAGATTGATTAACTTCCGTTTTTCTTATTCCGTTCCTTAATAGTCCGTGCCAGTGTATTTGTCTGAAATGGCCCCAGCAAAGATTAGAGGAGCACTTAACATTGGCTTCCAGATGATGATTACGATTGGTATCCTAATTGCAAACCTCATCAACTATGGTACGTCAAAGCATAGCAATGGATGGAGAGTGTCATTGGGTGTTGGAGCTGTGCCGGCAATTCTGTTGTGTATAGGATCTCTCTGCTTGGACGAAACACCTAACTCCTTGATTGAAAGAGGCCAACATGTAAAAGCTAAGACAATGCTTCAAAAGATTCGGGGCACTAGCAATGTTGATGAGGAATATCAAGATCTTGTTGATGCAAGTGAAGCAGCCAGTAAGGTGGAAAACCCATGGAAGAACATTGCGGAACCCAAATATAGGCCTCAACTCATTTTCTGCTCCTTCATTCCGTTCTTCCAACAACTTACGGGCATTAATGTCATCATGTTTTATGCTCCTGTGCTTTTCAAGATTTTGGGCTTTGGTGATGATGCTTCCCTCATGTCCGCAGTTATCTCAGGAGGTGTTAACGTTGTTGCTACACTTGTTTCTGTCTTCACAGTAGACAGATTTGGAAGAAGAATATTGTTTCTTGAAGGAGGGATCCAAATGTTTATTTCTCAGGTGAATACCGAAATAACTTACTCTTTTAGATTTTCCAAATAATAACATGCATAAGGCTTGAAACTTAGCTTGTTTGTGTATATATGGAGAAATTCCTAGCTGCTCGGAGCAAGAGAAGGCATTTTATGTTTTGTTCTTTATTTATTAATTGACACATCAACTATTACATTATAAATACAAGGGAAGTAGGAGACGATAATAACTCACAAAATTAATGTGTCTATTGATAAATGAAATTTTCTCTTACTCTCAGAACACCCAAGCATTTCCCATGTATACGTGTGTGAGGGTATGAGAATGACTAATTTAAAAGTAATGACCGCTGCATATTGTAGATTATTATTGGAATCATGATTGCTTCAAAGTTTGGGTTGAGTGGTCAAGGATCATTTAGCAAAGGAGAAGCCAACATCCTCTTGGTGTTTATTTGTACATATGTTGCAGCATTCGCTTGGTCTTGGGGCCCATTAGGTTGGTTGGTACCTAGTGAAATATGTTCTCTTGAAGTTCGACCCGCAGGTCAAGCTATCAATGTCGCGGTGAACATGGTCTTTACCTTTGCCATTGCTCAAGTCTTCCTCACCATGCTTTGTCACTTAAAGTTTGGTCTCTTCTTCTTCTTTGCTGGTTTTGTGGTTATCATGACCATTTTCATTGCCTTTCTCTTACCTGAGACCAAGAACGTCCCTATTGAAGAAATGAACAGAGTATGGAAGTCACATTGGTTTTGGAACAAGTTCATTCCAGATGACTGTGTTGGTGGTTGTTATAATAAAAAATCTGTCCCATGAAGTTGATTAGGAAGTAGTTATGATTAAATCAAATCACTGAATAAATTTCAGCCTTGTCCAAACTTGTGTGATAACATTTGCACGCAGTTGGAATTGAATAGGCATCAACATTTTTATTCTTATTGATTTTAGGAAAAGCAAAACAAGTATAGCACTAGCCTCGTAGGTTTAGCTTATATGATAGGTATTGTTTCGCATCAGGGAACATATCCTAGCCTATATAGCCTTGATGATGATTTCCAGATGTATCAAATTATCAAAGAAACGAGAGTTTATTCTTCTAAGGCTAGCACATCATGTTTGTATGTGAAGTGCCTCATTTAAGATTATTTTGTTTTTTTTTTATTATTATGAAATGATATATAGTATAAACTATATATACTTTGAACCAGATATGAAGGTGTACGAATTAATACACTAATCGTACCTGCCATTGACTCATATATAGGTAAACATTTAGTTCGTCAAAAGCTACCTTTGTTTTCTTTTTCCAATAATTGAAAATGCTTCACTCACAAGGAGAGAGGAGCTGGGAAAAGCGCCAAGTTCTCTTGGGTACATCCAGGATAGAAACATCGAAGCTCAACAGAGGATTGAAACCAAAGCTACATAACAAAACCCCAAAAACTATATGTCATAGAGAGCAAAGAACCACAAAAAATGGAGCAAAGCCCACCAAACAAATTACACCATCTCTCATCAAGGCCCAAAACATGAGCAAGAGATCCACATCAAGGCCATCATCATAAAATTTTGGGCACACAGCAAGCAGTGAGAAATAATACAGTTTGAAATGGACATGGCCGCAATTGGAGCCCAGCATAAAAGACTAACACCCATTTTTAGGTGTCCCATCCAAATACCTATTTCATCACCATTGAATGAGATGAATGAATAGGAATGAGTATAGCTCATTATCTCATCCAATTATAATAAAATGGATATCTGGGTGGGACACCTAAAAATAGGTGTTAAAATAGTATTATTGCCGGTATAAATGGTTATAAGACAAATGCTGGAAGTGAACTAGCTAGGCTCCATACCACCAGCAGAGCTGATTGGTTGCCCATCCCTCCTGCGGGACCCAAAAAAAATGGACATGACCGTCATTATCACTTTTCTCATTATTAAGGATAAAAGTGGAAGAAATAAAATAATATAAGCTAGACATTGCAAATGGATGGATATTTCAACCATCTCCTCTATGAATGGTTGTTCAATCCTGTATTCAGTTCGAAATTTATGCATTTGCAACTAACTATTTGTCTTGTACTAAATAGAACTACTAAATTCATGAGACAGATTTTTACTCAATCAAATTGGCAATCTAATGGGAAAAAGAAAAGACAAATACTGAAATAAAAAAAATATATCACCGAACAAAATCACTTATGAAAAAGGAAGATGAACTATATAGCTGCCCAGTAGGATTAGGAATTTAGGATTTACAATTGAAATAGCAATCCACGAGCTGTTGCGAAGATAAATAAAGAAAAGTCAAACTTAAAAAGCAGATCGAAGAATGAATTCAAACTATTTTATCAACAAAAAAGGGAAAAAAATGAAGTCACCAATCTCTTAATTGGAATGGTGGCCGCCTGTCACTATCCTCGTCCTATATAACTCCATCTAGCTTTTTCCAATTGTCTTAGTATGTAGCGGTTCCGAGTCATCTTACCAAGCACATTGGCTCGCCGGAGAAACACCTACTGCCATTGCATTTTTTAATCAAAACTGTAATTGTACGAAATTGATTCAAACCTTGTCACGAATAAACCAAAGGCCCAAAAATCTCGGCTTAAGGAACATGAAAAATAAAAAGGTAAAAAACCAACATTTTGTGGATTTGTCGTGGTATATCCTTGCCATGGACACAGTGATGCCGATGTCACATTCTTTGAAGTTATTTCAACACAGTGCTTCCTCCTTCTCGTTGTTTAGCTACTCATCCCCCTATCAAACTTCCTTCCATCTCTTTCTTGGGTCTCCTCTTATCTCTCTCATATTTCCATCAACAAGGTTTGGAGTTGAAGAGGGGAGGAATCGAGGGAGTTGCAACAGTGGAAGTTGCAGTGGCATCCATCGGCAACAGATTTGATGGAAGGGTATGTATCACAAATAACAAATGTGTTTCCATGGACATTTCTTATCAATAGAAGATTTACACTTAGGATAGGGTTTCATACCCTTAAATTTAATCGGGCATCACATAATTCACCTATAAAGAATGTACCAATCATCCTTTTTAACAAGACAAATAATCATGACAAAAGAACAAATGAATGCATCACAGCACAAAATAAACATAGCTTTGTTAATTAACGAGGCTGCAGTGCTTCCTGATCTCGCCATCTGAGCCAGTTAGGACCTCTATAGAACCCATGTGCACCATGGCCTCAGCAAACTTCACCGCCCAACTCGCACCGTAGTTACCATCATTGACGCTCAGTACCATGTCCCTCGTCAATTGGCTGCTCAGCAGCGTCTGATCTGACGTCAGCAAGCCGTGGTGCTCCACCAATCCCTCGTAATACCTGCCGTCCAAACGAACAGGCGTGGCCGCATCAAGAGGCACCGTCGGGTCACTGCTCGCTGGTGGCTGCGGACACTTTGTCTTCAGATACGCAGCATATGAAGGGTCCATGGAAGGGTCCTGAGGATTGGTTTCGTTGAAAGAGTAGAGGCGCTTGTTGAAGGAGGAACAGTGCGACACCCCAATGGAATGCGCTCCCGACAGTGTCACCATTTCTTTCGCGGACAACCCCTTTCGTGCGAAGTTGCTTATGAGCTGGTCGGCGTCGAGCGACGGAGCAGGCAGATTCTGCGGCACTTCGTCGCCGATTGAGACGCGGCCGTCTCTGCGTCCCGATGGTACGTCGTAGCTTATGCCGCCGACTGCGAGAGCGCTGTCTCGTGCTGCGAATGCCACGATGTCCGCGCACGATACGGTCTCTGGACACGCGGCCTCTAATTGGGTCTTGGCATCCTCAATCACCTCGAAGCCACGTAAGCTTGGGTTGTTTATACGGTTGTCTCTCTCCGCAGGTGGGTTCCCTGGTGTGGATGCCAGTAACACCGAGCCATCACAACCCTGTTTGCGTATATACATAAATATACATATTCAGGACATAGCAATTTTAGACATGTGCATTGATCCAACTGTAATCAATTATGGAAGTGAAAGTTGGATGCTTACCCTAACAAAGCAATCATGGAAATGCATTCTGAGGAGGCCGCCAGCAACGCCTGGGTTTTGAGAAATTGCTTTGTTGACTGCGCTTCTCACAATTTCCTCGGCGGATGGGCATGTCTTGCTGTAGAAACCCACCTCCAGAGATGCTGCTGCTGCTGATGATGAGGCCAATGACGAAACGGAGATGATCATCAGAACCAGGCTAGAGAGCATTCTTGCACGCATTTGTGGAGTACTATTCATTATTGCTTTAATTGAAGCAGCTCAGCGCAGTTTATATGTATATGCTTTAGTTGTACGTAAAATGAAGGTAGACAAGTAAGAGATGGAGTAGTGGGAATGTATGATGTTTTCGCTTGCTTGCTATTGTGGATAGAACTTGTGGTGAAGCCCATGTATTTATAGTTTGGCGAAATTATTCATTCAACTATTTAATTTGAAAGAGTTGAGAGAGAGAGGTTTTACTTGGGCAAACTAGCTGTGTCTTTCAGAGAGTTGAAGTCTTCTGCCATTTGAAAACTTCCTTTTCTCCGGCTCAGGTTGTAATATGTCATTGGATATTGGACAAAACAAACAGTGAACTGATTGCTATACCTGCTTCAGTCCACTCGGAATTTTTTCTCCGTTTTAGCTGCTTGCTTATTATATGGCATTAAACTAATAATGCACACGCTTTGATAAAGTTATGCCATCAATTAATTTATAATTAGAGAATCAAGACCTGGTAGCCACAAGCCAATATACGTTGCTTGTGAGATTAAGATAATCAAGGGGAAAAGTAAAAGACTATTTGGTATAGCAAAAAATGGACTGTTTTAATTATTTAAACTATATGACATTTTTTAACAGGGAAATTTGATATAGCAGAAATACTCATCATCATCAGCATCATTTTTTTTTTCATTCATTATTTGTGGACATAGAGTTGATTCATTCATCATTACTTTGAAATTTGTAACAATTATTTACGATTGTTAAGAGCTTTGTCAATTCAAGTGTAAGTCTTATCCGTGCATGGCCAAACAATCTAGTTCGCATTGGTTGGACTTTGGAGAGAGTTCGTGTAACCGGTTTTTTACTCTAGAAATAGTTTTCAAGTATTACAGATCTCCTATAAATAACATAAGTCGATAATAAAAAATTAAAAGCTAAAGACTTTATTTTTTATAGATTGACATTATAGAACTTTTTTTATACTGATATCTAATCAGATCATTTTATTTAAAAGACTTTTCAAATGGTGGATATAATATTCAACTAATTTTGCTTATGTAACAAAATATAATTGGGTAATAAAATATCTTACATTGTAATTGCATGGAAATTAAACTTAAGGCATTTAAAATAAAAAGAATTCTTAATAGGAAAAATAAACCTTTTTGCCTTTTATATTCTCTTGTGTGAGTATTATTGTTGAGGGAGACTGCCACCATTCTTTTGTAGAGGTAGTCTTATTGTTTTTTCTTTCATCCTATTTTGTTGTCCCCGTTATGGGTGTTTTTTGTGGCTTTTATGGGTGCTTGTTTTCCCCTTGTGGGTGTTTGCTTTCCCTTCTGACTTGTTCTCTTTTGACGGTCTTATGGATAAAAAGATGTTCAGATCCATATTGGAAGGAGGTGTAATGCATTTTTAATGTTGCAGTAACATTTTCCGATCTCCGTTGTGAAAGATGTTTTGACATTGATAGCTTTCAAGCGAGAACCATAGCCAAGAATTGTTGGTTATTTTAAAATATCTTTTTAGTTCTACAGGTGTTGATATGCTTGTATATGAATAAAATTTCTTTCTGTAAATATATATATATAGAAGAACTTTAATTTTGTCCCTTATCTTTGTATGTCTTTTATGACAAATCATTTTCAATTTGATTCTAAGTACTTTTCTAATTTTCATATTGTTGGCACTCAAATTTTTATTGGGCCACAACAATATTTTTTATTGGAAGTAAAATTGAAAAAGAAAAATAAAAAAACCCATTCCTTTTTTTACCAATGTTCTCATATTAGTTCAAAGAAATAAAAACTAAAAAAATGAAAAATAAAAAAAAATCACAATGTATCATTTAGTGTTACAAAATTAGAACCTCATTCATTGAAAAAATCTTGTGTGCTCTTAGAGCAAGTAGTTTTTCTTGCTTTTAATGAATTTTAGTCATTAGATGATGTAAACAAAATAGGAAAGAGAAAAAGCATTCAAAATTGTATTAATGCTCTAGCTTAGATGTTCATTGCAAGAGATATCTTACTCTTTGTGCATCTAAGTATTTCTCATATAATTCATTAGTATCTTTTTTCTCAATCAATGTCAATTAGCATCAAATCAAATAATTTGTAATTAATTACATTTACAGTTACAAATGTGTATAAATAATCATTATTACTCAATGAAAATGACAACAAAAAAAAGATCATGCCAAGCTTTGTCTTTTAGTTTGTGTTTGGTTTCTGTTTTAGGATAGAAAGGATGGAGACAATGAGATAGTAGAGACAAAGGCAAAACTGGAGATGGAGACAAAACTATATTTGGTAGTGGTGTACAAAACATAGACATTGATCAAAAGATGATGAAGATTATGTTAGAATTTGATGAAAAAAAAAATTGAAAAGTGAGAAGGGAGGCAAAGATGGAATATGAAATGTTTAAAGGGATATTCTTGGAAAAAAATTTAAAATTTAGGATTAAATGTATATTACCTTTTGAACTTTATGTCATTTGTAATTTACACCCTGACTTTTTAAAACATACATTACAACATCCTGAGAGTGTTTTTGAGAATGAAGATAGAATGAGAGAATGAGAGAAATGTTCTTCTAACTTGGGGCCAAGCCTTAGAATGGTTCAAATGAGTGACACATGTGAGTGAGTGTGCATCTTTGAGTTTGAAAAAATATATATCACATGAGAAAGGGAATAGGGTAGGAGGCGCCACTTTTTTTGGGGAAGGGTTAGGATTAGGTATTTTTGTAATGTTAGAATAAGGTTGAGGTGGAATATTGAGAGATAAAAAATAATTATAAAAGAAATAGAGTAATTTTGTGATATAGAAATAATTATATAGGAAAATTAAATAATTGTAAGACATAAAAAAATCATCATAATTTCATCAAATAATTTATCTTCTCTAAAAATAGTATTTTATATTATTTTTAAAAGTCAAATATGATACATTTCCTAAACTTTAAGAAAAGCATTCTTACAAAAGCATATTTGCCTTCTTACTTTTAATATCGTATTCTTATTTGGAATTTCAAAGGAGAAGCTTTTCCTATAAGCTCAGAATAAAATATCTCTTCACATATTAATTATTTTTAGGATTATAGAATTAAAATTAATTGTAAGAGAATTTAAATAATTATCACATAATTTTTAAATAAACTATCTTCCCTCCATAATATAATATTATTAGTTTGAATTCAAAGAGGAAACACTATTCCTAAAATTAGGGAAAACGAAAGTAAAGAAGTAACTATATTTCCTACTTTTGCTTTATTGTTTAATAAAGAATTTTTTGTTTTTTTCTCACTAATATTAATTAAGGATGGAATAAAGCATGGTTAATCATTATAAGGCCTCAACCAACCAAAATTAATTGTTTTGATCCAAAATCAATTAATAAAAATAAAAAAAATTAATTTGAGTCAAATATTGCCTATATATTCTTAGTTACATTAATTATGCTTAATTGATCATTAACTAAGGGTAAGATTATAATTTCACATAAATTTCACTAGAACTCATCCAATCATCATATATCCCCATAATTTAACATATCTAACTCTCGGGTGATGACTGGATCCGGTCGTCACTTAATCATGCGTTAAGGACATTTTGATAATGTCACACATGGAATATCAGGATTTGCGATTTTCACAATGATTACTACTATCCAAAACACATACAATCCCTTTCGAATATTAAAGAAACCCCTTGAGGATATCAGGGGCTGACGATCCTAGATTCTTGTGCAAAAATGACCTCAGGACATTTTAGTCATTTTATACAAAAGGGAAAAATCGGAGTGTTACATTACTTCCCTTCTTATAATGGATTTTGCCTCAAAATTCATTTCACATGCATGGTAAAACATGTTAGATAGGCATGATGAGTCAAAATGGAAGAAATGAAAACAAGCTTGTTATGAAAAATAGGTAATATGTGAGTTTGCTAATAATCGAAACATCGCTAAAACTATATCTCAACTTGACATAGATAACTAGGTGAGGTAAAAATTCACAGCCATGACTTACACAAGCCAAAAACTTGAAAAAGGCAGGACAACTCATCTTTAAATATATTACCCGAAGAAGAGTGACAAATACAACTAGTTCAAGAGTTCTAAAAGAGGTGTGTCAGCTCCTAAAGGACATTCAAAGCCAAACATTCACAGAGTCATTACTTAAACTAATGACAAGTAGAAAATTGAAACAGAAGATAGGGACATAATGCAATACTTGCAAAGATGGAAACTTAAGTAATCACAACACCAATAACAATTTTAGCAGTCGAGATCGTGACCGAGTAATTCACAGGAAGAGCCAAATATAAATAAATTCAAGAAGGCCATAAAACTAAAAGGACATAAATGAAAGGAGTCGCAAGGATTCCACATAAGCATAAAGTGTGAATGAATATGTGGCACCAAAATCGAGAAACCTAACCAAAGTCCTAATGTTTATCTCACATTTATCTCGAGCAAGATTGCTGGAGCAGAAAAATCTCTTTTGCATTGATTGTGAATAGTCACCCTTGGCATTGGGGTCTAAAAGAGGCGTTCAACTATGGGGAATTCACATAGCAATCACAAATCATGTGGCTAGGCTTGCCACATCTAAAGCACACTCCCTGACAAGACAGATAAGGACAGTTGTTGTGGTTTTTTCCACATTTTAGGGAATCAACAATTGGGTTTCTCTACGGTGCTTCCTCCTTTGGACCATTCAATCTCCTATGTTGAAAATTATTTTTTCTATACTTGGGGCTTGAACTTCCAAGGTTTTGGTGCCAATTTCTTCTTGTAGCCCTCTACGTACCTTTGCTATGGTCAGCTTCTTGTTGCTCTTCTAAATGATGTGGCATTTGTTGACTAGGGTACGAAAATCCCAAATCTCCAAATGAGCAATGGCTATGTTTATCTCTACCTTCAATCCAGACTTATATTTCACACACTTTCAAAACTCATCGAATTCCCCTTGAAAGACCCTTGAGAACTTGATCAATTCCTCAAACTTGATAATGTACAATGTAACACTCATCCTTCCTTATGTTAGCTGTATGAACTCCATATCCTTAACATTCCTCACTGATTCTACGAAGTACTTCTCATAGAATTGCACCTTGAACAACTCCAAGTGATTCGGGTACCAGTGGCCTCCAAAAGTCACTTAGTGCCCACCCTCCAAAACTTTGCATCAACTTCTAACATGTAGGTGGCAAGGGACACCTTCTGAATCCCAATGCATGTGATTACAAAAAAGACCTTCTCTATACTTTTAATCCATTCCTCACTTGATTAGGTTTCAAAGCTCCCCTGATTGTTGGCGGGTTCGGGTTGCGAAATTCTACAAATCTGTGGTAATCCTGATCCTTAGCTCCAACTCGGACATGACTTGCCTCATCTTGTTGGTCCATACGGTTCATCATACACTACATGACCCTTGCTATATCTCGAAGGGCGACTGTGGTGTCTTATCTATGTCTGAAGTTATCATTATCTTGCTAAGACCTATCTTGCCAAGGTAGTGCCATTAGTCCCTAAGCACACAAAAATAAACATTAAGGTGATCAGGCCTAATACTCATGCTAGGTGAGCTAGTTACTATGACACATTCCTATAATAATCATGCATATCAAATCCTATTTTCTATCACAAAGACAAGACTCTAAGTATGACACTTATAATGTAATATGCTCAAGAAGCATAATCAACCCAATCATCAGACTTTGTGAGAACCGAACTACTCTAATATCAAAATGTAAAACCCTAACTTTTAAATTAATACGCTCGATCGTATTGTGATTAATTTTAGTTCTTACGCCTTTGTCTCAGAACTTAATTTGTTTTTCTTTAAAATACAAGGAATGAAAACTCGGCTAATTTTTTTCTTAAACTTTAAAACCAAAAATATGAGCCACATGTGCGTATAAATATTGGTCAATACACACATCATAATAGCAATCGTATAAACCTTGTCATGATATATGTATAAACCATAGCATCACATAACACAACTGAGATAACATATCGTAACCACAATGTAATAGTGACGTCTCATAAACATAAAGGACATCCTAAGATAGTAATCCAATCAACAAAGATTGAGCATATAGCAGTCCAAATGCAAAAACTAAAAATGATTATAACATAACTAAACTAGTAGCAGGTGTGCATCCACCAAAAGATTCAGATACAAGTGGGTATAAAAGATAGGATAACCTTAAAGTTATTGCACAAAGGATAGTTATCTCCATGCTTTTGTTGTGACACTCTGATTTGATCCATTGTGCAACTCCCATGTCCATGTCTCAAAGAAGAGCACGAGCAATGCCATCATCCTTGTCTGGATACGACATGGAATAAATTAAAGGAGAAGGATGATAAACTTATTTAATATTCTCAGTAGGGCATCCCAACTCTAATACAAATGTCATTGTCGTTGTCTTCTATCATTTCAGTTTTCATTATGAAAAAGATATACATGCATGAGGTTCAATTTTAAACTTCTCAAAATAGTTTATTCGAAGTGGGTGTCTTTTATCATGGGTCTTAATGTTGTGAATGCAACATATATCTCATGTATGCATGACAATGCCTCAAGTGCATGAGTAATGCATGTAATTAACATAAGCATATTCATAACATGAGTTTATGCCATTCAAATCTAAAACACAACACAAGACTAAGTATATAAGCATAAGATAAATTAAATAACTATAATCACCTAGCACATAAAACACGTGATTAAGCATAATAATGAAGGAGTCACATAATACATAAATTTTCTCTAAGTTCACAAATTTAGCAGAAATCCAATATATAGCATAACGGATGGGAATGGAGTTTTCCTAAATTTGCTTCTTGTGAATAAACATATTAATCATACACCTCAATTATTCACACATAATCTCAATGCTATAATGATTATTTCATCAATCACATAAGTATGTTATTATCAATATCTTATTGAAGTGTAAACATGTCCTACCCAGTTGTAGGAAATCAAGAGACCTAACCCAGCCAATGCATATGCTATATGCTCAACATAATATATACAAATATCATCGATACATAATTCAACATCTAAGCTTGCATAATCATCAATTCGTAATCATGCCAATCACACTTTATCATAATTTCATGACTATCAACTACCCATGCTTCAAGAAAACTCATTCCACGTGTGTGCCAATCACACATTAGTTTTGCATAGTATGTAGTGTTAATCATAAGCATTTAAGTCTTTATAATTCCACTTAAGAAGGGCCAATACTTATAAAATAATGGTAATTCCTTAAAGGATCCATCAAAGGTTGTAAAAACTCTTCATGTTAGCCCAAAAACTCATTTTTAGCTTCTGGTAATGGATTATGTTGCCTTTGTAGTCAATTACAGGGTGCTTGTAATTGATTACCAGAGAGAAAAACTTGGTTTTTTGTTTTCCAATGTTCTAAAATCATTTTCATCATTCCAAACATCATTTTAAGATTTCAAAAATATTTCCCAACAAAACCAATTTTCTACATCATTCAAAAACTCATTTTTACAATATAGGACTTAGAAATTCATTTTGACACTTTTAACCACATTAACCACCAAAGAATGAATCTTTTCTTATTAAAATTTCAAAATGTCTCATTTAGACTTATTATGTCTTAAAGCAATAATCTTTAACACTATGAGCGCAAGACAACTACTTTGTAAAGCCTCAAAGCATTCAGCTTTTTCCATTGAAATCATAAGTTGGTTTATTTATTCATTTTAAGATATAGAAGTCAAACTCTAATAATTTGAAATACAAAGTGATCCTTTTGAAAACATGTAGAAATATAAAGCGTCAAAATCAACCCATCAAGAGATAAGACATCCCTTTTAATCATAGAAAACTATAAGATTCCAAGCTTCAACATTAAAACGCAAGTTGGTTCTTTTTAGACCATTTAAAATGCAATATTAAAGGCATAAAGTAAATAACTTGATGCATAAATATGCAAGTTAGCTTATTTTTAGTCATGATGAACATAAAGTGATGACCTTGAAAATAAATATGCTATGTTTGTCTAGAGGACTTGAAATATAAACATGATATGCTTGTTCTTTTTTAAGCCTTTAGATGCATAAAATATCTAGCTTCAACTTTTTTCTTCAACAAAACACAAAAGAATTGACTTTAGCCCATGGAAAGGGCACGATTGAGCTTAAAAGCCCCTTGCTGGGTTACTTTAGACGTTCATCAAGTGAGGTCATCATCAAGCTCTGTTTGAATAAAAAACAATAACAACAAAAATGGAAAGATACCCAGAGCATGGATATTGCATTGATGAAGAGAAAAGGAAGCTGCTTGAAGGTGAAGAAGAGAAAAATATCCTCTTTAATGGGAGTGTTTGGTTGTTACTTATAGGGAGAGAAAATAAAGGATTTTGTGCTTCAATGTAATATTAGGTTAGTGTTTGAGGCTAAGTGTTTAAGGTTTGAGCCATGGAGATAGATTTGTGAGGATTTGGTGAAGAAAGTTTGAGATGGAGTTGAAAGAATATGAGAGTGCTTTTGAGAATGAAGATAGAATGAGAGAATAAGAGAAATGTTCAACTCGGGGAACAAGTTTTTGGGGGAGGGAGAGGATTAGGAATTTTTGTAACGTTAGAATTAAGGTTGAGGTGGGATATTGAAAGATTAAAAATAGTTGTAAAAGAAAAAAGGATAATTTTGTTTGATATAGAAATAATTATGTAGGAAAATTAAATAACTTGTAAGACATAAAAATTATCATAATTTCATTAAATAATCTATTTTCTCTAAAAATAGTATTTTATATTTATTTTTTGGAAATTAAATGTGAAACATTTCCTAAATTTTAGGAAAAGCATTCTTACTAAAGCATATTTATCTCCTTGCTTTTAATATTTTATTATTATTTTGAATTTCAAAGAAGAAGCTTTTCCGACAAAGCTTAGAATAAAATATCTCTCCACATATTAAAAATATTAATTTTATATTATAGAATGAACATAATTATAACATAATTGTTAAATGAAATATCTCTTCTCCATAATATAACATTATTAGTTTGAATTCAAGCAGGAAACAACATTCCTAAAAATTAGCAAAAAGGAAGGTTAGAAAGTAACTTTGTCTCCAATCCTACTTTTACTTTATTATCTAATAAAGTACTTTTTATCTTTTTCTCATTAATCTTGATTAAGGATAGAATTAAGTATGGTTAATCATTCTAAGGCCTCACCCAACTCAAATTAATTTTCTTGGTCCAAAATTGATTAATAAAAATAATAAATCTTTAATTTGAGTCTAATATTGCCTATATGACCTTAATTATGTTAATCAAACTTAATTCGCACTAACTAGGAATAAAACGGTAATATCATATAAATTTCATTAGAACTCATCCAATCATCATATATCCTCTTAATTTAATATATCCGACTTTTGAAAACTTCCTTTTCTCCGGCTCAGGTTATAATATGTCATTGGACATCGGACAAAACGAATAGTGAACTGATTGTTATACCTGCTTCAGTCGACTCGGAATTTTTTCTCCGTTTTAGCTGCTTGCAAATTATATGGCATTAAACTAATAATGCACACGCTTTGATAAAGTTATGCCATCAATTAATTTATAATTAGAGAGTGAAGACCTGGTAACCACAAGCCAATACACGTTGCTTGCGAGATTAAGACGATCAAGGGGAAAAGTAAAAGACTATTTGGTATAGCAAAAATTGACTGTTTCAATTATTTAAATTATAGGACATATTTTAATAGGGAAATTTGATAGTAGAAATACTCATGGGGAGGAACCGGTCTAACAGCGATAGCTGATCTTCGTGTTTAACCTCATGATTGATGACTCCCTTCGGTCAGTATAAATTCGAAAGTGACTCTGTTTTAAATGGCTATTTTCCCGTTTTCTTCGATTAATGCTCCTTGTTTCCAATGCAACCATTTAACGGATATTTTAAAAATAATGAAAAAGAAATGAAAGTATTATTTAATTAGTGTAAATCTTGTTTAGTAAACCCCTAAGTTGATCCTCCATAAAATAATATGGGATAAATTAGTTTCTTGAAAGAAAGAATTATCATTCAAGTTATTAACAAAGAACATAATATATCCCGCCACTAATGCTTTTTTTCAATAAAAATTTAAAATTATTGACATAAAGCATTCTAGCAATAAGAATAATACTCATTCAACTTATTTTCATTTGAAAAAAAATATATTAATTACAATAAATGAATCATAATTTCATAATATTGCTTAATATTTTGTTTATTATATGTAATTTCAACATTATAAAAAAATATAATAAGTATTATTGTAATATATTAAGTAATATAATTTCATAATTACTTAATTTCAACATGTATGAATAAAAACTATAGTCCCCACCACCAAAAAAACATTTACAAACATATTATTGTTTGTCCCAACGTCATTTAATAGACGTGGCACAACAAGAATATGGAGCAAAATATTTTTCTGGTTTGTAATTTGACATGGAACACTACTTTTGACGGCGGTTATGGAATGGTTCCAGCAGCTTTCGTGGCGATGGTGTCGCTGCTATTTCACTTGAATTTGATATGTGTTTTCATCTTTTTATTTTGATTAAGACATGTTAAATAGCTTAAATTTTTATTATGTATCTTGAAGATTTTGAAGATGGTGATGAAAATTTGGGTTTTTTTTTTTTAAATTAGCTGTGGGGAGAGGACTGGGGAGGCAGTGGTGATGGAGGTGGAGGAGTGAGGAGGGCAGAGAGTCAACAAACAAAATTTAAAAGTTAAAGAATTTATTTTTTATGGATTGACATTATAAAACTTTTCTTGTACTATAGTTTAATAAGATAATTTCATTTGAAAAACTTTTCAAGTTGTGAGTATAATACTCAACTATTTTTACTATTGTAACAAACCATAATTGGGTAACAAAAAAATCTTACATTGTAAGTGTATGGAAATTAAACTTAAAGTTAAAATAAAATAAATTCTTAATAGGAAAAATTAACCTTTTCGCCTTTTATATTCTCTTGTGTAAGTATTATTGTTGAGGGAGATTGTCATCATTCTTTTGTGGAGATAGTTTTATTGTTTTTTCTTTTATCTTGTTTTTGTTGTCCTTGTTATGGGTGTTTGTTTTCCCCTCGTATGTCTTTGCTTTTCCTTCTGACTTTTTCTCTTCTGATGATCTTACGGATAAAAAGATGTCCATATCTATATTGGAAGGATGTGTAATACATTCTTAACATTGCAATAACAATTTTTGATCTCCATTATGAAAAATGCTTTGACATCGATAGTTTTCGAGCAAGAACCAAAGCCAAGAATCGTTGGTTATTCAAAATATGAAATGTATATGTTTTTTATTTAATCTAGATTTAGAAATATCTTTTTAGTTCTATAAGTTCTGTTAAGCTTGTATACGAATAAAATTCCCTTTTGCATAAAAAAAAGAACTTTTGTCCCTTATCTTTGTATGTCTTTATGACAAATCATTTTCAATTTGATTCTAAGTGTTTTTTTTATTATTGTTAGCACTCAATTTTTTATTGGGCCCACAAATTTTTTTATTTGAATTAAGATAAAAAAATAAAAAATAAAAACCTTATTCCTTTTTTTGTTACCAATGTTCTCATATTAGTTCAAAAAATAAAAACTAAAAAAATGAAAAAAAAATCACAATGTATCATTTAGTGTTACAAAATTAGAACCTCATTCATTGAAAAAGTCTTCGGTGCTAAGTGAGTACTTTTTCTTGCTCTTGATGAATTTTAGTCATTAGATGATTAAAAAAAAATTGAAAAGAGAAACCGCATTCAAAACTATATGAATGCTCTAGACGAGATGTTGAGCAAGAGATCTCTTATTCTTTTGCACCTAAATATTTCTCCTATAATTCGTTAGTGTTTCTTCTCAATCAATGTTAGTTAGTGTCAATTAGCATCAAATTAAATAATTTGTAATTAATTACATTTAGGGTTAAAGATGTGTCTAAATAATCATTGTATATCAATGAAAATGACAACAAAAAACGATCACCAAGCTTCATCTTTTAGGTTGTATTTGGTTTCTTTGTCAGGATAGAAAGGATTGAGACAATGAGACAATAGAAACAAAGATAATACTAGAGATGAAAAAAACTTTTTTTTTTGCTAGTGATGTACATACAAAACATAGAGATTGATAAAAAAGATGGAGAAGATTATGTTAGAATTTGATTAAAAATTAAAAAGTGAGAAGGGCGGCAAAGAAGAAATATGAAATGTTTAAAGGAATATTCTTGAAAAATATTTTAAATTTTGGGTTAAATGCATTTTACCTTTAGAACTTTATGCCATTTGTAATTTACATCATAACTTTTTAAAACATGCATTGTGATATCTTGAACTTTGCAAACTAGGCAAAATATCCCTCAGTATAATTTCAGCAACTGAAGAAGATATGATTTATGTGCACTTAACCTCATTGATGTTTCTAATTTGTGCAACACTATCCTTGTTTGTGAATTTTCATGTGTAATTATCCCCATGATTTTTTTAAATATATTTTGTCCAACTTGACACCCTACTATGACCTAAAGTTTAACAGTGTTTGCAATGTCAGGGGTTTTCTGCACACTTTGAAAACTTCAGGGTGTCACGATGCATATTTTAAAAAGTTATAGTGTAGATTGCACATAACCTAAAATTAAGAGGGTTAAAATGCTTTTAACCCTTAATTTGTGTCTTGAGACTTGTCTCCTATGTCCATCATTTTTCAAGAGACAAAAATTAGCCCAATGATTATTCTAAAATGGAAACAATTTTGGGGATTCTATCTCTGTCATCTTCTCCAAACAATTGTTTTTTATCCTTAATGCCACCATATTTTTTGTCTCGGCACATATTATCAAAAACTACCTTAGGGACAATGTTGCACTTTTCTGAGTTTCCTAGGTAATTATCTTATCTATGTAGCATGGCTTTCAATTAATAATGTGAATGTTGTTTTTTAATATTTTTTTACTATTACAAAGCACAATGAAAAAAAAACAAAGGACACATCATTGTGAACTGTCAGGAGACCACCATCTTCTATAGCCATGTACATCCTATAAACATCCTCACTTCCCGTACCCAAAACACACCACAATCATCTTCTTGTGGAGAAGCCAACAATTTAATTAGGTTGTGTTCCTTTGTCCTTAGCTTGTAATGGTTTGTTTGGCTATTGGACTTTAGTCAACTTTAAGCTATCTTTAAACTTATAATAATATTTTATCTTGCGGTATTTGGTCTGCCAAGTGAACGAATGGTATCCACTTTCTTTGACCAAAAAAAGAAATGAAAAGAATAAAAAAGTACAACAAAAATGTTTGAATTGTTTGAAAATAGTTTTTAACTTTTTTGAGCAATCTCATCCATTTATGTCCTCATTTTCAAATTATTTTTTGATTCATGATAATTTCAATTTCCTTTCTTTTAAATATCTAATAACAATTTTTTATTTAAAGAAAAGTGTTTGTAATGACCCAATTTGGGAATGTGATCGGCATATGAGGAATCTTATCCTCACATAAACCTTTTGGGTGACATGTCTCTCTAAATATATAAAATAACATAATTTAATACTTAAAGCAATATGTTTCATCTAGACCTTTATCCAAATATTTATCAAAACCTAATATTCAAGTTTATAAAACTGAAATACGTTAATATACAAACTCTGAAAATCTCTTAATCATACTTTGAAAATTGATTTAATTCTTGAAACCAAATCACACCTCTAGCTCGTTACATAACTCTTTAACCATAGTCTACATTTTAGTTACATACTTGAACTCTAAAAACATATACAAAAATGTTTCTAACTCTGAAAATAAATACATTACTCGGATCCTACCTGTATATCCACTGAACCATTCTAATATACTATTGTGAACCTAAACTAAGCCTTACTTCAAAATAAGGCTCACCACTGGAAACAGCTACATCTACTAAATTGGAGATGGAATGATATCTGTACCTGCAACTGTGAGGAAGAAGAGAGAAGGGTGAGTTAATGGACTCACTGAGTGAATTCTCACCTATCATTCATATAAGAGAACAACAACCATACATAATATATGCACATGCCACTGGGAAAAAACTAGGAAAAACACTTTCCATTCCATAAATTCATAAACAAGCATATCTAAATTCGTAGTTTATCCTGAAATCATTTTAACTAATGGTGTGGTAATTCCTAGAGAAATAGCAATCTCTGGTTATACACACACACACACACGTGTGTGTGTGTGTGTGTAGCAATAATAATGTCCATGAATTTCTCTGATATCTGGTTATGCATGTCAACCATGGCATAATAAATTTTCTGCTCTATGAGATTCCCCCTAAGGATAACTTGATACCAAGGTTAATGATATCAGTTTCCAGTTGTTAACCTATTGCTTGTTTCTCTATAGCTACCGTCTAAACTAGTTTGTATTTAATTAAAATATTATGAAAACTCTTAAAATCTCTTATAGCTTTGAAAACTCTGAAACTCTGAATTCATGCAACTCTAACAATCTAATTTTAGCATAACTGTGACTATGAAATCATGCCCAAGGGATCACCACTTATAAGCACCATGATTTCGAGAGCTCATAGAATATGTATAATTGGCAGTTGCTCTGAATCATACTGAATTCCTTTTTTCTGAGTATGATGAAAATAGAAACTGTAAGTTTTCTTTTCAAACTAGTATCTTATCGTAACCTTGGTAACTCTAATATCATACTTTAAATACCATGTTTCATGGAATCGCAACTAAGCTTTATTAAGGAAAACCAGTAAGAAAACCTTTTTGTAAGAAACATTTTAAATCAATTTGCCAAAACAGAGTTGGATTCGGAAGCCTATTTATGCATAGGAAAGGATGGAGACTCAACTCCACAGCACCCCTAATACATCCTTTTAACTCATTCAACACTCATGATGACATTCAAAAGGTACAAGAGAATTTCCTTTTAACTCCTTCACTGGTTGGAATTATAGACTAAATTTGTATGCAATCTAACAATTTAACTTTTTGTAAGTTTTTGAAACATACAAAAACTCAACGAGTTTCATACTTTTAGCTAGGTTTGTACTTCCCTTTCTTGCACTAATATATAATGGATTTTATGGACTTTGAGTTTTAAGTCCTCACTTGTTATTTGATTTCACACACTCAATTTTTTGTTTAAATGTGTTTTTTGTTGACATAAATTCCTTTTTTTCGTTAATGTGAATTTCTCAATAAGAAAATAGGGTTTCTGATGGAATTATGCTCAAGCTTTGGAGTATATTCCTCATTATTTTAGTTTAGTGTAGTGAATTTGTTAATTTATCAAAGTTATTTTAAATGCTATAAGGGATATTTGGGTAAATTTTATGGTGAATTCATTTTTATTTCTGTTGATTTTAACTTCAGGTTATTGATTGGTTTTGTTTGCTCTTTGATATGTATTTCGATTGATTTTTGAAATCTTACTAGTTGTCAAGTTCATCGAATTTTTAATATATTTAAAGTGGATAAATGTTAGTGATACTTATGACATTGGTGATATGCAGAAGTTTATGAAGTATGGAAGAATAATCTCTTTTGGCAAGACAACCTCGTAGTTACCTGCTTTATTCTTGATCCAAAGGCACTGTAGTTACCCTCTTTCTTTTGTTCTAAATATATTTCCACTTTGTCTTTTTTTATAGGGAGTAGGAAGGACGAAAAATTTGCTCTATTTCAAGTATTTAGTGGTGTTAGTTTCGAAGTATATAAATTGCTCTAATTCAACCTTTCCATTTATCCTCGAGCTTCTAAGACTAAATACATGTAACTTACTTTGTAAACGTGCATTCTTGTACATGTTTCATCAGATATTCTATCATTTGTTGAAAAAGATTTTGAGGAGTTTGGACTTTCTACTTTATCTTTAATATCATACATGTCATCCAAATTCAGGGATCAAGAACTAAGCATTTTTCACTTTAGTAACAATTGGCTGATTGTAAACCCTATATAACAAGTTTTCGTTCTCTTCATTCCATTACTTTTTGCAAGCTTATGGTTGCCCATCCCCCCCTTCCCCCGTGGGGCCAAAAAAAAAAAGGGACATGACCATCATTATCACTCTTCTTATTATTAAGGATAAAAGTGGAAGAAACAAAATAATACAACCTAGACATTACAAATGAATGGATATTTCAACCATTAAATCTATGCATTTGCAACTAACTATTTGTCTTGTACTAAATAGAACTACTAAATTCATGAGACAGATTTTTACTCAATCAAATTAGCAATCTAATGGGAAAAAGAAAAGACAAATATTGAAATAAAAAAATATCACCGAACAAAATCACTTATAAAATGGAAGATGAACTATATAGCTGCCCCAATAGAATTAGGAATTTAGGATTTACAATTGAAATAACAATCCACAAGCTGTTGCGAAGATAAATAAAGAAAAGTCAAACTTAAAAAGCAGATCGAAGAATGAATTCAAACTATTTTATCAACAAAAAAGGGAAAAAATGAAGTCACCAATCTCTTAATTGGAATGGTGGCCGCCTGTCACTATCCTCATCCTACATAACTCCATCTAGCTTTTTCCAATCGTCTTATTATGTAGCGGTTCCGAGTCATCTTACCAAGCACATTGGCTCGCCAGAGAAACACCTACTGCCTTTGCATTTTTTAATCAAAACTGTAATTGTACGAAATTGATTCAAACCTTGTCACGAATAAACCAAAGGCCCCAAAAATCTCGGCTTAAGGAACATGAAAAATAAAAAGGTAAAAAACCAACTTTTTGTGGATTTGTCGTGGTATATCCTTGCCATAGACACAGTGATGCCGATGCCACATTCTTTGAAGTTATTTCAACACAGTGCTTTCTCCTTCTCGCTGTTTAGCTACTCATCCCCCTATCAAACTTCCTTCCATCTCTTTCCTGGGTCTCCTCTTATCTCTCTCATATTTCCATCAACAAGGTTTGGAGTTGAAGAGGGGAGGAATTGAGGGAGTTGCAACAGTGGAAGTTGCAGTGGCATCCATCGGCAACAGATTTGATGGAAGGGTATGTATCACAAATAACAAATGTGTTTCCATGGACATTTCTTATCAATAGAAGATTTACACTTAGGATAGGGTTTCATACCCTTAAATTTAATAGGGCATCACATAATTCACCTATAAAGAATGTACCAATCATCCTTCTTAACAAGACAAATAATCATGACAAAAGAACAAATGAATGCATCACAGCACAAAATAAACACAGCTTTGTTAATTAACGAAGCTGCAATGCTTCCTGATCTCGCCATCTGAGCCAGTTAGGACCTCTATAGAACCCATGTGCACCATGGCCTCAGCAAACTTCACCGCCCAACTCGCACCGTAGTTACCATCATTGACGCTCAGCATTACCATGTCCCTCGCCAATTGGTGCTCGTGACGTCGATCTGACGTCGAAGCCGTGGTGCTCCACCAATCCCTCGTAATACCTGTCGTCCAAACGAACAGGCGTGGCCACGTCAAGAGGCACCGTCGGGTCACTGCTTGCTGGTGGCTGTGGACACTTTGTCTTCAGATACGCAGCATACGAAGGGTCCTGTCACGACCCAACCTAGGCCATGACCGGCGCATAGAGAACATTTTCCCTAGCCAGCCTTAACACACAATATTTTATAGAAAAACGGACAGAGTCTCCTCTGTTTTTCGGACATTCCCCAAATACAATATAACCTGCAACATTTTCAATTAAAATTCCAGCAAATGGGCATCAAGCATTCTCAGAATGCGCCCTTCCAGTATATAACAACATTTAACGTAGTTCAAAACATAATATCAATTTAAGTTTACAAATCATTTACATAACATAATCTATATGGCTAAGTCATAAATTCTCAATCATATCATAATATAAGTCCGAGAACCCTGCCTGTGACATATGGAGCAACTAACAGACTAGACAACATAAAGTTCTAACATAAAGGCCTTCTCAAGAAGGCTCACCAACTTGAAACACACTTATGGCTGAGCCAGAGGAATAGAACTAGAACCAAAGACCAAAGACTGTGATCTGAAAAAATGGATAACAACAGGGTGAGTTTTGCAACTCAGCGAGAGATAGGATATCCGTAGTTTACTAAATACAATCATAAAACAATATAAACATAATAATGTACATATACTCATAGAACATATATATATAGCTATAACATGAGATATCTTGAAAACATAACTTTACATAATCACATAATTCCAAGTATAATGGGAGATTATCCTAAGTAGAACAATAACAAGTCCAGACATGACTCAAGGTTATGTGCGGGTTAGCACCACACCTGCTAACTGGAGTTGGCCCGTAGCCATACAAGTCCAGACACGACAAAAGTCATGTGCGGGTTAGCACCTCACCTGCTAACTGGAGTTGGCCCGTAGCCATATACAAGTCGGACATAGCTGCAGACTATGTGTGGGTTAGCACCACTCCTCGCTAATCGGGATTTCTCACGGTGCACCGAGGCTAACGCCCTGCCAGTTAACTCTGTGTTCTAACTATGGAATTTCCCAAATTACTCTAAATCATGCATATTCCACTTCTAAGATATTTTACAACATAAAAACCATCCTCATGTATAATATGCATAATAGACATAAAATAACTCAATTTTAGTAATTAACATAATATGCTCTAAAAATATAAAATTTGTTGCAATTCAACTAAAAGTATTTAAATAAGCATAATAATCATATTATGGCATCCAAATACAGATTTTTCATTTTAAACATAAAGCCTCATTTTCACTAAATAATTATTTTCTTCTATGTCAATATACTTTCAGCTCTCCATATAATTTTATATTGTTTATCATGCATAAAGTAACCTCTGAGATACACTATCTACTCACAAATACTGGTTCAAAGAACTCAAGATCAGCTTTTAATGTCACCAGCATAAGTGTTGTTGTTCGATTGCTCTATCGCTCTAGGAATAAGACAATATGAATATTTGTCAGCTAACTATACTATCAATTAACATCAATTTACGCTAATTCACTAAAAACCCCAAATTCAAAGGTTCTAAAAACCTAAATTAATCCTAAAAATTTAGAAATTTCAATAATTAAAATGGAGTATGATAGAAGCTTACTTAGCACTTGGAGAGTATAATTGGTGAAGAAAATCACTTCCAAAGCTTCTAAAATATTCAACTCTCTAATGGAGTTTAGAGAGAGAAAGTGAATTTGAGGAGAGGGAGAGAGAGGGGGGCGGTTATGGTGTGGGGAAGGAAGAGGAGATAATGTTGATGGAAGTGGTGATGATATTTGTTGAAAAACAAAGCAAATGGGAGGAAAAAGAATGGAAGAAAGTGAGAGAGAAGGAAAGATATGTGAAGAAGAAGAAGAGGGGAGAGTGTTACGGGAGGTTCTGCAAGGGGAAGGGGAGGAAGAGAAAGAAAAAGATAAGGGGGAGTTCTATGGTAGTCTCTATCACTTAATGTCCACCATGGTCCTCTCCCTTTTTTTTTTTCTCTTGGTTATGACATTCTTCCCCCCTTAAGAAATTCGGTCTCCGAATTTTTAAATAAACTTGGGTGTAAGATATGTTTCTCAAGAAGCAAACAGATGTGGATATCTGGCTCGCATAACCTCCTCCACTTCCCACGTCGCTTCTTCTCTAGAATGGTTATTCCAAATCACCTTCACTAATACCACCTCCTTTGATCGAAGCTTTTTCACCTGGCGGTCCACAATGGCTACCGGTTCCTCCTCGTAGGACAATTTCTCATCAAGTTGAATCACTTGAGGAGAAATCACATGAGACGGATCAGGAATGTATTTTCGAAGCATAGAGATGTGAAACACTGGATGAATCATGGATAACTCCGGGGGTAATGCTAAATGATATGCCACTGCACCAACTCTATCCAAAACTTCAAAAGGACCAATATAACGAGGGTTGAGCTTTCCTCGCTTGCCAAATCTTATAACTCCTTTCATGGGAGAAACTCGAAGAAAGACATGTTCTCCCACAGAGAACTCTAAGGCACGCCTTCTATGATCCGCATAGGATTTCTGCCTACTCTGAGCAGTTAAGAGTCGTTCTCGGATCAAATGAATCTTATCAAGAGACTCTTGCACAAGATCGGGACCTAGCATCTTAGCTTCACCAACTTCAAACCAACCTATGGGAGATCTACAACGCCTCCCATACAGGGCCTCAAAAGGTGCCATCTGAATACTGGCTTGATAGCTATTGTTATATGAAAACTCTATAAGAGGTAGATAAATACTCCAATTTCCACCAAAGTCCAATACACATGATCGGAGCATATCCTCCAAAATCTGGATGGTTCTTTCAGATTGTCCATCCGTTTGAGAATGAAAAGCTGTACTAAGATCAAGTCGAGTTCCTAAAGCTTCTTGAAAAGCTCTCCAGAATTGAGCCGTAAATTGGGCCCCACGATCAGATATAATGGAAATCGGAATTCCATGGAGTCTGACAATTTCATCAATATACAACTGAGCATACTGAGGAGCCCGATAGGTGGTCTTTACTGGAAGAAAATGAGCTGATTTGGTCATACGGTCCACTATGACCCATATAGAGTCAAACCCTTTTATAGTGCGAGGTAACCCTGTCACAAAGTCCATAGTGATCCGTTCCCACTTCCATTCAGGTATTTCTATCTGTTGAAGCAATCCTGCAAGTCTTTGATGTTCAGCTTTAACTTGTTGACACACCAAACAACGGGACACAAAATCACCAATATCTCTTTTCATGCCTTCCCACCAATATAATTGCCGCAGATCCTGATACATCTTAGTTGAGCCAGGATGTATAGAGTACCGAGAATTATGGGCTTCCTCCAAAATGGTCTTTCTAAGATTTCCAACATCGGGTACACACAACCGATTTCCAAATCGAAGCACTCCTTCTTGATCCATCACAAACTCAGTGGTTGCCCCACTTCTAACATCATCTTGTAGCTTGAGTAATCTTGGATCTTCGTTCTGAAGCTTCTTAATTTGCTCCATGAGGGATGACTGGGCTCTTATATGAGCCAAGAGTATCCCAGACTCCCCCATATCAAACTGAATACCATTCGCCTCAAGCTTATGAACTTCATCCACTAATGGTCTCCTTACAGGAGCAATATGAGCCAAACTACCCATAGACTTCCTACTCAAGGCATCTGCCACAACATTAGCTTTTCCAGGATGGTACAAGATAGTGCAATCATAATCCTTAAGCAACTCCATCCACCTTCGTTGCCTCAGATTTAAGTCCCTTTATTGGAATATGTACTTTAGACTTTTATGGTCGGTGTAAATCTGACATGTTTCACCATAAAGATAGTGCCTCCAAATCTTCAAAGCAAAAATTACTGCTGCCATCTCTAGATCATGAGTGGGATAGTTTTGTTCATGCTTCTTAAGCTGCCGAGAAGCATAAGCAATGACTCGGCCATGTTGCATCAAAACACAACCAAGCCCTATTCGAGAAGCATCACAATAGACTGAGAAACCTCCAGAACTAGAAGGTAAGACAAGCACAGGTGCTGAGGTTAGGCAGTCTTTGAGTTTTTGGAAACTTTCCTCACATGCATCTGACCATTGAAACTTCACATTCTTTTGAGTCAACTTAGTCAATGGCGCAGAAATTCTCGAGAAATCTTTAACAAACCGACGGTAGTAACCTGCCAATCCTAGAAAACTTCGAATCTCTGTAACTGAAGTAGGTCGTGGCCATCGTTGGATAGCTTCAATCTTTTTCGGATCCACCATAATTCCATCCTTGGATACGATGTGACCAAGAAAAGCCACTTGATCAAGCCAAAATTCACATTTAGAGAACTTGGCATAAAGCTTGTGATCCCTCAAAGTTTGTAGCACAATTCTTAGATGGCACTCATGCTCTTCCATACTCTTGGAATATACCAAGATATCATCGATAAAGACAATCACAAAGTGATCCAGGAAGGGTTTAAACACACGGTTCATCAAGTCCATGAAAGCAGCTAGAGCATTCGTCAACCCGAAGGACATCACCAAAAATTCATAATGCCCATAGCAGGTACGAAAGGCCGTCTTAGGAATATCCTCATCTTTGACTCTCAATTGATGATACCCAGAACGGAGATCAATTTTAGAAAAATAAGAAGCTCCTTGAAGTTGATCGAACAAATCATCAATTCATGGTAATGGGTACTTATTACGCACAGTGAGTTTATTGAGTTGCCGATAGTCCACACATAGTCGCATTGAACCATCTTTCTTCTTCACGAAAAGTACCGGAGCTCCCCACGGGGATGTGCTCGGACGGATGAAACCTTTCTCTAACATATCTTGTAATTGATCCTTTAACTCCTTTAATTCTGCAAGGGCCAAACGGTAAGGAGGAATGGATACGGGTTGAACTTCTGGAACCAAGTCTATACTAAATTCTATCTCTCTTTCAGGAGGCAATCCTGGTAATTCATCAGGAAATACATCTGGGAACTCTCTGACCACAGAGACTTGATCAATGTTAGGTACTTCAGCCTCAACATCCTTAACCACCGCAAGGAAGGCCTGATTGCCTTTATTTATCAAGTGTAAAGCACTCATGGATGAGATCAATGCAGCTGGAGTAAGATAATTATTCCCTTTAAACACAAAAGATGGACCATCTGGAATATTAAACCTCACTACCTTGGAATAACAATCGACATTGGCATGATAAGGAGATAACCAAACCATGCCTAGAATAACATCAAAATTAACCATCTCCAGTAGTTTCAGATCAGCTAAGGTATCTACACCATTCACACTAACGACACAAGATCGGAATACCAATTGGATCCACAAAAATTCACCCGTTGGAGTACTAACCCAAAATGGATTTTCCAACAACCCAGGTTGTTCGCCAAAGCGAGATGCAAAATACGGAGATACATATGAATGTGTAGAACCTGAATCAATTAAAACATGTGCATCAAAAGAGCAAACTTTGAGTATACCTGTAACCACTGCATTAGATGCCTGAGCATCCTGTCGTGTCATAGGAAATACACGTGCTTGACCTCTGCCTCTTTGACCTGTCCCTCGGCTATGTGGGCCTCTACCACCTGTTGCTCTAGCACCCGGACCAAAGAAACTCTCTTGAGAATGGGCTGAATGAGATGATGTTGGCACAGCCTGATAAGTTGAATTCTGACTTTGGAATTCCTTTGAGCGTGGGCAATCTCTCAAGAAGTGGCCTATTTGTCCACACCCATAACATGCCCTTCTATCCTCATGACAAACTCCAAAATGATGCTTCCCGCATGTTCTGCACAGTGGCCTCATAGGGCCTGATTGCCCGGATCCCTGCATATTCCCTTGAGTCTGGCTAACCGAATAAGCTCTGGAGCCCGATGCACTCACAGGAGTAGGCCCATAGGAGGTGGCCCTACCTGAGTGCTCCTGATGTTGCCTTGGAGTCGTGTAGCCTCCTCCTGAGCTAGAACCTCCAAAGAAAGTTCCTTTTACCTTAGGTTTCTTAATCATTTCCCTTGTAGCTCTATTTTCTTCTCTTGTAGTCTCCATAGCACATGCGACATCTACCACTTTAGGAAAAGACATCCTTCCTACTTCAGGAAGCAAGTTAGTGCATAGTGGTTCTCTCAACCCTTTGATGAATCTCCGTACTTTCATTACTTCATTCACAATTAAATGTGGTGCAAATCTAGATAGTCTGGTGAACTTGGCAGAATATTTTGTTACTGACATTCCTGTAGTTTGTTTCAAATTCTCAAATTCACTAGCAAGTCTCTCTTTTCTATTGTCTGGAAAGAATCTATCCTTAAAGGCTTGAGAAAATTCTTCCCATACTGGGGGCGGTCTCCTATCAGCTGTACATTCTTCTAACAAAGATTCATACCAGTGTGCTGCTGTACCTTGAAGATTATATGATACAAAATCCACTGCTCTGGCACCTTCACATCTAAGGACCCTAAGGGCTCTTTTTGATCTATCCAAAAACTCCTGCGGATCTTCATCTATAGAGTCCCCTGTGAAAGTAGGTGGGTTTAGCCGGAGATATGCTTCAATAGTCACTTGCTCATGTCCAAAAGGCTGGGCATTTCTTTGAGTGACAGCGAGTTCAGCTTGTGGTTGAGCCCTATCCCTTGCCTGTTGGGTTAAGGCTGCTACCAAATTATCAATGGATTGTTGCATACCCAACATTCTTGCATCAAGATCAATCGGTTGCCCTTGTGGGCCTGCTGCATCACCCTGCTCGGATTCGGGTTCGGGTTCAAGTTACGTTCGTTAGTTGGTTCAGTCCGTAGTCCTTCTGCGACTTGCACCCCAGCCACTACCAATTCGTCCAGCACCCCGGCCTTGACCTCTACGGCCTCCAGCCTGGCCTTGCCCTCTCTGTTTAGGTGGAAGAGAAGGAGCTTGGTTAGATTCCGCACCATAGGTATCATAATCTACTAGCCTTACATTGCACTTTACATTGCGTTGGCATTTTTTAGGAGGCATTGTACCTGAATAGTTGAACTAAGGATCAGATACATGTAAAGTTTGAAAAGAAAATACATAAGACCAGACAACTCAAGACAATACTCAAGAAGACATTCCTAAAGGCCTCTTGTAGGGTCACGCTTTGTGAAAATGGGCCGGCAACCATTTACACAATCGAGACTCTACTAAAGGACACTTGCACCATAATACATAGGGAAATCTAAAGCTCTGATACCAACTTTGTCACGACCCAACCCAGGCCATGACCGGCGCATAGAGAACATTTTCCCTAGCCAACCTTAACACACAATATTTTATAGAAAAACGGACAGAGTCTCCTCTGTTTTTCGGACATTCCCCAAATACAATATAACCTGCAACATTTTCAATTAAAATTCCAGCAAATGGGCATCAAGCATTCTCAGAATGCGCCCTTCCAGTATATAACAACATTTAACGTAGTTCAAAACATAATATCAATTTAAGTTTACAAATCATTTACATAACATAATCTATATGGCTAAGTCATAAATTCTCAATCATATCATAATATAAGTCCGAGAACCCTGCCTGTGACATATGGAGCAACTAACAGACTAGACAACATAAAGTTCTAACATAAAGGCCTTCTCAAGAAGGCTCACCAACTTGAAACACACTTATGGCTGAGCCGGAGGAATAGAACTAGAACCAAGACACAAAGACTGTATCTCGAAAAAAAAAAGGATAACAACAGGTGAGTTTTGCAACTCAAAGGAGAGATAGGATATCCGTAGTTTACTAAATACAATCATAAAACAATATAAACATAATAATGTACATATACTCATAGAACATATATATATAGCTATAACATGAGATATCTTGAAAACATAACTTTACATAATCACATAATTCCAAGTATAATGGGGAGATTATCCTAAGTAGAACAATAACAAGTCCAGACATGACTCAAGGTTATGTGCGGGTTAGCACCACACCTGCTAACTGGAGTTGGCCCGTAGCCATACAAGTCCAGACACGACAAAAGTCATGTGCGGGTTAGCACCTCACCTACTAACTGGAGTTGGCCCGTAGCCATATACAAGTCCAGACATAGCTGCAGACTATGTGTGGGTTAGCACCACTCTCGCTAATCGGGATTTCTCACTTGCACCGAGGCTAACGTCCCTGCCGTTAACTACAGGTTCTAACTATGGAATTTCCCCAAATTACTCAAAATCATGCATATTCCACTTCTAAGATATTTTACAACATAAAAACCATCCTCATGTATAATATGCATAATAGACATAAAATAACTCAATTTTAGTAATTAACATAATATGCTCTAAAAATATAAAATTTGTTGCAATTCAACTAAAAGTATTTAAATAAGCATAATAATCAGATTATGGCATCCAAATACAGATTTTTCATTTTAAACATAAAGCCTCATTTTCACTAAATAATTATTTTCTTCTATGTCAATATACTTTCAGCTCTCCATATAATTTTATATTGTTTATCATGCATAAAGTGACCTACAGATACACTATCTACTCACAAATACTGGTTCAAAGAACGCAAGATCAACGCCTTTAATGTCACCAACGCAAGTGTTGTTGTTCGATTGCTCTATCGCTCTAGGAATAAGACAATATGAATATTTGTCAGCTAACTATACTATCAATTAACATCAATTTACGCTAATTCACTAAAAACCCCAAATTCAAGGGTTCTAAAAACCTAAATTAATCCTAAAAATTTAGAAATTTCAATAATTAAAATGGAGTATGATAGAAGCTTACTTAGCACTTGGAGAGTATAATTGGTGAAGAAAATCACTTCCAAAGCTTCTAAAATATTCAACTCTCTAATGGAGTTTAGAGAGAGAAAGTGAATTTGAGGAGAGGGAGAGAGAGAGGGGGGGCGGTTATGGTGTGGGGAAGGAAGAGGAGATAATGTTGATGGAAGTGGTGATGATATTTGTTGAAAAACAAAGCAAAGGGGAGGAAGAAGAATGGAAGAAAGTGAGAGGGAAGGAAAGAAATGTGAAGAAGAAGAAGAGAGGGAGAGTGTTACGGGAGGTTCTACAAGGGGAAGGGGAGGAAGAGAAATAAAAAGATAAGGGGGAGTTCGTAGTCTCTATCACTTAATGTCCACCATGGTCCTCTCCCTTTTTTTTTTTTTTTCCTCTCGGTTATGACAGGTCCATGGAAGGGTCCTGAGGAGTGGTTTCGTTGAAAGAGTAGAGGCGCTTGTTGAAGGAGGAACAGTGCGAAACTCCAACGGAATGGGCTCCCGACAGTGTCACCATTTCTTCCGCGGACAACCCTTTTCGTGCGAAGTTGGTTATGAGCTGGTCGGCGTCGAGCGACGGAGCAGGCAGATTCTGCGGCACTTCGTCGTCGATTGAGACGCGGCCGTCTCTGCGTCCGGATGGTACGTCGTAGCTTATGCCGCCGACTCTGAGAGCGCTGTCTCGTGCCGCGAATGCCACGATGTCCGCGCACGATACGGTCTCTGGACACGCGGCCTCTAATTGGGTCTTGGCATCCTCAATCACCTCGAAGCCACGTAAGCTTGGGTTGTTTATACGGTTGTCTCTCTCCGCAGGTGGGTTCCCTGGTGTGGATGCCAGTAACACCGAGCCATCACAACCCTGTTTTTGTATATACATGTTCAGGACATAGCAATTTTGGACATGTGCATTGATCCAACTGTAATCAATCATGGATATGGAAGTGAAAGTTGGATGCTTACCCTAACAAAGCAATCATGGAAATGCATTCTGAGGAGGCCGCCAGCAACGCCTGGGTTTTGAGAAATTGCTTTGTTGACTGCGCTTCTCACAATTGCCTCGGCGGATGGGCATGTCTTGCTGTAGAAACCCACCTCCAGAGATGCTGCTGAGGATGATGAGGCCAATGACGAAACGGAGATGATAATCAGAACCAGGCTAGAGAGCATTCTTGCACGCATTTGTGGAGTACTATTCATTATTGCTTTAATTGAAGCAGCTCAGCGCAGTTTATATGTATATGCTTTAGTTGTACGTAAAATGAAGGTAGACAAGCAAGAGATGGTGTAGTGGGATTGTATGATGTTTTCGCTTGCTTGCTATTGTGGATAGAACTTGTGGTGAAGCCTATGTATTTATAGTTTGGCGAATTTATTCATTCAACTACTTAATTTGAAAGAGTTGAGAGAGAGAGGTTTTACTTGGGCAAACTAGCTGTGTCTTTCAGAGAGTTGAAGTCTTCTGCCATTTGAAAACTTCCTTTTCTCCGGCCCAGGTTGTAATATGTCATTGGATATTGGACAAAACAAACACTGAACTGATTGTTATACCTGCTTCAGTCCACTCGGAATTTTTTCTCCGTTTTAGCTGCTTGCATATTATATGGCATTAAACTAATCATGCACACGCTTTGGTAAAGTTATGCCATCAATTAATTTATAATTAGAGAGTGAAGACCTGGTAACCACAAGCCAATATACGTTGCTTGCGAGATTAAGACGATCAAGGGGAAACGTAAAAGACTATTTGGTATAGCAAAAATAGACTGTTTCAATTATTTAAATTATAGGACATTTTTTAACAGGGAAATTTGATAGTAGAAATACTCATGGGAAGGAACCGGTCCAACAGCGATAGCTGATCTTCGTGTTTAAGCTCATGATTGATGACTCCCTTCGGTCAGTATAAACCCGAAAGTGACTCTGTTTTAAATGGCTATTTTCCCGTTTTCTTCTATTAATGCTCCTCGTTTCCAGTGCAACCATTTAACGGATATTTTAAAAATAATGAAAAAGAAATGAAAGTATTATTTAATTAGTGTAAATCTTGTTTAGTAAACCCCTAAGTTGATCCTCCATAAAATAATATGGGATAAACTAGTTTCTTGAAAGAAAGAATTATCATTCCGTTATTAACAACAACATAATATATACCGCCACTAATGCTTTTTTTCAATAAAAATTTAAAATTATTGACATAAAGCATTCTAGCAATAAGAATAATACTCATTCAACTTATTTTCATTTGAAAAAAAATATATTAATTACAAAAAATGAATCATAATTTCATAATATTGCTTAATATTTTGTTTATTATATGTAATTTCAACATTATAAAAAAATATAATAAGTATTATTGTAATATATTAAGTAATATAATTTCATAATTACTTAATTTCAACATGTATGAATAAAAACTATAGTCCCTACCACCAAAAAAACATTTACAAACATATTATTGTTTGTCCCAACGTCATTTAATAGACGTGGCACAACAAGAATATGGAGCAAAATATTTTTCTGGTTTGTAATTTGACATGGAACACTACTTTTGACGGCGGTTATGGAATGGTTCCAGCAGCTTTCACGGCGATGATGTCGCTGCCATTTCACTTGAATTTGATATGTGTTTTCACCTTTTTATTTTGATTAAGACATGTTAAATAGCTTAAATTTTTATTATGTATTTTGAAAATTTTGAAGATGGTGATAAAAATTTGGGGTTTTTTTTTTCTTAATTAGTAGTAGGAAGAGGACTGGGCAGGCAGTGGTGATGGAGGTGGAGGAGTGAGGAGGGCAAAGAGTCAATAAACAAAATTTGAAAATTAAAGAATTTATTTTTTATGGATTGACATTATAAAACTTTTCTTGTACTATTGTTTAATCAAATTATTTCATTTGAAAGACTTTTCAAGTTGTGAATATAATACTTAACTATTTTTATTGATGTAACAAAATATAATTGGGTAATAAAAAAGTTTTACACTGTAAGTGTATGGAAATTAAACTTAAAGTTAAAATAAAATAAATTCTTAATAGGAAAAATTAACCTTTTTGTCTTTTATATTCTCTTGTATGAGTATTATTGTTGAAGGAGATTGTCATCGTTCTTTTGTGGAGATAGTTTTACTATTTTTTATGTGGCTAAAGGACAGATATCACGTACTGAATTATTAGGAATTTTATATGGTAAGGACAAGTCATTAGAAAGATTATCAAGTATTCTATGTGATATATGACCTAATCTTGAATGCCATAAAGTTGTAACTGAAGTAATGTTGTTAACAGAAAAGGTAGGTAACAAATCAAGTGTGTTGATTGAAGGTGTATATGTTTGCAAGACATATAGGTCATGCTTTAAATCACCCCTCCCAATCACCCTCAATGAATTGCTCTCCTGTATGTAAAAGGAACTGGATAAGAAATTAATACCTAAAGAGGAGCCCTTTAACAAAGCAAAAACAAATATTAAATTGACATGAAATTGAGGAATATAAAGTACATTATAAAGGGTGATGTCTTTGTTTAGAACCAAAGTGCCAATAGAATGAATAAGAACCCTTCTTCTATATGGTAAATTGACATACGAACCAGATAATGGTTTATAAGAAGAAAAGGCAGATAAAGAACAAGTAACATGTGAGGTTGCTCCACTGTCTAGTATCCAAGATTTGGAGTTAAACAAAGATCTTGACATTGATGAGTAAAGGATAGTACCTACTGGTTCAGAAGATTCACCAATTTCAGGTTTAGAGTGTTGTTATTTCAACAATAAGAGAAGTTGTTGAACCTAAGAAGAAGTTAATTGAGTTTGGTTTTGCTTCTCATTATGTTCATGGGCTGAAATCATATTGATGGAAGGCTTTCCTCGACCTCTACCATATCCAGGGGGGACTCCAATAATATGAAAGCATTTATCAATGGAATGACCATGCACATTGCATTTAGTGCAGTAGAGTCTATCTCTTTTGCCCGATTTTTGCTTTGAATCTATAGCTGGCTTAGAACCTTTTGTGACATGGAAAGCAACAAGGTTTGAGTATGCAGAAGAAGAACAACCAACCATTCTCTACTTCTCTTGAGAAATCAAAGCCAACACTTTGGTAATTGAGGGTAGAGTTTCCATTAACAAGATTTGGTCACGGATTTGGAGTAAGATTCATCCAAACCCATAAGAAAACAATACACATATTCTGATTGAAGAAACTCCTTTAAAGGACATGAACCATCACAATTGCAGTTCAGAGTTGGGCGAAAGAGCTTAATTCCTCCCATAGAACCTTGAATTTAGTGTAATATTGGGAGACAGTCATAGAACCCTAACGAAGGGTGAGAAGTTTGCGCTTGAGCTCAAAGATTTGAGGGCCATTTCCATGTTGGAAACGGTCTCGGAGATCATTCCATAATTCGGCAGCGGAATCAACATAGACCAAATTAAAGAACTCGCAATGTCTTTCGAAACAGAGTTCATGATCTAAGAACTCACGACATTGTTGATGCACTGCCAGGCTTCAAATCTTTCTGGATCTGCATCAGGATCTAGTCGTGGAATTGTGCCCATGACAAAGCCAAGCTTGCGGTTCCTATTGAGTGCCATACGCATTGCACGACTCCAAGAATGGTAGTTCTCCTTGGTGAGTGGTTGGGACACCAAAACCATACTCGGTTGATTCAAAGGAGGAAGGAGGTAAGGATCGAAATTTGCATTTGCCGTTGTTGAAAAGTAAGAACACTCAAGTAAGAAAGCTTGAGCAAGAATGCTGGAGCAAGAAAAAGAGAGTGGAAGCTATGAGAATTAGAGAGCGCGGGAATACTCTACTGATACCATGTTAAAGTGTGAATTGAATGAATTCATTAACTTGGAATTGAAGTTAATACAAGAGGGTTTATATAATGTTACATTACCAACTCAAGTAACAGAAAAGGAAATAACAGTAAGGCTAACAAATTAATTATATATATTGTCTAACTGACTATTTTAACTAATTGAATTAACTAATTATAATAATTATAAGCTCTATTAGATAGAAACATTGAAGCTCGAAAAAGGATTGAAACCAAAGCTACATAACAAAACCCCAAAAACTATCTGTCATAGAGAGCGATGAACCACAAAAAACGGAGCAAAAACCCACCAAACAAAATTAAATCTTCTCACATCAAGGCTATCATCATAAAATTTTGGCCACACACCAAGCAGTGAGAAACAATATAGTTTGAAATGGATATGGCCGCACTTGGAGGCCAGCACAAATGGTTATGAGACAAATGCCTTTTGGAAGTGCACTGGGTTCGATACCACTAGCAGAGCTGGTTGGTTGCCCATCCTCCCCCCTCCCCCAGCGCCGCGTCGGGACCAAAAAAAAAAAAGAACATCTCCTCTATGAATGGTTGTTCAATACTATATTCAATCCGAAATTTATGCATTTGCAACTAACTATTTGTCTTGTACTAAATAGAACTACTATATTCATGAGACAGATTTTTACTCAATCAAATTAGCAATCTAATGGGAAAAAGAAAAGACAAATGTTGAAATAAAAAAAATATATCACCGAACAAAATCACTTAAGGTATGTTTATGAGTTTGGATTTTGGAGGAGAAGTGAGGAGATGACCTGTAATATAATTTTACACTACAAGTCCTCCCCTTCCTACCATTTCTCTTCAAAATCCAAACTCACAAACATACCCTTAAGAAAAAGGAAGATGAACTATATAGCTGGCCCAATAGGATTAGGAATTTAGGATTTACAATTGAAATTGCAATCTACAAGCTGTTGCGAAGATCAATAAAGAAAAGTCAAACTAAAAAAGCAGATCGAAGAATGAATTCAAACTATTTTATCAACAAAAAAGGGGAAAAAATGAAGTCACCAATCTCTTAATTGGAATGGTAGCCGCCTGTCACTATCATCATCCTATATAACTCCATCTAGCTTTTTCCAATCGTCTTATTATTTAGCGGTTCCGAGTCATCTTACCAAGCACATCGCCTCGTCGAAGAAACACCTACTGCCATTGCATTTTTGAATCAAAACTGTAATTGTGCAAAATTGATTCAAGCCTTGTCACGAATAAACCAAAAGCTCCGAAAATCTCGGCTTAAGGAACATGAAAAATAAAAAGGTGAAAAACCAACTTTTTGTGGATTTGTCGTGGTCCTTGCCATAGACACAGTGATGCCGATGCCACATTCTTTGAAGATATTTCAACACAGTGCTTCCTCCTTCTCGTTGTTTAGCTACTCATCCCCCTATCAAACTTCCTTCCATCTCTTTCTTGGGTCTCCTCCTATCTCTCTCATATTTCCGTCAACAAGGTTTGGAGTTGAAGAGGGGCGGAATTGAGGGAGTTGCAACAGTGGAAGTTGCAGTGGCATCCATCGGCAACAGCTTTGATGGAAGGGTATGTATCACAAATAACAAATGTGCTTCCATGGAATGACTAGATGGACCCTTTTTGCCACATTTCTTATCATTAGAAGATTTACACTTAGGATAGGGTTTCATACCCTTAAATTTAATCGGGGATCACATAATTCACCTATAAAGAATGTACCTATCATCCTTTTTAACAAAACAAATAATCATGACAAAAGACCAAATGAATACATCACAGCACAAAATAAACATAGCTCTGTTAATTAACGAAGCTGCAGTGCCTCCTGATCTCGCCATCTGAGCCAGTTAGGACCTCTATAGAACCCATGTGCACCATGGCCTCAGCAAACTTCACCGCCCAACTCGCACCGTAGTTACCATCATTGATGCTCAGCACCGTGTCCCTCGTCGATTGGCTGCTCAGCAGTGTCTGATCTGACGTCAGCAAGCCGCGATGCTCCACCAATCCCTCGTAATACCTGCCGTCCAAACGAACAGGCGTGGCCGCATCAAGAGGCACCGTCGGGTCACTGCTCGCTGGTGGCTGCGGACACTTTGTCTTCAGATACGCAGCATATGAAGGGTCCATGGAAGGGTCCTGAGGATTGGTTTCGTTCAAAGAGTAGAGGCGCTTGTTGAAGGAGGAACAGTGCGAAACTCCAACGGAATGGGCTCCCGACAGTGTCACCATTTCTTCCGCGGACAACCCTTTTCGTGCGAAGTTGGTTCTGAGCTGGTCGGCGTCGAGCGACGGAGCAGGCAGATTCTGTGCCACTTCGTCGCCGATTGAGACGCCACCGTCTCTACGTCCCGATGGTACGTCGTAGCTTATGCCGCCGACTCTGAGAGCGCTGTCTCGTGCTGCGAATGCCACGATGTCCGCGCACGATACGGTCTTCCCTGGTGTGGATGCCAGTAACACCGAGCCATCACAACCCTGTTTGTGTATATACATATTCAGGACATAGCAATTTTAGACATGTGCATTGATCCAACTGTAATCAATCATGGATATGGAAGTGAAAGTTGGTTGCTTACCCTAACAAAGCAATCATGGAAATGCATTCTGAGGAGGCCGCCAGCAACGCCTGGGTTTTGAGAAATTGCTTTGTTGACTGCGCTTCTCACAATTGCCTCGGCGGATGGGCATGTCTTGCTGTAGAAACCCACCTCCAGAGATGATGCTGCTGATGATGATGAGGCCAATGACGAAACGGAGATGATAATCAGAACCAGGCTAGAGAGCATTCTTGCACGCATTTGTGGAGTACTATTCATTATTGCTTTAATTGAAGCAGCTCAGCGCAGTTTATATGTATATGCTTTAGTTGTACGTAAAATGAAGGTAGACAAGTAAGAGATGGAGTAGTGGGATTGTATGATGTTTTCGCTTGCTTGCTATTGTGGAGAGAACTTGTGGTGAAGCCAATGTATTTATAGTTTGGCGAAATTATTCATTCAACTATTTAATTTGAAAGAGTTGAGAGAGAGAAGTTTTACTTGGGCAAACTAGCTGTGTCTTTCAGAGAGTTGAAGTCTTCTGCCATTTGAAAACTTCCTTTTCTCCGGCTCAGGTTATAATATGTCATTGGATATTGGACAAAACAAACACTGAACTGATTGTTATACCTGCTTCAGTCCACTCGGAATTTTTTCTCCGTTTTAGCTGCTTCCTTATTATATGGCATTAGACTAATAATGCACACGCTTTGATAAAGTTATGCCATCAATTAATTTATAATTAGAGGATCAAGACCTGGTAGCCACAAGCCAATATACGTTGCTTGTGAGATTAAGACGATCAAGGGGAAAAGTAAACGACTATTTGGTATAGTAAAAATTGACTGTTTCAATTTTTTAAATTATAGGACATTTTTTAACAGGAAAATTTGATAGTAGAAATACTCATGGGGAGGAACTGGTCTAACAGCGATAGCTGATCTTCGTGTTTAAGCTCATGATTGATGACTCCCTTCGGTCAGTATAAACCCGAAAGTGACTCTGTTTTAAATGGCTATTTTCCCGTTTTCTTCGATTAATGCTCCTCGTTTCCAATGCAACCATTTAGCGGATATTTTAAAAATAATGAAAAAGAAATGAAAGTATTATTTAATTAGTGTAAATCTTGTTTAGTAAACCCCTAAGTTGATCCTCCATAAAATAATATGGGATAAATTAGTTTCTTGAAAGAAAGAATTATCATTCCGTTATTAACAGCAACATAATATATACCGCCACAAATGCTTTTTTTCAATAAAAATTAAAATTATTGACATAAAGCATTCTAGCAATAAGAATAATACTCATTCAACTTATTTTCATTTGAAAAAAAATATATTAATTACAATAAATGAATCATAATTTCATAATATTGCTTAATATTTTGTTTATTATATGTAATTTCAACATTATAAAAAAATATAATAAGTATTATTGTAATATATTAAGTAATATAATTTCATAATTACTTAATTTCAACATGTATGAATAAAAACTATAGTCCGCACCACCAAAAAAACATTTACAAACATATTATTGTTTGTCCCAACGTCATTTAATAGACGTGGCACAACAAGAATATGGAGCAAAATATTTTTCTGGTTTGTAATTTGACATGGAACACTACTTTTGACGGCGGTTATGGAATGGTTCCAGCAGCTTTCACGGCGATGGTGTCGCTGCCATTTCACTTGAATTTGATATGTGTTTTCACCTTAAGACATGTTAAATAGCTTAAATTTTTATTATGTATTTTGAAAATTTTGAAGATAGTGATAAAAATTTGGGGGTTTTTTTTTTTAATTAGTAGTGGGGAGAGGACTGGGGAGGCCGTGGTGATGGAGGTGGAGGAGTGAGGAGGGCAAAGAGTCAATAAACAAAATTTGAAAGTTAAAGAATTTATTTTTTATGGATTGACATTATAAAACTTTTCTTGTACTATTGTTTAATCAAATTGTTTCATTTGAAAGACTTTTCAAGTTGTGAATAAAATACTTAACTATTTTTACTGATGTAACAAAATATAATTGGGTAATAAAAAAGTTTTACACTGTAAGTGTATGGAAATTAAACTTAAAGTTAAAATAAAATAAATTCTTAATAGGAAAAATTAACCTTTTTGCCTTTTATATTCTGTTGTATGAGTATTATTGTTGAAGGAGATTGTCATCGTTCTTTTGTGGAGATAGTTTTACTATTTTTTATGTGGCTAAAGGATAGATATCACGTACTGAATTATTAGGAATTTTATATGGTAAGGACAAGTCATTAGAAAGTTTATCAAGTATTCTATGTGATATATGACCTAATCTTGAATGCCATAAAGTTGTAACTGAAGTAATGTTGTTAACAGAAAAGGTAGGTAACAAATCAAGTGTGTTGATTGAAGGTGTATATGTTTGCAAGACATATAGGCCATGCTTTAAATCACCCCTCCCAATCACCCTCAATGAATTGCTCTCCTGTATGTAAAAGGAACTGGATAAGAAATTAATACCTAAAGAGGAGCCCTTCAACAAAGCAAAAACAAATATTAAATTGACATGAAATTGAGGAATATAAAGTACATTATAAAGGGTGATGTCTTTGTTTAGAACCAAAGTGCCAATAGAATGAATAAGAACCCTTCTTCTATTTGGTAAATTGACATACGAACCAGATAATGGTTTATAAGAAGAAAAGGCAGATAAAGAACAAGTAACATGTGAGGTTGCTCCACTGTCTAGTATCCAAGATTTGGAGTTAAACAAAGATCTTGACATTGATGAGTAAAGGATAGTACCTACTGGTTCAGAAGATTCACCAATTTCAGGTTTAGAGTGTTGTTATTTCAACAATAAGAGAAGTTGTTGAACCTAAGAAGAAGTTAATTGAGTTTGGTTTTGCTTCTGATTATGTTCATGGGCTGAAATCATATTGATGGAAGGCTTTCCTCGACCTCTACCATATCCGAGGGGGACTCCAATAATCTGAAAGCATTTATCAATGGAATGACCATGCATATTGCATTTAGTGCAGTAGAGTCTATCTCTTTTGCCTGATTTTTGCTTTGAATCTATAGCTGGCTTAGAACCTTTTGTGACATGGAAAGCAACAAGGTTTGAGTATGCAGAAGAAGAACAACCAACCATTCTCTACTTCTCTTGAGAAATCAAAGCCAACACTTTGGTAATTGAGGGTAGAGTTTCCATTAACAAGATTTGGTCACGGATTTGGGAGTAAGATTCATCCAAACCCATAAGAAAACAATACACATATTCTGATTGAAGAAACTCCTTTAAAGGACATGAACCATCACAATTGCAGTTCAGAGTTGGCGAAAGAGCTTAATTCCTCCCGTAGACCCTTGAATTTAGTGTAATATTGGGAGACAGTCATAGAACCCTAACGAAGAGTGAGAAGTTTGCACTTGAGCTCAAAGATTTGAGGGCCATTTCCATGTTGGAAACGGTCTCGGAGATCATTCCATAATTCGGCAGTGGAATCAACATAGACCAAATTAAAGAACTCGCAATGTCTTTCGAAACAGAGTTCATGATCTAAGAACTCACGACATTGTTGATGCACTGCCAGGCTTCAAATCTTTCTGGATCTGCATCAGGATCTAGTCGTGGAATTGTGCCCATGACAAAGTGAAGCTTGCGGTTCCTATTGAGTGCCATGCGCATTGCACGACTCCAAGAATGGTAGTTCTCCTTGGTGAGTGGTTGGGACACCAAAACCATACTCGGTTGATTCAAAGGAGGAAGGAGGTAAGGATCGAAATTTGCATTTGCCGTTGTTGAAAAGTAAGAACACTCGAGCAAGAAAGCTTGAGCAAGAACGTTGGAGCAAGAAATAGAGAGTGGAAGCTATGAGAATTAGAGAGCGCGGGAATACTCTACTGATACCATGTTAAAGTGTGAATTGAATGAATTCATTAACTTGGAATTGAAGTTAATACAAGAGGGTTTATATACTGTTACATTACCAACTCAAGTAACAGAAAAGGAAATAACAGTAAAGCTAACAAATTAATTATATTGTCTAACTGACTATGTTAACTAATTGAATTAACTAATTATAATAATTATAAGCTCTATTAGATAGAAACATTGAAGCTCGACAAAGGATTGAAACCAAAGCTACATAACAAAACCCCAAAAAATATCTGTCATAGAGAGCGATGAACCACAAAAAACGGAGCAAAAACCCACCAAACAAAATTAAACCTTCTCACATCAAGGCTATCATCATAAAATTTTGGCCACACACCAAGCAGTGAGAAACAATATAGTTTGAAATGGACATGGCCGCACTTGGAGGCCAACACAAATGGTTATAAGACAAATGCCTTTTGGAAGTGCACTGGGTTCGATACCACTAGCAGAGCTGGTTGGTTGTCCATCCTCCCCCGTCCCCCCGGCGCCGCGTCGGGACCAAAAAAAAAAAAGAACATCTCCTCTATGAATGGTTGTTCAATACTGTATTTAGTCCGAAATTTATGCATTTAATTTGCATCTATTTGTCTTGTACTAAATAGAACTACTATATTCATGAGACAGATTTTTACTCAATCAAATTAGCAATCTAATGGGAAAAAGAAAAGACAAATGTTGAAATAAAAAATATATATCACCGAACAAAATCACTTAAGGTATGTTTGTGAGTTTGGATTTTGGAGGAGAAGTGACGAGATGACTTGTAATATAATTTTACACTATAAGTCCTCCTCTTCCTACTCTTTCCCTCTAAAATCCAAACTCACAAAGATACCCTTAATAGGATTTACAATTGAAATTGCAATCCACAAGCTGTTGCGAAGATCAATAAAGAAAAGTCAAACTTAAAAAGCAGATCGAAGAATGAATTCAAACTATTTTATCAACAAAAAAGGGGAAAAATGAAGTCACCAACCTCTTAATTGGAATGGTAGCCGCCTGTCACCATCCTTATCCTATAAAACTCCATCTAGCTTTTTCCAATCGTCTTATTATTTAGCGGTTCCGAGTCATCTTACCAAGCACATCGCCTCGTCGCAGAAACACCTACTGCCATTGCATTTTTTAATCAAAACTGTAATTGTGCAAAATTGATTCAAGCCTTGTCACGAATAAACCAAAAGCTCCGAAAATCTCGGCTTAAGGAACATGAAAAATAAAAAGGTGAAAAGCCAACTTTTTGTGGATTTGTCGTGGTCCTTGCCATAGACACAGTGATGCCGATGCCACATTCTTTGAAGATATTTCAACACAGTGCTTCCTCCTTCTCGTTGTTTAGCTACTCATCCCCCTATCAAACTTCCTTCCATTTCTTTCTTGGGTCTCCTCTTATCTCTCTCATATTTCCATCAACAAGGTTTGGAGTTGAAGAGGGGAGGAATTGAGGGAGTTGCAACACTGCAGTGGCATCCATCGGCAACAGATTTGATGGAAGGGTGTGCATCACAAATAACAAATGTGTTTCCATGGACATTTCTTATCAATAGAAGATTTACACTTAGGATAGGGTTTCATACCCTTAAATTTAATCGGGCATCACATAATTCACCTGTAAAGAATGTACCAATCATCCTTTTTAACAAGACAAATAATCAGGACAAAAGAACAAATGAATGCATCACAGCACCAACTAAACATAGCTTTGTTAATTAACGAAGCTGCAGTGCTTCCTGATCTCGCCATCTGAGCCAGTTATGACCTCTATAGAACCCATGTGCACCATGGCCTCAGCAAACTTCACCGCCCAACTCGCACCGTAGTTACCATCATTGACGCTCAGCACCATGTCCCTCGTCGATTGGCTGCTCAGCAGTGTCTGATCTGACGTCAGCAAGCCGCGATGCTCCACCAATCCCTCGTAATACCTGCCGTCCAAACGAAAAGGCGTGGCCGCGTCAAGAGGCACCGTCGGGTCACTGCTCGATGGTGGCTGCGGACACTTTGTCTTCAGATACGCAGCATATGAAGGGTCCATGGAAGGGTCCTGAGGATTGGTTTCGTTGAAAGAGTAGAGGCGCTTGTTGAAGGAGGAACAGTGCGAAACTCCAACGGAATGCGATCCCGACAGTGTCACCATTTCTTCTGCGGACAACCCTTTTCGTGCGAAGTTGGTTATGAGCTGGTCGGCGTCGAGCGACGGAGCAGGCAGATTCTGCGGCACTTCGTCGCCGATTGAGACGCGACCGTCTCTTCGTCCCGATGGTACGTCGTAGCTTATGCCGCCGACTCTGAGAGCGCTGTCTCGTGCTGCGAATGCCACGATGTCCGCGCACGATACGGTCTCTGGACACGCGGCCTCTAACTGGCTCTTGGCATCCTCAATCACTTCGAAGCCACGTAAGCTTGGGTTGTTTATACGGTTGTCTCTCTCCGCAGGTGGGTTCCCTGGTGCGGATGCCAGTAACACCGAGCCATCACAACCCTGTTTGTGTATATATATATATTCAGGACAAAGCAATTTTAGAAATATGCATTGATCCAACTGTAATCAATCATGGATATGGAAGTGAAAGTTGGTTGCTTACCCTAACAAAGCAATCATGGAAATGCATTCTGAGGAGGCCGCCAGCAACGCCTGGGTTTTGAGAAATTGCTTTGTTGACTGCGCTTCTCACAATTGCCTCGGCGGATGGGCATTTCTTGCTGTAGAAACCCACCTCCAGAGATGATGCTGACGATGATGAGGCCAATGACGAAACGGAGATGATCGTCAGAACCAGGCTAGAGAGCATTCTTGCACGCATTTGTGGAGTACTATTCATTATTGCTTTAATTGAAGCAGCTCAGCGCAGTGTATATGTATATGCTTTAGTTGTACGTAAAATGAAGGTAGACAAGTAAGAGATGGAGTAGTGGGATTGTATGATGTTTTCGCTTGCTTGCTATTGTGGATAGAACTTGTGGTGAAGCCTATATATTTATAGTTTGGCGAAATTATTCATTCAACTATTTAATTTGAAAGAGTTGAGAGAGAGAGAGGTTTTACTTGGGCAAACTAGCTGTGTCTTTCAGAGAGTTGAAGTCTTCTGCCATTTGAAAACTTCCTTTTCTCCGGCTCAGGTTATAATATGCCATTGGATATTGGACAAAACAAACAGTGAACTGATTGTTATACCTGCTTCAGTCCACTCGGAACTTTTTCTCCGTTTTAGCTGCTTGCACATTATATGGCATTAAACTAATAATATACACGCTTTGATAAAGTTATGCCATCAATTAATTTATAATTAGAGAATCAAGACCTGGTAACCACGAGCCAATATACGTTGCTTGTGAGATTAAGACAATCAAGGAAAAAAGTAAAAGACTATTTGGTATAGCAAAAATTGACTGTTTTAATTATTTAAACTATATGACATTTTTTAACAGGGAAATTTGATATAGCAGAAATACTCATGGGGAGGAACCGGTCTAACAGCGATAGCTGACCTTTGTCTTTAAGCTCATGATTGATGACTCCCTTCTTTCAGTATAAATTTCAAAAGTAATATTAGGTGTATAATTATATTTTACAATAAATACATATCACATGCTTTATCATCGTTGGATTTGATGAATAAGTGGGATGAGTGGGGACTACCACATCACACTCAATGGTGATAAAATGTGTGATGTGTATTTGTTTTGCAATTTAATTATACACTATACATTATTCAAATCCGAAAATGACTCTGTTTTAAATGGCTATTTTCTGTTTTCTTCGGCTAATGCTCCTTGTTTCCAATGCAACTATTTAACGGATATTTTTAAAAAAATGAAAAAGAAATGAAAGTATTATTTAATTAGTGTAAATCTTTTTGAGTGAATCCTTAAATAATTGATCTCCATAAAATAATATTAGACAAATTAGTTTCTCAAATATATATCATTTCGTTATTGACAGCAATATAATATATACAGCCCATAAGGCTTTTTTTAATTAAAAATTAAAAATTATTGACATAAAGCATTGTAGCAACAACAATAATACTCATTCAGCTTATTTTCATTTGAAAAGATATATATTAATTACAATAAATGAATCATAATTTCATAATATTGCTTAATGTTTTGTTTATTATATGTAATTTCAACATTATAATAATAAATCTAATTATTATAATTATAATATATTAAGTAATATAATTTCATAATATTACTTAATAATGATTTATTACTTAATTTCAACATGTATGAATAAAAACTAGAGTCCCCACCACCAAAAAAAATTTACAAACATATTTCTGTTTGTCCCAAGTTGTTTAATAGAGATGGCACGACAAGAATATGGAACAAAATATTTTTCTAATTTGTACTTTGGTATGGAACACTACTCTTAGCGCGCGACTATGGAACGGTTCCAGCAGCTTGTGCGGCGGTGGTGTCGCTCCTATTTCACCTGACTTTGATAGATGTTTTAATCTTTATTTTGATTAGGACATCTTAAATAGGAGGAATAATACATGACCCTCTTTATACATCCACCTCGTACATCCACCTCACAAGAAGACAAAAGAGGCGTATGCAATACGGAGGGCAAACTTGGAAAGGGAAAATGTAGGTGAGAGGAACTGTCTACAAAGGGAAAAAAGAAAAAACCCAACGTACTTTCTCTTTCTCATTTTCATCTTCCTCTTTCTCATTTTCATCTTCCTCTTTCATTTTCATTCTTCATAGCAAGAAGAAGAAGAAGAAGCTAGAGAATCAAGATGAAACCCAAAGCACACAAAAGGAAAACAAAGAAGATACTTTCATTCTCTCTCTCTTTTTCATTTTTTCTTTCTCTGGTTTTTCATCTCTACGGGAAAAAGAAGAAGAAAAAGAACGAAGACCTCGCATGAAACCCAAAGCACACAAAAGGAAGAAAAAAGGAAACTTTAATTCTCTCTATCTTTTTGATGTTTTTCTCTCTAGTTCTTCATGATTTTTTTTCCAGTTTTTTCAACAATAAAAAAAACTGAGAATGATTTTGTTAGAAGCTGAGATTTGCTGTTATTGTTGGAAACTAGAGTTAAAAAATTGTAAATGTGTGTTACGAAAAGTTGTAAACCTGTATGTAAAATGTTGTAAACCATTGCACAAAAAGTTGTAAACCAGTAGCAAAATATTGTAAACCAATTGAGGACACATGATGAAAATCAGAGTTAAAATATTATAAATGTGTGTTATGCAATGTTGTAAATCAGTATGTAAAATATTGTAAACTAGTAGCAAAATTTTATAAACCAATTGAGGGCACATGCTGAAAATTAGAGTTAAAATATTAGAAATGTGTGTTACGAAATGTTGTAAATCAATGTGTAAAATATTGTAAATCATTACACAAAAAGTTGTAAATCAGTAGCAAAATGTTGTAAACCAATTAAGGACACATGCTGAAAACTGGAGTTAAAATATTATAAATGTGTGTTACGAAATGTTGTAAACCAGTATGTAAAATATTATAAATTATTGCACAAAAAGTTGTAAACCAGTAGCAAAATGTTGTAAACTAATTGAGGACACATGCTGAAAATTGGAGTTAAAATATTGTAAATGTGTATTACGAAATGTTGTAAACTAGTATGTAAAATGTTGTAAACCATTGCATAAAAAGTTGTAAACCAGTAGCAAATTTTGTAAACCAATTGAGGACACATGCTGAAAATTGAAGTTAAAATATTGTAAATGTGTGTTATTAAATGTTGTAAACCAGTATGTAAAATGTTGTAAACTATTGTACAAAAAGTTGGAAACCAATAGCAAAATGTTGTAAACCAATTGAGCGCATATACTAAACAAGTTCAGGATAAAATATTGTAAATTAGTTTTTAAAATTATTTAGTTCTATTTTATATTTATATAATTACAAATTTTATTAATATAATATTATTGGTACAATTTTAAAATTTTAGAATTTCCTATTTGATATAATTTTAAAATCTTTAAACTTAGATTATGTTCTTAAGAATGATGTTGTATGTACATGGTTTACAACATTTTACCATCGGTTTATAACTTTTTGTGCAATGGTTTATGATATTTTACATACTGATTTACAACATTTCGTAACACACATTTACAATAGTTTAGCTCCACTTTTTAGCACGTGTTCTCAATTGGTTTATAACATTTTGCTACTGGTTTACAACTTTTTGTGCAATAGTTTATAACATTTTACATACTGATTTACAACATTTCGTAACACACATTTACAATATTTTAACTCTGGTTTTCAGCATGTGTCCTCAATTGGTTTACAACATTTTGCTATTGGTTTACAACTTTTTGTGCAATGGTTTACAACATTTTACATACAGGTTTACAACTTTTCGTAACACACATTTACAATTTTTTAATTCTAATTTCCAACAATAACAGCAAATCTCAGCTTCTAACAAAATTATTCTCAGTTCTTTTTATTGTTGAAAAAACTGGAAAAAAAAAAATGAAGAACTTTGGGTTTCATGTGAGAAGCGCAGTCAACAAAGCAATTTCTCAAAACCCAGGCATTGCTGCCGGCCTCATCAGAATGCATTTCCATGATTGCTTTGTTAGGGTAAGCAACCAACTTTCACTTCCATATCCATAATTAATTACAGTTGGATCAATTCACATGTCTAAAATTGCTATGTCCTGAATACGTATATTCATTTCAAAACAGGGTTGTGATGGCTCGGTGTTACTTGCATCCACACCCGGGAACCCACCTGCGGAGAGAGACAACTTCATCAACAACCCAAGCTTACGTGGCTTCGAGGTGATTGAGGATGCCAAGACCCAATTAGAGGCCGCGTGTCCAGAGACCGTATCGTGCGCCGACATCGTGGCATTCGCAGCACGAGACAGCGCTCTCAGAGTCGGCGGCATAAGCTACGACGTGCCATCGGGACGGAGAGACGGCCGCGTCTCAATCGGCGGCGAAGTGCCGCAGAATCTGCCTGCTCCGTCGCTCGACGCCGACCAGCTCATAAGCAACTTCGCACGAAAAGGGTTGTCCGCTGAAGAAATGGTGACACTGTCGGGAGCGCATTCCATTGGAGTGTCGCACTGTTCATCCTTCAACAAGCGCCTCTACTCTTTCAACGACACCAATCCTCAGGACCCCTCAATGGACCCTTCATATGCTGCATATTTGAAGACAAAGTGTCCGCAGCCACCAGCGAGCAGTGACCCGACGGTGCCTCTTGATGCAGCCACGCCTGTTCGTTTGGACGGCAGGTATTACGAGGGATTGGTGGAGCATCGAGGCTTGCTGACGTCAGATCAAACGCTGATGAGCAGCCAATCGACGAGGGACACGGTGCTGAGCATAAATGATGGAAACTACGGTGCGAGTTGGGCGGTGAAGTTTGCTGAGGCCATGGTGCATATGGGTTCCATTCAAGTGCTGACCGGCTCAGATGGCGAGATCAGGAAGCACTGCTGCTTCGTTAATTAATTAAAGGCGGTCGCAATCTTTTTTAACTTTTTGGGGGAAATTAAAGACAAGTTAATTTGTGTCTGGATGCCTTTGTTGTTGTTGTTTTTTTTTTTTTTCATTCATTATTTGTGGACATAGAGTTGATTGATTCATCATTACTTTGAAATTTGTAACAATTATTTACGATTGTTAAGAGCTTGGTCAATTCAAGTGTAAGTCTTATCCGTGCATAGCCAAACAATCTAGTTCGCATTGGTTTGGACTTTGGATTGAGTTCATGTAACCGGTTTTTTACTCTAGAAATAGTTTTCAAGTATTACAGATCTCCTATAAATAACATAAGTCGATAATTAAAAATTAAAAGTTAAAGACTTTATTCTTTATGGGTTGACATTATAAAACTTTTTTTATACCGTTATCCAATCATATCATTTCATTTGAAAGACTTTTCAAATTGTGGGTATAATATTCAATTACTTTTGCTTATGTAACAAAATATAATTAGGTAATAAAAAAATTTAATACTGTAATTGCATGGAAATTAAACTTAAAGCATTTAAAATAAAATAAATTCTTAATAGGGAAAAATAAACCTTTTTTCCTTTTATATTCTCTTATGTGAGTATTATTGTTGAGGGAGACTGTCATCATTCTTTTGTAGAGGTAGTCTTACTGTTTTTTCTTTCATCCTGTTTTTGTTGTCCCTGTTATCGGTGTTTTTTTGTCACTTTTATGGGTGCTTGTTTTCCCCTAGTGGCTGTTTGCTTTCCCTTCTGACTTTTTCTCTTCTGATGGTCTTACGGATAAAAAGATGTTCAAATCTATATTGGAAGGAGTGTAATGCATTCTTAATGTTGCAGTTACATTTTCCGATCTCCGTTATGAAAAATGTTTTGACATTGACAGCTTTCAAGCGAGAACCAGAGCCAAGAATCATTGGTTAGTTCAAAATATGAAATGTATGTGTTCTTTATTCAATCTAGATTTAGAATATCTTTCTAGTTTTGCAGGTGCCAATAGGCTTGTATATGAATAAAATTCCCTTTTGTATATATATATATATATATAAGAACATTAATTTTGTCCATTATCTTTGTATGTCTTTTATGACAAATCATTTTCAATTTGATTCTAAGTACTTTTCTAATTTTAATATTGTTGGCACTCAAATTTTTATTGGGCCACAACAATTTTTTTATATTGAAATTAAAATTGAAAAAGAAAAATAAAAAACCCATTCCTTTTTTACCAATATTCTCATATTAGTTCAAAAAAATAAAAATTTAAAAAATGAAAAATAAAAAAATCACAATGTATCATTTAGTGTTACAAAATTAGAACCTCATTCATTGAAAAAAAATCTTGTGTGCTCGTAGAGCAAGTACTTTTTCTTACTTTTAATGAATTTTAGTCATTAGACGATGTAAACAAAATAGGAAAGAGAAAGAGCATTCAAAATTGTATGAATGCTCTAGATGATATGTTGATTGCAAGAGATCTCTTACTCTTTGTGCATCTAAGTACTTCTCCTATAATTCATTAGTGCTTTTTTTTCCTCAATCAATGTTAGTTAGCATCAAATCAAATAATTTGTAGTTAATTACATTTACGGTTACATATGTGTATAAATAATCATTGTTACTCAACGAAAATGACAACAAAAAAAAGATCATGCCAAGCTTCGTCTTTTAGATTGCGTTTGGTTTCTATTCCAAGATAGAAAGGATGGAGACAGTGAAGTAGTAGAGACAAAGGCGATATTAGAGATTAGGACAAAACTATATTTGGTAGTGGTATACAAAACATAGAGATTGATCAAAAGATGAAAAAGATTATGTTAGAATTTGATAAAAAGTTGAAAAATGAGAAGGGAGGCAAAGATAGAATATAAAATGTTTAAAGGGATATTCTTGGAAAAAAAAATAAAAATTTGGGGTTAAATATATTTTACCTTCTGAACTTTATGTCATTTGTAATTTACACCTTGACTTTTTAAAATGTGCATCGCGACATCTTGAACTTTACAAACTAGGTGAAATACACCCCTTACCATAAAATTGTTTAAAGGTATTGGGTTTGTGTTTAAGGCTAAGTGTTTAAGCTTTGAGCCATGGAGATAGATTTGTGAGGATTTTGTGTGGAGAGTTTGAGATGGAGTATAAATAATATGAGAGTATTTTTGAGAATGAAGATAGAATGAGAGGATGAGAGAAATATTCTTCCACCTTGGGGACCAAGTGTTGGAATGGTTCAAATGAGTGACACATGTGAGTGAGTGTGTATCTTTGAGTCTGAAAATATATATATCACATGAAAGAGTGAATGGGGTAGGTGGCGCCACTTTTTTTGGAGGAAGGGTAGGATTAGGAATTTTTGTAATGTTAGAATTAAGGTTAAGGTGGAATATTGAGAGATAGAAAATAATTATAAAAGAAATAGAATAATTTTGTGATATAGAAATAATTATATAGGAAAATTAAATAATTGTAAGACATAAAAAAATTATCATAATTTCATCAAACAAATTATCTTCTCTAAAAGTAGTACTTTATATTATTTTTTAAAGTCAAATGTGACACATTTCCTAAACTTTAAGAAAAGCATTCTTATAAAAGCATATTTACCTTCTTACTTTTCATATGGTATTCTTATTTGGAATTTCAAAGGAGAAGCTTTTCCTATAAGCTCATAATAAAATATCTCTTCGCATATTAAAAATATTATTTTTAGGATTATAGAATTAAAATTAATTGTAAGAGAATTTAAATAATTTTATAGAATAAAAATAATTATCACATAATTGTTAAATGAACTAATTTCCCTCCATAATATAATATTATTTGTTTGAATTCAAATAGGAAACAGTATTCCTATAATTAGGGAAAACGAAAGTCAAAAAGTAACTATGTCTCCTACTTTTGCTTTATTATTTAATAAAGTATTTTTTGTCTTTTTCTCACTAATCTTGATTAAGGGTGGAATAAAGCATCGTTAATCATTATAAGCCCTAAATCAACTAAAATTAATTGTTTTGATCCAAAATTGATTAATAATAATAAAAAATATTTAATTTGAGTCTAATATTGCCTATATGTCCTTAATTACCTTAATTAAGCTTAATTGACACTAACTGAGGGCAAAATTATAATTTCACTAAAACTCATCCAACCATAATATATCCCCTTAATTTAACATATTCAACTGCTAGATGACAACCGGGTCCGTTCATCACTTAATCTTGCTTTAAATTACCTCATGGACATTTTGATAATATCACGTATGGAATATCAGGAATTATGATTTTCACACTGATTACTATCCAAAACACATACAATCCCCTTCAAACATTAAAGAAACCCCTTGAGGATATCCGAGGCCAACTATCCTAGATTCTCGTGCAAAAATAACATCAGGGCATTTTACTCATTTTATACAAAAGGGAAAATTCGGGATGTTACATTATTTCCCTCCTTAAAAAGAATTTCGCCCTCAAAATTCATTTCACATACACGGTAAAACTAGTTAAATGGGTAATATGTGAGTTTGCTAATAATCGAAACACGACTAAAACTATATCTCAGCTTGACATAGGTAACTAGGTGAGGTAAAAATTGACACCCATGACTTGCACAACCTAGAAACTTGTAAAAGGCAAGACAACTTATCTTTAAATATATACAACTAGTTCAAGAGTTCTAAAAGAGGGTGTGTTAGTTCCTAAGGGAAATTCAAAGCCAAGCATTCATAAAGTCATTATTTAAACTAATGACATGTAGAAAATTGAAACAAGAAGGTAGGGACATGCAATACTTGCAAAGATGGAAACTTAAGCAATCATGACACCAATAACAATTTTAGCAATTGAGATCGTGACCGAGTAATTCACAGAAAGAGCTAAATATAAACAAATGCGAGAAGGCCATAAAACCAAAAGGACATAAATGAAAGGAGTCACGAGGATTCTACATAAGTATAAGGAGTGAATGACTGTGTGGTACCAAAATCGAGAAGCCTAACCGAAGTCCTAATGTTTATCTCACATTTACCTCGGGCAAGATTGCTGAAGCAAAGAAATGTCTTTTGCATTAATTGTGAACATTCACCCTTGGCATTGGGGTCTAAAAGAGGTGTTCAACTATGGGGAATTCACATTGCAATAAAAAATCATGTGGCCAGGTTGCTACATCTAAAACACACTCCCTGACTAGCCAGACAAGGAATTGTTGTGGTTCTTTCAACACTTCAGGAAATCAACAATTGGGTTTCTCTGTGGTGTTTCTTCCTTTGGACCATTCAATCTCCAATGTTGAAAAGTATTTTTTCTGCAATCAGGGCTTGAACCTCCAGGGTTTTGGTGCCAGCTTCTTCTTGTAGCCCCTACCTTTGCTATGGTCAGCTTCTTGTTACTCTCCTAAGTGATGTGACATTTGCTGACTAGGGTACAAAAGTCCCCAAATCTTCGAATGGGCAATTGCAATATTTATCTCTACCTTTAATCCGGATTTATATTCCATACACTTCCAAAACTCATCGGGGTTCCCTTGAAAGACCCTCGAGAACTTGATCAATTCCTTAAACTTGGTGGTGTACAGCAGAACACTCATCCTTCCTTATGTCAGCTCCATGAACTCAAGATCATTAGCATTCCTCACTGATTTTGGGAAGTACTTCTCATAGAATTGCACCTTGAACAACTCTAAGTGATTCGGGTACCAGTGGCCCCCAAAAGTCACTTGGTGCCCATATACCAAAAATTTGCATTGGCTTCTAACATGTAGGTGGCAAGGGACACCTTCTGAACCCCAATTCATGTGATTACAAAAAAGACCTTCTCTATACTTTTAATGCATTCCTTATCTTGATTGGGTATCAGAGCTCCCCCGAATGTTGTTGGGTTGGCTTTGCAAAATTCTACAAATCTGTGGTAATCCTAATCCTTAGCTCTAACTCGAACATGATCTGCCTCATCTTGTTAGTCTATACAGTCCATTGTACACTACATGACCCTTGTACTTCTCGGAGGGCACCTGTGGTGTAGTCTCTATTTCTGAATTCGTCATTATCCTGGGAAGACTTGTCGAGGTAGCGCCATTACTCCCAAAGCACTCAAAAATAAATACTAAGGTGATCAGGCCTAATACTCATGCTAGGTGAGCTAGTTACTATAACACATTCCTATAGTAATCATGCATATCGAATCCTACTTTCTATCACAAAGACAAAACTCTAAGTATGAAACATCTACTGCAATATGCTCAAGAAGCATAATCAATTCAATCATCAGGCTCAATGAGAACCGAAGTACTCTAATATCAAAATGTAAAACCCTAACTTTTAAATTAACACGCTCAATCGCATTGCGATTAATTTTAGTTCTTGTGCCTTTATCTCAGAACTTAACTTGTTTTCTTTTTTAAGATTCAAGTAATGAAAATTCAGCTAATTTTTTTCTTAAACTTTAAAACCAAAAATACGAGCCACATGTGCATATAAATACTAGTCAATACACACATAATAGTAATCATATAAACCTTGTCATGATATATGTATAAACCATAGCATCATATAACACAACTGAGATAACATATTATAACCACAACATAATAGCAAGGTCTTAAAAACATAAAGGACATCCAAAGATACTAAGATGACCAATAAATATTGAGCATACCGTAGTCCAAAACCTAAAAATGACCATAACATAACTAAACTAGTAGCAGGTATGCATCCACCAAAAGACTCAGCTATGAGTGGGTATAAAAGATAAGATCACCCTAAAGCTACTACACAAAGGAATAGCTGTCTCCATGCTTCTGCTTTGACACTCTGATCTGATCCATTGCGCAACTCCCATGTCCACGTCTCAAGGAAGACCACGAGCAATGCCATCATCCTTGTCTGGATACAACATAGAATAAATTAAAGGAGAAAGATGATAAAATTATTTAATATTCTCAGTAAGGCATCCCAACTCTAACACAAGTGTCATTGTCATTGTCTTTGATCATTTCAGTTTTCATTACAAAAGAGATATACATGCATAAGGTTCAATTTTAAACTAGTCAAAATAGTTGATTTGAAGTGGGTGTTTTTTATTATGGGTCTTAATATTGTGAATGCAACAGATATCTTATGTATGTATGGCAATACCTCAAGTGCATGAGTAATGCATGTAATTAACATAAGCATATTCATAACATGAATCTATAGCATTCAAATCTAAAACATAACACAAGGCTAGGTATATAAGCATAAGATAAGTTAAAGAACTATAATCACTTGGCACATAAAACATGTGATTAAGCATAATAATAGAGCAGTCACACAATACATAAATTTTCTCTAAGTTCACAAATTTAGCAAAAATCTAGTAGCATAACATATGGAAATAGAGTTTGCCTAAATTTGCTTCCTGTGAATTAACATATTAATCATATACCTCAATTATTCACACATAATCTCAATGCTATAATAATTATTTCATCAATTACATAAGCATGTTATTATCAGTATCTTATTGAAGTGTAAACATGTTGCTACCCAGTTGTCAAAAATCAAGAGACCAGACACAGCCAATGCATATGCTATGCTTAACATGATATATACAAATATCATCACTACAAAATTAAAGGTCTAAGCTTGCACAATCATCAATTTGTAATCATGTCAATCACACTTCATCATAATTTCATGACTATCAACTATCCATGCTTCAAGAAAACTCATTCCAAGTGTGTGCCAATCACATATATTAGTTTTGCACAATATACAATGTTAATCATAACCATTTAAGTCTTTATAATTCCATTTAAGAAGGGCCAATACTTATAAAATAATGGCAATCCCTTTAAGGATCCATCAAAGGTTGTAAAACATCTTCATTTTAGCCCACAAACTCATTTTTAGCTTCTCATAATGGATTACATTGCCTTTGTAATCAATTACAAGGTGCTTATAATCAATTACCAGAGAGAAAAACTTAGTTTTATGCTTTACAAGGTTCTCAAATCATTTTCATCATTCCAAACATCATTTTAAGATTTCTAAAATATTTCCCAACAAAACCAATTTTCTAAATCATTCAAAAACTCATTTTTACAACAAAGGACTTAGAAACTCATTTTGACACTTTTAACCACATTAATCACCAAAGCATGAATCTTTTCTTATTAAAATTTCAAAATGTCTCATTTAGACTTATTATGATATAAAGCATTAATCTTTAACACTTTGAGTGCAAGGCAACTCTTTTAACTTTGTAAAGCCTCAAAGCATTCAAACTTTTTCCATTGAAGTCACAACTTGGTTTGTTTATTCATTGTAAGATATTGAAGTCAAACTCTAATAATTTGAAATACAAAGTAATCCTTTTCAAAACATGCAGAAATAAAAAGTGTTAAACTCCACCCATCAAGAGACAAGATATCCCTTTTAATCATGGAAAACTATAATGAAATGAACTTTGACTTTTACAAACGTGAAACAAGAATAAGGGACAAATTTTAAACACAAACATGAAACAAGAATAAAGGACAAATTTTAAGCACTTGGAATTTATAAAATCATACAGGAACACTATTCAATCATCATAGCATAAATAAACCAAAATGAACAAGCTTTAAACTTTAGGAAAAGGTAGGAGCATAAAAGATAATTTTTGAACTATAGGACACAAACAATAATGAGGAAACCAACTTTAAACTTTGGAGCCATAAAGTGACAAACTTTAGCCAACATAAACCATTTCTTATCATCATTAACATAAGGTACCAAGCAACATTAAAATGCAAGTTGGTTCTTTTTAGACCATTTAAAATGCAACATTAAAGGCATAAAGTAAATAACTTGAAGCATAAATATGCAAGTTAGCTTATTTTTAGTCATGATGAACATAAAGCGATGAACTTGAAAATAAATATGCTATGCTTATCCAGAGAACTTGAAATATAAACATATTATGCTTGTTCATTTTTTAGCCTTTAGATGCATAAAATATCTAGCTTCAACTTTTTTTCTTCAATAAAACACAAAAGAATGGACTTTAGCCCATGGAAAGGGCATGGTTGAGCTTTAGGGCCTGTTGGTGGGTTACTTTAGACCCTCATCAAGTGTTTGAAACAAAAACAACAAAACAAGAACAACAAAAATGAAAAGATACCCAAAGCATGGATATTGAATGGATGAAGAGAAAAGGAAGCTCCTTGAAGGTGAAGAAGAGGAAAATATCCTCTTTAATGGGAGTGTTTGGCTGTGACTTACAGGGAGAGAAAAGGAAGGATTTTATGCTTCAATGTGGTATTAGGTTAGTGTTTGAGGCTAAGTGGAGATAGATTTGTGAGGATTTGGTGAAGAGAGTTTGAGATGGAGTTGAAAGAATATGAGTGTTTTTTAGAATGAAGATAGAATAAGAGAATGAGAGAAATGTTCAACTTGGGGACCAAGTCTTGGAATGTTTCAAATGAGAGACACATGTGATTGAGTGTGTGGCTTTGAGTCTAAAAAGAAGAAATCATATGAGAGAGGGAATGGGGCAGGTGGTGCCACTTTTTTTGGGGGAGGGATACAATTATGAATTTTTTGTAATGTTAGAACTAGGGTTGAGGTGGGACATTGAGAAATTAAAAATAATTGTAAAAGAAAAAAAAGGATAATTTTGTGTGATATAGAAATAATTATGTAGGAAAATTAAATAACTTGTTAGACATACAAAATTATCATAATTTCATTAAATAATTTATTTTCTCTAAAAATAGTATTTTATATTATTTTTTGAAAATCAAATGCACAACATTTCCTAAATTTTAGGAAAAGCATTCTTACCAAAGCATTTTTATCTCCTTGATTTTAATATTTTATTATTATTTTGAATTTCGAAGGAAAAGCTTTTCCTACAAAGCTTAGAATAAAATATGTCTCCACATATTAAAAATATTAATTTTATATTATAAAATAAAAATAATTATCACATAATTGTTAAATGAAATATCTTCTCTCCATAATATAATATTATTAGTTTGAATTCAAAGAGAAAACACCATTTCTAAAAATTAGCAAAAAGGAAGGTCAGAAAGTAATTTTACCTCATACTTTACTTTATTGTCTAATAAAACACTTTTTGTCTTTTTCTCACTAATCTTGATTAAGGATGGGATTAAGTATGGTTAATCATTCTGAGGCCTTAGTCAACTCAAATTAATTTTCTTGGCCCAAAATTGATTAATAAAAATAATAAATCTTTAATTTGAGTCTAATATTGCATATATGATCGTAATTACCTTAATTAAACTTAATTAGCACTAACTAGGGATAAAATGATAGTATCATATAAATTTCACTAAAACTCATCCAATCATCATATATCCCCTTAATTTAACATATCAATCTCTTAAGTGATGACTAGGTCCAATCGCCACTTAATCCCACATTAAAAAACCTCAAGAATATTTTGGTAATTTCATGGACAGAAATATCAAGAATTGAGTTTCACATTGATTACTATCCAAACCATGTACAATCCCCTTCAAACATTAAACTAATCCCTTGAGGATAGCTGGGGCTGGCCATCCTCGATTATACAAAAATGACCTAAGGGGCATTTTGGTTATTTGACACAAAAGAAAATAGGGCATTACATTTAAGGCCTTCAAGTCTCTAACAACCAAGAGCTTACATGTACCTCAACTTCTTAGAGCACTAGGACGAGAATTCCAAGTGGGAAACTGAGGCCAACTTGGAGTTTTTGAGGTGATACTAAGGCGGTGACTACTTCTGGGATAAGTCATTAAAGGCCAAGGCTAGCTGAACCTCGCAAAAGGATAGTTTCTATTGTAAATTTTTTTTTATATATATTTATTAATTTTGTGTGTTATGCTTGAATTGCAAACCATGCTCATGAAGAGGCCACCCTATACAGAGTGAGCCCATCAATTACCCACCAGTTCATGAGAACTAATCATGGGAAGACATAGTCGATGGTCCTTATAAGAACTGCATTTACAACATGGGACAATTCTATGCGGATATAATTTGTCCCTTATCTTTATTATTGGGGTATCTACGGTTGTTGAGGCTAGGTTCTCCAATGAATGATAAGGTTTGCAAGTGAATTCACTTGTTCAACACAAAACTTTAGGCTCAGGCAGTGCAGCATCAATGTGAGATGTAGGAGGCAACAAGGCGGCAACCTTTATTAGAGAGCAGGAGAAAAGGTTGCGGGGGAGGAAGACAAGAAGAAGGAGAAGAAGATGAGAAAGGACATCTAGAAGGAGGTCAAGAAGGAGATTATGTCCTTGTGCTAGAAGATGTAGGCCGACCACTCTGCACCACCAAAGTCTGATGATAGCTCCACTAATGATGATGATGTCACTGACTTCTCCTGATCCTTGCTAGTATGTTTTTTTTTTCTTATAGGTTTTGTTATATTATATGTACTCTTTTATGACATTTGCATTTATTTTTATATTCGAATGTTTATTCATAGTGTTTATGAATTATTTGTTCATACCTTTTTTAATGTGTTATTATCATATTTATTTATATATCAATACTTAATCAAAAATTAGGAATAATTCAATTTTAATAAATTTTATAACTAAATAATATAAAAAATAAAAAATAATTGTATAATACATTTAAAAAGATGATTAAAAAATATTATCAATGAACTTTTCACCAATGATAATTACTCAAATAATTATTTTTTTCCTTTTATGCATTACTAGCACAACATATGATAGTAATTATATTAAATAATAAAATATTAATCAATATTAATAACAAAAAAATCCCCTAGTAATACTTTTTATTTTTCATTTTATTTTTTTCTTGCGTATTACTAAGGAAAAATCCATCGATAAAATAACCCAAATCCGCTAATAAAATTTTTACCAAAATAAATTTTAGATGAATTTTTTAAATAAATTATCGAGGAAAATCAATAGAAAAAAAAATCTACAAGTAATTTCCTCGATACGTTACTAAAGGATTTTGTCTCTCACTAGTATAGGTTATCGTGGATGCTATTATCATGATATGTTTTCCCCCAATGAATCTGCTAGTACTTTATTGTTTTCTATCAATAAATGCTAAAAATCAATAGGCAAATCCGTCAATAACAAGCTTATTTTTAGTAGTGATATGTGCTAAACCAATTGAAACAAACAACCAAAACCATTTTTGTATCTATCCCATTTAATTATACTAAGTGTATTAGAAGTTCATTTTCACATTTCATCAATTAGGTTAATAAACATTAGTCCCTCATTTTTAAACTAAATGTCAATTTTTGGAGTTATGCGTTGATTTTAAAATAATTGTCAATTCAAAATTTCAATTAGGCCATAATTATCAATTAGGCCATAATTAATTTGTACTAATCTCATCTCAATTTGCATTCAATTAGGTAACTTTTTCTCTCTTTATCTACCTTTGGTTAGCCAATCATAAGTTTTTATTTAAAGAGATAATTTAAAGTTATAGTTTAAGTTTTTCAAAGGATAAAGATTATTTAACAATTTTCTTATTTCATATACAAAGATCTTACACAACTTTTTTTCTTCCTCTGAAATAAACCGGGGTAAAATTTTTAAGTTAATTAACAATAATGCAATGTAATTTTTATAAAATCAATGTGAATTCACATATTCTCTAGATGTTGATCAAAACATACTAGGTTTTTACCTACGTCATCAAATAATATGTCTTCATTTTTAACACATCCCTAATGTTAATTAATGTATTTGACAAATAAAAAAAAGAAAGAAAAAGGATAAACAGAAAAGTACAGTAATAATTAATAAAGATAAATGAATGCATGGACATAGATAACATTACCTTCTTACTTTGTCAACCTTTTCTATCATTTTTCTTGGTGTCGAGTGTGGTGCAAGTTACCACATTAATGCTGGAAAGGCAAACCAAACTAGTGGTAATAAAATTGCCAGCAAAATGCTACAAACATAATACCTCTCCAATTGCATCACCCATTTCCATTTGTTGAGTATAGTTCTTGTAATTGTAGCAATATCACTCGATTCCATTTGCTGAATGAAACTGTGATATTGTGAGGTGTTTATTGGGTAAACTCCAAACCCTTTTAACAATAGTGGCACATATTGTGAATTCATTGTCAATGATACCGCTTTCACCTTAATTTTAGACCTTGTTTGATCCTTTACTCGACTATTAAGGTAGTGAGAAATTCGTACATCGTACATTAGATACACATGCTCCAATGCAATTCCATCTAGCGGTCTATCCAAGTCCACATTAATATTATTCTCTTCATCTTCACCCTCACTTATGTGAAATTTCAAAATCAAACCCTCTGATGGGATCTTGGGAACAATAAAACAGAAAATGTAGCTTAATTGATGGGAATGAGGATCAGAAGAGGCATCAATAGTCAAATAATCATTTGTTGTCTTATATATGAACCACTCTGGAACTTTGTTACCCGGGTACACATACATGGCTTGAGCTGGATAATCACGACCAAGTATGGAAAAATGTTGGTACGCAAATTTCATCATGTTGACTTGTGCATTTAATCTAATAGACTTGAGAGAATGTTGATCCAAATTCAAGCAATTCCAGGACACAACCTTTGTCCTATTTTCCTTCAATTGTTCCTCGACAGTCGGCAGAAACAATACAGTCTTTAGTGATATACAACCACGTGCATCCAGAATTTCAAGTGATGGTGGAAGCAATGGTAGAGCATGAAGTTCTCCACAATTTTGCAAATCTAGAACTCGTAGCCTTGTAAGATTCTTGACACTCATAGGTAATTGCTCAATGTAAGTGTATCCAAGGTGTAGCTTTTCAAGTTTGCTTTGCAATCCAATTGATGATGGCAATTGTTTTATACCCGTAGATTCCAAATTCAATATTTTCATATTCTTTGAGGTCACTGAAAATTCCTCTAGTGATGTGCAGCCAAAGAGGGAAAGATAGCGAAGGGAGCTTAGCTGGATATTGCTTTGGAGGCTTTTAAGGGAAACACATTCACCAAAGTCTAGTCTCTCAAGCTTGTTGAGTGAGAAAACAGATGAATTCACATGAGTTAACCTTGTACAAAAACGCAAATCTATTACTTTAAGATTTGTGGCCTTTGATAAGTTTGGTAGCTCCAACAGGTTTGTGGAAGAACGGAGCACAAGGACCTTTAAATTCATGAGATTCTGCAACAACTTAAACAAACAAAGACTTCACATGAGCTAATTATAGTGGTTAATAACTTTGAACTTAATTTAAAAGAAATACACACACACACATATTTCACCTGGTCTCTATTCCAAAGTTTTTTCACTCGACTGTTGGGCAAGTACAATAGAACTAGATTTTCTGCCAAAAATTGGGTTGGCAAGGACTCTAGAGGGTAATACGCCCAACGAAGATATCTTAGTTCATTTGGCAAAGATTCAAGCCCTTGAGGAAGATACAAGCCCCTTTGATCCTCTAGGAAACTATAAGATCCCTTGCTATAAAAATCCAGAAATTTTAGTTTGCTCATTTTGGAAAATACTTGAGGGCTTACTTGCAATTTCTCAATGAGTGACAAGTTGATAGCTATGCTTCTAATGGCCTCACTTCCCTGCAATCAAAGTAGTAGAAAATTTATTATAAGCTACATTTAAAAAATCATTCAAATTTCTATGAAATATATAATCTACATTTTTTACATCGGAGTCAAGTGTAAAGGAATGGAATTTCAATTTCATGATTTGGAAATTGTATAACGATGATGATAAGTGATAATGCTATGATATGGGGATTCATATACAAATGAGTAATGAAATCACGTAGATGGCTGCAAAATCAAGTGGCTGCATTATCTCTTATATATCATCATAATCACCCGATTTTGTAGTCATAAATGTGAAATCACCATTCATTTGCACTTGATCCCTTATTTGAAAAGACATATTTAAGAGCTATACAAAAATATCATTATTATATTTCAGAATACTTTTACCATTTACCTTATTATTTTTCAATACATCATAAATGTCATCAGGATCCATTAGTCGACTTTGCTCTCCAGGGTCTCCATCAATAGATTCTTGCTGAACAATCTCCCAAGCAATTTCTTGTATAATGTCATGCATTGATACAATTTTATCTTGAGAAATAGTAATAAGAGCTTTATCTTTCAATCTTTGTAACTCAACAGCCACAGAATAATCACGATCTTTCAACAAAAGTTTTATGTCGTCAACTCTCAAATTCAATCCATCAAAGAAACATGCAATATCCAAAAATATCTTTTTCTCGTCACGATTAAGACGATCATAACTCAATTTAATTACATCATAAACCTGGTCGATAGGCTTATTTAAAATGCTTTTCCATATTTCCTTATCTTTTCCGTAAACACTGTGGCTCAATTGTTTTAGAACAAGTGGAACTCCCTTGGCAGAGCTTACTACTCTCTTAGATTTCTCATGGTATTCCTTTTTAGTAAGATGATTTTGCCCAAAGGCTAGGAAATTGAAAAGTTGAAGAGATTCATCAAAGTTCAATGCCTCAGCCTCATATATAACAACATCCTCTTTAGCAAGCACTTGCTTATCTCTAGATGTTACAATAATTCTACTACCTGATCCAAACCAAGTTGGTGCTCCAACTAAATTTTCTAGTTGCTCTGATTCATTGACATCATCAAGAACAACAAGAACCTTCATACGACGAAGCCTTCTCTCAACATAAAGAGGCAACCCATTTGGTGTGTCAATTTTAAGATCTTCTTCCTCTAATAGCTCAGAAAAAAGTTTTTTCCTCAAAGAAGCTATTCCATGTCTTCCTGACTCTTCCCTCACATTTAATAAGAAACAACAACCATCATAGTTAGAACGTAACATGTTAAATACTTCTTCTGCAATAGTTGTTTTACCAATACCACCCATACCCCAAATTCCAACAACGCGAACTTCTTCTGACTCTACACGTAACAAAGATTCAAGATGTGCAATTCGTTTAGCAATTCCAACAAGTCCTTTTGAGTAAACTTGGTGCATGTGATTCAACCTCATCAACACATATTTGATTACTTCTTCAACAAGCTCAGCATCATTACTGCACAACCAAGAAAAGAGAAAATTTATGAACTTCGAATTCAAATGGCCAACATCCTATTTATGGAATCTACAATAATAAGTATTAAATGAGAAATATACAAACTTAATATATTAGAAATTTAAAAAGTATTAACCTTCTCAAAAGAGCTTGCACCTTAAATATTTTTTTTTTAACAAATAATAATTGCTTAACACCATTTAAATAATAGTGCTAGCATTGTATAAAAAATTGAATCCACAAAATAATTAATCACTTTTATAGGTAGATTGTTCCAAGAATCTTTAATTTTATGGTTTTATTATTCTATAGGTCCCCTGTATTTTCACTCAATTTTCAATTAAATCCTTATAATTTGAAAATTGATTATCACATCCTTATATTGTGTAATTTTTTTTAATCAGATCCTTACAACTAATAAATATTACAAAAACATTTTGGTCAATATTATGGTACGCTTGATGTAGTCAAGTGCACCACACACCTTATTAATCTTAATCGTTATATATATATATATATATAAAATGAGAAATATATGGTTAAAAAATAATATAGGACATCAATACACTCGTTTAATGTATTGCACTTTAGAGGCACTTATATCACCATCGTCTTCAATCCTTCTCCTCACCCTTACTTCGTCACCAAACCCCTGCTTGCCTACCATCAGGTCCATCACCACTTTCCAAAGAAATATGTTGGTTGTACTAATTGTGTGTGAGATACCATATCGACTCACTCTTCATTCACTATTAGATGAGGTGTGGACCCTACTTAAATAGAGTTTACATCTCATCCAATGGTAAATATGATGTGAATCAACATGGTGTTCCATAAACAATGAGTACAAATAACACAACTTCTTTTCAAATGATCTCATTCTTAGAGGTTAAAAAAAAAAAGAAACTTTGTCACTCACTCACATCAACACCGCACCTTATCTTCTTCCTCACCTCAACATTGATTTTTCACCAACTCACAATCAACGGTGGAGGTGCATTTTTTATTGAGACTTGAGGTAAGTTTTTAATTGAGATCTGGAGGTTTGCAATGGATAAAATCATCATTTCTCAATGAACCCATGACTCCCCCCTTCTTTGACAACTTTGTTTATGCTATTCTCAGTTTCCTATTCTTTTTCGTTCTGCAAAAGGAAGCTGCTACTGCTACCCCTGTTTTTGGTGTGAGGTATTCTGTTGCAACCATAGATACTGAACCATTTACACCTTTGGCTGTTTTGAGGAAGATTTGCCACGGTTATCACTTTGTCAAGAATGGGTTGTGGCCAAAATCGAATTTTGGTCTCACAAAGATTTGAACCTTTGCTCGCTTCACTAATTGATATATTATGAGGCTTGTTGGCAATGCAAAAAAATTCAAGTTTGGAATTTTGGGGTTGAAGTAGGAGGAAAGAAAAAACTAAGACTTCCCTTTCAATATAAAAAAAATAAAAAAGAACGAGAAAGGCAAGTCCTTCCTTCACTCATATGGCGATTAGGGTTTACTGGTGAAGGTGATTCTCTATTGTTTACGGGTTGTTTTCATCTTCTCATTAGCATGAATGAGGCTGGTTTATATGGGTGTGATGACTTTGATACCATGTGTAAATCTATGATATTTATAGAATTTAGATAATTTAGAGAAGAATTAGAAATCTGAAATTTGATTTAATGATAAAAAAGGTTAACACTATAAATCAGGTACACTCTTATATAATGTAGTGATTGTAACTAAAAATGAACTACTTCCTAATTAAATCAACAAACTCTAACCAATTTCGCATATCCACTACATATCAATTACACACACTAATAGATATTCCGATCAAAAAGAAAATCTATCACTTGTTCGTAACTCAAACATCAAATTCGATATAAGAAAACGAAACCATTATATAAATTCAATGGACCAACAAAGGATGCTTGATCTGTCCACATCAAAACCTAATGCAGGAGTTACTAATAATTTTTTGCAGAGTTAAGCGCTCCTATTTGTTAAGGGAAAACTATATATCTAGAAAATAAAGGTTATGTCTTTTTGCAATTTAAGGAACCATCTTGATGATATGCATATAGGCCATAATCATATACCAAAATGAAATGGAAAATGTTGGACACTTATTGGAAAATAAATAAATAAGTAAACATACCGAAAGTCTGATGAAGGAAATCCTGATAGATTAGCAGATTCGTTCAAAGCAGATTTCCAGGTTTGCACCGCGGTGAGACCATATCTTTCTGTATGCTTTGCAAATGGAATCTCATAAGTTCCCTTTTGATACCTTACATCTGAAGGAGTTACATTGTAGAAAATAGGTAGTACAATCTGCCCATTCTTTTCCCTGCACTCAACCATTTTCACAAGCTCGTCCAAACACCAACGTGAAGCAGCATAGTTTTGTGAGAATATGGCAATCGAAATCAATGATCGTTCGATTGCTCCAACAAGTGCTTGAGATATTTCATCTCCTTTCTCAAGTTTATCATCTACAAAGAAATTAATTTTCTTTCTTTTAAGAGACTTAATCAAATGGCTAAGGAAACGTTGGCGGATGTCTCCACCCCTGAAGTTAACAAACACTTCATATTTTATTTGAGGATTAGGTGTAGAAAAAGATGCCACTGGCTCTGGATAAGAAGAAGCGTTGCCTGCTTTCGCCACTACACCTTGCAATGTGGAAAATAGCGAGAGACAAACAAATACTCCAGTAGTAACAGCACACTTTATCTTACATGCAAGAGGAGAAGAATATGCCATTATATGCACACTCTGTGTGCTCCTTTGTGTCTGATACAACATTCAGTATCAAAATTAGCAATCCCCAAGATAAAATGAACAGAAAAATAAAGGGAGAAAAGACAGGAGTGGCTATTTATTGTCTATTTCCACCCGCTATTTAATGAGTCTTCATTATTCAATTATTCCAAAATGTCCTTCATTAACATAGTGTTATTTCTAATTTTATTCATACCTTAATACAATTAGTAATTTTATGAAAATATTTTTAGTTTTGGTCAATTTCTTCATGAAATATAGTAAATTTATATTCTCACATAATAATTGTAACAAATTAATTTGTTAATTTTAAATATAGTTTTCAAATTGAATTAAGTTTTTCTTACTTCACATAACTTTCTTTAAGCATAATAGTATCTTTTAAAAAATTGTATCTAAATATTCTATAAATACGATATGAAATAAAATTAAGAAAACTTTTGTTACACATAATAAATTTTAGATTGGATAAAATAATTCTTAATGGTTATTTTAAAATTTAATTAACATTCACCATTAATGTAAAAAACAATTGTACTATCAACCCATAATATTGTCATTTCACTTAATGAGTTTAATATATATAATTTTATATGAATTTTATTAAGTCATAATTTAAAACGTACGTCAACTAAAAAAATTTGATTTAATTCTAGAACTTTATTTAAGATTAAAAAATTGATTTATTACGTTTTCTGTATTTTTGTGAAAATTAAATGAAAAATTAATCTACTTCACCAGAAAAATGAGTCAAAAAATTCATAGAATAAAAGATTATAAAAGTAAAAAATATAAAGAGAAAATACTAATTATAGTAAGTTTGAATAAAACTAAAAATAGTAATAAATTAATTAAGGACATTTGAGAATTATTGAACAAAAACTCATTAAATAGGAAGTGACAATAGATAACAACTGGCAATGGTTACTGTTAGAAAATAAATAGAAAGGATCCATCATATTAAATATCAGAATTTTGGGCAGGTTTAGATGAACATTTAGAGAAAAATATTATTTAATTTATCATTTTAAATAAGATCTTTTGAATAAAGTGAGAGTTATTTTACGTCTATGAGTAAAGATCATTTATGTTTCAATATAATTTTAAAAGATTTTATTTATTCCCAAACACATCTTTAATATTATAAAAAAATATCTTCTTTCATAAGATAAAAGTTATACCTTCTAAAAAAAATTATTTTACTTTATTTTATTTTTACAAGTGATTCTAATTTTACCAAAAAATTTACACAAACATATAAAAAAAGAACAATAAATATTACATTAAATAATTTTTTTTTTATCAAAACAATGAGAAACAAACGAGGGTATTTTACCAAAATTAAAAAAAAATTATATACCCATTTGCATGGGTAGGAAGATTAATCACCAATATACACTTTGTTTTTACAAAAACAATACGTAAAACAGTCTCACGTAATATGAACACAACACGTTAAACTCACTCACGTATTATGTGAAATTGGGTCTGATAATACATGACCTAATGTCACGTTTTATGGGCTGCAATTTTCGAGCCCCTCTACAGTAATCACATAGTGCATAGCTAATGCGTCAGAGAAGCAGAATACATGACTGGGTTTCACGTATTGTAAAGACTAATACGTGAGTATGTACCATGTATTATATTTGCAATTTTGCTTAATTGCAGGTAACACAAATAGTAAAAGTAGTGAAAGCAAAACCATATGCGACAATGCATGAACCGCACATATATAAGAGAGCTTCCATTTTAATCTATTGCACATGCCATGCCATGAGAAAAAATTAACAACAGACAAAATAATTTGCAAAATATTTTTTATTTTACATCATTTTGACTTTAATAAAATTTTTATATTAATTTAGTTTTAATATTTCAATTTTAATAAAGTTTTTGACATTGAACAAAACTTTAGCCAGATCCAATTTTTGAATCTGGCAAATTTTTCAAACCCGAATATGATCTAATAACAACTTGACTATGGACCCGAATTAAACCAGATCAACCCGATCTTCAAATAATATATGAAAATTTGAACGTTATATCTAGTAATAAAGTTATAAAACTTTCCAAGTAACAAAAAAATTTTAAAAGATATTTTGTAATATATGTTTCAAAATAAATCATATCAATGCAGAAATAATATGAAGTTATATAAAATATATTAATTGAACCATAAAATCTTACAATTCTTCAAAAATTATTATTAAAAAAATATACCTCTAAAACAATTATTTGACCTGAGGCCGGATCAAACCAACCAATGCATGACCCGAACTCAATCTGAAAAGTGTACCGCCTCAATTTTTAAGATTCGAACCTAATTTAATGAGTTTCGGACCAGACCAGGTTGACAGGTCGGGTTAGGTTATGAACAACCCTGTGTTAGAGGGCCTTCTTGAGGAAGTTAAACATGTTATCTCCCAAGACGCTAGGTTAAATGGCTTCTGGAGGCATGTAACCAAGTTTAAAAATATTATTTTAAAATTTGATATTAATTTAATTATTTAGTTAAATTTTTCTTCATTTTAAAATATGTTTTAAGTTAGTGGACATTCTGCGGAGATTAAAAGTATATCAAAAGTAAAAACTTTTGAGATTTAATCAATGTCAAAACTTTATTAAAATTAAAATATTAAAACTAAATCAATATAAAAATTTTATTAAAATCAAAGTGATGTAAAATAAAAAAAATATTTTACAAATTATTTTCTCTATTGTTATTTTTTCTCATAGCATGTGCCATAGATTAAAATAGAAGCTCTCTTGCATACATATGGTTCGTGCATTGTTGCATATGGTTTGGCTTTCACTACTTTTATTATGTGTTACTTGCAGTTCTACAAAATTGTAAACATAATACGTTGGATGTAATCACATATTAGTCTTTACAATAAGTGAAACTCAATCACGTATTATGCTTCTCTGACGCATAAGCTCTCTGCCATCTGATTACATGTAGAGGGGCTGGAAAATTGCAGCCCATAAAACGTGACATTGGGTCACGTATTATCAGACCCAAATTTCACATAATACGTTAGTGAGTTTAATGTATTATGTTCATATTACATGAGACTATTTTACGTATTACTTTTATGAAAAAAATGAATGTATATTGATAATTAATCTATATAATTATTTTTTATTTTATTTTGGTAAAATACCCCTCAAACGAGCATATTATATGTCATAAAAGTACACAGAACATGAAAATAGAGATTAAAAGAAAAAACATGGTATGACCATACCAGCACGTCCTCGTGGATCGATTGGCGAGATTTCAAATTGATTCCTGATGCTTTGGCTGAACAACAACTGACTTGAAATCACAGTGTATTAGGAAATATATATATATATATATACAACCAAAAATGAAGTTAGTACCTTAGGCCAAAAGAAATTGACTCGTGGAGATCACTACAAATTCACACGAGTCAAGAGAGAGAGAGAACTGGAAACGAAAAGAGAGAACTAAAATGAAAGATCACACAACTTCACAGTGTTCATTACTTACCCGAAATGACTTCAGCTCTTCCTCATACGCAATGTGAGAAAAAGTCAAGATCTGCAATGACCATGAGGGACAAAGCCTGTCAACAGTAAACAGGATGGGGTCAAGTCAACTGACAAGTTGGTATGCTTTGAACTGGTCTCTCGAGCCACGTACGTAGTAGAGCCCAACTTTTCTTGAGGGGAGACCAATATATGAAATACAAGGTGCTGCCAGCTCGAAATGAGCTGCCAGAAACTATTTCAAAAGAAACTACATTATAATAATTTTTCTTTGAAATATGAAGGAAAGGCTAAGGGCCTTCCATTAAGCAGAAACCAACAAGATGAGAGGAAAACTCTTACGAACAGATTTGCTTGCGACACAAGAACCGATACAGAGCCCAGCCAGCCCAGAAGCAAGGATCAGAGGGTAGGGGCAAAATGGGGAAACTGGTGTTCGTAAAAGCTTGGTCGTGTTAAAATTTAATGAGAATGTGGAATGGCGTTGGACGGTTGTGATTGAGTCTGATGGAGAGATCGAGACCGTCCGTTCCCGTCTCCTAAATATCTTGTCGCTGTTTACAGGTGCAATGAATTATGACTGAGTCTTTCCACACCCTTTTTTCTTTGAAAAGGAAGAAAAATAATTAAATAAGAGAATTATTTAAGTATCCTATAAAATTTATAAATATTGATATCTTTTAAATAATTTATAATTAAAAATTAGTCATATATCTCATTAATTAAATTTATTAATATTTTAAATATTCATAATTAAATTATAATTATTCAATTTAAAAGAGTATTGATATTCTTAATTACCATAACATGAACCAATAAATAAAGAAAATTAAAAGATGGGTACCAGTACTACTAACTTATGTCATTGATTGTGTTGGTAGACGCAGAAAGACAATTTTTAAAATATTCTTTCAAAACTGTTTTAAAAACTACAAAAACAAAACAATTCCAAAGAATTCCCTATATATCTAGAAAATAAAGGTTGTCTTTTTGCAATTTAATTAAGGAACCATCTTGGTAATATGCATATAGACTATAACCATGTACCGAAATGAAAACAGGAAGTACAATATGCCCATTCTTTTGCCTGCACTCAACCATTTTCGCAAGCTCGTCTAAACACCAACATGAATCAGCATAGTTTTGTGAGAATATGGCAATCGAAATCGATGATCCTTCGATTGCTCCAACAAGTGCTTGAGATATTTCATCTCCTTTCTCAAGTTTATCATCTACAAAGAAATTAATTTCCTTTCTTTTAAGAGACTTAATCAAATGGCTAAGGAAACCTTGGCGGATGTCTCCACCCCTGAAGTTAACAAAACACATCATATTGTATTTGAGGATTAGGTGTAGAAAGAGATGCCACTGGCATTGGATAAGAAGAAGCATTGCCTGCTTTTGCCACTACACCTTTTTGCAATGTGGAAAATAGCAAGAGGCAAACAAATACTCCAACAGTAACAGCACACTTTATTTTACAAGCAAGAGGAGAAGAATATGCATTATATGCACAATCTGTGTGCTCCTTTGTGTCTGATACAACATTTAGTATCAAAATTAGCAATCCCCAAGATAAAATGAACGGAAAAATAAAGCGAGAAAAGACGGGAGTGACTATTTATTGTCTATTTCCACTCGCTATTTAATGCATCTTTATTCAATTATTCCACAATGTCCTTCATTAACATAGTGCTATTTCTAATTTTATTCATACGGAATACAATTAGTAATTTTATGAAAATATTTTTATTTTTGGTCAATTTCTTCATGAAATATATTAAACTTATATTTTCACATAATAATTGTAACAAATTAATTTGTTAGTTTTAAATATAGTTTTTAAATTGAATTAAGTTTTTCTTACTTCACATAACTTTCTTCAAGCATAATAGTATCTTTAAAAAGTTGTATCTAAATATTCTATAAATACGATATGAAATAAAATTAAGAAAACTGTTGTTACACATAATAAATTTTAGATTGGATAAAATAATTCTTAATAATTATTTTAAAATTTAATTAATATTCACTATTAATGTAAAAAAATTGTACTATCATCCCATATATATAATTAACAAGTTAAAAAATATTTTCATATATTGCATTCCCTTACTTTTAAAAAAAATTGGTTAAATAAATTTTCTCTTAATATGTAGTAATTTTTGCTATGGTATTTTTTTATTTTGCAAAAAAAAAAGTAATAATTTTATATGAATTTTATTAAGTCATAATTAAAAACTTACGTCAAGTAAAAAAATTTAATTTAATTCAAAAACTTTATTTAAGATTAAAAAATTGATTTATTACGTTTTCTGTATTTATGTGAAAATTAAATGAAAAATTAATATACTTCACCAGAAAAACGAGCCGAAAAAATCATATAATAAAAGATTATAGAAGTTAAAAATGCAAAGAGAAAATACTAGTTAAATTAAGTTTGAATAAAGCTAAAAATACTAATAAATTAATGAAGGACGTTTTAGAATTATTGAACAGAAACTCATTAAATAAGAAGTAACAATGGATAAGAAGTAGCAATAGTCACTCTTGGAAAATAAATAGAAAGGATCCAACATATTAATATCAGAATTTTAGGCAAGTTTAGATGAACATATAGCGAAAAGTATTCTTTAATTTATTTTTTAAATAAGATCTTTTGAATAAACTAAAATTTATTTTAAGTAGTTAAGATAATTAATATTTCGATGCAATATTGAAATATTTTATTTATTTCCACACACTTTTTATATTATAAAAAAAATATCTTTTTTTCTTAAGATAAAAATTATAACTTCTAAGAAAACTATTTTATTTTATTTTTTCAAGTGATTCTAATTTTACAAAAAAAATTTACACAAATATAAAAAAAAATAAAATCTTTCTTTAAATAAACAAAAAAAAAACACATTTTTTATCAAAACAATGAGAAACAAACGAGCATTTTATATCTCATAAAAGTACACAGAATATGAAAATAGAGATTAAAAAAAAAAAAGCATGGTATGACAATACCAGCGCGTCGTCGTGGATCGATTGGCGAGATTTCAAATTGATTCCTGATGCTTTGCTGGACAACAACTGACTTGAAATCATATATATATAACCAAAAATGATGTTAGTACCTTAGGCCAAAAAAAATTGACTCATGGAGATCACTACAAATCCACACGAGAGAGAGAGAGAGAGAGAGAACTGGAAACCAAGAGAGCCACACGAGTTACACGAGTCGAGAGAGAGCTGGGAACGAAAAGAGAGAAGTGAAATGATGAAAGATCACACAACTTCATAGTGTTCATTACTTACCCGAAATGGCTTCAGCTCTTCCTCATATGCAGTGTAAGAAATAAGTCTCTGCAATTATGCTGTCTTTGGATTCCGAAGCCCCATCATGAGGGAAAAAGCCCAGGATGCATACTAGGTCCACTTCGTTGACGATAAATAGGATGGGGTCAACTGACGAGTTTGGTGTGCTTTGAACTGGTGGTCTCTGGAGACACGTAGCAGAGCCCAATTTTTCTTGAGGGGAGACCAGTACATGAAATGCAAGTGCTACCAGCTCGAAATGAGCCGCTAGAAACTATATCAAAAGAAACTACATTTTAATAATTTAAATATATAAGAGTAACTATCATCCAATAATATTGTCATTTTACTTAATGAGTTTAATGTATATAATTAGCAAGTTAAAAAATATTTTAATATATTACACTCCCTTACTTTTCAAAAACAAATTGGTTAAACAAATTTCCTATGGTATTTTTTACTTTGCAAAAAAAAAAATTGTAATAATTTTATATGAATTTTATTAAGTCATAGTTAAAAACCTGCGTCAAGAAAAAAAATTTAATTTAATTAAAAAACTTTATTTGAGATTAAAAAAATTATTTATTACATTTTCTGTATTTACGTGAGAATTAAATGAAAATTTAATATATATATCACCAGAAAAACGAGTGGAAAAAATCATAGAATAAAATATTATAAAAGTTAAAAACGCAAAGAGAAAATGCTAATTATATTGAGTTTGAGTAAAAATAATAATAATAATAAATTAATGAAGGACATTTTAGAGCTATTGAACAAAAACTCATCAAAATGGGAAGCGACAATAGATAAGAAGTGTCAATAGTCACTCTTAGGAAAAAAGTAGCAAGAATCCTACATATTAAATATCATAATTTTAGACAGGTTTTGATGAACATTTAGAGAAAAATATTCTTTAATTTATCTTTTTAAATAAGATGTTTTGAATCAAATAAAAGTTATTTTACGTCTAGGAGTAAAGGTAGTTTATGTTTTGATGTAATATCGAAAGATTTTATTTATTCCAAAACACTTTTTTATATTATAAAAAATATCTTTTTTTATAAGATAAAAATTATAACTTCTAAAAAATTTATTTTATTTTATTTTTTCAAGCGATTCTAATTTTACTAACAGAATTTACACAAACATATAAAAAAAAACATTTTTTTTATCAAAACAATGAGAAACAAAAAAGTATTTTATATCTTATAAAAATACACAGAACATGAAAATAGAGATTAAAAAAAAAAATGCATGTTATGACAATACCAGCACGTCCTCGTGGATCGATTGGCGAGATTTCAAGTTGATTCCTGATGCTTTGGCTGGACAACAACTGACTTGAAATCACAGTATATATAACCAAAAATGATGTTAGTACCTTAGGCCAAAAAAATTGACTCATGGAGATCACTACAAATCCACACGAGTCGCGAGAGAGAGAGAACTGGAAACGAAAAGAGAGAACTGAAATGAAAGATCACACAACTTCATAGCCTTCATTACTGACCCGAAATGGCTTCAGCTCTTCCTCATACGCAATGCAAGAAATAAGTCGAGACCTGCAATTGTCTTTGTCTTTGGATTTGGGAAGCCCGGCAATGAGGGACAAAGCCCAGGAAACATACTGGGTCCACTTCGTTGACAATGAATGGGATGGGGCCAGCTGGCAAGATAGCTTTGCAGTGGTCTCAGGAGCCACATCGAAGAGCCCAATTTTACTTGAGGGGAGACCAATGCATCAAATACAAGTGCTACCAGCTCGAAATGAGCTGCCAAGAACTAAAAGAAACTACATTATAAGCTAATAAAAAAAGAAACTACATTATAATAATTTAAATATAGAACAAATATCTTATTTCATTCTTCTAGATTTTTACGTCAGATTATTTAATTCCTTAAAAAAGAAATTGATCTCATGATTCCTCAAGATTAAAAATACTGAAGATATTAGTCCCTCCATTAATTATTTGTTAGTGAACTTATACACATTGCCCAGTACAATAATAATATGTCATTAAAATATTGGATTCAAGTAAAATGACATCATTTAAAACATATTACACTTATTTTGGTGTCTAAAATTACACAAAATAATCATTTTATGATTTATAATGGAGATTTAAATAACTCATTTCATATAATTTCAATCATAAAAAATGATTTATTTTAAACCCTAATTTACTTCAGATGATATACACATTACTTAACATCCCTATCAATGGGTCACATGTAGAATTTCATTATTGTTTAAAGAATCAAATATACATCGAGAGACTAACATGTTCTTTTATTAAAATTTTGAATGACCACAAGTTTAATTTCAATTTTTCATAGATTAAATTGTCTTGTAAAATCTTTTAGATACACTATATGGGTCTTTATTTTTAAATGAATGATTCTATTTTAACACTTTCATGGGTGTAGACACCCATATGGGTCCCATATGAATGTAAGAGGAGTGATAAAGAGAGAATAAATTAAAAGAAAAATAATTGATGGAATTTATATATTTTGTTAATAGAATGTTTGAGAAAATAGATATTAAAATAGTAATGTTGCTCTTAAATATATGAGAGTAAAATTAAGATATCATTTTTCTTTTAAATATGAAGGAAAGGAAGCACAGTGAGAGTGAGAGGGGAGAGGGGGGGGGGGTTAAGAGCAACTCCAAAACGATCCCTTCTTGTATTGAATTTTGTGATTGGACAGTCTCCTTCCAAGGACTGCGCGTTGGAGAGAATGGGCAGCAAGGGACCAGTTCCGAGGCCAGGGAACATCCCTCAAGGGAGTATTCATCAAAGAAGGCTATTGATCAACAGTTAAAAAATTTTAAAATGATTATTTTATTTATATTTTAATCTATAAATACCAATGTTTTCTCTTTTTTTTCACATTTCATTTCTATTCTTTCCAATATCATTCCACTCCTTTAATTGCACAAATTCTACTCCTTCATTACACAAATTCTACTCAATTTTTTTTTTCTGTAAAATGGACCCAAATCAATTTAATTTAAATTCTTTTCTTAGTTACTTGTAAAATTCCAACTGTCCTCAAAATCCAATTCACAATATTCAAACCCCCAAAATCCAAATCCAAATACTAATTTGCAATCACTAAACTTTTTCCTAAATCCAAACATTCAACATTCCTAGGCTTAAGTTCCTTCAAATTTTCAAGTTCCTTTTTTTTTTCTAAACAATCAAAATCCACAAACATTTCAACTTCCATTTCCTTCAATTTTCAATCCAGTGGCCAAAAATACAAGCGCATCATCTTTCCCATTTCAAACCCAATTTGGCAATTCAAGATTAGCATCTACTAGTGTTGAGCGCTAATATCCCATGCTGCTTTGTGGATTGACGTCTGTCCCCACAAATCAATACAGGTCTTTTCAGCATGCTTTGTCCTCACTCACACACTTCTTAATAAAACTTCTCAGGAGGTCACCCATCCCAAAATTGCTCCAAGTCAAGCACGCTTAACTGTGGAGTTCTTTCAGTTTGGGCTACCGAAAAGAAGATGCATCTTGTTGGTATAGGTAGTACAAATCAATTCATATAAGCCTACCTTAACTATATAGTTCCATACCTATACAGTCTCAAGATCCTTCTCATTCGGGTGTGTAATTGGTTCATTCATGTACCCCTCCACTTAGAGGGTCTTGTGAGGAGCCGCTCCTTGTCTGTGCCTTCTTTTGCACCGGCGATCACTCCTCGTCCTCGTCCCCGGGCGTTACACTATCGACCTCAATGATGAGGAAATCGAATGTGGTAGGAAAGATCGAAGAGAAATATGACAATAGGAAGAGGACAAACTGCTAATAAGTGTATGGTTGAATATGTCAATGGATGCTGTGGTTAGTACAGACCAACCAGGTAATGCATTTTGGATCTAGATCCGTGATTATTGTGAGGAAAGTAACCCCGGCTTGATCAAAAGAGGGGCAATTGTGATAAAGAAATGAATGCAAAGGATTAACGAATATTCTAAAAAATTTGGTGGTTGCCACAATCAAGCTTTCCGAAGAATAGGGAGTGGTTCAAACGATAATTATATAATGGAGTTAGCTCATAAACTCTTCAAAGCCAAAGAGGGAATAAATGCAATTATTGAGACACTAGAACAAGTTTCCAAGGGAGCAGAAATAGAGATTTCAATCACTTGCAGGTAGAGGTTCCAAGAGAACAAAGATAAGTGCTTCTAGAGTATTCTCATCTTTATCAATTCCGAAAACACCATATGCTGAGGGAGTTGGTATAAAGTCTCTAGTTCATCGATGAGGCACCAAGGCATCGAAAAGGTAAGGTAAGGGGAAATCAAAACCCGATGAGGGTGGGTGCGCTTTTGAAGAAAACTATGTAACCGCTAAGCAACTAGCTTTCTATGACAATTATAAGACCATCGAGGAAAAGAAATTGATGCAAAGGGGGAAGATGATAGCCATAAAGGAAATGAAAATAGAAATGCAAATCTTGAATACATACGCCTCTTTGATGAGTGAAGAATATCGATCAACTCATGCTAAGATAATAAAGAAAATGAAGTCAAAGTATTGTTAATTTATGTGTTGATTGTGATTTTAATTTACTTTTCGATTACATTTTTAATTTAAATTTTAATGTATTTTATTTTCAATGTTCATTGTATTGTATTTTAAATTTATTCAATATTTCCATTATTATGTTATGATATTAATTTTTAAAATATGAAACTAGCCATTACAAAACTAGCTATTAAGAAACTAGCCATTACAAAACTAGACATTACAAAACTAACCATTACAAAACTAGCTGTTAAGAAACAAACTTATACATATGGGCACCATTGTTTCACACTTGCTATAATACGCTATGTACATGTGTCACTAGCTAAGTTCCGTATGCCCTAGTGTTTCCCAGGACCCACCCATATAACCATGAAGGCCTCGGATCTCAGAATCAGGTTGCAGCGCCAATTTTATAGAATTTTGCAAAACAAGTTTGCTTCAACGAGTTTGGCTCGTTGCAGTGACCAAGCGAGCTTTTTTGCCCTAGTTTTAGTAGACGGGCTCGCTGTAACGAGTTATGGCTTCAACTGTAGCGAGCCCATTGACAGCACAATAGAAAACAACACAGTTTTGATAAATGACCCTAAACCCACCTTTAAAACCCCAATTTTGGGTTTCATTTGCATAAACCAAAACAAAACCCCCAAAACACAATCTCCTCCTTCTTTTGCTCAACGTCATTCCCATTCGTCATCCCCAAGCTTCAAGGTGAGTATTGTAACATCCTAATTTTTTTTTCAGAAAATAATTGAGGCTTTAGTAGTAAGAATATCAAAATTTTGGTGTACACAAAAATGATGAGAACAATGTAACGAACGTTAAAAAAAAAAAAAAAAAAAAAAAAAAAAAAAAAAACGAAAATAGTGTTTTGCAGGCCCCGTAGACCCATCGGAACAACTGAAACCTTAGATTCAAGACCTGGAGGTGCCCAAAATTTGGAAATTATAGGATTAAGGTTAGAAATAGGTAGGAATAAATATTTTATACCTAGAATTAATTTTCAGGCAATAGTTGATTACCCGGGTACACTATTTTACCCATTCGGTTAAGTTACGGTGTGTAGTTTTTACACAGTATAAAGCTACCAGTGCAAGCATGCCACCTAGGGTGACAAGTGTGCGGCTTGAGATATGCCACACCATTGCACCTTTATGGCTAACCAATAGAAATTGTACAAAATTACCATATTTAACTTTAAGAAAAACCATTTTGTACTTGAAATCATTATCCATTTTGCCCTAAACTCACAAGATCAATATCTTATCACCACCACTCCATCATTTTCGTGTAACACTCCAAAAATACAGCCTCCATGTTTGTTTCCTCTCAAACCTCCATTAACAAGCTTCAAGCTCCAAAAACCCTAGCCTAAAGTCACTAAAACACAAAGTTTCCTTCACAAAACTTGTTCTAGACATCAACACCTACAAATATAACCGATTAGATTCTCCAAAAACCTCACCTTATCACATCACTCATCTCTGGTTAGAGGAGTATTTTACTGTATTTTAAGAGCTTTGGGGTAGAGTATATCTATCTTGGAGTATACAAGAGACAAAGAGGCATTAGCTTCCAAGGGTAGGGTTTTCTTTGGCCTTTTTCTTTCCAAATTATTCTGTAAATTTTTTGGGTTTTATTTCAGAAATTTATGGTTATATTTGATGATAATATGTTGATATTGATGTGTTAATTTTGGTGGAGTGTTTGGATGAGGTTAAATAATGATGTTTGTCAAAATAAGTTTTGGCTAGGCTGCTGAATTTTCGGATTTCAGCAGGACAGGATTTGTTCATGAATTTTCTAGTTCAATTATATTCATTTTTATGAGCTATAAAAATTATATGTTGAAGACAACATCATAAGGAAACTCTTATAATTTTCGTGGTGCATAATAAAGAGTTTTACTGCCTGAGAAAAATCAAGAACCAAGAGTATATCTATGCTGGCTGAAATCTTGGTACTGGAGCTGTGAATTTGTATAAATTTTTATTCATAGCAAATGATGGAGTTATCCTTTGAAATTTTTACAGAGTTTTATAGACATCTTTAAGTATAACTGTGATTTTTATTTTGAGTTGTTTCTATCATTTGCTAAAGTTAAAAATTGTGTGAATCCTATTCTGAGCTGTGAAAAAGTGGCCTCTGACCACTAAAATTGTAGAATTTATTTGACATGGTTCTAGTATTCTGTTTGCTATGAACTTTTTACAGGGACTTTTAGACACATTGAGGTGTCATAGAGAATTTTATGGCCAGTGAATTGCCCATTGGATATGTGAATCAAATGTTGTCCCCATAATGGTAAATCTGTCAAGAAGCTGGAATGGTGAAGATGTATTAAGTTAATGATAGAAATCTATTTAATCCAAGTATATATCATATGAATGTATGTTAATTGTTTGAAAGGCTTGTTTATAAAGTATGAATGAGACTCCAATGATACTTGAATGCCTATATCTGGGATACAAACCTGACTTTGAAATAGAAAGGTCCATGACATGGTTGTATGACAAAAGAGAATATGTGAAATTTAATGGTGCATGTTTTAACATACGGGAAAATAGAAACAAGGCTTATGTGTGATAGAGAGGGAAGGCAAAAATAAGAACTTCCCAAGAAATTTTATGAGTCGGTAGACTTATCGACTAGGAAATAGAAGCGTGTGTGATTGAAATGGAAAAAATGAAGTCGATGATCACGAATAGGAATGAGCTCATGTCCTAGCAGTCTATGGTCCTCTGAGGAGTTATCCACTACATATGTTACTTGATGTGAATCTAAGCCTTCCCTATGTTAATAAAAGAACTACTACACTAAGTTGAATTCTATGTGATATAAAAGAAACACTTATGATTAATACCATTTTGCATATAATTTTCTTTGACTCATGTATGCTAATATTGATATATGTGATCTAACATGATGTTTTTCTTTATTATTATAAATGCATTCTACTGTTTATATTCATGTCTGTATGTAAGGGGTTACCCTACTGAGAATTTTATAATATTCTCACCCCTATTTGTGTATATCTTTGTATTGTGCTCGGACTGCAGATGCCTCTGGTGAGGAGAGGCCATCATACCGATGGCCAATGGTTTCACGTAGGAGGACATGAGACTTACGTGGGCTTTTGACTTGTATATAGTGTAGAATAGTGCCGGGAACTTACCAGCTTGTAGACTAATTGGTGTTAGATGTCTTAGTTCCATTTCTGTGTGTTTAGTATTTTGTTGGACCTTGATATTTGAGCAAGCTTGGTAGATCTTTTGATAGTAGTTCTTGTGTTGTATTATGTTTAAGTGACTTAACTTCAAGTATGGTATGTATTAAAGAAAGCGGTATGTAAAGTAATAATATATGTACATTTTATAGTAGTTTTCTTTATAACTCTAGAGTTTGGTTTATCTTATTTCATTTCATTTGACTAGTGGATATTATAGAAAGGAAGTGATACTCTTCTAATTACAATGTTAATGCTCGAGTAATACATGGTAGTTAGGAGGGTGTTACATTATGGTATCAGTGCCGGACTATCCTATATGCCTGAGGATTGGACCGCTATGCTTTCTTAGAAATTGTCATGCATTATGACTTTATATATATGTGTATGATTGCTGATTGGAAATGTTGTGGGTTCTTTGTACACTTTGCTTGGTATTGAGGTGATCAACTCAATATTTTCGTTTGGTGTGATAGGAACCAATGACTTGAATCGCGAACTAGGAGTGGAGCCGAAACGATGCCGACATGATGAATACTTTTCGTGAGATGGCGGCTGCCATGAGGGAACAAGCTACAGCTAATACCCGAATGATGGAGCAACTGAACCGCAATGAAAGGCAAAACCCAGCTGATAATCCTGTAGTGAACGAAGTCGATGTAGAATATCATAAATTTGCCGAGTTCAGAAAGGCAAATCCCCCTCCATTTCGAGGAGCTTTTAATCCCTGTAAAGCAGAAGAATGGATAAAGGCTATGGAAAAGATTTTCTCCGTTCTTCCTTGCACAGAGATCCGTAAGGTGGCCTTTGCCACCTATATGCTAGAAGCAGATGCAGATTTTTGGTGGGTTGGCACCAGGGATTATTTGAAGCTTCCCATCTTTGTAGTTACCTGGACTATTTTTAAGGAAGCTTTTTACCATAAGTACTTCCCTATTTCGTGAGAAATGCGAAGGAATTGGAGTTCATGGCTCTCAAACAAGGACCTATGAGTGTAGCATAGTATCTTGCCAAATTTGAAGAGCTCTGCAAGTTTTCTACAATTTATCAACGTGACGGGATGAAGTTTGGAAATGCATGAAATATGAAGGAGGTCTACGAGAAGATATAGAAGCATTGTAAGTCTCTTGGAGATTAGGGACTATCCTACCTTGGTAAATAAATGTCGACGTGCAGAGGAGTCCAACAGAAGCTAACAAATTTCAAGTATGCCCAAAACAATGCTAGAAGGGGATTAGCACCTCAAGGTCCCCGATTCAAGCACATTAACCAACCTCGGAGAAGGTTTCCACCCAACAATAACAACAACAACAACAAAGGAAAACAACTTCAACCTCTACGACTGAGACAGGAGAGATTGCCCCAAGTGTGGGAAAAATCATGGGAATCGACCTTCTTTGGACAACGCAAATCATTTGCTTTGGTGTGGGAAACCAGGACATAAGATATTTGAGTGCCCTAACAAGAAAGGTCATCGGCCCCTCCAGGCCACAACAACATGGGCGTTTTTACTATAAGTGCCAAGGAAGCTTCTCAATCTGCCGATCGATCCGAGGTAAATGTGAAATAAATGGTAATGTCCTAGATATCTTTGTATGATACGGTGCCACTCATTCTTTCATATCCCATGACTGTGTCTGAAGTTGCAATTATCTGTGTCTGAACTACCTTATGATCTTCTTGTATCCACCCCATCTGCTTTGGTCCTATTAGGACTTGTTATACTGTGTAAATATTCCTCTTCAAATAGGTGCTAGAGACTTTCTTGCCAATTTAGTTTGTCTTCCTTTATCTGGTCTAGATGTAATTTTAGGTATGGATTGGCTAGTACCCCATTATGTCCTTTTACTTTGTCCACATCGAGCTGCCATATTTCTTTCCACTTTACCCTCCATTCCTGTGGTTCCTTTTTCTTTTTATTTGAACCTTGTAACATCCAACCCTGGTAAGACAGATCGTCAGGAATATGTTCTCCTTTCTACTAGTGGCCCGAATGTGACTACGAGTTGAGCAAGATTCCAGTGGTGAGAGAATATCCAGATGTTTTTCCAGAGGATATTCCAGAATTTCCTCCTGAAAGAGAGATTGAATTTTCCATCGAGTTGGTTCCAGGAACGGGTCCTATTTCAATTGCTCCTTATAGGATGTCCCCTTTGGAGTTGAAAGAATTAAAGTCCCAAATTGAAGAGCTGTAAGGGAAGCATTTTATTAGACCAAGTGCCTCTCCATGGGGAGCCCCTGTTCTTCTGGTGAAGAAAAAGGATGGGGGTATGAGGCTTTGTGTAGACTATAGGCAATTGAACAAAGTGGCAATAAAAAATAAGTACCCCTTGCCAAGAATTGACGATCTCATGGATCAATTACGAGGTGCAACCGTATTCTCAAAGATTGATCTTAGATCGTGGTACCATCGATTCGGGTTCGGAATGAGGATATACCTAAAGCGCTTTTAGAACTCGATATGGGCATTACGAGTATAGGGTGATGTCTTTTGGATTGACTAATGCTCCGGCTGTATTCATGGATTATATGAATCGAATCTTCCACCCTTACTTGGATAAATTTGTAGTTGTCTTCATAGATGACATACTTATATATTCAAGGACTGAGGAAGAACATATGGAGCACCTTGGGGTTGTGTTACAAATCCTAAGAGAGAGAAAGTTGTATGCTAAGTTGTCGAAATGTGAATTCTGGATGGGAGAGGTTAGATTCCTAGGTCATGTAGTATCACAAGGAGGAATCTCAGTAGATCCTAGTAAGGTAGAATCAGTACTCCATTGGGAACGACCAACAACGGTGACGGAGATTCGGAGTTTCCTAGGGTTAGCTGGATATTATAGGCGTTTTATCATGAGTTTTTCTCAGATAGCATTACCTTTGACTAAATTAACCCGAAAGAATGCTCCATTCAATTGGACACCAGAGTGTGAAAATAGTTTCCAGGAGTTGAAACAAAAGTTAACCACGGCTCCAGTCCTAGTATTACCTGATCCTTATAGACCCTATGAGGTTTATTGTGATGCTTCTAGTAAGGGTTTAGGATGTGTGTTGATGCAAAATCATAACGTGGTTGCCTATGCTTCTCGACAGTTGAAACCTCATGAAGTAAACTATCCAACCCATGACCTCGAACTAGCAGCTGTGGTTTTGCCCTAAAGATCTGGCGACATCATTTGTATGGTGTGCAGTTTAATGTTTTCTCTGATCATAAAAGTTTAAAGTATCTTTTTGATCAAAAAGAGTTGAATATGCGGCAAAGAAGGTGGATGGAATTCCTCAAGGACTATGAGTTTAGTCTGAATTACCATCCAGGCAAGGCAAATGTTGTTGCCGATGCTCTAAGTAGAAAATCCCTAAGTGTAGCATGCTTGATGATTAAAGAGACGGAGCTAGTTGAAAGTTTCAAGGAACTTAGTTTATACATGTCTGTGAACCCTCAGGGTGTGGTGCTAGGGCAAATAAAGGTAACAAGTGCGTTCAAAGGACAAATTTTAGCTGCACAACGTGAAAACCCAGAATTTCAGGAGATATTAAGATCAATTCATGCAAAGAAGTTGCCAGGATTCACTCAAGACCAACAAGGTATATGGAGATACAAGGATAGGGTATGTGTACCCACAAGTGGCGATCTTAGAAAGAAGATCTTAGAGGAAGCTCATAGGGGCGAACTTACTATACATCCAGGCATTAGTAAAATGTATGCGGATCTTAAGAAAATGTTCTGGTGGTCAGGAATGAAAAAAGATATAGAAGAGTGTGTCAGGAAGTGTTTAACTTGTCAAAAAGTTAAAATAGAACATCAATAACCAAATGGGACCACCGCAACCCTTAGAAATCCCGGAATGGAAGTGGGAAAGTATTTCTATGGACTTTGTAATGGGTTTGCCAAGGACATCATCAGGTCATGATGCTATATGGGTTATAGTAGATAGATTGACCAAGTCTGCTCATTTCTTACCCATTAAGGCTAATTTTCCTTTAGATAAGTTAGCTTCCTTGTACATCCAAGAAATAGTAAGACTACGGTATTCCTTCCTCCATAGTTTCCGAGAGATCCAAGGTTTACTTGAGATTTTGGGAACGTTCCAAAAGCCTTTGGTACCAAACTTTGTTTGAGCACTCGCCTATCATCCCCAAACCGACGGGCAAACAGAACGAACCATACAAACCCTGGAAGATATGCTAAGGGCATGCGTGATTGAGCAGAAGGGAAGTTGGGACAAGTTACTCCCATTGGTTGAGTTTGCTTATAATAACAGCCATCATGCTAGTATTGGCATGGCCCCGTATGAAGCTCTATATGGAAGAAAATGTCAATCCCCATTGTGTTGGTATGATTCGGGAGAAGCGAGACTATTGGGACCCGATCTTGTTAATCAAACAACGGAACAAATCCTGAAGATCAGAGCAAGATTCTCACCGCACAGAGTCGTCAAAAGAGCTATGCTGATACTCGAAGGAAACCTTTAGAATTTCAAGAGGGAGAACATGTATTCCTGAAGGTCACGCCCACTACTGGAGTAGGTAGAGCCCTTAGAGTTAAAAAGTTGTCACCTAGGTTTATAGGTCCTTTTCAAATTCTTCAACGAATTGGGTCAGCTGCTTACCAGATAGCCTTACCCCCACATTTATCCAACCTTCATAATGTCTTCCATGTATCTCAACTTCGAATGTACCACCCAGATCAAAACCATATCATTGAGCCCGAGTCTATACAGTTAAGGGATGACTTGACGTTTCAAGCCCCTCCTATTCAGATCGTTGATAGAGAAGTCAGGCAACTTAGAAATAAATCTGTGCAACTTGTAAAAGTGGCTTGGGGTGGACCTGGAAATGAAGAGTATACATGGGAACTAGAATCAAGTATGAAGACAGATCATCCGGAATTATTTCCAGGTATGAAATTTTGAGGGCAAAATTTTTTTTAAGGTGGGGAGTAATGTAACATCCTAATTTTTTTTTCAGAAAATAATTGAGGCTTTAGTAGTAAGAATATCAAAATTTTGGTGTACACAAAAATGATGAGAACAATGTAACGAACGTTAAAAAAAAAAAAAAAAAAAAAACGAAAATAGTGTTTTGTAGGCCCCGTAGACCCACTGGAACAACTGAAACCTTAGATTCAAGACCTAGAGGTGCCCAAAATTTGGAAATTATAGGATTAAGGTTAGAAATAGGTAGGAATAAATATTTTATACCTAGAATTAATTTTCAGGCAATAGTTGATTACCCGGGTACACTATTTTACCCATTCGGTTAAGTTACGGTGTGTAGTTTTTACACAGTATAAAGCTACCAGTGCAAGCATGCCACCTAGGGTGACAAGTGTGCGGCTTGAGATATGCCACACCATTGCACCTTTATGGCTAACCAATAGAAATTGTACAAAATTACCATATTTAACTTTAAGAAAAACCATTTTGTACTTGAAATCATTATCCATTTTGCCCTAAACTCACAAGATCAATATCTTATCACCACCACTCCATCATTTTCGTGTAACACTCCAAAAATACAGCCTCCATGTTTGTTTCCTCTCAAACCTCCATTAACAAGCTTCAAGCTCCAAAAACCCTAGCCTAAAGTCACTAAAACACAAAGTTTCCTTCACAAAACTTGTTCTAGACATCAACACCTACAAATATAACCGATTAGATTCTCCAAAAACCTCACCTTATCACATCACTCATCTCTGGTTAGAGGAGTATTTTACTGTATTTTAAGAGCTTTGGGGTAGAGTATATCTATCTTGGAGTATACAAGAGACAAAGAGGCATTAGCTTCCAAGGGTAGGGTTTTCTTTGGCCTTTTTCTTTCCAAATTATTCTGTAAATTTTTTTGGGTTTTATTTCGAAATTTATGGTTATATTTGATGATAATATGTTGATATTGATGTGTTAATTTTGGTGGAGTGTTTGGATGAGGTTAAATAATGATGTTTGTCAAAATAAGTTTTGGCTAGGCTGCTGAATTTTCGGATTTCAGCAGGACAGGATTTGTTCATGAATTTTCTAGTTCAATTATATTCATTTTTATGAGCTATAAAAATTATATGTTGAAGACAACATCATAAGGAAACTCTTATAATTTTCGTGGTGCATAATAAAGAGTTTTACTGCCTGAGAAAAATCAAGAACCAAGAGTATATCTATGCTGGCTGAAATCTTGGTACTGGAGCTGTGAATTTGTATAAATTTTTATTCATAGCAAATGATGGAGTTATCCTTTGAAATTTTTACAGAGTTTTCTAGACATCTTTAAGTATAACTGTGATTTTTATTTTGAGTTGTTTCTATCATTTGCTAAAGTTAAAAATTGTGTGAATCCTATTCTGAGCTGTGAAAAAGTGGCCTCTGACCACTAAAATTGTAGAATTTATTTGACATGGTTCTAGTATTCTGTTTGCTATGAACTTTTTACAGGGACTTTTAGACACATTGAGGTGTCATAGAGAATTTTTATGGCCAGTGAATTGCCCATTGGATATGTGAATCAAATGTTGTCCCCATAATGGTAAATCTGTCAAGAAGCTGGAATGGTGAAGATGTATTAAGTTAATGATAGAAATCTATTTAATCCAAGTATATATCATATGAATGTATGTTAATTGTTTGAAAGGCTTGTTTATAAAGTATGAATGAGACTCCAATGATACTGAATGCCTATATCTGGGATACAAACCTGACTTTGAAATAGAAAGGTCCATGACATGGTTGTATGACAAAAGAGAATATGTGAAATTTAATGGTGCATGTTTTAACATACGGGGAAAATAGAAACAAGGCTTATGTGTGATAGAGAGGGAAGGCAAAAATAAGAACTTCCCAAGAAATTTTATGAGTCGGTAGACTTATCGACTAGGAAATAGAACTGTGTGTGATTGAAATGGAAAAAATGAAGTCAGATGATCACGAATAGGAATGAGCTCATGTCCTAGCAGTCTATGGTCCTCTGAGGAGTTATCCACTACATATGTTACTTGATGTGAATCTAAGCCTTCCCTATGTTAATAAAAGAACTACTACACTAAGTTGAATTCTATGTGATATAAAAGAAACACTTATGATTAATACCATTTTGCATATAATTTTCTTTGACTCATGTATGCTAATATTGATATATGTGATCTAACATGATGTTTTTCTTTATTATTATAAATGCATTTACTGTTTATATTAAATGCGTATGTAAGGGGTTACCCTACTGAGAATTTTATAATATTCTCACCCCTATTTGTGTATATCTTTGTATTGTGCTCGGACTCTGCAGATGCCTCTGCAGGTGAGAGAGGCCATCATACCGATGGCCAATGGTTTCACGTAGGAGGACATGAGACTTACGTGGGCTTTTGACTTGTATATAGTGTAGAATAGTGCCAGGAACTTACCAGCTTGTAGACTAATTGGTGTTAGATGTCTTAGTTCCATTTCTGTGTGTTTAGTATTTTGTTGGACCTTGATATTTGAGCAAGCTTGGTAGATCTTTTGATAGTAGTTACTGTGTTGTATTATAAGCGAAGTGACTTAACTTCAAGTATGGTATGTATTAAAGAAAGCGGTATGTAAAGTAATAATATATGTACATTTTATAGTAGTTTTCTTTATAACTCTAGAGTTTGGTTTATCTTATTTCATTTCATTTGACTAGTGGATATTATAGAAAGGAAGTGATACTCTTCTAATTACAATGTTAATGCTCGAGTAATACATGGTAGTTAGGAGGGTGTTACAAGTATATGTTGTTAGATTATGTCTCTATTCTCTCCATTCTTTCACATTCTTGGTTTGGGTGTTGTTATTTCTTTCATTGTTGTTAAGTGAGGGTGCTCCCCTAATGTTGTTAGAATAAATCTACAGTGCTCAAAGATTTCTTATGAGTTTTATGGTTGCAATGGCATACATTGATGTTATCCCTCCTCCTTGAAGTCCCCATAGTATTAGTACTTCCCAGTCAACCCCTCCAAGTGAGTGGGTTTGATCTCATAGCCTTATTTTGGTCATCCTATAATTATTGTCTAGTATTATGAAATGTTTAGAGCATTTATACTTGAGATTTGACATCAATCAAAGTGTATACTTACTTTTTGCAATGATTAGAAAATATGTTTTGAAGCTTAGCATGAAAATTTTTATTTATAAAAATGCATGGGTCCAATATCTGATAAGTAGTTGTTATTGTTTGGTTTATGCCATGATTTAAATGTGATTCAGGATGAGGAAATGTTTGGTTTTATTTATGAGAAGCAAGAGCAGTTGAACATAGAATGAATAGAATCCCCTTTTTATGATTTTAGTATAATTTTAAATAGAGAATTATTGAGAGGAACAGAATTATAAGTTAACGACAGTTATCTTGTTAACCTTGGTATACTAAGACCTGCCCAGGGCAAGTTATCCTTGATTTAGATCAGTCTACTAGGGACACAGTTCGTCAAGGACCATTAAGATCTCTATTAGCTAGGGGTTCTTGTTCGCCAAGAACTGAGTACCCTCTTTATAATTGATGGATAGTCTGTTCCCTTTTGTAATTCTTTGACAACTATTATGTTTTTATATTCTAGCAACTATGGTTTTGTAGCTAGTATGTAAATATAAATGAAATGATTCATACTTATTGCATTATTCCTATGTATCCTATTTCATGTCCCATGTATAGTTATGAGTGAAAATCCACTCACTGAGTTTTAGGAACAAAACTCACCCCTATTCTTTTTCCTTTTCTCACAGATTTAGCAACTCCCTTCGATAAACTTCCTCCTCATCAGTAGCTTTAGTACTTCTAGCTTGGGTGAGTTTCACATTGATGTGAAGTTTGATTATTTTGTATAGAGTGCTCCAGTAACAGTGTGAGCAGGATCCCCGACCATGCATTTATTACATTTTGTATTCCATAATTCTTTTGTATTGAAATTATTTAGTATTCATGGTTTATTTTGTAAATGAGCAACTCCATATGATTATGGCTACGGTTTCAGAGTTTATTTATGAAAAAAGGGTTATGAATAAAGTATGCATATAGTACGATGCAACGATCATAAGGCTTACATGGGGATAGGATTCCTCATGTGCCGATCACAATCCAAGTTAGGTCGTGACACTTGCCTACAATATCTTTCCTCCTCTTGCAATAAGAACTCCTAAACCTTGTCTAAACTCATTACCCCCTTTTAAAACACTTTTTCATTCACGACCACCACTTAAATATTCATCACTACATATGGCTGGAAACCATAATGAACCAAATAGCATGTCTTGGGATGACATGCTTAATGAAATTGTATTTAATGATTCAGTAGATTAGGTTGTCAAAACTATAATGAACCCAATATTTTGAAAGCACGAGCAAGACTCTTCCTCCAAATCTCGTAGGAAGATAGATAGAGACCGCAAAACAGTACATGAATGCCTTTTCAAGGACTACTTTGCACCTAATCCGGTATACCCTCTTAATATATTTTGATGAAGGTTCCGAATGGGAAGGCACGTCTTCCTCCGCAATGTGGAAGTTGTCTCAAGTATTGATCCATATTTCCAACAAAGGTTCGATGCTGTAGGGAATAAAGACTTATCCCTATTGCAAAATGCATAGTTGCCATGTGAATGTTGGCATATGAACTATCAGCTGATGCGGTAGATAATTATATACGGTTAGGTGAAAGCACTGCAATTGAATGCTTAGAGAAATTTGTTGAAGATGTAATATAGTGTTTGCATCTGAATATTTACGAAAGCTAAACTCAAACGATATCTAGCGCCTCCTAAAGAAGGGGGAGGATCGTGGCGTCCTAGGCATGATGGGAAACATTGAATGCATGTACTAGCAGTGGAAAAACTGCCCGAAAGCATCGAAAGGTATGTTCTTAGTGGTTATCGTAGGTTTCCAACTATAGTACTTGAAGTTGTGCCTTCATGTGACCTTTGGATATGACATGTAATTTTTGGAGTGGCTAGTTCGAATAATGTCATCAATGAGTTAGACCATTCACCAATATTTGATAAAGTTCTAGAAGGATGTACTCTAAAGGTAAATTACACTGTAAATGGTACCAATTACACCATGGGATACTATTTAATTGATGGCATATCTAATAGAATTTAATCTTCATACATTGATCCCGTCAAAATATTTTATTTGTAAACATTTTTAAATAATTATTGAAAAAACCAAATATAATTACTAATGTAATAACATATAATCGAATAACTATTTAATGGAATTTTGAATTATAGTACATAAAAATTAAATCCTGTCTAATAATTCGTGTAGGTTATAATAATGAACTTTGATATTTTAAATATTTATGAACATAGATTGATGTGATTCAATGTTGGATGCAGTTTTAAGCTTAATTATTGATTTAAATAATATGATGTTTGATGTTGTCACGGCCCGACTTAGATCGTGACTGGCACGTAAGGAATCGCCTCCCCACATAAGTCTTGTGATCGCTGCACCATACTATATGCATATTTTATTCATAAAAATAAATTTAAATCATAAATCAATTTTTGTAATTAACTTATAATGAGTTTAAGTAGCCCTTTTTCCATAAATACAATATGAAACTATGGCTATAGCATAGATCAATCTAAGTTGCTCAACTATAAAAGAATCATGAAACTAAATATTTTTTTAAATACAAATCAATATCATGATTTATCAAAAGGAAAACATATACATATGCATATGGCTCGGGACCCTGCCCGCAACATCACTGGAGCACTCTACAAAAAGACAAGTACTTCATAGTAATGTAAAGCTCACCCAAACTAGAAATCTAACCCAAACTGGAAATCTAATGCTTCTAAGGAGGAGGGAATGGATGATCCAAAGCTATACCTGTATCTGTGAGGAAAAAGGAAGAAAAGACGAGTGAGTTTTATTACAAAACTCAATGAGTGGATCTTCACTCATAACCATTTATGGGACAAAAAGGAAATATATATAAATAATAATGCAATATCATAAATCATTTCTATATAAATTTATAATAGCTATTAATTCCTAAATTTACAATAAACATGGAAATCTTATTTATTTTCTCAAGAATTATTAAAAGAACAAACTATCCATAAACTGAAAGGGTAGATGCTCAGTTTCTCACGAAGAAGAGCCCCTAACTAGGATCTTAACAATCTCTTAGGAATTGTATTTCTCGTAGACTGATCTAACATGTGGATAAATGCCCCTCACGGGCTTTGGTATACCAACGTTAATGGAATAATTGCCATTAACTAATAGCTCTGTTCCTTTCAGTAATTCTCTATTCTAAACCCATACTTAGTCATAAAAAGGGGAGTTCTATCAATTCCAAGTTCAACATGTTTCAATTTCCATAATAAACATAAAGCCTCAAGTTTCATTTCATTAATCATAATAATTCAAATTTTCATAATCAATCCAAAGTTATAAATTAAATCATATAAAACTTTTATGGAGCAAATATGGTCACCATGCATATTCTAAAATAATAATTTTCATGTATGAGTTCAAATGGAGCATTTCTTACTAAAGCACATTTTTATTTAAAATAATATCATGTAAGAATCCATTTTCAATTTCCTAAATACTCCGTAATGCTAGAAAATAATCATATAATGCTCAAACTAAGGTCATAAAATCGAACCCACTCACATGGACAGATAGAATGTGAAGGAACAATTCCGGGAGAGCTTCAGGGAGTAGGGATGACACCAATGCCTACCATTGCAACTATAAAACTCATCAAAGATCTATGGGTATACCTAGATTACTTTAAGATAACCTTAACAATATTGGGAGAGCACCTCCACTTGACAACAATGAGAGAAATAACCATACCTATACTAGGAACATGAAAGAATAGAGAGAATGGAGACATAATCTAACAACATTTACATACCTTGAAGCTTTATTAGGGATGATGGATTGGAATGAGATTGAGAGAAAAGAGAGAAAATGGGGTTTTGGGGGAGTGAGGGTTTATGGTTTCTGCTTCTGCCAATGAGAGCCTGAAGGGAAAAGGTTTTAAAGAGGTTAGGATCATTAATCCAAATAGTGTCATTTCTGCTAAAGCTTGTTGCAGTGAGAACTTTTCATTGCAGCAAAGATGCTTGGAGCAAGGACGGCGTGCTTGCTCCCCTGGCTCGCTGCAGCGATGTATTCTTACTGCAGTGAAATTGTTCTGCATGATTTTGCAAATTTAGTTGCTGCAAGGTTTATCAGTGTACAGGGGCTTCTAAGGGTATCTAAGACTGTTAGGCCAAGCTAGAGACATGTGGATCTAAGGTATTGCAAAATATAATAATATATAATAAAAAATTATAATAATTGTCACAAATTAATATTTTAGTGATCTTTTTTTGAAATTATCAATAAATGATTCATTAAAAATTATTAGTTTGAAATTTTTTCTATGTTCATTACACTTATTATGATAAAAAGTAGAAGTTGAAACTATTAAATAATGTATAAGAAAAGAAAATATTATATATTTGTATAATTTATGTTTTATGACAATAAAAAGTCACAAAAACGATACCATAATCGGATAAGAATTTAATTTCAATGCATTAATGGTATAACTTTTTTTTATATTATTATCTAATTTGACTGGTGTGACAATATATGCTTAGATACATTTTAAAACCCTTTTCCACAATTATTACATGAAAAATTAAGTTCATAAAATAATATTTTCATTAATTCTTCAAGGATTAAATAAAAAATAATATAATTAATTGTCATTCATTACAGAATAAAAATACTTTACACCATCAATCAATAAAGTATTTATAATTTATCTATCTTATGTAAATTTTAAAAATTTTAGTTGGACTTAATTTAAAAGGGTACGCCAGTTTTACACTTCCAATATATGATAATGATGTTGCATCATCCAAGTCTTCTTTTCTTCCCCTAAACTTACGGCCAAAAACGAATTAATGACTCTGGGAGATCGCTACAAATCCACACACGAGACAAGCGAGAAAAGGAAATCCCTATACGACAAGACAGAATTAAAAGGAAAGACCTCACGACTTCATTACTTACTTGGAATGACTTCAACTACCAAAAATCTTATAATAAATAAAAGTCATGTAGTCTGAATCAAGGGACTAAGCCTTTTCACACTACTCTTTCCCGCTCTTATTTTTTTGACAAGTGTCTACTACTGGCAGTAACACCATCAGCTTCTCATGTTTGGTCAATATGATGCCAACGAAATTAATGAACCGATTCTCAATTTCACAGGTCTATGAAGTTGCCGCCCATAGTCCATGCGGATCAAATAGGGTCATTCATTTCATCCATCATCCTATTGGATCATTTTTTGGCAGCATATATTCTCAAGGTGGTTCTTATTTTTATTTTAAACTTTCAAAATGATTTCTAAATGTATAATAAAAGCACCAACATAATTACTATTTCAGTATGCTTCTCATCCATTTCCCGTAACAATTAAATCACTTTTAGTCAAACCAAAGCATTCAGCCAACAAAAAATAAGACATTGAACCGCATAGAACCTTACAACTCTACCCAATTAATAACAGCATTGAAAACTACCACAACCAATCAAATTTAATATTTAATATTTTCCAAAAAACTATTATAACTTTTTCATAAAGTATGCAATCACTCTTCTCTGATCGATTATTTTCCACTTTTATAGCCTATTCAAATTCAAATTTGAATATCTACAAAGCAGTATCAGCAATACTCTCTTTTTATTCATTTATATCTCTCTCCCCAACTAAAACACCACAACCCAACAGAAAATATCACCTCCCTCTCTCCCTCGCACTAAAAGTCGATACCAGATAAAAAACTCAGTAATCCACACACACAAATTGACGCACAGATCAAGTGAGGGAGAATTCAAGATTCACTCTCATTATCCACCATCCTCCAAATTCTGAATCAACTACATCTTGCTCATCATCAACAACTCTTCTTCTACTTTCTGTTCTTCTGCCGCCGGTAATGGATCTCAAGTAGACTAATTTTGTAGCAATCGGGACTCGCTGCCATGCTGGATTTTGTTTTCAAAATGCGTGAAATGAATTTACTAATGGTTGTTGTTCATGCAGTTCTCTACTACAAGAGGATGGATCCCGCAAGCTGATTGATTCCATAATACAAAACAAACAAGAGAAACCTGAGGTACCTCTAACAAATAAGGATGGATCTAGCATTTTTTATACACTCCATTATAATGTTAATTATTCTCTTTTGTTTTTGTAATATGAATCATGGATTCCCTTCTGTTTAAACCTTTCAATTTTTAAAGGGGTTTGTTGACAACCTTTGATTTGGTTAGATATTGGCTTTGATGATTTAGCCATGGTTAGATTTGGAATTTTCCTTCCCTTGAATCAAGATTAAAATATTCATTGCTAGGCAGTTGGCGACCATGGTAGCATCAACTTGGAGGCGCAAGAGGGAGGACCTGCAGGGAAAGGAAGAGGCAGCCAAGGTATTCTTCACATTTTCCCTCCTATTGTCTTTTTATCTTATTATATTTAACTTTGTTCATGAATGTAATTTCATGCTCTGTTGGTTGCAACCTTGAAGTTTGATGACTATATAACTAGGCTGAAGTTATTGTAATAGGGAAGAGGTTAGTGTAGGCATACAATTTTCTTTTAAGGATGCCATTGATACTTATAGATTTATATTCCAGTTGGGTACTTAAAGTGCACGTATGCCATACATGTATTGAATTGCTTGCTTAGTGGTTCTCGATGATGGTTTGTTTGAGTAATAGTTCTTTCTCCTTATTGAAGACTAATACAAGTCATGCTTCATGCTTTTAAGGTCATGTCAAGTAAAGAACTTATTGGTTTCTGCAGAGGTAAGGAGGGTTTGAATGATTCTTGCATCAATTGAGTTACTAGATTGAATTTCTTTCTTTTTATTTATTTTCCTCTTTACTAATCTTTGTCTGATATAGCTGATTGCATATTTATCCTTCAATTGGTTACATTTTTGCAGCTTAAAGGCAGATAGGGGAGACATCACTGAATGAAGAAAGCTCCAAGTCCCATCAGATCCTCTTAATGGTATTATATGCTACTATTTTTCAAATGGCTATAAGTTAATTATCATGAGTACCCTGCTAATGTTCCTCTCAAAGTTTGGACAGGTAACTGCACAAGGTTTTGACAGCTAAATCTAGGGAAGATATGTTTAAATCTCTCAATTGAAAATATGTGTATAATACCCTTGAGACCATTAATAAATTGGAATCAGCTATATTCTCATGGAAAGAGAATTGCGTAGTAACTTGGTGTCAAATGCCCAGTGCGAACCTTCTGTTAGAGATTCATAAAATGGAGTTATTATTGGACCACATAAAAATACTTCTACAACTAATAAGAGATATTAAGATCTTTACTGATGTCAATTTTTCTTTGTCCAGTACTATATTTGCTCCCATATTGTTGTTCATCTTTTAGTAACAAAATGTATGTTGATTTTTAACCCACAAATAAAATGTATGTTGATTAAGATTATTAGTTGCTATTTTTAGTATAATTTGTGGACAATTTATTTCCCTGTTTAAATTATTTTGTAATCAGAATAAACCTGTTACATCAAATTTGATATCTATTTATTTTAATTATCCGCACAACTGCGCGGGTCAGATGCTAGTTACACATAATATTCAACAACAACAAATTTACCTCTATTTTTACCCTTTTAACAAACTGGCAGCCTTGCCCATGTGCGATGGAGGAAACAAGTCAATATTGGCAGCTGTGTTGTTTTAGGAAGGCCGATCATGAGGGTCAACTGCGAAGTTTCGTATGCTTTGACTCGGTCTCAGTGGCATAGCAGAGGCAACAGTTGGTCTTGATGGGAGGCAAGAGTCATCCTACCCTGCATCAGCAGGAAGAAAATTCTGCCTTCATTAGCAATTTTTATGGCAAAGTTTCTGAAAAGAATACTATTAAATGGGTCCCATATAAATTTTATGACAGATTTTTCCGGGGAGGCAAATACAATGAAATAACCATATACCATGTAAAGAAATCATATCACTATAACAAATGTATAAAAAAAATTTCAGGACGAAAGGGTCCATGTTCCACATGGAGACCCCTTGCCTTTACTCCCCTTCTCTGCATTAAGCATTCGCCTGTATTGAACTAAATTCTATTATTTTATGCAATCTCCGGTCACATTTGGATTAACTGGCAGCAAGATGTGCCTTTTGGTTTAACGATGTATTTGCTTTTATTGAAATAGATATGTTGTACTATAATAATTGTAACAAAAATATAGATGTTATATTATGAAGTGTCGTCATTTATATAATTAATAATAGTTTTAAAACATATGTCAATCTCCCTATAGAAAATAATCATTTTGTTTTTGTTGGTATAAATTTTAAACATTCAGATCTAACTTTAAATTAATTTACTTATAATTAGCTAATAGAAATTAATTTTAATACATTGATCCAAAATATTTTATTTACATAATTTTTAAAATAATTATTGAAAAAGTTAATTATCATTACTGATGTGATAATATATAATTAAATAACTATTTAATGAATTTTTGAAGTATAGTACATAAAAACTAAATCCTATCTAATAATTCGTGTAGGTTATAATAATGAACTTTGATATTTTAAATTTTTTATTAAAATAGATTGATGTTATCCAATGTTTTTGATGCAGTTTTAAGCTGAATTATTGATTTTAGTGCTCCGATTCTTTTCGTATTAGACATTTGTGTTATTGTTGATTAGTATGGGTAACTGTGACGTAGGTTATGCTTGAATATGGTGGCCGCCATAACTTTCGTGTATGACAACTATTCAACTTGTCCCATTGATAGCCACTATAAGGAAAAGTGAGAGTTGTAGCGGAAGATAAATTTCATTTCTATTTCTATTCCCTGTTTTTAATTTTAATAACAACATTGTCATTTTGTTTTCAGTTTGTTTATTGTCTCACAATGGTCGAGTAAATAGTGAAAACAAGAAGCAGATTAAAAATAAAGTGACAGTTTTACAATTGAATCTGACAATAAGAATGAAAACAGAAACCAAAGGGTCTATTTGGCTTTTTATTTTACTTCTTTTTTTAAAAATTTATTTCTTGTTTTTCAATATTTAGTGAATGAAATCGCGAAAGTGAAAAAATTTTGGACCTATTCTTCATATTTTCATTTCCTATTTTCAATGGTCTTACTTTTCTAGATATTTTAATAAAATAGTGAAAATAAAAAAACAATAGGAAATAAAAAAATTTCCTTAACAAAACCCTAAAAAAAAAAAAGAAACAATAGAAAAAAAAAAGAAATGAAAAAAGAAACTAATGATGCCCTTGTATTCTATTTTAACCGGTATAGTTGCCCATGCAATGCATACTTGATTATACAATTTAAATACAAAATATATTTATAATAATTAGAGTGTTGTAATGTCTCACTATAAGATTTATGCAGGATACCAATGAGTTTATCGACGGATTCAAATTTTACTGACGGGTACTGATCATCAGTTTTTGGTTTGTCGGTAGAATATTACAGACAGGACAAAAAAAAAATAAAAAGTCAGTTAGTACACATGTATTAAAGTCATCACTAAGGTCGTCAGGGAAATAATACTACCGATGAATATTTTATTTTTATCAATGGGTTTTGGAAGTAAAAAATATTTTATTTATTTGTTACCGATGAGTATTTTATTTGTACCCACATTTTCAAAATAAAAAACATTTATTAATTGATTATCGACAGGTGTTCAATATTTATTTTGTTTTTTGCTTTTAAAAAATGCATTTATTTCCGACTGGTATAAATATACATCCAAAATGCAGCAAATATAAAAAAATCTAAAATGTAATTGTAATACCTTAGGTATACTATTATCCAGGAAAGTGTAGAGCAGCACACGTATCCTTAGATAAATCCAGATCTTGAATTTCAATAAGTTTGAGGCCCTACACGTCCTTGGAGGGCTATATGATATAACCATATTTTTGGAATCAAAAGTCCCGGTAATGGCTTTCCAAAGGAAAAAGAACTGAAGAGCGATTTTTAATGAATTTTAGGAAACCTCTAGGTGTGTTGTTTCTAGCTCCCAAGTTTAGAAAATCGCTGGAATTCTGGAATTTGAACTAAAACTCAAAAATTAGATTTTGATTGGTTGGGGTTTTGATTGTTTAGATATTTTATTTGAATCCAAATGGAGAGTATTCCCTTGTTTACATTTGTATTTTAAAGTTAAACTTAGAATAAAGAAATGTAAACAACCATGACAGCAATATGTCTGATGGTATATCGGCAAAATGTTGCTAATATAAGCTGATACCATGACAGCAAAAATGTTGCTATCCACGGCTGGGAATTCCTTTGCTGTCCACGACTGGGAATTTCCATAGAGGCGGTGTTGTTGGAGTTTGCTGTTCATAGCTAAGGATTTCATAGAGGTGGTGGTGTTGGAATTGCTGTCCACGGTTGGGGAGTTTGCTATCCACGACTAGTAATTTTGCTGTCCACAGCTGAGGGATTGCAAAATGTTAGCAAAGTGTTGATGATAACAAAATATTGCTATCATAGAGATTACCACAGCTAGGGAATGTAATTCCACAGCTGTGGATTGAGTTACCATAGCTGGGGGATGAATTCCCACAGCTGGGGATGAGTTTCCACAGCTGGGATGTAACCCCACGACTGGGATGAGATGCCACGACTGCATAAGTGCACAGTGGCCATGGGCAACGTGAATGTATGCAAGGAACTTTTTCCACCATTTCCTTCCACGGCTGGGGATGAATGAAATGAAACCTTTTTCCCCTACGGCTGGGCTTAAGTGCACAGTACTTGGGACGTAAAGCCCCTGAACGCGAATGAAATCCTTCCCCCTTTTCTTCCTTCTCATTCTCCCCAAATCTTACGAACCAGAAACCCTTCCCTCTCTATTTTCTCTCATTTTTCTTCAACCTCATTCCAATCTAGCTCCTCTAAATCATCAAGGTGAGTATATATTGTAACATTTTGTCTCCGTTTTCACCATTCTTTCACATTCTTGGTATGGATATTGTTATTTCTCTCATTATTGTCAAGTGGGGGTACTCGTCCAATTTTGTTAGTGTATGTTCAGAGCAATCTAGAGCTTCCCATAGATTGTTTATGAGTTTTGTTATTTTAATGGCAAACATTGGTGCCATTCCACCTTCCCGGAGTTCCGTGGTGTTAGTGCTTCACAATCTAACCCCCCAGGTGAGTGGTTTCAAATCCTATGACCCTTATATTGGTCATTAGATTTAATTTCTTTAAATCATAACATGGTTTTATGAATTTAGAGAATAATTTAAGAGATTTGAGATTATGATTGGTTATCAAAATTATTGAAAGGGATGATTTTCAACATGAACACGAAATATTTATTTTAACATAAACTCAATGGACCATTATTGGTAAAATTATTTTATCAAAGAGCTAGAATATGATTGTGACTTAATTTAGAGTTTTCATAAATTTTCTCCAATGATTCTAAGATAAATGTGATTATGTATTATGGAGTTTAATTACTAGAGAAAAGCCCAAAGCAGAGGTTTAGAGAAAATAATATATTTTATGAATTAGAGAATAGAAGGTAGCTATAGAGAAACAGATAGTGAGTTAACGGCTAAACCCGATCATTAACCTTGGTACTAAGTTGTCCGAGAGGACAGGCTCAGAAAGCAAAGTATGGAACCTAGTTAGGTGTCCAAGTTGGATCCTAGAGAGATCACAGAGATTAGAGAAATTGTTATGTCATGGTTGACATGCATAACCAGAGAATTTATAGTTTGTTATGCGAGGCATAACCAAAGATCCATGTTTCTCTAATAAATTTCTATTCCTTATGCTTTACCAGAGATTTCTAATTTTATTTCCTTTATGATTTATATATAAATATTATTCCAGAGTTATTGCATTAATCAATTTTTGATGATTTTACATGTACCTATACCCTTGTTGTTGTCCCATGAGAGGTTATGGGTGAGGGTCTATTCACTTAGTTTTAGATAAAACTCACCTCTTTTCCTTTTCCCATTACAGGTACATTAGCTGCTATGGGTCCCTTTCAGCCACCTTCTCCCCAGCAGTAGAGTTTTCCAGTTGATGAGTTTCACTTTGGAGTGAAATATTTCTTTTTGCATTTTGTATAGTGATTAAGTGCTCCAGTGTATATTGCGGGCAGGGTCCCGGACCATAGTGATTTATGATGATCATTTTGTATTTACATTATAATAGGTTTATGGATATTTTGTATAAAAGAGCAACTCATATTTTATATCACAGAGACAGATTTAGAGTTAATTATAATATGTTATTGATGATGAGCTCGAATTCAAAAGAGCTAAAGAATTATTAGAAATGGAATTATATTTTATAAAAGGGAAATTTATTATTAAATTATGCATATAGAGAACTCAAAGGTCACGAGGCTTACGTGTGGATGGGATTCCTCACGTACCGGTCATGTTCCCAAGTTAGATCGTGACATACATGTTACTTGGCCTTCTTACAATTTCTTTTCAAGCTTTGTCACTGCCTATAAACACCTTTCACCACATGCGTTTTTGCCCCAAAAAGGAAAAAACCTAGTACTCCTTCTTCCTGTTACCTCCCCACTCTCATCCTCCATCAATCTTACCTCTTCCAAGCTTCATGGCAAGATGTTGATGTTAGTTTATGCTCTTTTTCTCTCTATTCTTCTATGTTCTTGAGCTAGGTGTTGTAGTTTCTCATTATTGTCAGGTTTGGGTACTTTCTCAATGTTCATAGGGTTGATTTAAAGTTGTTCTAGAGTTTTATAGATTAATAATTGGTTTCGTTACTTCCATGATAGACATTGGTGTGACCTCCACTCCATGTAGCTCTCTTAGTGTTGACACCATTTGTTCCTCTTTTCCAGATTAGTGGGCTCAATCTTGTGGCCTTTAGTTTAGTCATTATAAATATTTTCTCAGTTCTATGGCATAAATGCATGATTTAGAGTTATTTTCAAAATATGTATGAATGATAGAGGATTTTGTCATGATTATGAACTATATCAAGATTTGAGCTTTTGTTATTATCAATTTATCATGAAAATATGTTGGAAAACCCATGGGACCATGCTTAGGTTTCTTTCAGTTTTTGTTTGAAATTTAAATCAGGATGTATATCCAATATGGTTAAAAAAAGTTCATCTAATTTATTATCTGTGAAGGCGGTGCAAGTTCGATTTTCACTTATTGGGTTTTTTAAAAATTTGTATGGCATATATAAAACTTTTAACCGGACCAGGTCGCCCTGACAGGTTTAACAGGCTCTTTGGCAAGCCTAACCTGACCTATTGAGATATATAGGCTTTTAAATAGACCTGAGCCTAGTCTTAAGTTTTAACAAGCAAGGCCAGGCCATAGGCCTCTAGTAGGTTGCCTAGCTTATTTTCACCCGAAAAGAATACCCTCTAATTTTAATAATTAGAACAGTCGATTTTGGCCATACGAAATAGTCTCTTTTTTCGCCCTCAGCTTCTTTTGCCTATTCCCACAACTCACAAGCAATGAATATTGGCTTCCTTTAATAATAAATTAATCGATGGCATAGGTTTATTGAAGCATGTGTATTCCTTCGCGAGCTTAATGCCACGTGCAACTTGCTAAAACTTAGAAAAAGTCCTATTGGACTGAAGTAGGTATAGCATAGCCATCATTTTTTCAGTATCGAATGACATATAATGTTCAAATGGCAGAAGACTTCAAACTCTGAAGGATACAGCTAAACCTCCTCTCTTATAAGCTCTTTCAAAGTTGAATGATCTAATTTCCCCAAACTAAAAATACATTGGCTTCACCAAAAGTTCTTCCATTTCCATCTCGTCCTCAATAGCAAGCAAGCGAAAACAGCATACAATTCTCACTATACTCACTGTCTCACGTAGTTGTATTGTCTACTTCAATGTACGACTAAAGCATACGTACAAATAAACTGTGCTGAGCTTCAATGAAAACAACGGAAAGTACTACGCAAATGTTGCGTGCAATGCTCTCTATCTTGGTTCTAATTCTCTCCGTTTCGTCATTGGCCTCATCAACAACATCTCTGGAGGTTGGTTTCTATAGAAATTGTGAGAAGCACAGTCAACAAAGCAATTCTTCTAAACCCGGGCATTGCTACCGGCCTCATCAGATTGCATTTCCATGATTACTTCGGTAGGGTAAGCAACCAACTTCACTTCCGTATCCATAATTATTGTGTTACAAACACACACAAACCACGCTTCGTTTTTCCACTCAATAATAAAATTCCCTTTTTCCTTTTTGTTTTTTACAGTAGGGGAGGGAAGGTGGAAGTCGATCAAGGGATCACCCACTTAAAGATGCATAAAATATTGTGGTTGTCTTCTACACCTTTAAGTATATGGTCCTGTGTTCAACTCTTATCTCCTTTCTTCTCTGCTCCCGAATAATTCTCAGTCACAATACCTATGTTAATAATAATAATAGTAACATTCTCTTCATCTCTAATTAACTAGTCATTTAGATAAATTGATATTTTAAAAACTTGATATATCTCTAATTAGTGATTAATTTGGATAAATTGATATATTAAAAAGCCATTGTATCTAGTTATATAGTAACATTTCAATATCTCGGTTTATCCAAATGGACAATTAAGTGGGATAGAGATAGCAGCATATTGTAGTTAGATTTAACGCATGTGTCTAAAATTGCTATGTCCTACTTATTATATACAACGCAAAGATATGATGGCTCGGTGTTACTTGCATCAACGCCTAGAAACCCGCTGGTGGGGAGAGACAACTTCATCAACAACCCAAGCTTACGTGGCTTTGAGGTGATTGAGGATGCCAAGACCCAATTAGAGGCTGCGTGTCTAGAGACCGTATCGTGCGTGGACACATGGCGTTCGCAGCACGAGACAGCGCTCTCAGAGTCGGCAGCATAAACTACTCCTACGACACACCATCAGGAAACAGAGATGACGGTCGCGTATCAATCGGCAACGATGTGCGGCAGAATCTGCTGTCAGGAAATGACTTGCATTCACAAGTCAACAAAAGGAGAAAGAAATATCCTCCATGATCCACCAAATTAAAGTGAAGTTGTTGGCTGGGGTGGTGAGCTTTATTTAATGCAATCCGCTTGAGGAGCATCTACAAATAGACTTGCACTAGATATACGCCGGTGGGTTGCAGGGGTTTACAAATATTTTTCACTTTTATATATAATTACTTTTAATGAGGATTTTTTTTAAAAGAAATCTTGTCATAGTAACAAACATTAAGACACGATAAGAATATATTGTTTTTTTTAATTATTTTACATAATATTTTTATTACAGTATACACACACACACACACACATATATATATATATATAACAGTGGCACCAGAGTCGGGATAGGATCGGAAAAACAATGGCAGCAACATAGATGGAAGCATGAAAAATTTTTTACAATAATATATTGAAACATTCAAGCACAATTAAACAGTCCAATCTTTTTTTTTTTACTCGCTTTAAATTATGATCCAGAGATAGAAATATATCATATAATTGATCTAGTAAAATTTGATCGTTTGGAAAAGGATGAGCTTCAAATTCTTCAATAGACTCTAGTGCCACTGTTTTTGTTTTTCTGATCCTGTCCCGACTTTGGTATCAGAGCTAGGGTTTAGGCAAGGAATAGTTGTTAATCCTGACATTGTTGTCCCTGGAACTATATTATACTTCGAACATTAATCATTAATTGGTTCAGAAATAAGAAGTTTTATAAAAATTTAAGTGGAAAATCCTGAGTTCATTATGTGTTGGTAAACCTGTAGTAGTCCGTTGGTAAGCTTAAGAGTGGTGTTCCCGGCAGGTGTTCTCGCAAAATTAGGAGAAATCCTAAGAAGGAAATTCCATTAATGTTTTTAGAAAAACCCCTTAAGTCTAAATTAATTAAATGGCTATTCTTCTAAGGACACTGACTAACTTAGCTGGAGGAAAAATAGTAGTAATAGCAGATGACCCTCCGTCAACTTTCACCTCTACTCCTACTATAAATCAAGACGAATAGCAAAGTAAAGAACTTGTAATGGCGGCTATAGAAAACAAGCTTCAAAACTGCTCCATCCCCAAAGTAAAGCATAAAGAAATTTATAGAACTAGTATAATAAACCTTAGTTCAAAACAAGATATATATTGCATTGAAAAAACTCAGTTTATTGAAGATACCCATACCATCATAAACTCTTAGATGAAAATTTGATCAATAAGCACATTCATAATGGATATCATTATATTCATATCGGATTAATACAAGTTACTATAAAACATTTTGTAAGATTAAGAATCAATACTCCTATAATTGCAATACTGCGAGATATAAAACTTAGAAAATTTGAAGATCAAGTCCTAGCTATATTGGAGTCAAACGTTCATGATGGCCCTGCCTTTTTCAATTGTTATCCAAGCTATTGAATGGATCTTTGGAATCCACCCACCAAGACTGCTTTAGAATTAAATATTAAAACCCCAGGAAACATAGTAGATGCAGGTGTTACACATCTAGATGTAATATATAGAATTTATTACAAAATTTCAAAAGTAGATTATAATTTTAAGGCATTAAAATCATCTCCAAAAAATGAAACATTAATTTTAGAAGCCAATTTATCAAAAGCAACAACTCATACTCTAAAAAGATTAAAGCATTCTGAAGTAATAGCTAGAATGACTACTGATTAGAATCTAAAATCAATAATGCCTCATAAAAGATTAAAACATACAAAAATAGATACTATAAGACAAGACATTGAAGGGAATATAACCATTAGAATGAGATGGAAAAACTCTATAAAAGAAACTTCAAAAGATCATCACATGTTTGAACACTCCCGAAGCACTATAGGTAGTAGACATTCTAGTCTAGACCCTAGAAAAGTTGATTTTGCACCCAACATTCACTAACCAATTTATCAAGAATTCCAAAATAGCAAGTCTCCAAAATATTCACCAACTAGATCACAAGTCATAAATATGATATCACGGAAAGAAGAATCTTTTGAAATAAATAAAGAATGGATAAAAAAAAAGTCTTCTTATTAACAAATAATCAAGAAAAAAGAACTTGGTATTTCAAAACTTTTACAAAGCAACAAACATTAGGATATTTACAAGAATTTCATAAATGTCTAGAAGAATACAAAATTAATCTACCTTTCTTCTTATGGTTTGAAGAATAGTTTTGTAAAAATCAAAACATATACAACCCTTCACAAAAAATAAACAAGGATAGTAGAAAATGAAAAACTGCTAAAGGAACGAGTACTTCTTCTGCTCATCCACCCCTACAACAAATAAAAATTAAAGTGAGTGATTTAGAAGTAGATGCCACCCCTTTTAAAATAAATAAATAAAATAAATATTTTCATAAAGTTCATGAGCAATTAAACTTTACAAATCAAATATTACATACTATGGCCTAACAATTAGATAGAATAGAAACAAAAGAAGCATCAACGTCATTAAAAGCATCCATGTCATCAACATTGTCAACACCCTCAACCTTTATGAAAACTTATAAAGATTTTCCATTAGATCCTCAAAGACCAATATATAAATTATTAATTGTTCTAGAAAAAGAATTAAAATAAGTAAAATTAAAATTTTCAAATAAAGTAGTAATAACCGACATCATGAAAAGATTACAAGATACAATAACTGATAAATCAAAAGAAAAAGATAAAGTGCCTTTATCAACAAATACCTTAGAGCAGGAGAATGACCAAGACATAGCTATTGATAAAATAAAATATTCAAAGACTAGGACTTATTATCCTAGGCCCTCTTTAGTTGATGTTCAATATCAAGAAAAAACTCAAATGGTTGACTACACATTTGCTGGAGAAGCTATTATTGAATGGAATACCAATGGAATGGGTGAACAACTCATCTTAGATGTCATGCAATAAATGACTATGGCCATTACAGCTTTCTCCATAAAAGGAAATTCAAATAAAAGAATAGCTATGATGATCATAACAGGATCCACAAGACAATTAAAGGGCTGGTGGGATAATCTTTTAACCGAAGTAGATAGACAACATATTTTAAATGCTATTAAAACAGAGCTTGGTGCAAAGGCACCAATAGAAGATGCAACAACAACATTTATTTATGCAATAATGAAACACTTTATAGGAGATCCCGTAAAAATATATAATAAGGCTGTCAAACAATTAATGAATTTACATTGTTCAACAATGTCTGATTACCGATGGTATAAAGTCATGTTCTTATCCAAAGTATGCATGAGACTAAACGGTGCTGCAACATATTGGAAAGAACGATTTATTGAAATGAGGTAGAGGATACAAAAGTACACTAAAATTTTGAAAGGGGAAGTTTTACAAAGATAGTAAGCCCTTAAGACTTTTAGCTAAACTCTCAATACTTTGCAACTTTAGTATTGCATGTATTTATAGAGAAGTCATAGTGCTGTTGAAGAATCTTGAATTATTGAAGAGTGAGCTGTCTTCCATGATTGATGTTGAATAGTAGTGTTACTTCAATAATTTCTCACAAAATCTTTAATAAATTAAGTATTATTGAGACTTCTTTATTAAAGCTGTCTGTTAGATATTATTAAAGTTTTTCTTCAGGATCTTCTCTCTTCGTCAGCAACAGCCTATTGTTGACATGTTAAAGGTATTTATATTAAACTCTATTGTCATCTTGTATAAGATGGTAGAGTAAAGCATCTATCCAAAAATGAATGAGATAGATTTGTTGGAATCTTGAATAGGAAAAGCAATTATCTTTTTGAAGAAAATTTACTCATTTTTTGAAAAATCAATTTCGAAACAATCATCTTCATTCAAATGAGTGCAACTTCCGGAGCAGCCTACTTCGTCTTCTCCTTGCTTAACTATTTGACCATTTTTATTTATAGTTTCATTAAGTCTTTTGAGGAATTCTTGATGAGATCCTACTGTAACTAATTCAGCCATTATTTGAGATTTTTTCGTAAGGAACTGAGAGTCTTTTTCTTCTTTTTGAACAATTTCATATGCTTTGGATTTTTGCAGAACTAGTCATGGAGCTTTTCTCTGGAAACATATTTCATGTCATATTTTTCCCATCATTTAGATCGTATTGAACGGGACAACCATCTGAGCTTAAACGTATCACCTTCTTTAAGGGCATAAGTATAATCCCAAGAAATTATCCAGCTTACTGCAAAGCTCACTAAGAATGAAAGGTTTCTTGATCCTACTAGGAAAGTAGTGTTATCCTTGAATTCTTGAATATTAGGTACTAATGCTTCTAGAAATATTTTTGGATGTGGCTCAAAGAATTGCAACCAATTAATGAACCATTTTGGGAATTTCAAAGTCATTTGCCTTTCAAACCATAAGAACTAGAAATGGGAAAAAGGTTTTAAATATAGCATATTGTACCAAGCTTCTATATAATCAAAGTAAGTAAAACTACTAGGTTTAAAAGCTTCACTGGAAAATTCCTTCGGTTAAGGAAAATGGGCTTTCCAGTCTGAGGGAGACAAGATCTTTTTATTAGGATTTTTTATTAGAGATTTTGTCCTTTTAAGTTCTATTGAATCAGTATCAACTAAGATATATTCATAGAAAATTCTTATTTTAAGAGAATAAGTAGGCTGATATTCAAAGTCATGAGGAAATATCTTTTGAGAAGTTTGACAAGGGGATTTAGATAGCCATTTGTCTTCTATAAGACAAACAGTTATAACATATGGGTTTTCTACATATCTATACGAGTTGTATTGATGGGTTTTGGTGGTTATGGTGGTTGGTGCATTTGGCCTTACTGAAACAGGCTTAGGTTTTGAACTAGATGGAAATGTGATTATTGCTTGTTGATAGGTCAAAGGTTGATACCTATTGGAGCTGGGAAGAGGAAGAGATGGTCTCATTGTATTTAGAGGGGTATGAGGAATAATGCCAAGTCATGTTGATCCCATGTGAGGGTATTGAACCATTAATTCTTGATCTGGAGACCTGTATTGAACAAGCTTTTTGGATCTACTTGATGATCCGGTACTAGTGAGGGCTACCCCGTATTGATCTTTTGTCATCTTTCTACTCATGGTGTTTACCTTGTAAAAACTATCTTGTAAGAATGTCTGGAAGTGCATTGTGCTTTCCATCAATGTGTTGAATCTCAAAATCAAAGCAAGAAAGTAAAGATTGCCATCTAGCAAAAATATGTTTAGAAACTAAATTTTTGACATCTTTTTCTAAAATTGGTTTTGCTGCCTTGCAATCAGTTCTTAATAAAAATCTTTTGAAAAATAAATCATCTTGAAATTTCATGAAGCACAAAACTATTGAAAGTACTTCATTTTTAACATTACTATATTTTTCTTGAGGTCTTTTCCATATTCCTTAGTGAAACTTTACTATTTGCTCTTTGTCTGATCTATTCTTGATTTGTTTTAGAACCCCACCATATCCTAGATCTGAAGCATCAGTTTCAACTATCATAAAGGCATTAGGGTCAGGGAGTCCTAAACATGGGAGTTTTGAAACTATTTCTTTTAATTTCTTAACACTAGTGGTCATTTCTTTGGACCATTATGGAGAGTTCTTTCTAAGCCTTTTGTATAAAGGTTTACAAATTGTCCTAAGATTAGGGATAAAGTCAGAAACATAATTTATACATCCTAAGAATCTTTGTAATTAGTTCTTATCTTTAATTTCATCTGGGAATTCATCTGCAAATTCTATAGATATACTTATTAGGGTTATTGTACCTTGATAGACTTCAAATCCTAAAATTCTAGTCTTAGTCTGAAATAGTTTCATTCGTCTTGCCGAAACTACTAATCCATTTTATTCTGTGATTTTATAAAATTTATTGAGATGATCAAAGTGTTGAGTTATTGATTTAGAGAAGTACATCATCTATCTAAATACAGCAAAGTAAAGTCAGAGTATTGTGATTAAAGATTTCATTCATTATGTTTGAAATTCACTTGGAGCATTTTTCAATCCTTGTGGCATCACATTCGATTCATAATGTCTGAAGGATACCACAAAAGTTGTTTTATATCTATCTGAGTCTTGTACTTATATTTGATAATATCATGATTTTATATCAAATTTTGAGAATATCACAGCCTTATTTATTCTTCCTATTAAGTGCTTTTTATTTGGTAATGGATATCTAATCCATTTTAATACCTTATTTAATGGTTTATAGTTTATAACCAATCTTGGAGCACCTCTTTCTTTTTCTGAGGCATTCATGACATAAAAACCTACACAACTCCATGGAGATTTGCTAGGTCTAATTAATCCTTTATCTAAATATTCTTGCATTTTGTTTTTACAATAATTTAGATATTCTTGATTCATTTGGATAGGTCTTGCCTTTGTCAGAATATTTTGTTCATTAAATCCTTCTTCATATGGTAGAGAAATTATGTTGTTTCTTCCTATCCCAAAAGGCATTAAGGAGTTCGGCACATATTTCTTTTTCAAATTTTTCTTGTAATTCTTTTACTTTGTTTTTTATGTTTTCATTATTAAGTTGTTCTTCTATTCTTTAGTACTTAATTTCTTCATTTAACATATTTATTTGCTTTTGTTTAATTGATATCAAGTTTATTGAATGGATAAGTTTATCTTGAACTGAATTTAAGTTTTTGATTCATGGAGGGTCTAAAAAGTCAAACCGAACCTTCCTCCCCCCTTTGTTTTTGAACCGAGTCCTATCTCAATACATGAAAAAGGGTATAGCAAGACGTGGATTTATTTATTCTATTGATATTTTTATTAAATGATTTCATAAATAATATGGATCAATATATCCTGCAAATCCTTCAAAAATACAAAGATGAACTAATTTATCCTACATTTCTCACTACTTTTCAATCGCAAGGTACACATATCATTCTTACATATCAACTCAACTAGTTTAATTTTTTTTAACCATGTATAGATTTGAGGATATGGAATTTAGTATTTAAATTTTAAGAATTAGTTTAATCTTAGTAACATGTCGTATTGAAGTTACATTTATAAAATTTGTTCTTTTGCTAGTTTTTATTATCTTTATTAATTTGTTGTTTTTTTTTCAATTTATTTTTTTGGTAAATAATGGGGTAGAGTGTCAAATTTTGAGAAGAATGTGGTGGAGTGTCATTTGATGAAACCTCAAGAAGAGTCTTTGTTATTTATTCAAAAGAAAAATATGAAATACAAATTAAAAATCATAAGAAATGTAACAAATTAGGACTTTGGGTATGAAAAATCACAGCAAATTAGATGAATATGTCATAACTTCAATTTTGAAATGTATAATTGTGTAACACACCAAGTACACATATCCCTCAACAAGCCTAGTAGGGCCTTAGAGTCTCCCAAGACCCACTCGTGTTGACCAGGAAGGCCTTGGATATGCAAAGGACCCCTTTATCCTATAAATACCCCATCCCACTCGTAAATCATCCCAAAAAATCCAAAACCCTCACTCCAATCTCTCTTTCACCTAATCCCACTCAAACCCTTCTCCTCCAAGCTCAAAGGTAAGGGATTGTTGTTGGTTTATGTTAGTTTCTTTTGTTTTCTCTCTTCCCTATGTTATGGTATCTTTGTTTCTCATTATTGTCAAGTATGGGTGCTCCCTCAATATTCTTATATTGTTTTAGAGTTGCTCTAGAGTCAACATAGATTAATTATGGGTATATTTTGCTCTATGGCAGTTTTTGGTATCATTCCAAGCTCTTAAGATCAAGTTAGTGGTATCCAAACACTCTCGACCCCAAATAGTGAGTGAGTTCAAACTCATGACCTTATTTTAGTCATTATAAATTATGTTTATAGCATTATGATTGCTAAATGCGAATCTACAAGTAAAGATATGTTATGAATATGATTTTACAAAATATGCTACATTTGAAACAGATATGAATCTTTGAATAAACCATGAAAATTATATTTTAGAAAATCATGAGACCGTGATTGCCATGTTGTATGCTATGGAAATGTATGATATGCTCACGAAAAAGGAATTTATAAAGAAAATATGCATTGGAGCAAGATGGTTATTTTATCGAACATGTTTTATGGACTTTTTTTACATCACTATATTTTCAAGTTTTGAGATTTCATAAATATGTTTTAGAATATTCAGTTAAGATATAAGTATATATTGGAAAAATGAGAACCACAAATATGACTCAACCTTATGAATTAATATGTTAATATATTTTTAGAGTTATTGTGATTATGAACCTTTTTAGTTTTGAAGCATAATATTAGATTTATCAAGTTTATGAAAACATGTTAGCTTGAGAAATGTGATATTAGAAATTCAGTTTTCATGATACTCAGAAATATGGACTTCAGTATGAATCATAACAACTGCCAGCTATATATTCTGTGGGTTTTTGAAATCACAATGGTTACAAGTTGGTGATCCCTTGGGCATGATTTCATAGCCACAGTTATGTCAAAGTCAGATTGTTAGAATTGTGTGAATCCAGAGTTTCAGAGTTTTCATAGCTTTAAGCGATTTTAAGTGTTTTTAGAATATTTGAATTAAGTACAAACTAGTTTAGATGGTAGCTATGGGGAAATAAATAGTAAGTTAATGGCTGAAAACGATCATTAACCTTGGTACCAAGTTGTCTTTAGGGGCAATCTCATATACCAGATATGGAACCTAATTAAGTGTCAGATTTAGATCTTTGAGGGATCACAAAGTAGAGAATTTGTTATGCGTAGTTGACATGCATAACTGGAGATCAGAGAAATTAAGGGATATTATTATTATTGCTATATATATATATCCAAAGATTATTGTTTCTCTAGGAATTATAGCACCACCAGTTAAATTGTTGTCATGATGGATTATGGATTTAGAGATGCTTGTTTATGAGGTTATGGAATGAAAATTGTTTTCCCCGAATAGCTATGTTATGTACATATTGAAAATGTTTTTTTCTAGTGCATGCATATATATATATATATATATATATATATATATATATATATATATATATATATATATATATATATATATATATATATATATATATCTGTGTGTGTGTGTGTGTGTGTGTATGGTTATTGTTGTCCCATGTGGATGATGGGTGTGAATTCACTCACCCAGTTCGGTGACTCACCCCTTTCCTTTTCTTTTCATAGTTGCAGGTACATACATAGTTTAGTCACTGTTTTAGTACACGCAACTGTTCCAATGGTGAGTCTTACTTTGCAGTAAGATTTAGCTAGGATTATGTTAGAGTATAGTGCTTCAGTGGATGCACAGGTAGGATCCGAGCCATGCATTTATTTTAAAGTTATGTATCTAATTTCAGAGTTATGAACTTCTATATATGTTTACAGATTTCATGTATTGAATCAAAATTGTAGAGTTTGATTGGAGTTTGTATTACAAACCAGATATGTATTTGTAATTTAGATTTCAAGTGCTAAATAGAATTTCAGACTATGATTAAGACGTTACAAAGCTAAAGGTTTCAATTTTATGAATTCGAATACTATGTTTTGATTATAGAAAATGATGATGATTTAGAGGAAAACCTTATTTTGAGTATGATATTTCGATGAATTATGCATTTTGAGAGACAGTTTACCCAGAAGGTTTACGTGGGGATAAGATTCCTTATGTGTTGGTCACATTCCTAAATTGAGTCATGACAAATTGCAAGTATTTCTTGTAAACTTTCATGTTTTGTTACTTAGGAAATGCTTGCATTGACAATAAGTACTGAAGTGGAATAGACTGGAGTGAAATGGAGTGGAGTTACATAATTATCTCATTCCATTGTTTGTATATGCCAATGGAATGAAATGGAGATTATAAATTTTTATGAAGAAAAAGTAAGAGGAAATAATGGTATTGGATGGAATAGAATTTATCCATCTCCACTCTATTTGACAAACTTAAATAATGGGTGTAATAAAAATTCCACTCATCAATGCTAACATGCCCTTAAAGATCAAATTCTAACTTTAAAAAGTAAATTTGTGAGTTTAAAATGAGTTTGTGCAAATTTACACAAATTTACTCGAATTCAAGTTTTTAATCATGTTAAGGGTCCATTTGGTTTAAATTTTGGTAGAATTATTTTTAAAATAATTAATGTTGAAGGAATTGATTTTAAAAAAATTGATTTTGAAAGAATTGATTTGTATTTGGAAAATATGTTAAAAATATGAGTTTAAAGGAAATGATAATGATGAAAAAGTAAAAGCTAATGAAATGGAGATTATATATTTTTATGAAGAAAAACTAAGAGAAAAAAGTGGAATTGGATGGAATAGAGTCTATCCATCTCCACTCTATTTGACAAATTTAAATAATGGGTGTAATAAAAATTCCACTCGACTCTACTCAACTTCACCATGATCCATCAATCTTACCATACCCTTAAGGATCAAATTCTAACTTAAAAAAAGTAAATTTGTGATTTTAACATGAGTTTATACAAATTTACTCAAATTTAATCGAATTCAAGTTTTTAAGCATGTTAAGAGTCCATTTGGTTTATATTTTGGTAGAATTGCTTTTAAAATAATTAATGTTGAAGGAATTGATTTTAAAAAAATTGATTTTAAAAAAATTGATTTTGAAAGAATTGATTTGTGTTTGAGAAAAATGTTAAAAAAAATTGATGTGAGATGAAAAAGTAAAACTAATATTTTTCATTTTAATTAAAATCACTTCTTATAAAGGCAAGTCACTTTGATAAAAGAAATAAAAATGAAAAACAAAGCCATTCACTTCTTCTTAGCTCCGTTTTTCCAAATGCAATGCTAAAACTCTTGGTAACTAAACATGCTGTAAGGTGATTTGGGAACTAAACTCCTAAAAGTTTAGTGGTTGGCACGATAGTTTGATAATTATAAATATAAAAATATAATTGTACTTATAAAGTGTGAGATATTATATCAACTCATTTATCATCTCGCACTGAATAAGGTATAAACTTTACTTAAATGGGGTCCATATCCCATTCAATAGTGAATGAGATATGAGTTGATATATTACCCTATATCCCATTAGTACAAATAATACTAACTCTTATAGATGATAGCTTAAATTCATGTCTATGTAAGTTAGTATAAAAAGTAAAATCTAAATCTCAAATCACCGAAGGCTACAATTGGAGTAAATTCATTTCTATTCTTTCTTCCACATTGCTAGCCCCTACCCTTTACAATTGATCACTCTGATTTACTGGTTTTTTCATTTATTTATTTTTAGTTCAAAATGTGGGCCCAGCAAAGGGCACTACATTCACGTTAAATTTTTTTTCTAAGTTGCAAGTTTCTTTCCATCAGAATGTGCTACGTGGCCCAAAAAAACCAAAACACCCTTCTGTGACCCACTTACACTCCCTCATCAAATCAAAACACAATACATCCAGATGAATCCCCTAAGGCTGCAACTGGCTAAGTTCCATTGCTTATCTTTCTTCCACCTGGACATTATTCCACTGATAAAGAGAGCTCGTGCTGCGTTCTTGGCTTTTACAATTTTTAATTTCTTTAACTCTGATGATGGGGCCTTGAAGCATAGTACTTTTTCATGCTAAATGAAAATAGCCCATTGCAAGGTATGTAGCCACTTGAGTGAGCAACGTGGCAAGCCAAATTGAGAACACATAAGTGAAAAACCCAAAAATCCACATCACTCTCTCACTCGGACATGTAACCAGACCCCATACTCCTCATTTCTTTTCTCATGTATGCAAAGGTTAGCAGTATCTGCCTAAGGAGTGAGAGACAACCAGTGCAGTATCCATTTTTGCCAAAAGAGATCCCAACCCCTGTACACACTATGCTATCACCGAATAACCTCTCTGAGTACACCGGTTGTGCATTTTGTCTTCATCCACCGACTTATCACTAGCATTCCATCGAGATCCGATAATCCCAAATATTTCCTTTTCTTTGTTTTGTTCTTCCCAACGTTTCTGATTTGGTTTTTTAGTTCATACTTTCATATTTGTTTCTTTTTCTTTCTGATTTTTGTTTCTGATGTTCCCAACTATTGTTTTATTTTCAACTTCTGATTTTGTTTCTTTTTTAATGATTTTCCCTAGGTTTTTTGTTTTGTTCCCGTTTCATGTTTCACTTACATCGTTTTAGAATTTTTTTTTCAGTTCAGCTCATGTGGTTTTTTTTTTTTTTTGTCATTATTTTTGAAAGATCCCAAATATTTGCTTTTCTCTATTTTCTTCTACCCATCATTTTTGATTTTTTGTTTTAGATTAGATTGTCTGATCTCTTTTTTTTTTATTTTAATATCTTTTTTTCTCAGTTTTATGTTGATTATTTTTTTTTACTAATATTGGAAAATATTTCTTCGATCATCACAGAGTCACTTGGGATATGAGGATTTTATTTTTCATTATCTTATTTTCTATTTGTTGTTCGTATATAAGAGAGTGTGTTAGGACCTAAGGATTACTTTTTTTTTGTCTTAATCTTTATTATGTTTTAGCCTTCTATATTTTTATTGTTTGTGTTGTATCAATTTCTTTCATTTGAAAGAAAAGTGTTGTTATTGTTTTCACCGAATATTCTGTTTTTATTTTTTGGTTTAGACATGTTATATTTATTTAGGTCTGGTGCCTGTTATCTGATTTTGTTACAGGATGTGTTGTAGTTTTCTCCTTTCCTTTTCTATTTGTCTGGGACTACCCTACCCTTCTGAATAGAAGCACCGTTTATATGCTTCTGTCTCATTTGGTGTTACTTTGCTATATGATTTAGAAACATCCATGCTATTTATGTGCAAATTCTGATAACAACACAGATGGTGATTTCATTTATCTGATGCTACATGTAAATTGGTTGATTAGATGCATAATATGTCTGGATATAGCCTACATAACAATATTGACAAAATTATGGTCAATTGTAATTGTGAGGGCAATTTTCGATTCTCTACATAAATTATTTGACAGATTGTTGTTTGATTTGACATAAAACCCCTGTTTGATATGCATAATTTCCCCTGGTGGTTAATAGTTTGAAATTTGAACCATGGTTCATTGCCTATATATATGTTCATATATGATGGGTTATTTGCCACTGCTCCCACCTTCATAGTTTCCTTCGTTCCCTTTTTTTCTCACTATTCTTAAGTCCTTAGTGATGTTCTCAGTTACTTGAGTTTACTGATTTCCTTTATATCTTGATCTGATTCTCATGGCTTCTCCATTTGTTTGTTTCTAATGTTGCTTGTAATTGTGGGGATTTGAGTGTGATGGCTAGCGTTGTTAAGCTGTGGACAATCCCTAGCTTCAACAATGCAAGTGTTGCAAAAAGCATTGAAATGATATTGATGGATAAAAATGTAAGTTGATGCATCCATCCCTTTTTCAATTAGTTAAAGCTGTATGTGTTTTGCTTTTTCATGTTGAGATACTACTTCTTGACTATACTAATGTGTGTTTTGATATTATTATGATTTCAGGGTGACAAAATACACTGTATTGTCAGGAAGTATTTGGTTTCCAGGTTTTTGAGTGTATTAGTGGAGGGACAACGCTACAAGATTTGTTGTCTGGCTTTGGTTCCCAATTTTGGTTTGTACAGAACCCCCAGGCATGACTCCAAACTGGTATTCCATTTTAAGACCACTGTTAGTTGCATGGAGCTACCTGAGGTGGACCTGTATGGTATATCTCCTACACCTTTCAGTGATATTGACCTGATTATTTAATAGGTAATGCTTATTTCTTTGATCGATGTTCTGATATATTATTGATCACTTCAATGGATGTAATTATAACTTTTTGTATGTTGTTTGTTAGATGTGGTTAGTTTGATGACTGGACTTTCTCAACCTAAGGAGTATGAACGAGAAGGGAAAGTTTTGAAGATGTTTGTTTTGGAACTAACTTTTGAGAAGTACTACCTCTATGTCCTTTGAATAGTTTCAGTTATACTTCCTTTTTCATGTATTATCTTTTACATTGGATCTTATATTAGTAATTTATTTGTGCAACTTGAAAGTTGAATGTGCTCTCTTTGGAGAGTATGTTGACCAGATTCAATCTTATGTTCATACTGGAGATATTGAGCTCCCTATCATTGTGCTTCAATATGTTAAGGTTAAGAGATTCAGAGGTATTAAACCTTAGTTATATTTTTTATATTTTGATTTCCTTATTATCATAGGTGTTTGGGCACTTTAAAAAATTACAGTGGTGTTAACATATTTATTTTGTTGGATGCCTATCACGAAAAGCTGGTCTGCAAAATGTTATGTTTGCTTCCAAAATACTATTCAATCCTAATATTGAAGCAGTTGTTGATTTCAAAAACAGGTGTATACTACTTTTTCAGTTTTCATATATGCTACATTTGTTTCATATTGCTAATATATACTTATACTAATTTTATGTGTTTTTATTTAAATATCTCAATTCAAGGGAGCCTCCATGATCACAGCTTCAACATTTATAAGGAGCCCCTCCCCATGAGTGTGGAAGATGATTTCATGAAGAGCAACTCCCGTTCTACTATTGAGAAGTTGATTGCCAATAAAGAGGTAATTTTGTATGTTAATTATCAGTTATGGCCAATTAAACTGTCCCATAAAATTCTTTCTTACTGTCTTTGTTTGTCCACATAATGGAGTGGTTCTTTTATCATTATGAGGACCATAAATTTTGTTATTTAGGATGGCCCATGGTGGTATTGTGCATGTCATTGTGGGCATTCTGTCATGCCTAAAGGAGGCATGTATTTTTGTGATGTGTGTGACACTCACATGTTCTCTGTATCTCCTAAGTATGCAGTGTATCCCAAAGTCCCTTGAATTTTTATTTATCATCCTTCACACAATCTTCTATAATAATGTCCAATAATTTTCTTGGTTACTCTTTGTTCTAGATTTAAATTGAAACTTGAGGTTGAGGATAGCACCAGAGTTGGAGTGTTCGTTCTCTTTGAACGTGAGTGTTCATCTATCTTCCAAAAGATGTGTGCTGAGTTTTTCCTAGAACACATGAAAAGCCTTGAGGTATATTTCTAAGTTAGTTTAAATTTTTTTTTAATCTGTTTTACTTATTTTAAAGCATTTAGTTTGCATATAAGTCCTAATTGATATTGTTTAGGTTTTAGTTTGTTAGGGCTAATATATATCCCTCTGTTTTCTATGAGCTGAATAGTGAAAATGTTGTTCAAGATTGAGACCAAAGTGGTGTCTCCCAATAGATACCATGGTACTTTCTGTGTGAGAAGGATATGTGATGATATCTCCATATTGTCCATGTTTTCTTTGAGTGGTGCTGATTTGACTCCAACCAAGGTGAATATAATTGATGATGTGTTATTGTTGTCTCTGTTTTGATAGACAAAATTTGAATATAACTTTTTATTTATAATATTAGGCAATATTTGTTCTTGCATTTTCTCCTGTGATGAGCTTAGGAGACTTGGAATCTGTTGGTGTGGGAGGGAGTAATACTATTAGTTTAGGTGACGATACTGATAATTTAGATAGTGGGGAAGATAATGTGATAGCAGCGGGCACTGGTGTTATGAATGTCCAACCTTTTCATAACAAGGCAAGTGTTGGTAGAACCTTTTTTTTTCAGTTCTTTCTTTTATGGCCTATTTATGTCCTTATTGTTTGTTTTGACAAATGGTGCAGAAACATGTGTGTATGTCTGCTATTTGTTTACCTGTTGAAAATCAAAGTTCTGATGGGAATGGGAATGAGATTGATGCTATGACACCTGCCAAAAGGACGTTTGAAGAAGAGTTTGATGAAGTTGTTTTGCCTTCTGCGAATGAGAAATTGAAGGGGGAAAAGTAGTCATAATTTAACTGTTAGTCCCTTTCTTTAGGCTATTGGTAGATTTTAATTACCTGCTATGTTTGAAAGTTTGAATTGATTTTGGAGTAGATGTGTATTGAAATAGTAAAGTACTGAGATTGGGTTAATTTTGTTTTAAGAAGCTACTCTTGGGAACATTTATAATTCGGTCAATTTTGTATGTGCTATCCTTATATTAGGCTTGCATTATCTATTGGGCAGCCTTTTGATGTTAAACTTATGATTTTTGTAAAGCACAGATGATATTTATCGAATGAATCTATCAATTACCCCAATTATATCATTGAGTTCAATTGTTTTATAGAAGTTATTTCAGTCCCTTAGTTACATTGTGCTATTTTGATATTTGACTAAGTCAAATTTATTGATATAATGTTAATGAGAAGGACAGGCAACATTTTAGTATTAATTTTTTACTAATTTAACTATCTCTGAATGAGATATCATTGAACATATGAAATATATATGTATGTATGTATGTATGTATATATATATATATATGTGTGTGTGTGTGTGTGTGTGTGTGTGTGTGTGTATGTATATCACTGACCAGTATAAGTTCTGGGTGAGAATGAAGTATGATTTTATAGAACTTTTTAGTGGTATAATCTTTTCATGATTTTGGTTTCATTTTGTAATTTGGTTGACAATTTGTTAACCCAGATAAAATAAAATCCTATTGTAAAGATAATTAAGGTTTTCCAATGGTGAAGCAACAATTGTGTCAAGATATAGAATAAGTTATTTTAATTACATATATCCATTAAATAAATTCTGATTTTTTTCTAACTCTCTTAATATATTTTATCTTGACAGCCTAATTGCGGTTTTCATAACACAAATTGCAACATCAATGCAAAAATTGTAAGGGTTGATAGACTCATGAAATTATGGAGGAGGAAGTATTCAGAAAGACATGCACATGGTGCTAATTCTTTTTTTAACATATCTTTATTTTTCAGTATTCGTATTTATTTGTTTGAATAATTTTTTTACCCATAGACGTATAAAATTATTTTTTTCTAGCTGACAAAGATAATTTTCTATGTATGTGTGGCAGCTCCAAGGAGTAATCATGTCACTAATATGAATGCTAAGGTGGATGGCCATAGCATGGTAACTTTTACATTGGCATAGTATTGTTGTATTTAATATGAAATATGTCTAATTATTAATTTTGTATTGTTTTAATTTTATAATATTTTTCATTCTTCATACATATCTTTCTATTGAAATATTTGTCGGATATAGATAAATTGGAAGTCAGGTGTGACTGAGCGACAAATGATGGCATGAATGGTAGGATGTATAGAATCAACAGGTTGCGAGTTAAATAGATACTAAAGCTTCATATGAATGGTGATCATTAATTTATTTTTTATAGTTGTTTAAATGGGATTATAATTACAATTATTAATATCTATTTGATATGGTCAATACAATTATGTACACATTAAAATATTTATTTCTTATTTCCTATTAGGAGCCTTATCTAGCCAGCAGGTTGGTAAGAACTTTGGCCTCACCCATAAAAAGACGGTAATATTTTCACTGTTAATAGCATTTATCATATTTTAACTTAAAGGTTGATCATAAAATCTTATGTTATATTTCGTTTGTAATTATGATAATTATTTTTAATATTAGTATTTAATTTAATTTTAATTTGATAGTGGATATTTAAATTCATATTAATATGCTTTTTTTCTCATAGGATGATGAGTCTAAGGTTATGTTGTGCTATAGAGCCATGTCAAAAGCTGCTAGAGCTAATAGACTGTCACGACCCGATTCGGGCACATGACCGGCACGTGAGAAATTCCACTCTCACGTAAGCCTCGTGACCTGGAATGCTCTGTAAATACGATGCTCAAAGCTTATTTAATATAACATTCCATTTAAAACATATAAATCATCACATCTGTCAAAAAACCTTATAAACTGCCTCTAAGGTCTGAGGCTGTATCACACTATAAACATAAGTTCTCTGTGTCAAAATATCCATAATTAATACAGTTAAGTGGTTAAGTACAAAGTCTGAATATACTGTCATATTATACAATACATGAGACATGCTCTAAGGTCCGGGACCCTGCCTGCAATGTACTGGAGCACTCTAGACGAAATGAAAGTGCTTTACTCAAATGGAGCTTACCACTGAATCTCTAATGCTGCTGGAAGAATACCTGTAATGGAGATGGAAGTAGAGGGGGTGAGTTTTGCAACCAAAACTCAGTGAGTGAATCCTCACCTGAAACCCCCTTTCATGGAACATCAAGGAAACAATGCATAATATCATAATAACACTATAACAGTCTTAAAACATTTCATATATGCATATACATAATCAAATTGTCATTTTCATAAATAAGGTCAACAATAGTCTAGTAAACAGGAGTCTCTAGTTATGTCTGATATGTAGATATACATATATACAAATATATATATATATATATATATTCTCAATTCATCATGTCACAAATTCTATAATCAGATTCGCAATTTACTTTTATACCTAAAATCATATAAGTTCATAGTATAGTAGCTCTTAGAGAACCAGAAAGGTCTGATTTGTTCTAGTGGGTGCCAGACACAGGCCTCACCACATCAACCGTCTACTATGCTCCACCAAAGGCTGCATACCTGCCTCACTGGGGACTTAATGTGGACACCTAAATAGGTTCCATTCTCTGGTCTGCTTTGGGAGATTGCCCTTAGGCAACTTGGTACCAAGGTTAATGATCATGCAGCCGTTAACTCGCTGTCTGTTTCTCTATAGCTACTGCCTAACTAGATAAACAATTAAATATAAGAATCCTTAAAATCTGTTAACTCTGTGAACTCTGAATCTATTGGATTCTAACGGTCCGACCTTAGCATAAATGTGGTTATCAAATCGTGTCTAAAGGATCACTACTCAAAGGCATTGTGACTTCAAAGCCATAGAATATGTAGCTGGCAGTTGTTACGAGTATACAACTCTAACAATCTGACTTTAGCATAACCATGGCTATGAAATCATGCCTAAGAGATTACCCTGTATAGACATTCGTGATTTCATAAACTCACAGAGTATGTATCCGCCAGCTGTTTTGAATCTCATCAGATTCAAGCTCTAAAACTGTTTCCTATTTAATTCTCTAAAATATAATTCAACCATCAAGTTTTCATACTAAAACTCTCAACAGCATATCTCAAAATAGCTATGTTCACAATCTCAATTTCATTCTCTTCTCTAAGTAGCATATTCAAGTATTAACCATTCATAAAAGCTTTCCATAATCATCATTATCATCCAATACATTTAAAATCAATTCAACAAATATGGTCCCATGAGTTTTTTCAAAAATACATTTCATGCTCTAAAATCAATAGCTCTAAAATATATAATCCAACAAAGAGTTTCAGGTCCTTGTACAGTATTTCTTCTAAAATCAATCATTAAATCATACTTTCATAAAAATAACTCTAATGCAGAACATAGAAGTCACAGCTGAGAACTCACTCACCTGGAGGGGTGAACAGAGAAGTGCTAACACCAACAAATTTAATAGGAGGCGTAATCGACAACAGATTCGATACAGGAGCAATGGAACTCTAAATCAACCTCTAAAACCTCTAAATACTCAAGAATCCATCTCTAATAAGGTAGAGAACTTCTCTCCCTCGAAAAGCATGGAGAAACACTCTAATAACAAGAAGGAACTGGAGAAAAGAAAGCAGAACCAAGAGAACAACATACCTTAAAGCCTTAGGAATGAAGGATTGGAGTTAGAATTGAGAGAAATGGAAGGAAATGGAGTTGGAGGGTGAAAATTCGCATTTCTCTGCTGAGGAAGAGGGTGGGGGAGGTGATTTTCGCGTTTTGAAGCTTCTAGACCCCGAGATTGGGTTTTTAAATCATCTGTTGAGCGCAGCGCCAAGCTCCACCGAGAGCATATCGCACCGCCTTCTTTACTGTTGGCTGAGCTGCAGCCTCTTGGCGCTAACCAGAGAGCATAAAAATGGTCTGCGCGCCTCAGTTGACCGCTGCAGCGCTCACCAGCAAGGTTTATCACTGTCCAGGATGGTGTCTATAGTCTCCTCCTCTCTAAAACTAACTTATTACATTTCTTAATTAAAGTTAAATCATTCATTTCCTTTTTAACTTTTATTTCCTATTAACTTTTAAACATAAATGTAAATAAGGGAATACCCCTTATTTGGATTCAAATAAAATGTCTAAAAAATCAAAATCCAACCCAATCCCAATCTACATTTTTGGGTTTTAGTTCAAATCAGAAAATTTTCACGGTTTTATAAACTTAGACATTAGAAACGGGTTGTTTAAAGATTTCAAAAAATTCCTTAAAAATCACTCTTTAACTCAGTTTTCTCTAAGGAACAATTACCGGGACTTTTGGTTCCAAGAATATTGCTCTATCATGTGGCTCTCCAATGAAGAGTAGAGTCCAGACTTAGAAAAAATCTCAGGACCCGAAGTGACAGATAACAAAGAATCACACCCTTTTGGCCCGAGAAATATTCTAACTCTTTTATTTAAAATTTGGGGTATTACACACTCTCCCCCTCAAAAAGATTTGGTCCCCAAATCTGAACTGAACTTATGTGAGGTTCAAGGACGTATCCAATTGTTTGGCATCCCCTGACATACTACTTTGATACACTCTGCCATGATATTCTGATATTTTTTTTTTTTGATATTATACTCTGATATACTTGATAGGGTACTCTGGTATACTTTGTCACGATATTCTAAAAGACAGGACTACTCTAAAGATCATTGTTTTGATACTCCAACTGAGGATTCCTCTTATTATCACTAGGCAGCTCCATCTCTAAAGATATCTGTATTTCGCAGTTTCATGTATGTGTGTGTGAGTTCTTGAAATGGGGGCTTAACATTACTCTTGCCCTTGCCCTAGTTCTCTTTTCTTATTTCTGACATTAGATAACACAATGAGGATTCCTAGTCCATATGTTATTCGTCTTATTCCGTATGTTCGTGTCATGCATGAACAACAAACTATTCTGCCTATTTATGTGAAAATATAAAAACACGCATGGCATTCATATGCATAGTCTTTAGTATACATAATACCATATATCACATGCATCTTTAGAACACTTCACACGCTTCATACACACTATTTATGACATTAAAGTTACAAAAACATCGTTTCACTAAGCATCTATAAGCGTAATATAGTTTGATTATGTCTATCTACTGGCTCTAAGTCACTAGTAGGGGAACTTTCATCAGTTGAGGTAATTGCATCACCCCGAACTGCGGGGTAGAGAGGCTGTGATGGTTCATTAGGTTGTCCTGGCCTTTGACTAACTATTTCTCATAGTAGCGGGCAATCCTTCTTCTTATGCCCTTCCTGCCCGCATTCAAAGCATGCAGATGAGCCCTTTAGGCATTGGCCCTTATGTCGTCTCCCACATGTTTGACAGGATGGGGGTGGCCAATGGGTTTGTACTGAACTATTGCCCTCTGGCTGATTATTTTCTTGACTCCCAGGTTAGGCGACTATAGGGCGCATCAAAGAAGGCGCTAGGGAGGTGGCCCTGACCAATGGTCCCCGTCGTTGACCCCTCCTTGAGCCAGCCACACCTGGCTGTGCTCCTGACTGACTCACTCCAACTCTAATATGCTCACTAACCACCCCTGCTAAGCTTAGAACGGCCTGCTCGAGGCGCCGAATGTAACTGACGTTGCTACGGTAACGATGACGACGGTGGGTCACGGGTGGCATAGCTCACCTAAGAAAGCAAAACATAGGATAAGACAAGGATTCTAGACATCATTAACTCTCCCTATAGGCCTCAAATAACATCACGTTAGTGTGAATGGCCGCGGTTCCATTCACATAAACGTCATGTCATTTGTGGACACTTGCTCCAGCACCATGCAGGGAAACTTATGCTCTGATACCATTTGTAACATCCCCTGCTGCTTTATGGATTGACGACTGTCCCCACAAACCAACACGGGTCTTTTCAGCATGCTTTGTCCTCACTCACATGCTTCCTAGGAAAACTTCCCAGGAGGTCACCCATCCCAAAATTACCCCAAGTCAAGCACGCTTAACTGTGGAGTTCTTTCAGTTTAGGCTACCGAAAAAAAGATGCATCTTGTTGGTATAGGTAGTGCAAATCAATTCATATAAGCCCTCCTCAACTGTATAGTCCCATACCTATACAGTCTTAGGATCCCTCTCATTCGGGTGTGTAATCGGTTCATTCATGTACCCCTCCGCTTAGAGGACCTTGCGAGGAGCCGCTCCTTGTCCGTGCCTTCTTTGCACCGGCTATCACTCCTCGTCCTCGTCCCCGGGCGTTACATGCCCACCAACTTCCGCCTGGTTCGTCCCCGAACCACACCGTACTGGGAGAGGTGCAGGCTCTGATACCACTCTGTCACGACCCGATTCGGGCACATGACCGGCACGTGAGAAATTCCACTCTCACGTAAGCCTCGTGACCTGGAATGCTCTGTAAATACGATGCTCAAAGCTTATTTAATATAACATTCCATTTAAAACATATAAATCATCACATCTGTCAAAAACCTTATAAACTGCCTCTAAGGTCTGAGGCTGTATCACACTATAAACATAAGTTCTCTGTGTCAAAATATCCATAATTAATACAGTTAAGTGGTTAAGTACAAAGTCTGAATATACTATCATATTATACAATACATGAGACATGCGCTAAGGTCCGGGACCCTGCCTGCAATGTACTGAAGCACTCTAGACGAAATGAAAGTGCTTTACTCAAATGGAGCTTACCACTGAATCTCTAATGCTGCTGGAAGAATACCTGTAATGGAGATGGAAGTAGAGGGGGTGAGTTTTGCAACCAAAACTCAGTGAGTGAATCCTCACCTGAAACCCCCTTTCATGGAACATCAAGGAAACAATGCATAATATCATAATAACACTATAACAGTCTTAAAACATTTCATATATGCATATACATAATCAAATTGTCATTTTCATAAATAAGGTCAACAGTAGTCTAGTAAACAGGAGTCTCTAGTTATGTCTGATATGTAGATATACATATATACAAATATATATATATATATTCTCAATTCATCATGTCACAAATTCTATAATCAGATTCGCAATTTACTTTTATACCTAAAATCATATAAGTTCATAGTATAGTAGCTCTTAGAGAACCAGAAAGGTCTGATTTGTTCTAGTGGGTGCCAGACACGGGCCTCACCACACTGAACCGTCTACTATGCTCCACCAGTGCCAGACACGGGCCTCACTGGGGACTTAATGTGGACACCTAAATAGGTTCCATTCTCTGGTCTGCTTTGGGAGATTGCCCTTAGGCAACTTGGTACCAAGGTTAACGATCATGCAGCCGTTAACTCATTGCCTGCTTTCTATAGCTCTTTGCCTAACTAGATAAACAATTAAATATAAGAATCCTTAAAATCTGTTAACTCTGTGAACTCTGAATCTATTGGATTCTAACGGTCCGACCTTAGCATAACTGTGGTTATCAAATCGTGTCTAAAGGATCACCAGTTCAAAGGCATTGTGACTTCAAAGCCATAGAATATGTAGCTGGCAGTTGTTACGAGTATACAACTCTAACAATCTGACTTTAGCATAACCATGGCTATGAAATCATGCCTAAGAGATTACCCTGTATAGACATTCGTGATTTCATAAACTCACAGAGTATGTATCCGCCAGCTATTTTGAATCTCATCAGATTCAAGCTCTAAAACTGTTTTCTGTTTAATTCTCTAAAATATAATTCAACCATCAAGTTTTCATACTAAAACTCTCAACAGCATATCTCAAAATAGCTATGTTCACAATCTCAATTTCATTCTCTTCTCTAAATAGCATATTCAAGTATTAACCATTCATAAAAGCTTTCCATAATCATCATTATCATCCAATACATTTAAAATCAATTCAACAAATATGGTCCCATGAGTTTTCTCAAAAATACATTTCATGCTCTAAAATCAATAGCTCTAAAATATATAATCCAACAGTAGTTTCAGTCCTTGTACAGTATTTCTTCTAAAATCAATCATTAAATCATACTTTCATAAAAATAACTCTAATGCAGAACATAGAAGTCACAGCTGAGAACCCACTCACCTGGAGGGGTGAACAGAGAAGTGCTAACACCAACAGCCTAATAGGAGGCAGAACTGACAGCAGTATCTGATACAGGAGCAATGGAACTCTAAATCAACCTCTAAAACCTCTAAATACTCAAGAATCCATCTCTAATAAGGTAGAGAACTTCTCTCCCTCGAAAAGCGTGGAGAAACACTTTAATAACAAGAAGGAACTGGAGAAAGAAAGCAGAACCAAGAGAACAACATACCTTAAAGCCTTAGGAATGAAGGATTGGAGTCAAAATTGAGAGAAATGGAAGGAAATGGAGTTGGAGGGTGAAAATTCGCATTTCTCTGCTGAGGAAGAGGGTGAGGGAGGTGATTTTCGCGTTTTGAAGCTTCTAGACCCCGAGATTGGGTTTTTAAATCATCTGTTGAGCGCTGCAGCGCTCTTAGCGCTGCGGCGCTCACCCGAGAGCATATCGCGCACCGCCTTACTGTTCTGTTGAGCGCTGCAGCGCTCTCAGCCCTACGGCGCTAACCAGAGAGCATAAAAATGGTTCACAAGCGCGCTGATTGACCGCATTGGGCCACCAAAGAAGGTTTATCACTGTCCAGGATGGTGTCTATAGTCTCCTCCTCTCTAAAACTAACTTATTACATTTCTTAATTAAAGTTAAATCATTCATTTCCTTTTTAACTTTTATTTCCTATTAACTTTTAAACATAAATGTAAATAAGGGAATACCCCTTATTTGGATTTAAATAAAATGTCTAAAAAATCAAAATCCAACCCAATCCCAATCTACATTTTTGGGTTTTAGTTCAAATCAGAAAATTTTCACGGTTTTATAAACTTAGACATTAGAAACGGATTGTTTAAAGATTTCGAAAAATTCCTTAAAAATCACTCTTTAACTCAGTTTTCTCTAAGGAACAATTACCGGGACTTTTGGTTTCAAGAATATTGCTCTATCATGTGGCTCTCCAATGAAGAGTAGGGTCCAGACTTAGAAAAAATCTCAGGACCCGAAGTGACAGATAACAGTAACTGTCACCCTTTTGGCCCGAGAAATATTCTAACTCTTTTATTTAAAATTTGGGGTATTACATAGACTTAGTTTAAGGAGAATGAAAAAAAATCCAGGATTGTGAGAAAATGACGGTGAGATAAGTTGTAAATAATTTTATCAATTTATTTACCAGTCACGTGGAATTAAGACTATTGATTAATTCAGTGTTTTATAAATTATTGGTGTGACTAATTTATTTTCTATTTATATATGGGCATGGTCAGCTATTGATGAGATTAATAATGAAATCATATCTTCATCTGTGACAGAACAATCAATTTCCGAACGATTATGTGTACAGCCAGTTATAGGTTTGTAGTATGTTATTTCCAAATTTAAAATAATGATACTATAATAAAATTGATAATATCACATTGTGATTGGTTATTTGTTATTCAGATGTGGATTTACTAATGGAATCCAATCATACGAATGTAGAAAAGGATGGGGAAAATTTATTCAGTGATATATTTAATGAGAGTGAGCATGTTGGTGCATCGCCTGTTTATCGGTAAACTGTTTCGATATAAATAGTTTGTTCTTATTAGATTAGATAATAAGTTTGTTTTTATAATATCAGCTTACATTGATTATGGAGATTGTACATATCAATGCTCCTTTTGTGGTGCAATGTTGTGGTATGGTGAGCGAGCAATTAAATTTGATTACTCAGACCATCCTGATTTTTCTATTTGCGGTTTTAAGGGAAGAGTTCACCTTCCTTTGTTATCTAGGCCTCCTAAACTGTTGTATGATCTCATTTATGGTCATCATCCGAGATCATAGCATTTTCTTGATAACATTTGTGCATACAATAGTATATTTGCTTTCACGTCAATTGGTGGCAAGATGATAGATCAATTAATGATGGTGTTGGTCCCCCACAATTTATAATCAGTGGACAAAATTTTCATCGAATTGGCACTCTTCTCCCAATACCTAGCGAGAAGCCCAAATTTTCTCAATTGTATATATATGATACACAGAACAAGATTGACAATGGGAAATTACATTTAAGGTACAAGATATTAACTTCCACATCCTAATTTACAACTATCTTTTATTCAATTTTTGTTAAGGTCAATAATTATTTTGTTTTTGTAATTTGTAGTTCGACAGATTCACATGGAGAGCTAGATGAAACATTGATTTGTGAATTAATTGAGATGCTTGATGAGCACAATTTATTAGCTAAATCATTTAGAAGGTATTGTACGGTATTGTATCAAATTCATGATACATGGCCTATGTGGACTTGCAAGGTTGAACTCTCCTTGCATGAAAGATGGCAGATGCACAAAATTCTTTCCCAAGAAATTTGTGAAGGATACATATTTTGATGAGGATGGCTTTCCAGTTTATCGTAGGCGAGACACTGGTGTTACTGTTATGGTAAAAGATGTAGAGATTGATAATAGGTTTGTTGTGTCTTACAATCCTAAATTGCTCATGAAATATCATGCCCACATAAACCTAGAATTCTGCAATAAGTCCAATTCGATTAAATATCTATTTAAATATATAAATAAAGGACTAGATCATGTTACGGTATCTGTAACATGACACGATGGTGAGATGGGTGAGGATATTGAAGAAAATGTGGATGAGATAAAGCAGTATTATGATTGCAGGTATTTGTCTTCGTGTGAGTCTGTTTGGAGGCTTTTTGCTTTTGATATTCATCATAGATGGCCTCCAGTGCAGCGTCTGATATTCCACTTACCAAATGAGCAAAACATTTTATTTGAAGAAGGTGACTCCATTGATAATGTCTTGCTAGGAAACAGGGATAAGGACACGATGTTCACTACGTGGATGAAATCAAATGAAAAGTATTTGGAAGGTAAGAATTTGACTTATGGTGAATTTCCCACACATTTTGTGTACAATATTGGTAGACAAGAATGGCATCCTAGGAAGAGGGGCATTTGTATTGGTAGGCTCAAGTTTGTACCTCCTAGAAATAAAGATATGTTTTACTTACGCTTGCTACTTAACATACAGAAAGGATGTACCAGTTTTGGTGATTTGAAAATAGTTGGTGGTGTGACATACCATTCATTTCGTGAAGCTTGCTATGCTTTGGGGCTACTTACTGATGATAAGGAGTTTATAGATGCAATTATAGAGGTGGCAGAACTATCTTCTGGCCTTTCTTTACGTCGTCTATTTGTTACTCTCATGCTTTCAAACTCAATGAGTAAGCCTTCGTATGTCTGGGAGCACACATGGAATTTGTTAGCAAATGGTATTCTATATGAAAAGAGACGCAAGATCGAACATGCAAGTTTGGACTTATTTTTATTTTCATTTCAATATATATAATAGCTGCCATCTAATACATGTTAATGATTATAAATTTGTGTAGATTTAATGATTGAGGGTGGTGATCTACAAAACCTTTGTTTGTTTGAGATTGAAAAGATGATAATGGAAAATGGGAGGACTTTTAGTCAATATTACGGTATGCCGTCTCCAGATTTACACACTATCCCTAACATGGATAATGTATTATTGTTGAATGAACTTAATTATTCAAGCCATGGGATATTAGTTGAGCATGAAAAGTACTTCCCACAATTGACTAATGAGCAAATGATTATTTATTATCATGTTATTGATTCTGTTAACTCTGGAAGAGATGGGTTTTATTTTGTTCATGGATATGGTGGAACTAGTAAAACATTTGTTTGGAAAGCTTTATCTGTTGAATTTCGTCATGAACAGAAGGTTGTTCTTAATGTTACATTTAGTGGGATAGCTTCACTTTTGTTGCCTGGTGGTAGGACAATTGACTCCACATTTGCAATTCCATCGCAGTTGAGTAAAGACTCTAAAGCTAATTTGCTAAGACATTGTAGCGCTATCATATGGGATGAAGCTCCAATGACAAATAAGTGGGCATTTGAAGCTTTGGATAGAACACTCAAGGACTTAATGAGGATTATGGATAATAGAAATTTCAATAGACCTTTTGGCAGTAAGGTTGTTATTTTAGGAAGTGATTTTTGACAAATATTACCCGTGATTCCAAAGGTGAGTCGCGTTGAGATTGTGATGTCCAGTGTTAATTCATCCTTTTTATGGTGTGGTTGTGAGGTTCTTACGTTAACTAAAAACATGCGCTTAAGGTCAGGTTCAAGTGATGCTGATGCTGAGAGTTTGAAAACTTTTGGGCAGTGGATATTAAATATTGGTGAGGGTAAAATTGGGAATGAAGTTGATTGTGATTTCGAGGTTGATATTCCTGATGATTGATGGGTCGCATTCATGCACCCATTTTATATCCTAACTCTAAATATTTTGCATTGAAATTGTGTTTAAGTGGTGTTTAATTGTTAAGTTTAAATTTAGTCCTCAGGTTGTATTATTAGGTGATTCCATAATTTTTAGTTATATTTTTAATAAATAATTACACTTGGATGTTTCTTGTGCTTTTACTATTTTGTTTGAGCTTTGTTTAGTATCAGGAACTTCCAATGGTGGGAAAAGTAAGGAAACAATCTTAATGAAGCCCCCTCCAGATGAAGAACAGACAAACCATGCAAGGTAGGACCGCTATAGCGGTCAACAGAGAAGGAAAAAATGGTTGCAATGCATTCGGGCAAAGGAAGGATAGAGAAGGAAAAAATGGTTGCAGCACATTCGGGCAAAGGAAGGACCGCTATAGCGGTCCCAGACCACTATAGCGGTCACCAGAGGAAGAACAAGACAGCAGCGTGCGCAAGTAAAAGCCAAGACCACTATAGCGGCCAAACACTGCTATAGCGGTCATCAGGGAGCAATTTAGCTGCAGCGTCATGCAAACAAAGTTAAAGACCACTATAGCGGTCAAACACCGCTATAGCGGTCATAAGTGGATTTGAAAATTCCCGTGTTCGCTGACGTTCTCGGTCTCGACATTTAAACTCCATTCTCTTTGTAATTTAGGGGGGAGTCGGCAGCGCAGCTTTTAGGTTTTTTTGAATAGGGAATTCTCTCTCTAACTCTCTACCTAGACTAGGCTTTTGACATTACTGTTCAGTCTCTGTTCTTTTTATTGGAATTTACAGACATCTTTGATTGTGAGACTCTTCCCATGGAAGAGTAACTTCTTTTACCGTGCACATGGGTGACTAAAGATTGGAATTGTTCACGAGATTTTCGTACCTTATCCATTAATTATGGTTGGTTTCCCTATTCTATTTATTAATTCTCTCAATTATCGATTTTATGGATTTATGCAATTTATTTTTGTTAGAATTGTTTCCTTGACGTGATGTTTATCTGTAAGGCAAGGAATTGGGATTAATTTCGTTAGAAATTAGGTTGCTATAATTTTTATTCAAACTGAATAAAGTTCATAGGATCACGATAGTGAATTACTAGTTCCTTAATTCAGTTAATTTCTTGACGGGAATGCGATTGTATAGCCATTAAGTAGAATTATACCATTATTGTGTGTTTACATTTTAATGAAAGCAATCACCACCATAATTTTATCTTTAGAATCAATGAATGAACAATTCTAATCCGAAGGTACCTTTGTGCAGGTAATCTCTCTTATTAGTTTTTCCGTTAATTTCACTTTTGCTTTATAACGTCAACAACACCCCCTTGCAATTTGAATCAATTTAAATACTTCCTCGTGAGACAACTCAGATTGCACTATAACTACATTATTAGTGTAATTTGGTTATAAAAATCATTTTTAATTTGTCGTGGGTTGCGATAGCTCACATCAATGATTTGTTAATTCTAGATTGGGATGATCCAGTATCGGCTATTATTTCGTGCATTTACCCGCAATTACTGGAAAATATTGGAAATTATAAGTTTTTTGAAGTTCGAGCTATATTGGCACAACAGTCAAGGCAGTTGAACGAGTGAATGATCGTATGATTCAGATGATACCGTGAGAAGAGAGAGAGAAAGAGGGAGAGTACTTGAGTTCAGATTCTTTATGTAGATCAGATGGTGATATTGGTATTGAGCATGATTGGATAACTGTTGAATTTCTGATTGAAATAAAGTGCTTCAGACTTCCTAACCACAGATTAAAACTCAAGCAAAGGGTGCCAGTTATGTTGTTGAGAAACATTGATCAGTCAATTGGCTTGTGTAACGGTACTCGACTTATTGTTACAGATTTGGGTGTAAATGTCATTGGTTGTCAGATAACCATAGGCAAACATGCATGTGATAAGGTATATCCCGAGAATGAATCTAATACCTTTGGACTCAAGTATTCCTTTGAAGTTCCAACGACGGCAGTTTCCGCTTTGTCTTTGTTTTGCGATGACCATCAATAAAAGTCAAGGCTAGACTTTATCACATGTTGGATTATTTTTGCCACACCCAGTTTTTTCGCACGGTCAATTGTATGTTGCTATATCAAGGGTGAGATGTCGGGAAGGCTTTAAAATTTTAATTTGTAATGAGCTTGGTTGGCTTGTGCAGTCTACCAGGAATGTCGTATACCAAAAAATATTTAATAATGTATAAGGTGGATCTTTCCTATATATTGTGCTAAAATTTGTAAAATTTTAATATGAATAGTTAAAACTTACTAACAACTTCATAAATAAATGTGCAAAGTTCATGATTATCTAAATTTGCCTTTACTTTTTGTCAATTCCTAATTAGAATTTATTTTTCACTCCATATTTTCCGGTGAAAGATATATTACTATATGGTCTTTTATGAACTTATTATAGTGATGTTTTTCACTCCATATTTGCTCTAATATTGTTGATATATCAACAACAAACAAAAAAATAAAGGTGCTTCGTATTGTTGTTTAATGTAATATTGATATCAAATTCGTAATGATCACAAATAAATATGATTAATGACGAAATCTTACAAAATATTTATTTCCACTCTTATTTTGTTTTCTGATGCTTTGAGTATTTGGAAATGCAAAAAATTACATTTTCTTTTAGAAGATCTTGCGTTCTTGACTTTGGAAAGTTTCGATGATAACGGATGTCATTGGTTGTTAGTACGTTATGATAAGTATGTGTTAGGTTGGTGTTTTGTATAGGTGTGGTCTAAAATTAAATTTGGATTCTGAAAAAAAAAGTTTGAAGAAGGCCATGTTGTGAATGGTTTTAGTTTGGGAGAGGCGTGGAGTCCTCGATAAGGATCATTGTCACAAAGGAAATGGTAATATTGTCTTTCCATTAGCAAATATTTACTAGGATATATTTGAAATTAAAGAGTATAGGAATATAATACACATATATTTGTCGTGACTGTTTTACAATGGTTGTCATTGTTTGCATTTATCCCGATGATGTGAGTGTGTTTTGCATAAAAACTCTGAAATTTGTAAGACATTCACATAATTTATTTTCTAAATTTTTTAATTCACTTTTCATAAAATCCAAATAACAGTTACACAGAAGTAGTTGTTAAAATAAGTTAATATATAAGTATTAACCATTAAGTAATTTTGTTGTACACGAGCCGTGCGTAGCAACTGGCACGGGTTACTGGCTAGTAAGAAACAATAATAAAAATTTATGTTTATAAAAAAAAAAAAAAAAATTTATAATATAGGAAAGGGAAGGAAAGAAAAGCAGAAAAAAGCTGCTTCAACTCCACACGCCTTGGATGGTTGGCAAATAATATTCATTTTCTCTCTCTACTTTCTCGGAAACCAAACAAACATCTCTTTTGTTTGTCAGAATCTTTTTGAGTATTGAGATTGCTTTACTTCTTTTCTCTTTCCCTTCTCTTCTGAGTGCTCTCACTCACTCACGTCTTCTCTTACTGCAGCCACGATCTTCATCATCTTCTTCTTCTTCTCTCTCAGTTGCCTCATCGCTGGATTCATTATACCTTCATGCATGAAGCATGGCTATGAACACGTGTTGAATTCTCTTCTGTTTTTCTGAGGTTCCTGGATCCTCTCCACTTCAATCGGACAATCTAGGTGCTTTAGTATTTTTTTTGTAGAAATTTGTGATCATTTTATGCCTTTTTGTCAAAAATTTTGTCTGAGCTTCATTTGAAGTTTCTGTTTTTGGTTGGAGTCTTTGGTGGAGTGTAAGAGCAAAATATTCGAATTCGAATTTTCAATATTTCTGTTTTTTCTTTTTTCTTGCCTTCTCAGCAATCAATGTTTCATGAAATCGGATGATGTGTTTTACATCACTGAATACTGAACTATTTCAGCATATCTTTTTTTTTTTTTTTTTTCGGTGAAGTTTGAAGCTTGAAGATGTGTTTCAACTTTGAAGGATCAAAGATGGTTAAGTGTCAGATCTGTATGTGCAAGATTTAGTTTGAAGGTGGTGTTGGTTTTGATACATTGATGATTTTGACTTTTAAGGAGGTTGAACCTTGAACGTGTCAATGACAAGTTTTAGTTTCAATGCGGAGCACATCACTAGCTACTAGCCAGTAGAGTCTGTATCTTGAGCTATGGTCCCGTCCCATCCATTATGTTTCTTGTTTATAGTTTTTGACTAGAAGCTGATATGAATAACTTCTATTAAAAAAATATTTGTTATTAAAAAAAACTGAAACAAACTCACCCTAAACCATTCAGTGGACCTTGTTATAAAGTTTGAGACTCTTTTGGCTGAAAAGGGAACATTTGTTTTTGGTCCTCTTTTTTATTTAAATAATTGTCTTTTTGTTATTGCTGTTGGTAATCATTCTTGATTGTGCTGTGGCAGAGCTATTTAAGGGAAAATGTCTCAGGCATCTGGCGTCCTGCCTGCTCTCCAGTCTATCAAGTTATTACCTCTTGAGTTCAAGATTACTGGTAATCTGGCCCCTCATCAAATAGAAAAACATGGAGATGTGGAATTGAGAAGCACTGATGTGATTGGATCAGGGAGTCCTGAAAATGTTGCTCTATTTGGGGAGAATTCTGAGGAAGTTGTTCAGGATGGTGCTGATGACACAGGTCTTTTCGATGAAGACTTGGCTTATAGTGAAAAGGGGGTGTCTTTAGGAGACAGGCCATCAATTGCTGATGAAGAGTTAGAATCTGTTCCTCTGCCTCTCCCATCAATTTCGATGTCCTCTAGGGAACACAGGTGGAGCGATACAACGCCTTATGCTTCAAAGAAGGTACTTTTGGCCTCAGATTTCAATTTTATCTTGTGCTTGGGTTTGAAAATGTGAAGGGATACTTATTCAGTTGGATAAATAACTTGATTTTTCTGGAATTGACGCTTTTTTTCTCATACTCATTTTATTGGTAAGTTTGAATGTAGTTTTGGTTGGAGCAGAAATAGAGGAACATCTTAACCACTAAAAGATGATGCGAGTTTGTAAAGGGGATGCTTAATATTAACTGATTTTTTCTTATATGTGCAAAGTATTTAGGATAGAGAAATGACGATAGGAAAGCATTGAATTTGTATTTGTTGAAAGTTCATATTTTGTTGTTTCTAATTTGGTGCGTAATATTAACTGATTTTTTCTTATATGTGCAAAGTATTTAGGATAGAGAAATGACGATAGGAAAGCATCGAATTTGTATTTGTTGAAAGTTCATATTTTGTTGTTTCTAATTTTGGTTTTGAGAGTATCATATTCAGAACATGATCGGAATCATTTGAACATTGATTTTACATCTTACACAAAGGCAGGCCAACAGGAATGAAAGGGGAAGGGGTTAGGTATTGTACTGACAGCCGACATAGAATACTTGATGTAAAATTTAACCAGGAAACAAGGAAAATCATTATAACAAACTAGTTCTACTGGAGATACCTTACTATTTCAGCAGAAGTCATTACAGTTGACCCCTCTGTCCCTCATCCATGTGTTTTATTAGCTAAGATGTAACTGTTTTCAGACTACTTGGCAACTTTTAGTGCTTATATCCGTGGACTTAATTTGAGTATTTTTACTTCTGAATGGTCAATGTGGTTGGTGGTTTGTAGGATTTAAGTATTAGAAAGAGCTGACAGGTAGTACTGTGCATTGTTTTAGATAATATATATTGCTTTTGACTTAGCAGCTGTAATTAGCTAAGCAAGATGTAGAAAAATTGCACTAGAGAAGCCTCTGTTAGCTTGGTAGTGCTCCTGTAAGAATTTCTTCAACATCCAGTACTTCTAATTTGAGAAACTTCTCTTATTACCTCACTTCTTATGCGTTTATGTGAACTAGTTGAATTGATATAATTTTTTCCAGTCCTGCAATCCCCTTGACTTGAGTGGGGCACTAGCCTTTTAAAGACAGGTTTTAAATAAATGGAAAACATATTTTCATTCCAATTTCTTTGATTCAATAAGTTTACATGTTCTTAAGAATTAAGATAGGAGCCTTGTTTTTCCTCTGGTATCTCTTTAATTCAGCCTTGTTTTGATAGAATATCGTAATTGGTTATCCTAATGCGGTGGTTTGAAAATTTAAGCAGAGTGATTATTCAATCGCTTTCATATTTCTGCTTTTCATTGACTCAGTTCCTATATCTTTTGTCTTATGACTCCTGAGAGTGTCTTGGTAAATAGTAATTTTTTGTAAATTTTAGATTCACTATTCTTTATTGTTTGTTGCCGCTCTATTGCCAAATGATAGCATCTTTACCTTTGTTATTTCTTTATTTGTCTTAAATGGTTGTGCATGTAAATTTATTTTACTGGGAATGCCATGTAATCAATTCTATTAGTTATGTCATTAACTTGTTTTTTTCCAATTTTTTTTTTTAAAATCCAAGACTGCCATATAAGTACTGCGTATTGTTGTTTATGACTTTGTTTGAATTATCAACCATTAATAGATAGCTTAAAGTTTCATGTCTTTTCCTTATTTTTGAAGTTCATCATTTCAGAAGCTTCAATCTTGGTTTCAACTTCCGAATGGGAATTGGGAGCTGGCAAAGATAATAAAAACTTCTGGAACTGAGTCTGTTATTACACTGCCTGATGGGAAGGTAAGAAATTACAATATTTTTTTCTTGATAAAAGGAAAATTTTCATTAACAAGAAGAGAAGAATATTACACAGAGCATAGAGTACATGAGATCCTCAATACAAACAGAATAGACAAAAGAAGACATCAAATGATCAATGCTTTCCAATCTGTTAGCATATCAGAGGTGAAAACCCCACTAAAACGGTTATGTGCCTTAGATCAAGTAGATGCTAGATATCTATTCTTATCCCACAAAACCTATTTCTTTGAATTCCTGCCATTAAAAGATAAACTACAGTATTTCTCAGGATTGATGCTCTTCCGTTTTGGCTTGATTGCATATGGTTCCTCTCCCTTTTGCCTTTTTAATAGCAGGTTTTGAAGGTTAAAGAAGAAAGTTTGGTACCAGCAAATCCTGATATTCTTGATGGAGTTGATGACCTCATGCAACTTAGTTATTTAAATGAACCGTCTGTTTTATACAATCTGCAATATAGATACAGTCAAAATATGATTTATGTAAGCCTTTATATCCCTGTAATTTTTCATCAATTTGTTTTCTGGTCATAACTTCTTCTAACTTCTGTATGTGTATAACTGTGTTCAATTCAGACAAAAGCAGGGCCTGTTTTGGTTGCCATAAATCCCTTTAAGAAAGTTCCTCTGTATGGTAATGATTATATTCAAGCCTACAAGCGTAAAGCAATTGAAAGCCCTCATGTATATGCAATTGCAGATACAGCCATCCAAGAAATGATACGAGGTAACCTTTTCCTTCCTCATATCTACATATGTTGTTGAAATTTTATAGGTTAAGACTTCTTCCATTTCTTTTAAGCATGAACTTCTTACTCCAGCTCTTGCTTTGTTTTACAGATGAAGTTAATCAATCCATTATTATAAGGTCAGTAACTTTTTTGATGAATTTTCCTTTTATGAGCTGCTTGTCATGACAAACTGTTAGATATTTAAATTTCAAGTGCCTTGATGCAAGTATGTGCTTTTGACTTTTCAGTTCCTGAGTTGCAGGATTTTTCTTATCCTAGACTCTCCTTTTGTGGTCTGTTATTTTCAGGTGGTCAGTAGTTAAATTCTTTTCAGGTTTATCTACCAATCATTGTTGACGTTTTAACTTGAATATAAGATTGATGAGATATAAACAAGCATAACTCAAGTGAACTTCTCATTTTTCCCTCTTTGATTGACATTGTTGAGTTTGTAGGGGCATAAAAGAGAAGAAGAATGTAGGCTGAATTGCTTAGGTTCAAATATGTTCAATGCTTGAATTAGGGTAGAAACTCATCAGCACTATATATAGTGCAATAGGAAATAAATACTGTTTACATTTCCAAGAACAATAATAAAGACTTAAACTATTTCCTATGACTATTATTCCAATGCCTTGATTTTTTATTTTTTCCAATTTCCAGTGAAATACTAATCACATGGCTAAATACATTTAGTCACATATTTCACATATTTTATTCTCAGCAGACATTTGATGGATATGAAAGCCTCTTTGTGCTGTCTGCAGATTTTTTCATTAATGTCAAGCTTTATCTTGGTTGTCTTTAACCTGGTGTGCCCCTTAATTGTTTATTGTGTTTGAATTCGGATCCACAATAATAGTTAGTTATCATCTGCATATTCAGTGGGGAGAGTGGAGCAGGGAAAACTGAGACAGCGAAGATAGCAATGCAGTACTTGGCTGCCCTTGGTGGTGGGAGTGGAATAGAATATGAGATATTAAAGACTAATCCAATACTAGAATCCTTTGGTAATGCAAAAACAATGAGAAATGACAACTCAAGTCGTTTTGTAAGATTTCTGACTTGTAATATTGATTTGTGTAGTTGCCATTCTCGTGGGTTTTGAGTTACAATTCTCTTTATTTTAAGCTTTGATCTTTTGATGCTGAGAGTTCTCCTAATTTGGTTGAGTGTGACAGGGAAAGCTCATTGGGATCCACTTCAGCGAAACTGGGAAAATTTCTGGTGCTAATATTCAAACATGTAAGTTTTCTGCTGTTGATAGTTGAAATATTTCTTTGCTCCAACTGAAAGTTTCCAACTAACTAAAATGTTTACATCTGTAATGATTCTATGTGATGCTTCTGCCCCCTGGCATTACCATAAACAGTTTTACTGGAAAAGGTATAATTCATTCTTCTGTGTGAATTTTTCTGTTCTAAATTGCATTCATATTAAATCAATAGACACTTATTTTGTTTGGTATGTGAACAGTCTAGAGTTGTCCAATGCAATGAAGGGGAAAGGTCATATCATATATTTTATCAGCTATGTGCTGGTGCACCACCATCTCTCAGGGGTAATTATGAGCTTGTCACCTTCTATTTTAATTGCACTTAAAATTTGTTGCATATTGTGGGTAATTGTTGTCTCTATATGAATGTAGAAATGACATATTGTTTTGGGCCTGCTGCAAAGAGCTTCGATGAATTGATAATCTGGCCACAAAGAATGCGAAATATTACAAGACATCTTTATCAATGTCTTTATAACAGTTTCTGTGGGTTTTGTGAGGATCATATTTATTGCTGTTGGCGAGTAATACACTTGTCATAGCCTGGTTTGGCCATGACAACACATTACATAAAGATGCAATAGAGTATTTAGATTTTTCACTTTTTATGTATGAAAAATAAAAAATATTTTCAACAACATTATTAATTTTCTCCAGAGAAAGAGAAGTATTTTGTGAGGACAAGTATATAGTGATAGTATGATTAAACCTTAAAGAAATTACCAAACTTACGTGTACGGAAGGATATATTGCAATGTTTCTTGCAGTACAAGGCTTTTATTGTTGGATTCACAAGTTCTCGTGGCTACTTGCAATTGCCTTAGGGGTTAAGGGTGTGCATGGATTTTGCATATTCTTCTACTTAAGATTGGAGCAAAACTGAGCTTCTAAGATCTGCTGAGTATGGTCCGGCTAACTTCTTGCCATGTTTAACTTGTGCTCTCTTGGCTGTGTCATCTTGTACCCTTTTGTTAACGTTTCAATTGATTGCAAGCATGTCTTTAATACACCTTATTGATTAACTAACTCCTTAGCCTTGAAAGTAGTTCAGAGGACCGTGTTTTGCCCTCCTTTTGGCTTAAAGTTATATCCGTGATGGGGGTTTATTTATCTGTTTTTTGAAGGGTTATTTTTATTCACGGAGCTGATCTTTCTTTTTCTTTCTCTATTTTTGTTCTGTCTCTTAAATGCTGTTATTGGAGGATATTATATCCTACCCATTTTTCACTGCCTCTATCTTTCTAGTCGAACATGGCAATTTTTTATTTATAAAGGCAGTTCATTTTAGGCACAGACAAGAAGTATACACAGCTATTAAGTTACACGTCAGGGAGACTTATTTAGATGTCAGGAAATCCCTACAGAAAAAAAATATGAGTGCCCTTATTAGCAAAATGGCATGCTGGTTTGTAAATAATTTACTAATAGTGTAGACAACTTGCTTAATGCATATTAGCAACTACTATTATCAAAAGCAACTTCTTTTAGCCTTAAAAGAGTTCATTGATTATGCACAATTGCTGAGCTTTACATAGTTCAAATTGTCTCTCAACAAAATCAAGTTGAGGCAAGACTTGAGATGGTCTATAATTTTCAGTCACTCATTTACGTAACCTTCTCAGGAAGTTGAAGGTCCAAATTAGACAGTTAATAATGGTCATTTAAAGAAAAGAAGTTTATGATGGGCAAATTTTGCAAAGTAGAGAAATAGTGGAGGTGAGGATAAGTCTCCACTAAAGGAACATTGCACATTGCACATCCCACCCAATTATCCTCCCAGAACTTGACACGAGAACTGTCACCTTTGACTTGAGGAGAGAGATCAATTGGCCTGTGAGGAACATATCCTTGAGTTGAGAGGTAAACTTCCAATGAGTAGTATGAGTGGCAGTGATGGCTGGGTTAGGATTCCAGAATTAGTTGGTGAATAGTCTCCATTCTAGGTGTGGTGCCATTAAATTTTTAGAAAACAAGTCTACAATTAATACTGCAATCAAATTAACAGATGGGCCCACTACACGGTAACTTTCCAAAATAACCCTGTCATTATCCTTAAAAAGTAATATTTGTTGTAACCCAAGTTATTAAAACTACTTCTGTTGCAAACAATTTGTTCAATATGAATTGTATTGTAATAAATTCTTTTACAATCCACCCTAAACAAGCACCTAGTTTCCTCTTACTGAATTCAGTTGCTTTTATTTTTATGTCTTCTATTGGGGGTTTAGTCTCGAATTGTATGGGCTTTGAACCAACGAAAGGACCTTCCACTTTGATCTCTTGTTAGTCAAGAGAATAATGTTAACATAAGTTAATGAGACTACTTGGAAATTATAGCATATGACCCCACCTAAGCTTTCTATATTTGTATATGTCTTGTCTGTGACATTTAAAGCTTGTGCTCTTGTTTACTTGGCTTCTATGTCATTGTTTGGTGCTCAATTTGTACTTCAGCGAAGCTTAATCTAAAAAATGCGGAGGACTATAAGTATCTGAGGCAGAGCAATTGCTATTCAATTACTGGTGTTAATGACGCAGAAGAATTCCGCATAGTAATGGTAACCATTCTTTTGTTGGCTATGATATAAGCTTAAATGATTTTTTGTTTCGCCTGCTTTTGATTGACTGATTGATTCCGAAATGATAAATTGACATAAATTTGCACTTCATACTATTGCTAACTTCCAGGAAGCTCTTGATGTTGTCCACATTAGTAAGGAAGACCAGGAGAATGTATTTGCAATGCTCGCTGCAGTATTATGGTTAGGAAATGTATCATTTACTGTGATTGATAATGAAAATCATGTTCAAGCTGTAGAAGATGAGGGTAAGAATTTTGCAGAACCTCTGCTAAATGCATCTAGACCATAGCAATTTTGAAGTATTGGCATTAGAAATTCTGGATGTTAGGGTATGTTTGGTTCAAGAAATATTTCCTGTTTTCTTTCTCTATTTATGTTGCTTGAAAACCATCTCTATTTCATTGTTTCTCTTTTTTGAATCTGTAATAGGCTTTTTCATTTTATGTTTGTTCTCCTATTCAACTCTCTTAGACAACTCAACTAGAATGTGTAGAGGCAATTGAGGCTTGTTTGTGGGGTTTAGTGGCTGAGAGCCTTGGGTAGGGGGGTAGCATGGGTCTGGCTGTGTATGGTGGTTGACAAGATCAGAGGTGGCTCACAGTGATTGGAGGTTTCATATGTTTGGGTTGCTTGAATAGGGCTTGGTATTTGATGGTTCAGGCAGTGAAGGAGTCACTTGTATTTGGGGTCATCTTGGTGCTTTGTGATTGTTCTTAAAACTTTTCTCATGGTTCCACCATTAGTGGCAAGCAAACTCAGCAACTGTGTCGAAACTCTTCATTTCAAAATCCCAATGGGTAGAATCTGATGATGGTGGTGGCTTTAAACACATGGCCATCCACAAAAAGTAGCAACTAATAAGGTGGTACTCAAATTTTTGGTCTGATTGCAAGGGAAATATGGGGGAGGAAAAAAGAGACAAGAAAAGTAAAACAAGAACGAAGAAACAATGTCATTAAAAACTACAAAAATGCCGCCACACAATTGTGAAAACATTGAAAACAATTTTATGTTTTTCAAGTTTTCCAGAAAATGCTGATTCTGCTTCTGAACACTGAATTCTGAAATTGAAAACATCTGTTCAAGCATGTTATTCATTCGTTCAGACATGTTATTTTTTCCAATCTCTCAACATATTATTTATGGACACAGATTTAATAGAGATATTTTCAATGCTTTCATGTGTTTCAAGTTTTTCAATACCTCAATTAAAGATGGATATTTTTTACTTCTTAAAGGTCTGTTCAACGTTGCTAAGTTGATTGGCTGTGACTTTGAAGATCTCAAGTTGACTCTATCAACACGTAAAATGAAAGTTGGTAATGATAACATCATCCAAAAGTTGACATTGTCACAGGTAAAATGACTACTGTGTTAAAACTTTGCAATTTGCATTTGTCTATAGACATTAATGTGTATTGCAGTCCTCAACAGCACATGAGAAGGGAAGGGAAATTAAAATTACTTGGTAATCAACATTTTCTTATTTTATATCTTTTGTTTCTTTGGAGTTCTTTTTAACATTTAAATGTCAATGGTCTGTGTATTTATGGGTAAGGCTACAAGCTCATTGTATACAACTAAAGGCTCATGTTCAGGGACTTGTTATGGCAAGTGCTTCCATGCATTTGTAGTGATGAGGCTTTAAGGAATTAAATGGTTTGAAAATAACAGCTCGTACCTATCTAAAGAAAAGAAGAGGAGTCCAAGTGCCAAGCTACATACCAATTGGTCTGCTTATATTCTATAGCAAGACATGACACCGATCATTATGCTTATCAAATTGATAGCTTGAACATCAATTGACTTGTAAGAGATGCATGATGACAGGAAATCATAATGATGGATGTTATATCTTACAATAGCTTGGATATTACATTTTGTTGTCTTGTAGGCTATTGACGCAAGAGATGCTTTGGCAAAGTCAATATATGCACGCCTGTTTGATTGGTTGGTTGCACAAATAAATCAATCACTTGCTGTTGGCAAAAGATGTACTGGCAGATCAATCAGTATTCTTGATATCTATGGCTTTGAATCATTCAATGTATGTTTACATCAAACCTTAAGACTGCCCTTATATATATATATATATTCCATCATCCATATCCTGTATGAATTTTCATATATTTGGCTCTATTGATGCTATGCATTTTTTGTTTGTAGAGGAACAGTTTTGAGCAGTTTTGCATAAATTATGCTAATGAAAGATTACAGCAACACTTCAATCGTCATTTATTTAAGTTAGAACAGGAGGTATGCACTGTGTTGAAGCTGAATGCTTAGACTACTATTGAACGCCTTCATCTTGAAAGAAAGAGAAAACTGAAACCAGAGTTTTGCATTAAGCATCTGCTTATAATTGTTTCTTTACATTCTGAATCAGGAATATATACAAGATGGGATTGACTGGGCTAAAGTTGACTTTGAAGACAACCAAGACTGCCTTAATCTGTTTGAGAAGGTACATACTCTTTGTTCCCTGACCCCTTTTCTGCACAATCTTTAGTGTACTTGTTAATTGAATGCTTTCAATGGCAATTTAGCTAATCTCTTATGGTTTAGTGGGATATTTGATGCTTACATATTCAACATGATTTTCACCATCATGTCATATCTTATATCCACACATGCAGTGTAAAAGAAACACAACTTTGGATTTTAAAAGTGAAAGCTGTGTTGTCTCTTTTCATTGTTTTAGTAAGTATTTCTGATGCTTAATTCAATATTCTGATAAGTCAAATTAATGAACAGTTGATTGGTACATATGTGGCAAACTGACAATGTAGTTTCTACGAATGACAATTGACAGTGTCTAGCACAGCAGACAGAGGTCCTATTTACAATAAAGAGTAGTGCAGCAGTACTGCTGTATGGAGTAACTATTATCTATTTTTTTATGAAAGAACTTCATCAAGACAAAAAAGGAAATGTCATGAACTAACTTTCCCAAAAGCTTAAGAAATTAAGTGGAGGTACATAAATGGTTCTATATTTAACACGCTCCATCATGTAAGAGTTATTTGAACTATGACGCATGGGTAATGCATGGACTCAGTTTCTTGTCCTGAAAATAAGTCAGCTTCTTGTTTAGAAGGATGGGTTGGAGAGGATCAACCTCTGTAACACTTGGTCATAAAAAGACTTTGATACTAACTATGCCTTGACCATGAACCAACTCTCCCAAAAGTTTAAGCTCTTAGGTGGAGGCACATTAATGATTTTATATCAAATAGAAAAGAAGGCTAAGAAATCATCCTCAAAATAGAAGAAAGAGAAACACAAACAGCAGGTAACAAAAGACATCAATGTACAAAGCTACGCAATCCCTCAACTTACTTTTAAGGGATTTCTTAAAAAAGATTGTGTGCTTTACAACATGTGACTACTAAAATGTAGCACGTCATTGGTGTTAATTTTATTGAGCAAGCTACCGAAATAAATAACTTAACCTCAGAAGGAGGTTTGAACCTTCAAAGGGGTTTACTTTCTATATAGCAGCTGTGAGTGGGACCATCAAATGTGGACTCTGTGCAAATCTATTGCAGCTGAATTCTGTGAATGCAGAATTTCATGATTTATATTCTTTTTGTTTTTCACAATGTTGATCTGATTTTGAATGTTGTTTATTTGTGATGCTTTGAAAACAATTACTTCTCCTCTTTCCCTGACATTTGGTACTGATAATTTTGGTGAATAGTAAATAGGTGGCGTTTGTTGTGCCAATTACACTTATATTCCTTGCTATGTATTGAGAAACAGAGAAAGAGAGAAAATCATAGGATGAATCCGTGTGTTTTGAACTACACAACGGAGTGAATATATATAGGAAGATGTGCAATAAATACACAATAATTACAAATATATATTATCCCTATTTACAGATAACAAAGAGAGAATAAAAGATATTCACAAGATATTCACATATTCTAACACTCCCCCTCAAGCTGGGGCATATAGATCATATGCACCTAGCTTGTTACATAGGTAACTTATTCTAGGACCTCTCAATGATTTGGTGAGAACATCTGCCAATTGGTCATTTGAATTGACGAAGCTTGTGGTGATGTCTCCAGATAGAACCTTCTCTCTAATAAAGTGACAATCAACTTCAATGTGTTTGGTCCTCTCATGAAAAACTGGATTTGAGGCAATGTGTAATGCGGCTTGATTGTCACAAACAAGTGTCATTTGTTTGACTTCCCCAAATTGAAGTTCTTTGAGGAGTTGCTTGAGCCAGATAAGTTCACATGTGGCTGAAGCCATTGCACTCGGGTACTCTGCCTTCAGCACTAGATCGAGCCACTACGGTTGCTTCTTGCTCTTCCAGGATATGAGATTGCCTCCAATAAGCATACAATACCCTCAAGTGGGCAACGCCTATCAGGAAGGATCCCCAATTGCAACTGCATCGAATACCCAACTATATCAGTATGCCCCTTATCTTCATAAATAAGGCCCTTTCTGGTGCTCCTTTGACATACTTCAAAATACGAATAACACCATCCCAGTGCGCTTCACATGGCGAGTTTAGGAATTGACTAACCACACTTACTATGAAAGAAAAGTCTGGACGAGTAACTGTGAGATAGTTCAATTTCCCAACCAATCTTCAGATCTCCAGGGATCAGGGATAATGGCTCCCCACGATTTGGTAGGAGCTTGACATTAGGATCCATAGAGTGTCAGGTGTTTTGCAGCAAGTAAACACATTTCCTCTAGAATGTCAGCATATTTTCTTTGAGAGAGAACTATGCCATCTTTGGACTGTGCTACTTCAATACCCAGGAAGTATCTGAGTTTGCCAAGGTCTTTGGTCTGGAAATGCTTGCATAGGTGCTGTTTGATCTGTGCTATACCCTGAGTGTCACTCCCTGTAATGACAATGTCATCAACATACACAACTAGGTAGATGCAACCTCTCTGAGTATGACGATAAAACGGAATGATCGACTTCACCTGGGTCATACCAAATTGCTGAACCACAGTAGAGAACCTTCCAAACCAAGCTCGAGGAGACTGCTTAAGACCATACAATGATTTTCGAAGGCGACAAACAAGGCCAGAAGACTCCCCCTGAGCAACAAACCCAGGAGGTTGCTCCATATAAACCTCTTCCTCAAGATCACCATGGAGGAAGGCATTCTTAATATCCAACTGATGAAGAGGCCAATGACGCATAGCAGCCATAGAGAGAAACAGACGAACAGAAGCCATCTTAGCAACAGGGGAGAAGGTATCACCATAATCCAAACCAAAGATCTGAGTGTACCCTTTGGCAACAAGACGAGCCTTAAGACGATCAATTTGGCCATCAAGCCCCACCTTACTTGTAAAAAATCCATCGACAACCAACCACGCAGATTTACGGAGGGAAGAGACACAGTTCCCAAGTACCACTGCCCTGGCAAGTGCACACATCTCGATAATCATAGCTTGTCTCCACCAGGATGGGAGAGAGCCTCACTGCAGTCTTAGGAATAGACCTGTAAGACAAAGAGAGAGACAAGCATAATGTAGAGAAGACAAGCGGTGATAACTCAAGCGATATAGTGAGGAGATGGAGTTACGAGTGGAGCAACGAGTACCTTACGAAGAGCAATGGGAAGATCTCGGTGAAACCGTGCAGATCAGCGGTGGAGGATCAGCACGGAGGAGAGTCCACATCGGCCAAGAGGCTCGAGGAGGAAGGGAGCAAGAGGAGGCGTGGGCTGCGTCAGTGCATTTGGTGGGACAGCGCGGCTTGTGGGCGGGGTCGGCGATGGTAGACTGAAGGAGGAGGCGGTGTAGGCAAGGGGTGGCACAGGCATAGGGATCACGCAGGAAGTGGGAGTTCCTCGGAAGCGAGGAGAGAGTGGAATGGTTAAATGGCTCAAAGAAGGGAGCAGTGTCAAAGAAGGTAACATCCAGCGGAGACCGGATAACGACGAGTAGGAGAAAAACACCGAAAACCTTTTTGAGAGCGAGTGTAACCAAGAAAAACACATTTAAGTGATCGTGCAGAAAGTTTATCAAGACCAGGAGCTAAGTTATGAACAAAGCAAGTGGACCCAAAAACGTGCGGGGGAAGGGAATGCAAGGGGTCATGGGAAAATAAGATGGAGTAGAACTTGGTAGTCCAAAGCGAGAAGAGGGCATGCGATTAATTAAATAACATGCACAGTTAAGCGGCATCCCCCCAAAAACAAAAAGGTACATAGTATGAAGAAGAAGAATACGCATGGTGGTTTCAATGAGATGACGGTTCTTGCGCTCAGCCACCCCATTTTGTTGTGGGGTATGAGCACAAGACGTCTGGTGAAGAATGCCATGAGAAGCTAAAAAATTTTGAAAATCATGAGACAAATATTCTTTTGCATTATCACTACGTAAAGCGCGAATAGGAACACCAAATTGGGTTTTTATTTCTTGATAAAAGTTGGTAAAAATAGAAAACAACTCAGACCTATGCTTTAATAAAAATAACCAAGTACAACGAGTAGTCATCAATAAATGTAACAAAATAACGAAATCCTAAACTAGACATGCGACTAGGACCCCAAATATCTGTATGAACTAAAGTAAAAGGAGACGTAGCTCGACTACTAACACTATTAGGAAAATGACTCCGCGTGTGTTTCCCAAGTTGACACGATTCACAAGGCAAAGCGGAAAGTTTGATAGGCTAGAGCACCATCTTGTTGCAAGGTAGCAAAATTTGGGATGACCAGGCGTGAAGGGTGAGAGTGCGTGGTGAGGAGCAAACACTTGATGGGAAGCGAGAGCCAATAAAGGCCACGAGACTCACATCCGGTGCCAATCATCCGTCCGTGTTCGGCCCCGCAAAACAGAATCTTTAGTGAAAGAAATGATGCAATTAAGGGCTTTAGTCAGCCAGGAACAGAGCAGTAGGTTGAATGGAGAACCAGGAACATAAGGACAGAATCAATCGACATAGAAGGGAAGGGATGGGCGATGCCCACCCGTGAGATCAGGCGTAATGAGAACCGGTTGGCTAAAGTGACAGAGGTAAACAACCGAAGTAGAAAGCGTGGAAAATAAAGCTTTATTACGGAGATATGGTCAAGTGGCGGAATCAAGAACCCAAGGACCCAATGAGACCGACCGGGAGACAAGCAAAGAATTACCAGAGTGTGCAATGAGGCAAAGGAACCCGGAGTTCGGCGTTGCTCAAACCATGAGGAAATCATCATAGTCAATGGAGGCGGTGGATGTGGAGCAGGGGAATCGGAAGGAGCCGGAACACCAGTGTGGGCAACATTAGCAGTAGGGCGTAGATGAGGATGCAAAGAGTACAATGATCAATGGTATGACCCGACCGATGTGATGATCACACTTAGGAAGCGAGACTTTCGAGAGCGACCACGACTAGTACTCTACTGGGTGACTAAGGCAGAGGTATCAACCGAGGTAGAGGGAAGGGGCACCTCGGCTAGTGGTTTGGCGGGGGACCAAGAAGAGAACACCATGGAGAGAGTAGGCACGATCGGGGGGATCCCGAGTTGATCACGAGTAGCAGAGTACTCTGGAGGCAAACCATAAAGGGCCAAGAGCATAAAAAAGGAGCTACGTTGCTCCAACTCCTTCTCTGGGGTATCAGCAGGGGGCAAGAGTTCATTGAAATCATGAAGAGCACCATGAATTTTACCCAAATAAGAGGACATAGAGCCATCAAGTTGGCGAGGAGCAATAATACCCAGGAGATCCTGACAAACACGATAAAGACGTTGAGTGTCATTGGTAAAGAGAGTCTTGGCTTGCGCCCAAACAGATTCACAAGTGACATGGGCCCGAAAGATCTGTTTTGATGGAAGGAGCAATAGTGGACTTGAGAATGCTACGGTTGGGCATCAATCTTAACCAATGAGGCCCCATCCACTAGGATGTCGGCTGACCCTTGTGGTGAGATGGTCGACATAGTCCTGCCCGTCAACCATAGTTTGATCTGAAGCCCAAGTATCATAGTTATTGCCCGTCAAGTTTGTCGATGGAGAGAGGCACACCGATATAACTAGTGAAATTGAGGGCTCGGGCTTTGAAATACCATTTTGAATTAATTGGCTGACCATGGGCATAAAGAAGCGAGAATCGGTATTATGAAAAAGTGGTTTTCGCAAAAGTGCTTGGATACAAAAACAAGGCCGAGATCCAAGTCGAGAGCAACGTGTGAGTTCAACCCAAGAAGCGGCGGCGGAAAAGGAGGAGTCCGGCCACGCCCGCCACGCTGGAAGTCGCGGCGGCCTGAGAAAACGCAGAAGCAGAAGCGTGTAGCGCGTGAGAGCGGCGCCGAGATGTGGTTGCGGGGTTCGGCCAAGCAAAGCAAGCGAGTCTGAGGGGTGGGTCGCGGCCGAGAATCGGCCGGAAAAGTCGCCGGCGGCGGACAGGTTGTTTTGTGAGAGGGGAGGCAGCAACAGTAACAGGGAAAGGTGGGCAAACCGGAAGAGACACACGGTTTGGCCCAAAAAATTTCACCAGAGGGCAGTGGGCCCTCCTGACGGTACGGAATAGGGTTTTCTTTCTTTCTTAGGCTCTAGATACCATATTGAGAAACAGAGAAAGAGAGAAAATCATAGGATGAATCCGTGTGTTTTGAACTACACAACGGAGTGAATATATATAGGAAGATGTGCAATAAATACACAATAATTACAAATATATATTATCCCTATTTACAGATAACAAAGAGATAATAAAAGATAATAAAAGATATTCACAAGATATTCACATATTCTAACACTATGGAAATGCTGGCATTTGTTATCAGATCTTAGACATTCTTGTCTTAATCTTGACTTCTGATATTCTTTGCAGAGACCACTGGGGTTATTATCCCTGTTAGATGAAGAGTCCACTTTTCCAAATGGCACGGATTTAACATTTGCTGACAAGCTTAAGCAGCATTTGAATTCTAATTCATGTTTCAAAGGAGAGAGAGACCAAGCCTTTACTGTGTGTCATTATGCCGGGGAGGTATTAATCTGGAAATGTTCAATCTATTGTCCAAATTAATTGTTAATTGCAATAAGCTATGATGACATCTATAATGTGATGCGACTGAGTTTTATGGAGTATGCAAGTACCAAGTAGATAGACATTAAATTCCACCAGATTTGCATCTACAGCCATAATTTTGATTTGAATTTCTTACTAAATATTTTTTGATCTCCCAAATACTATTGTAATGCTGAAAACAGACGGCTACTTTTTCCCTCTGAATTTATGTTTGCTCATCCTACCTGACTGTTTAATAGTTCCACTTGTTATTCCCCTCAGGTCACCTATGATACAAGTGGGTTTCTGGAGAAGAACAGGGACCTATTGCACTTGGATTCCATCAACCTTTTATCCTTGTGCACATGTCATCTTCCTCAAATATTTGCAGCTCATATGCTTAGTCAGTCTGAGAAACCGGTAGTTGGTCCCTTGCACAAGTCAGGTGGGGCAGATTCCCAAAAGTTGAGTGTTGCTACGAAGTTCAAGGTACTGCAGCTTAATGGTGAAGTGATCCAAAACTTACAATTATCATGGAATAGTCAACACTATGGCGAATAATCTTTTCGTTCTCTCAGCCTTCCATTCAATATAGATGCTAGATTTTCTTCTGTGCCATTGATGTATTCATCTTGATCGAACCATGTGAAATATTGCAGTTGCTGCTGGAAAAAAAAAAAATGAATTCTCATCTAAATATCAATTGGCATACTTGTCACATGGCCTATTGTCCGTAGATCTTTCAAATTATTTCTTTTAATTGCTGTAAATAATTAATTCATATCATATGGTTTACTAAATGAGTAGTGTTTTAATTTGGTTTAGTTGATCAGAAGTAGGATGGGGAACAGATACAAATATTGCAATTTTGCAGGAGTGAATATGGTAGTGGTGGGGGATAGAGTAAAAATTGGCAATTTATTGAACCATGCATTATATGAAAGCTAGATAAATTATAAACTTTCACCTCTACTAAAAGCTTATAAATATTCAGTTTTCATATGTTGAGGTATTTATCTCGCTTTAAACAGTAGTAGTCATTTTTCTGTTGGCTACCAGGGGCAATTGTTCCAACTGATGCAACGTTTAGAGAGCACTACACCACATTTTATTCGCTGCATTAAGCCCAATAATCTCCAAGCTCCCGAATCATATGAGCAAGAGCTGGTACTGCAGCAGCTGAGATGCTGTGGGGTCCTGGAAGTGGTTCGGATATCAAGATCTGGCTTTCCCACAAGAATGTCTCACCAAAAGTTTGCCAGAAGGTATAATCTGAGAAAAGTAAACTCATGATTCATATCCTTTCAATTTCCAGTCTTTCCTGGTGTTTCTAAGTCTTACCTTTTTCCTACTTGGCTTGGGTGTGGTGACACAGATATGGCTTTCTTCTCCTTGAAAATGTTGCGTCCCAGGATCCACTTAGTGTTTCAGTTGCAATTCTTCATCAGTTTGGTATTTTGCCTGAGATGTATCAAGTGGGCTACACAAAATTATTTTTCCGAACAGGGCAGGTAATGTATATCTATTATTGTAACTTTTATACAAAATGTTTGCTTAGATCCACCAAAACCTTTTATTGTCTCAATGTACTTTTTATCAATAGTATTAACCATATTGCCAAGTATAGAATCAGTAAGATATCTAGTATCAGCAAGTTACTGATGAAGAATGATAAGAGTGATCTTATTTTTGTTGGGGTTATAGTTTGTGAATTAGAACTTTACCAATGCTATGCTTTGATGTACAACTTTACATAGTTGATCTCAACTCTGGATAAAAAGGGTTGTCTTAGGTGATAGCCAACACAAAACTTTGTTCAATCTTCATGACATGGATCAAAGATGTGATTATGTAATTACTAATTAGAGGTAGAGGGGGACTAAGTAACTATAAATTAAATCATTAGGAAGGACTAAGAGGAACTCTAAGTGAAATCATAGGACTATATTGTTTGATCCATATAGTTGATTCCATCCTTGTAGGAAAAAGCATAGCTCCTACTGTTGTTGTATAACTTGTGAATTACAATTTACGTATTAAGCTAAGAAAATGTGAACTACAGTGATTTGGGATTTGGATGAATTTGAGTTTCTAGTTCCATTTGTTGAGATTATGGGTTTTAGGTGGGCAATGAGAAAGGAGAGAATAGAGATTAAGATTAACAAGACAATATATTTTATTAGATATAAAACCATTAATGTGTCATAACCCAACAGCTTAAGCTTTTGGGATAATTAGTTTCATGACATGATATCAAAGCCTCTATGATCAAGTGATCTAGAGTTTGATCCTTGTTGCCTCCACTTCTAAATAAAAATAATTAAATTTCAACACTAGATAAGATGGGTCTATGCAATGTTCATGCTTCAAGCCCAAAAGAGGCAGTTGCGTGAAGGGGCGTATTAGATATAAAACTATTAATGTGTCATAACTCAACAGTTTAAGCTTTTGGAACAATTGGTTTCACAACATTTATATGATGATACAAAAGACAAAGTACTAGCCCCTATTTACAATAACACTTATACTACCTTAATATTACTTATATAAGAAACTAAATCATGAAATAAGAGAGAATATGGAAACTAATCCTAAGGGATTATGTATAATACTCTATGATATTGATATCCAAAGACATGTTGCATATATTACTAGATAATATTTTCATGGTTTTTAACACTTCTCCTCAAGTTGAAGCTTATTAAGCTTTAAGCTTCTCTCATATAAACCATTAGCAATCAGAAAATGTAAAGTATACTTAGTTAAATACAGCGGGCAAGACAACGAAGGGATGCTAAAATTGTCGGATGGAAAAAGAGATTAGTTGGACTGATCATCGGATGAAATTTCATGGCAAGTGATAATTGGCAGCAACATTTGGATGCCTTGAACAAGGAAAAATGTTGGAGATTCAAAAACCTTGGATTTGAAATGAAGGTTCGAATGTATCAGCCATTGAAAACATATCACTGGTATTACTAATAAATGAGATAGTGAAATTAATATCAGTATTATTCATGATGGGAAACTAGTACGAATCACAACCTGACGCTCATCACTGATGACTCAATGGGCATGAGATGGAGACATAGGCCTGGGACTAATGACTAGCTCATTGAATAACAGGCCAAATTAGTAACATATAGAGTTAATGTTCATTTTAGTCCCTCACTTTTTATTAGTGAGTCATTTTAGTCCCTGACTTTTAAAATAAGTCAAATTAGTCCCCGACATTACTAAATGTGAGTCATATTAGTCCCTAACCTACTCTTACTTAATATTCTATCACTTAAATGATGATAGGTAACCTTAAGTGATGTCTTAAAATACCATATGTTATCTGAAGTAGAATAAAGTTTAAAATAACTCATTTTTGTGTTTAAAATTATACAAAATGAGTCATTTAAATATTCGTTCTAAATCATATAATAACTCAGTTTATACAAATTTAGATATCAAGATAAGTCATTTTAAATTTCATTCTACTTCAGATAATACATGGTATGATAAAATATCACTTAACATTATATATCATCATTTAATTGATAAAATGTTAAATAAAAATGAAATAAGGGACTAAATTGACTCATATTTCATAATGACAGGAACTAATTTGACTCACATTTTGTAATGTCGAGGACTAATTTGACTCATTTTAAAAGTCAGGGACTAAAATGACTTATAAGTGAAATGTCACGGACTAAAATGAACATTAACTCTAACATATATTAATGAGCCAGACTGGGACTATGGGATGAATGGCTAGACTAAAGAGCCATACTAGGAAAACTCAGTAACTGCTTTCTTGATTTCATACACTATTTATATCAATATTGGTTTGCTTTTATAAACGGGAGCATGTAAGATTTTCTTTTTGACATAAATTCCAATTTATGCTGCTTCAACCACATTGCAGATTGGCATGCTTGAAGATACTCGAAATCATACCCTCCATGGCATTTTACGTGTCCAAAGCTGCTTCAGGGGTTATAAAGCTCGTTGTTCCCTCATGGAGATTCGAGGAGGAATCACTACTCTGCAGTCATGTATTTCCTTTTTCACTCCTCATGTTTTCATTCTTTGATACATCTGAAGAAAAGCAGTATAACAGAATGGTAACATCTTATCTATTCTTGTAGTTATTAGGGGAGAAGAAACCAGAAAAGCATATGCAGCTGTACTTCAGAGACATAGAGCTGCTGTTATTATACAGAAGAGCATGAAAGCAGTATTTGCAAGAAACAGAATGAGAACTGTTAATGATGCTGCAATTGTCATACAATCAGGTATGGATATGTTTTCTAAATGCTAATATGTGATCTACCTATTTTCGTTGTTTGGATGCTTGAATCAGGGCTTTTAAAGGACCTAATACCAATTTTTTCTGTGTTTTCTCAAAACAGATTAAATCAAAGTTCTACTTTAAGTGTGCAAATCAGTAATGGACACGAGTTAGCAACTTAGCATAGGTTTTAAGCGTTTCTTGTTTGAAAAAATGCTATATTTTGTTGGAATATCGACAACTCTCTTTTCAATGGTCTTGTTGATAAATTTCACAATTTTAACTAAGCTACATTTTGCAGTTATTCGTGGTTGGTTGGTTAGATGCTCAGGAGACATAGGATTTCTGAAATCTGGCTGCAAGAAGGTATTCTCTTTCACAAACTTCAGAAACTAGTATATCTGGCTGTCCAATAATTACATTTTATCGTGTTCTTATACTCGTAAAAGCTCCATCTTTGTGATACTTACCATCATTAACTCCAAAGCAGACAGAAGAGTCCGATGAGGTTCTGGTGAAGTCATCTTTCTTGACCGAATTACAGTGCCGAGTACTCAAGGCTGAAGCTGCCCTGAGAGAGAAAGAAGAGGAAAACGACATCCTTCACCAACGTCTGCTACAATATGAGAGCAGATGGTCTGAGTATGAATTGAAGATGAAGTCCATGGAAGAAGTGTGGCAGAAACAAATGAGATCCCTACAATCCAGCCTCTCCATTGCTAAGAAGAGCCTTGCTATTGATGATTCCAAAAGAAATTCAGATGCATCTGTTAATGCAAGTGATGAGCGGGATTACAGTGGCGACATAGGAACTAATCACAAGCGCCATGAAAGCAATGGGACGAGATCAACGGGTGCTGGTTTGAGTGTTATAAGTCGGCTGGCTGAAGAGTTTGAGCAAAGAAGTCAAGTGTTTGGCGATGACGCCAAGTTCCTTGTTGAGGTAAAATCTGGTCAAGCACAGGCAAGTTTGAACCCAGATCAAGAGCTTAGAAGGTTAAAACAGATGTTTGAAGGTTGGAAAAAGGATTATGGGGCAAGACTTCGCGAAACAAAGGTCATTCTGAATAAACTTGGAAGTGAAGAAGGTGCACTTGAGAAAGTGAAGAAGAAGTGGTGGGGAAGAAGGAACAGTACAAGGATAGATTGATTTTTATTTTTTCCATTTGTAATATATATATTTTTTCTTTTAATCTGAGTTCGGTCTTGGTCTTTGCCTTGTTTTCAAGGGCATTGCTAACCATATATCCGAAAAAGAGGAAAATATAACAGGAAATGTAAAATAGGAGTGGCAGGAAGAGTCCCGGGATATCTAATTATTTACTGCATGAGTTGTTGAGCCAGACGCATACTACAAACCTGATTGATTCATGCACATCAGTTCCAAGCCATTTTGGTACGTGAATTGCATGTTATGGAGGGCGACAAATGTAATATACAGTAAGAAACATGTTGGCCGTGACTTATTGTAAAATGCTGGTATTTATAGAGAATTTAATGTGATGTTCCTGTCAATGTTAGGATTGTTAGCTCAACTGATAAAAATAATCATCGACATTAGCTTCAATGTGTTATGAAAAATGATAATAATAAATGCACTTGAACAAACAAGCATGGTCCTATTCGAGCTTGGTTTGGCACTCGGATGTGTGCTTCCCCGATCCAACAGACTTCTAATCTCTGACGTGTAGGTCAAGGACTAGATAATTGCTCTACCAAAATAAATAAATAAATAAATAATAGGAACTGGTTAATTGCCTGCATGCAAAACCTATTTGAATTCTGAAGATTGTGCATGTGGGGAAACATCAAGTATTCCGGAATTTTCCCATTCCAAGAGATGGTAAAACAGGTTTGATCTAGTAAGTTGACCTATTTAATATTCCCTCGAGGTTGGCTATTTAGAGTGTGTTTCTTTCAGATTTTCAAAAAAATAATTATGAAACTTTACTTTTGGATGCTTTTATTTCAAATTTGAAAAAAAAAATTGATTATTAAATTTAGATTTTATATATAAATAAAAGAGTTAAAAAAGTGATTTTTTTTCAAAAGCTACTTCTTTAACTTCTGAAAAAAACAGAAAATTGATTTTTCTGATATTTTGATTATTTTTTAAAAATATTATCGAAATATACACACAAAAACTATTTAGTAAGCTCTGGAAAATGCCAACCGTACCATTCTCGAACCCTCATGGCATATGTGTTCAACTCTTTATCAAGAACCTCAAGTAAACCTATAGCCTGGACAATCATGGTATCCATCTGTAAAAACAAAATCTTAAAGTCAGTAAACTAGTAATCATCTAAACAAAATTTGGAAATATATATCAGCCAAAAATAGTAAAACAGGCAGTTGCATTGGTAAAAAATTTCCATTATAAAATTAAAACATGAGAAATTGGGTATTTTGAAAGATGAATAATAAATAACCGCACAATTTCATTTGTATGATTTGTCTCTAAAGAAGATTCATGAATTGTTGAAGTCCGTAAGCTACTATTTAAGAGTCAGTTATTCAGAGACACTAGAAAGCAGCTTATTGAACCCCCCTTAACAATTGATGCACCCAGAAAAGTGGCTATCCAAAGGTGGAAATTGACTTGTGCTTTATTGAATCTAGGCTGGCAAATGAAATAGGTTCACAATTTTTTTGGAATAATGTCATATCTTACTCTTATCAACCAATACCAAAATAATTTCTTGATGAATAGCATAGTATATTGATATTAAAAAGAAAATAACAGGTGATGTTTCCATGTTGTCAACAAATTTTATCGCAAGAAATGAGAACAAAAAGATCAGTAATGATGATAAAGATCAAGGCTAATATATCTTCGAAGTCCACAGAAAACACACCTTCTCAGCACTAAACTTCAGCTTGTATCTGGATAAGCTGTGAGATAAGCCAAACTCATAGGGGCCATGTCTTGTACGGCTAGACCAGATATGAGCTCAGTTAACTATTCCTAACACCTCTCATCAACTCCATAACAGCATTGTTGTGAACACAATCAATTTTCCGCAATGTAAATAGAAAAGGAAAAAAAAAAAAAAAAACCCTTAAAATTTAGATACAAGAAAAGTGAAACATAAACAGCAACTGAGGCACAGATGGCACCCCAATTTCTCCTTAATGACAATCCCAAGCTTAGAATCAGCCACGGCTAATGTTTCATTTGCACAATGGACACGCAGGAACTTGCGCAGAGCCTTGCTAGCTTTCCCATCGATCAGCAAAGTAGCAGCCTCCAAGGCCTCTGAAGTGTTCTCAAACTTCGAAAAAGCTTTCAACTTGACCACCTAATTTGGCACCCAATAACAGTTAGAGTTTTTCCCATTTTCATATTGATGCCATCAGCAAATAAAAACACACACACGCCCATTTTCAAATTGATCCCATCAGCAAATAAAAACACGCACACACACACACGCACGCACACGCACACAATTTATAAGAGAGAGGTATAATCTGTCTAGCGGTGTCTGCGCTCGAAAACTCTGTCCATAAGCCCTGTACAAAACGAATTCAGGAAAAGAAAAAAAGAGAATAAATGTAACAATCAGATCAAAGTCTGATAGTAACTACTACGGTGACAGTACATTGCATAGTTGACAAGAGTAATAATAGAAAAGAGGATTACCTCAAGTTTAGAAAGCTTGCCTTCGTCAAGAACCTTAAAGAGGGCAAAGCCCGCGGGCGTTTCGAAAAGCAGCAGCATTTTGTTGTGTCACCTCCAAGCAACGACCCCGGAACTGAACTGAATGGAATGTTAAATGGATGTTTGGTGAAGGAAGCTTCATAAAATCAATCATCAAGCATGCATGCATGCATAGAAAAACTGAATAAGCTAATAACATGCTGTTCGAAAACTTTTAATGAGATGAAATTGATGTCACCACCCAACCTGGGCACGTGATCGGCACGTGGGAAATTCCATTTCCACGTAAGCCTTAGGATCTGTTGATTGTCTCTAAATACATGCTCTGTTCATAAAGTCTGCTTAAATTATTATATTTTCTGCAAACCAATCACATATTCTCTAAAATCACAATAATTACCTCTGAAACCTTATAACAAACTTTCAAGTTTAACTCTTGAAACCATTTATCTATATAAATCAACATACATTTGTCTGATTGTCCAAGTCCTTATATACAAAACAAATGTGACTATAATGTATCAAATGCAAATTTCAACATGCTCTAGGTCCGGGATCCTGCCTGCATCTACACTGGAGCATACTAAACCCATGAACATCATGCTCACCTCTAGACTCTAATACTGCAGGAAATGCCCTCAGCAACTATGGTATCTGTAAAAATAGGAAAAGAATATAAGGGTGAGTTTTGTAACCAAAACTTAGTGAGTGAGTCCTCACCTGAAACCCCCTGTCATGGGACACCAAGGGAATAATGCATGAAAACATAATAACATTAACGATAGTAATATTCAAAGATTTACATAATCAAATAAAACATACGTATATATATATATACTACTCATCATTTTCCAAACTCAAAGAAATTCCATCAATTCATTTTCCTATCTGAAAACCCATTGGCTTATCACATAATAACTACTAAAAAAACAATAATCTCTAATTCTGTTCTGTCTACTCTTTGTCTCTATTCTATTTAATTCTCTATCTCTGTTCTATTTCGGGCTCTATTTCTCATAAGTCAAGTCCCTCGTGGACTTAGTTTAATAGTTTAACATAATTTCGTAGTTTCTCTGAATATATATAGTCCCTCATGGACTAAGTCTCTGAACTGCCCCTCGTGGGCTATGTTTAATAGTTTCACGTAGTTTCGTAGTTTCTCTGAATAAATTGTCCCTCGTGGGCTAAGTTTCATGATTTGTCGTTGTTTGATATTTTCTCTACGTAAATTTGCCCCTAGTGGGTCATTTTCTCTTGTGAGCTCTGAATCTATCTGATTCTAGCAGTTTGACCTTAGCATAACTCTGACTATGACATGATATCTAAGGGATCACCAACTTAAAGCATTATGATTTCAAGCCATAGAATATGTAGCTAGCAGTTGTTATGAGTACACAACTCTAACAATCTGACTTTCGTATAACCATGGCTATGAAATCACGCCTAAGGGGTTACCCTTTTTACAGACATTCATGATCTCATACATCCTCAGAATATGTATCTGTCAACTGTTCTGAATCTCATGAAGATTCAGGCTCTAAAATATTTTGATTTATTCTCTAAAACATAATTCCAATTGTCAAACTTCTCATAGTCTAGAAAGTTCAGCCACATACTTGAAATAAAAGGTTAAACCCACAGTTCTAATCATTTTTCTAAACTTCATATCCAATTATAAAACTGAATCATATATATAAATTAGTTCTAGAATCCAGTAAAACAATCACATGTCTCTAACAGTCACATAGTTCATCAATTTTGCATAAAATCGACCAAGTTCCCAATTCACAATTTCATAATCTTTCTAAATAGCACTTCAAGATACATAACTATGTTTTATTCATAAACCACTTCTAAAATCAATTTTGCATTCATAAATGCTTTCCATAATCACAATCCACTTCAAATACACTTGAAATCAATTCCACAAATATGGTCCCATAAGTTTTATGAAAAACAGGTTTCATGCTCTAAAATCCATAGTTCAAAACATATAAATCAATAGTAACTTAAAATCCTTATACAGTATTTCTCTAAAATCAAGTAATAAGTCATATATTCATGAAAATAGCTCTAATGCAAAATATAAGGATTGCAGATGAAAACCCACTCACCTGAAGGGGTGAACAATGAGGAACTCATAACCACAACACACTAGGAAGGAGAACTGACAGTAGAATCTGATATAGAAACCATAGAACTCTAAATCACTGTCTAAAACCTTTGAATACTCATGAATCCATCTCTAATAAGGTACAAAACCTTTCCCCCCTTGAAGAGCTTAGAAGATCACCCCAAGAACCCAGAGAAAAGGGAGAAATGAGAGCAATACTAAGAGGATAACATACCTGGAAGCCTTAGGAATCAAAGATTGAAGCTAGAATTGAGAGAAATGGAGTTTGGAAGGTGAGAAATGGTGGAGGAACCGACTTTGGGGGTGAGAGCTCGAACTTGAGTGTGAAAAATGGGTATGGGAAGGTTCTGGACCCAAAATGGGGTATTTCAAGCGCTCTGATGACCGCCTGGGCGGTTATGTGACTACCTGGGCGGTTTCTAGAGAGTTCCAGAACCGACTTATTTTCTTGATGACCGCCTGGGCGGTCTCCAGAGATTTTTTTTTTTTTTTTTACATCTAGGGTATTACAATTTAATTATTATATTTTGAATGAGTTAGTAAATTAAAGAATTCAATTCAATTCCTTAGTTTGGAATGAGTCTAAAAAATAATTAATTTAAATAGTTTTACTATTTTATCCTTCATTAATAGGTTAGGAATAAAATATATTCAAGTAATGTTATTTTGGTATTTTCATTTGTTGGAATTCAATTCCCACACCAAATCACATCCATTTGGGTTTGATTTCAATTCATTTGCTTAAGTTGCTTCCAAACTATGGAATTCAATTCAATTTCTTGATAGAATTGAATTCCAGGGGTTATTAACGGCCTGTAAGGGGAGGACGAGTATGTATATATGTATGTATGTATGTATGTAATAGAGTAGTGACCTTGATGATGTTTGTTGAAGGAAAGAGAAGAGACGCTTTCACCAATGACAAGGCTTTAACCTCAAATTGCATGAATAATAATACTCGCAGCTAATGACAAGGCTTTAACCTCAAATGACAAGGCTTTGTAATGATGATAATGAATCTGTGCTCCATATCCTTTGCGATTGTATAATTGCGAGAAGTATTTGGATTAGCACTGGTATTAGTTCTACCATTGATGATTTCTTCTCCAGCCCTCTTGTTGATTGGTTGGAGATGAATCTTAGTAACCGAACTCGTTTTTTCCATGAGGTTCACTGGCCTCTTTTCTTTGTGACATTTTGTATCGAATTGTGGTACCACCGGAACCGAGTCATTTTTTATGGTCTTCTTATTGACTATAATGCCCTAAAAAGAAAAATCTTCTGGTTAGCTAAGGAGTACTCTGTTGCTATCAATACTATTGCTAATGGTGCCAACTTGATTGGGGAAGGGTCAATTATTCATGTTAACTGGTCTCCTCCTATAGATGGATGGTTTAAGTTAAATTCTGATGGCTGTGTTGCATAATGGTGCTGTTGCTTGTGGAGGCATTCTTAGAGATTTCAATGGTAACTTCATTTTCGGCTATAGTGTCAATCTTGGACAGTGTTCTATTACCTTTGCAGAGTTGTGGGGTATTGTTCATGGTCTCCACCTGAGTCTTGAAAAAGGTTTTACCAGGGTCTTCGTGGAAGTAGACTCCATGGTTGTTGTCACTCTATGTAATGGTCAAGCACTGGATTCTCATGCTGCTGCCCCTTTAGTTCGGGAAATTCATAATCTTATGGCCCACTTCTCCTCTATGCATATCTCTCACATTTACAGGGAAATGAACTATTGCGCAGATGTCCTTGCTAAACACGGACACCTTTGCTCTAATGAGGTTATGTGTTTTGATTCCCTCCCTTCATTTGTCATCCTTCCTTTTATTGCTGATCGTATGGGGACTAAGTTTCCTAGAGTTACTGTGTTGTAATTTTGCTTTGGGTTGTTAAACCCCGTAGTGAATAAAAAATAATAATAATACTCGCAGCCAGCCAGCCAGCCAGCCAGGGTTTAGGGTTTTCCATTTCTCTAGTTTTTGTTTCCACAGTTTTTGTCACTTTTGGCTTCTTATTTGTTATTCCTTGGTCATCTCAATTTCAATCTCAACATTTGACTAAGACAGAACACCCTTTAAATTTTGCATCACACAAAATGGTCCCTCAAAAAACAAGAGAAAGAAACAAACGTCAATTAAAAAATTCTAACAAATTAGTCTATCTAAAAAAGTAGAATGAAAAGGTCCCTTAAGATTCATAGACAGTTCAAATTGATCTCTCTTTCGGAGAATATTTGCTTGAGACTTTTAATTAGCAAGGATTTCTTTAAATATTTTGTATTTATTGAGAGCAATTTATTTGAATTTTTTCTAGAAAAATTAACTTATCCCATGAAAAATGTAAGAGAAATCAATTTTGATTAAATTTATGAATAAACCACTTTTTTTTCAAAAAAAAGCAAATACATGTGCATTAAAAAAAATTGAGGGGAGGGGGCCAAGCCCCTACTTGCCCCCCCACTCCTTGTCCCTAGTCGGATAGCATGGCCTATTATTAGGTTAAGTCCAGTGAGATATTGAGTAAAACTTGTGACACATAAGATTATATCACATCATGTAGGATTACTTGTTATAGAGCTGGCTGATGTGGTTTTCTATTAGACAGCATTAATAAAGATAGACTCATTGCTGGGATCTAAACTAAACAGTTTTGAAAATATTTGAAACAAAATCAAACAATTTATTTAAGGCAAAAATTGCATTTTCTTCTCTCATCTTTTAGCTTTAATTATATTTTCATTTCATTGCATTTATTTTTTGTTTCAATTTTTTCTCTAATGTTTTGATAATGTCTCAATATTGTCTCATTTTCTAGCATCATTAATTTTATTAACAAATACTAGCGATCTAGCTTTGAAGCATCCATTCTTATCTCATGTGAATTTCTTATTATACATGCAAAATTTTTATCTTTGTCCAATCTTCCTTATTGAAATGAATTATATCTTATTTATAGAAAACTTTTAACTACAACAAACACTAAAATTTAAAGTATCAATTCAAAGAGGACATATAGTTTTTACATGTATAAAATGACATACAAATGATATAAAAATAGACACGTGATGAGTCGAATCAATAATCCTCGTTAAAAAAATTGACATTATTATTAAATATAGGATAGCATTGAGATATTATCAAAATGTTAGGGATGAAATTAAAAAAATGAAATAAAATCAAAATATCATTAAAAAGTAAAGGATACAAATATAGTTTTTGCCTTTATGTTAAGGACCAAAACCAACATTCACTTTTTTTTTTTGAAAAAAGAATATAATTAGCAATTTTGCTTCTCAAATATGCATGTAATATCAGTTTAGTCTCTGAAACATTTTTTTTATATATTAGTTGGCCGTTGAAAAATATACATAACATTAGTTTATTTTCTAAAAATTTTGATATACCAATTTAGTCTCTAAAAAATACATTTGATATCTACGTGACCTCTCATTTCTATAAATTTAACTTATTTGTTGTCACTTGCATAATTTAAAAATCAAAGTAATCTCATATATACTTTTGATAGACTAAATTGATATAAAAAAATCTTTCAAGAACTAAATTGATGTTAGCAATCTTTCAGGAAACTAATACAACATTGGTTTGCATTCACGAAAATCTTACACACACCGGTAATATTCTTTTATTTTATGCTAATTTTTTTTATTAAAAGTTAATTAGGGGAAAAGATTTTATTTTTGTATAAACAAATTGAGTCATCATGATATAATAAGTATATAATAACCTGAAGCTTTTTCCAAAACAAAAATTATGAAATTGGTTGCATTATCATAAGATTAAGTTCAGATTGGTGATAATATTAAAAATAAAAAGATTTCACCTAAAAAAATAAGAAAAGGTTGTTTTGCTTTTAAAAAACAGACATGTAGCCAAATTAATGAAATGCACTTATTTTCAAACAATCAAACACGATATTAATTTTTTCACATTAAAGACGCCAATACTAATAAATTAAATCTTGAGTTTGTTATTTTCTTTTCTAATAAGAGCAGAGACATGTAAAAATAATAAATAAATAAATAGCAAAGGGTTCACCCACAAGTTTGGGAACGAGTACTCCTAAAGAATTGAAGATAATTACTTTTAGTTTTGATGATTTTGAAGTAAGCCAAGAATATATGGTAAAATTCCGGAATATATGGTATCTATTCAGGTAGCTACAAAAATTATTAATGGGAAAGAACCATTTTTTGTTTTGATAATTTACCGATTTAAATATATATGTTAAGATATCTCTATCTTCTTTAACCATTCAGTATCTTATTTCTCAACCCCAAGGACTTGATTTTACAAACTATCTTCCATATACATCATACTACTATATCACAATATTAGAAGAATTAGTGACTTCATCAACCGTACGGTGCAAATGAATCAATTTATTGCATCATCTTGCTGGAAAAATAAAGGCATGGATTTTGGCAATTATAACTGTTGCATATTGTTCAAACTTTTCACCACTTACCATATTATGGTTTATCTGTATTTTAAATATGATAAATTACAAAATATATCCCAATCAACTTGAAGTTTTTGCTTTAGGTTCATGTCCACCAAAGAACTACTTCATCAGGAACGAACTTAGCCCAGAACCAATGTGACTTCCATACGCTATTCATTTCTTCGATGGGTACACCCTTAGTCTCAGGTAACAGCACAGCAACGAAGATGGTCATGATGAGGACAAATCCAGCAAAGAAGAAGAATAGGCCAAACTTCAAATGGCAAAGCATGGTGAGGAAAACTTGAGCAATGGCAAAGGTAAAGAGCATGTTCACAGCAACATTGATAGCTTGTCCTGCTGATCGAGTCTCAAGAGAGCATATTTCACTAGGCACCAACCATCCCAATGGACCCCAAGACCAAGCGAATGCGGCAACATATGCACAAATCAAAAACAAGAGGATGTTTGCTTCTGTTTTGTTCAATGAACCTGCACCGCTTACACCAAACTTTGCAGCAATCATCGCTCCAACAGCAATCTATCACAATGTTTATAACCATTTATGTTAGCCATATGCTCACAATTAAACCATGAGTAAAAAAAAAAAAAAACAAGAAAGTGCTTGAGCTTTATATCATGATGAGGAATAATTACGTGCTCTTAGAGTTCAATTGTTACATTAAAAATGTAGGGAAAAAGAGATCACAATCACTTACAATGATAATTTGTCAATTAATAAATGGAACATGACAAATAATTTCTCTTATTATGAGAGTATATAAGAACTGTTCTAAGACGATAATCATAAAAATAGAAAGTAGTTTAGTTGTCATTTTTCATCACCTGGCAAATAAACATTTGAGTGCCACCTTCAAGGAACAAGATCTTTCTTCCAAACTTATCAACACTAAAGATGGAAACAAATGTGGCAGCTACATTGACTCCTCCAGATATGACCGCAGACATGAGGGAAGCATCATCACCGAATCCCAAAGTCTTGAAAAGGACAGGTGCATAGAACATGATAACATTGATGCCAGTGAGTTGCTGGAAGAATGGTATGAAAGTGCAGAAAGTGAGTTGGGGTCTGTATTTTGGTTGAACAATATTCTTCCATGGATGTTCCACCTTTTTAGCCTCCTCGCTAGCATCAATGAGATCTTGGTACTCCTCGTCAACATTGGTGGTGCCACGGATCTTTTGCAACATTGCCTTGGCCTTTTCATGCTGGCCTCTTTCAATCAAGGAGTTAGGTGTGTCACCCACGAAGAGAGATCCCAAACACAACAAAACTGCAGGCACAGCTCCAACACCCAAAGAAATCCTCCATCCATTTTGGTGTTTGGCAGTCCAGTAGTTGATAAGGTTTGATATTAGGATACCGATTGTGATCATCATTTGGAAGCCCATGTTGAGTGCCCCTCTAATACTTGCCGGAGCCATTTCGGACAAATACACTGGAACAGACTGTTGGATGAAAAACAATACAATAATTAAATAGTGTACAAGTCATTGCTTTTTTTTTTAACTTTTCAAACATTTGTGCTTCAAAGATTATATAAATGGCGATACTTTGTGTGGGAAAATGATTGAAAACACATCAATGTTAGAAAAGAGTTCAGAATAATTTATTGAATTGTTCTTATTTCTATTCAATATTTTAAATTTCTCTCTCTTCCTCCCTAAGTGGTATTTAATGAGTCAATAATATTTTATAAAGCTATTATAGAAATGAGATAATTAATACTATATATATTTTTAAATGGGCAATTGTCTCTAAGTAAAGAAATTTGTTTGAAATGAACAACTAATCGAGTAATTGTCACCTGGTTGCAATATCCCACACCAAAACCAAGCAACAAACGACCAATGATGAGCATCTCAATGTTGATGGCAAAACCATTCAACAATGCACCAACAAGGAAAAACAAGCCACCCAAAAACATTGAGGGCTTGCGTCCAAGCATTCTAGTTGTAACGGATGCAAAGAAAGAAGCAACCAATGCTGCAAGATATAAGGAAGAGGTAAACAATGTGAGGAGTGCATTATCAAATTTGCAGTATTGACTCTCATTGCTTGATTCGTCTTTCATTTGTTTGTATACAGCGGGGAAAAACTTGATCAAGAATGGTTCCATGGAAGTCACTCCCCCAGTAATGCCAAGGTCATAACCAAAGAGAAGACCTCCCATGGCAGCCACAAAACATGTGACCAAAGACGAAACAGTAACTTTGCCTTCATATTGCCTTGCACCTCCTCCACCTACAAAAGCTCCTCCTGCCATCTCCCTTTCTTATAATTATAATTGTATCTCAAGGTGTTATGTATTATCCTTTTTCGAACTTTGAAGTCTCAAGCTTTGATGTCGTATTATGTAGTGGTTGGTATTGATGATGATGATAAGATTAAAATGAAAGTTATATCTGTCATAAACTTACAATGTCCTATCTTAAGAGTTTTGTTTCTTTTGATTTGATGTCTATGTATTGGTATAACAAATTAAACTTTGTATAGACCTTGGTTCTTTAACTGATTATTGTTAAAGATTATGTTGATGATTAATAATTAAATAATTATATTTTAAATTCGAAAGAAGTTACTCAATAATATGAGAAAAAGTATAACTCTCAAACTATATTGCAAATAATGTGATGATGAAATGCATAGTTAATGTTAATATGTTTACAAGTTTATCCTTATTTAAAAAACATATATACTTAAAAAAACATCATTTTCCTCATTGTTAATATATAATAGAATGGATGAATAAAAATGGTAAGATAGAGAATTTAATATCAAACAAAACTCATCAAAAAAATAGAACCAAAATCTATGATCAAGGAAGATAACAAAAGCAAACTAAAGCTTTTATATATATTAGTGAGGTTATTTTGTGGCACTAACAATATAAATTACTTTGTCATGAAATTAAAACTTTCATTTATGTATTATTTTTTTGGATTTTGACCATATTTACTAATGTGTTAATACATGATTAAATGACTACATAAAAACCTTTTATATTGTCAGTATATTAAAATTTAATTATAACAGTATAAACACACATCATTAATTTGTGCTTTAATTTTATAAATAACATGCTTTTATATCAGTATTAAAATTTCTATGAAAAACTATCTCAATCCTTTTAGCAATTACTAGAGTAAATCATATACAGAGATACTGAAAAGAAGGCATACACATATACATATGTGTGGAAACACAAAAAGAGGGGATAAAAATAAGCTAATAAATGATAATATATAGAAGGTTTAATTAATCCGCCAGTCCCATTTAATTTCGCTGAATTTTCAATTGGGTCCCTACATTTTAAAAGTTTTCAATTGGGTCCATATACTGAAAATAACTATTTAATTGGGTCCTTGACCCCATTAGCCGTTACAAAAATGTTACAATTAAGAGAATATTCTTAGAATATTCTTTTTTATAATAATTTTACATTAAAAAGAAAAAAGAAAAACCCATCCCCTTCCTTTTTCACTCTCGTTCCCATTCCCCACCACCACCATCAACCCCAAAATCATCATCATCATCATCATCCAAAACCAAGCGAATAACACCACATTATTTCATCTATTTGGAATGAAACATCCCTTAAACCTAACAACAATACAAACAAAGAAGAGGCAAGGGCTGAAAAAGGTGAGCTGCCGACAAAACAGGATGCAACAGGGGAGAGAGAGAGGAGCTCACGATGGCGTTGTCTGGCTACTCCTCGAACGGATCCCCCATCTTCGCTGATCTTAGGAGGAGGTGCGATTGGTTCTGGTGACCTGGTCCAGTGGTGCTGGTGGGCTCCACGCTGCTGCTGTGCAAAGACATGCCAGCACCAGGCTAAGGCGACGATGGTGCTGCCTCAACTGCACACCGTGTGGGCCGCGAAGCATGTGATTGAGAGATCGGTGAGGCCACAAGCCTCGGCGGCAATGGATGGTTCTTGTAGCAGCTGCGGTTGAATGATGGGCTTTTCATGGCGAAGAAGGACCTGCTCTGGTATGGCTTTGCAATGGTTGGGTTTAGGTTATTGGAATCATTCTGTTTTACAGATGGTGAGTATGGTGAGGATGGTTGTGAGGTTGCATATTGGGTCTATTGTGTGTGTTAGGTGGTGCTGATGGTGGTGGTGAATGGTTATGGAGTTGGGGTTGTTGGGCTGTAAAGAATGATGTCGATGGATTGCTATAATTTTGAGGTTTCAGGGACAATGATCTGGAAGATAGTATAGGCTAGAGACATGATGTGGTGGCACTGGCTTGGTTTTGGATGACGATGATGTTGGGGTTGATGATGGTGGTGGGGAAGGGGAAGGGGTGGGTTTTTCTTTTTTTTTTAATGTAAAATTATAGAAAAAGAATATTCTGGGAATATTTTGTTAATTTTAACATTTTTGTAACGGATGATGGGGTCAAAGACCCACTTAAACATTTATTTTCAGTATAAGGACCCAATTGAAAACTTTTAAAATGTAGGGACCCAATTGAAAATTCAGTGAAACTATAGAGACTGGCGGATTAATTAAACCTATATAGAAAGAGTAGTTTTTCTTCGATCCTCACTAAAATTTTGAAGAATTAAATCCTTACAAAAGAAAAATTTGGCGCATGAATAGTATATGTGAAGAATAATCATTAGTTTACGTGGTATTTCAGTTATGAATTGAGGAATCAAAAACATTCTCTCTTAGTCATTTACTCTCTCAACTTTTTTATCATATTATTAGACGAGTGGGGATTTATATAAGAATTTTGGAAAATTTTAGTTTAAATGTGAGAAATTTTTGCTAAAAAAAATCATGTATTCAACTATATACAAGTTTAAGTATTAAATCTCCATTGCATAACTATAATGTCCCATAGAATTAAGTATCGATCCTTATCTCAAAAGAGATAATGTATTCAAATACATATTCAAATACAATTTCAATTATTAAATTCCCATTCCCCAACGAATTTAGCACTGATCAATATTCTATTTCTTTAAAATTTCTCCTTTTAATCTTTATAAAGAAAGAAAAAATTGAATAAATAATAATTTTTTTATCCCACTCTATAACTGAAAATTTCCCAACAACTAAATATTAATCCCCAATATTATGTTCTTAGAAACTTTTTGTGAATTTTCAATATTTTATGATTTAGTGACTGTCGTAACTCTTTTTTATATGGAATGTGGTAACTTTTTTTTCCCTTAAAAAAGGAAAGTATGACATTTACACAGCACGAAACATGGATGTTCCCAATCACATATCATATGTTGCTATACTATTTAAAAATGTAAGGACTAATAGGCGATTCCAAACATGGTTGTATAGTTTAAGAAATGTATCCCAATATTTTTATCTGAATTATTGATCTAAAATTATTTGTTTATTAAAAGCGATCACTAAAAGTAATATGTCCTACACGATTACTGCTCAATATAAAAAAAATTCAAACACATGATAACATGATTTCATATAATCTCGATATCAAAATTATAATTATTTTGTGAAAGCCAGATCTTCTTGTCCTTTCCATTTCTGTGAATTTGCATCCCTAAAATCTTGTTTGCGGGTCCCAAGTCCTTCATATCAAACTCCCTAGCTAAATTTGCCTTCAATTCTTGGATTCGATCTTTGTTGGGACCTACCACCAACATGTCATCCACATACAATAACAGAATGATGAAATCATTATCACCAAATCTCTTGTAGTATGTACAATGGTCTGAACTCAATCTATTGTATTCGAGGCAAATTACGAAGGAATCAAATCTCTTGTACCAACACTTTAGCATCTGTTTTAGACCGTACAGAGATTTTGTCAACCTACAAATCAAGTTTTCTTTTCCTTTTTCCTCAAAGCCTTCTAGTTGGAGCATATAAATCCCCTCTTCAAGTTTTCCATGAAGAAAAGCAGTTTTCACATCTAACTTCTCAACATATAAATCAAATGCAGCACACATGGCCAACACTACTTTGATAGTAGTAAGTCTGACATCTAAAGAAAATATCTCATTGAAATCGATACCTTCTTTCTGAGTAAATCCTTTTACCACCAGCCTTGCAACATTTTGTTCACCTCGATTATTGTCATCTCGTTTGGTTTTATAAACCCATTTATTTCCATTGGCATTTTGACCTTTTGGAAGTGCAACAAGTTCCCATATTTTGTTCCTATGCAAGGCCTCCATTTCTTCCAACATTGTTGCCATCCACGGAGAAGCGTCTGGACTACTCAAAGCCCCTTTGAAACTTGATGGCTCCCCTTCTTCTGTTAGAAGACATAATGCATCATGGCTTGTCATAACATATAGTCTGAATGCTATGACTGCACACCGTGACTGGTTTTACAATTACAAACCTGTCTCGGAAGGATTTGTGTTCCTAGGATATGATCATGCCTTAGAAATTAATGGTGTTGGTATTGTCAAAGTATACGTTAACAATACTATAAAAGTATACAACTACACATATGAACAGTGACCATAAATAGTAACCCACTACGTTGACTATAATTAGTGGCTTTGATACCACTGTTGGGTACCAAAGTTATGGAAACAGATTAATGCAACTAAAATAGAGCTAAGAAAAAGATGGAAGTAACACAAAATATTTACATGGAAAGCACTCTAATGATAAGAGAAAAATCACGGGTAGGACCGAGAAAGATTTTCACTGTGTGGTAAAAAAATTACACCTCTCTTTAATATAAAGAAAGAACAATAACACTTTCTTTTATACTACGAGAATACACTTCTCTTTATAAAAATAGGAGAAACTTTCAAAAGACATTATATGATTGCCTTCTCTAGTGTGGGATACACACACTTTGAATTAGGATGCTTGAACTCAGGGGGCAGAAATCTATTTATAGGCAAGTCTCCCCCTCTAAACCTTCAAACACTGCACCAACTCCATTCCACTCACTTCATTCAACTACTCTACTTACTCCATTCAACTACTCCACTCACTCACCAAAATGATTTTATAATTCACAACTAATTGTCACAACGTACCCAGAGGGTACCGCGACGGGAATGACAACAAATTTAAAAATAATGGGAGTCGCCACCAACTTTAATTCTGGTTAAAATTGGAAAATCTTAGAATTTAGCAAAACTGGTCTTTTAAAGAGTTTTGAGTCCGAGAGTCTGATTATGATTAGAGAATGGTGGAAACTTAATCCAACTGCACCTCTAATACATCCATATAAATACGGTTACCCTAGAGCTAATCATGCAAATTCATTTATAACTTTCAAATATTTATTTTTCCCCAAAATGTTATTATATATTGGTAAAAATAAAGCTAAAATTAGTAATTATATATCTATAAAAATAAAGATAAATCAATAATTAAATATTTACAAAAATAATGATAAAATTAAAATAAGTAATTATATTTACAAAAAATAAAGCTAAAAGTGATAATTATATATTTATAAAGATAAAGCTAAGACACAATTATATAAAGAAAATGAAATGAAACAAAATAAATGGAAATAAATAAGTCAAAGAAAATTTAATTAAAAAGAACATAATTCAATAAAAATTAATTTTGGTTTGATAGTTGTTGACTACGCCGACGTATCCTCTGGTGCAATGAGGAACTCAAAACCACGTCATTCTGTATGAAATAATTGTGCGTTGGTTGATTTTAAATTAAAGGGAGGAAAATAATATATACACACACATACACATGCATGTTTTGAATAATTTTAATTTTGAAATTGATTCTAATTGTCAAATTGTTTAAAATGGAGATCGGCTCATGCACTAGGCCTTTAAGGCAATACCATGCTATTAAGTTACAACCATTGTCTACGGTACCGATCAAGATATTTTATTATTTTTTATTTTTATTTATTTATATATTTATTATTATTATTCTTTATTATTATATACTTTTAGGTATTTAAAAATTTATCAAAATCCTATGATGCTAAAAGGAAAATAACGTAACCCAATCCAAAAATACCCACAAGTAAATAAAAACATCAGCCTAAACCAAATGCAATAAAGTCAAACAAACCCAAAATGTAACCAAAAAATCGGACCTAACTCTATGCCCCAAAATGTCCTAATTCATGAAGGCCCATAAGTAACTTAACCAGAAACATAGTCTAACTTTAAAAAAACAACATCTAATACAATAAAGACTAAATAAAAATAATGGAAACCAAATATAAGTTTAACATTATAATCCCTAGCCTTGATTTCTTTAACTTTGTTCACACAAAGCAAAACACACAGGAACCAGAGAGGAGGAGCAGAGGTGGAGCTTAGCTGCCGAGATGCAAGAAGAGCTGGTGGAAGGGACTTCGGCCGGTTTCCTGCAGGAGGCGGAGGAGCTATCGAGCTGTGTTGGGCAACTCGCGAGGCTGTCGCGCTGAGCGGATCTTGGCTGGAAGCAGTTCGCGATGGTGCGGCGTGAGGCTGCGGCGTTGTTACGCGGTTCCAACGAGCAGTTCACGATTGAAGTTCCGGATTCTCAGTGGGTTTCTCAAGGCGGAAAGCAGAGAAGAATCAAGATCAGCTTTTGTGATGACAGCGTGATGGAGAACGGTGCGTGGCTGGCTGACAGGATTCACAGAGGTGCGATGCGGACAGGGTGTAGGAGGTGTTGGTGGTTCTAGTTCGGTGGTTGGGTTGAGGTGGCAACCTATCCCAGCTCGCGATGATGGGGGGCGCGTGGCTGGACTGGTTCGCGAACTTCTTTTTTTTTCTGAATTTGGTTGATTTTGGGTTTGATGTATTTTGGTTTGATTTTGATGATGGTGATTGTAACTATGATTAGGAGCTGTTATGATAATATTGGATGTTGTGATTTGGCTATGGTATAATGAAGATAGTTAAATAGTGGTAGTTGACCCAGACATGGGTGTGAAAGTGATGATATTGGTTTGAAAAAGTTGCTGATGTAAATAATGGATGGGAATGATGAAGGTTGTCAAGGTTTAGATTGGTTCTAATGGATAGTTCAAAGAGGAAGGCAATGGTGATGATGTTGGGGTGAAGTATGAGTTTATGGGATGTAGGTGTTAATGGTGATGGAGAAGGCTGTTGTGTGTGAAAGTGAGGATGGTTTTTGCTCGAGTTTGAGAGTGATGAGGCTCAAAGGTTATGTCCTGAGGCTATGGAAGTTGTGTGATGATAATGGAGTGTTGTGGGAGTAGAGGTGATATATGGGTTGCTGAAGGGGTTGGAACTCTAAAAGAATGATATGTTTTCGGATGCCTCTGTATTTCTTGTTGCATTTTTTTTTTTTGCTCTATCCTCTCTTGCTAAAAATTAGCTCTCTGTTTCAGTTTTCTCTGTATCTCTAAAATCTCTTTCTCTCTCTGTCTCCTCTCTCATTTATCCACGCCGAAACCTTAAATGCCTTGACTGTTGATGCATTAAATGCATTGGCACGCGCAGATCTTCGGGATGTAATTTGTCAACTTATTCTGCTTGAGTACTGCTTTCCAAAGCATGCATTTGAAATTATCGTCCCCTCACTGTCAGAGCTTTGGATGAGACAATTAGCATTAAATGCATTGGTCCCACCTTGACTTCTTGGCATTGATTGGGATCTGATTTGCACATTCTCTCAGCTTTTCTTATGATTTCCATACATGTTCTCTATTATTTCCATGAGCCAACGAACACAAATTGGAAAATAAAGTGTGGGCTAGAATGGGCTAAAACATGAATCAACTGTCTAGATAAACACAAATAAAACATTGGGCCGAACTCACACTCTAGACAAGCTTACCAAATCAAGACTCATAAAAGAGAGCTAAAGATAAAGGACCAGTTTAAAATTTTTTTGAGTTTTTGATTTAAAATAAACAAAAGACACTCTTTTTATTTTTTAATTTTTTGAAAACACTTTAAAAGAAGCTGTAAAATACGCAAACTTTAGAATTTTATTTAAATGGTTGGATAAAATTGGGTGTTTACACTAATATATCACAATATTAGAAGAATTACTGACTAGATCGACCGTAGGGTGCAAATGAATCAATTTATTGCATCATCTTGTTGGAAAAATAAAGACATGAATATTTGTGCTTATAACTATTACATACTGCTCAAACATTTCACAACTTACCATATTATGGTTTATTTGTATTTTAAATCTGATAAATTACAAAATATATCCCAATCAACTTGAAGTTTATGCTTTAGGTTCATGTCCACCAGCAACCACAGCTTCATCAGGAACGAACTTAGCCCAGAACCAATGTGATTTCCATACGCTATTCATTTCTTCGATGGGTACACCCTTAGTCTCAGGTAACAGCACAGCAACGAAGATGGTCATGATGAGGACAAATCCAGCAAAGAAGAAGAATAGGCCAAACTTCAAATGGCAAAGCATGGTGAGGAAAACCTGAGCAATGGCAAAGGTAAAGAGCATGTTCACAGCAACATTGATAGCTTGTCCTGCTGATCGAGTCTCAAGAGAGCATATTTCACTAGGCACCAACCATCCCAATGGACCCCAAGACCAAGCGAATGCGGCAACATATGCACAAATCAAAAACAAGAGGATGTTTGCTTCTGTTTTGTTCAATGAACCTGCACCGCTTACACCAAACTTTGTAGCAATCATCGCTCCAACAGCAATCTATTCACAATGTTTATAACCATTTATGTTAGCCATATGCTCACAATTAAACCATGAGTAAAAAAAAAAAGAAAGTGTTTGAGCTTTATATCATGATGAGGAATAATTACGTGCTCTTAGAGCTCAGTTGTTACATTAAAGATGCAAGGAAAAAGAGATATCACAATCACTTACAAAGTTAATTTGTCAATTAATAAATGGAACATGACAAATAATTTCTCTTATTATGAGAGTATATAACAACTTTTCTAAGACGATAATCATAAAAATAGAAAGTAGTTTAGTTGTCATTTTTCATCACCTGGCAAATAAACATTTGAGTGCCACCTTCAAGGAACAAGATCTTTCTTCCAAACTTATCAACACTAAAGATGGAAACAAATGTGGCAGCTACATTGACTCCTCCAGATATGACCGCAGACATGAGGGAAGCATCATCACCGAATCCCAAAGTCTTGAAAAGGACAGGTGCATAGAACATGATAACATTGATGCCAGTGAGTTGCTGGAAGAATGGTATGAAAGTGCAGAAAGTGAGTTGGGGTCTGTATTTTGGTTGAACAATATTCTTCCATGGATGTTCCACCTTTTTAGCCTCCTCGCTAGCATCAATGAGATCTTGGTACTCCTCGTCAACATTGGTGGTGCCACGGATCTTTTGCAACATTGCCTTGGCCTTTTCATGCTGGCCTCTTTCAATCAAGGAGTTAGGTGTGTCACCCACGAAGAGAGATCCCAAACACAACAAAACTGCAGGCACAGCTCCAACACCCAAAGAAATCCTCCATCCATTTTGGTGTTTGGCAGTCCAGTAGTTGATAAGGTTTGATATTAGGATACCGATTGTGATCATCATTTGGAAGCCCATGTTGAGTGCTCCTCTAATACTTGCAGGAGCCATTTCGGACAAATATACTGGAACGGACTGTTGAATGACAAAATACAATATTAAATAGTGTACAAGTCATTGGCTTTTTTTTTTTCTTTTTTCTTTTTACTTTTCAAACATTTGTGCTTCAAATTAAGATTATATAAAGAGTTTCCTTGGATACATTAGAATTAAAGAAATGATTGGAAAAACATCAATATTAAAAAAAATTTAAGAATAATTTATTGAATTGTTCTTTTTTTTTTTCAATACTTAACTTTTTCTCTCCTCCTCGCTTAAAGCATTTAATAAGTTAATAATATTTAATAATGGTACTATTGAAATGAAATAATTAATACTAAATGAAAATTAATGGAGCAATTGTTACCTGGTTGCAGTATCCCACACCAAAACCAAGCAACAAACGACCAATGATAAGCATCTCAATGTTGATGGCAAAACCATTCAATAGTGCACCAACAAGGAAAAACAAGCCACCTAAAAACATTGAGGGCTTGCGTCCAAGCATTCTAGTTGTAACAGAAGCAAAGAAAGAAGCAACCAATGCTGCAAGATATAGGGAAGAGGTGAACAATGTGAGGAGTGCATTATCAAATTTGCAGTATTGACTCTCATTGCTTGATTCGTCTTTCATTTGTTTGTATACAGCGGGGAAAAACTTGATCAAGAATGGTTCCATGGAAGTCACTCCCCCAGTAATGCCAAGGTCATAACCAAAGAGAAGACCTCCCATGGCAGCCACAAAACATGTGACCAGCACGAAAACAGTAACTTTGCCTTCATATTGCCTTGCACCTCCTCCACCTACAAAAGCTCCTCCTGCCATCTCCCTTTCTTATAATTATAATTGTATCTCAAGGTGTTATTTATTGTCCTTTTCGAACTTTGATGTCTCAAGCATTGATGTCGTATTATATAGTGATTGGTATTGATGATGATGATGAGATTACAATGAAAGTTATGTCTGTCATAAACTAACAATGTCCTATCTTAAGAGTTTCGTTTCTTTGGATTTGAGGTCTATGTACTGGCATAACAAATTAAACTTTGTATAGACCATGGTTCTTTAACTGATTATTGTTAAAGATTACGTGATGTTCTCGATAATATTATCTATTCGAGTCAACTATATTTAGAAAGAGTGAGAGTGCAAGTTGTGTTAAATCCACATGTCTGATCCACAAATATGAAGTTATAGACATTGGCAAGTGAAATATAAGAAATAAATATTAAGAAATCTATTAAAACTCAAATGTTGTAAGTTATTTGTAAGTTTTTTTTTCGTTTTAAGAAATATATTTCATATTAATTGGAATATCTCCTAGAGGACGACGGACGCTATGCTAAAACGAAAAACTAAAGAAATCTTAACATAAAACTCGACTGTCATTGGGAGTGGTGTTTAAATTTATTAATGGATAATTTATCTTCTAGTTATAGTGAAAATTTTATTTGTTACTTGTAAATTGAAATTCACGTACATGTTTATTAATTATATTTTTTTAGTTGTTAATATCTTATAATAGTTACTCCATTTAAAAGTGCTAGATAATTTATAATTCATGAGACAAAAAATTACTTAATTTTCTTTTTTTTTTTTAATCTGTGATTTCGGCATATGTTTATGTTGGTAATAAATAATTAAATAATTAAATTTTAAATTTGAAAGTAGTTACTCAATAATATGAGAAAAAGTATAACTCTCAAACTATATTGAAAATAATATGATGATGAAATGCATAGTTAATGTCAATATGTTTACAAGTTTATCCTTATTTAAAAAACATATATACTATAATAACATCATTTTCCTCATTGTTAATATATTATAGAATGGATGAATAAAAATGGTAAGATAGAGAATTTAATATCACACAAAACTCATCAACAAAATTGAACCAGAATCTATGATCCAGGAAGATAACAAAAGCAACCTAGAGCTTTTATATATTAGTGAGTTTATTTTGTTGCACTAACAATATAAATTACTTTGTCATGCAATTAAAATTTTCATTTATGTATGATCTTTTTGGATTTTGACCATGTTTACTAATGTGATAATATATGATTAAATGACTATATAAAAACTTTTTATATTGTTAGTGTATTAAAATTAAATTATAATAATGCAAACACACTTCATTAATTTGTGTTTTAATTTTATAAATAACATGCTTTTATATCCGTATTAAAATTTATATGACAAACTATCTCAATCCTTTTAGCAAATACTAGAGTAAATCATATACAGAGATACTGAACAGAAGGCATACACATATACACGTGTGGAAACACAAAAAGAGGGGATAAAAAAAAGCTAAAAAATGACAATATACAGAAAGTAGTTTTTCTTCTATCCTCACTAAAATTTTGAAGAATTAAATCCTAACAAAAGAAAATTTTGGTGCATAAATAGTATGTGAAGAATAAACATCAGTTTACGAGGTATTTCAGTTATGAATTGAGGAATAAAAAAATTCTCTCTTAGTCATTTACTCTCCCAACTTTTTTATCATATTATTATAGGGGTCGGGATTTATATAAAAACTTTGGAAATTTTTAGTTTAAATGTGAGAAATTTCTGCTCAAAAAAATCATGTATTCAAATGTATACAAGTTTAATTACTAAATCTCCATTACATAACTATTATATCCCATAGAATTAAATATCGATCCTCATCTCAAAAGAGATGATGTATTCAAATACAATTTTAATTATTAAATCCCCATTCCCCAATGAATTTAGCACTGATCACTATTCTATTTCTTTAAAATTTCTCCTTTTAAGCTTCAGAGAGAGAAAAAATCGGAGAAATAATAATTCTTTTATCCCACTCTAACTGAAAATTCCCCTACAACTAAAATATAAATCCCAAATATTATGTTCTTACAAAAATTTTGTGAATTTTCGATTTTTTATGATTTGGTGAGTGTTGTAACTCTTAGATGGAATGTGGTAACTTTTTTTTTTTCCCTTAAAGAAGAAAAGTGACATTTACACAGCACGAAACACGGATATCCAATCACATATCATACGTGGTTATAATATTTAAAAATGTAAGGAGCAACAGGGAATTCCATACGTGGTTATATAATTTAAGAAATGTAACCCAAATAAACTGTGTCAACTAGGTGAACCACGCACTGGGGCATGGCCGTTTTTCCATCTTCCAAGGAATACATGACCATTTACAACCACCCGTCATCAATCACCAATAAAGAGGCAGGGAGAATTTTTGAAAAATAAATAGGCGAGGAAAAAGAGGAGCTGGAATAAGCTACAAAAGGTTTTATACTTTTATATGACCAAATTCGGATCCTACCTATACATTTGATATTGACAATCAATATTCTTGAAAACAACCTCCAGAGAGACCAAATCTATGTCAAAACTAGAACTCTGTCCTGCATACTGCACATATAAATACTCTTTAGGGGATGAGGGAAGGGGAAGAACTTCAGAGATCTGTGGTAAATCTGGTCTAGGTGGAGCCAAAATTTTTGTCCTCTTCACAGTGTAGTAGATATCAGCTAAGAGAAGCCACACAAGATCAGGATCAACAGATGCAAGCCCATGGAGGGCATTCAGAGACGCGTCGCGCAGTCCAATGACACTGCTACAAGCTATCCCTACAACCAGACCGCTTACCTTCTTCAGAACAAGCTCCAATGCTGGGGCACTCCTCTTATTATGGCTTAAGTCTGCGATCATGTTAAGAAGTGCAATCTGAACCTTGATATAGGAAGTCTCAGCCAAAGAATCCTCTGAACTAATGGAACTGCTCCTATAAGGGAGTAGTAAAGGGGTCTTCTCATCCTTGTAATACGACTTCTTCTGAAATGGGGATGTGGTCAGAAGTTTCCAAAAGTGTGTCCCATCGGTGTGGAACCGACGCGTAAAGAAATCTCCTCCACAGATTTGCACCACATTGCTGATGACATTCAAACATCTTTGGACAGCCTGTCAACATGAGTTGCATTCAATGAGCATCGTTTATGCAATCAACCATTACAAGTCCATCAATTTACAAACATCAGAACAAGCTAGTTTGAGTCCATCAATTTACATCCACATGTGGAAATGTGGAAAATGGAAGTATATTAAATTCAAGAATAATGTTATTTAGACTCACAATATGTGGGATACTGAGCCAATACACTCCCATCTATCATTGGATGAGACGTAGGACCCAAGGTAAATGAAATTCACACCCCATCCAATGGTAAATGACAATGCGTCAGTATGGTGTTTCACAAGTTGTAAATACAAATAACATTTCTCTATAAATGAGCTTAGTTCAACTAAACTTTTGGATACATATATGGAAAAAGGCATCTGAAATCGAATCATAACAGACGACATGAATATCAGAGGGATTGCTCACCACCGGGTTCTTGTTCTGAATACAAGTAACCAAGAATGGCCATATTTTATTCATTGCCGGAAGCAGCCTATTTTCATCAGCTCCTTCTTCAGTGGCATCTAAGGAATCCTTCAGCTGATCCAATGATCGTGATTGTAGCATTTCGTCCGTGGCTTCTCTAATTTCTCTTTCATGTTTATATGCTGCTTCTACTTTTGCTAATGCTAACATGCCAACCTAAAAGCAGAAAAGATCCAAACAGCAAAGAGATAAACAAAAATAAATCTATTGTTTTAATTGACCTCACAGTCAAACTTCCAGACAAAATAATTTATTTCAAAGAGTAGATATCACTATATGTTCATTGAAGAAAACAATAACTGACATGCATTTCACAAACACCTGCCACTGTGTTAACATCTACAATATAATAACACGTCATCTGAAATATTTATCAAAACAATAGATAAATAACCAGCTAGGCACTACAAGAAAATTATTTTAGCTAAGAAAATAGTTAATTAGACATTAACATAGAAGAGTATATCTCGCAACAAGAAAAACAAATAAGTAGTCAAAGATGACTTAAAAACCTTGAACTCATTCAACTAATAAACCTCCCTGGAATGTATGAAACAGACAATACAGAACAAAGCAGTGAACCCATAAATCGCCTTATCCTCATGGTCTGATAGAAAGAGGAAATTAATGAAGATATCATCTAAAAGCCTAGCATCGAGAAAAACCAGAATATTAAACAAAAATACAATAAAGGGCTCTATTATCTCCAAATATCTTAGATAGACAGTGGAAAAAGCTACTACACTATAATCCTATATCCCAACAAGCACACGAAGTAAACTTCACCCCACCCACTAAAGTATTGGAAAATATATTCATGATTGTCATCCAATTCATAAACTTGTGCCCTTTCTGGTGAAGAGTACATATATTTTTAGACACTAGTATTATGGCATTATCTGATCCATATAGATGACTTCGCCTAGTAGCAAAGGGTTTAGTTGCTGCATTGCTAATTTGTATAATGGGTAATGGCTGATTGCAAAATGATAGTAACAGCAACAGAAATGATAGAAAGTATAGAGGTATGCGTATTATTCACACTCCTAGACTAGAATCAGCGAGACTCTAGCTTAGGGAAGAAGAGAAACCAGACTAACAGTGTGCAAATTGAGAGAGAAAAGGTTCTCAGCACTAAGCAGCTGAGTCGCTCCAAACCCAAGTCCTAATCCTTGCCTGCCTTCCAACTATCCCTCACCTCAGCTGATATACCATCAGCTAACAAAATTTTCCCACCACACCACTCACGCCTACACCTGCTGACTCAGCAAGGTTGTTGGGCTGTACATTCATTTTCCCCATTGGTTTGTCTAAACTACCCCTAGCCCTCTCTCTTTTATACATTGTTAACCCCCTATGAGATGCTTGGTCTCTAACAATACCCTCCCCTTGAACTATCACCTTGTCCTCAAGGTGAAGTTCTAGATAAGAGTCTTGTACAATGTGGAAAAGACTTCTACTGGTGCAGCAAATACTTAAAGTGATGGTTAGAACGACAAAACCAAGTCCCAAAAGAAACATTCCTCCAGGGTCCCAAATCCGGAAGCAAAAGAAGGTAAGTTTGCTCGCAGAATAGTGCAGTCCTTTTGGGTCCCATGAATATACATGGAGCAAGGAGAACAGCTGAAGAGATAGCATGCCTTGATTAACTGCAATTCCCAATGCCACAATTGCAAAATGGCCCCAAGGAAAAAGCAGAGCAGTAGCACTTGCAGAACACTTGCCATAACCGCCACTTAAATCTTGATTAGTGCACCTATTTGCAACCACAAAAGTCAGAATTCCTCTTGCATCCCACGTAAACCTGAAATTTCTTCTTAGCTGAGTAGCAGTAACTATTGTAGGCTTGGACCCAAGGGGCATAACTGTTTCAGTAGCCATCGCTTGCAGAAACTTCTTCATGAATTTTGTTTCAACATCATCATTCAGCCTCATAAAAATTAAGATAACACGCGGGTCCCAAGGATAGATAAGTCTCACAGTCAAAATGCTTTGGACAATTATCAATGAAGCATTAGAAGTATTGGTGGCTGCATTTCTGTCCTTCTCAAACACAGTAGCAGTAGGAACTGCCTTTTGCTGCCATTTCACCAATTCATTGTGAGTAGTAAAGTGTGGGAAAGAGACCCCACTGAATTCTTCCATTAACGTGAGAGTGTGCCTTTTCATGAATTCTTTAAGCTCAACACAAGGTGTCTTTACAAGATCATAGCCATGCATCCTAACTCCAATGCGCACCCTAATCATATGGGCCCTAAGAAGAATGAAGTCCACAGTATCATCACCCATCTCCCCCCAAACTGTAATTCCAGCTAGCCCAAGCTTTTGTATGAAACCAGTGTCCACAATTTGGTTACTGCTTACTAGACTAGCCCACAAATCACCAACTAACAGAAATGGAACTGTACATATTGTTGAGAGTCTATCAACAACAACAAAACTTGGTCTCAGACTTCTAATTCTTGAGTGGATAACACCAGCACAGTGTATCAATTCAGCCTCAAAGTGTTCATCATAACCTTCTAGATCATCAGGGTTGGTGAACAAGAAATTTAGCCAACCCTGACAGGCAAACTTAAATCCTCCTGAATTGAATGCCCAAGAGTCATGAACTCCGTTTAGGGCCCAAGTCACTCTCTGTCCATGACTGATAATAGTTGGGAATACTGGAAATTCAATGTTAGGCTCATATCTCTTAAAATTGAACTCTAGAGAAAGACCCATAGGCTGAGGGATGCGAAGAAAATTCTTGAAATATTGAGCAATGCAAATCTGGAAATGAGGAGGTGGGGTAATTTTGGAGGACATCACCTTTCTAGCTCGATCAACAAGTATAAAAACACCCTCACCCCTCAGAGATAAAAAAATAGGAATGGTTTCTTTAGCAATACCTGTATGCTGTATGTTTATGGGAATTTGTCTCCTATTCTTACCATTGAAGGCATAAGACTCAATTCGTTCTAATTGATAGTAGCCAGCCCTTGAAGCTTCTACATTGTTGTAACCATCATCATCATACATAGGACAACGAAATGCTAGAGCCTCATCCTCAATAAATGATACCATTTGCTTGTCAAAACTTGGCTGTTGGTGTGGCTCGTACCCCTTAGGGCACGTATTGTAGGTTCCTTTTTTAACACCCAATTCAGACTCTAATGTGGGTCTCCCTAGAACTTCTTCATAGAATTGGGCTGGGCTCAATGAGTTAAGACAAAAACTCAGCCACGTCTCTCTAGCCCCCTTTGTGAAGAGCGTATTTGTCACCCTCATTTTGGGCTTGGCCCAACAATTCTAAAACCTGAATTGTTAAAATTGACCGTCCTCCATCAGGCTTGCCTTTCTTCTCTCCATAATGATGGGCCTGGCCGAATAGCTGTGCCCCAAAATACCCTTCACTAGAATTCTCATTAGCCTCCATTAGAATTTGGGTCGGGCCCACTGGATCAAGGAAGCGACCCAAACTCTTTGTTGCTCCAGGCTCTGCCCTTACCTTCGTTCCCAACACATTCATGAAGCTTCCAAGGAGCGAAGATGGTGTTTCGCTTTCCTCTTCCACACGTCAGATTAGGTTAGCCACGGAGGTGGTTGCCGGCACCTTCTCGACGGCCGACGCTCTTTACACCGTGAGCTCTCCTCCTTTTGCTTCATCGGTTTGGCGCCAACGTCGATGCCGTCTGACTTTTTCGCATTTCAACGATCTCCTCCGGTGAGGTGGTTTGCCGTCGCTGAAGGCCTTGAGTTTGGTGGTGCACGATCAAGTTTCATGCGACCCGCGGCATGAGTATGCTCGCCCGGCTTCCTTCTCCGACCACGCTCAGGCGTGACTCTCTCCTTTTCCCTTTGAATCTGAGGTCGCATTGTCTCCTTTCCATTGCGAGTATAGTACTCTCGCCGTCGTCTTTCTTGCTCTCCCCTTCTGCTACGCCTTTGACTTTCATCCCCATTTGATTCCCACTTCAAGCCCTGACTTCGTGCTCGCGGCTCCTCTCGTCGTTCATGGTGTCGGTCATTGCGCCACACATAGTGCTGGCTATGTCGATGAACATTGTGGTGCTTTTTCCTGTCCCTAGGCAAATCGGGAGGTCGACTTCCCCACGAGCTTACATCCCAATGACACGAAGAGCCATCTCGTGAACGAGGGGAGTGGTACGACTTAGTCTCGAGATCGGAATCATATAGCTCTCTCGCAAAGGGAGAATGCTGTGAGTGTTGCGCACCTTCCGCCTCCTCGAACCCCACTCCTTGGTCCTCCACAACAGCCTTGCAAGCACTTCTGTAGTCTTTGGTGGAGATCGTCTCGTCCAACTGTCCCGATCGTTTTCCCTCAAAGGTGCATCACGCCATCCAACTTCTTCTTCAAGTCCTCCAATCTAGCTACCATCGCAGCGTCTGTGGTCGGCTCACACTGACTCTCGGAAAGGAGCTCGATGCCATTGATAGTAACAGAATGAAATGATAGAAAGTATAGAGGTATCATTATTCACACTCCTAGACTAGAATCGAGACTCAGCTTAGGGAAGAAGAGAAACCAGGACTAACGGTGTGCAAATTGAGAGAGAAAAGGTTCTCGGCACTGCTTAGAGTTAGTCGCTCCAAACCCAAAGTCCTAATCCTTGCCTCGCCTAACTATCCCTCACCTCATAATATACCATCAGTACAGCAATTTCCCCACCATACCACTCCACGCCTACACTGTGACTCAGCCAAGGTTGTTGGGTCAGACATTCATTTTCCCCATTGGTTTGTCTAAACTACCCCTAGCCCTCTCTCTTTTATACATTGTTAACCCCCTATGAGATGCTTGGTCTCTAACACAAAAATTCAGGATGATAAATAGGATGACCAAAACGAGAGGTATTGAAATCGCATGGGATCAAAGGCTTCAGTTAATTGGAAGTGTCTCAGAAGCTGCCCTAACTTTAATGGAGCATCCCCGCACAGTTCAACCCTCAATTAGCAGAATAGAAAATCAGATAACTTAATGGACCAAAGGGATTGGACTGTGACCATCTCCTGCAGTCAGGGTTAAACTCCTTTTCTTTCCTGGACCCTCAAGTCCTCCCTCCAAAGTGAAAAAAAAATAAAAAAAAGGATGACTATTACTATTGATAATGCTAATAAATTATTAAGGTGATTGACAGAGTAATATTGCATGATTACCCAATAAGCTTATTTAAATTGTATAAGCTGCAACCAAGGCATTCAGGTCAACCTATAATCTTCTCTTATTTTCCCCCCCTCTCTTCCAGACCTTATTTTCTTTCAATAGCTATCAACGTCAATCTCAACTTTAAACTTTTTCCAGACTTTATTTTCTAACACAATTTTTAGGCACGGAATGTCCAGACACTGGTGAAAAATCATACAGAACTGCTTGTGAAACGCAAAATGATAACAATTATACACTTATTGTTCCCAAAAATTCACATCAATTGAAATGAATTTGAAGTGTTAGAGCATTTCAACCAAAAGATACCTCAATTATATCCAGGGCAGCCAAACATATCTCTTGCTTGTGTGAAGCTACAAGAGGGGTTGCTGCAGTAACACATGAACCAGCAATAGAACCAACTGTTCGTCTATATCTTCTAGAATCTTTTAACTTGAACAAAATTGTTTCCCACTGGTCTACAAGTAACACACTTCAATGAGTAAGAACCGAGAATCAAACATTATTAGAAAACAAAGATCACAACATTGGATTGTGATTCTGAACCTTGTGTGGTTTCTTCTGCATGGGATATTATAGACCTGACATGTAGGGCAAATGACTCTGCCTGAGGAGTCAATTGGCAAGCTTCACGTTTTGATGCCCTGGCAATTTCTGCTGCTGCCTGAAATTACAGACAACCGATTGGTGTGAAACTATTTTATTTGACAGTAAATCCATTCAAACATGCATGCTAGAGAAATGTAAAATGAATTAATAACAATAATAGCCATGGCTGTTTCTAAAGCAAGAACTCGGTAAATAAGTCAAGTTGAATAAAATTTTGAACAAGCTATAATGAATCTGGCTTCATTGACTGTACTGGCAGACTGCTATTGCCAGATGAAGGATGCATAAAGAGTGAGTTAGAGGGGATTGCTTGAGTAATATAGAATTTCCGGGTAAATATTAGTATTAGTGGGCTTTGCTTATTTGAACACTGGAGTTGGAATTTGTATTTGTACTTGACAAAATTGATAGCATAAATAAGAGTTCTAGGTTGGAGTAATCTTTCACATTACACAAATAAAACATATATTCAGTATACTGTTATTTACAGCTGCCTTTCTATCCTTTCCTTTGTCTTTCTTTTTTTATAATAAAAAACGGAATTTATTAAGAAAGAAGAGAAATAAAAGATATGACAATAAGATGTTCTCCGTCAGAAAAATAACCCAAAAATAATACAGAAAACCTGCAAGAATACCCTCAAGATTAGCAGTGAACAATCCCTTAGGTATTGTTTGAAATGGGAAAAAACAAGAATTGGTTTGATTTATAAATCAAATCTTGTGTTTGAATGTTTTAAAAATGAGCAATGATATCATTTGTCAAGTCTCATGGGATTTGGTATACACTATCAAATATATACTAAATATAAAAAATGATTTCTAAATTATTTTTATATTCTATTTAATATGGTCATTCTAAACATAATATTTAACTTATAAATCAAATCATTTCAAATCAAATTATATCCTAATTTTAGTCATTCCAAACACTATCTTAAGCTTTACTGATACATTTTAGAGCCTAACATTCCATCCAATGCAACATCACCAGTCTTATAGTTGTGCGCTAAAACTTTCTCTTAAACCTGTGGTACTTTTTTATATCACTCTTCCACTTCAACCACCCAGCGTGAATCCTATGGTTTAGGTCTTCCTCTATTTCCTCATCATTTTAGATAATAGATCAAGATAATTAAATCTTGTGACTTGTAGTATGGTATCGTCCCCAACTTTCACCTCCAAAATATAATTTTTCTTGCTAAACTTACATTCAATATATTCTATCTTACAACTGTTTATACCATGTGCTTACAAAACTTGTCTCCACAACGCTAGCTTCCCATTTAGCTAATCGCTTTGTAATTTGCATAACTCTTGTATATCTCTCTTGTTTTTATAAATAGGAAGTAAGGTGCTCCACCACTCATCCTGCATTTTCTTAGACCTCAGACTCTCACTAAACAACTTTGTAAGCCAATTTATGCCCTTCCCTCCTAGGCACATCAATACCTCAATAGATTTGTTATCAGGACTAACTATCTTTCTATTTTCCATTCGCTTCAAAGCCTCCTCACCTTGAACTCTTGAATTCTTTGATAGAAGGTATAACTCTGGTCTTTCTCTTGTATCTAGCCAATTTGATTGCAAAAGAGACTCATTTCCTTCATTAAATAGCTTGTCAAAGTAACTCTTTGATTTTCTTGATATCTTGTTCCACGACCAAAACTTTTCCCTCTTCAAAATAAAACTTCAGAGTATATAGATATTTACCAATTATTTCCAGGTAATAATTTCCTAATTAAGGTACTAATACAGGCAGTACATCTGTCTCAATAAATAAAATTAAATAAATAAATTTGTACACAATAATATATAATAATACCCAATATCTCAACCAAATCCATTAAACAAGTAAATGAGAACACAATCTTACAATAAGGGGGGATACAAACATAGGCACAAAGAGAGAGGGAAAGGAGTAGCTACTGACGTACCTTTAAGAATGGAATAGTTAAATCAGGATGCTGATGCCTACCCAGTATTTCAAGTTCCATTGATACAGAGCGCATCTGTTCAATTGCAGATTATTCAGCCCATGAGATTTTAACAATAAAGTCTACACATGTCAGAGGGTAATTCTTTATGTTGTATATACACAAGGAATAAAATGTGATTTGTTACCAAGTGTCTAAATAAATGCAATCATGAACAAACAACTCCCAATGCAGGTTGAGCATTATTAAGATAATCAACCTCTCATGGGTATTTCAAGGAAAGGAGTAAAGCATTGAAAACATTAGAGATTTGGCACTTTCGTTCACCACAGTCACCTTCATGCAGAAGTTTGTATGACTCAGCCTCAGGTTTTAAAGTGTGAACAGAACCCTAATATGAAAGTTGTAGACGGCTCTATATAGCTTAAAACAGGCCCCCAATAGCATACTTTCAAAGGTTATCCGGCACTTTATACAGGTTTGGATTTAATCTAGTTAGTGTGATCCATCTGTTCATCAAGGTTTACAGGAAAAAGTGTACCCACACCCTATTCTATGCAGATGATATTAATGTCACGAGGTCATCTTGTACTTTCCTTCAGCACCTAGTTCACAGCCTAAACTCTGAATTCTCTCTCAAAAGATGTTGGAAATCTGCACTACTTTTTGGGCACTGAGGTTCAGAAATTTCCTGATGTTCTACGCACCTTTTTTAAATTGAAGTACATTATGGATTTGCTTCACAAAAATCAAACAGATTTGGCCAATGGTATTAAAACTCAACTGATCTTTGGATTAAAGCTCTCCAAATAAGGTGCTAATCTTATGCATGGCCCACAATATTTCAGGTCTGTGGTTGGAGCTCTACAGTATGCCCACTTTCACAAGACCTGAAATCCCATTTAGTATGAACAAGGCCTGAAATTTCATGTAGAATGCATTTGAAGCAGTTAAAAGGATTTTAAGCTATCTAGCAGGAATTTTTTGTATAGAATCCATCTCTCTCAAGCTGCACATTAATGGCCCAAGGGGTTTATGTAAGGCATCAGATTGGGCAACTAACACAGATGATAAGAGGTCAATCTCTGGTTCAGGCATTTTTGAGGTGCAAACTTGATCTTTTGGTAGTCCAAGAAACAGTCATTAATAGCCCAATCCAGCGCTGCAGCTGAATACAGTGACTTGACTGATACAGCAGCAGAGATTGTGCGGCTTCAGTCCCTCGTACAAGAAATGAATGATAGTCCTATACCAGTGGTTTACTCAGTAGGTCAACCAGCTGATCTGCTCAGGAAGGCTCTGTCCAATTCAAGGTTCACAAGGTTAAGGAACAAGCTAAATGTACTCAAGCAAACTGAAGTCCTCTCAGCTGCCTATCGAGCCACCTCAGTTTTAAGGGGCATGTTGGAGTGCAACAGTGAGCAGCCAACTCACAGTCTAGGTAGCTAGACCCTGTGGCTAAGCTCAGCTGAGTTAGTTAGACAGTTAGATATTCAATAAGAGGATCAGTTTCAATTAAAGTCAGTTATAACTGTCATAAATGTAAATGAACTGTATTATACACCATAGATTTCATAATGGAGAATTATCAATCACCACTCCTTATAAATCTCTCGTCGCTTATTCATACACTTTATCTCATTTCTTAGGGGTCATCGCGGTAAATGACTTATTTAAGTCCTTATGTAAAAGTAATTTCTGGAAAGTAACTTTTGTATTTAAATACACAATAATAAAAATATTTATTTTAAGTGTTTTGAAGAAATGTTTCTTGAGAAGTTAAATATTTTAACTTCTCAAAAAACACATGACTTTTTCGTAAACAATGAGCTATATAATCAAATAGAACCAATGTAACTTTTGACTTCCAGAAAGCTGAAAATAGCCATATGCACATCAAACAGCCCCTTAGTTTCTAGCCACTTCTCAGATCCATAAAATGGCATTTAGAGGACATAGGCATACCGGTTCTTCCAGCAGAGGCAATATCTCACGGGCCACTCCAACGTAGGAAAGTGTGGATGCTAGTACATTTGGCACATGATGATGAAGGTCCAAATGACGCAGTTGCCGACATATTGAATCAATCACATAGTCTGCATTTTCCAAAACTAACTGTCCAACCTACATAAAATACATAATATTATTCAATAGGCATGGAAGAAAAAACTAGGATATAAATCAAATCAAAATCATGATGAACAAACTAACCGTGGAAGAGCCAGATGTGGTAGAAACTATTCGCAGGACAGAATCTGCAGCATTTCTGACATGGAAATTTGAAGAACTGAGATTTTCCAGCAGCAAATAAAGAGAAGAATGAAGAAATCCACTTGAAACAAAATCTCTTCCAAGGCAGAGATTAAAGATTCCTACTCCTTCAATAATAACCTGTTTCACAACTCACAAGATGGAAGCCATCATCAAGTTTACATTAATCTGTTTCAGAGAATACTTATGTGAAAATCACCAAATTGCTGATAATAAACACCACGTCAGCTTAAGGACAAAGTGTCTTACCTCATGTAGCATCGCAGCATCCTGGAAGAAGTATAGACTAATATCTTCAACTGGAGAATTAAGCTGCATGTCAGTTACTCTGTGCTCAACTGGAACATTCCACACCTCCGCAGACAAATACTCATGTAAGATCCCACCAATGCAATCAACTAAACAACTGTTTATGCCTTTGTCCTTCGGCAGCTTCCACAAAGATTCAGAAAAAGCATAATCAAGTTTGTAAGACTGAGCCTGTACCCCTCTTATAGCAGACCTATGAAACATTCTAGAAAAGTCGTTCATTGCTTGATCTGATAGACCAAATATCATCTCATTTAGCATGCACACAGCTGTGCTTGCTTGCCGCAATAACTGTCCTGAACCAGTCCTGTCATACCAAGACTGCCAGCTTTCTTTATTGTATTCTTTCAAACGGAGCTCAGAAACTAATGTACGGAAATAACCAAGTAGGGTCTCGGTCACATGTGATAGAAGCCCTTCACTTCTACTATCTATCAATGACAAACAAATGTAATAGAGTTAATACAGGTCACAGGAAAACACAGAGCTACATAGGGGGATAAAAAACAACAACAAAAGTTTTGAAATCACCTGCCACTGAAGATAAACCAACTAGTTGGAGAATCCTTGCAAGTGGCTTGTATAATTTAGGACTACCAACATAACTGAACCAAGGGGGCATACGAGGAAGCTCATAGTTTGGTTGTACAGCTTGCATAGGTTCTTGTATACTTTTTTCCTCAATAAGGCTGCACTTAGGGGCTTCACATGGACCAGAATTTATATAAGGAAGTCCATGATTGAAGAAACTAGATCCAGATTTCAACTCAGTAATGGAAGGAAGGTATCCCATTGTTGATGATCTACTTGTTGATATAATTTTACCAAGTGAACCAGAGAACACTGAATTATGGCCTAGACATGCTGCAAACACATCTAGGAATCTAGCAGCTCCTACCTGATGATTTCAAGTATAAGAAATGCCCAGGAAAAATAAATCAGAAAGAGTTCAGCATTACTAGAACTCAAGATGTGCAATATAGATACATGAAGGAGGCAACATTTTATCCAACTTATGTTTTACTATGAGAGCATGAAAAGCAATAATTTGTGTGATAAAGCCCAGTCAACCTGGGTTGAACAAAGATGTTACTATGTATAATATCTATACTCTAGCTTGAGAGTTATTAGTCTTATCATCTTTAGAGTTATTGGGCTAGGCTGGTACTAGTTATAGTAAAGTGATCCTGATCTTTTACAATGAACAGACATGCTGGGAGGCTTACTCCTTTCTAAAGTCATGCTAGTGTTTCCAGTAAAGATTGTTCTTCTACAGTGCTCTTCTGTGTGATGTGAACTAAATCAATAATACCTGCTCCAAACTGCACCCCACGCATTCACAAACAATAGATGTTGCAGACAACCCATTCCATGCAAAAGACATTGCAAAACAATGAAAAAGAATATGTACTATATAGCACAAACACTTCAATGGAAAACAAAACACATAAAATATAGCAGCTAGTAGATCAACAGACATTGCAGAGGGAGAGTGAAAGGTAAAGAGAGGAAGTGAGGAAGAAGGAATATAAATTCACTTGAGGAATCACATAACAAAGATCCTTACACACTCATGCAACTAATCATTATCCCTTGTACATTTACTTAGTGTGTCCTAGAATTAACTCCTTCCTGAGTACCATAACACTTTCCCAATTACTCATTTGCCTTACCCCAACATAAGACTGATTTTTAGAAAAATGTAAGGGTGCATTTGGTTTCAAAAACTTGTTTTCAGTTTTCATTTTATGTTTTCCTGTTTTAAGATTTTGTGAAAGAAATACTGAAAACTAGAAATGAAAACTGAAATCAAGATTTTGTAAAAGCCTGTTTGATTTCAGTTTTCATTTTTCAGTTTTCCAGCTTTTAGGAGTTTGTGAAAGAAATACTGAAAATTGGAAATGAAAACTCAATGTTGTTAAATAACAGCCATTGCATGGCGAAATGGCGTTGCGGGCTTGGCAGCCTCAATTTTGGTGGCGTCAAAGCGGACGTATGGCAGCCATGGCAGAAAATTCCAGAAAAAAAACCCTTTTTTTTAATTCAGAGGGTATTTTAAGGATTTCAGGTTTCAATAATGAAAACCTAACAGTCTTTCGGCCCTCTCTCTTCTCTCTGTGTCTCACCGACCTTCTCTCTCTCAGTCACTCAAGTCTCTGAGCCTCTCCTCTCATCTCTGCTCTTCTCCAACGACGTCACTGCTGGCGGCAGCGGCTCACCACACCAGAGGTGGTGGCGACTCACCATACCGGCGCCAGCGGCGAGCACCCAGCAAGGTCCTTCTTCTCTATTTTGTTTGCTTATTCTCTGTTCTGTCTTCTTCTTTTTCTCTATTCTGTTTGCTTCGTCTCTATTATGTCTTCTTCTTCTTCTTCTTGAACTCTATGTCTATTCTGTTTGTTTGTCTTGAATTCTTAATTTGTATTTTGTGTTGACATTATATCTTTGTGGCTTTGATCATGGATTGCTATGTTTTTTAGTCCTTGTTTGTGACTTTGATTGTGTATTTATGGCTTTGATTATATCTTTGAGGCTTTGATTATGCATTATGCCTCTTTTTTTAATCATATATTTTTTTGTCCACATAGGCTTCTGCCATAACCCCCAGCACCATCCGCCATATTTTTATGGCGGTTTTTGTATTTCCTTCACAAGATCTAAAAAACTGGAAAACTAAAACAAGTCAGGTTTTAGTATTTCCTTCAAAAATCGAGAAAATAAGTGGCTCTACCAAACCAACAGTCGCATTCCTAAGTTAAAGACAAAAATAGCTATCATGCTCTCTCTCTCTCTCTCTCTCTCTCTCTCTCTCTCTCTCTCTCTCTCTATATATATATATATATATATATATATATAAAATTAAATATGAAATAATGTTCTTAATTGACATGTCATTGATATTACATTTGTTTCAAGTTAAACTTACACTATATTCCAATTTGTACCCCATAAGATCGATATTAGTATCTTCCAGTAGTCAAGAAATATGTACCTAGGGAAACATAAATGTATAGCAAAAACAGATAAAATTATTAAAGAAGCACATACAGGAGACTGAAGATGATCCACCAACAGATGAGGACCGGAATAAAATATTATTGTTAGCAACTGCTGAGCGTGTAACACTGCAAGTGATTCCTCATTGCCAAGGACCATTTTGGGAAGCTTTTCAAGGTGCCTGAATTTGAAATAAGTAATTGTTTGGATCAAGAAAAAAGATAAAAGGAAAACCATCCTAATGAGTAATTTGGATCCAAATAGAAGGATGAACCTGATAAATATTTCTGCAGCATCACGTTCAATAACAGGTTTCGAATGCTGTGAGAACAAACACTCCAGGAAATCTTGAGCAGCTGAAGACACATCATCAGAGTCATCAACAACCAGAGCACATAAGCACTCCTGAAGCATTAGCGTAATGAATTTTGAAAAAAAAAAAAAAAAGAATTAATAAGATGTTACAGTAAATATACTCTAAAAGGCAAACAAAATAAACTAAAAATTTGGGGGGGGAAGGGGGACCAGTAAACTGAAATACAATGAAACATCTCGTAATAGACAAATTTAATAGAATTTAATTTCCATAAATAAGCCTGCAAACAAATATCTAATGACTAATAATATCACCAAATCAAATAACATTTTGATGGAGATTTTTTTTTCTTATTTAATTTGGTAGAGAATTCTTCAATATTAAAATGAGTGTGTTACAGACCCAAGTTTGGTGATGTTTAGTCCCGCAAGAAGAATAGAAAGATTGGGCCTCAACTGGGGCTGGGCCCAAAATGTGGGTAAAGATAGAATAGGAGTTTGTTAGGTTGTGTAGGAGATAGAAAGCAAAGATCCTATGAGAATCGCTAGTGGTGAGGCTTTATGGGGGGTGGGGAATGTGGGTAAGGCCATTTAGAAATTGAGAGGAAGTTAGGAGGGTGCAGGGCTCCTTTACGCACAGGACAATTCTAGCTTTTATTTCTTGTTATCTTCATCTTGAATACATGCTTCTGGGGCTGGATTCCTCACTGGAACCCCAGCTTCTTCATTAATAAAAAGCATTCCGTTCTATTTTCTTTAGAAAATACCAGGGTTCTTTCAGAGTGTCTGCAAAAACCATGTTTAAATGATGATACTGATTCAATAGTGCAGAGACCTTGTACTTTCTATTTATGTGTCCACTGCACTTTGGAGAGCTCCACTCACCAAATAAATACCATGCACGCATTCAAATTTGTTGACAAATGAGCATACATAGCCAATTTCTTTCCATCATCCTTCAGCTCAAATACTTTTGAAATCAAATCTTATGATTCATCCGTTGGGATTGTTGGCAAAATGTCCTTACACAAAAAGTATATACTAGATGGGATATATAAGGAAGATTAAAGGTTTTAGTGAATCCGACGCTATTGAATCGAGTCCACAATATCAAATCTCACTCTATATTTTGAGAGTGTGGTGTTGCTTTAATATTCCAGCTATGGATTCAAATAAGAAGAGGGTAAGCCTCGAAAGAACTAGTCATGGTTCAAATCCTACAAACAGTCTCCACTTGCAAGGGTGAGGCTATATATATCTATCCTCCTCAAACCCCACTAGACAGGAGCCCCATGCACTTGGTTGCCCTTTTTATGGCTTCAAATAAGAGAAACTCTTAAATGAGATCATACTGATTTCAAATTCCATCACCTAACATATTTGAAATTATCTAGTTCATATTTTTCATTTTTTAGTTATAATGGAAGCCCTAAGAAGTGAAGAGGGTATGCGGAAGGGTAGGCTGTGAGTATTGAGACTCACTAGGGGCTAAACCCAGCATCAAGGGCTTGCTAAGGAAGCTAATTTTGAAAAATCTATGAAGAAATGATCAATTTTTCATTATATTGTGCCATCTACAGGAAAACATACAATGGCACAAACCTAACAAATAGTAGTTCCAGCTGAGCTAAGCAGTTCAGAGTTTCAGTCTTTAGAGCTCACCAAAAGCATCAATCTACTCTCCCCCAGTGTGTAGCAGCACTCTAATAAGAGTCCCTTCACAGCATCAACAAGTCCCTTTCTCACTTTTTGTGAGGGGTGAATACAGATCTGAGATTCAATGGTTTCATTGATCAGTTAAAACATTATATCAAAGCATTTAAATATACAAAAAGATATTGAAATTCTAGATTCTGAAAATGGTAAAACGTTCAGGAAACTAACATCATTAAATTATCAATAAGAACATACACGTGGAAAAGTTGCATTCAACAGCTTTTTTACATGTGCTGATGTTTTCTGAATCCAATCTTTTGTTCGGTTCACATGCAAAGATAAATTCTCTTTGTCAGGATCAGTACTCCCCATTTCTTGAAGTTGATTTTGTGAACAAGGGATTTTTCCTGATTCATCACTTCTATCCTCAACTTCAACGCTATCTTTAATTGGAAAATGACGAAGCTCCTCCAAAAGAGAAGCAGCGGATTTATAACCATTTGAATCGAAGTTTGAGATCACTTCAATACCCAGTGCAGGTGCATTAGCATCATCCTGGAGGACTATCATAAGAAACTCTGCCAAACCTCTAACCGCTTGGTCAATAGATTCCATGCTTCCAGCTGCCCCACTGGTCATTGTTTTTGCACCATGCAAAACTTTAGCAAATTGACTAACAACACCAGGTAAAAAGAAGGCTAATGCATCTGCAGAGCCAACCTGCAAAAGTAAGTCAACACAAATCAATTGATTCAATTCCTTTATGATAAAATAATGAATAAAGTAAGATCAGGAAATAGGAAAGGGTAGCAAAAAGCATAAAAGAAAATATTAGCTCCAAAAATCCCTTTGCTCAAAAAAATAAACAAACCACCTTAGCACACAAAAATATCCAATCCTCATAGGCATATTAATAGCTGGTTGGGAATTCTGGCACATAGTTATCTAGTTCACAATACTCGTTGGTATTGGCATGAGTAAATGATACATCTATGCCAAATATGTGGTACCTGGAAGGTATGCTTGTTCGGCACACTCTTTGGGTACATCGTATGGATTCAAGCAATTTACACTAATAAATGTTTAGATAAAACAATTCACAATACTCGTTGGGTATATTATATTTATGTTTAGACCATTATCCTTACTGTTACAATGGAATAAAATAATTTTTATATGCTCTATGGTGCTCTTCCCATGGCTTCTTCACTGGAACTTCCATATCAAATATGCAGGGATACTAGATAGCTTTTTTTCACTGATGAACTTGTTTGTGTTTTTTTCTTTTTCCCCCTTTTTACTCTCTTTTTGAGGAGGATACTTACACTCCTTTCAGCTCTATAAACAATTCTTTTTATAGCAAAAATAAATAAATAAATCAATAAATAACTGCCACAGCCTTTTCAAGAACTTGTTCATGAAATTACCTTAGCTACCAGCACCCGCAGAGTTTTGAAGGCTTCAATTCGAAGTCTTGCAGAACCTCGATGTCCCCTTGCAGCCTCTGTATCTGCAGACTTTTCATAAGACCAAATTGTTATTAGAACTTACATAATACGAGGATGAGGTAACCAACATTTAAGAGCAAAAGAAGAAAGGGAGAATTCCATTCTTTCAATAGAAAGATCTCTGTCTTGATTGCAATAACATAAAGTGCTTATAATTATATACTTGGAATTCAGGATAAATTTTGGTAATTCTGTAACAAAATGTGGTTAAGAACAAGTACTAAAAGTACTGAACTGAAATTTCTCCAAGAAAATTCAACCAAAACCAAAACAATAAAATAAAATCAACATACTTGAAGAAGAAGTGAAAGCCAGTGCCCAACAGCAGCTGATGCATTCTGAGATCGGAGGAATGCAAGTAAACAATCTTCTGATTCTGAACCATTTTTGAAAGATTTATGACGAATTGCATCATTATAAAGGTTATCTGAAAGTGCAGGCACACCAGGAATTTGTTTACATGAACAAGACTCATCGGAACAGGAATATAAACTCATAAGCAGCGCCCTGAAACACAAGATAATTCCTTCACGAAACTCCTCTGAAGCCTCAGATGGGGACAGCAAGGCCCCATACGTTAACTTCTTTAAGAGCACAACCATCTGTTAAATAACATAATAATTTAATTTCATTTATTTTTGTCTTGTACAAAACAACACAATAAGTCAGTTCAAACAGCTGCTCACAGCTATAATGGGGATCTAAGTACACTACAGCACACTCATGAGTTAATGTATGTACAATTCAACATGGCATTAGCAATTTACTTTGGCTTCCAAAAAAATCATGTTCAATAAACAGATGAAAGAAACCACAAAAGACACTGTCCCAAGAACCCATTTATTCAGAGACTAAATGCTGTCACACTTTCTTTTTGAGACTGTTTCAATGCGACACCAAATTACTCAGAACAAGTTCATATCACTGCAAGTTTGCAAAGCAGCATATGATCCCCTTGCATTAAGCAAAGTTGACAATGGATGAATTAAACAAACATCATGAGCTGAAACCAAAGGGAGGCGAAAGAAAAAGTAAGTTCGCCCTGTATCAAATTGCATTAAATAATATTGCAAAAGATATCTTCATTTGCCCCCAGTTTTATACTACAACATAGCGAGAAGTCTATTTTGGCCATTATGGTTGAAGTATAATTTGATGGTGCTTCAGGTTCAGGGATTGAATTACGATTGTTAAAATAAAACGCTTATATTATGTGAAACCAGTCAAGTATCAGCAATTCCACATTACATACGCCTAGATTTGTTTTCTTTTTTATTTGTTCCTTTTTTTCATAACATTCAAATCTCCTCATTGGTCATCATGCACACTTAACTGAGCCAATTTTAATTTACCCAGCTACTTAAAAACAATCACATAAACAAAATCCCAAAGTTTTATATCATAAATTGTGTATAATTCGGACCACAGGCAAATCAGCCTACCTGATCGACAGATGTCAAATGACACTTCTTTAGGAGTTCCTGCAAGCAATTAACTACACCTTCAGCTACACTATCACTCACTTTCATAGGTGAGTTTGGAACATCAAACAAAGTAAATTTTTCTTGAGAATCAACTTTCTGCGTAGACCTGCACTGAACTGCTGCATCGAGGAGCAAAAGCAATGGAAACAACGTGTAGCTGAAAAAAGGAGAAAAGTTTTTAAAATTAACACCCAGGGTGAAGTAGGCATCAAATAATCATAAGAAGCAATACTATACAATCCAGAGTTAAAAACAAGATTTTCTTTGTCACAGGCAGCCAAAAAAAAAAATTAATGCAAAACATCGGGGAAAAAACAGAGCACAAAAAATGATCATGCCACTATAGTACTAGTGCATGCAAGTGTTTCTCAATTTCTATTGCTACAAGTTATTTTCAACAGCTAGATTAAATCTCGATATAGAGGATTTCGATTTGTTATTAATTAGGGCCTCTATTCGGTATAAAGGGCTTAACTATGCAGAATAAACCGTGGGCCTCTTCTTATTCTACAAGAATGTACTGCAAAATGAAGTGATACTTTTGACCTAACTACACTCCGTGAGAGCAATTCTGAAGAAAAATAAAATAAAATTCATGAATAACGAAATCATCAATTTTTACTTTATAGGTTCATTCACCCCAAAAACGAATAATGGATTTATTTGTGGTATTAGAAAATAAAGAGACAGATAAGGAGATAGAGAGAATAGAGGTTACTCTACTCACTCAAAGAAGGGCTGCAAAATAGAGGGCGAAGAATTCTGAAGGAAGCGAAGGAGGTCGGTGATAACAGGGTTGTGAGTGAGGCTGTGAGGGCTCTGCAAAAGCTGAAGAAGCTGCAAGGAACACGATTTCAAGTGTTGGAAGGTAGCGCTTCTGAGTTGCTCGGTTTCTTCTGCTTCTTCCGTTGGTGATGCTGTTGCTGGTTTCTCCATTTAGCTAGCTAGCTGTCTTTTTCTTCCCCAGATGACTCGACTCAACTGATGAGAATGAGATGATTCCTTTCCAGTGCTATTGTTTTGCTTGCTTGCTTGCTTCCTTCAGTTTTGGGGACAAGAAGTAAATGGGAAAGGAAAGGAGAGAAGAGGGAAAACAAAACACTATGAATCAAAACAAGTGTTGAGGTATGACTAACAAGAGGCTTACTTGGTACTGCTACCTGTATATATGCTAGACATTTCCCAACAGCAGCACAAATACGTACACACGTGCATGATAAATGTTATTTTGACTCCTACTTTGTGGGACACTGTATCGACACATTTATATTTATTATTGAATTAAATATAGATCCTATTTAATTTGGGTTTCACACCCAATCCAATGATGGATATGAGTGTGTCAACACAGTATCCCACAAAATATAAGTCCAAATAACATTATTCTACATCCTTGTTAGGCGATGGAACCTTGACACACTCCCTAGACTCTTCTCCGATATTAACGAGATCTTAGTTTTTAATTTTTAGAATTTTATAAAAGAAATATTAAAAATTTTTATTTTTATTTTTTTTCTTATAAATTCTGAAAAATTAAAAATGAAAATTACAAATTCGAATCAAATAGTACTAAAATTTTCAAGTAATTTGAATAGAGTGTAAATAGAAAAGAATAGAAATTTATACTACAAGCTCTATTTCTAATTTTATATTTGGATATATTTGATTTGGAGATAAAAAAAATGAGGTAGAAATTTTTATAGAAGAATTTAATGTATAAATTTATATATGAACACCATTCACAAAAATTTTATCCTATTTTTACTCCAATTAAACATATTTTTATTTATCCATAAAAAGTTTTATCTTGATTTTAATTTGTAATGGTACATAGCCTACAATTAAGCAAAAATTATTAAATAGGCTTCCTCTACCTTTTATGTTTTTGGTAGATAGAGAAAAAGGCTTCTTCTACTTGAAATCTAATTTTGTTTTCTACCAAGGGTTTTTGGACGTAGGATCCGTTTAGTTACGCATGGAAGACAACTTGGATCGCGGATATGTGAAGCCCAGGAGACCTAAAAGCTTGAACAGTAAGGGAAAAAAGACGCAAAATTGAGCGATTGGGCTTTTAAATTTTTAACTTTTTAAAAAGAATTCAAAACAACTTTTGGAAAAATAACAAGATGTATATATAATAAAAAAAAATCAAATGGGATAGAAAATAATAAAAATATGACTTTTAATTTCTAAAGAATAAAAAAATATCATAAACAATATCATCCAAACCATTCCTTAACCCTTATTCCAAGTGAAATTATAAAAGCTTAACAGATTTTTTTTTTGTTTTTAAATATATGCTACTTTACATTGTTTGAAACTGACATAAATGTTATCGACCAAGATTGAGTCCCGCGAAAGGAGTTAGTTTTCCACTTCAGAAGAACCATGCTTCGAATTTCAATGAATGAAATAGGGTTTTTTAGTTGAAAGATAAAAATGGAGAATTTTTTTATGGATGTTCATCCATGAAAAAATAAGTTCTCCAATTTTCCCCTCTACCAAAAATATACTTAGGAGTAAAAGGACCAGACCACATTGTGAATCAAATTCTAATAAAATATGTGAAAAAATAAAAAAAAATAATACATAAATGCTTTTCTAGAATTTTGAGTTAAGGTGATTAAATGTTAATTGAAGTAAAATTATTAAAATTAATTAATTTTTTGTAATTCGAATAATATGATTTGCAAAAAACGTTTGAATTTGGTCTTGAATTATAAACTAAATTAGATTAATTAAGTTAGCTGGGATTGGTGTAGGTCTATACCACTCTCTAAAATATTTCCCCAAGCCCATTTGTTTTACATTTTACTTTTTATTGGAAATGTTTTTCATTCTAAAAAGTTTGTTTTCCAAGCATGAAATTTATTTTATGTTTAAATTTGGCTAGCCAGGCGCTTAGTCCAATGAGGCGTGCTAGAACTAGAAGAACAGCTCCAATGTAGCAAGTAGAATAATCAAATATGTCAAAACTCAATCATTTGCATTATGTTTTGTGCCTTTTGAGTTTAGAGGTAGCAAGTCCAAGTCCTGTTCATTTGCTCCAATGTCTAACAAGTCGAGTAAATTACGAATACCACCCCCACATACAGCTATAAAAAGTAGGTGCTAGATTAGTTGGTCCCTTAGGTAGCGTTTGGTTTGGGAGACGGAGACACAGATCTGAGATGATCTGTCACTTGTATCTTTGTTTAGTAAGGGGACGAGTGCAGGGGACGAAAAAATTTTCCGTCCCAGACAAAATTTCAGTATTGGCCCTCCAAAAGTGGGGACAAGAGGACATGGGGACACAAATCTCTAGTGGTGGTCCGGCCACCAACCACCGCCTGACCACCACCGGCCACCACCGATCAACGGCGGTCAATGCCCGGTCAACGGTGGTCAACGCCGGTCAATGGTGGTCAATGCCTGTCAACGGCCGGTCAATGTCTAAAATCTCTACAACACGTAATCTGACAGATTTTTATATCTCCGTCTCTATTGTCTCTGTATTTCTGTCCCCGTCCCTCCCGTCTCCCTTACCAAACGCTACCTTAAGGAGCGTTTGGTTGGTGTCCTAGGACAAAAATACAGAGACAATTTGTCTCTGTACTGTTCCTGTATCATGTTTGGTGGTGGAGACAGGGTATGAAGACAAAAAAATTTCTATCCAAAGGACAAAAATTTTCTATATTTTTGTCCCTCCAAAAAGTGGGAACAGTGGGGACAGGACACGGAGCCAGAAACCTCCGCTGCCAGTCAACCCCAAACCGTCACCGGTTAATGCCGGTCAACGGAGACAGTTATCATGTCTTGTACTCTACAACCAAACATGATACAAAGATAAGATTTTTTATGTATCTGTCTCTATTGTCTCTCTATTTCATGTCCCAGTACAAGAAACGAACGCTACCTTAAGTAGCATTTGGTACAAAGAAAGGGATAGAAATACAGGGACAGTGAAGATGAAGACATGAATAATAAATATGTGTAGGGGTATTATTGAAAGAAAAAAAAATTAAATTTCTGTCTCAGTATCATGTCCTCACTGTCCCCACTTTTTGGAGGTACAGAAATTGTGTTTTTTCTCTCCAGGGAACAGAAAATTGTTTTTGTCTCCCCTTCCAAATACATTTATGTGTCAACTATCTGTGTATTTTGTGTCTTGTCTCGCAAATTAATGTTCAGGACCAACGTTGCTCCACCCAACTTTTACATTAGAGTCAATATATTAAATTAAATGAATGGTTAAAATTTAATAAATAAAATAAATGGGTTTTATTTAAAAGTAAAAGTTATTTATGTATTTCCAAATCTATCCCTTTCTCTCTCAATAAACTCATTCCAACCATTCAAAATCTTCCCTGGTGAGTCCATCTACTTCTGCCTTCGGTTTTCGAAAGCTTCCCTAAATGTCACTTTCCGTAATTTCACAATGTTTATTGTAAGAGTCTCCCCTTGTGTTCCTTTGCAAGCCGTTGTCTGTGAGATTCCCTGTGATGACTGCAGCTAGTTGGAGCAAGAGAGGAGCGTGACATGGAGTGGGCGGAATAGTTAACTTTAAAATCAGTCCTCTAATGACCATTTTATTTTTCATTTTTTATTCACCTTTAACTTGTTAGGTGTGTTTATGTAATAATAGAAGAAATGGAGGATGGGCAAAGAAGAAGGAGCCAAAGAGAAACAAAAAAGAAGATAAGTTCTTGGGACATTTTCCACCTTTTTTGCGTGTTTCCTTCATGAAGGTCACCTAGTTCTGGAACATTTGAGGGTGGTGGTGATAATGGAAAGGACAAAAGTTAAGATGGAGAAAGAAGATGATAGCGTAATGGAAATTAAAAATGAATTTGTCGGAAATCAGAAACCAAAGAGTATCATCCGCTAATAGCTACTTCGTTATTTATTGTTGAGACTGGAGTTATGTTTGGTTGATATTATGCTAGTAACCTAGTTATAATATTAGTCCAGCGAAAAGTAATTTTTTCATTAGAACTCAAACTTTGGTTTAAAATAAAAAATAAAAATAAAAAAACAGTTAAGCCATAATCCACCGTGATTTTACCGGATATATTGAACTGAATTAAAACTGAATTTGCAACTTGTGATACATTGTTTGAGCCCGTGCACGCTAATCTATACATGCTTTGAAACTTAAACCAACAAACCCAGCAACAGGAATTTATTTAGCCCATCGCTTCTTCAAGATTTATGAGATATGCAGTTAATAAGTCTTCAACCAGTGACAAAACTAGAGTCAAAGGTTTCTTTTTCTAAATATTCACACCATCTAGTGGGACAAAACTTAGTCATTGTAGTTGTTTTTCGGATAAATCTCTTGTTCCCATTTGACAAAGAGTCTTGACCTGCTACTAAGGATCCAAAAAGGTTCAGGCATTCCTAGTAGGATCATGGGCACTACTATTTTATGGTACATGTGTTATCCATTCACAGTAACTTCACCGATGATGGCCCAACCAGTGAAAGAACTGTATATTTAAAATTATTGAGATGCTACCATCCTATGTCACAATTACAACTGGTATCAGGTGATCAATAATTACTAAATAACCTTTATATTGATTAGAGAGACTGGTATTCCAGTGGAGAATATCAGTTTTAGAACAATTCAATCACTGAATCACGATTGTAAAAATGTAGAAACAAGGAGAAAATCCTACCTCTGCTCTAATCCTCTGATCGGATGTATCACCCAAAAATCAGAGGAGATCAGTTTATTCCCTCTCCAACTGATAATCATCACTCTTATCTGTTTGTTCTCTTTCCAAATCAATCTAACAGAATTTCGTCCCAATAATCTTCACTATTATATATTCCCCTTTCTGATGTTAGCTCCGTCGTCTGTCATAGTTGATTTCTGTCCATCTCCCTTCCTTCTCCTTGTATACACTATGTATTTGGGCATAAAACGTAACCATCGCATAAAACTCTCGTGAGGGTCGAGATTAGTGACTTAGGAAGGGGCAAACATCAAAGTTCTGTCATAACCTTCTAATACTGAATCCTTATCACTAAAAAACTACAATGGTGCCAAACTTCTCTTATCCTGCAGATGATTATCAAAAAAGGTTGGTAAAAAGTACGACACACACACGAGAGAGAGAGCTTGTAGACACTTATGGGAGAGCTGCCCTTACCCTATAAGGACTCGTCATGGGAATCATATTCATCTTCATAGTCATTGACCATAACCCTATAAAATTGATAGGGGTTTTTAATAATCTCAGTCAATGTAAGGCGCCCATCTTTGTCAGCATCATCCTGTCATAGCATTATTCGAGGAATGTAAAATGACAATGCAGTGCATGTTAGATCACTTGCAATTTTTGCAATGCATAATATGAAATTGACAGGCAAAAGGCATTCATAAGCCCCTTCCAATCCACACACCAAGGATAAGAAAAACTTTGCCACTCCCTCCTAAATCTGCATTTCTTCCCCCAAAACAACTTTTCTAAGCAGTAAGGAGTGAATTGTAGCCTGAGTGTAGTGATCAGATCACTTATTACATGAGTAGAAAGGACATCATTCTAGCACAAGAAAAATGCAAAATGCAAAGAAGATATGCAGAATAAAATTGTGATTTGCTTAGTAGGTGCTACGAAAGGAGCTTGGGGTGATCTATGCACTTATTACACATGGAGTAAGGATAGCATACCACCACTAGCGAATGCAAAATGTGCATTTTCTACAACTGAAGAACTTGAAAATCCAGAGAAGAAATTGACACTAAGTCCCTCAAGATGCCACGAAGATTAAAATGGGCAGACAACATTTATCCCTATAAAAGAATCTGCAATAACAAATATGCCACATTCTCATCTAGAAAGAATAAGAACTCACGGCTGACAGATTTAGAAGCCAAAGGCAGAGCAGAATTATAATTTACTTGGTTGTTAGAAAAGGGTGGGCTAGTACATTGCCCTCTCACTACTGCTGTGTCTAGAGATAGTCATATTTGTGTAGCCTTGCTCATCTGGGCAGATTGGTTGTTTCTGCATCTAAATCCATGCAGCAACTTTACCATTTCAGCCAAACTCATCCACAGGAACTAGCTTATTTTTCAACCTTTTTCAGTAAAAATTTATTTTGGTCCCACAAGATATAAATAATATCAATTTAATCCTTTAGAGATAAGTTTTTATCAACACAGTCCCTAAAACTTGAATCCCCCCCCCCCCTCTTCCCTCCTCTCTTCCTTTTCGCTGTGGATAAAAGAAAAACTTTCATTAACAAGAAGAGAAGAATAATGCAAAGAGCAAAGAGGGGAAGAGATCCTCAATACAAAAAAAGTAAACATAAGAAGACATCAAGAGATCAAAGCTTTCCAATATCTTAGCATATCACAGATGGAATCATGAAAACCCCTTTAAAAAGATCATGTGTCTTACACCAAGTACACGCTAGACTACTAGGCATCTAATTTTATCCCACAAAACATGTTTGTTTGAATGTTTGAGTTTAGCATTACTAACTTGAAACTTTTCTATAATGTTAAAAAATGACATGACATATCTAACCAAGTAGAGTAGGCTAAAACAATATCATTTTCCAGATTTTACACATGTCTTGGGGCTTGTGTACGCGCCTCATATTTCATTTTTGAGTATCTCTATAGATGCATTTTGGCCAAATGATATCATTTTTGCCTAATTGGTTGAGTTTGAAATACTATACAATCTTTTAACATTGCAATTCAGCTTTTAAAGTTAACAACTTTCATCTAAAATAGATGGAGGGATGGAATATTGGGAATTTCAAATTTTTGTGAGTAATTTGATAAAAGAAAGAAACAAAATATCTTTTAAGGGATCAAAAAAATGAGTTCTACTCCTTTTATCCTTCTTCTCTCTAACTCAAAAGCAGCCATAAGAAGCAAAATACCATGAAGAGCAGCTTTCAAGCTACACAGCTACAATGCCACTACATGATATCATTGTTCCTGATATGTCGACTACTGAAAAAATTTCGGGCATATTTGGTTTGAGTTTCCAGTTTTCAGTTTTCACTTTCAATTTTTCAGTTTTCCAAAATTTTTGTAAAGGACAAACTGAAAATTCTGAAAACTACAAATTCCAGTTTTCAGAATTTTCAGTTTTTCCTTTATAAATACTGAAAAATTGGAAGACTGAAAATGAAAACTGGAAACTCAAACCAAACATGCCCTTCAATTTTCAGTTTTTCCTTCACAAAAACTGAAAACTGCAAATTGAAAACTGAATATAGCAAACCAAACATGCCCTAAATTTTTTGCATCAAGGTAAATGCACTGTAGCACAGTAAACACAACATGGACAATATTCACTTATAAAGCCCGTCATAAATGTGATCTATGATATGGCAATATCAATAGAATAAAAAAATAGAGACTAATTATCATCAAGTTAAGTTCAATACCTGTGTAATGACATAATCAGCTTGTTGCTTAGCATAATAATGCTCAGATGGATGGATTTTCCCAATAATAGGCAATAGTTCATGATGTGACAGGTACCTGCAAAGGTTGAGATGAAATCTCAGAACTGATTTATAGTACAAGGAGAACATCATAATCTTTAGAAGAAAACAGACTTATAATTAAAATACGAAGGGAAGAGATGAATACCTATCACCATCTTTGTCAAGCTGAGCAAACAAGGCTCTAGCTGGAGCATCCCTTGAACCCTCATAATGCTGTGTAAACTCTTCATCATATTTTCTTGCCAAATCAAAGAGCCCAAGGTAAAATTCTTCAAAGCTGATCTTTCCATCTCTGTCTGTATCTCTCTCCCTGTGTACAGCAAGGAATATCAAGCAAGAGTCAGCCAAGGCAATGGTACAATAAAATAACTGCATATAAAATGAAGATTCTAATTCACTTCAGAAAAATATATATGAGTACAAAGATTTTCTACGTTTCTAATATTTATACATGGTCACTCGCTCTCAGGGGAACTCATTCTCATAAGGAGAATCCTGCAAAAGGAAACAAATGACTGAAAGAAAATTTTCATCTTCAATAAAGATAACAGCAATCAAAAGGCCACCACTTAGCAATTATCACGCCTACAATAACTCAACAAGGATTGTAACATTCAAGTTTTGCCCTAATATCTTTTATAAAGTACTGACATAAAGCTATTTATGTGGCTCCACCAAATGGCTTCAGGTTTAAAGATAGTTGGTCCTTGACAGAGTCCAACTGTGGTTGCTGTTCCAATTATAGTATTAGAAGGAAACTAACAGATATGAGTATTTTATAGATAAGATATGCTTTAAATAGAAAGCATTAACAACTATCCATACGAGTAATCTATACAAGTGTAGCACCGGACAAGCACTGTCTTTGACAAGGCTACTATCATAAAAAGACTCCTAAGGAGCAAAAACCATCAAGAATCCACTACGCTGCCATAGCCTTTTATGAGAGTTACCTCACTTCCTCCTGGCACAGCCACTGACGAAGCTTTGGGTTTTTGCTGTCAGCTGGGTGACGAAAGCTGGAACATAAAAGAGAAATCATCAATTAATTGTATGTAATCGAATATTTCCAAGAGCAAGTAGCAGGAGCTGAGCTCACTCATTGAATTCAGTTAAGTTCAGACGGCCATCTCCATCTGCGTCGGAAGCGTTAAAGTGATCCTCTTTCCACCACCCCATATCACCATAACCATAATTAACTGCCAAAACATCACAACATAAGACAATAAGCACATAAATAAACGCCTCTTTTTTCAATACTGGAGAATCGTCAATCACATCACAGATCCCACAGCAATCAGGGAAGTAAACATTGCCTGAACAATTACTAACACCAGAAATAATAAAAGTAATGAAAAAAAAAAAAAAAGCAAACGGAGAGAGAGAAAGTAAAAACTGAGGTAGTGATAGAATTGGAAAGAGGAGGACCTGAGGAAGAGTAATACTCGGAGAAGGAGACAAAGCCATCGTGGTTCTTGTCGTGAAGGTGCATGGCTATCCTGGAGCGGCGCAGGAATCCCCTGTGAGTGCGACGAAGGTTGCAGTGGATGAGCTCGTGCCGGCTGAGGGACCCATCACGTGGATCCACGTCAACCTTACGGAACAGCTCAGTAAGCCTGATCATACTGGGGGTTGGAATGGTGGACCCATCCACGTCGTCACGATCCTCCGAGGTTGAGGGAAGCTGCTTGAGGCGGCGGTTGGAATGGTGGGCTACTGGGATTGGCGAGCGGTACAGCAACAGCGGCAGCAGCAATGCGGCTATGAATACGCACACGATGATCGGTGCCCTCGCCATTGCAGTGATGCACAATTCGAGAGAGATCGATCGATCGAAGCAATGATTGCAGGGGAAAGAGAGAGAGACAGAGAGACAGAGAAAGAGAGAGTAAGAGAGGACAATGGAAGAGAAGGTAGTGAGGAAGTGAAAGGATCTTGCTAGAATAAGGAATTGTTTTGGTTGAATTTTTTAAAAATTAATTTATTGCTCAACTCGATATGAAAGAAAAGGAAAGGTATTTGACCGTCAAATTGCACTTTACAACGACCATTGCACTTGGCAACACACCATGTCTTGCGTCTCTTTCATTCTTTTACCTATTATTATTATTATTATTATTATAATATGCAAGTTTTAATTGAAACGTACTTACACTATAAAAAAAATTTTACATATTCATTTAATTATATAATTACAAATTAATAAATATAGTTATTTTTTAACTTTTATTAATTTAAATTATAAAAGTTTAATAGAATTTTTTTTGTTTTTAAATATATGCTACTTTACGTTGTTTGAAATTGACATAAATGTTACCCGTGAAAGGAGTTAGTTTTCCACTTCGAATTTCAATTAATGAAATAGGGTTGTCTGGCACGGGCACAAAAATGGGGAATGTTTTTGTCATAGATGAACATGAAAAAATAAGCTCCCCAATTTTTCCCTTTACCAAATAATACTTAGGAGTAAAAGGACCCGACCACATTTTGAATCAAATTGCCTCCAATAAAATGTGGAAAAATAAAAAAAATAACACAAATGCTTTTCCAGAATTTTGATTTTAGGTGATTAAATGTTAATTGAAGTAAAATTAATTAATTTTTTCTAATTTGAATAATATGATTTGCGAAAAAACGCTTGAATTTGGTCTTCAATTATAAACTAAATTGGATTAATCAAGTTAGCCGGGATTGCCTAGTCCAATGAGGCGTGCTAGAACTAGAACAGCCAATGTTGCAAGTAGAAGAATCAAGTGTTTTTTCTTCTCCCGTCAAAGAATCAAATGTGTCAAAACTCAATCATTTACATTTATGTTTTGTGCCATTTGAGTTTAGAGGTAGCAAGTCCAAGTCCCTGTTCATTTGCCCCAATGTCTAACAAGTAGAGTAAATTGCGAATACCACACATGTGGCTATGAATAGTAATACCCATTCAGTGCCTTTGCTGCATGACTTTCTAGATTCATTAATGAACTACCTCATCCACTCTACATCGGTTTTGCTTATTATCTCTTCTGAATTTCCACAATTATTCCCATTTATTTTACAATAAAAATAAAACAAAACAAATGGAATCAAACTTTACAATTAAGCATTGTTAACACTAGTACACCTAAGTGCATTAATGAAATAATAAGTTGCTATAAGTAAAGCTCATGAAACTTCACTGATGCCGGGTACCCGTGAAAGTAACAATGGGCATAATAGCGTGGATATTCCTACAATAATGAATCAATGATCCGCGGTTCTAACTTCATGAAATAATGACCATCACACTTAAAACATATATGTACACCTGAAAAACCACAAAACCCACAACATACAAGGTCAAACACTGTATGATCTCCACTGTTTTATACTAAGGAATCCTGAACTGTACCCGACAAAGTATCAACACTCTTCCCAAAGCTTTATGTTCTTCAAAGCACAAACACCCTAGCTCCTATTTTCAAATGTCGGTTATCAACTTATCATTGCCCACGTATACCTCAATCTCAGCTTATTACAAGCAAATACTAGTGTACAATAATCCCATCTCATATTCACAAGGTCTGCGCTGGTTGGTTTCAATAATATGTTTACAGGTGCTTCCCAAGAAAATATTAAGCCTATACTCCTGCACAAGTAACTATCAATCAGTAAAATTATAGCTTGAGGATCACAAACCCATATGGCCAAAACAAAATTAAGCACACCATGATTTAACAATAGCAGATTGTAACCACAACCTACCATTTTTGGTTTTCTTAATTTAGGTCTGGGGAGGGGATTCAGGCTCTGAACCACAAAGAGAAGCATATGACATTGTATCTTCCTTAGATATAGCCACAAAGTTCAGAGGGGCAGTGGACAGTCTTCTCATTTCCTTGAAATATCCGTTTTGGCGTCCAGAGTGGGACCGCGGTGTGAGTAGTTCAGACGATCCACCACTTAGAGAGTTCCGGCGAGGTGTGGGAGGCATAGAAGAAGGCACGGAAGGACCATTGCCGTTTACACGATACCCATTTGGCTTCCTAAAGCTGTTACTTTTTCTTGGGCTAGGTTTAGATCCATACATGGCTTCCTTTTGATTTAGGAGTAGGTCTTGCAGCTTCTTTTGGTCCTGTGAAATTCAAGAAAATTCACACCAACTATTTACAAAGTGTGGAAACATGTAGAATTTAAAAACATTCCGTTTTATATTCAAAGATCAATTTGTGGAAGAAAAATATTATGCCGATGGCACCTTTTATCCAAGAAAACATGCTTATGGCAAATATGGATGAACAAGCAAATTTACCCTGTATCGTCTCTTCTCTTCTTCTTTCTGTTGTCTCGTAAGTTTGTAATCCTCCAAGATTGACACCAAACGTGCCTGCAGAATAATATTGCAATTAAATTTACCTGCTTCAAAGAAATTTGAGGTAGAACACAACTAGAAATATTTACACCAGTTCAAAGCTCACCCCATCATATAGAAAATCAGTCTTCTTTTCATCTTCCCAGGCTAGAGTTTTGTTTATAAGATTGTCCACCATTGCTGAAAAGAGAACATATTGTCACACAGGTCCAAATGGCACTATCAACAACAAATAGGGATTATGAAAGCAATACCTGGAATTTTGCTAACAGTAACTCTGGCTCGCTCTGCATGTTTGAGGTTAATGTGAGCACCCCGCCCAGCATTGTAGCGATTGTCATCCTGAAATTCCTTAATATTACTTAAGAGAAAAGGCTAAATGCAACAATATTTATTTGAACTGAGACTTGAACTAGATGACGGAAAAGAACTTTCTCATGCATCTAGTTGGCAGTATACTAACTAATTGGCAGTAATATTTGTGCTGAATAAAAATTGTGATTGCAACATCAGATCAATTGAGTTTGAACAAGATAAAAAACATAAGACCAATATCTAGATACAACCAGGGAACTGATGTATTTGGTCCCACTAAAACATTTGTCTTGTCAACTACCACTTCAGTTCACTTAAAATGGTAATTTTTAGGGTGGATGCTGCACAAGTTGTCCCTTGATTTTAAAAGAAAAATATGAGGCTAATAACTCAATAAGACATCACCAAAAAGGTTAACATATAGAAATTAGAAACATCCAATAAACATAAGTCCAGACAGACACAAAATAGCACTCAAACTCAAGTATTAGCAAAGAAAGAAGGCTAAACCCTAGCGAGTCTGTATCCAACCAGGGTGCTTACTGAGCTATTAAAAATGTGAATTTCTGGCTTACTTGATTGTAGTCCTCAAGCCAATTCTCCTCTTCACAGGCAGAAAGCCACTTATCAATCCTATCCGTTACTTCTTTTCTGCTCAAAGCTTCATCTTTCACCTTCATTATCTGTGCTTCAATGTTAGCTAATAGTTCAGAAGGATCAACTAAACCTGTATTAAAAAACAGCAAGGTTCAGTAACGTCAGCTCTTAATCTAGGTAAATCTGAACAAAAGCATATTTCCACAACTAACCAAGAAGTGATACATAATATAAAAATAAGCAAATAAAGGCTACGAGAACATACCAGAATCTATTAATGCACTGGCTTTTTCAGCAGCAGTACTTGTATCAGGTTCAATATGAGTCTGTCTACATATTTCCTCCAACTCTGACCTCTTCTTGAAAACAAGTTCCTTCAATCTGCTTGCTTTTAACTTGGTAAGCCTTTCCACTTCTGTTGAAGCCTGCAAAAGGATTTCTCAGTCATGGTCCACCAAATCTAGAGCAAAGAATAAGATGGGAAATATAGAGGGAGGGAACAGAGTGCTGCTTTCAGACCTTCTCTATCATCTCAGATGAAAGAACATCTCGTTCGGTGATTTCTGATTCTGGAAGTCGAGAAATAGAAGTAATCCCCAGAAAACCGTTTCTCTCTTCTTTTGATGAGTCCATCAAATTCCAAAGTTCAAATAGTTTAGCACCAATATCCTTCAACTGCAATTTTTAAAAGGGTACACTTTAAATGTTAGACCAGAGTAAAGGAGGGGGCATAAAATGAAAAAAATAAAAGAAGCAATTAAGCATAACACATATAAATCACCTTCTGGACTCGAGCTTTCCTTTCCATTTTTAACTTGAGAATGGTCTGCTCTAGACCTTCCAATGTACTATTGCTAATATTAGTGGACTGTTCCACCTGAGTCCCATGCAAGCTTGGATGTACATCACCCACAGACTGACCAAAATCCAACCCAAGCACACCACAGAGAGTATGCACCTCATTCACACATTGCAAGACCTTTTGAAGGCGTTCAGACTGCAGAAAACAAGCACAGAAAATGCACAAAATGAATTATTAAACAATAATCAACATGCCAATTAATATGGTTTCATTTTGAAAACAAAAATAATATGAAGTTACCCGATTCCCCCTGATAAGAAAGTGATGGTGAAGAGGGGCAGGGAGTGTGCATGAATGTGAAAAGAATATTTGTATACATTGAATTTTCACACCATCACTCATACCACAGCCATAAGAAATTTCAAGGGTCAATTCATATGATAATACATGCCTTTTCTTTCTGAAGGGCACGAAGATGTGTTTGATATTCATTCAGCCTTCTAAGTGACAAGTCTTGCTCCTCTGCAATTGCTGTGCCGCTTACAGCATCATAGACAGGATGGAGTCCAGAAATCTCTCCACTAATCTTATCTATTTGAGCCTTCACATCTGCAAATTGCTTCAACCTTTCATCTTTTCTCTTCTTCAAATCTTCAACCAAGGGTGTTACAGATGCAAGTTTCTCCTTCAGGGATGCAGACCTCTTCTCTGTCTTAATCTAGAGAATTTCACGGACAAAATAGATCAGAAAGTCATATCATACAAGCAAATCTTTTATCCTCCAAAACAATTCTAAGACCAGAAAAATTACAATAACTGCAACAAGGAACAGACATCTCCTTGATCAACATGCCCATGAAAAACAAGTCCACATAAATACTCAGGCCTGTTTGACTAACACTAGTTATGACTTTTCTCAACTTTGTGAAGGCAAATGTCACATTTTTGAAAAAATCATTTTTAGTACTTTTCAAGAAAAAAAAAATATGTAACTTCTATAACAACATTTTTCAAAACACTCAAAATAAATACTTTCATTGGTATATATCTATATACAAAATAAGTTATTCATAAGTTACTCTTCAGACGATACTTTTATATACTCCTTTCGTCCAGGAATATTAGGGCCCGTTTGATTTACTGTTTTCAGTTTTCAGCTTTTTCACAAAAACAGCAAACCAAACAGGGCCTTAGTTATCTTGAGAAATGGAGAGAAATAGGTGCATTATAAAGTTAGCATATCAAGCTACAATCAATTTCTCTCCATTTCCTAAGGTGGCTAATATTCCCGAAGGGAGTATAGAAGACATTTACCCAAGCACCCTCAATTTAGGAATATACCAACAATAGTGCTAATCCCTTTCTCTATATACGCTTTCTATTCTTTTCATAAGGTATATTCTTAAAAGTCTACACTTAGCAGCTAGCAACATATACAAAATAACGCTATTTTTTTTTTTTTACGTTTCTAATATTTTACCGGAGAATGAATATCGTGCTCGCCAAGAGCAGCCATGAGTGTTGCAAGCTCGGCTTCCTTGGCAGCAACGGTCTGATGGAAGCGTGCTTTAGTGTTGGCAGCCTCGTCAACCTTTCTCCTGTAGATTTCCAAGCATTCCCTCTCCAGTTCCACCAGCATTCGATCTTTCTCCACCTCGCTCTCCCCAATATCGTTCCATAGTTGCTGCACACAACACATATTTCCAATTTTCGGACTCCGTCAACCCAAGAAAAAAAAAACACGACACAATAAAAATAATTTAAAAAAAAAAACATAATTTTTTCGCTTTTCAACTTGCATTTTACTCTTTCATTTTTTTGAAAAAAAATCATTGTCGTCTTCTCAGTTAAACAGAAAATGCAAATCAACAAATTAGTAAAGGTGTTTACCAGAGACTCATTCTATAAGCATCTTAAAAACAAAAAAGCTGCAATCAGAGACCAACTACTGAAATTTTTTTCAAGAATTTGAAGTAACCCATTTACCGAAAAATTAAACCCCTTCAAACTCAAGTCTAAAAACAAAGAAAAATTAAAGAAGGAAAAAAAAAAGGCCAGAAAAGACCAGAAAAGAAGAGGACTTTTTCAACTCAAGTAATAAAATAAAATAACCTACAGAGACCACTATCAATGCCTTTTCAATTTTTTTTTCAGACACAGTAAAACAGACAAAAAGTTCACCTGAGGAGAAACAAGACATCATTGGGAAGAGAATAGCCAACAAGATGAAAGTGAAAAAAAAAAAGTGGGTATGATAAGCAAATCATGCTAAGAAAACTCTTGATTAGGAAGAAGAAGAAGAAGAAGAAGAAGAGAAAGAGACCTCAAGTTCTCTGAGCAAAGCAGCGCAAGTAGTGCTTGTACGAATACTGGTGCTAGGACTCCCAATAGCCAGCATTCTTTATTTATTATTCAAGAGTGATGATTACTTGAACTGAAGAAGCTTCAACTCCAATGCAAGAGAGTGTGTGTCTGATGAGCAAGTGAGTGACTAACCAACAAAGAAAGAAACAAGGTTCAAAGAAGAAGAAGAAAGCAAGAAACTTTCATTTCATGTGAAGGACCAAGAGACATGGGGTGTCTCCATTGCTTCAAACAACCTAAGCTCTCCCAGATCTACACCTGGTTCACCTGCTTTGTCTCTCTCTCTCTTGTGAGGAAAGAAGGAATGGAAGATTATTCTGAAAAGGAAGTAACAGGATCTGTTTTGGGGTTTTTTTTTTTTTTGGTGGGGTGGGGGGTAACTAAAAAATTCCTCACAGGGAGAAAGTGATTGCCATTATTATCATTGAAGCTTGGCCCAGTAAAAATAAATAAATAAATTAAAAATAAGGAAACATAAGAAAACAAAAGCCTCAAGCAAAAGCAAAGAGGCAAACAAACAAAGGAGAAGAAGGATAATGCTTTTTTAGGGTTTGGTGGTTAGAGGCTAAAATGCGCCAGAACGCAGTAGAAAAGAAGACAGTAGCAGGTATAGATAGAGAGGCATGTATTGTATTGGAATGGAATGGAAGAAAATTGGATTTGTATTCTCTGTACTGTATATGAAATATGAAATATTGTGTGATGGTGTTATTAATATTAATATATTACTTGCACTTCCGCCAATGACCTGCTAGTGGGTTGAGCTGGTACTCTCAAACTTTGATTTCTTTATTTTTCCTATGCAACTTTGATTTATTTATGGATATAACTTTGTTTTTTTGGTAGATCCTTATGGATATAACTTTGATATACTGCATAAATAAATTTTATATAATAATTTAATCATATATCAATATATAAGTAAGTATTATTAATTTTCTTTTTATTATTAGAAAAAATTATATAAATAAAAATATTTAACTTGATAATAGTTCAAAATTATATGTCAAAATTAAGTTTTTATTTTATTCTCTCATGGCACTTTCTTTTCTTTTTTCCTTTTTTTTTTGTCCCTTTCTTTCTTGTGTTTGAAAGGAAATTTTCTGACAAGATAATCTTGATATTTGTTGTTTAGTACTCTCAATTTGGCTCGTGGCTATCACTTTCCAATGGTGGGAGGAAGTCTATGTGAATTCAACGGGTGGCGCGTGCGAAATGTTGGGCTTTTGATTTTGCAGTGACCCATGTAGCTGTTTTGATGTTGAAGTGCCTGTAAAAGGACAAAGGAAGAAGAGCAGGGAGGAAAATTAATATATACTATTTTTGGGGGGCGAAATGTAAATATATAAAGGCTTGGTAAACTTTATTGTGGTAATGATGTAGTTTGTGAAAAGCGATAGCTTGTAACTTTCTCACCTCCATGAGAAAGTGCAGAAGATTGCCAAATGTTATCAGGCTAAAGTTTGCTGGTAGTGGTTTTAGAGGAAGAAAGGTATATATTCTTTCCATCTTATATTTTGCTTTTGAGAGTTGGCCAACAGCAATATCTGTGGCGTACGATGTGTTACATCACACCAAAACATATCAAAAAGAAATAAAAAGATTCATGTGCCCTTACCATCTCAAAATGTGCAAAACAAAATCTCCCAACATAATTTTAGCAACTAATAAAGATAAAATTCAAATATATTTAATCTCTTGATATTTTTAATTTATATAACTTAATATCTTATTGATAAATGTACAATTTAAAATATTAAGGTATCGTAATATATTGTTTAAAAAATAGAAATTTTTTTATCCAATTTAAAAAGTTTAGGTACCGTACTGAATGTTTTGAAAAATCAGGTTTTGGATTGTACATTACCTAAATGCATTAAACCCAGTTGAAAACTGCTCGAACAAATGCAATGTTATCATAACAATAATTTATTATTTTTTATTGAACTATTCTCTATTTTGTTATGATAAGATTTCATTTTTACGAACACAACTTTCAATTTGATGTGAATCAATTACAGCGATCATTGATCATATCACTCTTATCTTCACGAATTCCTTTTATAGATTCAAATTACACTGAATTTGTGAGAGTCCTCATCTTCACCTAATAAAACTAAAATGGTGCACGGTTGTAACAAATATTAAAATAGAATATTTGTATAAATAATGTGTTTTTAACTTTAAAAGGATAAAAAATTCAAAAACATATAGCTTATTAAACATGATAAAATTGAAATTAAACACTCCCACCCCAAAACACCCATACAGCTTATCAGTACTATATGTATATATTTTATCGGACTATCAATCAGTACATGGAGTGTAGAGGTGTGATTTGGAGATCCTGTTACAGTTTTATAGAGCTGCGAGGCTGCGAGTGTATTTATGAGTGCATACAAATAAAACAAAATTCAAGGAGAGGACAGCACAAGTACATAGCAGGCAATAGGCATGTACAGTGCATTTGGTAGAAGTTTTGTGTGACAAATACCAGTTTAGTATTCAACTATGCCTAACATAGTTAGTGCTGGTAATTAGTCAAATTATTTGCATATCTAGTCAGGAGTTTAATTTATAATGATATGTATAAAAAATGTCTCATAACTGGAGATAAACCCACATCCATGAGATCAACGTCATTAGTCACTAGGTTCGGTAAAGATACAAACCAAAAAATACACAACCCAGCAACAACTAAATTATACTTTGAGAATATAATATTTTTTTGACTAGTTATCATTAAAAATGCCGGGAGGCATTATTTTTACAATTTTGATGAATGAAGCATTCAAGATTACTCAGCAACAAGTGTGCTTTCCAGATTCAAACTTATATCATCATTTTTGTCGGGTACTAATGACACATGATTTAAAAATTAGGAAGCGAATAATGTGAAGGAACATGATGAAATTTTAAAAAGAGGGAAAATTAGGGTTTTTTTTTTAGAGTAAACAACCTTTTATACGAACATTTTTAATTTGATGTCAATTTGATTTTAACAAAATTTTCGATATCAATTTGATCGTAACAAAATTTTCTACTTCAATTTAGTCCTTATATTTTTAGTTTCAATATCAATTTAATCCTAATATTTTTTAAATCAATTTAATTCTTGCATCAAAGTGAAGATCCAATAAAAAATGACTAAACTGATTTTGAAACTAAAAATGTTAGAACTAAATTTATATAAAAATTTTGGTTAGAATCAAATTGATATCAAACTCAAAATGTTAGGATAAAAAATGTTATTTACTGTTCTTTTTTTGTCTTCTAAGATGGATGTAAGTAAACAAAAATGAATGAGATTAAAAATCTTGGACTTATTATGTATTAATAGAGATTTTGTTCTCTCATATAAAGGAATATCTTAGCTCCCTAATAGTTGCAATTAATCAATTTTTTTTTCTTTTTTGAGGAAAACTATATATATATATATTATGATCTTCTGCCACTGTTTACTGAGGATCAAATTATTTACCACTTGTCTAATAGTTTATTAGCTCTTTAAAAATATAATATTCAAGATTACTATGCTAACTATGGATAAATTTAAGGTATAGAGAGAATAAAACACATCATCTCTCTAAAATCTAGAAAGAGAAACTTTAATGAAATTAAATGGAATAGCTGTTTAATTCACTGGAGAATCATAGTTATTATTATTATTATTATTATTTTATGCGTATTGGGGAATCACAGTTATATAATAGGTATTTAATAATTAAACTTGCATTTGAGTATGTATTTGAATTCAGCGAAAATTTCCCATCCTCAAATTAAAATCCCCAAATTTTATGTATGAATGCTTCCAAATTAATGATATAAAAAAAACGTTAGAGATAAAATGATTAAAAGTTTTAAAAAAATTAATCGCCGGTTAATAACTACAATCCTTCACAAAATTCACAGCTATTTTTCGAGTATTGTTCATTGGTCAACTTTTTTTTCTGTAAGGATTTAATTCCAAATCTTTAACGAGGATGGAATAAAATACCTGAAATAAATCAAATTCACCGGATTGATTCATTTTATTATCTATAAAAATAAGACGAGTTCAGTTTTAAGAATATTAACCATACGAACCTTTATCGTTTGAGCCTAGTTCATTTAATCGTAAGTTTGACTTATTTAATAATACCTAATAATAATATAATAAATAGTAAAACCTAAAAAAAATAAAAATGTTAAAATATTATAAAAATTTTAAACTAATTTCATATATTGCTACAAAATTTTCATTTAAGTTTGTCTAAAAAATGTAATTGTAATAAGTTTTATTTAAATTTTACAATTTTAAAATTTTAAAATGTTGTTAAAACTCTTTAGCAATATAAGGTAAATACAAATATAGCTAGCTATAAGACTTAACGCAGTTGATAATCAGTTAGGTTCCTTAAGCATTTAGTCAAGGATTAAAACCCTAATAATGTGTATAAAAAAAATTTTATGGGCAAAGGGTTTGTCCCCTTATAGGAGCTCCCAGCTCAAATAGATTAGTCACTATTATCTGTCATGGATAACCTAGGCAACAAAATGTTAGTAAAAGTCAAATTTGTTGCAATGGGTAAGAAATGAGGAAGGAAGAGCTAACTTTTGATAAATGATTATTAATAATAATATATTGATTATTAATAATAAGATATCTGTATCTATCTATCTATACTTTTGATAAAAGAAAGGTGTTACCAAGGAAATTTTTACATATGTCAATTTTCTATATATTTATCTCTCCACTTCTTTAAAAATCTTTTCTCTTATCAAAATTTTATTAAAATAGTACCCGAAATTTATTATTTTTAGCTGTTTTATCCTTATTTGAACAATTGCAAGTTTATATATCTTTATGATCAAGTGAATTGCAATATCAATAATAAGTTGTGAATTATAATGCTTAGTTGAAATTTTTTCTTAAAAGTTACTTAAGTATAAAGGTGAGGAATGAGAATAACACCAAAAAAAAATTATTGTTTTAGTTGTTTAATACTCACTTAAAATTTGAATGTTAATATTCTTATGAAACAAATTATATACGTTTTCAATAATAAGTAACTAAAGAAATGAAACGATAAGAAATTATTTTTAGTTGTTCTCAATCCTTATTTAAAAATTCGAAGTACATATATCTTTATAAAAAAATAATAATTTTAATAATGAGTTTCATGTAAAATAATTTATTGAATATAAATTTCATAATTATACTTTCTTATTGATGTAATATATTATATGGTTAGTTTATAATAGGAGGAACGAAAAGGTAAAGTCTGAAAAAGAAAAGATGGCTGATCATCAATTGGCAATTGGGCCAAGTGCTATAATCTGAATTAGATACTAGAAAATCAATTTAATAGAGAAGTTGATAGGTGTTCAACTTGGTAGGTCTAAGCTGAATTAAAGGGTAAATCGGGAAGATTTGTCGTAAGAAAATGCTAACGCAAGGAAATAAGATCTATTGTATATTGTTTGTTAATTAAGCATGGACGTGGTTCCCAACTTAAAGCACATGGTATCTTATTTCCCCATGTTAATGTATTAAAAATATTATATGTCAATCTATGACTATATTTAATTATTATAGATAAATTTTGATTATATAATAAGTTTTAATATTCATATTCTTAATTTAATTTTAACTATAATAATTTTCTTTATGCTTAATATCTCTTAATTATTAAAAAAATTATATTATACCGTACAAATAGCAGGGGTTTAAAATACTAGTTAATTGTACAGTTAAAACTAAAACTATTGTTAAAATCTACTCTCAAATTCAACGAAAGTGGATAAATAATTAAGTTAGGGAGACAAAAATTGTTCAACAACTCAAAAGTTAAAAATAACCGTGATTCTGTTTACAAAATTAAGTTGTTAAAGTTTTTTGAATAATAATAATAATAATTGATCCGGTGCCTAACGATGAGCATAGCTTGAGCTACATGGTCCAAATGATCGATAATTATTGGTTTGTTAGAGTAGGTCTCATCACATCAATTGATTGTTCAATGATAATGACAGTAACCATACTCACAATTATATTTGTTATCACTAGTAAATAGCTATTATAAATATATTTCTTCTCTTTAGAATTCATGTTTATTTAGTACAAATATATGTGTATATACACAATGCAATCATGAGTGGTATAAAAGCCAGAAAGATAGAGTGTTGGGCATCCAGCTGTTGGTGGCAACTACCAAATGTTGAAGCCAATGCAAGGAGGATAAGAAGAATGCAAGACAAAGACAAAGGAAATATCGCTGGCCACCCAAACATATACTATACAAATGGAGAGGATGGACCCCTCTCCAATTCTTCACTGTTTTTCTACGCTAATCACATAAATCATACAAAATAAACACTACTCTTTAATTTAGGCCATCTTCATTTCAAATCAATAACAAATTCGTAGCTGCCCCACATAGTGACCAGTGTTCGTCCATTGTCAATCGCCAGCATCTAAAGTAATTAAAGGCACCATATTTATTAGAACATGTGATTTATTATGCATGTTTACTAGAACAGTCATTATTGGAAAAACACTAGAGGTAATCGCCATGCGTGCGTTGCACGGATTTGTTAATATTATTTAAAAAAATTCTTTTAAAAATAATGTTTGTAATATCTATTATGATTAGATAATGGATCTTTGAATTTTTCTGTTCAATATACTTAGAGTATAGTGTGTATTATAATAGTTTTCAACATCAGAATTCAGAAATTATAGCATGCAATAATCTTGACAATACGAAAAAAAAAATCTTGATAATGCAATATATGATTGTCTACAATAAACTATATGTATTTGACAAATATAACTCATATATAGTTTAATGATTAGTCTTGAGTTTTGTTTTTACAACATACTATTATCAAAATTATTTTCTTCTTAAACAAAAGGCCACTCTGAGTCCATTGCTATCAAAACTATTTGTGGAAAAAAGATTTTTCATACCAATATTACTTCATATAATCATTTTTCTTTAACCTGTATACTCTCCTCAATGCCTAAAATGTAATTTTGTTCCACATTGCTAATACAAAATTTATGCTACTAAGCAGCATAATTAACATTCCTTTCTTTTTGTAAGAAATAATAAGCCAAACTATTCGTGAGATAATAATTAACTTTTTAATCAACAATGTTCCATGTAATTATTTTTTAATGAGAAATTTATACTCTTAATGAAATATATATAATTGATATTTTTTTCCTGCTATAAGCAATGACCTAAGAATCCAATCAAATTTAAAGTATTGTGGATTCTAGCTCAAATATATTGCCATGTAATAATTAATTTAATCAGTAGTATCATTCAAATGAGTGCATAATATTATTTTTAAACTTTATTAAAACTTTTAAATTTATTAAAAACAAACAAAAAAAATTGGGTTGTCAATGATTTGATTTTCAGAAACATACATGTGCAAACCATTTTTATTTACTGATAACTAGTAATGACAAATTATGTTATCTTTTCAAATCAAAAGAATTATTATTAATTTAGTTTTGAAATTTCTTGTATTTTTTTTACTAATAATATTAATATGTAATAATACGAAATTGTTATTTTTTCTAATTTGTGTATAATTAAATAGGTTTAAAGAAAAGTTTGTCAGGTAGCACAATCATTTTTAGTTAAATTAAAAAGCTATAAAGTTTTATTAAAAAACTATAATAACAAAAGTAAATTAATTTAAGTGAAAAATATTGGAAATAATTTTTAAATATTTATGATCATATTAAATAGAAAATAGTAATATAAACTACCAACTAAACAAAATAATACATTACATGTAATATATATAATTTTCAAGTAATATTGAAACGAATTGGAAATTTAATTGAACAAACAACAAATTTATAATATTTATTCATAAAATCATTTAAAACTAATTATTTTATTTTATCAACTATTGAAAATTTTTATTTTCCATATATAATTTATTATTTAACTAAAATAAAATAAAAATACATAATAATATGAAAAAACTAATAGAATATAAGCAAGTGGTATAAAAGTAAAGAAATTACCTTATCCTTATGGTGAAAGCGAAAGAAATGGCTATTGAGTACTGGATTTCTATTTTAAAACTCTTTAAAAACATGTTAATTTCATGGTTAGCCATGTGATTATTATTATTATTATTATTATTTTTGGATAGTATAAGAAGAAACAAAACAATTGCACCTAGCCTCGATCACATTTAAATGCATATAGGAAGAAGAAAATACTTCTCAAGATAACATTCGATATTTTCGGGGAAGGATCCACTTATAGAATTCAAATACACGTGAAAAACACATCTAAAGTATTGGAGTTTAATACTTTAACATTTGAAAACGGTTCAATATATAGGCAAAGTGATAAAGAGCAGAGCTGTGAAATAACATGAAAATGGTTTGTTTAATAAGAGGATACACAGATGTTTGATGGCTCGGAAAAAATGATCATTCTGAAGGTTTCTGAAATTAAGGGGAATGATACTGGTGTTGCTTTTTTTCTTCATTTTCTTCCATGCTTAAAAGAAGGACCAAATGATCAAAATATCATTTGGTGGGCAGATCGCATGCTATCAACACATTGATATTAAAGTGTGTCAAGATTGAAACAACACAAAAACAAAGAAAAACAATTCGCCTGAAGATTTTAGTTATAGGCTCATTAGGCTTCCTACAAATTAAAATCAATGACATGAAACGTAAATCATGTAATGATCAGTTCACCTGAAAATTTTTGTTATAAGCTTGTTAGCGTTAGTGTAATAATTGCACATTGCAGTCAATTTTAAATACTTAAAACCATCTAGCACAGGTATTTAAATTTCACTATGTATTTTATTAGAGTAATAATTAAAAGGGTTTTGCTAATTAATACTTTAAGAGCACTTGTTAAAGAACCTATAAGTGTAAAGTCCTTATAGAAAAAATAAAGTTGTTGGGATTCAATGCATTGAATATATTGATTGAATCAAAACTTCCTATTTTAACTTCCTTAATCAATATCCTGAGGACATTAATTAGATAAAACCCCTAATTACAAAATAAATAAAATTTTTCTAAATCAAGTTTATTATTTTGAAAATAAGAACCTAGTTCCTAAACCAAGTCTCACAGACAAATGGCTATTCCTTTATAAGACAGCCTCACAAAGCACAACCTATTTTTAGTTATAGGTTTCTATTGTTCTCTTAAATGATGATATTTCTTTAATACAATAGAATAAAATAAAATATTCTCATAAAGAATGTGAAAGCTGAAACATATTAGTTGAGAACAGAAAAGAGTATGCAAAGATATTCTTCAATGAGTATCGAATTTCTGCTTCTCCAAAATGTTTCCTCTAAAAGGAAATCTTTATTTGAGCATTGTGGAGTCCTTGGAGGCTTGGTATAGCCTTGCTTGTCCTTTTTTTCAATGAGCTGTCCAAAAGGAGCAATTTTTCAAATTTATATCCTTTTGAGCATTTGTCCTTATTCCCTTGTCTTTTTTTTTTTTGCCTGTTGTTAATGAGCTATCAATGAGGGAATTCCTTGTACATATATAGGTTTCCTCAAGCATTTCTTCAAATAATATTGGATTGCCATGTTAGCACATGTAGCTTCTGCCTTTTGCACCCTTGTGCACAGTCAATGAAATCTTTAATTCATGTAGAAGACTTTCCATACAAGAAGCATTACTTTCTAATAAGAAAAACCTAAAACACTTGATGCACATATTAGAAGGTTCACAAGGGGGTTTAATTTGTTCATCATTTAATTGGAATTCATAAACCAACACTATATATGTTTATAGACTAACTCCTATTGTCAGATTTTCACTGGGTGTCCTCAATGGTATCTTGATCTACTGTTTCAAAATTATTCATTTTGAATCCGTCAATAACCATGCTCGCCTTAGTGTCAAGAGTGCCTTTCTGGCTTGCAACTTTGCTAACCATCGCATATTCCTTTAGACTGTATATCCGTTGGGTGCTTTCTTTCTGTCCATTCATTCTGTCGAACTCATGTGCCAATGAAATTGAATCATGTGCCCTAAGGACCAAATTTTCATGCGGAATTGTTGTAAGTCCTTAGAAAGCCTAAATTTACATCTTTCAAAATTTGTCGAATTTACTTTGACACTTATAGGGAATATTATCTCTAAAAGTGCCTAAATTTGAGTTGTTGGAATATAGTCTCCCCACACAAGAATCTCTCCATAAAAATAACATTGGTGGGAGTTGTTTTGAAAAATAATGTTGTATAAGTTAAATTTAAAATCAATAACACATACAGTGACAAAAGTTATATTTTAACCTAGAATTTAAATGAAATAAAATGTAAATTGACCTACTTATTCTGGTGCATCCGTCTTTCTTTGTTTCGTAGAGTCGCTTTAGGGGTACAATGCATCAAAGATATTCATGATGACAGATCATGTTTTTGGGCACTTTCCGACAAAACAGAATAGTTAGCATGGAGACAATGACGTGGAATAACAAAGCAACAAAGTTGAGAGAGCTAGTAAGAGTAAGAATGATGAGGTACAGACAGAGAACTACATTTGCAGAAAGGTTAAAAATGGTGCTTTACGTGACAGGCAAATTTTCACTCACTTTTGTCCACAGAATTAATAAAGAGTAGATAAGAAAGAAAATATTTGTGTGTGTCTGCATTCTTCTTCTTCTTCTTTTTTTGTGTGTGTGTTCTTTTTACTATAATGAAAGAAGGAGAACCATCTGGGTTGTTGGGTTGGGGTGGCATTTGTACCATTTCTGCTTTGATGTTTATGTGGGGTTTTAATTCTCAATCCCAAGTTAGAAAGAAAGAAATTGCTGGGCTAGTTACGTTGGAATCATTAGCCGTCAAAATCAATGTAAAGAAGAAAATTGTTGAATTGGTGATGGAGTTGACAAGTTATCAGCATAATTAGTGAATAGAAGTCATCATCCATAAGGATTATTTGGGTAATCTCTTCTCTAGTTGGTGCTTACAAGTTACAAATATTCACAAGGAAGTACAAGAGTTGAACCAAAGTTATCTTAAAACATGCATGAACAGATCACAAGAGAATATCGATTAGTTATATCAATTATTTATTGACTTAATAGACTAATATATATATATATCTGAAATGAATAAAGCGTGTATAATTGACGAGAAGTCAAAGTGACAAATTATTGTATATTCAAGATTTGTCATATAGCTAAATCTTATAAAATTTCATATATAATTTAGTTCAGAAGATAGGAAATGACTATTGCCATGCCCTTATATCTATTACCACACTTTAATAAATTATTTTTTAAATATTTTGAAATGTCCTTTACTTTATTTCATAATTAAATTAATAATTTATTATTATTTTATGTTTAATTCATACTTAATATTATTGATATTATTGTTCAATTTTTTTAATATTTTATTTTATGATTTTTTTTATTTTTTACTCATTTTTCTAATTAAATGTATTAAATTTATATTTTCAGATAAAGACCAAAATATTTTTTTGTAACAACTTGATATTTTTAATATTAAATAGTGTTCAGATTGATTTTTTTTCAAATAACTTTCTTTTAGTATAATAGATCGTTTTGTCTTAATTCCTCTATTTCATTTTTTGGCTTTTACTCCCTGACTTTTCTAATATTATATAATAATTTTTTTATAATAGTAACTACGTTAGATATTTGATAACAAAAAATTAAAAAAGTGAAAAATAAATTGTAATATACAACATATACATACTCATAGATTTTTCATATTTTGTTTGTATACTTTAATTTAGTACTGAAAACATATTATATTAATATTTTTACTGCCGATCTCTCAATTTTTATTGTAGTTTTTTTTAATTTTTATTCTTAAAAATTATGGTACTATAATACAATAAATTAGTTATCTGTTTAAGGATTATATACACTTAAGAATAAACCTTATACTAATACTTGGAAATATATTTTTACGTCGTTTAAAGTGTTTTAAAAACATGAGATATTAAACTCATTAAATAAAATTATATTATTATTTGATGATAGCATAATTTTTTACATTGACGGTGAAAATCAAACTTTAAAGTTATTATTAAGAATTATTTTATTTCATTCAAACTTTATTATTGCTATTATAATTCATAAATTTTTTATACTATCTAGTACATGTCAAAATTTTTATTACTAGATTGATAGTGATATTTTATTTCATATCCTATTTATATATAAAATATTAAAATACTAGTATACTATAAGAAAGTTATTTGAAGTAAAAACTTAATTCAATTTGAACATTATTTAAGATTAAAAAATATGATTATTAGAAAAAAAAAATAATCAATATGTGAAAAATATAAATTTAATACATTTTATAAGAAAAATAAGTAAAAAATCAAAATATTTTCATAAAATAAAATATTACATAATTAAAAATTGAACAAAAATATTAATAATATTAAGTATGAATTAAATATAAAATAACATTTTATTAATTTAATTGTGAAATAAAGTGAAAAAATATTTTAGAATACTTGAACAATAACTGATTAATTAGGATGTGACAATAGCCACTTCCCGAATGATATCATATTATTATTGCATTCACAACAAAATATGAATAAAAAAGATATATAAACCTAACAATGTAGGATAATTTACAAAAGTGCAACAGCCCCAAAAGTTTATCTCAATATTATATATGACCTGCAAATACTTTATTTTTTAAGCAGGGTATAAATTATCCTTAATCATTGTGTTCCCTCATCTTTCAGTTCGTTTGCGATTAATTTCAGTGTTATGATGGTCATGCTGGAGGATTATATGGAGGATCTCACCCCATTGTTCATTGATCATAAGAGTACGTTTAGTTTAGTTGGTGGATAAATATAAGGATAAATTTTTTTTGATTGAGTTCTATGCCTAAAATTATATATGGAACTCAATCATATAAAATTTATTTTCATTTTATTATCTCACCAAACACACCCTAAGGTTTCTTTAGAATCTCTAATCATCCAAGAAAGGACGCTGTCATCTAATGGGGCTATCAGATTTAGTGACCCAGGAATCGTATTCTTGTCTAGAATCAAAACTAACTAAAGAAAACGAAAGGGTTAAAAAAATAAGCGTAAAATGGAAGTGCTAGCAAATTAAAGTAAGAAGAAATGAAAAAAAAAGAAAGAAAGAAAAAAGCACGGATTCGCACCACTCAAAGTGCATCAAAATCAAAATGTATTGCAAAAAAGAAAAAGAAACAGAAACAAATTATAAAGAGAGTAAAATTTTACAAATATAGAATATTGTGCGTGGAAGCATACGTGCTATCCCTTTGTTCAATGGGAAACATTCAAGTTCATAGCTTCAAAAGTTAAAAGCACTTTCTACAGGCCAACAGCCATGTCTGCCAGTGGCTCTGAACGAAAGTAAGGATCCCAAGCCCAGTAACGGAGTGATGAATGAAAATAGGTAGTGGTGTCAGGTGCTGTGTGGTAGACCCTACACATCATAATTAAGGACCCAAAAAGCACTTTATGCCTTTTGGTGCATCATATGCATGCACGCATGGGTCCATATATTATCCATTCCTCCCACAATTTCTCCCTTAGTTTCTGTTCTTTACTTTTGTACCATTCAGTCACTATGCATGTTTGGTAAAGGTTTTTAAAAATTATTTTTTATTTTTAAAAATAAAAAACTTGTTTGAATGAATGATTTCTCAAGACATGTTTTAAAAATTAAAAAAAGAACTCCCATTTTAAAAACAGAAAAAAACAAAAATTATTTTTAGATGTTTTTCAAAACTCCTAACTTTTGTTTTTCATTTTAGAGCTTGTGTAAGTAACTTTGGTAAGAAGAAAAAAAGGAAGGAACAGTGCTAGCAGCGAGCTCCTCCACCACCGCCACCATTACGATTGTCGACGCCATCCTCTGTCTTCTATCCCTTTCTCACTGCCCAGCCACATCGCCATGCAACCACAACCATCGCGGCCTCTTCCCTTTGCGAACCACCTTCACCACCTCTCCTCCACGAAAACGAGCTCAACTACCACCTTTGTCTTCTATTGCCGCATAGCCATGCCGTGCACAATCCGCAGCAGAATCACTTATTGCTGCAATAGAATCTGCTCATTGTCTTCCTTTTCAAATTTGCCTTCGTACTCCTTCCTCCTTTTGCTGCCGTCATGCGCCTCCACTACCCATCGTCGTCCTTCCTAGCACCAACCTGTGCTTATCGTGGCAGACTGTTGAGACGTGATCCGCCTTCATCTTTGTCGGCATACGGGACTAGATTCGCTGCCTCCACCGCCGCACGTGACCTTCTCTCTCTCTCTCTCTCTCTCTCTCTCTACTTCTCCCTTCCTTTCACTGTTGTGATTGCTAATCTTTGTTGATTTCACTATTGACACCAAGTTGTAAATTGATCTCACTATTGTTATTTGTTGATTTTTGTTGTGGTCGCTGGTAGTTGTTAATCTTTGTTGTTATGATATTTGTAAATTGATACTAAGTTATCATTTTTTATAATGTTAACTGCTAAATAATTTTTTGTTTTATCCATTTTAAAAGTAGTTTTTTTTTTAAAATTACTGAAATAAGTTTCCTTATTTTTTTATTTTTACAAAATAAACTTAAAAACTTGTTTTCTAAAACAGTTTTAAAAAATTTAAAAATAAAAACACTTCCAAACATCCTCTATATATCTTTCAGTACATTTGTGATTTTTCATTATATTTGTTATGGCTCCCTTGTAGTATGAGCTAATAGTTATCACTTATTAGTGTCTTAATGTGAAAGTAGGTAGTTGCTGTTGAACTTCTTCTTATTCCGCCTCGTCCTCCTGAAATTTGAAGGATATGTATATGGTTGGTTTTGAGATGTATTCTTTACTTTAATGCAATTTATATTCAGTTTTATCTCTTTTTTTCTTCTCGCTTTCTCAATAAATTTTTAGTTTCATATATGAAACTTCTCTTTATGTTAATTTGGGTTGATGAGTTTGTGATTAAATTGGACTGTTTTATTAATTTTAATTTTATCATTTAGATCTAGAAACTTGGTCGTCACAAAGCCCTTGGGTTTTTTATATCTTTTAGAGTTAATCTCAATTCAACATGAATTTTACAGCTTCGAGAATTTATGTGTCTTTGATCACTTGGATGCACAATTGCAGGCGATGAGTGATGTTAGAAGACATCATGAAAAAGAAGAATGCATAGAAAAAGACTGAATAACCTGCATATATCGTATTATTGATTTGTGTCTAATTTACAATGAGTAACACCTACTTATAAGCCTAAATTAATAAAGACAATAAATCAATACCAAATCACAACATAATAACACAATCAAATTAATATTAACTTAAATCAATCTAAATAAATTAAATGTAAGATAACTATACACGAGATGACTAAGGAACATGGACATGTACTCCTAAGGAACGCGAATGCACTAGAAGCCCACTTGGAACATTTATGAAACACTTCGAGTTATTTGTGGGATAACTATAAAGGTAGCTCAAGACAAAACATTAAAACCAATACAATTAGGCTTTGTAATAGGCATAAACAACATGAATATGTAGGAGGTGGTTGATACACTGCGGGAACCGGGAGACAACATTGACCATGGACCATTGCAATGCCCCATTTATAAACGTTTCACCAAGAGAAAGACATCTAATATTGCATTTAGCATCAAATTCTAGTTCTGAAAAAATGCTAGGTGAAAATCAAAATGCAAGTCTTGAAATACAATTCTGCTCTCGTGTTATCAAATATGACATTTGTCAAGTATTTAGCAAATAGCTTGAGTTATAAATATCTTATTGACGTGCTTTTTTTTTAAATTAAAATTAGGGTATCCATCGTCGGCAGCGATGATTAATCCCCTCATCGCGAGAGCTCTCCCGAAGAGGTAAATGGCTAGCCATGAAATGCGCTTCATTCCCATGTAGATTTATGATCAAACCTCGATTACACGACATGACAATGCTGAAATGCTACCATGCCACACCTCATAATTGATTCACGTGATTTTTGTACGTAGCATAAGAAAACTAACTCAAATATCTACCATTGATGTTTTCATTATATGAATGTGATTTGATCTATCATGTACTTATATCTATTCTGGATGAGTTGTGGACATATTACACATATTGGTGAGTTAATTGTAATTCAGTGGAAAAGTCCAATTTTCAGGGCCAATTTTGTTTGTTTCCCTGCTTGACGTCATTGTATAGGCCTGCTAGGGAACAAATACTCTCAACGCAACTATAATGACTCGGGTTGGGTCATAACAACCATGCTATTTTATAAAATATCATTAACCTTCCTTATATATATATATATATTAAATTGTTAATTTAAATAAAAATAATAATATATAATATATACATAATTATTAATAATAAAATTATAATATTTTGATAATATTTAATATATATAAATATATTAACTAAAACACCTTAATAACTATATTATATAATAATAACTTATGATAATAAAAAGGTGTTTTAGTCAATATATTTTATATATTAAATATTATTAAAATATTATAATTTTAGCATCAATAACTATATATGTTATATATTATCAATTTTATTATTTTATTTATAAAAAATGCCAGTATAATTTTCATGAATTTAAAAAATCTCTAATGACAAGAGGTTAGCGTAATTTAATATAAATTAAAAGGTCCATTTGGGGTTTGGCATCTAGTTTGTGGCTCAAAATGCACTTGATCATGTTTTTCTGGAAAATGACAATCTATGTACGAGTCTAAATTTTCAGTACTAAATCAGATTGCCTAGGATCTCGTTGGTGAGTGATCAGAGTCAATTGTCCCCGCATGTGTGTTAGGAGAGACAAAATAAATATGGTAGTATTTGGTGAAGAGAGAGAGAATATATGCCATTTGGTAAATTAAAAGACTGGAAGTGCTGCAGCTACTATAGAAGCATTTATGAACTTTGAAAGCTTGACAACATGATGGAAGAGAAGATAAGAAAGTAGAAGAAATTCTTACCACTGGAAAAAAAGAGAAAAACGGTGAGTTTGTTTAGCTAAAAGCTAGCATTGATGAGCCCCAAGATGCTGGCAAAGCACGGAGTAGTGGCTGAAGAGAATTAAACTTCCTTCAAAGCAAGATAACGGAAATGTAGGAGAATTATTATTATTATTATTATTATCATTTATTTTGGGTTGAAAATTATGGCAATGGTGAATGTGGGAATGGACCACTTTTTCAATAATGGCGGCTTCTTTGGATAAAGTCCAAGACGTGCAAAGCTTCTGACACTACAGCCTGTGGGGAATCCCTCCTACCTTCACCCACTTAGATGCATGGATAGGGAAAACAATTGAATATTTGGATAGAGAAAACAATTGAAGTATGAGTAGTGTTGCATGTATAATAAAATCATATAATAATATTTATAATATTATTTTATTTTTTAACAAGAGTTATGTACTATAAGATAAAATTATATTATAATATTATTATATAATTTTATTGTATATCAAATATTATTCTCGAATGATATTAAAATAGAAACAAAAACAACTAAAAAAATATGCGTAAGAAATATAAATCATATTTTTTTGTGGTCTGAAAATATAAATCATAAGCAACATGAAAATGAAAGTAAAACAATCCTACCTACCAAGCCCAATCCAATGATAGAGGTTTATCTTGAACCAAATTGAAACATATATGTTTGCACCCGAGGCTTGGTTCAAATGGCAGAACTCTCTACCTCCGGTAAGGTACACACGGGTTCGACCCCCAACCCCCCCCTCCCCCCCAAACCAAAAAAATAACATATGTTTCATTTCTGTCTTTCAAAACTAGATTAGAATACGCGACAAGTTGCAGAAGTGAAAAATTAAATGAAGAAAAAAAAAAAGAAATACGAATTCATAGAAAGATACTTTTGTCACCTTCTAGTTCCTATGGTGCTAAACAAGTATCCACCTGTTCCTTTTCTTCAATCATGTTTTGAACAAGTACCGGCCATCAAAGATTTTCTTTTAATAATTAAAAAGGGTCGACTTTTAAAAGGAGAAATTAATTATATTCTTTGGTCATTCATTATATAGAAATGACTGGGGTACGATGAAACTTTTACAATAATATTACAACATGTATCAAAAAATAGTTCTAAATTTAGTTTCACACTTCTCTTCATATTGTACTTTTGTTATTTTCCTATTATTTTATACATGTTGTAATATTGCTGTCAAGTTTTGTTGTATCCCAATCACTTCTCCTCAATATATGGTCATTGAGTTCATTAAAGAAAGCCAATGACCAAATGACTAGTTAAACAAGTAACCCAATAAATCGAATAGGCCAATACTTTAGATGAGTCAATCATCCAATGGAGTGCTATAACTATGGTTAAACGGAATTGCTCCTCGTTTGTTATTTAAAATGTGCATCCCATTTCTCACTTGTTTCTTTTTTTTTTTTCTTTTAATATCCCACTTTTTCTAACCATGGTATATGTCAAGTTTTATTATGCTTTTGTTAGTTAGTATCCATTTCTTTTAATTTCTTAGGAAAATTAGAATAGGATAACCACTATTTTAGTCTACAAAATATCTTACAAAACAAAATATAGTTCTTGAAAGAAATTATATATGTTTATGGCTCTCTAAAGATTAATCTCGATCATTTAACAAATTCACATAACCATCAACTGGTCTTCGTGTTTGCTAATGAAAAATGACTTTTTTAGACTAATTTGTCAAAAATATGATCATAGGGTCTAAAGTGATGGTTTTACGATACCAAGTTAGCTTAAAAGATACTATTTCATCAAACATGGTTTTAAGATTAAAGTACATAGTGGTTCTATTGTGCTACTTGGCATAAAATGTGACATATGATCACTTATATAACAAAAATGAAGGTCAATTGATGTTTGGGGAGTTTTGTCAAATTAAATGGGATGAATCTCTGGGGAGTCACAAGCAAATAATATAGTTTGTTTTAAAGATTATTTTGTGAGCACAATAATGTTTTAGGGACCAAATTAAAATGGTATTACTTCCTATGAGAACTACTGTTTAAAACATTTTTCTTTAAATATTAGCGATTCACGAGAAGTGAAGAATGGAAGTTGTATTCCTATATGAGATCTCTTGTTCTTTGGTCGGATTGTTCTCAAAAGTAATCCTGATCTTATCTGCCAACGGTTAATGTTTACTATTTTTTTTTCCTGGTACAACAGAAAATTAAACATTTGATTAGGAAATTAAGCAGGGTGCATCAAACATTGTTCATATGTCTGTTGAGAAGCAATACACGTGCTTAGCTTTATTATTATTATCATTACTCTCTTCGTCTATGAATAAATGTCTTTACAGGAAAAAAATTATCCAATATTATATGTGATTTGATAGTTTCAAAAAATTATTAATTGCTTTTTTTCTATATTTATCTTTATATAAATTTTCTCACACTTCTCATGGTAATTATTACACAAATAAAACAAAAAACCAATTTTATCAATATGAACTAATTTGCTTTGACAGTTGTAGTTTTTAAATAATTTTTTGATTTGTGTGCCTAAACCTTAAAAGATTTATTCATGGATGAAGATAGTATCATCATCATCAACAACAACATCATCATCATCATCATTATTATTATTATTATTACCAGAAAGATACCTTGACATTGACAAAGGCAATAGAGTCTTGGAGCAAGTCACACTCCGTCAACATGATATTCCGTAACTCAACAAAGAAAAATAAGATGGGAAACTAAAACGTCATATAGTTGTGGAGATTATATATTCCAATATTATTCCACCTCGTGAACAAGAAAAGGTAGCAACATCAACATCTCAGTGCTAAGCATTGTTTGAGAAGTGGTTGTGGTTCGGTGAACTGAATATTATTACGACAGAAGCTCCGTATCTTGCTGCTGACTAATTCTACAAGTGATCTGCTGGAAAAACTTTTATTTTTTATTGAACCGTACCACACTCATAGCTAGGTTAGGTATTCAGGATGCATGCTGATATAAGTTTGCAAATTCAGGATGCATGCTGATATAAGTTTGCAAATTTTTTAGTTGTTTTACGAGAGGCCAAGATTTTATCTATTGATTAATAAGTAATAAAAGAGTCTTAAAAGTTTGCTGTTAAGTTCTACGATTGTGACTTAATTATTATCTGATTTTCTTTTCTTCCTAATCTCACAATGTTTATTCACGTGATCGAGGAGAATTACCGAGAATTTAATTTGTATGATTGGTTATAAATTCTCTCGATCTCTATGTTGGACCGTTGGTATACTTAGCATGACATGAAAATTATCCAATGTGCTTCATGATAATTAATGAGCCAAATGCGTGGTAAATTAGTGTAGTAAATTAGCATGCCAAATGTTTCAAGTGATCCCGTAATGATTTGAAGGAAAAACTGACTAGATACGAGTATATGTAGTGAATATAGCAAATTAGTAACAAACAAAAAGTAGTGTGATTCGAACACAAAAAATTCTTGCCTTATTTTATATAGCTAACAATCACTTATAATATTAAGAGTTAAGCATCTTTATTTGTCGATAGAAAAATTTATCTCCTGATTTATGATGTTTAAAAATTAGTTATCAAATTAGCTTACTAGTAACATATTATCAATTCGAGAACTAACTCAATTTTATATTTATTAACTCTTAATTGATCATTATAAATGATGCAACAAATTTAGTGTATAAATATAATCTTTTTCATAAACTAATTTAATGTCAGAAATTTGAATTCTAGAGTCGTCGTTTAGGGAAAATAGTACCTAACCACTATTTCGATCCAAAATTGCATAGATAATTCTTCAGACCAAAAAAATATATTTTATTAGGCAAGGACCATATCTGTGAGTTTGCTTTCTTTTTTAGCCATGAAATTAGTTTTAAGCTTTCACGGACTAGATTAAGTTTATATGAAAGGTAGTTACCATATCAAAATTGTTATCGTCAAGAGTTGAAATTTCAACTAAATCCCCCTTTTTTTTCTAATGTTTGAAACACGTCTCCTGATACTTAAACAAACTTACTTCAGATGCAGTTGTTAATTTTTGTCTACATACTTCGCTGTCCTATTTATGCTTACTCGTCTTTTTTTTTTCCTTTTCACTTTTTTTATTTTTAAACTTATTGAATTCCTTTTTAAAAGAAATTAAATGACAAAACAAAGTGATCAAAATAACATCATTCATAATTTTGGCCCCAGAGGAAAATACATTCTCTTGATCGTGAGTCTCTACGTTCAACCAAATAAGGAATTGACATTGAATTTTGCAGTGTTTTTTCTGCTCAATGCCAGCTAGAACGATAGTGACGGTCAAATTCATATAGAGTTATGAAAGAAGCAAGGGGGGCCTCACTAACATAACCTCTTGTGGTCAAGTCACTACTCCACCGACAGTGGAGTTCAAAAACAGCGACTGCGGAACTATTGAGAGAAAGGCATCGATTGGGTTCATATTATATTTGCCATTGAAGAGTGAAGGTTCCAGTTCAACCGATGGGGTCAGCAGTGACTCTGCACATTTTCATGTACGGATCCTCTGATCCAACATATAACCCATTGGCTCCGAAGGGTGGACCACTAGAGAGGATTTGTAACGTCAGAGCGTGTTTGGATGAAGTAGGGAAGTCAAAATCCATGGACCTTTAAATGTTTTAATTAAATTTCTTTAGTTTTAAGCTTTTATAGCGTTTGATTTTAGTACAGGGGTCAGTTATGAAAAAAGTCTTGCATAGAAGTCTAGTCACATATTGAAACATAGGTAAAAATTAATTCACTCAATCACACACTACATTAAAAGTATTAAAAATAAAAACATGTGATTCAATAGTGATATAAATTTCTTTTATACTAATAATATATTAAAATTAGTCTTAATTCATTTACAAGATATTTATTTAAATAATAAAATTATATTAACAATACATTAAAAGTATTAATTCATTTACAAGATATTTATTTAAATAATAAAATTATATTATCTTCTCTCTTGCACAAAAGTCAACAATTGACACTGAATGAAAAATACACGGACGATAGGTAACAGACGTGGTGACAAAAGGCGAAAAATTGACAAGGATGATGGCGAAAAATTCACTCTTTTAAAATTTTGAACGTACACTATAAAAATACTCAAAATTTTAGGGCCTATTTAATTTTAATTTTTTCAGTTTTCAGGAATTTTTTGAAGAAAATATTAAAAATTAGAATTTATAATTTTTAAAATTTTCAATATTTCTTTCACAATATCTGAAAAACTGAAAAATTAAAAATGAAAATTACAAACTGAAAACTCAAACCAAACAGGCCCATAATATTCTTTTCTATCAATGTCCAAACGAAGAACTTTAGATTAACTCGATTAACATTCCCTCGCAAAATACATTATCCTCTAAAAATTCTCTCAAAGAATTTATGATGTTTATTTTTCTAACTTTGTTAACTTTTTAACTCAAAAAAACATTTTTATTTTTTTTAGCAAACTATTCAATTGCACTTATTAACAAATTATTTTTAATTGAAATTTCATAAAAATACTAATGTAAGATAGTAAATACTCCATGCATTAATAGCATATTTTAAAAGTATTATTATATTATATGTGATTAAATAGTTTAAGCAATTTACGTGCAACCTAAAAGTAACTGTAGTGATTAGATTTGTTGGGGACGGTGGTCAAATAGATAGCATATATGGCTGCGGAAGCGAAAGAAGAAAACAAAGTAATAAGTCAATATGTGATTCCCTCGTGTGCTTATGTTCTGCATGTGGTTTATAATTTGTTGAATCGCGTTTATACTGGGGGGAAATGGTGACAGAGAAAGCAAAAAATGCAAGGAGCTGTGCTTGTTTTAATAGGTGAAGTAAATATGATAGACGATGTTCACCAAAAATATATATGTATGTATGCATGAAATATAATATGGAAATAGATAACTATTTGAGGTGGCGCTTAGATGAAAACATTTTAAACTTTTACTAAGATAGAAAAATTATTTACTCAGTATTATGCTATACATTAAAATCCGTAAAAAGGTTCCATAATAGAAAGAAGCTGCAAGTTCCTTTTGACCGTCCTATACTTGTGTGTGTATTGTTTTCTTTTTTCTTTTTCTTTCTATTTTGATAATAGTATTATTTATACTCGTAGGACGTGTAATATTGTGTCGACTTACATTTTATCAATCATTGAATGGGATGTTGACCTAATATTCAAGTAGAATCTACATTTCATTTAACAATAAATAGTGTGTGAATCGATACAATATCCCATACTTCATTAGTACAATTGTCATTTCTCTTATGATAATTTCTGCATTTATGTTATACTTACTAGTTACTGTGTGAGTGAGTGACATTAGTAACACATTGGACCATTACTTTTCGCTGCCATATAAGATATTATAGGATAAGCTAATACACTATAAAATGACTTTGTGTGTTAATAACAAGCAATGTATTGTATAAATTTATTTATCAAACCTGTTTTATATATTAATTCAATGGAGAGGTAGGATGAGACTTGATTATCTTTTAACGTATAATGTTTATTTTTTTATTTAATTAAATAATAATAAATATTATGATAAATAAAGTAACTATCAAATCAATAAAATAATAAATCTCTTAAATAAATAATAATTAAATTAAATGAATAATAATAAATACAAAAAAATATTGAATAAATAATAAAACATATTTAATCTAAAAATAAATTATAAATTATATGATTGAAAAATATAAATACATAATAACTAATATGTGATATATAAAGGTCAGTGTTAATAACAGAATTATTTTAATTTAATTTTTTTAAAATTAAAATATAAATAAATGTGCTAAAAATACTATAAAATATCAAATTATTTAAAAGATAGAGAGTGTTTTTGTATTTTTATAATTTATTGAAATAATAAATAGTTCTAAAATATTAAAATACATAATAAATAACTTTTAGTATAAATTAAAAAAATAATAAATACTGTTATTTTATTAATTTATAGTTATAATTATTTATAAATAAATGATAATATTAGATAATACAAAATATAATATCTTTCAGTACATTTGTGATTTTTCATTATATTTGTTATGGCTCCCTTGTAGTATGAGCTAATAGTTATCACTTATTAGTGTCTTAATGTGAAAGTAGGTAGTTGTTGTTGATCTTCTTCTTATTCCGCCTCGTCCTCCTGAAAATTGAAGGATACATATATGGTTGGTTTTGAGATGTATTCTTTACTTTAATGCAATTTATATTCAGTTTTATCTCTTTTTTTCTTCTCGCTTTCTCAATAAATTTTTAGCTTCATATATGAAACTTCTCTTTATGTTAATTTGGGTTGATGAGTTTGTGATTAAATTGGACTGTTTAATTAATTTTAATTTTATCATTTAGATCTAGAAACTTGGTCGTCACAAAGCCCTTGGGTTTTTTATATCTTTTAGAGTTAATCTCAATTCAACATGAATTTTACAGCTTCGAGAATTTATGTGTCTTTGAGTACTTGGATGCACAATTGCAGGCGATGAGTGATGTTAGAAGACATCATGAAAAAGAAGAATGCATAGAAAAAGACTGAATAACCTGCATATATCGTATTATTGATTTGTGTCTGATTTACAATGAGTAACACCTACTTACAAGCCTAAATTAATAAAGACAATAAATCAATATCAAATCACAACGTAATAGCACAATCAAATTAATATGAACTTAAATCAATCTAAATAAATTAAATCTAAGATAACTATATATGAGATGACTAAGGAACATGGACATGTACTCCTAAGGAACGCGAATGCACTAGAAGCCCACTTGGAACATTTATTAAACACTTCGAGTTATTTGTGGGATAACTATAAAGGTAGCTCAAGACAAAACATTAAAACCAATACAATTAGGCTTTGTAATAGGCATAGACAACATGAATATGTAGGAGGTGGTTGATACACTGCGGGAACCGGGAGACAACATTGACCATGGACCATTGCAATGCCCCATTTATAAACGTTTCACCAAGAGAAAGACAACTAATATTGCATTTAGCATCAAATTCTAGTTCTGAAAAAATGCTAGGTGAAAATCAAAATGCAAGTATTGAGATACAATTCTGCTCTCGTGTTATCAAATATGACATTTGTCAAGTATTTAGCAAGTAGCTTGAGCTATAAATATCCGATTGACGTGTTTTTTTATTTTTTTTTAATCAAGATTAGGGTATCTATCGCCAACAGCAATGATTAATCCCCTCACTGTGGGAGCTTTCTTGAAGAGGCAAACGGCTAGCCATGAAATACACTCTATTTCCATAGATGAGGATCAAACCCTCGATCACATAATTAAGGGACAAGGAGAGCTGCTACCATGCCACTCCTCATAGTTGATTGACGTGATTTTTGTACATAGCATAAGAAAACTAACTCAAATATCTACCATTGTTGTTTTCATTATATGAATGTGATTTGATATATCATGTATTTATATCTATTCTGGATGAGTTGTGGACATATTTCACATATTGGTGAGTTAATTGTAATTCAGTGGAAAAGTCCTATTTTCAGGGCCAATTTTGTTTGTTTCCCTGCTTGACGTCATTGTACAGGCCTGCTAGGGAACAAATGCTCTCAACGCAACTATAATGACTCGGGTTGGGTAATAACAATCATGCTATTTTATAAAATGATTATTAACCTCCCTTATATATATTAAATTATTAATTTAAATAAAAAATAATATATAATATATATATAATTATTAATGATAAAATTATAATATTTAATATATATAAATATATTGACTAAAACTATTGTTATATAACATATAACAATAGTTTTAGTCAATATATTTATATATATTAAATATTATAATTTTATCATTAATAATTATATATGTTATATATTATCATTTTTATTATTTCATTTATAAAAAATATCAGTATAATTTTCATTAAATTTCAAAAATCTTTAATGATAAGAGGTTAGCGTAATTTAATATAAATTAAAAAGCCCATTTGGGGTTTCGCATCTAGTTTGTGGCTCAAAATGCACTTGATCATGTTTTTCTGGAAAATAACAATCAATGTACGAGTCTAAATTTTCAGTACTAAATCAGATTGCCTAGGATCTCGTTGGTGAGTGATCAGAGTCAATTGTCCCCGCATGTGTGTTAGGAGAGACAAAATAAATATGGTAGTATTTGGTGAAGAGAGAGAGAATATATGCCATTTGGTAAATTAAAAAACTGGAAGTGCTGCAGCTGCTATAGAAGCATTTATGAACTTTGAAAGCTTGACAACATGATGGAAGGGAAGATAAGAAAGTAGAAGAAATTCTTACCACTGGAAAAAAGCGAAAAACGGTGCGAGTTTGTTAAGCTAAAAGCTAGCATTGATGAGCCCCAAGATGCTGGCAAAGCACGGAGTAGTGGCTGAAGAGAATCAAACTTCCTTCAAAGCAAGACGACGGAGATGTAGGAGAATTGTTATTATTATTATTATTATTATCATTTATTTTGGGTTGAAAATTATGGCAATGGTGAATGTGGAAATGGACCACTTTCAATAATGGCGGCTTCTTTGGATAAAGTCCAAGACATGCAAAGCTTCTGACACTACAGCCTGTAGGGAATCCCTCGTACCTTCACCCACTTATATATATGGATAGGGAAAACAATTGAATATTTGGATAGAGAAAACAATTGAAGTATGAGTAATGTTGCATGTGTAATAAAATAGTATAATAATATTTATAATATTATTTTATTTTTTAATAAGAGTTATGTGCTATAAGATAAAATAATATTATAATATTATTATATAATTTTATTGTATATCAAATATCATTTTTGAAGAATATCAAAATAGAAACAGAAACAACTAAAAACATACGCATCAGAAAAATAAATCATTTTTTTTTGTCGTCTGAAAATATAAATCATAAGCAACATGAAAATGAAAGTAAAACAATACGACCTACCCACCCAGCCCAATCCAATAATAGAGGTTTATCTTGAACCAAATTGAAACATATATGTTTCATTTCTGTCTTTCAAAACTAGATTAGAATACGCGATAAGTTGCAGAAGTGAAAACTTAAATGAAGAAAAAAAAAGAAATACGAATTCATAAAAAGATACTTTTGTCATCTTCTAGTTTCTATGGTGCTAAACAAGTATCCACTTGTTCCTTTTCTTCAATCATGTTTTGAACAAGTACCGGCCATCAAAGATTTTCTTTTAATAATTAAAAAAGGGTCGACTTTTAAAAGGAGATCTTAATTATATTCTTTGGTCATTCATTGTATAGAAATGACTGGGGTACCATGAAACTTTTACAACAATATTACAACATGTATCAAAAAATAGTTCTTAATTTAGTTTCACACTCCTCTTCACATTGTACTTTTGTTATTTTCCTATTATTTTATACATGTTGTAATATTGTTGTCAAGTTTTGTTGTACCCCAATCACTTCTCCTCAATATATATGGTGATTGAGTTCATTAAAGAAAGCCAATGACCAAATGACTAGTTAAACAAGTAACCCAATAATCAAATAGCCCAATGCTTTAGATGAGTCTTATAAGTATGGTTAAACGGAATTGCTCCTCGTTTGTTATTTAAAATGTGCATCCCATATCTCACTTGTTTCTTTTTTTCTTCTTCTAATATCCCACTTTTTCTAACCATGGTATATGTCAAGTTTTATTATGTTTTTGTTAGGCAGTATCCATTTCTTTTAATTTCTTAGGAAAATTAGAATAGGAGAACCACTATTTTAGCCTACAAAATATCTTACACTAACAAAATATAGTTCTTGAAAGAAATTATATATGTTCATGGCTCTCTACATTTGACAAATTCACATAAACATCAACTGATCTTCGTATTTACTAATGAAAAATGACTTTTTTAGAGACTAATTTATCAAAAATATGATCATAGGGTCTAAAATGATGGTTTTACGTATGATACCAAGTTGGCTTAAAAGATACTATTTCATCAAACATATGATTTTGATATTAAAGTATGTAGTGGTTCTATAGTACCACATGGTATAACATGTGACATACGATAATTTCTATAACAAAAATGAAGGTCAATTGATGTTTGGGGAGCTTTGTCAAATTAAGTGGGATGAATCTCTGTAGAGTCACAAGCAAATAATATAGTTTGTTTTAAAGATTATTTTGTGAGCACAATATGTTTTAGAGACCAAAATGGTATTACCTCCTATGAGAACTACTGTTTAAAACATTTTTCTTTAAATATTAGCGATTCACAAGAAGTGAACAATGGAAGTTGTATTTCTATATGAGATATCTTGTTCTTTGGTCGGATTATTCTCAAAAGTAATCCTGATCTCATCTGCCAACGGTTAATGTTTACTATTTTTTTTCCTGGTACAACAGAAAATTAAACAGTTGATTAGGAAATTAATCAAGGTGCATCAAACATTGTTCATATGTCTGTTGAGAAGCAATACACATGCTAAGTTTTATTATTATTATTATTATTATTCTCTCCATCTATGAATAAATGTCTTTTTAGGAAAAAACATTATCCAATATTAATTATCATTTTATAGTTTCAAAAGATTATTAATGTTATGATATGGCGGGCCAAAACGGCAGAAACAGTAGCACAATAAATCAAGGTGAATAGTAAGTTATGGTGGGACCCGCTTGACACTATTCACTATTCACGTAAATAATACTCAGCAGTTGAATTGAGTTACTATTCTTGTGAATAGTAAAATTTATATCAGTATTCATTGGAGTGAGACCCACATCACTATTCACGTCAACAGAATAAATATGCGAAAGCGTAAAAATAAATGACTCCAAGAATTTACGTGGTTCGGCTTAAAGCCTACGTCTACGGGCAAAGACGATAGCCAAATATTTCACTATAGAAATATGATGGAGATACAAAAGATGGACACACTTCACTCAACCCAAATCCCAAATACACCCTAAATGCCTTACAGTATATTTCTCACTGGTATATACTCTCAACTCACAAAAGAGAAGAACTAATAAGGAACAAATAATTCTACTCTATTACACTAAGGAGGAGAAGATGGAGGAGAGGATTTTGTGTTTCTCCATTTCGTTGGTGATTCTCGAAGTGCTGCATCTGTACTCTATTTATAGAGCTTCACTTGGCAAAATTTTCAACATCCTATACTATTCATTTGGGTGCCACCTACTACACCGCAGAGCATTTGGACTTTCTTGGGTTTGAAAAATAAAGCCATATGTTACGCATGTTGCATCGTCCTTCCTTTCACAATTTTTTGACTTTAGCAACAATCCACATGATGCATGTGGGGTAGGTTTGAAAACTCAAACCATTCTATCACAAATCTCTACCTTAGTTTGATTTTTTGTCCATATTTAAGTTTTTGAAATCGCCTTCTCCAATGTACCCATAAGGGCAAGCTCACATGTTATGAATGCCAACTAAGTCCAAACAATGCTTGAACTTAGCAACAGTGATTGACATTGTCAACATATCAGCTGGATTATCTGAGGTACCAATCTTTTTCACAGCAATGGCACCTTGAGAAATTATCTCCCGAATAAAATGATATCTGATATCAATGTGTTTGGTTCTCTCATGATACATTTGATTTTTGGTCAAATGTATAGCACTTTGGCTATCACAATAAACAGTTGTGACATTTTGTTCCAAGCCCAAATTCCCTACCAAATTCCTGAGCCAAATGGCTTCCTTTACCGCTTCTGCTGCTGCCATGTGTTTGGCTTCTGTAGTGGATAGTGCAATAGTAGGTTGTAAAGTCGCTTTCCAACTAATTGCACTACCCGAGAGCGTGAAGACATATCCTGTCAGAGATCTTCTGTTGTCAACATCTCTAGTATAATCAGAGTCAACGTAACCAATAACATTACTACCAGTGTTAGAACTTTTATCATATACCAATCCAACATTTGTAGTACCTCGAAGATATCGAAATATCCATTTCACTACCTGCCAATGCATCTTGCCAGGATGCCCCGTATATCTACTAACAACACTATTGACATGTGAAATATCTGGTCGAGTGAATACCATAGCATACATGATGCTTCCAACTGCACTAGCATAAGGAACGTGTGACATTTGTTCCTTATCTTCAGTGGACTGTGGTGAATGTGTGGCTGATAATCTGAAATGGGCTGCCAATGAAGTACTTACAGGCTTTGCATCTTGCATTCCAAAGCGCTGAAGTACTTTTTCAATATACTTCTTCTGTGACAAATATAATTTGCCAGCACGCCGATCCCTATTAATTTTCATGCCCAAAATCTTCTTAGTTGCACCCAAGTCTTTCATTTCAAATTCACTACTAAGTTGTTCTTTCAACTTTTTGATTTCAAACATACTCTTAGTAGCAATGAGCATGTCATCAACACCGAGCAACAAATAGACAAATGAATCATTTGAGAGCTTTTTGTGATAAACACAACAATCATAGTCACTCCTTGAGTAATCATGACTTAACATGAAAGTGTCAAATCTCTTATACCACTAGCGAGGAGATTGCTTTAAACCATATAATGACTTCTTTAGGAGACAAACATGGTCCTCTTTGCTTGAATAGTGAAACCTTCTGGCTGCTGCATGTAGATTTGTTTTTAAGCCCACCATGAAGAAAAGTTGTCTTGACATCGAGCTGTTCAAACTCTAGGTCAAACATTGCAACCATAGCGAGCAACACACGAATGGAGTTGTGTCTCACAACAGAAGAAAATACTTCATTGAAGTCTATTCCTTTCCTTTGGCTAAAACCTTTTGCAACTAAGCGTACTTTGTACTGAGCAGGTTCAACTCCAAGGGATCCTTCCTTCTTCTTGAAAATCCATTTGCAGCCAACGATTTTATGTCTTTTAGGTGGTTTTACCAACTCCCAAATTTGGTTCTTATGAAGAGACTCCATCTCTTCACTCATCGCAGCAATCCACTGTGCAGACTCTTCACTCGAGATAGCCTTATAGTATGTGGTAGGATCTTCTGATTCCATATCCTCTGCCACTGATAATGCAAAAGAGATTATGTTTGCATGACCATACCTTTGTGGTGGTTTTATTTGCCTCTTTTTTTTGTCTCTTATAAGACTATAATGCTGCAACTGTTGTCTTACATCTATGGCATCATCAATATCTTGTTCTTCTTCTTGAATAGACTTATCAGAGGCATCTTCTTTTATTTGCTTTGGTGGTTCAGCTTCAAACTCCACTTGCTTACTAGCATCTTGATCTCTTTCTGCATCGCCAACATCAATTTTCAGATGAAACATGGATGATTCATTGAACTTTACATCTCTACTGATTATGAATTTGGATGACTTAGGTTCAGTGCATCATAATCTATAACCTTTCACCCCAGTTGCATATCCGAGAAATATGCATTTTAGTGCCCTTCTCAGATTTGAATAATCAGCAGGAGCACTAGACCATACCTCAATAGGAGTCTTCAAATCGATCGCAGTTGATGAAAACCGATTTATCAAATAGCAAGTTATATTGACAACTTCAGCCTAAAATTCTTTAGACAAACTAGTATTGGAGAGCATACAACGAACCCTCTCCAAAAAGAGTTCAGTTCATACTCTTAGCCACTCCATTTTGTTGTGGAGTCTTTCGCACAATATGATGTTGTACCATGCCTTCATTTTCACAAAACTCATTGAATTGACCTTCACAGAACTCTAAACCATTATCTGTTTGGATGCACTTGATTTTCTTACCGGTTTGGTTCTCAATAAGCGCTTTCCATTTCTTGAAAGTATGGAAGACATCATTCTTGTGTTTCATAAAATAAACCCATAACTTCCTTGAGAAATCATCAGTGAATGTCAATAGGTATCTAGCACCACTTTTTGACGGAACAGGCGCAGGGCCCCACAAGTCAAAGTGAATGTAGTCCACTATGCTCTTAGTCCTGTGGATAGTAGTGCTGAACTTGACTCTGGTCTGCTTTTCATAGACACAGTGTTCACAAAAGTCAAGCTTCCTAATTTTGTGACCATTTAGCAAGCTGCGCTTGCTCAAAATTGACATTCATGTTTCACTCATATGCCCAAGACGCATATGCCACAAACGAGTAGTATCTGAATCAGAATCAGATGAGGATGAAACTGAGGCAGCACCAACAACTGTACTTCCTTGAAGTAAATAAAGGTCGTTGACCAGCTTGCCTTTAATCACAATAAGAACACCTTTGGAAATTTTTAAAACTCTACCTTCACTAGAATACTTATAACCTTGAGAATCGAAGATGCCCAAGGATATAAGATTTTTCTTCAAGTCTGGTATGTACCGAACCTCAGTCAGAGTTCTCACAACTCCATCATGTATCTTGATTTGGATTGTTCCAATGCCAATGACCTTACAGGGCATATCATTCCCATAAGGACAACACCACCATCTATGAACTGGTTGATACTGCGAGAACATTATCACTACCTTCAGTAACACTTGCTGCATCACTTGAATCTTTGTCCTTCTTGTCTTTGACCTTCGGACATTCTGCTCTCCAGTGCCCTTCCTTCTTGCAGTATCGGCACCTGCCTTTATGATGTCTAGACTTAGATCTAGACTTTCCTATACTACTACTCGATCCGATCTCCTTTGATCTTCCACTAGCAAATAAGCCAGATGCAGTATCATCACGACTGCCAGCATCATGCTCCATTTTGTCATGACTTAAAAGTGGAGATTTAACATCATCAATTTTGAGGCTTTCATGACTATATATGAGCGTTTCACGAAAGTGCCTGTAGGAAGGAGGTAAGGAACAAAGTAACATCATTGCTTGTTGTTCACTTGAAAATGTCTCATCCATATTTTTCAGATCTGTGATGAGTGACGTGAACCCAGCAATATGAGAACAGATTGATGTCCCTTCTGCCATACGGAGCATGTACAGACATTGCAAAACACCGAGATGGTTAGCCACCGTCTTAATCATATATAATGACTCTAACTTGGTCCACAACGATTTTGCTGTTTTCTCTGAAAAGACCTCCTGTAACACATCATCTGTAATGCATAATTAAATAATAGAAAGAGCCTTCTGATCGGCATCTTCCCATTCAGATTCCTTCATTATCTTTGGCCTCTTTTCCTTGTCAGAAAGTGCTACTTTTACATATTGCTGTACAAGAACAGCCATCATACAGACCTTCCACATGCCAAAATTAATACGCCCATCAAACTGCTGAATATCAAATTTTGCAGTTGACATTTTCGAACAAATTAGGCCAAAACTCTATAAGAGCTTTGATACCAGTTTGTTGTGATATGGCGGGCCCAAAATGGCAGAAATAGTAGCACAATAAATCAAGGTGAATAGTAAGTCATGGTGGGACCCGCTTGATGCTATTCACTATTCACATAAATAATACTCAGCAATTGAATTGAGTTACTATTTTTGTGAATAGTAAAATTTACGTCATTATTCACTGGAGTGGGACCCCACGTCACTATTCACGCCAACAAAATAAATATGCGAAAGCGTAAAAATAAATGACTCTAGGAATTTACGTGGTTCGGCTTAAAGCCTACGTCCACGGGCAAAGACGATAGCCAAATATTTCACTATAGAAATATGATGGAGATACAAAAGATGGACATACTTCACTCAACCCAAATCCCAAATACACCCTAAATGCCTCACAGTATTTTTCTCACTGGTTTATACTCTTAACTCACAAAAGAGAAGAACTAATAAGGAACAAATAATTATACTCTATTACACTAAGGAAGAGAGGATGGAGGAGAGGATTTTGTGTTTCTCCGTTTCGTTGGTGATCCTCGAAGTGCTGCATCTGTACTTTATTTATAGAGCTTCACTTGGCAAAATTTTCACCATCCTATACTATTCATTTGGGTGCCACCTACTACACCGCAGAGCATTTGGACTTTCTTGGCTTTGAAAAATAAAGCCATATGTTGTTCATGCTGCACCATCCTTTCTTTCACAATTTTTTGACTTTAGCAACAATCCACATGATGCATGTGGGGTAGATTTGAAAACTCAAACCATTCTATCACAATTAATTACTTTTTTTTCTATATTTATCTTTACATAAATTTTCTCATACTTCTCATGGCAATTATTGCACAAATAAAACAAAAAAACAATTTTGTCAATATGAACTAATTTGCGACAGTTGTGCTTTTTAAATAACTTCTTCATTTGTGTGCTTAAACCTTAAAAGATTTATTCATGGATGAAGATAGTATCATCATCATCAACAACAACATCATCATCATCATCATTATTATTACCAGAAAGATACCTTGACGTTGACAAAGGCAATAGAGTCTTGGAGGAAGTCACACTCCGTCAACATGATATTCCGAAACTCAACAAAGAAAAATAAGATGGGAAACTAAAACGTCGTATACTTGTGGAGATTATATATTCCAATATTATTCCACCTCGTGAACAAGAAAAGGTAGCAACATCAACATCTCAGTGCTAAACAATGTTTGAGAAGTGGTTGTGGTTCGGTGAACTGAATATTATTACGACAGAAGCTCCTTATCTTGCTGCTGACCAATTCTACAAGTGATCTGCTGGAAAAACTATTATTTTATATTGAACCGTACCATACTCATAGCTAGGTTAGGTATTCAGGATGCAGTTTGCAAATTTTTTAGTTGTTTTACGAGAGGCCAAGATTTTATCTATTGATTAATAAGTAATAAAAGAGTCTTAAAAGTTTGCTGTTAAGTTCTACGATTGTGACTTAATTATTATCTGATTTTCTTTTCTTCCTAATCTCACAATGTTTGTTCACGTGATCGAGGAGAATTACCGAGAATTTAATTTGTATGATTGGGTATAAATTCTCTCGATCTCTATGTTGGACCGTTGGTATACTTAACATGACATGAAAATTATCCAATGTGCTTCATGATAATTAATGAGCCAAATGCGTGGTAAATTAGTATAGTAAATTAGCATGCCAAATGCTTCAAGTGATCCCGTATTGATTTGAAGGAAAAACTGACTAGATACGCGTATATGTAGTGAATATAGCAAATTAGTAACAAACAAAAAGTAGTGTGATTCGAACACACAAAATTCTTGCCTTATTTTATATAGGTAACAACTTATCATATTAAGAGTTAAGCATCTTTATTTGTCGATAGAAAAATTTATCTCCTGATTAATGATGTTTAAAAATTAGTTATCAAATTAGCTTACTAGTAACATATTATCAATTCGAGAACTAACTCAATTTTATATTTATTAACTCTTAATTGATCATTATAAATGATGCAACAAATTTAGTGTATAAATATAATCTTTTTCATAAACTAATTTAATGTCAGAGATTTGAATTATAGAGTCGTCGTTTGGGGAAAATTTTACCCAACCACTATTTCGATCCAAAATTGCATAGATAATTCTTCAGACCAAAAAAATATATTTTATTAGGCAAGGATCATATCTGTGAGTTTGCTTTCTTTTTTAGCCATGAAATTAGTTTTAAGCTTTCACGGACTAGATTAAGTTTATATGAAAGGTAGTTACCATATCAAAATTGTTATAGTCAAGAGTTGAAATTTCAACTAAATCCCCCTTTTTTTCTAATGTTTGAAACACGTCTCCTGATACTTAAACAAACTTACTTCAGATGCAGTTGTTAATTTTTGTCTACATACTTCGCTGTCCTATTTATGCTTACTCGTCTTTTTTTTTTTTTCTTTTCACTTTTTTTATTTTTAAACTTATTGAATTCCTTTTTAAAAGAAATTAAATGACAAAACAAAGTGATCAAAATAACATCATTCATAATTTTGGCCCCAGAGGAAAATACATTCTCTTGATCGTGAGTCTCTACGTTCAACCAAATAAGGAATTGACATTGAATTTTGCAGTGTTTTTTCTGCTCAATGCCAGCTAGAACGATAGTGACGGTCAAATTCATATAGAGTTATGAAAGAAGCAAGGGGGGCCTCACTAACATAACCTCTTGTGGTCAAGTCACTACACCACCGACAGTGGAGTTCAAAAGCAGCGACTGCGGAACAATTGAGAGAAAGGCATCGATTGGGTTCATATTATATTTGCCATTGAAGAGTGAAGGTTCCAGTTCAACCGATGGGGTCAGCAGTGACTCTGCACATTTTCATGTACGGATCCTGTGATCCAACATATAACCCATTGGCTCCGAAGGGTGGACCACTAGAGAGGATTTGTAACGTCAGAGCGTGTTTGGATAAAGTAGGGAAGTCAAAATCCATGGACCTTTAAATGTTTTAATTAAATTTCTTTAGTTTTAAGCTTTTATAGCGTTTGATTTTAGTACAGGGGTCAGTTATGAAAAAAGTCTTGCATAGAAGTCTGGTTACATATTGATACATAGGTAAAAATTAATTTACTTAATCACACTCTACATTAAAAGTATTAAAAATAAAAACATGTAATTTGATAATGATATAAATTTTTTTTATACTAATACTATATTAAAATTAGTCTCCTTTTAAAAGTATTAACTCATTTACAAGATATTTATTTAAATAATAAAATTATATTAACAATACATTAAAAGTATTAATTCATTTATAAGATATTTTTTTAAATAATAAAATTATATTATTTTCTCTATTGCACAAAGGTCAACAACTGACACTGAATGAAGAATACACGGACGATAGGTAACAGACGTGGTGACAAATGGCGAAAAATTGACATGGATGATGGGGAAAAATTCACTCTTTTAAATTTTGGATGGACACTATAAAAATACTCAAAATTTTAGGGCCTATTTAATTTTTAATTTTTTTAGTTTTTAGGATTTTTTTGAAGAAAATATTAAAATCTGAAATTTATAATTTTTAAAATTTTTAGTATTTTTTTCACAAAATTTAAAAAATTAAAAATAAAAATTATAAATTGAAAATTCAAACCAAACAAACTCTTAATATTCTTTTTTATCAGTGTCCAAATGAAGAACTTTAGATTAACTCAATTAACATTCCCTCACAAAATACATTATCCTCTAAAAATTCTCTCAAAAAATTTATGATGTTTATTTTTCTAACTTTTTTAACTTTTTAACTCAAAAAAACATTTTAATTTTTTTAGCAAACTATTCAATTGCACTTATTAACAAGTTATTTTTAATTGAAATTTCATAAAAATACTAATTTAAGATAGTAAATACTCCATGCATTAATAGCATATTTTAAAAGTATTATTATATTATATGTGATTAAATAGTTTAAGCAATTTATGTGCAACCTAAAAGTAACTATAGTGATTAGATTTGTTGGGGACTGTGGTCAAATAGATAGCATATATGGCTGCGGAAGCGAAAGAAGAAAACAAAGTAACAAGTCAATATGTGATTCCATCGTGTGCTTATGTTCTAGCATGTGGTTTATAATTTGTTGAATCGCGTTTATACTGGGGGGAAATGGTGACAGAGAAATCAAAAAATGCAATGAGCTGTGCTTGTTTTAATAGGTGAAGTAAATATGATAGACGATGTTCACCAAAAATATATATGTATGTATGCATGAAATATAATATGGAAATAGATAACTCTTTGAGGTGGCGCTTAGATGAAAACATTTTAAACTTTTACTAAGATAGAAAAACTATTTACTCAGTATTATGCTATACATTAAAATCCGTAAAAAGGTTCCATAATAGAAAGAAGCTGCAAGTTCCTTTTGACCGTCCTATACTTGTGTGTGTATTGTTTTCTTTTTTATTTTTCTTTCTATTTTGATAAGAGTAGTGTTATTTATATTTATAGGATGTGTAATATTGTATCGATTTATATTTTATCAATCATTGTATGGGATGTTGACTTAATTCAAGTAGAATCTACATTTCATTTAACAGTAAATAGTGTGTGAATTGACACTATCCCATACTTCATTAGTATAATTATCATTTCTCTTTTTATAATTCCTACATTTGTGTTATACTTATTAGTTACTATGTGAGTGAGTTGACCATTACTTTTCATAATTTTACTGCCATATAAGATATTATAGGATAAACTAACACACTACAAAATGACTTTATGTGTTATGTGGTATAAGCAATGTATTGTATAAATTTATTTATCAAACGTGTTTTATATATTAATTCGATGGAGAGGTAGGATGAGACTGGATTATCTTTTAACGTATAATGTTTATTTTTTATTTATTAAATAATAATAATAATTATAATAAATAAAGTAACTATCAAATCAATAAAATAATAAATACAAAAAAATATTGAATAAATAATAAAACATATTTAATCTAAAAATAAATTATAAATTATATGATTGAAAAATATAAATACATAATAACTAATATGTGATATATAAAGGTAAGTGTTAATAACAGAATTATTTTAATTTAATGTTTTTTAAATTAAAATTTAAATAAATGTGCTAAAAATACTATAAAATATCAAATTATTTAAAAGATAGAGTGTTTTTGTATTTTTATAATTTATTGAAATAATAAATAGTTCTAAAATGCTAAAATAACATAATAAATAACTTTTAGTATAAATTAAAAATAAATAATAAATACTGTTATTTTATTAATTTATAGTTATAATTATCTGTAAATAAATGATAATTTTAAATAATATAAAATATAATATCTTATATAATGTTACATTAAATACTGTATAATATTGAAAGTTTATTGACATTTTTTCCTGAAATTTCCATTTTAGCGGGACGCTAAACAAGGGCCAATTACCCTCGGGAAACGACATGAACAAAGAGGAACAGTCCAGAGTTCGCAGAGAACAAAACAAAGCTCAAAGCAAGCAAAGCCCAAGCCCAAATTAAACTATGACCCAGCACTCCCTCACATATATTGGGTCACGAACCGATCTACGGAGGATGGCATTCTGACAACCCAATCTGATGGAAGTTTCTGACGAAAACAAAATTGTTGGTAGACAGAGAGTTTGCTGGCCATTATCCTATTGGGTCTTATCTTATTAGGTGGGTCAAACAGAATCACAACGCTATTGAGTGGTATGTGATCTGGTACGGGCAAATTCCATGAATGATAAAGTATGAATTATCACACATAGAGGATAGCTATGCTGGTAAAAAGTGACTGCCTCTATTGAATGGTGTATCGGGTTCAAGTCTCCAGCTGGAGGGTGCTCAACCCATCCCCCCCAAGCCCCCAAATATCCCCTCTCCCCCGACCAAAAAATAAAAAAGTATGAATTATCACTATGATAACTTGGAAATTTGACGGCCAGTGGAAAATGTAGTGGATCAGAATAAACAGTTACCTGCCTGAGCCACCAATTAGCCAATCCTATTATCTTAGGCATCCATTAAAAGAGCGTATATTTATTCGATTTTAGAGGATCAAGATGAAAGTATAGGTAACTAATAAAGAAATTAGTGGTATCATTTTGGTCATTGAAAGAGTTGTGGAACATTAATTTGTTTCTCAGAAGGCAAAAATTTATTTCAAGTTAATCAAATTTCTTTTAATTTTTCAGACCAATTTAAAATAAATTTAAATCTTTATAGAGCTAAATTGATATCATAAATTTTTCAAAAACTAAATTGATTTTACAATTCTTTCGAACACTAAATTCACGTCCAAACTCTTTTGAGCGTCAATATGAGATTTTACTTTTCTTTTTCTCCTTCTCTCAATGCCTTTCCCCCTCCTGTGCATCCTTTTGGACAAAACTAACATAGGACAACAGAAGTGTACTACAGGAAAATAGGCTCATTTTGAGAGCATGGAAACTGAATAAAGTGAATAAACGAAAAAAAATTATAGGAATTTGATACATCTTTTGGCATCACACTCAACTTTGAAAGGCTAGACGATATTAAAGCTTGTTGTGACGTATGCAAAAACATTATGCAAAAGGTAATGCATGGGTGGGACTTGGGTATGTAGGGGGGCAATGAGTCAGATAATGTGTACACTTACACTTAGAAATCAAATTCAGCAAAGTGCAACACTTGCAAAGTGCATAGGCAGAGAGAAATTGATAGACACACTGCAGTTGATTACTCGTGGATAACCAAGTTCAAGAAAATCCAGATTCCAGAAGTGATTTAATATTTCGTAGTTAACATACCTCATCTCAAGAAGGTTCAAGTACATGCCTGAGAATCACTGAGACCATTTTTAAGATATCTTCTTCCTTACATGAGGTCACAAACTTCACTGACAACAAAATCCTTTTGTCAGTTCCTCAGTACCAAATATTTGTTTGTAGGATGGTATTAATAAGTTCATAGAAGAAAATACATCCGGCAAAAGCACATTACAATTTCAACCTAGATGCACCTTCTTACCCCATGGAAGAACTGGGAACTCCCATTTCTGTGGAGGGACCATCATGACATATGACACAACCTGAAAAAAGTATGCTGCAACTTATTAAAAGTAATGGCAAACTACACTGACTTCCTTTGAGATTTGATGAAATTCACCCTGACTCTCTCTTTTATTTGTAAAATTTACTCAAGAGATTCTTGAGTGTGTGAAATCATTAGACTATTCTTCCATGAGTTCGTAAAATCATTACACCACCCTTCTCTCCATTGCATATTACACAGTGCATCAAGGAGAGGAGTCACTCAAACAAATAGAGATGAGTCAAGGTTGATTTCACTAAAAAAGAGGATCAGTGTAATTTACCCTAAAAGTAAAGGCTCATATGAAATATTACTTATACACTAGAAAACAATGAAGGAACATACCAAGATTGATGCAGCAAGAGAGTGAGGAGACCTGTAAAGTATTGATGTCTCCTCTTTTTCATAGAGCAGATCCATAATATCCATACAAGCTTCAAAGTTAATTAGTTCACCAACTTTTGCCACTCCCCTGACTCAATCATTTATACGCGCGGAATCATTTGCGTGGTTACAATACAAGAACAACCTCAAAGTATAAAGACATCTCCATCTTAAAATGATGACTCACTTGATCTGAATCCAGAGCTCTTGAAGGAACAAAAAAGCAATATTTGATGTGCCGATCTCAAAATTCAACACCTTAGGGAATAACAAATCATATTAGCTCAATTTGAATAGTTCATGATGCCTTGCAGGGTCCTCAACTTATACCTGCATAAAGAGCACCTCCTGCAGAAAATGCAGACCATAGAACAAAAGTTTGAGCGTCAACAAAGTACGAAGTTCCAATACACATACGGCACAATCATACAAATACGGGAATACAACGATGTTTTAAACATTATGAAACACGACACCACTATAATATGACCTTTAAAACTGGTACGAAATTAACAAAGCTGCATACAATTTTAAATTAACAGAGAGAGAGAGAGAGAGAGAGATATTAATTTCAAAGTTAGCATAAATTACTGTAAATATAATAAGAAAAATGCCTAAAAGGCTAAAAGTATATGTAAAATATTTTACACCATGCATATCCTACACACACAAGCCGGAATTATTTTGAAGTATCCTTGCTTGTTAGACACATCACAGACAAAATGGCTTACTGCTTCCATGAAATTTCGGGCTGTAAAGTGTTGTTCCGTGATGGATTTGTCTGCCAAAGACCTCAAACATGTAACGGAAAGTGGGCGCGAATCATGCACCTGCAGATGCTAACATAACAGTGAGGGAAGGAAAATTAAAGTCCACAAAGTGGCTGGGGACTAGGCAGAGAGAGTGCGAGTTGAAACTGAAAAACTCACTTTGCTTGAAATCCAGAGAGAAATAAGGGCAAATAGCTGCAGTGCGCTTTCTGTGAGGGGTTGCAAAAGCCAGTCATCAGAATCTGCACCTTTTATGAAACTGCATGAAATAGTAGAGTTTGAATTATTATTAACAGTATCAAGCAACGAATCAATGAACGGAGAGAGAAAAGCAAATATATATATATATATATATATATAGATTACGCTGGTAGAGAAGGCAAGAAGCGATCGGCGAACAAGGACAATGCAGAGTACTTAACAATGGGAGCAACTTTTAGGTGCTGCATACCATAGGGGAGTTATGGAATTAAGAATTGAGAACATGAATGGGATCAGAAAGCACAAAAGAAAGTAGTAAGACGGAGAGAGAGAGAGAGAGTAGTGACTTGGGCAGATTGAATGAGGAACTCAAGCAAACGAGGGCGCTGAGACGAAATTTGCATTGCGTCACCCGAACTGTGCTCCAACTCCATGTCCAGATGACCAGATGAGACCACTGAAGTGATGCACCCATTTTGCACGCATGCCATCACATATTTATTTTATTCTGATTTTTTATTTATTTACTCCGTTATGTCATTACTTTATTTATTTAATTATCATTTAATTATTTTATATTATTTTAATTGATAATGTGATGACCGTTAAAAATAAAAAATAAAAATTAAGTGAGGACCACCATGCACCTTAAGTGGTATAGACCACCATAGACTTCTCTCTTTTTCTTTATCTTCTCTCTTCCTCCTCTCCTGATTCATTTTCCCGAAGCCCCTTCCCCCGCTTCGTTTCTTCTTCTTCTTCTCTTCTATATTCTCTTCTCCCTCCACTCTTTTCTCAATTCTTCTTCTTATCTTCACAAATAAATATCACCACCATCTCCATCATCATCATCTCCTCCTCTTCATCATCTTTTCTCTCTTTTCCTCTCCTTTACTTCATTTTTTTCTCTAACTCCATTAGAGAGAATTGAAGATTTTAGAAGTTTTGGGAGTGATTTTCTTTACCAATTATACTCTCCAAGTGGTAAGTAAGCTTCTACCATACTCCATTTAAATTATTGAAATTTCTAATTATTTTAGAATATTGTTAGGGTTCTTAAACCCATGAATTTGGGGATTTTAGTGAATTGGAGTTAATTGATATTAATTGATAGTGTAATTAGCTCACAAATATTAACATTGTCTTATTCCTAGAGCGATAGAGAAATCGGACGACAACACTTGAGTTGGTGGCATCAAAGGCATTGTTCTTCGGTTCTTTGAACTAGTAATTGTGAGTAGATAGTGTATCTGTAGGTTACTTTATGCATGATAAACAATATAAAATTATATAAAGAGCTGAAAGTATGTTGTTATAGAAGAAAATAATTTATTTATTGAAAATGAGGCTTTATGTTTGAAGTAAAAAAAAAAAATTTAATTGGAGGCCATTATGTGATTGTTAGTCTTATTAAAATATTTTTGGTTGAAATGTGATAAATATTGCATTTTAGAACATTTTATATCAATTATTGAATTTGAGTATATTTTATGTCCAATGTATTTCATATAACATGAGATTGTATTTTGTGTTAGAAAGTATTCTGAAAGTGGAATGTGTATGATTTTGAGTTAAATTGGGGGAAAATTCCTAGTTAGAACCTGTAGTTAACGGCAGGGAAGTTAGCCTCGGTGCACCGTGAGAAAACGTTAGCAGGAGGGATGCTAACCCACACATAGCTGCAGCTATGTCTGGATTTGTATTAGGCCATGGGCCAACTCTAGTTAGCAGGAGGGATGCTAACCCGTACATGACTTTTGTCATGTCAGAAAATATATGGCTGCGGGCCAATCCCAGTTAACAGGTGTGGTGCTAACCCACATATGACCTCGGGTCATGTCTGGACTTATTATTGTTCTGCTTCGGATAACTCCCCATTATACTTGAAATCATGTGATTATGTAAAGTTATATTTTCAAGATATCTCATGTTATAGCTATATATATGTTCTATGAGTATATGTACATTATTATGTTTATATTGTTCTATAATTGTATTTAGTAAACTATGGATATCCTATCTCTCGCTGAGTTGCAAAACTCACCCCGTTGTCTTCTATTTTTTTACAGATACAGGTGCTGGTGTTGGATCTAGTTCTATTCCTCCAGCTCAGCCTTAAATGCATTTCAAGTTGGTGAGCCTTCTTGAGAAGGCCTTTATGTTAAAACCTTATGTTGTCTAGTTTGTTAGTTGCTCCATGTGTCACAGGCAGGGTCCTCGGACTTATGTTATGTTTATGTTTAAGAAGTAATGACTTAGTTATATAAACTATGTTAAGGAAATGAATTGTGAACTTAATTTTGTATTATATTTGAAACATGTATTGAGATATCATTATATGCTGGAAGGGCACATTCTGAGAATGCTTGATGCCCATTTGCTAGAATTTGAATTGTAAATATTGCAGGTTATATTTCAATTTGGGGAATGTTCGAAAAATAGAGGAAACTCTGTTCGTTTTTCTGGAAAATTTGGTGTTTTAAGGCTTGCTAGGGAAGGTGTTCCCTATGCACCAGTCATGGCCTAAGTTGGGTCGTGACAGATAATTAGATTATTATATAAATAAAAATAAATAAAAAAATATTAAATAATTAGATAGTTTGCATAAATTCTTCACAAACAAAAAAGTAATCAGTCTAATAAAAAAAAAAAACAAGTTAACCGATAGCCGATAGGTATACCTATAGAAAACAAATGTATATTTTTAAAATAGAAAAACAAAAGAATTGAACATTCGTCAATATACTTATTGGTAACAAAAAAATAATAATTTTTTTCTAAAACCCATCAATACAAACAAAACAACCATCAGTAACTAATAAATAAAATAATTTTTATTTTCAAAACTCGTCAACACAAATAAAATAAAAGACCATTGGTAATATTATTTTCTTGATTACCAATAAGTATTCTTATTGGTTTTTTACTTCTTGTCCCGTTAATATATCCGTCGGCACTTACCAGCTGTCACAACGTACCCGGAGGGCGTCGCAACACAAATGACAACAATGTTTAAAAGATTTGGGAGTCGCCACCAATTTTAATTCTGGTTAAAATTGGAAAACCTTTTAGTTTGCAAACTGGTCTTTTAAGAGTTTCGAGGTTCGGGAGTCTGATTATGATTAGAGAATGGTGGAAACTTAATCCCACTGTACCTCTAATACATCCGTATAAATACGGTTACCCTAGAGTTTATTATGAAAATTAATTATAACTTTAAAATATTTATTTTTCCCCAAAATATAATTATATATTTGTAAAAATAAAGCTCAAATTCGTAATTATATCTACAAAATAAAGTTAAAATCAACAATTAAATATTTACAAAAAAACAAAGATAAAATTAAAATTAGTAATTATATTTAAAAGTGATAATTATATATTTATAAAAATAAAGTTAAGACATAATTATGTGAAGAAAATGAAATGAAACAAAATAAACTGAATAAAATAAAATAAGTAAGTCAAAGGGAAATTTAATAAACATAATTCAATAAAAATTAATTTTGGTTTGATAGTTGTTGGCTACGCCGACGTATCCTCTGGTGCAATGAGGAACTCAAAACCACGTCGTTCTGTAGAAAATATTTGTGTGTTGGTTGATTTTAATTTTGAAATCATTTTAAAGAACATCTTCTTTTGAAGACAAGATTCTTTTCTTAAAGAGGATTTAAGTTAGCACTTGACTACTCAATAAACCCTTGTGATTCAACAATAGTGAAGATAACATTTGTTATTCAACCACCATCGTTGTTCACTACATGCAAAATCATTATTTTCTCAAAAAAAGACATTTTATTAAAAAAAGAGACATATTTATTTTTATTTTTTACACGAATGACAATTAATTCATAAACAAAATACAAACATGTGATTAACCTTTACAAAATATCAAAACAAACAAAGTAATTAAACTAAAGCAACGGTTCTAAATATTATTATATTTTTTTTTAACGTTTTTTAGCACAAAATTCACTAAAGAAACAAATAACTAAATCACTCACCAAAATAAACCTAAGAAAACATGAACAGCCCAACAAATATGTACAAGAAGAGGGAATGACCCAGACCAAAAAAAATTCAATAAACACTACCTAGAACATATGTTACCAAAACACATCAACCTAAACAACAGCACAGTCTATTAACTTAATTAAACCCAATCAAATGGATCCAATTGCATGGTTTCACACTACTTGATCCGGAATGAACAAATTAATAATATGATTCACGTATAATAATACAAGACAAAAACAAAGACTACCCCACCTAGATAAAATGATAACCCATTCCCACCATACATAAAATAATACATACGGTCCCGCACATGAAATGAAATCCTATAAACAAATATTAAACCCCACCCCATGTGACCCATGCTAATAGAAACCAAAGCATAATACAATAAAAAATTATAAAAACTAGCAAGACATCATGAGCAATGTTTGAAACAAGCGAACATGGTGCTGTGGCTTTTCACTCTTTTTTTTTTATTGCTTTTTTTTTTACTTCAAAGACAAGCCTAATGTACGTGCACTAAAGACATATTTTACACATAAAACAATACTTATGATCCACATAAACAAAATGAAATGGAATCCCTCCCCAAAATAAAATAAACAATAAGATATAATCAAAGCCAAAAAATCATGGACAACATAATACACATATCACGGTTTGAGTATGCCAGGGATATCATTTTCGACTTAAGACAAATAGCCCAATAAACCCAAACATGTTCCATATTAAACGCAATAAATAAACTAATACACTCATACTAACTCATAGAATGTTTGAGCAACGTTTAGAGCAACAGGAGTTCCTGGTTTTATTGTACACAATGACATACACATACATATGCGCTTAGAGAGAGGGAAAATAGTCCAACGAGAAAAGGCTTAAAAAAAAAAAGATAGACACACCAACCAAAATTGACATGGCCTAATAACTAAGAAAATGTAAATAAAACAAACAAACAAATTTTAAAAGCAAGTGCACAACCTATATCAACAGAGAATAAAATAAAAACAATTAAATATAATAATGTAAAACAATGAGCTGTAAAGCATGTTTATAGCAAAAAGAGATTTCGAGTTTCATAGCTCATTAGAGTCAACCACGTTCCTACAACTACACTTTTACAAACACAAGAAATAATAAAATATAATAAAACACAAACCAAGTGAAGAAGGGTCACGTTCATACAAATGCACTTTTACAAACTCAAGAAATAAGAAAATATAATAAAACACAAAGCAAGTAAAGAAAAGGGAAATCTGAGACGTTTGGGAACTTGGGATTCATTTTTTTCTTTTTGGTTCAACCGCACACACACCACTTACACCGAACAACCTTCACAGCCACACAGACTTATTGCACTTGCACTTGCACTACACATATAACACACAAATATTAAAAAAAGAATAAACAAGCTAACCATAAAACAAAAGGGGGCGGTCTGTAACGAAGACAAAACATTTTCGGGTATGGGTTTCAAAGTTGGGGTGTGCGCTCTGTAAATCACACAGGAGGAGAGAATGAGAGAGAGAGAGAGATTCAGAGAAGTTTTTGCATGTAAAGGATGGGGGGAGGCAACCGCCATGCAAGAAAACAAGGAGAGGAGGCAGAGGAAGGGCGCGCGACAGAGGCGCAGTGGCTGGGCTGTGGGGAATTTCGCGGTGGAGCTCCTCCGTTGGCATCCCGACGCGATGTGGAAGAACAGGAAATGAAGGGAAGCCACTAGCAGTGAGAGGGCGGAGGTTCCGCGGTGGTTGTATGGGTGATTTTGGTTCATGGAGGTGATAATGATGATGGTTGGATTTGGCTCTCATTTTTTGTGAACAAAACAGAAGGGTGCTGGGTTTTCTATTCGGGTTTGATGGGGTTTAATTTTCATTTTTTGCTGGGCATTGTCACAGGTGCTTATTAATGGAGGAAGAGATGTAGAGGGAGAGAAAGGGTGCTGCATGCAGCGGCGACCCCAGATGGCAACAACAAAGGAGGCCATGAAAGCTTCATGCGGCGGTGATCCTGACAAGGCGTGCCACGGCTCCCTTTTTACTTCTGCTAGTTCTTTTTCATCATTATTTTTTAGTTGAGTTTGGTTGGAGGCTTCAGACTTGGTTTATGAGTTGATATGTTTTTTTTATGGTTTGCTGAAGTTTGGGTTTCAGGCAGTGAATGGAGTTTTGTTTTGTTTGGAAATGATTGGTTGTGATGTGATGCTGAGAATGTGATTTGATGCTGAGAATGGTTAAAAATAATTTTGCAATATGAATCAACACCAAATAATTTACCCGTGCTCTTCTCTGCTTGATTTTCCTTTTTCTTTGATTTGTTGCCAAGAGCTAAAAACCGTATCTAGCACTATGACAGAATGAAAATGTAACTAGGAATGAAGAATTAGTGAGTCTCACCCCTGTGTATCTTTCTCTCTATTAGAAAAATGAAAACCCCCCCTCCCCCACTGTTTTGCTACCCATTGATCCTTATAGCAATTTCCCCATTGACCAAATCATATCATCTCATTTTTACAGGTTGGCTGTGGGGATCGCCACTCATTCCTTCTTAGCTGTGGATGAACAATCATTCCTCTTTCGCAAAGCGCGAGGAAAACATCATCATACTGTTGCCACTTTGCTCTTTGACATATTTTTCTTTTCTTTTGTTTTGTTGTGTTGTGTCACGGATGGCTAGGGACAAGATTAAAAGAACGGGACCAATCAAACACATATTTTTTATTTTTATTATTTTATTATTTTTTTGGATTTTTGGTTAAGAATGAGAATGGGTTGAAGAGGGTTATAAAGTGTGGACTGACCAGCAAAACGAGAGATGGACTAGACTCTTGTATTATTGTTGTTATGCAAATAAAAGGCCTGACACCAACAACTCTTTTTTTAGTTTTTTTTTTAAAAAAAAATTAAAAACAACACTTTTTTTTTATTTTATCTCAAGAAAGGAATGAAGAGACTACAAAAATTAATTTTTGGACAATAAATTACGCGAATCTTGGATATTTTTATTTTAAATGGTTGGACAAAATCGAGTGTTCACAGTTGCCTCTCTTTACTTGGTTCTTACTAGAGAATGTTGAAAACGGCAATTTTTGGTATTCTTTTGTAAGAACCAAGTAAAGACATGAACACATATTTTGTCCGGCCATATACGATGCATGATGAAGATGAATGTGTTGACAATGCCAAAAGCTCCAATGGATGCTATTATAGACTAATACACGACGACAATGAACGCATGATGACACAATAAATGTGTGCTGACAATGTGAAATGCTCTGATTGAATGATGCTAAATGATTAATGCGCATGATAATGAATGCATGATGATAAGTGTATGATTGTGAGTGAATGCGTAGTGTCGATGCTGAAAACTCTTAGGGATGTATAGACAGTAAATGAAGAGAATGAATACATGATGTCGATGCTTTTAATGGATGATTTCATGATGAATGTACATTGCTAGTGTCACGTAGGGAATGTAACCTATATGAGCTTTAGATGCATGCAAAATCTAATAGAAACTGGAAGAGAATGACGAATTCAAAAGCTTGTGATTGTGGAATGCATGTGAGATGTGAAGTACGTGAAAATGATAAAGTGAGTGTGAAGGCAGTGAAAGTGAGTGCAAAAGTAATGATAGCCTGTGAAATGTGAAAATTTAAAATCTCTGAAAACATGTAAATGTGAAAGCTCATAAATGTGAAAGCTGTAAGTGCGAAAGCAGTAAATGTGAAAGCAAGTAAAAATTTGTGAAAGCGAGTAAAAATCTGTGAAAGCGAGTAAAAATCTGTGAAAGCATTTAAATGTCTGTGAAAACATGTAAAAGTCTATGAAAGCAGTAAATACTTGTGAAAGCATCAAATGTCTGTGAAAGCAGTAAAAGTTTGTGGAAGTAGTAAATATCTGTGAAAGCATTAAAAGTCTGTGAAAGCAGTAAAAGTCTGTGAAAGCAATTAAATGTCTGTGAAAGCAGATAAATCTATGAAAGCAATTAAAAGTCTGTGAAAGCAATTAAATGTCTGTGAAAGCAGATAAATCTATGAAAGCAAGTAAAAGTCTGTGAAAGTAATTAAAAGTCTGTGAAAGCAAATAAATGTCTGTGAAAGCAGTAAATGTTTGTGAAAGCTATAAACATGAACTTAAAGACTTGTGAAATGTAAATTTGAGAAGTTGAATATATGTGAAAAATAACTATGAATGCAGGGTTGACAATTTGATGATGATGATGCGGAATCATGCAAAATTGATGTCATAATGGCATGAATGACATGAACTAATGTGACTCAGTGATATGTTGATGATATGATGAATGAATTGTTGCAAATGTGATGTAAGGCTGAAAATGTCTCAAAAACTAAAAATTGCCCCGGTTCGACGCGTCTTCACATTGTCCTTCAAGAAAGCTTTTGTTTTTCTCAAAATGAGTTGATTCTTCGTCTGAGCGGCTCTATGAACTTCTTCATTGCAGTTTTAGACACATATTCGGCTGGTGACGTTTCAGTGTCTCTTTTCTGCCTCGTATTATCATTGTTCCCACTTTTGCTTCAATTGTCAGCTTGGTTTTTTCAAATTATCGATTTGGTCCACCGACATCTAAATTCAGGTTGTTGCTTTTGAATCTCGGCTGAGCAAGTTGCTCCTTTTCCTTCGGACGGTCAATCCTGAGTCCTTTATTTGACTTACTGTTTTGGAGTTTTGTTAGCAAATTAGTCACTTGTTGTACTTCAATTTTAGCATTATGATTATGCATGACTTTGAAATAGAATAAAGATAAAGATTTGATAGAAGAAAATAAACAGAGATACAAAGGAATAGAAAGGTGGCTTTATTGGATTTCAACTGAAAAGTATTTACAGAATTTCAACAGCTGTTAAAAGATAAGAAAGGAAGAAAGACAAAGCTAGTAGTGCTGCTTTTATGTGCTTAACCCATTTCGCTGATTCATTGGTTACACCGAACTTGAATTCCTGACAAGGAGTGTAATCCTTTATTGTGTGTTTAACAATATGCCATGACCCACCAACATTCAAATTGCCCCAGTGTCAGATTCGTTCATAGCTTCTTAACCTTTCACCATCACATAGGCTGTATTTTTCGAGTTTTCAATCTAGTTTCCATCCATTTTGGTGCTCTAATTTTTGCTTAGGTCGCCCTTCCGGGTTTTCGACCTAGCGAGCATTTCTTTTCTTTTTTCTTTTTGTGTGTGCTCTAATTTTTGCCTAGGTCGCCCTTTCGGGTTTTCAACCTAGTGAGCTTTTTCTTTAAAATATTTTTAAGCAAAGTATTTTTTTACAGCATCTGAATTGATTGGCTTAGCAAGCACTTGGCCTTCCATATCAGTCAAGATCAAAGCTCCTCCAGAAAAAGCATCTTTAACAATGTAAGGGCCTTCATGCGAGGATGCCCATTTGCCCCTGTTGTCTTCTTGATTCGGCAAAATCTTCTTCAGAACAAGATCACCTAGCTGAAATGTTCGAGGACGGACATTCTTATTGAATGCTTTAGCCATCCTTTTCTGGTACAACTGGCCATGGCAGACAGCGTTTACCCGTTTCTTCTCAAGCATGTTCAATTGATCATATCTCACCTTGACCCATTCAGCTTATTCCAATTCAGCCTCCACCAAGACTCTTAAAGATGGGATCTCCACTTCAATGGGTGTTACTGCCTCCATCCCATACACAAGTGAATACGGAGTTGCCCCAGTTGAGGCTCTGATAGAAGTACGATAGGCGTGTAATGCATAAGGCAGCATATCACTCCAATCCTTATATGTGACCACCATCTTTCCCAAGATCTTCTTGATGTTTTTGTTTGCAGCTTCAACAGCTCCGTTCATCTTTGGTCGATAAGGAGCCGAATTGTGATGTTTGATCTTGTACTACTCACACCGTTTCTGTACCTCTGTGTTGTTGAAATTAGTAGCATTATCTGTGATTAGTCTTTCTGGCAACCCGTATCTACAAATGATATTATTGTTTAGGAACTTCACCACCACTTTCCGTGTAACATTGGCGTAAGATGCAGCCTCTACCCATTTGGTGAAGTAATCAATGGCAACTAGAATAAATCGATGCCCATTAGAAGCTTTCGGACTAATTGGTCCTATGACATCCATGCCCCACATTGCAAACGGCCAAGGTGATGTCAAAGTATGCAATGGCACAGGAGGAGAATGGATTCGATCAGCATAGATTTGGCATTTGTGGCACTTTTTGGCGAAACCTATGCAATCTTTCTCCATAGTGAGCCAATAGTATCCCTGTCTGAGGATCTGTCGGGATAATGTGTGCCCGTTAGCATGGGTTCCACAAACACCCTCATGGACTTCTGATATGATGGAGTTAGCTTCCGCAGCGTCTACACACCTTAATAAGACTCCGTCATAGTTTCTTTTATACAACACATTACCCGAGAGGAAGAACGACATTGATAATCGTCTGAGTGTCTTTTTATCATTCTCATTTGCTGCTGCCGGATATTCTCCATCCTTAATGAACCTCTTGATATCATGGAACCATGGTCGGCCGTCTGGCTCCTCTTCAATGTTAGAACAGTATGCTGGTTCTCTTCTAACAGCCACTTGCAAGGGTCTTACTTCCACCTCCAGATCGAGCTTGGTCATCACGGCCAAGGTAGCTAAAGCATCTGCAAATTGATTCTGTTCACGAGGTAGGTAATGGAAACTAACCTCCTTGAACTCATCTTTCAAGCTCACGAGATGTTCATAATATGATAACAACCTATGTTCTTTGACTTGCCATTCTCCATTAACCTGAAAAATGATTAAAGCTGAATCCCCATAGACCTCCAGGTATTCCACTCCAAGTGATATTGTTGCCTTTAGACCTGTTATACATGCTTCATATTCAGCTGTGTTATTGGTACAATCGAATGCCAGTTTGACAGCGATTGGGAACTTCTTTCCATCGGGGGACACTAAAACTGCTCCAACTCCGTTCCCGTGAATATTGACAGCACCATCAAAGTACATTTTCCACATTAGGTCTCCTTCTTCCCTGCTTTTGCCATCCTCCTCTACAGCTGCTAAGATATCTTCATCAGGAAGTTCAAGTTCTATTGGCTGATATTCATCTAGTGGATTCTCGGCCAGGTGGTCTGCTATCACACTTCCTTTTATAGACTTCCTGGTCACATACTTGATGTCAAATTCTGCTAGAGCCACTTGCCATTTGGACATTCTCATGGAGATATGTGGGTTTTCAAAGATGTACTTCATTGGATCCACCCTCGATATAAGCAAAGTTGTATAGTGGAGAATATACTGTCTTAACCTCTTTGCCGTCCATACTAATGCACAACAAGTCTTTTCAATAGCCAGATACCTAGACTCGTAATCATTGAATTTCTTGCTTAAGTAGTAAATAGCTTGCTCTTTCGACTGCACTCATCATCTTTGTCCTAACACTGCCCCCATAGATCCGTGCAACACCGTGAGATAAAGTATCAAAGGTCGTCCTGGTGTGGGTGGAACTAGGAGAGGTGGATTTGACAAGTAATTCTTGATTTTATCGAAGGCTTCTTGGCATCTGTCATCCCATTTACCCGGATTGTCTTTCCTCAGTAGTTTGAATATCGGCTCACATGTATGGGTCAAATTGGAAATGAATCTCGCTATGTAGTTTAGACGACCTAAGAAACCTCGAACCTCTTTCTCTGTTTTGGGCTCAGGCATGTTTTGGATAGCTTTAATTTTGTCTGGGTCGACCTCAATGCCTCTCTTGTTAACAATGAACCCCAACAACTTTCCAGTGGATGCTCCAAAGGTGCATTTTGCTGGGTTTAATCGAAGCTTGTAAATCCTCAGTCTTTTAAACAACTTTCTGAGTACAGCAACATGGCTTTCTCCTTCTTGTGACTTTGCTACCATATCATCAACATACACCTCTAGCTCCTTATGAATCATGTCATGAAAAAGGGTCACCATTGCTTGCTGGTAAGTTGCTCCAGCATTTTTCAACCCGAACGGCATCACCCGATAGCAAAATACTCTCCATTGAGTGATGAAAGATGTTTTCTCCTTGTCTTCTTCTGCCATCAAGATCTGATTATAGCCTGAATAACCATCCATGAAGGAGAATCGATGACTTTTCGCAGTGCTATCGATTAGGACATCTATATGGGGCAGGGGAAAATTGTCCTTTGGGCTTGCTTTATTCAAATCTCGATGGTCCACACACATTCTAACCTTTCCGTCTTTCTTTGGCACAGGTACTATGTTGGCTATCCATTTTGGGTATAGCGGGACCTCTAAAAAGCCTGCATCGAGTTGCTTTTTGACTTCCTCTTTGATTTTAAGTGACATTTCTGGACTCATCCTTCGCAACTTCTGCCATTTAGGTTCCATCCCCTCAATCAACGAGATTTTATGAGCCACTATCTCTGGGTCCAAACCAGGCATATCTTTGTAAGACCAAGCAAAAATATCTATGAAATCACGGAATAGTGCAATCATTTCTTCCCTTTCTGGGTTATCAACTATTTTCACCTCTTTTCTTATCCTCGTCGGTCCCCAAATTCACAGTTTCTACAATCTCATCATGTGCATTTATCCCCTTTTCCATTGAATTTATGATCTTGGCAAATTGTTGGCACAACTCAGGATCTTCATCTTGTTCATTTTCATTCAAGTCCATTGTAACGCAAGAATCAGTTAATGAGTTTTCACAATCATTTGCACAAAATAGAGGTTCTGAAGGAGATAAGTCCCTGGAATTGAGATGAGACCAGAAATAAATAAAAGAAAAGAAAAGAAAAAAGATAAATGAAAAGAAGAAAACAACAGAAGGAGAATGGAAAGGAAAACCATGCATAATCATCATTTATTTAATTAAAATCGGAGTACAACAAAGGTGACCAAAGCGTTCATTACTCATGATACAACAAGTGATCAAAGGGCACAGAATCCCAATTGTCTAATGGTTCGCAACTCGGGTAGATCAATCGAGGAGTTTCTTCAATTCTGTCTAGAGTGCTAGCAGCTCCAGTTCCTTCAATCATCACCACTGCTGCAGGTGTGGGAAATGTGTCCTTGATATGTGGGATTTTCTTCTTGATAGGCTCAAAAAATTGTGACTCTCCTGTGACTTCATATCCCAGGCCAAACTTTCCGGGATTGTCATGGAGGAAAATTGGATATTTGATTCCTTGCAATTGTCTTCCTAACCCTTTGCCTTCCTCGAATCCACTCTTCTGCATTATTCTAGCGGCCACTGGAAGCTGGTCTCCTTTTCGTTCTACTGGTTCAACTATCTCGAGATTTTGAAACGAGACCTCAAGAGTGTTTTCAGCACAGTCGATGTATGGCACTGCCACTGGTTTAGTCACCAATAGCTCCTCCTCTCCTTTTACTGTAACGAGCTTTCCAGAATCTATGAATTTCACTCTCTGATGAAGAGTAAAGGGGACAACACCTGCTTCATGGATCCAGGGTCTTCCTAATAGCATCGTGTACCCAGGTTCAATATCCATCACCTGGAATCTGGTCAGGAATGTGGTCGGCTCAATTTCTAGCTGGAGGTCAATGGTACCCGTGATTTCCCTCAACAATCCATCAAATGCTTTGACGATTGCCTCGCTTGGTTCAATTATAGAAGGATCGATTGGTAGCTGCTGCAGAGTGGAGTAAGGGAGCATGTTGAAAGCTGATCCTCCATCAATCAGTACTTTGGCGATATTGCACCCTTGGCATTTTAGGGTGATATGGAGCGCCTTCGGGCGTCCCACTGTGTGAGGAAAAATTTCATCCTATTTAAAGGTGATGGTGTTAGTGGTTCTGATTGCTCCTACAATCCTTTCAACCCTATCTGGGGTTACATCTTTTGAGACACACGCTTGATTCAATATTCTCTTGATCGCGTTGCGATGAGCTTCCGAAGACAAGATCAATGAATAAAGTGAGATTTTTGCCGGTGTTTTCTTCAGCTGATCCACCACATCATACTCGCTTTGTTTCATTATTTTAAGAAATTCTTCATCTTCGTCTTCCTGGCCCTTTCCTTTGCTTTCAGGTATCACCTGAGAGTCTTTCAATAGCTTCCCGAGAGTATAACACCTTCCACTTCGAGTGATTCCCCATATTCCTGTGACATTGGTTATGGACTCTGACGCAAGGGGTTCCAAGCATTCTTTATTACTGGGCTCTTCAACTGCTTTTGGTTGATCAGGCTTTGTATGGATTGCAAGATGAGAAGGCAATTTAGATACTTTAAAGATAGGTACCTCCCTTTGTTTAAGGATTATTTCTCCAGGCTTCACAGAACGGGATTCTATGACACTATCATATCTCCACGGAACCATGTGATTGCTTTCATAAAAAAATGGCGTAGGTACCTTGAAAACAAGCGTCGGTTCAGGTTTATATACCTTAAAAATAGGAGGTGTTTGGTGGACCATATTGATGCTCTGTTTGGGGACCTTTGGTATCTCAAGCACCCCTAGTTTGATCATTCTTTCAACAAAGAGCTTCAGCTTTGAACACTTTTCTATGTGATGCTTCCTTCCGGAACACTTACAAAATAAATCACCTTCGTCTCCCTCGACTATTCTTCTGCCTTTCCTTCCCTCAGCTTTCATCTCATAACCAGCCCTTTTTAGGGTTTCCAGGATCTGTTTCATTGAGAGTTTGACATTCTTTACTTCTTAACTTGCTTGAACCTCACGGATTGAATTCACTTGTCCTCCACCATGATTGGGGAATAGGTTGTTCCTTATGTATGGCCTTGGCTCTTCTTCCAGCTTAATAGCACCGCGGTCAATCAAGCGCCATACTGCAGTCCTAAACCCATAACAATCCTCGACAGAATGTCCAAGAGAGTTTGAATGATAGTCGCACGTCTGGTTTGGATTGTACCACCGAGGATATGGTGGCACGAATGTCTTCCCAGGACGCGGGGTTAGCAAGTTGTTTCCGCACAAGCATTTGAACAGTTCAGCATTGCTCATGTGAAAATCAGGTAGTGGCCGATTTTCAACCGGAGGTTTATTGCTGGTGTTGGATGGGCCGATTCTCTGATGGGTTGGGGGTAATGTTTGGCGAGGTCTAGGTGTTGTTGGGGTGTAAGGTCGTGGGTAGGAGACATGGTTAATTTGGTGCGGTTGAGGTACAAATGGTGTTTGGGTTGGAATGGTTCTTGGAGGTGGGTGTGGGTAAGATATGTGTTGTGTGTGTGGATAAGATGGGTAGTGATTTGGGTAGAATGAATAATGGTTTAGTCGAGTATTAGGTTGATGAGGTTGAGGGTGGATGTAGTTGATAGCATTCTCCTTCTTTTTTAAATGGGGACCTTTTTTGGGTTCGCTTGTCTTCCCGGCTACTAGCTCCAACTTCCCTTCTTGGATATTGGTCTCGATTCTTTCTCCGATTTCAACCAAATCCACAAACTCTTTCACATGAGTCCCAAGCATGTTCTTGAAAAAGGGACCTTCCAAGGTACGAATGAAGTAAGAGCACATTTCTTGCTCTAACATCAGTGAGACAACCCTTCCAGCCATAGCCCTCCACCTCTGGGCATATTCTTTGAAAGTTTCATTCTCCTTCTTCCTCATCCCTTTCAATTGATCTCTAGTGGGTGCAACATTCAAATTAAACTTGTGTTGGTTGGTGAATGCCAGGGCCAAGTCTTCCCAACACCGGATTTGAGCCATATCTAGTTGCATGTACCATTCCCAAGTAGCCCCTTCCAAGCTTTCAGAGAAGAAACTAATTAAGAAATTTTCATCTCGAGACTACATACCCATCTTAGTACAGTACATCTTCAGGTGCATAATGGGATTAGAGCTACCATTAAACTTGACAAGTTTCGGCATTCTAAAATCTTTAGGAATGCTGACATTAGGAGCAAGGCATAGTTCCTTAATATTCATAGAACCGAATGGACTTGGTCCTCTCAATGCTCGGAATTGCTCTTGCATCTTTTCCTCTAACTCTTCTCTTAACTTTGTTCGTTCCAACTCCCTTGCCGTTTCATTAGCAGAGCCATTATCATTTTGCTTGCCCGGCATAGATCCCTCATCATTCTCATATCCTGGCTGATCTTCAGGGTCAGCATTCTCAGCATTTTCTTTCAGAGTGTTAATGATGAATTTCTTGAATTCTGGCCCGAACATGGACTTTATCGTGGCCTTAAGCTCATCAATTTCTTGACTCAGATTCCTTCCCTCATTATTGCCTTCTGCAGCCATTGTCTGTTCCTTGTCTTTACCCTTCTCAGTCTTCTTTTTCTCAACTCTGGATCGAAGTTAAATGCGGCTCTCTAGCCGAAGACGCTACTATCGTGACAAAGCTTTCTTTGAAGGAGCAATGTTTGACGACCCTATGTCACAAAACAAAAGGTAAGTAAATGAAAAATAAAACTTAAAAATTCTTTGATAGCGCGGAATAAAATCTATATTTGATGGTAACAGGCTTGACTCATATCCTGTTAGAGGACGTTTTGTCCATAAGACAGGGTATGTGATGGACCAAAGTACAGGGGGTTATTAATCCACAATATACTTTGTTAGGAGCACATTAGCAATGTAAAGCTTGACCTTCTTTCTTACATTTTACACAGAAGAAAAATTTTCCTATAAGGTAGAAATGTAATTGACAAAATATCCAAGGGAGATTTTTCTTCACAATGGATATAGTCTTGCACATTTATTTGAAGAGAAGTGGAGAAAAGTTCAAAGGTCGAATTCATTTCATTCATTCATTCAAAGGGTACAATTACATCACAGTTGAGTCAAGAATGGACAACTTCTTTCTCTTAAAACCCCTAGCTATACCCCTGCTCATATCCATGAAGTCATTCATTTCCTTAGGTAAATGAAGCTTGAGATCATTTAGAACTTCTTTCTCTGCCCTTTCAAAATGACAGATAAACTTTGGAATATGATGGCTTAATTCCTCAATTAATCTTGCATGCTTTTCTTTCCATATTTCAGCCTTCATTGCCCAGTCATCGGCTTGCTTTTTCCAAAATCTACCCGCATCTTCTGTATGGTGATGTCGATCTCGGCATTGCATAAAGCGAACCCATTCTTGGTCACATTCTTCCTTAGCCTGTGCTAGACACGCGTTTAAATTTTCTATCTTCAGCTCTAGCTCTTCTTTTTGCTTCTGCATTTCGACTTCCAATTCTTCCTTCATTTGTTTTTCTTGACCAAGTTTGTTCTTCAATTCTTCGTTTGCTTCATTCAATTGGCTAATATGCTTCACAAATCCATTCTTCTCATCAACCATCATTTTAATCTTCTTTTCAAAGTTCTGGATCCTCTGTCTTTCTTTTTCCTGATCAGTGACATCAGCAAGCTCATCCTTCAGTTGCTCAATCAACTTCTCTTTCTTTTCACAATGACTTCGTGTGATAACAACTTCTAGCTCTGCTGATTGTTTTTATTGTTCCAGAAGCTTCATCTGTGCTTTCATGACTTCTATTTGTTCAGCCAATTGATGATCATTTCCTTTTTTGTGAGGAAAGTTAGGGACACTTTGAGGTACCTTTCTTGTCTCCCTCCACGTGACATATTCATGGATACTGATTACAAGTGGTTTTCCTAACTCACCTCTGCCTGCTATGTGAATATCCCTCCATGCCTCTTTGACTTCTCGTGATAACATCTTAGTGTGTTCACCTTCTCTATACCAAAAGTAGAGTCCTCCAAGTTGCTCTTCTCGTGGTTTCTTTTGTGTCCAACAAAGCTGTCTGAGAGCTATTGTCGGCGTGTATGATATGCAACCCCTTAGACCCATTAGTGGTACATTCTGAAATTTTCCACAGTTAATAATGATATCACCTCTTTGATGCTCATACCATGGACAAACCCATTTGAACAACTGCTCCTTTATGTTATCAAATTCGGCCCTCCATTCATGGACTTCTCTTGGCTTGGTTGGAATACGATGAAATCTTCTTAGTGGATCTGAGAAATTTCTGATGTGATTTCCTGCATACATGTGTGTGATGATCCACACGTATAAGAGATGTAGACAACATCGAAGTTTTCCTTTTGTTTCTGGCGATGAAGTTTAAGGTCAAGAATGTTTCAGCTAACACGGCAGGAACTGGATTTCTTTGTTTATTCTCTACAGCAAAGAAAACATCCATGGCAGCTTGATCAATTATATCCGGAGCAGAAGGAAATAGTACTAGCCCATAGATAGCAAATGCTAGTACTCTTGAAAAAGTAGTCCATTCTTTTTGCTGTCCCAAGTCTTTTAAACGATCTTCCGCGAATGCTTTAGTCACCCCTTTTGAATCTGCATGCCCCGTTAGCTTCACTCGAGTCACCGGTACCCCTAGTAATTCTCCGAATTGCTCTACTATCTTTACATCTGAAGAGGGTTGTTCTAGATGAAAATAAATAGAGACACTTTTCTTCATTGGTAATTTTAACATGCAAGCATACTCTTCAATGGTAGGAGTGATGTCGATGCTTGGCAGTTCAAAACATCTCAAGGCGGGACTCCAATATTGAGCTAGAGCATTGATGATAGAAGTTTCCACTGATATGAGTAGCAGATCTAAAATAGACCCATACTTGTTTGAGAAAGCTCTTCTATCTTCATTAGATAACAACTGACTCAACTTATGTAACTTCTCTAGAGAGCTGGTATTTCCCATCACATTACAGTGCTTCTTTGAACTGGATACATTGCTAGTGTGTTGTGCTCCTTCCATCATTTACTGTCAAATATGATGTTATCCCTCTGCTACCAACAGACTTTTCAAAGAAGGAAGAAAAATAAATGAGATGCATGTCATGAATAAAAATAAATATGTATGTTGGATGAAGAGAATGCATGTGACATGAATAAGTGTGATTAAAACGTGATTGCTATTTCTCATGTTTGAAAAGTAAATATGCTTGATGAGAAAAGTGCATGTGCTATGCTTGATTACAATATGCATTATTTATGCAAAAAGAATAAAAAATAATTATGCATGCAATAATGTCTATGTTAAAAGCTGCAAGATATTTACGATGTATGATGCATGATAAAAGAGGGAAACAATATGCTCCCTTGTGTCCTAACAGGGTGAGACTTAATATTTGATAGTTCTATGGTCGACCCTATTTGAGGTTAGCCAACTAAGGTCTCTAGTAGTGCACAACTTTTGGATGGATCTAGACCCTTAAAAGATTATGGTCCCCAAGTTGCCTTTATCAATAAGATAAAGACCCTGATCCATGAGTCAAACCACAGGGACATAAAAGTCACAATATGGCAGCCCATAGTTTTAGTAACAACCTGAGCGGTGCGTCAACGACTGTCAGGGAAGCATAAGCCTCACAATAACAACGTCGAAACCCCTTCTTGTCCTATGGTTTTCCAAGGCTCGGGTATAGAGCACAAATAGTGTATGAGGACAGTGATAGTGCAAGTGTGTGAAGGGAGCATACAAACCTTATAATCCTAAAACTACCCTTTCCTGAAAAGAAAGCATAACAGAGCAATATATATTCAAACAACACAATTAACTATCCTAAGGTTCCAGAAAATAAAATAAAGTCTTCTACCCTATGGTTCCAAATATATACAAATTAGAAATAAAATTCTTCTACCCTAATTGAATAAGAAATATTTACAAGCATAATTAAATCAATCGATATTTACAAAAACAAAATAAAATATTTACAAAATAAAACAAATGTAAATAAACTAGTATTTACAAAAAGGATTTGAATATTTACAAGTAAAATAAAGCAATATTTAAAAGTAAATAGTTAAATAAGATGAAATATTCACCAAAGTACAAAAATATAAGTCAATATTTACAGAAAGGAAAATAAAATATTTACAACAATAAAACAAATATCTCACAAGGGGAAAAATAAATATAATAAAGGTTATAATCATCTGCATAATCAACTCTAACAGGCTTGACTCTCTATTGATCCCCAGTGGAGTCGCCAAGCTGTTACAACGTACCCGAAGGGCGTCGCAACACAAATGACAACAATGTTTAAAAGATTTGGGAGTCACCACCAATTTTAATTCTGGTTAAAATTGGAAAACCTTTTAGTTTGCAAATTGGTCTTTTAAGAGTTTCGAGGTTCGGGAGTCTGATTATGATTAGAGAAGGGTGGAAACTTAATCCCACTGCACCTCTAATACATCCGTATAAATACGATTACCCTAGAGTTTATTATGCAAATTAATTATAACTTTAAAATATTTATTTTTCCCCAAAATATAATTATATATTTGTAAAAATAAAGCTCAAATTCGTAATTATATCTACAAAATAAAGATAAAATCAACAATTAAATATTTACAAAAAAATAAAGATAAAATTAAAATTAGTAATTATATTTAAAAGTGATAATTATATATTTATAAAAATAAAGTTAAGACATAATTATGTGAAGAAAATGAAACGAAACAAAATAAACTGAATAAAATAAAATAAGTAAGTCAAAGGGAAATTTAATAAACATAATTCAATAAAAATTAATTTTGGTTTGATAGTTGTTGGCTACGCCGACGTATCCTCTGGTGCAATGAGGAACTCAAAACCACAAAATATTTGTGTGTTGGTTGATTTTAATTTTGAAATCATTTTAAAGAACATCTTCTTTTGAAGACAAGATTCGTTTCTTAAAGAGGGTTTAAGTTAGCACTTGACTACTCAATAAACCCTTGTGATTCAACAATAGTGAAGATAACATTTGTTATTCAACCACCATCGTTGTTCACTACATGCAAAATCATTATTTTCTCAAAAAAAGACATTTTATTAAAAAAAGAGACATATTTATTTTTATTTTTTACACTAATCACAATTAATTCATAAACAAAATACAAACATGCGATTAACCTTTACAAAATATCAAAACAAACAAAGTAATCAAACTAAAGCAACGGTTCTAAATATTATTATATATTTTTTTTAACGTTTTTTAGCACAAAATTCACTAAAGAAACAAATAACTAAATCACTCACCAAAATAAACCTAAGAAAACATGAACAGCCCAACAAATATGTACAAGAAGAGGGAATGACCCAGACCAAAAAAAAATCAATAAACACTACCTAGAACATATGTTACCAAAACACATCAACCTAAACAACAGCACAGTCTATTAACTTAATTAAACCCAATCAAATGGATCCAATTGCATGGTTTCACACTACTTGATCCGGAATGAACAAATTAATAATATGATTCACGTATAATAATACAAGACAAAAACAAAGACTACCCCACCTAGATAAAATGATAACCCATTCCCACCATACATAAAATAATACATACGGTCCCGCACATGAAATGAAATCCTATAAACAAATATTAAACCCCACCCCATGTGACCCATGCTAATAGAAACCAAAGCATAATACAATAAAAAATTATAAAAACTAGCAAGACATCAAGAGCAATGTTTGAAACAAGCGAACATGGTGCTGTGGCTTTTCACTCTTTTTTTTTTATTGCTTTTTTTTTACTTCAAAGACAAGCCTAATGTACGTGCACTAAAGACATATTTTACACATAAAACAATACTTATGATCCACATAAACAAAATGAAATGGAATCCCTCCCCAAAATAAAATAAACAATAAGATATAATCAAAGCCAAAAAATCATGGACAACATAATACACATATCACGGTTTGAGTATGCCAGGGATATCATTTTCGACTTAAGACAAATAGCCCAATAAACCCAAACATGTTCCATATTAAACGCAATAAATAAACTAATACACTCATACTAACTCATAGAATGTTTGAGCAACGTTTAGAGCAACAGGAGTTCCTGGTTTTATTGTACACAATGACATACACATACATATGCGCTTAGAGAGAGAGGGAAAATAGTCCAACGAGAAAAGGCTTAAAAAAAAAAAGATAGACACACCAACCAAAATTGACATGGCCTAATAACTAAGAAAATGTAAATAAAACAAACAAACAAATTTTAAAAGCAAGTGCACAACCTATATCAACAGAGAATAAAAAAAAAACAATTAAATATAATAATGTAAAACAATGAGCTGTAAAGCATGTTTATAGCAAAAAGAGATTTCGAGTTTCATAGCTCATTAGAGTCAACCACGTTCCTACAACTACACTTTTACAAACACAAGAAATAATAAAATATAATAAAACACAAACCAAGTGAAGAAGGGTCACGTTCATACAAATGCACTTTTACAAACTCAAGAAATAAGAAAATATAATAAAACACAAAGCAAGTAAAGAAAAGGGAAATCTGAGACGTTTGGGAACTTGGGATTCATTTTTTTCTTTTTGGTTCAACCGCACACACACCACTTACACCGAACAACCTTCACAGCCACACAGACTTATTGCACTTGCACTTGCACTACACATATAACACACAAATATTAAAAAAAGAATAAACAAGCTAACCATAAAACAAAATGGGGCGGTCTGTAACGGAGACAAAACATTTTCGGGTATGGGTTTCAAAGTTGGGGTGTGCGCTCTGTAAATCACACAGGAGGATGAGAGAGAGAGAGAGAGAGATTCAGAGAAGTTTTTGCATGTAAAGGATGGGGGGAGGCAACCGCCATGCAAGAAAACAAGGAGAGGAGGTAGAGGAAGGGTGCGCGACAGAGGCGCAGTGGCTGGGCTGTGGGGAATTTCACGGTGGAGCTCCTCCGTTGGCATCCCGACGCAATGTGGAAGAACAGGAAATGAAGGGAAGCCACTAGCAGTGAGAGGGCGGAGGTTCCGCGGTGGTTGTATGGGTGATTTTGGTTCATGGAGGTGATAATGATGATGGTTGGATTTGGCTCTCATTTTTTGTGAACAAAACAGAAGGGTGCTGGGTTTTCTATTCGGGTTTGATGGGGTTTAATTTTCATTTTTTGCTGGGCATTGTCACAGGTGCTTATTAATGGAGGAAGAGATGTAGAGGGAGAGAAAGGATGCTGCATGCAGCGGCGACCCCAGATGGCAACAACGAAGGAGGCCATGAAAGCTTCATGCGGCAGTGATCCTGACAAGGCGTGCCGCGGCTCCCTTTTTACTTCTGCTAGTTCTTTTTCATCATTATTTTTTAGTTGAGTTTGGTTGGAGGCTTCAGACTTGGTTTATGAGTTGATATTTTTTTTTTTTATGGTTTGCTGAAGTTTGGGTTTCAGGCAGTGAATGGAGTTTTGTTTGGTTTGGAAATGATTGGTTGTGATGTGATGCTGAGAATGTGATTTGATGCTGAGAATGGTTAAAAATAATTTTGCAATATGAATGAACACCAAATAATTTACCCGTGCTCTTCTCTGCTTGATTTTCCTTTTTCTTTGATTTGTTGCCAAGAGCTAAAAACCGTATCTAGCACTATGACAGAATGAAAATGTAACCAGGAATGAAGAATTAGTGAGTCTCACCCCTGTGTATCTTTCTCTCTATTAGAAAAATGAAAACCCCCCTCCCCAATCGCTTTGTTTGCTACCCATTGATCCTTATAGCAATTTCCCCATTGACCAAATCATATCATTTCATTTTTACAGTTGGCTGTGGGGATCGCCACTCATTCCTTCTTAGCTGTGGATGAACAATCATTCCTCTTTCGCAAAGCGCGAGGAAAACATTATCATACTGTTGTCACTTTGTTCTTTGACATATTTTTCTTTTCTTTTGTTTTGTTGTGTTGTGTCACGGATGACTAGGGACAAGATTAAAAGAACGGGACCAATCAAACACATATTTTTTATTTTTATTATTTTATTATTTCTTTGGATTTTTGGTTAAGAATGAGAATGGGCTGAAGAGGGTTATAAAGTATGGACTGACCAGCAAAACGAGAGATGGACTAGACTCTTGTATTATTGTTGTTATGCAAATAAAAGGCCTGACACCAACAACTCTTTTTTTAGTTTTTTTTTTTTAAAAAAAAAATTAAAACAACACTTTTTTTTATTTTATCTCAAGAAAGGAATGAAGAGACTACAAAAATTAATTTTTGGACAATAAATTACACAAATCTTGGATATTTTTATTTTAAATGGTTGGACAAAATCGAGTGTTCACACCAACGAGTAACAATACTCGTTGCTAATATTCTACTGACAAAGAAAAAATCGATGAATTATATCTTTCAGTAAAACCGTTGACAAATCCGTGGATATTCTGCATAAATCTTTTTAGTGGAAGTCATTAGTCAAGTTGGTCTCCCAATAAACTTGACAAATGTGAATATCAGAGAACCATCCAGTAGAAATGATAGTGGATTGTTAATACTGGGCTATGACTATATGGACCCAAAGCCATGGACTGAAACAAAAAATGAATTTTTTCAGGAAACAAAAAATGAATTTTTTTAGGGACCAAAAATCAAAATTTCTTATTTCTTCAGTGTCTGAAAACATATTTAAATCTCTTCTTTATTAAATTTTAATATCATATGTTGGAATCCTCCAATAAATTTGATCCTCATATTGAACTGCATATACAGAAAAGTGTTATTTATCAAGTTGGAGTTTGGTCCTTTGTGGGGTTTAGAATGCAAGAATGCTCACTTGAAGCCTCAAAAGTCAAGATATTACTTTGGGATTCTTGCGCTTTGAAAGACCATATAATACAACAATCAGCTTCATTTTATACTCATCAGCAAAAACTAGTCATTATCTGCTACAAGTTTCTCACGTTTTCCTTCTGAATTTCTTCTTAACTTCTATTGTTTTGGGATGCACACTAAACAACCATATATGTACAAAATAACACTGATGACTCGCAACCGGAAACTTGATTACTTTTTACGTACAAAATCATCAGTAGGAGAAACTTAAAATTTGATTTGTTCAAATCTCTCTGACAAAAACAAGCTTTGTAAGTTTTTCAGTGCTGCGGAAACCGTGACTTCAGCTGTAAACATTGCCGTCACAGGTCTGTGGTCCGATAGTTTTGATTCACTTCTAGTGTACTGAAGTTGCCTTAAACCCTTCCCAAACCATATTATTCTGTCACACCTATAAAATGAAGACCACAAAAATACAAGAAGTCACTAATTGTTTTGTTTAGAATTTAGTTACAATTACGATACACTGCTATTGAGAGTGCGTTTGGTTTGGATGGGAAGCAAAATTAGAGGTAAGAATTCTATAAATGAAATTTGTATGTAATTTTACGCATAAAACTCATCCACAAAATTTTCACCTTTATTTCTACTCTCCAACCAAACATACCCTAATTTTTTAAAAATATTTTATTAGGATGCTTGAAGAGATGTCTAAGTATTTGGGATTTCAGTTCGTTACTAGAAAATTTGCTTGTAATGAAAATATGAGGAATTATAAGATAAGGATTTCACTTATTTTATTAGTGAATTTAGAGAAATTAAAGGATATCGATTATGTTTATTATTTTAATTTTTATGTACTGATAGTGTATAATTTTTTTACATTATAAGTACATCAAAATTAAACTCTTATTACTTATCTTATTTCATTTATTATTCACCATGAACGTAATTGAAATCTTCCAATTATTTACCCATCAATTCCAAGATTACAAATGACATCAGTGTATAAAAAAAATAACAGTATATGGATCCTGGTTAAAGGAAAAACTTCTCATATTTTATCTCTTACCATGCTGGCGCTCGCCTCTTTTCTGTCCTTTTCCCGTGATAAAAGCATCCATGATAAATATCTGAATTTGGCCAATACTTGTAGGTTGGGGCGAATTTGATTGCTCCTTCATGCCATCCTCTTAACATGTTTCCACTCGTCAGCTCCACCATTAGCTTCATTGCATTATTCCATCCAGGTTAGGTTAGAGAATTAGCAAACAAATTAAATTAAATTCCAACCAGGTTCCATTTTTTTAAGAAAAGAAAATATCCCTTTCATCAACAATAATGTGTATATACCTGATCATTTTCTAATAAGGAATCCCAGTCTCTCTTTTCTACGAGTAAGCGTGTTGTTTCTTCCGGTAGAGAAATTCTATAATTTAAATCTCCAAGCAATATTACATGACTGCACAATACAAGACGAAATTAAATGGTTAAAATAATGCAACATGTCCATCAGAGTAAAAGTAATAATATAGAGTACTTCAAGTTGGCAATTAAAGGTCTCAAATGGTATTTTTTTTAACTATTTAGATAGATTTCCATAACTGCAGGCCTAAGGTGTTTTTATTATGTTTGGTGCTTTTGCAATTTTTTTATAACAATTAACTCACTGGCCCATACAACAGAACTGTTTCCTCACAACTTCCTCATAGTAGATTAAATAATAGTATAATTTAGTTACAAACGTAAAAACCAACAACAAAGAATAATAATATTATGATACTGTTTGGTGGCATACAATGTAGTAGGACAAATTCAAAGCTGAAGACTAACAATAATGATGCTGTATTGAGTACGTTATTTGTCTTGTCAGCCATTGAATAACAAACCAAATACTTTAATCAATATTCGCACCTTGATTTCATGATTGGTTGGGAAAGGAACCTAATTATTAAAGAAAAAACCAAAACGAAATTATGAATGCTGATTGGTTGGACGGTTTCAAAACAATTGGTAACTAACTACTTACTCATGATCAAGAATCTTTCTCGGCAAATCAAGCATAAGGCCTCTAGGAAAGCTTGTCCGGGAAAATATTTCAGCAACATTAGAGTTCCGAAGCTTCTCATCTCCATCTCGGCCCCCAGAAGCTAGATGACTGCACACAAAGCAGAAGCTTGTTTCATGTAACAGGAATCTCACAGATACAGAACCCTGCAAAGTACCCAGATCGAGTTGTAAAAGGCATTAAAGACAAAAGGTCAAACAAAAAATAAAAATAATTAGAAAGACAAAAAATTGGATTCCTAGTGAATCAATGAAGATGTGAGCTTTAGACTCAATTAGGCAATTGGACAATATACACTACTTAATGAATTTGATGTTAATGTGGCCATAATTATCATTGTGACGTGGTTTCAGAGGGCACCACAACAGCAATATTGCGTTCGTAATTACGGTTGCGAACTGCGCTAAATTAAGTCATGGCGGTGATTAAGCTAAATTAAGTCATGGTACTGATTAAGCTAATAATATCTATCAATTAAGTGGGGTTTAATTTGGTTAATTAGGTCACCTTGTTTCCTAAGCAGCCCATGATGCCACAGCCTACACATGAGACACTTGGATGCCGAATGAATGGACGAAGGTCTCTCCTAGCCCACACAGATATCAATATACCAACCATCTGCTTGCTAATGATACACTGGAAATCTTGTGGTGGGGCTTCATTATTATTATTGGGACAAATATTCTTCAGCTCCTGCGTCTTATTGTCACCTGTCCTCTTGTTCAACGCTTCTCTGATTATGGAATTCCACTTCATAGAAGTCTTACTATTTTCAGACCCCAACACATTCGATGCTTTTAGAGGTACAATTTCCTGGAATCTGGATTAATGTAAAACAATTTAAATAGAATAAATAAATAAGCATAAGAAACTACAAGCATAATATTAATAGTTATCTATATCACTTTATCAAAGAAGCTGAAATAGTTGTTCTATGCTAGATATGGCAATACCCGAGTACATAGATATCACAGGGCTTATTATTGCATGTAGTCTCCAACAAGTCCTCGATGTTCAACCCCTCATCTGGTGCAATCCCACCTACGTTCCATGTGCTGACAAAAACCCTGAAATACGCGAATAAAGAAAATTTAAAGGGTGTCAGAAATTAATCGTTGAGAATAATTAACATAGAACACAACCGCAGAAATTGAACGGTATCAACAAATATACTGCAGTTCATCGTCTTGCAGCTTTTTAGTATATGGTGTATAATTAAGAGCATAAAACAGATAGGCATATATAAAATTAGCAAGACGATATACATATATTTTTCTTTCTTGCTTAATTACTTGTACTTTTGCGTGTTGATCTTTTGATCATCATTAAGAATGGTCTTGTCGAGAGATGATTGATCAGGATGATTATGATCACTTGTAACAGCTATGAAGGGTTGTGTGTGACAGTGATGAGTAGGATAATCAGCTATAAAATTGCTGCTTCCCAGTCTCTTGTTGAGTATCTTATTAGCCACTAATGCAGGCCACATCACCTGAAGAGGAAGAAATAATCAACAATTAATATTTATATTAGAAGCATATATATGTTAGTTTAACAAAACTAATTTGGCAAGGAAAGGGATCTGGATGAGAATGTAAGAAATTAAAGGATGATAGAGAAGGCGCAGTGATGATACTCACTTCTGCATGTTTTCCTGGCATGTTAATTAAGAATAATTAGTGGTTCTGTTCATTCAACTTTATATATATAGTTCGCTATGTATTTCAACGTAGGAATTTTATAATTTTACATTGTTTCAGCATGTGTGGAAGAGAGAGAGGGACAGAAATTAAGAAAGGGAAGAAAAAACATGGGTCTTCTTGCAGATTTGAATTTTTCTTCTTGTTGATAAGCTGAATTTGAAGGATATGTCAATGTCTACACTAATTTAATTAATTGTTGAAAACGGATGCAAGTGGGAGAGTGTGGTCCATCATGATAAAATAAGCAAATAGGAGAAGAGGAAATGAATCAAAGAGAATGAAAGAGAGATAAATGGAAGGCGCATTATATTGTTCGATTTTGTAAATGCAGATATGATCGGCAATGATGTTGAACGCGATGGTGGTAGCGATGACGACGACGGCCAACTTGTGTGAAAAAAATGCATGTTAGATATATCAAAAATCATTTATGTATATTATTATCAAATTAGGAGAAACACTATTTTATATCTCCAAAAGATTATATTTACCCATGACCCTTCAAAAATCCATCATGCTTGACAAGTTTACCTATACTTCAAATAGCTCTCTGTTATTGTTAATAAAAGTAATTTTTTTAAGGACCATTTTACTGACTATATAATCTTTTGAGGGCTAAACTAATTGTTTTATAATGTTAACTTAGTATAAAATGAATATTTTTTTAAATATATAATCTTTTTTTACTAAAGTAGTGGTTCAACAGTGTGAATGATGTAAAACATAAAATTTAATCACTTTAGTTAACAAAAATGCAGGTTAGCTAACTTGCGACTGAATTTGTTAAATGAGGTGGATCTTTTAATTTGAAAGTTATGGGTAAATATAATTTCTTTTAAAAGTGATTTTTTTAAGAACATAATCTTTCAAAGGATAAAATGGTAGTCCTCTCTCACCAAATGATTTAACTTCCTAAAAAATATAGGATGCATGACAATAAACCAAAACAATATATTTTTTCAGTCATATATATAGTGTAAACAATTTGATCAAAGAGAAAGAAAAGTGACCAAAACATGATCAGTTCGAGTGGCTAGTCCTTTTTTTTTTCCAATAAATAAGAAGCACTTAACTTTTAAAGAGAGAAGTTGAGGAGAACATATCAATTGTTCAACAATACAATAGATAAACCGATAAAGACGACAAGATTAAAAAATGAAGTTTAATAATAGCAACCAAAACTAATCGCAAAAACGCAAATCAAGAGACACCACTACAAAACAATGGTAGCCCAGAGCATAAAACTCAATGAAAATCAAAGTCATAAATGTGAAATTTGGGAACGGAAGAAAAATGACCAACATATGGTCAATTTGAGTGGGTAAATGCTCACTCCTTTCAATCAATGGTTTTGAGTTCAAGACCTAAGTATGAAAAATCGGTAGCGAGGGAGTTATACCCCCTATGAAATTTCAAATGCTCAAACCAAATTGCTTCCAATTATGAGACAATACTTGTGAGGGAAAAAAAAAACAAAAGAATGAAAAGTGGGCACACAGAGGATAAGTATCCAACATCAATAACATCATTCTGAATTCTTAACGATATTGGTGTGTTAATTAAACTTTGTTTATTGATAAATAAGCATGATATTTAGCTTGTTATTGTATGTGATGTTATCTCTCCACGCTAATAAAATAAAATGAGCTCCTATGATACTATATTTGTGGTTGTTTGCATCAAATATTATAATAAGACTGAATTAAATAACATATCCTATTAGATTAATTTTATAAATTATATTACGCCTTAACTACAGTAAAAGATTAAAAGGAGCCAAGTGAAACTAATAAGATTCACAAGGATTCAATAAAAAAATTTAGGAAATGGAGAAATCAAATTGACCAGAAGTATCAAAAAAGTAGTAGTTCGATCACTGATATCACGATGAGCTAGAGTCCACTAACGCTTATATCATTCATCCCATTTTCCTGAAGAAACTTTGTTATGCATGCTGCTGATTTGCCTGGCTTCCATTATTCGTATCCGAGAGTGTCACTCAAATCCATACTAGTCAAATAAAACAAAAAAGAGATTGGTTTTCTAATGGGGAGAGAATGTCATAAATGATAATGTGTACATAAAAAATAAACACATACTGGATTAAGAGGAGAAGGCAAAGGATTTAAATTTAATGACATTAATTTGGTTGGAAAAAACATGGGATGGTGGGAGACCCGAGCAGGGATTGGATGGGGGCACAGTAGATTCGCTACTTAATCAAATTTATTTTAATGTATGCAAAGTTTATACAACAGTTGAAAAAAGAAGGAAGTCTCACATGCTTTGAGAGCAAATAACCTCATTTGTTATGTACCATTAATTTTTTTTGATAAATAAAAGGCTCAAACAACTCAGGGGAAGCCAGCATGATACACACATGTTTAGCGAGAAAGAAAGTCAAATCCAAACGAAAGCAAACAAGTAACAAAGAGAAATGTAAGATGTCCAACCCTAATTAACCTTCACGACCCCTTGGATATTGCCATCCCCAGTAAGCCCCCATAACCCCTTTGGCCTTGCCATCAAAATTGTAGAGACAAGTGGAACGCGTGAGGTCTACACACCAGTTGAACAAACATCAAGAGCACACCAACAAAAAACAATCAAAAACACGTGCACATGAAAACAGCCTAACAACCCAAGATCATGCATTGTAATCCATGTAGTACTATCATCATGAAATGACCATGTGTAGTGCAAATCAAAGATGTTGTCACATCCGTTTTCAATGAGAGTTCTGGTATATCCTATTTGCTTATAACCATTTATGGAGCCCAACGTCTGATAGCCATCACGTTTGCTATTAAGAAGCTTGGTTCAAAGAGGAACTCCTCACACCATGTCTTGGTCCAATAACATAGTCTTGTTAGAATCATTTGTGGCATGTTATCCCAAGATGGATTGTAGATCTCAAAGATAATCTTATTTCTTGTCCATCATATCGACCAGCAAATCATCATATTTCTTGTCAACCATGCTTGTACCATTAATAATGTAACACCTCAAATTAGTGGATCCCATTTATTTTCTTTGAACTGCAAACTAACCACGGTTACCTAGTCGTCTATGTTTAAACATAATAGATTAAAATAAAAACTCTATATTTTTTGTATCAAATCAAATGAAAAAAGAAACTTTGTCTTCTATCTTCTTATCTTTTCGGCTCTTTCTTTTCCTAGGTTATTTCTTGTCTTGATTTTTCATTATTTTTTGTCTTGATTCAGTGGATAGATAGGGGAAACAACTACGAAGTGGAGGTTTGATAGGCATTATTTTGGATGAACCAAGGGTATTCACCGCCGAAATCAATGACTAATCCCCTCGAGACGTAAAGCTTATATATATGGATTTTGTTTCTGACCATGAAATCTTCTCTATATATACACACTGTCTGGAATTGAACCTCTAATTAAATGTTTAAGGAGCCTAACTAGGTTTGATAGGCATTATTCAGATAAGGATAATGATTTGTCTTGTTTGAGTGAGAAAAAAAAAACTAAACAAGAAATAATAAAAACACTCTGAACATTTGAACTAGAGAAAGGAGTGATTCTTGTGTCCTGAGGGAGGAAAATTTTCTTCCTTCCTCCATACTGCATTGTAGCCACAAGTTTCAAAGGTGAGAGAGAGAGAGTTCATTAGGATAAAACAAACTAGTGATAAACAATAATACTCCATGGAGGAAGCAACACATTTCCTCTGCGAGTGTATAACATTTTTCCTAGAGAAAGGAGAATGAAGACAATTAAAGGTTTGTTTAGTTTGAGTTTTCAGTTTTTATTTTTAATTTTTTAATTTTTTAAAATTTGTGAAGGAAAAATTGAAAATTTTAAAAGGAACAAATATCAGTTTTCAGAATTTTCAATTTTTTCTTTATAAATTCTGAAAAATTGAAAAAACTGAAATAGACCCTAAGTTTTATTGGAGAAAGATGAAAAGATATAGAATAAGAGATCTGAACACGTAGAAGAGGGATTTTCAATTTTGACGGCGAGAAGGAAAGTGTTGGAAAACATGAAAGTTTTTTTTTTTTTTTATCGGATGTGAAACATACAAATTGGATTTTTCATTTAACCATAGTTAATTTGCTGTTCAAAGGAAATAAATGGACCCACTAATTTGGATTGTCACATTATTAATGGTTCAAAGCAAATGAGATGATTAACTCTCAGAGCACAGAAGAATTTCACTCAAAAAAAGTATGCTTTTGCTAAAACTTATGTAGCTCATAAACACTTGCACCTCTATTAATTATACAAAAGGGAAAAATATGCCTTACAGTACACTATTTTTTTTTTTTTTTAGTCCATCTGTGAAAGTTGTAGTCAACGAATTTCTTCGTCCATCTTCTTCTTGCCTTGAAACTCCTCTTCCATAATCATTCCCAAACACAGACTCAAACCATCACATCCATTCCAATTTCACAAGGCAATATGTTCCAAACTCTTCATTAAAAAATTCAAACCAACGGAAGAATATGTGTATCTTAACTAAACAATAGGTTGACAATAGAGAGACTTATGCTTAATTTAGCATTGTTGTGACTTTTGTGGTGCTCCTGATGTTAATGGTGTCTTTTTTTTTTTTGCTACTTTGTGATAGACTTGGTGGAGTTGTAACCAGGATATTTTCTATACTGACCCTTGGTTTACCTTTGTGGCGGCCTGCTAGGCACAATTTCTGGCTGATGACATTACTTGCTCTCCAGTCAATTGTGTCGATATGTCAGTATGACGTCCTCCTCCCCATGGTACTGTTAAGTTGAATGTTGATGGTAGTGTGTTATAGGAATGGGGGTTAGCAGGTTTTGGTTGCATAATTTGAGACTCTCATGGTGGATGGTTGGCTTCTTGCTCGGGATCAGCAAATGAGATGCGAATTCTTCGGGTGGAGCTTGAAGCTATTTGGCGTGGTCTTTTCCTGGCTTGGATGCTTGGCTACCATACTATGTATGTTGATATGGATTGTTTGGAGGCCTTTTTGGCTGTATACACTGATCAAATTTCTCCTCATCACTTGGACTTTGGTTTACTTCTTTGTATCTGTGCGCTGACTTTTCACAACTGGAGTGTTCATTTTGGTTTGATTCCTAGGACTGCTAATTGGCTAACGGATAATGTGGCAAAGACTGGTGCTGCATCAGGTTTGGATTATTTTAGGTGGCAGAATCCTGGCATGGAACTCAATAGCATTATTCTTGTTGATCTACTAGCTAATCTTAGTTGTGTCTTTGTATTTTCCTTACTAAAAAAAGTATTGTTATGGCTTTCATAGAGCTGTTGAGCTTTCTATGTTCTCTAATAGTTACTTTTAAAAGTTTATATAAATAGTAAAGAGGAATCATAAAAATAGTATTTAATAAATTTATTTTAAAGTTGTACATGAAATCTGAACAGCACCTTAATTAATGAAAGGTTATAGTCTTCTTTTAAATTTTAAAAAATATAAATCAACTCTAAAAATTACCGTAATATATATTTTATCAGGATATAATGAAGGAGAAAGAAGCAAATCCAAATTATAACTCTCAAAATATATAACTTCAAAATAAGATTGATAACATTGTATACACTTCTCTAGATTAAAGGAGGTAACTTTTCTTTATTCTTTGCTTTTTCATTCCGACCTATTCATATTAGCTTTTTCCCCATAATTGTAATTAGAAAAATATCGGTTTAATTAATAACTCTGATCATTTATAATTTTATTCAATTTTATGTTAGATTCTTATAATTTAAAAATTTGTAGTTAAGTTTTTATACTTTTCTAAAAACTTTAATCAAATTTCTGTAGTTTAATAATTTGTGATCAAAAGTTCATGTACTATACAAAAAATTTTATTTAAGTTTCTATTGTTTAAAAATTTTGTGATCAAGTCTCTATAATTTTGTATAATATAAAGGCTTAATGATAAATTTTTAAATAGGGACTTGATTAAAATTTTTAGTATAGTATAAATACTTGATAACAGATTTTAAAACTATAGGATCTCTAAAGTTATTCAACCAAAAATATTCAAATATTGTGTAAGAGTGTGAAATAGGATTAAAAACACCGACAACTTGCAACCTGCGAAATGGACAAGCCTAGCAACTTGCCACTCTCCACCTTCCTTAAATTGGAACTGCCATAATTATAATTTTAGTTCCATTTCCGGCGGAGTAACCAACGAAAGAGTAGAACGTTGTCTTGCGTACACACAGCGTGCGTCAAATCAGTTTGTTTATTTTACCTAAAGTTTGTGTTGCAATTTGGTGAAGCAACCAATAGTTTATCTTCAACACCAATCCAAACTTTTATTTTGACAAAGCACTAATCCAAAACTTCAACACGCTATAGGCTGGACATTACATTTACTAATATTTTGAAGTTTTAGTCACCATCATCAAAACACCACTTGCTATATCAAATTAGCAGTAAGTACATTACAACTTTCCCAATTCAGTATTATAGCAATTTCAACCCAACTGTATAAGTCAACATCTTTTAACATCATCACAGAAGTAAACAGAGGAAATGACACAAAATTATCTTAAGGTTTTGTTGGGATTTAACACACAGTCTCAAGTGAAGAAGAAGTGAAAACCTCACAAGAGTATTAGCCTATAAATATGGTATTTAATTTTTGAGTTTAGATATCCTCCAAAAGCATAAGTGAACCATATAAATAATCTTTCCATGTGATAAAATATTTGTAAGGATAATTTGTAATTTCTACCATTTAAAAGTTATAAATAGATAGTGACATTTAAAAGTTGCAAATAGATACAGGTAGTTAAGGTCAAATCATATTAAATTTTGACTCTTCTATGTGGTTTTTCCTTTTTATATTATTTCTTCTAATTATAGAAAGTATTGATATTTTTATTTCATTTGTTTCTACTACCCAATAGACATGTCTAAATTACACTTTTTCCCATTCTTGTTGAAAAATTGCACTCCACTCCACCACACCTATTCTATTAATAATTATTATTACTAATCATTACTAATTATTAATTATTATGATAGTAAGTAAAACTAATAAAAATTTACACTATAAATTCTTCTTTCTTCTTTAAATTAAAACTCACAAACATACTTTTACATTTGATATGCCTAATAAGCTAAAGTCTAATAGGATAATATCCAAAATAATTTGTAATATACCTGCTCATATTAGGCCTATTAAAATTTTAATAATATATAGTGTTTAACATTGTAATAAGATGTTACACTATGTGATATCTATTTATTCTCTCACTATTATAAATAATTCTAATTTTAAGTCAATATATTTAGCAAAAAGGTAAAATTATATTTAAATAAAATCACTTATCAATTAATTAATTATAAATCTAAAAATAAGTATTATTATTTTGAGACTTACTATTTGTTTTAATTTTTACTATACAAAATTATAATTTGTATTGATATAATTTATTAGTTAATTTAATTGTAATAATTATTTATTAATTTAATAAAAATATAAAGTCAAAAAATTAATAAAAATATAAAGTAAAAGATATATAACACTATTTTAGAAATATTTGAACATTTTTAACTTATATTTTTCATCATTTATTATATAAAAATTGAAAATCATATTATCATAAGTTTTATTAGCTATTTAAATTTAATGGAATGAAATGTAATTTTTGAGCATGAATAGGGTGAGGTGTAACTTAACCCAACCCTAAGAATCGTGTGTTCTTTTTACCCATATTAATAATATTTGAGACTTTCGGACTTCAAAAGAATCGATGCACAATCTGACATTTTTGTGTAGATTTATACATATAATTTTTCTGAAGCAAAATTCGACCAACAGTAAGGCAATAGTCATTTCCTTGTTTCTTGCATTTGCGAATTTCCGAATAACCAACCAAGCTACTAAAGAAACCAATCCAGGGCACGATTTTTTGATCTGGTTAACCACTTCCTGAGAACAGACTTCTTTCTAGAATTCCAAGTTTAATATTGTAGGCGAAGTTTATTTGGAGTTACAATCTACTTTTATTCGGCAACCAGAAGGTAACAACAATTACAAGGTAACGTTTACAATGGTTGGTTATTCGGCAACCAGAAGGTAACAACAATAATAAGGTAACGTTTACAATAATAATTGTAAACTCCATCTTCATCTCTAGTAACATCCACAGCTTACGACTGTGATTAACTTTCTCTATCATTGATCTAGTCTCTCCCCATCAGAAGTACTTCCGCAATCCACCCAGCCTATGAAAATTCGCTCAACTAGTATGATCAAACAAACGTCAACTAAAAGGTCTTGTTTGACTCCCACCAAACTTCTATTGATAGGTCATAACTGAGTACTGTTAAGCCTTGCTAAAGTTCGTAACATGTCATATTCTTTGAATAAGAAAACCTCCCCACTAAATTGTTTGTACTGGGGGAAAAGAAATCATCAATGAAATAGTGTTCCCCCAAAAAACAAAGCACCCACAAAATACTTCATATACTAGTGAATGTTAAGTTGTTAGTATGTGATATGCAATGCTTGTCCTTCTCATGCGCCACCTATACATAGAACACTGAATTCTCATTTCTCAATTAGGAAATATCTAATCTACAGTAGAAATTCAATATTGTCAATCAAAATGTTGAAGGAAAAATACAGCTTCCTCGCACCCAAGCACCAACAAATCATCCCATGGACTAGTACTGGTAAATTCAAGGTAGGAAATCCTCCACCTGACTCTCTAACATTAGAGCATCCATAACCTCATTTGCTATTAATGATTTGACACAGCTTCTCAATATGGCATTGATTTATCAAGACATAAAGAATTCCCACAACCTGAGGATTGGTAGATCTGGAAAAAAAAACAAAGAATCTTGGTCCGGAGCTCATTAGCATACCTTGTGGCACCTCCAACACCTGTATCCTCATCTGAAGGGGCTCCTATGGTGTTGGGCTCCCATTTGGAACACTAGCATTGCCATCAACCATTGTAACATCATCCACACTAGCACTGCCGTCAACCATTGTAACATCCCCCATGTTGCTTTCAGGTGGCTTATCTTGGGCCACGTGGCCATCGACAATCGTAGCTTCCTCACTTTCATGTTGTTCAGGCATACCAGTGTCCACAGTCTGCTGACTGCTTTGCACCTCATTTGCATTTACTGTTGGTTCCAAGTGACCAAAATAAGATCCATTTTGCTCAAACTGATAACTCAACCGCTCCTGCAGATACACAAAATGTCAATTCATTGGTTTCAGAACTTGTGTTTATTATTATAAAGAGGAAGAGTATAACGGCAGAGAACATAGAACCAGTTAGAACAATGCAAATAACATGTGAACAACAAAAAGCACACAAAGAACATAAACGAAAATGCACATCGTCAAATGAAACTCACCCAAAAATAAAGCTTAAACGTAAGTCTTTAATGAAGCTATTTAAACAACACTATCCTTTATAAGATGTTGCAATAAATATAACAAATGATATAGGGGGTATATCGTTTAAACCAAATGTAACACAAATCAGCAAGTAAAATATACTTATGTCATAGCATGTATGGTATTAAGACTCCTCCCTCTGCCCAACACAGCAACACCACAATAACGAATACACCCAAGTGTAGGGAGAACCCTTAAATTTAATTAATGCCAAACAAAGGGTAAAGTCAGATGTTTTCTTTATATAAAATAAAATTTCATGGATTATAAATGATAAGAACATAGCCCATTCAAGACAGAAACAGATTGAAATGCTAAAACAATCCACTAAGAAGATGAGTGTGTATTATGGGTGTATTATGAACAAACAGAAATGTAGAATAACTCATAGTACTAGAGAGACTCTAAAACTCTCCCAACCCAATCCTCACTTTTCAGGTGACCCCCTTCAAGATACCTCCCCTCCCTTATAATCTCTCATGTAACAGAATTTCCCACCAATTCTCAATTCTCTCTCTGTGCCAACTCAGCAAGTTAGTTACAAAATTCATATTTCCCACATTGGCACCCGCTTCACTCTTCTCATCTCACACACTCACCAATTACACTTAAGTCCCCGATCGCTAATTGTTTAGGTATCTAACAATACTCTCCCCCTAAAAGAGTCACCTTTTCCTCAAGGTGATATGTGGAAAGGAAAAACCATAGTGCTGAAGGAAGACTTCCCCTTGGATCCCATATCTTGTAAAAGAATGCACTCTCCCTTATCTTTGTATTCACCTCATGTGTCCCATAATGCCTTGGACTTTGCTTCTGATTGGTTCCCATAGTTTAAGATTTCAAATTCCCCATGTCTCTTTCTCTGCCATTCAACTCTCTTTTGTTTCGATATGCCTGGCAATGTTGGGCCTCCCTTAGCTGAAGCTTTAATTTTTCCAGCATTTGATTCTCCCCTTCTCCCATATTGTTCACCCCCTCAATTGCAGCAATTAGCAGAAAGTCTTCATTCCAATAACCATACCCTTCGCCGGAAACAGCACTATCCTGATTAAGGGGATAGGTGACATACTTGGAGGCTCTCATACGACCTGAATACTGATTTTGTAGAGCACCCTGGTCGTAAGGTAGTCCAACACTTTTATTGAACAATGCCATGCAAGGCAAAGCTTTCTCACTAAATGTATCACTAGTCTTATCCCCTATGTTCAACTGCTCCAGTAAAAAGTCAATCAAGTACCTGTCTCTTTTCACTGTCCAATCTATCCCCAGAGTTTCCCTGCTAGCAGAAGACTCTTGAGTACCATCCATGTGACAATGCAAAAGTATGCTCCTCAAAAAACACTGTGAAACCAAATGCTTTCTTCCTCTGCCAAGACCATCTACTACTAGTCCATGATGCAGGTCAAGAGAGCTTGCAATAAACTCCTCATTTATGCATCTTCTAAGAACAGGTTCAATGGGTTGGGAAAATCCGAAACCCAATGAATCATTCACAGTTAAACTTTCCAGGACAAGAATGATACCTTTGTCTAAATTTGGGAGTTGCAACTTCTCCTCAAGATGCAACGGTGTTCCAAAACAGAACCATTTGTGTGAATTTTCTTGTAGTTCCTCATTGATACCTCTCTTTTGCTTGTTGCGCCTGGTCTCCTCCTTCCACGGGTCCCCCTTGGCAGCTTTTCTGGACTCCAGGTGAGTAGTGATTACTGCTGGGCTGGTTATTCCTATTTCAGCATTCACAAGGATTTGAGGCCCAATTCTTTTGTTTGTTTCAGCAAGGTGAATAAGTGGTACCTTACATATTTGGGCTTGGCCCAATAGTGAACTCCCTCCATCAGCATCCCAATCCTTCTTTTCCTTGAGTTGGGCTTGCTTCTGTAATGTTACACCATGTTCTCCTTTCTCTGAAGCTTTTCTTTCCTTTGATTGGTTTTGAGCCTGAGCCATTGGGCCAACTTCATAACCCAATTTCAAGCTTACCCAACCTACTTCCTCTTCTTTCTTCCCATGATTCACACCCAGCTTGGTTGTGCCCTCGCATGGAGGCAGTTGTTCTTGGTTCCCCGTTGGGAGTGACTTGACGGCCACCATCTGCACCCATATCCTCTTGGCGACGGTCATCGCGGCCTCAGGACTCGGTGGCTCTAGCGGTTCTGTCGGCAGAAGCATGGGCAGTGCACATGAGGGTTTGTACTGCCTCGCGACATTTGTCTTCTCTGTCGCCCCAGACGAAGCTGGGTCCGGTGGCTTTGGCGGTGAGGGTTGGTCGGCCAGCGTCCGCAAAACACCATGCTCCACATCAGTCGTGTTCTCCTCTCCCCTAAGCTTCTTCCTCCTATCATCAGCTGTCGCCGTTACCATAACAGTCAACATTACCCTTGGATCTTGCCATTTGGGTGGTTCTGGAGAAGGAAGCTTGATCAGCATGCTCGAAAGCCCAAACTCAACTACTGCTCGCGACTTCTCTGCCGTCCTAGGTGGAGTCAGTTCGTGTGGCTTGCGTGGTTGCAGCGGCGGTGCATGTGGTTTCGGCGTTTCCCGTGACTCCAATGTTTTAGGTGGTGGTTGAGTAGCTGAGTAATTTTGAGCTTGGATGACTTCGTCCTTCACTCCCCACTTCCCCCTTCGTTTGATCGTCTTTATACCATTCACAAATAGGTCGTCTTCCCCATGGTGCTTTTCTTTCATCTACTGGTTCATGGGATTGCACTCTGAGAGGGATTTTGTTTCTCCCATTTCCTCTTCTTCCACCAATTCCTCCATCGCAATCGGATCCGAGAGCAAGAAATGGTGATCGATCTCCACTTCCTTTGGTTCAACAACTCCATCCTCTTCCTCCTCTTCCTCCTCTTCATTTTGCATGCTTTTAAAAAACTCACAAACATAAGGTGGCCAATCGCCTATGGAAGATCTTCTCTATCTCCTTCACCACCAATCTTCATCACCCTCCCAAAGAGGTAGTTGACGACAACGCCTGTGGGATCTTCCTCTTACTAAATTTTTAATTTTCTTCGGATGCTACTCCATCTCTAACTTCTGCTTCATTTTCTTCTCTGACTCTGACTCCATGGCAGCAGCTCGCATGGTTTTTGGCACAGGGCTCCCAAGATCGGGAGCTCTGATACCATTTGATAAGAACATAGCCATCCAAGACAGAAACAGATAGAAATGCTAAAACAATCCACTAAGAAGATGAGTGTGTATCATGAGTGTATTATGAACAAACAGAAATGTAAAATAACTCAGATTATTAGAGAGACTCTGAAACTCTCCCAACCCAATCCTCACTTTTCAGGTGACCACCTTCAAGATACCTCCCCTCCCTTATAATCTCTCATGTAACAGAATTTCCCACCAATTCTCAATTCTCTCTCTATGCCAACTCAGCAAGTTAGTTACAAAATTCACATTTCCCACATTGGCACCTGCTTCACTCTTCTCATCTCACACACACACACCAATTACAATTAAGTCCCCGATCTCTAATTGTTTAGGTATCTAACAATAAACAAGGCATATATGAATGGTGAAGAGGTTTAAAAATGTAACAAGAACAAAAATAGAGCAAGAACAAAAAGCATAGTATATTTTGTACGCAAGCAATGTCAACAGCATTAACAAAGAGCAAAAGCGGAATAGTCAATTTTCATTGATTGATGAATATATCTATATATTCTTTCTCAGTACAACATGCTTTTTCAAAAGAGGAATTTTAGTACACAAGATGAAAGATTATACAAGCAGAATCTCAAGCAAATGTTCATAACAGGGGTAGCAACAATGTCGAGAGAGACAAGTTCAAAGATCAAAACATATCGATATTGTGGCGAACTAAAACATGACGAGTACTAGTATTATCATAAAATCAAAATTGAGCCAATGGCATACATAGACAGAAATTTTTTGCATGATAAGATGCTAGACATTACCTGGTACAGCCGTTCTATGATACTTCCCATCTCCTCAACACCACTGACAAGATGTATATGATGTCTAGGTCCAGGATCTTCAACATTTCGTTCAGTAAATGATGTAGTCTCACTCACATTAAGGGCCAGGCGGTCTGGTCTCTTAAGAAGAAGCTGAAATGTAGGCTGCAGCTCATAGCATTGCTCAAAAAGGAAACGACGACAAAACACATATAACCCAAGTCGAGCACGGGACATGGCAACCACCAATCTTCTTACATCACGTAGGTGACCAACGAATCGTGTTCGCACAAGAGAAAGCAATATAAAATCATTTTGCTGACCTTGAAATTTATCAACTGTAGTAACCTGGAAGCAGTCAATAAGAGAATAAATATAACTCAGTTCAGTTGAGACCAGAACTTTGAAAAATGTACAATAACATCACAAAGATGCCTGCCTTACTCAACATTATAAAGGATACAAATGGAATTGATACATGACCTGCCTAGAATTTGTCTAAGTGACTTGTAAGAAAGAAAAGTCATCTTATTTTGTTTGTCCTCTATATATATATCTTATTCTCTGAACTCTACATAATGATCACTGCATCTTTATGAATTTCTTCATTTTATAAAAAGAAGTAGAAAACAAAAAAAAGATCTTCAGAAATCAAGATGATCAAATTGCATACAATATATAGAAATATTATCAATAATATCTGCATCTACAATATAATATAAAAGGAAAGATTAATGATCGAATTGCATACCTTGCTTGGTGGGCCAATGAAGTCATATGGAACACATCTCCTGGTTATTACATCACGGATGAGAAGTTTCTGGCCATTGTAAGTAGTCAAGATTGATATCTTATTGGCAGGATACCCTAACAGACGCATGTATATATAGACACTGACAACATATTCTGCTTCTCCCTCATTTTGGTAAAACCAAGGAGATGGAGTTGTCTCACCCTTACCAAGGTAGTCTGGAACATCCACTAACTGATAATCATAAGCAAATCCAGCATTTGCCCTATGGAATATATCTGCCTCCTTTACATAAGGGAGGTCTCCCAAATCTCTGTATCTCCAATTGTATAGTTTAGCTATACTTGGCCTGGCTCTTCCCTGTGCATTTAGCTCAATGTAAGGAATTCCTAATCGGACAAACCTAGTAAATAGACTCTGATCCATGTGGCTGTACTTTTGGAAAGCCATATTCTTCACAACAGGAGGCAACTGGTGATGATCACCAATCAAAATGCAGCGTTTAAGCCGAGCAAGACCATCTTCCTGCCTCTGGAGTAACATTGGAATGAAAGTCTCAATTTCTAAAATTTGGGCACTTTCTTCCATCAGTAAGTTGTCATACTTAAAACCTAACTGCAGGAAATCTTTCCTCTTTAGAGCTGCATGAGTACAAGTCATGGCTACAATCTTCGCCTGTTTGGTCATTAAATAGTTAGCCCTATCAGCTGTTGACTTAAGTAACTCAAATGCTCGGCACTCTTCAAGTTCTTGAAACATTGTCTTAAGATGACGAAAGCACCCCATAGCAGCCCTCATATCTTTCTCAAAAGACTCACCTGTAAATACGGGATGTGGTGTGTCAGAGAAGAACTCCTTGAAGGGAAAGCGATCTCGAACAAAGGTTTGCTTATCTTTATTCTCAGCACAAGCAGCAAGAAATTGCTCCCATCGTGAATAGACATGAAGCAACCAAAAGTACCCTGCAGTTTCGCATGTGTAACCCACATCCTCTGGCAATTGAAGAGATCTTGCTAGCCTCTCCACTTCACTCAGCAGTTCTAATCGTCTTACAAGCATTGCATTAACACGGCCTTGACGGCTGAAATCAAGATCAGTAGCCAGCTCTTGTTCTCCTTGACCAAGTCGAAGAAGATAGCGTGCAGGCACATCTCTCTAAAACAAAGAAGTAAAATGAAATACATAAACTTCTGTATAGAAGGCAAAAGATCTATGGAAAAAAAAAAAAAAAACTCAAGTTGCTAAGCCCTGTTACACCCTCAATCGATTAGGCTGGGTCAACCTACACAACATCATGATCAACCTAGCCTTTTCCCACTAGGATTAGGTTCAATTGGCTACAGAATCAAATGGCATCCCAAAAAAAAAAATGTCATTCATATTCCACAAAATTAAAGTTGCACAAGACCATTATTTTAGTTGTAATTTATGTAACCTTTATAATACCAAATACTTAAGATATAACATACTTGATGCCATGACTAAATTCAATAGTCATAACCAAAAATTGTACCACATACACATTATTGATCGGTGCAATACATCTTAGTAAAAACAGCAGTTCTTGCTATTATTTGGTATCTTTGGATGGAAAGTAATGCTAGAATTTTCAAAGGAACCTTTTCGCCTTTTGGAATAGGAATATCATGTTAGCTTGCTGTGGTCTCATGATCTCTTTAGATGTACTTCTCTGCCAGATATGCCATGAACCAAAGAGATTGGCATGCCTTGTTACATGAATCAATCACTTGGGTTGTGTTTTCTTTTGCATCTTGAGGATACATTATAGTTATCTGCTTTCTGCATACTCTTTTCTTTCTCATTCTTGCTTACAAATTTTTCTCTATAAAAAAAAGTTCATTGATTAAAAACATTCTGGTACTCGATAAATTTTAAGATTATTGCATGCATAATGACCTTCCCCAGTACAAGACTTCTTCAGCTTAATCCTGGTGATGCAGCCAGCAGTTGCATAAACTTAGGACAGTGAAATATGAAGATAGGTTACACAGGTACGGGGGATGAAGGGTCTGCGTGGTGTGGGAGTCCATTACATAAGTAAGAATCTGATATGGTCAGAATTCCCATCCGATGCAAAGGAACTCCAAAAGATATGTTCTGACCAAACTTCAATTTGCAACACATTATTCCTAATTCTCTCCCACTCCATTTCACCATTGGATCATAAGATAGTCCCTGAAAGCCAGCTCCAGTAACGAAGCTCATGCAGATAGTCTCTGAAAACCAGTTCCAGTAACAAAGCTCATGCAGCCTATTAGTATGTTTAAATTTAGGATCTGATGCGATATGAGATTATGGAGATAGGTTAGGTAGGTATGTGCAATAGAGTTCACGTCAGAAGAGAGTCAGCCTCCTTGGATAGAAATAAGGTATAATCAGAATTTTTAATCCTAAGTTGAAAATAGTACCAAAAAATGTGTTATGAAAATATTTCACTTTCTCATGAAACCGTCAGAATTTTTAATCCTAAGTTGAAAATAGTACCAAAAAATGTGTTATGAAAATATTTCACTTTCTCATGAAACCATCTTCCTAGAAGCTAAAGTTGATAGGTAGAGCTGCATGAATGGTTTTATATCTAACCCACCGTCTCATGCTAATGTCTCTTTTAGACATGACCGTGAGCTTTTTTTTTTTTTTTCATAATAGGGGACAATAAGGATCTAACCCTTGATCGCTTGGTCATGGAGACTTTGATACCATGTTATGAAACCATCTCTTCCAGAAGTTTAAACTGATGGATAGAAACACATGAATGATTTTATATTAACACAGTTGAATCTGAATTCTACTTCTGTTGAAATAACATGGGCAATCATTAAGTACAGACCCAATATGTATCCAGAACTAACAAGACCAAAGTCGCCTAATTAGTGACCTTTTTATGACTTTTGGCATACCTGTAATTACATAGACTCTTAACTGCCATTTTCAAGGCTTGATTATCTTTTAATTTATAAGCCAGATAGAACATTGACTTTAGCAGCTAAAGTATCTAGTACTCTTAAAGTTTAAGAGACAACCACAAACTCTTAATTGGCACATAAAAAGGGCTTCTTGATTTGGCATCAATCAATTACTCAAATCATACTTCATACGAAACTTGTGATTGGTAAAAAACTAACAATATGTTCAGTATTAACATCTCTCCCTTGCGTAAGTAGTAAACATCACACAACTCAAGCATGTACAACTATGCTAAGTGCTAAATGAAAATTAAAATTAGGAAACAGAAAAAAAATTAACATGAACAGAGGAATACGAATATATCTTACCTGCATTATCTTCTCGAACAGGTCATTTAGAGCCTGATTTGAATGAGTAATTATTAAGGTTCTCTGAGAAGGACAATTATGATATAGAACATTCAGAATTTGCACAGCTGTATCAGTTTTTCCCGTACCAGGTGGCCCCACAACCATAGTCAGGCCAGGTTGAATGCCTGAGATAATTGCTTCAACCTGTTAAATATTCCACCTTATCGCCATTAGTAATTACAAAGGCAATTATAATTATAACAATAACTCTTATCATTATTATTTAGGAGATAAAGTACATCTAGGAGAGGAATAAGAAACCTTCTAATTAAAAACAAAAAAACAAGACAGCAAGCCAACATAGCCTGATGGCCCAAAATAAAACAAGGCTGTCCAATTTCCTAGCATATCAGTAGTAGAGGAAATTCCTTAAAACAACTATGCACAGAACATCAACAATAAATTATAAGCACAATCCTATCCCATAACAAATTTAAGTGCACAGAGACAGCCTAGTAAATATGGGCATTCCTCTAGAACCAAGTACACAAGAAAAAACTGCATTGACTGCAAACTGAATAATCATGGTCCATTCTCCATAACTTCACAATGTATCATGACACACTGATCATCCATTTCACATTACTGACAACATGCAAGGGAAATAGTATGTGAGCTGGGATTTCACCAAGCCATATACTTATAAGTGCAATGAATGTAGAGACACAAGTCTTGACTTTGTACATTCAAAAGGTATCAATGTTGCCAGCTGAATCACTATGATTTCATCAAAATCTACAACCGTAGGGACAAAGGGGAAGTGAGAAAGATTATAAGGAAAATACCATTCTACATGAAAAAAATGACATTGTGTGATTGAGTTTAAGAGCTGGATGCACCTGTGTGGGTGTAAATCTAACTGAATTCTGTTTTGGCTGATCTTGAGGATAAGGACCAGGATCTGGGGGAGTATAAGTCTCAATAATTAGTGTTTCTTTCCGATGATTATCATCATCCTTATTGATACCATTTGTTGTATCAGCAGAAGACACCGCACTGCTGGGAAGAGCACCGCTGCTTCGTTCAAATGTTCGGGGAAGCTTGATCTTAAAAGGAGGGCTTGGATTCAAGTTTTTTGTGCCATCAGGATTAATAAAAGAAACCTGAAAGTCCCATAAAGAAGTAAGACAGAAGTCACATCAACAACTAAATCTCATACTATCATTTTCCATGGAAGGTGTCAGTCACATCCATCAAACAATAATTTCTATTAACATGAAAATGAAAAAACACCAACCTCATAGCCCACAAAACTTTCTTTCAAGTGATCAGCATTTAAGAAAGTATCTTTGAAATCTACTGTTTCCAATAGATCAGGCATATTAGTCCACTGCGCAGCCGAAGGATCCCCATATCCAAGAAATACATTTTCCAGCCACTTAGGAACAATACAGTATTCATTCATTAAATCCCTTATTGATTCTAAAATGGCTTTAAAATTATTTTCTTTTGGCTTCCTCCTCATCAACACATTAAATGTACCATAAACATCTTCCGCCCCTTTCTCTGCAATGTTACTGACATCCATGTGGTATTGTGCAGTATCCAAAGCCACAGTTACTGTTCTCAGCTCCCCCTTTGGTGGCTTCCATTCATCCCGTTTAATCCTTCCAGAAAAATCATTCATAAGGGTTCCTTCTTCATCACGAATCTCAATAATTTCACATCCTCGAACATATTGTAGGCCAAGCTTCTGTGGCACACTAGCTTTGGCTTCTTCTTCTGCACTAAGAGGCTCAAAAGAGGGGCGAATAGACAGTAAAAACAATACATCATGTTCCTTGAGTGCATTCCATTCTGATCTAATCTGTGCTCTATAGCTGGAAATGCTATAAGTAATTTCCGCAGTCACTGATGATGGCTTGACTTCTCCTATGTTGGGTTGTTTCACTTCAGTGATCTTGAATTCCTTGATTGGCACACCCATTCTTGACCAACCACGAAAAGCAGTTTCTCCATCATTATTAATATATGCAAGAAGGTGTGGAATGGCTTCCTGAATGTCCTCACGTATCTCGTATGTTGATTCAAGTCGGAAGAGATTAAAATTTCGAAGAAGATAATCATGAAGTGTTAAGAACTGTAAGTTGAGTTTTGGCAGTGCCAAACAACCTTCTCCAGAGTAATTTATGCTTGGTACAACACTTTCATCCCACATAATCTGCTCATTTGGGTATAGAGGAAGAGCATTGATGGCTTCTTTTTGAGATTGTTGCTTCTCAAAAAAGGACACCATTACTTCAATAAGAAAATCAACCCTCTCTGACCAGGGATCTTCCTTAGACACCAGTTTGAGCTGCATAAGGAAACAATGTCACAAAAAGAAGTTTGTTGTATTAAAATGGCCCTCTCTCAGACGAATTGTTGCACTGACTATTTCAAAAACTAATCACCGGAACCAGTAGTTGATACCATATAAGCCCTTTGGATCAAAATCAAAAGCTACTCACTAACAAAAGATCACCTCCCCCCCCCCCTCCTACTGTAGTACAGAGCATAATTGAAGATCTAAGAGTATAAAGATCAGAAGAGTAGAGAATTGCTCTATTAATCACACACCTTACAGCAAACCAAATCCCTTAACTCCTCAGGAGAAAGAACTGACAATTTCTTGGCTAGATCTGCACGCTTGTGAATTGAACCAATGTTTGACAAAGCAAGTTCCCGCAGCTACAACCACAAGAGAAAAAGAATTAGCTATTAGAATCCACTCATCCATTCATGCTAACAAACATGAACTTAATGAGGAGGAAGGACGAAGAATTACATTACATTACAATTAAAACACAATAAGGATGATTGTTATTAGATTTCCTTCATCAAGACTAAATTACATCTACACACACCTTGCTGATCTTCTTAAATGCAAGTAACTGGAATGACTGCATACGACTGTAATGAGATTCAAGAACCTCATGATCTGTTAACTGTATGCCAGTATGATCGTTAATTTCAAATCCTTCATAGAATTGTAATAAATCAACCAACTGTGCAAAAAGCTTCCCCTTTTCATGCCTATAGAGTGCACTCAAATGGCATTTGGCAACTACGGCGACATCAGCAACAAGGGGCCTCAAATACCTACAACATAAATAAGAAGAGGGTAATTTAATACGTTGGGCAAACAGAAGACGTTATTCTGTCAGATTGCAAGTGAAAATGACACTGTCTGGAAGTATTCCATTTCACTTCACATCTATGAAAACGAATCCTGTCTCAGTTAAACCACATTTGCCATGAAAGAATAAGAAAATTGCTAATTTAGATTATGCAAGTAATATAATGATCCATTCATATGACTATGCCAAAAAATAAGGGAAAGTGTGAAATTAAACTTAATAACTAACACTTAGATGGGAGATCCTCCAGATAATCATATCAACATACCTTCTTGTTGGCAATTGACTCAAGAGGTCAATAAGAAATTCCATAAACCTCTCACAATAAAGGACACATGCATCATCAACTAGCCCCAAACCAGCACCATCAATAAACCCATCATCTTCACCAGATAAATGTCTCTGGGGAAAGACTTGTGAATCCAATATCTGACCAGAAAAGAAAGGCAATGAAAAAAGATGTTTAGCTTAGTACTTTGGATTAAAAGAACTTTGTTGTACTGGAAAATATTACAGATTGTAGTTGAGATTCAAAGTAATTGACAAATTTTTACAACCTCCAGAAATTCTTCTATGAGGTTTCTCAAGAACATCACTTCAGGTGTTGTTGAGGGATCTACTTGCTGTTCTCCTTTAACAGGTTCCTTCCTCATCATCCTTTTCCATTTCTTGATCAAACCCGGATTAAGACAAAGCTCCATCTACATAGGTAAAGATCGAGGGCCAAAAATGCATTTAGCATGTAAACAATAATATAATAATATATAACATTTTAAAAAAAGTCCAAATGAATATAAGAGAGAGAGAGAGAGAGAGAAAGTAACGTGTCACCACAATCTCACCTGAAAACGACCATATGACAAACTGTACCATGATTTCAAACTTGCTAGTTTCAAGACTGTCTTACTAACAACCTCATCTTCCAAACTCTGCAATGCAAAGTTATAAGGTCAGCTACAATGTTCGGGAAAGGTTAAAAAAGTCATCCATACATTTAAAAGTTGTCTATGTGCCTAGACCTATTAGTTTCCCTGGAATTATTTCAGTGAGAATGGGAACGAATAGAAGAAATCGATCATTCCTGAAGTCTTGTTAGGTATGTTCAACTCAATAATGGAATGACAATTCAATTCCATTCCTATATTAGATTTTCCCAATCAATTCTTTAAGCAGCACCAACAGGACAAACCTTAGCAAAAAGCCAACATTCAAATGCATGTGTTTTGGATCGAAAAGATGGATTTAGAAAGCACATGTTCAGAGACAAAAATTGGTGTCCTTTAATTTAGAAATTAATTATCCACTTCCTCTTGGTTATTTTCCATGGACCCAGAAAACATGACATTCACTGTTTTGAAACAAACACAGCAAGCACCTTCCATAATGACAGTTTTTGATACAATCAAAAAATAAAACAACGCATCCCTGTTTGTCTCAGTTTTATCAGGTCAAGCGAAACAAAAAGAAATATAAATTTTAATGGAAGAATTGCAGAAAGGAAAATGATAGGGTAAAGTAATTGTAGTTCTACAACAATGGAAACCCAGCCGTCAATGGTAAAACAAACTTCTGCAGCAACTATCCAAGCATGTATAACAAACATTATTACTTAAATGAATGATAAAGTGCTCTGCCAACATACCTGAAAGGCGTTTATCATGAAAACTAGATAATTTGTCTTCTCCGCTACACTTAATTCTCTTCCCTGCAGTCAAATTTGAATATATAAGATTCTGTAAATTGTCACATCATATATCGGTTTCTTCCATCAAATGCCGCACTCCCACTTCACACAGGAGGAGGAGATGGAAAAAAAAAAACTTGAGAGTACAACTCAATATGATAAAATAAAATAATGATACAGAAATGAACGCAAAATGCTGCCATTATAACGCACACGCGATAGACTACCTCCTTCAGGCGAAGAACCCTCTCAAGAAAGCCCTTGAAAACATCCTTCCTATCGTAGAAACAAGTCCAAGCCGCAACATTCTCTCGGAACTGCATGCCAAAAACATTTTCCACTACAATAAGACATCACAACACAACGAATGCATTCAGTTGTCCTTCTTTTACTATAAAATAAGGATGATGATAATAATAATAATAATAAAGAGTACTTGTAAGCTTATCCATTCTACACAGATAAGCCTAAATAAATTAAAAAAGAAATCAATTTTATGTTTCTGTTTGTTTATAACACAGCTTTTGGGCAAGCTTGGGTATTGATTATCTTCAAGAAGCTGTTTGTTTATGACTCAAAATAAGCTAATGCAAACACAAACTTTGCTTCTGCTGTCTCTAACTGAAAAGTTTTGAAGAGAGCTGTAGAATAACAGTACCTTCTCGTTGACCATGAGGATGATGGACATGACGTGCTCGAAGGAAGCGTTGTGAGGGTCGAAATTAGGCCAGAGGTAGTTCTCGAGGTACTGGCTGACCTCGAGGATCATGACTCTCTGGAGAGGGACGGGCTTGTGGCCCTCCTTCACCAGAAGCTCCGTCTCGTATATCTTGCGAACCACTTCAGGGTCGAATGGCTTGTTCTGCTGCTTCTTTGGGTCACCGGTTTTCAACCAATTGGCCTCCGCTATCTTGGTCAGCCTGTCGCGCTGGATCTCCGCGAGCGTGATTGTGCTCGGAACAGCACCGCCGCCGCCGGGGGGCTTCTGATTGGACTCTACTGCTTTGGGCTGTTCGACGGGGTACTCGGCCACCCTGTGACGGCGGAAGTCGTATATACCTGTGCCGTACACCTTCGTCATCGCCGCGAGAAAGATGGGGAAGTGAGTGAATTAGGAAGAGTTAGGGTTTTGTGGGATAGGAGGAATTGCGTCTATGGAGTTTCTTTTAGGGTTTTTGGTTTCTCCAACTGCAAGCAAGAAAGGGAGGGGAATGAGGAGTGAACGGACCCTACGAGTGAGTGAGTGAGTGACTAGACTACTACGACATTTATGCGATGAGCTGAGAAATTTTGCAGCTCAAGTAAACACGACCCGCATATGTATGTGTGTTCTGCACTGATTCCAGTCGGTCTGAGCGCAAGGCAGGCAGGCAGGCATGGACGTGAAGGATCTGTTGGTTTTCAAGTTCAGGACCAACAGTAGTCCACCCCTAAAATCTCTTTAAATGTTGGTTTAATCTTATGGACCTATGATTTAATAAAATTTTATTCCTGAATTGAATGATGGGTAAAAAAAATTCTAATATTAGAAATTATAATTATTAAGCATAATTATTAAATAATCCCTCAATTATTTGACTTTTTCTCCTTTTATGATTCTACTAAGGGTATTTTAGAAATTATGATATATATTATGGGAAATTTAGATTATAAAACAAATAAGTTTTAAATTTATTCCTGGGAATCTTAACAAATAATCTCAGGAATATTTAATGCTAAATAAATAATTTTTTAAAAATATCCAAAAATAATATTACCAGGAATATCATTCCCAGGAATGCAATTCCTGAAACCTAATTTCAATTCTTAAAACAAACGCCCCTAAATTATTAGTTTAGTCAATCCTAATAACCATTTAGGGACTTTGTTTATACTTGGTCTTCCGTTTTCATTTTCAGTATTTCAGTTTTTGTTCTCAATTTTACAGTTTTTAGGATTTTGTTAAAAAATACTGAAAACTATAAATAAAAATTAAAAACTATTTACAATTTTCATAATTTTTAGTATTTCCTTCACAAAATCTGAAAAATCGGAACATGTCAGATTAGTTATTTATATAATCGCATCTAATTTATTGTATAATAATTCCATATTTTTTAAATTACAAATATACCCTTTTTACATGAAAACTCTTCACCCCATTTCACCCATCACGACAATTATGCATCTCACCACCATCCATCATCGATAATAGCCCCAAGATTATTATCTCCTCTTTCTCATGGTGCCTACCCCTCCACCCCAGCTCACACATCCCTTTGCACCCACCAAACTAAATCCTTGAGACACCCCTTCATGCACTCTATCACTCACCTAATTCGACCTTTTCAAGCCTTGTTGTGTGGATGAGGCATGTATTGAGAAGGTATGCATTGGTGGCAGCTCCCAACTAATTCAGTTAAGCCATTTGGCATTTTGAATTTTGAATTTTCAATATCTCAAGGTGCATAGGAAGAAAGAAAGGGATGAGCAAAGACGGTAGCTTTCGAATTGAATTCGATAGAGGATAAGAGGGATGAGGGGGCTTTCAAATACTATCTCCCTCTATGATAACTAGAAAACACCTCTATCATGACCCAAAAATCGTAATTGACACATAAGGAATATTGTCCCTTATGGAAGCCTTCTGGAATTAACTTCATGCAATCATGCGTAGTAAATTACTAAATTAATATTCATAATGAATCATAAAAATAAATAATTAAATAAATTCCTCAAAACTTCTTGGAAACTTTATTGATAAAATCCATAAAATATTTAATTCTTTCAAAACCTATAATTGAAATAGACAATCTTAAATCATGTTCCTGGAAAAAAATTACATGACATATTCTTGAAATAACCACGCATGCTAAATGATGTCCAAGGACCTTGCCTACATACTACTGAAGAACTCTATTCTAACATGATCCTAATTTAAACTTCACTACATACTACTGAAGTTTACCATTGGAATGACTGCAAAGCTATTAAGGCTGAAAAAGCTGCAAAGCTATTGAGGCTGAGTGTAAACAATAATTAAATATGCAGCTGTAATTGTAAGGGAGAGGAAAGAAAGAGGGGTGAATTCATCAAAATTCAGTGAGCGAGTCTCTACTCACAACCCACATGAGACAACAAAGATAATACATAAACATACATTCAGCTGAAATAAAATATTTAAATATTTAAATACATAACTATACTGAAAATTATAATTTTACCAATTCCATAATAATAACTAGTAGAGAAATAAGAGTTGTGTTATATATATGTTATTGAGCTGATAGCTAAAACTGAGAGAATGAATAAACTGATGGGCACCTAACTAGGTCTCATAAATGGACACCACATTGGGTTCCTTAGTGTAACTGTGGGTGAGCTAGTCCTCGGTGGACTAATTGGTACCAATGTTAGCGATCGATCTTGTAGCCGTTAACTTGCTGCTTTGTTTCTCAATAATTACTTAAAAAAATAATAATAACTTGCAATTAAATTGAATAAATCTGAAAGCTCTAAATTCATATAATTCTAACAATCTGATTATAGCATAATTGAAGTTCTAAAATCATACCTAAGGGATCATCAACTTGTAGACATAGTGATTAGAAGTCAACAGAGAATGTATTTGACAATTATTATTAATCATACTTTGTTCAACACTTTCAATAAATCATAGTTGATGTTCTAAAATCTTAGTAAGAAATCCATAGTCTAAAAATATGGTAACCAATATTTCTGTTATAAACATTAAATTGAGGTCTCATAATTTCATAAACTGGGAAAAAAATATTCTATAACATACAAGGGATCAAATATGGTACCATGAACTTTATAAAATAAGGTCTTCTTGATAATTGTGAAAAATAATAATTTTTTTAATAATTGGCATAATTCATGAAAGCACGTATTTGGCATAAGTCATTCTAGAATTTCATAAACAACTTATATAATGCTGGGGAAATACTAATAATGACAAAAAGTATGGTCATGAGCTTAAACTTACTCACCATTTGTTGCCAAGAGTGTCTGACCATTTGTAATACCCCAATTTTAAATAATAGAATTAGAAAATAAGTTAAAGTGTGATTTTTAAATGAATTTTATGAAATTTTAAATCATTCTGGTGAGCGCTGCAGCACTCTTAGTGCTGTAGCGGTCGAGTGAACAGTAAGGCGGTTTAGGGGCAACTGCAGCGCTCAACAGAACACATAAAATCCCCTGTTTGGAGTCCAGAACCTTCACAATTGCCAAAACTCGACCCCTCCACCCCAAGACGCCAGAAACCTCGTTCCCTAACCTCTCTCCACCCTCCCAATCCCATTTTCTTCCATTTCTCTCAATTCTAACTCCAATCCTTCATTCCTAAGGCTTTAAGGTATGCTATTCTCTTGATTTCTCTCTCTATTCTCCATTCCCTCTTTGTTATTTGGATGGTTCTTTATGCTTCTCAAGGAGAGAAGTCTTCTAGTATATTAGAGAGGAATCCTTGGATATTTAGAGGTTTTAGAGGTTGATCTAGAGTCCTATGGCTTCTGTATCAGATACTGCTGTCAATTCTGCTTCCTAGAGTTCTGTTGGTGCTATTCCCTCATTGTTCACCCCTCCAGATGAGTGGGTTCGCACTTGTAGTCTCTATGTTATTAATTAGAGTTATTTTCATTAAAAACATGATTTACTATTTGATTTTAGAGATTATTGTACAAGAATGTGAGTTGCTGATGGTTTATATGTTTTAGAAACTTTGATTTTAAAGCATGAAATATGTTTTTCATAAAACTCATAGGACCATTATTGTTGAACTGGTTTTAGATAGAAGTGATGATATATATGTATTGTTAAAGACTTTTATGATTGGTTGAATGGATTCTGGAATTGATTTATGCGTATGATATAGTTATATGTCTAGAAATGCTATTTAGAGAAGAGAATGGAATTGTGATTATGAACTTGGTTGTTTTGGAATATGATGTTGAGAATTCTATCTATGTAAAGTGTGATGATTTGAGATATGGGTAGAGAATTAACAAAAAGCAGTTTTAGAGCTTGAATCTTCATGAGATTCAGAACAATTGACAAATACATATTCTGAGGATATATGAGATCATGAATGTCTACAAAAAGGGGCAACCTCTTAGGCATGATTCCATAGCCATGGTTATGCTAAAGTCAGATTGTTAGAGTTGTATACTCATAACAACTGCCAGCTACATATTCTATGGCTTGAAATCACAGTGCCTTTAAGTTGGTGATCCCTTAGACATGATATCATAGCTGCAGTTATGCTAAGGTCAGATTGTTAGAATCAGACAGATTCAGAGCTCACAAGAGAAAATGACCCATGAGGGGCAAATTTGACGCTGAGAAACCATGAAACTTAGCCCACGAGGGACAATTCAGAGACTTAGTCCACGAGGGACAATTTATTCAGAGAAACTACGAAACTACGTGAAACTATTAAACTTAGTCCACGAGGGACTTGATTCACGAGAAACTGAGCACTCACGAAACAGAACAGAGATAGAGAACGAAACAGAATAGAGATAGAGCCCGAAATCGAACAGAAATAGAGATTATTGTTTCTTTGATAGTTACTAAATGATAAGCTGATATGGCTTTGGATATGAATGTGAACAAAGGAAAATTGTTTTGAGTTGGAAAATAATGACTAGTATGTATATATGTATATGTATATTAGATTATGTGAGGTTTTAGAGTATTATTAATATTATTATGATTTCATGCATTATTCCTTGGATGTCCCATGAAAGGGGATTATAGGTGGGGATTCACTCACTGAGTTTTGATTACAAAACTCACCCCGCTACTTTATTTCATTTTACAGATAAGGTAGCTGCTGCAGATTTTCCTCAACCATTCTCTCAGTAGTAACATTAGAGTATCAGCTAGTAAGCTTCACAGAGGTGAAGCCCTTGTGTATAGAGTAGCATGCTCCAGTGTAGATGCAGGCAGGATCCCGGACTATAGTGCATAATATGTAATTTGCATATATAATGTTTTTGATGGACTGTATTATAAGATTTTATCATAGAGATTATGTATATTATAAACTTTTATGATACTTGATGATATTATGAGAATAGAATTCAGAGCAGAGAATATGAGACTACAGTTTTAAAGAATACAGGCTATATGTTTTAAAGGCAAGGAAATTGTATGTAGAAAAGATTTTATGGTTAAATTATTTTGTGATATACTGTGCATACATAGGAATCCAGGTCACGAGGCTTACGTGGGACAGGATTTCTCACATGCCGGTAACGTGCCTAAATCGGGTCGGGACACCATTGTGTACATGATACTAGGGAATTGGAATAACACTCTCAACTGCCATAGAATTATAGACAAGAATGTCATGACCAGACTTGGAACGTGACCAACACGTGAGTAATCTCATCCCCACGTAAGTCTTGTGACCTCTGATTCTGTCTATATCAATAAAATAACATGTTTTTCATTTTGAAAACATAACTTCATCTAGATCTTTATTTAAGACTTGATATCCGAAATTATAAAACTAAAATACTTGGTATATGAAGCTCTAAAAACATCTTAATCATCCTCTGAAAATCAATTTAATGCATGAACTGAATCGTAATTCATCTCTAGCTTGTACACAATTTTATTCAAACTCGACAATTTCAAATCCAGACTTGTAAACTGAAACCATATACATAACTGTTCAAATACTAAAAATTTAATACATAATATGAAAATAATGCATGACTTTGATCCTGTCTGCACATTTAATGGAGCACTCTACTCTAACAAGACTCTAAACTAAGCCTCACTCCAAAGTAAGACTCACCATTGAGAACAACTACGTCTACCAAATAGGAGGCTGAGCAACATCTGTACCTGCAACTATAAGGAGGAGAGGAGAGGGGTGAGTCAACGAACTTAGTGAGTGAGTTTTCACTCATCACCTACATGGAACAACCAAAGAATATCCAATATATAGTATACATACAGCGAGAGTTTCTCACTACAGTGAGCCTAGACATACTCACCGTAGAAAGGATTTCTCGCTATAGCGAGCCCATTCTGCATAATGTTGCTGACTTCATTATCTATATGGTTTCTAGCATACTGGGAGTTTTCAATGCACCTAAAGGCTATGTTAGGTCTAGTTAGGGACATGTAGACCTGAGGCATAATATTTTCCTCTTTCTTTTATGAAGGAGAGCAATAAATTAATTTTCAAGAAAAAATTCAATAAAAAAAATCCCTTATAACAATACATTAATGAAATTTTAATTCAATTTTTAAGTATAACTACTTTTAATTTTTAAATAATAACAGAACAATTCAATAGATAAAAAATTATTTTTCTCCTTTATCTTTAGCCTTATAATAGGGTAATTTTTCAAATTAGATAAACTTCTTGAATTAGAACAATTAAGATTTTAATACCTTTATCAAATTTAGTAGCCTTCAAAAAAGAACACACAACAACATTGTTGTTTGGCTCTCTAGTTCCAGCCATACCACGGCAAGTGCCATAACATGAGTAGCAACAGATATCCAAATTAGATTTGAAAAAAAAATTATTAAGCAATTATTACATAATGAACTTTATAAAAAAAAGATTTTTCATTCAAACTCTTCAATTCAAAATTAAAATGTTATGGTTGCTCAATTCCTAATGTATGGGATTTTCTTTGAAGATAAATCATTATTCTTAAAGTTGGAGGTGGATCAGCTACAGTTATTAAAGAAAACTACAAACTATAAATATAATTTAAAAGTTTTATTATTCAAGTTTAAATATTAAAAATGATATTTGTATTTTCAAGGTTCTACTTGAAAATGTGGAAAATTTTGCCAATTTTTTAATTGTTAGAATAATTTCTTTATTTAAACTAAGTTTTTATATATGATGAAGAATGAATGAGTTGACAAGTTTTGTAAATAAAACTAATTAAACATATGAGAGAATAAACGATGTAAATGTAATATGATATATATTGAAAAGTTGTTGTTATAGTAAAGGCTATTAAGTTAGTGGAATGAGAATATAGTAGAGTAAAATGATATTCCAATTCATTTTCAAAAATTTTTCTTTTTAGGTAAAAATAAGATTATAATTTGGATGGAAGCATAATAGGGCTTCCAAGTGTCATTATCTCATTAAACTTTCCTATTAATGGTTCTTATATATTAATAGTATTGATTGATTGATTGATTGAATTATGTAAATGTAATTTCTAGAAAGTAACTTATAAATAAATTATTTTGTAGTTGATATTAACAAAAATATTTATTTTGAGTATTTTGAAAAGTACTTTTTGAGAAGTTAGATTATCTTCTTAAAAAGCAGTAAAATGACTTTTTGAGAAGTAATAAGTTATATAATCAAGTGAGACATTAATTTCAAAATTTGACTTTTAACTTTTAAAATGTTAAAACAGAGTTATAAGCAGTGTTATCCTAATACATCATGAGTAGAGGTGTCAAAATACTGAGCTGGCCATTGGCCCACTAAACTCGCCAATTTTAGCGGGCTGGGTTGAAGTTTTGAGCCCGCCAAAAAATTCCAACTGCTAACTCGCCTACTTAACCCGCGGGTTTTTGGGTCAGTTTGGATCAAGGGCTCTGCCCACGGTCGAGTATCTTTTTTTTTATAAAAAAAATATAATTTATTGGTAAAAAAATATGAAATGTATAACTTAAAAAAGATAAAAAGTAAGAAATATATATACTCATCAATATAGTAACATTATACAATTGAAAATATTCACTCAAAGTTAAAACTTAAAAATAAAACAGTGTCATAACCCACAAATAATACTATTAACAATAATATTTTTTAATCAAAGTTGCGGTATAATTATTATGAACTTTGAAAAATTGAGTATAAATAAATAAAAAAAATATTTAAAAAAAAAATTAAAAAAATTTAGGATAACATTAAAAATTATTTTTTTAGAACTTTTTTAATTTTTTGACGGGTTGGCCCGCGCAACCCGCTAACCCGCCCTAAAATGGGCCTGGCTGAATATTTCAACCCATATTTTTTTGGCGGGCTGGCCCGCCCCGCCCCACTTTTGGCGGGGCAGGCCTAAACGGGGCGGGCCGGCCCGTTTTGACACCTCTAATCATGAGTTGTGAGTACCATTTCCAAGAAGTTTGACCAAATGGGCTTGAAGAGCAGGCCACAATAAGGCCAATTGCTCTGCTTTGACATGCAAGACTCCCCTCCGAGGGAGATAGAGCCCTTGCTTTCCCATTCTTGGATGTCAGCACTTGGGCCCAGAGAGAGCTTGGTTTGGTTAGGACTTAGGAGCTCCTACCCAACCTTCACTGAAATAGATTCCCTCGTTCATATGCTCGTTTAAAACCCAATCCATCGTTACTCTCCTGAAGGCAAAACGTGTGACGTTAGCTGACAGCCTGGCACTACTGCCTTGGAATCCAACAAGTGAACTTTTTGTAGTCCTTCTAGGCGTCTTGGCGATTCCGTTCCAACACACTTTTTTACAGACGTGTCCCTCCCTTTCCCCCGCCACTCCCCCACTATAAAAAAAAGGCAGACTCTCCGTTCGCGTACCCCAACATCCTCTCTTCCACTCACTCTCTGGCCCCAATTCACACACACAATCTCTCTCTCTCTCTCTCGCTCCGCTACTATCCTTGCTGCGATCGATCGATCGATCTCCAATTGTGCATCACTGCAATGGGGAGAGCATCGATCGTCGTGTTCGTCTTCATAGCCACAGCAGTGCCGCTGCTGGCCTTGCTCTCCCGCTCCCCAATCCCAACACCCCACCATTCCAACCGCCGCCTGCTTCGCTCAACCTCGGAGGAACGACCTCGTCGTCACGACGAGGACGGGTCCAATATGACCAGGCTTGCTGAGCTGTTCCGCAAGGTGGACGTGGACCCACCCGATGGGTTCCTCAGCCGGCACGAGCTGATCCGCTGCAACCTTGACCACACTCAAAGGAGATCCCTGTACCGCTCCAGCAGAGAGATGTGCATTTACGACAAGAACCACGATGGCTTTGTTTCCTTCTCCGAGTATAGCTCTTCCTCTCGCCTTCAAAATGCAGGTCCTCCTCTTTCTAATTCCATCACCACCTCAATTTTTACTTTCTCTGTTTTTTTTTTTTTTTCATTAGTATTATTATTTCTGGTGTTAGCAATTGTTCAGGCAATGTTTACTTCCCTGATTGCTGTGGGATCTGTGATATGATTGACGATTCTCCAGTATGTGCTTATTGTCTTATGTTGTGATATTTTGGCAGGTAATTATGATTTTGGTGATATGGGGTGGGGGAAAGAGGATCACTTTAACGCTTCCGACGCAGATGGAGATGGTCGTCTGAACTTATCCGAATTCAATGAGTGAGCTGAGCTCCTGCTACTTGTTCTTGGAAATATTCGATTGCATACAATTAATTGATGATTTCTCTTTTATGTTCCAGCTTTCGTCACCCAGCTGACAGCAAAAACCCAAAGCTTCGTCAGTGGCTGTGCAAGGAGGAAGTGAGGTAACTCTCATAAAAGCCTATAGCAGCGTAGTGGATTCTTGATGATTTTCGCTCCTAAGGAGTCTTTTTATGATACTAGTCTTATCAAAGACAGTGCTTGTGCTGTACTACACTTGTTTGGATTACTCGTAGGGATAGTTGTTAATGCTTTCTATTTAAAGCATATCTTATCTATAAAATACTCATATCTGTTAGTTTCCTTCTAATCCTATAATTGGAACAGCAACCAGAGCTGGACTCTGTCGAGTACCAACTATCCTTAAACCTGAAGCCATTTGGTGGAGCCACATAAATAGCTTTATGTCAGTACTTTATAAAAGATATTAGGGCAAAACTTGGATGTTACAATATTTGTTGAGTTATTGTAGGTATCATAATTGCTAAGTGGTGGCTGGTTGATTGGTATTTTTCTTTTCGAAGATCAAATTTTCCTTTTCGTCATTTGTTTCCTTTTGCGGGATTCTCCTTATGAGAATAAGTTCCCCTGCTGCGAGTGACCATGTGTAAATATTAGAAATGTAGAAAATCTTTGTACTCATATTTTTCTGAAGTGAATTAGAATCTTCATTTTATATGCAGTTATTTTATTGTACCATTGCCTTGGCTGACTCTTGCTTGATATTCCTTGCTGTACACAGGGAAAGAGATACAGACAGAGATGGAAAGATCAGCTTCGAAGAATTTTACCATGGGCTCTTTGATTTGGCAAAAAAATATGATGAAGAAAGTACACAGCATTATGAGGGTTCAAGGGATGCCCAAGCTAGAGCCTTGTTTGTTCAAATTGACAAAGATGATGATGGGTATTCATCCCTTCCCTTCTTATGTTAATTATAAGTCTGTTTTTTTCTTCTAATTATTATGATGGTCTCCTTGTACTATAAATCAGTTTTGAGATTTCATTTCAACCTTTGCAGGTACCTGTCAGATCTTGAACTATTGCCTGTTATTGGGAAAATTCATCCATCTGAGCATTATTATTATGCTAAGCAACTAGCCAATTATATCATTTCACAGGTATTGAATTTAACTTGATGATAATTATTCTCAATTTTTTTATTCTATTGATATTGCCATATCATAGATTACATTTGTGATTGACTTTATAAGTGAATATTGTCCATGTTGTGTTTACCGAGTGATGGTGCATTTATCTTGATGCAAAAAACTTAAAAGTTATTGCAAGATTGTTTTCAGTAGAACATATCAGGAATAATGATATCATATAGTTACATTGTAGCTGTGTAGCTTGAAAGCTGCTCTTCATGGTATGTCGCTGCTTATGGCTGCCTTTTAGTTAGAGAGAAGCAGGATAAAATGAGTAAAACTCATTTTTTTGCTCCCTTAAAGATATTTTGTTTCTTTCTTTTATCAAATTAGTCACAAAAATTTGAAATTCCCAATATTTCATCCCTCCATCTATTTCAGATGAAAATTGTTAACTTTAAAAGCTGGTTTGCAATGTTAAAAGATTGTATAGTATTTCAAACTCAAACAATTAGGCAAAAATGATATCTTTTGGCCAAAATGCATCTATTCAGATACTCAAAAATGAAATATCAAGCACATTCACGAGCCCCAAGGCATGTTTAAAATCAGGAAAATGATATTGTTTTAGCTTATATGTCATTTCATTTTTTAACATTATAGAAAAGTTTTAAGTTAGTAATGCTAAACTCAAACATTCAAACAAACATGTTTTGTGGGATAGAATTAGATGTGTAGCAGTCTAGCATTTGCTTGGTGTAAGGCACATGATATTTTTAAAGGGGTTTCCACAATTCCATTTGTGATATGCTAAGATATTGGAAAGCTTTGATCTTTTGATGTGTTCTTATATTTATTCTTTTTGTATTGAGAATCTCTTGCCCTCTTTGCTCTTTGCATTATTCTTCTCTTCTTGTTAACGAAAATTTTTCTTTTATCCCAAAAAAAAAAAATTTATAACTGGGAATTTCAAGTTTTAGGGACTATGTTGATAAGCGAGTAGATCACTACAGCCAGGCTACAATTCACTCCTCAATGCTTAGAAAAGTTGTTTTGGGGAAGAAATACAGATTTAGGAGGGGGTGGCACAGTTTTTCTTCTCTTTGATGTGCAGGGTTGGCAGGGGCTTATGAATGTCTTCTGCAGTTTTGCCTGTCAATTTCAAATTACGCATTGCAAAAATTGCAAGTAATCTAACATGCACTGCAACATCATTTTACATTCCTGGAATTGTGCTATGGCAGGCTGATGCTGACAAAGATGGGCGCCTTACATTGACTGAGATTACCTATAAATTTTATAGGTACTATAAGTACGAAGATGAATATGATTCCGATGACGAGTCCTATTAAATCTATAAAGGGTAAGGGCAGTTCTACCATAAGGGTCTACAAGCTCTCTCGTGTGTGTCTTATTTTTTTATCAACCTTTGTTGATTCTCATCTGCAGGATACACAGAGAAGTTTGGCACCATTCCAGTGTTTTAGTGATAAGGATTCAGTAAAGGTTATTTACTAATTATTGCTCACTTGGTACCATGGTACCAGTTGTAATTGTAACAGACGATGGTAGCATCTCAATAATTGTAATTTTATGGTTCTTCCACTGGTTGAGCCATCCATGGTGAAGTATAACATAACAATTTTGAATGCATAACACACGTACGATGTAAATGTAGTGGCCATGATCCTACTAGCAATGCCAGAACCATTTTGGATCCTGAGTAGCAGGTCAAGACTCTTAGTCAAATGGGAAAAGGAGATTTATATGAAAAACAACTGCTACCGCTAAGTTTTGGAGTGAATATTTAGAAAAAGAAACTTTTGACTCAAGTTTTGTCACTAGTTGAAGAATTATTAACTGCATATCTCATAAATCTTGAAGAAGAGATGCCTGAATAAATTCCTGGGGCCTTGTTTGTTAGCGTGCACGGGCTCAAGCAGTGTATCATAGGCTGCAAATTCAGCTTTGATTCAGTTCAATATATCCGGTAAAATCACGGTGGATTATGGTTTAACTGTTTTTTATTATTATTTTTTATTTTAAACCAAAGGTTGAGTACTAATGGAAAAATTACAACTTTTCGCTGGACTAATATTATAACTAACATGATATCAACCAAACATAGCTCCAGTCTCGATAATGAATAACGATATTCTTTGGTTTCTGCCGACAAATTCATTTCTAATTAGCTTAGCTTGGGTCGTTTATCAGATTGCTTTGCTTCATTTCTTATGATCATCAAAACTAAAGTATCCATCTATAAAACACCGTCGAATTTCAAATAGAGAAAATAGGAAAAAGGACATTGCAGTATGATCATAATCTAATCCTGTAGGGCATATAGAGAAAGAGAAAATAAAAAATACATTTATTTTCTCTTTCTTGGAGTGCGGTTAATATCCTGGTCGCTGGCGCTGCTATCCTCATCGTGGTGGTCGTCTTCTTCATCATCGGAGGGTGGAGAAGGATCGAGACGCGCAGCATCCTTAGCCCAGTCGATCAATTTCCGAACTTGTTCCTCTTCGTCTTCGCTCTTTTCATCATATAGGGCCCTCGATGCAGCAGCAGCAGTGCCTGTTCCTGTGAGACCTAATCCAACAGTGGACGAAGATGATGATTTGGCTTTGAGGGCAGCGAATCTGGCGGAGAGATCGTTTCCCAGAACAGACCTCAGTTCCTGATCGTTATTATGCTGCTGCTGTTGAGTGGCAGTGGCAGTGGCCGGAGACTTGGTTTTGAGGGCCTGGAATCGACGCTCCAGATCCAGATGGATACCAACATCATCACTGCTTATGGATATGAATGATGGAGTTGGAGGAGCGCGTGCTATGTGGGAGTTGAGGGACAGGTTTAAGAGGATTTGGTCTTGCGCCGCTTGCAGCAGCTCTTCCACTTGCGCCTCTCCCTTGTCTTTCTCCTTCTTCTTCATCTTCCGATCCCGATTGCTGCTTCCCCTCATCGTTTCCAAACAATGTGTCTGTAGCCTCCCAGTCATAACATTCCTCTTCCGCTTTTATGCGGTCCCATTAGTAACATTTTCTTTTATTCAAGATTATTTTTCAGAGAACTTGATCCTCTAAAAAATTTAAGTTGAACAAATTGATCTCCTTGGGTTCTCAGATAAATTGATTCCTAAAAAAATATATATTAAATTAGTCTCAATAAAAGTGAAGTTATTTTCTTTTTATATATAATATAGAGTTAGGATACTAATTTATTAGATAATTTATTTTTCTAGGTATTAATTTGAGATTTTATTTTTAGTAAGAACCAATTTGTTCAACTTTTTAATTTTACAAGGGTTAATTTAAGATTTTTTTTTTTACATGAACTAATTTATTTGATTTAAAATTTATAGGGACTAAAATGAGAATTTTGCTTCTAATCACACACCATCATGAATCGAACACCAACTATATGTTTAACTAGTACAATTAGCTACCTCCTTTTCTTTTTTTTTTCAAGATTACTAAACATGCAATTAGTAACATTTTGGGCCCTTTTATCCATCATAATTGTTTTAATAAATTAGATATTAATTTTAGAGTAAATAATTTTTTAGCTTTTTAATATTTTTAATTTGATTTCAATTTGATCCTAATAAAATTTTAATATTACTAACAATTTTAGTTCGAAATCAATTTACTTCAGACATTTTTTATTTGGGCATTAATTTATCCATTCTGTTCAGGTGAAGATCCAATGGAATGAATAATTAAATTGACGTCGAAATTAAGAATGTTAACATTAAATTGATGTAAAAAATAGAGAATGTAAACTTAAAGGATGTAAAAGGAAAAAGTTGATATAAAATATTTTTTTAGAACTAAATTAATGTCAAATTAAAAATGTCAAGACCAAAATAGTTATTTATACTTTTTTTAAGTACTGTCGATGTTTTACTTTATCAGTCAATAAAATTTTATCACAATTATAAATGATGGTGAGTGGTTATGATAGTGAGTAATTATTTTCTATTTGTTACTTTGATGAAATTCTATATATTTATAGCTTGAAATTGTTTTATATTGTTAGCGTATGGAAATTAGATATTAAAATTTATTGGATTATAATTAATCCTGATTAATTAATTTTATTTAATTTACATCAATTTATATAGATAAATTTTTTCTAATTACGATTTTTTATTTCCTAAAATGAGAAGGTAAAATTTTAGTTTAAAAAAAAAAGCAAATTTTAAATTATTTGAACTAACTAAATGCTTTTTTGCATAACAATCTGAATTTGCTCTTCTAGATTATCATGTCAAATTAAAAATGCTAAATAATAATTGATTTTAATTGAACAACTATGTGAGGTATTTAAGTAAGTTCTAATATTAGATTGAACTCTATTTATAATTAAAATTTACATAATTTTGTAACTGTTATTACAATTTTGGTTGTTATTTATATAATAACTATAAATTCATACTAAACTGTTTAATGATGTCTTCATTGTTGTTTGTATTCTGATAATTATTTAATAATTTAATTGTAAAATCATGATAACTTCTAAATTATTTCCTAATAAATATTATTTATATCATGTCAAATAAATTTTAACATATTGTAAAAAATAGTATAACATGAAATAACAAATTCTGATAATCATGCACCAAGTAATGGCTCCATACTATTTTAGAAAATAAGAATTTTCATAAAAAAAAATAGATGGAAGTTGTTCTTGATTTTTCTAAACTTTAAATAACATATATTTACATTAAAATAATTTTTGAAATGTCTTCAATAGCTAAAAATATAGTAATGAGTAACTACTCACTTATGTTTGTTGATGGTAGCATTTGACTAATCCCTATGTGATCTTGGGTAATTGGAACAATGTTCCCAACTGACCAAAAACAAATTAAGTTGGGTTAGGCATGATTTGTAATGAAATCGGAAGAGAAAACCATACCAAAATAGTTCAAAGATTGGCCAGACTCCTAACCCATATAAGGATAAGGGTGATAGTACTTACCGAAAAAGATTCATCAGAGAAGATTGAGAGAATCATGTTTTTCTCCTTAGGGAAAAATTCCTTGGCCAACTAGCCTTCTTAGGGGAATATTTGGGAGTGTTATAATGTGTCAAATATATAACAGGGGTGGATAAAATAGGTGCCTAATGTGAAACCGAGAAGCACCCCACAAGGGTAGGAGCTTTAGCTTCCTCCTTCACGAGTTCACGCGAACCATGCATTTTGAATTGGTCATATCTCTTAATACAGTTGGAATTTGCTCCTGGGGGTGGAAAAAGTGCCTAGAGAATTGAGTTGGTTTTCTAAAGCCATAAAAATTACATCATTCGGAACTGCTAGACAAAAGGTCAAGTTTGGAAACATGGGAAAAAAGTCTTATTTCAAAACTTGTGTTCCAATTTTCCCTAGCCTATATGGAACTAGAATATGGTCTTAAAGGCAATGTTAGAGGTCTTTTCTTGGTTTCTATGGAACATTTATAATTAGGGAATTATAGATGGAATCTACCACTGAAGGGGATTTATAAGCTCATCATGGATGTTGTGCTATTTGAGGATGAAGGGGCGATTAGGTGGGGGATCATAATTAAGGATTGGAATGGAAGATTTATGTTAGGGAGATAAAAGAAAATGTTAAGGCAAGTGGATGCACTCAGGGCGGAGGCGATGACAACTCTTATAGGTTGGAATTCGCTACTGAGAGGAAGTATCAGGCTCATCCTTAAAGGAGATGTGAAGAGCATTCTAGAATCTTTTAATTCTTCTAATGTAGAGTTGTCCCCCATTGGCATCATTTTGTGTTAACTCCATAAACTAGTTGTGGGCTTCCAGTTCTTTAAAGTCCATTTTGTTCCAAAATCATGTAAGTTAAATTAGCCCACTTTAAGACACACCCAAAAATAAAAGCCCACTTAGCTAGACATAGGAATGACCAAATTTGGGTCAATGAGGTTCCTTCAAGCTTATGGGATATTCTGCATTTTGACTATAGTATTTTATAAATATGCTTTTTTTCCCCAAAAAAATAGTTCTAAACAAATTAATATTATCTTTTAATTAAAGGTTAAATGCACTCAACTACTCTTCCTTTGTCTTCAAATAACATGACGAAAAATACAAGCAACCCAACTAACCAAGAGAAGAAAACATGAACAAAAGATATAGTTTACTATCTAGGAAACAAGGGCTTACCACTATAACTAGCCCACACCCATTTTTCCCTCCATAATATCAAAAGAGATAGGCCTTTCTAGCACTCTAATTAGGAGATAGATTTGTAGCCAATGCCAACTACGTCATGTGGTGGACAACTCCAATGACTTAACAGGGACAACGAGGAGACCAAACCACCATTTCAAAAAGCTACTCTCAATCTCATGATGTCAAAGTTAATCCAAAAGGCATTCCACACGTTTCATTTATTCCTACATAGTTTGATAATTTAAAGGTAATCCAATTCTAAGATGGTGGACTCACAAAGGTAGTTCCTTCCTGGTTTTATACCTGCACAAATCACCATGACTTTGACTAAACGGCTACATATATAAATGTTTTGATCTGATTCCGATGTGTGAATCCTCGATTGATTTGCACTCTTATGCTGGAGATATTCAAGTTTCCAATATTGAGGGTGAGGTATCTACAAGGATTTTAATGCTCAAGTCAGATATGGTTCTATCCAGTGTGGGTGAATTTTAGATGTTACTTACTTGGCTCTAGGCCAGTCTCACCTTTATATAGAGGATTATGTTGTTAACTTATCCTTTAATCTTAGGATAACTAAATATCATATTTCCATATATTCTAGGTAGAGATCTTTTATCTGGTGTAATAAACTTGGGGTTATCTTTTAAGCCTAGAGGTGGTTAAGATATCTGTTAGCACTAAATTTCACTAAGTGTCAATGTCCAATTGTCATTCGACCTTGGCGACACGAGAGCCATAATGAAGGAAGTTTGACTATCGAAGTGTGAAGGTTTTTGTTGACAACCATATGTGATGAATATTTGACATGCAAAGTTTGTCAAGTCAATGAAGTTTGATTATCAAAGAAAGGAAGATCAAAGTTGACAAAGCTTCAAGCTTGGTAGTTGACATGTCAAAGTTGATGGTGGTAATTCAGGATAAAGTTTAAATATCCAAGGTTGCAAGCTAGCAATGACAAGATCCCTATGCTCAAGTTCAACAGGTTAAAGTTCATCTTTGTCATTTGGGACTTAGATAATTTTGGAGGATTTGAGAAGATCGCCATAGTGATCAATAAGAGACAGATGTTAGTCGTGCGATGATTAACAATATTTTTCAGCAATTTTTAGTAGTTATTGACGAAAGCCTCATAAAGATGAGATAAAGTGGTAACTATTTGATGACAAAGGTATATGACAAAGAAAGAAACTTTCAAAGACACATAGACAACATCTGAGGATGTAGTGAAAGACAAGAGTGTCAAGACCTAAGAGCCCTAGGATGTCTATAAATAGTAGTTCTATACATTTGTAAGGGGTTTAAATTTTCACTCACACACTCACTTTCACAACGTCGCCCAAATGACTAAATAGAGTCCAAATTCATATGAGTAGTTGTTCTTAACCCCTTTTTACTGCTTTCTAAAACCTAGATTTCCTTTATTTTCTTTACACTTTCTGTACTTATACTTTATATTTTGTAATTCTTCTACACTTTAGTATTTTGTTAGTCAATTCCACACATAACACACAAATCACATTCCACATTTCATCCTCATTTCACTCACACATATTTGACACTCGATTATTTTAAGTGGTGAACCCAAGTGGGGTAACTTTTCACCCCTTGAATCCAGATCTTGAAAAGCAAAGCTTGATGTCCAAACTCTTGAGTTTGTCGACAAACAACTAGTTTAGCACAATTTGATCTCCTGTTCAAAGGAAATCATCGATTATTTATTGTCAATGTAAAGTTTCAAAATCTACAATAATCAATATCTTATCTTATTAGGTTAGAGTTATGGGGCTTGTTTAATTTAGCTTGGTTCTTTAATGAGTCAACTTTTCTAGTAGCCCCCTACATATATAGGTTCCAAGCTATACATTTCAGGCCAATATATTAGGTAGCTCTTCAAATCACCATGAATTCCCTGTTTATATCTTGTGTTATGGCTGCTATTGTCTCAAGTTTACTTTTTTGGCAAAAAGTCATATCAATGTTACACTTCATTATGTAAACCCCAACTAATTAAAATTTATCCATTCAATTGATAAAGTGATTTCCAAATTTAATTAATTCCCAATTTCCTAGTTATACTAATTTTATGCTAAAATCTCTAGTCAAATCTTACATGATTATTAACCCGTATTCTTCAATGATTGAATTATGGTTTCTACTACATAGTTTAATCATGAATAAATTATCTAATTTCCCTGCGCAACTCACAATTCAATGATCAGCCACATAAGTATTAAGAATAATAATAAAAAACTCAATTGAAAAAGAACTTTCATTTCATTAAAAGAAACTCAATAAACCATCTCACAACTGAGTTATATCTATACCTATATTTGCAAGAAAGAAATCTAGCCACAAAATAAAATTACAATAATATCCAATTATATGAATTGAATGTACATAATGAACATGAATCGAGAAAAGAGATAAAGGACGGATGCAATATTTTAACACGTAATCTTCTCAATAGCAACAAAATCATAGCTCCCTTTTGATCATCCAAAGTTGCAAAATTTTAAAGATTATGATCTAAGAAAGATCAAAAGTCCTACACCTAATTCCAAGAAGCTCTAGTTGTAGCCCCTTTTCTCTTGTTAGGCTTCATAAAATCTTAATTGTTAAACTCAAGCACAAAACAAAGAACTGTGTACTCCAACTGAAAAAGTTCAATCACACGTTCACATTATTGTGCCTGTTGTCAAAAAAGGGTGTATTTTGCATCCTAACAACACCATAAGTTTTTTTTGCTTTTTATGTCACGTTTTAGGTCTATGTAGCACTCCACAATATGATTCATAATTGGACATCTTCATGATAGTTGTAGCTTTGTCTCTCAACTTTCCAATGCCTTTGACATCACTTGATTATGACTCCTCGAACCATTATATGGATGATTTAGTGCATGAAAGGTTATGGTTGAGAGCAACCACAACTCTTATCTTGTATCCATTGTTTCTCCTTGAATGATTGGAAATTCAAATAAGTGTTGAAGATCAAATTTATATCTGATTCTCTTTCATTTCAAAGTCCTCTTTCATAGTCAAGTTGGGGCTTTTGGAAAAGAATTTATGTAAATTTTACTAAGATCTTATTTATTTCCATTTAAGCTAAGCACTCAAATGGCTCTAGTAATATCTTATTGAATTTCCAAATGTTTGGATAATGGAACAATCAACCTCGGATTTCCATAATATATGCGAAACCATCTATTTAAACATATCAATTCAAAGGAGTCCCATATCTAAATAATTAGATAATAGTTGACTAATTTTATCACAACATTTACCAAAATCATGTAAAAACTAGCATATTTTTCACGAACATTAATGTGTTGAACCTGAATCTATACATACGCAACACTTTTCATATACTTGATTATGCAATTTATCCAAATGGTGGAAAAGCCAAAAGCTTGTTGGCAGCTTTTTGAGAAACTTCATTCTTGATGGTTGCAGGGCTTACTCATATCGAGTTTAATTGGTTGTCAAGTTGTCTTATCCTCTAGGGCATGGATATCATTGGCCACTATGATAGTAGACCTTCCTTTAATAAGGGTGCTTTGGTTAGGAGATATAATTAGGTTTACGTATCTTTTAACAAAGTAAAGGTTTACTTTGGCCCTTGAAATATGTGTGATTCATTTTAGTTACTAAAATTAACAAAGTATCAATTTAGTTCCTAAAATTTCAAAAAGTGATTCAACATAGTCCTTTTGGTAATTCAAGTTAGTCCTCACAAACAGTAATACAAGGACTAATTTGAATTACTTATTGCAATTTTAGTGACTAATATGATACTTTCTAAATTTTGGGGACAAAAGTGAATCATGCATACAATTTTAAGGACCAAAGTAAACATTTTCTGATCTTTTAATTTTAGCCTTAGAACCAAGATTCTACCAATAATTTTGAAAACATAACTCCTACAATTGATAGGTCGATATTGGCCTTTGCCTTTGACTTTGGAAATTGGATTCTTGGGCATCAACACTACTTGAGTCTCAATAACCTTTTCTAGTAGGTCGATCCTAATTAAGTTATCTACATCCCTTTTATCTTTGAATTTGTGACTAGCTAGTTTATACAAATATTCATTTATTGCTTCACTTACACAATTTAGGCAAAGGTAATGATAAACACTCAGTAACATCTTGATCCTCAGAGGAACTATAGATATATGCAAAGTGTTCTAACATGCCACCTCAACACCGATTAGTTGATCCTTTAACTGATTCCCCTATCATACAGTTATAGCTAGGGTTGTCCATTAGGTTGGGTCAACTTATAAGCCCACGAGTTTGAAGTCAATCTAACTCACAAAACTTAGCTTCTAACTCATAAAGTATGGGTTCACTTGTGGCCGAGTTTAGAAATTTTTAACTAACATAACTCAATTGATAGTTTGAAACTTGCGTGAAATATGAGTAACATGATTAGCTTTTCTTGGTGAGCTTGAAAATTTTTTATTGGGCTTAAGAAATTATCCTGGGGAAAAGAATGACCATTGTGTGCTTTCTTGAAAATTAATAACAGGACTTATATATGTTTTCATGAAATCTTTTATGACTTATGCATGGTTTCTTGAATGCTTATAGGACATAATGATTTTTTCTTCAATTTATGCATGTTAAGGCTACTTATAGTTCATGCTTGTTATTAAAAGATTTGACATTTATATTAGAATTTATGTTATATATATGTTTAGATATATTATATTCTATCATATATTTTGTCATGTTTTGATTGTAAGTTTTTTATTTAAGAGGTATATCAAATCTATGCATTTGACCCGACCTAACTCAACCTATTTATTATTGGTTTGGGTCAAGTTAGGTTGAAAGGAAAATTTTGCTCGCCCAGCGATGAATTAAAAATATGCCTTAAACTTGCCTAACCCAAACCATAGACACCCTAGTTGCAGCATGTTCCTATATCTCCTTTAGGATAGCAGTTGCATAGAAAAGTAAAGGTTTGCTTGTTTTTATTTTCATCTCTTATTTTTGCTTTATGTTTTTAGTTTTAATTACAAAAATGTCTAACCTTTTGTTAGTATGGTTTCTATTTTCAAGACTTCTAGAATGAAACAAAAAATAAAAAAGTAAAAAAAATAAAAAAGAAAGAAATGAAAGCAAAATAATAATAATAATAATAAGCAAGATGTTATTTTTACAAATTAAAAACTAAAAATAAGAAATAAAAAAATCAATCTCTTGTTAATTTGATACGGGTATAGGTCATCCTAATAATGAAGTTGAGGATTCATTTTTATAATTTCTAATATAAACTTATATAGTTTTGTTGTCGCAGTCTTTATGGGGAAAAAATTGGCTCACCCCACAATTTTCTTATGTTTTTACGTGTTATTAGACCAATTTGATCCCATATTTGCCCTTTGCATGGTTTAAGCTATAAATTAGGAGGAAAGGAAATGAGAGAAAAGAAAATGGGTCAATTTTTATAATTTATCTTGCTTGATTGAGAAGAAAAATTAGGGAGGAGAGAAAAAATTTCCAAGGCCAGCATAAAGTTTTCTCACTATTGTTAGAGAGAATTAAATATCGAGGAGAATATATTTCATTAAAAATATTTTTTTTCTTATTAATCTTTGGATATTGTATTGTATTTTATTCCTTTAAGCTATCTAGAGACTACGCAGAAGCACACCAATTCATGGGTGAGAATTATAATTTCATAGTAGAAAATATTAGACTTTTGCATACAATGTTATCATCGTCGTCCCAACCATTTTAATTTATCATCGAAAAACTGAGCATGAAGTAAAGATTCATTTTGTAAGTTCAAAATTATCCTTCCACGTTGGATTCCATTTATTTTCATACACATAATCCTTATACTTAGCTATTAATAAACCATAACATATCAAAAGGGATCAAATAAGACCTTTAAGGGGTCGAGTTCCCCTTCCATAACAATAACACACCTAGGTGTTACTTTGGTGGTTAGATGTTGGTCATGAAAGGCTTGAGAAGCAGAACGAAAGAAAAATAGAGAGCAACAGCAAGCAAGGAGGTCGATGGCCATTTTCAGAAATATATAAAAGGAAGAGACAGTTATGAATTAATATTAAAGGATGCTTCTACAGGATACTTAATGGCATCTTGAAGATTTATTATGCCTTATAAAAGAAGCCTTAAGGTGTTGCTTATTTTCAATCATTCAGTTTGATTACACCCACTTTATTTATTTTCCTAATACATATTAATCATAGGTTTGTGTGGGTGGGATTCTTATCCCGTAATTTATTTCAATGCATTACTCTTAACATTTTATTAAACGGATCAAATATTATTATTTCATTGCAGAGGACACTTTATTTTGGTATGGCTAAAGTTGACATGTTACAAGAAGAGTAATATTATTTCAATACCAAAAAATTGGTATCTCATTAGATACATATTCCATCATTATTGGATGTGATTGATGAGTAAAAATAATAGGGACCACTATTACATCAAACGGTGATAGAGTGAGTGTCCCACTTAGACACCTACTTTGGAATAATATTTTTTGTTACAAAAAATTGCATAAAATCTTTATGGAACATATGAATTATCCTTCCTTATATAATTTTTTTTAAATATCTTTCTTGAACTATTACTACTATTGTCTAATTTACAAAAGAATTTAATTTCTATACAAATTATAAAAATTGTGTACAATGCTGTCCAAAGTTTTATATTGTTATATCAACCATGATAATTGACTTTTATACCCATTATATGAAAAGTCATCAAAATGAAAGATTTTGATTTGATGTCAATGTAAAATTGTTTAACACTATATATCAATACAATAATATTAAACTCTTTACAAATTGTTAAATGTTAATTATTAAATTTTTAATTTCAATTATAGTGAAAATGAGTTATTACAACAATAAAACTTTTAATTAGGAGTTAATGCTCAATGTAATCCTTGACTTTTCACTCTTGAATCAATTTAGTTTTTTATTTTCAAAATGAATCAATTTGATCCTTACATTACAAAAGTGAGTCATGTTTGATGGTTAGCTTGTGAAATTTTGTTAATTCATTGTAAGATTACTAAAATGAGTGGTTTTATGTAATATCATGGACCAACATGAGTCATTTAATGATCATCACACACTTAATATGACATATCATCATTAAACCGAAGACAGAGGATTATCAGATATGAACAAAAGATTAACAAGACTAACTTTTTTAGTGCTACAGGTTAAAAAGAGCCACTTAATCACCATTACACACTTAATGGATCGTGAACAGAGGAATTAAGAAGAATAACAGGAATCACTTTTGTAATATTAGATATTAGACTAAATTTTTAAAAGAATTAGAGACTAAAATAAATCAAAAGTGAAAAATAGATTTGCGTCAGCATCAGCTCTTAATTAAAATGGTTATTGTGTATTTAAGAGTTTTGATATTGAATGGTCTTTAAAACTTGATTGACTTTCTCTGAGCAATCTACACAACATGCATCACGACGTTACACAACCCTAGATTCCTTAATCAAGACACATTTCAACTTGCTCCTTTTCAATGTCCGGATAGGCTTGAACATAATAACAGGATACAAAATTTCGCTAGTTAAGTCAGCAATCAATTAACCACATAATAAAACTCAAAAAACGATTCAAAACAATGAAAACTTCCATAATATTAAAAAAAACAAAAAGAAAAAAGAACCACTACAACCCTTCAATGCGCGCATTTCACAATATCCTCTCATACTCCATGACTGCATCAGCTAGCATGCAACCTTTTCTCAGCAATCACGTTCCTCCTATCATCATCATCATCATCATCATCTTATCCGCATTTACATCAAACGTCTGTCATAAGAAAAACACAAACATCGTTATCACAAAATTTAGTTACAAAATCAACTTCACACTCTCGGTATTAGTAAGTAGTAACACGCAACTAATTCAGAGGCGATCACGTTTGATGTGAGGAGCAAAAGGATCAAAGGCAGCAGAAGACCCACCATCCCTGTAGAACCCTCCCATCATACCAGAAGCATCTGCTGATGGGTCAAACACTCCTGCACCACCTGGAAATCCAGATCCGTAACCCGAATCAGCCGCCGGTGATGGCTGCATTGGCGGCGGCAGCGGCAGAGAATGCACCCCGTAATTGGTGGCAGAGGGGAGCGAGGCGGCAATGGTGCGCCTCACGGCGGCGGGCTCGCCCTCGGTCTGGCGGTAGCGGTGGAGGTAGAGGGAGAGAGGGCCGACGTAGTCGTCGAAGCCGAGCTTCCCCATTGCCCAGAGGACGTCTTCGGCGGTGACGGTCTTCCTTTGCTCGCGCTGGCAGCGGTCGTTGGCTTCGGCGGTGATGAAGCTGATGTACTCAGACACGCACTCTTGGATCGTCTCCTTTGCGTCGTCGGAGATCTTGGCGTGGGAGGGCAGGATCCTTCGCATGATCCTTATCACGTTCGCGATTGGCATGTACTGGTCCTGTTCCCGCACGCCTTCTTGTGGAGACAAAGATGAAGAAGAAGCCATTCTTATTATGCGTAAGCCTATATATATTGACTGCTGCAAGAGGCACGAGAAAGAAGAAAATGTTCATCGATTAACTCTGCCCCAAAAATCCAAATAAATGACCAAGTAGAGATCGCTCTTGATATGGGGTTCAAAATACGGAAGAAATTTTCGTGGATAAATTTTGTACAAACACAAAAGAAAAAAAACTGTAACAGCTGCAGCTCTTTAAGTATGAAAAAAATGTATCATCCGACGTTTAACATCCCAGTTTTGTATGTTAATCCTTGTTTACTTAAATTATTCCTTTCAATGTTGTGCGTGGTAGAGGAGTTAAACATTTGTTGGTGTGGAACATTGTCATTTTCTTGTTCACCACCAAAGAACTTCTCTTCACGAAAACCAAATCCTACCCCCAAGTGGGGTTTTTGTTAAAAGAAGAAAAAAAAGAAAACCGTACAGGAGACAGTGGTGGATGAAGGGTTTCATTTTCTATCAAGACTTTATGAACGAATATACAGATGCATGCATGCAAGAGAAGGAGAAGCATACGCAGTGTGAGATGAAAAGGGGCAAAAAAAGAGCATATTCAGGAGCAAGTGAAGCGTGAAAAAGCATCAAACAAAGTACAGATTATTATTATAGTATGGCAAATAAATGAAACTCATGAATGAAAACTTCACCTTGATAGCTAGGGAGCTCTAGTAGTGGTGAGTTATTAGTTTGAGGGAGTGTTGCTATGATGGACCAAATATTTATGCAGGGTGAGGGAAGGGTGCATGCATGATGAGATGATATGAATTGATGATACAGTAAAATCAGTGAATCAGGAAGGGACAGAAGGAAAGCAAAGGGTGGCTGGCTGGCTGCGGAGAGATGAGAAAGAGAAGAGAAGAGAAGAGAGAGGTGGGATGGTGCGATCTAGGCAAAGGAGCATGGCAGCAGGATTTATTATTGAAGAGGCTCTCATTTGTGACGAGCTCAACTACGAAACCAAATAGGCTCACTAGTTTACAAAAGAGCACAGAAAAGTAGTCTTGGAATCTGGCACACACAAGAAATTTAACATTCAATACTCTTGAAAGCCTCACAATTGTTGAAAAATATTTAATGCATTTTGAAATTTGTTTTTAATGTCTCTCATTAATGCTAACTTGTTTAATTTTTATTTAGTTGACCAAAGTATAAAATAGTTGACTGAAGTATCCACACTAGTACTTATTTAACCTTCCCTTCTTTATGGGTCCCTTTGAATAACACAGGAGTTCGTGACTTTTTGTTTGAAAAATATTTTTAGGACGTCAAAAGTGGCATTGTGATTAATTTTTTTTTAATTTGTTTGACTAGAAAACTAGTGTTTATATATGTAGTTTCATGTGTCTATTTTGATTCATTTATTTGATATCTTTATTATTTTATTTGTTTTTAGAATAAAATATTTATTTTATTTTGTTTATTACATAAGCAAAATAAGTTTGATGATGAAAATTGAGTATCGTATAATATTTCTGTTACAGTATAGAGTTGAGTATACCTGGTGTGATGAGACGCATGGGAGCATTGTTAATCTTCCTCCTCCTTCTGGCTCCAAGATCCACCGGGGTGGAGTACCTGCAAGGACTCCGACGCTCAACATAGGATTGCTCATGAGGTGTAAATGTAATAGAAGATAATGCATACCTTTTTTTTGGAGCTATTCTATGCTTTAAATAGAGATAGAAGGGCGGTAATGAGCCTTAAGCCACCAATTGGCCCACTTGGTGTTGGGCCTATACATTCTATCCATAACAATTTCTTTTCTAGCGTGAGTGTTGTATAATAAATCTATGTAAGGCTTGGGTTGAATTGATATATGAATCAGGATTATGGTTATCATTATCATAGTAAACCTTGAAAATAATATAAATATAAACATAAAGATTTATAAACGTAAGTTTTACAATAATAAAAAACAAATAAATTTTACATAAGTAATAAAATTCAATTTTACTATCAAATAAAATTCAATTTTACCATTAACATAAACAATATCAATAATACTTATGTTGACAAGACTTTCATGCAAAAATCAAATAAAAACAAAAGTATTATATTTGTATTCTCAATTACTAAATTGATTAAATGAATCAACAAAACCAAAGAAAAAAATATTTGTCCTCTTTTTCTTCGTAAACAAATCAAATATATTTTTAAATCTTCTTGAATAACTCTTAAATCATATTCATCATACTATTAACTCACCAAACTAAATCAAACAAAAAATACTAAAAAAGATATTAAATTCATATCCTGAAAAAATAACGAAAGGAAATTTATATATGAGTAAAAGTTTTATCCAAAAGTGACATGAATGTCATTCCATCTACAACAACCCCTAACAAAATTCATCAAAGGGCACTTAAAAAATGAAAAATGCTATTTGTACTCATGGGGTATGGGTTACCGTGCCGACTCACATCTTATTTACATGAGACATGAGTCGGCATAATGACCAACACGCCATGAGTATAAATAATACAATTATTAGAAAAATAGAAAAATTTAATACCAAAAAAAGAACAAAAAATAAAACATAGTCAAATCCACTTTCATAGGGAGAGAGAGAGAGATATTTTTCAATTTTCCATAGATGAAGAAAGTTAGAGACGTTCTCTTAGAATTGTGTAATAATAAGCAATTTAAAATATCAAGTAATTATAGACAACAATATAGAGTAAAAGTTTCACTATAAGAAAAATGAGCATTTTCAACAACATTTTTAACGGTTTTCGTCAATAAAAATATTATCAAGAAAAGAAATTTCAACATAAAGTAACCGTTGAAAATACTTATAAATTTTTATTGACAATTAGTACATGTCAAAAATACCTAAAAGATGCATTTTTGACATGTATTAATTGTCGATAAAAGTTTATAAGCATTTTCAACGGTCACTTTTTGTCAAGATTACTTTTCTTAATAATATTTTTATCGACACTTTAATCGTCAAGAACCATTGAAAATACTCATTTTTCTTGTAATGTTTATAGATAAATTTGGTGATAAAAATAGCTAATTGGATTTAGTTATATCTAATAGAAATAGATTTGTATATAAGCAAAAGTTTAATCTAGGGGTGTTCATAACTTGGCCTAGTTTGCCAACTCGTCCTGACTCGAAACTCATTGGATTGGGTTTGGGTCTTAAAATTTGACACAATATATTTTTCAAGCCGGGTTTAGGTCATATATCTGGTTAGCCCGACCCGGCCTAAAATCAAATAATTTATTTGAACATATATTTTTTAATAATAATTTATGAAAAACTATAAGATTGTATAGTTCAATTAATATGTATTACATAACTTGATGTTATTTCGGTATTGATGTGGGTTGCTTTGAAACATATATTGTCAAATGCCTCTTAAATTGTTTTCTTATTTGTAAAATTTTATAGTTTTACTATAAATAATATCCAAATCCTCATATATTGTTTGAATGTTAGGCTAATTCGGTTTGACTCGGTCCATAGTCAGGTCATTGTCTGGTCAGGTTCAGGGTCTAGAAATTGATTTGGTCTAAAAATCGGGTCAAATTCGAGTTTTGTCCAACCCAACTCGTCTCTCATGTACACCCCTACTTATCTAACAATGATATGAGTCAAATCTGTCTATAATCCCCTGAAAAAAGTCAATCAAAATACACTTAAAAAGTAGAACATATAAAACAAAATGAAGCAAAAAACAAGATGCATTTAAATTCACATTCATAGAAAGAGAGGGGGGGGGGGCCAGAGAGAGATTGAGTGAGAGTTTTTAAGAGGGGGAAAGAGTTTTTAAAATTTTGAGACATGGCGAATTTTGAGACATGGCGAATTCGAGAGAACAATATAGAATGTAATTTTTTAGATAATTTTGGAGAGAAAGTTGTTAATTTATTTCAATTAGGAGGAGTATTGTGGCAACCCAAAGGCCGTTGATTTATATAAGTTATAATATATAATAGTTAGTAGATATAATAAAAAGAGGGAGAGAGTTTTTAATGGAAAGAGTTTTTAAGAAAGAAAAATAGTTTTTCAAGAATGATAAGAGATATAATTTTTCAATTTTTGAGAGATGAATAATGTCGGGATTAGAAAGATCAGAGTATGATAGTGAACAATTTGAAAGTTTGAGAAATTTGAGAGAACAAATAAAGTAAAAGGTTTTAGATAATTTTAGAATAAAAATTGCTAATTAATTTCAATCAGGAGGTGCACCTACAAATAGTCTATTTAATAATATATAATAGATTTATTAATTCTCAAAAAGTTATTTAGTGTTTCCTGAGAAGTTACATTTTCTTTTATTCAAGATTACTTTTCAGAGAATTTGGTCCTTTTTTCTTTTTTGAAAATTTAAGTCGGATAAATTGGTCTTTAATGAATTATTGGATAAATTGATCCCTACAAAATTAAATTAACTAGAAAATTAGTCCTTTTATATAATATTAGGTTAGGAAGACTAACTTGTTCAGTAATTTATTTTTTGCGATAACTGATTTGAGATATATATTTTTTTTGCAAGGATTAATTTATCCATTTTTTCAATTTTATAGGGACCCATTTGGGGATTATTTTAGAGGGATCAATTTGTCGGACTTAAAACTTAGATAGACTAAAATGAAGGTTTTTCCTCTAAATCTCTAATCTCGCACCGCTATGAATCGAACACCAACTATATGTTTAAAGAGTACAACTAGATATGCCTCTTGTTTTTATTCAAGATTACTAAGCATGCGATTAGTAACAGTTTAGGCCCTTTCTCCATCATAATTTTTTTTAATAAATTAGAGATTGGTTTTAGAGTAAATAAATTTTTAGTTTTCTAACATTTTTAATTTGACTTCAATTTGATCCTAATAAAATTTTAATATTAAAGTAATTTTATTAAAAAATTTATATCAATTAATACTAATGATTTTAGTTTGAAATCAATTTATTTCAAACATTTTTTTATTTCAACATTAATTTATCCATTCTATTAAGGTGAAGATCCAATGGCATGACTAATTGAATTAACATCGTAATGAAGAATCATACATCTATATCCTAAAACAATAATATAAAAAATTATTATATGAAGCCTAAAATCGCTAAAATTCTAAATTCACTCTACTTCCTCTTTTTTTTTTTCCTCTACCTACAATCAAATTTAAATTTTAAAAACTTGTAACTATCTATTTATGTAAGAAAAGTTTGGAATTTTTTCCTAAAATTACTTCACTTTCTCTTTCTTCTCTATTTACAATAAAATTTAAACTACATTTCACTATTAAATTATATTGCTTTATTACTTTAATAATTCATTAATTGAATACACTATTGTAAATCAAAATATAATCAAATTTAATTTTAAAATTTTATAACCACCCATTTGTATACAAAAACCTAGAATCATACAAATAGATACTTTTTTTTGCATAGAGATATGTTTTTTATATTAATCTTTATATACTAATTTTTAGTGTCATTCAATTACATTATATTTTTCATATGATGCGTAAGATAATTATAATAAGAATAAAATAATTTCAATGACATTTCAATAAAAATAGATGAATTTAATGATATATGAGTATAAAATTCCTAAATGTTGATGAACATTTGAAAGCAAATTTGTTATTTTGAAGATATTGACATTGATACCTTGGCGATGTAAACGAATTTTATATTATCATTTAATTATTTTTTTGAGTTTAATTTTGATGTACTGATAATGTAAAAGAGTTTTACATTATCATTCAATTAAATCTCTCCTTTTATATGACTTTTCAAATAGTGGGGTTAAAAGTAACCCTTTTTACTGATATGTCGTTACATGATTAGATAAATATATAAAAAAATTTATACTGCAAGTGCATTCTAATTAAATCCTTTTTTTAATTGTAGAAGTTGATGTAATTATGTATTATTAGATGTATGCCTAATTTTTTGTTTATCAATGGTGCAAATAAAACAAATCCTATTTTTAATCTACAAACTCAAATTTAGGTGAATGAAAAAAAATCTTGCAGCATTTTTAGGACTTTGAATAAAATATTTATGTCTCATATTTATAACACTTTAAAGATAGGTAGTAAGTAGTTAAATCTAATTATTTTACTAACATAGTACTACATGATTGAATATTTATGTCAATTTTTAATATTGTTACTGTATATAAATTAAATTCTAAATTAGTGCAAATCGCAAATGAAACATGCGATTGAATGATTTTTCCAATTAAAAATATCCACTTTTCATAGAAACTATTTGTATTAACATTTACTCGAAAGTTACAAGTGCATATATATATATATATATATATATAGAAGGAGAGGGTGGCAGAGAGAGAAGAAATACTACAAAATTATTACATGAAGCCAAAAATCACTTAACTTCCTAAATAATTGTACTTTTTTTTTTATCTATTTACAATCAAATTTAAATATTAAAAATTTGTAATTGTCCATTTATATACGAAGATTATGGAATTTCTTTTTTTTCTTTTTGCCTAAAATCACTTCATTTTTCCCCCCTATTTGCAGTAAAATTTAAATTATGTTGTAGTATCAAAATTTTAAAAATTTGTAACTACCGATTTGTGTGTGAAAAGCTTGGAATTTCAGAATTAGAATAATTTTTTTGGGTATAGATATACCTTTTATTTTTATATTAATTTTCATATAATAATTTATAATGTCAGTCAATTACATTATATTTTTTATATGATGATTAAGATAATCATGATAAGAATCAAACAATTTCAATGACATTTCAATAAAAAAAAAAGAATTTATTGATATATGAGTATAAAATGACTAGATGTTGATGAACATGTAAATGTATATTTTGTTATTTTGAAGAAATTAACATTGATGTCTTGACGATGTAGAGGAATTTTATATTCTCATTTAATTACTAGTTTTTATTTGTAAAAGTTTATATAATTATTTATGATTAGAAGTATATGTAATCTTTTTTATTTATCAATGGTGCATATAAAATAATTCTATTTTTAATCTACAAACTAAAATTTAGGTGAATGAAAACAAAACTTATTGCTAAATTGAATAAAATGTTTATATTCTGTATATTTATAAGATTTTGAAGATAGCCAGTAGGTAGATAAATTTAATTATTTTGCTGACATGGTAATATATAATTGGATATTTAAGTAAATTTTTAATATTGATAGTGTATATAAATTAAATTATAAAAAAAACCTTAACATGATTTAGTTGGTGCAAATCGCAAACAAAACATGCAATTAAGTGGTTTTTTCAATTACAAATATCCATTTTTCATATAAACTATTTGTATAAGCTTTTATTCAACAGTTAAAAGAGTGTGTATGTGTATATATATATAATTTATCAAATGTATAGTTGAATATATTATAAATAAAAAAATATTTTTCTAAATTATAAACAAACATAGTAAACAATTTAAATATGTTTAAATTTAAAAAGATTTTGGAAACTATTTTTCTATGCTGTGCACAGGTACCATCTAGTGTTAAAATTAAATTAGTGCAAAAAATAGAAAGTGTCAAATTAAAGAATACAAAAAAAAAAGTTGATGTAAAATATTTTATTATAATCAAATTAATGTCAAATTAAAAATATTAAGATGAAAATGGTTATTTACACTTTTTTAAGTATTGTTGGTGTTTTACTTTATCATCCAATAAAATTTCACCAAAATTACAAATGATGGTAAGTGATTATAATAGTGAGTAGTTATTTTCTATTTGTCACTTTAGTGAAATTCTATATATTTATAGTTTAAAATTATTTATATTGTTAGTTCATAGATCAGTTGAACCAAGCTGAAAGAGCTTAACAAGATTGTCGGCTTAAATTTTCTATAACAAACTCATCCCAAGAGAAAAGAAACAACATTTAACGACCCACATATGGAATGTGACTGGCACGTGAGGGATTGGGTTCCTACGGAAACCTCTAGTAACATAATTGACTAATATGTATAAATAAATTAAGATATATTCAAAATATCTCAAATTCAAATAAAACTCCACAATCTGAAAACGTTCTCAAAACATAAAACTGCATAAAATCCATAATCTAGGTCAAAGCCAAATATAATTAAATAAATGACTAAAATTTTGAAAGTAGTCAAAATAATAAAATTCATGTCCGGGACTCTGCCTACATAATTATTGGAGTACTACTAGGCTAACATAACCAACAATAAGCTCCACTCCAAAGCGAAGCTGACCAAGGAAGCTATAGCACTATTGGGGAAGATCCTGTGGTACAATTGAATCTGTAGCTATATTTGTAGGAGAAGGAAAAGACAGGGGTGAATTTATCAAAACTCAGTGAGTGGGCCTCCACTCACAACCTACATAGGACAACAATAAAAGTACATAATATATACATACAATTGGTGTAAAACATTTATATAAAATTACATATAGCTGTACTGAAAACAATAAGTTTATTGAATCCATGGCAATAATTAATAGAGAAACATGAATTATTCTGTATATAAATATCTGAGCTAAATAGTTGAATATGAGCCAATGGCTAATTTGATGGGCACTAACTAGGTCCCATAAATGGACACCTCACTAGGTTCCTTACTGTCGGTGAGCTAGTCCTCTAGCGGACCATTTGGTACCAAGGTTAACGATCAATTCTGCAGTCGTTAACTCGCTGATATGTTTCTCACTAATTATTGGCTAAAAGTTAATAACAACAAAATTCATTATTCTTACTGTTCATAATAAAACTCGGATTCATAATATTTTCTGACTGATAAATAAATCTAAATAATTCATACAGCAAGCATTATCCCATAAGTTTTCCAAAATAATTAATTTTCATGATAACTGTAAAAGTAATAATATTTCGAAAACTGACATAATTCATAATAGCATGTTGTCTTGACATAAATCATTCTAAAATTTCAGAAATAATTTATATAATCTGAAAAAATATTAATAATGACCAAAAGTATGGTCATGAATTTAAACTCACTCACCGTTGGTAGCTAGGAGTGCGCTTCCACTAACGATTTGACTATGAGAAACTGGAATGATAGCGATAGCTGCCAAACAATATAATGAAAATATAAACAATTGATTTTTATCATCCAAACTGAGTTTGGAATGGTAGGGAGGAAAAATGTTAAGAGAAAGTTATGCCTAATAGTACCCAAATTCACAAATTAGATAAAAGGGAGGAACTGGCGAAATTCTATGAAGATGTCACTTACTAGAAGAGATTAATCGGAGAAAATTGAGAGAACCATGTTTCTCTCTCAAAAAAAAAATCTTTTAGCGGCTAGGATTCTTATGAAAATATTTAGGAGTATTATGATGTGCCTAACAATATACTAGGATTGTATTTAAAAAAAACGAAACTGCAAGCAGAGCGAAGTTGGAAACTACTTCATTCCTACTTCTATATATATATATATATATAAAAAAAATTTACGTCCCTGAACTTTTGCTTTTATGCAATTTAGACCTTGAGTTTTCAAATTGTGCAATATGACCCCTTATACTTATCAGATGGTGCAAATAAGCCCCTCCGTTACTAAGCCGTCGAAATCCTTTGTTAAGCGACTATGTGTTTATCACGTGCGTCTCTAGTTGGACAAAAATAGCCCTCTTATTAACTCTAATTTCCAAACTACAACCTAAATGCCTTTTTGTTAAACACAAACACACACACACAAGCAGTACGGAGGCAAGATCTGAAACTGAAACTAAACGCCAGAAATGCCATCAAAATGCAAAAAGCCATCAACCTAAAGAATCTTGCATTTTCCCTAAATAAACACATAAGAACGAGCACTGGATCTGAACAACTCACCCTAATTTGAACCAAGCAAGGCACCCTAGATCTGAACCAAGCAACGCACCCAAAGGTCCAAAAAGGGTCTACAAGTGAAGACATGGCCGCGCAACTGAACCAGGCCAGCAGTCTCCCTCCACGGCTGAATAAGGGAGCGCGCAATTAAAGGGGCCGCGACCGAAGAAGGGTTGATTGAGGGACACCAAGCTGCAACCAAAGAAGGATTGACCGAGGCACACCAAGCTTTCTTTTGTGCAGTTGAGTCTGAAGAACGAAGCAGGTATGAAGCAATATATGCACAAAGAAGCAACCACTGAACCAAATGATTCACAAGTTTGTTCTGCCTTTGCTTTTGCTGGAAATGGTTCCTTTCCTTCTTAGTTTCTTTTCTAATTTTGGTTCTAATTTTTATTTCTAGTTCTTGTTATGGTTATGGGATTATGATCAATTACCATAATTCTGGTTCTGTTTTGATGCATGCATTTGATAGTACTACATGGTTCCAATTTTAGTACTACATAGTTCTAATTTTATTTTTCTGGTTCTGTTTTAGAGGTTCTGTTTGTATTTTTTTTATTGTTTATTTTTCTGGTTTTGTTTGTATTGTACAATTTAGGGGCTCCATCTATGCATTTGTGTTTAACAAGAAGGCATTTAGGTTGGAGTTCGAAAATTAAAGTTAATAAAAGGGGTATTTTGTCCAACTAGAGATGCACGTGATAAGCACATGGTCACTTAATAGAGGATTTGGACGGCTCAGTAACGGAAGGGTTTATTTGCACCATCTGATAAGTATAGGGGGTTGAATTGCACAATTTAAAAACTTAGGCTCTAAATTGCACAAGAGCAAAAGTTTAGAGGGGTAAATTGTTTTTTTCCCTATATATAATAATATATATCCTACCAACCGTGCTACACGAGTTACTTATAATAATATATAATAATAATATAATACAATATGATAACTAACCCGTGCTACACGGCTTCCTCACTATCTATAATAATATATTATTATACTAACTCGTGCAACTTGCTTCTTATATATATACATACAATAATAATAACAATAATAATGATACAAATAATAATGACAATAATAATAGTAAAATAAGTAATAATGATAATAATTTAGATTCTATATTTAGGGTATTACAATCAGCCCGGGCACGATCTGGGAACTTAGAACTCCAATAGCAAGGTGAAGCCAAATACTGACAAAAAACAGGGATGATAGCACGAAGCTCACAAATAAATTTTCTGCAATTGAAAAAGGGCCAGTATTGCAAAAAAAGAAAATTTGGGACCTCTTTAGAAAATGCACAAAAGGATGCTTTTATAAAGTTTTAAGGGTGAATAATGTTGGACCCCAACATAGGGGGGACCAACTAATCCTTGGCCTGGATTCCATGGTCCGTCCCACCTTGGGGACTAAAGTTAAAGTCAACTTCTCCTTGTACAAAATTACGTAGACCCATGGATTCAATTTTTTAAAATTCCAATGGCTATTATTACTTACATACTTGTAGTAATAAAATATAATTTTAAATGCTTGAAGTGACAATATTTGTAGATAAACCCATGGCTTTATCAACAGGAGGTGTGATGGATTTATAACCTTCATTCTTTGAGGGTTTGTGGTGGGCAGAAACTATCTAAGTAGATGTGACAACATCCCAAAAAAGTCCACAAGAATTTCAAGATACAAAACCCATTGTATTTCATAACAATGAAAAAACTCAATTTTTTGCTCATATTGCTCAAAAAAGGAGAAACTATTAACAAAATGAAGTTCTTTTTTTCTGAAAAATATAAAACCAAAAAAAGAAAAAGACTTGTTGTCGGTATTCCATACTTTTGCACCTCCAAAAATCACAGGCTGCCAAAATGAAGTACTTGTCTTTGATTCATGTTTACTAACAAAGCGCTTGATCCATTTTGACATAACCACTTGAAAGTACTTGGATCTCAAGAGTCAAGAGTATAGTAAAAGATGAGTTTGGGTCCTGTGCTGCATTCAAAGATTACTTTTTCGAAGTTATTAAATAATAAGGAGGAATGATATGTTGATGCACGAAATCGACACATACGTACGATAAGTGGAGGACAATATTGTGAACACACATATTGAATGTCTATGGTAGGAATGAGGCATTAAAAATGAATAAAAAGTTAAGAAAGAAAATAGGGAGAAACGGTGCTCCCTCTTCCTTTTCCCTCTCACTAAAAACTCTCTCCCTATTCCCTTTGTCTCCTTATTCCCTTGAAACAGCTTGTGCTCCCTTTTCTGTGTCTAGCAACACCACATGCAACACAAGCTACCATAAGCGAGGCAGCAGAGATAGCAGGTCTCCTCGACATAAACACTGTGGCAAAAGCAGCGGGTCTCTGCAATGGAGCCACCATGAGTTTGCAATGGAGCTAGGGTGAGTTTGCAAAGTAGCCACTACAAGTTCGTGACATCCTTCCCATCAACCGCAAGTCCGTGACATCGTCCGCCTCCATCAAGGAGCCTCATCCTCTGCTGATAGTATGTATCCTTAACCAAATTTTTATATGTACCCTTACTCTTTCTAATTTAGTCAGACAAATCATGTGACTTTGGCTTTGATTAAAAATAACAATAATTCTACCCACAGTGAAAGGAAAAAGATTTTTTGCTTGTGATGCTTATTTTTGTAACTTGTTGGCACTAAGAGCTTTAGAACTTCACCTTTTATTTTCTGTATGAGTTCAAAGAAAAATGGCAGATATGTTCTTATTGATGGGCCATTTGTTCAAAGAAGAATTGAATTTCATAGTTTCCATGAGTTCTTTTATCTTTTATGTTTGCTCTTAATGTGCCATTTTTGCTTATTGTTGAGTTTCTTGCTTTGTGGATAGGGTAGATTGTGTTTTTTATTTTGTTTTGCTTTCAGCTTCAAGAATTTTGCTTGATGTGTGGCTTCTTGATTGCTGCTAGGATATTGTAATTCATGAGATAATTTGCACAAAAATTCTAGTTGGTGAAGTATTCCGTGGAGGATTGGAAGATCAATTGATCAAGCATAATATGCCTTGTGGACTTGTGGTTTATTTTTATGTTTAATTTTTTAAAAATTCCTGAAATTTGCCTCATTGTAAAACCACATTCTACTTCGATGTTAATTCTATGAAACTATACTTTGGTTGTTTTATGCTCAACTCGTTATGTAATATGTGTCAATCATAAGGTATAATTATGTACCAACATCCTATCACATTGGTATGTGTTTCTAACATGTTGGTGATTCCTTATCAATCTGTTGGTGCTCTTTTAAAAAAATTGTTATCTTATCAATTTTCATTTACATTAAATGAGATAGGAATTTTGTGAGAAATTGAGTAAAATACTTAGTCTAAAGGACTCTTAACACGACATCCAACTTGTGCTCCAAGATCAAAATGATTTGAAATTTTTTTCTTATACACATTAGTGCTTGCAATATCTTGGTTGCTCTTTATCAATTTGTCAGTGATATTTTGAAAAAGTTTGTTGAACTAGATGTCACTAGTCCCAGGAGCAAGAGTTACACCAACATATATAATCAATTATTTGACCAATGATAAAATTAGAGAGAATGACTTCAGTTGCCAATTGTGTTGCCATTCATGCTTTCTTCTCATAATTGATTTTCTTCATTTCAAGATTCTAGAAGAAATCCTCAGTTGATAAACATATCATGCAAATAGAGTTGAATAAAAACATATCAATGACATTCATGCATCCATAGATTCATTACCAAACAACTTGAACAAATTATTCTACTGGAAGGGTCATAAATTCACACAAACAACTTATAAAGATTACTTTGATTTTTCAAATAATGAGGTAACATAGAAGCTAGCGATATATTACTTTAATTTTTCATATACACAACATTTGAACCAAGTTATCCTTTGTCTCTTTGATAAAATTAAAATCTTAAGCACAATGGCATGGAGGAACTTCTTCATTCTCCACAAAACTAACATGCTCTTGTAAACAGATCTAACAAGCATACAATCCATCGACAATTGCAAAAGCAATGAAGCATACCCCAACACCAGTAGTGGGAGGCTTTTGGAAGCAAAAAAGTAGAATCCCAACAGCCAAGGAGCTCATAAATGTACACCATAGTATGAAATGAATCATAAAGGTTGGTCATTTCGTGATTGTCTCTTGCCAAGTAAATACAAGAATAATGCTCATGAAAGATTCAGCGTCCACTTAAGGCAGGAAATACTTCAACAAGTTCTTCTCTTTCCTCCACTTGTTAATATGCTTCTTTCGGCGTTTATCCATATGTTCAATGGTCGATAAACAAATGTCATTGAACTCGCTAATACTAAGACTTCTTTTATCTGTAAAAAACAATCTTGCATCAACACAATTTTCTATATACCAAAAATAATATTTTAGCTATTCTATAACTATAATAGGTTATACATATTGACTATTGTCATTTTTGAATCACTAACACTCCTGTTTTCACATGTCCATGAAAATGCTCAAACACTAACAAAAAATACAACCACATTATACAACAATTGTTTTTAGAATGAAATAGAAACTTATACATAGACTTAACACAAACAAATAAATTTAATGTGGGGACAATCTCTTGAAGTGCATGATCAACAATCCATTTTGCTATTCCTTTTTCTTTCCTACATTTCTTGGTGGCTCAAGTGACCTTTCCAAAGGAAATGCAAAGACGACATTGAAGAAAGGGAAAAATCTCTAGAAGATGCGGGGTTGAAGAAAAGGAGTTCTACCTACTAAAGGACAATGTTGTTAATAGTGATACTACTTCCAAAGAAAATTAATGCAAATTAACTAGTCCTTCATCAATTTGTGACCTTAGCAAATTGGCTTAGTAGTTAGTAAAAGGCAACAAACAAAAACTCAAAACTTAAACAAAAATTGTGCACACTTCACTTAGATAAATGGCAAAAACTACCCTTATGTACTAAATTATAAACTGCAGATAATGCTAGCCAAAAAGTTGCTCCTCAATGCAATTCTTTCTTGCATTCAACACCCAATAAACACCCTTTGATCATTGTTGAGCAGCAACAAAAAGAAAAACTTCATATATTACACCTACTCAACAATTCGAAAAATCCTTGTATATTTAACATGCGAAATGCTGAAAACTTACTTCTTAAAGTAATTTTCTCCTAGCAATTTCAACAGCCTCCCTAAACACACCCTCCAATTAATGAAAAAAAGCAAAGAAAAAAAATCACAACTTGACACAAAACACAAATCCAAATATGATGAGAACATAATTAATTAACAAATTTATAATGAATTTATTAGTTGTAAAGAAAACTCACCTACAAAAAATATATATGCTTCTATTAGTTAGACATTAAACAAAAACGAAGGAAGTGGTGTGGATTTGAGAAGACGAACTCAGGAAGGAACAATGGAAGATGTGGGAACAAAGGATAGGAGAAGAATGAAGTCGAACATTGACGCAGCAACTCTGTAGGTCTCTAACAACGAAGAACGATCAACATGAAGGTGGTGGTGTGGTGCGGCTATGGTTAGGTTAAGGTGTAAGAAGGAGAAAGAGGAGGAAAAGGTAAAGATGAAAGAGTTTGGGGTGAGTATGGGGAGAGCTCGCAGGGGTTGATGTGGAGTTTAGATTGAGAGAAAATGGGGAAAGGTTTGGCTTTGCAAGTGGGTAAGGGAAACATAGAGAGAGTTTGGGGAAAGAGAATGTGGGTTTTCCATTTCTTTTTTTTTTAATAATTTTTTGATGTTATAAAATGCGTCATTCTCCACCATAGGCTTTTAGTTTTTGTGTGCACAATAATGATATCCTCCTTCTGTACGTATGCATTAGCTGTATATGTCGCACAAGTGCGTCAACATAACATTCCTCGACAATAAGTGATTGTTATGGAAAAAAATGGATCCTTTGGCATTTCAGCCACAAATCCATGGTGGAATTAGGCTACAACAGAGGGAGGGAGAGGACCTAGAGAACCATTGATGGCCGCCTACAAGAGCGGGTAAAATACCGCAAGTGCACGGGTCATTAAAGTAATATAATGTGAGTTAAGGGTATCGTCTCCACAAGGATTGGGTATAGATATGCTATCGATTTACAAAACTACCATGTTCAGGCTCAAGCAAAACGAGTTAATGGAGTTAAGAGGAAATTCTAAAGAACAAGTAACTGGAAAACACTAATGTAAATTAAAGTTGAGAGACAATCAAGGTTAAAAGGCCTAGGGGACCTTCTTCACCTTCTACTTCACTTGGATATGCAAATTACTTAAATGAACATTAACGAATTGGTTTTGTTAGCATGCCAATTTTAGTTAAAAGCCTATGTCTATGTCGATTAACCGTGTCTCTTTCACCTAAAACACTAAGTGTCCTTGTGAGTTAGTGTGAAATCAACTCATTGAGAACTAACATCAAACATCTACTATGCAAGGCCAATGGGTATGTTTCCATCCCATTGACTAATCCTCACACCTAAGTCAATTAAGTGTAAAAGAACAAGCATTACCTATACCAAGGTCCAATATCTCTATTCCTATGTCTATGTCACAACCCTTCTTGGGCACGTGACTGGCACGTGAGAAACCCCGTTCCCACGTAAGCCTGATGACCTGTATCGTCTCTACACGTAGATTTGAATTAAGAAAGTTCGTAAGATAAGTTCTTAGTTTCCCATACAAATTCATATGCTTATAAAACCATGTTTAGAAATCCAAAAAAACATGTCTCAATTTCTACCCAAGATAATGTACAATATCGCTAAATATGCATACAGTTCTTTACATACAAAGTGTTTAGGGAAAATAGAGGTTATACAGTCCAAATAGTATGTAAAAATACAAAACTATACAAAAAGGTGATCGTGCCCTACAGTTCGAGGTCCTGCCTGCATCACACTGGAGCACAACTAAAATAAAATATCAGACACCTCACCTAACAGGCTCAGCAACTGGGATCTAATGCTGCTGGGAGGAAGATGGCGTAGAAGTACCCTCAGCAGCTACAATATCTATAAAAATAGGAAAGGAATAGAGGGATGAGTTTTGTAACCAAAACTCAGTGAGTGAACCCTCATCTGGAACTCCTCTTCATGGGACACCAAAGAAGGTACACAACACTAAAATAATAACAATATCAGTACCAGTATCAGATATTTCATAATTATAGTTAACGTTGCAACTCTTGGTTTTCTGTAATCTGACCTAATAGTTGTCTAGTAGAGAAACAGTAATCTCTAAATACAAATGTCTAGTCATATTTGGGCGTTACGTATCGTCGTCCCCAGTATGACAATAAGTCTCTGAATGTCTCTGGTCACATCTGGGTGTTACGTATTGCCATCCCCAGTGTGCCAATAAGTCTCTGAATATCTCTTGTCACATCTGGGTGTTACGTGTCACCGTCCTCAGTGTGAGAATAAGTCTCTAAATATCTCTACCCCGGGCTACTTGGTACTAAGGTTAACGGATTAACTGCCATTAACATACCGCCTGTTTCTCTACAGTTATTGCTAGCTCAACTAAACCTCATTCTCTCCTCTATCATTTTCAAAGTCCTCTATCCTAGGGTTCAAAATCTCTTTTATATAATAGTATACAGTATCAAGACCATATAATCATAAAACCAGCTTTAAATGATTAAATTTGCCATATAACTGTATGAAAACTCATCATTAACAATAGGTGTCCCATGGCTTTCAACAAAACACATTCCTTTAGTAAACCAATAGTTCACAACATAATATTCCACAGAAAGCTCAACAGTTTAAAAAATAAGTTCTAAAATCATATGTACTCTCATGTTTTAAGTGAAAATACATATAATGATTAAAGTATAAGCTACAGATATGAACCCATTCACCTGGAGTAGCAACAGGCATAGAAATAGCACCAACAGAGTTGTGGGGAGTGAGAACAGCACCAGTATCTTGAGGCCTTGGAAGTGAAAGATTGAAGTTGATTTCAAGAGAAAATGGAAGAAATGGAGTTTAGGAGTGAATTGTTGGGAGGAGAGCAAAGTTTTCGTGTTTCTTAGGGGGAGAGAGTATATTTGCTCTAGTGACCGTTGTAGTGCTAAAGAGTGGTGCAAAGACTCACTGAGAGCTTATTTCAAGACCGACTTACTTTTCTGCTGAGCTGGCAAAGACTCACCCGAGAACATAAAAATTCGCTTCAGCCACCAACTTGCTTTTTGATGAGCGCTGCAGCGCTCTTAGCACTGCAGCACTCAACAGAGAGGTTTTTTTTTTTTTTTTTAGCCTAAGGTATTACAGTCTAGTTCAAGAGAATCCTCCAAATCAACTTAGATGGTGGACAAACATATAAGAGCATTAAGAATAGAAATGGGTAACCAAAACCAATATCATCAACATTCAAATAAGCAATATTACAAACATCCAAGATCCATAGAGGGATTCAAAGGATCTCCTAGCTACAAGTTTAGCTATCCATAACAATAAACAGAACACAAACTAGTTCAAGAGACATAATTAATATTAAAGACATAAAGAGAGAGGAAGAGATGAACAAATGGGGCTTCAATCCCTCTCCTAGCCTTTGGTCTTCAATCTTCAAGATGAATCCTTCTCTAGTGTTGCCTTCCTCCAAAACCTAGGGTTGTTCTCTTAAAAACTACTGAAAAAGGCATCCAAAAACGAACTGCTTGCTCTGTTGCTGTCTATTAGGTAAATATTTACTAAAAATGGGTCTAGGCCGTGTCGGGTTGCGACCCGACAAAAATTGTCAGGTCGCAACCTGATTCACAAAATTGATCTAATGCTTAGGCGCCCAGTAGGTTGCAACCCAGCAAAATTCAGGTCACGACCCAACAACAAAAACTTCAATTTAATGGCTTTTTGTTCATGCTTTGCTTCCCTCCTCTTGGCTTCAACTTGAATTCTCTTCAAGCTCCAAAATTCTACAATTTTCTCTGTCAAAAATCATTCAATGAAAATTTAATTTGAATTATTCAATTCATCCCAATAGTCTTGATTTATGACATTGAATTTTCAACAAAGGTTCTAAAACAAATATGAGTCAATTCTTCTTATTTTTAGGTGTTTCACTTGGAAAATCAAAGACAAGGCATGCAATTACAATCCCAATTAGAAGCTAAATAATTCCATAAACTGGAGTTATCAACCATATAGGGATAGAGATGCTTGTGTTGATTAAGCATTTAACACCCAATTGAGATAGACACCTTGTGTTGATGCAAAGAGGCCGGCCAACGATAGAGACAGTGTGCCAAGTTAGAGTTGTTGAGATATGGTTGGGTGAATATGCAAAGAAGGGGATTTTAAAGTTGACTTTATTTACAAATTGACATACTTTGTTTCCCATTTTTAAAACACATGGAGAGACTATTTTGTTATTTTTTCAATAACACCATTGTTGATCCCTAATATGGGGTGGAGCAATTGATCCTGACCCAAGTCAGATTAGTAATTACAGCCTGTTTGGAATCACCAAGAATTGAATTCCTTCAAGAATTGAAATTTAATTCCTTGGTTTGGAACAAAATTTGAGCAAAGAATCTAAATCTCACAATAATTTAATTCCACCAAAACTCCCAAAAATAAATCACACCTAAATAGGTCTGATTTGTTGATGGAATTGATCTAAAAAATTGAAATGACCAACCCATCCTGTTGTCCCAAGACAAAAGGCGAGAAAGGGGAGGAAGGTCCAGAGCGATCAGGTGAAGAAGCACCAGGACCTGTAAGAGAAGAAGAGGGGGAAGCAAAGTTAGAGCCGAAGAGCTTAGATTTCAACAACCTTGAATATGCCTCTTTGCTTCCTTCTTTCATTGGCGATCGCTTCTCAATCAGCCCGAACGGGTGCAGCCTCCATAATGACCTGCACGATATGAACATGTCACTGCATATGGAAGGACAAGATGATGATGACTTGGATGGCATGGAATGAAGAAGATGAGGTTGTGAAGCTATCAAGGCACAATGATGTCCTTGACATCCCAGGATTGGCTTATAAAAGAACAACAACAAGGTTGGCTTAGTGGTTATTGCATGCTTCTAATATCACTAGTGCCAAGGTTCGATCCCACCTGATGTAATTTTTGAGATTTCACATATTGAGCTCTAATGTATAATATATATTAAATGCAACACATATGGCAAGAAGAAACTGCAGCCTAGTGGCATAGACACTGGTCCTTCCTTAAAGAGGAGGGGGTTTGAACCCAGCATCAGTAGCCTAGTGGCACAGGCGCTGCTCCTTCCCACAAAGGAGGGGGGGTTCGAACCCTACCATGAAATTTTTAGCAAAAAAATTTCCTTTGATTTGGTGGGTTGAACCGGCTTGGTAGTTGACTATCGGTTTGATAAAAACTAGCGGATTGACCCCGATTTTGACTAGTTTGCACTGGTTCAATGGCAGAACCGGACCGGTCAGATGACTGGTTCACCGATTTTCCGGTTGAACCGGCGGTCCGGTCCAATTTTTATTACACTGATAGAAAGATAAGCATGGAGTAAAAGTGGAGCACCGGTTATCACCAAAATAATAATAATAATAATAATAAATAGATAAAAAAGAAAGAAGGGTGGAAAAAACACAATGGAGCAGTGACACTAATAAATAAAAAAAAGTGCGAGCAGTGAGGGTTGAATCTTTTGTGACTGCGTTGATGGAGTTCAATCGCAGAAGCATCCCGTGCCTACATCTTGTTCTTCTTCTGCTGCTAGCAGCATCAAAAACCTCCATTCAATCATCACCAACTTCCATTCAATCACCACCAGAATCAGAATCATCATCAGAATCAGAATCATCATCAGAATCAGAATCAGACTCAGACTCAGAATCAGAATCAGATGCCATCATATCCCGGTTCCAGCAGTACCTCCGAATCAATACCGCGCAGCCCACCCCGCGCTACCACGAAGCAGCCGAGTTCCTGACACGGCAGGCCAAGTCCCTCTCCCTCGAATCCCAAACCATCGAGCTGGTCAAGGGAAAGCCACTGGTCCTCCTCAAGTGGCCCGGCGCCGACCCCACACTCCCTTCCATCCTGCTCTACTCCCACACCGACGTCGTTCCGGCGGAGCATGACAAGTGGGCCCACCATCCCTTCGAGGCCCACATCGAGCCCACCACCGGGCGCGTCTACGCCAGAGGCTCCCAGGACATGAAGTGCGTCGGCATGCAGTACCTCGAAGCACTTCGCCGCCTCAAGGCCTCTGCCTTTCAACCCCTTCGCTCAGTCTATTTGGCCTTCGCCCCCGACGAGGAGATTGGCGGCCACGACGGCGCCGAAAAGTTCTCTCAGTCTGAACTATTTGACCAGTTGAATGTCGCCGTCGTGCTCGACGAAGGTAATTCAGATAAAAATCGAAGTAAACGCCAGGTTCACCAATGAATGGAACAGGAGTTGATGTTCATTTTGATCATTGAAATTGTACACAGGAGCCGCTTTTCGTTCCTAAAACATTTATAATCTCACTAATTAGTTCTGACTTTGTAATAAAGTGATTAAAGAGCATCCCACGATTTGGTAAGAATTGCGAATGTTAGTTGTATACTTATATTAGTCACTAGAAAGGACTAAATAATTTGGGAGTTTACTGGGTTCGATTTAACTCGTGTGTGATATTTGTACCGGTGTCATTGATTAACATGGGTGTGATGTTGGGCGATAGGGTTGGCTTCACCGGATGAGAAGTACAGGGCGTTCTACGCGGAGAGGAGCCCGTGGTGGTTGGTCATTAAGGCTGTTGGGGCGCCGGGACATGGGGCCAAGCTCTATGATAACTCTGCAATGGAGAATCTCTTGAAGAGTATTGAGAGCATCAGAAGGTTCCGGGCCTCGCAGTTCGCCTTGGTCAAGGCGGGGTTGAAGGCCGAAGGGGATGTTGTTTCTATTAATATGGTCTTTCTGAAGGCTGGAACTCCCTCTCCAACTGTAAGTCAACTGTAACAATGGAATATTGGCTGAGTGATGTATGATAACTGTGTCTCTATGCGTTGAATGAATACATGATCTTTGTCAAAATTCTGTTTTCTCTTTCAAAATTTGCATTTGGTGCCGTTAAACTGGTGGGCAAATGCCACAGTGCCACTTCTGTGTCATTGGATTGTAGCACTATGTTGTCTATGCATTTCAGCAGAATCTTATTGTTTGACAGCAAGCTTTGATCAAAGGAATTTCGGAAGAAAGTATTATGGTTGAATTATTTGATTTTCCTTCTGGATCAAGTTTTGGTGATCTGATGTTTCATTCTATCTGTGTTTTGTTGTCGATCAGGGATTTGTCATGAATTTGCAGCCGTCTGAAGCGGAAGCTGGATTTGATATTAGAGTGCCACCAACTGCAGATCCGGAATCATTGGAGAGGCGCATTGCTGAAGAATGGGCACCTGCATCGCGCAATATGTCATTCAGTGTAATTAGCTAACATCCCATTCTTTGCTTTATATTTGTCATCTATATGAATACACCCTGCTCATAGTTGACTGCTTTGCTTGTCGCTTTCAAAGAAATATGTAACCATGAGAAATTCATCCGTGACTAAGCTCAGATTTTTATTTTTATTTTTTTGCTTTCAGAGTTAATATCTATTTCTAGAACATATACTGTGACCTTCATCTTCTATATTTTTCATTAATTTGCAATGAGAAAAAGAGTTGCCTCCATGGCTGGTAGGTGATGCTGCTTAGTGTTGATATCCTGAACAAAGAAAGTTAATTGGGCAGAAAAATAAGAAGCTGGAAATACCATTTCTAGCTATTACTAAGCTAAGTTGATTGAAAAAAAGCCTTAAAATGTCAAGTTTATTATAAGTTTGTAATTTTATAAAAAAAATTATTATTCTGAAATCTGTAGTTAATACAACTTCTAGCTTATACCGAGGAAAAAGCCTACAAATTTTTTCGTCATTGTTGTAAATAATAGATTAACTTGGATTTTAATTTCTGAACATCTACCTAGATTTGTGTCCTCTTACAGTTTTTGATGGTTAGATTATAGATCTTCTGGTAATTAACAATTTTTTTCTTCGTTTGTATCAATCAACGCATTCTTTGTTCATTATAAGTCACGTTAGGGAGCTCTCTTTGGTGTCAGTTGGTTCAATTTTATTTTTGTCATCCAAATCAAATTCATAGTGCTACAAGCTTCTGCTGCTGCAGCCGCCTTCCTTTGTTGGGTGGTGTATGTGTGTGGGAGTGAGTGTATTGGTGTCATATTTTTTTAAGACCTTTTTTGTGGAGTTGGTTGTTTGTTGGCAGTGCTTAGTGCTTACCATGGACAGCACTTGCATGTGTGTATGAAAAAAAGAACAAATTATAAAAATAAATAAAATGAAATATGTTAGAATTAATGAATTTTTATTTAAATTTTAACAGTTCTAACTAAATGAAAATACTGGAAGAAATTGATGTCTTTCGTTTTGTCTGAGGGGATTAATTCTGGTTAGGCTTTGTTGATAGAAGTTTAAACTATTTAAAGGGTTTCGACCAAAAGAAAAAAAATAAAAAATAAAAATAAAACTTAAAACTAAGTTTTGACCTATGCTTTTGAAGGTCAGGATGATTATAAGAATGATGGAGATTGTTAAGGGAATGAACTATGAGGGATGTTTGGAAACTGCCATTCTGTTTTCTTTAGGGATTGTATGGGCGATCAATCAAATTTTCATCTGTATAAAACATGATTGATTGCTTACAGACTATTCTATCTTTGAGAACATATTACCTCTTATTAGATTCTCCAATTAATATCCTGTAGCTTGGGCAGTTCAAACAGAAGGTATCTGTGCATGATGAGTTTGGGAAACCAATCCTCACAAAAACTGACAGTTCCAACCCCTGGTGGGGCCTGTTAGAGAACGCCATCCAAAAGGCTGGTGGGAAACTTGGTAAGCCCGAGGTCTTTCCTGCCTCCACCGATGCACGCTACTTCCGTCAACGTGGATTGCCAGCAGTTGGATTCTCACCTATGGCAAACACTCCCATTCTACTCCATGATCACAACGAGGTGATTTCTTATGATCGATTTGCTATTATGCTTATCCACACTAGTGATCGATTTAGAACTGAGGCTTGCTTAAAGCCCTAATTAAGCTAAGGGTTGCATTGGCTCTATAATGGCGAAAACTCTCTATTCCTGCATAAAATTGATCCATATTGAATTTGCCCGTTATTTTATTTCCACGTAGTTTCTAAGTACAGTTGTTGGCAGACTCAGGTTGACATCAGTCTCTTTTGCTGTGGCTTATTTGTAGTTTCTTGGAAACAATGTCTCTACCATAATCCAATCGGTGTTAGTCAATATATGACTACCTCAACTTATGTACTATTTGTTCTGAGAAATGTAATAGTTTTGTTTGCGTTGGGGTGTATCCTAGTTAATTGCCACTGCATCTCACTCTAGATTTACTATAACTGCATTTATTTTGTTGTTCATCTTTGACTTGAGCATGGTTTCTGCTTGTTGCAGTTTCTGAGCAAAGATGAATACTTGAAGGGGATTGAAATCTACGAGTCAATAATTAAGGCATATGCATCCTTCGATGATCATGGAAAAGATGGAGGATCTAGAGATGAGTTATGAGCCAACTCGTGGCATTTCCCACGCTCTAAATGCCCCATTTCTTTCTGCATTTTTCTTCATGTAACATTATGGTAATTGAGTAGTTTCTATAGTTCTGATATGCAACGACAAGGAGGAAACTTGGCGCTGGCATGCCCGTTTTGATAAATAAATTGCTGTGCATAACATCGTTATGGAAAATAAGTAGTAACTTTTTTGGTTGAACTGGTTCGATTGCTTTTCAGATCAGAAGTGCTTAACGTAATTTAATGAATAAATTAATGTAGAACTCAAAAAACCAACAGACTACAATTTTTTGGGATCGTGTGTATTTCAACCATTGTGTTAGAAGACAAGTCATGTACCTTGATGATGCAACTCTGGATTGGCAATAATTCAAGCTAAACTTTGCATCACCTGATCGAAGATCAGTTTTGTTAAGAAATCAATTCTGTTTTTCAATTCAAGCTCGGTTCTTCGTACACCATAATTGTTTTTTTTTTGGCTAAATACCCAAACAGGTCCTCAGGTTTATATTGGGGGACAAGTTAGTCATATAGGTTTTGAAAATACTAAATTGGTCCCTCAAATTTTTAAAAGGGGGATAAATTATTCCTCCATACAGTTTCCATCCTCGGGTTTTAAAAATCTCAAATTGGTCCCTCAAGTTTTAAAAAAAGGGACAAATTAGTTCTCTGTATAGTAATTTGTCCCCCTTTTTAAAACTTGACGGGCCAATTTGAGATTTTCAAAACCTGAGGAATTAATTTGTCCCCAAATACCAATTTGAGGTTTTAGACTTATTTTTATTTGCTCTATAGCTTTACGGACCGAGTACTATACCAATCTTTTCATATCCAACCATTGAAATCATCTCCAATGATAATAAGCAAGGACAGCTTCAAATGGATCTAACATGCACCATCATCAAACCACCATGCTGGTCATCACCCAAAATGACGAATGGCGCGTTATTGAAATGTAATTAACACGTCACTGAACTTACTATTGAAAAATAACGAATGGCGCGCCACTCAACTGCCCAAAGACCTCCGGTGCTTTCTTCTTCTTGTTCTCCGCCATGTCCCGTTCCCCTCCTTCTTACATGCAAATATCCCAGAAGTTCTACGACGCTCTCAAGCTCTGCGCCTCCCTCAGATCCGCACCCACCGCCCGCAACCTCCACGCCCACCTCATCCTCTCCGGCCTCGACGCCTCCCTCTTCCTCCGCAACACCCTCCTCCACGCCTACTCCACCTGCGGCCTCATCCACGATGCCCTCCGCCTCTTCCGCGAGTCCACCCACCGCAACGTCTTCACTTGGAACGCAATCCTCCACGCCCTCGTGGACTCGGGTCGGGTCACCGAAGCGGAGCACCTGTTCGATCAAATGCCCCAACGAGACTCCGTCTCTTGGACCACCATGATGTCCGGTTACTGCCACAATGGCCTCCCAGCTCGCACCATCCAAACCTTCGCTTACATGCTTCGGGATTTCCAATTCCACGGTCAAACCCAAAACTTTGACCCTTTTTCGTTTACTTGCGCAATGAAGGCATGTGGCTGCCTCGGCTACCCTCGTTTGGCTCTTCAGCTGCACGCCCTTGTCGTGAAGTTGCGCCTGGGAACGCAAACGTGCATTCAAAACGCCGCCGTTGACATGTACATTAAGTGCGGTGCAATCAATTTGGCCGAGAGTGTTTTTTTCAGCATTGAGAATCCCAGTTTGTTTTGTTGGAACAGCATGGTTTATGGTTATTCTAAACTGCACGGAGCTTATAAAGCTCTTGACGTGTTTCTCAGAATGCCAGAACGCGATTCTGTTTCTTGGAACACTTTGATCTCGGTATTCTCTCAGCACGGCCCTGGGGTCCAGTGTCTTTGCTTGTTTGTCGAGATGTGCAATCAGGGCTTTAGGCCGAACTTCATGACTTATGGTAGCGTGCTTAGTGCGTGTGCCAGTGTGTGTGATCTGGAATGGGGTGCCCATTTGCATGCCCGGATTCTTCGCGCAGAGCATGGCTTAGATGCCTTTTTGGGAAGTGGGCTGATAGATATGTATGCCAAGTGTGGGCGCTTAGGACTGGCGAGGCGTGTGTTTGACGGTTTAGGGGAACAGAATGAGGTTTCTTGGACTTGTTTGATCACGGGGGTGGCACAGTTTGGACTTGAGGAAGATGCTTTGGCTCTTTTTAACCAAATGAGACAGGCTTCTGTGGCGTTGGATGATTTTACTCTTGCCACCGTTCTTGGGGTTTGTTCGGGTGAAGATTATGCTGTGGTTGGGGAGCTGCTTCATGGATATGCAATCAAAAGTGGGATGGATTCCTCTGTTCCTGTAGGGAATGCAATCATTACAATGTATGCAAAGTGTGGACACTCTGAGAAAGCTCATCTTGCATTTAGAGTAATGCCACTTAGAGATACCATAACATGGACGGCCATGATCACTGCATTCTCTCAGAATGGAGACATTGACAGAGCCCGGGAATGTTTTGATTTGATGCCTGAGCGCAATGTCATCACTTGGAACTCGATGTTAAGCACATATGTTCAGCATGGCTTTCCGGAACAAGGCATGAAGTTGTATGTTTCAATGAGAAGGAAAGGGGTCGAACCGGATTGGATTACTTTCGCTACTTCTATCAGGGCATGTGCTGACTTGGCTGTTATAAAACTTGGGATGCAAGTCGTATCTCATGCTATCAAGTTTGGTCTTATTTGGGATGTTTCAGTTGCAAATAGTGTTGTTACCATGTATTCAAGATGTGGGCAAATCAAAGAAGCACAGAAAGTTTTTGACTCAATACATGGGAAAAACCTTATTTCCTGGAACGCTATGATGGCAGCATATGCTCAGAATGGTTTAGGTAGGAAAGTAATTGAGATATTTGAGGATATGTTAAAGATAGAGTGCAAACCTGATCATATAAGTTATATTTCTGTTTTATCCGGGTGCAGCCACATGGGGCTTGTAGTAGAAGGGAAACATTACTTCGATTCCATGACTAAAGTTTTTGGTATTTCTCCGACAAATGAGCACTATGCTTGCATGGTAGATATGCTTGGACGAGCAGGGCTACTAGAACAGGCCAAGAATTTGATAGATGAAATGCCTTTTAAGCCAAATGCTACTGTTTGGGGGGCTCTACTAGGAGCCTGCCGAATCCATCATGACTCGCGACTTGCAGAAACTGCAGTGAAGAACTTGATGGAATTAAATGTTGAAGATTCTGGTGGTTATGTTCTTCTAGCAAATATATATGCTGAGTCTGGAGAGTTAGAAGGTGTTGCTGATATGAGAAAGCTGATCAAAGTGAAAGGAATTCGAAAGAGTCCAGGCTGTAGCTGGATAGAGGTAGATAACAGGGTGCACGTGTTCACTGTAGATGACACCAATCATCCACAGATAAAGGAAATTTATATGAAACTGGAGGAGATGATGAAGAAGATAGAAGATACGGGAAGATATGTTAGTGTAGTCTCTTCTGCTCATCGGAGTCAGAAATACCATAGTGAAAAGCTTGCCTTCGCTTTTGGGTTGCTTAATTTGCCATCTTGGATGCCTATATATGTGATGAAGAATCTCCGTGTCTGCCATGATTGTCACTTGGTAATAAAGCTATTGTCTTTTGTCACCTCAAGGGAGCTTATCATGAGAGATGGATATCGATTTCATCATTTCAAGGATGGGTTTTGCTCCTGTGGAGACTACTGGTAATCTGTGGTATAGTGTATATGTGCTCCCTCTCCCATTGCTTTTACTTTATACATCTTTCCTTCTAAACAGAAGGCAACCATTATTTCAAAGGAGTATAATAATTGTACCAGATATTACATCAGTTTTCATTTAAATCGGAATAGGAATAGGAGTTTTACAAATGACTGCGAGCAATTTCACAGTCATATTATGCTTAGCTGCTCCTGATATCTCAATTGGCATAAAAATACCAGCTTGCTGCTGAAACTTGATCCCAACAATAATGTGTTCTGTTTTTTAAATCTGTTCCTTTGATTCAATGGAATAAATGATTGGGACCTCAGTTGCTTCAATTTTTGTTCTCATAAGACATGGAGGGGGATGAAGCAGGGTTAGATAAGCAATGTTTTGAGTGTGAGGGTCGGCTTCACCAGATGAGAACTACAGAGCGTTCTATGCAGAGAGGAGAGGAAGCCCTCGGTGGCTGGTCCTCAAGGCTGTCGGTCGGGACTCGGAACACCTGACCATGGGGCCAAACTGTATGATAACTCTGCCATGGAGAATCTGTTGAAGATTATTGAAAAACTTAAGTGATTGGGTGAATTTTACCTTGAGGAAAAACCATTCTTGTTCGATCATGTCCATGACCAAAGACTTTAGACGTGCTCATTTTATATAGCTGACCCCCTTTTTGTATTTGTAATTGATACTTTGAGACTGTTTTGATTATTAATTTTGAATAATTATATCCATCTATAAGTTCAATTCCCCAGCTCTCTTCGTTATTTTGGTCTGACTAGATTGGAGTTGTTGCATGGAAATTGTTAAATGGACAGTAATAAGGACAACAACTTGAAATGCTTAGAAGCGTTAGAACTTGGGGATCCATTAGAGCATAGGAAAGTATGAGAAGACAACTTACTTATAGGAGACCGTAGAAGCAACACGCACACGGTTGCGGATGGATTGATGATCAGGATTCAGGAAGAGTGCGAGATAGAGATCGAGGTTGAGATGAAGATGGGCGTGACTTTGTTGTGTCCTACTGAGAAGAGAAGCATGTTTTGTCTCTTGTTATGTTTATGTATTATACATCATAAATTATACACTCTACATTTAGGATAAAGTAAATCTCCAAATTAATCCCTAATTAAAATGATGTGAGATAAATTTGTTTTTCAGGATTTGGAAATATCTTTGTGATCTCTCATTTTTTTTTTTCCTTATAAAACTTTGTGATCTCTTGCTTTTCACAAAAAGAACATTTTGGTTTCCATCTTTAACTTATTATTGCAATACTTGAAAAAAAAAAAACTCATATTGTGGCTAATTAAATTGTTAATGTGACTCTGTTAAACTTCATGATGATGCTAAAGGACGTCATTTTAGCTTGATAAATGCGAAAATGAAAAAAGGAACTACAAAATGGGTAAAGTTAGGGTTTGAGGATTAGCCGGTAAAAAGAATATCAAAACGTGGATGTTTCGATAAAAGAAATGTTAAGACATTATTTATGTGGACTACCGTAGATTAATATCACATTTAAGTGTTTGAACCTAAATTAATTAAATATCAAAATAGTTAGAGCATATTGTTTAAGCCTAACATTTGTGATAATTGTTGTTATTAGACCTATTATTATTGATAAACATTGTTTGTTGTGAATGTTGTTATGGAACCTTGTATATAAGCTTATTATAATGACAGACTTGAATCATTTGGCTATTTTACACCAAGAGAGTGACATGCTCCGAGCCATAAATAGGTTTATAGTTGGCCCGTTGAGACTCTGAGACAAACCCTAACTATTTGTGGAATAATAGTAATTCCTATTGAAATCCTAATTTAGATTTCTCTTATTATTGTCGGTATGGATCACTCATATTCAACCATTCTAAGTATTTCTAATTCCTAATATTTTATCTTTAAAAATAAGTTTTATACATGCCATAATTTTCCTGATAGCTCAATTTTTCCAAGGGTACTAGTACCTTGTAACTAAGATTAATTCACATATGTAATTTTGTAAAAATTAAAATATATGAAAAAATGATATTTGAAAAGAACACAAATTCATGTTTGGCCCATGAGTTCATAATGTAGGGGACAGGATCTCACCAACAGGATTAAGCCGAATACCAAAGGAGGAGAAGTTTATTTATCCACGATCCTAAATATGTTTTTGGTTCATGAGGAATTAAAAACAAAAGATTTTGGTTTAAGCATTGTCAAATTGATTGATTTTTGTCTCTTTCTATTAAATGCCATGTTGGTTAATAAAAAATCACATTATTCAATCTTATACATTAGCATCACAATATGTGCGTCAAAATCTTCATCTAATAGCTTATTAGAACCAATAAAATTATTAACTTATCTTATATGAACTATAACTAATATTTTGGCAGATTTTAACATTTATGATTATGATATTACTACATATCTCTACTAACTATCATACGTGATCTAATAATGTGACTTTCGAATAGCTAACTTAACATTTAATAGAGCCAATGCTAATTTCAGACTAAAACCGATTAATTTTAAAAATATTTGTAAAAAAACAAAAATTATGCTTAACAAAACTCACTAATTTGTTACGAGGGAAGAAAAAAAACGCTTCCATATATAACACAGTGTTTTGTAATGCACAGTTCACTCACAGGACGGGGAGCTTAGGCGTTGCTGGTACAGCTAGCTTGCTTGGGCAAAGGGCACAGAGAGAGAGAGAGAGAGAGAGAGAGAGAGTGAGATGTTTCCGAAGGAGAACAATAGTAACGGCTACCAGCAGCCGCCACTGGGAATAATGGGGCAGAGTCACAGAGAGCGAGCCCGCCGTGGCACGCGCAGGTCACGTGCTTCCAGAGACAGCCTCAGCCTTAGGGTTACCGACCAGCAGCAGCAGCAGCAGCGACCTCCTTGCACGGACTTCGACATGGCCTATTTCCATTCCTACGCTCACCTCGGCATCCACCAAGAGATGATCAAGGTTCGTTTATTCATTACTAGCTAAATACACACGACCTCCACCCTTTCTTTTTCTTCTCCTCCTCTTCCTTTCAATCATTTTATTTATTTATTTATTTGTCTGTTATTATTATTGTCATCATCTTAAATGACCTAAATGAGTATGTTGCTGTTTCTCCAAAATGTGAATGTCGTCATCAACCACAAGCAGGCTAGTAACGGACCAGTGAACAATATGGCCGTTCCAATGCTGGAAATTATACTGCCTTTGTTTTGCATTTTTGGTCTTTGGTGTGCCCTATGTAACTGTAACAATTTTATTTATTTATTTATTCAGTTTTTGATGATTAGCTTTAGTAAAAGGGTTTTGGTAGAAGTAGGGAGGCGAAGAGTGTACTTGGTTGGGATAAGATTATGCATAGTGCCTTCTGTTTGGGGTAAAAGTAAAGCACTTGATCTATTTATGTAACTGTCTAGCAGATTTGATGAGGGATTGGTCTGCACTTCCCCATTGATGTTATTGTTTTCTTGCCCATTTTTTGTTTGTGTTTTTCTTCTTGTGAAGGAGGAATCTGTATCCTCCAATTCATTGTGGTTTCTTCATTCTCTCTTAATGAAATTTTGTCAATAAAGAATAATGCCTTTTTACCTTGTGGTATCCTTTTCTTCTTTCTCACTGTGGTTTGTGCAGGATCGCGTGAGGACTGAAACTTATAGGGAGGCAATCATGCGGTATCAGAGTTTTATTGCAGGCAAAGTAATTTAGCAATCACAATAAAATGACTTGTAAACCTTTTGTTTGTTGATCTTGTTTTGCAAGGTGGAAGCTGCTACCAGTTTAATTGTGTTATATATATATATCTGTGTGTGTGTGTGTGCGCCTACAGTATATGGTTTAAGGTTTTATTTGAGCTTCTTTCTTTTTGGAAAAAAAAAAAACCCTTTTTAATGAAAAACATGTATTCAAAATTTTCAGATATGAGATAAGTTTTTGATGAAAAGCTGAACCTAAAATAAAAACTGTTTTAGTGCATTTTTCATAAGCTGGAAAAAAAGAGTAGCTTGTGAAAAAATATGTTAAAAATCTAAATTATAAAACACTTTTTTCTAAGAATAAACAGTCACACCCTAGTCCTCAATTTAATTTGGATAAATTCAAATGTAATATTTTCCATAGAACATATTGATATAGAACTGATAGAGAAATCAAAAAATTGTGTAGCAGATAATGAGAAAACATTTATTGGAAAGATGCTTTAGAAATCTGCTTTATTAATATATGCAAACAGCAGGAAGACTGTCTTTATGTATACTGGGTAAAGGAAGAATTTACTGAGATAAACAAAAAAGAATTTTAAAGAGTAAGGAGGATCTGGAGTCCTCCTTAACAGAAGAAACGGCAGCAGAACAATGTAGAAATGAGACACATGCTATGGAAAAGAGCCTCGCACGGCCTAGGAATGTATAACATGTCAAACTTTAAACAGTACAGGCTCTGGTATCCCCACAAGGCCATAAGTATTAATCCGCAAATCACTTTCCCAATAACAGAACCCTTATAAGTAATAAAAAAAACTCTAAACTTACATGACTAAATCACCATAGCAGATAGAAGTCATAGAGCCCTAGTCCTAATATGTGAAATGCTAAACCTTGTTCAAAATTAGAGTCAGCCTCTGTCATAAATGATTCAGAACGATTGAAGAGAGAAATTCTGTAGTTCAACAAAAATATAAATATAATGGAGTTCTTAATAATTTTTCTCTGAGCCAACTTGGTAATCTTAATTCCAATAGACAGATAATCCTACTGATAAGAAACTGAAATCAGACTAGTAATGTTGTTATTTAATATTCAAACTGCAATACACCACCTGCTACTGATATAAAGATATATCAGTATCAGATCAAGCTTTACTCATGAAAACGATTGAAAACTCTTACACTCACCAAAACAGAAACAGAATACTAATGACACTGATAACTCTTCCAGTTTTATGTGTCCTCCCTTTCCAATCATAACTCAAACCTTGCTTACCCTCCTGTCCTCCTCTCTTATAGTGAATTAAGTAGCAGACTCACTGTTTGCATAGACATCCCAGAGGGAAATTCAGTCACAGAGTCAGTTCCTCTGTTATTCTCTAGTCAGAATTTTCCAGGGGTAGTTACCCAAAGGTGTGAGATTTATTGCAAATGTTTTTGTTAGAATTGCTGCATATGACTAATTTTTAGACCCTTGTGATTAATAGGGTGCTGGGTATGATTGGAATATTGCATTGAAACAATAAAAGCCATGGCATTTGAATATTAGGAGTCATAGGGAATAACTTGAGTCTTTATGATTTTTCTTGTAAAAATAAGATGTATTTATTTCTTCTTATCTATCAATATCAACATGCTAAGTACAATATCACTCAAGCATTGAACCTAAGCCTATTTTGCCTCACATAAATTGTTTGGGATTTTTCCTGTCTTCGCTGCCCCATATTTTTTTAATCTCTCTTTTCTGCCTAATGTCTTATCTGCCTTCAGGTTGTAGTTGATGTTGGCTGCGGAACAGGAATCCTTTCTATATTTTGTGCTCAGGCTGGTGCAAAGCGGGTAAGCTCTTTCAAATTGAAATTGGTATATGTTTTAGTTGAGATACAAGATTGCTGTAGCGTTTTCTTTTTAAATAATATAGCCTGTTTGTGTAAAAATTAAACCAAAGATGTATTATTATATGCTTTTTAAATTGAAGTACAAGTCTGCTTGTAGATGCTTCTTCATCTTGGTTGGATTAGATCTGACATTTTCTGGATTGTTTAACTTTGCATTTATCAAAGTCAGGATTTGTAAAGGGATTTTATTTTGAGTTTTAGCACCATTTATAATCTGTTGTGCATCTACCGAGGATATGTTGCCCTTTTGCCCTTTTAGCACCATTTTTTTCCTTTTTGAACTGTGAAAAATTTGAGTACTTTTATTTAAGACTGTAGTAGCCAACTTGTACTCTTTGGTTGGGATTAAGATTTTCTGTTCATGTGTTTTTTTCCCCTTCTAGAAGTGGGCTTTTGATCAAGTGATGTCAAAATTTGACTTATTTCATTATTAAAGTGTTTGACACGATTGACACTGTGGAATGTTTGTCTTGTCAGGTTTATGCAGTTGATGCCAGTGACATTGCACTGCAGGTAATTGTCAAAGATGACTTTGTTGGTGTAAGCTTCGTTTAGTTTTGGTGCAAACTAGCAATATGCCCATGCTACTCACGGCTAACATTTTACTTTATAACAAAGCCGTAAATTATTAATGGGGTAAATTATACTCTAATATTCTCTGAGATTTTATAAATTCACTCTATCTCCCCTATATTTGTTCGGATGACATTGATCTCCTTTGAATACATTATTCATTATGCAATAGAATGGGGTGGTGTATAACAAATTTTACAAACTAATGGGAGCTCTCCATAATAATTTCACAAACTCAGACTTCTAAGCAAAATTTACAAATAGAGGAGAGTCGAGGTGAATTTTACCAAACCTCAGAAGAGGTCAATGTAATCCCTTATTAATGTACAATGTACATGGTCTTTTTTCGTGTTAAAAAAGTTAGGGTGAGAGGATGGCTAATGTACATACTATAAGTACACACAAATAATATATAAATATTACAATAATTTAATTTATTATACATTGATGGTGAAATCTTGGCCCATTTAAGCTAATTTGTTTTCAACCCGATCCATATATTTGGTCTACGGGTTAAACAGATTATAACCTGCCTAACTTGTTGGGTTGACCCATTTATTTATTTATTCATTTATTAATTTTAAAAATTTGAGTTTTACTGCTTTACAAGTTATAATATTTAACCTAAATATCCAACTTTCATTTATTTTTGCATTTTTTTTTGTAATTCTTATTTAAAAAACTTGAATGTTTACGTTTTCAATTTGTTTTTCCTTTATTCCATAATTTTTTATTTCAAAAAGGTTAAATGGGCTGGTCCATTTAAGCCTGTTGAAAAATCTTAAACGGGTGAAGCTGCTTTTATAGTGTCTCAAGCCATTTAGGCCCATCCGTTTAATTTGCAGGGCTAAATTGGTCAGATTTAAACATGTTAGGCCACCCATTAGATACCCCTAGTCCTATGAAATAGCTTGTTTCTTAGTAAGAACTATGACAGCCTAATCAACAATTCTAATATTCTTCGAGCTTGAATAACCTCTTCATATGTTTAGTAGTTACCTTTGTAAAATAACTCATGAGTACCATGAAAAAAAATTGAGCCTACTAACACACACACCTCTTTGCCTTGTTTTCTATTTTTCTTATCAACTAAATATATAAAATGCTTGTGATATTCATCATATGTCAATTGTTGGCCATTAACATTTTTTATTTGTACCCTTTAATTAAAAATACTATGTTTATACATATTATACCTTTATGACATTTCACACACTAATTTCATTTCAAAAGATAAAAAAATCTCTAAAACTCTATTACGTACCCAAACCCAATTCTTTCGTTGCACCAAAATAAACATATCCAAGCCCAACACTTGTTTTTGTTGGATATACCCCAAACCCAAAACAATGCTCAAAATCCTAAGTGAGACTTCACACACACATTCCACAATCCACACATTTCTAGCGGCGCATCACAAGCAAACACTATTTCCAATAGGAAAAAAACTATTCTCTTAATAAAAAACCAATAAAAGAATTTCCTTGATAAAACAAAAATGAAAAACTCAATTCAGCCCTGACCACCAACCCAAAACCAAAAAAGAATTAATAAGAAAAACAAGAAAGGAAAAAATGACAATAATAAAATTTTGTGGCATTATTGGCATGGGAATTGTTATTTTTCTTGGGAAGCAAATAATGAGGGGGAAAGGAGGGGAAGGGTGGGTGTATGTTGTACGGATGTCAAGTTTTAGGAGAATACACTCCTTGGTGTTGGTGGCAGTGGACCAGTGGATGCGGAGGTCGGTGTTGAGAAAGTGGAGTGACTTTTGAGAAGGGGATCCCCTTGACATTGCTTTCACCTAGGTAGAGTCTCCCTGAGGCTCCAACTCCACCTCCATTCATTGTTATGTTCTCTTTTGTTGTCTTGCTTGTTCCTTCTAGCAAGGAAGCAAGCAATGCCAAATCATGCTGCTTTGAGAGTTGACTGAGGAATGGAATGGAAGGAGTGAATGAGTGACCGAATCCACTCCATCTGGCCAGATCTGTGCTGCTTCTCTATAATGAATAAAAATTGAAGCTTTCTATATTTTCATCCACCACTTTGTTTGTGTCTATAATTTCAGATAGCCTCTTAGTTGTGCATCTAGACTGTGCGATGTGATGGGCGGACAAAGAGGTAGCTGTAAAATGCTTTAAGCATAAAAAAAATAGATGAAAAGGTGAGGTGAAAGTAGAAACAGTAATTTTTAACACGTTTGATGAGTGAAAAGCAGAGAGGATGGCATTTGGATGTGAACAGGAACAGCTACAGTGGACATTGGAACTGTCCTTTTGTTTAGTGTATAGATTAATATGGCGACTTTTTATTTGTGCCAGTAGGCAATGCTGTTATAGAGATGTGCCAATGAGCTTCTCTGTCAAAGAGGTTCAGTGTTTATTTTTTATCCATTGTTAGGGTAAACATTTCTTTACACTGGCAGTGAACCATTTGATTCCACTGATTTTAGGAATTGTGGAAAACATTTGCTTCAAGTGAAATGTTCAACAATACTTCGCTTTATTGTGTAATGATACTGTATAGAAGTTCACTTTGATAGTTAATCTAATTCAGACTTTACAATATACAAGGGGGCTGCTTATAATAGCAATATTCATCGATAATTGTTTTTTTTTTCCCTTTTTTCCCTCTCCTGTGTGGAAAGTATAACTATAATTCCTTGAGACCTTTCTTCATGAAAATAAGAACAAAATATTCTCTATTGTCTGGTAGGACAGTACTGATTGGGTGATGCTAGCTACTTGATGAGATTTGCTGGATTAGGAAGAACATGGTTCAGTCAGCAATCATGAATCATGATTTGTAATTATTTAAGATAGAGCATATGCCTTATGGCTGGAAAGTAGTATTGTTATGGAATTTAGCCACTTAGAATCTGAACAGAAAGAGTTCAAACTTTCAAATTTAGCCATTTGTAATTGTTTCAACGCTTCTTGTTTGTGGAATATTTATATGGCTTTAAATGCTCTTTCCTTGCACTTCTATAATATTGACGGTTTACTTTGACTCTTTGAGAATGCATGTAAGTTGTTTATGATGTTTAGTAGAACTTTTTATGTTGATTTTTTCTTTTTGGTTTCAATTTGTTATTTTCTTTTGCAAGCAGGCAAATGAAGTCGTGAAAGCAAATAACCTGTCTGGTGTTGTTGTTGTATTGCATGGACGGGTTGAGGTAGTTTACTGTGAACTATCTATTTATCTTAATCCTTGAAAGAATGCTATGATTTATTCTTGAGATTACCATAGTCTAAATATCGAGAGGGTGTTTGGTCTGTAATGACCAAACCATTTGGATTTGTGATTGAAATTTGAACATGAAATCCTAAAAATGTGATTTATACTTTCTAAGTAATTGGTTCAAGTTAGCAAGTGCATTATGTATCGAGCACTAGTTTATAATGGCCAAACCATTAGGATTTGTAATTTCTGTCTTGGGAAGCCCATTTCGATGTAAAAAGTTCCCTCTATGATCAAATATTTTCTTTGGACAACAGTCCTTAATGGATCAATTGGAAATTTGGTATCCCAAGGAGATGTTGCACATTCACAGACTTTGCTTTGCTATTTCTCCTGATGTATGTGTAAGAGTTAACTTAGAAACAGGCACCCTATTCTCTTGTGTTGTTGAGCCCCCACTTATTTTGGGGTAGGACTGGAGGAGCTGCTACTTATTATGTAAACAATTTGTTGAAGAGTATTTTGATTAGTTACTGCATAAGGGGTTGTCCTGCTGATTCGTAGTAGCTTCTTGTGATATATTTTCAAGGTTTTTGCATGTATAAGGACTAAGAAGGCTAGAACTCTGTGGCAATCGAAGTGTGTTCTTGACATTTTTCTTTGGACTATCTGATTGGAGGGAAAATCCTGCATTTTCAAGGGCATTGTTTTTCTTTCATATATGGGATTGGGTTGTACTTCTGGCTATGCTTTGGCATTTGATGCATGGGTTTTTTAAGGGAATATCCATGTTTGATATGTAAAGTAAGAGACTGGGAAGCATCATCTCACTCTTGAGGCTTCAAGGACTCAGTTATTTCTTTTAGTTTAGGGGATATTGTTAGGAACCAATTTCTGGGTAAGGGACTTGAGCCCCACATTGGAAGTATGAGATTCTAGTGTGAGGTGTACATGACCTTTTGGCTTGCCCCCAAAATAGCTAGCTTTTATGAAGTGGTTTTCCTGGATTTATATCAATTGATATCTACACTTTCCGTCATGTCTCCTAGTTGCAAAGAAGTCGAATAGTTGGTGACATGGGCATTGCGGACTTGAGACTAGTAAAATGACAATGCACAACCAACCTGCTTTGTGGAGCATGGTTAATACTGCAAGGTATGGGATTTTAGTCCCAAACCAGAATTGTCGGATTCAGATATGTGCTTTGTATGGCCTTGCATTTCACCACAATCAAGGATGGAGCCAAGGGGGGCTGGCAAGGTCCATGACCTCCCCCATGGCTCAAAACTTATAACAATTATATAATGAAAAGTTGTTAGTTTGAACCTATGGGTGATCTAATAAATTGGTACATTTCTCATATTTTGTAAGAAAAGATTTTTCAATTGAAAAGTGAGTTTGATACTTTCTTCTATTCTAACTGTTTAAATTCTAGATAAAGCTTTTGAAAGTGCCATTGTTGTTTAATGGTGGCGCCATAGCAGATCGACATGAGCTGCTATTTGCTATTGATGACTATGGGAAGCGCTTAAAAATTCAAATCTATAATTAGGAAGCGTTGGTGAAGTAACAACTCGAAATTTAGGGATCTAGTATGGGTAAGGTGAACAAATACATATAAGGTCAAGAAGTAAGTTAAATTTTAATGATTTTCCTTTAATCTAGCATTGGTAGCTAAGAAAGAAAAGAAGCTAAGATATGGAAAATTAGAGTCTTTCAAAATTAAGTTTTTAAAATTTCTGCCTGTCTCTGACCACAATGGCTAGTAGCTTTTTTGGTGCAGTTCTCCCAGTTTAATATCAGATGCATCATGCATCCACCTGCCCCTGTAATTTCACATACCTCATCCCCAAATTCCACTGTAAAATTTATGATAGATTTACATATTGCTTTCAGTAAATTCTACTTTACACTGAAATTTGTATAATTTTTCCTTTGTGAACTTTATATTTGATACGAGAAACAGCTGTTTTACTACTCTTATATTTACCCTAGTTTATTACTTTTGCAGGATGTTGAAATTGATGAAAAGGTGGATGTTATAATTTCAGAATGGATGGGCTATATGCTTTTATATGAGGTGCTTCTTCTGATTCTTGTGGTTGTTTGAGTTTATATGTATTTTTCATGGTTGTTGAAGGTTGTAACAAATTATCATAAAATCTAGGAATGAAGTTTGGAAATTATCTAAGGGACTGATTGTTCAATACTGCAACAACTAAACTTCGTCCCCACTAGTTTGGGGGGCACAAGGATTGAAGAAAAGTTCAATTAATAAATTAGTAGTTAGCTATATTTGTTAAAGGAAATGTTAAGGCTTGGTAATTTACATCAAACATGCCCAAAATGCAGAAATATCTCATTGCCACCACCTATAGAAATGTAAAAACAAGGTTCATAATTTGTTGATATGCTGTCTTATTTTTGAGTGGAGGAACCAAAATGATATGACAGTTAGATCTTCTCTTTTTTCCTTTATCACATTTTAGGTGTGGTTTGCTTCACTGTGAACTTAAGTTTTCCCATCTAAATGATACTCAGCATCAGCATAACATTTACTTTCCCTGCTTTTTAAAATGGAACACTTTTATAATTTATATCAATGTGAAGATTTTTCTTCTGTTGTAGAGCATGCTTGGAAGTGTTATTACTGCCAGAGATCGCTGGCTCAAACCTGGGGGTCTTATTCTTCCTTCAAGTGCAACGGTATCCCTGTTTCTCTGCTAAAATATAGATATGTTGTTTATTGTGAATATCTTCTCTAGAAAGTTGCTTTATCAGACAAATAGCTAGCCAAAGTTTACATGCAAGTTGCTCCTGAATTCTGATTTGAGTTATTTTTACCTTTTTCTTGTAGTACGGGATTCTAGCTAAATTTATTCTGAATTTTGTGTTATAATCCAAAAGCTAACACCTATTAATACTACAACTGTAGGTCACGTAGTTTAGTACTTCTAGAACAAGTGTGTCCCTCTAAGGCATAATTAATAAACCTAGTACTGGTTTCAGTATATCTTTTACTAGATAATCCAACATTTTGGTGTAATAATTGAAAAAATGCTGACCTTTTTCTCCAGTTGTACATGGCTCCTGTAACACATACTGACAGATACAGTGACAGCATCGATTTCTGGCGCAATGTTTACGGAATTGATAGTGAGTTCCCTACTGTGTAACTTAGATGACACTCCAGATTGGTGTAATTATGTCCAAATCTATATTGCACTTCTTACAGACTTAAGATGCATGCAAAGCTGGATTTGTTTATTTATTGCTTTGTGAATGGTCTGTTCACAGTGATAATAATATAATCTGCATTTGGAAATTAGCACTACACTTTTTCTTGTTTGTCTTGCAATGTTTTATTTAATATATTAACATCTCTCAGCCACTTTTTTTTTGTTTTTTGGTGAAATCTTCCTTTATCAAAATTACCTTTTATACTGCTTGGTTGCAATTTTTAGCCTGACCTTCTAAGGCTCGTTTTTTTTTTCTGTTTGTTTTCTGTTTAATAGGATATCTTGTCCTTCTACTTCCACTCAACTTCTTTTCTATTATTAAATATCATCTTTTATTCAAATAAAAAATTGGATGTGTGTGTGAATTGGCATCAAAAAGCACAATGTAGAAGTGTAATGTTCCTACTTGTGTTTTAGTTAAATTTTTGGCTGGGAGATGGTTCTTTTCCCTTTCCCATTGCATGTTTTGTATCTTTTCCAAGTTGAGAATAGTGGATATTCATGTCTACACTGTTGGTTCTTCTCAAATTGGAAAGAGTGCTATTCCATTATGTTTGGAAAATCTTGGGGACCCAATCTGTTGAAGTTTGAAGGCCATTTTTTTCTGCTTAATCATTTTAGAGACTTTGGGCATCATGGGGACAGAAGTATGCTGCCTTATTGTGCCTTGTTTGCTGCAATCTTCTGTCTTCGAATGGAGCTTAACGTTCAGAATGTTTTAGGATTAATTTCTTCCATTTCCATCTTTGTGGGATAGACCTGTATTGTTTTAAGTCTATGGAGCTGAGCTAATGCTTATTGATGGTCTCTTTATCTGTGGTTCATTAGGATTGGATGGCTTTCCTGTTATGACTTTTTCCATTGTTCTTTTTTGACTGGTTTTCTTTGTTTTCCTTTGGTTTGATTTAAAGGATGCCTTTTCCTTCTCCTCATTTGTTCTTCTATTAGTAAACTTTTCTCTTATATCAAGACAGAAATAACTTTTCCTCTCAAATTTATGCATCCTTACATTCAATATCTAGGAAATTAGATTTTTATTGTTGTATTTTCAGTCTTCTGAAAGCTTTGCCATTATAGAAGCAAGACGATGGCATTGAAATGTTAATGGTTATGTTGTTTATAGCTCCCTTTGGATGCATGAAATATCTTTTGGCTAGTTAAATGATAAACCTAATTCTTGGAGTTATCAAATGGTGTATCTATCTTTCAATTTTGTACGTTGAAGTTTTGTTGAGGTATTAATGCAGTTCGTAGGCTAGAAGAATCTGTAAATGTCCTGTCTCCTTTTATGTATAGCTTTCCTTATTACTTTTCTAATGCTGCCTTTGGTTTCAGTGTCTGCGATGTTATCATTAGCAAAACAGTGTGCATTTGAGGAACCTTCTGTGGAAACAATTACTGGTGAAAATATTTTGACATGGCCACATGTGGTGAGTATAGTTGTGTCATTCTCTCTCTTTAGTTCCAGGGGTAGGGCATGTCATAACCCATAAGCCTCGGCAGTTACAGATGACCTATTAAATATCCTTCACTATCAATCATTTAGTAAGAGAGCTGGCTTTATGCTATTTATTAAATTGTTGTGGAACGCCTAGTTCACAAAATGCAATTTTCTTTTTTTTTTTTTTTTTTTCTGAATGTCTTGCTGAATGGGTCAAGAGTGTAAGTATCTTTGTGCAATAATGTGTCTGTATACATACATGCGTGTTTTTTGGCTCTGCATTTTGTGTTTCAATCTTTATTCTTGGAATTTTTAGCATCGTTTTTGAACAAATTCATCATTACTATTACAGGTAAAATATATTGATTGTTATTCTGTTTCCATCCGTGAGCTAGAAACTGTAACAACAAGGTTTAAGTTCAATTCAATGATGCGAGGTAACCTTTTGCATATCATTCTTTTTCATCCTGAACTCTTTTTGTTTATGGTTGCTAATAGTTGAGCCTCCCAAAATGTTAATGGTTTAAATATAAATATAATTTATGACTGAGTATTATGACATTGCTTGATGCATGTAGTCAATTCCACATAGTAGAACAAGACTTAGTTGTTGTTGTTGTTATTGTAATATTTGAGCCTCCCTCCCACCTCCCCCTTCTTGCTTGCTTTTCACAGTGCTCTCCTCATCCAATTTGCTTTAAAATTGTTGTGCATGTAATGAAAATCATCCAATATCTTGTCATCTATTGAAATCTTTTTCTTGTGTTCTACAGCACCACTACATGGTTTTGCATTTTGGTTTGATGTTGAATTTAATGGGCCCGCGATAGCACCAACCAATTATCATTCATCAACTTCATTTACTGACAATCATCTGGTGAATGGTAGTCAGAGAAAAAAGCGGACAAGTCCAAATGAAGCATTGGTGCTGTCCACTGCACCTGAGGACCCTCCCACACATTGGCAGCAGGTGCAATAAATTTCCATCTCCAATATGTGGTTATAATTTTCATTTTTTCCATAATGTGTACATTGAAGTCTGTGTCAGTGCTTGTCTTAAGCGTGTATGTAAACAAAAATGCACATGTCTTCAATCTGGTTGCCTTTTAGCATATAATTATTAAGTAGTTCTACAGTTGAATGTCAATTATACGAGCATCTCCAATGGGTTGATCTGATTTTAGACCCCATCACATGCCACATTAGCATTTGTGGGCCCATGTGTCATAAAAAGTAAACAAGTGAGACTCTTCTCTCTTGCGGAAGGGGCTAACTTTGGTCCCACATGATTAAAATGCAAATTGTCACAAAACTATGTCATATGATTGTTGGATATTTTACGATTGGGCTCAGTCCCATTTCAAAGGGATGCAACCCACCTGCAAATTGCAATGTACTGTATATTTCCCAATTTATCTACTCCAGTGGTTGATGAAAAACCGGGACTTAACTTCAGCCTGTTGGAGTTGCTACAAGGTCCTCGGATGATTTTGGTAACATCAAAATATCTCAGACCAAAAGTTATTGTTTATTGGAATCAAGTAGTAATAATTTATGGGCCAATTTGGTGTCACCACCAATCTTTCTAAAACAAAATTGATGTTCTGAAAATTCTTAGAGTACTAAAATGGGGTTTTACTATAGCACAATAACAGGGGTCACCTTCCTTTCTGGTCTCTTAATTTCAAGTAATGATTGTAAGTGAGGGCATAGGAACTGGGTTCAACCACTATTTGGCATAAATGTAAAAATATCACTGAGGAAAAGATGAAATTAATGCCGAAGGGACTCTGAACCAAGTTTCCTTTTACTCGCTTTATTTTATTTGTGCCAGGCTCGTATTATTATGGTTCTTTTACTGCGGGAATGAATATAATGGACAAAGTTGCATTTTCAATTATGATATTATTTTGATGTCCTGATGCTATTAATGTATTTTGCAGACATTGATATACTTTTATGATCCGATAGAGCTAGAACAAGATCAAGTAATTGAAGGTTTAGTGACATTGACACAAAGCAAAGAGAATGCTCGATTTATGAACATCCACCTTGAGTATACGTGAGTCAGAATAATTTTTCCCCATGATACTGTCAAACTTTAAGAAACTGTAGGTCTGAATAGTGTATCCTACTGCTGGAGATTTTTTATATAAATAGTGTAATACAAACTGGTTTTCAGTCCTAAAACCTAGCTAAATTGCTATAAATGCTATCCTACAGCTGGGGAAACATAATTACAAAATTACAGCTCTACAATTCCCACAGAATCTGCTGGTTTAAAGTATTCTTCCAGTCAATATACTGCTAATAAAGGGGAAATATTCTCTAGTAATATTCTCACAATTAATTCCATTGACAAATACAGCTCTCGTGTCATTGATTCTGACTTTGTTCTCTGCCATTGCAGCTCGGGAGGTCGATCGTATGTTAAAGAGTCTGTTATGAGATGATCTTCTCAAGTACCCTTTTTTGGCTGTCTTCTGAATCAACACTTCCACAATATATAAATATCTTTGCTGACTTGGTTTCTCCAACAGGTCTGAGTTAAACAGTTTGGTTCATGCCAAATCACTAATCTCTGCTTGCTAGATTAGAATGGAGCAACTGTTGATCCTGTCAACATATGCATTTAGGCCAACAATTCAAATTTTTGTTGTAATTTAATTGATACTATCAATATAATGAGCCGGTTTTCTTTTATCTGTTTGTCAAAATTTGTTTATTATTGCCATTTTCTGGCTACTGGTATTCTGGCTGTTTCATTGTACTTATTTTGTTGCACACGTTAAACTACTTGTGAATTGTACAATCTAGTCCATTTTGCGTGCAAAATCAGTTAAATTATAGCATTTTCTCTTTTGCTGTATTTACCCCAAGTATTGTGATTACTGAGAGATTTTAATATGGTAAAAGGTAAAGGGTTGTGCATATTTCCCCAGTCCAGTCGTTACACCAACTCTGCTAGTGGTACAATTCTGTAACTGGGTATACAATTTTGCCGCATAGGAGAGAGATAATAATCATCAAATTTTATGCTAATATATAAACAAAGGTGGTGGTATAACCTTTAATTTTTATGGGGGTAAGCTTGTGTGAGCTGCGTGTTTATAGTTCAATTTTTAATGTTTGGCAGTGTAAGGAACTGAGTAACACATTTCAACTTGAGAATGCAAAGCCAAAAAATAAATAAAATAAATAAATAATTGGTAGTATTCAATTTTTTTCCTTCAAAACATTTAAATTGGTCCTTATCACAGATGGGTTATTTATGAACATTTTCACCTTATTTTTTTCCTGCAAATGAACCACAATTATAACCATTCACCATGATTTGTTATTTTGGTCCACTTATATTGGTTGTCTGTGTAAGTACATAAAGAGTAACCTCTAATTTTTTTTAATAATTAACTATGTAAAATTTGATTTATGTTTGAATATATTAACTTGAAAATAACTTATTTTTGGATGAATAATTTTAGTGATTTTAAGATACTAACTTCTGCTTATAATAGAAAGTTTCAAAAAAATGCTCATAATTATAAACAATTTCTGAACTTAAAATATACTTTCTTTTTTTCCCCTTACAACCCCTTTTTTCACCTTAACAATTTATTTGAAAACTTTTATTCTAAAAATGTATTTTTGACTTATAATTCGCAAACATGCTAATTTCCATTTTTTTCATAAAAAAAAAAAAAAACAAGAAGACATAGTGGATTCATGAATAATAGCCGGCAATAATGATGTTTAGAAATTTATCTATTTTACTTCAGCCTATGATTCTCTCATGTAACAGTATCTGTCCTCACGAATATTCATTGATTAGTGGCTTCAAGATATGAACTAGTGTAAGACAAGGAAGTGCATAAAGTCTGAGTAGCTTTGTTGTGAAAGAACGAACATATATTGTTGTCGTCTATCTGCATCTCCTTCCACATTTCCACTTACAAACTTTTTCAATGTACTGCTGGGTTTCGAATGATTGCAAAAGTGTTGACAGGAGATAGTGGGCGATTGCATGCGATTGCATGTCCCACTTTAATGGCCATGATTACGGTGGACTTGTAGGTCCGAGATTATCATACTACTAAGAGTGGTTTTGCATGTGTTTGTTTAACGTTCAAGTCTCATTCTCTAGGATGTGGTCGTTCTTAAAGAATGTTTTATGTACTAATAATCTCCAATATAGATTCTTTATCTATTAATCTTAAATTATGAACTTATTAATTCTTTAAGGCGCGCCCATGCTTTCCCTTGTAGCATCTTCTTGTCTGCGTGCGTATAAATATGGGCATATCATAATATATTTCAAAATAAATATAATAATGTGAAGCTTTTGAGTCGTGACTTATGTTGGTCTTTAATCAATTGCTGCTTGTTACACATTACGTACGCGTGCGCGACTTTAATCAAGCCAAAATTTTCATTCTTCGCTTGAATCATTATTAGGTGCTGCAAAGAGATCATGTTCGCAAACGCATTTTAGCATTAGCCGACAACCAGCAACTATGAGTCTAGGATTAATAAAGAGAGATGATCTCAAAAGAAGTGAACACTGAAATTATTTTGATGAGTCATTTGCTTATGTGGTTCACGCATAAGGTAGAGCTTCTCCAATCTTCAATCTTGCCAAAGGAAATAGATATTTTAGTATTGATCCACGACCACCTGGTAGTAGCCTTTCTTATATATATTTTAATTTATTATTGTTATTATTAAGGAGTATTTTAATGTTCTTTTATCAATAACTATATATGTATCCGCCATTAAGTTTATCGAGGACAAAGATGGAGTTTACGCAACAAATTAAGAAAGAGGATCACTTTTGCTGGTACCTGTGTGTTTTGTCTTTTATTTTTAAGTTGGCCTCCAAAGCACATTCAACCTTTTCCGTTTAAAAGGCTATTCATTATAAAACTGATATATTTCATCACAAAATTTTCAAGATAATTGGAACTTTCTGCAGTCTAGAAGATTAATTTAGCCTAACAGGGAAAGGTACAATCAATGGGTTAAGTGAGTACATCACAACATCAAGCCAGATGTCATATCTTAATCCAAAATCTTAAGGCAATGAGTTATGGCTTTTTTCACATTATATACTATTCACTTAGCTTATTCTTAACCAATGTGAGACTTCACCTCTCACACTTAACCTCAACATCAATCAACACAGATACATTCACTCTGAGATGAGCAATAAATTATTATAGGGTTTTATGGAAAGCACAATTACTGAAATCAAAAGATAATGTATAACTCCATGGACTAAGAATTGCATTAATATAAACAAAATAGGCCAACCAACAATTAAATCGTTGCTTCTCTCACGATCTTGAATTAATTAGTGGAACAACAGCCACACGTCTCGCTCTCTTCCATTACCAATGAACTCCAGCTTTTCATCCAATTCACCCTTGCTTGCGGATTTGTCCTTCACATGTACATCTTATTGTTGCATAACATCACCACAAAGTAAGCACTTCGAACCAGAAATTCCACCAAAATGGCGTCAAGACAGCAAGGGAAACATAGCTATGGCCACTGAAAGTTAAGTACTTCACTCCTCATCAGAATCCGCATTCCCAACAGTTTCTAAACCTGTAAACAGATAAAATGCAGTGCTATCAGTTTTCACAGATTCAGTCACTCAGACAATCTAATTAATATCATTCTATCATACATCAACCCGTCAAAAACTATCGCCATCCACCTATAACATTCAGTACCTTGAAATCCTTTTACATTGTCTTAACTTTTCAGTAAAAATCTTGACTGCGAGATCCGGATACGCATACATAAAACTAAGACACTACGACAAATCCATGGGTAGATGCTAAAGAAAAAACAGAGCCATCAAGAACAAAATTGGGGCCATACAAAGGAGCCATCAACCTCATTCAGGACTATCGAATCAACTAGTTGATTAGTTGTTTGAACATTAATATAAAAAATACACTAGATATTGTTTTATTTTCCTTCTTACTCTTGTCATGGATCCATCTTTTGTCCCTATAGCATATACGAGTAAGAAGCTTTGTACCAAGGCAATTTCTTAAATATTCCCAACGTAAGTCTTATTTTACACTATTAAAAATATAAGTGAAGTGAAAGGAATATCATTTTGTATACCAAAAGTTATACACACGGTAAACAAGAAGAAAAGACTTTATTCATTCTTAAAATATTTTTAAAAACTTTCTGGCAAACCCTAAATGTTAATTAGTCCACATCATTGTCAAATAAATAATTAAGTTACTCCCTACCAAGTCCTCTTACAAATAAATAACGAATAAATATAATGAGCTGGAAAAAGGAAAAATAAACCAAAATAAATTTCATGTGATGTTAGCAAAGTCTTTATGATTGAACAATCTGACTTTTAATCCCATATTTTGATAAAATATTCACACTTCAATCCGAAAATGAGATATTTGTATAAATGGATGTGTTGGATATAAAAGCATTTATATATATATCTATTCACCAGCTTAAGTTTTTGAGAGCTTTAGAGTCTCACATTGCTTAATCAAACAATTGTTATTGAATGGAGGGGTGTTTATGTAACAACCCGATTTTTATTATAAATTAAATTAAAAATTAAATAGATAAAATTTTACAATTTAGAAAATTGGGCAATAATAGAAATGAGTCAAAGAAATTTTTGTCAAAAAAGAAAAATTTATCAGAGGACCAATGATGAACAGTGACTGTATGACTCGCTCGAATATATTGCAAACACTTATGCATAGTTCACTCGCTAACTTATTAATAACAACTCTGAACTCCGATATTCTAATTTAAAGATGATGTTGTACTTAGAAGTACGTACATATTAGAACTTAGTAGTGCTTAATAATAAGGCTAAAATAGCAATTTAAGAGAGAGATTGTTTCATTTAAAAATAAATAAAAAAATCCCCAAAGAAAGAAACCAAAACAAGGGAACACGATGGTGACGTCGCACGAGGGTATCATGCAAAAGATGCATAGTGTCCAACAAATGAATGCACAAAATCCGCACTTTGTCTTACTAAATAAAGAAAAAATGGAAGTCATAATTATTGTGCGTGGAACATCATATCAACTCACACTTTATTTATCATTAGATAAGATGTGGATCCTACTTAATTAGAATCTATATCCCATTCAATAATATATATTATATGAGTCAACACAATATTCTATACATAATCAGTATAACTAACACAACTCCACAATGAAAATCATGGTCAACTTTAACCTGTATTCCACAACGACAAATTCCTATTTCTTCCGTTTTTTATCAAACACATTTCTTCTTTTGTATAATTATATATTAAATCATCATCTCCAGCTAACATAGTTTCGCATTTCTTGTACTCTTTACAGCAATGAGAAACGCATCGTACAGTACACCAACTTAATAGTAGCTATAAATAGTTTGTATAAGGAATGGAGCTATAAATAGTTCCCAATTGCTATTTACAACTAAAAAAAATTGGATGAACTGGTGAGAGGTCACCCTTTTTTGCCCTTCTTTTTCCTTGAAACAAATACTCGTTGTCGTTGCTGTCTTGGGAAGTGTCTTGCGATGACAAGGCAAAAAATAGTTAATACTCGGAATTTTCTTTTGTAATTGTTTGGCTATTTATTTATTTATTTTTTCCCTTAACGGGATTGTTTCGCTAATCTTGTGAGGGCTCATATTGCTTACTTTAGGTATCGACTCAACATACTCTCTAATCCACCCTTAAAAGATTTTGTTTTTTTTTTCTTAAAATATTTTTGAAATATTTTTTATCCAATCTAATCACTGTGTGTTGGAACGCATTCAACGTACAAGCATCATTTTTATTTTCTTTTTTATTTGTATCGACAATGCTGTCCTTGACCAATTATTGATGCCATTTATACTTAACCGGGAGTCCGAGTAGAGGCTCTACTGTACAGCCTACAGTACAACATCAAACACAAGCCAACCAAACCAAACGAAACCAGCATGATTTGCAATTAGTCTCTTTCACCTCCTCTACCATCACCACAGCTCCATTTCACAATCACATGTACATGTAGGAGCCACATACACAGAGGCTCAATTATTTCCACAGTCCTAGCTAGCCACTAGTGTTCTGCTCTCTTCAATTATCAACCTTTTCCCCACCAAATAAATCCCTCCTCACCATCACCAACAACCACTTTTCCACCTCCCACAACCCCAAGCCGCCGCCGCCGACCATGGCCACACTCATCCTCCTGATCCTTCTGACCATCACACCCGCTTCCTCTGCATTAATCCCACCTCCCCATTTCCACGACTTCAACGTAGAAGAAACGATCACTGCGACTAAACTCAAGCCCACCAAAGAAGAAGCAGAAACTCCCGAAGATATTAACGAACTTACTGGAAATGCAAAATGGAAAGTGAAGCTACACCACCGAGACAAGATCAACACATTCCACAACATCTTCCACGACCACCGCACCCGCTTCAGCGCCCGCATGAAACGCGACGGCAAACGCGTCGCCTCCCTCATCCGCCTCATCAACAACATCGCCACCAACACGACTGACAGCTACAATTATGTTCCCGAAGAAGCAGCGGCTGAAAACGAAGAGGCTTTCGGGTCCAATGTGGTGTCCGGTACGGAGGAAGGAAGCGGAGAGTACTTCGTCCGAATAGGCCTCGGGAGCCCTCCAACATACCAGTACATGGTGATCGACTCCGGCAGCGACATCGTATGGGTACAATGCCAGCCTTGCAACCAATGCTACAACCAATCCGACCCGCTCTTCAACCCGGCCCGCTCCGCCTCCTACTCCGGCGTCTCCTGCGCCTCCTCCGTCTGCGACCGCCTCGACAGCGCCCGAGGGTGCAACCAAGGCCGCTGCCGCTACGAGGTCTCCTACGGCGACGGCTCCTACACCAAAGGCACCCTCGCTTTAGAGACCCTCACCTTTGGTAAAACCGTCATCCGTAACACCGCCATCGGGTGCGGCCACTGGAACCAGGGCATGTTCGTCGGGGCTGCCGGGCTTTTGGGCCTGGGAGGCGGGCCCATGTCATTCGTTGGTCAGCTAGGTGGCCAGACTGGCGGCGCCTTTGGATACTGTCTGGTTAGTCGGGGCTCCGAGACTTCCGGGTCACTTGAATTCGGACGCGGAGCAATGCCCGTTGGTGCCGCGTGGGTCCCTCTCATTCACAACCCTTTGTTCCCGAGCTTCTACTACGTTGGGCTTTCGGGCCTTGGGGTTGGGGGCACGCGGGTTAACATTTCCGAGGAACTTTTCCGGATAAATGATTTGGGCGATGGCGGCGTTGTCATGGACACCGGCACTGCCGTTACCCGGTTGCCCACTTCGGCCTACGACGCGTTCCGCGATGCTTTCGTTGCGGAGACCACGAACCTGCCTCGGGCGCCCGGAGTATCCATCTTTGACACTTGCTATGACCTGAACGGCTTTGCGTCGGTTCGGGTTCCGACGGTGTCGTTTTATTTCTCGGGCGGGCCGGTTCTGACCCTTCCGGCGAGGAACTTCTTGATTCCCGCGGACGCTGCGGGAACTTTCTGTTTCGCGTTCGCTGCTTCTCCTTCGGGGCTTTCCATCCTGGGGAACATTCAGCAGGAAGGGATCCAGATCTCGATTGATGCAGCCAATGGTTTTGTCGGATTCGGACCCAACGTCTGTTAGCTGTTACGTATGTACGTGTGATTGTATGTGTGCCAACAACATTCGGAATTTTGCTAGTCCTAGATTCCTAGTAGTGTATCACTTGACATACTGTATTTGTTGTATTAATATTTTTACATGTAGAGGAAAATAATGTCTTAATTTAGTCATCCATGCGCAGCGAGTGTGTATGTGTGTGTTTTTTTTTTTTTCAATTTAATTTATGGTGTCAATTCTCTTGTGTGGAAAGTGGTGCATCCCAACCAATATGATGGTGATGGGAGGCGGGGATCTAACATTCCTGTAGAAAAGCTGAATATAGTCAAAAGAATCATAGAAAATTTGGCTTGCTAGCTTGGGCATTGGGGATCCACTCTTTCCGGCGCCGGGCCCCAAATTTTGATTTTAGTTTACCCATGCCAAGAGCAGAAAGAAGAATGGTTTGTTTGTTTGTAGCGTAGAAATGGAAATGGCCCTGGCAAGTGGTAGCTACCCCACAGGGCTCTCATTAGTCGTTGTCCATGCACAGCGCCAAGCCAAAAACCTTGTGTGTGGTCGTTCTTGAATTCTCTTCTAGTTTCACATACACAAATTCCGCTCTCTGTGAAAGATGATGCTAAACCGATTGAATTGAGTCATGAGGGAATGCGAACCACCACCAATTTGGATGTGTGAAACTATCACTTGGGGTTCTGGTCCTCATTTGGTGCAGCCTAACTTGGAGTGCGTTCATGCAGTGGCTTTTACAAAGGCAAGCCTTTGCTTTTTTTCTTCCTTTTTCTCTTTTGAGAGTGTTGACTAAGATTAAGAAAAGAAAATCACTTTTGCTGCCTTTTTTGCTTGATTTGCTTTATCAACAGGAAATGTAAATAAAAGTTCCATGCAGATGTCCGTGATATACATGGAATTATGAATCAATTTGAGCGGTGAGAATGCTGTTACTCTTGTCCATTCTCCCCTCCCTAGGATTTCGTATGCACTTTTGAGGCCAGGAAAAAGGAATTGCCCAAAAAAAGGTGAACGAGAATCAAGCAAAGCAATGCATACGCTTTGATCTTAAGATAGGATCATATCACTATTTTTCTTTCTTTAAATATTGCTTTAGTACATCGAATTAGGATCAGACAGTGTATACTTTTTTTTTGGGGGGTCATTTTTCCAACTGCACTTAATAAAAAAGTTCAATTTAAAACACAAATTTAGAATGTATTTGCTTGGGATTTTTCAATCTCAAAATCACCTTCTTCACTCAAAAAATTATTTTTTTGTATATTTAAATAATTTTTAAAAAATAATTAGAATTAAAAAAAAATCTGTTTTCATTTTTTGGTTGAAGCTAAAAAGAATAGTTTTTGAATATATTAGTTTTCTGTTTTTTTAGTTAAATATAAAATTTAAGTTTTATAATCACTTTTTTCAAAACCTAAAATAAACGCATAATTAATCGTATATTTTCAACGCATAATTAATCATATATTTTCTTACCGTATTAATAAAAAATGTTTGATTCACTCAATTATTATTTTAAAAATCTTATAAATAAAAATATGTAACTATATAATAGTATAAAAATATTTCATAATAAATTAATATCAAAATTAATCTTTTTGAACAAACAAGTAACCAGAAAAACCATTAGGATTAAGCTAATGATGAGAGGTTTGAATAGAAAGTATGAGGTTCTAGATTGAAACCTCATTGCAAACACTTCTGGATACAGCCACTTGGCAAAATCAATTATCGTTTGATGGTAGGGGGTAATTTGGTTTCATCACTCTTTTGGATCTTCACATCGTTTCTTTCACATCAAGATTACCAAATTAGACTTGTTTAATTTTTAATCCCTTCTTTTATCCTCTCATCTTCTCCTTTATCCAACCTTTTCCTCAACCATAGCTGCCCATCATGATGCCCACTAGCACCACTGTGTTATACCTGGTGTACACGTATCAGTAGATAAGTTTTGTACAGTCCTAGAGTCCCCTGGGACCTACCCTGGTTGTCAGGTCCTGAATTTCGCTAAATTTGGATCCTATACCTCCTTGGAGGGCTATATCATAGAACCATATTTTTATAATCAAAAGTCTCGATAATTATTTCTAAGGGGAAAATAAGTTAAAGAATGATTTTTAATGAGTTTTAAGAAACATCTAGACGTTTCGTTCTTAGCCTATAAGTTTAGAAAATTGTAAAAATTCCCAAATTTGAATTAGAACTCAAAATTTAGATTTTGAGTTGTTAGGATTTTGATTTTTCTGTATTTTATTTGAATCCGAATAGAAGGTATTTCTTTATTTACATTTATGTTTTAAAGTTAATGGAGAGTAAAATAAATGAACACATTAAATAAGTTAGTACTGAGGCAATCTTGTGGCCAAATGATAGAAAGATGCAATTTGGGTGCTATTGCTACATAATTCTGCAGAGCAGCCTTGCTGCAGCGCGTTATGTTTGCTATAGCGAGCATACGGGCTAAGAGGCTTGCTGTAACGAGATATGTTCGCTGCAACAAGTTGTTGTTTCTCCAGATTCACTGCAGCGAGCGAGTCTGATGTCAGTACAATAGAAAACGACACTATTTTGATAAATGAGTCATCCACCCTTATAAAGCCCTTCCCCTCGGGTTTCTTCACACAGAACCAAAGAATCCTTCCCCTAAACCCTTATTTTCTCTCTTTTTCTCAAATCTACTCCAATTCATCATCCCCAAACTTCAAAGGTACATAAATGTTGTTGACTTATGTCTTCCTCTTCTCCATTCCTCTGAGTTTTTAGTTTGGATATTGTTTATTTATCTCATTTTGTCAAGTGAGGGTGCTCTCTCAATGTTATCAGAGTTAGTTTAGGATAATCTAGAGCTACCCACAGATCTTGGATGAGTTTTATAGTTATAATAGCAAACATTAGTATCATCCCTCCTCCCCGGGGCTCTCCCTAAGTTGGTCCTTCATGTTCCACCGCTCTAGGTGAGTAGGTTCAATCTAATGGCCTTAATTTGGTCATTATATACTATTTTCTAGCATTGCAGAGTATTTAGAGAATTTACAATGGATTCTTACATGATATGGCTTCTATATGAAAATATGCTTAGTTAGAAATGCTACATTTGAACTCATACACGAAAATTTTGATTTTAGAATATGTGTGGGACCATAGTTGCTCCAAAAAAGTTTTATATGTTTTAATTCATGATTTTGATTGATTATGAAATATTGGAATTAGCTATGAATGATGAAATGAAACCTACGACGTTATGTATATTATGAAAATGGAAAATGTTGGGCTTAGAAATGTAGAACTCCCCTATTATGATTTTAGCGTGAATTTTAGAATAGGGAATTACTAAGAGAAACAGAGTTGTAAGTTAACGATAGTTAATTCGTTAACCTTAGTGCTAAGGCCCGCGAGAGGCACTTTATCCACATGTTAGATCAGTCCACAAGGGACACAGTTCGCGAGAGACTGTTAAGATCATAGTTAGGGACTCTTGTTTGCGAGGGACTGAGTACTCACTTTCAGTTTATGGATAGTCTGCTCTTTTAGTAATTCTTAAGAAAATATAGATGATTTTTATGCTTACCATAATTTTATGGATTGTTAGCTATTATACAACTTATATAGAAATGATTTATGAGATTGCATGATAATTCATATTTATTTCCTTCTCGTCCCATATATGGTTATGAGTGAGGAACCAGTCACTGAGTTTTGTAGCAAAACTCACCCTTTTTCTCTTCCTTTTCTCCCAGATACAGGCGTAACTCAGGATCCTTCTTTTCCTCCCCTTTAGTAGTATCATATTTCAGTTTGGTGAGTTTCACGTTGCTGTGAAGTATTTTGTATTCTTTTATAGAGTACTCCAGTGATATAGTTAAGGGCCCGGACCATATGCATTCATTTTATTTTATGTACTATGATTCTTTTGTATTAAGATGACTTAGCGTTCATGGTTCTTTTTGTAAATGAGCAACTCAAATGGATTTATATTACAACATCATTTATGAGAAAGAGGGATTATTTCATTATTATTTTGATTTATTTATGTAAATTATTTTACTATTTGAAAAGAAGTTTTATGAATAAAGTATGCATATAGTACGACGCAACGATCACGAGACTTACGTGGGAAATTAGATTCCGCGCATGCTAGTCACTATCCAAGTCGGGTCGTGACACAACCACCACTGCTCCGTCTTCAACAAAGATTTTGTCCATCAAATTTTTTGGTAGTATTTGCCCATCAAATTTCACGATTGTTGGGAATGCTCAATATCCTACGTGCTATAACAACTACACAACCAAAATAGTAAAAGAAAAAAAAAAAAAGAAATTGGAAAGGAAGCTATGTATCAGAATAAAAGAAGAAGTTCCAATGTAGCAAAACATTCAAAACGTTGAAATGATAGGAGGGGAAGACACTACGACAAGTATGATGCACAGCCAGTTAAAAACATTGAACATCCAATGAACAAGAGGGAGTGGTGTTGGCTTGGGTTTTAGAGGGTGCGATGTGCGAATAAGGAACATTCAAGGGAGTGGAGTGAGAGATCTAGCAACACTGACAGGGTGGGTTGTGCAAGTGGTGGGAGCAAGAAAGGGGTGTGGGCTGAGGGGCAATGGGGATTGGGAAGGAGCAAAGGGCGACAACTATGGAGTCATCACAGCTTATCGCCATCGCTAGTTTGTTCATCCTTGTCATTGAGTGGCAGTGCTAAGTTGGTTAGTAATGAGGACAACGCTACTGGTAAAGAGGGTGGATGTGGTCGAGAGTGGCAACAATGGTGTACTGTAGAGTTTATTAGTGTTGAAGGATAATTTTATCTTTACGAAAATTATTTATTTTAACTTTAAAATTGTTACTTTGTTTTTTGATTTAATATAATTGTTAAATCATTAAATCTGAATCGTCCAAGCATCATCAAATGGCCAAGAATGGAGGGCCATGCAATGATCCAAATCCATGGTTCGACTAAATTATCCGCCACCCAGCCGGAAAGTAGAAACCATCAAACCAATCCCCTAACGTTTTTATTGAAATTGTTGATGTCTCCCGCCTCCAGCAGCAGCGCCTGGACGGCGGTGGCGGTGGGATCAACCACAAGTCGATAGCATGGTCTTGCGCTCTCACCTTCCATCAAAGTCGAAGGCGTTGTTACTCATACAACTCACCACCACTCGCCTCTCCTCCTATTCTTCTTCCACACCCACACTCACACCTACACTCTTGAAACAATGCAGCTCCCTAATCCACGCCAAGCTCCTGCACCAGCAAATCACGGTGCAGGGCCTCCTGTGCTCCTTCACACGCCACCTCATCGCTGCGTACATTGCCCTCGACTCCACCCTCCCCGCCACTCTCCTTCTCCGCACACTCCACCCATCCCCACCCTCCGTTTTCTGGTGGAACCAGCTCATAAGGCGCGCGCTTCATCACGAAACCCCTCGCCACGCCCTCGCCCTTTACCGTCTGATGAAGGCGCACGGCTGGACCCCTGACCACTACACCTTCCCCTTCGTCTTCAAAGCCTGCGCCGACATCCCCACCCCCTCTCTCTCACTCGGCGCCTCGCTCCACGCCGCCGTTCTCCGCTCCGGCTTCCACTCCAACGTCTTCGTCTGCAACGCCGCCGTCGCCATGTACGGCAGGTGCGGCGCCCTCCGCGACGCCCGCAGGCTGTTCGACGATTTGTGCGGCAGAGGCATCCAGGACTTGGTCTCTTGGAACTCTGTTGTAACTGCTTGCTCGCGCGCTTCTGATTTGAGCACCGCGCTGAAACTGTTTGCTGAAATGACCACTCGTCATTGGGTGTCACCGGATGCCGTGAGCCTCGTTAACATACTCCCTGGTTGTGCTTCTGTTGGCGCGTCCATGCAGGGGAAACAGGTTCATGGGTTTGCTGTTAGGAGTGGACTGGTGGATGATGTTTTCGTGGGGAATGCTGTTGTTGATATGTATGCCAAGTGTGGTAGGATGGACGAGGCGAGTAAGGTTTTCGAGAGGATGAAGTTGAAGGATGTTGTTTCTTGGAATGCCATGGTCACTGGATATTCTCAAACTGGCCGGTTTGGCGATGCTCTTTCTTTGTTTGAGAAGATGCGGGAGGGGGATATCCAGCTGGATGTTGTGACATGGACGGCCGTTATCGCAGGGTATGCTCAGAGAGGGCACGGTTGCGAGGCTCTGGATGTGTTCAGGCAGATGTGTAGCTGCGGCTCTCGGCCAAATGTGGTCACTCTCGTGTCTATACTTTCGGGCTGCGCAGCTGCTGGCGCGTTACTTCATGGGAAAGAAACTCACTGTTATGCCATCAAGTTTGTGCTGAACTCGGATGGAAATGATCCTGGGGATGATCTGATGGTAATTAATGGTCTAATTGACATGTACGCTAAGTGCCAAAGTACTGGAGTGGCTCGTGCGATTTTTGATTCGATACCACCGAAAGATAGGGATGTGGTTACTTGGACCGTGATGATCGGTGGGTATGCCCAGCATGGTGATGCCAACCAGGCGCTACAACTTTTCTCTGAAATGTTCAAAACGGATAACTCTATAAAGCCGAATGATTTTACTTTGTCTTGTGCCCTGATGGCATGTGCTCGCTTGGCGGCACTGAGGTTTGGTAGGCAAATTCATGCTTATGTGTTGCGCAATCGCTATGACTCTGTCATTCTGTTTGTGGCTAATTGTCTCATAGACATGTATTCCAAATCTGGTGATGTGGATACTGCACAAATTGTTTTTGATAACATGCCAGAGAAAAATGCTGTCTCTTGGACGACTTTAATCACAGGTTATGGCATGCATGGGCATGGTGAAGATGCTCTCCGGGTTTTTGATGAGATGGGGAAGGCTGGTCTAGTGCCAGATGGCATAACCTTTCTTGTTTTGCTTTATGCCTGCAGTCATTCAGGAATGGTGGATCGTGGAATCAATTTCTTTTATACAATGACCACGGATTTTGGGGTTCCTCCTGGTGCGGAGCATTATGCTTGCATGGTTGATCTTTTGGGTCGTGCTGGTCGCTTCAATGAAGCTATGGAACTCATTAATGGGATGCCTATGGAACCAAGTCCGGTAGTGTGGGTGGCCTTGCTTAGTGCTTGTCGGATACATTCAAATGTGGAACTTGGGGAATTTGCTGCAAATCGATTGGTAGAATTGGAATCCGGGAATGATGGGTCATACACATTGCTTTCAAACATATATGCTAGTGCCAGACGTTGGAAAGATGTGGCAAGGATTAGGTATTTGATGAAAAATACAGGTATAAAAAAAAGGCCTGGTTGCAGCTGGGTCCAAGGAAGGAAAGGGACTGAAACCTTCTATGTGGGAGACAGATCTCACTCACAATCTCAGCAGATATATGAAACACTTGCAGACTTGATTCAACGCATTAAAGCCATTGGGTATGTTCCTCAGACAAGCTTTGCTCTTCATGATGTAGATGATGAAGAAAAGGGTGACCTGCTTTTTGAACATAGTGAGAAGTTGGCCCTTGCCTATGGCATCCTAACATTACCTCCAGGGGCACCTATTCGGATCACCAAGAACTTGCGCATTTGTGGTGATTGCCACAGTGCCATAACCTACATATCCATGATTGTTGAACATGAGATCATACTTAGAGACTCAAATCGCTTCCACCATTTCAAAAACGGATCTTGTTCATGCAAAGGGTACTGGTGACAATGGACTCAACCAATTCCATTTGTTGTATAACATTTTCTGTAATGAGAGAGGTAACTATCTTCTTGTAATCCACTCATTAGAAATTTATGATTATCTTCATAGTATGAACCTTATTTTAAATGTGTTAATCAGTGACAGAATTAACTAATTCATTTCATGTCTTCTACTTCATATTTACAATCATTGATGGATTAAACATCACATTTTATGTTCATAATTTTACAAACCGCTTCTTTCCTTTTCTTTTTCTTATTTTCCTTTGGTATTTTTGTCAGACTATTCAGATCCTTGCATTCTGTTTTGCCTTCTTTTTCCTTGCTTGATGCTAGCAAGTTATCCTATCCAACAGTGATTATCAGTTAAGAAATTATTTGGATTTGAGAACATCACATTGCATCTTGACATTCATTAAGCGTAATTTACTCAACAATTTTAGAAACAGTTACTGCAGAAGCTCCTTTTATGTGGTTGTAAATTGTGGAAGATGCTGTAAAACTTTGCTTAGATGTTAATATTTTAGTGTTATGAAGTCCCAGTGCAACAACTATACTGCCCTATCCTCTTATTATGTATCTTCATTAGTACTGTGTGGATCTCATATCTTGCTGCACCCCAGCTTTAGAACCTTTTCTTGAGGTTTCCTTGATTTCTGGAAGGCAACCTGAAATTAAATTATTTTACATGTCTATATTCTTCCAAAAGCTTGTCCTTTTGTTTATGTGAATTGACTGGAATAAAAAAAATCAGCAGTTGAAAACCCATCTTTCTTTTTCACTTCTTGTCAACAGATTCTATTATAAAAGTCTAGGCCAAAGAGATACAAGCCTATCACTCGGCCTATCATTAAACATTGGCCTGCTGGATGGGTGGTGCATTAAATTCTAGGTGTGTGATGCAAGTTTGTGCATCAAAGTATTGAAGAGAAGGTTTTTACCTTTGCAACCAGCCAGGTCCATACTAATGACAGCCTCACAGTTACCAGCTTTCATATATGGTTACCTATGTAAACACAGGTATGGAATATTGATTGGATGTGGTATTACCCTATTTCAGAGTGATTATCTATGTAAAATATCTTCAAAGATTCTTACAATGGAGACTGCATCCCAGAGACACTGTGGGCAACCATCAAATCAGCTTGCCGTTGGCCCTGATAACAAGCCCGCCAATTCAGGTTAGCATTTAAGAGCCTTGGCATATAATAGAATTCTGATGTGGTATCAAAGCCTATTCATGTACTCGGAAACTTGCTTAAATCTTCTCATCATGTTCATTTTAGTAAGTATTTTGACCTTCATATTATATGTCTGGATTTCCATTCAGAACTCCAAAACCATGATTTGAGCAAATGCTACTAGCGAATAGCTTTTGCTCAAACCATGGTTTTGAGCTTTCTAAACAGAAAACCAAACCTTATTAGTTGGTTCATCTCTCGTGTCTACCACTACCAGGTTAACGTATCATTAATATTTCATGTTTTTTTTATCCACTAGTTGAGATGAACCTGTGGACACAGAGCAGCAGAAGTGAAAAAGGGCCAACCTGCACTCGTGACTATAACATGGATTAGCTTAGATGGACAAGCAATTGAGGGCAATTGCCAGTTATAATGGTTAGAATAGTTATGTGTGGTTTCTGACTAATTTAACTGAATCGCATAACAGTTGTATAGCTCCTGTTAGATTTATTAGTCGATCATATTAATACTTTGAGCCAGAGCTATTGAGTGTTGTGTTTAGAATTATGGTTCTATCACTAGCCCTACATAGTACTTGTCGATATGTAAGATAAAAAAGAGCAAGTGTGACACTATTAATTGGTGATACTAGAGAGTGGGTTTGTGAGGATTGGATGGTCATTACCTCCCATGTCCTGTATAAGACTGGAGGGCATGCAATGATAATCCTGTAAGTAATGTGGAGCTCTTCTATGTCTTTGTGATCTCTCCTAAGGGAAATGGAGGGTTGGGTTTGATTTGCTGAATTTTGAGTATCAGTAATGGGAGGAAGAACAGCAATGTCTACAGAAGAGGAAGGGTTAGGATTTGGTATATGAACAGCTGCAGAGGTTGGGTTGTCTGCAGCAACAGCAGGGGAAGAATTAGGGTGACGATTGGATGGGGTACCTGCAACAGCTACTGGTATTGTGTCATCTGTAGCAGTAGCAGGGGCAGGGTGATGAGGAAAGGAAGTAGCAGCAGGATGTGACAGTTCAGTAGCTAAGAATTGTGGATAAGTAACAGATAATTTTTTTTTTTTTTTTTGGGGGGGGGGGGGGGGGGGGGTTCAGCTGGGATTGAAGAGAATCACGTTGAGAAGATACAGGTTTATAAGAGAATATATGTTAATGAATCTTTCTTACATGGGTGTCCTTCCTCCTTCTACCTTTAACATTGTAAAAGGCTACCCACATCATCATGGTCCATTACTGCCCCCTCGCCATTGTAGAATGCTCCCTGCACTGTAATGTCAAAAATGTTTTGGTACAACAGAATGAAATAGAAGTGCTCTACTTGCAGCAAGTATATGCTTTGATCAAAATTGAAATGGCATAGCTGGATCAGGAGAAGCCATATTTGGATAAAGTTTCTGAACTCAAGGCAAAATTTGAGAAGGCACTGGAGATTATAATGCTGTCCAAGAAGTTCGATTTTTCAATTTAATTTATTTTATTAATTTTTCCGTTCTTCTTCATTCTGAGTTCTAAAGTTGTGGCTATTGCATAGGATCGAGATTCGAGAGAGGGGTCTGATAAGGAAGATAAGGCAAGAGGCCTGGAAGAGATGTTAAGTGAGTGTGTGGTTGGTTTTGTATATGTACTGTAGAATTGATTTTAAAATAAAATTATTTATATTTGGTAGTTTTTTTAAGAGTGAATAATCATTTTGATCCTAACATTTTCAATTTTATATAAATGTGGCTCTAATAAAATTTTCAACATTAATTTAGTTTTAGCGTTTTTAATCTTAATATCAATTTAGTCATTTTGTTAGATTTCCACCTAATGAAATGACTAAATTGATGTAAAAAAAATGCTGAGTAAATTGATGTTAACAAATTATTTTAACTAAATTAATGTTGAATATTTTGTTAAAATCAAATTGACCTCAAAATCTTTTTAGGACCAAAGTGATAACAAGGTAAAAATGTTAACACCAAAACGATTGTTTACTCAAGATTTAAAAATGATTTTGACACCAAGTAACAATTTTCTACTTCTCCTCAAATAAATTCTAGAAGCCATAATTGATTTTAAAATCGTGAATGTATATGTTTCCAAACAACCAAAATCAATTCCATGGCTATATCCTTGTAAATTTTGAAAGATGTTGTAAGCCTTTGCTTAGAAGGGAATATTTTAATGCTCTTAAATCCCAATGCAACAACTTTTCTGTGCTATACTCTCACAACGTATTCTTTAATGGTGCACTATGTGGTAATGGACCTCGTGTCTTTTTGCTCCCTAACTTTGGCATCTTCAGGCTTGAGCTTTCCATGATTTCTAAAAGGCAACAAAAGCTCGTCCTTTTGTTTTTGAGAACCGAGTGGAATAGAGAAACATTGGCCTCCCGCTAGCCCCATCGATGCAGCAAGTCAAAAACACAAAAGGACTTCAAAACATCGGGCAGTTTGATGGATGGTACATCAAATCTAAACAGAATTTAGATTAAGGACAGTCAAGCTTTGTCAACTACATGACACACTGTGTCTGTGTGGTATTTGGGTCTTTGATTAGATCGTAATTTCTTATGAAGTGGTGATACCAAAAAAGAAAAATAGTAGAAAAGTATCTCTCCTTCATCGATTTATTCTTCTTTCACATGGACAGGAAAGTGTATTGATGATATGTAAGGTGAAACTGAGCAATTGATAATTTTGGAAATCTGATGCAGTACTTCGTAGCCTCTTACTTATTATAGTTACAGTACAGACGGATTTCTTCATGAAAGGGAAAGAGATTTTATCACGGAGGTTGAATGGAAATTTGTGACCCTTTGATAGATCACTAGTACCTTAGAGTAATTTGAGTGTTGGATGGACCGCACTAGATTCAAATTCTTTCAAGTTTCACCTCGATTCATAAAATTTACCTTATTATGCTTCTCGTCCTTAAAAGAAGTTTCCACCTTCACGCTAAAGGACTAGTTCCTATCATTTATTCCTTCTTGTCTGCCCTGGAGAACAAAAATTAAGGAAAGGCTTTCGTGCACACAGTAACACCAAAGTATACAATCACTGAAAGTACAAAAACAAAATACAAAAAAATACACAGCCCCCATGTTATTCAGCTTATGGCTTACACTTATGTTGGTTGATATCATCATCCGAGGACAGGACACCACACCACACACCACAGCACCGTAGAGCCGAGATTACCCGACAAGACCCAAATTGACGATGCCGAAGGCGGTGTCGGGCCAAGATTTCTGCTTTGACTTGAGGAGCAAGACTCTAGCCCAAGAGACCCATCCTTGCCAGGAAGTCCTCTTGTCCCAGGGGCAGCCCCATTGGAGGAGGAGCGTGAGCCCTCTCCCCGCATGCCTCTCAGCCTCCTCAAACCTGCCCTTGGTCAAGCACGCCTGGCTCAGCACCACGTACGCCTCCCCCGCATACGGGTTCCTCTCAATCGACCCCACCAGCAGCTCCTCCTCCCTCTCCAGCCCCTTGCTGGGCACGCCGCCGCACACAGCTTCCCAGTACATGTCCCTCGCCGCTATCTGATCCCCTGCCTCCACCACCTTCGTACAGTTCTCGAAAACCGGCGGCACAACCAGCTCAATGTCCTCATCTCTCTCCCGATCCACACCATCACCCTTACCCTTCCTTCTCCTCTCCTCGATGAAGATCTCTTCCTCTCTCACAATCAAATTGTACAGCGCCCCCATCCTCGAGAGGGAGTTGAACCACAGCCCGGGCTTCCCGTCTCCTGGCCAAAGAGTCCACCAATTGTTCCCGGAGAACTCGAGGCGGCCATTGGCGTTGTCGAACAGTATGTCCTGAAACCCGTACCACTGGTCGCAGAAGTCCGCCATGGTCATCATCAGGAAAACGGCCACCACCCTCCGCGAAACACGCACCTCTTCGCCCGTCCGGATGTGCTTCACCCGCACCCCGTCCGCGGGGAGAATCCCTTGCAGCTTCTTCCTCCAGCCTTCTTCTTCTCCGCTGAAGAGTCCTTTCTCCTTGGCGTTCCTGAGCGACGCCTCTGATTGGGCGAGGTGGTCGACGAGCTCGCTGTCGGAGTAGTGGAAGAGGAGGTCGTCGTGGATGAGGGGCTGCCTGGGCACGACACAGAAGAGGTGGATGAGGCGCTCGGCGTCGGGGCCGACGTGCCCTCGGACGACGTCGCGGCCGGCGGAGGGGTCGAAGATGGCGAGGTTGACGTACGAGTTGGAGTAGGCGGAGTGGAAGAGGCCGCAGAGGCAGACGGAGTTCGGGGCTCGCCAGAGCTTGAGGATGCGGTACACGTCGGTGAGGTGGTCGAGGAAGTTGCCGTGCTTGTGCCAGCACTCGCCGGCGCCGACGGAGCGCAGGACGGACACGAGGGATGGGAGGTTGGCGTCGATGGATTCCAGCTCGTCGCGGAGGAAGGGGCGGGCGGAGTCCAGCAGGTCTTGGAGGGATTGGGATTGGGATTGGGATTGGGATTGGGACAGTGACGACGGCATGGTGCGGTGTGGTGGTGACTGAAAAGAATGAATGGGGAATGAATGGAGCGCGTTGGAAGAGTAGCACAAGTGGTGATTAAGAAGAAGAGTACAAGTGAGAAACTACTTAAGAAAGACCACGACAAGAAGGAAAGAAAAGTACTAACCCCCGATCACAATTTAATTTGTCATGATTGATTGATCAGACAAGATGATAAGTCATGCGTGCACTTGTGGGCATACAGCGCTCCAAATTGATAGTGGTTTCGCCTCCCAAGATGAAGACCCTCGAGGCCCACGAAAAGCAAAGATGATGTGTCATACATGCACTACAAATAGATAGTGGTTTACAGTCAAATTATTTGGTGAACTTTGTATATTTAGGTTTGTTATAAATTTTTTATTATTAGTTGATAAATAAATATTATTTTTTATTAAATAATTTAATCTAATAATCAATAAATAAAAAGTCTATAATAAATTTAAATATATTATATTCACCTTAAAATCCCCATAGTTTCTATACGAAGTTCTAAACTAAATTAGCCATTCCATAATAGTAAATTCTTAGGTACCAAACCATTTTTTGTTAGGTTTAATTAATGTCCGGTATTGGTGTCTAAAGAAGGAGATAACACATGGCCACGTCACTTAAGTGATGGCCCCTTTTCTCAATCCTCTAGGCCTCAGAGGTCATGGACGAGGCTCTTATCTCTAACTAAAAAACTTTCTTCACATGCACTATTATAGATCGAATATTTAATCTATTTCTAAAAATCAGTGATGCGGCAAGGTTTGATGTTTCGCACAACTAAATGTGGTATACCGATGTTGATTGTGGGTGGGTGGGGGTGCAGCATTGACGTAGAAGAATAAATTATGGTTAATTTAGAATTAATTAGTAAAAATAATATTATAAGCTTTTATTATGTCTCTTGAAACCTGGTAACTTAACACTATAGTCATAGGATAAAAATAATTTGACCATATAACATTATATTATTATATATGACACCAAACATATGCTAAATAATGACTTTATAGTATTAGCTAATACTATTAGACCTTATATTATGTATTAAATGAGGCCTTATTGTTTAAGCTTATACTATTAGACTCAATATGATGTATCAAACACCCCTTAATTGCTTCCTATGACTATATGTGATTTAATGTATGTAGATATTAAACAATATTGTCATGCATGAATGTAAATTTAGGTCTGCATCAATGACAAAAAATATCATATGATAAGAAACATTTACCTCGGATATGGATCTTCGAAACTTAGTTGTTGAAGCTTGATGAATGAATATGTATTTTCAAAATAAACTGAGGTGGCTGGAGATAATTTTGATGACACTAATTAATTTGTGCATTCATCCCTACTGGGAACTTTTGAGTTCTCAACATTTTTCTATTTCCATGTCATCTCTATATGTGGAACAAGCATTTATCCAATTGGTGGTGGTGTGTAATACCTCAGGTCCATGTGTCCTTAGCTAGGTCTAATACAGCCTTTAGGTGCCCTGGAAAACCCCTGGTACCTTGAAAATCATGTCACTGTTGAAGTCTGCAATATTATGCAGAACAGTCTTGTCGCTACAAGAAATCCTTGCTACAATGAGTAGGTGGTTCAGCAAGCTCGTTGCTAGCTCACTTCAGTGAAGACCCTCGATGACAGAATAGTACAAAACAACAAAGTTTCATTTAAATGGAACCTCACCCTTATAAATACCCTTCCATTCGCATTTTCACTCACATAAATGCAAACCTTTCATCCCTAACCCTCATTCCTCTCCTCACTCTCTTCCCCACTTAATCCTACCTCCTCCAAACTTCAAGGTAGGAGATTGTTGTGTGTTTATGTCATCTTTCTCTCCTTCCTTTCACATTCTTAAGCTTAGGGTTGTTATGTTTCTTATTGTTGTCGAGTTTGGGTACTCCTCCAATATTCATTGTAATACCCCAAATTTTTTTAAATAAAAGAGTTAGAACATTTTTCGAACTGAAATGGTGTCAGCTATCCTTATTTGTCGTTCAGGTCCTGAAATTTTTCTAAGTCTGAACCCTACATGCCCTCAGAGGGCCATATGATGTGGTCATATTCTTGAGACCAAAAGTCCCGATAATTGTTCCTTAGAGAAAAGTAAGTTAAAGAATGATTTTTAATGAATTTTTTGAAGCCCTTAAACGTTATCTTTCTAGTGCCCAAGTTTGTAAAACTGGGAAAATCTTCGGATTTGAACTAAAACCCAAAATTCAGATTTTGATTTGTTGGGATTTTGATTTTTGTAACATTTTATTTGAATCCAAATGGGGGGTATTCTGTTATTTACATTTATGTTTTAAAGTTAATGCAAATAAGTGACTAGTGAGACAATTCAGTCCAATACATACCAGTATCAGAGCCCTGGAGACACTAGAACACCTTCTTGGAGACCGCCCCAGCGGTCACATGACCGCCCAAGTGGTTAACAGAGCCCCTAAGTGTAATATCCCCAAATTTATAACTAAGATAAATATTAATCTTAATTAGCGATAGCAAAACCAAGAGAATCTGGACAAATGTTATCAAACACAACAAATAGACTACTTAAGTATGTCTAGAGAAAAATGCAAAAAATTACGAAAATGCCATCACTTAGTGAAAATTACGAAAATGCCCTTGCTATGTAAAGGAAATTACCAAACTACCTTTGCCTTATTAAATGACGAAGATACCCTTACTCTATGAATGGAATTACAAGAATACCACTATCATTGTCTAATTACAAAAATATCCTTGTCTTAGTTAAAGAAATTACTAGAATGCCATTTGCACAAATCCCTAGACTTGTCTTTAGACAAGAATGAATCTAAGCTATTGGATTAAGATGATAACACAATAATTTAACCACATACATCATACACATTTCTGAATCACATACATTCACTAAAGGTTAGAAAATCTCCACTAACATCTTTGCACAAAACATGGAGCATTTTCATCCCAAAATTCAGCCAACATGTTTCCATAAATCATGCTCCAAGTGCTTTTCTTCTTCTATTTTTTCTCTAATCTTTCCACTATAAATACTCCTCAAACTCTCTTCAATTCAGAAACTCCCTAAGTGTTCTTTCTTTCTTATTCTATCATTCTTCTTATGTTCTTCAAAGACTTCTCTTGATCCTCTAAACTTCATCCAAACACCTAAATCCTAAGTCCAAACTTTCACTAGGCCTCACAAGAGTTACAATCTTTAACTCTAGTGAGAAATATTTTCTTAAGCACTCAAGTTCTAGAGCCAAGATTCAAGGAGGGTCATCTACTCCAAAGACTCTTGTTTAAAGCTTAAGGAAGAAGAGAATGACCCTTTTTAAACCCTACACAAGAGGTAGGAGTTTCTTCTTTATTTGTTCAAGTATTGTTGGCTTCTAACTTTGCTCATGGATAGAATGCCTCAAACTTGAGTTATTGTCAAAAGTTTTGAATAATTATATTTTTAGAAAACACAACCTGTTCTATTCTGCTATGAGTACTTGTATGATGTTATTAAACTCAAATATAACTTAAAAGATTGTATGTGAAACTTGAGTTAATAAAGATAACTTAAGACATGAACATGGCAGGTGCTGGTATTTCTAGTTATTTCTGGCAGTAGTTACTTCAAAAATTAGTGTTCATAAAATATGAAGGATCTCGAAATGAAAATATTTTTATTATAAACTAGACTCATTGTAGAACACTCTCCAAAAAGAATCACCTAAAACGGAGTTTCCTAGCCCAAGATATAAATTTTTAAAGTAGAGCCTAAGACTGAAACTCTTAATCTGACCTTGTAGTAGTAAAATAGGTGTAACTCACTCTAGAAAAATGCAAATGGACTGATTTCAACTTTGTGGAAAAGCTAACACATCTACAAACACACTCATGTATGCTATGCATAAATTTTTACACCAAGAAAATACAGAATGAGAGATATATTTTCGGGATAGTGTGCTGAGAAAGTCTTGAAGGTAGCGTGATACTGTGAGAGTGCAATTTGGAAAGGTTCTGGCTAAGGAAAGACTTGGTATTTAAGCGTGTCCATTGTGACCCACCTCTCTTTCCTGGGAATCCTACTATGCATAATTTATAGTTGATTTACACTAATCTAAGATGTTAGTGCTACAAATTTTATTTTAAAAGATGTCAGAACTCTAAATAAAATATTCAAGTCTTGTAAAGAGATAATTTTAAGGATTTAAGTAGAATAATAATCTTCAGGAGATATATATAAAAGTCATAATAAAAATATATAAAGAACCTCTAAAAATATCTTAAAGGGTATTAATGTATTAATGGAAATACTAAGAGTATAAAGAAGACTAAGAGAAAAAGATAATACCAAGATATCCATAACCTATTAGGAACACTAGAGACCTAACTTGATAACTTAGGTTGCTTAATATGAATTATCTATGAGAATGTTTACTGTGAGATTTACATGATATTGTCTATGTTACATGAAGTGATATACAGAAATGTGAATGTATTGATGAGATATGAAATGATAATGATAAAATGATTGACTGTGCCATGATTTATTAATGTGCATACATTCATATTTCAAATGAAATAATAAATAGATCAACTCACTGCTTAATCCTCTTTGAGGATTAAGGTATTGATGATTTCACTCAGTGAAAATAAAAGTAAAACCTGAAAAAGTAGCAATGATAGTCTGGAAAAGTGGACTTGAGCTAAACTCACGGCTTAACCCCCTAAACCGTTGAGATCATGGCAACGGAAAGAAAACCAAAAGGTTGTGGCGACGGCCACGGTATGAGCTCATTACCCTTTTAGGGTGGTCTAAGGCATTGATGCATTCATCCCGTGAGTAATTAAGAAATATGTTGATGAAATAAATGAAAGATGATGATCACTAAACAAGTGAATGTTGAGGATGAGTAATCTTGAAATGCATGCAGCTCCTAAATGATTATTGCGTATTAGTGGTTTTACATGATATGCTTATATGTATGCTTGATGAAATACTGAATGGATATTTCTGCTAATGTTCAAGATTAGTTTAAAAGTAACTGCACTTGACTAATCACGTTTGTGAAAGTTTGATAATTGAATCCTTACTGCTCACCTTTTATAATAAACCCGAAGTGACTGGGACGACAACGATGACACTTTTAGTACAAGTAGGAACTCCTCGAGAAATCATGTATTTCTCACTCCTATGTTTATTTTCCATTGTCGTTACCAGAGACAGGCGTGTCCACCTAAAGCAACTAAGTCAGAAATGAGGAAGGAGGTAGCCGGTGAAGATTTCAAACCTTTCAAGTAGGAGCAATTCCGAGCTTTAGTTACATTATAGTTTGTGAGAAACAATTAGTAATAGTAGAACTTATATTGTTATTTGTAATAACTTATCAGTATGATATATGCCCTGTTGTGACTTATGCATTAAGTGATTATATTCCAGTTTATGTGATAATAGTTCTACACTTAGTCTCTTATTCCGCTTATTTAATTAAGTGCGCAATGTAACTTGATTTTTATCTATAAAAGCGCTATGTATTTCACTTCGTTCTGTGCTTAAGTTTTCAAAAAATTAATTTATTTAAAGAAAAAAAAAACTTCCGCTATTTTTCTAAGTTAATTTCAAAAGAAAATAAATGCAAGACATAAGTGACAACTAATAGAATCCAAATGTGAACTTAAGCACAGTGGGGTTCTATTAGGGTGTTACACTAAGACACTAAAACACCTCCCTGGAGATCGCCCAGGCGATCATCAGAGAGTAAGTCGGTGTTGTAGTGTCACTAAGGATCGCCCAGGTGGTCATTATGACCGCCCAGGTGGTCATCAGAGAATTAAAAAGCCCCAATTCGGGTCCAGAACCTTCATCCACCATTTTCAACCCCTCCACTTGAGCTCTCACTCCCAAAAACGAGTTCTCACCCCCAAAACTCCATTTCCTTCCATTTTTCTCAGTTCTAGCTCCAATCTTTGATTCCTAAGGCTTTAAGATATGTGGTTCTCCTAGTTTGCCTCTTCTTTTTCCCTTTTCTCTGGGTTATTAGGGTGATTTTCTAAGCTTCTCAAGGGGGAGAGGTTTTCTACCTTCTTAGAGATGGTTTCTTGAATATTTAGAGATTTTAGACAATGATTTATCGTTCTATGGCTTCCTTATCAGATTCTGCTGCCAGTTTTGCTTCCTAGTGGGCTGTTGTTGTTAGTTCATCACTGTTCACCCCTCCAGGTGAGTGGGTTCACATCTGCTATCCTTATATTCTGCATTAAAGTTATTTTCATGGAAAATATGATTTACTGCTTCATTTTAGAGATTATTATATAGGATTTGAAGTTTACTGTGGAATATATATTTTGGAACTGTTGATTTGAAAGCATGAAACCTGTTTTTCATAAAACTCATGGGACCATTATTGTTGAACTGGTTTTAGGTAGAAGTGATGATGTATATGTATTATTAAAGACTTTTATGATTGGTTGAATGGATTCTGGAATTGATTTATATATATGGTATAGTTATAAACTTAGAAGTGCTATTTAGAGAGAATGATGGAATGGTGATTGTGAATTGGGTTATTTGAAATGTGATATTGAGAGGTCTAGACTATGAAAAGTTTGATGATATGAGATATGTTTTAGAGGATTAAACAAAAACAGTTTTAGAGCTTGAATCTTCATGAAATTCAGAACAGTTGACGGATATATATTCTGAGGATATATGAAATCATGAATGTCTGCAAAAGGGGTATGTCACAACCCGATTCGGGCACATGACCGGCACGTGAGAAATTCCACTCTCACGTAAGCCTCGTGACCTGGAATGCTCTGTAAATATGATGCTCAAAGCTTATTTAATATAACATTCCATTTAAAACATGTAAATCATCTGTTTTTAAATCATTACCTCTGTCTAAAAACCTTATAAACTGCCTCTAAAGTCTGAGGCTGTATCACACTATAAACATAAGTTCTCTGTGTCAAAATATCCATAATTAATACAGTTAAGTGGTTAAGTACAAAGTCTGAATATACTGTCATATTATACAATACATGAGACATGCTCTAAGGTCCGGGACCCTGCCTGCAATGTACTGGAGCACTCTAGACGAAATGAAAGTGCTTTACTCAAATGGAGCTTACCACTGAATCTATAATGCTGCTGGAAGAATACCTGTAATGGAGATGAAAGTAGAGGGGGTGAGTTTGACAACCAAACTCAGTGAGTGAATCCTCACCTGAAACCCCCTTCCATGGGACATCAAGGAAACAATGCATAATATCATAATAACACTATAACGGTCTTAAAACATTTCATATATGCATATACATAATCAAATTGTCATTTTCATAAATAAGGTCAACAATAGTCTAGTAAACAGGAGTCTCTAGTTATGTCTGATATGTAGATATACATATATACATATATATATACATATATATATATATATATATATATACTCAATTCATCATGTCACAAATTCTATAATCAGATTCTCAATTTACTTTTATACCTAAAATCATATAAGTTCATAGTATAGTAGCTCTTAGAGAACCAGAAAGGTCTGATTTGTTCTAGTGGGTGTGACACGGGCCTCACCACACTGAACGGTCTATTACGCTCCAGCAGTGCCAGACCCGGGCCTCACTGGGGACTTAAGGTGGACACCTAAATAGGTTCCATTCTCTCAGTACCTTTGGGAGATTGCCCTTAGGCAACTTGGTACCAAGGTTAACGATCATGCGTAGTTAACTCGGTGTCTGTTTCTCTATAGCTACTGCCTAACTAGATAAACAATTAAATATAAGAATCCTTAAAATCTGTTAACTCTGTGAACTCTGAATCTATTGAATTCTAACGGTCCGACCTTAGCATAACTGTGGTTATCAAATCATGTCTAAAGGGTCACCAGTTCAAAGGCATTGTGACTTCAAAGCCATAGAATATGTAGCTGGCAGTTGTTACGAGTATACAACTCTAACAATCTGACTTTAGCATAACCATGGCTATGAAATCATGCCTAAGAGATTACCCTGTATAGACATTCGTGATTTCATAAACTCAGAGTATGTATCCACTTGGTTGTTTTGAATCTCATCAGATTCAAGCTCTAAAACTGTTTTCTGTTTAATTCTCTAAAATATAATTCAACCATCAAGTTTCCATACTAAGATTCTCAACAGCATATCTCAAAATAGCTATGTTCACAATCTCAATTTCATTCTCTTCTCTAAATAGCATATTCAAGTATTAACCATTCATAAAAGCTTTCCATAATCATCATTATCATCCAATACATTTAAAATCAATTCAACAAACATGGTCCCATGAGTTTTCTCAAAAATACATTTCATGCTCTAAAATCAATAGCTCTAAAATATATAATCCAATAGTAGTTTCAGTCCTTGTACAGTATTTCTTCTAAAATCAATCATTAAATCATACTTTCATGAAAATAACTCTAATGCAGAATATAGAAGTCACAGCTGAGAACCCACTCACCTGGAGGGGTGAACAGAGAAGTGCTAACACCAACAGCCTAATAGGAGGCAGAACTGACAGCAGTATCTGATACAGGAGCAATGGAACTCTAAATCAACCTCTAAAACCTCTAAATACTCAAGAATCCATCTCTAATAAGGTTGGAAACTTCTCCTCTTTGAGAAGCATAGAAAATCACCATAACAACAAGGAGGAAATGGACAAAGGAGAGCAAAACCAAGAGAACAACATACCTTAAAGCCTTAGGAACAAAAGATTGGGGTTAGAATTGAGAAAAGTAGGAAGAAATGGAGTTTTTGGGGTGAGAAACACGTTTTGGGAGAGAGAGAGCTCGGGGTTGGGGGTGAAAATGGTGAGAGAGTGTTCTGGAACCCGAAACAGGGTTTTTTAAATCATCTGTCGACCGCTGCAGCGCTCACCAGCAAGGTTTATCACTGTCCAGGATGGTGTCTATAGTCTCCTCCTCTCTAAAACTAACTTATTACATTTCTTAATTAAAGTTAAATCATTCATTTCCTTTTTAACTTTTATTTCCTATTAACTTTTAAACATAAATGTAAATAAGGGAATACCCCTTATTTGGATTCAAAGAAAATGTCTAAAAAATCAAAATCCAACCCAATCCCAATCTACATTTTTGGGTTTTAGTTCAAATCAGAAAATTTTCACGGTTTTATAAACTTAGACATTAGAAACGGGTTGTTTAAAGATTTCAAAAAATTCCTTAAAAATCACTCTTTAACTCAGTTTTCTCTAAGGAACAATTACCGGGACTTTTGGTTCCAAGAATGTTACTCTATCATATGGCCCTCCAAGGAGGTGTAGGGCCCAGACTTAGCAAAAATTCAGAACTCGGACTGGCAGATAGGATTCGAACTGACAATTAACGATGACTGATGCTCTTTTTGTTCGAAAAATTTGTCTAACTCTTTTATTTAAAATTCGGGGTATTACAGGGTAACCCCTTAGGCATGATTTCATAGCCATGGTTATGCTAAAGTCATATTGTTAGAGTTGCGAACTCATAACAACTGCCAGCTACATATTCTATAGTTTGAAATCACAGTGCCTTTAAGTTGGTGATCCCTTAGACATGATTTTATAGCCACAATTATGCTAAGGTTAGACTGTTAGAATTAGATAGGTTCACAACTCACAAGAGAAAATGGCCCACGAGGGGCAAATCTACACAGAGAAACCATCAAACAATGAGAAACCATGAAACTTAGTCCACGAGGGACAATATGTTCAGAGAAACTACGAAACTACGTGAAACTATTAGACTTAGTCCACAAGGGACTTGATTCACGAGAAACTGAGCACTCACGAAACAGAACAGAGATAGAGAACGAAACAGAACAGAGATAGAGAACGAAACAGAATAGAGATAGAGAGTAAACAGAACAGAATTGGAGATTATTGTTCCTTTAGTAGTTACTACACAAAAGCCAATATGGGTTCAGATGTAAAAAGTGATTTGATGAAATTTCTTTGAGTTTGGAAAATGATGACTAGTATTTATTTATGTATATGTGTATTAGAGTATTATTTATGTTATTATGTTTTCATGCATTATTTCCTTGGTGTCCCATGATAGGGGATTTTAGGTGAGAGCTCACTCATTGAGTTTTGGATTACAAAACTCACCCCTCTATTCTTCTCCTATTTTTACAAATACCATAGTTGCTGAAGGTATTGCCCAGTTATCGACTTCAAGAGGTGAGCATGATGTTCATGGGTTAGTGTGCTCCAGTGTAGATGCAGGCAGGATCCCGAACCTTAGTGCATGATTTGTAATTTGCATTTGGTATATTATAATCACATTTGTTTTGTATACAATGACTTGGACAATCAGATAAGTGTATATTGATTTATATAGATAAATGCTTTCAAGAGTTAAATGATTTGTTATAAGATTTCAAAGGTAATTATTGTGACTTTGGAGAATATGTGAATAATTTGCAGAAAATATAATAATTTAAACAGACTTTTATGAACAGAGCATATATTTAGAGACAATCAGCAGGTCCCAAGGCTTATATGGGAACGGAATTTCTCATGTGCCGGTCATGTGCCTAGGTTGGGTCGTGACATTCATAGAGTTGTTATAGATTATTCGTGGGTTTTGTTGGAGATGTTGATTCCATTCCCACTTCACGGAGCTTTGCTGGTGTTGACACCATTTATTTCTCCCCTCCAGGTGAGCGGGTTCAATCATGTGACTTATATTTTAGTCATTACGAATGTTTTCTTAGCTTGATACTATAAATGCATGTTTGTAGATATTATTTCAAAATGAATATAGAGTATTGTTGATTTTGTCAAGTTAAGAGATTTTGAAATGTGAGCGTGAAACTAGCATTATGAAAACTCATGCAACCATTTTTGTTGCTAAAATGATTTTATGAATAGCTAGATTGTGAATATTGATATATATAGAGACAACATGATTACCCAATGTTTTTTAATATATATATATATATATATAGACAAAGGCAGTGAGTTAATGACTATGAGTGATCATCAACTTTGGTACCAAGTTATCCACTAGAGGACAATTTCCCTTTATCAGAGAAATAAGATATGGAATCTAGTTAGGTATCCAAATTGGGACCTTATGAGGTATCCATATATATCAAAGTGATTCCAGAGGCTTTTTATTGTTATTCCTTATATGTATATGCATAACTAGAGATTCTTGTTTCTCTATTAGTGTACTGCTGATTTTTATTTATAGAGATTGCTGGTATTGAATTTATTATGTATGTAGCTATGAAAATGATTTTACGGATATTGCATTTTATTATTATGGTAATGTATTCTTATTGGTTGTCCTATGTGGGGGTTATGGGTGAGAATCTACTAAATGAGTTTTAGATGAAACTCACTCTTCTCCTACCCTTACACAAATATGGTAGCAACTGTTGATCCTTCTTCGCCTCCTCCTCAACAGCATTAGAGCATTTCAGTTGGTGAGCTTTATTTAGTAGTGGAGAATTTTACTTTTTGTTTCATGGTTCTTTTGTACAAAGCAACTCAATATATTTTTGTATTATATTTATAGATTCAAACTCGATCTATGATATGGATTAAATATGTTCGTTATGCTTAAAAAATGCAAGTTGTTTTATATTTAAAAATGGATGCTATGTTTAAATTGTGCATATAGTATGATTCAACAATCATAAGATTTACGTGGGGATGAGATTTCTTATGTGTTGATCACGTACCCAAATCCGGTTGTGACATGGTATTGTGATTGTGAAGCAAAGACATATGTGTGTGGCCCATTATACTTCCGAATAATCCACACTTTCTTTCTTCGGCTACTTGACACATGTATAGTGCAATTACACCTAGTGCCAAACTGCACACACTTGCCATGATACATTTCATAGTTTGACTCTTGAACTCTAAACTCATAAAATTTTTGGATGTTGTAGTTTTTAGTAGCAAACATTACAGCATCTTTGTCACAAAACATATGTCCCACATAAAAGTCTCTTTGCTATTCAAATTCCAAACCTCCACCATCGCCACCAGTTCAAGTATCTAAATCACCCCAATACCTGCAAAATCTATTGGCACATTGCTTTCAGATTCAAAGATGAATAGTGACTAGGTTGATCTTGGGGGATAAACTAGGCCTAGGACTGCGGCCTATTCCTTTGAACTTGGGTAACATGTTCTGCCTCCTTGTTTTTTAATCCTCCATTGCCACCAATTGGCACTAGCATCAACTCATCCTCACCCTCATCATCGTTTATATCCGCTTTAGCACCATCACCAGCCCCATTACCTCCACCCAGTTGAGCCAATGGCTGTGCAACTTGGTCTCTAAGTTGTTCACAAGTAAGATGTCCATTAAGATCTACAAACTCTTCAAAAGTTGGGGAATGTTAAGGCATTTCAAAGCTTGGAGATCGGTGTGCTTAGAATACCGATGCAAACTCAGATGCTAAATTCCCTGTGTATGCTAGTTGACGAATAGATCCCCTGGAACTGTTGAGGTTACACTCTTCTAGGATGACTAACACCTCCATGATCTAAACTTCTAGAAATCTATTGCTCATGTCAAGCATTAACCTCACCTCAGCATCATTGGTCACTTGGAATTTCTTATACTTGAGAATAATTTGCCCAAATGTTAAGGGCAACCTATAAAAAAGTTTTTTTTTTAAAACTTTCACAAGTGACTGTTTAGATTGCTGTAATATTTTGCTTTTCAATTCCACAAATGTGACAGATAGATCAAGAATAATGCAAGCTATATTTTCACTAACAAATGTGTCTCCTTCCCTTGTAGTGATAATTTCCTCCCATATTGAACATACATATAATATTTCTCAACTATTTTTTTCTCACACAAATTGAAGAATAACACAGCAAGATGCAGATAATATAAGCAAAAACACTCAAGCTTCACTCGAGCTCCTTGCAAATTGTGTTTTATATAGAAAATGAACTTGCAATTGCTGCAACTTGAAGTGACTGTCAATTAAACTAGAAATCACTGCAATTTCTAAAAGCAACAGGAAATCACTATAACTTCAAGCAATTTCCCGTTTGAGTGAAATCTTTACCTCTTGCAACAATTGCTTCTTTATAAAGAATGACTATAAATCCGTAATTAAAGATCAAAGTTGGTGTTAGTGTTAAAAAGCCTCAAGTAGACACTGCTCTCAAGGCTGAAATTCAAGCTATTTATGAAGGTCTTCGTATAGCAGCAAATCAAGGGATATCCAATATCATAGTGGAAAGTGATTCCACTTCTGCAATATCCATCATCAAAAACCCCCCCAATAATCATCCTTCTTTCACTAGAGTGGTGCTTAAGATCAACTCTATCATAAAGGCCTTTTCTTATGTTCGTTTTCAACACTCTTACAGGGAAGCCAACAGGATTGCTGATGGTTTAACCAATTGGGCCTTGGACAACAATAATGATATTCATTTATGGAGTTCTCCACCTTTGCATATTCATGAAATTTTTGTTGCTGATGTTCTTGGGGCCACCATACCCCGTTTAATTCCGCTGTAATCTTCTTCTTGTTTCCTTTCGGGTCTTCAGGCCCCCATATATACCAAAAAAAAAAAGCCTCAAATAATGATCTCATCATAATTTCTTGCTTTTCATATTGTTGCTTGTTCTTTTTAATTTGTGTTATATTATATTCTGTATATTTCTATACCTTTACTCATAAATATTCGAAAATTCACATTAAAACAACCACTTCCCTTTCCTGAAAAGAATGAGAAGCAAAACTTGGATAGTGAGTTTATTTGTTTGTTCATTAGTTAAAAAAACCAAGTGAAACACAGTCCTTAAAAAACTATTCATATTTAAAAAATATTAACAAATCGAGAAATGCATGAGAATTAACTCAAGTACTCATTAAATTTTGGTCATCTTAAAAATACGGTTTACCTGCACCAATTTTTTTATTAGTTTTTAAAATCAATCAATCTATTTTTGGTGTACTTTAAAATCAATGAATTTGAGTATACATTTTAAATTAGTCCCAATTGTATTTAAGTTATCTTGTTGTATTTAAATTAATTCATATCATATTTAAAAGAACTTAATTTATATTTACTGATTGTATAAAATAATTTTACATTGTGGATTATAAAATCTTACCAAAATAATAAATAAAAAACAATTATTCATTATAATTTATCATTTTAATAATTTTTTTGGTATATAATTTTGATAAAATACTTTTGACTGAAAGTACAAATAATTTTTAATATGTTAGTACACATAAATTAAACTCTATTTAAAATAAAATAGTAATTTTATTGAAAAAAAAAAATGAGGAAAGGCGATCCAACCAAACATGGATTATTGAGGGGTGTTTATTGTTGACTGCTGGCAACCTAGTAGTAACAGTACACCCCTCCTTCCCTCACCACTCTCTCTCGTTGTTCGTTCCGTTCGTATTTTTTGTATTTTGTAGGCGCCGAGGCAGAGACTGTGAAACACAGAGAGAGAGAGAGAGAGATATGGATTTGGACCAGTGGATCTCCAAAGTCAAGGACGGCCAGCACCTCCTCGAAGACGAGCTTCAGCTTCTTTGCGAATACGTATGTGTATTTCCCCTCTTTCTCCCTTTATTAGGGTTTCTAATTTCAATTAGATCTCACCCCCCTCGCTACACTCCTAGGGTTTCTCTTCCACTCCCCAGCTTCTCTGTTCCATCTCCCTGAATCTCTTGTTCGAATGAGCGAGATCCATAATCCGCATTTATTACTGTGAATTGCAATATTTATGCATCTTAAGTGAGCCTGTTCTCCCCCTTTCTTTGTGTGTGTGTGTGTGTTTTTTTTTTTTTTTTTTGTTGGGGGAGTATTCTGTGTGCAAGATTTTAAGGGCTCACGGTATCTTCAAATATTTGGGGTAATAGAGAGTAATGTTAGGAGTTATCTTGAAGGGTAGCGACTCAAGCTATTAAGAGGCAAGAAAGAAAAGAAGCTTCAGGCCTCTCTGTGTTCCCAGTGGTGCATTTTTTGTTATTATTTTGTCTTCTTTGTTGGGCTTGTTCTTTTTTGTGATTCTTGTGCTGGGTTCGTCATTTGTTCACCTTTGGATTATTCTGTCTGCATAACTTGGGCCTTTAATTCTGAGAATCATTGAACCGGTGATTAATATCTCAGGTTAAAGAGATCCTTATTGAGGAATCCAATGTGCAACCTGTCAACAGTCCAGTTACTGTTTGTGGCGATATTCATGGTCAGTTTCACGATCTAATGAAACTTTTCCAGACTGGTGGTCATGTGCCAGAGACGAATTACATTTTTATGGTATGTATGTGCTACATTTCTATCTCTCAAGGTACTACTGGATGATGTAATTATGTGTCTTGACAGTTTTATCTTTTCTTGAATGCTATGTCTTCCTAAATGTGTGGCAGGGAGACTTTGTTGATCGGGGTTACAATAGTCTTGAAGTGTTCACCATACTTTTGCTTCTAAAAGCGAGGTATGTTAGTTTCATGTATGCTTGCATGTGTCTTAACTTGCTCCATTGTCCACATGACTCTGAATAATGCGAACACCATTTCTTAGTTTTACCTTGATATTGGACGCTTTTAAGAAGAACTTCAGGATGTAGTAGCTTTCAAGCGATTGTGTTAATTGATCATGTTTTGAAGCTCGAATTTTAGAATTCTTGTGATTTTATAATCAAAAGAGGTTTAAAGGTCAATGGTTTTAACATAAATAATATATATGATAGAGCTTTGTGATGTCTCTTGATCCATGTAGCTATCCCCACTTAGTGGGGACAAGGCTTAGTTGTTTTTGTCTGTTGTTGTTGTTGTTGTTGTGATGTTATAGTTACATTTCTTTTTATTTACTCATCTTTTTGTTTTTGTTTAATTGCATAGATACCCTGCTAATATTACCCTTCTACGGGGAAACCATGAAAGTAGACAGCTTACACAGGTAAGCTTGGCTATTGTGCCTGAGATGAATCATTCTGGATTTGTATGGTTGATTTTAAGTAAACTGCTCATGCAAAAGATTTCGTTGAGGATTTCTGATCCATTGCAATGTTGCATGCACCAATTTATAGTATGATTACAAATTAGAATTGTTAAAATTTATCATACTAATTAATGCTAATTTTTTAATTTGCTTTTTCTAGGTCTATGGATTTTATGATGAATGCCAGAGAAAGTATGGAAATGCTAATGCTTGGCGATATTGTACAGATGTTTTCGACTATCTAACACTTTCTGCAATTATAGATGGAACTGTAAATCTCTTTACTCTTCCACTCCCTCCCTCCCTTTGCTCCCTATGCGCATGTAGTGGTATATGAGCTTTTTAATTTTTCATTTTGTAATCTGTTTGAATAAAATTAAGTCTTCTGTATACTTTGGTCCCAGGTGCTTTGTGTTCATGGAGGCCTTTCTCCAGACATTCGAACAATTGATCAGGTTCTTTAGCTCCCATCTCATTGCTGGTGAAACACAATATGGTCTAAGTCTAAGACTATGCGTATTTTTGGATCTTCTAATTTTGTGTTTAGAAAAGCTTATGATAAAAAAGATGCTGAGTGTACCTTTTTCCTGAAAATATGTTCTTGTTTCAAAATCAGGCAAAACCAAGGATGTGCTATTTTAACTTGCATATGTACTTTGCTACATGTCCTGAAAGCTGTTCTTGTTTAAAAATTAGGCAATACCACAGATGTGCTATTAGTGTGTTTGGCTCTGCATTTGTAGAATTGATTCTGTCAAAATTAGTTTAGTTAGAATTGATTTTAAAGTAAAATGATTTATGTTTGGTAGTTTCTCTGAAAGTGATTATGAAAGAAAGTAATAAATTCTCATTTCTCCCATAGTCCCATATCAATTCTACAGGCAATAATTGATTTTGAACTCTCTAAACCAAACATCATTAAAAATGAGTAGAATCAATTTTGGGTTCCAAAATCAATTCTAAACCCCTCCCAATGTGAATCCAAACATATTATATGTCAACTTGCATATGCATTTTGCTAGATGTCTTATTGCATCTTGTCAAATAAATATTTTGCAATTGTCCTCATTGAATAATTTAGTTCATTGGTTTGAAGATAATGAATCACATTTTATATGGCAGATAAGAGTCATCGAACGGAACTGTGAAATTCCTCATGAGGGACCATTCTGTGATCTAATGTGGAGTGATCCTGAAGATATTGAAACATGGGCAGTCAGCCCTCGTGGAGCAGGTTGGCTTTTTGGATCCCGAGTCACTTCCGAGGTAATGTAATTTAATCATTAAATGATTATTTATTTATTGAACTGAACAATATGTATTAATTTTACAAATGCATTGTGTTCATGCAGTTCAATCACATAAACAATCTTGATCTTGTTTGTCGAGCGCACCAACTTGTTCAGGAAGGCCTTAAGTATATGTTCCAGGACAAAGGCCTTGTAACTGTAAGTGTCTGTTGTCATCATTATTATTTTCAAAATTTTGAATGCTTTTTCAATTTTAATAACCTCACTTAATGTGCTTTAGGACCATTAGATTGGTAGAGGTTTCTATTAGTTACAAATAATCCAATTAAAAGGGGTAGTGGGCTCACGTGGGTGGCTCAAGTGGTAAGCAAGCTTAGCCCAGCGGTTGAGGGGCTTCTGCATTGTTAGGAGTTTAAACTTTTGGAAAAGTAATTGAGGTGGCGGCAGCCTTGATACATTGAGCGAGTATTAGTCTTGCACCCAAGATACGAGAAAACCTTTTAGGAGCCAAAAAATATGATAGGGGAAGACCTAAGAAAACATTGTGAGAAGCTATTTAAAAAGATTCTGCTCTAAATGGTTTTACTTTAAACTAGACTTTTGATAGAGCATGATATTTGATGGCATTAAATTGTCAATCAATCCATTTAGCTAACCCCATCTTGTGATATTAAGCTTGATTGTTACTGTATTTGACTTTCAAAAATGATAAGTTTCAGTCTCAAGGAAATTATGAGGTCAATGGAGTAATTTTTTAACAACTTTGCAGGTATGGTCTGCGCCTAATTATTGTTATCGTTGTGGGAATGTAGCTTCAATTCTTAGTTTCAATGAAAATATGGTGAGTCATCCCAAGCCTGTTTTCATTTTTAAATATTTTTTTCAATATTATCATCATTTGCTCTAATGAATATGTGGTGCTTTTTTGTTTTTTAAATATCTCTTTTCTGTGAAGAATTTTATGAATTATGACCTCTTTGGTTGATGTGTCAACTTATATTCATTCTTATATATCAAAGAAATTGAGATGAAAGGATACGTGTTCTGTATTGTTGTTGGAAGTGGGAGACATTTATTCCTAAAATTTGAATGGTAGTATCCAGCACGAAAAAATGATTTCTTGAGGGAGAGTTGTTAAGTCCAACACAATTTGAACAGTGATGTGCATGCAACATGTCAGTCACACGGTGTGTTAAAAGAAATTAGTATTAATGACTGGTATGTGTATTTATCGAGTAGTGGTGGAATCAGAGATCTCTGGACAGCTGCCACTTGTTTCTTGGTTCACAATGATCACTTCCATGTTAATTTGAGGTTTTTTTTCATTTAATTTGCTTGTGAAAGAGAGAGAACATTGAGAAGAAATTAAGAGATGAGTGTACACTGACTACATATTCCCTCAAGCAGTTGCTTGCTAGGATGATTCTGAAATAGGAATGCACCTAAGGCTGGATCCGCCAGTGATCTTATCATCATTTGCCAGCTATAATCAGCAAAAGTAACTTAAGTTTGAGTTCTGGAGAACCAAAAACATTGAAAAAGGTTTTGGACACTTTGGATTAACTCCAGCCTCCAGGACAAAAGTGGCTTTGTGCTCGGACTAAAAAATGTCTCAAATTGCTCCGGTTTTAACAAACAGTTTGATGGAAGGATTATGGGTAGGAGCTTTTGGTTTTCAAAAGTCGGAGCTCCTTGGTTCTGATGCAGGTTCTTTCTCTTGAGGTGACCCAGAAATGACTTTTATGATGGATTTTTTTTTGGCATTTGAACCGTATGGCTTCAGCAAAGTTAGGAAACACGGGGGTCAGAAAAAGACCGATGAGCTTTCCCTGGAAATGATGGTGGCACTGCTTTCTCAAGGCAATGTCTGAAATGGGAGAGTTGACAATGTTTGAGGCAGCACAGGATGGAGGTAGTGAGCATAGTTGAAGATGAATGACTCGACTAAAAATAGAGGGAAGCAAACAGTGAATTCCAAATTCTGGAAATTGCTACATGAATGGAATCGTAGGTGAATCATAGGTCAAGTCTGATGTTAGCACTCTTTCCATGTTGGAATTTTGAGATCAGATGACACAATGAGGAGATTAACCGTGATACTGAATGCTAACACCTTTTTATACTATAATTATGACTGAAAAGACAAGTATACCCTTTATTTTGGATGTATTATGAGTAAATTCTTACTCAACTATGAACATTTGGTTGGTATTTGTGGCATAGACCTTTACAAATACTTGCAGCATGGAGCTATAAGGGGTATCCTTGTCAAGTTACACCATGGCTCTTTGACTTGAATAATTTGTTGGGCCAATCCTATAATTAAATAAAAGGCACTTTATAAAGCAGATAAGGGAACAACTGTGTAGACTTTATTATGGTATTAAAGTATGTTGTGTAGTTTTGTACTCATTTGGATTTGCAAGTGTTGGTCTTCGTGGTAGTTGGCCTCCTGCTGTTGCTTGCCACAAGGTGACAGTTATGCTGTGGATTTGTCTAGGATAACAAATTAATCTTCTTTACCTTGTAGGTGTGCTTGGTTAAGGGGGTAAAAATGAGGGATAATTTTTCATGGATGAGTTTCGTGTGTAAAAATTGCATTACACATGTAGCTCATCCATGAAAAATTTACCCTCAATTTTATTCCTCACCCCAAGCGTGAAGTTTTCAATCATGTATGGCAATTTTTGCAGCTGAGATGGTGTAGGAATTGTGTGGATCTTGTATTCCCCACTATCTGCTATTTGGTGGTCATTGCATAAAATTTGCTGTCTGTCATGATGAAAATTGCCATCTGTAGCATGCATGGAATTTTTTAGTGTCGCAGCATTTGATATGATGTGATGCGTGTGCTCAGGGACTATATAAACGATCTTGAAAACCTTGAATCCATGGTTGTGATCATTCTTAGTTGCAAGCATTTTGTTTATAGATGCTTATTTTTTCTTGTGACAGGAGAGAGAAGTTAAATTTTTCACTGAAACAGAGGAGAACAACCAGATGAGAGGGCCCAGGACAGGCGTTCCATATTTCTTGTAACTTGTTCAAGTTTTGCTCGAATTTATTGTAAAATTATATAGTAAATGGCTTTACTATCACGATTGGACATTAATAGTCATGTATCATGGAGATTCAAATGCATTGCGTTTTTTGTAAAAAAGGTGGATCGTATTTTTGTCATAAAATTTCCTAATTCGTATGTGGTATGTTAGTCAACCTTTTATTTTGGTATGCCACAGTATCACCCTTAGATTATCCATACAGGCACGCAAGACGGCTGGCTTTTGTCAAATTGGAGTAATGCTAGTCTAGCAAACGAGATACATATCTAATGACTTGGGGTGTTGATATGACAGATGAGCTCTCTAGTATTGCAATTGTTTCATGACTAGAATTGCAATTGTAAACCTACTTATGTGTCCATTACTAATATTGCAATTGTTTCATCTGCTGATGGATGATCTCAATTTACCAAAAGAAATATGGCAAGGAATATTTGATCTTGCCGTGCCTGAATGAGCTGCTGATATTGCAAGTATTTGAGATAACAAATTTTCGTGTAGTACATAATTAAAATGCATGTTTGATTATAGAAGCTCACCGGTCTTGTGCCCCGAGGCCCCAGGTGCTCATTGAGGATTGAGGAATATGATCATTCAACAACAATAAGAAATCCGACCAGAAAAAAAGAAAAATGCTCAGACAACTATTTTTCTCCTGAATAAATGTAGTGAGTCACCAATTGCTATATCCTACGATACAATCACGAATTCCATTCAAGAATGGCAGTGGGGATGACGTTTCTCTAACAAAATCTAATAATTAAGTATTAAAAAATAAACAAACATGTATGGGCCAATTAAAGGTTAATTAATTAGGTTTTTTTTATTGGATTTAATTAGAAGGTTTTTATTACATATTATCCACCTTTTATAGATTTGTCAACTCTCTGAAGGTCAATTAACCGATTTCTTCTTTCAAAATCTTATACTATAAGCCACTTATATGTTAAATTCATCAAACAAAAATTAATTGTCAAATGTGTGTGTGTATGGGATCCACTTTCATCAGTTGCATAAATTTTGGTGCACTCACACCCTTCAATAACTTTTTATAAGTATAAAATTTCATCAATCAAACCATTGAATTCAAAGTTCTTACCTAGTTATTAAGTATATTAAAATTCATACAATTTGAAAATTATTTGAAATTTCATTATGTCACTTTATTTCAATGGATAATACATTTTAAAAAATACAAATAAATATCAATTACTAGAATATATGGCAAATATTATTCAATTTTTCTGAAATTTGACATGTTTGATCGTCAATACAATATCACTTAGTTTAACAGTCAGATCAATTTTAATTTCTATTAGGAGTTAATAAAGGGTGTAAGTATACAAGATTTACACATGGTGTAAATAGATCTCCATCCTCTATATATATATATATATATATATATATTGTTAGTCATGCATGATTAATCATTTTATAAAAATTAAGTCGTACCTTTTAGTGCAACAATTTGCCAGAGCTGAATCCAATAAGATCCAATGCTATCAATTTGAGATCTACATTTTATTTATTAATAACGGATTAGAATATAATCCTTCATTATCATGCAGTCAACTATCTAGAAATTAGATTACCAAAGGACAATTAGCAAGAGTTTTTCATTATTTTTTTTTCATTTGCTGTATTGGTAGTGAAATGCCGCCTTACTCGGAGAACAAGGAAGAACAAATCCAGAGAGCTAGTTTATCTCTGAAATTTAATTTAAATTAACAGTCAAAAGTAGTGCACAGGCCCTTAAAAGCACAAATATAACGCGGAGGATAAATGAAGCAGCTTATTAGTTAATTTTTTGGTTTAAAATTAATGTATCCAGCTGCACGTAGATAGACATGAATTAGCAGTGCTGCATAAACGGCTTCGTGGCAACTTCAAGAGTCCATAAGACGATCCATGACCAATTTGACCATTCTGGGAGCATCGACAGTCACTGCCACCTTTACCGCGGGCTTATTGGACCACTCAGTGATTTCATCAAACCTGATTTATTTCATTCAAATTCAACAAAGATACAAAAGTGAGGAGGCACACAGTGAAGGTACTGCAAAGTGCAAACACAATGTTGGCAAAGGAAATCATTACAAAGAGGTTCTGTGTAACCCGCTGCCTAAATCATCCATTATATTGATCCTTTTCTCGGTTGAAAGCAGTTAAAAAAGGTTGCACAGAGTAAATGGTAGAGGGAAAGTTGAAAATGAATAGATATATATCATTTGAAAGATGTATTAATATTTAATAGTGTAAGCACTAACACTTCACATGTCTAGATTCCGCAATTATGTGATTTCGGAGAATGCGGATTAATGGAAAATTTGGAAATTTTGTAGAGCCCAGTGGCATTGTTTCATCTATGTAGCCAAGCCACCTAATGGGATAAAACTTGGTTGTAGACTTGTAGTATTCTTAACAAAAGGTTTCAGGACAAAGCAATCTCACACCATCTAAATACAATATTGTGCACAATTTGATAGAAGTCGAACTTGCTAAGAATTTGGGCATTAGCATGCATGCATATGAATGTGGATATACTGTTATAGCCAGAGTCCTTTACTTTAGGGTGTGTTTGTGAGTTTGATTTTCAAGGAGAAAGGAGAGAAGGGAATTTACTCTCCAAATCCTTTTCCTTCTTTTCCTTTCCTTTCAAAAGTCAAACTCATAAATGCACCCTTGGGGTCACATATGATCTGCTTGTGATTTCTACCTTTTCTGTTTGTTGTCCAGTATTGTGAGTCCCCTTGTAATGCCACTGGTTTGAACTCTAACACTACCCTCCACGCAAGTTACTAGTGTAGGATCAACAGCTGCTAGAAAAGCTGTGGGGTCATGAAGGTAAACCCCTGCAATGCATAAAAGATAAGCATAGTTAGTATTTCAGATTATCACATGTCTCTCCCAATTCTTTAATGCACTATGATGACAGACCGTCGGTGTTGTATGCTTCACGATGATAAGAGAAATACACCTCTAAGATTTTGGATAAGTACTGAGCAAACTTTCCGTTTGAACTTGCCAACTTTGCTCGATCAGAACCTAGTCAATAGTCGTGAAGTTGTGTGGATGAGATTAAACCAGAACGATGGTGAGAGAAGATAAATGATGTGTGCCATAATTAAAATAACAGCATGCTCATACTGTTCAAGTGATGTTATATTCTCATAAATGCTACGAGATTACAAATATGAGATACAGCTGATGTTAAAACAGTATCATGAAAAATATAATAAAAATAAGTTATTGAAGTTCGTAGCAGTTTTTGAAATCTCTCTCCAAATCCAAAATGTCGAGATCTTTCCCTGCCCTTGTAATGCATCTGTATATTCATTGAAAAAAGGCACTAACAAAGAGATTCCAATGTCAATATCTTAGTAGGCCTCAACTTAAAAAGGTTTGCTCTAGAAAAGAAAAAGATGTAGGCGATCAAAACCCCAATAGGCACATAGAGGCCAGCTTAGTTGGTAAAAGTAACTGCCTCTGTTGAATGGTGCATCGGGTTTGCGCCCCTAGCAGAACTGGAGGGTGCTCACCCCCCCCCCCAAAAAAAAAAAAATCCCTCCTACCCCGACCAAAAAAAAAAAAAACCCCAATAGCTAGTCAACACTGTTGGTTATTTTGTTAGCTGGCGGTTATTTGATGGCATGAAACTTACAACATAATATAAAGGGGGACTAGGGAACAGAAGGCTCAGGTTCAATTTCAGAGAAAAACTGGATGGAGAGTGGAAGAAAAGTAGGACCTCTTGAGTATCTTACATTTTTTTCTGTTGTTGTTTTGTGATCACACTGATCCAGAACCCTTTTTAGAATCCAAATCCCTATGTTTCTTCATATCCTTTCCCTATTGTCTGGACCAATTATCTGGCTTTCTGCTGTCTAGCTCAATAATTATAAAATCAAGCATGCCACACAACACATGGGAAATAAATTTGTTACAGATAGATTCAGGGTAGACATACCATGTTTCGTTAGAAAAGAGATGGCTTCTAATTTGGGTGGGGTAGACAGTAACAGTGGAGTATATTGCTACTGAACCAAAAAAAGAAAAAAATGAAGACAGTAAATAACGGAGCTACTTAGTAATATACTGCTCTATTAAAAAAAAAAGTCTAGAGAATACAAGTTCAGTCGAGCTGAAACCTTTTATTTTTTTGGGAAGAACTTATCAGGTATATAACTAAATTTTAAAACATCCCTATGAATGTTACTAGGCCATTGATGGGTAAAACCCGAAAGAAAGAGCAAATAAAATTACCATGATAGTGGCAGAAACAAAGATGTTAAAATTTGCATACCACACTAGATTTACCAAAGTAAACTTTCCATTTAAGTAAGACTAATGATTAAACAAGTACAGCAAAAAAAGTGTGCACAGGACTTTGCCAAAGGGGTACCAGTCAATACAACTTGGTGGGTAACATTTATCCCCACTGCTAGTACATCTGCCCCACTTGTGAATACAACATCTGCAGCATCTGGATCACCAAATATCTGGAATCAAACCCAATCAAAGAATGAGACAGAGAGCATTGAATGGCATTTTTTGGTCGCATGTCATTACAGATTTAACAAACTCACATTGGCTTCAGCAGCCGGATTCACATTGCCATTTACTGCAAAAGCACCACCAAGCAGAACAATCTGACCAATGTTCTTAGAAAATTCTGGATCCTGCTGTATGGCCTACAGAAGTAGAGGCTTGTAATGAAACATGGTACGAAGTGCAACATGGAAATGCCACATTGGAAATTGTGCATATATATATGTGTGTGTGTGTGTGTGTCTGTATAACAAACCAAAGCAATGTTTGTGAGGGGGCCCAAAGCCACCACGGTGACTTTGCCAGGGTTAAGTTTTGCTTGTTGCACCAAAAAAGCAGGAGCTGATTCTTCTATGGGCTTCCCTTTTGGTGGAGGAAAATTTTGGTTGCCAAGTCCATCCGAACCATGGACAAAATCTGCAATACGAAGTTTTGTTCCATTCTGTACAAGACACAAGAATTACAGTAGTTAGTTGAATCAATACCAAGATAATACAACACAACACAACACACTTTTATATAATACAACAAATGCTATGTAATTTCTCTAGTGAGGTGACCAACTACAATGCACTTGAATGAAACCAAAATATTTTTTATTAGCAACACATATAAATGAATTATCTTGTCTAAGTCCAGAAAGGGTTAAAATTCTTTGATCATATAGGTCAATACGAAGAAAATAATATGATGTTGGTGGTATAAGATCATGTGCACATGACTATATCTGTTTGTCTCTCTGAAAATTTAAATCTCTTAAAGTTTCAAGAGTGCAGATTGTGTATGTATCCAAATTATATGATTATATACCATGTATCCATTTAACAAAGCATCACAGTATACTAGTTAGTTCTAAACGTTCATTGAGTCATTCATAAATAACATTTGCGGATAAAAAAGAAAAAGGAAGAGAAAAAAAATGGAGTAAGCGAAATGGTAGTAGAAGCCATGAAGCTGACGGTAGTGAAGGTTAGATTATTAATGGACATTGGTGCAGAACAATTATATAATCAAGCATAGTGACAGGTGAGAGAGAGAGAGTTCTTACAGTTAATGTGACATGAGATCCTTCAGCCACAGGTATATCAGTTCTCTCTGCAACCTCCAACTACATAAATATGCAACGCAAGTCAAGTGGGAAGCTTTGCAATTTGTGTTTGTTTTAGGCTTTTCTAAAAGATATTATAAAACGTAAATTTTATATATAACCGAAAAAGTTAAATTTTTTTCCTCCCAGAAATTGTTCTTTTAACTTCTATAAAGAAGTTGAAAATTAATTGTTTTTTTATATTTTAACTAATTTTAAAAAATTATTCAAATATACAAAAGTATTTCTCTTTACTGAAAAAAGTGATTTTCACACAAAATAATTCCATCCAAACGGCCCCAGCCCTAGAAGTCCGAGGTCAACTTCATTCATTCATTCATTAATTCATCCAGAGAAAACAAATCCTTCAACATAACATGGAAAATGGAATGGAACCCATGACATGAATCAGGAGACAGTCCCAGTAGTGTAACAACATTACCAGATGCAAGGCGTTTCTCGTTGCGAGAGTGGTGTAAACATTTCCATAGATGGTTGTGAGTCCTATGACATCTACCTCGGGTGATCGCAAGGCAAGGAATATTGCCATAGCATCATCTACAGAAACCAATTGCAGTTCTCGCTCAGCCAAACAAGGAAATCTTTAAATTAATAAATTGAGTTCATCCAATAGCGGAGATAGAACCAGTGACTGATCTGGGTTATTGCGAAAAGGAAAGGAATTGCAACGAAACAAACACAAAATTGAAATTTTGAAACGAATCTAACCGATGCCAGGGTCGGTATCAATAATGATCTTCTTTGGTTCCGCAGCCAAAGCCATTTGGTCACTCAGATACAGATAGATTCACTTGTTATTTCCTCACGGATGGATCAAAACAGAGATTGAATTGCAAACACAGCAAAGCACACAATACAGACAGCCAAAACTGGATTACGTTGTTTCAGCTCAGCTCCGCCGTGTGAATTTTTGTCTTTTAACTCTAATAATTAATTAAACAAATAATTACAGTGCATTCCCCTTGCGCGCTTTGTCTACACGGTGAGTACTGAGAGCATGTTCATGTGTTTGATCTTTACGTAATAATATAATAATTAGTTTACCCTTTAGCATAGTGCGTAGGCACTATTGAAGATTAACGAGTGCTTGAATTGGATTCGAATTAATTATTCAATGGTCTTAGTAATGGCATGACATTAAAAAAAAAAATCGTCCAGCTCAAAGTTTATATATATAATTTCACAAAAGTAATTACGAATGGACTTTTAGGAAGAGTTAAACAATACCAAAACAAGTGTAATGCCTTTCTAAGCAAATGAAATTCTAAGTAGTGTCAAAATTGTTGGGATTACTTTACTATTTTTCCGAATAAAAATTCGTGTCACCACATTAAGCTGTCATCTTCCATCCAAAGAATATTTCCGAAGAATATTAGCCGGCATCTTCACACTGTTCCAGGAAACTTAAAACAGAGGAGATCTATATTATAGTCAAGGAACTAAATGAATAATCATAAAAATGTGGGTCGGATATCACATGTTGATCCAAAATATTAAGGCAATATTTTTGTGCATCCTTTCAGATTATATATTCTTCACTGAGTTCATTATTAGATTATGCGAAACTTCATAAACTAGTGTTTGAAATTCTAGCACTCTCCTTAATACCACAAAAATATCCACACCAATGAACTAAGAGGGTAACCCCCAAAGTGATTTAAATTTCTCATCTTGACCCAAATAAAGATAATTTGTCTATTGGTCTTCCAATATTCTATATTCTTCACTTGGATGCTTAGCCAATATGATACTTCATCAACTCTACATGGAAATCCATTATTTCATGTCTCTTATCTCACACTTCTCATTACCTTCCCCATGCAACTTGATTTGTCTATTCATCATTTAGCTCTATATTAAAAATATTTTGATCTCTTCAAAATACATTACTTTCTAGTCTTGGTCCTTTGTTTTGGGAATAAATATATACTTGGACAAATAATGAGTAGTCAGTCTGAAGAAGGGGAAAGCATATAAATGTAATAAGCGAGTAAGTTGAAAGAGATTAGGTGGATGAGCATAAAAGGGAAAAGTGAAGCCGAATGGATGGATTATCAAGAGGAATGATTACAAAATGGCCCACTGAGCAGCTACCAAAAGACCTATCACCGGCTCACACCACCCAACAAAGCCAATGGACGCGGGACATGTGGAAAAGGATCATAGGGTACAGAGCTCGAAAAGGGGGCTGATTGGACAGCTAAATGGACAAGGGAGGGCAAGTGGACTTCGTGTGTGATGTGATGGAGCAAAATCATGGGAAAGTAAGAGGAGGCCCTATAAATACTTGCAAAGATTAAAAATAAGGGGTTGACAAAAATAGGAAAAAAAATAGATATCCACATAAGTGAGTGATACACAATAAGGAAGAGAGAACATGAAACCAAATGCTTTAGGGTGCGTTTGCTTTGCATTTTTCAGTTTTCAGTTTTTGCAAAGGAAAAACTGAAAACTGAAAACTAAAAACTAAAAATGCAAAGCAAACGCACTCGTAGCATTTGGTTCTTCTTGCTCATAGCAATCGATCGGACCACATTTAAAACATCTTTCAAAAAATAAATTGTAAGGTTTTAGTATCTCTTTTTTCAAAATGATGCCACAATTGGTCACTAATGTTAATTTTCTTTTCTTAATTAAGTGATGACGTAAAAAATAAAGATGTGGAGCAATTGGTACCATATATTATCATCATCATTTTCACGTTACTACTTAAATGAAAGAAGGTTAACGTCATGGACTAATTGTGATAACGTTTAAAAGATGAGAGATTGAAATAGTGAACCACAATGAGGAAATGGCCAAGGAAGGTAGAGCACTTGCCATTGTTCATGCAGCACAATAAATATTTATCAAGATTCGAATTTTGAAACTGCAAAAGAGGCCAATAATAAGTTTAAGGAAGAGTTCCAAGGCATTGAAACAACAAAGAGGATGTAGGTTCTGAATTTAAGAAAAGAGTTTGAAGCAATCAAAATGAAAAAAGATATCAATGAGGAGGAGGAGGAGGGAGTTGGAAAGGAATAAATTCATAGAATTTTCATGGGACCTTACCATTTAATCCACATTAGTGCCAAGTGATTTGACTCTTAATCTGGGAAAGAATCAAGGGATCAGCGTATGTCCTGATCATTTGATAAATCTCATCATTATATAAGGGTTCTATGCTCCAGGTATCTTGATCTGACTCATTATATAAGTTCGCAATCTATGAAATTTTGTCAACTCTTCCTTAATCCTCATCGTAAACACTAATCAAGTAAAATCTAATATGATAACTACATTTTCCTCGCACTTTTTTTTTTCTTCCAAATTTCTCTTACATTAATTTCTTATCCAATCATTAACTATATGTACTTTAGACATCTCATATAGATGGTTACGTTATACATACATATGCTAAGACAAAATGAACTTTAAAGAAGATCTCCCACTACATCTTGTCTGCCGGCACCCTTGGGAGGGCTAATGGCAATCCAAATCAGAGAAAGCGTAATTGCAATGAGACCTGACCAAACAAAGACGATGGTTGGTGTCTTCCCTCTTCTTCCCATTAACCCTTTTGCAAATGGGTACAAATGAGCAAGCACCCAAAAACTGAAGAACGCTCCTCCAATGAACTTGCTCCATTGCGGGTTTGCACTGTAAATGGTACGAATAAATGCAACCACAATGGCAATAATGTTAACCATCGCAACAACAATTGGTGGAATCAAAAGGGATGACCACTTGACAATATACAAATCTGCATATATGTCGTCATCGTCCTCCCCTGCCGATTTGGACGTCAAAGTGAAGGAAATTTCGATACCGGCAATCACCTTAAGGAGTCCTTGCACGACTGCAACCAAGTGAGCACTGATTCCAGAAATCAACCAAAACTGTTCGTTCCTCCACCAGTGCTCTAACTCCACGCCTGACCATTTCACCTCTAGAATGGCCAGCATGGCCAGACATATAGTGATGATAAGCAAGTAGATTAAGAATGCGACACTAAGAGTTTGGACAATGAAGAACCCAGACAATAATGAAAGCGCGGGGAGGAAGCAATATACAACAAGGAACATGGAGGTGAAAGGGTAGATGCCAACATTGAGGTAAGCAAGTCGTTGTAAAAATTTGAGGCGCCGACTTGCGAGCAAGGCATTGTTCTTAGAGAAGAAGATTTCAACGGAGCCTGTGGCCCATCTCAGCACCTGGTGTAGTCTATCAGTGAGATTGATTGGTGCTGATCCACGGAATGAATCCCTTCTGGTTATACAATACATAGAGCGCCATCCACGATTATGCATGCGGTACCCTGTAACCACGTCTTCAGTCACTGACCCATAAATCCATCCAACTCTATCTCCCCATTCTGTCTTATCCTCGTACCTATAACAAAAATGTTGGTTTTTTTAACTTTAAAGCTTTTCTAATAAAACAAGTACAAGAATTTAATGTATTGCTTTTAATCGTCTGGCTTATATTTTTCCACTGCATATATATACTAAAGTATAGAAATCATTTTCTTATATATATATATATATACCAATTAATTAATTATGGGTTGCATTTTATTTTATCTACGCACGTACCAACAAGAAATGACTAAGACAGCTTCAGATACAGTATTGGAATCAAGTGGGTCACGAGGGACCCTAAGAGCACCAGGTGGACGTCCATACTTAACCGTATGATGATCTGCAAGGGGGCGTCCTTGGAACTCAGCAATAGATATGCTTTCAACTAGCATGGTGGAATTCCCAAAGCGCTTGGGTAATAGGTTCGTGTTGAGGTCTGGATCAAAGTCACTAGCATTCAATGCTTGCATTTCAAAGCCTTCTTCAGTCTTTTTGGTGTTCACCAAAGGTGGGTCAAAACCATAGAGTGCAAATCGTCTAAACATGCATCCAGTTCCCACATAAACTGGACCTTGAAGGCCATCAAGGGCTCTCATGTTTCCATCAAAGAATACAGTGTTGTGGTTAGCATAACGATCCGAGGGATCGATGCCTTCAAACCTTTGTGGGAATTGAATATAGCATATGTCCTCACCTCCTTTGTCCATCATGAAGCACATCCCTTCTCGTATTGCTTTGCAATTATAGATGTAGTGATCACAGTCAAGATTGAGAATAAAGGGCCCATTTGACAAAATTGCAGACGCTCGAACTAGTGCATTCATGGCACCGGCTTTCTTGTTGTGATCATATCCTGGGCGCTTCTCTCGAGAAACATATACAAACATTGGCAACCGTACATCGACTTCTGTGAAGTCTATAATCTTGTTGTCTGCACTTCCCGTCATGGGATCTGGATTCGGTGGCTTCAACATCACCTTTCCATATATTTACATATATAAACACATGCAATGTTACATTATGATAAGCTAAAGGAAGCATATAATTTGTAAATGAAAGTATAATTGTGATCAAATTGATTCTAAGAAAGATAAGCATGCTTGTATTTTATAATAATGACAATTAAGCATATATGACGTATATATAGTTGGTTTAATGTTGTAGGCACAATCATATAATCAATATATAATATGTGTGGCTACATAAATGGCACAAGGAAACTTGTCTATTACGCACCTGAAGTATTCCAGCATGATCACCTTTGGAATGGTCCCTAGAAGGGGAAGACCATGTACCAGGCCAGTGGGTACCATCAGCCATCCATGTAGCCTTCAATACATTAACTTTCTCAAAAGAGGTGCCTTTACTCTCTTTGATATGCCTCATCATCCTCATCTCCTCTCTCGCATTAAATGCATCTGATCTTCTCCTGATAGAATCTGTAAGGCCATTTATACGTACCTTGAACTCATCATACTCTCTCTTGACCCTTCTTCTATCCTTCACGAAATCCAATCTGCTTTTGTTCTTGGTGGGATCGATTTTCAAGCTGAAATAAGTCTCTGGATTCCTAGGCTCAATGTTGTGTTTTCGACAAAAGGGAACCCATAAATCGGCAAAGCCTGCCGCCTCAGCCATTGCTTCAAAAGTTAGAAGAGCTCCTCCATCGTCAGAAATGTAACATGAAAGCTTCTCTACAGGGTAATCGACTGCTAGTATGGAAAGAATGGTGTTGGCAGTGACTAGTGGTGGCTCCTTTTCAGGATCAGCAGTGGACACAAAGAGGTCTACACCAGGTAGATCAGATCGTCCTGTGGGATTGGATGGGGTCGGACTATCGAATTTATCAACAAGTACATTAAGGTCAGTGGAGCGGTTAATTGGGCAAAGCTTGGGAATTTGATCTAGTAACCATGAAAAGGCAAACCATAGCTCACAAATAATCGACATAAGCCACAACCATAATGCATCTTGATTTGGATGCTTTACTCTCCAATGTAAAAAGAAACCCAATACTATTAAGCGAACAAAAATAAGTAACCTGCAAACAATCATATATTTATAATTAATGAAGATTAGGCCATGGGATTCATTATATATAATGACAAATTCAATATCTATGTATGAGTATTATGAATATAACCTATAAGGACTTAGGATGGCAGAACGAATGGGTATTTTCCTACTTAAAGGCTTCCATGGCTTCTCCATTAAGGGATCTTCCATTTCTCCTTGTAGGCCATCATCGCCATCATCACTATACATATCTTCTTGGTTCCAATAAGCATTGCCAACCTTTTGGTTCTCAAATGACCACCCATTATGGTCAAATTCCCCTTTTCGATTCCTCTCATAGTCCCCAAATTCGTATGGCTCCTTACAACCAGGGCATAGACCATTCTGTTTTGTTACATCTTGAAAGCAACCCCTGCAAATCTTGAACCTAATAAATTCAAATAATTTTAAACAATTCGGTTAGTTATTTCTCTCAATTTCTCAACATGGAATTAATGAATTAAACGTTATAATTAACAATTAATAGCAATCAAGCTAAGTTCCACTTTATATTAATCATAGTAATAATATAATATATAGAACATACACAGATATACGTGCATACCTACATTCACATGGAATCACATCATTTCCTCTTTTATTCTTCATAACCTTGCCATCACAAGCAGGCATCGAACATGCAGAGAACTTCGACCCTACCATTTGAGGATCAATCACCTTGTCCATTTGGTCGGGTTGATTATCAGGGGTTTGGGGAATATGAACAGTATAGTTCGTAAAGTCCCCTGATAGTGATATGTCTGAGCACACATCAATGTCTTCTCTCGACAAACTCACGTATCTCCCACTTGAAGTTCGTCTTGCAAACTTGACAGTTGGCCCACCTGATGAGTTGCGTGCACCATGATGAGAACTGCTTGAGCCTGATCCTCCAGAATTGCGTAAAGACTTCTTGGAAGGTTGCCTCGACAACGATGCCATTGTTCGGTTTGGTTCGGTTCCTAATTGCTAGCGAGCTACACTTATACCTACCTTTAGTTTTCTAAGATCAAAATAAATACGAATGCATGCATGCATGTATCAAATTATGCTGCCAGCTTTATTATTTAATTTGTTATCTTTTATTTATTACAGATTAGATCACTTCATATGAATTAGTGAAGACCAGATGCTCGATCTTGGTTCGTCAAACTATTCTAGTGATATTTGAAATTAGAAATAGAAATCAAAGCTATACCAACTCTAATTTAATATGGGGAAGATCCACTAGACCCTATTACCAAAGGCAGATTGAGAAATCGACCATTGGTGCTATAGCTACATTAATGAAGAATAAAAAGGAAGCAGAAACTATTCATTGTAAGAAAACGAGAGTGGCTAGAAAAAAGAACATACATTGATTGATAATGAGAAGGATTTAGCAAATGCCAATGTTGGCGGAGAAGATGGTGGATTCATGGTGAGAGACCAAGTCCTTCACTATAATGCTACTTTCAAGGGTATCTTTTTCGATTTTGTAGGAGTGTGTTCGTTGATGAGGAAGAGCATGTTTGCATATTGATATCACGACTCATCAAATCTGAAATATATGCATATATGTAAAGTAGATTCCTAAATTCAACTTTCTAATGCCGTAATTTCCATTTAAAATCTAATAAACTTTTTGGTTCATTTCTTGCAACATTTCTTTCTATATTCACTCTTGAGTGATAGGGATTTATTCACCCTTAACCAAATATTAGGGGTTCAATCATTAACTTGGGGTATGGAACATGTTTAAATCTTCGGACCAGCTGTCCCACCTTTAAGGTGCTACAAGCCAGTGAAGAGACTGGTCACCGTGCTCAACGGTAGATTCCCTGATTGTGCAAAAAAAAAAAAATCACTCTTTAAATCTATGTTATAGTATTTCATTATGTAGGTAGAATTTTTTTTTTTTCACTTTTTTTTTCAATTAAAGCACTGTTTTAACTCTTAAAAGATCAATAGACAAATAGGCTAGTCCCTTAATATTTTAGTAGTCTGTAGTATTTCATTGATCAAGTCCATTATTACTAGAGAGCTTTGTTATTAGTGTTAATAGAACACTTTTTATGGACTAATTAGTCTGCACAATATTTTTTAAAACATTAATTTGTCAATGCATTTATTTTTTCTTAAGAACCATTTTGCCAGCGTAATAATCACCAAGCTACCACCGGCCAATAAAACATCTTTCAACTATTAATTTGTTGACACCTTGATCTTTTTAAGAGTTGTTAGAAGATATAATGAAAAAATGAGAATAATAAGAAAGAGTTGAATAATTTATATATTATTGAGATATTATATATATTAATTACAATGAAGTAATGTCTATTTATAGACCTAGAAAAGGATTGAAATATAATTACTATATCAAGTTAGTATCAATTTAAATTAATATAAATCAAACTAATATCAACCTAATTCATTCTAAATTAATGTAAAATATAATGTATTCTTCACAAGGGTAAAATTTGTTTACACCTTTTCTTCCTTAAAAAAAAATCAAATTATTTTCACAAAATTACTTCTTCACCCCCGTCATTATGAAAACTATGTTGTTATTTCATGTTCTTAAGATAGTTGAAAACTTGAAATGGACAAAAAGCATACTTTATTTTTAATTATATTTTCTATTTAATATACAAATGAAATTAACACAAGTAGATTATGAATATAGTCAATCTTCCTTCCATAGCTAAAGGAAGGATCTTAGGTCTCACACCTCAGATGGGGGCTTATGATCACCTCCCTTTTTGAAGTCTCGAAAAGGCCAAGGACCCCTTCCCTGGAGTCCATAGGGGACAAGGGCCCCAACCTTAACTAACCTGAGGACTCACAAGGGTTGGGCACCAGCCTTGCCTTGGCGTCCGATAAGAGGGAAACAGTGTTAGCTTTAAACCTAGTGAAGGGGGGCCACCTTGGGAGAAGTAGAAAAAGGCCCAAGGTGAGGTCAAGGGGAGTGCCTGACGAGTGCAGATCCTAGTACGAATATGAAGGGAACCAAAAAGGGAAGCCCAACCACCTCTACAATTGCATACGTAGTACAAAAGAGCACGCCAATTCAGGCCTAGAATCACCCTTCAGGGAAAGTTCAAGGAGCATAAATAAGGAGGAAGCCTCTCCTATGCAGGTATGTTGATCATTCTGATGGCCTACATCCTACTCACACCTTGAAATTAACTTGGGTGTTGGAATCCTTTGCAGGTATCCCCACTTGCTGGCACCCTAACCACTAGCGAAAGGAGGAGGAACGTCAAGAGCATCACTTTCCGTAAATTGAAAGGCAAAACCAACGTAACAATACATTACAATTTTACTGGTTATTGTATCTCTAAATGGATCCAACACCAGCATCTAAAGGCAAGAATACATTAGGGAAGACATGCTCTTCTTCTATGAGGATATTAGAATTTTTCTAATGATGACTACCGTAAACTTTACATTTGTAATTAAAATATAGAAAAACATGGTTTCTGTGAAAAGAGCTTGAAGCCTATGATGCAGAAGAGAAGAATGGAGATAGAGAGAGTAGAATTCGTGTATTGAGAAGAAGAACTGAAGAGCTTAGCTTATGAGTACATCTATCAGTTGTTTATATACATTGGAAACTAAGGGCTTGTTTGCTTTGCTGGAAACAGTTTCCAGTTTTCAGATTTCAGTTTTTGTGAAAGAAAAACTGAAAAAACTTAAAACCATAAATTTCAGTTTTCAGTTTTTCAGTTTTTCCTTCACAAAAACTGAAAACTGAAAACTAAAAACTGTTTCCAGCAAAACAAACAAGCCCTAACTTTCCCAAACTAACTAACTTCAGATAACAGAATCAACTACACGTAACAACTTAACAGACTAACTGCTTTGCCTTCAAGTCATCAGCTGCTGAAGCTTTGACTTTCTCATCTGGTAACAGTTTCTTTGAAAATAGTAACATCATAAACATTAATGGTTAGCATGAGTTTACTTCAAATAATAATAATAATAATAATAATAATAATAATATCCTATATGTAAAATGTGAATCGTGAGAAATTTATCGTGGACATTGAAAGGCGTTATATGATTGATAGTTATATTATTTATAGCATGACAAATAGTTTGACTTTGAGACGCAAGAATAATTTTATTTTATATATATATATATATATATATATATAACACTTTTCTCTGGATTTGTTTTAATTTTGTTTAGTTCTATTAAAATATATCACTTGTTTTTGGATTTATTTATGTTATGATATTCACATTAATCACTCATTTTTTGTTCTTGTGAATATCATCTGGATTAATAATACACACACACACGAAGAATATATTTTCCTATTTTTTATTATTTTCTTATATGGATCTTTTACTTTTACCTCCTTTTACATTTAAAAATAATGCTGATAGGTATAAACGTCCTAAATGTCACTATAACAATATATTTATATTACAAAAAATTATTTCAATTTAAAGTTTATTTTAAAATTCATATAAAATTAATTTCAAAAGTTTTTAATTTATTAAAAGCAAGCAAACCAAACTGTTTTCAATGTTTTATTTTTTGAAAATAGAAAATATAGAACCAAAACAAATTGTTTTCTAAAATTTAATGATAAAAGAAAACTGTTTATAGAAAAATGAAAATAAGAAATAGAAAAAAATAAATTTTTAGAAATCAGTTATACTCTGTCTTTAGATGAAATCCAACTAAGAAAGAAATTTGATAACTTTGCTAGGAACAACTGTAGATGCTTTTATTGTAAAACTCTTTCTCTCTTTGATTTGCTTCACTGTGTTTTTCTGTTATTCAGCAAACGAACTTTTGCCAAATCTTTGTTTGATGCTTAAACTTTTGCCAAGGCTCTTCTTAATAACTACTGATCTAAGAGATGAATTTTTGTGTTAGAATAACCGAAAAAAATATATAGATTGGACTACTTGAATTTTAATTTATTTAATAAATAGTTTAGTATTTAAAAATTTTAAGGAACACCAGTAAATAAAAAAATTGTATGTCAGTAGTTGTGCAAGCTTGATGTTTCTATTTACTTTTTTATAAGGTTAAATTATTTTATTATTTCCTTTTAACAAGAAATTAAAAAAAATGTTATTGTTCATTAAAAAAATATCTTAGAATTTCTATGACGTTAGTAGCTTTTTTTTTTTTTTTGGACGTGCAAGTTAATAGTTATTAGAAGGGAAAATATAAAAGGAAGTAAGCAAGGATATATATATATAGACACACTAAACACAGAGACATTTATAACAATCACCCTCCTAGAAAATAGAAACGAAAAACCCTGAAAATAGCAATACTAGAAATGACTTGGTCTCTCACCATAAATCTATCTTCTTCTCTACCTGCGTCCAGTGCTCTGGCGAATCTCTCGTTGTAAAGCGAAATTCGTTTCTTTAACGACTTTTGCTGTATCACCATGAATAGCTTCAATTTTGTTTCATATTGGTCATGATAGCTATAGCGTAAATGATGGTTCCTTTTTTACAATTTGCCTTTGGTGGGGTCTGATAGATCTTCCCAAGGGACACTAGAATATTTTAAGGAACAAAGACTTTCTTCTTCAACAATTCTTATCAGGAGACTTATCAACAAAAATGACAGATAGGCTAGCATCAAAATTCAGTACATGTATATATATCCTATATATTCTATATTTCCCATAGAAAATTATATATAGTTGTAGGTTTAACAATTAGGAACAACAATGGCATCATTGCCGAGCCAACCTTCTAAGAAGTCTTTACGTAGCTCTGGAGGATCGGAATCAGGTAGCTCCCATGGAGCACGCAACTCTGCTGGTGGTCCAACCGTGAAGTTTGCAAGACGAACTTCAAGTGGAAAATATGTAACTTTATCAAGGGATGACATTGACATGTCCTCGGATTTATCAGGGGATTATATGAACTATACTGTCCACATTCCCCCAACGCCAGATAATCAACCCATGGACTCATCGGTTGCCATGAAAGCTGAAGAGCAATATGTTTCCAATTCTTTATTCACCGGGGGATTCAATAGCGTAACCAGAGCCCATCTAATGGACAAGGTTATCGATTCTGAAGTGACTCACCCACAAATGGCCGGTGCCAAAGGCTCTGCATGTTCAATGCCTGCTTGTGATGGCAAAGTTATGAAGGACGAAAGAGGAAATGATGTTATTCCATGCGAGTGTAGGTATGCAAGTATGTCTCATAAATATATATATTTATTGGTTTTTCATTGTAACGTTTAATTCCATATTGAGCAATTAATCAAGAGAAACCAACTAACTAAGTTTATAAAATCTTTTGAGTTTAGGTTCAAGATTTGCAGAGATTGCTTTTTAGATGCACAAAAAGAGAATGGTCTATGCCCTGGTTGCAAGGAGCCATACCGAGTAGGGGAATATGATGACGATGTAGATTATTCTAATAGAGCATTGCCATTACCAGCACCGAATGGCTCCAAAGGGGATCCAAACATGTCTGTGATGAAGAGGAATCAAAATGGGGAATTTGACCATAATAGGTGGCTATTTGAGACCAAAGGTACCTATGGGGTCGGCAATGCTTATTGGCCCAACGAAGATATGTATGGTGATGGTGGTGATGATGGCCTACAGGGAGAAATGGTAGATTCATCGGAGAAGCCTTTTAAACCTTTAAGCAGGAAAATGCCAATTCGGTCTGCCATCTTGAGTCCTTATAGGTTAGATTTATATATATAATATTATTATCCATGTCTTTTATATATATATATATATATAACAAATTGCATCACATGGTCTAAATGTCATTAACTATAAATATATATAATTAATTGTCCACAGGTTGCTTATTTTGGTACGATTAGTAGTATTGGGGTTCTTTTTACACTGGAGAATAACGCATCCAAATCAAGATGCATTATGGTTGTGGCTTATGTCAATTATTTGTGAGATATGGTTTGCCTTTTCATGGCTACTTGATCAAATTCCCAAGCTTTGCCCTATCAATCGTTCCACTAACCTTGATGTACTTGCTGATAAATTCGATAGTCCGTCCCCATCCAATCCTACAGGGCGATCTGATCTACCCGGTGTAGACTTCTTTGTGTCCACTGCTGATCCTGAAAAGGAGCCACCACTAGTTACCGCCAATACCATTCTTTCCATACTAGCAGTCGATTACCCTGTGGAGAAGCTTGCATGTTACATTTCTGATGATGGAGGTGCTCTTCTTACTTTCGAAGCCATGGCTGAGGCTGCGAGCTTTGCCGATTTATGGGTTCCTTTTTGTCGGAAACACAACATTGAGCCTAGGAATCCAGAGACTTATTTTTCCTTGAAGGTCGATCCCACCAAGAACAAAAGCAGAGTGGATTTCGTGAAGGATAGAAGAAGGGTCAAGAGAGAGTATGATGAGTTTAAGGTGCGCATAAATGGCCTTTCGGATTCTATCAGGAGAAGATCAGATGCATTTAATGCGAGGGAGGAAATGAAGATGATGAAACACATGAAAGAGAGCGGAGCTGACCCTTCTGAACCGATTAAAGTATTGAAGGCTACATGGATGGCCGATGGGTCCCATTGGCCGGGCACTTGGGCTTCTGCATCAAGTGAACATGCCAAAGGTGATCATGCTGGCATACTTCAGGTAACACCATACTTGATTAGCATCATATATGTACCATTTAAGTAGTCATACATGTTAGTAATATATAATTTATGCTTGTCATCATAATTTAATTTTTTGTTACTTTCAAATTTCCAATCTTCCCCTTCCACTAGATTTATTAGACAAATCATGTGTGTGTGTATATCACATAGTAATCATTTTGCTGGTCATAGCTACTTTAATTTCTGTCTTTCACATAAAAATATATATACTTGCCTCTTTGTTTATCATGATTTAACACTGCATATGTTTATTAATATATGTATATATATGAAAAGGTAATGTTGAAGCCGCCGAGTCCGGATTCTTTGATGGGAACTGGAGACGACAAGATTATAGACTTCACAGAGGTCGACATACGGTTGCCAATGTTTGTGTATGTTTCTCGGGAGAAGCGCCCTGGTTATGATCACAACAAGAAAGCCGGAGCCATGAATGCACTAGTTCGAGCATCTGCAATTTTGTCAAATGGACCCTTTATTCTCAACCTTGACTGTGATCACTACATCTACAACTGCAAGGCAGTACGAGAAGGGATGTGCTTCATGATGGACAGAGGTGGCGAGGACATATGCTATATTCAATTCCCACAAAGGTTTGAAGGCATCGATCCCTCAGATCGCTATGCCAACCATAATACTGTCTTTTTTGATGGAAATATGCGAGCACTTGATGGCCTTCAAGGTCCAGTTTATGTTGGAACTGGATGCATGTTTAGACGATTTGCACTCTATGGTTTTGATCCACCCTTGGTGGGCATAGAAAATACTAAAAAGAACGAAGACAGCTCTGAAATGCAAGCATTGAATCCCAGCGAATTTGATCCAAGTCTAGACACAAACCTACTACCAAAGCGCTTTGGCAACTCTACCATGCTGTCCGAGAGCATTCCTGTCGCTGAGTTCCAAGGTCGCCCCCTTGCAGATCATTCAGCAGTTAAGTATGGGCGTTCACCTGGTGCTCTACGTTCCCCTCGCGACCCACTTGATTCCAGTACCGTAGCCGAGGCCGTCTCTGTCATTTCTTGTTGGTATGTATGTAGATCAAATACATATATTCCTTAGTTTAGTTATTTAATTAATTGGTACCTATGTATGTTATATATATATATATATATATATATGCACATATATAATAAACTGTTTGCTTTACTTGAGTATATACGACTGAAAAATATAAATATAAATAAGATGCATTTTACTATTTTGCTTGAAAAATTTAAAGTTAATACATAACCAAGTGATTATATTTTTATAGGTATGAGGACAAGACAGAATGGGGAGACAGAGTGGGATGGATCTATGGGTCAGTGACTGAGGATGTGGTTACAGGGTACCGCATGCACAATCGTGGATGGCGTTCTGTGTACTGCGTAACAAGAAGGGATTCATTTCGTGGGTCAGCACCAATTAACCTCACTGACAGACTACACCAGGTGTTGAGATGGGCCACTGGTTCAGTCGAAATCTTCTTCTCCAAGAACAACGCCATGCTCGCAAGCCGACGCCTCAAGTTCCTCCAACGCATTGCTTACCTCAATGTCGGCATCTACCCTTTCACCTCTCTCTTCCTTGTTGTGTACTGCTTCCTCCCTGCGCTTTCACTGTTCTCTGGGTTCTTCATTGTCCAGACTCTAAGCGTCGCTTTCCTAATCTACTTGCTCACCATCACCATATGTCTGGTCTTGCTAGCCATTCTCGAGGTCAAATGGTCCGGCGTAGAGCTAGAGCAGTGGTGGAGGAATGAACAATTTTGGCTCATATCTGGAACCAGTGCTCACTTGGCTGCGGTGGTGCAAGGGCTCCTCAAGGTGATTGCCGGCATTGAGATTTCCTTCACTCTGACGAGCAAATCATCAGGGGAGGACGAAGAAGACGTCTATGCAGATCTGTATCTTGTCAAGTGGACGTCCCTGATGATTCCGCCTATTGTTATTGCTTTTGTCAACATGATCGCAATGGTAGTCGCATTTCTTCGGACCATTTACAGTGCAGACCCGCAATGGAGCAAGTTCATCGGAGGAGCCTTCTTCAGTTTCTGGGTGCTTGCTCATTTGTACCCGTTTGCAAAAGGGTTAATGGGAAGGAGAGGGAAGACACCAACCATCGTGTTTGTCTGGGCAGGCCTCGTTGCAATTACTCTCTCTCTGCTTTGGATTGCCATTAGCCCACCCCAGGGTGCTGGCGGACAAGGTGTAGGGGCAGATTTTCAATTCCCATGAAAAATAGATACTTACGTGTTTTGATTAAATTAGCTAGAGCTTATTTCATAACATGTATGTATAATGTCGACATCCATGTGACCTTGTGAGTAAATACACTAATCGGATAAGATATCAATTTTAGAGGGATTTAAAATGGGTTAGAGGCTAAAGCATGGGTACCCAAAAAAAAAAAAAACAAAAGGGAAAAAAAAAACTGAATTAATTAGTTTTTATTTGATATATGTATTCAATGCTGGGAGTTGGTAGAAGAAAAATGTCCTCTCAATGGGTGGAGTATAGACATTGTATATTGATTAATGTAAAACTGAGTAAACATTATAATATACATGTACTAAAATGACATGAGTATACTATATATTTACTGCGGTAGTGTCCCATGTGTTGCGCACTTTATAATAAAGATATAGACATATAAAGCATTTTGTTATTGAAATTATTATAAATACAAGTGAGCTTTTAGAATTACAAATTTGATAAAAGCAAAAGAGTTAATGCTCATTTTAATATCTGATTTTATATTTGTGAGTCATTTTAGTTCATCACTTGCAAAATGAGTTAAATTAGTTCCTCACATTACAAAACAAAAGTCAAATCCTTTAATCCACTTTTATTTAACATTTTGTCAATTGAATGATGATGTGCAATGATAAGTAACATCTTGACATATCATGTATTATTTAAAGTAGAATAAAATTTAAAATGAGTGATTTTGGTGTCTAAAATTACATATATAAAATAAATTATTTAAATATTCATTCTAAATAATAAAATAACTCATTTTTTGCTATTTTAAATACCAAAATAAATCATTTTAAACTTTATTGTACTTCAGATAACACATGGTATGCTAATGTAACAATTAACATTACGCATCATTATTTAATTGATGGAATATTAAATAAAATTGGGATGAAAGACTAACTTAACTCACGTTTAATAATGTTAGGGACTAATTCGACTTATTTTAAAAGTTAAGAAATAAATTAATTCTAGAGTGTAAAGTCAGGTACTAAAATACTATTTGGTTTCAGTTTTTAGTTTTTAGGATTTTATAAAAGGAATATTGAAAACTAAATGTAAAAATGAAAATCAGCAGGCCCTAATATAAGATATTTTTTTTTTCAGAAGTTCTGTCTATATATATATATAAAAGAATCCATGATTGAAAATTCAAAACCTAAATCCAAACAATATGCTATAATTTATAATATTATATTCAATTAAATAATTCCTTGTTAAGAGTGACATTGTATAATGTATTGAGTTGATGATCCATTTTACACACCATTTGTAAAGGTGGTGGTATTTTCATCTTGAATCGAGTTTTGAATTCTCATATTTTTCTTGCATGTTCTTGTAATGCCTATTTCTTCCAAAGATATTGCTATAAATTTAGATAGTGAAATATAAAATTTAACATTAGTTTTTAAATATAGATAGAGCATTATGAAAAAAAGTACTAAAGATTATTGATTACAAACCAAACTATCATATTACATATGGTAAGATCAGAAGATATTATTTAAACATAACTCCAAATGCTCCAAGAAGCTGAAACAAATTGCATTCTTCACTACATAACTTGGCTAATCTGAAACCATAAAAAATAGAAATGGTAATTGATAAATTCTTAGTAGTGAATGAATATTTATAAAACATTTTGAGCTATAGTTGTTCTAGCCACATCTACACGAAAAATACATATAGCCATGTATCTTTGTATGAAGACAATCAAATGTCATAACATAAATAGAATATATTAGATAAAACATGTCATGTAAAGCTTATTAATAAGATTATCATTTCTTTGCTTTAATCTTTTAATTTTCTTTGTCTGCTTGCCCCACACTTTGTCAAATGCCTTCTCTTAGGGAATTCACATTCTAGTGTTTCTCTTTAACATTGTGATGATAAAGCCAAACTTCTATGCCACACTAACCAAGGCAGGTAATATAATAATACCTTACATCTCTGTCCCTTTGCCTTCTGTGAGTAACAACAAATTTTTAAATGTTTTCTTTTCATGTTGTTATTATGCATATTTTCATATTAAACTAAGAAAAGCATAAATTCATAAATATGAAATGCATAATTTTAAGTAATGAATAGAACTTGAACAAATAAGAACCAATAGAAATCTTGAATACTATGAGTAAATTCATTAAATCATAATAAATAAAATAATACCTCCAATCAAATAGTGAAATAAACCTAACAAAGTGCACAAAATATAGATTAATGCATAAACATAAAAAGATAAAATAAACAAATAAATTGCATAAATATTTAAATAGTATAAGCTTGATAACTCAAAGTAATATATGTTATTATTGAACTTTATCAACAATTATCAATTTTAATAAAAGATAACTTGAAATATAAAGGAAAACTGTAAAGTAAAATGACAATGATAAATAAAGGAATAATAATTTAAAAGAATTGGAAGTAAATTAAATTATGATTAGCATGAAAATAAAGGAATGGTAAAATAAAATGATAAATAACTGGATAATTTTAAACATAAAGGAACAGATAAAATAATTGGAAGTAAATTAATGAGTAACATCAAAATAAAGGAATTGTAAAATAAACGACAAAAAATAAGTAACTAATTAACTTTAAATGTAAAGGAATAAATAAAATGAGTAAATAAAGAGTGTCACAAAATTAAAGGAATAACAAAATGACAATAATAAATAGCTAAACAACTTTAAATGTAAATGAATAATAATTAAAGTGTCATAAAGTAAATAGTAAGCATCATAAATGCAAAGAACATAAAATAAAATGACTTTAGTTAATAATGTTGAATAACTAGGAGATAAATGAGTAATTGGAAGGTATCTAATAATAGCTAGCTGTAATCATGATTTTCAATTCATAAAGAGACCTATTTCCTATCTTGTGCATATATAGTATCTTTGCACTAAAATTTTTCACGATGATAACCTTATGTGTGTGTGTGTGTGTGTCTCTCTCTCAATCTGTTGAATAAATTCATAGTACCTCTTCCTAAACTCTCTGTTAGTGTGGTAAAAATAGCACAAATGTCCTATCTATTTATAAGCATGTGGAGGGCAATCTTGTCCGATTAACTCACACAAGTAATGGATGATGTTTTGGTTTAATTTGTTTTTCTTTCTTTTCCATATTCAAGTAATGTCCTCGTTATAGCATTTGTAGTTTCGTTTCTTTGATTAATTTTATAGAGTTAACTTCAAGTCTTTTCTCTTTTTACGTTTTCCTTTTCACACTTATAATTCTGCTTAGTCATTTCTTATTTCTATATATGCATGTCATCGTACTATATGTGTGTGTATATATATATAAAGATTTGATTCTTATAAAATTCTTATTAGAGTATTTTACAAGAATTAATTTACAAAAATATAATAAATTAGTCTATAAAACATATTAAAAAAAATGTTATACTTCTCCCCTCATTTTAGGAATTTTGTCCCAAATTCACTAACATGTTTGATATACCTTTGGGTATGTAAAACTTCTTAACTTCATCTTATAGTGTTCTCACGTTGCTTTCTCTTGTGATGACAATCCTTTCTAAATTACTCTAACTAAAGGAATTTCTTTTCCCCATAAGTCTTTGACATATTGATTGATAATTTATACTAGTTTAGTCATAAGTCAAATCATCTTGTATTTACATTGAATCATATCTTATGATTTGTGAAGGGTCAAAACAATATTTTCTTAGCTATGAGAGATGGAAGACAATTTGCAAACTTGAAAGATTGGGGGGAAGTGTAATTCGATATGAAACAGGTCCTATTTTTTAAGAATTTAGAATGGACTAGTGAATTTTGGGTTTAACTTATTGGATTTAAGGTGTTTGTCAATCCCAGTTGCAGGAGTAACTCTAAGGAAAACATGATCTCATTCTTCAAATTCTAAAGGTCGCCTCCTATGATCAGCATAACTTTTCTACCTACTCTAAGCATTGAGTAATTTTTCTTTGATGAATTTGATTTTTTATTTTTATGGTTTGTTGCACTAGGTTTTGGTCCTAGTGAGCTTTTTTTCCTACCTTAGACCAACACAAAGATGACCTACATCTTCTACCATATAGAGCTTTCAATGGTGCCATGCTTGTAATGGAATGGTAGCTACTGTTATAGGCAAACTCTATCACTGGTAGATGAATGTCCTAACTTCCCTGAAGTAATAACACACAAGCTCTAAGCATGTTCTCTAGGGTTTGAATAGTTCTTTCTATTTGGCCATTTGTTTCAGGGTGATAAGTTGTACTAAAATGAATTTTAATATCTTAAGCTTCTTGGAGAGCTACCTAAAACTTAGAGGTAAACCTTGAATCTCTGTGTGAGACTATGTGTGTTGGTATCCAATGCAACCTTACAATATCTTGGATGTAAAATTGAGCCAATTTATATAATGGGCAACTAATCTTTAGTGGCAAGATATGAGTTGATTAGGTTAGCCTATCACCTATCACGTATGTAGCATCATACCTAGAGGGAGTCCTAGGCAATCTTATTATGAAATCCATTGATATGTTATCCTATTTCCACTTAGATATATCCAAAGGTTACAATAGTATTACAGGTTTCTAGTACTCTATCTTAACCTCTTGGCAAGTAAGGCATCTACCTATAAAACTACTTATGTCTCGTTTCCTCCCATTTGTAGCGTCCAACTTTTGTGTACCATAATCGACTCGGAGAAAATCAAAGTACTTAAACTAATGTCTAGACAGTTGATAATAACCTCATGGTGGGTTAATCATCTCATGAATAGTTTATAAAGTTAATAGAGGATTATTAGTTGATGAAAAAAAAATTGAAAATGATTAACAAAATGAAAATTGGGGCAGAGTTGAAAAAGAAATTAAATTAATAATCACAGAAAAATAAAATCAATGGCTCGAGTGATTGAATCTAAAAAAATATTTGAAATACTATGTCATAATTTAAATAGGGAAAAATTAATAAATATTGAATACATTAAAATGTAATTTATTAAAGGATAAAACTGGTCAAACTGAAAAAACAGTTTACATGTAAAGTGGAGTAAGAACTCAAGTAAATAAATTGAATAAAAGACTGAGGATATCAATATATGATTTGAGGACGAAGAATAATTAGAATAATGGATTTTGTAATTAAAATTATTTTATGTAAAAGTGAATTTACTAAAATGCCCCTAGATTGCACGACATGCATACATATATAAAAAAATTACACAATTTTGCATCCATGCTTTTATAATTTCTGCTAGCCCTCTTCATTGGTCTCATGTGATGATTTAAATTGAATATAGGATTATATCTAACATAATTATTCAACCTAGGTGGCTTAGGTAGGGTTCTGGGGCAATTGCTTGCACTATCTTCATTCTAATGGGTTGCATGGCACCTAAACACCCTAGGTTAGGATTAGAGCACTCAAACAGACTCTCTCCCCTATCCAATATAAGCAAATTCGGCCACACCTCTCTCTCCCTCATTCACTTATTTATTTTCAGCCATTATTGCACTTACACACACAAGAACACTTGCTAGAAGAAAAAGCATATGTCCCCTATTCGCTCTTTGACTTCTTTCTTCCAAAAATGACTCAAGAACACTCTCTAAGTCCATCACAAATCCTCTCTTCTCTTCCTCTTCTCAAACCAAATCCCTAGCCCTTATAAGATCACCATCTGTGATCTTGTAAGAAAAAAATAAACACATTCTATATCCTCAAGCAAATCTAGGAATAGAGAAACCTTTCTTCTTCTCTTGTGTTGGCCGCGCAGGTAGGAGACCAAAATAGGAGAAAATTTGCATCACCAAATCCTTTCCATTTTCAATCTTGAGAAAAGTAGACTTCTACATTCAAAACTCACAAAATCGGTTGCACATGAGTAGTGAGACTAGTACTTATGTTGAAATGTTTTCAAACTATGTGTTTCTGGTCAAATGATGTTTGCACGTGCTAAGTTTCTTTTCCTCTTTTGATTTTGTTTTCTTATTGTTTGAGTTAAGACCTTGTTTTAACATGCATGTTGGATTTTACTCATAAAGTTAAGATTGAATAGTTAAATAGGTATTAGTACTAAAAAAAAGAAAAAAAGGAAAGCTTACTGGAAAGGGATGTTTATCCTGGCAATGTTTAATACAAAATTAATAACTCAAGATCTACTTACTTGTTTGAGTTGAAGCCAGTTTTGTTTGAAAGATAACTTACAAGAGAATATTCTGTAAATATTTCGTAGCTTTTGGTTCAGTAGCTTAGGAGATATGAATTTTTGAAGTTGATGCATGGATTCTGACCACAGATCTAACCTTAGTGTAGTCTTTTATTGATATCTCGAGCTCTAGGCATCTAAAACCTATGAAACTTAATTCTTTGCAAAGTTAAGACATAAAGGAACATTTGAATACAAGATACACTTCTAGGGTCTTTTTGAAAACTTCCAGATTTGAGATGGTATAATTTTGAGGCTTCTAAAACATAAATAAAGAAATGCAATTTTATAATTAATGAGGAAATAAAAGTACCATTGATAATTCTACGACAAAGAAAAAAGAATTAATTCTACCTAGAGAAATATATATTGAAGTCTTATAAGTTTAAACATCCTACACCACGATAATGTTATTTCATAATGTACCTTGTAAAGGGATTATTTGAATTACTAGTCTATCATTTTTTTTTTGTCTTACATAGTCTGAGTTTTTGAAGTTTATGAATTTATCGCCTCATGTATGCTATGAATGATAATGAATTTACATGTGATGAATTATGCTATGGATGATGAATGCATTTCTTCTATGACTCTATAATGTTGCATACATGAAGAGCATACATGTATCAAGTCCTAGCAATTTAAAAGCCCGTTATCCAAGCAATATGATCTCCTAATGTGCTAGATAGTTTTCTTCATGAGACTTGAGTTGCCTAAAGGTGTGCCTGAGCTCTCCCTTCTTGCATCAACATACAACCTAGTCTTTTCTTTGACGCATCACAATACGCCACAAAGTTTTTCCTAGGGTTAGGAATTATTAAGACTAGAGGTAGAGGTGAGTCTATTCTTTAACTCCTGAAAACTAGCTTCACAAGATGATGAGTTCTATTCAAAAGATTGATTCTTCCTAGTTAGCCTAGTCAAAGATAAAAGTAGTTGGGAAAATCTTTTGATAAATCTTTTATAATAACCTTCTAATCCTAGGAAACTTCTAACTTTAGTGACTATCTTTGGCCTCTCACAATAGACTACGACTTCAACTTTACTTAGATAAACTACCGTTCCTTCATGAGTGATCACATGGCCCAAAAGTTTTATCTCACTTGACCAAAACTCAAACTTTTATAACTTGACACACAGTTGCTTCTCCATTAACATTTCTCTCTCTCTCCCTCTCTCTCTCAACCCATTGAATAAATTCATAGCACTTCTTCCTAAATTTCTCTGTTTGTGCAGTAAAAATAGTATAGCTGCCCTCTCTATTTATAAGCATGTGGAGGGCTGCTTTTTCCAATTAACTCACATAATGGATGATCTTTTCCATGTTCAAGTAATTTCCTCTTTACAACATTTGTAATTTCCTTTCTTTGATTGATTTTAATGACTTGACTTCAAGTCTTTTTATTTTTTTATTTTTTTCTTTTCGCACCTATAATTTTGCCTAGTCATTTCCTGTTTCTATATATGCATGTTATTGTATTATATATTAACAAAATATAATGAATTATTCTATAAAATATTTTTGTGAAAAAAAGAGATGTTACAGTTCTTCTAAGTTTTTATAATTAACTTCTAAGTTTTATAATTAACGCATATCTAGTCTCATATTTGTACACAATAAAGAATTCATTGTTCAGAGTGGCATGATACAATGCAGTTGAGTTAATGATCCATTTTACATATTAATTTACAACATGAAATTCATCATTGTTAATATCCACTCTCTAGTTTAGTGGGAAAGGATTTGGATAGTATACATAAGGTCTTAGGTTTAAACCTCATTCCAACCACTATAATTTTAGAAATGCAAAAACCATCAAAATGAGCATTAAATAAATATTTGCTATTATTTTTATTATTTTATCTATTTATGTATTTAAATTATTGAACTCTATACTAGATATTATAGAATTTTCATAAAGAATCATCATTGTGTACACAATAAGTTCATATCTAGTCTAATATGAATTCCTTGTAAAGAGTATCATAGTAGTATGTAGCTGAGTGAATGATCCATTTTACATTAAATTCATCTTTTTTTTTTTTTTTAAAGAATGCAACACAGTATAGAAATACGTACAATAGCATAAGGATATTGGGGCTAAGGGGCAACTCCCCCGCCCCAAAAAAAAAGGAATTCATTATATATATTTTAATTAAAGTATATCATTTATATAATTTTTCAAGTTGTAGAGTATGGAAGTCAACTATCATAGCTTATATGATAATATATGATTGAATGCTTGTGTTTATTGTCTTTTAACAAAAATATGATTAATTTTTGTGATTATTAAGAATTGGTACATCATTTTATATGAGAGAGAAATAATCGATTAATACATAATAAATTCAAGATTCTTTTACTCTCTAATTTGTGTAGAACAATAAAAAAAAATCTCATTGAAACTTTCTTTTTCTGTTTTGTAACCAAGACATTTGATTTGTATACAAGTATTTTAAAATTTATTTGATTAATACCGTTAGACATGGTGAAAATTGTATATTTCTGTCATTGTGTCAATAATTACAAAGAAGCAATGTCATTATAGCACTAAAATATTAAATACATTAAATCGATATCAAATCAAAACAATATGACAATGGTTCTTAGAAAGAAACAAATCCGTTTGCCAAAGGCTTTTTGGCCCACAGCCATTGTTGACAGAGGGATCATTCTTCATTCTCTTGGCCAGTGTAATTAAACCCGGACCGGACCGGCCGATTCGAACCGGAAACCGGTGAACCGATCACTAGTCTGATTCGGTTCTCTTAATGGACCGGTTGAGCAGTTGACCCAGTCAAACCCGCACGAACCGACTGGGCGACCACCAAACCGCTCCGACTTGAACCGGCCGGGCCACCACCAAACCGCACGCGCCCATGCTTTTCTGAAATGCACCGTGCCATGCTCCTTTGTGAAATGCACCGTGCACCCTTCACCTTGTGGAACCATGCTCCTCTGACGAGCCCAGGCTCATGCACATGTGAAGTGTGGAATAAATACCCAAAAACCAATCTTGAGGGATCGAACTCAGCACGCACGGGAAGGAAAGGAGCGCCTCCACCACTTGCAACTTTCGCTTTTGTTAAGTAATGTTCCATATTTTATATATAGATTATACTTAGTTGTATTTTATATGGTAATTTAATAAAATCCGGTTCAATCAGTTCAACCCAATAACCCACTGGTTGAACCAATGACCCAGTGACCCAGTGCCTTGACCGAGTCGGTGACCGGGTCAAGTCTGATAACTATGCTCTTGGCCATTTAACTCTTGTTAACCATTATCAATTAATTTCAGTTCTGAACATACTAAAATGCATTTTTATTTTTAATATAATTCAACTTCAACTTCAGCTCGAATCCAAAACAATTTAGAATTTGATTTTGATACGCTATCAATAAAATTTCTTTTATAGTGTAATCTAATCAAAATATTTTATTTACATAAATTTTTAAATGTTGAGTGAGTGTGTCAACTGAAAAAATTTTAATTTATGAGTGCGTAAAAATTAGATCCAATAATTTAATCTAATTTCCTTTTTTCAGGAGAAACCAGGAACAGTCCCGCCTATCCAGCCCAAGTGGCCGCCCAACTGATACAAGCCGAAAGCATCATCTTACTGTGAAGAGAGAGAGAGAGAGAGAGGGGAATTGAGGCAGCAGTCTAAGCAAAGAAATGGGTTTCACTAATTGTTCTCTCGCCTCCCAGTTTCTTCTTCTCCCACCCATTCCCAGCAGCAGGAAGGGGGGTTCTACTTCTCTATGGCCCCCCTTTCACTCAGCCACCACCACCTTCCCCGCTGCTGCAACTCCAAGGTGGCAACAAGCTCTCTTATTTTCTTCTTCTTCTTCTTCAGTGCCAGCAGCCTCAAAGAAGAGCCCAGCCCCTTCGGAATCGGAATCATCGAAAGAGAAGAAGCAAGTAGAGGAGGTAGAAGTGGAGGAGGAGCTTCCCTGGATTCAGGAAAAGGCTTTGGACCTTGTCGAGTTCACTGGCTCCGTCACCCAAGCCATTCCCGGCCCTCGCGTGGGCCCCACCTCCCTCCCTTGGATCCTCGCTCTCCCCCTCGCCTACGCCGGCCTCACTTTCGTCATTGCCTTCGCTAAGACCCTCAAGAAATTCACTTCTCCCAAAGCCAAGCGCCGCAGACTGGTCTCTCTCCCTTCTTCCCTTTTTCCCACTCGCTAATTTCCATCATTTACATTTTGTCGTCAATTTGGTCCTTTTCCCCCTAGTCTGCAGAGAAAGAAAAAAAAAATGGGTCTTTTTTTTGTGGTTGTTTTCCAGGTTGGTAAAAATGCAATGCTGTGCAAGTCACTGGATGATTTATTTCAGAAAGGAAGAGACCAAGTCAATCTTGATGCTCTCAAGGAGCTCGAGAACAAGGTGAGTGAGGTGCCTACTTTTAGAGAGTCATCGCTGTCTCTCACAATTCTGTATATTTACTTTGCCCCCAGTAACCTTAGAGAATCACTGTTGCTCAGGTGTCTTGACTCTTGCCTGAAAAAAAAAAAGGGAAGAACAACAATAATCCTCGTACTCAGTAGTGAGTGATAGCTGATATCAGCTATAAAAAGTTCTTCATATTGGGATTCAATCTGGAACAGAAATAACAAATATAAGTAAACATGAGGGGCTGGAAAGCCATGATATGGTAAAATGCGCTACACTATTATGAAAATGATGGCGGTACCTTCATATAGTGTATATCATGTATACAGAACAATGGATTGACTCATTGGTTGATTTACTCCTTTCTTTGGATTGTGCTTAAGATAGAACAAGGACTAATTGTAGCTTATGTGGATTTTGAAATGATCAAGATGTTATGTTTCTTTTTGCTTGTGTTTTGGACATGCAGATGAGATGTGGTTAACTTGACATATTCAATTGCTTATGCGCCATCTGATTTTAAGTAACAGCTGCAAATTCCTATGCAGACAGGTTTTGATTTGGAAGGAATTTTGCGCAAGTATATCCGGTATGCTCTGAATGAGAAACCATTCAACCCTGACATGGTAGCTGATTTAATTCAGCTAAGGAGAGCTTCTATGTTAAATGACTCCCAAGTTGCTGCAATTCTGAATGAAATTTCACAACGAATTGTGCGGGACAAAGGTAATGTTTAACATTTGACAAGATATTTATTTGAGTTGTCCTGGTTCATGGTAGTATGGATGTCACAAAGTGTGATTTTCTGGGTCTTATGATGGCAAATTATGTGGTTGTGCTTTGGTATAGTGGCGGTACAAAGGTTTGAGCCTATGAGTGTATGACCTTCTTCAAACCACCCAAATTATCACCACTAGCCCAATCTTAGTGGTATAACCCTGATGGCTTTTGAATGCAGGCAGTGCCAAAAAAAAAAAAAAATGCCAGGCTTCCTGCCATTAACTGATTTTACATGTAAGATATCCAATTTGCTGGTGACATGGTTGTTTGAGCTTTTCTACTGATTAGCTTTCTGCCCAAAGTCCAGCACTGGGTTCTCCACATCTGTTGCTATTGGGTGCTGGCCAATTTTACTTGTCAAAACTGGTTTGTTGGGCCCAATTTTTCTGACTCAGTAACCCATAACCCGACTAACCATTTTGTGCATCTCCTCCACCTTTTGTGTCACTGCCATTAGCATATTCAAGTCTGCAGAACTAATAAACCTCATCTCTGCCTTCACTTCGTCATTCAATCCGTTCATGAAGGCTTTTCTCATGAATTCTTGATCAGCAATTGTCAGAAGGGTTAAGAAGAGCTCAAAATGCTCCCTGTACTCACAAAACTCGCTGTTTGTGTCAACCCCATCTATGATTTTTTCTCTTGTAAGTAAAGTTGTTAGAGTGTAACTATGTTTTGGTAATTAGTTGTGGTGGCTTTAGCATCCTGTCTTGCATGCTTTCTTATAACAATGCTATCTGATTCTAGGAAGCATGAACTTCAAATTAAAATCTAGTAGTTTTTAATAGGAAGTTGCAATTACCTAATTCAAAATCATACAGACCCTCGTGTACTTCTGAATTAAGTTTGATTAAATGTGTCTTGAAGATAGCATGCTTCTAAATAATAGCAACTTGAAAGTAAGTGAAAGGACATATACTGATGGTGAGAGAGAACCAACGTGTCTACCTTTCCTCCATATTTCTTTTTACCATGTCGGTGCTAGAAATCAATTTTTTATGCCCATTTTTAATTATATTTAAGTTGTTTTAAGTTAGGACAATGTTATATCTATTCTCTAACTTACCTTTGAATGATTTTTAGGCCCTATTGTGATGAATAAATCAGGCTATACTGAAAAGGGTTTCAAGAGAAAATTAGCAGTTCAGGCCCTTTTTGGAAAGGTCTTCTATCTATCTGAGGTAAATGGTCACAAACAGGCAATTTGATTTTTCTGTACGCTGCATACAATTAGTGGTGCCATTGTGTGCCTGTAGTACTATTGGACACTGATCTTTATTCTGGTTCCATGATGTTGAAATTGTAGGGTTTAGGTAGGGAAGGAGGAAAAGAGAGGATAGACACTGAATTATATTGTCTTCTATATATTGATGTGATGTGATACAAAATACAAACCATTAACCCCCATTTATACTAATACCAAAGTCCTAATTATAAGTAAATAAAAAAAACAAATCATAAACTATTAAAATATAAGAAAATATGGGAAAATTCCTTGGATAGTCTATCTTGAAGAATTGGGTTTAGGGTTAGGGAAAAAGAAAGAGAGAGACCGCAAAGAAATTTTGCTATGTGATACAAACATTAAGCTAATACAACTATTGTAGTTACTAGTACAAGACCAAATCCACTAACAACATGAATAATACCATAATTAAACAAGCCAGGTTATTTCCTTAATTTGATGGCTTGTTGAGTTTGCAACATATTCTAGAGATATTCTAACATAATCTAAATTCTGAAGTTATTCTCAATATTCTCTAGCACCCAATAATATTGTAAGGGCAGTTCAATGCACGTAGCTTCTACATAATGGGGTTTGAGGAGGATAAATGTATGTAGTCTTACACCCACAAGTGGAGAGGTTGTTCTAGAAATTGAACCTATGACTTCTAGTTCACAGGGCAAAACCTTACCATTGCATCTAGATTCACCCTCAGCACTCCATAATATTGTAAGATACAATAATGATAACATGGATCACTTTCAAAATGTTCTTACACAGGATTTGTTCAACAATTATTCGGGACCCATAATACTAAATTTAAATGATGGTGGTGCAATATTAATATATTACAGGAGAAATTTAGTGTTTTTTTTTTTTTACTATGATTGTCTTAGGTAAGTACCCTAAAGCTTGCCCCTAGTCTATTTAGAATAGAGTGGATTTATTTTCTGATTTCAGGAAGAAATCTGGTTGTTTATTTTTGTCATTGTAGCATTCCTTTATATCATGATTCTGGTATATACTTTAGCCACAAGGAGGTGTTGATGTGTAGATAGCCTTAAAATTGCTAAATATAGGTACCTCAATAGCCTTTACAGGAGAGTAGAGGGTTAGCCGCCCAATGAGCTGAGATAGAGATAGAAGAACAACTATAGATGAAATCATTAAAGGGACTTAAATTTTAACAGAAATGCTATTCAAACAGAAAAATATGTCAGAATTTTTTTACAGAAGTCATGGGGTTGTTAGTTGAAATAGAGTGGTAGGCTCACTCATTCATCCAAGAGTTGAATAGCCTGCCAAGTCATTTTGGCAACTCTATTCTGGCAGAAAACTCTGCTTGGATAGAGTTTTGCAAATTTTAGTAGCTTGGTTTTAGAAACGTGGTTTATGACAGCATACAATGGCATCATTGGTCGATGTAATCAACCCTACCCAGTATAAAAATGTTAAATCGTCGTTTTTGTACTTCTAAAAGAGTCCGTGCTTATGCAAATCACCAGTACATATGCTTTTCAATTTTTTATGTTTGACTCCATTGGTTGTCACTTGCTGATGTTGGCTGATTAGCATCTTCAAGTATAGGAAGGTACTGGATTGCGCTAGAATTCAGATGATAAAAGTTTGCTAGAATGAGTTGCTATTGTTAATAACTTTTACATGGATGAGTGGCTCCACAACTTTTGACTTATTCAATAACCAGCTTTAAATCTTGACATTTTCTAACTAAATTGTGTCCAAATTTCTGGCGAAGTGGGTATTCTTGGGTATGTATTAACTTAAGCTCTTGGAGAATGTAATTTCTGCTCTGAAGTTTTCTAATAATTTTTTCTGTAAGGATCTAATGTCCACACTTGTAATTGTGCCTGTTGTGTTCAGTGTATGTATGAATTGATGAATTATTTTGGTTGTTCTGGTTCCAGCTGCCAGAGTTCTGTTCAAGAGATAGCTCCTTAATTGTCAAGGAAATCTTCGGGGTCACAGAGTATGCCCTATACGCTTTACTTTTATGGTCTTTTGCTTCATACTTGCAAAAACGGTTGAAAGAAAAAGTGTGAAGAACCAATGCTTAGCATTTTACTTCTAAGTATTGTCTCTTTTCTAACATGTTGCTTGATGAATTTGATATCTCCATGAGCATTCTCACATAAACGCTGGCCTCATTAAGATGCAAGATGCTACAAATGTACACCATGCTATAAGTCCATTTGAGCATTTTTTTCGATGAGCAAAACTGTCTGTCACAAAATAGGTATAGGACTAAACTCCTTCAGACATGCTCAAGTAGAATGTTTCTTTGTTTTCTTTTTCCTCAGTGAAGATGCTGATAAACTCAGGATACATACTGTGTCTGAAGCTGGCAATATAGATGCACTTGAAAAGATGGTTGACGGTTCGGACTCAGAAGATTCCGATGAGGCCTCATCTTGATGCAAATCATATTTCAGTATTCAGCATTCGAAAAGAGTTAAGGAATGACGTTGTTGCTGCAAATACTAGAATACCATCCTCGTCTACCATCCATATATAAAAATTAAGAGGGCAGGGATTTCATTTATTTTTCTCCATTAGCACTTTCAAGATTCCTTGGATAAAATTTTGGGCTTGATATTTTTGGTGTAACTAATAGATCAGTTATTGGGAGCATTGACGTTCAGTACGGAGAAATTGAATTGACGTAAATCATCTTAGACTTGCATGTGGATATAGATATAGATTGACATTATGTTTATTTCGAATTGTGCTTCTGACTTAGAGGGAGCAAATTTCGTGGCTCGACCTTCATGTCAAATTGTTATTCTTACTCCCTGGGATTATACCCGTCACACACCAAATTTAAGAGTTTAATTTTGAGGAGCTTTCAGTGTAAAAAAGATTTAGTTATGTAATTATGTATTATCAGTCGATATGTCAAAAGTTTCAGAATTTATTTGTCATTATTTTGATACGTTTAGATATATTTTTTTAGTAAAAACAGAATATTTTCTTTTTCAAAAGCTGTAATGTGTCTTGTAGAATTTTGTTATAACATAAAGGAAGTGTATAAGCAATTTTATATTTAAATGTAAAATATTTTTTAAAAGGATTGTTTAAAAAATAATTTGTTTAGAAGATTTTTTAAAAGTTTTAATTTTAATTTACTAACATTATAAAATCTTTTCACATATTTACTAATTAAATTATTTTATTTGCATAGCTTTTGGAGTATGGGTGAAAATATGTTTTGTTGTGGTAATATGATAAACAAAATATTATTTGTTGTTATAGATTATAGAATATCATGTTACTTATATTCTAATTTATTGTGGTGTCAACCCTACTTGGTGGAAGAGTATGTGTCAACACAATGTCAATTTTATGAATACAAATGTTATAACTTTGATAATATTAATTAGATACTTTTGATATTAGGGTAGGGTATAATTATTTTACTCATCTACCCTTACTATATTATCTATCTCCTTAGGGATTTTCAAATTTGGAAGAGCAAAATAGTCTTTTTCAAATACTTCAATTTAAAATCAATTCATTTTCGATTAAATTCTATAAAAAATCAAAGGGTTTCAAAAACTAAGAATTGAATTCCATGAATTTCTTTTCCTTTAAAGGAGCCAAATCTGAATGTCATGATATTGATTACTTGAATCGTGATTTGATTTGTAAATTAAAATTTTCATTTTTCTTCTATTCCAGACACACCACATTAGATTTAATTTAAAGATCAATTATGTTAGGCATCTTTTTCTATCAATATAGTTCTAAATGTGGTTGAAAGTGCTTCGAAATCAAAATCAGAGATCCAATTGCTCACTTTACTTTAATTCATGCATGTTTGTAATGTGATGCAAAATCATCTATGCTTTATTTACTAGTTATTTAATGTTGCACAGTATTCATTGATTATAATCTTAGGGTTACTAATCTTAAGATTAAATTATGTTAATTAAGTTTTGCTATACTGATATCTCTATTATATGAAGCTATTGCCTTTAATTTTTATTCGATGAAACTTTGTTGATTAAAAAACAAAAAGTAGTCCACAATGAGTGAGCATATTGGTTCAGAACTTTATCCCTTAAGCAAGTAGTTGAGGTTTGATCCCCAACTCTTGTGAATGGAAAGCACTTCGTGTCCAGTCCCTTGTCGCTTCATGCACTAACCGCAGGACGAGAGATAAGTTCCACGGCTTACGACTGTGGGAATACCCCATGGGAACATGAAAAAAAAAAAGACAAAAAGTAATTGTTTTAACTTGATTTCTAAAAATTTTCAACACGTCTAAGTTAAACAAATCTTGCGAAAAAAGAGTCAATTTGTTTCAAATCATAAAATTGAAGTACAATGCAAGAATTATTTTCTCTACATTTTTTTTTTATAACCAACAATAGTATAAAACTATAATGCAACATAATAATGTTTTAAATAGATAGATGTCTTGAATAAATGTAGAAAAAATTATAGTATATTAATTGCTAAAATCAATCCGTGAAAATGCAAAGTTTAATTAAAAAAAATTAAAAAATAAAGCTAATATAATCAAATTTCGAGTTAGAAAATCTTAAATTCAATAAACAAACTAATAGCAAAGAATTTGATTCAGTTGACTGGAAGTGATTTGAACCAATGGAGATCGATTAATTGGTTCAATTCAAATTTTTAGATTTCTCGGGTCAACCTATTCTAACAACACCGCCTTAACGACATGGGGCCTGAAGAATTTTAACCAGTCACTAAACAAAAATGCACAAGAAGATTAAACATAACTATGAACATTAAAATCCAACTTATACAGACTCCCAATTCCGCTTTCTATAGAGATGTCATGTCGCAAAGTCAATGTTGCAGGGGTTCCCAAACATTTGGGAAGGATGTAATACACGCGTTCGTCTTCACATATAGTCTGCAAAAGAGCGTAACCAAGTAAATAGATGAACAAACTGCTAGAGTTAGGATTACCCTCTTAGTTATGGCCTCGTGATTATCATCAGAATCACACAGTCCATATGCTAAAACAATCCCCAGAACATATAAGCAAAAATTAGTGGTCAATTCTTTAGGCAATTGGATTATCCTCATTCAGGCTTGTCTCTTTAGCATTCCTCCCTATTTCTTATCCTTGTTCCATATATCAGTAAGGGTGGCTAATACAATTGAAAAGATTAGCAGAAACTTTTTTTTTTGTTTGGTGCCTTGGACATAAGTGGCGACGCTTGTTGTGTTGGGCGGTATGCTATCATCCTAAAAAAGAAGGGGGTGTGGGTATCAGAAATTTGGTATCTAACAATAGTCTTAACAGCTAAATGGCTCTAACGTTTTCCTCTTGAATTTGTTTCCCTAATGCAGCGGGTTATTGAAAGTAAGAATGACCTTGACAGCAACGGGTGAGACACTAATACAGCTTCACGAGCTACTCATTTTAGTCACTCGAAATTCATTAGTCAGTCCCCCAATCACACACGCCCACACCTCTACATTCATGTCACTATACATTGGCAGAGACCTACTTCAGCACATTCCGGATTTTAATTTAATATTTGCAGATAACAATTAAAACTTTTTCGGTAAATATCAGCATGCTTCTACTTACCATTCTACTTCTGCAATTAGAACAAAAGCAGTAGATGACATAACAAGGCAAGGGAGGATTTTGCTTGTAACAACTTTGACAACTTCCTGTAAGATGATTTCTTTATATCAAAACTCTATATTCATGCCTGAAGGCCTACATGGCAACACTTGGTTTTCCCTGCAAAAGTCAGAAACAAATATCACTTGTCAACGAAAAAGAGAAATTTTGAAGTAACTCTACTAATCATCTCAAGTTTCAATAAAAGAATACCCAAATAATTTAAAGAAGGAATGCTTAATTATTCCACGAGCTCATCCCTTGCAGCTTATGCATACCTAACCCCTATTATCTTGCTTGTCATCTTTTAACTTATGAGTTCATGTGATGTTTCTTCTGATAGAACAAACTGCTACAACAATCCTATAAGATGTGATGTAGATTTGTAACTTTGTAAGACTGCAGAAAGAATATTGGAACCAAGTTGCATCAGCAAGCAAGAAAATAGGAAAGAGGAGAGTAAAAATCTAGATTATTGGAGCGCCATAATTTAGTAACTGATACAAACAATTGGAGAAGACACCAGAATCACAGTGAAATAGCTTGTACCGAAAGATTGTAAATTAGTCAGCAACTCACCATGTAATACAGAATTAATTTCACATGTATGCACACTAAACACTTCTTTTGCGCACGAGTCCAGATTTGGCATCATTTCATGGCATTGTTGTTTCCCAAGAAAAAGAACTACTTGCCTTGGTAAAGCAAGGCATGCTCACTGATGATCAAGCGGGATATACTTTCAGCTGTACTTCAATTAAATAAACCCAGTTTATAAAAAAGGAACAGTAGTCCATGTCAGTCATCAACATCTTGCGGTCCTCTATATGCTGCCCCTTTCAGATAAACCATCTTCAGCTGCCCATTTATGCTATGCAAGGCATCACATATGCCAACATAGCACACGTTTGATTTGTCGCCAGCAACGAATTCATATACTCTGTTGTTCACCTCAATAAAGCTCACGCCTGGCATCTTTTCCACACCTGTGTCCCGCATAGACTTCCGTACCATCCGAGCTTCATTCCACCTACCAAGCGAAGCATATGTATTGGATAATAGCGAATAATTTCCACTATTACGAGGCTCCAACTTTATTAGATGATGCAATGCTTCCGCCGCTAGCTCGGCATCACCACTTCTGGTTGCAGCAGCAAGAAGGGATCCCCATATGGCTGCGTTTGCTTCAAAGGGCATCCGCCAAACTAGCTCCTTTGCTTCTTGAAGATAGCCAGCACGCCCAAGCAAATCAATCATGCAGCCATAGTGCTCGATCTTAGGTTCAATTCCATATTTGGACCCCATAGACGTGAATATTTCACGGCTCAGCTCAACCAACCCAACGTGGCCACAAGCAGAAAGAACGGCGATAAAGGTAACTTGATTTGGCTCGACTCGCGCCTCTTCCATGCAAGAAAACATGCGGAGGGCCTCCTTTCCAAGACCATGCAAAGCAAGTCCCGCAATCATCGTTGTCCAGGTTACTACCGTTTTATGCTCCATACTCTCAAACACTAGGAGCGCTTTACTTATGTTGCCTGATTTGGCATACATATCTATGAGAGCGTTACAAAGAGGGACAGTCTTATGCAACTTATGCTTCTGAATGTAGTTGTGAATCCACTCCCCCAGCTCAAGAGCACCCAAGTCAGCACAGGCAGAGAGCACAGCCAAAATTGCAATTCCATCAGGCTGCACATTATGAAGCTGCAATCGGCGGAAGAGCGCGACGGCCTCACTTGGATTATAATTTTGAGTGTAACCCGAAATAAGGGCAGTCCATGAAACAACATCCTTATCCTTCTCAGGCATACAATCGAACAAGACGCGGGCATCGGCCATGTGACCGAGCTTGGCGTAACCTGCAAGGATAGCATTCCACAGGGAAGCGTGTTTCAGGGGGACTCCATCGAAAAGCTTGCTAGCACAAGAAAGGTGCCCGCAAGAAGAATACATGTGAACCAGGGATGTGGCCACACTGTGATGGGACTCCAACCCGGCAGCAATAGCTTGGCAGTGAATCTGCCGGCCGACGGCATCGGAAACGGCGGCTGATAAGCGAACAACGGCCTTGAGAGCATAAGGGAAAGAGTAAGAGTCGGGTCGCAGCCCAAGCGGGCGAATGGCGTTGAATAGGGAAATGGCACGCGCGGCACTGGAGGAAGACAGGGCCCAGATGATGTTGTTGTAGAGGAAGATGCTGGGGCGGTGGTAGTAGGTGAAAACGGAATAAGCGTAAGAGGGGAAGCCCAGAGAAGCCGAGGTGTGTATGAATCGGGAGAGCAGGATGTCATCTTGGTCGAGACCTCTGGTAAGCATGAAGCCTTGTGTCTGGCAAAGATGGGTCATGTTGGAGCAATGACGAAGCAGCTGCTCATGTGCGTGCTCCCATGCTGCAGGAAGCGAAGAGAATGAGCAGGAGGAAGAGGGCGTCCACGTCCATTGCCATTGCCTCGCCTTACGCAACGTTCCAATCATTATTGCTCAATGCATTGACGACAAACAACAAAACTCATTGAGTGCTGATAGGTGCACTGTGTGCACGAGAAAGTGTTTACTCCCTGCGGTTGATCCTCAATTACTACGGTTGCAATTAACTACATTTTTAAAATATAATTAAATGAAATTAAAAGTGTGGCTAAACAGCCACACACACTCTTTCCTCCTCCTTCCCCCACTTCCCCATATCCCCCCCCCCCCGGGGCACTCACAACAAACAAACACGAAACACCAAAACCTCTTTACAAATTCTTTTTCAATGGTCCAAAATAAATAAAAAAAAAAGCTCACAATGGAAGTGTCCTTAATGCTGAGATGAGGCAAAGGGTCAACGACACAGACATGAATTGGAGCAAGTGGAGCACCTATGACACCCAGCAACAACCATATATCAAACCTCAGATTAGACCACAATCAAATCACAACAAATCATAACAAAAAAACACGATTAGTGTTTCGAAACGTGTTCGAAGCACCCACCGGTTTTTGAGTTTTTTTATTTTGTTTACGATACCTATTGGAGTTGAAGTTGGTGATTCTACCATCCCCCCTCTTCGTGGCCGCAAAGGTGGCGGTCGAGGGCGTGTGACTAGAGGGTGGAGAAATTGACTGCTAAGGAGAGGTACTTCTGCTCGATGAGGGAGCAGTTTTGCTCGGCGTTGATGCCGGCGGCATGGGAGTGAGTGTGAAGGGTGTCGAGTTCGTGCAAGAGGCTGCAAGTGTACGCATTAGCTTTCACAAGCACTACAGCGGTGTTGCTGGAGCACCACGTGAACTCCTCATCGGAGAGGATCAAGGGCATCATAATGCCCTAATTGGAAGAGAGAGAGATAAGGGAAGAGTGTATGTGGCGGAGATGGGGGGAGTGGTGGCGGAGGTGGGGAGGGAGGAGGGAAGAGTGTGTGTGGCTGTTTAGCCACACATTTAATTTCATTTAACCATAATTTAGGAATATGGTTAATTGCAATTGCAGCAGATGGCATTGACCATCAAATGAGATGAGAATCCGCTGCACAACAAAGCTTTACAACATACTTACACCATGTATGAAAATACTACAAAAGGAAAAAATCTTATGGAAAGGAAGTAGAGGCACACGGTAAGGGAAAAGGAAGCTGAAATATGATAAGCACTGTTTCTTTTCTCTTTCACCTTGCAGCGTCCTTCTCAAAGTTAATTCTCCTTCGCAAACTTACGCTCTCTCCACATTCTCTCTTTGCTCACCTTTTTCTCCCCACCAAACATACACCTCGCTCCCAAACCTTCCATCAAACCATCGGTAGCCACTGTACCCATGATAATGAGGAGGCCTATGACCACGAAAAGCACTGTCTTGTTTTTCTCTCTCTGATCTGTTATTCTTCATTTTTCTGATATTTATTTGAGGCCAAATGAGGGGTATTTCCTTATTTACATTTATGTTTAAAAGTTAATAGGAAGTAAATAAATGATTTAATGTAAATAACTGAGACCACCCAAATGGTCATATGATCGCCCAGGCAATAAATAAAAAGTAAGTCAGTGCGGCAGCTGGATAGGGGACTATCCAGGCAGTCATAAGGCAGTCATCAGAGCATTAAAAGCCCTATTTCAGGATCCAAAAGCTTCATTCACTCAAAAATACCCCCAAGCTCGAAACTCTCAGTTCTCCACCCCAAATTCACTCTCAACTTCATTCTCTTCCATTTTCTTTGAAATTCAACTTCAATATTTCACTTCTAAGACTTTAAGGCATGTTATTCTAGTGATTTTGCTTTTATTCATTTTTTTTCTTTGTTTTTAGGGGTTGGCATGAAGTTCTCCCTACCTCTCAAGGAGGTAGAGTTCTTTTAACATATTAGGATTGAATTTGAGTTATATAGAGGTTTTGGCAGTTAATTTAGAATTCTATTGCTTCATTGATAGATACTGATGTTGTTCTCACTTCCCAGAACTCTATTGCTGCTATTCCAATGTCTATTGCCACTCTAGGTGAGTGGGTTCACATCTGTAACTTCTATGTTAATCATTATATCTATTTTCACCTAAAACATGAGAGTACATATGATTTTAGAGTTTGTTTTGTGAACTACTGAAATTTCTGTGAAATATTATTTTGTAGACTATTGGTTCAATAAGAAAATGTGTTTTCTTGAAAACCGGGGACATCTACTATTGAGGATGAGTTTTTGTATAGTTGCATTGCAAATTTAATCATTTAGGGCTGATTTTATGATCATATGATTATGATATTATATATTGTGGTATAAAGAGGGATTTTGAACCTTAGGATAGAAGATTTTGAAAATGATAGAGAAAAGAATGAGATTTCTAGCTAAGCTGGTAGTAACTATAGAGAAACATGCTATGTGTTAACGGCAGTTAATCCGTTAACTTTGGTACCAATTAGCCCAGGCCAGAGATATTCAAAGAATTTATATTTGGAGTTTATATTCAGAGATTTATTGTCCTACTAGGGACAAAGATACGTAACGCCCAGATATTACTAGACATTTATATTCTAAATTTGTTACGTTACAGAGACTGTACGTAACTAGAGCAGACGTTACTATTTCTCTACTAGAATATAGTTAGATTGGGTTATAGAAAGCCAAGATTTGGAAACTGGATTATAATTATGAAATGTTTTGATACTGTTATTACCATCGTGATTATTCTAGTGTTGTGTACCTTTTTTTGGTGTCCCATGAAATGGAGTTCCAGATGAGGGCTCACTCACTGAGTTTTGGTTACAAAACTCACCCCTATGTTTCATTTCACATTTTATAGATACTGTAGCTGCTGAAGGTACTTCAGTACCACCTCCATCCCAGCAACGTTAAATTTCAGTTATTGGACTCATTAGGTGAGGTGTCTGGCATTTTGCTCTAGATGTACTCCAGTGTAATGCAGGCAGGATCTTAGACTGTAGGGCACAGTTACATTTTGCATAAGTCTTGTATATTAGGATATTTTTGGACTGTATAATCTATACTTTCTATAGTCTCTTTATATGTAAAAGACTTTATGCATATTCTGTGATGTTATCATTAGTCTTTGAAAATTGTTAAGACATTTTCGTTTTATAAAAATGGTTTTCAAGAGCATATGATTGTATGTGGAATAAAACCTATTTTATGGATTTTTTTTCATAATTCAAATGTGCATGAAGAGACGATATAGGTCATGAGGCTTAAATGGGAATGAGGTTTCTCACGTGCCGGTCACATGGCCAAGAAGGGTCGTGACACTACAATAGTTATTTTCTTTGTCACTTGCCCTTTGTCACCACTTTGTCATGTCATTGTCAAGCTTCTATCAATAACCACTAAAAACTGTCAATAACCGCCTTTTGACGAACATATGCAATAGAATCACCATGATAGTATCTTCGATATCTTCAAAATTTTCTAAGTCCTCAAGTGACAAACCCCAACTTCGACCTATCGAACCTTGAGCATGATAGTTGTCATCAACTTCTGATTGCTTTGATCTTAAAATCTTCTAAGTTCCAAATGACAAATTTCAACTTCGACTTGTCAAACATTGAATAAAAGAATTGTCAATGTCGAGTTGCCAAATTGGATACTCATTGTCATAATTAACGTCTTTTGGGTTTTGCATTGACATGCAATCTGACAAATCAAAGATTTTGTCAATCTTATGCAATTTTGTCAATCCTTAATCGTGCCAAACCTTTGACTAATCTTTAAACTTGTCAAAGTCAAACATTAGTTCGACAATTTGATACTTAGTGAAATTTGCCACCAATAGATAGTTCTTATGAATTGTTTGTTTTCTCTTTACATATAATATTGTTAATTTAAGAGCTTTAGGACACAATGTTGTGTTAACCACGGTTGCATTTTGAGAACAAATTATTAGCAACATGCAGGATGTTATAAGCAATTTTGATTTATATCCCAAAACTTAAAATTTAATCAGATGTACTTAATTGCCATTATCCTTAGGGATGGATTTATTCATAACATATTTGGGGCTCATGCCCCCACTAAATCTTGGAAATTTTTTTAGAAGTATATAAGTGTATATATCATTTGTGTCACGACCCAATTTGGATCGTGACTAGCATGTGAGGATTGCTGTCTCCACGTAAGCCTCATGATCATTGCGTCGTACTATATGCATATTTTATTATTATAATTTAATCTCATCTTGAACTCATAATAAACTTGAATAATCCTTTTCTCATAAATAAGATCTAACATTATGATTGTGATATAATTTAAAATTGTAATTAAAAAAATAAAAAACTATCTATTGATTATTTTATCTCATAATTCAAATTTAAATAAAAGAAAATCTCATCATATGATACATTATGCCCTCTAAGCCATACGTTTATGGTTGAGACTAAATAAAAGTCAATTTGATGTCCAAAACTAAATTCAATTAATGGCTTCATATTACTCAAACAATTTGAGATTAAATCCTACATATGTTGCAACTGATGTGTTATCAATGATCAGTAATGGAGGATATCTCTGTTATTAGAGAGCTTATTATAAGGAGATAAATATTTGACAATGGATCTATCATAACAACTTAGTTGGTATTAGCCTTAATTGATATAGCCTTAATTTTAGCAAGTATTGAATCAATGAATATGATAATAATTAAAATTTAAATTAAAGGAAAAAATAAAAATATTATTCAATTTGTATTTTATCTCATGGTTTAAATTTAAATTTTTAGAATAATTAAATGCCTAATTAATTAAAAATGAGTTTCATGCATATGAGTCATACATCTAAAGGCTCAGAGTAAATAAGAATAAAGGAAACTTTGTTATGTATTTATTTTTAATATTATCTACATAATAAATTATACAAAAGTAATATGTAAATATAATTTACTTTGGTCAATTTCTTAGCATCTAATCAAAATAAATCTCTTAAGTAGTTCTTTGAGGGTAATTTGTTTTTTGGAATTTTTGCTTGAGATACGAGGGTGATGCGTTTGGGAAATTTAATAGGCAAGAAGGCTTGGAGAAGTAAGACATAAAAAATTAATTAGTGGCTTCGAGTTTTTGTGCTATTAGTTAAGTTTAGTGAGAACGGGTAAGTAAAATGAACATATGTTCTTATTTTTGTACCTCCTAATATATAATATCTGTGTTTTATATAAATTGTATATGAATAATATTTGAGTATTTTGAGAAATCTATTTTGTATAAAATTAAAGTTATTCATAAGTTTTGTTAATTAGAAAATGTATTTGTATAGATTAGAAATTTTAATTTATTAAAACAACACAAATGATTAATTATATAGTAAAATTATCTACTTATTTTCTCTCATTATTCAAATATTTTATCTATTGAACTAAGAATATTTTATAAAATAAGATCTTTATTGTCCACTAAAAGCCGTTTATCGAAATTTTCTCAATTTTTTCAATATGATAGCCAATATAAGATATCAAATAGAATGACCAACTTTAGGAAAATATTCATTAATATTTTCTTCTAGTTATTTCTTTAATTATTTAACTATATAATTATTTGAAAATAAATTCATATATTAAATTAAATATTTCAATTTATTAAAATGACAAAAGAAAAGAAGTTGTGTAATTAAAATTGCATAAATTAATGTCCTATATGTTTTTTATTACTTATAACATTGTTTATAAATTAGGAAAGAAATTCTAATTGAGATTAAATAAATTAAGATTATTCATGATTTTTTTAATAATTATAACATATATTTAAATTTACTACAAGGGCGAAAAAGAAAAGGAGCTATAGTTGAAATAGTGTAAATTACATCTATTTATCATTTTTTATTATTTATAAAATATATTGAATATTGTTATAAATAAAATATTCTAATTTAATAAAATGATATAAATAGCTCATGACATAGTAAAATTACTCTCTCATTCTCTTTTGTTATTTAACTATTTTATGTATCGAAATGTGTAAAATTTTATACAACAAGCTTTTTATTGTCAGTTAAAGATCGCTTACCGAGATTTTCTTAATCTTATAAATATAATATTCAAAATAAAATATAAAATAGAATGACTCATTAGATACCTACTCATTTATATTTTGTTCATTATATTTATTTAGTTAACAATTAGCTTGTTTTTAAAATTAATTTATATATTCAATTTACTATAAGGTACATTTAATTAATTTTTTCCTTTTCAATAATGGTAAAAAAAAACTATATTTTATTATCACCTCATATATCACACGGTCTAATGACTAATTTGATAAAATCACAACTCGATTGTCATCTAATGTTTTGGTCTCATCAAGTCATGTTTTTAGTTAAAGGATATTCTTCCATTACGCGTAACCATATATATTTGTTTTTTTCTTTAAAAAAAGACTTAGTATGCTATTGAACTGTTTCAATAAGAGCAATGACACACATGCTAGAGCGCGAACCCAACGCGCTAAAGCGCGAACTCCCCTGCTAAAGCGCGCCTTGACAAGCACACGATGCGCTGAAGCACGGACACCCAACTTAAAGCGACACGCAGCGCGCTGTAGCGCTGACTCCTGTGCCAGAGCGCAAAATTAAACATACAACGCGCTGAAGCGCGGACTCCCATGTTAGAACGTGACACACACTGCGTTAGAGCGCAATTCCCATGCTAGAGCACACATTCATCTCTCGCGCTATTGCACCGCGACAGACACAGCGCGCTGGAGCGCAAACTCCCGTGGTAAAGCGCGACACACATCTCGTTAGAGCACTGCTTTGTGCCTCTGGCTCACTATTTTTCGCGCATAACCTATTTCATTAAAAATCTATATTTATAATCTATCTATAATACTAATATTCTAGACTTATATCAAGAAAAATTTTCTAGGTATTGTCCCTAGGATAATTTAGAGTTCACAATTTTTATAACTTTAATCTATAATATTTTAAAAAAATCAAAATCACAATTATTATATATTATTAAAATATCATTGAAGATTATTAATATTTAATGAAATATCTCTTTTATCATTTAAATAATAAATATGATGATCTATCTATTTTGAATACAACCAAACCCTTAACTTTTTTTTTTATTTTCAAAGATAGATATTTGAACAAATATTATCATATTTTGTTTACATATTCTTAAACTGCATTTTATCAACTTAATGTTTATTCATATTTTTTTTACTAATTATAACATATATTTAAATTTTCCAAATGGGCATAAAAGAAATTTAGATATAATTGAAATAATGTAAATTAAATCTATTTATCATTTTTTATTAATTATAAAATATATTTGAAATTTTTATAAATAAAATATTCTAATTTAATAAAATGATATAAATAGCTCATGACATAGTAAAATTACTCTCTTATTCTCTTTCATTATTCAACTATTTTTATCTATAGAAATATGTAAAATTTTCATAAAATAGGATCTTTATTATCAGTTAAAGATCGTCTACCATGATTTTTTCAATCTTATAAATATAATGTTCAAAATAAAATATAAAATAGAACGACTTATTTCGGGTACTTACTCAATTTTATTTTGTTCATTATATTTATTTAGTTAACTATTAGCTTATTTTTAAAATTAATTTATATATTCAATTTACTACAAAGTATATTTAATTAATCCTTTTCTTTTCAATAATAATGAAAAAGCTATATTTTATTATCACTTCATGCATCATACAGTCCAATGACTAATTTGATAAAATCATGACTTGATTGTTTTCTAATATTTTGGTCTCAAGTCATGTTTTCAGTTAAAGGATATTTTCCATTACGTGTAATCATATAATTTTTTTCTTGAAAAAAAAAAAACCTAGTGTGCTATTGAAATGAATGCTTTGTTTTGACGCACGTTTTCTTCAATAAGAGCAATGGCATTTTCCAACAAATTATCATTACAGTGCGGAAGGTGGAAATTCCTATTATAGGTTATTTCGTTCGCTATCAAAGACTATGCTGGAGCGCCAACACAACGCGCTAAAGCGCTCTCTCGCTATAGCGCACCGCGGCAGTCACAGCGCGCTGGAGCGCGAACTCCCGGATAAAGCGCAACACACACCGCGTTAGAGCACTGCTTTGCTCATTATGAATCTTATTATTCACACATATCCTATTCCATTAAAAATCTACATTTATAATATATAATATATCTACAATCCATAATACTAATATTCCAGACTTATATCAAGGAAAGTTTTCTAGGTGTCATTTCTAGGATAATTTAAGATCCATAATTTTTATAAATTTAATCTATAATCATTTTTATAAAGTTGTGTAATTAAAAATGTATAAATTAATGTCATTTATGTTTTTATTACTTATAACATTTTTTTTTAAATTAAGAAAGAAGTTCTAATTGACATTAAATAAATTAAGATTATTCATGATTTTTTAGTAATTATAACATATATTTAAATTCACTAAAAGGGCATAAAAGAAAAGGAGGTATAATTGCAATAATGTAAATTAAATCTATTTATTATTTTTATTAATTATAAAATATATTTGATATTTTTATAAATAAAATATTCTAATTTAATAAAATGATATAAATAGCTCGTGAGATAGTAAAATACTCTCTTATTCTCTTTTATTATTCAACCATTTTATGTATTGAAATGTGTAAAATTTTCATAAAATAAGTACTTTATTGTCAATTAAAAATTGTCTATCAAGATTTTCTCAATCTTATAAATATAATATTCAAAATAAGATATAAAATAAAATGACTCATTTTTATTTTGTTCATTATATTTATTTAGTTAACTATTACTTTATTTTTAAAACTAATTTATATATTTAACTTACTATAAGGTATATTTAAGTAATTATTTTCTTTTCAATAATGGTTAAAAAAAACTATATTTTATCATCACCTCATGCATCACATGGTCTCAAGTCATGTTTTCAATTAAAGGATATTTTTCCATTACACGTAACTTTTTTTTTTTAAAAAAAAAAAACTTAGTATGCTATTGAAAATGAATGCTTGGTTTTTACACAGTTTTTCTTCAATAAGAGCGATGACATTTTCCAACAAATATCATCACAGTGTGGAGGTAGAAATTCCTATGATAGTTCATTTCGTTCGCTATGAAAGACTATGCTGGAGCGCCAACACAACCCGCTAAAGCGCGGACTCCCATGCTAGAGTGCTGTGACAAGCACAAAGTGCGCGCTAAAGTGCGGACAGCCGAGGTCAATGCGACACGCAGTGCGCGATATGCATCTCGCTACAGCGAGGTCCTCCTGTGCTAGAGCGCAACGTCAACAAAACAGCGCGCTAAAGCGCAGACTCCCTTGATAGAACGTGACACGCACCGTGCTAGAGCGCCACATTCATCTGGCTGGAGCGAGGCCTCTCGCGCTATAGCATCATCACCATAGACACAGCGCGCTGGAGCACGAACTCCCCTGGTAAAAGCACGACACACACCGCGTTAGAGCACTACTTTGTGCCTGTGGCTCATTATTTTTCACTCATAACCTATTTCATTAAAAATCTATATTTATAATCTATACTGTATAATATATCTATCTATAATATATATATATATATATATATATATATTCTAAGCATCGTTCCTAGGATAATTTAGGGCCCATAATTTTTATAAATTTAATCTATATTTATTTTAAAAAACATAATAATAATTATTATATATCATTAAACTATCATTGAATATTATTAATATTTAATTAAATATCTCTTTCATCATTTAAATAGTAAATATGATGATCTATCTATTTTGAATGTCACCAAACCCTTCCTTTTTTATTATTTTTTATAATCCTTTTTTTTTTCATTATCAAAGATATAATATTTGAGAGAATATTATCACATTTTGTTTACATATTCTTAAACTTCATTTTATCAACTTAATGTACTATATCTTGAATTGATTTATCATGCATATAGGTTATTAAAAAATAAAAAAAATAAAGGAGATAATAGCACATATTAGCATAGAGACTCAAAATAAACAAAATATCAATACACAAGTACAGAAGAGAGAAAAACTATGAATAGAAAAATAATCTTAATTAATTATTAATTATTTTAAAAAAATCACCTTCATATCTCTCTATCATTGACGCAACCTAAATACTCTATATGAAATATTATGGCATTTATTGTAAACAACAATTAAAATAAGGCTGAAGAAAATATTATAATTCAAATGATTTAACTTTAAAATGATAATAAAGAAGATAAAGGAAACAAATAATAGATAAATTAAATAGCTATTATAAAAAAGTTATTATAATTTATTTTTTGAAATTATTTCACAATGTGTCATTTTCTCATACTTTATATTGTTTAAAAAATTGTTTTTACTTCTTAAATAAAGGGTAATATTTTATGGAAAATAAAAGGTATACTTAACACTTCATATAATATGAATACAATTAATTACAAAAACTTCAATTTCGAATTGAAAATCATATTCAATGAATGCATATCTTTTCACATCTACAACAAATATCAAATTACAAAATTCAAAATTATATTTAAATAAGGAAATATTCTTAAAATTTCTAAAAAAAATTATATCTAAAATAAACAGCGAACCTCTTGAATATGAGAGAAGTATTATGCTGTGATTTAGCCTAAAGTTAAGAATTAGAAAACTTAAAACAAAAATAAGCAATACCAAGCCATAAAAATTATTTGAGCCAAAAAATATGATTTTCATTGACCCTTACCATTGTATAAGAATCTAAGGATGATTTCCACATTGCAGTAGATTTTGACATGTGATTGCCACTTTGTTGGATGGAAGTTGATTTATTGTGGCCAGCCCTATCGCACAATGAATACAAATACAACCATTTTTTCCCAGTGGTTGATTGTGCAGGATGACCCTTGGTACCCACCAATGTTGGACCCTTCACACTCATAACAGGGCCAAATTGGCCACCTAACAACTTTAAACCATGAATTAATTCAAGACAATGCATTTTTTTTTATCGACAACTTCTAATATATCATTGATGTCATCTTTAGAGCTTTGAGCTAGAAAGCACATCTAGCTGCATCTTGTTGATAAAGTACCTCGGTGCAACATCGATGTTGGATTCTTGTTAAGCTCATCTTTCTCAATGTCAAATGAAAGATCTATTACTTTGCATGTTTGGTCTACTTATTAAGTATCAAGCCTTTTGGTGCCTCTTGAAAACACTTTTCCTTCATAATGCAAATGATATGGCTACACGAGATGCCACATGATTCAAACCGCCAACACGAGCATTTGAATGTGATAGAATTTGTGTCAAGCGAAACTTCCCAAGATTTGTTATGTTTATTAAAACTTGTCAACTTCCACATTTTCGTCCTATTCTATTCCATCGTGCCATCAACAATACACATAGTTGATTTCATTAGTTTCTCATGAAATTCCTTGAACTTATTAAAAATATAAATTTATGCTGCATTGTTTTCAATGCAATGAAGATATGAGTTCAACAATGGTTTATGATATTTTGATTCAAAATCAGCATTGAGTTCATTATTTCGGTAGTGTTGTATGGCTTAATCAAAGCGGAGGAATTCAACTAGATTATGGCATGAAGTTACATAATCTTTTATGAAACTATTAATGCATGTTAAAATAAAATAAAAAAGGATTTTATTGTTAAAAGAAAAGAAATAAAATGAAATTGATAGCAAAATATGGTGTTTACAGTACCTTCGCATTGTGATGTTGTATTAATTCCAGTAAAAAAGGTGTTACGAAGGTATGCATTTGCCCACATTTTCTTCTTCTTGTATAACTTCCTAATCCAGTCATCGTTTTCAAGTTTAAAGTTAGTGACCATATCTCCCCATATCCTTTCAAATTCCACGACTTCAAGTCTCCAATAAATGCAATTTACAAAAGCTAAAAGAAATTCTTTTTTATGAACATGAGTTTTTGCATTTTGCTACAAATGCCAAGTGCATATCCGATGACATGCTTGAGACCATAGTCCTTATCATCATCAATAATCACTATAATAGGATGTCTCTTTGCCATTGCATTTGCTAGAGATCTAAGCAGTTATTTGTAAGTTTCTTTAGTTTCATCAACTAGGAGTACAGCACTAAAGAGAAAAATCTTTCCATGATGGTTTAAACTAGAGAAGATTACAAAAGGCTTATTATAAACATTTTTCCTATAGGTGTTATCAAAAGCTATAATATCAAGAAAATATTAGTAGTTCATTCACATTATTCTATTTGCCCAAAACAAACTTGCTAATCTATCTTCTTGATCAAGGGTGTATAGCTAACATAAAACATAGTATCAAAATCACTTTTTGCACACAAATAACCAAGAGCTACAACACCATCTCCATCTATAACTTGTGCTTTGTGCTCCCTATCAAAGTGATTGTACAAATCCCTCCTAGTAAATGTCACATTCTCATTGCCACTTGCTTGATTAGCAATATGTGACATGATTTTAGAAGGCTTCATTCCATGAGAGCACAAGGTAGATTCTAGTGCCTTATCTATATTTGTCACATGTCTATGTGAATCAATAAAGTGGCTATATTTTGAACTAGTTAGCTCATGATTGTGATTTCGAACCTACCACTTTCCCTATCTAACAGAGCACGGAAGTGTGCCTTGTAATCGGTACACGTTGTTAGCCTTTCTTTTCGCTGCTGGTCCACCCTATCAAAGTGTTGTTTTTTGCTCAAAATCCTTCGTGGTCACATATCCACTATCGCCAAATTGTTTTGCCTTTGCCATCATGCTTTAATTCATTATGTTTTATTCCAAAGCCTAAAACTTCACCCAAATTTCTACAAAAATTCTTTGCCTCCTCCAAAGTTTCGAAATTCAACTCATAATTTCTTCATGGGTAAGATTGCCAATGTTTTGCTCCATTTCATCCTTTGAGTTCTCATTGGGATTATCATTTTTCTCATCTTCTTTATCATTTCCGTCTATTTCACACCTAGATTTGTAGTTGGGTTCAATAGACCGGTCATTTTCATCCTCAAAACCAAACTTATTATCCCCATCTATTTAATAATGAAATCTACATAGGCCAAAATATAACAAGTGATAGAAATTATTCTAAAGAATAGAATATACTTAAGCAAACCCAAAAAATATTATCACATTTAACATCCCAGACACCCGACGATGCAGATATTGTCCGCTTTGGGGCCTAACTGGGTGCTCCTCACGGATTTGCTCTTCCCCTCTCTATGGAAAAAACGTGTCTGCATGGGGAAGGTATCCACACCCTTATAAGGCATGTTTCGCTCCCCTCCCCAACCAATGTGGGACTAGTTTCACCCCTCCTAATAGGGCCCAGCGTCCTCGCTGGCTAGCACATCGATCTCGGGACTGGTGAACTAGTCCCACATCGGTTGGAGAGGGGAACAAAACATGCCTTATAAGGGCGTGGATGCCTTCCCCATGCAGATGCATTTTTCCCATAGAGGGGGGAAGAGAAAATCTGTGAAGGGCACCTAGTTAGGCCCTAAAGCGGACAATATCTGCATCGCTGGGTGTCTGAGATGTTACAGATGGTATCAGAACCAGTGTAACATCCCCAAATTCATAACTAGATAAATTAATTGAATTCATGATTAAAATGAAAAAGAGAAAAACTAATATAAATTTCATGCAATATAATAAATAATATTAGAATAAGTAAGACATAAAGAATTATGAAAATGTCATTACTAAGTAGAAATTTTGAAAATACCTTACTATGTGGTAGAAATTATAAAACCACTCTTGACTTGTTAAAAAAAAAATATACCAATTATTTTATAAATGGAATTAGAAGAATTCCACTATCATTATCTAATTATAAAAATATCATTGTCTTAAATGAAGAAATTAATACATATGCCATCACTTTAAATATAATAAGACTTGTCATAAAACAAGAATGAATCTAAGCCATTGGATTAAAATAAAAAGGGGGGTAAATTGATATAGGATTTCCATTATGAGAATAAAATATAAAAGATTGTCATGATTTGGTTAAATAATTTTAGTGCTATGTATCTACACCTAACAATAATGATAAATAATATTAGTGCTATTAGTGCTATATATCTACACCTAACAAAATGATAAATAATATTAGTGCTAATAGTGCTATATATCTACACCTAATAAATAATAATAAAGTAAAATATTTTACAATATAAATCACTAAATTATGACAAGACAAAATATAATGCACCATTATATTTCTCCACTACATGAGCACTCAAGAAAAATAAATTGGAGCACTAAAACTACTCTTAAAGTCATGGCCTTAATAGGCCTATAAAAGGAGGAAGTGTGTGAGTTCATTTGTCTTTAAAACCTTAGAAACTCTCTAAGTAATCCTTCTCTCTTAATTTTTATCCATCATTTCTTCTTATGTTCTTCTTTTCAAAGACTTCCCTTCACTCTCCACACTTCATTCAAACACTTAAATCCTAAGCCTAAACATTCACTAGCCCTCACAAGAGTTGCAATCTTTAACTCTAGTGAGAAATATTTTCTTAAGCACTCAAGTTCTAGAGCCAAGATTCAAGGAGGGTCATCCACTCCAAGGACTCTTGCTCAAGCTAAAGAAAGAAGAGGAGGACTCTTTTTAGACCCTACACAAGAGGTAGGAGCTTCATCTTTAATTGTTCAAGCATTGTTGGCTTCTAACCTTGATAGAATGCCTCAAGTTTGAGTTATTGTCAAAAGTTTTGAATGATTATTTGTAAAATATATTTTTAGAAATATAACATGTTCTATTCTGTTATGAGTAATCTTATGATGTTATCAAATTCAAATATAACTTAAAAAGATTGTATGTAAAACTTGATTTAATAAAGGTAACTTAAGACATGAAAATGGTAAGTGCTGGAATTTCTAGTTGTTTCTGGCAGCAGATACTTGAAATCTACTGCTCATAAAATATGAAGCATCTCGAACTAAAAATAATTTTACTATAAACTAGACTCATTATAGAACACTCTCCAAAAAGAATCACCTAAAACGGAGTTTTCTAGCCCAAGATATAAATTTTTAAAGTAGAGCCTAAGACTGAAACTTTAAATCTGACCTTATAGTAGTAAAATAAGTGTAACTCACTCTAGAAAAATGCAAATGGACTGATTTCAATTTTGTAGGAAATCTAACACATATACAAACACACCTATGTATTCTATGTATAAAGTTTTGCACCACGAAAATACAGAATGAAAAATACATTTTCGGGACAGTGTGCTGAGAAAGTCTGGAAGATAGTGGGATCCTGTAAAAGTGTAATTTGGAAAGGTTCTGGCTAAGGAAAGACTTGGTATTTAAGCATGTCCATTGTGACCCACCTCTCTTTCCTGGGAACCCTCCTATACATGGTTTACAGTTGATTTACGCTATTCGAAAGATGTCAATGCTAAAATTTGATGAGTTAGGAATTTGGAACTACCTTTACTAAGCTGAGATAATAAGTATACAGTAAATTGTAAACTTTCTTCTAAAAGATGTCAAAAACTATAAATAAAAGAATCAAGTCTTGTAAAGAGAGAATTTTAAGAATTTAAGTAGAATAATAATTTTCAAGAGATATATGAAAATCATAATAAAAATATATAAAGAACCAATAATAATGTTTTAAAGTGCATTAATATATTAATGGAATGCTAAGAGTACAAAGAACACTAAGACAAAAAGGATAATACTAAGACATCCATTACCTCTTAGGAACACTAGGAACTCAACTTGATAACTTTGGTTGCTTAATAGGAATCATTTATGAAAATGTTTACTATGAGATTTATATGATATTATCCATGTTTCATGAAGTGAATTATAGTAATGTGAATGTATGGTGATGAGTTATGAAATGATGAGGATGAATGATTGATTGTTCATGATTTATTGTGATTACATGATGATATGCATACATTCATTTTCAAAAGAAAATAAAAAGTAAAGCTTGAAAAAGTAGCAATGAAAGTCTGGAAAAGTGGACTTGAGCTAACTCACGGCTTAACCCCCTAAACCGTTGAGATCACGGCAACGGAATGAAAATCAAAAAGGTTGTGGCGATGGCCACGGTATCAATGTCATTACCCTTTAGGGTGGTCTAAGGCATTGATGCATTCATCCCGTGAGAGAGTGAGAAGTATATTAATGAAAGGAAATGGAATGAAAGAAAGATGAAAGTCCCTAAACAAGTAAATGTTGAGGAGAAGTAATCATGATATGCATACGCATTTTAAATTATTATTACCTATTAGTAATTCTATATGATCTGTTTGTATACATGCTTAATTCTTGTATGGATATTTCTATTAATGTTCAAGATTAGTTTAAAAGAAACTTCACTTCGGCTAATCATGTTTGTGAAAGTTTGGTAATTGAATCCTTACTTGTTCACCTTTTATAATAAACCCGAAGTGACTGGACGACAATGATGACACGTTTAGTACAAGTTGGAACTCCCATCTTGAGAAATCTCGTATTTCTCACTCCTATATTTCTTTTCCGTTGTCGTTACTGCAGAGGCAGATGTGTCCACTTGAAGCAACGGAGTGTAGCTAAGGAAGGAGGTGACACGTGAAGATTTTATAACTTCCAAGAATTAGTACTCCGATATTTAGTATGTTAAATTGTGAGAAGCAGGACTAGTAATGGTAGTATTTGCATTATTATGTGTAATAACTTATCACTATGGTTTATGCCCTATTATGACTCATGTATTAAGTAATTTTATTTCAGTTTATGTGATGATAGTTCTACACTTAATTTCTTATTCCACTTATGTAATTAAGCGAGTGCGCAATGTAACTCGGATTATTATCTACGTAAGCGCTATGTATTTCACTTCTCGTTATAGGCTTAAGTTTTCAAAAAGTAATTTAATAAATAAAAAATTATCCACTATCTTTCTAAGTTAATTTATAAAGAAAAATGAATTCAAGGCATAAGTGACAACTAATAGAATCCAAATGTGAACTTAAGCATAGTTGGGTTCTACTAAGGTGTTACATTATGGTATCAGAGAAGTTCATCCTATATAAGCCTGAGGAATGGACTGACTATGCTTCTGTCTATGATATCATGTTGTTAATCTTATCTGTATGATGAGATGAAGGATTTAGAAATGCATGATCGTCCTGTAATGCTGCCATAGTTGCTACCATACTTAATTATAGTATTGAGCCTGATCAACTCGATGTCTGTTGTTTGGTGTGATTAGGAACTAATGGCAGAATACAGACGTACGCACGGAACCCGTGGTAGAGTCAATGATGAACTGGCAAATGCACTACAAGAAATGGCTAGAGCGATGCAAGCACAATCAACAATGATGATGGAACAAATGAATATAATGATGGAAGGTGCGGTTGGGAATCCAGAACAAGGGAAGTTCTCGAGAATTCAAAGAATTTGAACCACGAGAATTCAAAGGACGATTAACTTGAAATAGCTGATGGGTGGATTCAGGAAATTGAGAAAGTTTTCTCTGTGGTGGAATGCTCTGATGAGCAGAAGGTGGCATTTTCCACTTATATGCTGAAAGGAGAAGCTGCTGCATGGTGGAAAGGCGTGAAGAACCTACTTGAAAGTCTTTGGGACTCAAATTTCGTGGGAAGTTTTTCGTACTACCTTTTACAAGAAGTATTTTCCAGACAGATGAAGTAGGCAAAAGAAGTAGAATTTCTACTGTTGACTCAAGGAAACCAAAGTGTGGCCGAGTACACGGCCAAGTTTGAAGAACTGATTAAACACTCAACTAGCTACCAAAGGGACCCCAACGAGGTTTGGAAATGCATGAAGTATGAGGGTGGTTTGAGGCCAGACATTTTGGCATCTGTAGCCCCACTGGAAGTTACTGACTATGCATCTTTAGTCAGCAAAAGTCAAGTGGCTGAGAATTGTAATCGCCAGCTAGTCGCTCACCGGGTTGAAGAGAATAGGAAGAGGATCGCCACACAAAACTACCAAGCATTTCCACCCCCTCACAAGAAACCCTACCAAGGAGGTGGATTCAAAGGGTAACTTTCAACGCTCTACAATGAATCGACCTAGGACACAAGCTATTAATCAACCTAGGATGGCCGCCATCCTGAACACGTGACTAGACGCCCTTGTGCCACTTGTGGAAAGATACATGGAGGGGAATGCAGATTTGGTAAAAATGTTTGTTATCGGTGTGGACAGGCGGGACACTATTCTAGGGAATGCCCAAAGTTCAATCAGTCATCTACACCCAAGCCTAGGGCACAGGGACGTGTGTTTGCTATCACTGCTGAGATGCCCTCAGAATCCGACGATCTGATTCAAGGTAAGTGTATAATTAATGGAAAACCCTTAATTGTATTGTTTGATTCTGGCGCAACACACTCATTCATTTCATATGATTGTGCTAATAAGTTGAGACTGTGTATATCTGACTTAAAAATTATCTTAGTTGTCTCTATACCCACTATAAATCTTTGTTAGGGTGACCAAGCCTGCCTAAATTGTGAATTTGAGGTAGCTGATAAGATTTTTCATCATGATTTAGTCTGTCTACCCTTGTCTAGTTTTGATGTAATCTTGGGCATGGATTGGCTTTATTTAACCGTGTGTTACTACATTGTGCAAATAAGTCACTAGTGTTTCTTCCCAAACCATCTTTACCCAATCCCTCTAAACTTGATAGAAAGGTACGGCTATACCTAAACTCCATCATCATGGGGATAGTAGGAATGAAAAGCAAGGATATATTTTCACGATGACAAGTGAAGAGGAAGTAGAGCAAGCTCTAGAAGAGATCCTTGTAGTAAAAGAATTCTCGGATGTATTCCCCTGATGACATACCAGAATTTCCTCCACAAAGGGAGATTGAGTTTTCTATAGATTTGGTGCTGGGAACAGGACCCATATCTATAGCTCCTTATAGGATGCCACTGGCCGAGTTGTGAATTGAAGAAGCAATTAGAGGAACTACTAGAGAAGAAATTCATTAGGCCTAGTGCTTCACCATGGGGAGCTCCAGGTGTTGTTTGTCAAGAAGAAGGATGGGAGCATGAGGTTATGTGTGGATTACAGGCAGCTAAATAAAGTGACCATAAAAATAAATACCCTTTGCCTAGAATAGATGACCTCATGGACCAATTAAGAGGAGCCCAAGTGTTTTCCAAGATAGATCTGCGATCAGGATACCACCAGATTCGAGTAAGGGAGGAAGATATACCAAAGACCGCCTTTAGGACTAGGTATGGACACTATGAGTTTAATGTGATGTCATTTGGGTTAACTAATGCACCGGCAGTGTTTATGGACTACATGAATAGGATATTTAGACCATACTTGGACAAGTTTGTAATTGTGTTCATCGTCGACATTCTAGTCTACTCTAGAACTGAAGAAGAACACAAAGAACACTTACGAGTGGTGTTAGAGGTATTGAGGAACAAGAAACTTTATGCAAAGTTGTCCAAGTGTGAATTTTGGATGAAGGAAGTTAAGTTCTTGGGTCATGTGGTGTCACATGGGGGAATAGCAGTAGACCCAAGCAAGATAGAAGCGGTGCAACAATGGGAAACCCCTACCACCGTGAAGGAGATTAGGAGTTTTCTAGGACTAGCCGGTTATTATCGAAGGTTCATTAGAGGTTTTTCCCAAATTGCCTTACCCCTCACCAAGCTGACAAGGAAGAATTCAACTTTTATATGGAGCCCAGAATGTGAAGAAAGCTTCCAAGAATTGAAGAAGAAACTAACCACTACCCCTGTCCTAATCTTACCTAACCCAAAGGAGAAATTTGAGGTTTATTGTGATGCCTCAAGAAGAGGACTAGGATGTGTTTTAATGCAAAATAGGAACGTAGTAGCCTATGCCTCTAGACAACTCAAACCCCACGAAGTTAATTACCCAACCCATGATTTAGAGTTATTTGCTATAGTTTTTGCCTTAAAAATGGAGACATCATCTTTACGGTGTAAGGTTTGATGTATTTTCTGACCATAAAAGTCTGAAATACCTTTTTGACCAAAAAGAACTCAACATGAGACAAAGGCGTTGGATGGAATTTTTGAAAGACTATGACTTCGGGTTGAACTACCACCCAGAAAGGCAAATGTGGTAGCGGATGCTTTGAGTCGTAAGTCTTTGCATGCCGCGTGGCTCATGGTAAAGGAAAGTGAGTTGATAGAAAATTTTAGGAACCTCAACTTGGGACATGGAAAGTCTTTTGGACCAATTCGGTTAAGTCAATTAAGGATAACCAGTAGCTTTAAGGATCAAATAATCCAAGCCCAAAGAGAAGACGAGGATTTCCTTAGAACCTTAGGCCTTGTTGAAGCAGGGAAAGCTGAAGGAGTTTGTTCAAGATATGGAAGGAGTGTGGAGGTACCAAGGGAGAATTTGTGTACCAGCAAAAGAAGGACTCGAGCTAAGATTTTGGAAGAAGCCCATAAAGTCAATTTAGCATACACCCTGGTATGACTAAGATGTACCATGACCTAAAAAGGATGTTTTGGTGGCCAAGAATGAAAGCAGATGTGACGAATATAGTGGGAAAATGTTTGGTGTGTCAAAAAGTGAAGATAGAACATCAAAAGCCCTCCGGAATATTGCAACCTCTCGAAATTCCCGAATGGAAGTGGGAAGGAATATCCATGGATTTCGTGATGGGATTTCCAAGAACACCTACTGGACATGACTCCATATGGGTAATCGTGGATAGACTAACTAAATCTGCTCACTTTTTACCCATAAGAGCAAACTACCCCTTGGAAAAATTAGCTCAGCTATATATCCAAGAGATAGTAAGGCTCCATGGAGTACCCAAGACTATTGTCTCAGACAGGGACCCAAGGTTCACTTCAAGATTCAGGGAGCCTTGCAAAGGCGTTTGGCTCAAAATTATGTCCGAGCACCGCCTATCACCCTCAAACCGATGGACAATCGAAAGAACAATTCAAACCCTTGAGGATATCTTTGAGAGCATGTGTCTTAGATCGGCCAAAAAGTTGGGATAAGCAGCTTCCATTGATTGAGTTTGCATATAACAATAGTTACCATACTAGCATTGGGATGGCACCTTATGAAGCCTTGTATGGTAGAAAGTGTCAATCACCACTTTGTTGGTGTGACCCAAGAGCAGAGTATTTTGGGCCCAGATTTGGTAAAGGAGACAACTGAACAAATAAGGAGAATTAGGGAAAAGATTCTCACTGCTCAGAGCAGCGTAAGAGCTATCTTTGACAAAGAAGGAAGCCTCTCGAATTTCAAGAAGGGGAACACGTATTCTTGCGGATTACTCCTACAATGTATAGGTCGTGCAATGAAAGTCAAGAAGCTAAGCCCTAGATTCTTAGGACCCTTTCAAATCCTCAAAAAGATAGGTCCCTCAGCCTACCAAATTGCATTACCTCCAAATCTGTCCAACCTACATAATGTTTTTCATGTGTCCCAATTGAGAAAGTATCAGTCGGACCCCAATCATGTGTTTGAGCCAGAAGCTATACAATTAAGAGAGGACCTAACTTTCGAATTACCACCAATGAGGATCGTGGATCGTGGCACTAAGCAGCTGAGAAACAAATCTATATCTCTGGTCCGAGTGGCTGGGACAAGATGGAATGGAAGAACACACTTGGGAACTCGAGGAAGATATGCTGAGAAAGAATTTCGAATCTATTCACAGGTAACAAATTTTGAGGACAAAATTTTTAATAAGGAGGGAAGAAATGTAACATCCCCAAATTCATAACTAGATAAATTAATTGAATTCATGATTAAAATGAAAAAGAGAAAAACTAATATAAATTTCATGCAATATAATAAATAATATTAGAATAAGTAAGACATAAAGAATTATGAAAATGTCATTACTAAGTAGAAATTTTGAAAATACCTTACTATGTGGTAGAAATTATAAAACCACTCTTGACTTGTTAAAAAAATATACCAATTATTTTATAAATGGAATTAGAAGAATTCCACTATCATTATCTAATTATAAAAATATCATTGTCTTAAATGAAGAAATTAATACATATGCCATCACTTTAAATATAATAAGACTTGTCATAAAACAAGAATGAATCTAAGCCATTGGATTAAAATAAAAAGGGGGGTAAATTGATATAGGATTTCCATTATGAGAATAAAATATAAAAGATTGTCATGATTTGGTTAAATAATTTTAGTGCTATGTATCTACACCTAACAATAATGATAAATAATATTAGTGCTATTAGTGCTATATATCTACACCTAACAAAAATGATAAATAATATTAGTGCTAATAGTGCTATATATCTACACCTAATAAATAATAATAAAGTAAAATATTTTACAATATAAATCACTAAATTATGACAAGACAAAATATAATGCACCATTATATTTCTCCACTACATGAGCACTCAAGAAAAATAAATTGGAGCACTAAAACTACTCTTAAAGTCATGGCCTTAATAGGCCTATAAAAGGAGGAAGTGTGTGAGTTCATTTGTCTTTAAAACCTTAGAAACTCTCTAAGTAATCCTTCTCTCTTAATTTTTATCCATCATTTCTTCTTATGTTCTTCTTTTCAAAGACTTCCCTTCACTCTCCACACTTCATTCAAACACTTAAATCCTAAGCCTAAACATTCACTAGCCCTCACAAGAGTTGCAATCTTTAACTCTAGTGAGAAATATTTTCTTAAGCACTCAAGTTCTAGAGCCAAGATTCAAGGAGGGTCATCCACTCCAAGGACTCTTGCTCAAGCTAAAGAAAGAAGAGGAGGACTCTTTTTAGACCCTACACAAGAGGTAGGAGCTTCATCTTTAATTGTTCAAGCATTGTTGGCTTCTAACCTTGATAGAATGCCTCAAGTTTGAGTTATTGTCAAAAGTTTTGAATGATTATTTGTAAAATATATTTTTAGAAATATAACATGTTCTATTCTGTTATGAGTAATCTTATGATGTTATCAAATTCAAATATAACTTAAAAAGATTGTATGTAAAACTTGATTTAATAAAGGTAACTTAAGACATGAAAATGGTAAGTGCTGGAATTTCTAGTTGTTTCTGGCAGCAGATACTTGAAATCTACTGCTCATAAAATATGAAGCATCTCGAACTAAAAATAATTTTACTATAAACTAGACTCATTATAGAACACTCTCCAAAAAGAATCACCTAAAACGGAGTTTTCTAGCCCAAGATATAAATTTTTAAAGTAGAGCCTAAGACTGAAACTTTAAATCTGACCTTATAGTAGTAAAATAAGTGTAACTCACTCTAGAAAAATGCAAATGGACTGATTTCAATTTTGTAGGAAATCTAACACATATACAAACACACCTATGTATTCTATGTATAAAGTTTTGCACCACGAAAATACAGAATGAAAAATACATTTTCGGGACAGTGTGCTGAGAAAGTCTGGAAGATAGTGGGATCTGTAAAAGTGTAATTTGGAAAGGTTACGGCTAAGGAAAGACTTGGTATTTAAGCATGTCCATTGTGACCCACCTCTCTTTCCTGGGAACCCTCCTATACATGGTTTACAGTTGATTTACGCTATTCGAAAGATGTCAATGCTAAAATTTGATGAGTTAGGAATTTGGAACTACCTTTACTAAGCTGAGATAATAAGTATAGAGTAAATTGTAAACTTTCTTCTAAAAGATGTCAAAAACTATAAATAAAAGAATCAAGTCTTGTAAAGAGAGAATTTTAAGAATTTAAGTAGAATAATAATTTTCAAGAGATATATGAAAATCATAATAAAAATATATAAAGAACCAATAATAATGTTTTAAAGTGCATTAATATATTAATGGAATGCTAAGAGTACAAAGAACACTAAGACAAAAAGGATAATACTAAGACATCCATTACCTCTTAGAAACACTAGGAACTCAACTTGATAACTTTGGTTGCTTAATAGGAATCATTTATGAAAATGTTTACTATGAGATTTATATGATATTATCCATGTTTCATGAAGTGAATTATAGTAATGTGAATGTATGGTGATGAGTTATGAAATGATGAGGATGAATGATTGATTGTTCATGATTTATTGTGATTACATGATGATATGCATACATTCATTTTCAAAAGAAAATAAAAAGTAAAGCTTGAAAAAGTAGCAATGAAAGTCTGGAAAAGTGGACTTGAGCTAACTCACGGCTTAACCCCCTAAACCGTTGAGATCACGGCAACGGAATGAAAATCAAAAAGGTTGTGGCGATGGCCACGGTATCAATGTCATTACCCTTTAGGGTGGTCTAAGGCATTGATGCATTCATCCCGTGAGAGAGTGAGAAGTATATTAATGAAAGGAAATGGAATGAAAGAAAGATGAAAGTCCCTAAACAAGTAAATGTTGAGGAGAAGTAATCATGATATGCATACGCATTTTAAATTATTATTACCTATTAGTAATTCTATATGATCTGTTTGTATACATGCTTAATTACTGTATGGATATTTCTATTAATGTTCAAGATTAGTTTAAAAGAAACTTCACTTCGGCTAATCATGTTTGTGAAAGTTTGGTAATTGAATCCTTACTTGTTCACCTTTTTATAATAAACCCGAAGTGACTGGGACGACAATGATGACACGTTTAGTACAAGTTGGAACTCCTACTGAGAAATCTCGTATTTCTCACTCCTATATTTCTTTTCCGTTGTCGTTACCAGAGACAGATGTGTCCACTTGAAGCAACGGAGCTGTAGCTAAGGAAGGAGGTGACACGTGAAGATTTTATAACTTCCAAGAATTAGTACTCCGATATTTAGTATGTTAAATTGTGAGAAACAGACTAGTAATGGTAGTATTTGCATTATTATGTGTAATAACTTATCACTATGGTTTATGCCCTATTATGACTCATGTATTAAGTAATTTTATTTCAGTTTATGTGATGATAGTTCTACACTTAATTTCTTATTCCACTTATGTAATTAAGCGAGTGCGCAATGTAACTCGGATTATTATCTACGTAAGCGCTATGTATTTCACTTCTCGTTATAGGCTTAAGTTTTCAAAAAGTAATTTAATAAAAAAAAAATTTATCCACTATCTTTCTAAGTTAATTTAAAAAGAAAAATGAATTCAAGGCATAAGTGACAACTAATAGAATCCAAATGTGAACTTAAGCATAGTTGGGTTCTACTAAGGTGTTACAACCAGTCCTGGGATCGATGTGGCAACCGGCAAAGACGCTAGGCCCCATTTGGAGGGATGGAACTAGTCCCACATCGGTTGGGGAGAGGTGTCTGGGATATTACATCACACCAAACACCCTCTGCATGTAGTGCATACAAAATGGATGACATTATATATATATATATATATATATATATATATATATATATATATATATATATATATATATATATATATATATATATATTATAAACAACTTTCACAATGGACAACAAAAGCACTAGCTATACATATTATAAACAGATTCTAAAATTTCTTACTTGTAGTCCAAATAAAGCAATTAATCTTATGGTGGCACTGAGAAGGGAGCAAAAAAAAAAAAAAAAAAGATTCACAAAAGCCTTGCAAATTGACTATTGCAATATTGATCAGAATAGACATAGGACTATGAGCAATAAGCACTATAGATGTGAAAGGATAGAAATATAAATTATTCACCAGGGGACAGGAAATCAAGAAATAAAATGCTTGCAGCCAATTCTTACAAGGCTTGATGATACACACACACACACACACACACAATTGAGATGCTTATGATGAAGACCTTCAGAGAAGCAAGAACAAGAACCACAAATATTAGCATTGTCGGTAGCATACACATCAATATTGCTCCTGTGCTCCCAACAGGTACTCTGTAAGGCCGACAAATAGTTGGGAATTCCATTATTAACTTGACAAATGCTACAAATTTCTGTTAGCCTTGAAAATTCATAGGATAGAAATCAAGCAAGTAAGAAAAGGAAGAACTAGGCTAATTTAGTGCTATTTTCAGCAATGATTAAGTCTTCTTTTTTTTTTTATATATCATGTGTCCAATCCATTAGTTTGTTATGAATATGCTAATTAACTTAAGCGGCTTATATCTCTTTATTTTGTTTAACAATTATAATGATTTCTGTTAAAAAAAATTGACAAAATTTTTATAGTTATTCATTATTATTTGACTGATAACATGACTGCAGATTCTTCCATATTTTGATTATTTGTTGGTTCCTCTCAAGGGGACAATTTATGTTTCTAGTTTGGCTACTGTCTTTGTAGTTTGAAGAATATGATAAGTAACACAATTGTTGTCACGACCCGATTTAGGCACGTGACCGGCATGTGAGAAGTTTTATCCCACGTAAGCCTCGTGACCTGGATTCCTATTTATGCACAGTATATTCCAAAATAATTTAATCATAAAATCCTTTTCATATACAAATTCCTTGCCTTTAAAACATATAACTAGTATTCTTTCAAATTATAGTCTCATATTCTCTGCTCTGAAGTCTATTTTCATAATATCCATAAGTATCATAAAAGTTTGTAATATACATAATCTCTATGATAAAGTCTTATAATACAGTCTAGCAAAACATTATATATGCAAACTACACATTATGCACTATGGTCTAGGATCCTGCGCCTGCATCTACACTGGAGCATGCTACTCTATACATAAGGGCTTCACCTATGTGAAGCTTACCAGCTGATACTTTATTGCTGCTAGGAAGTAGAAGGCTGGGAAGGATCCACAGCAGCTGTTGTATCTATAAATAGGAGGAAAGAGGAGGGGTGAGTTTTTATACAAAAACTCAGGGAGTGAATACCCACCTGTAATCCCCCTTCATGGGACATCAAAGAAACAATGTGTAAAATCATGATAATATTAATAATACTCTAAAATCTCACATAATCAAATATACATATACATATACATACATTTTTTTTGTAATTATTAGTCATTTTCTTTCTAACTCCAATACAATTTTCTCCATTCATCGTCATATCTGAACCTATATTGGCCTATCGTATAGTAACTGTCAAAGGACAATAATCTCTATTTTCGTCGTGTTTTGTGAGTGCTCTGTGAATGCTCAGTTTCTTGTGAATCATGTGTTTCTGTTCTGTTTTGTGAGTGCTCGGTTTCTCATAGTTTATTGGTTTCTCTTAATGGATTATCCCTCGTGGACTAAGTTTCATGGTTTCACGTAGTTTCGTGGTTTCATGTAGTTTCATGGTTTCACATAGTTTCATGGTTTCTCTAAGTAATTTGCCCCTCGTGGGCCCTGTTTGTCCTCTACTGAGCTCTGAATCCACTTGATTCTAATAGTCTGACCTTAGCATAACTACGGCTATGAAATTATGTCCAAGGGATCACCAGTCCTAAGGCATTGTGATTTGAAAGGCCATAGAATATGTAGTTGGCAGTTGTTATAAGTATACAACTCTAACAATCTGACTTTAGCATAACCATGGCTATGAAATCATGCCTAAAGGATTACCTTCTTCAGACATTTATGATCCATATATCCTCATAATATATAGCCGTCAATTGCTCTAAATCTCATGAAGATTCAAGCTCTAAAACTGTTTTTGTTTATTTCTCTAAAACCTATCCCAACCTCTAAGTTTTTCATAGTCTATACATCTCAATATCACATTCCAAACATTCATAAATCATTTCTAGAATTCACTCCAACATTCATAAAGCTTTCCATAATCAAAATTATCATCAAATCAGCACAAAATGAATTCAACAAACGTGGTCCCATGATTTTTGTCAAAATACAGGTTTCATGCTCTAAAACCAACAGTCTAAAACATATAAATCCAATAGTAAACTTCAAATTCTCTTTGCAGAAATCTCTAAAATCAAACAATAAATGCTATCTTTAAGAAAATAACTCTAATGCAGAACATTGAAATCACAAGTGCGAACCCAGTCACCTAGAGTGGTAGAATGAGCAGGGGTGACACCAACAGGACCCTTGAAAGCAGAAACAATAGTAATATCTGACATAGAAGCAATAAAATTCCAAATTAACCTCTAAAACCTCTAAATATCTAAGAAATCATTTTTAACATACTAGGAAACTTCTTTCCTTGGAGAAGAATGGAGAATCACCCCAATAACAAGGAGGAGATAGAGAAAAGAGAGAGAAACCAAGAGAATAACATACCTTAGATCCTTAGAAGAAAGAAAAATGGAGTTTTAATGGTAAAAAGGTGAAGAAATGAGGTGGAGGAAGGGATAATCGCGTTTTCTCTGCAGAGGAAAAGGGTGGAAATGGGTGGTTTGGCTATGGGAAGATTTTGTACCCGATACAGGGGTTTTTATAACTCGGTTGACCGCTACAACGCTCACTAGAGGGCATATAAATCCACTTCTTATACCTACTAATTGCTCTGCTGACCGTTAGTTTCTCCCTCTACAGGATGGTCTATCTCACTCTCCAGGATAGTCTCTCACTCCCTATAACTCACTTATTATATTTCTTAATTAAACTTAACTTTTAAACATAAATGTAAATAAGGGAATACCCCCTATTTGGATTCAAATAAAATGTCTAAAAAAATCAAAATCCAAACCAATCAAAATCTAAATTTTGGGTTTTAATTTAAATCCAAAAATTTTCACGGTTTTATAAACTTGTGGATAAAAAATAGAGTATTTAAAGGTTCCATAAAATTCATTAAAAATCACTCTTTGACTTATTATTCTCTAAGGAACAATTACCAGGAGTTTTGGTCCCAAGAATATTGCTCTATTATATGGCTCTCCAGTGAGGAGTAGGGTCCAGACTTAGCAAAATTCAGGACTCGAACTGACAGATAAGGGTGATTGATACCCTTTCTGATTTGAAAAATTTTCCTAACCTTTTTATTTAAAATTTAGGGTATTACAATTGCCAAAGACACTATGTCACGACCTAACTTGGAAGCATGACCGGCATGTGAGGAATCCCATCCCCACGTCAGCCTCGTGACCTCTGAGTCTCCCTATATGCATAATTTAAATAATAAATTCCACTTATAAAATATTGTTTCACTTTTAATAAATATTTAGCTCTTTTGAAATTATACTCTTCAACAATAACATATAATATTTAAACTCTAAAATATATCTCTGTGATACAAAAAAAATGAGTTGCTCTCTATACGATAAACCCATGAACCATAATCATGTGAATACAAAATAATAATGATGAATCAATGCAAATATCTCTATGGTCCAGGACCCTGCCTACAATATACACTGGAGCACTCTATCACAATACAAAATAGAAAAGGTACTTCACTCCGAGTAAAGCTCACCAACCGAGCAACTCTACTGCTGGGGAGGAGGTGGCTGAGAGGAACTCATAGCAGCTAACGTATCTGTAATGGAAAAGGGGGAAGGGTGAGTTTCATCTAAAACTCAGTAAGTAGGTCCTCACCCATAACCCCCTCATGAGACGACAACAAAGATATACATATATATGTAAATGAAATCATCAAAATTGGTTAATGCATATACTCTGATCATAATGTATATATGATATCATAAAGGAAATAAAATTAGTAATTCTCTGGTAAAGCATAAACACTAAAAATCTATTAGAGAAACAAGAATCTCTGGTTATGCCTCGCATAATAAAATATAATTTCTCTAGTTATGCATGCCAACCATGACATAACAATTTCTCTAGTCTCTGGGATCTCCTTGGGATCCAAATTGGACACCTAACTAGGTTCCATACTCTGCTTTATGAAATTGTCCTCTCAGGACAACTTGGTACCAAGGTTAACGATCGGGCTCAGTCATTAACTCATTGTCTGTTTCTCTATAGCTAATGTCTGGTCTCTAAATCTCTGTTCTGGGCTTTTCTCTAAGCATAAAACTTTATAATATATAATTAAATAAACCTTAGAATCGATGGGGAAAATTTATAAAGTCTCCAAATCGATCCATAATCATACTCTAGTTCTTTAATAAAAATCATTTTAACAAATATGATCTCATGAGTTTACAATAAAATAATTATTTCATGCTCATGTTATAAAAACATCATTCTCAATAATTTTGATAACCAATAAAAATCTCAAATCTCATAAATCATTCTCTAAAATCATAAAATCATGTTATGATTTAAAGAAATTCACTCTAATGACCAACATAAGGGCCATAAGATTTGAACCCACTCACCTGGAAGGGAGCGAGAGGTGACGTCAACTCTAACTGGGCTCCGAGGAGCTGGGAGGGCACCTACGTCGACTACAAAAATCATAAAACTCAATATCAAACTCTGTCACCCTCTAAAATAACTCTAATATAGCTCTAACAATATTGGGGGAGCACCCCCACTTGACAAAAAGAGAGGAATGACAGTGCCCATGTCAAGAATGACAAAAATGGAGACAAGATCTTGCAACATATGCTTACCTTGATGATTTATGGGAGCTAGGTTGGAATGGGGTTGAAGAAAAAAAAAGAGAGAGAGGGGTTTCTGGTTCGAAGGAAATGGAAGGAAAATTAGGGGGAAAGGTTTTTATCCGTTCACATTTTTAGGGTGGGGTACTGTGCACTTAAGGCATTAGTTGTGACAAACTTATCACATCTGTGGAATTATATTCTCAGCCTTGGAAACCTATTCCCAGACGTGGGATTCATTCCCAGCTGTGGAAACTCATTCCCAGCAGTAGGAAACTCATACCCAGCCGTGGGAGCTCATTCCCAGCCGTGGGAGCTCATTCCCAGCTATCGGGATCTCTATGACAGCAACATTTTTACTGTCATCATCCACTTTCACTACTCTAAAATTCCTAGCCATGGACAGCAAAGGAAATTCCCAGCCATGATAGCAAAGGAATTTCTGACCGTGGACAGCAAAGCCTAACAGCCATGGACAACCCAGCCATGAACAACAAGGTCCAACAGCACTACCTCTATGAAACTCTAGCCATGGACAGCAATGCATTGCTGTCATTGCTTCAACTCATATCAGTAACATTTTATTGATATGTTTGATACTAATATACCACCAGACATATTACTGTCATGGTTATTTACATTTCTTTATTATAAAGTTAATAGGTTATTAACTTTAAAACATAAATGTAAATAAGGAAATACCCTCCATTTGAATTCAAATAAAATATAAAAAAAAATCAAAACCCCAACCAATCAAAATCTCATTTTTGAGTTTTAGTTCAAATTCCAGAATTCCGGCGATTTTCTAAACTTGGGGCTAGAAAAGGAACATCTAGAGGTTTCCTAAAATTCATTAAAAATCACACTTCAATTCATATCCCTCTAGAGAGCAATTACCGGGACTTTTGATCCCAAGAAAGTGGCTCTAATATATAGCCCTCCAAGGAGGTATAGGGCTCCAAACTTAGCGAAAACCCGGACCTGGTAACATGGGTGGGTCCCAAGGGATCCTAGGGCCATACGGAACTTATCTAATGACACGTGTACACCAGGTATTACACACTATTACTATTGATCTTTGTTGTGTTCCTCTTTCTTTGATTGCTTTTAGGCGTTGCACCAAAACTGTTGTCCTTCTTTGTCAATTGTCCCCTTTAATTTCCTTCACTACCTCATTAAACATTTTTTCCTTTTCTTTTCTTTAAACAGATCAGGATGCAATGAGCACAACTTTGGTAGCATAATGGAATGTTTCAAATGCTGTACCCCTAGGGACACATACTAGAAATGAGATAATTATCCAATTCTGGGTATGTGTAGTGTTGTGTACTATTATTTACTAGCAATTAGCACCTCAACTTTTAAAGTATAAAATCTCTGCTCTGCCATGTTGCTAATCAAAATAATCATTCTTTATTGATATCTTCGGGATTTCAAAGACAAATGTGAATTATGAAATTGTGGTCTAAATGCCACGTTAAGCGAAAGCTGCTACATCCCTTCCACAATGTTGTTTTGGGGTTTTAATCTACTTTCTTTGGTCTTTGTATTTGAGTGTCAACACTTCTTATAGGACTAGTGCACAAACTGCTTTGTTCACCAACTTTCCAATCTAGTGCTGCTTTGGCACCTTAATGTAGGAATGCCCATTTAATTCAATCTAGCTTATTCAAGTTTAAGCTAAATAACTAAAGCTAGTTCACAACTTTGAATTGCTCACCAAAATTTGAGTAGGAAAAAAGGAAATCTTCAACATCTTCATTGGATACAGAAGTTTTCTAGGAACCAATAATCACCACAAGTTTTACTATTTACCAAAACATATATACTGATTTAAGGTCTATCATTGATTCATTTGTCTCTCATGGAAACCTCAATCCTAAGAACAGAAGATAAAGATAGCACAAACTCATTCCCAAAAATGTAACTTTCTGAAAATATGATGGCTATTCACACCTGTTTTCAGAAGTAATTCAATGTAATACCTGAAACAAGGGAATGAAATAGATAACGTGGCTATCTTAGGAGAGACAAAGCCTAAACATAAATGTTGGAGTTAGGTGTCAGGGGAAGAACATAGTAAAAAACAAAACAAAAAAAGGGAAAATAATAGTAATTACATTTTAATTTTTAAGAGAACTGATAACAACAGAATCTATGAAAAAAGTGACCATATGATGCAATGAAAATTAAATAGAATGGTGTAATCAAGAAAAAAAAGGGGATGACAATCCAACTTACATCATAAAAAAAAAAAAAGCAACCAGATTTCTGAAACATCGCAAAAACAGAGTCTATTTGATTGTTTGGGGAAGAATCAACTTACATTCCAATTTGACGATTTGCACTTACAACCCACGTTGCACCGCCCTGCCACCATGAAAGGAATAGGAACCAAACGAAAATTGAAGCCATGGTCACTAAGAATACTCATGCAAAAAGGAAAGAGGGTCACCGAAAAAATAAAAAGGCGCAGAAAAGTTGAAGCCATACCTGGAAGTCATCAATGGAAGGCAGGGCCACCGAGAATGGAGGAGAGCACCGTCAATAATGGATTGAAGCACTGCCAGGAATGAAGGACGATGCCTTGAGGGGGAAAGAGGAGGTCACTCTATTCTACATCCAACAAGAGTCCAAGAATCCCTTCTTCTTATTTTTTTATTTTTTTAGTTTGCTTTTAAATGGGTTAAATAAGGGGTAAAATGGTCTTTTCACATGTATTTTGTTCTTGTATTTTGAGTTTTGTACCCCCAAACTAAACATGATTTAGAGATAGTCTATTTTTGTGTCTCTGTCTCTACTATCTCACTGTCCTTGTATTTTTGTCCCTATCTCACTAACCAAACGCTACCTAAGGGATCACCCACTTACAAACATTCCAATTTCAAGCCCACAGAATATGTATCTGGAAATTGCTATGAATCATACTGAATTCGATACTTCTGAGTATCATAAAAACTGAATTTATTTTCTCTAAAACTCATTTCTCAAGCTAATATCCTTTCATAACTTGATACCTCTAATATCATACTTTGAAATGAAAGGGCTCATAATCATAAAATCTTTGACATTATAATAACATCTTAGTTCATGATACTAAGTCATACTTTGTTTGACATTCTGCCAAAATATCTTAATTGATACTCAAAAATCATATTTTGAAATCTCAAATCTTGAAGCACAGTGATGTCCTAAACTCTTAAAACATGTTTGATAAAATGACACTTGTTAAATCATATATTCTTGTAATAAATCTCTTAGACTTGAGTACATAAAATATTTCTACCACATACAGCATATCAATCATAGTCCCATGGTTTTCTAAAATACATTTTCATGCTATATTCAAAATCGTTATCTTTGCCATAACTTACAAATATTATATATATTCATACTTTCATCTCTAATTTTATTCTTCACAAACATAATACATAAAACATACTCATAATGGCTAAAGTAAGGCCATAAGTTTGAACCCACTCACCATTTGGAGTCAGGAGTATGTGGGTACCACCAACTTGACCTTGAGAGCTTGGAATGACACCAACAACTGCCATAAAGCAACCTAGACTCTAGATTAAACTCTAAAAATCTCCAAAGAGCTCTAATCTAACTCTAACAACATTGGAAGAGCATCCCCACTTAACAACAATGAGAGAAACAACAAAGCCCATACTCTAGAATATAGAAGGAAGTAGAAAGAGAAAGCATAAACTAACAACCAAACTCACCTTCAAGCTTAGAAGGAGAAGATTCGATGGAGGATAAGAGTGGTGGGGAGGAAGAAGAAGGGAGCTGCTAGGGCTCGGATAGGGTGAAAACCGAACCGAGTTTTGGGGGGTATATATAGAGTCGGGAGTCTCATTAATCAAAACTACATCGTTTGACACTGTTTCTGCCTTACTGACACTGCTATAGCGGTATATGATGGCTATAGTAATCTAGCCATTCTCGTGTTCCCCCACTGATACATTTATGATTGCTATAGCGGTCTAGGACGGCTATAGCAGTGACAGTTCACCTAACTTCTGCATTTTTTTTTATCATTTTGGCATCTAGGTTGCCTAAATATTCACTTATTTACATTGTCTTCATTTATTTCGCTCTCCATTAACTTTAAACATAAATGTAAATTAAGAAATACCCTACATTTGTATTCAAATAAAATATAAAAAAAAAATCAAAATCCTAAGCAATCAAAATCCAAATTTTGAGTTTTAGTTCAAATTCGGGAATCTTCAACATTTTCTAAACTTGGGGTCTAAACACGAAATGCTTAAAGGTTTCATAAAATTCATTAAAAATAATTTTTTGACTTATTTTCCTTTTATGAACAATTATTGAGACTTTTGATTCCAAGAATCTGGCTTTATCATATGGCCCTCCAAGGAGGTGTAGGATCCAGACTTGGTGAAATTCAGGACTCGGTAATCAGGGTGGGTCTCGGGGTACCCTAGGGCTGTACAGAGCTTGTCTACTGACACGTGTACCTAAGGTATTACAAAAAACCCCACTCTCATATAGTTCATCACTAGAGGTAGGGGTTTATGCTTGCATTCCTTAAGTTCTTGCCTATTGAATTGATGCAATTAAGTTTTCTAAGTTGTTGAAATTCCTATTGATGAAATTTCTATTTTGGAATGAGAAATTTATAGTTTTAGAATAAGGTGTTGTTGGAAATTCTATGTTGGAATAAAATTAATTATTATTTTTTGAGTGATAATTAATTTATGGTTAAATTGTGTTTATTAGGAAACCTTTAAGATCACTTTGCTAAATGTTGTTACTTGCTGAAATTTGATTTTGTGCCCTAGTAGCAAACTTATGTAAATTTTTAAATTTACCTAGGGATGAGATTTTGAGCTAAACTTTTTCTGAAAGGTATTTAACATGTGAAACTACTCTTATGAATTTTTCTGAGATCAAATATGATTATTTACTATCCTTAAAAATTGCAAAACTAAACCTGTCCTTGTTAGCACTCTACACTTATTTTAGCAAGCTATAATTTTTTGTTTTTTATCCTATCAAACAAAGGAATTTTAAGCTAAAACTTTTACACAATGTTGTTAACATCTTAAGGTTTTCCTCTAAATTTTTTTGGAAAATTCTAGGGTACTTTGCTATAGTCTAAAATTAATGAAAATTAGTCTTGTAGTGTTGACAAACATGTGCTGAACATCGAATTTATACAATTTTGAAACCCCATCTAAGATCTCATTTTTAACCCAAATTTTCTACACATTAATCATAATTTGTTGAGGTACATTAGTGATCCTTTTCAAGAAACTAATCATGTAATACCCAATTTTAAATAAAAGGGTTAGAAAATATTTTTGGGCTAAAACAGGTGCAGTTACCCTTATCTATCATTCCGAGTCCTGAATTTCACTAAGTTTGAACCCTATGCTCCCTTGGAGTGCTATATGATAGAGTCATATTATTGGGAGCAAAAGTCTCGGTAATTGTTCCCTAGAGAAAAAAGTTAAAGGGTGATTTTTAATGAATTTTGTGAAACCTTTAAACGCCCCGTTTCTAGCGTACAAGTTTATAAAACCATGAAAATTTGTGGATTTGAACTAAAACCCAAAATTTAGATTTTGATTTGTTAGGATTTTGATTTTTCTAATATTTATTTGAACCCAAATGGGGGTATTCCCTTATTTACATTTATATTTTAAAGTTAATGGACTATAAAATAAATGAGGACATTAAAATTAAAAAATGTAAATAACTGAGACCGCCTCAGTGGTCATATGACCACCGAGACGGTAAACAAAGAGTAAGGTGGTGCTGCAGCAGGGTAGGAGACAGTCCAGGCGGTCAATAGAGAGTTAAAAATCCCTATTTTGGGGTTCAGAACCTTCACACAGCCAAAAATACACCCATTCTCACCCCTAACCTTGAGCTCTCACCCCAAAACTCGATTTTCACCTCCCAAAACTCCATTTCCTTCCATTTTTCTTAATTCTAACTCAAATATTTGATTCCTAAGGCTTTAAGGTATGTTGTTCTCCTAATTTCGCTCTCTTTTCTCCCTTTTCTTTTGGTTATTAGGGTGATTCTCTAAGCTTCTCAAAGGAGAGAAGTTTTATACCTTGTTAGATATGGGTTTTGAGTATTCAGAGGTTTTAGAGTTCTATTGCTTTTATATCAGATATTGCTATCAGTTCCGCTTCCTACTATGCTATTGGTGTTAGTTCTGCACTGTTCACCCCTCCAGGTGAGTGGGTTCACATCTATTATCTCTAGGTTCTGTATTAGAGTTATTTTCATGGAAATATGATTTACTGCTTGATTTTAGAGAGATATGGTACAAGAATTTGAAGTTTACTATTGGATTATATGTTTTGAACTGTTGATTTTAGAGCATGAAATATGTTTTTCATAAAACTCATGGAACGATGTTTGTTATACTGATTTTATGTAGCATTGATGATTTATGTAACTGTTAGATACTTTTATGACTATTTAAATGGATTCTAGAACTGATTTATGTATATGATTTAGTTTTATAATTAAATATGAAATTTAGAGAAATGATTAAAACTATGGTTTTAACTTCTTTATTTCAAAGCATGCTGTTGAGCTTTCTAGACAGTGAAAGGATTGGTAATTTGAATTATATTTTAGAGAATAAATCAAAAGGTTTTAAAGCCTAAATCTTCATAAGATTCAGAACAGTTGGCGAATACATATTCTGTGAGCTTATGAAATCACAAATGTCTACAAGGGATGATCCCTTGGGCATGATTTCATAGCCACAGTTATGCTAAGGTCAGGCTGTTAGAATTAGACAGATTCAGAGCTCTCAGAGAATTAAAAAGGTTTAAAGGTTTACTATTTTAGCTTTAATGGGTTTATTTGGTTAGTTTAGGAGGTAGCTATAGAGAAACAGGTTATGTGTTAATGGCAGTAAATCTGTTAACCTTGATACCAAGTAGCCCGAGCCAAAGATACTCAGAGATTTTATATTCAGAGTTTATATTCAAAGATTTATATCCAGAGTTTTATTACGTCACAAACATTGTGCGTAACTAGAGCAGAGATTACTGTTTCTCTAGGAGCTACTATATTGTGTTGCTTGTATAATTTCATGTATGAAAATAAATTCAGAAAAATTATTTTTAAGTTATAACATGATGATTATAAAGGACTTTTAGAAATATATGTATGCTTGGTTATGTGGGATTTTTTAGTATTACTGAAGTCATTATGATTTGTGCAGTGTTTCTTTGGCATTCCATGAAAGGGGGTTTCAAGTGAGGACTTATTCACTGAGTGAGTTTTGGTAACAAAACTCACCCCTCTGCTTTCCTCTCTATCACAGGTATTGTAGCCACTATTCTCCTAGCCATCAGTGTTCCAGTGGCACTAAAGTATAGCCAGTAAGCTTCACTTGAGTGAAGCATTCCCATTCTGTTTAAAGTGCTCCAGTACATTGCAGGCAGGATCCCGGACCTAGAGCATATTTTAAATTGCATTTGGTATATTATAATTACATTTGATTTATATACAATAACTTGGACATTTGGATAAGTGTATGTTGATTTATATATATAAATGATTTTCGAAGTTGGAACTCGAAAGATTTGTTACAAGTTTCTAGATTTAATTATTTTGATTTTAGAGGACGTATGGTTGGTTTGCAGAAAATATAGTAATTTAAACAGACTTTATGAACAGAGCATGCATATAGAGGTAACCAACAAGTCACGAGGCTTACATGGGAACGGAATTTCTCACGTGCCGGTCATGTGCCTAGGTCGGGTCATAACAAATCATGTCATTTACTAACCTTTTTAGATTTAGTTTTGAGATTAATTTTATGGAAAATTATTGTCGTTATTATGTTAATGGAGTAAATGAAATGCAAGTGATGCTAGGAGTTGTTTCATATAAGCAAGCCTATGAAAGTGTGATTGGTATGAAACAATGATGATCATACTGACTAGGATTGTTTGTTATTAAGAAAAATGATTGGAAGATATGAAATCTATGGAAGGGATATTATGTTATTTATGATATGAGCATGGATATGTAATTAAATGCTTGGTGCTAGATTGCACACATAATAATTTAGCCGTATTTGTGTATTGAGAGACTACATGATTCTGACATTTTATAGATGGATGTATGATGTTGTTATGTGAAATAATAAAAATATGCATATGTTATAAGTCAAATGTTGCATATTATGATTAAAAGAAAGTATTAAGTTATATACATATGAAGAGATATTGGATATAGTCCCCATTGATAAATTATAAATGCAATATGAAAAGACATTAAACTTAGTCCCCACTGATAAAGTGTTAACGTGATACAAAATGTTAAAGATATTAGACTCAATCCACACTAATAAAGTATTTATGTAATATAAATGTTAAAGGCGTTTAACTTTGTCCCTATTGATAAAATATTAATGTGATCTAAAATGTCAAAGATGTTGGTCTCAAACCCCACTGATTTGGAAATAATTCTTAATAAAAAGAGGTGACCCCCATTGTTCTAACACCATGTGTTGTCCCCACTATATTTATCGATGATGATCAGCTTTTGGTATGACTCATTACCCCATTGATTAGTTAAACTGAGTGAATAAAGAAAGATGTGTATAATAAAAGAGGTGAATAAAGAAATAGATGTATAAAGAAAGAAATGTTTAAAGAAAGAGATGCATAAAGGAAGAAATGCATAAGGAAAATGATGAATAAAGAAAGAGAAAGTAAATGAAGAGACTAAACTACATAATTTATATGACTGAATATAATTTTATATATATGTGTGTGTGTTTGTTCATTTATATTGTCATACATATGTAAAATATAGTATTGCATCTATGTTCAGAAAGATCATGTTAAAAGACACGTCTATCTCAGGTAAAAATTTTCGAAATTTATTAATTGAATTTTAATGTATGTTCATGTCTTCTTAAAAAAAAACGGAGGTAGCTGGGGATGATTTTGATGACACTTTATTTCTGTGTCATCTGCAGATAAGGTGCAAGTAACTAAGGATCCTATGGAGAAGCATGTTTAAGGAAAAAGTATATAGGATTTTATTTTTGATTGTGAGATTTGCTATAGGATTGTATCTTAGTTCATGAGGCTTATTTAGATATGTTATACTTCCTTTAGAAGTTCAATTACTTAATTGATTACCATACCACTGTTAGCTAGAAAACATTTATTATTCTTGCTACTTATTTAGTATTTACAACATACTATTTGGATTTATTTATGTATTGATGATATATATATATATATATATTGGATGATTCATATGCATTTGTGGATGTATTAGTTAGCTTCCGCAAAATAAATATTGAACACAATTTATCTACATGCAATGCTCGTAGTTTGAATTTTTTTTAAAAAAAAATTATCACTATTTTCCTTATATCTTATTTTATTTGAAAAATTTATGAGACCTAAACAAAATAACTAAAAGTTAATCTTAATATGACTCGAGCATTAACGGGTTAAAATTTAAGATATTACATTTTCCTTATCTTCGCACCAAATTGTTCTAAGTTGGTTCCATACCTCCTCCAATTTTGCTAGGAGTAGGGGTGTTAGGGACTAACTATAGTTAGGTATTAGCTGTCACGACCCGACTTGGGCACGTGACCGGCACGTGAGGAATTTCATTCTCACGCAAGTCTCGTGACCTGTTAACTGTTTCTACATGCATGTTCTGTCCATAAAAACTTATTTATAACAAAAATTCTCCTTTCTACATATAATTCACCTGTTCCTTAAATTTAACATAATCATAATGATAAAAATAATCAAGTCTGTAATTTCTTAATCTATCTCTAAAGTTCGAAGTAATAATTCAATCTTTACATATAACATCCTCTTTTCAAAATGTTCCATGAGCGAATACCATTAAGTTATCAAGAGCAAAACATAAATATGCTATTACAGTGGGATGCAAAAATGCAAGATATGATCTAAGGTCCGGGACCCTGTCTGCAGTGTACTGGAGCACTTTAACCTAAACATTATATGCTTCACCTACAGACTCACCGATTGGAATCTATGACTATTGGGAGGTTCACAACAACTACTCTATCTGTAAAAATAAGAGAAGGAAGAGAGGGGTGAGTTTTGCAACCAAAACTCAGTGAGTGAATCCCCACCGGTAGCCCCCTTCATGGGACGTTAAGAACAATGCATAAAATCGAAATAAAACTATAACACTTATAGAACATTCCATGTATACATATATATAATCAAAATCATTATTTCCCACAATTAAGATCGGCAATGCCCCAATAGTAAAGTAGTAATTTCTATACGCACACACACACACATATATATATATATATATGCTCAAATCATCATGCCATCACATTAATAACCAAATTTTCGATTTATTATCATATATCAAATCATACAAACTTATGATGTAATAATTTCTAGAGAAAACATTAACGTCCGTCAATCATAGTGTAACCATATAAATGCATCTACAGTGTCACGACCCGATCTGGGCACGTGACCGGCATGTGGGGAGTCACATCCCCACGTAAGCCTCAAGACCTGTGTAGAGCTCTACATGCATATTAAAATAGGAAAATCCATGTAAACAATATCTCAATTTCAATCTATAGATTTCCTATTTTCTGAAATCAAGATCTTGATAACTAAAATATCATCATCAACATCAAAAGTCTGAAATCATCCATTATTCATACACAAAATACAAATATACATATCAATTACTTTTGTCCAGTTTGTCCAGAAACAACCAGTTTCATTAAATACAAACCATAATATAATCAAATATGCAAAATGCAAAATGAGCTCTATATGAATCAGGACTCCTGCCTGCAATAACACTGGAGCACTCTATAGAACCAAAAATGCTTCACTCAAGTGAAGCTCACCAGCTAATCCTCTATTGCTGCTGGGAAGTAGGAGGCTGGGAAAAATCCGTAGCAGCTGCTGTATCTGTAAATAGGAGGAAATGAGAGGGGTGAGTTTTTATACAAAAACTTAGTGAGTGAATCCCCACCTGCAACCCCCTTCATGGGACATCAGTAAAACCATGCAGTATATATATAAAAATCATTTATAACATAGAGCTTTAAAACATATCATATAACTATACATACAAAATCAATTAGTCATTGGCCTTTAAAATCATTAACAGTATCTAACTAGAGAAACAGAAATCTCTGCTCTATGGTTCTTCAAGAACCGAAATACTCTACTCTATGATCCATTTGGGATCCAATGTTCATTCAGCCGTTAACTCACTGTCTGTTTCTCTAGAGCTACTGTTCAGTATCAACAGAAAATCAAATATTCTCTCTATGATCCACAAGGGCTTCTACCCTAGGGTTCAAAGCTTTATCATATAATAGAATCCAGTATATCAGAAATCATCAGATCAACATAATAACTTCAAAATGTTCAAGAGTCATAATCAAATATTCACATTTCAGTAACAATAGTCCCATGGTTTTCATAAGAATCCATAGTTCATGACATTTGAAAATCATATTCTTATCAGCTTGAATAATCAACAAAAATCTCTAATCTCTTTGTAGAACTCTTTAAAACCATCATATAAAGCATATTTTTATGCAAATAAGTCTAATGCAAACCATAGAAGCCACATATGAAAACCCACTCACCTGGAGTGGTAGAATGAACAGGAGAGACACTAATAGGACGCTAGGAGGTAGAAACGGCACCACTATCTGCCAGTAAAGCAATAAAACTCTGAATCAATCTCAGAAGAACCCTATTCTCAGTACTATGACCATAGAACAAGAGGGAACCCAAGATTAACTCTAAGAACAAGAGAAGAATAGATGAGATAGGAAGGAAATCTAGTAAAATCTATTACCTTTAAGCCTTGGAAGTGAAAGATTGATGAAATGGGAAAGAGAGAGAGATTGGGGACGAGAGTTTCGCATTTCCTAGGGGAGAAGTATGTTTTTTGCACAAATGAAGGTTTTGGAGCCCGAGATGAGGTTTTTAAGTCATCTGTCGAGCACTGCAGTGCTAACTAGAGAGCTTATCGCGCACCGCCTTACTGTTTTGTTGAGCACTGCAGCGCTCTTAACGCCGCAACGCTCACCAGAGAGCATAAAAATTCACTTCTTATTGTTCTGCTGACCGCTGCAGTGCTCACCAGAAAGGTTTTTCCTTCTTCGAGATAGTCTCTAACTCTCCAAAATGGTCTCTCACCTCCCAAAACTCACTTATTTACATTTTTTTTATTTCCTATTAACTTTTAAACATAAATGTAAATAAGGATTACCCCCCCCCATTTGGATTTAAATAAAATATATAAAAACTCAAAATCCCAAGGAATCAAAATCTAAATTCTGGGTTTTAGTTCAAATCCGGAAATTTTTACGATTTTTAAAACTTGGGGGCTAAAAACGAACTATTTAAAACTTTCATAAAATTCATTAAAAATCCTCCTTCGACTCATTTTCCTCTTAGGAACCATTACCGGGAGTTGTGATCCCAAAATTATGATTCTATCATATAGCCCTCCAATGGCATGTAGGGTCTCAGACTTAGAAAAATTCAGAACCCGGTTTTATCTACAGACACGTGTGCTGCTCTACACTTTTCTAGGTAACAGTATATCTAAGGTATTACATACAGGGTTGGAGACTGGCTCTACTAACCTTGGTGTCGGACTGACTCCGTACACACTTTCTTTATGAGCTGAGAATCTCTAGGGTTGGAGACTGGCTCTGCCAACCTTGGTGCCAAACTGGCTCCGTACACCTCTGCTTTTTGAGCTGTGAATCTATTTGATTCTAACAGTCTGACCTTAGCAGATCGGTGGCTATGAAATCACGCCCAAATGGTCACTCACATGGACACTGTGATTACAAGCCTCCACGGGTATGTAGCCATCAACTGTTCTGAATCTGATGAAGATTCAAGCTCTAAAATCATTTAATTAATCATCTGAGATATAATTCAAACAATCCAGTTTTTCATAACTAGAAAACTCCATTTCATAATTTCAAACAGCAAGGTCTATAATCACAACTTTATTGCCTCTTCTAAATTGCATATCTAATATAAAACTACTTCACACATATATAAAGCAGTTCCAAAATCCATTGAGATAATCATAAAACCTCTCACTATATATATATCATCAGTTTTACATAAAATCAGCATAGCAACTATGGTCCCATGAGTTTTCATCAAAACTAGGTTTCATGCTCTTAAATTATTAGTTTACAACACAATAACTAACAGCAAATCTCTAATCCTTATACTGAAATCTTTAAAATCAAATAGTAAGTTGTATTTTCATGAAAATAGCTTCTAATGCATAACATAGATGCCACAAGTGTGAATCCACTCACCTGGAGGGGTGAACAGTGAAGAATCTACATTGACAGAGCTCCTTGGAGTAGGAAGAACATCAATATCTGACATAGGGGCCATAATATTCTAGATTAACTTCTAGAAAACACTAAATAGCTCATATCTAACTCTAACACCAAGGAGGAACTTCACATCTTGGATAATATGGAGGAATAGCAAAACCAACCTCAAGAACAAAGAGGAAATAGAAGAAAATGAGAGGAAACATCAAGATCTCTTACCTTAAAGCCTTGGAAGTGAAAAATTGATGAAAAAGGAAAAAGGAAAAGGAATGGAGGTTTAGAGGTGAGAGGTCGTGTTTCTCCGAGTGGAAGGAGCGGGGGTTGTGTTATATGGTGATGGGAATGTTCTGGACCTCGAACAGGGGTTTTTATGTGTTCTGTCAAGCGCTGCAGCGGTAAAGAGCTCTGCAGTGCTCACCAGGGAGCGTATCTCGCATCAACTTACTATTCTGTTGATCGCTGCAGCGCTAAACAAAGAGCATAAAATTTGTCCCAGCACCGCCTTATTATTCACCTGACCGCTGCAATGCTTACTAGAATAGTTTTTCATTCTGCATGATGATTTCTCACTCTCCAGAATGGTTTCTCACTCCACAGAACTCACTTATTTACTATTAACTTTTAAAAATAAGGGAATATCCCCTATTTGGATTCAAATAAAATATCTAAAAAATCAAAATCCAACCCAATCAAAGTCTAAATTTTGGGTTTTAGTTCAAATCTGAAAATTTTCATAGTTTTATAAACTTGTGGATAAAAAATGGAGTATTTAAAGGTTCCATAAAATTCATTAAAAATAACTCTTTGACTTATTCTTCTCTAAGGAACAATTACCAGGGCTTTTGGTTTCAAGAATATGACTCCATCATATGGCTCTCCAAGGAGGTGTAGGGCCCAGATTTAGCAGAATTTAAAACTTGAAACAACGAGTAACAGTGACTGACACCCTTTCTGTTCGGAAAAATTTTATAATCCTTTTAAATTTAAAATTAGGGGTATTACATTAGTTGAGCTATGGTTAAGTGTAGTTAGAGTCACTTGCCATATGAGTTGACACTTGTTATCTTAGTGTGTATTATCGAGTGGGATAGAAAGGTGAAGTTAAGTGTAATGATTTAGATTCAACAATGAATTTCAATTTCAATTTTGTTTCTATCTTTCTATCTCAGCTCGTGTTCTCTATTGATATATGACATATCATCATAGTTTTAAAACTCGGACCGGTGATCGACTCGGTCAGTTGAGATCCTTTGGGTCACTTTGGTTCAATAGGTGGAGTCATTTAGTCGAACCAGTTGAACCGGATTTATATAAAAAAAATATAAAAGTATATAAAAATTTAAATAAAATATAATAAAATAACAACTAATTAACAATTTGATACCTTTTAAGAACTCCAAATATAAAAATATAATTAAATAACATATATTCCTAAATATTGTTTTTGTTTCACAATCACAAATCACAATTAACAAGTTTAAAATATAATTGTACAAGTAAACTCACAAAATTTTACATCACAAACTCACAAATCATGACAATATAAACAAATTTATTGCATTTTTCTAAAAGTCAAATTAGAATATTATTTTTTAAGGTTTGGAAAAAAATATTATTTAGCCCAAAAAAGGAAAAAAAATGAAAAAGCAAAAAAAAAACCGAGTCGACGGTCCTGGTTCAACCTGAAGTCACCGGTTTTGATCCAAAACCGGCCGAGTCAAACCGGGTCGCACCGGTTTTGATACAAGACCGATCCAAATAGTGGCTCGGACCGGTTTCATGACCGGTTCACCGGTTTTTAAAACTATGCATATCATACTCGTGTGTCAAAATTGGCTGCCACATGGAATTGAATAATGTGAATTAGTTAGTCAACTCAGTATTTAATAAAGTCGGATAAAACCTAAGGACCGAAACTAAATACTTTTGACAATATTAAGAACAGAGCACCAAAAAATAATTTTTAATATGTGTTTGGTTGAGACTTTAACGTAAAGGTAAAACTTTAATGGTCAAGGTTGTGTTATAAATTAGATATTATATAGATGTCCATAAGATATTTAGGTGATTGATTAAAATATTTTATTTATTATTAATTAATATAATGCTGTAAATTATTTTAATTGTGATGCACTCAATGGCCTATAAATAGAGACATAGAGTCACATTGTCATAGACACAAAAGTAATAGATAATCTGATCTTCCCCTCTTATTTCTCTCTTCTCTCTGTTTCTATTATTTTATAATAGCTTTGTTTTTTATTTTTCATTTTTTAACTTCCCAAAATCAAATAGAGGATCGCAAGATCCACCGCCGCCAAAGAAGATGACTTAATCCCTCATCACGGAGCTCCCGAATGGGCAAACTACCGTCCGTGAACGCTTCTATTCTACGGGAGAATGAGACCCCCGACCACACTAGCTGGTTATGACAAGCACCGCCACCACGCCACACCTCATGGTTACTAACCAAACACTTTTGACATCAAGTCATTGGAGTTCCGAAAGGCCCATAACCGGGTTCTGTCGATCCTACCACCACCAGCAACTGCTAGTAGGGGTGGGATGCATCGCATTGCATGAAAAGGAAGAATGAGCTCGTCGGGTACGGAGGAAGAGGCCCCGGACCTTTTGTGTCACCTCGAGCACGTCCAAGGTTTAGTGGACGCCCTCACCGCGGTTCGATGGAAGCGCCACCAGGACGCCGTGTTGGAGTTGTCCGAGCACGGCATCGTCTTGATCGTCGAAGAAAGCGGTTGTCTCCAAGCCAAGGTTTATCTAAAACGCGAGGTACCAGAATCTCTCCCTTTTTTCTTTCCCCTTTAATTTATTAGTTTTATTATTCGTTATTAGCCCGTTTATCTCGATTTCTCAGTCTGTTTATTTGTTTATTTTTTGTGACTATGCTATTTTCAGCTGTTCGTTCGGTATGATTATAATGCTCAAGTACGGCCTCGTTTTGGTGTGAGTTTGGGGCTTTTTGTGGATTGCTTGAACGCTTTCTCGGTTCCTGGTCACTCGAGCGTTATTCAGATTCAATATCCAGGTCCTGACATGCAGGTTCTTCTCAAGTACGTGGTTGTACGCCTTGGCTCTTTTGCTTTTCTTTCATTGTTTTATCTTAAATGCCTTAGCTATTATATTACATGTGCCCAAAAGAAGAGTTCAAAGTTTGCATCGAGGAATTCATAAATTCTGCATGCCTGCATATACAGTTTGATTTGATACTATACAGATACTTGTTGGCACTCCTTCGATTAGAAAGGGATAGTAACAGATAATAAGATGCTTGCACACACAAGACATTAACGCGGTTACAACAGGAACAAGTATGACTTATTTCCGTGCAATAGTGGCAACAAGCACCCATTCCTTTGATCTTGGGGTTCAGCATTGTTTATTTCAATTCCGATTTTCTTCTCAAAAAACTGGCAAATATCCTTCTGCATCTTATGATGCTTTTCTTTTGAGTGTCGTCGGAATTGGGATAAAGGTTTGCATGTGCCTGAAATTCTGTCTTCTCATAGAATGGGAACCTTTTAAAATCTGAAGTTAGCGTTTAATAATTGATAATCTGTGGGAAAGGTGAAGAACCGGAAGGGCAGTCTTGGTGGAAGGGAAGGGTCAGATTGCTGCTGGAATTTACATATGCTGAAAACAATACACTAGAATAAAGGAGTTCCTTGATGTGTTTAGGTCACAGGGGCTCGTATTGCTTTGATAACATGTTGGAATAGGGTGTTTGAGGCATAATGTTTGGCTATACAATGCCTAGAGATCTTTTATTGATAGTGCAATTACAAATTACAATTATTCAAGGCACAATCATTCGGCTAATGAGTTTCTATATGCTAACTTTATCCCTGGTTTTACTTTTGTCCCATAATTATATTATGTCTCATTTTCATACTAAATCTTTCATCCTAGCCACTATTAGAAATGGTAACAGAAGTTGTTTATATGACATCATACGTGAGTGAATTATTGGCTTGCCAATTAGGATTTTTTTCAAAATTCTGAAATGAGAGGGCGAGATAAATCAGGAGAGCCTTGGAAAGATTTGGGATGAAATGAAACAAAATATAGTTGGTGTGGGAGCCCCACCAACTTATAGCTACACACCGTGCAGTGACACTGACACTTGTATGTGCATGCGTGCATGAGATGATGTGTCAACAAGTTCTGTTTGCACTTAACAGATAGTGATTTGGTACAATTTATGTTGCTTTTGGAATGATTTGGGGTGAATTGAAGCAGAGTACAGTTGTAGGACAAAATTGAAATCCGAGGATATGTGAAGGGATGAAAAGCACTTTATTTCCTAATTCATTCTAGCATAAATGCTAATATGGAATATCCTAACAGCAACAGATGAGCACACCCCAAGAATACCCCAAATCAAAGACAACCTAGAAAACAAGACAAGTGCACTAAATAATCAGAAGGGAAAGTGAAAGACAACTAGGTTGGTGAACATGTATGAAGTAAGCACAGGATAGCAAATCATATGGCTATGCCTACCTAGGGGATGAAAACAAATTTACTGTGAGAGAAGAAATAGGAAAAGGAAAAACTAGCAATTTGATCCAGACCCAGTCCCAAAACCCCTTGTGGACTCTTCTCATAGACAAGGAACAACCTCTCTTATTTTTCTCTACTTCTCATGCATTAGGCACCTAAGCTAGCTGTTATGATTTTGTAACATTCTTTCACCAAAAATGATCCTATATGGCTAAACACATAGTTGAAAATGGTCACACTTGATGAAAATAACCAAACATGAACCACATGTCTTCAAGGTGAAATTCATTTTCTATGGGGGGACATCAAATTGCAGAGGCGTACAATAAATTCACAAGCTAGCCCACCAAATTTAACCAAAACCAGCAGCTTCTACAACTAATTAGCTTTATTGCTTGAAAAGAAAGTGACTGATAAAACCAGAAACTTCATATGCAATTACAATTCAACAGAGCTTTTAATCCTCAACATTTATTGTATTAACTTTCTGTAAACAAAACATTGAAACTTGTCTTCCATGGAGTGTAGTTTTTTGTCAAGAACTTATTGTTGAATCTGTGATTCCACTGAGTGGCAGCCATAATGATGGTTTAATAAATAAGAGTGGATCAATTAATTTAGATCTGTCAAAGTGTCTTATCTGTCTTGAATATTCTTTCTCTGCTTCTCTAGATCTGTAGATTCACTGGATGCAAGCATTTGTGCTGAGATCAGAACGAGGATTCCTGACACAATTGCATGGGACTACAATTTTGAACCTGCTGGGACAAATCCTTTAACCTTTACTGTTAAGGTATGGCACAAATTTCCCATATCACATTCAGATGCTGCTTGCATGACTTATTATCCTTTCAATGCCCTTTTTGTGTGATTGACAATGTTGTCTCCCCACTACCCCCGTGCAGTTGCATCCTTTCACCAAAAAGATACCCTCCCTCGCTTCCTTTCAAAGTTTTTGGTTTATAATGCAAGACTTGTGTTGTGTATGGATTGGGTGCTGGGTGGAAAACCAACAAGAGCACAAGCTCAATTTTGTAAAGATGATAATGTTGTGATAGATGAGGGCACACACACTGGACAAGGTAGGATTAGACAGAAGTTGGAGTAGCATCTGGTGTTAAAAGGATGGTGGAATCTTGCCCAAAGTGGTTTGGTCATGTGTGGAAAAATTCTGTAGAAGCCCCATTAAGAAGAAAAGATCAACTAGATGGTAGTCCATGAGTTAGAGGTAAAGAAAGACCAATATGACTTTATATTGTAATCTTGACCATTCATGTTAAATTCAATGGTCAAAATTTACTCCTTGTACTCCTACAATTAATCACTCCTCTCCATTGAGTGCTCCCTATACAATCACACATACTGTCATACACGCATATGTATAATTGTATATGGAGAGGATCATACATAGTTGTATAGGGATAGGATCAAATGAGAGAGTGATTAATATACATTCAAGAAAATGCCAAATCATGGTAGGTAGTTATCATAATGGGTAGTTATGTAGTATTATTTGACACTTTCTTGAATATCTATTGATTGACATAATGGTAGGTTATTTTACATTGTCAGTGAATGGAAATTAAACTAAAAAAATAATGTTGCATAGAATAAGGAAAGTAAACAGAGTTAATCTAACCTTTGTTATGATCTTGAGAGCATAGAAGGAAAAAATTAGCCGTAGTTACATGTCATTACAGCAATAGGCTGAAGGAGAAAGTGACATGGAAAGGAGCTATGTGAATGGTAGAGAGAATGAGAAAGTGAAAAGAAAAAAACTGCATATAAATTTGGTAGTGGACCACTTGTACTATCATAGATTTACCCTAGGAATGCCTTCTTCTCAATCACCGCACAATCAATATAACAGTGAGAATCAATGTATCCATCCATATCTTCCAATCAAGGATGATCAACACATTCGTTTCACACATTGGTATCTCAATTAAGTCTTCCCTTAAATTAAATTTCAAAAAGACAGAGCATTAAAGTTTTGAAATTGACCAAACTCATCAAATTAATGAACTAACACCATGAACCATTTTCCAATCACCTCAAATAATCACGCAAGAGAATGAATGTAATTGGATTGTTTGATTACCTGGTGGCCTAAAGCAAATGGACAACCATCCTCTATGCACCACAATATTGCATACCTCTTTTCATGTTCAATGATTATAATTAAGAGAATTGAAATACAATGAAAAATGGATATGAGGTGAGAGTGGTTAGTGCAAATTTAAGTGGAACTGCAATTAGAATTGCCTACAACTGTAAAAAGTGGGATAGACTTCCTCTTCCTACAATTTTAACATCACTAACAATTGTTTGTCAAATTATTTGTAAGGGTAATAATAGGAAAAGTTGGACACAAAACCCAGGAAATCCCTTATTTAATGTGTAGATTACAATAATTCATTGCTTGTGAATTCTACAAAAAGAAGTCAAACAAGTCGGAGATATCAATAAATCCTTTGATATGATAATTTAGCTTTATTCTTTTATCACTTGAATCTGTGATACATGGATGACACAATTGCTTGCAATTTATATAGAACAAGGATTTCTTTTTTAACACTAACAACTGATACTTCGGTAATTGATCTACTCCTAGTCTGCAGCTCTAAAGGAAGCCATCGAGGATCTTGAATGGCCTGGATCAAGCATCCAGATTATTCTAGAGCCAGATCCTCCTTCTGTTACATTAAGAGCCGAAGGACATGGAGACTTGCAGGTTTGCTTTGCTTTCAACTCATAAATGGTTACAGGCTAGTTGCTGCTTCAAATCCATTATTTTCTGATAGTCATAGGCCTATTATTAACAGCAACTATACAATAAGAAGTAGGTGAGTCATAGGGGATAATTCAATAAATAAAGTTGTATAGACAAGGTAGTTAGTTGGAGGTAGTTGGGGAGTAGGGAGTTAGTAACAGAAGGGTTGTAGGAAAGTACTGGAGAGGCAGAGGGAGGAGGTTCGGGGAGTGTGAGGGAGGGATAGGGTCTTTCGAATAACCTTGAGATTGTATCACAAACATTCTATCTATCTCCGATGTCAATTTGTCGGCATGTGGGTGCAGCTCTGGCAACAGCTATAGGTGGGCAGTAGCAAGGATAACGAGAGAGCCATTCTGAATCTCAAAAAAGGCACCTTGATGGCAACTTCAATGATCAGTCCGTCGATGATGAAGTATTTGGCAATCATCGATGGCTCCGGCAATGGTAACGGGCAATTTTGGCAATAGGAGGGAGGGAGGGAAAGAGCAAGCAAGCAAGCGTGTCTGTCTAGAAGACAAAGTTAATGCCCTTAGTTGTTAGTTTAGAAATAGAAGCAATACCATATTGGCTTGCACTTTATTTCAAGTTGGGTAGCTAGGTCTACCTAAAGGCCCAACCATGTAAGCCCAAATCAATGGCCAAAAGACTAAATGAGGAGCTCAACCTAAGGTGGGGAATATGGCAATGGGTATCCATGGGAGCGAGGACATGCTCCCCCATCCCTAAATTTTGCTCCCAGTTCCCGCCCCCCGAGCGGCGGGGTGGGGATTCCGATTCCCTTGGATATCCATGGATTCATTAAAATTAAATAATAGAAAACTCTGAAACCCAATAAAAATATGTAAATATCCATAATAACAAATACTACTGATGCAATATAATTCAATTTAAAAAGGAAAATAGATATATAAATGCAAATTCAATAAAAGACAATTTAGAAATGAAGATGTGTTATGGTTTTCTTGGTATACGTTTATATAATATATATATATATATATGAGCCAGTATTAAAGTGATTTCACATAAAAAGGGATTTGGTGTGGGGACCTCATCCCCCGCTCCTTCCCCGTTTAATAATGGGGACTTCGCTTCTATCCCTGTACGGACCAAACTTGTCTCCATCCCCGTCCCCTTTGCGGGTAATCTCCATGGATACCCGCATAATCGGGTTTTCTTACCATCCCTAACCTAAGGTCTGCAAACCTTGTCAAATTATTTAGTAGAGAGGTAGCTTGCAATGGAAGGTGAGTCATAGGGGATAATTCATTAGATAAAGGAAGTTGTATAGATGAGGAAGTTAGGGAGATGGGAGTTTGTAACATAGGTGTATATAGGAGGAAGACATTGGACAGGCAGAAAGGGAGTTTAGGGAGTGTGAGTTCGAGATGGGCTACATTATCGTCTTTATTGGCTTGCATCACCCTTAGAATTCAACATCCTAATCCATGATGCCTGTAAATAGGGGCATCCTCTTATGCAAAATGTAGTTTTGAGAAACTTTAAAGAAACTAGCGAATTGACAGGCGTGACTATGCTTGTCAATCCGTATTTTTATTTATTCCAAAAGAAATGATGAAACAACTATAACTTTGCATTGCAATTAAAAAATCGTGGGTATTGGATAGTTCCTTTGAAGTTGTGAATGTAGGAGGAGTTATTGTGAACGTTTAAGTGGCCTTGAGTTGTTGTTGTTTATATATATATATATAAACCATTGATGTACCTCTACCCAATAGCTTAAGTTTTTGAGAGATGGTTCATGACTTGGTATCAAAGTCTCTATAATAACCACCCCAAACCCATTAGGATGTATAGACAAGAAGAGAGCAATTGGACTGTCGTTAGGTGTAGGGGGAGAGTAAGGACAAAATAGGAAGTTAATACGCATGTCGAGCAGGAGAGAGAATTTGGTTATGTGAGATTTGTTAGTGTCATGTAGGGTTATAACCGTGTAGTGAGGTTGGGGAAGGGTAGACTAGAATTGAGAGTAGAATTTGATGTGTTGAAGGGCTCATCTATGCCCAGGACTTTTACTTTCCCTTTGTCAATCCATTTTTGTTACTTGTTCATATTACAGAAAATATATAAATACCTGGACTGAGTTTGAGCTTGAAGCTTCAGTCACAGGATTATTTAGAACCACTTACCTTCTTACTTTTCTTGCTGATTCCAGCTGTAATATTCCGTAACAATGTGGTTTTGAATTTGATCCTAGTGGCTCCTCATTCTTCGAAATAAAAAGTTAAATTTCTACACAAGATATGGTAGGTTTGTGTATTGTCCACGCTTCAAGTCCTATAGGCATTTGTGTGAGGGTTGTATTAAATATAAAAATATCATTCACGTGCCTCTATCAATCTTTTGAGAGAAATGGTTTATGATAAATATTGTGAATAGTTATTGTTAGAGGATAAAAACAGTTAAAATGGATGGAATTTCAAAAATATGAATAATTGGACACCAAATAGAGGAATCCCCTTCATTGTATAGATATAGTTGCATTCTTGCTGACAGATAAAGCTTTTGGCCTAATGGTAAGCATTTGATTCAACAAGTGTCTCTCAAATTATCTCTACTGTATCTCATACATTCTATGTACTTCCTCTGGGTTTATTCTGATCAAGAGGAAGACAATGAATGAGTGAATAAACTTTTCAGTCACTTTTTTCTACTCTTGGACTTCTGTTTGCTTTCTTTCCCTAATTTTGATCAAGTAATATCATAGTCACACATACTTTATCTTTTTTTTTCCCAGATTGACTTCTTGTACTATGTGAATTCTGATCTATTGGTGGCATTTCAGTGTGATCAGCGGGCTTCTTTCAAGTATTAATGTTATTTTGTCAGTATTTCTTACATGAAAAGTGTCATTTCCTTTATGTTGATTTATATGTAATTTCATTGCGTATACAGGTATAAATATAAATTCCTCAGGGCAACAACATCTAATATCCCTAGCAGTGTGATTAAAGAAAATAGAGGAAGCAAGTTAAGCATTGGGAGAGGTGGAATGTTAAAAGTTCAGCATCTGGTTTCAATTGCCAAACCATCCGTTTCACATCCCTCCGTTGATTCTGTAGGCTATCAACAACCAGGTCGAATAGCTCACATTGAATTCTTTGTGAAACCAGAGGAGCGTGAGGACTCGGCAAATGATTAATTGATTACTTGTTGTATACCAGGGAAAGTGAAGAAAAGTTCTCTCATACTTTTCCCATATTAACCCATAATTTTCCAAACAGAAATGGCTTTCCTGTAGTAGCTTTTACAACGTTTGAATATGGGTTCTAACAGGTAGATTTGCCGCAAATTCTCGTGTCAGCTAACTTCAAAAGGCTTGGTGAGGCCACCTAAACTCATTTAGAACCATGGGAAAGTTCCTCTTGGTTCCATTGGTTTAAAAAGCTTTGCGGTATATTTGTTCATGTATGGTTGGAATGACTTTTTTTGTTTTTATCATTTTAATTAAAATGATTTCGTTGTACATCTCCTTGGAGACCTAGAATGAAGGCTTCGTGATACTATACGTTAGTGTGTACTCTTTAGAGTTCTACATAGAGAAACAGCTCCCTAAATCACATCAAAATAAGTGTGATTTGCTTATGGATTTGAGATTAATGAATGAAATACCCAGAATACCTTTAGAGTTCTACATAAAGACTTGTTTTGATTGTGTCATGTATTGTATTAATAATTTAAATTAAGAAATTGAATTCAATTTTGTATTTTATTGATCTATGTCAAATATAAGAATTTAACTCAGTAGAACTGAATTCAATTTTAAACAGAGTTCAATTTAATTCTATCCTATCAAATCATTTCAAACATCCTTTTGGTTGCTGCTGCCATGCCCCTTTTGTCCATCATGAGTCTAAAAGTATAAGGGAAAAAAATATTATACACATATTTCCGATTTACAGCAAAGTAGTTAAGTAATTTGCTTGCTGCCATTCCCATTTTGGCTTCCTTGTTTGCGGTGGCGGGTATCTTTTCAAATTCATATACCATGTTCATGTCGGTTCAAAGTACAAGGTGGACCAAATGCATACCTTATCAAACACGACAAATAAGAAAACATGTCTGGTGCGATATAGTTGGATGATTATAAGGTTAAATTTTTTTATTGTTATATATATGACAATTTTAGTTTATTTCTTTTAAGAATATGTTTTTAGTTGTTATATATAAACATTTTCAATATAGCTTTACCTTTCATTGTTATTGTAACGCCATCTGTGTGTTATAGCAAACTCAATTCTAAGAACCAAATTAAAAACAAACCTATCTACTATGCAATCCCTTCCAGAGTTTTTATTTATACTATTCACGCTCTGTTCACAAGCCATGCGTTTACTCCTTATGCATTTCTACTATACAATTCAAGAGTTTTTTTGTTCCTATTGTTCTTCTACTGTTCATCCATGTTCACAATCCACACATCTACTGCTTATGTGTTTCTACTATACAATTTGTCAGTTTTTTTCAACTGTTCCTGCCCTGTTCACAAGCCACTCGGCCTCGGCATGACTCCACGGTCCTGACACCTCGGCACTAGCTACTTGGCCTATGAACAAGCTTAAGGCTCGGGGGCTATGTACTGGAATTTCTATTGTTCTTGCCCTATTAATAGTAGAGCTCGGACATGGGTCCAAGAGCTCAGCCACATGACAAGCAGAGTGCTTGGTTGGAATGGAGCTTGACCAAGAGGAAATAGAGCTCGGCCAATAGGAAATAAAACTCGACCAATGGAAAATAAAATTCGGCCAATAGGAAATAGAGCTCGCCAATGGAACTACTATTCATGTCTTGTTCACAAAAACGCTCAGAAACAGGTCCAAGAGATCCGCCACATGGCGTACTAGGTGTCGTGGTTGGCCGAGTTCAATTTCTCCTACTGTTCACTCCCCGTTCACAAGCCACACATCTACTCCTTATGCATTTCTACTATACAATTCGAGAGTTTTTGTTTCTACTATTCACACCCTATTCACAAGCCACTCAGTCTTGACATGGCACCTCGGCCCCAGCTACTCGGCCTATGCTCTATTCACAAGAGAGCTCGAGCACAGGTCCAAGAGATTGGCAACATGGCATATCAGGTCCCGTGGTTGGCCGAGTTCTATTTCACATTGTCCGAGCTCTATTTCCTATTGTCTAAGCTCTATTTCCTCTCAGACGAGCTCCATCCCCACCAGACACTCTGCTTAACTAACAGTGATTTAGCTTATGTTAACAGAAGGACTAAATTGATTCACGGCTGTAAATGTGGGGACCAAATTGATTCATTTTAAAAGTTTTAAAAGTGAGGGATTAAAATGACTCATGCATGAAATGTCAAGGACTAAAATGAGCATGAACTCTTTTTTGTTTCTACTGTTCAAGCCCTGTTCACAAACTCGGCCTCAGCATGACATCTCAATCATGATACCTCTATAGTAGATACTCGGCCTGTGACCAAGCTTGGGGACTATGTTCTGGACTAAAAATATGGGCCGGACACCTCAACTCGAACCACTAGAGCTCTGACACAGGTCCCAAAGATCGGCCACATGTCATACCAGTTCTCCTACTGATTTACCCTGGATATAGCTGAGGATATCTTTTGTTTTCATTTTTAATGAAAAAAGTTTTAAATAAATTTTAGAACAAGCTACTTGGCCTCGACATGACACCTTGATCATGACATCTCAGCACCAACTACTCGGCCTACGACCAAGCTCGGGGGCTATGTACTGGACTAGAATTATGGACCACAAGAGCTCGGACACGGGTCCCATAGATTGGCCATAGGGCATACCAGGTCTCCCGTGAAGTTACTTGACCTCGACATGACACCTCGGCTAGCTACCTGGCCTACGACCAAGCTCGGGGGCTATGTACTGAACTAGAATTATGGGCCACGAGAGCTCGGACACAGGTCCCAGAGATCGGCTACATGGCTGTCACTGTAACATTGCCAAATTTATAACTAAGATAAATATTAATCTTAATTAGCGATAGCAAAACCAAGAGAATGTGGACAAATGTTATGAAACACAACAAATAGACTACTTAAGTATGTCTAGAGAGAAAATGCAAAGAATTACGAAAATGCCATCACTTAGTGGAAATTACGAAAATGTCCTTGCTATGTAAAGGAAATTACCAAACTACCCTTGCCTTATTACATGACGAAGATACCCTTACTCTATTAATGGAATTACAAGAATACCACTATCATTGTCTAATTACAAAAATAGCCTTGTCTTAGTTAAAGAAATTACTACAATGCCATTTGCACAAATCCCTATACTTGTCTTTAGATAAGAATGAATCTAAGCCATTGGATTAAGATGATAACACAATAATTTAACCACATACATCATACACATTTCTGAATCACATACATGCACTAAAGGTTAGAAAATCTCCACTAACATGTTTGCACAAAACATGGAGCATTTTCATCCAACATGTTTGCATAAAACATGGAAACATGTTTGCACAAAACAAGGAGCATTTTCATCCCAAAATTCAGCCAACATGTTTTCATAAATCATGCTCCAAGTGCTTTCCTTCTTCTGTTTTTTCTCTAATCTTTCCACTATAAATACTCCTCAAACTCTCTTCAATTCAGAAACTCCCTAAGTGTTCTTTCTTTCTTATTCTATCATTCTTCTTATGTTCTTCAAAGACTTCTCTTGATCCTCTAAACTTCATCTAAACACTTAAATTCTAAGTCCAAACTTTCACTAGCCCTCACAAGAGTTACAGTCTTTAACTCTAGTGAGAAATATTTTCTTAAGCACTCAAGTTCTAGAGCCAAGATTCAAGGAGGGTCATCCACTCCAAAGACTCTTGTTCAAAGCTTAAGGAAGAAGAGAAGGACCCTTTTTAGACCCTACACAAGAGGTAGGAGTTTCTTCTTTATTTGTTCAAGTATTGTTGGCTTCTAACTTTGCTCATGGATAGAATGTCTCAAACTTGAGTTATTGTCAAAAGTTTTGAATAATTATATTTTTAGAAAACACAACATATTCTATTATGCTATGAGTACTTTTATGATGTTATCAAACTCAAATATAACTTAAAAGATTGTATGTGAAACTTGAGTTAATAAAGATAACTTAAGACATGAACATGGCAGGTGCTGGAATTTCTAGTTATTTTTGGCAGTAGTTACTTCGAAATTTAGTGTTCATAAAATATGAAGGATCTCGAAATGAAAATATTTTTATTATAAACTAGACTCATTGTATAACACTCTCCAAAAAGAATCACCTAAAACGGAGTTTCCTAGCCCAAGATATAAATTTTTAAAGTAGAGCCTAAGACTGAAACTCTTAATCTGACCTTGTAGTAGTAAAATAGGTGTAATTCACTCTAGAAAAATGCAAATGGACTGATTTCAACTTTTTGGAAAAGCTAACACATCTACAAACACACTTATGTATGTTATGCATAAAGTTTTACTCCACGAAAATACAGAATGAGAGATATATTTTCGGGTCAGTGTGCTGAGAAAGTCTTGAAGGTAGCGTGATACTGTGAGAGTGTAATTTGGAAAGGTTCTGGCTAAGGAAAGACTTGGTATTTAAACGTGTCCATTGTGATCCACCTCTCTTTTCTGGGAATCCTACTATGCACAATTTACAGTTGATTTACACTAATATAAGATGTTAGTGCTACAAATTTTATTCTAAAAGATGTCAGAACTCTAAATAAAAGATTCAAGTCTTATAAAGAGATAATTTTAAGGATTTAAGTAGAATAATAATTTTCAGGAGATATATATAAAAGTCATAATAAAAATATATAAAGAACCTCTAAAACTATCTTAAAGGGTATTAATGTATTAATGGAAATACTAAGAGTACAAAGAAGAATAAGAGAAAAAGATAATACCAAGATATCCATAACCTATTAGGAACACTAGAGACCTAACTTGATAACTTAGGTTGCTTAATATGAATTATATATGAGAATCTTTACTATGAGATTTACATGATATTGTCTATGGTACATGAAGTTATATACAGAAATGTGAATGTATTGATGAGATATGAAATGATAATGATAAAATGATTGACTGTGCCATGATTTATTATGTGCATACATTCATGTTTCAAATGAAATAATAAATATACCAACTCACTGCTTAATCCTCTTTGAGGATTAAGGTATTGATGATTTCACTCAGTGAGAATAAAAGTAAAACCTGAAAAAGTAGCAATGATAGTCTGGAAAAGTGGACTTGAACTAAACTCATGGCTTAACCCCCTAAACCGTTTAGATCATGGCAACGGAAAGAAAACCAAAAGGTTGCGGCGACGGCCACAATATGAGCTCATTACCCTTTAGGGTGGTCTAAGGCATTGATGCATTCATCCCGTGAGTAATTAAGAAATATGTTGATGAAATAAATGAAAGATGATGATCACTAAACAAGTGAATGTTGAGGATGAGTAATCATGAAATGCATGCAGCTCCTAAATGATTATTGCTTATTAGTGGTTTTACATGATATGCTTATATGTATGCTTGATGAAATACTGAATGGATATTTCTGCTAATGTTCAAGATTAGTTTAAAAGTAACTGCACTTCGGCTAATCACATTTGTGAAAGTTTGATAATTGAATCCTTACTGCTCACCTTTTATAATAAACCCGAAGTGACTGGGACGACAACGATGACACTTTTAGTACAAGTAGGAACTCCTACTGAGAAATCATGTATTTCTCACTCCTAAGTTTATTTTCCGTTGTCGTTACTGAGAGACAGACGTGTCCACCTAAAGCAAACGGTCTGTAGTGAGGAAGGAGGTAGCGCGTGAAGATTTCAAACCTTTCAAGTAGGAGCATTCCGAGCTTTAGTTACATTATAGTTTGTGAGAAACAATTAGTAATAGTAGAACTTATATTGTTATTTGTAATAACTTATCAGTATGATATATGCCCTGTTGTGACTTATGTATTAAGTGATTATATTCCAGTTTATGTGATAATAGTTCTATACTTAGTCTCTTATTCCGCTTATTTAATTAAGTGTGCAATGTAACTTGATTATTATCTATAAAAGCGCTATGTATTTCACTTCTCATTACAGGCTTAAGTTTTAAAAAAATTAATTTATTTAAAGAAAAAAAAACTTCCGCTATTTTTCTAAATTAATTTCAAAAGAAAATAAATGCAAGGCATAAGTAACAACTAATAGAATCCAAATGTGAACTTAAGCATAGTGGGGTTCTATTAGGGTGTTACAGTCACGACCCGATTTAGGCACGTGACCGGCACGTGAGAAATCCTGTCCCACGTAAGCCTCGTGACCTGGATTCCTATGTATGCACAATATATCACAAAATAATTTAACCATAAAACCTTTTCTACATACAATTTCCTTGCCTTTAAAACATATAACCAGTATTCTTTAAAACTATAGTCCCATATTCTCTGCTCTGAATTCTATTCTCATAGTATCATCAAGTATCATAAAAGTTTATAATATACATAATCTCTATGATAAAGTCTTATAATACAATCCATCAAAAACATTTTATATATGCAAACTACGCATTATGCACTATGGTCCGGGATCCTGCCTACATCTACACTGGAGCATACTACTCTATACACAAGGGCTTCACCTATGTGAAGCTTACCAGCTGATACTCTAATGCTACTGCTGAGAGAATGGCTGAGAAGAGTCTACAGCAGCTACCTTATCTGTAAAAATGAAATAAAGCAGCGGGGTAAGTTTTGTAATCAAAACTCAATGAGTGAATCCCCACCTATAATACCCTTTCATGGGACATCCAAAGAATAATGCATGAAATCATAATAATATTAATAATACTTTAAAGTCTCACATAATCAAATATACATATACATATATACATACTCGTCATGATTTTCCAACTCAAAACAATTCTCCTCTGTTCACATTCATATCCAAAACCATATCAGCTCATCATATAGTAACTATCAAAGAAACTATAATCTCTACTTCTGTTTCATTTTATTCTCTATCTCGGTTCTGTTTTGTGAGTGTTCAGTTTCTCGTGAATAGAGTCCCTCATGGACTAAGTTTCATAATCGCCCCTTGTGGGCTAAGTTTCATAAACGCCCCTCGTGGGCTAAGTTTAATAGTTTCACGTAGTTTCGTAGTTTCTCTGAATAAATTGTCCCTCGTGGACTAAGTCTCTGAATTGCCCCTCGTGGGCTAAGTTTCATGGTTCCTCGTTGTTTGATCATTTCTCTACGTAAATTTGCCCCTCGTGGGTCATTTTCTCTTGTGAGCTCTAAATCTATCTGATTCTAACAGTCTGATCTTAGAATAATTGCGGCTATGATATCATGTCTAAGGGATCACCAACTTAAAGGCACTGTGATTTCAAACCATAGAATATGTAGCTGGCAGTTGTTATGAGTATACAACTCTAACAATCTGACTTTAGCATAACCATGGCTATGAAATCATGCCTAAGAGGTTACACTTTTTGCAGACATTCATGATCTCATATATCCTCAGAATATGTATCCGTCAACTGTTCTGAATCTCATGAAGATTCATGCTCTAAAACTCCTTTCTGTTTAATTCTCTAACTATATCTTAAATCATCACACTTTACATAGATAGAATTCTCAACATCATAATCATAATTCCATTCTCTTCCCTAAATAGCATTTCTAGACATATAACTATATCATACGCATAAATCAATTCCAGAATCCATTCAACCAACCGTAAAAGTCTTTAACAATATATATATATCATCACTTCTATCTAAAACCAGTTCAACAATAATGGTCCCATGAGTTTTATGAAAAACATATTTCATGCTTTAAAATCAAAGTTTCTAAAATATATAAACCATCAGCCACTCAAATTCTTGTACAGTAATCTCTAAAATCAAATAGTAATTTGTGTTTTTAATGAAAATAACTCTAATGATTTTCAAGGTATTTGCCAAATTTCCTCTTAGTTCTATCTAGTGTATGAGTTAGGGCACCGTGATGCACAATTTTCTCATGTTTTTCTCCTACCATTCATTCCTAATTTTCTCTATGGTAAATACCGGTACCATTCATGCTCCCTAAAGCCAATTTGACAATGGAATTGCACCCGCGGCATCTCACAATGAGTAAGTTTAACCTCACAAATTTTTCACTTTTAGATTTGATTCGGTGTCTATGGACACTCACTTTTTGGGTGTTGAAATATTATCGTCCATTACGAAATTTAAATGTTTTCTCAATATAATTATGCATTTAAATATCAAAATATGTTGGCGCATGTATATTATATGTATCTCCTGTTGTTGTCCCATGTGGGTCGTGGGTAAACATCCACTCACTGAATTTCGATGAACTCACCTCTTTCTTTTCCTCCCCCTCATGGATACAACTGTAGGGTCAGTTACTTCTCAGGATCCACCACCCCAATAGTATTACAGCGGTCCCATTGGTGAGTTTCGCTTCGGAGTGATACTTAGATTATGATGATTAGATTGGAGTGCTCTAACAGTCATGTAGACAGGATTTCAATTTTATATTCATGGTTTGCTACCGGTTAAACCAGACTTTTTTAGTTTGATTTCTAGATTACATGTTTTGGAGTAATTTAGATTTACAAATTTCTGTTTATATTGATTTATTAGAATTGAGAATTTATGTGTAAGTTAAATTTTTGTAACAAAATTATTATTATGGGTTAAATATCTTTTTGTTCTTTGAAAAGTCAATAGGCTTGGTTTTAGTCTCTGAAAATTTGTTTCTTTGGTTTTGATCCAAATATTTCAAAATTATTTGGTTTTAGTCATTGAAGAAGTTAGTCTATCTCTATTAAATGCTGAGCCAAGTAACGAAATATTATGTTATGTAGTCCTACATAGTAGTCTCTAGTCTTACATGGCATACAATGGCCATGTGTCAAAATCTTACTGTAAAACAAGTTATTAAGTCTAGTAAGATGCATTAATTAGTTGGATTTAAGGAATTATTGAGTGAAGATTTTGACATATAGGATCATGATATGCCACATACGAGTACTGATTACTAAATAAAATTGAATGATCTGGCTTTTTGTCACTTAGGATTTAAGAAAGATAGACTAACTCTAGGGATTAAAACTGAACAATTTTGGAAATGTTCAAACTAAAACCAAACAAAATTTCTTTCAAGGACGAAAACGGAAACTCGCTTATTTTTTCAGAAACCAAAAAAATATTTACCCCAATTATTATTATGCATGTTCGCTAAGTCAAATTGCCCAAAAGCTTCTGTGAGGACCCAATTTCTGATGTGCTGGTCGCATTTCCAAATTGAATTGTGTTAATACCACTGACGTGCAATACCTTGTCATTTGTTGTCAGAACCCATACCATGTGATTTTGGAATGATAATCTTGGAACATCTTGAGGGCAGTTGTCACATCAGGCCTTACCATGCAAGTTCCCCATTTCAAAGATAGAGGTTGGCGTAGTTCATGTTGAAAAAAGAAGCTTGACTCTACTAATGAATGCTCAAAAGAACATGAGTTGCAGGTGAATTCATTTTCTAAATGGAGTAACGACAAAAATTCTCAAAATTTACATATAAAAAATTAATATATAATCATCCAATCATATCACATCATAAAATTATATTTGACTTCTGTAAAAGTTATATATGATGATATCCGATTAATTGACAACTTAAATATTTTATAGTAATTGTATACCAAAAATAACTTCAAATATTGATGTGTTTGTTAAGGTTTTAGAATGTGGATTTTTTCATTAACATTTCATTAACTTATATTTCATTGCCAACAAGTTTAAACCCATCTAGTTAATGTTTTACTTATGCATTAACTTGACTTGAGTTAATTTTCTCAGTTAATTTGTGGTGAATGAAGTGATCAGTGATCAGTGAGCCTGAAAATACATCTTAACTGTCAAGCAAACTTTGCACTCAACCTTAACCTTATATATAGAGAGAGGAAGGGTTTCGCAATCATCAATTTTAGGGATTTTTTTAGTGCCGATAGGTATCAATAATCCTTCACATTTTTTTTCTTCTGGTTAATGGTATTCTTTTACATTTAACGAATGTATTTAATCATAACTTTTATAAATTTGAATTACTTGAATTAGGGGAACTTTTAGTCACGTAACTAAATAGTACTAGCACCTTTAATTTTATGGGGATACCAAATTTTTTTATCTTACCATAAATTCTACTTAAATAAATCCCCACTGAAGCTTATCGCAAAATATCTGATGGCAATTTTTCCCTCCCCTAATCTAGGTTCCCAAAAAAAAAAAAAAAGAACTACGTTTTTATATTGACGAGGGACGTATCCCCACCACGTCAATGAAGAAAGATTTTATATATGTGTGTGTGTAATTTGGAGAAGGGCCAAATTGGGGAAGATTGATTTACTATTTCCAAAGAGAATTGTTGGAGCAAAAAATATTGATTTTCCAAGAATGATTGCTAGTCGCGAAAACACCAGGCTAGGAAAATGAAAAGTTAGCCTATGGCTTGGTTGATGAATGGGTGGCCATTGATAACACTCACATGGAGAATGTAGCCAATAAAAAATTAGCCCGAAACAACTTCAAAATACTAGAATCCTTGTCACAACATTAAATAGGCAAAAGATGGGGTGTAGTTGTCTGAATGACTATTAATGCATACCCATAGGAAGCTTAGAAGAAGACCTTCATCGTGATAACCTCGATTTACCCGATTGAGGTTGTTTCAGCCCCAAAAGATTTCTGCTTTCATTGTGTTAAAATTAGCCAAGTATCGATTAAGATATTTTTTAAAACTTTGAGGATGCTTATCCACCCATATATAATGTCCCCAAAGCTCAAAAACTGACAACTAACCTCAGTTGAATATCCATCAATCAAGAACAATTAGCCTTGTAAAGAGGTTAACTTTCAGCTGAGGAAATGGGTCCCATGTTGGGCCTTGGTCCGTGTGATACTTGTCCACCCACAAATTACTTACGAACTTTGATTGAAGGGGACATGTGCTACAGAATGTGAAAAAGTAATCTTTAACCAAGTCCACAACCAGTTGCATGAAAATAGGGGCGGTAAAAAAAAATGGTTGTTGATTCAAACAAGGAAAAAAGAGAGAGAATAATGGTTCCAAAAATTTACAGAAGAACACAAGCATACTTCCAACAAAAAGGACACACAACAAAATTGACTAGCCTGCTTAATGCTAGCAGTCAATTTACATTTAAGAATCATATTAATGTAGTTAGTGATCAAATAACTACTTTATTATGTCTATAAATAGTCATGTACTCAATTAGATTAACACATCTTAACACACAATGAATCAATGACATTTATCTATCAGTAATTTATCTTTACTTTTCTGCATTTTCACTTTATAGTCTTCTATACTTAGTTTCATTAAAAAATCTCTTTATATCACAACCAAATACTTTTAAGTAATTTGGGAACCCCATAGCAAAGAAATAGAATCTATTTCTCTATTAAGTCGTGTAAGCTCTGGGAAACAATAGTTTTCACGGACAACAAGAATAAATGGAGTACCTTTTAGATTCGAGTCCGCACGATTCTGAGGCATGCTTACATTGCATTTGCGACATAAATTTTCTACATGATACTGCATTTCTGCAAGAGCAAGATGGTATGTTTTGCAAATTGCAAATTTGACTATCGGATGTTCTAGGCCCGACCTAATAAAATACTGTCTCGATTGAGAAAATATGCCAATTATTAAACAAGTAACGTCAACTCGGAAGACACATAAGTATGAAACCGAAGAACAGTTTAATGAAAAATCAGTATACTGTCCATGAACCACAAAAGAAAAAAAGAAAAAATAACGCTTCATATCCTTATTAGTAGTCATCGCCCTTTGATATAACTTCTTTGCATGTTGGTCGAAGAAGGATTGTATGTTCAAACTGCGATACATAGCTTCCTTTCACGTCACAAAGAGGAGGATATGGCTGCAAGGAGACCATTAAAAACAAAAACGAAAAAATACAAAGAAATTAGTCCTTGACAAGTACCATTTCAATCAGTGATGAACTTGAGCAAGAGAACAACAATAATGTTAACGATAGAAGCTAACATGCTTGAGAATTGAATTGAAACAGACGAATAACATACGTCAGCTGAATGCATGGTCCCAAAATCACACGTATATCATCTAAAATGAAAGTTACCGGATGATATGGTTTCATCATGTATATGCTGCACTAACAGCATCAATTATGTTTCAAAATTTGAGGCATATTTGGAATGTCAAAGAATAGGATTTGATTTGATTTATTAAACAAAATCTTGTCATTGAAAGCTTAAAAGAAAAGACGATATGATTATCAAAATCCCATGCGTTTCACTGCTTTAATTTTACAAATCCCATCAAATATAGGATCTAATAGGAATTGATCTCATTTTCATGAGTTCCAGAGAAGGTATTTGATGTTTTTATTTCTACATCAAATCATTTCCTACTTCTAAAGATTCCAAACACAGTAGTAAGGGCACCGTACAGTACTGCAATAGAATATTCATGTTAACCAGAACTTAATGTTTGCATTCGAATGTAAGTTTGCTAGGGGATTTGTTGCAAAAATTATTGGATCGGAACTTGGCAGTCAAATGGCACTGAAACCAAGGAAAGCTGTTAATAAAGAACACTGTCAGGCTACAGAACACAGCCATCACTGCAACAACTACAATAAGCATTCAAGATTTTAATTTAAAAAAAAAAAGAACTGTAAATCTACTGATCTACAAAATTTCTAGATGTCTAACTCCTGAAACGTACCTGAACGATGCCAGAGTCACACAAGTTCTTCAAGGCCATTAAGTATTTAGTCTCCCCAAGGCGATCTAAATACCTTCTACAAAAGGCCAGAGTAGAGAAGTTCTTGTTAATAGTAGCTAATAATTGCTTAGCTCTAGGCAATCTAAGCGGGATATGACCAACATCAAAATTTTTCATGTAGTGGCTGCACTCCAGGTCTTCTCGTACATATCCTTTCCCTGAACATAACATTTAATGACCAGTTCCATCGTGCATTATTGAAGCAAATGTAACAATGTCCAACGCCAGAAAGAAACTACTATTACCAGTTGAAGCAAAAGTTTCAATAGCAAAGAATTCACCCTCTTCCATCTTTGTCTGCTCCCCTCCTTTCACAATGGGAACAGATTTTCCAGCATGTATTTGGTAGCGACCTATGCTATGTCCATTCAAATTCCGTATACTCTTCACTGCAATTACATTCCCATTACAATATATTTCACATTGGATATGATATATAACACTGGTAAATATTATGCAAAAGGAATAAGCAGATAAATACCATAAATGACAGTGGGGAAAAAAATATCTCAAGCTGTTTTCACTTCTCCTAAACATGTCTCGACAAAATTCAGGCCTCAAAAGTATAAGTGATCGTAACATCAAATGTACAAAGCATTCTGATTTATTAGGCATGCATAACTTTATAAACAACAACAACTACAAATAAGCCTTATCCCACTAAGTGGGGCCAGCTACATGGGTCAGGCATAGAGCTCTATTATACATCATAGAAATCTATGCATGCATACCTTTATGATATGGTTAAAATATATTTTGAAAATAAAAGAATAAATGGCATAAAGACCCACCCATAGGAAGAGAGAAACTGACAAATTCATATTTCATAGTGTCCAACATATTTTTGAAAGTCCAGTTGATAGCAAGTGTGAACTGTCTGACAAATTGATATTTCTTCGTTAGTGTCCAATGTATTTTTGAAGACTACAATTTTAAAGTCAAGGTGAATAGTGTTTGGTTAAACTTGTAGATAGGGGCACATAGATGCTGTTGAAATTGAGGGTTTTTAGATAGTGGAGGAAGAAAAGAGAGAAAATAGACACTCAGGAATATGAAAGTAATTAGATATATTGTGCTATTGTAATACAATGAGGTAATCCTATTTATAAGGCAAAGATAAAATCTAAAGATAATGATAGAATCAATTTAAATAAACCTAAGATATGATATGAGATATTCTAAGATATAATAAAGATATTAATAAATATTTCTTATTTCTAACACTCCCCCTCAAGCTAAAGCTTACTAAGCTTTAAGCTTGTTACAATTAAACCCTTAAAATGTAAAAGAAACTCCAAGAAAGACTAGCAAGGCAACTCAGGGATGCTGGATACGTCTGAAAAGATAACACAACAAGGCAGCTGGAATGACCATCAGCTTGAACAACATGTTGGAGAATTGCACGACTAGGAAAAAGAGAGACACACACCGCTATCAACACTGGAAGAGACGCACTGAAGGCAGTGGAAATTTCCTATCCTTGTAACAATAGATCGTAATAACAGCATATGGAAGCCTTGAAGAGTTGACAGATTGGAGATCCAAAGCCAAAAGAGCATATTACCGTCATGACTGAGTGAAGACAAATATCTCCATTGGTATGATTCACAATGGAAGAATGGTAGGAAGTACAACCAAATATTCATTACTCACAGCCATGGGTCACAAAAGAACAAGGGCAGAAGCGGTATTTTCAAAATACGACGTCTGCAACGTGCATGGATGGCAAAAAGGGTGAGCAGATCTAGAAAGAGTAGGGTGGCGCGAGCATGGCGGCGCCGGAGTCGGCCAGAAAGGTCACCGGACGCGCCTAGACGCATGGCGGAGAGAAGCGTGGGTGAACAGTACCACGCACAACAGTGGAGGAGCTTGGCGGCGCGTGGGGGGTCAAATCTTGACCGGGCCACCGCGGTTGGGCCGCGGTTGGAGGGGTGATGCCGGGCGTGGTGTCGGAGGCTGGAACCGTCGCCGGAAAAACTCTCCGACAGTGAAGAAGAGTGGCGGAGAGCGACGAACAGTGGCTTTTGACTGTTTTCGTGCACGACTTCCAGGGATAGGCCGCGCAGGAGGAGGCGAGCATGGTGGTGGGCTCTCCGGTCGGGATTTGCGCCGGAAAAACTCGCCGACGGCGGAGGAAGGTGGTGAAGACCAGAAAAAGTCGTCAGAACAGCAGCCAGCAGCAGAAACAGGCAGTGGAAAGTGGTTTTCTACTTGCTGGAGGAGATGACACAATGAGAAAAAGGGCCAACAACTGGAAGGAGAACATAGTTGCTCGGAAAAATGGTGGACTGCAGCGTTAGGTAGCAGCAGAGAGGTATTGGAGGCTACCGAAAGTGACAACGTGGCCGAATAGGGGACCAAAATACTGGAAAAAAGAAAATTACATGTTCCTATGATTTTTGGAAGGAACTTGGCAGCGAAAAAGGGCGCCATAGGTCACGGAGGATGGTACCGCTCTGATACCATGTTGAAATTGAGGGTTTTTAGATAGTGGAGGAAAAAAAGAGAGAGAATAGACACTCAGGAATATGAAAGTAATTAGATATATTGTGCTATTGTAATACAATGAGGTAATCCGATTTATAAGGCAAAGATAAAATCTAAAGATAATGATAGAATCAATCTAAATAAATCTAAATCAATCTAAGATATGATATGAGATATTCTAAGATATAATAAAGATATTAATAAATATTTCTTATTTCTAACAGATGCTATATATCTTAACATGCTCGTTCACACGAGTCTTTTAGGCTTGAAGCATGGATAATGTACAAGTCCATCTTCTACTAAAAATCATTTATTTAGAAGGATAGGGAACAAAAAAGATTGAACTTTAGACCATTTGGTTATAAATGCTCTAATATCAAATCATAAACCATCTCTTCCAAAAGTTTAAGTTGCTAAGTAAAGGCACATGAATGGTATATATCTCAACAAAAACAGCTGTATGGTGATTTTAGAGGTGGAAGTTTACACACTCCATGGTTGTACCTTGGAGGAATTATGAAAGGTATGTTGTTAGACACTGGGATCTAAAGGGTAATAGAAGAACAAGGATGTGTATTGATGTTGGGTTCCTGGAAAAATCACCAAGAACCCTAAAGAACATAAACAAAATACTCTTTGAATCTTAAGGGAATTCTTTGACCATCAATCTCTCCCAAGAAATCTAAGACTCTCAGATGATAAAGAACCACTAACAGACCCTCACTTCACTTATTTATAGTCAACTATTCTCCTAACTAACAAACTCCCATAACTAATTCCTAACTAATGGGATTCTAACACTACTCCCCTCAAGAGAACCACCTTGTCCTCAAGGTATAAAAAAGACGACAATAACTAAGCCTTGTCCCACTAAGCAGGGTCGGCTAAAAGGATCAGGTGATACCACAGAACTATCATATATCATATTCATGTTAAAACTATTGACACTTGCATCTCTTTTGATTATTTCCCCTATAGTTTTTCTTGGTCTTCCTCTACTTCTTTTTATGGTTCTATTCTCCATTTAGTCCACTCTCTTCACTGGAACCTCTACAAGTCTCCTCCAAACATGCCCAAACCACCTAAGGCGAGATTCTACCATCTTCTCTACAATAGGCGCTGCCCCAATTTTCTCCCTAACGCATTTATTTCCTATTTTATCATGTCTTGTATGCCACTCATCTATTGCAACATTCTCATCTCCACCACATGTAGTTTACTTTTATGTTGACCTTTCACCGCCCAACATTTAGTCTCATACAACAAAGCCGATCTTATCGCTGTACAATAGAATTTACCCTTATGCTTTAGTGGTACCTTTTATCACAAATAAGACCCGAAGCATCTCTCCACTTTAACCATCCTACTTGGATCCTATGGTTAACGTCTCCCTCTATCTCTCCATCACTTTGAATGATAAAACCAAATTCACCTTTGCGGCTTAGACTTCTGAAATTCTTCCTTAATGCCCAACTCCTCTGATCAGCAAATTGGGTCTCATCCTACAAATAAGAAAGCGAGCCGAAGTGTTGAATTGCAAATCAGCCCATTTGTTCTTAGCATACTTTCCACTACCCCGAAACTGTCGTGGCCGCTGTTGCTACCTCTGCTTGTCCCTCCATGTGGCTCTTCCAACATGTAACATAGTTGTTGTTTCCATTTTTGTCCATACCTCTACTGCTAGAGACACATCACCAGTTGTCGTACTTGGAGCATAAAAATTCTTAAGTTCGTTTGTTTCTAATACTAGTTACCAGTTGCAACAAAAACAACTCATCGACAAAGGCAGGCATCGAACATCTCATACAGCTCCAATTGGTCGACCCGCAAAGCACTGTTGACATTCTCTATTGGCCGAGCCATCACAGTTTTCTTCCAAAGCAGCTCATTAGCACATAAGCATCACACATAGCCTTCCCGAGCCTTCTTGCTCATTAGTGCCTCACGGAATTGTCTTCAGGGTCAAGAGTCCCTACTTTACACTGTTTGAAAAATGGGTCTATCTCACCCACTTCCTGTCATGCTTCCAAGTGTTTTTTGAAAAGGGCATGGGATGGCATACAATGATTCGAGGGTCAACAATGGGAAGGCATACCACAACAATGGCCTCGGACTATATTTCAATCCTTTGAGAAGATATTTAGATTATCTTCCATTCACGACAAATAGCATATTGATTCTCCGCCATCTTGAAATCCTGACATGCCTAACTTCCATTGTTTTTCTCAGATAATCAGAACCCTCTGTGTGACATCCAATATAGGAAGTATCTTCAACTCAAGGCAGCCCAAAAGGCCTCATCTACAGCCACTGTAGGTTGTAGCACAACATGATAATTCTATGTTTTGTCTCGCATTCTTCATTTGTTGGATCTGGATCTTGGTGCTTTCAATCATGTAGCTAGTAATCCTCCCATTTCCCCAAAGTTATCTCCAAAAACCTCGCATTACATTATTGTTGCTGTTAGAAATAAGAAAATATTTAGTAAAATCTCCATTATATCTTATAATATTTCACGTCATATCTTAGATTGATTTAGATTTATTTAGGTCGATTCTATCATTATGTCTAGATTTTATCATTGCTTTATAAATAGGATTATCTCAGTGTATCATAACATCACATTATATCAAATATATTTTCATATTATTCAATCTTTATTCTCTCTCTTTTCTTCCTTCACCATCTAAAACCCTCAATTTCAACATGGTATCAGAGCGGTACCATCCTCCGTGACCTGTAGCGCTCTTTTTCGCTGCCAAGTTCCTACCAACAAAAATAAAATAAAATAATAGGAACCTATAATTTTCTCTTTTTTTCCAATATTTTGGTCCCCTTCTTAGCCACGTTGTCACTTCCGGTAGCCTCCAGTACCTCTCTGCTGCTACCTACCGCTGCAGTCCACCATTTTCCAGCCAATTGTGTTCTCATTCCAGTTGTCAGCCCTTTGTCTCATTGTGTCATCACCTCTAGCAAGCAGAAAACCACTTTCCACTGCCTGTTTCTGCTGCTGGCCACTATTCCGGCAACTTTTTCTGCCACTGCCTCCGGCAAATTTTTCCATTAACCCCTCCGACAATGTCTCAACCTTCCCTCACTCAGCTGTGTGTCACTTCCAACAGTAAGAAAACCACCGTCCGCTGCCTTCCTCTGCCATTGGCGAGCTTTTCTAGTGCCGCTACCGACGAGCCTTATGGTGAGTCTTCCGACCGGAAACACCACCGGAAAATGTTTGCAATGGAATGATGGACACAGGTCATGGTGGATGGTACCGCTCTGATACCACAAATAGGACGGGGAGCCCAACAGGGGGGATACAATCAACGGGCTAAGTGAGAGTACCAAAGGCTGGACGCTACATCTTGACCCAAAACCTTAAGGCAATGAGTCATGGCTCCTTCCATATTATATACTACTCACTTAGTCCATTCTCAACCAATGTGAGACTTCACCTCTCACACTTAACTCCAACAATATCCCCCATCAGCCAAGTGCTCTTTCTAGCACCTGTCATTCGCAGTTTGTGCCTTTCTGGTAACCGAGTCCAACCTTGGCTCTGATGCCACAATTGAAATTGAGAGTTTTAGATGGTGGAGGAAGAAAAGAGAGAGAATAGAGACTCAATAATATGAAAGTATATTTGACCTTGGCTCTTCCCACCACCGTGCTCGCCTCCTCTTGCGCGACCTGCCCCCGATGATCGTGTCCTTGTTCCAGCAACCACGCGCTTTCATGTGTGTTCACTCTCTTTGTGCGATCAGCTTCTCGCCGCCTCTTTCTGCCACGCATGGCAGCGTAGCTCACGTAGGCTACCCACTATTCAGATCTGTCCTTAGTTTTGCAATCCGTGCACTCCATCAACGTCATCTTTTCTCATTTCCGATTCTACCCCTGCTTGTGACCCATGGTTGTGACCTATGAGCGATGAATAATAGGTTGTGCTCCCTACCAACCTTCTATTGTGAATCCTACCACTAGTGATACTTGTCTTTCACTCAATCATGCCAGTGATATGCTCGTCCAGCTTAGGATCTCCAATCCTTCAACTATTTAAGGCTTCCATGTGTTGTTCTTGCGAACTATTATTGCATGTATTGGGAATCTTCCATCCTTCATTGTGTCCTTTCCGACCTTCATTGCTGGACCATTGATAGCCTTAATTGCTGTTTGGAAACTCAACCGATAGCTGTGTCTCTTCTTCTTCGTAGTCATGCAATTCTCCAACATGTTGTTCAAGCTGATGGTCATTACAACTGCCTTGTTGTGTTATCTTTTTAGACGTACCCAGCATCCCTGAGTTGCCTTGCTAGTCTTCCTTGGAGGTTCTTTTATATTTTCAGGCATTAATTGTAACAAGCTTAAAACTTAGTGAGCTTTAGCTTGAGGGGGAGTATTAGAAATAAGGAAATATTTAGTAATATCTCCATTATATCTTATAATATTTCACATCATATCTTAGATTGATTTAAATTTATTTAGATTGATTCTATCATTATGTTTAGATTTTATCATTGCTTTATAAATAGGATTATCTCAGTGTATCACAACAACACATTATATCAAATATACTTTCAAATTATTTAGTCTTTATTCTCTCTCTTTTCTGCCTCCACCATCTAAAACCCTCAATTTCAACAGTTGCTGACGGCGCCAAGGTTCAAGCAACCAACATTAGGCAAGTTGCACTCTTTATCATCCTTATCCTTGAACCAAGCCTTTAGCACCTGATTGTCCTCTTAATTTAATTTATCAATAATCACTAGCTCATTAAACTGCTCTATAACCTTTAATATTGAGTCCTTTCTTTTAAAGGACCAGAATATTGGATAGATAGTTAGTACAAAATCTAAAATGCATGGACTTCACCATCTCTAGCCTTCTTCATCTACCATATATGCTGTCATCAAATCACCTAGTCTACATCATCACAAGTCATCCAAGCCTCACAAAATTGAGAAAAATGATCCCACATATCTCATTTACAATCTCCTTTTCATATTGCTCATTGTAATGTTAGGGATCCTAGTCTACAATACTATTTTGGAGGGGATGGAACCTCCCGTGTAAAACTCACATGATCTAGTTATGTAAAAATTTTCACCACTGATAAAGAAAGCAGGGCCCAAAAATGAAAGTTGATAGAAGATCAATGGTGAAAATTTACACAAGTTGGTCATGTGAAAATTTCAAATGAGAGGATCTATTCCTTTTTTTGGGATATCAATATTTTGTTTATTTTATTCATGACTTTTAAAGATGCATTGGATATTTTAAATGGAAGATCGCTTAAGAGTTATTTTCTACCTTCCAAAACTTCCAAAATGGAATTTAAACTCAGTTAGAGCATACTATTCACATTTCGCTAAGTGATAGTAAAAAAGAATATTTCTTTAATTGCCCCATTCAACTCTTTTATGTCATCACGTGGCATTACTTATCAACCTACCTGTCCACACACCCCACAACATGTCATAGAAGAAAGAAAACATTATCAATATTGTTGAGACAGTCATACTCCTTTGTTAAATGCTAATGTACCATTAAGGTTTTGAAGCGATGCTTTTGTCACTATTGCTTACTTGATAAATCAAGTATCATCTTTTGTTTTAAATAACCAGGGGCGATATGACTTTTAATTTCCTTGTACACTTAGATTTCTGATATGCCACTTCAATTTAGGAGACTCCTTACTTCACCTCACCAATTGAGCCAAAAACCATTTCTCAGTCTTCCTAATTCCTTAATATGATGTTCTGTCCCTCCAATTTCACAAGAACCAAAATTAGTGCTTCCCAGTCAACTCCTTCCTCTCGTCCTCTAATCAGCACTGACCTAGACTAAGAATTCCAAAGGATGTTGTCAATCTAGATTCATGTGATTCAGGTCCTCCCCTAGCACCGCCACAAGGTTAGCAAAGAACAAGCATGAGCCCTCAATGTCAACTAATGTTCCTATCATTAAGCTCCACATTTCAACTGATGACAGCAAATTGTAAATAGTACATTTTTCACCAAGCTAAAATTCAATGTATGGAATATGGACGCAGAAAAACAAACCAAATGAAAAATTATTAAAAAAAAAACAGAGAAATTATAAACATCCGTAAGGCATCGTACCTTGATACACCTTTCCATTAATCTCAACCTCATAAGACTCCATGACCTCTTGAATTGCAGCACCAATATCACAAAGGCGCACATCGATTCCAGCTTCCTAGACAGTAAGCGAAAACATTTGGTAGGAACCAACAAATTACAATAGGACTCAATTGATGCACACCAAAAACATCAAACTACACAATATTAAAAAAAAAAAAAAAAAAAGAGTACTCACTATTTTCTCATCAATAAAACTTAAGTTTAAATATGTTCTTAGCCCTTATAAATAAAGGTCATTTTGGTTTTAGTACCTCTATTATTATTATTATTTTGGCTTGGTTTGTTATCCCTCTTTTTCCTGATGCTAGTCCAGCACAATTAAGTGGTAATATTGATAGGGACCAAAAGAAGATTGTTAAAATATTTATGAGAACCAAAAACAAAATTTCCAACATTTTTGTAAAAACTAAACACATTCTAAAATACCTATAGGGATCAAAATTTAAAATGAAAATCCAAAAATGTAATGTTAGAAAGAAGGGGGGGGACCAAAAGCATTGAAAATTTTTTAACAAACTAAAACCAAAATGAGCAATACTTATAGGGACTTGAAACATATTTCAGCCCAAATTTTTTATCTGGGGTGCAAACATAAATAATCAGACATGTACTTGTATAGACACATTAGGAAACGTTGATGAAGATATAGGTGCTATGTTGCAAATGGCAAAATCTAACTGAAGGATTTATTGCTATTGTCTACATAAAGCGCAGAAAAAGGCTGTAAAATGTCAAAGTTCCTCTAATTATTAGTTTTCTCTCATCAATACTTTTCCCCCTTTTTGACAGAAACAGCAATTTCAAAATAGGGGAAGAAGGGAGAAAACAGCATGGCAGAAGATATATCTTATATATGGGCTAATGATATTTAAACCTCATTAAAATATCTCACATGAGCTCACTAATTCTTTTTTCTTGCAGACACAGAAAAGAAAGAAACTGTCTGCAGAGGAGTAGCCCAAAAAAGGATTATGTGGAGGGAAGAAAATTCGGAAGTGGGAAGGAAGATGTGGATAAGCTTGCCAATCCCTTTGCAATTATCAAGAAACTTCCGACAAATTTGAAATTCAAGCTTACTAGTCTGTCAGGTGGCAATTAATGGGATGACCCATAAACATTATTCAAAATTGACACAAAATGATATGAAAAAAATTGACATTTATTTTGTTGATTTCTATGTAATTTTCTCATAGGTGTTTGGTATAGGAGTAAAAATACAGATGACGAGAGAAATGATGGGCTGGCATAGGGAGTGAGAGTTCTATGGGATTGGCAGCAGGTGAGACAAGAGAGAAGGCAGGGGATATATATAAAAGAAGAAATAATATTGACAAGAAAAGCAGAATAGTACAAGAAGTATGGGGGAGAAGAGATCCTAAATATAAAGGCAGGTACAAATAAACAAAAGAAGACATTAAAAGAGCAAAGTTTTCCAATCCCTCAGCATATCGGAGAGGGAAATTCCCTGAAAAAGATTACGTGCCTTGCACCAAGTAGAAGCTAGATGTCTATCCCTATCCCATAATATCTGCTTATCCAAATGTCTGGCATTAAAGATGTAAGACTTACACTCTTGCCAAATACTCCAATCAATGGCAAAGACAGCAGTCACAACACACTGCCACAAAGATTTGGCTTCCTTCCAAAACCGACAAAACTAACTAACAAGAACTGATTCAAAGCTCTAGGACGCAGCCAACACTTACCAAAGATTTCAAACAAGGAACTCCATAGAAAGTCATCTATGGAACAATGCAAGAGAGAAGGCAGGGAATACTAGTTGGGATTTTGGAGGGTAAAGACCCTTTAACAGCTCCTGGCCTTTGGGTCATTGCTATTTACTTTTTCATCTTTTGTTTTCCGTACATCAGAACCTTGTTGATATCACACTAATATCATCCCATATTCCAATTACATACTGTTACTTCTTCCCATTTGCACTCCCTGTTTGCAGATACTTAACGGAATATGTGCTAGTTTAACTAACAACCTACTGAGGGTTTGGATACCTAATGGAATATGTTATTATCTTTCATTAATATGAATAATAACACTGATATTTAAATTTCATGTTAGGAAGCACATAGAAATGTTCAGATGTAGTGAACACATTGAGTCCATCTCAAGTAGATTGAGTCAGACGTCCCCAAAATAAGACTAGTTATTAACTTAATATATTACTTCTTGTTTGAGATTAATGAAATTGAACCCATAAAGGAACAGGTTGAAACTGGGTTGAGCATTTTGACATTAATGGAACACGTAGTGTCAGATGTTCAGATGTCTTAATGCTCCTCTCAAGACATGAATGAAAATGAACTTTCCAGAGGGTTGAGCATTTTATTAGAAAGTACCTTAATACCCGTATTGGTTGCTTCACATGAGGCTTCAAGCAAAGGATCAAACATTGGGTTGAATGCCACGGTAAAAGCACAGTCAACAATATATCCTACACACAAAATTCATGATAGGATGTTGAATTGAGTGAGACTAAAACATACATATCACTTGCTAGACATCCCAAAAATAAAAGTATTTTCTGGGTATAACCATCTACGTGGGTGCCAAAATCCAACTTCATCACATCATCATACTGAAGTACAGTCTTATCTCCTGAATTTGGAGTCCAATGAGCAGCAACCCTAGAGAAGAAAAATTTTATTCAACGATCAAACCATAAAACATGTATAGAAGACCAAAGTATTAAATATTACCAATTTAAAGAGCATCCTGTGGGGAATGCAATGCCTGCTTGCAGGCCATCCTCCGATATAAGCTTCCGAACAGTATTCTCCAATGTTTCACATAAGTCAGTCATCAGCATTCCAGGCTTTAAAATGCCTTTTATATACTTGCGAACCTAATTAGACATAAAGAAAGCATCCTCAAGTACCTACCGAGTTACTGTTATCACTCCAAACTTACGATCTTGTGAACAAAACAAGAAAAGAGATGAAACAAATAGAAACAAGAAAAATAAGACATCCTCTGCTTGTGCTGCAAAAGGAATTAAAATGCAGAGAAAATAACTTTTTAGCTGTTCAATTGTATTATTAAAAGAAGAGAAAGGAAATTGTTGAAGCATTGTTGCCAAAAGAATATTGTAATATTTTTAAAACTTTGTAAACTGGCTTATTTGATTTACATTGAACCCAAATTTCTCTTCATACGTTCTTCTGGATCAAAATCAACTTTCTCTTAATGTTCTCCCCAAATTATTGGAGAATGAAAAGAGCGTGTGAGACATTAATTTCTCCCCCACTTTCCACACTATTCATTTCCTCCTCCTTATCAAAACAAGGTACATTCACAGTTGCATCCAACTTTAGTGTCATCAAAACTAGCCATCAAAACCAAGGGTTACTAATAAAAATTAAAACCTGACGATGAACTTCTGCTGCTCGACGAACTGAATTATAGATTGGTTTCTGAAGGCGCTCCAGCTCTCTCTTCTCCTCTGATGTAGTTCTCCATACGTTACTGGCATAAAGATACCAACTTAAATACAAAGCTATTTGAAAATTCACCCACAATGTGGAACACAAAATCAGGTATCGGAAAAGTAAATACACACATTATTTGGTGGAACAAGACAGCATAAGACCAGAGTATTTGATGTTACTATTGTTACCACTGCAAGTGTATCATCAATCCACTACTTTGTTTGGCAAATAAGCCCACTCACATGGCACTTGTACAAAATGATGCGCCTTGAACCTTGAAAGCTCATGTTTACCAGTATCAAGTTTCTTTAAATGTTGTTATGTTTTATAAGCTTGACATATGACTTGGTGACTGTGTTTGTACCTTTGAAAAATAGTTTTATGAATACTTGAGGTTCTTGGCAAATGTTTTGCAAGATTCAAAATGAAGAGATTTCTCAAAAGAGTTTTTGTTAATGCTCTTTACAAGATACATGAGACAAGTTTGGTATGAAAGCATGATTTATTTACACCAAGGTTAAGTGTTGGAATAAAGTTGTAATCCCTTTCTATATTACATTACCATGATCGGCCTTTTTGAAATTGCGTTTATTCTTGATGAGGGGATGGCCACATGGTTGGGTAACAAGATGTTGTATGTTGAAGCATGCTAGCTTGGTTAATTTAAGTGAATGACTTGGTTCAAGATTAAATACTTTCACAAGTTGTGCTTTTGCTGTGGAATACTCCCTCTTTTGTCGAAGCATGGAAAAGGTGTTGTTTGAAATTGTAATATGAATCTAAACATTATATGCTTATGTGATAATTTTAGTTAAGTTTGGCACCATACATACGTGATTAGAGAATAAAGTTTCAAATCATGAAGGTAGATGTAACTTGGTGAATGAGATTAAAGTGAAATCTATCATGTTTAAGCTACAACTTGGTAACACGATAGTAAAGAGGTTAGTTGACTTAATAAGGTAATAAGGGGCATATCATATTATCTGACTGTTGAGCATGCTTGATTGATGATTTCTCTTTATTGCATAATTGGAATTTTATGCCAATGTCAGCTTGCATGTTAGCCTTATCAAGTATGTTGTCTGCCTCAATTACATGACTTGTATGATATGTGAATATGATTTGATGTTTGGAAGAAATTCAATTAAGGATTAGGGAGTTTTGAGGCAAAAAGAGTTAGTTCATGAAGAATTGATAATGCATATTGTCATGACAGAATGTTTCAGAAATCCTAAAGCAAGTTATGTTCATCGATTGATCTATGTGATGTGTGTGATGTGTTGCATTTATGCACACTAGAACGGTAGGCATGTGGTTGCTTAGTATGACCTTGATTGTTGAAACATGCTACTTCGTAATCGTGATTTTGAATGTCATGGTTGCTATTCACATTTTTTGCGTATGAATGGGTTAGTTTTGATTTCCATGCATGACACTCGCATAGAAAGTAAAGAAGTTCAGAAACCGAGAACTTTTAAGTCCCTGCGGCATCAATCTACATCAGATGCAAGAAAGAGAAACAGAGCAAGGACGAAAGTTGACGTTCAACACGCTCTACCCTCGACAGCTCACAAGGCAGCAGAGTGTGGCTATCCACCTAGGACTTGCACTGTGGAAAGGGTTGTCCTTAAAGGTGGAGCCGCCCAGCATGAGTATCATGATAGTTGCCCTTGTCGCATCAGCAGCATCAGCAGGAAAGGGCTGCCCTTCGAGGCGGAGCTGACCAAATGTGACAAAAGGCATCTCTAGCCAAAGTGGCGGAGTAGTGGTCTTCAGGATGGCACTGTCTCTCAGCTTATCAGCTATACAGACAGAGTATCGTGTCAACATGCTCTGGGCATACATGCCCACCCGGGTAGCATTAAGCAGTTCAAGTATCCTATTTCTTTGAACTTCAAGATGCGCAAGTTCAAATTTGAGGGGCCAAATTTCTTTTAAGGGGGGAAATATCTAATGCCTCATGCCCACGTGTCCCTAGACAAGTCTAGTACGGCCTTAGGGTTTCTCGAGACCCACCCGTGTTGCCGGGAAAACTCAAGATGTATGAAAACATGAAAAAATGCACAACATGCATTTCTAATACAGCTATAGCGGTCAAGCACCGCTAGAGCGGTTGGTGGTGCAATTACACCATGTAGGGGTTCGCAGGTGACCGCTATAGCAATGGGTCATTAAGCGGATTGCTATAGTGGTTATAGACCACTACAACAGCACCCCAATGTCAAAACATGTCCAAAACGACATAGTTTCATTCGGTGGCCGTACAACCCTATTTAAACCCTCCCCTACGCATTTTCCACCTAAAATTTGAACCCTAACACCCTCTCCTCCTTCTCCCACCTCCTTTTATTCATCTTCTCTCAATGTCATCTCCTCCAAGTTTCAAGATAAGGATTGTTCATGGTTTATGTTGATTTCCTCTCCTTTCCTCCATATTTATGAGTTAGGGTGTTTACATTCTTAGTTATTGTCAAGCTTGGGTACTCTCCCAATGTTCATAGAGTTGCTCTAGTGAGCTTATAATTTACTCATATGTCTATCTTGGTTCTATGGTAGTTGTTGGTGCCATTCCAAGCTTCCAAGATCAGTTGGATGGTACCTCCCGACTCCAAACAATGAGTGGGTTTGAACTCATGATCTTATTTTCGGTCATTATAGTTATGTTCCTAATACTATGATTGCAACATGTGAATTTAGAAGTGAAGAATATGTCATGAATATGATTTTACAAAATATGCCAAGTTTAAAAGTATTATAAACCTTGGAATAAATCATGAAAAATATATTTTAGGAAACCATGGGACCATGATTGATTTGTTGAATGCCATGAAATATTTTATATGCTCATGAAAGGATTTATTGGAAAATACATAATTTAGCAAGTTTACCAAGTTGTCAAATACGTTATTATGGATTTATGATATTACTGTGTTTTCAAAACTTAAGATTTCAGATTATGCTTTTAAAATATCAAGTTATTGGAAAAATGTTAAGCAGAGTATGATTTATCATCACGAACAAACATGTTACTATGATTTTAGAGTTATCAGGATTATGAAATCACGTTGTCTTGAAATACGATTTTAGAATTTCAGACTTGTGTTATTGAAAGTATTGAATTAAGTATGATTCAGAACATTGACTAGACATATACTCTATGGGTCTCCTGAAATCAACATGCCAGCAAACAGGTGATCCCTTGGGCATGATTTCAGAACCCCCATAATGCTTGACTATCAGTTTGTTAGAATTATATGAATTCAGAACTTTCAGAGTTATTTAGTTTATGAGCAAACTAGTTTTAAACAGTAACTATAGAGAAACAGACAGTGAGTTAACGGCTGTAAAATCGTTAGCCTTGGTATTGAGTTATTCCTAGAAGACAATCTCGCCCCTTCAAAGTATTCAAAGAATGGAACTTAGTTAGGTGTCCACCTTATGGGACCTCGTTAGGTGCTCTTTTAGAGTGCAGACCACAGAGTAAATATTATTATTATTATTTATTTTATATATATATAATGTAGAGAGAGAGAGAGATTTGTTTTTCTAGTAATTATTGCACTTCAAATTTCAAATGGTTTCATGAGAGACAATGAATTTAGAAATGCTTTCTTATGGATCCATGAATTTAGACGTGCTTTCCTATGTATGTAAATGCCAAATGATTCTTTGCTATATATATCCTGCTGGTTGTTCCATATGGGTGGTGGGTGAGAATCTACTCACTAAGTCCAATTACTCACCCTTCTCCCTTCCTCTTTACAGTTACAATTGCAAATCAAGTTATCAATCAGCCACCCGTTCAGTAGATGCGGCTATTCCAATGGTGAGCTTTACTTTGCAATAAGTTTCGTCTAGGGTTATGCTAAATTAAAGTGCTCCAGTAGTCGAGCAGACAGTATATGACCCATGCATTCTAATTTAAGACTACGTATTTATTTTCAGAATATATGCAAATCCCTGTGTTTTCAGAATTTAAGTATGGATTTGAATTCCAAATTGTGATTAAGTTTATGTAACAAAACAGTTAGGAATTTATGTTTTGAGTTTCAAGCTTTGAACCAATTTTCAAATTATGACTAAGGTCATGGAATGAAACAGTTTATGTTTTCACGAACTGCTGTAGCACATATTGAATTTAATCAAGATAGATTCATGATCATGTATGTTGAAATATTTTAGTTTTATGAATTCTACTAGTATGTCTTATATAGTGAAATTGATGATGATGTATACGAAATTATGTCTTAAGAATGAAAATCATGATAATTCATGCATTCAGTAAGTCCCATTACCCAGGAGGCTTACGTGGAGACCCAGTCCCTCACGTGCCGATCACGCTCCCAAATTGGGTCGTGACAGCCAACTCTAGCATGACTCCGGAGACAACTATGGTGGCAGCGACCAGCAACCTCCCTGCTTCCAGTGCAGTAGCTTCTCAAGTCTCAACACTGCAAGTGACCCTTTGTTCCTCCAATCCCTCCCCCGTTTTCCTTCTTTCCGAAGTCAACTTTGTTTTTCCTTTCATTTTTTTCTTCCTTCTTACAGTAATTAGTACACTCTCTCAGCAGTTATCATCTTTGTTAACTGTTATTCTTTCTCTTATTTCTTTCCTTCAACCAAGTGATCAGGCCTTATATTTCTCTTTTCTTTTTCCTCATTGTCCTCTTGTCATTCCCCTATTTTATTATATAATTTATACTTCTATCTTGTTTCTTTCCTTCAGCCAAGTGATCAAGTCTCATTGATGGGGAAGAATGTTTCTAGTTTTCACTTTTTATAGTCCAAGAAACTGAAGTTAGTTTTGGTCTTCTGGGAACTAGTGTTATTATTATCTTTTTTTTTTCTTGGCCTTATAACTTCTTACTTATGCATTAACATGATGATGATGATTTTTGAGTATGATATGCCTTTTAATTATTAGATTATTGAGTTTAATTGTGGATTTTTTTTTTTGAACGTTTATATGTGTTATGTGTAGAATGTACAATATTTGCATATTTTTTTATGACATAGCGGACATTCCGCTATCCACTATATCGCTACAGCATTTTTGGGGTTGGTCGCAACACGTTGCAATCCGAGATTGACTACTATGGTCACAATCAATCATGGGTGCAAAAATGTTGGCTAAATTCAAGACTTTCAAGATTAAAAACCAAAACAGAGACCTAGGAGTCCTAATATGGTGAGGTCAGGTAGCTGCCAGTTGGGCTTAAGTGAGGTTGGTGAAGAGATATTTGTTCAGCAGAAAGAATAAATAAAAAAAGGATTTTATTTTGGTACCCCATTGGTACTAGTACTTTTTTAAATTCAAGGATTATGATTTAATCATGAATGTTTAAAATATTAATTAATTTAGTTAGCGGGACACGTGGCAAATTTTCAACCACAGGTTATATAAAAGGTACCGGTACCTATGAATTTTATAAGTTAATGGACAAATTCCCATATAAAAGGTACCGGACACATGGCAGCTGCTGTTCCTTGTGGCAATCAGCAATTTCCAGACCAAACCAGTCTTTGAACCATCAATATGGTATTAAGGTCAAACTGGGATCTGGGATTTTACACATCTTTAGATATTTTATAAATAAATGATGTTATGATAAAACTATACAATATATTGATAAAGATATATTATTTATGAGACAAACCGATAAAGTTAGTTATATCTCACATGATTGCATTAATTATAAAATAGAATTATAATAGGATGTAATTGGCTTAGTATTAATAGCTTGTGCAAGCCTGCTCCATGTACCAAGTTCAAAACCAGAATTTGCCACTTTACCAAAATGCTAAACAAAATCAAACCAGTCCAACTGATCAAAACCTGCCTAGTTCACAAGGTTTGACCAGTTCATTGGTCAAAGGACCCTTTTCAACAAGTTGATTTCTATGGTTCACACAAACTAGACTGTGGACTAGTTCCTGGTTAAACACTGGGCAGTCCAGTTCCATTTTAAAATAGTGGCTTCCTATGGACTGACTACTGAGCTAAGCTAATTGCTGTTTAAAAGGGGTTTTATTCATCAGATGCAAAGAGACATGCAAGCTTTGTTCAGGTGAGGTGCTTATGGCATGTGTTTCTTTCTCCTTTGAGTATTAAAAATCGAAGACAAGGAAAAATGGATTAACCAAGTGAATTCACTGTACTCAAATTCAAATCTAAATTGCTAGGAGACTGTCAGAGATTGCTTCATCACGAACTTACTCATCTTCGTACTGCTGAATTTCACCTTCAGGAAAATCTCCAGATGGGAAAAGATCAACAACAGGAATTGATGGCGGATCAGTCTGCCCAGGCAGCTCTTTCTTTTTCCTGAACACACAAAGACAAAATCAGAACTTGGGAAAATTTTCACAATTATGAGAATAATCACTAATGCCAGAATAAACCCTCACTTGCTTTTGGCTTTCTTCTTTTTCTTCTTTGAAGTTTCTGTCAAAAGAGAAGAGTCATGCTCAACAATCAATAAAACTCAATGGATGGAACGCCACCTCAAGGTAAAATACTTTGTGCTTTTAATTTAGTTTACCAAATGAATACTTCTAGTTCTACTTCTAGTAAGAGTAAAACTTGGGTTGGTAATCCTAAATGACAAACATTAAGCATAACAAGTATGAACTGTTGATCCATTTTATGTTGTTATGTGACTATTAGTTATGTTTTGAAGTATAAATTTTGCTTTTCTTGCATATTTGTCCTTTTATTTCTGCAACATTGTTTTACAGGCTATCTTCGATTTATTAAACAATATATTTCAACATGCCAGTATATTGATCTTCTCAATTAAAAGGTTCATTTATAAGTTTCAATGGAGGATTTGGAGGAAGAGGGAAGGTTGTTGCATCTTCTCAAACTGTGACAGTTAAAAAACTGAACAATGAAAATGCACAATGAATGATTTAAAGGTCAAAGGTTACATGGTAATCCATAATTTTGTTCACTAAAAAAAATTAAAAAAACTCAAATAAGGACAATGTACACTCAAAATGAAAATTCAATCATCCCTTCCTTTCCTACAACCAGCTCCATCCAAACAGGCACAAGGGAGTTGTCATTTCTGACTAGTACGTAGCTTAGCAGAACCTTTTTCATATTCAGCTTTTTCCTGCTGTGGAAAATAGTTTGTCCCTGTTTTAGTTGTTCTATGTTCACCTTCGAATGTACTCAAACGACAATAAAGTTAAAACTTCATCATTTAAATACATGTCAATTATTCCAATCTATACATATTTCTGTGAATTGAGGGGATAGTTATGGAGAAGTAAAAGAGCTACAAGATATGTGATATGTATTCCAACACTCACTTATATTGCCACATTGGCACATTATGTAAGAGGATTTGTAGTGCCCATAATCATATTCACTCAACTAAGTTGTTGATTAAAGTCTCCCACAAAATAGCATCAATCTAATAATATTTATGACTTACTAGTGGCAAGATTACGACATATGATACAAAATGTGCTAAACTACAGCATCAGTCTTTTGTGCACTTTCTTTATGTTAAGTGTATATATTGATTTAAGTTAACATCTTAAATGACAATATGAATGATCATGTGGAAACAGAGCTTTCAATCACAATGTGATGACAAAGCTATATTGGTTAAAGACAATCATAACTCCATAAGCAATTAGGATGCACATGCATGAGGTAAAACATAAGGGAGAGGCAAAGATAAATTCTTGGATTTTACTATTCAGAAGATCTGGCAAAAGTACAAGAGAAAAAAAAATAAATTGAATTTACTGACAAAATGAATGGAATAAGAACTGTTGCACCATAGCATACCGGATGATCATTTGAACATAATACATTACATTAGTTTATAGCGGGAGGCATGTACAACAAAACCATTACCTCTACTGTCATCTCCCTCTGTCTGTGATGGTGGAGGAAGCTCAATAGCCCCTTCTCCACTACTTGGAGGCTCTAAAGTTTCATTTTCTTCAAGTGAAGTGCTTGAATGAGAATTTACCTCCGCCATAAATGAAGACCTGCACACTTGATGAAATTACAAAGTGTGCTTTTACAAATAACACAATAATAATAAAATAAAGAGATAACGAGTAGTCCATCAAATCATCAACTCTATCATTCACTCTGTTCTTTCTCTCTCTCTCCCCTCTTCCATTTGTATAGCTATAGTCCTCTCCCTGCGCAGCATGCGACAACCTCTTCAAATTGATCATCCTTGCCTTAATCATATTCATTGAGGCCTCTTTCCCTCGTTCGTTCACTAAGTGAGCTAGCTAGCTAGCTACCCTAACACCAAGGGCCCTTCCTCCCCCTTGACTGAGCTCCTAATACCAATTTGCTTGCAGCGGTGTCCAGTTCTATTAAGTCATTGCCCACACTCACCACATCCAACATGCATGCTCTCATCATCGTTCGGAACCTTCCTCTTTTTTTTTAAATAAAAAAATAAAGACATAAATAAAAATAGTTGCTGTTGCTTTCGTTCTTTGTTTATTTCAAAAATGAAATAGCATACAAGAGAAAATCTTACCCGGATGATCGGGACGGCACCGTGGCTTTGCTGCTTTTCAAAGAGAACAAGAAAGGCGAGAAGTGAGGTTCGGCGAGATAGAGCGTTGTAAAAGCATACTAAAGAATGAAATTTCGGTTAGAAGCACTTCAGGAACACAGAGAGGGCGAGAGAATTTACCTCCACAGAGAGAACACCGCAGAAATCGAGCAAGGGCCACGGAGCGTGCTTGTACTGTATCTCTCTGTAACGTGACGTGACGTGATGGGCGACGGAGTCACTGAACGGTGGCCAATGGTAAGTAAGAAAGGGGCCGTGCAGGCGAGGGGAGGGTAGGGTATGGTAGGTACGGGAAAGGATGAGAATCACGGTACTTGGAATTGGGCCGGGCCGGGCCGAGCTGGGCTGGGCTGGGCTGGGCTGGGCTAGGCACTCGCAAAATTTGGGTAGCCGACTTGCTCCTGCTTGACAAGTCAGCAAAATGTCCAGAGCCAAATAAAAAAAGGGTCAGCAAAAACCCAGACTAAAAAACTAAAAAAAATTGGGAGCCCTGACCAAAAACTAAAACAAAGAAGAAAATTGAAGTAAATAAGGTGGCGTTGGGTAAGAGGGACGGGGATACAAATATAAGGACAGTATGAAGTATTGCATCTGTGATTAAAAGGTCTCTCGAGCTTCCATGGCTATGGTGGCTAGAGTAACCGAATACATAAAACAACATACTATAGGAAGAAGGAAGAAGTGAATAAACAAACAGAACACATCTCATAATAAGGAAGAGTGGTGTAGCAACAAAAACACATGCCTCAAAATGAAGGAAGAGATAAAAGAAAGAAAGGGAAGAAAGAGATAGTCCAAAGAGGTTAAGAATAGAGGAAGAATGAAGATATTGCGGTGGATTATCAATGAATAGGATGACCAACTTTATAATATATATTAAAAACAGGTTATCCAGCAAGTGTTTATAGTGTCAAAATCTAAGGTGTCATCTCATTGTAATTTTAGATTGCCTCCAAAATGCCGGAATGCATTGTATTATTGTGATGTAATTTCGTTTTGCTTTAATTGCGATGGAACATTTATTGGAATGATGATGGAGCATTGACTTAGACTATTCCAACTTCCATCAGCTCCATCAATATTTGAAATTGATCAAAGGAATACCATTCTTCTTTCCTCTAATGATATAGAAAAATAAATGAAACAAAAAATGAAATTCCAATTTTAAATTTGAAAAGAAGTTTTTACATGTGTTGCCCCTTTGTCATTATTGTTGATTGCCTCACCATAACTTCAATGGGATGGAATGTGTGAGGTGCGATTTACAATTCATATTTTTGCAATTAATAAGAAAATAAACCACTAAGACACATGAAAATGAAGTAGGAACCATCCTCACAACACCAATGTTAAACTTTCTTCCACTCACTATCTTTCATTCCCATTTTCTTCTTCCTCTTTTTTTTCTAACCATTCCCGTTTCTTGCAAAATGATGCTCGCCCCCTTAATGAGCATCCAAAGCCAAGGTGGTTTGATGGTGTGGCGGTGCTTCACTTCCCTTTTTCTTCTTCATAACAACAAAGCAATCGAACTCTCATTTCTACGTGAAGAATGACAAAACCCGAAGGCAGTTGTGCGAGGCCAATTGACCTTAGTACAACGATGATAACATTTAAGAAGCGATGGTGGATCATTCTGAATCGTAATGGTGGATCATGGTGCGACATTCAAGCAACTTTCCAATCAAATCTATTGCAATCTTGATGGGTTGTTAGTTAATATCATGGAACTTCTAGCTTTTTTTTAAATTTGACTTGTTACTTTATTTTCTTATTCAAGTGCGTTGTATGTATTTTGTTTCAAAGATAAATTTTATTTTCTAATTAGGTTGTTATTGCAGTTCAAGTCATGGTGGAATAAAAGTGTGTGGTTTGGGACTGGGGTTCCTCTCTATTTTTTCAGTTCCTCTTCTCTTAAAACTGGTTGCTTCCAACCATTAACCAAAATGTAGTCTCCTAAACCACAAATTCATCCTAGTAATCTTTAGTTTTGATGATCCCACAATTTTTCAAGGAGTTTATGTCTAATATTCTCGAATTTGGCGGCTGATGTTACAATTGACACTGTCCATTATGTTCATTGGTGATAAGTGTGAAGTGGTGACAAGTGCGGAGTGGCTGGTTTTTATTTTTTTCCTCCTCTGAAATGACTAACTCTTCTACAATTGGGATTGTCTATTTTGGCACGGGCTGCATACTTGGGCTCACTAGTTTCTCTTGTTATTATCTTGTGTTTCAAATAAAATAAAAAAATTATTTTGCTCTGTTTCTTGGTTCACTTTTTGTCTTGATTCATTTTGGTTTTATGGTGTTTGTTTGATGATAGATTGTAGGGTTGGAGGTGTTATTCGACTTGACTAAAATAGTTCATTTAGGTGGCTAGATAAAAGATGAGGTGTTGTGAGATTGATTTGTTTGAAAGCTCTACACATGTTCGAGTTTGTAGGAAAAGGATGAAGAAGACTAACGAGGGATTTCAGATTTTGTATGATTTTGATATTTCTGAAACCTTAAAAATAATTTTTATTTTCTATTTCTTCTTCAATATTATCATATTTGGATTTTGAATTATTTTGGGTGATATTCTTCATTTTTAAATCATTTTTTGTTGGCCTTCTATTTTTGTTACTTTAGTTGACACTTCAGCAAATTGCACTATCCTTATGGCAACACATGCATGTATTGTGTTGTGATGCATAATGAGTATTTGAATGGGTTTAAAATAAAAATACAATACTTATAATTGTAACTAATAACTAGCTTCCCTATTTGCTTGCAAATGTAGTTTTTTAAGTGCTTTTTTTTTCACTTTTTATTGATATAGTATTATTTTTCGTGATTTGGTTTTTGTTGTAACATCCCCTGCTGCTTTATGGATTGACGACTGTCCCCACAAACTTCCCAGGAAGCATGTGAGTGAGTACAAAGCATGCTGAAAAGACCCGCGTTGGTTTGTGGGGACAGTCGTCATTCCATAAAGTAGCAGGGGATGTTACAAATGGTATCAGAGCCTGCATCTCTCCCAGTACGGTGTGGTTCGGGGATGAACCAGGCGGAAGCTGGTGGGCATGTAACGCCCTGGGACGAGGATGAGGAGTGATCGCCGGTGCAAAGAAGACATGGACAAGGAGCGGCTCCTCGCAAGGTCCTCTAAGCGGAGGGGTACATGAATGAACCGATTACACACCCGAATGAGAGGGATCCTAAGACTGTATAGGTATGGGACTATACAGTTGAGGAGGGCTTATATGAATTAATTCGTGCTACCTATACCAACAAGATGCATCTTCTTTTCGGTAGCCTAAACTGAAAGAACTCCACAGTTAAGCGTGCTTGACCTGGGGTAATTTTGGGATGGGTGACCTCCTGGGAAGTTTTCCTAGGAAGCGTGCGAGTGAGGACAAAGCATGCTAAAAAGACCCATGTTGGTTTGTGGGGACAGTCGTCAATCCAAAAAGCAGTAAGGGATGTTACATTTGTCACGACCCAATTTAGGCACGTGACCTGCACGTGAGAAATCCTATTCCCATGTAAGTCTTGTGACCTAAATTGCTCTATATGCATAGTTAATCATGAAATTATTCAAAATACATTTTCATTTTCTACATACAAATCACCTGTTTATCGAATCATACTAGTCTATATTGAAATTTCATAACTCAAACTTTACTGTCTGTGAATCATAATACAAAACATATCCGTGTATAAAGCTACTCTGATTTGAAATATTCATAAATGCTGAATTATTCGATACAACCTCAAATAATATTATAATATACAAAATTATAAACATGCTCTATTGTCCGGGACCATGCCTGCATCTATACTGGAGCACTCTAGACAGAACTATAAGCACTTCACTCAAGTGAAGCTCACCATATGAACTCTAATGCTGATAGGGATGATGATTGAGAACACTCTGCCGCAATTGTTCTCTCTGTGAAAAAAAAAGAGAAAGGAGCGGGGTGAGTTTTGTGCAAAACTCAGTGAGTGAATCCTCACCTGAAACCCCCTTCCATGGGACATCAAGAAAACAATGCACAAAATCATAATAACATTAAGAATATAAGAAAAGATCTCACATAACCAAGTATACATATACTTCTAAAAACAACCTTCATACTCATCCGGCTATCACTTAAAACAATTTCTCTAAATTTATTTTCATACCTGAAATCATACAAACAATACAATATAGTAGCTCCTAGAGAAACAGTAATCTCTAAATATAAATGTCTAGTCATATCTGGGCGTTACGTATCGCCGTCCTTAGTATGACAGTAAATCTCTAAATGTCTTTGGTCACATCTGGGCGTTACATATCATTGTCCACAGTGTGCCAATAAGTCTCTGAAAATCTCTAGCCCCGGGCTACTTGGTACCAAGGTTAACGGATTTACTGCCGTTAACACACAGCCTGTTTCTCTATAGCTACCCTCTAAATTGATCAAATAAATCAATTAAAGCTAAAACCTTTTAATTCTCTAAGAGCTCTGAATCTGTCTGATTCTAACAGTTTGACCTTAGCATAACTGTGGCTATGAATCATGTCCAAGGGATCACCCTTTGTAGACATTTGTGATTTCATAAACTCACAGAATATGTATCCGCCAACTGTTTTGAATCTCACAAAGATTTCAAGCTCTAAAACCTTTTATTTACTCTCTAAAACACATTTCAAACCATTAATCTTTTCATACTAAAACTCTTAATATCATGTTTCCAAAATAGCTATGTTCACAATCCCAATTCCATAATCATCAGTATCATCAAATACATTTAAAATCAATTCAACAAACATGGTCCCATGAGTTTTCTCAAAAATACATTTCATGCTCTAAAATCAATAGCTCTAAAATATATAATCCAACAGTAGTTTCAATCCTTGTACAGTAATTCTGTAAAATCAATCATTAAATCATACTTTCATGAAAATAACTCTAATGCAGAACATAGAGATCACGGATGAGAACCCACTCACCTGGAGGGGTGAACAGTGAAGAATCTACATTGACAGAGCTCCTTGGAGCAGGAACAATAGTAATATCTGACATAGGAGCCATAATACTCTAGATTAACTTCTAGAAAACACTGAATAACTCATATCTAACTCTAACACCAATGAGGAACTCCAACTCTTGGATAATATGGAGGAATAGCAAAAAAAACACATGCCTCAAAATGAAGGAAGAGATAAAAGAAAGAAAGGGAAGAAAGAGATAGTCCGAAGAGGTTAAGACTAAAGGAAGAATGAATATACTGGGGTGGATTATCAATGAATAGGATGACCAACTTTATAATATATATTAAAAACAGGTTATCCAGCAAGTGTTTATAGTGTCAAATCTAAGGTGTCATCTCATTGTGATTTTAGATTGCCTCCAAAATGCTGGAATTACTGTGATGTAATTTTGTTTTGCTTTAATTGCGATGGAACATTTATTGGAATGATGATGGAGCATTGACTTAGACTATTCCAACTTCCATCAGCTCCATCAATCTTTGAACTTGGTCAAGGGAATACGATTCTTCTTCCCTCTAATGATACAGAAAAATAAATGAAGCAATAAATGAAATTCCAATTTTAAATTTGAAATGAAATTTTTACATGTGTTGCCACTTTGTCATTATTGTTGATTGCCTCACCATAACTTCAATGGGATGGAATGTGTGAGGTGCGATGTACAATTCATATTTTTGCAATTAATAAGAAAATAAACCACTAAGACACATGAAAATGAAGTAGGAACCATCCTCACAACACCAATGTTAAACTTTCTTCCACTCACTATCTTTCATTCCCATTTTCTTCTTCCTCTTTTTTTTTCTAACCATTCCCGTTTCTTGCAAAATGATGCTCGCCCCCTTAATAAGCATCCAAAGCTAAGGTGGTTTGATGGTGTGGCGGTGCTTCACTTCCCCTTTTCTTCTTCATAACAACAAAGCAATCGAACGCTCATTTCTACGTGAAGAATGACAAAACCCGAAGGCAGTTGTGCGAGGCCAATTGACCTTAGTACAACGATGATGACATTTAAGAAGCGATGGTGGATCATTCTGAATCGTGATGGTGGATCATGGTGCGACATTCAAGCAACTTTCCAATCAAATCTATTGCAATCTTGATGGGTTGTTAGTTAATATCATGGAACTTCTAGCTTTTTTTTAAATTTGACTTGTTACTTTATTTTCTTATTCAAGTGCGTTGTATGTATTTTGTTTCAAAGATAAATTTTATTTTCTAATTAGGTTGTTATTGCAGTTCAAGTCATGGTGGAATAAAAGTGTGTGGTTTGGGACTGGGGTTCCTCTCTATTTTTTCAGTTCCTCTTCTCTTAAAACTGGTTGCTTCCAACCATTAACCAAAATGTAGTCTCCTAAACCACAAATTCATCCTAGTAATCTTTAGTTTTGATGATCCCACAATTTTTCAAGGAGTTTATGCCTAATATTCTCGAATTTGGAGGCTGATGTTACAATTGACACTGTCCATTATGTTCATTGGTGATAAGTGTGAAGTGGTGACAAGTGCGGAGTGGCTGGTTTTTATTTTTTTCCTCCTCTGAAATGACTAACTCTTCTACAATTGGGATTGTCTATTTTGGCACGGGCTGCATACTTGGGTTCACTAGTTTCTCTTGTTATTATCTTGTGTTTCAAAAAAAAAAAATTATTTTGCTCTGTTTCTTGGTTCACTTTTTGTCTTGATTCATTTTGGTTTTATGGTGTTTGTTTGATGATAGATTGTAGGGTTGGAGGTGTTATTCGACTTGACTAAAATAGTTCATTTAGGTGGCTAGATAAAAGATGAGGTGTTGTGAGATTGATTTGTTTGAAAGCTCTGCACATGTTCGAGTTTGTAGGAAAAGGATGAAGAAGACTAATGAGGGATTTCAGATTTTGTATGATTTTGATATTTCTGAAACCTTAAAGATAATTTTTATTTTCTATTTCTTCTTCAATATTATCATATTTGGATTTTGAATTATTTTGGGTGATATTCTTCATTTTTAAATCATTTTTTGTTGGCCTTCTATTTTTGTTACTTTAGTTGACACTTCAGCAAATTGCACTATCCTTATGGCAACACATGCATGTATTGTGTTGTGATGCATAATGAGTATTTGAATGGGTTTAAAATGAAAATACAATACTTATAATTGTAACTAATAACTAGCTTCCCTATTTGCTTGCAAATGTAGTTTTTTAAGTGCTTTTCTTTTCACTTTTTATTGATATAGTATTATTTTTCGTGATTTGGTTTTTGTTGTAACATCCCCTGCTGCTTTATGGATTGACGACTGTTCCCACAAACCAACACGGGTCTTTTCAGCATGTTTTGTACTCACTCACATGATTTAACTTATACTCTAGAAACGGAACGTTTAAAGGTTTCAAAAAATTCGCAAAAATTCACTCTTTAACTTATACTTCTCTAAGGAATAATTACCGGGACTTTTGGTTCCAAGAATATAATTCTATTATATGGCCCTCCAAGGGCATGTAGGGTCCAGACTTAGAAAAATTTCAGGACCCGGAGTAACGGATAATAGTAATTGACACCCTTTTAGACCGAAAAATTCTAACTCTTTTATTTAAAATTTGGGATATTACAGTTTTAATATATTAAAAGTTTCTTATATTATTGATTTGAAAGATTTCTTGGTTTTTTCCATGATGAAGGGATGCTTAAGCATGATATCGAGAATGGATTTCCCCTTTTTTTCATAGGTGTTATTTATGATACTTTTGCTTGATATATCTATTCAATAATATATGCTCATGTCTATTTTTCTTTAGCTCTTACGAATAATGGCTCCATAATGTGTTCATGGTGAGTAGACACAATATATATTTAGTTCTTTGTCTTTGGCAATGCATGGCACAATGATGTCACAATATCAACTTTGCATTTACTTGCTACCATGATGCTCTCAAGGTGAGACTTTTGTTGTGAATCAGGGTTGTTAAGGAAGTATTTTTTTTTTCCTTGATGTGCAAGTTGATATTTGCTGATAGTTTTTTGCATATGTAAAGTGTTTGTGTTTTAACAATTATAGGTTTTGAGAGACAACAACTATTTTGTTTTTCAATTAATAGTTTAGTATATATAGCAAGAAATTTTTTGCCTATTCGAAATTCAACAGGATTTATTGTAAAGAAAAATATTAATTATATATACTTTATAACTAAGAATCTTGCGTGAAGAAAAATACAAATACTATCACTTTGTTGCTTTCAATTTAAACTTGAGAAGAAAAGTATGAGGTTAGAATCAAGGTGTCTAATTGGGTTCTTTCAATTGTTTTCATTATTTCTGTTACATATATGTTTTATCATTTCATTTATCTTGATTATTTTGGTCTTGATTTTTCATTTTTTTTTTTTGAGTTGTTTTTCATCATTGTACATGTTACTATTAATGGTAAAATAAGTACTTTGTAAGGTAAACAAACAATATCTCATGACCAGGAAAACATGCTCGTGTTCGGGTTTGTCATGATGGATTCTTCCTATTGTTGCTCTTTAATTTGCTTCAATGCATTAGCCTCTTCATTATTTGCTCTCTAGATTTCTTACAAATAAATAATAATGGTGTTTTCATTGTATTTGCCATTCACACTATGCCTTTGCTCCACTTTTTTTCTCTTTTAATTTTATTTTCTTGGGATTTTTTTGTGTAAATTGTGAAATATTTATTTTGGTCAAGCTTTTGTTCGATATGATCAAGAAATTTCTAAAACCGAGGGTTTGTGGCTTGAGCATACAATGTTTAATACCACTTCCATCAAAGGTACCTGACTACTTGTTATGTGCTTATAACGAGCTACTCAAATTTATTTTTGCATCATACATTTTTTCTTAGCAAGACAAGAGTTTACTAAAAAGTTAGTGTTGAAATGACAAATTTCCTCACTACCTCCTTGGAAGGCTACATGAAAGAACCACATTCTTGGGATCTAAAGTCCCAGTAATTGTTCCGTAGAGAAAAATAAGTTAAAGCGTTATTTTTAATGAATTTTATGAAACCTTTAAACATTCTGTTTTTAACCCACAAGTTTATTAAATTGTGAGAATTCTTGAATTTGAAATAAAACCCAAAATTTTGATTTTGATTTGTTAGGATTTTGATTTTTGTGATATTTTATTTGAATTCAAATGGAGGGTATTTCCTTATTTACATTTATGTTTTAAAGTTAATGGAAAATAAGTGAGTACTGAGACGTTAACTTAAACTTAAGAAATGTAAATAAGTGAGTACTGAGACAACCCCGTCCAATATATACCAGAACTTGAATTATAGTTCAAAATTGAGACAAAAACCATTTTGGAGAGCGCTGTAGCGCTCAACCTGGAACAGTAAGGGAGTGCAAATAAGAAAAACCATGTCCCCTGGTGAGCACCGCAGCACTAATTGAGCATTGCAGAGCTCAAAAATTTTATAAAACCCCCCAATTCGGGGCCTAGACCATAAAACTCACCATTCTTTCTATAGAAAGTGCGATTCTACCATTCCCAAGCCACATTTCTTCACTTTTCTTCATAAAAACTCCATATTCTTCCTTCTAAACTTAAGGTATGTCAAGTTTAATGACTTTATCTTCCTTTCCTTATAATATTTCATGTCCTTGGGGAAGTTTTGTGTTCTTTCAATGATAGTAAGAGGTGATGCACTCCTATTGTTACTAGGATAAGACTTTAGTTATTTTGAGATTCTAGAAGTTAATCTAGAGCTCTATTGCTTCCATATCAGATATTGGTGGTATTCTTTTTCCTCGGGTTTTGTTGATATTATTTTTTCACTGTTCACCCCTGCAAGTGAGTGGGTTCGCATATGTGATCTTTATGTTGTACATTAGATGTTATTTTCATGAAAATACAACTTACTGTTTGGTTTTAGAGATTACTGCATAAGGATTCAAAGTTACTATTGGTTTATATGTTTTAGAGCTCCTAATTTTAGAGCATGAAACATGTTTTTGATAACACTCATAGGACCATGTTTGCTGAACTGATTTCAAGTGTATTTGATGATAATTGTGATTATGGAAAGCTTTTATGAATGTTAAACTGAATTCTAGATATTATTTATGTATATAACATAGTTATATACCTAGAAATGCTATTACTTTGCTATTGGAAAATAAGATATTGAGATTTCTAGCCCTGAAAAGCTTGATGGTTTGAATTATGTTTAGATGGTTAATCAAAAGGTTTTAGAGCTTGAATCCCTATGAGATTCAGAGCAGTTGGTGGATACATACTCTGTGAGCTGATGAAATCACAAATGTTTACGAAGGGTGATCCCTTGAGCATGATTTCATAACCACAATTATGCTAAGGTCAGACTATTAGAATCAGATAGATTCATAACTCACAAAGAACTAAAAGGTTTTAACAGTTTTCATATTTATATGGATTTGTTTATTTAGTTTAGACAATAGCTTTAGAGAAACAGCCAGCGAGTTAACGGCTGGAATTGATTGTTAACCTTAGTACCAAGTTGCCTAAAGCCAATCTCACAGAGCAAAGCAAAGAATGGAATCTATTTAGGTATCCAAATTTGGCTCTTTAAGAACCATAGAGTAGAGAAACAATTATGTCATAATCGATAGACATAATCAAAAAGCAGAGATTACTGTTTCTCTAGGAACTACTACACTGAGAGCTTGTATGATTTTAGGTATGAAAGTGAATTGAGAAAATTGTTCTTTGAGCTGTAACATGATGAATTAAATACACACACACATCGTGTGCAGTTTGGGTTTCAACTTCTACAATTGGTAGAGATACATCAGAACTTCCAGAAATGTATTCAGATGCAATGGCCACTACTAGATCCACGGCTGCCTTAGGATAAAAATTGTGTAAAGGGGAAGTTGTGGATATGTTCTTTAGTTCAAGGCCAAGTGCTTATGTTGCTTCTGGAGCAGGCTCAACTTCTGGAGAAGTGATAGAAGTTATAATGCCTGTAAAATATATAGAAATGCCTTAGTTAAAAGAAGTTGAAAGAATTTGGAATTATAGAGGGTTGTTGAATTTACCTTGGGATAGTTCTTTATCAGCTGGAAGTTTGGAGCAGATTTCTTGCTAGAGGAGGTCAGCCTGGTGTAGTTGCAACTATCCATCATTGAAATCTTTTTCCAAGAATGGATTCTGTAGAGTAAGACATTTAATCTCTTTATCCAAGGATGTTGCTTGAGTATACAGTTTAAGTTGTTAATTTTGAGTTTGCTGAAGTTGTTTAGATAAAGAATCTTCTTGAAGGAGTAAAGTCTGCAATTCAACTTCCATTTGGGCAAAGCTAGTTCTCAAGAAAGCTATTCTTTGGGCTGTAGTCTGTTGTTTCTCTAAATCAACAATCCTTTTATTCTCTTGCTTCTTGAAAGCCGATGTAAGTTGTTGTTTCTGGTAAGACAAGTCTGCAATCTAAGCCAATTTATGTTTGTTGTGGTTGATCCTTTGTTTGTCGACTTCCAAATGGTGGGACATATCCACTAACAACATACCCATTTTGTGGTGTAAAGCTTTGGTTGACTCAAGGATATTTTCATCCATAGAGTTTGCTATACGACTTATATTTTCTTGAAGAATGTTGAGAGTATTTGCATTTGGGATTGTATCTATCTCCAAGATGTTTGCTATTACCTCACATATGGCTTTAGTAGGAGAGCCTTCTCCAGGTAAAGCAACAGCAGGGATGTTGAAATATTTTGCCAAATCTTCTATAGAAACGCTTGGAGGCTAGATAAGTTGAACAGGAATAATTGGAATGGTTTCAGCTGAGTCAATGCTCACAGCAGTGGCTTCAGTATTGCTAGCTTTAGCTAAGATAATGGCTTAATCAACAAGAGTACTGATGCCATTAGTATTTGGAAGAGCTCCATTTTTCTTCTGTTTAAAACAAAACAGCGTAGTTTATACTTGTAAATTATGAGGGTGAAGGGTCAAGTAGTACTTAATTATCTTGGATTTGGTGGAGATGATTTGATCTGAAGGAGGAGTTTGTCTTGAAGATTGGTAACCTTTTTGGGCAGCTCAACTATTGTGAAAGCTTTGTTTTTGCGTTTAGGAGAATGTGCTGCTTTCACGGCTACATGCATTAAGGTTTGTTATAAAAATCTTTGAGTTTAAAATGATAGGAGATAAGAAATAGTAATTTACCAAGATTTTAAAATGATAGGAGATAAGAAATAGTAATTTACCAAGCATAAGGATGCTAGCTGAAAAAGTAGGAGTGGTTCTTCGTCTCCTCTTTCTTTGTGGAAGATCAACATTAGCATCATACATTTTATTAATGTATGTTTGGATGTCACTTGTGAAGGATGCTGATAATAAATGACAGCACCACTCCAAAAAGTTTGGGGTTTCTGTTGGCTCTGGATTGTAGGTCATAAAATGGAAGCCAAGAAATCTGGGTTGTTGTTGTTCTTCTTTCTTCTTCATTTGTTCTAGGCTTAGAACAAGATGTTCTAGTGATGACAGTGCACTAGCAGATTGTGCAGGAATGTCCTAAACAAAACCTACTTACCGTGCAAAGAAATGTGGACAGTAAGGCTCGGCTGAGGTTTTGTACCTTCTAGAGTTGGGTCTTAAGCTACTTAGAAGATCACGAGGAAGAAGAACATAAGGAAGGTGATCTTGTAACAAAGTGACATCATGTCCTAAAGCTATATATAGATCAATCCTAACCCATCTGGGGCCAAGTCTTGCATCACGGTAAGCAAGGTAATCTAGACTTTGTTGTGGAGGGATTTCAAAAAGCCTAGAAACTATCTCATGGGTAGTCATAATAGTGACAGGAACAAATACATAAAGATTACCATATATGACAGGTAAAGGAGTTTTGAGAGAGCCAGCAGGAATAAATTTGGGTAGATAAACATTAGTCCATAAATTCAAGAACCAGAGGGAACCTTGGACATTTTCTGTGGCATTGCCTCTCCTTAACTCTTCTACCATGTTAGACATGCTTCTATTGAAGGTAAATAGAAAGAGTGATCCTAAAGATAAATATCTATATGACATGATAGCAGCTACTACATATGAATATTCTAAGACAATGGCAGTAGAGCTAGTACAAAAGAAGTACATACACATCTAGAATAGCAAAAGGGCCACATATTCATTCTCAACTATAGGACTAGAGGTGTGGGAATTGGCCCGGAGGAAATTGGAATATGGTGCCAATTTCTTGCTAAATTTAACCCCTAGATTGTCTCCAAAGCGATCACTGGCAGCCGAGATAGATTCCCTTGCAATTGGTAAACCAAGAATTACTGCCACGTCCATCAATATTGGGGTAAACATCCCAAAAGGAAAAATGAACCCGTTGATGCTAGAGTTCCAAAAACCGAGTAAAGAAAATATGAAGTGAGGATTGCAAGGGTATTCTTTGGTGCTGAGTTTAACCATGTCATAAATTCCCCATCTCGTCCATTCCCTGCCTTTGGCTTTTGATACCCTTTCACACCAAGCTTCATACCCTGGAGTAAGGTGCAGCCAAGCACGAAAATCAATCGGGCACTTGATATGTCGAACCATTCTTCTGTCATAGGAAGTTGGTTATCAGGAGCTCGTAAGATGTGGTTGATGAGTTCTCGCCCAAAATCAAGGTCTGGTAAAACTGGGCTTAGGCGGTAGGTTTGGGTATCTTTATTGAAAGGTAGATAAGCTGCCATTTTGTTAAAATAAAAGAAAACTGCAGAAAGTTTGGAATGTTAAGTGGCTCGGGTGAGTGCAATCAAAGAAAATAAAAGAATCAAGAAAGGGTTGAAAAAGGATGTTGGAGAAGATGATAAGTGTAGTTAAAAAAGGAATGTTACAATGATTAGAAAAGATGAGTTGGTTTCAGTTCTCCACATTTATGGAAACTGTTTCAATGAATTTGCTATTAAAAAAGGTAGGTGATGTAACCGTTACACTCATCAAGCCATGTTTTTTTCTTTGCTTTTGGGTGTAGGGGGCATATGTTACCACCAGTTAAAAGTGAGTTGGGCTCTTGAGTTTTGGGCCCGATGAATTAAGTTGCGATTCATTTGATGATTTATCACGTTTGTAATCAGCCATGATAATAAGCATGTAAGAGCGGTTGCAACGGCTGATGAAATGCCACATCGGTAGTTAGCCATAATAAATGAGCGAGAATAGTTATTTAACTTAGAGCTGTGATGGTTACAAGCCATGATTAAAATAGGAACGGTTACCACAACAATTGAGTTTTAAAAATATGTGGAGCCGTGTTATCAGTTTATCTTAAGACCAACAGTAAAGGAATTTTTGAGCAGTTATCTGGCAGAGACAACTTCAAATTTAGTATAAAAAGAGCCTGAAAACAAGGAAGAGAACACGACAACTCACATATACACATAATTTTAACCTTTCATTTTAGTTTATCCTTTTCTGATGTTTTTAGGCCTAGTTAGAATAGTTCAACAAGCTTCCATGTTCATCAGTATTATTGTTGATGTCATACCATTCATTATCTTGAATCAATCATAATTTAATTTTCAATCCTAATCCAAAGCTTATTGCTTATCTAGTATTTGGAAAACCCATAATCAAAGGATAGATTCCCCTCCTTGATGAAGTCGTTTGTACATTTTGGGATCAAAGGTAGATTTACTTTTTGGCTTTGTTTATTCATTTAACTTAGCTGAACAAATTTTTATCACAACACTTACCTTTAAAAACTAACCAATAAAAAGAGAGGATCCGCCGTTTTAAATTTTTCTTCGAAGACTTCCTGGAATACTCATGAGTTAGATCGTTGCAAAAATACTGCATTTAAGGAGAGAGCTGCGGGGCGGGGGATTTAACCTTAAAAAAAATTGTACAAGCTAGACTGCATTCACAAGTTTATCCGTGACATACGTGACTCCTGCACGTGTCACTGCAAGAAAGGGGACAATCTAAAACCACACTCAAGTTTTCCAGCACTGTATGCAAGTATACATGCTATTTGACGCGCATTTATTTGTCAAAAAATACCCATTAAGTAAATGCAACTTTTTTCTTTTGGTAAATGCATACTTCATTTCTGATTATGGCAAATTGCCGAAGTTACATCAATACAAGAATATTCTTCAGCCTCTACTCCAGCAAGAAGAGTACAGAGCCTGACAAGCAAAAAGAGAACTAGTTTATACTTCATATGGCATAAATGAAGTCTCCATTATCAAGGCACTTGCTCATGCACTGCTGCAGATTTTTTTCTCATGGTCCAAAATGCGGCGAAGTAACGATTCTGCCAACAGAGTAATAAACCTCAGCAAATTCGAAGAATACCAAGGGGGGAAATACTCCACAGTCCCTATATTCTATCAGATTATCCAACATAAATCAATAGCTATATTTCTAATAAAGCATTTTAGAATATCAGAATTGAAATTACTAAGTATAAACAGCTGTAAACTTATGACACGTATTAAAAGGGATTTGATGATCAGAAACAATGTATATGATTATGGAAAGAAAAGAAAAAGAACCATGTGGACGTGGAGGAACACTTGAGTTAGAAGCTTACTTGCATCATTGATCTAGGATTTGTGGTGTAGGTTGTCTCGATAGTAGTTTCTTTCTGCAGACCATGGCAAAGCAAATATATTAGTCACCCGTATAGATAGACAGGGGGAATCATCCAAATCAGATGAGATTACCTCAAATTCGAATCCATAATGCAACGCAACCCTTTTAACATCTTCCAAACTCAATTCAATAGACATTTCCTAGAAAAAAAAAAATTGAGAATAAGACAATACACCCCGATCATGTGATTTGATGATGTAAAAGATCAAAGAAAAGAGCATTACATCCTCTTGTCCATACATATCCGCAAAGTGATAAAGTAGAGGGCCCAAATTTATCCAAACCTGTCATCGTGTCAGTGTAGCCCAGTATGAACGACAATATGGCATGCAAATGGCAACAAGCAAAACGTTCAAATGGATGGATAAGAAAGAAGGAAGATGCATGGCATCTATTAGGAATTTTGGTTCATGGAACTTACTCCTCCATCTTTCAAAATTTGTGAAATTATTTCAATGTACTCAACTATGTTGTGAGCAGTATCGATAAAGAAACAAGTCACAATTGCGTCCCATGAACCTGTATGGCCATCGTAAAGCTTCATCAGAAATTACAATATGGATAGGGTGTTATATTGCAGATTTGCATTTAGCACAGATAATTAGATAGTTAAATATAGAAGCGTACTGTATGAATTAAATGTTCAATTTAACCCAGCCTGCATACACTAAGAAGCAGTCACAATCCCATTATCCAATACTCATAAAAGTTAAGAAAACGCAATCAGAATTCATCAACTCGGACTCTACAAGCTCAATCATCTACAGAAGCTCATTTTTTTTTCCTTTTGGATAAAATAGAAACTCTATTACAAGAGGAGAATATACAAAAGAGAATGAAACTTCCTCACATAGATACAAAAGAAATGGCTTAAGATCTAAAGGGATAAACTATAAAATAACACATGTCAATCCCTTTGAATATCATCTAGAGGAACACCCTTAACCAGATGATGTGCTGAGCACCAAAAGGAGGCCAAAAAAATAATCCTATCCCAAATAAAATCAGTAATTGATAAAATCCTAGAATTTCATTCCAGTCAAATAACCCAAAGCACTGAAAATTTGAGGTTTGCCATAGAATCTTAATTTCTTTATGCAAGCCAAAACCTCTTAACTTATTGAGAAAAAGCTAATATAAATCCATAAGGCAAACCCATGATTCTCCAAATATACCAAAATGTCTGATCCAAAGAGATCTCGTTGTAGGACAATGCAAAAAAAAAAAAAAAAGAGGAAGAAAGAAGATGAACCCTCGATTCAGAATCTAAGCTGCACATTATACACATATTAGGAGACAGACAAGTCTGGAGCATGTCATTAATGTTAATTTGATAAAGGATTGTTGTCCAAACATAAGCTTTGACCTTAAAAGGAGATTTAGACTTCCAAATGAGTTTTCTCCAGACAAACCTTTCTGTGTTAGGAGAGAAAATCAAGAACTGAAAACAAGATTTACACAAACAATCCGGAGGAGTCAAGAGTCCAAAACCTAGTGTTTGGGGCGTTGGATAGATGAGTGGTGTTAAGAGAGTAGAAGAACAAGAGAGGAACCAAATGATAGAATACTGAACTTCTATTATTATTATTCGATCATCACACACACACACATAATATATGTGCATGTGTCTGTGTAACACTACTATTTAAAAAAGACCAGATAACCATTCTTATACTTCAAAGAGTGCCTTTTACATCAAGTGGATAGAGGGGCCGATAATGCATGACAGCCACAGAGAGACAAAACTGAATAGAAGCAATCTTAGCAACAAGAGAGAAAGTGTCAGTGTAATCCAAACCATCAATCTGAGTGTAACCCTAACCCAGCCATTACATGATCAATATTTTCATCAGGACCATCCTTCACAGCATAAACTCATTGACATCCAATGGAGGTTTCCTTAGAGGAAGGGGAACTAATTCAAGTTTAATTAGTTCAGGTTTGATTAAGCAAAGGAAGAAGGGACTTCAATTCATTGAGCTCTCTATCATTCATGTTTCGAAAAAAGAAATGCAAGTTCCAAGAAAGGTGTTAGGGACCAAGTCCCTAAGGGAGTTAAAGCATGTAAAATAAATAAGCATAGGCTTTTATGGATAAGACAAGTCACGGGATGGGTTGCGACACAAGTAGGCATACCAACTAGATTGCTAGAATTGACCAAGAAATTATTGTTATGGTCATGGCATATCAAGTCTCATTCATAATGGAAAGAGAGAATAAATTTAATCCCAGCATATGGTTGGGCAAAGCATTGATAAACTCATGCTCATGGTATGGAGATTTTCAAAAGAAAAGATTGCATACACCTCTCCTAAGCTCAATTGATATTACTCTTCACCCCTCCTAATTTTTACACAAATTTAGCTCCCTTGATACAAATGGTGTTAAGACTCTTGTTAACTCAAATAGTAAAATTTCCAATATACCCTTTCTTTACCAAGACAGCCAATTTCAATTCAACCCTAATTTCACCATCGCTACTAAATTTCTCTTTCTTGATCACCAGCCTCCACCTCCTTCCTAGTCACAAAAACCTACACCTACTTCTTAGTCACCAAACCTCCTCCCTCCAAGAAACCCAAGAAGCACATTGAGAATTTTTGTGGGTGAACCAGATGCTTAGGAGTTGAGATGTTGGCAATGGCAATTCACTTGCCCAATTGAGGTGTAGCAGCCAACAGTGATAGTTTGCACTAGACAGAGAAGTGTGGTCCAGAGATGAGGCGTTTGTGATTGCTCCACCAAATCTCCATTGCTTTCCGTCACATTGCCATTGCCACCTACCTGTGAACCCGCACTTTAAATGGTCCTTCAAAAGCTCCTCCCTCGCGACTGGCAATAATTTTTTCTATTTTAAGCATGAATTTTTTGGGATAAGTTGGGCTTACCTGTGAGGTGGAGTATTTGGGTTCAATTTTTTCTTTTCTTGTTAATAAACTTATGAGTCAGACTATGAAGTTGTAGGAGAGGATAATAGAGTTGAGATTGAGACGAGAGACTGATATCACAAAAAATCAGTTTGTTTTTAAGCCTGGAAGATCTACCATAGAAGCGATCTACTTGTTGTGAAGATTGATGGAGAGATCAAAAGGATTTGCACATGGTCTTCATTAATTTGGAAAAGACATATGATAGGGTGCCGAGCGAACTTCAATTGAAAGCTTTGGAGAGAAAGAGAGTTCAGATAACCCATATCCAAGCAATCCAAAATACACAACTAGTGTGAGGACTCAAGCTGGAGAAAGGAAGGATTTTCCTATACATTTCTGACTACAAAAAGGGTCAAACTTGAGTCCATATCTTTTCACAGTGGTCTTGGATGTGCTTACGGAATATATTCAAGACCCAGTGCCTTAGTGTATGTTGTTTGCAGATGATATAGTCCTAATAGCATAATCAAGAGAAGAAATAAATAAGAAATTAGAGTTGTGGAGGAAAGCTTTGGAGTTATGTGGGTTTTGCATAAGCAAAAGTAACACGGGGTAGATGGAGTGCAATTTTGCCAAGAGACACACATTCTAACTTTGAAGTGAAACTTGAGGATGATATCATACCACAAGTCACAATTTAAATATTTGCACTCCATCATTCAAAGTGATGGAGAGATAAAGGGAGACGTGGACCATAGAATCCAAGCAGGATTGTCAAGTGGAGAAGTGCTTCAGGTCTTATTTGCGATTAAAACAAAGTACCATTACAGTTTAGGGATAAATTCTACCATACAATGATAAGATCGGCTTTGTTGTATGAGACTGAATATTGGGCGGTGAAAGGTCAACATGAAAATAAGCTACATATGGCAGAGATGAGGATGTTGCGATAGCACCTATCGTAGAGAAGATGGTAAAATCCTGCCCTAGGTGGTTTGAGCATGCTTGGAGGAGACTTGTAGAAGCCCTAGAAGGAGAATGGACCAAATGGAAAATAACACCATGAAAAGATATAGAAGAAGACCAATGAAAACTATAGGGAAAATAATAAAAAGAGATTTCAATGTCAATGGTTTTAACATGAATATAATACATGGTAGAGTTCTGTAGCGTCACTTAATCCATATAGCCGACCCCACCTAGTGGAAAAAGGCTTAGTTGTTCATTAATTTGTAATTTGAATCTGGTATGTGATTTGAAAGTTTTTTTCTTTTCATAAACTTACAAGTTTTTTTTCTTGAAGACGATGAAGTTATGAGGAGCATAAATGTAGAAATGGCATTTTTGAGTCTCAATTTTGTACCTGTTGCAGTTTATTCTTCAGTACTTCTTTTTCTTATTTTTTTTTGCTGGTTTTGAGAGTGCTGTTTGAATTGTTCTTGCTGAGCATATGCTTTCTAGACTTTTTGTCCTACCCTCACCAAATGGTTGGGCATTGGCAGCATAAATTACCCAAAAATAAATAATAGTAATAATAATAATAATAATAATAATCAAAATATTTGTTTATTTTTTTTATATTTTACTTTTTTAATTTGATTCTATTCTTTGGTTGACAAGGAAAGAAGCAGTATTGGATTAATATCACCAATGGGGAAAAAGAAATTTGAAAGAAAATTCTTTTCTTGAATTTGAAAGATAAAGGTGGGGTGATGATATACAGGTAATGAGAAAAGAGGGTTTGAATGGCACTATAATAGAATATGTTTGGAAAAGGATTGTCATGAAACCATCTCTCCTAAAAGCTTAAGCTGATGAAAAAAGGCACATGAATAATTTTATACTCAAATAAGGGCATTTATGACATTTTATATAAAACTCACATTTTTGTCTCACATTGTTAGTGATATGTTAATGGTAAGGGATGTCTTCATATTAACTTTAAAACAACTAGGGGAGGCACAAGTCACTTCAAAATCTAAAAGGGGCCATATGGAATATTGAAGGAATTTAGGGGAGGTAAATGTCATAAACCTTTTTTAAAAGGACACTCCATCTTCTTTCAGCTTGCCTCTCAGGTTGTCAATATTCCCAAAATTTATGCTTCCCTTAGAACACTTACCATTGTTTAGATTTTTAACAATAGCCAATATGAGACTGCCCTCTTTAGAATGATATTCAAGCACAAAATTGTTGCTAATTTCATTTTCATGGCTTGGTAAGTGTGAATTCTACATATATTTTAACTCTCATTACTTCGTATTTTTCGTCATAATTGATGTGCATATTCTAGCTAAATAGCATGAATCCTCATTGATCTCCATTTGTGATTAATATAAAATCTTGCTTAATTGTAACCCATTTTGTATTGAAATGAATTTTGGTTTATTCTTTTTGCTTTAAACACTAATTTGTGGTGTTTTAACTTGTAGGAACTGCAAAGAGGTTCTAGAGGCTTGGAGATAAAGAAAGGGCATTTCTGGAAGAATATTGGTAAAGAAGACTTGCCGCAGCGAGACCTGAGTCATTGCAGCAAACCCAAGCTCCAATCCCACGTTGTGCAACAAGACCATGAATCTCCTGACACCAAACACAGTCGTTTGGATCACATTTTGGGGGCCTATTTTTGGCAAATTGATGTTGTAAATACGGGATTTCAGAGGCTGAATGACACACAGACCCTAATTTAGAGAGTTTTAGCTTTTTTCTCTCTCTACAATTTCCTCCTACTTGTTACTAGGTTTTCTTCTCTTTTTCCATACACACGTTAGTTTTAGATTTAGTCTCTGCTCCTTTACTTCATTTTGGTTGCAAACTCCCTCATAGAGAAGTAGTTTTCTCAAGCTAGCTCAAGGGATTCAAGAACTAAGGATTGGTATAATGAAAAGCTTGTTCTCTCCCCCCCCCCCCCCCAATAACGTCTATTTGATTTGATATGTGTTATGAGGATTGACTTAATTTTGCATGTGCATCATGATTATTTGTTTAGAAAGTGTTCGATTAGCTATTGTAATGGGATTGGTCCTTGTTGAAGGGCTAAACTATGGTGATTGATGTTTAAGTTGGCATGTACATTTAAGAGTTGTGATTGCAATTGGCTAAGTGTGTTAGCTAGCTCATTCTTGGTGATTTGTTGACTTGCTAAATGAATTGCAATAGTAATTTTGGGATTGCATAATTGATATACATAGCAATCTAGCAAGTGTTTGACAAATTGTTTGAGTTGAGGATAACCCATTCATTAGTTTCAAAATTACCTTGTGCTAGTGCTTTCTTTCAATTGAATTAAATCGTGTGTGTTTACTCTTTGATGACAGACATGGTGGCTGGCAGAATCTTACTTATGCTGGTCAATATTCCCAATGGGATGTCTGTTTGCAGGACTCATCTCAAAGCTTCATCCCTTGGTAGAAGCTAACATGAATATCATGGGTTCTATGAGGTCTATAAAGCACTCACAGCTTGCCAAAAGTCCTCCTGATCTGGTTCTCAGACGTGGTGGTATAATCCAAAGGAAGTCCTCTACAGAGCGCTTAACCATCACATTGAAGAATGATTGGAAATGCTTCTATCCAACTTGTGGTGGTATTGAGACTAGAGGAATATCTGCAACAATTGAGATTATTAGCAATTCAGAGCAAGTTCTGACATGATCAGGTGAAAGTGCCACCATTATGGAAGTTGGTCACCAGCAGTAAAGAGAGTAACGGAAGTGGGACTGGGCAAATTTCAGTTGAGACATGTCATGAGGCTTCTAAAAGTTTCAGTGGAGAAAGAGAAAGATGTTAGTTGCAGAAACTTAATTACCGCAATGAGGACATGTCTGTAATCCTTGTACTTGGTAAGGAGATCTCTGGAATAGAAGTCTCTGCATTAACATCTATATACCAGATGAAAATGATGCTATGGGAATTCTTCAGGGTAGTCAAGGAAAATCAGTTGCTACAGAAAGGTGCATTCATTGAGAAGCTTGATCATTGGGTAGTAAAGACAAAAGTTTAGCCTTTAGCGTCTGCACAATTTTTACTCTACTATTTCTGATCCTTCTGCCGTGGGGTCAAAGGGGTGAGTGCTGGAATTCATTGAAACAACGAAGGATGATTGTGATGCATTGATAAGCAAATTCATTTCTTTATACTGAGGCATTCCTAAGAGTGTTTCTCCCTCTGCAATATACCAGCCATCATCAGCTTGTATACCAAATTCAAGGGAGTAGTTGCAAGGAACAAGTATTTGCAGAGATCTGAAACTTAGTGGAGGTCGTATCCTATCATACTTACTGTTTTGGAGCAGGTTTTCATCACGATCGGTGATCTTCATAATTCATGGGCACTTGATGCTTGTCAATTGGGAAGGATCCACAAATACATTCCAATTTTGGAGAGCATCTTAACAGTGTATTATTTTTCAATATAAGGGATTAGGACCCAAGAGGGATCCTTTGCTTTCCCAATCATCACCTTGAGGACAAGGTGATAGTTCAAGGAGGAGTTTTGTTAAAAGGCCAAATCCATCCATATAGGGATTAAAATCATGCAAAAATAAGAAATACAGGGGAGACCCCCTTAGCCTAACTAACTTGCTGAGGTGGTGGTAGTAGTCGTGTGTGTGCTGCTGTGCACACGTGATCTATTAGTGAGGGGGAATATTTGTTTAAGGGTGGAGGGTACGTATCAGTTAGGCAATCATTTGGAATTGTGCTGGAGAGGGATTGCTTAGTGCTCCACACTTGTTCTTTCAATTTCTGCCTTTCCTTTCCAATTTCTTCTTCAGCCAAGCTGTTATCACCCCAATATCAGTCTTAGGAGTGAGTAATCTACACGCATTTTTTCATTTTCTTGTTCATGTATCTGTGGTTTCTATCAAAAGGTTATTGTGAGGAAAAAAAAAATGACAAATCAAGGCATCGTGCAGACAGGATAGGTGAAAAAGCCGAGGATTGGTAACATAAAGGGGGGCATTACCAGCCCAAATATCTTCCCTAAAGTTTTGTGCTCATTGTTAAATTGTGGTAACAATGCAGGAGTCCTGAATTCATCCTACAATTCTGTCTCTGAATTTGACATGATGAATCAATAAAGCACAAAGCTTACATGCAAGGAATAGAAGTAGAAAACTCTAAAAACTAGAAGTTTCCCCTTTTAGAGATGCAGATGTTAGATGTAAAGAAATATAGCTAAAAAAGATTTCTCACCTACTTGGCTTGAATCACTGTAGACTTCAACAAAGTCACCTCCACACATAGAAAAGCCTTCAGTAATTCCTGCACTGCTCCAAGAATCATAACCAACAATATTATCATTACAAGATATATCAAATAAAAAAGAATTGATATTCAGTATTTCTAAAAGCTAATTAACTCTCCATTTTCTATAGCAGACAATAGGAATACATTATTTCGAAGGACAAAACATATATCAAGTTCTTTTATGTCCTTGCCATATAGTTTTTAAATCAAGTAATAACATCTGGATAATTTTCTTAGGATGTTGAGAAAGATATCCACATTATTTCTTGATGTGTGCTGGGAATAGAAGAATATCAATGATATTCATGTACTCTGTTGGCCTCAATGAACTCAAGCGAGGGAGGGTTGAATTGAGTTCTTAAACTTTTTCTTAACTTGTTCATTCTAATACCCTTTTCAATCTTATTTAAGAAAATATATTGGAAACTGGACTAAGTGAATGAGAACATCAACGATATTCATGTACTATGTTACCGAGTGGCCTTAATGAACTCAAGTGAGGGGGGTTTGAATTGAGTTCTTAAACCTTTTCTTAACTTTTTCACTCTAATCCCTTTTTCAATCTTATTTAGGAAATTATATTGTAAACTTGATGAAGTGAATGAGAATGCAAGAGGTTTAGTGCAAGTAACTTGAGTGTTCTATCAATATCTTGCAATACATATAAAGAGTTAAGCGAAGAGAATATACTGGTTAAATCATTTCTTGTGGCCTACATTCAGTCCCCACATAACCGCTTGAGAGTTTCCACTAATTTTCAAGTTCTTAGCACTCTTACAACTTGGGGTTCCTCACCCTTTGTGTTTAAGTCTCTCAAGAACAAAAAAAAAACAAAAATACCCCACTCTTTGTTCTTACACCCTTATGAATTGCAAATTATCATTGTAATTATTTCTCCATTTCATCTCTATTGTATATGGAGCCTATTGAGAGTTGAACAGTAGTTTGCATGAAAATTACTCTCAGTATTATCTACAGTCTCCTAAATCTTCCCCGTTTTATTTTAACGTTGTATCAGAGCAAGTACAATCCTCTCTCTGCTTTGTCATTTTTTGTCTATGTGGTTCTCTCACTGGTCCAACAACCCACATCTTTCTTTGGTTCTTTATCCCCTATTATAAGGGTTTTGCATCTGGTCTAGCACAACCAGCCCCTCTCCCCCTCTCACCTAGCCCTTCTGCAACCCAAACAACTAAGGTGTACAATACAAGACCCATCACCAAAGGAGGTCACCAACAGTCTCAGCTTGCTCAGATTGGCTAGAACCCAGAGCACCACCACAGCCCTTCAGCAAACGTGCCACCATGTGTGCTCCCTTTTGCCAGCATGTGAAGTACACACACCGCTGTCCAATTTCCTGTTCGACTCTGGACCAGTACCATCAAAACCACCAGCTTCCCCTCTCTTCATTGTCAGCTACTTGAACCGAGTTCGATAGTGTCTAGTTCTAAGTATTACTAAAGTCAACTAATTTTGAAAGGCCGTGCTCCTTTGTATTTGGTGATATTCCCCTCTTCTATTATCCAATCATCCTCTAGAATTGTCTTCAAACCAGGCTGAGGTCTCAACTCCATCTCAAAACAAAGTATACTCCATCTACTTCTTCAATATCATCCACAATTCCCACCTCTTATTCTTTCTTTGTATGATACCTCAAGTCCACATATCGCCAGTTAAGTACAGCCCTAAGATACCTCGGAACCCGCCCCTAGTAGAAAGCCCAATGCAGAAAACCAGAAAAAAATGCAGCAGATGAACTCGCTATTGCAAGTCTAGGCTTGCTATAGTTTTTCCCCCAAGTGTGTGTTGTGCTGCCAGACACGCTAGTGAGTCCCTGATATCAGAAACAACATAGTTTTGTTTCAAACAGCCCCTACCCTATAAATATACCTCATATCCAGTCTTAAAACCCCCAAATTCGAACCCTAAACCGTTCAAGGCTCTCTCCCTCCCCTCTCACTCAAAATATTAGATCCTTCTCCCCTCTAATGCTCTTGGGTAAGTGATTTCTTCACTTTTTGTCAAGAGTCTTCCATGTTCTATCATGTTTATGCCTGGGGTTATGTAAAACACGAATTTATCATGTTTTTCCTTTTTGGGTTCATTCCCAAATCTGCCCATGTCATGGTTGTGAATTGTTTATGTTGTTTTGATTCTATAGTAGTGATCGGTGCCATTTCTAGCTTACGAGGTCAAATTGGTGATGATACCTCACACTTGGCCCCTCACAGTGAGTGGATTTAAGCTCATAATCCTATTTTACTGCATTATAATTATTTTTCTAATATTGTAATTATGATAGGTTGAAAAATTATCTGTACATGAATTTATGATTTATGGCAAGTTTAGAAAAATTATGTTTCCCTTGTTTGTTTCATGAAATTAACATTTTAGAAATACATGGGACCATTGCTGATGTTTGTATGATATTCTAAATTGCCAATGTTTGTATGCTATTTTAAATTGTTTTCAGTCTTTAGAACATGATCCTATTGAAAATGGGAGTTGAGCATGATTTACCAAATTTACGAGATATGGTCTGTTGAGTTATTTGTTATGATAACTATGAGATTGTAAGTTGATATGCTTCCTTTTAGTATGAGCATGTATGTATGATTTTAAGATTGGAGTTAGATACAAATGGAGATGTGAGTTAATGGCAGAGAATTCCCTAACCTTGGGGTATACTATGTTGCCCATGAGGGTAATCACCCTTCTTACTCATATTATAGACAACAGGACCCAAGGGGGTACCCATACTTATCCACGAGAAACATGGTTCGTGAGGGACTGTTTGTATTAGTTAGATGCTCATGTTCATGAAGGACTAAGTATCGCCTTTTATAAACCACTTTATGTTTTCTCCTCTATTTTCCTCAAGTTAACTTGAGGAATGTTTTCTTTCAAGAGTTACATGATTTTGCTATTATTATATATGAATACATAAAATGACTTGAGACCGATGCGTTATTATGTATGTGTTTGTTGGCTGTCCCATAATAGTTGTGGATGATAACGCACTCACTGAGTTTGATAACCCATCCCTCTCTTTTCCCTCCCCGTATAGATACAGTTGCTACCTCAAATACCTCCTAGATTCCTCCTTCCCAGTAGTTGTTGCAGATCTTTTGGGTGAGCTTCACTTCGTAGTAAAGTGATCTATCATTTATACTTTGAAAGGGCTTAAGCAAGAAAGATTTGACGGATGTATGGTTTTTATGCTTGGAGTAACTCATGTTTTAAGGAAATTACAAATATAGTATTATTTTGGAACTTGTTTACTAAACAAATTTAATTATGTTTCGGTATGAACTTATGTATTTTATGCATGACTTGTCATCAAAAAGATTTTGGGGGGATCTGTTCCTCATGTGCCAACCACAATCCAAATCAGGTCATGGCACTCTAGAACTCCAATAACGAACTTGGGAAAACTAAATGGTAAAGATCATTCATCATGGTCATCTTCTGTTGAGCTATGGTTCCTAAAAAAGGGATCGAAGCCAATGGGAAAAGCTGGATTATCAACTTTGTACATTGCTCTGGCAGGGAGTAACCACTTTGAGGGCTTTGAGGGCTTTGTGCATTGCTCTGGCAGGGATTATCTATTGTTACTCACTTTGAGGGCTTCTTGAACTGTCCATGGAGTAACCACCCAGCTTTGTTTCTAACAGGGAGTCTGATCTAATTTATAGGTTGCAACATTCTCTTTATGGAATTAAACAACGTCCATGAGCTTGGTTTGAAAATTTTAGCGTTGTTATTCAAGACCTGGGGATGAAACAGAGTGAAGCAGACTTTTGGGCTCTCAATTCTTCCATTTCATTTTCTAGAGATATTACTGATTACTTCCAGGTATCAATTGTATTCCAAAAAACTGATAATTCATTGGGGAAGTCACAACTCCCTCTTAGATAAAATAAGATGAATTCTTTTTATTTAGCAGTACTCGATAAAATAAATTCTAATGAGATGCTGCATATTCTGCTTTAGACTATTAGAAATCAAGACAATATCTCGCATTAACTTTGCAATACCTTAGAATATTAGAGTATCTTAAATGAACTCCTACAGCTGATTTCTATATTTCATTATTTGTTTTGAATAGTTCCGTCTTTTATGTCACAGTACATCACATCACAATATATCCGATTAACATGTTTTCCTATTATTCTTAGTTTCTATTCCTTTTTTCTCTCTTGTCCGACCTAAAACGTTTAATTCTCAACAAGATATCAGAGCAATATCATCCTTCGTGACTTATTCTGTCACTATTTTGCTGTCAAGTTCCAAGACAAAATTTGAAAATTGTTTATGCTTTGAGAAATTTCAGCATCAAAACATTGCATCACCTTCAATCAAAGTTAGTCTCTTTCTCTCTCTCTCTTTTTTTTTTGTTCCTCTTTTTGGCAACTTTGGTTTCCCCCTCTCATCACTAGCTGCCTCTATCAACCATTATTTCAGTAACCTTTCCATCCAGTGAACCCATCACTAAAATTGCCTTCACTCCAGCCTAAACCCTCACTTAGAGGTGCGCAAATAAACCATTTTAACCAAACCAAAATGTAACTAAACCAAATCAGAGTGGAAAACAAAAGACCCCTTTTTTAAAATAAATTTGAAACTACACCAGATGTATAAAAAACATAAACCATATTTTCAAAAACTGGATCTTTTAAATGGTTTAAAACATAAACCGGTTTTTTTTTTGGGGTAAATGTGGTTCCTGAATCCTTCCTGACTCTAGACAAAAATCAAACCCCTTCTCTCTCAATATGAGCTTTCTCTCTCTTCATTCTCTCTATTCCCAAAATGCACGTTGTTCTTTGTATTTTTTCCCCCTTCATAAGGTTCCTTTGAAGTTTCCATCACAGCTCTTGGATCCATAGAGTTTGTAAGTGTTAAGGACCTAAGGTAGTGCCTCAAGTTTCAAACGTGATGCACAAATCTCTTGAAGTCAGGGTGCTTCATATAATACCTCAAATTAAAGACTACCCACTGTAAGGTTTATGGATGCATAAAGTTTGTATTTGCCAATGCCATACTTCCCCCACCACAAAAGGATTGGAATTGGATAGGGAGCTATGGTGTGAACAGCAGCCGTGAGTCGAGCTCATTGGGTGGTGATGATGGTGTTGGACAGGGTGAAGATGAAGGGAAGGCTGTGTAAGTAGTCGGTGAATAGGTGGAGGACGAGGGGGAGGCAACCTTGTTGAGAGGGCTCTCAGTCAGTACTGGGTGGCTACGACAACAATGTTCTCCCAAGTTACAAAGGCAACGACATTCCCCTGGCAACGATGCTGACAACCTTGGCGTTGGTGAGGGAGGTAGCAACCTTGACTTTGCCTCACTGAACCTCGAATGAAAGCACTTCTTGTTCAGTGGTGTTACTGTCGTTTGCGCTCGAGAAAAACCAGTTTTAGTGGCTCTGAACTGGTTTTAAACTGGTTTTAAATTGGTTTAAGTGCTCACAGATCAGTTTGAATCAGTTCTTTATATCAAAAAGTCAGTTTGGTTAGGTTTGGTTTGAGTTCTTTATGTGAACCAAACCATGCCATTCCGTACCCTCACTTGCAGCTTCTATCTCAATCTACCCTCACTTGCAGCTTCTATCTCAATCCTGCAGTAACACACAGGCACCTTCCTGCAATGCGTGATAGCACAAGATAGCAGATCTACAGTCACCATTTTATTACATTCTGTCAACAACATTGCCTTTCTTACCAGATCATCGACGCCACTCACCTAGTTGCTTGTCTCCATTATCTCCAGTCAACACCCAATCAATTTAGCTTTTTCGCTGTCTTTGTTTGACTTTCCTAGTTGTGGGTTGTGTATTTTGGTGGCGATCCACCCTATAAGACTCTGCTTTAGCTTTTAGTATGCAGAACTTGTATTTTCGTCATTATTTTTGCTACTGATTGACTCTTTTTCACTGCTAGCATAGCATTAAAGGGGAGAAAGTTGAAAGATGTTTTCAAGTCTCACACTCTTCCTTTCGGCAGTCCCAATCCCCCCCACCCCACCCTTTATAGTCCCAGGCACCCTGGCATGTCTTCGCTTCAAGATCAAACCAGTGAGTCATCCGCAGATGAAAGCTAGTCTATAATTCATACCAGCCTCCCATCATGAATCATACCAATGGTGATATCTCTATCTCACTCATACTAGAGATAAACTGATGAAGTCTCCATGACTGTTGACATATACCAGCCTCAATTTGAACATTATTTGGATCTCCAACATTTTTCCTGTTTGTTCGAGGCTTCTAAGTTATGTTTTGTTATCTACTATTGCTCACGAAAAAATTTCAGCTAATGATCACTCCAGCAAACTCTCTTTTTCCTTGGTTATACAACATCCCAAACAGCTCTTAAGGTTGACGATCATTCCAGTCCCATCTTGTCATAATTACTGTCCAATTTTCCAGCCTCACTGAGTTACCTTGATGGCAGTGTTTTATGGAGTTTTCCTTTTATTTTTTTAATAGAAAAACTGTGTTTTAAGGAGTTCATTACTTTCTTATTGTTAAGGGTTTAGTTGCAACAAGCTTGAAGGTGGTGAGCTTTAGGTTGAGGGAAAGCGCTAGCAATCAAGAAAATATCAAGCATTATCTACCTCATATCATAGAATCTTATATATAACTGAATATTAAAGAGTATCTTAAATGATCTCTTAAGATTGGTTTCTATATTTCATGATTTATTTCTTTATTAAAGTAGGTTCGGGATTAAGATTCTAGTATTATTATAAATAGGAACTATTGCTTTGTCTTCTACATCACATTATACATAGTTGTCCTATTATTCAGCCTTCTCTCTTTCCCTACCTAAAACCCATAATCTCAACATAGTCCTTACAAGGTTTAACATCATATTATATGTCTGAGTTATTTGACTCAGAAACAGCAGCACATTAATATCAAGTATTTCTTTATTTAAGTTTTTGTGGTGACTTTGAAATAATCTGAATACAAGTTCTCAGCTGTTAAAACACAACCAACTATCTCTAGAGTCTAGACCATCTAGGAATTCAACCAAAGAATGAATAATGGACAAACATGTATAAACCAGCAATAAACACCTGAAACAGAAAGTAAAACACCCTAAATCAGAGTAGTCCCATCAAACCAACCAGATCCAGCTTGCTGCTTGCTAAGCCAGTAATGACGCAGAGCTCCCCTGACCTCAAAATAACCTACCAATCACATCCAGATCCGTGGGCTACAAAGCAGAAACTCAGTCAAACCTCAAACAGCAAACACTGTGCACCCTAAAATCACACTCATCTGACCCAAAGGCAAAAATCACCTCAACAGCCTACACCTCCCCTGGTTTCGCTCCTCTCACCTGACAGAACTTCCAGGGTCACTAACAACCACCACCAACAGCACCTTTGTCTGTGAACCAACAGCATTCAGTGACCCTTCAAACATTAAAGAACCCAACTAAGGAAAAGCACTTCAGTGGGTGATGACCCGATAAAGGAATAGCCCTCCTTCTTCCACTTCTCATTGTCACTTGTAGGATCAATGAGCTCTTGGGAGTTAAAAATCTAGGCTTGGTGTTCATTTGTTGTCTCTAGTAATCAGTGGTTTTACGGATGTGGGATCCCATTAGCGTTATGGCATATGTGGAGACCATCAAATTCATAAGCTAATTAATTTGTTTTTTTTTTTTTTTTGCTGAAAGCACGTATGCTCAATTAGCATCAACTTAAATGACGGTGCCTTGTTATATTTTTAGTAGTAGTACAAGTGAACTAGGCCTGTATTAGATGTACTGTACTAATACTAGACCCAGACTATTAGGAACAATCAATATGTGTACCTGGCTGGATGAATATCCGGTATTGAAACAGGACGAAGCTGATCGCTATCTGACAGTGAATTGCAATTACCGTGAATCCAAGGATATATCGTCCACTCACCAGCAGTTTGTGAACTTAGATGGTTCATCAAGCCATTGATTAGGAACAGGAAGAAATAAAAGACCGAAAAAGTAAGAACAGCAATCATTATTTTGGCTTAAAAACTAATAGGTGATTAACTGTATCATTAACAAGAACAACAGGAAAGAAACAACCCTTAATCTTACTGGTTAAGAATAAAACTTGAGCATATCATCATGTAGTATGAAAATTCGTTTCCCTGACAGATAAATCCTACATCATATATATGAAATATCAGTTATGATATCTAGAACGTAACACTTATGTAAATGGTAAACCTGATAAAAAGCACACACCTAAACATGAAATCTCCAGAGCCAGCCGACCAAGTCCAGCACCAGGAACTAAGCAAGCAGGTGGACTGGTTAAGAAATTGTTTGCTTTCAGTGAACAAATTCAGTAAATAAACTTCAACCCAAATAAGAACTTTCTGCTAGTATCAAGTGTATTGATGTCTACCGCTCTTTACTGCGATTAGGGAATAGGAGATTAAGCTCTTCAAGGATAGGCTTGTAGCACTGATCACGTTCCTTTTTACCCTAATAAGATAGAATTGCAGAAGAAAATAAGCGGGTTGCTGTTAGCAAACCACCAATTAGAAGGGAGTACAACAGAAAAAAAGGAAGTGGATGTGGGGGATCAGCACCCAACAATAGTCATTTGACAGCATGAAAAGGGAAATAGCTACCTATCCATGTGTCACAGCAAGGATGGGAAATGACAGGAATGATGCAGTTAATTATTGGGTATAAAGAAGGAAAGGAAGATTAATGGGTGGAAAGAATGGGAGAGACCATGCCTCAAAAGCCCGGACTACCTGTGTTTTCCCTCATTTTCTGAGTGAAACTCACACAGTACAGTGTATACAAACTACTCTTATTAATATCACACCAACATCAGTAAATAATATCATGTTTTCATCTTTTCACGTTCCAGTGAACACTAGCAAATAAAGTTTTTCATATATGAGCATAATTAGAAATTCAAAGGGAAAAAAAGCAACAAATAATAAACAATCAGTACCTCTCCAGCCCAGTCCCTAACTATGTTCCTTATTATACATCGTACCTGAAGCAAAAGCAATAAAAGATATATATAAATCAAAACCAAATAATATCATCACATCACTATAACTCCTTTTTGTTATATGGAAAAAAATTTATAAGGACCTATAAGGATAAACCATATAACAACGCATTCCAATCCCTTTGAATATTAGCTAGAGGAAAATGGAACACCATTAGACAAAACAAGTTCAGAGCATCATAAGGATGCCGAAAATGTAATCTAATCCCAAACAATGTCAGTAGTTGAAAAGGAATCTATAAAAACTCAAGAATTTCTTTCCAACCAAATACACCAAAAACCTCTAAAATTTGTGAGTAGATAATGTTTGCAATAATTCTTATGCTAAGGAAAATTGCAAAATATAAAGCATCCAGAAGGAAAATTGGCAAAAACCATTGAATCTACAAAAGATATACTTACAGGTATGGTTTGAAGCTACAAAAGATAAACTTCACCTTGCGTACATAGAATTATATTAAATTGGGCCTTAGTTGTAGTTGTTGAGAACTTTAGATGCGAAAGAACGAGAGGCATACTCTTGTGTAACCACATGCTGAGTCAGCACTAAGATAGTTTTTTTGTTTTGCAGATGGGGGAGGGGTACCATGTGATTCTGTTTCCAAGTGGGGGTTATTTGTATTGGAAAATGATGGGAGAGGTAGGCAGAATTTGGTTGGTGGCAGCCTTTAATTTTTTTTACAAAAATAGAAAAAGAAATTTCAAGAGACATCCTCACAAAGATACAAAAGATACGCCTAGGACCTCAAGACATAAACCACGTAACAACACATGCCAATCTTTTTGAATATTAGGGGAACGACATTAAATAAACCATTGTGCCAAGCACCAAAGGGAGGGGGAAAAAGTAATCCTATCCCAAAAAAAATATAAACTATGGTTAAAAACGAATCATTAAAAGCCCTAGAATTCTTTTCCAACCAAATACACCAAAGCACTTAAAAAACAGAGGTCTGCCACAAAATCTTTGATTCTTTATGCAAGCCAAAATCTCTTAACTTTGTGCGAAGAAACTGATATATATCCATAAAGCAAACCCAGTATTCCCCATAGTAACCAAAAGCCTGATCCATAGAGCAGCTTTTCAATTTCAAACACATTTTCTTTTCATTACTCCCACACTTCTGCCTATTGAATACTCATTCACTTCTATAATGAACTGGGGAACACTAGCATTCAGTTGATGAGAAATTCTTGGCCATTTTCATTCATGGTTGTATAGAAAAAAAATCTGGGAGGGTTTGGATCAATTTCTGAATAAAGAAAAGAGAAAACCAGGGCCAAGCCAAAGAGTCGCAGCATGTTTCATATTAGAACAAAGTGTTGGATGTCCCGATAGCAGCATCAAAGACAGTCTAAGATTGAAAGAATGAAAAAAACAAAATAAAAAGAGAAATTGGATGAGGCTGTGAGTGGTGACACAAAAGCAAGCCAGCAACACAATTTTCAGATAATGAGAAATTCGACAATGATGGTTGAGATGGCACTAGGCACTGGTTTTGTTGAATAACATGGTCTGGCAGCCTATTTAGCCATTATTCCAGGGAAAAAATAGGTATGGAGGTGAAAAGGAATTTGGAACATGAGTGAACAAAAGTATGACCCTCATTTTGATGGTGAATGGTCAAACACGGAGCGAGCAAAAGGACCTGAAAGGCTATATCACACATTCCAATGAACAAGCAAAATGGCTCATATAGAAGTGTACACACACTAATGCAGGGCCTACAACCTTGACCTCACAATGAATAGCATCTTGAAAAGGAAAATGAAAATAAGAGAAAAAAACAAACGCGATTCTAAATGCATAAAATATGAAAATGGAAAATGTTTCTAGAAATTGAAAACTAAAAACATTTCCTAGAACCAAACACGCCCTTAAGTATTTGCCCCAAAAACTTCTAGCTAATGCCCCTTGAACTTGACCAAAAGCCCATTGCATCCAAACCATTAATTCACAGGCACTGACCAACCACCACCTATGATCGATTCATCCCAAAACACTAAATCAACAACAACAGTACCAACTAAACCTTGTCTTACTAGGTGAAGTCAACTACATGAATCAAATAAAACTATAGTGTCTTACCATAAACCATGTTTATAGTCAAACCATTAAAATCCAAGAAAACCCTTACTCAACTCACTGTAATAGTGTAATCCAAAGGCTTCCACTATCTTACCATGAAACAAGCAACAACTAAAATGACTAGAAGTTCAAAACATAAAAATACCTTATCTACATCAACTAAAGGAACATTCAACTGCAAAGATGGCTCTAACCATTGCTGTCGTGATGAAGAGACCTGATATAAAGCAAGAAGAAAGGGATGAAAAAAATACAAGAAGCATAGCACAAAACACATTCACTAGTGCCAATAAAAGATCAATAATATATATATATATATATATATATATATATCAACATTTTTGCTGGAGCATTTGGTCCTTAGGTGTATCCCATTGAAGTGTATAGATTATTTTTTTTTTTGGCCAGCAATGGCCATTCATGAAGCGCAAATCAAGAGGAAATGAAGCAGATAAAAATCGTAGGGACTTTAACCCCACTAGAAAACGAATAACAAGAATAATCAATATGGCGAAAAATTAGCTTGCAACTAGGTCTTGCCATGTCAATATGTTATTCCTTGACATAATACTCAATCATTAAAAGGATATGGGAGACATCTTTCTTTCCTACTTATAATTTCATCCAAAATGGTACCCTGCTGTAACCAAAAAAATGCTACCATGCACGTCAACGATCATGAAGGATTGAGTGAATGAAAAATAAACCAAATTACTGTCTTCCAGTAAAAATGTCTCATTTTAATCTTTATATTATGGGCCTAACTCCATCCTAACACCCTAAACCTTTATCCAAATATATATATAAGAAAAAAAATTATTTTCAAGAATCGTCAAATCATTTACATCAATTTCCTATCAAAGAATTTGCACAACAAAGGACCCACTCAGAAACTGAACCAAAAAATAAATAAATAAAGAAAAAGAAACAACTGCAAAACTTAACAGGCAAAAAGGAATTACATTGCCATTGGAATAAGCAATAGTTGTTTCACCATATTCATCAGTCTCTCTAACATCTACCGAGATAGGAAAATGGCTCCCAATATTTGAATGGCGACTCTCAATGTCCACCTCCTGTTGTTATCTACAGGGTCAAATTTCTAAATGAAAACAACAATGACAGAACCAAAGAAACATCAAATTTCTTATTTACTAAATCAAAATGGGATCATGGAGTCAAATACTGCAGAAACCTCATTGGCATGCACCAGTGCTGATGATCTGCATGAATCATTGCTACCTTCCACACAACCATGTTGATCAGATACAGAACATGTTCTTCTCAAGGAAGACTCACTCGAACAAGCATTAAACGCTTTAGAGAATAAATGATCACTTTGGTCATACTCAGGATGTCCATCTTCACTTAAATCTATGTCCTGGCTCATATCAAATGGGGGTTCAAATGCCTACAAGAGTTCATTACACCAGTATCAAATATTACTGTAACAATGAAATGAAGTTAAGTTAACTACAGAATGAGTTGGCTCAGACCTGAAGCATACTGAATATGAAATGAGAATTCATTGAGATACAACTGCAACAAACCACAATACTTTAATAGCTTAACCATTAAATTTTCATTAAACATAGCCATGCCACTATTAAATAAAATGTGAATATCTATTATTATTTGCTGGTTAATGCTATAACATCCATACAGTCATCGTGTGATCATTAATCAATATATGGCAATTAAAATCACTTATGAACACAAGAATGAGACCTGTATGACAGTATGACACCAATAACAACATTTTCCAACTAGGTGAGGTCGGCTATACAAGTAGAATGATGCTCTTGTGTTTTGTGAAAAATCAAGTCATCATGGAAGCCATTTAACTCTAGGTCTATTTTTATCAGATCATAGAATTGTTTCTTGGGCTTTCTCAACCTCTAATTATTGGATTCTCCTTCTTCTAACAGATTATCCTAACTAAGGCTTCCATTGCATTCATAGCAACTGTCCAAACCATCATATGAACAATTCTACAATTCTTCTCCTCAATAAGTGGCAATCTCACTTTCTCTCTATTAGGACCCCAGATAAGTACCATCTTTCTTTCAAATTGTCCAGAAGTTTTCTTTCTCGTGAGGGAAGAGAAAATTATCTATCAAAGTAGTTAAGTAAACAACTACTACAAAACCTGTTATCATTCCATCCCTTGTTCCTTGAATAAATAACCAATATAATCAACTTCAGATCTTAGCTTCTTATTAATCCCTTTTAAGATAACCGGCCCCCCGGGGGGTGGGGGGCGGGGGAGGGAGATTATAAGTCAAAGTAGAGAGCAAGTAAAACATACCGTCGTAATCTTTGAAACTTCAGAGGATAATGGGATAATAAAGCCTACAAACACAAGAAAAAGCAGGTAGAAATCAAAGGATTGAAAGAATGAACAGAAATTGCAAGCAAAAAAATCAGGCAACAACAAATGAACAGCAAGCAACTATAACAATGAATATTATCATTCTGTAAAGTATTAGCATTGTGCCACAGTTCACAATTTCAGTAATAGGGGCTAATACAGAAGAAAAGGGAAACAACATGTAATTGATCCAGAAGAAACTTACCAGTCAAGCATCAATATACCTAATGGGCAAAGGCAGCCTAAAACAGCAAAATTTAAGTTTTGAAACAACAAGCTTATCAAGGAAACAAGAAAAATACCTTATGGGAAGGTGGAAGCTTCCTAAAAGATCTCTCAGATCTTTTAACATCCTCTTCTGCAGCATCAGGATAGCTGCATTGGCAAGTGAACAAAAGAAATAGCTTGAGTGTTACTTTCAAAAATATAGATTGTAGAGACACTCTGAGTTTTTAACTTTATGACAGAAAAACAATGACAAGAAGTATCATATTATAATAAAATGAACAAACGAACACGACATTTTACAAAAATGCAGCTTAAGGCTTTGATAGGAACTGGTAATAGAAGTAGAAAATTACAGAAGAATGCAGAAATCACAAAGTGATATCTCTACATGAAACTTAGAAGAATTGAAATCAAAATAAGAAAGAAAATGAAACAGTAAAGGTTGAGGCACTTCAAGAGACCTCCACTCTCCCAAATTCCCAATAACTAATTTCCTGACTAACCCCACTTCTAACACCCTTACATATATGGCTCACTCCCCAAATCACATGAAATCTTCCCTCCCTCTCGTACCTATGCCAGCTCAACATCCGGTAGTTAGGCACCTTCAGAATGGGCCTGATTCCTTATGGGCTTCTCTACCACATACATTTCAGTTATTTTGAGGTTTCTATCAGAATTAAAATAGTATATCGAAGGCTTTCTGTACTTATGATTGTATGTGCATTTGTAAATTACAATTTACAAATGACTTCAGCCATAGCAGACTAAGAATCTGCAGGAATGCTTAAAAACCAAATAAAAAATCACCAAACTTTTTAAAGTACAACAAGGAGTGGGAGTATATGAGGAAATTAAAAGCATTCTTCCAACAAAGTAGCCTTACTCAAATTGAATACATCAAATTGCACATCAATTTATATTGGCCCCTTGTAAATTTAAACATAAAATAAATAAACAAACAAACGAACAATGACATGTAAATAAAAACAACCTATGTTTTCCGAAACTTCTATTATGTAAATGTGATAAGTGTTAAATATAAGCTTGGGTGAATTCCTCGGCAGTGAATTTGAGCAAAAATATCTGAAGTCGTTCCAAAGGACTGGCTATTTGTCTTAATAATAACTATAGGTCCACACTTCTCTAAGGTAATAATTGAGAGTTGAGAGTTGAGAGGGGAAGGCAGGGAAAGGAAGGGTGACCTTCCCTCCGAAATCCAAAATCACAAACAAACCCCGAGGGCATATTAGAATTGGTGGAGATGGGTGAAGCAAAGCAGGTAGAATAGAATGAAGTGGACCGGAATAATAACTCCGTTCCATTGTTTGGGTATTTTCAATTTCATCCCATTTCGCCTAATTTGGGGAAAAAAAGTTGAGAAAAATGGATAAAATAGAGTCCATTCATCTCCACTCCATTCCATCCAAGTTCATCAAATCTAAACAATAAAACAAAATAAACTATCACTTCCTCTGCTCCACCCAACTCCAACAATCCAAACATACCCTAAGGCAATTTTGACCTATAACAACTTTCAACCAAAAAATTAATAAATTTGTTAGGGTAACTTATCTTTTATCTTGACATACGAAAACAAAAATAAAATGGTTATGCAAAAAGACCACCTTCATTTCCCAGAAAACACCAAAGGTATCACTAATTCTAGGACATTCTAAGATGCCCATCGCAACTGATTTCAACCTTAGCATCATGTGCTAGAGAGAAAAGAAGAAGTGCTCATACTTGAGGTATGCACTAATGATGCGCCTAAGGGATTGGATTTCAAGAGCTTCTTCAAGCTTCAAACGACGATGTTGCTGCTCCTCCTCCATGTTTCTCATCGTAGACTTATTTACACTCGGATTCTTCCACAGTTTCAGCTTGCTACTTCCGAGCATAGTTATAAAACTCAACCCGGTGCTCAACTCGGTCAATGCACCGGATCAGTGGCTGACTGGCTGAACCAGACGTAGAGGGCAGGGCGTCGACCAACGAGGCCTGACACTGTGGGCGGCGGGCGGCGTTCCTTCGCGTTCAGCTCTGCTTCTACTCTCCTCTCTGCTCTGCGGTCCGCTGGGTTCCTTCTTCGAGTTGTTTTGGAAATTAGGGGTGCCTTTCTCTCTTATTTAAAAGAAAAAATAAATGATTATGAATGTTGAATTTCATATGTAAAAAATCATTATTTTTTCTTTAGCTGCTCTACGTTTATTTCAAAATTTGAATAAAAATTATGAAATTTAAATTATATATATAATTAAAATTAATATTTCTTCCTAAGCTACTCAATTTGATTTTTATTAAAAAAAACACTAAATACTAATTTTTTAAAATTATTTTAATATACGAAAATCAATTTTCTTTTAAAAAAAGTAATTTTCAAGGAAGATAATCCTGAGTGCTAGGCATAGGATAGTTGTTTTTTTTTTTCAATTTATTTTTTTGTTGGTTTCCTAGAAATTTATCGTTGTCAATAGTAACTAATTCCTTGAACATAATAGCTCTCCTAAGAGGTACATTTCTAGCCACAATATCTTTCCATACAAATTATCAAGAATTGAACAATTAATTAAATATTTAAGGAGTTCAACTAACTATAAATTATATTAGATTTCACAACTTTTCAGGTTTAATTTTGATTTAATGCTAAACGATAATGTATTCAACGCCACTTTTAAAACAAAAGATAGAAAAATCAACTATCATAGCTAAAATAACAATATATGATTGATGATTGTGGTGCATTTATTTCAACTTAAAAATAAATAATTATAAAACTTAAATTTTGGGTGCATTTCTTTTTGATAAAAAAAAGTTGAAATCATATTGTGTTTGGAAACTATTCTTTTTAACTTCCAAAAAAAAAGTTAAAAACATTTTTCTGTAGATCCCTTCTTTTTCTTTTTGCAAGTACTTTTTTTAGATTCTAATTATTTTTTAAAAATTATTTAAATATATAAAAAGTAATTTTATTCTAAAAAAAATCTCATCCAAACGTATCTTTTATATATAATTGAACAAACTGAAATATAATTTTTCAAAAGCCACTCATTTTGACATCTAAAAAAATTTTAAATAGATAATTATTTGAGAATATGATTATATTAAAAAAAATTATCTAAATATACGTGCAATGATCCGACTTAGTCATTACTAGCACAAAAGCAATATTTTCATGACCCAATTTAGAAACATATCCGGGGCATGAGGTATTAGGTTTTCATGGAAGCCTCCAGTAACATGATGTGCTAGCATGCATAATAAAATATAATTTGATTCAGCATCAATTCTTAATACTAATAAATCAATTCAAACACAATTTTATAAAGTCTAAAATATTTTCAAGACATAACATCTGAATATTAAAACTGAGTAATCCTAGTTTGGGCCGCAGGGATTCATAAATTAATCTGAAAATTTAAAATAAAATAAACATGAGATAATGTGAGCCCCAGAATTATGTCTATATAATTACTAGAGCACTCTATTCTACCATTAGCCTAACCTAAACTTTACTACAAAGTAAAGTTCATTGCTAAAATAGCTGCCAAGCTATTGAGGTTGAGTCCGAATGATGACTTGATCCACAGCTATAACTGTAAAGGAGAGAAAAATGATAAGTAAGTTTATTAAAATTTAGTGAGCGGGTCTACACTCACAACCCATATGAGGCAACAACGAAGTACATATAATATACATGTAACTAATAAAAAAACATTTTAATATTTATATACATACCTATACTAGGAAAAACATTTACATTTTCATAAAAGTAATTAGTGGAAAATTAATAATTTGAAATTGAAGTAACTGAATTGTAAATAAACTGATATGTATCAAAAAGGGCACCTAAATAGGTCTTGTAGGGTAGACACCTCACTAGGTTCCATAACTATAACTGAGAGTTGAGCTAGTCCTCTAACATACCACTTGGTATCAAAGTTAACAATCTTAACAGTTGTTAACTCACTGTTTTGTTTCTCGCTAATTGCTATTAAACTAACTTGCACACAAACTAAATAAATCTAAAAGCTTTGAATTCATCTAATAATTGCTATTAAACTAACTAACAATTTGACTGTCAAGCATAATTAGGGTTCTGTAATCATGCCCAAGAGATCATCATTAGCTTGTAGACATAGTGATTCTAGAAACGCACAATGTATGTATTAGACCATTGTTATGAATCATCATAGTTCAACACTTTCAATAACACATAACTAACATTCAAAAATTATTATCTGAAAATCCATAATCTTTGAAACATGATAATTTCATCAAATTCATAAAACATGTCTAACAATTATAGTAAATCAAGTTCAACTTGATATTTTTGAATAAATCTTTTCTTGGAAAGATAAAACATTTGTTTCATAATATACAAACATATCAATAATGGTCTCGTTGTTTTCCAAAATGTAATTTTCATGCTAATCATAAAAATAATAGTTTTGTAAAATTAGCATAAATCATAAAAAGTCAGTAGATAGTATGAATTACTTTCAAAATTTATAAAGAGTGTGTATGATGCTAAGAAGGTATTTATAATGACAAAAGTATAATCATAAGCTTAAACATACTCACCGTTCGTTACTAGGAGTGCCTTAGCACTGCTACATGACCCTGGGAACTTGAAAGGGCACTTTCAACTAACAAAGAATCATTAGAATACCATTAGAACTAATTTGGAGGTATTATGGAAGAGAAAACTAAACTATGAGAGCCAGTAACAACTAAACATAAGAATGAGATTATGAATACGAAGAACACACCTAACATAAAAATTTAATCAATGAAAATTGATTAGAATTGCTTGAAACCACTGGGGAATGCTTGGAAATTTATGTACATGACTAGGAGAACTCTTGGGGGCAACTAGGGTTCATCCAAGAATGTTTGGCAATATTATAACATGTCTATTTATAGTGGGAGAGGGCTAAAATGCATAAAAATGCGCTTGTACAACTTTCTAACATCAGGGACTCACTTAGCGAGTAGCACCCAAAAATGGGTTTCTATGCTCAGATTAACTTGCTATGGTGATTTACTCTACATTTTGGAGATATCCTACTAAGAATTTAAAATTCTTATCCTTATGTGTGTGTTTCCATGTCGTCTCCAGGTTGATCAAAAAAATAATGAGGCTACTATACGAGAAAAATTGGATTTCAGTAGTTTAGGGCAATGAGGCTTGTATCAATTGTACTTAGTCATATGTATATGTTTGTAAATATAATAGAGAACATATGTATATTAAAGCTTATAGAAGGGCTTCCTTTTATACTTGACCTTGTATTCAATAAATATTTTGTTTCTTTATTATATATTTTAATAGAACCCCAAATGAGTTAATTCACGATTCTATCGATCTTGTTATAGATAATTAAGAAAGGTCCACTAATTTATAAGTAATAACTCATAAGTATAATGTCATGACTTAAAGATGATGTTGTACTTAGGAGATAGTACAGGTCCTAAAGCTTACATGGGAGCAGGATTTCCAACATGCCAGTCATGGGACCAAATCGAGTCATGACAACTAATTTGCAAATAAACTAAATAATTCTAAAAACTTTGAAAGCTCTGAATTGATATATTTCTAATAAGCTGACTGTCAAGCATAACTAGGGTTCTGAAATCATGCCCAATGAATCACTAGCTTGCAAACATGGTGTCACGACCCGACTTGGGAGCATGACCGGCACGTGGGGAATCCTATCCCCACGTCAGCCTACTAGGTGACATGGCTCTCTAAATGCATAATTTATCATAAATATAATTCAAAATATGATCTCTTTGAAATATAAACATTTCTTCTAATTAAAACATAATGCTCAATTTCATAAACTGAAAATATTCAATAATTAAATCTCTAAAAGCTCTTATTCAAATTTGCTGATTTATGATTCATAACTGTCTCATTACATAAGTCTCTAATTACAATTTACATTTCATATACATGCTCAACATCTGAAAATACTAGAATGTATCAAACTATATGCGTGGATAAGATCCTACCTGCACATCTACTGCAGCACTCTACTCTAGCATAGTCCTACTCTAAGCCTTACCACAAAGTAAGACTAACCACTGGAATAACGGTGTCTGTGGAACCGGAATCTAAATCACCTCTAAACCTGCAACTATAGGAGGAAGAGAGAGGGGTGAGTCAACGGACTCAGTGAGCGAGCTCTCATCCATCACCCACATAGGACAACCAATGAACATAATAAATTATATACATGCAATAATCACAAACCATTTAATATTCATGTTCATAGCTATATATGAAAGATATCTCTTTAATTATAAATTCATAGAAAAAAAAAACATCTCTAAATTCTTACTCTAATGAGAAATCATTTTCCATACATTTACATAATAACTCTTAAATCAGATATTATCTGAAAACATAATTAATCTCTGAAAACATAAGTAATAGTATACTAATAGAGAAACATGGTTTTCCTCTTTGGTACTGGGATTCGGCCTAGGCCCCCACGTACCCTCAAGGCTTTGGTCCTACCGGGATTCGGCTTAAGCCCCCGCGTAGAATGCATTCTAAATGGGAACTCAAGGTTTTGCTTCAATGGGTGCTAGACACGGGCTCCACCACACTGAACGCATCTACTATGCTCCACCAGTGCCAGACACGGGCTCCACTGGGGATCTAATGTGGACAACTAAATAGGTTCCGTTTTCTGTATAAGCCGCCATGGCTGTTTATCATTTATCATTTATGTAATTAACTGAAAATAGATGAAACAAAAGTACTGAAATCTCATAGCTAAAGGGTGGGTACTCCGTCCCTGGTGAACGAGAGCCCCTAAATCTTAGTACTCTGAGAGTTCTAGACTCATCACTCTAGCAATCTGACTTTAGCATAACTGTGGCTATGAAAATCGAGCCCAAGGGATCACCCACTTGAAGGCATCCCGATTTCAAGCTCACAGAGTATGTATCTGGCAGTTACTAAGAATCATATTGAATTCCGTACCTCTTGGTACCATAAAACTAAAGTTTTAAATCCATTTCTTAACTAACATATTTTCATAACTTAATAACTTTGTTATTATACTTCAAAATAAAAGAGTTCATAATCACAAAACCTCTAAAACCAAAATATACATTTCTATTCATCAAATAAAATCATACTCTATCAAACATTCTTCCAATATATATACATACGTCAACTGAATACTCTAAAATCATATTTATAAATCTCAAAGCTTGAATCAATAACATATCATTGGCACATAAAACATTTTTCATAACACACAACATATCAATCATGGTCCCATGGTTTTCAAATTTTCATTTTCATGCTATATATTCAAAATCATGGCTTTGCAAAAATTATATATTCATATTTTTATCTTTAATACCATAGTTAACAATCATCATGCGTCAAACATAATTATAATGACTAAAAATAAGGCTATGAGTTTGAACCCACTCACCTGGAGGGGGAGGAATAGGTGGCGTCAACTCCTATTGAGCTCCAGGGAGCCGAGAGGGCACCAACGTTGACTATAACAATCATAAAAACTCTAGATTAATCTCTAACATAACTTTAGCAATATTAGAGAAGCACTCCCCTTTGACAACAATGAGGAAAAACACAACTCAAACCATGGAATATGAAAGGGATGAGACAAATGAAACATAAACAATGAGAAAACTAACCTTGAAGCTTGGAGGAAGAAGATTTAATGGAGGATGAGAGTGGAGGGGAGGAATGAGAAGAGGAGATGAAATTTTCGGGTAGGGTTCAGAAATAGGGGAGAAATCCCGAGTTTGGGGGTATATATTGGGGTGGAGAGGTTCACTTGATGAAACGGTGACGTTCCTCACTATTTCTAGAAAACTGACACTGCTATAGCGGTCAATGACCGCTATAGCGGTATAGAAGTCAATGATCGCTATACCGGTCTATGCTATTCTCCGCCCCGTGCCTGATCACTTATGACCGCTATAACGGTCCTAATCCGCTATAGCGGTCTCCAAGGGCCAAATATCGTGCTGCACACTTCCTGTGACCGCTATAGCGGTGACAGAAACACCCAACTGCTGTAGAATTTTGCTGTCATGGTTTAAGCATCATTTCCATACTCCCACTCATTTATTTTACTTCATATTAAATTTAAAACATAAATGTAAATAAGAAAATACCCCACATTTGGATTCAAATAAAATATCAAAAAAATCAAAACCCTAACTAATCAAAATCTCATTTTTGAGTTCTAGTTCAAATTTTGGAATTTCGACGATTTTCTAAACTTGGGGGCTAAAAACGAAATATCTAGAGGGTTCCAAAAATTCGTTAAAAATCACTCTTCACTTCATTTTCCTTTGGAGAGCAATTATCGGGACTTTTGATCCCAATAATATAACTCTAACATATAGCCCTCCAAGGAGGTGTAGGGTTCTAGACTTAGCGAAGACCCGGACCCGGCAACAGCAGTGGGTCCCGGGGGACCTTAAAGTCATGCGAAACTCGTCTATTGACACATGTACCCTAGGTATTACACGTGGTGCCTTCAAAGAACCTGCAGAGTTTGTGTCTAATCAATATTCTAAATCATACTGAATTTAATACTTTCAATAACTCATAACTAATTTTCTAAAATAATATCTCAAGTTGACATAATTTCATAAACATGAAAAATTACAAATCATAATAACATATATGTCATTGGAGATAAATCATACTTAATTCAACATTTTAAATACAATATAGCTACATTTCTAGAAGCATAATAAGATATTCCAAAACTTTAAAAACAGAGAAATTTCATCAATCCATAGTTCATATTTGACAGTCTTGGTGAACTTGTTAAATTTCGTATTTTCCAATAAATCTTTTCATGAATATATAAAATATTTTCATAGCATACAACATATCAATCATTATCTTATAGTTTTCTAAACATATTTTCATGATTATTTCAAATATTCACAATTTTTCCTGTGATGCCTCAGGTCCACGTGTCCTTAGACAAGTCTAGTACAGCCTTGGGTCCCTCGGACCCACCCGTTGTGTCGAGGAGGCCTCGGACACAGAAAATTAGTAAAAGTGCAGAACCTACATTTTTGAGACCACTATAGTAGTGATGTCACTGGAAAGACCATTGTGTTCTTGCACTGAAGGCGGCCCCTTTGTCAATTGCTATAGCAGTCTATAAGCAGTCATAGACCACTATAGCACCTCTCTCTATTTAAACCTTTCCCACACGTTCGTCACCCCCCAAACACAAACCCAAGCTTCCCAGTCTTTCTTCTACCTTTTCACTTTCATCCATTCTTCATAGTTTATGCTAGGGTTCCTTACTTTTCTTCCTTTTATTTTATTTGGTTATTGTTATTCTTAATTGCTGTCAAGTTTGAGTATACTCTCTATGTTCATAGAGTTGTCGTAGTAAGCTCATAGTTTATTCATGTGTCTATATTATTCTATAGTAGTTGTTGATGTCATTCCTAGCTCCCAAGGTCAAGTTAGTGGTGATACCTCTCACTCAACTCCCCAAGATGAGTAGGTCTAAACTCATGACCTTATTTTCAGTCATTATGAGTATGTTTCATGCATTAGATTGCTACAAATGAAATTTAGGCGTGAATATATATATATATATATATATATGTGTGTGTGTGTGTGTGTGTGTGTGTGTGTGTGTGGAACATGATTTTACACATTATCTCAAGCTAGTAAAATTGTGATTTTGGATAAAGCATGGAAACTATGTTTTGAAAAAAAAAAAGAGACCATGATTAATCTGTTGTATGCCATAAAAATATTTTATATGTCCATGAAGAGATTTGTTGAAAAAAATGTGATTTAGCAAGTTCTGTAGGTAGAAAAATGTATGAGAACGGGGGTTGAATCGTGTTATTCTTTTCTAAATAAACCTCTTAGCAATTGAAACTTAAAACAAAGACTATCAAACGTCTAGCTTGTAGTGCAGCGAAAACAAGGTTAAAAGATTCAGAAAGTGACTTTCTGAATTTTATTGTTAGTAGCAAATAAACCGAAAGAGTAAATTTTAACAAATATGGATTTTGTGAAGCTGAACAATCAAAGTAAAATGATAAAGGGTGAGAAAATACTACACAGGAATTTTATACTGCTTTGGCTAACACCTGCCTACATCCAATTCTCAGCAACCACTGAGTTCCACTAACCTTCCTCAACCCCAGAAAGAAAAAATGGATAGTTTTTACAATAACCTTCCTAAGCTCTAACTTGTGACCAGTAAATAACCCCTACTGTTACAAACCAATTAGTTCTTCACCAGCCGCTTCAAGCTAATCGAGTAGTCTTTAACCAGTCTTTCAAGCTCAATTGTGAGTAGTAAGAGCACCTTTACTGTCATGTTACAAGTAGGTTTGCAATAGCCTCTTCAAGCTATCTCAAATCGATCACTACCGAATTGAAGATACAAAGTTTTAGTGTTTGGGCTAGCACTCAAACTAACATACACTCAAGTTTCATTACAATATACAATGAATAAGCCTAAGATAACTTGAATGACTCCTTTATAATGATTCTTCCTAAGAAGAATGTATAAACAACCTAAGAACTTAGAAAGAATATTTTTATAGACAAAGAAACTGATTACAAGAAGTAATAAACTTTACAGAATAGATGAGGGAAAGATTTTTCACCGTTTTAGCTCTTTAAATTTCGTCAATCTCATAAATCTTAAAAGCTCAGCATCTTTATTTATAGATGGTCTCCTTTTGTGATCGTTGCCCTTGATCAGTTGTCTAAGTGACACGTGCTGATCATCTATTTGTGTCTTGGAAATGTAATTTAGAGGAGTAACTCATCTGGTGTCAGAGCTTTTTACAGAAGTCGTTGAAAGGTTGAGATTTCTGATGTCCTTCATAAACTACTTTTCTACTTTTTGAACATGGTTTCTGAACTCTTTCTTCTAGAAGTTGGAGTGGTTAACCAAAAGGCCTGAAGAGATGACGTGTTAGTTTGAAACTAGGTTTGACTTGAAATTTAAATTTTATAAGTTTCAAAAGTTTCACTCCTTTTCAGTAAGGTGAACTTTCATATGTACACTATCAGTTCCTTGATAAAGATTTTGTTATTCAAATGGCCTCAATGAACTCAAGAGGGGGGTGAATTGAGTTCAAAAACTTTTTCTTAGATTTCACACTCAAATTACTTTTTCAATGAGTTTTAAAGATTTAACTAAAAAACTTAGATTAATGAATGCACATGCAAGAGATATAAAAGACTAATTAAATATGTGAGTGATATTAACAATATAATGAAGAGTGAATTTGCAATAAACGTAAATAGTCAAGGGAAGAGAGATTGCAAACTTGATTTATACTAGTTCGGTTACCACTTGTGGCCTACATCCAGTTCTCTCAAGTAACCCACTTGAGAGTTCCACTATCACTTTTGTCTTTACAAATGATGAGCACTCTTACACCTTGGGATCCCTCACCCTTGTGTTTGAGTCTCTAAGAACCAAGAGATACCACACTCTTGTTCCTCCAAGGGATACCCCACCCTTGTTCATAAACTTGAGTAAAAGAAAAGAGTACAACAACTCACTCTCTGAATAGAGTAGATGTTACACATTGAAGTCCTATAAGGTTTCTCAAGAATAAAACAATTTGGCCAAGTATTGATCAAAAGATTGAGAAGTGAGAATGATTGTTCAAATGATCTTTGAAGTATGTTTTTTGTGTGTTAAACAGTGATAAATAAAGGTATTTATAGAAAACAATTTGTGTGAGCCGTTGAGGATTGATCCCAAAAGATGCGTCTCTTCAAAACACACATACTGGTGTGTTTCAGGGTCTGGTAATCCATTACAATGACTGGTAATCGATTATACAGTTCAAAAATTTGAAAACTGGCAATGGTCACTTGCTGGTAATCGATTACAATTGGTGTGCAATCGATTACAAGTTTGTAAATTTGAATTCTGTCATATAAGAAGTCTGGTAATCGATTACACTGTGTGGTAATCGATTACATTAATTCCAGAACTCAGATATTAAAGTTTAACACACTTTTACAAACTCTTATTCATTCTAAAACATTTTAAACATTATTCAATCATCTCCTTTGAAACCATAATTATATCTTCATAAAACAATAACTAAGTTTTCCATTAAGAACAATTGAAATATATCAAATCAAGTTTTTCTTAAAATCACTAATTTCTTAAATAAAAGCTTGATAGATTTGAAAGATGGCCAAATAAACTTATTAAATGAAACCTTTTAACAAAGTGATCTAAATCCTAATTCTAACCATTTAACCTTGATCACTTGAGTGTTCATCTTCAAGAATTGCTATGTCATTTTTGCGTCTCTTCTTGTTGTCATTTGCTTGTTTATTGTCATAATCAAAACCATCATCAAAACCTACAAAATAGCATTCACAGATTTGGTCTTTTAGTCTTCAATCCAAATTTTAGGATGATCAAAATTTTGCGATCATGTTGATTGAAGAATGTGTAACACTTTATTTTCAGATTTTGCATGATTTCTTTATTATAGGCGTACTTTCTGATGTCCTATGCTACTTTCTGAAGACCTCTATGCCTTGGTTTCTTGCTCTTGACTTGATTTGTGTCAATCCATAATGCATATGTATGTTCTTTACACAATATATTATTCACTTCTATTAGGCTCAATCACTTAATATGAGATAAATCTTGTTTGTACATGTAAAGTAAACTTATTCTTGCTTAAATCCGTGTTATGCAATTTGGAAATATCTATTATGCTTTGTTAAGAAACTCAAGGTAGACATTAGTAGTTCTTTAAAGTATTTTCTTTAAATTGGTTTTATTATCATTCAAAACATGTAGCTCTAATGCTGTCTGAAGGGTTCTGAAGCTTACAAGTAATTGTCAGACAAGAAATAAGAGTTGATGAAATTACCCTATTTTCAAGATTTTGGCATCCCATATTATGTTTCGAGAAATCTAGCTATGCTTTATTGGATAAAAATGCTGAGCTAAGTATGATTTATCTCCATGAATAGATCTGTTATTATAGTTTTAGAGTTATCGAGATTATGAAATCATGTTATATTGAAACACAATTTTAGAATTTCAGACTTGTGGCTTTTCAAGTTTTCAGACTTAATCACTTATTTGAGAATCAATTTTAGAAAACAATCTAAGAGAAATAGAGCTGTTAGTTAACGACAGTAGAGAGATCGTTAACCTTGGTATATCGTGTTGCCCATGAAGGGTAGTCTCCAATTATTCAAAGTTTAGATGTGTCCATGAGGGACTCACTTCATATTTGCATAGTTGTCCGCGAGGGATAGGGTTTACGAGGGACTGATACTAGATACTATGCCCAGGCGATATTCAATTCACAAGGGACTTATATCATCCAACTAGAGATGACATGACGTTGTTTGTTTCTTTACTAATTGTCCTAATTAATATTAGAAAAATTTTAGCAAAAGATATATGACTTCTCTATTAGTAGACCATGTATGTATATCTATTTTTATATGAAAATATTTTTGCTTATCGCATGTGCATTATATTATGTATATCCTATTGATTGTCCCATGTGAGTGGTGGGTGAGAATCTACTCACTAAGTCTATTGATTCTCCCATTTCTCTTCCTTCTTACAATTACGGTTGCAAAGCAGGCTCGATCAGCTACCAGCTTAGTTGTCCACAGTTGTTCTAGTGGTGAGCTTTACGTTGCAGTAAGGATTAGTTTAGGTTTATTTTAGAATTCGAGTGCTCTAGTGGTTCTGCAGGCATAATCCAGATCATGCATTCCATTTTAGGAATTATGTATTTATTTTCAAAATTTATGTGGCTCTCTATGTTTTTTAGAATTTAAGTACGGATTTGAAATGTAGATTGTGATTAAAATTTATGTAATAACCTAACATGTAATTACGATTCAGTTTTAAAGTGTTAAACAGATTTTCAAATTATGACTAAGATCAAGAAATGAAATAGTTTATATTTTCATAAACTGCTATAGCTCATGTTGAATTTAGTCAGGATAAATTTATCATTTTGTAGCTATGTGCAGGTTAGCATCTCACCTGTTAATTGGAGTTCCATGGTACACCAAGGCTAATGTCCCTGTCGTTTGCTACAGTTTCTACTTAGGTTCACTCCCAAAATATTTCAATCACAAAATCCAATTTCAATCTTATAATTTCATAATTCATGTTTCATTATCATAGTTATAGACTTAACAGTTCTCATAAATACAATAATTCGTGTTTCAAACACGATTTCAATTCCCAATCAAAGGCCAAAATCAGCCGTATGCAGAGTTCATAATAAGACATGAAAGAATATGTTTCATCATTTCAAATTAAGAACTCTTTTATTTTCTTTTCTTCGTTTATTTTGTTTTCCAAATCATAGTCTAACAATGACTTCACAACTTGACATAATTCAAATACATATATAATATCTTATAACCCAACACATGAACTTCGAAATCTTTATGTAATACCCCAAATTTTAAATAAAAGAGTTAGAATATTTTTCGGGCTAAAAGGGTGTCAGTTACTATTATCTGTTACTCCGGGTCCTAAAATTTTTCTAAGTCTGGACCCTACATGCCCTTGGAGGACCATATAATAGAGTCATATTATTGGGACCAAAAGTCCCGGTAATGGTTCCCTAGAGAATAATAAGTCAAACAGTGATTTTTAATGAATTTTATGGAACCCTTAAATACTCTGTTTTTGATCCACAAGTTTATAAAACCGTGAAAATTTTCGGATTTGAACTAAAACCCAAAATTTAGATTTTGATTGGGTTGGATTTTGATTTTTTAGACATTTTATTTGAATCCAAATAGGGGGTATTCCCTTATTTACATTTATGTTTAAAAATTAATAGAAAATAAAAGTTAAAAGGAAAGTGAGTTCTAGGGAGTGAGAGACTATCCGGGAGAGTGAGAGAGACCATCCTGTAGAGGAAGAAACCATTCTGGTAAGCGCTGCAGCGGTCAGCAGAGCACTGAGTTCTTTGCAAGAATGGATTTTTATGTTCTCTAGTGAGCGCTGCAGCGGTCAATCGTGACTATAAAAACCCCTGTTTGGGTTCTAGAACCTTCAAAGTTGCAAAAAACACCTTCCCACCCCCTCTTCTGTAGAGAACGCGGCTCCTCTCCTTCTCCACTTCATTTCTTCATGTTTCCACCATTGAAACTCCATTTTTCTTTGTTCTAAGGATTTAAGGTATGTGTAGCTTATTGATTTGTCTCTTTCTCTTCCTATTTCTCAAGTTTTAAAGGGTTAAACCTAGGGTTCTCATGGTTTTTCATGCCATGGTGTTTTTCTACCATAGTTAGAGTTAAAATCTAGTTCGTTAGAGATTTTAGAGATTAATCTAGTGTATTATGATCGTTATAGCAGATACCAGTGTCATTCCTACTTCCTAGAGTTCTGTTTGCGTAACACCTTCACTGTTCACCCCTCCAGGTGAGTGGGTTCGTACTTGTAGTCTCTATGTTATGCATTAGAGTTATTTTCATAAAAAACACGATTTACTACTTGATTCTAGAGATTACTGTTGAATATGTTTTGGAATTGTTGATTTGAAAACATGAAACCTGTATTTTGATAAAACTCATGGGACCATTATTGATAAAATGATTTTGTTTAGAATTGGTTTTAATTGTGATTGTTAAAGATTTATGATTGTTGAAATGCTTATTTTATGTTGAATATGGATTATGCAAATGATTGTTAGAGAATCTTGAGCTTTTGAGAAATGTGATGATGATTTGTGGATTTCAAGCTTATGAAATAATGTTGTTGAGAATTGAATTAGAAACTCAGACATAAAAAGGATTTTAGAGCTTGAATCTTCATGAGATTCAGAACAGCTGACAGCTACATATTCTGTGAGTTGTTGAAATCACAAATGTCTGCAAAGGGTGATCCCTTGGGCATGATTTCATAGCCACAGTTATGCTAAGGTCAGACTGTTAAAATCAGATAGATTCAAAGCTCACAGAGAGTTAAATGCTTTAAAGGTTCTTACATTTATTTGTTTATCTAGTTTAGGCAGTAGCTATAGAGAAACAGACAGCGAGTTAACGGTTGAATGATCGTTAACCTTGATACCAAGTTGCCTAAGGGCAATCTTATAGAGCAGAGCAGAGAATGGAACTTAGTTAGGTATCCAACTTCGGTTCTATAAGAACCATAGAGCAGAGAAACATTTATATCATAACTGATATACATAATTACAGAGCAGAGACTACTGTTTCTCTAGGAGCTACTATATTGTGTTATTTGTATGTTTTGGTCGTGAAAATAAATTTAGAGAAATTGTGTTTTAAGTGATAACCTAATGGTTATGAATGTTGTTTTTAGAAATATACGTATGTATGGTTATGTGAGATTATCAGTATTATTCATGTTTTATGATATTATACATTATTTCCTTGATGTCCCATGCAAGGGGGTTTGAAGTGAGGACTCACTCACTGAGTTTTGTTTACAAAACTCACCCCTCTTCTTTCTCCTTTTTTCATAGATAGAACAATTGCTACAAAGTGCTCTCAATCATCATCCTCTACCAGCGCTAGAGTTTTAGTGGTAAGCTTCACTTGGGTGAAGTGGTTATAGTTGTCTAGAGTGCTCCAGTACGTTGTAGGCAGGATCCCAGACCTAGAGCATGTTTTGTTTTTGCATTCAGCATATTAAAATTATATTTTGATTTGTAAATAATATCCTGAACATTTGACAAAGTGTATATGATTTGTATGTATAGATAATTAATGATTTTGAGATTCGAGAGACTATTACAAGATTTTAGATATAATGATTTTGATTCCAGAGAACAGATGATTTATATGCAGAAAAAGAGAAAATTTTCTATCTTTCATGAATGTTAGAGTAGAGTATGCATGCAAAATTAGTAAACAGGTCAAAAAGGCTTGCGTGAGAATGAGATTTCTCACGTGCCGGTCACGTGCTAATTTAGGTCGTGACACTTTACACCTCATTTTGTAAACAATTTTCAATTCAAATTCATAATTTCCTAACTAGCTTCATAACTATTTATAAATAAAATCCACTAAGTAAAGATATAAAACACTTTAATAGCATATATATTCATAATTAAAATATACTATGCAAAAAGTAAACTGTAGATACACTATCTACTTACAACAATGGTTTCTAAGGAACCGTACAATACTCTTTGAGCTATCAAAAATCTTTGGTTGGCATCTATTTGCTCTATAACTATAGGAATAAGACAAACAAAATTTCAGAGAGCTAACAATATTATCGATTTACATCAATTAACCCTACAACATAAAAGCCACAATTTTAAACACGTAGGAATCTAGAACCTCAAATCTACCATGAACAATCACATAGGGAGTTCAATAGGATTAATGGAGCAATAGTGACGCCCACTATACCAAGAGGAAGAATGGAGGGGGAGACACTCCCCCACTCTTGGTCATCACTGGTTCCTCTCCTAGAAAGAGAAATCGTGAGCAAGAGGGCAAGGATAATGAGGGAAATGAGGCGTAGTTAGTGGGGGCCAAGGTGGAGGCGTTAATGTTGGCGCTAGGTATAACACAGTGGATGCGGGTCACAGTTTGGGCTGGAGGAGGGGGAAAAGAAGGAAATGAAGAAGAAAAGTAAGAAAAGGGAAGCCATGGGAAGGGAAGGGGAGAAGAGAATAAGAAGTGGGAAATGGTCTATGCTAGTCTAACCATTTAAAGTGCTTGGATGTACGTTACTTTATTTATTTATTAATTTATTTTTTCAGTTATCACAAGTTCACAACTCCTAATTATTATTATTTTTTATAATGGTGCACTATACACCGTCTTTGGCCTCCAAGGGGCCCCCGAATGTCAGTCTCACGCGAAACTGAGCACTGCGAATGCGGAGCACACAAGAGCTACCGTCTCGCACGAAGCACTGTCAAGTACACAGCACAGTAGTGGCATCCAAAAGTCACCTTCGATTCTGTACTGAACGACAAAGTGATGTCGTTGAAGACTATAGCAACCTCTCCCCTTTCGGGGATCGCAGTTTTGATGGTTCTCACTGCTCTCCTTCTTAGATTCTCCATAAAATTCGACACTGCACAGGTTTGTCCTAACATATTTTTTCCCGAAAAATTAAATGAAAATAAAAATATAATCATTTATGTTGGAGATTTGAATCGGCTGGTTCAATTGTTAATGAATTTTTTTTCTTATTAATGAACGTGAGTTTATGTCCTATTGAATTTAGTCATATATGAGTGATGAGTCAACGATTTTGACTCTTCATTTTGTTTCCCAGAGGTTGTTCAGTGCTGAAGAACTTGCTTTATACAATGGAACTGATGAAGGGTTGCCAATATTCCTAGGAATTCTCGGGTATTCCTCTCTTTCCCTTCCTCTGTTGTCTGCAAGACAATTTCGATACACTTTCGGAAAAGAAAAAGAACATTAAACTTGGGGCCTGTAAGGGTATTGCGAAGTTGGGTTTGTTTCATTGGCATTGTTACAATTTAGAGTTATGAGCCACCTATTGTTTGCTGAGTCTTTTTAGATTGTAATTTGTAAACTCTCATATATTTTTTAATTTTTGATAGATCTGTGTTTGATGTAACGAAAGGAAAATCTCATTATGGTGCAGGAGGGGGCTACAATCATTTTGCTGGAAGGCATGTTTATTTTCCTTTCCTCGTCATAACATGTTTTGGAATGAAATATTTCCATTTTAATGTTATTATTCTCAATTTCTCATATTGACAGCAGTTTCTTTTTTTCGCTCAATTAATTCAGGGATGCTTCCCGTGCATTTGTATCCGGAAATTTCACAGGTATAGGAGCTTTGTGTGTTGGTGTTGTTGTATTTTTCTTTTTGTTTAAATAAGACATTGTCAAAGCTAAGAAAAATTAGACATGTGAAGCAACTTGTATTTCCTCAAATATATGGAATGCAACAAACAAAAAGGACGGTCCAGTGCACAAGGCTCCCACCTGTTGGGGTTTGGGGAGGGTAGATATACGCAGCCATATTCTCACATTGTAGAGAGGCTATTTCTAGGATTTGAATCCGTGACTTCCAGGTCATAAGGCAACAAACAACCTTACTATTATGCCGAGACTCACCCTTTTAAATATATGGAATGCAACAATTACAGAACAATGTTTGAGAAGATAAGAATGTGTCCATAACAATGCAATAAATACCAATATAATTGGGGAACAATAATCGGTGTAATATGAGTGTGTGAAGTATGGGCTATATTGAAATGAGCTGAGATGGTCTTTGGTGAGATGAACCCTAAGTAAAATAAGTTCACCTGATAAGGAAATTAGAGGAGGTAGAATATGTAGCAGAAATAAGGTCCAGAGAGAAGGAAATTCAAAGAGGAAGAGAAATTGGGACTCACATCAAGCTTAACTTTCTCTGGGCTCTTTCTCACATCTATACTCAGTAATCCTTTCTGCATTTTGGTGCCAAATGTTTTTGTGTGGATCTCCTCATATGCCCACACTTTGGGATCTGTTAGTTACCCCCATATTAGCTCCTTCAGCCAAGTGTCCACTAAGAGGCTTCTTTCTCACCTCATTTGTATCAAAATGCATCCTTTTATGCTTGTGGGAATAACAAGGACCTCTTCCAATATGTTTTTTGTTCATTTGGGGAGTTTCACTTTATTAAATTGTTCTAGGATTTTTTTCTCATCATTACGTTTTCTATAATCTATACTCATGATCCAAATGTTTCTATTGTGTCATAAACTGGAAAGTGATGTTTAGGTTGATTTGCGCACCTTTTACTTATTCATTCATTATGAGAAATTGAATAACTAGAAATGGTGAGTGAGTGAAGGTCGGTGAAGATATGAATCAGGTCTTGTGTTGGTCTGGCTTGTAGCATACATGAAGATGGAAGGTCTTTTCAGATACCAATGTAACTCATAACTTCACTATCGCAGATTACAGAATGAAAGGCTATCTTTTGTTTAAAATTAACCCTTACTGTTGGCATATTCATCAATAGTTATTTGTCCATGTAAACATGAACTAGTATGTAATCAACTACATATTTTTCCATCTTGGTTTTCCTTTTTTCTTCCCCACTATTAAACTTCTGTTTAGGTAGAAAGAGTTGTTAGAAATGATTTTAAAATTTTTGTTCTATTTGTTTCCAGTTATATAATGTTGTCGAAAGAATTTGTCAAATATCTTTGATGTTCTCAATGTTTTAAATTGAACTTGATACAATAGTTTGGTAATTTATATACAAATACTAGATAACTAAACAGGAGCATTTTTGTGTTCGATGACTTTAAACTTCTTTCTCTCTTTCTAGATTTCTAGTCATGAGAGTTTACAATTTTTGGTTTAATGACTGATTTTCTTTGTTTCTTCAACTTCAAGAGTTTAGAATGTATTTTTGTATACATAAATGAATAGAAGGGTCTCCTCTTTATAGAGGGATTACAGAAGGTGAATAACTTAAAAAGGGAAATCCCTAGCCTAAAAAAAGGAAAGATTTTCCAGTCTTAAAAGATTTCCTAGAATAGACTAAACTAAATAAATGAAAAAAATAAAGCAATCAAATCTATTTTCAGAAAAGAATCAAGGATAAGAATAAGAGAATCAAATCGGACTTAATGTCCTCTTTGACCCCTTGTCCACATTCCCCCTCAAGCTAGCTTGAAGATATCCTTCATTGACAGCTTGTTTATTATGCTATCAAAGGTCTTCTTAGGTAATCCTTTGGTTAGAATGTTTGCTGATTGTTCTGTAGTAGGAACATACAAAATGCAAGTCTGTCCTCTTTCAATCTTTTCCTTTATGAAATGTTTGTCAACTTCCACGTATTTGGTTATGTAGTACCAGATTATGAACAATGGAAATTGCTGATTTATTTTCACAATACAACCTTATTGGTGGGGAATTAGGAACCTTTAACTCACGTAGAAGTTTCTCAACCCACAATGCTTCACAAATTCCATGAGCCATAGCTCTAAACTCAGCTTCTGCACTACTCCTGGTCACAACACTCTGTTTTTTACTCCTCCAACTAACTAGATTTCCTCCAACAAAGGTACAATAGCCAGATGTTGAGATTCTATCCATGACACATCCAGCCCAATTTGCATTTGTGTAGGCTTCTACTTGAAGATGCCCACAGTTTTCATAGAGTAACCCCTTCCCAGGTGACCCTTCTAGTATCTTAGGATCCTGAAGATAGCTTCCATGTGTTCTGGGCCTGGTGAGTGCATAAACTGGCTTACCATGCTCATGGCAAAGGCTATATTTGGACGTGTGTGAGATAGATAGATTAGCCTTCCCACTAGTCGTTGATACCTTCCTTTGTCCATTACATTTTGTGGTTCTGCTGGCAGCAGTTTTAAGTTGGGCTCCATGGGTGTTTTCGCAGTCTTGCATCCAAGTAATCCGGTTTCCTTCAAAAGGTCTAGAATGTACTTCCGTTGATTCATAAAGATACCTTCCTTGGACCTAGCAAATTCAATTCCAAGGAAGCATTTCAATGGGCCAAGTTCCTTGATTTCAAAAGTTTCAGCAAGGCTCTCCTTCAGGTTTGTTAGTTCCAAGCTATATCACCTGTCAAGATAATGTCATCCACATATACAATTAAGATAGCAATTTTATTATTTGTTGAATACTTGTAGAAAAGTGTGTGGTTAGCTTGGCGTTGGATATAACCAAGACCTTTCATCACTGTCCCTAGCCATTCAAACCATGCCCTTGGAGATTTTTTCAGTCCCTATAGGGACTTCTTAAGTCTGCACACCTTGTTCCTCCCAAGTTCTTCCTCAAATCCAGGGGGAAGACTCATAAACAGCTTTTCCTCTAGTTCCCTATTTAGAAAAGCATTCTTTACATCCAATTGATGTAAAAACCAATTGTAATTGGCAGCAAGTAATAGGAGAATCCGCACAGAGTTGAGTTTAGCAATAGGTGCAAAGGTCTCTTGATAATCTACTCCATATGTTTGAGTAAACCCTTTTGCCACTAATCTAGCCTTATACCTCTCTATGCTTCCATCAGCTTTGCACTTAATGGTAAAAACCCACTTATATCTCACCAGTTTTTTATCGTGTGGCAGGTCTACAATCTACCAAGTCTCATTCTTCTTGAGTGCATTCATTTCTTCTAAGACTGCTAATTTCTAGTTGGGATCATCTAGTGCTTCCTCAATGTTTCTAGGTTCAAACAAATTTGTAATTTTAGATGTAAAGGTTTGGTGACTTCGAGACAGGTTTTGGTAAGAGACATATTTGGAAATGGGATGATTGGTGCTAGTTTTGGGTGCCTTTGTGCAGGTTTTGGTTTCTTTCCTAAGAGCTATTGGCAGGTCAATATTAGGGGTAGAAGTTTTAGAGTTACCTGGAAGTCCATGAGGTATTTCTGCTGGGCCGTCTTCTGGGATATCTGATTGGCTTGGTGTAGAGATGCTGGACTGGTCTCTAGTCTGCTTGGGGAATTTCCGAACATAAACCTGAAGCTCTTTATTTGAAAGTGGTATTTCTTTCCCTGTTTGGGTCTATGTTTGGCACAAATTTTTTAGAATTTGTTTCCACATGTTCTTCCATATTGATTTCAGTTGCTGGTTTAGTAAATTTGTATTCTCAATATGTAAGATAGGAGTGAGTAAAGGTTCATGCAAAATTTTATCTTCTACTATATTCTCCCCTTGAAGAGAATTTTTCTTAAAAAAAGGTTCATGTTCCAGAAAAGTCACATCCATGCTGATGTGAAACTTTTTTGTGTGAGGGTTGAAACATTTATACCCTTTTTGGTTTGGGGAATAACCAGTGAAAATGCATTTTTCTGCTCTTGGGTCCAGTTTGGACCAAAAGGGGGAGGCTGTATGGAAGAAAACAGTGCAACCAAAAGCTCTTAAAGGCAAGTCAGTATGCAATCTAAATGCTGGAAAATATTTCTTGAAGGTGTCCAAAGGTGTGCAGTGATTTAGCACATGTGTGGGCATTCAATTTATGAGATAGGCTGCTGTTAGGACAGCATATCCCCACAAATATTTTGGAACATTACCCTCAAACATGATGGCATGGGCTACCTCAAGAAGATGTTTATTTTTCCTTTTCAGCAATTCCATTTTGTTGAGGTGTATTTGGGCATGTAGATTGATGCTGAATACCTTTATTTTGAAGGAATTCACCAAGGTTCTTATTAAAATATTCAATCCCATTGTCACTTCTTCAAATGGAAACTTTTGTGTCAAATTGTGTTTCTACCATCTGTGAGAAGCATTTAAATATTTTAGGAACCTCAGATTTTTCATTCATAAGGTAGATCCAACCTAATCGCGTGTGATCATCGATAAAGGTTACAAACCATCTTTTTCCAAATTATGTTGTAATTTTTGATGGACCCTACACATCACTATTGATCAAATGAAATGGTTTAGATGCACGATAAGGTTGAGAATGGTAAGAAACTCTACAACTCTTAGCGAGAACACAACTTTCACATTCGAACAAGGAACAATCAATATTTTTGAATAAACTTGGAAACAAGTGTTTAAGGTACTGGAAATTAGGGTGTCCTAGTCTATTATGTCAAAGCATTATTTGGTACCTCACAAGGGAAGAACTTATACCACTACATGCTCGAGCTACTTTGTCTTCGAAAAAATCCTCAAGGCATCATCCTAGCACTGTCAATCATCTTCCCTGAAGTTTGGTCTTGAAAGATACAATGAGTGTCAAAGAACTTCACAATGCAGTTGGAATCCTTGCAGATTTTACTAATAGAGAGAAGATTACATGAGAGTTTTGGTACATGTAGGACATTTCTTAGGTCAATAGCTTTGGATAAGTCAATCCTACCTTTTCCTGCAATAGATGAAAAGCTACCATTTGCAATTCTAATCTTTTCACTTCCAGAGCAAGGAGAGTAAGTTTTAAATATAGGGGAAAGACTTGTCATGTGGTCAGATGCACCTGAATCAATGATCCATGGTGTATGCAGATTTGAGGTGCAGTTAAGGGAAGTAGGGGAACTAAAATTATCTGTTTGTGCCAAAGAAACACTAGGAGGACTAGACAAAGAACTAGACTGTAACAGCTTTATGAGTTGGTCAACCTGTTCCTTACTCAAAGGGTTTTTTAGCTTCATGAGCAGTTGGAAAAGAACGAGTTTTTGGGCCTGTTTTGCTGCCTTTGAGATGTGCTGGCTTTCCAATAATTTTTCAGCAAGTTTCTCAGGTGTGACGAGGTTTGTTGCAGTGATCACACCAAAGATTTGAGGAGTTCCTCTAATTTGTTGTGCTCTTTAGTGCAGCAGCTTCCCCTAAAAGCACATTGGTCTCGAGAGAAGTTGGTTCAGCTTTGGTTTTTCCCATCATCACAGCTCTACGGGTTTCCTCTCTTCTAACTTCTGAAAAGACTGCACCTATTGAGGACAGGATTGTTCTTCCAATAATTCTGCCACAAACTTCATCTAGTTCCTCATTGAGACCTGCAAAAAACTGGAATATCCTTCCTTCTTCCACTGTTTTCTGGTGATGTTTACCATCCTCAGTCGAATTCCACTTGTAAGTGTTGAAGTGGTCAAGGTCTTGCCATACCCGCTTCAAGGTATGGAAGTATTTTGTCATGTTGTCACCTCCTTGCCGAATCTCTCTTGCTTGTAGGGTGAGTTCATAAATCTAGGATTTATTTCCAAGGTCTGAGTACATCTCCATGACACTATCCCACAATTCCTTGGCTGTGGAATAGTACATATAGTTATTGCTGATATCCTCCTCCATCGTGTTCACCAGCCATGTCATCACTATAGAGTTTTCAGCATCCCACACATTGTATTCTGGTCATTAATGCCAGGCTGGCTTTGCTTGCCAGTGAGGTAACCAATCTTTCCTTTGCCACGAATGTACAACTGAACTGATTGGGATCACCGGGGGTAGTTTGACCCATTGAGTCGAAATGTGGTGATCTGAACAGGATGAGAGTCGCCAACCAATACCTTTTGCTCAAATTTGGGAGTGGCATTCTCCTTTTTCTGATCTTTGTTAGCAGCTGAGGAATTGTCAGCCATGGCTTTAAATCAGAGGCACAGTGCACAGAGATCGCTGCTCTGATACTAACTTGAAGAGTTTAGAATGTATTTTTGTATATATAAATGTACAGAAAGGTCTCCTCTTTATAGAGGGATTATAGAACGTGAATAACTTAAAAAGGGAAATTCCTAGCCTAAAAAAAGGAAAGATTTTCGGGTCATAAAAGATTTCCTAGAATAGACTAAACTAAATAAAGGAAAAAAAATAAAGCAATCAAATCTATTTACAGAAAAGAATCAGCGATAAGAATTAGAGAATCAAATCGGACTTAATGTCCTTTTTGACACCCTGTCCACACCTCATTCTAGGAAACTTTGTGCATGTGAAATAATATTCTTTTACTCGTGTTTGTATCATACATTAGATTAGATTTAAATTTCAACAACCTTAAATCATCTTCCTTTTTTTTTTTTTCCTGATAGTACTGAAAAGCTTTATTAAACAGAAAGAAGATATTTAGATAAATGAGTACAAGGGATGCTTGAAAATCAAAAGGGAGTTAAAAGAAAGAGTGAACACTCAAATTAGGATCTAGCTCCTCCAACTGCAGAGATTAAAGTGCATTAATCCTAACCCTCAAAATTAATTGATGGTGGAGATCATTCCATGTGTGTTAGTGAATCCATGTCAGATTTTTCCCAATTGCCCAAAAAAAAGAAAACTGAAAACTAATTTTGAAAAAAAAAAAATGTAATTTCTCTTCCATAAAGAGCATCCATCCCCATGTTCATATTTTATCCCACACAACTTCCTATTCTTCATAGAACAGTAACAGCAACACATCTACTGGAACTCGTGAACCAATGTATTCGCATTACACACAACCGAGAAGCCAACGCCCCTTAATCTTTCATTTCTCGCTGCCTTAGACTTAAAAATTTATGGCACATCATTCTTTGGGAATTTTAATTTTAAAGAAACAGAACAGACATATTGGTCCTACTTGGTTGAAGCACCCTAGATAAAAGTGATAACTTTTATTTAATTTCATGTGTCCTATTATACGTTGGATGAGTTCCATTGTCACAATGTTATAGAGTAGTGACTGAGATCAGCGTGCATGATTCCATATTCTTTTTTTTTTTTTCAATTGTTTGAGGATTCTGTGGTGTCATGGTGCTTTGTTACAGCTTTGTGGGTAGAATACATGGGGAGAGAGGTTACATTGTTTTTTTTTTTTAACTCCCAATCAAAACAGCTCAGTTTTTTTATTTTTCTGTTTTTGTTATTATTTGAAACATCTAACATGTACCTATTAACACACGTGGAATGATCTCCACCATCAATTAGTTTTAAGTGTTAGGATTAGTGCACTTTAATCTCTAAAGTGCAGTTTTCGCTTTAGAGGAGCCCTATCCCTCAAATTAGTCTTTTAAAGATGGATTTAATTGGAATACATTGACAAGTGTGAAAAAAGTTTTATACATTCATCCAATCATGTAATGACACATCAGCAAATAAGGTTACTTTTTAAGTCATCCAAAAAAAGAGATTTGATTGGATGACAGCGTAAAAGAGTTTTACACTGTCAGTGTATCAAAATTAAACCCTTTTAAGATATACAATGCACTAAGCTATTCCTCTAAGGATTATGGATGTTAATTTGGTCCGTTTATATTTAAAGTGATTGATATCAAATAAGGCATCTAGTGTGTGTGTGTGTAGACATCGGTTTGCCCCTTAAGTTGACATTATTTTATATTATGAAAGACTAAATTGATTTTAAAAAGTATCTTTGAAGGAATAATTTGATGCCCCTGCTGTCTTTCCGGGACCAATCATATACTCAGAAGAAAAAAGGTTGACAAGAACAAAATCTGGTCAATAGTACCCTGTAATTTCTTTGAAAAATAAGAAATTAAATGCATTTCAAGGATCTCGTGTTAAATGCATGGCAGTGCCTTAAAGAGAGTGATATTATGGTTGTATCAAATCGTTGCATCTATTGCTGCTTGCAGAAAAAGAAAGGAAACTTTCTTTGATCAATTTTTTATGTCTTTTAATTCTTCTTGTTCCTTTTTGTTGCTTGTGTAGGAGATGGGCTCACTGACTCATTACGTGGTCTTTCTAGCACTGAGGTTGTTATTTGTTTAGTTCTTATTAAATTAAAGATTTGAAGAATTCATTGCCTGTTGTTGCATTGGATTTTAAAGTATTTCTCTATTTCCCAGTATAAATTTAATATTTAATTCCCATTAACTGGATTTTTTTTTTCGTAGAATTAAATGCTGGTATTTTTAATGCTTAATTTTATTTCAATCTCTGATTTACATCTTTTGGCTTAACTGGAATTCTGGAGCATCTCTCATCTAAAAAATGTGCCTACGAGATTGGGAAATATAATAGGACACGGGTGGACCTACATTGGCAAACCACAAAAACTTTAAAACATTTTAATGATTATATAGATATAGTATATTTTTACTCCCATTATTGGGTTGAGTTTGATCACACTGTTAGAAATAAGAAATATTTATTAATATCTTTATTATATCTTAGAATATCTCATATCATATCTTAGATTGATTTAGATTGATTCTATCATTATCTTTAGATTTTATCTTTGCCTTATAAATAGGATCACCTCATTGTATTACAATAACACAACATATATCTAATTACTTTCATATTCCTGAGTCTCTATTCTCTCTCTTTTCTTCATCCACTATTTAAAACCCTCAATTTCAACATGGTATCAGAGTGGTACCATCCACCATGACCTGTATTCATCATTCCGCTGCAGAGATTCCAGTAATTTGGAACTCACTTGTACTCTTTACTTTTCTTTCTGTCCCTTCATTGCTTTGTCTGTCAAGCCCTCCAATTCTTTTTTAGGTTTGACAGTGTTCTTGCTTTCCACAAAATTTCAAACATAAAACCACTCATCAAGCTTCGCTTCAGCCTACTTTTCCCAAGAACCTTTTCGTTCTCCTTCCCATTGTGTCAACCCCTCCGGCAGTGTGTCAATTCTCTCTGCTGTGTCACTTCCAGTGATAAGAAAACCATCGCCCATCGACTTCCTCCTCCACCGGCGAACTTTTCCGGTGACTTTTTCCGGCGCAGATCCCGGCCGGAGAGCCCACCGTCCTGCTCACCTCCTCCTGCGCAGCCAATCCCTGAAAGCCGTGCATGGAAACGCTTTTATCTGCTGTGTCATCCATTCCAGTAGCCCAAACCACTGTCCGCGCCTTTCCTTTGTCGCCGGCGAACTTTTCTGGCATCGATTCACGCCGGCGAGCACACCCTGAGCCTCGCCTCAGCCTGTGCGGCCGACCCCCACCAACCGTGTATCCAGATCTGCTTCCACGCGCCCACACGCGCTGCTCCCTTCTCCTGCGGTGTTTTCAGCCACGGCTTCTTCTGGCAACGTGTGGCGGCGCGTCCCGCCGCCGTTCTGTCTGCCGCTTGCTCCGTTGGACTCGCGATGGTCTCCTCTTCCCGGATCTGTCCTTTGTTTCGCGATCCGTGTACTTCGAGGATGTCACTTTTTGTTATTTCCGACTTTGCCCTTCCTATTGTGACCCATGGCTTCATGACAATGATATGCCCTTTTGGTTTTGGATCTCCAATGTTTCAACTCTTCAAGGCTTCCATATGCTGTTATTACGATCTATTGTTGCAAGTATAGGAAATTTCCACCGCCTTCAGTGCGTCTCTTCCAGTGCTGATAGCGGTTTGTGTCTCTCTTTCTCCTAGTCGTGCAATTCTCCAACATGTTCAAGCTGATGTGTCATTCCAGCTGCCTTGTTGTGTTATCTTTTCAGACGTATCCAGCATCCCTCAATTGCCTTGCTAGTCTTTCTTGGAGATTCTTTGATATTTTAAGGGTTTAATTGTAACAAGCTTAAAGCTTAGTAAGCTTTAACTTGAGGGGGAGTGTTAGAAATAAGAAATATTTATTAATATCTTTATTATATCTTAGAATATCTCATATCATATCTTAGATTGATTTAGATTGATTCTATCATTATCTTTAGATTTTATCTTTGCCTTATAAATAGGATCACCTCATTGTATTACAATAACACAACATATATCTAATTACTTTCATATTCCTGAGTCTCTATTCTCTCTCTTTTCTTCCTCCACTATCTAAAACCCTCAATTTCAACACACACATTAACCTTAAATGAGACAAAATAACTAGATACAATGTATTTCACTCTTTGCCCCCAAAGCTAAAATTTGCTAGATCTGTCATTGACAGGACAAAAGTTATGGCAGTGATATAATGATTTGGCAAGGTGTAGTTGAACTTCCCTATGCATTATACCTTGTGTTTTTATGGCTTTCTAATTTACCAATAAAGTAGGGCAGACAGATTTATACATAACTTATGTTTAGTTAGACTTTCTTTTCAGTTTAATGATTTTGGTCTCTAGTTTAATAATGGCTTGGCTTGTTACTGATCTTGGACCTCTAATTTTTAACTATCTTGGACCCTATGTTTGAAACATGGGCCTACTCACTTGATGTATCCCTTCATCAAGATTGCTGATGAAAATTTAAATTTCAATAGAAGCTAGTTATTTATCAGGTGATAAGAGTCTTGGCTGCATACCTTATTCTAGGTCTTTGTGTCAGGTTCTTGTTCCTTTCTTTTGGTCTCATACTCATTTTAAAACTTTCACAATTCATTTGAATCAGTCATATCTCAGTTCTAAAATATAAATGTGACATCAAGGTTAAACCTTACCCATGGATGAAACCGTGGATGCAGGTAAAGAGCATTATTGAATGGAGGGATTTCTACTTCAAAACTTATAAGTAAGTCTAACTTCCTGCAATCTGTTATTTTCTGTTAAGTAGTTGATTAAAGTCAAGAATGTTCTGTAATGCCTCCATTGTACAAATTCTAGTTTGGCAAATCGATGCTTTGCCTGAGTTTATTGATTACTTTAAACTTTGGACCCCCCTGATGGATTTTTAGACTTATGGATTAACAGCATAACTTTTTATCCTGGATTAGTTTTGCTGACTTTCTTAAGGACAAGAAAAGAAGCCAATATAGCAAATTATATTAGTTGTAAAATTACAAGAACCTAATAAGAAGGTCGGTGTAATGGTTAACCAATAATAGGTATGAAATGGAACCAGTTCTGAACTAATACTCCTTTGGTACAGAAATGACAAGAACAATGTTGCAAGTCTGAATGATAATAACAAAAAATAGAGAAAACAATGAGACGGAAAATTAAGGAAAAAAAAAAAAAAATTTCACGACCCAGCTACTCTTTGATTGGTGTATGAAGCATCACACCTGCAATGGGTTGCACAGATGGGAATGGAGAAGGGACATATAAGAAGAAATATTAAGGTGTGGGGCAGAGTTAGAGAGAATTTCAAGAGAGGGAATTGAGGTCATCATACCTCACATATCCCTCATCCTTGCCTTAGCCCTTGGCTTAATACCTCCATGTAGTCATCTGGGCTTATTGGGCTCATGACATTATCTAAGACTTCCTTTAAGAGGTAATCCTCGAGCATTTTATTTTGCAATCCAGTGATTTGTAAAATTTCTAGAAGGTTAAAGTATTGGAAAAGTGCCTTTTTTCCTTCTAGGAGGTCGGATTTCTCATATTCAGTCATGTTTCTCTAGCATCCCCTTTTCTTGTCTTTCCCCTTTTTATATTGTTATAGTTGCAGCTCAGAAAATTTAGAATATTATGGTGGATTTCCTTTGGTCAGGAAGGGGATTTTAGAAGAGACCACCTCGTTAATTATGAGGTTTGTTATAAACCAAAAAAGGAGGGGGGGGGGGGGGTTACAACAACAACAACAACAACTAAGCTTTATTCCACTAAGTGGAGTTAGCTACATGGATCAAGTGACGCTACAAAGCTCTATCATATATCATATTTATGTTAAAACCATTAACACTTGAATCTCTTTTGATTATTTTCTCTATAGTTTTCCTCAGTTTTTCTTTACCTCTTTTTATGACATTATTATCCGTTTGGTCCACTCTCCTTATTAGGGCCTCTATAGGTCTCCTCCAAACATGCCCAAATCACTTGAGGCTAGATTCTCTCATTTTCTCTATGATAAGCGCTACCCTAATTTTCTCTCTAATGCATTCAATCCTTATTCTATCATATCTTATGTGGTCACTCATTTATCACAACATCCTCATTTTTGTCACATGTAGCTTATAATCACTTATGATAGGGACAAGTCTGACTACAAGGTTCCAGCAGGGGGCATTACATGTTCGTAATTAGGTGTCCAAGAAGATGGCATTGGCAGTTAAGTGGCTTTGGCGTTTTCTTCTTCAAACTGCTTCTTTATGGCATCAAGTCATTTGGAGTAAAAATTATTTGCATTCGAATGGGTGGAACTCAAACTTAGAAAGTAGTGTTACTTATGCTAGTCCTTGGAAATTTGTTTGTCAAGGTTTACCTTCCTTTAGCTCCCACTTGTCATTTCATTTAGGTGATTGCTCACGAAATAAACTTTGGGAACACTATGGATTAGTACTACTCTTGCTCAAACTTATCCTTATCTTTTTTGCTTGTCATATTTGCACAATGTCCCTGTTTGTCAATTTTTTTTCCTTGGATAACCTCTCTAGGAACTTCCATTTCATAAACATTTGCATGATAAAGAGGTTGTTGAGTTATAGTTTAATTCCTTTCTTTGCTTGATCCTATTCCCCTATTTGATTTTCCTAACTCAAGAACCTGGACTCTTGATTCCTCATGAGTTTTCTCTTGTAAATCTTATTTTTTAGTTTTTGTCTTCCCCTCGAAATAGAGAAAGATTTTTGTTTCATAAACTCATTTGGAAATCTAGGGGTCTGCTTGCTTTGCTGGAAACAGTTTTCAGTTTTCAATTTTTGTGAAGGAAAAACTGAAAACTGAAAACTGAAATTTGTGGTTTTCAGTTTTTTCAGTTTTTCCTTCACAAAAATTGAAGACTGAAAACTGAAAACTGAAAACTGTTTTCAGTAAAGCAAACATGCCCTAGAAGTGTTTGTTTAGTGTCTATTTTATTTTCTATTTTCAGTTTTAATTACACAAGTGCCACATTGTTTTAGATTTGTTTCCTATTTTCAAAAATGGGACAATTGGTGAAGAAATAGTACAAACAAGAAATATTCTTTGGAAACATTGAAAACAAAGTAGCATAGTTTATCTCCTTAGGATTTGGCTTTGTTATTTCAGTTTTTTGGTAAGGATGTCTTGTCCTCTTGGTACTCGTTCCTTCTCCTCTAATAAAATTTTCATTTCTATAAGAAAAACAAGATAGAGGAACAACATTAAATTTACATGAGCAAAGGACCTATGCAATGCCAAGGAACTCCTCAAAGATCGTAATAAACTTTTATGCCTTTGTTACTATGATCTAATCTCACCGATTCCACCTAGTAGGAAAAGACATAGTTGTTGTATTAATACGAGCTAACCCTTTATCCTCATATATATTATAGATTACAGTGGTATAATTTTCTAGTTCTGCTATCACATGTCCGAGACATGATTTTCTTTTTCATTGATGACCACCCCTATCATTAATATGCTTTCACTTTTTGGATTGATGCCTTAGCTTAGACAATTAAGGACTTGTTTTGTTTCAATTTTCAGTTTTTATTTTCAATTTTTTAGTTTTTAGGATTTTGTAAAGGAAAAACTGAAAACTGGAATTTGTAGGGCCTGCTTGATTTGAGTTTCTAGTTTTCAATTTTTCAAAATTTATTAAGGAAATACTGAAAATTCTGAAAACTATGAGCCTGTTTGGTTTGAGTTTTTAGTTTTCAGTTTTCATTTTCAATTTTTCGGATTTTGTAAAGGAAATATTGAAAATTTTGAAAACTACAAATTCCAGTTTTTAGTTTTCATTTTCAGTATTTCCTTTATAAAATCCTAAAAACAAAAACTAAAAAATGGAAACTGGAAACTAGAAACTGAAACCAAACAGGCCCTGTAGTTTTCAAAACTTTCAATATTTCTTTCACAATTTGGAAAACTGGAATACTGAAAATTGGAAACTCAAACCAAACAAGACCTAATATTTTACGGCTGGTTCTCTCTTCCGTGCTCCACAGCATATTGAATGAATGTATGTTTACTGGAATTTTTCTTTTTTGTTGTATAGGTATGTTGGCAAGCTAGTTGGTCGATACTATGATAGCCAAGGCAATCCTACTAAATATTTGAAAGGAGTTGAAGCAAAGGCTGCCAGAGGTGCACAGCTTCTAGAGAAGCAGAAGATTGAAGAGGCTAAACAACCTATGTGCAATTCAAGATGGAGCCAAGATGAGGGTGGTGAGGTATAAAGTGTTGTTATTCATTACTTGAAATCACTTAATCTTTATTTTATGAACTAATGTTTTATCCCCCAAAAGCAATTACATACATGATACATCAGGTTCATGTAGGTGGCAAGTCATGGTTATCCTATTACCTTTCTATTTTCTCATTTCTTACATCCAAACTCTGCTGTTTAGCAGATTTAAAATAGTAGGGGAAAAAATATGGGAACCAAATGAAATATCACAGTAAACACAAAGAAATAGTATGGAGGTTTATGCTTTCAGTAGTAGTACAAATTAGGAGTAATTGATTCTTCCTTTTATTAGGCTGATAGTATCTATAATTTATTTCTATTTTGAGAGGAGATTGTTTTCTCCTTTATTTAAGGAATAGAATTAATTGTACAGATATATTCCTGGCCTATTTATTTGGCCACTGTAATTTCTTCCAAATCTGTAAAACATCATTTTCCGCATGATATCAGAGCCCGATCTGAACCATCTCTGATTTCCTCATCATCATTATGGCCGACAATGGAAGAAAACCAGAAGGGAAGACTCAATGGAGATTGGCAGCATTGCTGCAGCCAGCCTTAGGACTGATCTCTGTAAGAGAAGAATTACTGAATATGTATGTCTATAGAATTTGGGAATTAGGAATCCTTGGCAAAGCACCAGGGACCCTAAGAGAATTACAATAAGTGTTCCTCAAGCTCTTTAGGAATATCGATGGGCTAGACAGCTTTACAATGATCGCCCTTTTCCCTTTTATTCCCTAACTAACTCCACCAACTACTTTTCCCTCCAAAAAAACCGAACTACAGCTGTCAATCCCCAATTAGTCACTAACAGTGGGCCCTGCAACTGGCTTACTCTTCTATTCCTCCTAGCATACACCTGCCCATACATGGGGTCTCTAACACTTTTGGTTGAGGGAACCTCTCTCCCAATCACTTGTCATAAACTCAAGGGCCAAAACTGCATCCACCGGGCCAGATCGGTCCGAATCTTCTTTCAAGGAAAGGGAAAAGAGAAATACATCACCGGTGAAGCCAAAGCACTGGAAAAGAAGAAGTCTGAACCAAGAAATGGAAGTTAGAATCCAGTCTTGTGATGTCATGGCAAACACCTTGACAAACAAGATTGTAGAAGATACAACACAGCAAAAGAAATATGGGATGAAGTGAAAGAGACTTAGGAACACATTTTCAAGTTTCTTCTTGGACCTAACAAGGACCTTGATGAAGTTCGTAGGAGATTTATTGGTAACAAACCCCTTCCAAAGGTCCGGAAAGTTTTCTTAACCATGTCATCCCCCTGATATAATAATGTCATCAACATACACAACTAAAACAATAAGTTTTTCATCTGATTTATGTTTAGAAGAGAGTGTGGTCTTCTTGACTCTATTTATGCCCCAATGATACCTTTGTTTTCGTGAACCTCCCAAACCAAGCACGAGGGGACTGCTTCAGTCCACTCAATGCCTTCTTCAACCTACATACTTTGTTCTTTCACCAGTGACACCATAACCAGGTGGAATCTCCACGTAATCCGTTTCTTCAAGGTCTCTATGTAAGAAAAGCATTCTTTACATCAAATTGATGGAACTCCCATTAGTAGCAAGAGAGAGTAAGATACTATGTTCGTTCATCTTTGCTATTGGAGCACAGTCTCCTCATAATCAATTCCATAGGTATGTGTCTATCTCTTTGCAACAAAAATTGCTTTATATTGGTCCAATGTGTCGTCAGACCGATATTTCAGAGTGTATATCCACCTGCATCCCATTCGTCTTGTATCTCTCGCTCTCTCAATGATCTCCAAGTCGATTCTTTTTTAACGCACTCATTTACTCATTCATGGCTTGAATCCAATTGTCATCTTTTAATGTCCCTTGTATTGAGTTTGGGATTTGTATGGAATTAATATCTACAATGAAATTGTGGTACTGCAGGAAAAGGTGTTTAGTGGAGACAAATTGAGAAATAGGATACTTGGCACTAGTCCTTTATACTTTTCTTAGTGCAACGGCTAATCATCCAGGTTAGGTTCAAAATTATTCAAAGTATCGTTATCAAGAACATGAGAACTTGTTCCTTCAATATTTTCCATGGGTTCAGACTCTTGGAGCTGTTGCTAGACCACTTTGGGTCTCCTTCTTCTCTAATACACTTGAATTGGTGCTTTCCATTTGTTTGTAGCAGGTTGAGGTGGTCCAATTGGGGACCAGATGTAGGCATCAATTCTTGAGGTGGCAATTCATGTGTGGATGAGAGAGGACTTAAGGACTCTGGGATAAACTTCTCAGCTTCCAAAGAACTCTCCCCCTAAAGCTAAGTTCTACTAAAGAATGACTCTTTTTTGTTAAATGTAACATTCATGTAAACAAAAACGGTGACTAGATGGGTGAAAACATTTGTATCCTTTCTTGTCCGGAGTATAGCCAAAGAAAACCCATTTGACAGCTGGTGGATCAAGTTTGGACCAATGTTGATGATGCACATGAACAAAGGCCATACAACCAAAGACTCGAGACTCAAAACTTTGCATAATTAGGGCAGAAAGAAAGTGAGACAAACGATGTTGCATGGGACTTGCATTACCAAGAATTGCAATTAAAATAGCTTCACCACAGTATGACTTAAGGATAGACATTTGAAAAAGCTAAGACCTAGTGACTTCAAGTAAATGACGATATTTTCTTTCTGCAACACCATTTTGTTGTGGGGTATCAACACATGTAAGTTCATGAATAATGACATGTTCTTTAACAAAACTTGAAAAATAATGATTTACATATTCCATTATCAAGACGTAAACACTAGATAGATTTTCCAAATTGCATTTGAATCATATGATAAAATTGAACAAACAATTGAAAAACCTCTAATTTACCCTTAATTAGGAAAAGCCAAGTCACTAGTGCAATTATCAATGAATGAACCGAACCATTTTTTGACAGTGATATTAGAAATTGAGGAAGGGCCCCAAACATCCGAATGAATCAATGCAAAAGTTTCACGACATTTATTCGAGCTAGATGGAAATGTGATGCGATGTTGTTTTCCAAATTGACAGACATCCCAATGAAAAGATTTGACAGACTCATTTAAAAATAAAGAAGGAAACATAGACTTAAGTAAGGAGAAATAAGGATGACCAATATGCTTGTGGTATAACCAGATTTGAGAAAAAGCAAACGCTGAGCTTGATTGGAGACATGAAATAAGCACATTTTAAGGAGATTGTATAACCCTCTGTGTCCTTTAGCAACTCCAGTTGTCTTCCTTGTGGCTGTCTTGAATGACACAATAAGAATGGAAAAAGGTCATTACAATTTGTATTTTTGGTAAGTTTCCTAATTGAGACAAGGTTATGGGAAAGTTGGGGAGCATGAAGGACTTTTTTTAAGTGGAAAGAAGGATGTGAGGAAATAGTATCAGACCTTGTAGTTATGGTATAAGGTTAGTGGTGCTACAGTCCATGATTCATAAATCCTTAGGAATAGCACAGGATACATTAAATGAATGAGAAAATAAACTCTTACCAGGTGAGGGTAGATAGCAAGAGTCAAAAGGATTATTGAGAGAGCCAATGAGAATTTCAGATCCCAAATGGTTCACTATTGTTGCTGCATAAGTGACTATTGCATCCACCATCATTAGAGAGGTGAGAGAAGGACCTTCACTTTGGTTATTTTTCGAGTTTTGTTATCAGGAAATGGTGGCCAGAGGGAGGCTCAACTTGGCTGGCGACGGTTGGAGGTGGAAGTGCAACCGAAATGAGCATTGCATGCGCTTACATGTGCCATAGAAGCGTCGGCGCATGAATACATGAGCACAGGAAGAACCTGTGAGTGGAGGTGCGTCTGACAATTTCTGGAGTTGGGTCCTTGGGTGTAGGTCAATCCGGAGGTGGCTAATCTGGTGGGGGATGTGGGTGCTCGGGGAGGTAGTAACGGTGATAAAAGGGTCAAAAAGAGGGAAAAATCTAGGATCCAAACAACAATTATCAGTGAAGACATCAAATGAAGGCTGTAACAATGACAGTAGCAATGAAGGTTGTAATATTTTCAAAAACAAAAATGTTATTTCAACACCCAAAAGTAGGTATCTAATTGGGACACCCACTCCATTACCGTTGAATGTGATGGTGGGCTCAATTTTCTCCATTCATCCATTACATTCAACAGTGATGGAGTGAGTGTCCTAGTTGGACACCCACTTTTGGAAGTTAGAATAGCAATGCTCTTTTGAAAAATCCAGCAAAGAAGGTCAGAAGGAAATGCAATGATGATAGCGAAAGGGGACCGGGCTCCTAGATTGGGACCCATCACACCCCCTCATGCTTAGAATTGGGCATCTGGAGCGTGGAATTTGCAAGACTAGACATCTGCAATTGACCCAACATAAAGCGGATAGACTTTGATACTACTATAATGAGATATAGAGAGAGAGACAAATGAGAAATCGTGTGTCTCAACTACACTTGGAGAATAATATACACTTTATAATAAATACAGGGATATTTGCTAATATATGATTTCCTTAATTACAGATACTTACGGATCCTAACAAATTAAAAATGAAATATACGACTGGCTAACTGTGAGGAAGCACTTAGCCGAAATTTGGTTGTATGAACTTTGTTGTACTATAAAGAAACTTGTTCTTGTTTGCTGCATGTGACTTGCAAAAGATGTCTGTCTGACTGTCTCAATGTTTTCTCGTGGAGACATCTATTATGACAAGGATCTATACAGTAGATAACATTGAAAGTGTAATTGAATGGTACAAACTAACAGGTTTTTATGATGGAAAAGGGGTAGCTGTTATGACTGCGATTAAGCTTCTATAGATAATTGGCTTTACCATATATGGGTGGGGTAAAGATATATTTATTGCATGTGAAACCATCAGCATATTTTATAATTAAGAGTTCATCCTAGCAACAATATTCTGGATTGCCTAAAAGTAAATGACACGGGTTTGCTTCTTTTGTTCAGGTATGGTGTGACGTCGGCTACCCTAGGTTGGTTCAGAGGCCACTAGAAATTGCTTTGACTGGGAAGATGAGTAAGCGGTGCGCTTGTTTTGAAGATTCTCAGTTGGGACAACCGGGTTTGGAGGTATATGAAGGCTGTGACTACCATGCCAACAGATGCAAAGCTTAAACAGGAATCTAACGGCAGCTGAGTCACAGCCACAAGCGATAAGAGCATAGTCTAGTAAATGCTACATCAAGAGATCTACCTGCCCTACCTTCCCCCCAATCCCAAAATTCCCCCTCTCGAAGACCTAAAACGTGAAAAGGGTATCTGGCGCCAAGAGAGGAATACTTATTGCGGATATATTTGTGTGTTGCATTTCTTTATTAAAAGTTTGATTTAGTGAAGCCGGTAATGTGTAGTTACCTTGATTATTTTATTTGGTTGCTTGCTTTATGCTATTTTAAATCATGAATAACGGTAATAACTACTATTTTATGACAGTCAAGTTTCAAAGAGTACACCCCTTAGCCTAATCCCTTACAACAATAGCATCAAATATTTTAGTTTCAAGTGGGAAAAAAAAAACTGTCCTTTTTTAATATATATATTTCTATGCATATAATATTTCAACAGAATTTTTTTTAGAAAGATTTTATATTTTGAAAACTTCGTACTCTTCGTAACAGTATTTATTTTCATTTTTGTTTTACTTTTCAATTACTGAAATATGTATTAACTTTTCAATGGGCTAATTATTGTTTGTGGGCTATTTTTGGTTGTTAATTTTTGGATTCAATTCATCGAAATGCTTTTACCCCCTTAGACATCAAGAAATGACATTCTACTCATTCGATTACAAAATGTGTGCTCCATCCCATTTTGTTAAAGGAGTAATTGGATGTTGTATTAGACATGATATTATATGTTAATAATATTATATATTATACTCTTATTTGTTGTTTGATAATTGAATCATTTTGCAAGCTTATGCATTATACTCATCAGATCATTATTTGATTATGTTATATTTTATTAGAATAAAAATGATTATGAAATAAATAGCAAGTCTAATTTTTATTCACCGACAATATAAAATAGATATTAATTGATAAGCTAATTTGAGACTTCAATTTTTATTGGTCAATAATGTCAAATAGTTTTATAGTATTAATGCATAGAAATTAAATAAGAAAAATTATATTAGAAATTATATTAGGAATTAGCTATAATCATTTTAATTAAAAAATAATAATAAATATTTGTTTATTTTAAATAAATAATAAAAGATATATAACAATTACATATTTAAAATATTAAATATATAAATAAAAACAATTCATTATAAAAAAAAATAAAGCTCCATTTCAGTCCCTTATATTTAACAAAGTTTTGATTTAGTTCAAAAGTTTTTTTCTTTGTTCTATTTACATTAATATTTTTAAGATGTTCCAATCTTATTCTTTTAATAGAATATTCAAATTATAAACGAAAGAAACTAAGTTAAAGATCAATTGGCCATGTTAAAATGCCACAATACAACATGTTACCTTACAATGTTAGGGATCAAAAGACATAAAATGTCAATTTAGGTTTTGAAAACATTAGGAATATAAATAAAACAAAAAAAAATTTTGAGGACTAAATCAAAGCATTGATAAAACGTAAGAGATGTAATTGAAGTTTTACCTTAAAAAATAAGTAATACACTAATGCTTCCATGATAAATAAATAATATTAAGTAAGAAATGATATTTAATAAAAACATCATTACATTTGATAAGATTAAAAATATTTAAAATTGTTATAAATTACTATTTTGATTCTCATATTAACTTACGTTTGCATTTGAGTAATGATGTAGTAAAATGGACGGCACTATTTGAATGCTAAACAAAAAAATGCACACTAGGAACTCCCCTGTTAAAATTTTTAGCCATTGCTGTCGTAGACTTTGATAAAGCCAGTGGTTACATCCAGTTGGTACTCAATGCTAGCGTATAAACAAATAAAAAAGAATATAAAAAGTACATCACAAAATCACACAAGGGAATAGAAAATGGAATAAATTTGAATGATTGAGGGAACGCTTGGAAACAATTGCAGGAGAAATAAAACGCACAAGAGCGCGACGATTATAACCAAATGCATTTCTTCTCCTTTTGTCTGATGAAATATTTCAAGTTGATCTATACCATTAAAGATTTGAAAGACTAGGATTAACTCACTTTATCCTCTAAAGTGAGATGCTCATTCTTAGAAGGATCTGGATCCTATAATAAAGTATGTTAGTTGTGGCAAAGAGGGGGTGAATTGGGTGTTTTGAAAACTATTATAATTTAAGAAATTATTTAATTTCACATGTTTAAATTATACACATAACAAGATAACTAAAAAATATATGAATATGATTGATTACTCAAATATAACGTGCTTTGATAGAAGAATTAAGAGAATCACTTAGATTAATACGAATAATCAAGATAATAAATTAAACTTACAATAAAGCAAAGAGTTAAGAGAAGAGATATGCAAACACGAGATTTATACCGGTTCGGTCACCATATATGACATACATCCAATTCTCAAGTCAAAGCTTTAGAGTTTTTACTATTCTCCAAATCTTATACGTGTTTTGAAACCTTTACATCGCTTGAATATCTTTACATCTTTGTGATCCCTCACTCTAATATTTGAGTCGTTCAAGAAAAATCAAGATGCCTCACCCTCTTGCAATCTTTGAAGTGTAAAGAAGAATAAACTCATGAAGATCAATTGATACAAGTTGAAGAAATATGAATTTTTCCAAGAGATAGAACTTTTTGGCCACAAAACTTGGTAGAATCTTATGTGCACAAAAGAGTGATCAATGGAAAATTGTTGTGCTATGTTCTGTATCTGAAAATCATTCCAAAACCATGTATTTGTAAGCCATGAATATGTATTCAACATCTAGAATCAATGCCAAAAGATGCAACTCTTCAAAATGGCTATTATGCAAAATTCTGATTGTGTTAATCAAGTTAATCGATTAACACAGCATTCAAACTTCAAATTATGAGAAATTTAACAGCTCTTTAATCGATCAGTAATTTTTGTAAATTGATTAACAAGCTTAATAACTCAAATTTAAGAAAAACAAAACTACATGATTTAATTGATTAACACTTTCATTAATCAATTAAAGACAATCCAATTTGTCCCATTTGACTTGAAAACATATTTAATTAATTTTCTTTTAATTTAACACTTGCAATTAATTAAATTAAAATTTTTTAAGTGAAATATGATTAAAAAATTTTATAAAAATAATTTTATAATTTAAGACTTGATCAAGATTGTGGCTAAAGAACTCACTCAACTGAAAACATTTTTACATTGAAACTCTAAGCCAATACCAAAACTAATTCTTTTGCAAATTGAACTTAATCTTTGCAACTTTGAACTTGATCAAATTCAACTTTGTATTCTTCAGGGAACCCCAATCCTTTATAGAAGAATTATTTTTCAACAAATATATTAACCAAATAAATTCAAAATACTAATAAGTTGTTTTTTTTTTTCACTTTATTGTCTACTATCTACTATGATAATAATAGTGCAATGTCCTTCGTATGAGATTCTTTTCAGGTGTCATTCTATTAGATATCCCCTATTTCACTTCCCTCGAAAGGAAAATATATATATCATCATCATCTGATTCACTATTTTTAATTATGAATGATTTTATAATAATAACTGATTGGGTCATATTTGGAAAATTTGTATTCTCATGATTAAATGATTAAATTCGGTTGGAGACTTGCTTCTCCCATGTATTGCAAACTCTTCTCAACTCTTAGCAACCCGTTTAGCTCAAGTATTCTACACTATTATTCCAAACCAGACATAACAAGCAATTCATGGTTACTGGTACAAATGTTGCACAACTCATTGTACTGTTGGGATTACCACCGTTAAGGTTTCTTTCAATTTTTCATACAAAGTTTATTTATTTAATTTTTATAAGAAGAGCAAGCCGAGGAGGAAGAGGTTTGCAGCAGTTTCTTTTTTAAGAGCTTTATTATATCAAGTGGTGGGTCCTAACATAATAATAATAAAAAGGATAACTATATTTAAGTTATTCATAATTAACTTAGCATATATGTCGATCCAGAACCAAAAAAATTTCTGATGCAGTAAATCAATTGGTAATTGTAACCGAGAAACTAATAACTGAAGCGACTATTCTAACCCAAGAAAAACAACAAAATTTTACTAAAAATGAACAATTATTTATACAGGAATATGGAATTCTGGACCTCATCGATCGTACAAAGGAAAGAGGGAAAAAAACAAACACTGGCTACGTCAAGCTTCTAGTAATTGAAATTTCGAGTTCAATGCACATCTTCGATGGAAATCAAGTTTCGGCACTAAAATGTGAACCAAGATAAATTCTTTTGCAAACCATCCGCAGTCAGCTAAAGAATACATGAACACTGTATGGGTCACAAGCTTAGGGTGTGAGATATTAGCTTGAAGTGCAGAGTTAGGTTACCCAGCACTCAATTCTTGGGCTTTTTGGGGGTATCCGAGTTTGACGGCTCAGCTTTCCTCCTAATTCCAAGAAAGTGCTCTACCTGAAACGGAAAAAGCATGGTTTTTAACAAAGGAATATGCAGAAGCTTAAACTGAATAAATGAAGCAAGTTATGCACAACGATGTATCAAATACTTGCTGAGAGTAACAAACACATGCTACGTAGTTATTGCATTCAACATCTCATATTGTTAGGTTAGGTTCCCCCTTGTAATGTTCTTTTATAATAACACCACCAAATTTCATGTGTATAACGTCAGATATATGATGGCATTGCACTAATACAGGACATGTCAATGATAAGGACACAAGATATGGGAGAGTATATGAAAGAAAGAGGAGATGGTTAGGAGGAAAGGAGAGTATGGGAAGAGGGGGTCTTTTTGTTCATTTTGTACGGGTGAGAGTTGAGGAGCTTGGATTCCCCCGTTGCTGTAACCGTTTTTCCTAGGGTTCTTGGAGCATTGCCAAGTTCCCCAATTCAATAATAGTTCATCATTCATTCATAGATACGAGATCTATCACTGGTATCAGCCTCTTCTTCGATCATGGTACGCTTCGTATGGTGCGCAAGTCCAGAATGGAGGCAAAACTTGATGCATTTTTGGAGAGATCTGAAGAAGACCATCGCAGAGCGGAGGAACGCCACCTCGTGCTGGAAGAGTCGATCGCGAGGCTCGGAGAAAGGATCGCGCAGGTAGAAGCGCGCATGGACCATGTCGAGCGCATTCGACCTCACGTTTGCGTCGGACATCATAGCGCGAACAGTGACAGCGACGAACACTCCGCAAACCGACGTGGAGGCACGGAGCAATGGCGGCGCATCGATCTTCCACTGTTCCACGGAGAGGATGCATATGGCTGGATCGATCGCATCGATCGATACTTCGAGATCCATGGCGTACCAACGGAGGATTGGTTGTCAGTGGCGAAGGTCGCTATGGAGGGCCCTGCACTGACATGGTTCAAGTGGTGGGAAACCACCACGACGGAGTACTCATGGGAACAGTTCCGGTTGGCGGTGGTGAGAAGATTCCAACCATTGATGGTGCGCAACCCGTTCATGGCGCTGATGTCGCTGAAACAAACGGGGTCAGTACTAGATTACCGTCATCAATTCGAACAATTAGCTAGCCCGTTGAAGACAAGGGAGAGGCGATTCTTGGACGGATTGTTCCGGAACGGCTTGCAAGAAGAGGTACGCTCTGAACTGGACATGCATCAATTCGAAACTATTGATGAGATGATGGACATGGCTGAACTGATTGAAATAAGGAATACGGCTTGGGTTAAAAGCCGAATTGGGCCGAGTACTGTAGCGAAGAGTTGGGCCCGTGAGTTTCCTTGGTCTAGAGGGAGTCTGGTGGATAAAGGAACAACATCTACAGGCCGAAACACGGGCCTATCAAGTAGTGGTAGTAATGGGGAAATTAACAAGGACCGAGGAGCATTTTCTAGAGTGTCTGAGGTGGCAAAATCAGAACCAAGTATAAATCGCACGGGATTTAGACATGTCACTGATGAAGAAATGCGAGAAAAAAGATTGAGAGGCTTATGCTTCACTTGTGATGAGAAGTACACGAGATCACGTATGCAAGAACAAAGGCTTTCGATTTATGATATTAGAGGAAGAACAGGAGAGACAAGGAGAGAAGGAATGGCACGATGCTATGGAGGAATTAGAGGAGTCAGGACAACTGCAGCTATCATACAAAAGCATGGTTGGAACCACAACACCAAGATCAATTAGAGCTTGGGGAGAAGTGGCAGGGCGTAAGGTAAGAGTTCTAATTGACCCCGGGGCATCCCATAACTTCATATGTCCCTTATTTGTACGAGAAGCTACTATACAAACCCAAGAAGCTGCATTTGTAGTCACAGTAGCTTCAGGGGAACCATCCCAAGGAAAAGGAAAATGCTCCCAAGTGGCCATTCAATTTCCCAACCTTCAGGTAATAGAAGACTTTTACATATTTCCCCTAGACAATTCGGAGCTAGTATTAGGTTTGGCATGGTTGGATAAATTAGGGGAAACTTTAACTAATTTCGGAAAGTCCAGATTATCCTTTCAAGTGGAAGGCTGCTGGGTGATGTTACAGGGAGCACCAGAGTTGTGCTATGGGGGAACAGCCTTGAGGGCAGCTTTGAAGGAGCTAGAAGAAGAAGGGCATGGATATATAGTACAATTATGGCCTGTGCTCACTCAATTGTCCCAAATGACAGCTACACCATCAGCAATCCAGCAAGTCTTAGACGACCATCCACTGATTTCTGAACCTCTAGAAGGCTTACCTCCTTCTAGGAGCCATGACCATGCCATTACCCTTAAGGAAGGAGCACCCATTCCCAACCTACGACCCTACCGTTACCCCCATCACCAGAAGAATGAGATCGAAAAACTGGTAGAAGAGATGCTAAAAGCAGGCATAATTAGGCCAAGTGTGAGCCCATTTGCTAGTCCCATATTGTTGGTTAGGAAGAAAGACGAGTTGGAGATTCTGGGTCGATTATAGAGCTTTGAATCAGATTACTGTACCAGATAAATTTCCTATACCTGTCATTGATGAATTATTGGATGAGCTGACAGGTGCTGCCATTTTTTCCAAGTTGGATCTGAAATCTGGATACCATCAGATCAGAATGGTGGAAAATGATATTGCGAAGACAGCATTCCGCACTCATGAGGGTCATTACGAGTTCTTAGTTATGCCGTTTGGCCTCACTAATGCTCCATCAACTTTCCAAGCCCTTATGAATGATATTTTGAGGCCGTTCCTTCGGAAGTTTGTGTTGGTATTCTTTGATGACATACTGGTATACAGCAAAGATGAAGAATCACATGCATCGCATCTCACTGCTGTTTTTCAAGTGTTACAGCAATAGCAACTCATCCTCAACAAAAAAAAATGTGATTTTGGAGTCCTCACAGTGGAGTACTTGGGGCATATGGTGTCAGCTTCAGGTGTGGCAACAGACACCAAGAAAACAGAAGCCATGAGACAGTGGCCAATCCCTAAGGATCTTAAAGCTCTAAGGGGTTTCCTGGGACTAACGGGATATTACAGGAAGTTTGTGAAGAATTATGGGATTATGGCCAAACCACTCACAGATCTGACCAAGAAGGACGCCTTTCAATGGTCAGAAAGAGCACAACAAGCATTTGAAGCCCTTAAGCAAGCTATGGCAGAGTTACCAGTATTGGCGGTGCCAAACTTTTCCAAACCGTTTGTTGTGGAGACTGATGCGTCAAGTCAAGGTTTGGGGGCTGTTTTATCTCAGGAAGGGCGACCAATTGCTTACCTTAGCAAGGCACTCTCCCAAAGGGCCCAACAAAAATCAGCATATGAGCGCAAGTTGATGGCGATTGTGTTTGCAGTCCAAAAGTGGCGCCACTACTTATTAGGCCGACACTTCAACATCATGACAGACCATCGTAGTCTGAAATTCTTGACTGATCAGAAAATAATGGGGGAGGACCAGGTGAAGTGGACATCCAAACTCCTTGGACTGGACTTTGAGATTCAATTTAGGCCTGGCCTAGAAAATAAGGCAGCCGACGCACTCTCCCGTCAAATGTTGTACCAAGCTATTTCGGTGATACAAACAAGCATATAATTCGTAGCTTATCCCAAGGAAATCAAGATTTCCCTAGTTACAGCCTACAACAAGGGAAATTGTTTTACAAGGGGCGCAGAGTTATTCCAAAAAATTCCTCTCAAATTCCTACCTTATTAGCTGAATTTCATGACTCGCCAACAGGAGGCCACTCTAGTTTTTTCAGAACCTATAAGAGGTTAGCAGCAGCTGTTTTTTGGAGAGGAATGCGCCAACAAGTGAAGGCATATGTAGCAAATTGTCAAACCTTCCAGACCAATAAGTATGAAGCACTGTCACCTGCAGGGTTGCTGCAACCCCTCTCCATCCCTGCACAGGTCTAGTCAGAGGTTTCCATGGATTTCATCACAGGCTTACCATGTGCAAAAGGAAAGGATTCTATAATAGTGGTGGTTGACCGCCTCACTAAGTTTGCTCACTTTCTTCCCCTCTCACACCCCTATTCAGCCAAAGATGTGGCACAACTCTTTGTTAAAGAGATTGTTCACTTACATGGATTTCCTCCTGTCATCATTTCAGATAGGGACCCTATTTTCTTAAGTAGGTTCTGGTTTGAACTCTTTCATGCAGCTGGCACTAAGTTGAAGTATAGCACATCCTATCACCCACAAACGGATGGCCAAACAGAGGTGATCAACCACTGTTTGGAAACATATCTTAGATGTTTTGCTGGTTCTAAACCTAAGCAGTGGGTTCATTGGTTGCCTTGGGCAGAATATTAGTTCAATACTACCTTTAACGCCTCCACAAAGTTATCCCCGTTTCAGGCCTTGTATGGTAGACCTCCACCAATTCTGTTTCGGGGGGAAACCTACCCATCAAAGGTCCAAGAAGTTCAGTCCCTCATAGCCTCACGAGATGAAGTCCTAACTGATCTTAAATCCAACCTGGATTTAGCACAGCAAAGAATGAAGCAGTATGCAGATAAACATCGCAGAGAGGTCACATTTGAGGTGGGGGATTGGGCATTCCTCAAGCTACAACCTTATCGCATGAAATCCTTGGCTAAGAAGCTGAACGAAAAACTTAGCCCAAGGTTCTATGGCCCATTCCAGGTCTTGGAAAAAATTGGGCCTGTCGCCTACAAATTGGAACTCCCCCTTAGCTGCAAACTCCATCCGGTTTTCCATGTTAGTCGCCTGAAGAAAGCCCTGCCACCAAAAATTCAGCCAGCTGCCCTGCCACCAGGATTATCGGAGGATGGTGTATTACATGCAGAACCAGAAGAAGTATTGCAAGTCAGGCAACAACCAGGAGGTGCTAAGGAGGCGTTGATCAAATGGAAAAACCTACCAGCCCATGACAATTCGTGGGAAGACCTGGCCAAGCTGCAAGAACAATTTCCTGAAGCTCACCTTGGGGACAAGGTGATTTTCCAGAGAGGGGGGGGGGTAGTGATAAGAACACAAGATATGGGAGAGTATATGAAAGAAAGAGGAGACAGTTAGGAGGAAAGGAGAGTATGTGACAGTTATAGAGTTAGTTAGTTGGGCGGGAAAAGAGAACAATAGCAGAATAAGAAGTATAAAAGGAGAGAAAGTAAGGGAAGAGGGGGTCTTTTTGTTCATTTTGTACGGGTGAGAGTTGAGGAGCTTGGATTCCTCTGTTGCTGTAACCGTTTTTCCTAGGGTTCTTGGAGCATTGCCAAGTTCCCCAATTCAATAATAGTTCATCATTCATTCATAGATACGAGATCTATCAGTCAACCTCCAGATATACCAGCTATTCCTATACAACCCCCACACAAACTTGGAAGAAAATGGAGGGAAGAAGGTATCCTAAGCCTTGTTGCTGTACCATCAACGACATTCATCCAACTCAATTTCTTAATCTCCGAAGACATTCAAATCTTATCAATAGATCATGCCATCAACGTAATTTTGCAGGGCTTTTTAAACCTATCAAACTAGGAATGAAAACCGAATATGATAGGACCTGAAAAGAAACACTGCAACAAATCTATACACGTTTCATTGGTAAGAGAGAGGGAAATATATCTACATATTACATCCAAAGTTTTTCTTCGGTTTAACAAAAAATGGAACATGTGAGATAAGCGTAAAAAAAATATATTTCAAGCTTTAAATTACCTTTTGATCACCAAGCATGGGTGTCAATCCCCCAGGAAGATCCTTCTCAACCGTAGCAAAACCACTTTTCGGGTCACTAGTTTGCCTGTGAATAAAACAACGAACACAGGTCAGGATATTAACTCAGAAAATGAGCTTGTTTCGTTTATTTAATTATTGGAATTATCAGAAGCTTGCACAATATGGGACAAAAGCCAATAATTTCACTAGCATAATATCCTTGGGGTAAAAAGGCCAAAGTTTCATTAGACTTCAACTCCTAGTACAGTCTGATGTTTGCACCTTTGGGGTTTCACAGCATACCAAGAACACCTCCCCAGACAATGAAGTTCCAACATACTTAAACAGAACTGCTGGCTTAAGAATTGAATTATTTTGAGGAAAGGAGGAGTTTGCTTCACACAGAAAGCAATGTCACTGAATCTTGCAATTCAAACATAAGATATCACTACAGCATTTGACGTTTTGAGATGAGATGTAAATTTATCCGACAGTACCCATATAGAATTGACTAGGTGTGTGTTTGGATTATAGTTTGCAAATGGGAGTTCGGACCAACTTGATTCTAGCAAAATTGAATTTTTATTTTTGATGTATAGATAATTCAAAATAGTTGATATACCTGTATCGAATATGTATCATATCAGATACCAAAACAATACTTTAGATGCTTATATTTTACATGTTTTTAGTTTAATTTATAACATATCTTCGTATAGCACCCGTATCGTATCAAATACTTGTAACAGTATCCGTGCAACATAGATTTTGATCATAAGTGAGTTGATACTAATGTGATTTATGTTTGGATACTTCTATTTCAAAAAGTGATTATGATAAAATAAATATTGTTTTAATGATTAAAGTAAAATTACTTTTAAATGTGCAATTGCCAAAGGGACATGAGTGATATATTATACTCATGATATTATCTTTTAATTTATTTTTATGATATTTGAAAGAATTATATTAACATTATTGTAAATAATTATTTTTAAGATCCACAATCCCCAGTTAAAAAAATCAGGTTAACTTAACTATCTATCAGTATCATCATCTATTTAAAAAATTAACAAATAAAATTAGTCAAAAAAAAAAAAACAACTCGAAATGCTGCAGCATGAGTTTGAGGGCCCACTAGAGGGAGAATATCAAAGTTGCAAACATTTCTTCTCGGCATCAATGCTGAGTCACGCTCAGCAAATAATAAATCTCATGCTGCACCTTTAATGCTCAATATTAGAAGGTAAAAAATGGTAGTTCGAAAAATATGTTTTACTTTCAATCCAACAATGGGAAAAATTGAACACAAGCAAAGAAATGTAGGTTTGGTGGTAACTAGGGTTTGGGATCAAAATCCTGGTAAAGCAGAGTAAGTGCAGAATGGGTGTTCGAGGAAGAACAAGCATTTGGTGTTGTAAATGCCAAGCCAAACATTATCAAAGTATTTTTTAGAAAGCAACCCCTAAAAACACTCCTGTGAAGAAGTGCAGGCAGACTGTAGGTTGGGGAATAGTGAGCAGATATGAAATGAATCGACTACCCAGGAATCCTGTCATATGGATATGGTAAATACCAGGAATTTGTGTCAGCATAATAAAAACACCCCTCAGCCTCAGACCAGGCCGTAGACAAAATATTTTTAATAAAGCAATCCCAAAAACACTCCTGTGAAGAAGTGCAGGCAGGCTGTAGGCTGGGTAACAGTGAGCAGATATGAAATGAAGTGACTACAAATGGACCAGGAATCCTATCATATGGATATGGTTAAAGACCAGGAATTTGTGTCAGCATAATAAAAACACCGCTCAGGCTCAGACAAGGAGTCAGCTTCATGCCCAAATGATTCCACTGTATATTGAACTTCAAACACACAATATTACCCTCGAAGCTTCTGATGTTTTGAAATGGAAGTAAATTTAAGAGAGTACCCAAAAAAGGCCAGTTTCACTCTCATCAGAAAGCATACCCAAACATGCTAATGGCAAAAAGTGCAGGCTGTAGGAGGACAAATGGCATTGTTGGAAATAAATTATGTATTTTAGGGTGGTTGGGTATTAATTACAGTTATTGCATCAAAGGTGTGTGTATATATATATATATATATCTTGTAGGGTTACTAATGAAACACAAGTCATTTTTTAAAATACTTTTTTCAATCTTTCTCTTTAACTTGGAATCAGAGTGGGTACAATCCCGAATCTGCTCTGCCACTTCAAGTGGTTCTGCCTCTGTTCAAGCAGAACATAACTCCAGTCTCTGTCTCCAAACCTCAACCACAAGTTAGCTGCAACAACAGAGTTCTACGCAATCCTCCTCATTTTCCCATCAATGTGACCCATGTCCAAAACACATCACCAAACTGCTCTCAATTTACTGACCGGCCAGATGCAGAAAGCACATCGCCGGAAAGTGCTCCATGTGCCGCCACTGTCATCTGCATCCATCAGCGCATGAGGAACACGTGCTGCCCTCCACTGTCCATTTCCTGTGTGCTTGTCACTGTCATCTGCCTGAAGACATGCCACCACGCTCGTTTCCAACCAGATCAGGTTCGTTTGCACGAGAGCTTCATGCACCGCCTTGCCAATCTCCATTTGTGCCACTGCCGGTGTTTGTTTTCACCAGAACATCCTAGACCTGTTTCGAGGATCAGAAACCAGGTCTGATGATGTTTTGATTAGTGGGTCTAATATTCCCACTCTCAACCATCTCTGCATCCTTGGTTGCTCCATTTTCTTGCACTGTTGCTGGTGCTTGTTGTGCCACCTGAACAAGGTTCTTAGGTCTAGGCTTCAGTCTTCTCAGCAGAAGATTCTGCTGACTCAGCTGGTTTACTCTCCTCCACTACAGTTTCTGGGGCTTCAGTTGTATTGTTGTCTGTTCTGGTTTCCTCAATCTTGGTTAATTAAATATCTAAGGAGTAAGGACAGGTCACAGCTGTATAGATGAAGAAAACAAGTCATGCGCATGATGTTTTCTTTTCTAGAGGTCCAATGGGCACCTCAGAATTATCCAGTCCAAAATTTTCAGAAACAGAGCATCAAGAATATCTACAATGGAAGGCTGCAAAACAATCTAAGGTTACTTCTAGTTCTAAGGCTTGCATATCTCAATCTGGTACTGCTCAAAATCAATGGATTATTGATTCAGCCATTCAGGTTCCTCTGATCATGTTGCTGGCAATACTTCTATATTCCACTCAATGTCAACACCAAAATTTCCTCATTTTGTCACTTTAGCCAATGGTTACAGAGTTACTGCCAAGGGCATTGGTTCTGCCTCACCCAATACTTCTATACCCTTCAAATCCATTTTATTTATACCCTGTTGTCCTTTTAATTTAATCCCTCTTAGTCAACCTTTCAAAATCTCTTGGATGTTCTGCAACCTTCAATGTTGATCCATCTGTGATATAGGAACGTAGAACAGGTCAAAAGATTGGTGTAGGACATGAATCACATTTATTTAGTCAGTACCACCAGTGAACTTATGGTATAGTCACATCTCCAAATCTTCTTCATCAGCCTGGCCATCCAAATCTATCCAAGTTGCAAAAAATGGTTCCTGGTCTTGAGAAAATTAAATTCATCAACTGGGTCATGTCAATTAGGAAAACTTCTTTTCCTAGGCAATTTGAAAGTCAAATTGATTCTCCTTTCTCAATTATTCGTTCAAATATATGGGGTTCAAGTCGTGTGTCAACATTCTGGGTTTTAGATATTGTCATGTTCATTGATGAATTTTCTAGATGCACCTGGGGTATATTTGATGAAAGAACAATCAGAAATATTTTCCATCTTTCCATCCTTTTATAAAGAGATTGAAACTCAGTTTGGAAAGGAAATCAAAGTGCTTTGAAGTGACAATGCCAAAGAATATTTTATTCTACTTTGTCTCTCCTTTTGTCTTCACAGGGAATCTTAGATCAATCTACTTGTGCACATACACCTCAACAAAATGGGATAGCAGAAAGAAAAAACAAACATCTTGTTGCAACTGCTTGAGCCTTGTTACTTCATGCAAATGTTCCTGTGCATCATTGGGTGATGTGATTCTAACTGCGTGTTACCTGGTAAGTAGGATGCTATCTTCCTCCATTGAGTAGAGTTCCTTATTTTGTGTTGTTTCCAAAAGAACCATTATTTCTTGTTACTCCTCGTGTGTTTGGATGTACTTGTTTTGTTCATGATCTCTTTCTTGGTCTAGTTAAACTTTCTGCTTGAACCATCAAATGTTTTTTTCTTGGCTATTCTAGGTTACAGAAAGGATATCATTATTCTCCAATCAAAAACCATTATTTCATGTCTGCTGATGTCACATTCTTTGAAGACACTCCATATTTCTCCCCATCCATGAAAGAGTCCAACATTGTTCTTGATGTTTTACCTATACCTTTCTTTGGTACATCTTCGTCTCTTGTGCAGGATCTTGTACATTCAAATGCAGATAGTTTTTGGCCCTCTCAACCCATGAGATCATCACCTTTCATCACATATCACCGTTGCCCAATAGCACGTAATCCAGCAGAGGAGGCAGATGCACCCCCACATGAATCATGTCCTACTCCATCGGCCACCTCCACCATGGATCTTCCTAAAACCACTAACAATTTACCCATGGCTCTTACAAAAGGAATTAGATCCACAAGAAATCCTCATCCTGTTTATTATTTTTTGGGTCATCATCATGTATCTCCTTCCTATTATTCCTTTGTGTCTTCCTCATCTTCTATTTCTACTCCTAATAATATTCGTGAAGCACTGGATCATCCTGGATGGCGACAAGCCATGATCGATGAAATGCAAGCTTTGGAATAGAGTGGCACTTGGGAGCTAGTTCCTCTTCCTCCAGGAAAATCAACTATTGGATGTCGACGGGTATATGCTATCAAGGGTGGCCTTGGTAGGAAATTCGATCGTCTCAAAGCTCAACTAGTTGCCAAGGGATATACGCAGGTTTATGGACTTGATTATGGAGATCCCTTTTCTCCTGTGGTAAAGATTATATTAATCTGCATTTTCCTTGACATGGCTGCCATCTGTCAATGGCCGTTGTATCAATTTGGAAATTAAAACTGCATTTCTTCATGGAGAGATTGATGAGGAGCTTTACATGGAACAACTGCTAGGATTTGTTGCTTGGGGGGAGTTTGGTTTTGTTTGTAAACTAACTTAAACAATCCCCAAGATCTTGGTTTCGAAAGCTTAGTTCTATTATTCAAGCTTTTGGAATGTTTCATAGTGAAGCGGATCATTCGGCCTACTATTATCACACTTCTCTTAATAGATGTGTATACTTGGTGGTTTATGTCAATGATATTGTCATACGGGTAATGGCAATGAGAAGATTTCTCAGCTGAAAGAAGGTTGTTTTGAACATTTTCATACTAAAGATCTAGGGATATTAATATATTGCCTTAGTATTTGATAGAAACCACACAAAAAGAAACAGAAAATGGAAGAAGAAACTGGTATTTCACTGAAGAGAAAATATAGAGAAAACAAAATGCAGAACAGGAGAGAAAAATTGGACACTATAGCAGTCCACCTCTCCCAAAGCCTAAGCCAAAATTCAGCCTCCCTAACTTTCCCTATTCCCTTCAATTATATACTATTCACATCAGCATGTGCGTATGCTGTTACAACCCTTACCCCACAAGTATTTTGTTCCAATCCTCACATAGCAGACTCACACTCCACGCACAAAGCACACAAACATCACAGTCACACTTCTAACACTTTTTTTCTCACTCATACTTCAGTAATTTCAATTAGGGCCCATAGTGTTTGGCCCAATTCCATTGGTTTCTAACAATTCTCCCCCTCTAAAGAATCACCTTGTCCTCAAGGTGATGCTTTGGAAAGTAAAGGCTTCCTCGTGGGTCCCAAATCTTGAAAAATGATAGACATAGGGTTGCAAAGTAGCAACGGTTGCCGTCCCATAGTTTGAAACATGATGGCTCAAGACCCTTGCCCTCATAACCAGTCATGGTGGTGTAATTTTGCAGAATCAACTAAGAGTAGCAATTTATCCATCGAATGAGAATGTTGACAGTGGTGATGGTGAGCTTTACTTGAGTTAGGATACATGTTTTATCAAATATCACACACTTCAACCTTTGAGCCCTTTCCAAGGCATTTCCCACTTTAACTAACACTCCATTGCTAGCCCCAACCCCTGCCACCGTGATAGCAGGTAGTGTTGCCAATCCAAGTGCATAGGGATATGCAATTACCACTATAGCTATATTGAGCCTTAGAGTAAAATCAAAGTGAATTCCATCCTTTGGCAGCCATTCTTCAGGATATGCTGCAGCAGACCCAGCAATGTACCAACCCAATAATGTCAATAAATTTAAAGAAATGCCTGTAGGGACAATTATACTTGTTTCATACTCAGCAATTTCCAGAATTAGAACTATTGACACTTGAGTTGACTCCATAAAACTGATTTTCAGACTCAAAGCTGTAGTAGATCCTATTTTGGCAGCGACATGTGCTAAAGCCTTCCCTGCACTAAAAATCATTTTAACCCAAACCTTGCTTTCCTAATCCCCACCACTTCCAATGGAATACTGCTACGAAAAATCCATTGTGTGTGTGTAAGAACCGGTATCAGTGAGAACAAATTAAATGCAGGAACTAATATGAACAACTTAGAGAATAAGAATACCAGAGAAGTATTGCTCCCTCCAAGCTGTAAATAGTGTATTAATGGCAGAAAAATAAGAAGAACAGTAAGTAACAATGGCTAAGTATTCGAGAGACCTAGCACTCTCCAAAGTCTAGTCTATTTTCCAACCGTCTGAATGCCCCCCTCAGCACTCTCCCACTCCCCATATATTCCCCCCCTCTTCCCTCTAACAGAATCACAATGCCCTCACCTCACCCGCACTAACTATGCCAGCTTGACAAAGTTAGTTACAAGAGGGTCACTCATTTCCCTCTCTCCATTCTCATTTCAGTAATTACAATAATGCCCCATTCTATATTAGCTTGGTTCCTAACAGTGTGCATGAAGGAATATCACATGCCCCATAAATGCCATATTTCCCAGACACTCAGCCATTATATCATGAACCCTTCATGTGGTTTTTACTTCCATAACCTTATTAGCAAGGGTAAGGAGCACAACGCTGATTTGAGAGACATGCAACACATATAGGGATGCTAAGAGCCCAGCAGATTTTTTTAACAGCCTAGTGAGATCATCACCATTCAATTTTCTATGTAGTAAACCACAAGTATATCCTTGCAATTGGCAAGTTATATCTTCCACATCATTAGCACTAATAAGATTAACCATATGAATTGTCTTCTTGGAAGGATAAGAGCTGTCCTTGAGACTCAGCAGCCTTACAATATCAGCTTTTCTTGAAAGGGAAACGATGAGACCTACACTAAGAACACCTGGTAAAAAGTTTTGCCATCTGTACAGCTTGCTTGCTAGGAGGGAATCAACATTAGCAGTCGATTGATTAATAATCAGAGGTGGAAAACCATCTGAGATCCAGCTGTTAAAGAAGGTCACCAAGAAACGAGCAGTGTTGTCCCTCACTTCAGCCAACCATCAATGTAGACCCCATCACCACCTTCCACCTCAACATCATCAGACCAGTAAGGAAAATTCTTTTTGTTAGCCATGGTATTTGGAGATTTCTAGTGAGCATCACCAAGGAAAATGCGCTCTCGAAGGCAGGTGGTCTTAATGCTCGATTGTACGGTGAGGTTGCAGTGTGGAAAACAAAGGTCAGGGGTTATGGCCATGAATCCCTGCCTACTGTTTCCATTCTAAATATGCTTCCAGCATGTGGTTTTTTCCCTGGTGGACATGGCATAGCCTTTAGCCTGACATCTGACTGATGATGAGTTTCTAATACCTCTTTTCCACTTACACATAATTGAGCTTGGCCCATCAAACTAACAAACCCATTCCTCCTTTCATCAATCCTTTTCTTCTCTCTTCTAATTTGGGCTTGCCCATTTAAAACAAAAGCATGACCCAATTCTTGTTGTGCAGTACCTTCTACCCAATTTTCCTTTTCCTTCATGATACTGCCACCACTGGGCTGGGGAGGCTTAACAAGTGAAGCCACTAAGCATTTTGTTCCCAGATTAGCATTCCACTTACGTCGAGACCCAGAAGTGATCTTGTTTACAGTAAATAATAATAATTCCTCATACCTTGGGCCTTGGCCCATTAGTTTTGAGAAATAAATTCCCGATGCCATACTCCCATTAGTGATATTGTTTTTACCCATTAACTCAGAAACCTGGTTCCAAAATTCGCCAAGCACCTTTTCAGCATTCAGTTTGTGACATTGGGCTTGGCCCAATATGCAAAAAATCTTGCCCATGTTTAGAAAATTCCAATACATCTTTCTATAATTAATTTTGGGCTCACCCAGTTTGGGCTTTTGACCCATTAAGCCAACCCATGACCCGCTTTGGAATAATGCTGCTGTCACACCAGTCCTCTCATTCTCCCCCTAATGCAGTTGCTGATTGATTGCCGTGTAGGGGTAGTCACTGTTTTTGCTTGAAACTTTGCCACAAAAGTCCTGACGAACGCCACATGCGCATCTAGACTAGATGAGTTGGGCAGTTCTGGTGGTGTTGGTTGGGTCGTCATGCACAACCACCCCTTCTCAAGCGAAGCTCCGGACACTGTAGAAAACCCCCTGTGTGTTTGCGCTTCTTGCTTTTCTTTCAAGGTTGACTTCCCGATAGCCATCTCGACCGCGGCTCTTGGTGATGTACGTGAGTCTACCGGTGCTCGGAACTTTGCCGTTGTTCGTTGTACCTCTATTGGTATTCCACCACTCGTCGGAGGAGGATCTAAGTTTTGCAGCTCTAGTGGAGGTTGTCGACCGCCATCCTGGAGTTCTCCGTTCCTCTTCCTTCTTGCGCTCTCTTCCACGACATGCGATGAGTGGTGTGATCTTTCCCGTCCTTCGTTGTGATGCCATGGCAGCCTACGGTCCCAAGACGAGTCAGGCAGTTTACTCCCCCAAGAAGGCCCTTCTCGATGGTGCGAAGGACTACCTCGAGAATGAGGGGAGTAACACTCCTTCCGATGGTGAGATCGGAGATCGTGACACTCTTTGTGAAGAGGAGGGATTTGTGATTCCCTCACCCTTCTAGTACCCCCATTCAATTTGTCCTCACGTGGTGGTGAGCAAGGTAGCTAAGATCGAGATCTCACCTGGGATCGGACGGGAGATGCAAAATCGTAAAACGTGGGATCGTAACACGGATCGTAAGATCCTACCAGATCCCACCATAACTAACATACACATATATATTTCATATAACATGACATACATAAGTAAATAAATCACAACTACCCTAATTATAATTAAATATGAACAAAGTTGTAACTCAGTTTGGGATTTAAAGATCACAAAACTAAAAGTCCATAGCTCATAATTAATATTTTTCCAATTAAGATCCTAGCATATGCCCTGAACTCAAACTACCCTTTTTAATTTTTTTTCTTAACATAAATAAAAATATTCTGGTCCAATCTTCTATAAGTGCCAGCCCAAAAGCCCAAATCGCACCAACAAAGAAAGGAAACAATAAAAAAAGGAAACAAAACATAATGGAAGGCAGCACGAAAACAAAACGGAAGGCAAAATATGAGCTCAGCGAAAAAAAGAAAAAGAAAACAAGCGAAGAAGCTTCTCGACATCTCATTGGTAGAGGGAGGCACGCGCAAGTGTTTAGCGCCTCAAAGCTGTGAAGGACGAAGGTGGTTTCGGTGGTTTGGGTCGAGGGCGGTGGCGTGCGACTTCGACTTCGACTTTGACGTCGACGTCAATGTCGACAACATCAATGAAGACGTCAGGGCAGAGTTTGGGGTCGAAGAATAGAGGGAAGGGAGAGCTTGAAAGGGTGAAGAACAGAGGCACACAACAGTGCAAAGAAGCTCCTCGTTGGAGTTTGAGAGTGAGGCATTTGGGGCAGCTAGAAACAGGGAGAAGGGGAGATCATGTGCATGCAGCCATGGAGTGGGTGTTTGTGGTTCAAAGCGGTGCAGGATGGAGGTGGTTTTGCTGGTTTGTGGGTTGAGGCTGGTGGTGTGCGACGTCGACGTCGGCATCGGGGCAGAAGAGAGAGCTCAAGTGCGGTAAAGACAAGGAGTGGTCAAGCAATGGCTGAGACAAGTGCGACGCCGATGTCAGCGTTGGGTTTCATCGCAAAAATGGGTCGGTTTTGTTGGAAATTGGGTTGGACATATATCCCAGTCTCTGGACACGCACGGCTTCAAAAATCGTCCGATTCCACCGCTTTTACGATCTTCCCCGGCGATCCCACGACGATCCGGTAGCAGCGAGCTCGACGTGGAATCGGGATTGGCCAGGCATGCTGAAATCGCGAAATCGCACGATCCTACGGTTTAGCTCGCGATCCTAGCTACCTTGGTGGTGAGTCCTCCTCGATGGCGTCCTCTCTCGAGGCCAAGCTCGCCTCTGATCCCTCAAGTCCTACATCAACTCCTCACATTTCCTCTCCAAGTTCTCCATCCTAGCTTCCATGGCAGCTTCAGCAAAAGGTCCCACAACTCCAGGAAAGGAGCTCTGATGCCAAAATGATAGAAACCACACGAGAAGAAATAGAAAATGGAAGAAGAAACCGGTATTTTACTAAAGAGAAAATATAGAGAAAACAAAATGCAAAACAAAAGAGAAAAATTGGACACTATAGCAGTCCGCCTCTCCCGAAGCCTAAGCCAAAATTCAGCCTCCCTAACTTTCCCTATTCCCTTCCCTTATATACTATTCACATCAACATGTGCATATGCTGTTACAACCCTTACCCCACAAGCATTCTATTACAATCCTCACATAGCACACTCATACTCCACGCACAAAGCACACAAACATCACAGTCACACTTCTAACACTTTTTTTCTCACTCATACTTCAGTAATTACAATTAGGGCTGATTGCGCTTGGCCCAATTCCATTGGTTTCCAACAGTATTGAATTTGCCAAATCAAGGAAAGTGATTCATTATCTCACAAAGTATGCATTAGCCATACCCAAGGAAACAGGGATGTTGGATTGCAAACCTCTTCATAGTCCCATGGATCCAAATACTATATTGTTACCAGGGGGAGCCTTATTCTGATCTTGGGAGATATAGAAGATTGCTGGGAAAACTCATTTATCTCACCATAACTAGACTGGATATCTCCGTTGTCATAGGAGTAGTAGGCCAATTTATGCAGTCCCCTCATACTGGCCATCGACATGCTATAATGTGAATTTTGAGACATATTAAAAAGGCTCCTGGACAAGGACTACTCTATGAGAATAAAGGAAATACAGAAGTAGTTGTGTATTGTGATGCAAATTGGGCAGGCTCTCCTACTAACAGACGTTTTACCTTAGGATATTGTGTTTTAGTTGATGAAAATCTTGTCTCATGGAAAAGTGAAAAGCAAAATGTAGTTGCTCAATCTAGTGCTAAAGTAGAATATTGGGCAATGGCTACCACCATTGATGACTACTTGTGAGCTTATTTGGATCAAGCAACTTCTTCAAGAGCTCAAGTTTGAAGATATCAACAAACGGAGTTACGTTGTGATAATCAAGTAGCAATTCATACAGTTTCTAATTCAGTTTTTCATAAGAACAAAGCATATTGAGGTAGATCATCACTTTGTGCGGGAAAAGGTGCTCTCAAAGGAAATCATTACAGAAAATGTCAATTCGAAGCAGATATTTTCACAAAATCCTTACTGGGACCTTGTGCTCACCATATTTCTTACAAGCTTGGAGCTTGACTTATATGCTCTAGCTTGAGGGGGAGTGTTGAAAATCAAATATATATTTTAAGGTCATAGAGTTGGTTGAGTATTAACTACAGCAGTCATATCAAAGGCGTATATATATCTTGTATGGTTATTGGTTACTAATGAAACACAAGTCATTCTCTAAAATACTTTTTTTAATCTTTTCTCTTTAACTAGTATGAAGATATAAAATTATATGGATGAGGAATCCAATCAAATGCATATACCCAGACAAAGACAATTTCACAAATGGCATTTTTTTGGCCTACCCAAACTTACTAACAGCAAGAAGTGCAAGCTGTAGGAGGAAAAATAGCATGAAAATATAAAGGAATTGACAAGCAATGGACTAGGAAACCAATCACATGCATATGGTAGAGACAAGGGCTCTTTCAGCATAATAAAAACACCCCAGATAAGAAGTAATCGTATCTGAGAGTACCTAAAGTCACAAACAAGAACAATTTCATTTTTTCAGAAAGCAACCCAAACACATTTGTGTGAATTAGTGCAGGCTGTCAACAGGAGAATAATGAGAATATATGAAATGCGATAGCAGAAAAAGGGAACAGGAAGCCTATCGTATAGATGGATATGGTAGAAACCAGGAATTTGTCAGCACAATAAGAACACCACTCTATGCTATGCCTATTATATGGCTACCACTAGATAACAGACCCTTAGATATAGATCACTATAATCTCCCTCAGCAATTTGTGTTATAACTAAAAACAAGAGCCATAATTTAAGAACCATCTCCCTCATTGCAGCTCCAACATTTTCAACAGATCATGAAATGACATATGTTGCTAGGATCCAACTGCAAGGCATGGTACTTGAGTCCCACATCAGAAGTATGAGATTCCAGTGTGGAATCTAAAATTATGATGTTACTTTTTCATTTCATTGAAGGTAATGTGTTTTACTTTAATCAAAATTTAAAAACATATTAGCCTTCAAAGTAACATACCCTGGCTTGACATGACCACTAAGAACAAGGTAAGGAGTCTTCGAACGAGCTTGAGCTTCCCTCATTCTCTCCACAGATTGTGATGGTGTATCTGAACTCTTCATTTGCTTCATCTTCAATTCTTCTTGATATTGCTTCATACGCTTTTCTTGCTTCATTTTACCAGGGCCCTTTCCATGGAACTTATGAGAAAGCATCCGAAAAGCTTCCTTTGGAGTCAACTGGCAGCAGCAAACAAAAAAGTTAATCACGAATTGATGTTCCACTAGAATTTGAAAATGAAAGTTGGAAATGAATGGTATTCATTATTGGTTAAAAATGCAACCGGGGTTGGTGCCAATTTCAAAGTCCTGTACAACTCACTATAAAAATTAAGCACCCAAATGTACACACACACACACACACGAGGCTGGTGCCAATTTCAAAGTCCTGTACAACTCACTACAAAAATTAAGCACCCAAACGTACACCACCTCTAGGATAAGAGATCCTGTATACTGTTAGAACCGGTAATTAAAATACGCCAGAAAACAATTGAAATGTATTATTTCCTAATGAGATTACAAATGTTAGGGATACTGGAGAGATCCCTTGCTCTTGTAAACTCTCAACTACTAAATTCTCAACTCCTCCTCTATTCCTCTCTAATATCCTCTTCTATAATGATTTTCTAACTAACTGATTATTATTCCTAACTAGCCCATTATTAAGCCCAAGGTCCTAACATATACATGATCACAAAACTAGCAAGAGAAAATGATAGAGCCGAGTTCAGGTGTACCAGAGGAGGAAACATAGGGGAAGTTTGGGCCAAGGGATGCTTACTGAGTTGGCAGCTGCAGGTGGGCCCAATAGTGGGCCTGCATAATAACGGTTTGGGAAGCATGAGAGTGACTCGTGTAAAGGGGAGGGGAGGCATGTGATTTTCTGTTAAGGGAAAGAGGGGATTTGTTTGATAGGGAGGGAGGATATTTTCTTTAGGCACTTTTACTGTTTTTGGCAAAGGAGTGATTGAGCCATGGGGTGCTCAGAACCTGCTTGGCTGTTGTTGCTATTTTGTTGGTTTCTTCCATTAATACATACATTCCTTCATCTGTTCCTGTACTTGTGTGCTGTGTACTGTTTAATTGCTATTCCCTATACTTGTGTTCTATTAGAAAAACCTATCAATGAGGTATGGCTTTCCTATCCTGCAACATATCTGAGAAAGAAATACTCTTGAAAGACTATGCACTTTTCAAGAAACAGAGGCCAAATGCCAAATCCTATCCCATAAAATTTGTCTAAAATCAATCATTGAAGGTGCCAGAATTATGCTTCAACTAAATACTCCAAATAGTGACAAATATAGAACATTGCCATTAATTTTTATTTTTTTTTAATGACAAGAAATTTTATTAGAAGAGAAGAGAACGTACAAAGAAAGATGAGACATCCTAATATAGATACAAAGATACAGCTAAGGCTAAAGGGATAGACTATGTAACAGCACGTTAATCCCTTCGAATATCAGCTAGAGGAACACCATAGAATTTGTTACAAAGATTTTGTCACCTTCCTTTTGCCAAAACCAACAGAACTTGTCAAACAGGAACTACTCTAAGCTTGCAGGCACACCCAACACACAACAAAGATGCCAAAAAAGTATTCCAACAAAATCAGTCACAGGACAATGCAAAAATAGGCGAGATATCGATTCTGAGTACGCTGCACACATAACACACACATCAGGAGAAATAGCCTCATGACCTTCAAACCTGCAACATGTCACTGGTATTAATTATATTATGCACAGCTTTCCAAATAAAAGATTCAACCTTAAAAGCAGCTTTGGACTTCCAAATAGGTTTATTGAGGAAGAAAGTGGTTGTAATTAACGAACGAGTTAGGAACTAAAAGTAAGATTTGCAAGTAAACACTCCAGATGTATCCAAAGACTATAATCTTTTATCTAGGCTAGAGGACAGAAGAATAGGATCAAGGAGACCCAAAAGAACAACCAGTTCAGAGGACTCTACTGATTAGGATCCCAAAAAGGCAAAAGTCCCAAAAATAGATTTCTGGATTGGAGATAATGAAGATAGGAAATAAAGGCGAAGAAAAGCAAGAATAAAAGACAGGTCTCCAGCCCAATTGTCCTCCCAAGGGTTAATACAAGAACCATTACCTATCTTAAACGAAATCAAAGACTTAAGAGGTAAATGTAATCTTGGGAAATAAAATTCCAGGGGCTAGAATATCAATAGAGCATACATTACAGATTTGCGGGACATGAAACAATTGCATTGGGAACAATAGCATCTAACATCTTTCACAAATCACAATGCTTCCAAATATGAGTTATATACCTGGCAGTGCTTAATGCATTAACCTAATTTTGCAACCTTAAAAATTTTGGATTTACTCAAACCAATCGATTTGGAACAGGTAAGTCATGAAACAGGAGGTCAGTGGACCTAAGAGGTCAAATGTCATCAGTGTTGTCAAATTGCGGCCATGGCGTGGCGGATTTTACAGAAACCGCCATGACAACCTTCATGGCGTGGTGGCCTATGGCAGCCACAATTGCTATGGCGCCATGGCGGTCCATGGCGGCAATGGTGGAAATGGCGGGTCTTACTTATTTTTTTTCTGTGTTTTTTAATGTTGGGTTGGGGATATTTTTGGGATTTTGTGATATTAAACGCAACCCTAATCCCTAATGACCGCTTGGGGCCCCTGCACCTTTCATTTTCTCATCTCCTTCACGTTTCCACCTTCTCCACCCACCATTTGGAGCTCCAGCGTCTGCAAACAGCTGATTCCGGTGAAGCCACTTCTGGTGACAAGCACCAACCAGCAGCAGCGGCAGGTTTCTCCTCTGTTTCATCTTCTTGCCTTCTGTTATCTCTTCTGTTTCTTCTATTTTGCGTCTTCTTACATTCTTCTGTTTCCTCCTTTTTCCTTTACCCTTTCTTCAATTTCTTCTTCTGTTTCTTGTTCTTTTTTTTTTTCACTTTTGTTTCTTGGCTGAACTTTTTTTTCCACCCCCTTGTTCTGGACTTCTGGTTTTAATTTCCTTTGTGAGCTACAATGGCAAATGAGGGTCAATTTTCACAAAGCCCAAGGGCTTCCACTAGAACAGACCCAGGTTTTAGTATTATTATTTCTTATATTTAGAACATATTTTTGTGTATATATGAATATTTGTTGTTAGTGTTATTAGTTTTTTTTTTGACAAAAAAAATGTCATTAGATATTTTTTATATATAATTACATGTTTTTATTTTATTGTTCTTGATATATGTTGTTAGTCTCACTCTTATTAGTATTATTATCTGTCATTATAAAATGAATAAATATTAATAAAGTATTAATATATATATATATAAATATTTTTTCAATCCACCATAACATCCACTATAACCGCAACGCCATCCGCCATATTTCCATGGCGGATTTTTGGCTCCCCGCCATGAGCCGCCATCCGCCATTGATAACTATGAATGTCATAGCAGGATCATGACATTGATAAACCAAATTTTATCATACAAAATCAATGATGACTCATATTTTATGACAATGCAACTAAGAACCCATATTCAAGCTTTTACATATGATATCTGTACCCGTTGCTATCAGCACAAGACACATTACACATATCTATAAAACATATTTAGGTCACGACATAAACATCAGCATCCTTCAATGAGCATTCCCAGCCCACCAGGTGATCATACTAACAAGTTGCAGTGGGGAAGAAGTGATTGAAAAACCTACACTACAATTTCTTCTCTATGTAGGCTAATGACAACCAGTTCCCTTTACAGTTAGTTGTCTCCAACCCTTCCTGCCCTAACTGTCCTCTCTCTTTGCGCATCCTTGTTAAATAAGTTAAAGAAAACACAATGAGAACTAACCAAAAAAGGAATTACCCCAATTCAAACATGAGTTTCGGTGCGCATGACATGGTCAATACTAACCAATGTTGAATCAAAACTGCTTCTCACCAACTTGCCAATATATTAAAGATAAAGAAGGAACTAGTTTTGAAGAGGGCAATCTCAAGACGTACAATCCTTTAAGGAGATTAAAAGCCACATAAACACCCAATTCCTCTCCCATTTTTGCATTTATTTATTTTTGGTTGGTAGAAATAGAAATTTTGCTAGAAGAGAAGAAAGATAACACAAGAGGATAAGATAACCTAAGTACAAAAGTAACATAAGACCTAAAGGGATAAATCAATTTTTGCATTTTCCAGAGTTTATGCCCTGGAAGCGTTCTTTCTTATGTCAAAAATGCAGTGCAGTGATCATAAATGACAAATATAAGCATAGAGCTATAGTAGTAAGTAGTAAAAACTTATAACAAAAAGATATGAGGTAAAGGACGTTGCAGGCTTACAATTCTCCCAAATTCATCTGTCCTCTCAATGCGAATCTCCTTTTTCTTATGCACTTCCTTTCCTTCGTCATCTACGATTCCAACCAGTTTGCTTTTCTTCTTGTCCATGTTTCTGCCACCCCATTCAATGCTTTCTTTAAGTGTTCCTCGCTCTTTAAGTAGTTTCAATGCACCTGACAATCCTTTCCCAACAGCTACTTCATGGATAGTTTCATCAGGAAGTATCCCTTCCTTGTCCTCTGAATCGAGTTGTTCATCCATAGTAGTTTCTTTAACTTCAGTCCATCCACCAGCCTCATCACTCTTCCCTTCATCAGGAGCATTTGTGTCTTCATCATCATGCATGAAAACATCTTCACTTTCTGGCTTACGTGCTTCTGAAAAAATAGAAAACCAACAATACTAAATTATATAACCACTAATCAGCTTTCCCTTTGTACAACAGTTTCTCCAACAGTTCCAGTGAGCGAACAAAACATTGTTAACATACAACATGCCTATTGTACTCAACAAACATAACAAAGAAAGATTATATCAAATTTCAAAACCGAAAAATGAAAGTTTATATCAAATTCACATAATTATGGCATCATAACATAAATGTCAACAAGTAGCACATGAAAGAAGACTGCCAAAAGAAAACAATTCATATAAGCCAAACCTTATTTGTTATCAAATACAATTTCTACCTAAAAATTAACCAGAATATATTGGAAGGCCATAGAGAAGTTATAAAAAAACTAAAAACAAAATGATTAACTTCTACTTTAAACAGGACCATCACACTTCATAACTACGGTAATATGAATGTTATTAAGTCAGAAAAATGCACAATAGGAATTTACCTTCATCAATCTGGAGACCCCAGACAAATTCTTCCATCTCTGTGAAGACAACCTTGCTCTCTCGTGACTCTCCAGCTGCAAGGTTTTGATTATCTTCAGTCTCAATATTATGATTTGATGTGGCAAGCAATGCAACAGCTTGAGGGCCAGATGTTGCTTCTTCTTCCTGCTTCTTGAGAGCTAATCTTCTTGCTTTTTCTAAGGATTTACGAAGTTCCTCATCATCATCTGCAAAAACTGGAATTTGATCTTCCTCTGTCTTAACATTGACAGTTTGTTCTACACGCAGTAATCTGGAGGCTTCATCCGCTTTAGCATAAGCAGACTCATAAGCATTCTTTCTCATCTCAGCCTCCAATCTTTCTTGCTCATCTTTGATAGCCTGCCTCCTTGCATCTTTCCGAGAACCAAGGTCACCAACACCCAATCCAGCAGAGATAGCTTCAGCTTCAAGGGCATTGATATCCAACTTATCTTTCTTGCGCAACGATTTTTTCTTCTTGGGCTTCTTAAATTGAAGCATCTCTTCTTGAGTAAAGTAATCTGAAGATACCTTTCCAGATGAAGTAAGATCTTCAGTGTTAGTTGCTGAGACACCCGTCAACCTTCTTCGGAGCTGCAATAGGGGAAAAAGATATGCTTCAGCAAAATAAATTGATAAAAAAAATTGAGAGAAAAACACAAGAATAATCGATACATTCATGTGACCAACACAATTTTGAGGAATGAATTCATAGAGAAACAATAGATAGGTTCAGCAGAAAAAGAAAAAAAATGAGAGAGAAACATAAGAATAAATGATACTTTCATGTGGCCAACACAATTCTGAGGAAGAAATTCAAAGAGAAAGAAGTATTAGTAAAACAACAATAGATAGGCAAAATATTCTAATCCAGGAAGCTCATATCCTACTATCCCAAAATATTTCATAAATTATTTAATTAAAAAAATCATCACCTACCTCTTCAAGTTTCTTTTCAGCTTCACCCGAAAATCTTCCCTTTTCATCCAAAGTAATACCCTGAAAAAAAGAATCAGTCTGTTGAGTAGAAGCCTTGACAAAAAAGCACCTCACTAAACATCTATTGCTTTGGAATGTGCAGGGTCTCCCCATTAATCTAGGAAGAAATAGAGGTAACAAAGGATCAGGTCACGTGGTACGAAAAAAATGGTGCGGAAAAGGTGGATTGTGGTGAGACAAGAAGTGAGGAATTCAGTAGAGGAGAGCATAAAGGGGAGGAGGTGGTTGAAATGAAGGCAAGCAAGAACTAAGTGTCGTTAGGCAGGAAGGAACATGCCCCTCAAAAGTTCCTGTGCTGTGTATATTTTCTCTTGCATTTACCTTAATTTCCTTACTCTAGAAACACTTTTATATCTATCTGTACTGTTAAGTTAAATTCCTGAACAGGAATCTATATATTCAGTAAATTCGTGTTCCAGTATCCATCAGAACGTAAAGGGAAAGAGCGGCAAACCTCTTCTGCAGCCGGATCATCATATTGGGGAAGTATTTTCTTCTGTACAGAAGGATCATCATTGAACCTGAGATTGAGAGTACAAGATTCGTAAAATTTCTTTCCAATTCATGCTAACTTCCATGTTCATTATTCCAATCAAACATAAATTATATTAATGACCATCTTACTTATCATCATATATGCCAGTTTTCTTTTTTGCAGCTTTATAAGCCTCCTCTCGCCGTTTTTGTTCTCCAATCTCAACATTCTCAAGCATATCAATCTCTGCCATGTGAGAACAAAAACCTCTGTTATACAAAGACGTTTGTAATTCACAGACTTCACTCAAATAATATAAAAAGTGCATCAAGCAAATGTACCTTCATTAATGTCACCATCAGTGAGTATGGGCTGATCTTTGATGGTCAGAACTACTGTCCCACCTTCAACAACTTTTTCAAGGCCGTGAAGAACTTTCACCCCTGACAGATTATCTGCCAAATGCAATCAACATAACATATAAGTATTGTTTTATACTCCAGTTATCAACAATCAAACACAGAGTTGTATTCCCCACAGAAATAAGTATAACTAGCTAGCTGGATAAAGTATAGTGTTTTAGTGTTAGTCATATGATACTAAATCTAAAATGATTTTAGTTATATGAATGGCAGAGCCATCACAATTATTGATATAGAGTTGGTAGCATTGAAATGAAGCTTTATCTTGAACGATCAAGCCATTTGCAATCATATATGTGCCCTAACCATTAAAATTCAAAATAATTAGAAATAGAAGAGTGATACAATAATATTAGATGAGATTGTGCCAATAGAAAACTTCATAGCTACTTTCATTCTAAAGGAAACTGAAGAACCAACCTTTAGTCAATAGGAGCCCTACTTCCTACATATTATTTATATATGCTTTTTATATAGAATATTCTTTTTATTATTTTATTTTAGAAATCAATTTTAATATATTGTTGGTATAAAACATTTTACACCATCAATCAATCATATATTTATACTTTATTTTTTATATGACTTTTGAAATGATGTGGCTATACACAATTAGATAATTGTCAAAAAAAAAAAAACCAACAGTGAATAAAAAATTTAAATTAAATTCTTTATAATAAAAACGCCATCTTTTGAATATGGCATGAGGTCGAAATTGCTTCTCTTTGGATACTTATATGAACCTATTATACCTTATTAATTATTACGCAATTATCTATTATATAATTTCTCATTCATTAGTCATTACACATATTTGTCGGGTGTAAAACTAGTCACCAAGATTTTGGGGTTTTAAATGGTAACCCTTTCAAAGTTTCCAGCTATCCCTAAAAGTTGTACTGGAAATACCAACAAATTGGCCAAATTTCCATTTTTGTTAGAAAAAGGAGGGAAAAAAGGGGGGGGGGGGGGGGGAAGCTAAAGATACAATGAAAGAATTTACCAACAGTATCTTGGGCTGTATCCTCATCTTCACTTCCCTCTACATCAATGTTGTCCTACAAAAATTTCCCGCTTTGCACCGGTTACATATTAAGTAAAAACACAATAACTTAAAGACCATGGGTGCATTTGTTTCAGATTTTGAAAAAAGTGATTATAAAACCTAAATTTTATAAATAACAAAAAAAACTGAAAAACTGATTTTCTTTTTTGAAGCTACTCTTTTTAATTTCTTAAAAAAAGTTGAAAACTGATTTTTTTTATATTCTATTTTTTAAAAAAATTATCCAAACATACAAAAATTGACTTTTTTGGTGAAGAAAGTGATTTTCACCTCCCAATATCAAAGGTGTATAAAGAAGATAACCTGCTCCTCAAACATCTTTGAGCGTTGCAACACTCGCTCTTTTTCAAGCTTGCGACTTCTACTAACCCATGCTGAGATCTCAGAAGTAGCTTCTGATTGTTTCTTTGCCCTTGTTTCCTTCAACCTTTAAAAGAATATGAAAACAACAGAATAAATCACATATTTTTATGTTGGCCATAGTACATAATGTTAAGAACTCCGACTATCATAATAAATTAGTAGAAAGGCTAACATAGAAATTCTCTGGGATGAACATATTTGTATATTTATGTCTCCCTCAAAGGTCAAAGCTTTTGTTTGGACTACTATTCTTAATCGGATTAACACAAATGACAATGATCCAAACTCACAGGCCTCTCACTACTTTGTCGCTAAATATGTGTATAATGGATGGCTTAGATTCTGGATTGGGGGCTCATCTCTTTTTGCTTTGCCCTGTAGCAAGATCTCTTTGGAAAGACTTTTTTGGAATCTTTGTAGAATTGTGGGTTTGCTCTATGGACCTACTTCAATTTTACTGTGTAAATTAAGAGGTTTTGGATTGCATAAAGAAGCAAAGATTCATTGACAGTCCTCAATTTTTGCTGCTTTAATGTATTTGGTTGGAAAGGAATTCTAGAACTTTTAGGGTCTGTTTGGTTTCAGTTTCCAGTTTGCAGTTTTCATTTTCAGTTTTCCAGTTTTTAGATTTTGTGAAAGAAATATTGAAAATTCTGAAAACTACGGGCTTGTTTGGTTTGAGTTTCGAGTTTCGAGTTTTCATTTTCAGTTTTCCAGGTTTCTAGAATTTGTTATGGAAAAATTGAAAATTCTGAAAACTACAAATTCCAGTTTTCAGAATTTTCAGTTTTTCCTTCACAAATTCTGGAAAACTAAAAAACTAAAAATTGAAAACTCAAACCAAACAGACCCTACAAATTCTAATTTTCAGTTTTCATTTCTAGCTTTCAGTTTTTCCTTCACAAATTCTTGAAAACTAGAAAACTGAAAATGAAAACTGAAAACTGGAAATTGAAACCAAACAGACCCTAAACAATTCCTTGTTAGCAGTTGATTTAGTTGGGAGAGAATTACTTTCCAAGCCTCCCTTTGGTGCCCTTCACATTGTCTATTTAATGAGTTCATTTAGATGATATACAAAGAAATTGGCATGCATCGTTACATGGTTTATCCTTATAGGATCAAGTTATTAATTCTATTTCTATAACTTAGTGAAATAACTTTGTACTATTTTCTTCTCTTATCCCCCCCCCATCGGGGAAAAAAAAAACCAAAAATAAAAAATATCTCCCTTTGTTAGTACTGATACCTCTTCTAGTAGAAATAGCAAATTTTATTGATAACAATCCTAGTAAATCACAAAGGATTCAGAGAGAATGTACAAGAATCCTAAGAGGGAGAGTTTTCCCAATTTCAGATCTAGTTACAGGATGAATTCACACTATTGCAATGCTTCTTTCTCCCTATTTATAAATTTCCCAACTACCTAACTGTCTTTCCCTCCACAACTCCTTACTCTCTTCCTTACTCAGTAACCGCCTTGCAGCTGAACTCACTTTCCTGCTGCAGGGGAATTTCTTGGGCCCGTACTTGGCCCATTAGTGCTCCTCTTAATTCTTCTTTCATAGACCTTCCCAAACTTAGCATCCCTAACACTTTCCATCCCCTCTTCCCCTTCCCCGCTGCCAAAACTTCCAAACTGCAACCGGTCTACGTATGCAAACTTCTAAGGCTAATATATATTTTCATAGACCTTGCTAACTCACTGCTATCTTTACTTAATTATTTATGTTTTGGCCGACATATCTCAATAACTCTCGTGTTTCCTGGTCTTTTTTTTTTTTTGGGATAGAAAAAGAATTCTACCACACAAAAGAAATAGAATTACAAAGGTAGCATTTAGTTAGTGATATAGGGATAGAAATCCAAAAGCACTGCAGACAAGAACAGGAGACAGAAAAACACAAAATTTCTGTACCTCCAAAATCTGGAGACAATGTGAACAGGATACGGAGATAAAAATTTAATTTTTTTTTCTCCCAATAATACCCCTATACATATTTAATATTTATATCTCCGTCTCCACTGTCTCCATTTCCTTGTATTTCTGTCCCTGTTCCCCTGCCAAACGCTACCAAAATGTGAAAGTGAAGGAGTCCTCCTTAAAAAATCATATTTACAATGGATGCAGTGATGGATAACATTGTTATATACTGTGACGAAGACCACAAAGATACTGATCCCTAATAAGATAACAGCAAAAGCTCGATAACTTACTAGCATTATTACATATGAATATTATATGTATTCAGTGGATGCAAACAAGACTATGAATCCATGTCCAATACATACACCAATTACAATGTGACTACCCAATCATAACCAGAATACCAACAAACAATTCTAGAGAAGAGCCCATGAACTATCAAGTATGCAGTGATTATAAGATAGTATGAGAAAATTTCAAATCCTCATGATTCATTAAAAAAAATTAAATAAAACTAAAATATAAATCATTCAAAACCAGAATAAGGGGTAACTATATTTTAGGACTGTCAAAATCGTTCATCTTATAAGCAACAATGAAACAAGGAAAAGGAGGATTCTACAATGCATTCCATACAATCCTGTAGTAAAAAGAAAGAAATGAGTTCTACCATTCTAGTGTAGGGGTGTGCAAAAAAACCCAGTTGAACTGAACCAAATTTCTAACCAGACCAAATTTACTTAATAAAAAAGGGACAAGAGTATAAAATGACCCTACACATTTATCCTTTTGCAAATCACCATCACAAACTTTAAAACCTTCTCAATTAGTCCATAAACTTTGATTACCACTTCAATAGATACTTTTGTCTTAAGTTTGCTCATAGAATAATGCTATAATAACAGATAAGAACATATTAATCATTTGTTTTAGGGTAAATTACACTAAACTCCCTTGAGATTTAATTCCCCTCTAATTGTTCGCCCTATACTAACCTCCTCTGATGACATAAAACATCAAACAATTATTGGTAGGTTACCTAAAATGCCTTTACCCCTCCACTACAAATTTCTTAGTTCATCTTTCTCCCTCCACCACTAAAAACTTCATAACCAATGTTATTGGCTCTCTCCACACAACAAAGAAAACAATGCACCCCCCACAAACCACAAATCGCAAAAATGAAATTATTAAGAAAAAAAAATGGTTAATCCACACATGAAGGCATTGCAACACCTTTACCACCCTAAAGGCACCGGTGGAGTCCAATCTCAAGGTTGGCTCATCAGCGTGAATGCAACGGAAGACGACAGATCTGAGTGTGAGAGACGATGGCGAATAGGACAACAAGGAGTCGTCATTGTCGTCGTCATCTTCCTCCTCCATCAACTAAAGAGGATCCTAATCTATTATGATTCAGAACCTAGGACAATTTTAATTAGTTGAGTTCTGTGCAATTTTCTTTTTAAGGATTTTGTATATTTTATTGAGAACAATCCGTTAAAACTGGAATCGACTTAAAAAACATTCAGTTTCTTGAACCCAAGTTGCAAATTGTGGGAGTTTGAATTGTTCGGATGGATATAACAATTTCATAATCAAATTGAATGTATATGAAATGTTTTTCCAAAATCAATTGAACCAAAAAAATCTCGAAAGTTAATGAACCGACTCGATTTTTGCTTGAACAAAGCCGTGTTTTTCCCCCCTTCTTTTGAGAAACTCATGGCTCAAGTTCTTGCGTTTTCTTAAGCCTAATAGCCTTGATTGTTATTGATTTTTGTTTTGAACATGATATGACTGTTATAACACCAAAATCTTCGGTTGTTGGAGCTCGATTGTCATTAACCATGGAGGAACATGATGAAGTCTTCAATTGTGATGGAAGCAAAAAAAAAGGAAGAACCTTTCTAATGAAGGGGCATTTTTGCTAACTCACCTAACATTGTTTGATTTTTGATGTCATCAGGGGAGGTTAGGGTAGGGTGGACAACTAGAGGATAGCTGAGTTTAATTTTGACAAACCTCAAAGGAGATGAGTGTAATTTGCCCTTTATTTTATATTAAATTTAGACTACTACCTAATTTATTTGTTGTTCAAATTTTTTTTTCCCAAATAGCTAAATTAATAGATATTGATTAGATAAAAATTTTAAAATAAAAAAGTTTAAACATAAAATATAGTATGATGAAAAATTACTAATTATAAACAATCTGTTTAATAATTTTATAAATTAATCCATAGTTTATATTAATGTAAAGAAAAATCTTACCATTTACTATAAGTATTTTGGCAAATTCATTAACAGAAAAACCTACTGAGTCATAAACTAAAGTTTGAGAACTAATAAGAAGATTTTAAAGTTCTTGGTGGTACTTTGTAAAGGGTAACAGTTCAGGGGACAAGGGGTTTGTACACTCTTTTCCATAAAAAGAGATGGTTTCAGGTTGTAGAGTTCAAAACTTCAACTGGATAGTATGGCTCAATTAGCTGAACAGAAATTCGGTTACATGCACCTCAGACCACCAAACCTCTCCTGCACTTCAGTTGAATCATAGATTGATATTGCATTTCCAAGAAATTTGTTTCTCAGACATGGGTTGAAAAGGATGATGGCTAACCAAAGGGTGTGGTGATAACTATAAGTGAGGGCCCGACCACACGCAGAGTGTTGTATCAGGAAATAAACAAGGGCCCAATGAGTCGTAAGCTGTAATTTGTGTTTGCTGGCTCAAAACCAGTTCTTTTGGTTTAAAATTGAAGCTAAACAGGTTTTAAACTGGTTTGGGTGTGTATAAGCTAGTTTGGGTAAGTTCTTCTAACAAAAAATCTGGTTCATTTCAGTTGAGTTTGATTTTTCATATTAACCAAACCAAGCCCACCCCTGCCAGAGATGACATAGCAATAAAGGGTGTATGAAGCCCTCAAATAAAGTTTAACGCCAGCTGATTTGCCAAAAATAAAACATGCTACACAAACTAATCAAATAGCATCTCCCAATCAAAATGGAAAAACTATCAATCAATCTTTGAAAAAGAAAAATGGATTTTTCCACTGCTTCTATTTTGGTTGTAATACAGAAAAAACTAGATTGTTACATGTTATTCTATATAAATGTGGCTTTCCTAAGTCTTTCCTTTACACATTCAATGCTAATTGTTATATATTCTATTGGTTCAATAGAATGATAAGACATGTTTTTTTTAACCAACATTAAACAACTTTTTTTTTTTTAACTTTACAATAATTTCTAGCATTTAATGGAAGTTATCCAGAACTTATCATGTTACGTGTACTGAGACACAAAATTCAACTCTCAATCAGATTCTACAGAAAAAGCTCTCCAAATTATAAGCAGGATCCCAGTTTTAGTAACCTTGTCTGAAGCATAAAGTAATAAATTTCACATTTACATTGCAAAGTCAACCAGTTAAAAATGCTACAAACTACTAAAGCAAAAATCAGAAAAAAAAAATGGTAAGCAAACAAATCAAGGATAAGTCAACTTACGTCAAGATGCGTTTCTCAAGTTCTGCTGATGAAATATGTGCTGAGGTTTCACCATCTTTCTCATCTTCACTGAGCTTTGAAGCCTTCACTTGCTTGCCAACCTCCTCATCTCTCTTGTCATTATAGTCTGCTCTGTCATCAACATTACTCAGTTCATAATCTTCCTCATGAGTCTTCCTGATTACTCTACCTCTCGACCTTTCCTTATCTTGATCTACCTCCCTCTCCTTCTCTTCGACTTTATCTTTCCCCTTATCCTTGTCGCCATCCCTATAGCTTTCCCTCTCCTTTTCTCGATCCCTATGCTTCTCTCGCTCCCTGTCCTTTGCCTTATCCCTTTCTTTTTCCTTTTCTCTGTCCCTATCTCTACTCTTCTCTTTTCCTTTCTCCTTCTCTCGTGCTCTGTCACTATCTTTCTCTGTCTCTCTTTCCTTCTCACGATCCTTATCCTTACTCCTGTCCTTCTTATCTCTATCCCGCTCACGCTCTTTTTCCCGATATTTCTCTCTATCATAATCTTTGTCCCTCGCCTTAATCTCTTTACCCCTGTCCTTTTCACGACCATCCCTATCTTCCTTCTTCCGTTCCCTGCCGACCACTCTATCCTTCTCTAGATCTCTCGCCTCTTTCAAAACATCCTCAGCAGTCCTATTCAGCAGTTCCCTGTCTTTACTTCGGTGCTCCTTGTCCTCTCCCCGGCTGCTCTTCTTCCTATCCTTACTTCTGTGCTTGCTAGATTTCTCTGCCCCACTTTGCTCCAAATCCTCATACTGCTCCCTCACAGGAGAATCATCTTTATCATTTCTACCCTCACGAGCCTCATACCTCAATCCAGACCACTCCACATCCATGGAAACACCTACAAATAAACGAAACCAATACCAACACTCAGTGAGTATCCTATCCAAATAAACAGATCATGCAAACAATGGTTATTCCAAGTGGCCTAAGCTTGAAATTGGGAATATAAGAAGTTAGCTCTTTAGTTATTCCAAGTGGCAAAAAATCATGCAAACAATGTTTAGAGTTAGAGCCATGATAGGGATTATAAGTGCCATTTAACATATGTAAATTCAAATCCTTGTAAAAGATTCAAACTCTGTGTTTGGACAAATGCCAATAGATATTTAGATGGGAAATAGTACTGTATTCAATGGCAAGGTGAGTTCCCTCCATGCTTGTCATTCTCCGCTCTAGACCATTGTTTGAGTAACTTGTGTCCCATCCCATTCCGCCCAATTTGGGGAGGAAGAAATTTGTGAAGAGTTGATGAAATTGAATGGAATGGAGTCTATCCATATGCGCTCCATTCCATCCAAATTTTACAAATCTAAACTATGGACCAACTTTAAATTCTGCTCAGGTCCACCCAACTCCATCAATCCAAACATAGCCTAAATAATAGCCCTCACAATGATCATTTCCACACACATAGCACATCTCAATTTACACTGAAACCATGAATCCAAACACACCAAACATCTATTAGTACCCATCAATGGCCATCAACCAAAAAAACACACACACACACCCCCTCCCCCCCCCCCCTCCCCAACAAAATAAAACCAGGAAAGAGGGAAAAGAAAAAACATATTTGCAATATCATAAGCAATATACGTAAATTCCAAATCATATAAACGTTACTTTCCCAGCTATTCCAACTCAACAAAAGCGATGGAAGACGCACGAGAACTGTCCTAACCATTCTTCACCGCCACTCCTCACCGCACTATAACCTTTCCTTCACTATTTACATTCGCTGTTGTTCCATGTTCTGCCCTTCTCGCGAACCAACTAGCTTTACCAGAAACCCCAAAAAACCAGAAGGACCAAAGATGAAGGGATCCGCCACGCCGTCCTCCTCTCCGTCGAAGTATCAGGCTTGACAGCGACCTCCTCGTCGACCAACAGCAGACCGCGGCAGTTCGATGGGATCACAGAATCGAAGACGATGACGGATTCGGGGCGGATTTGGTCCCCGATGAGCAAAAGGTTAGACTCACCGCAGATTAGAAAATGCAAAAAGAAGTAATAATGAAACTTAGTCCAGAAATCATCACAAACATAGAGAAAGGGATGAGAGAGGGGAGCAGTTAGCATCTGCCGTTGCCCAAACCTGATGGAGCGGCTGGCGCGGAGAAGGAAGGCGGTGGAAAGACGATGGAGTACACAGTACAACTCACGACGTCAGCAGTGAGCGGACACGATGGGCGATCAATCGAGAACGATGCTACAAGGGGTAGTCGCGAAGGAAGGGTTTTGTTGGTCTGAACGATTTTGTGGGTGAGGATGACGTTTTCTTTTTTTTTTCGGGTCTGTTGGCTTTTCTTTTGGTCTGAGAGGTAAGGCCTTTGTTGGTCTGTAAAAGCCACCCCATCCTATTTGTTTTGGTATCACCTCATGCTTTTTCCTGGGGCGGAACCTCCCCAAAGAGGGCCAAGCACTTTGTTTCAAAAGCCCACCGGAGCCTTCTGCCGTTTTTGTCCAAACGTACATTGTGTTTTTACTCTTGACCATGACTTGGGCTTGGTGGGATGGATTTTGGTCAGCTGGAAAGATTAACGTTCCGTGATTTACACCGGGCTTTTTTTAGTTCGTGCATATCGAGTCACCTTTTTATTAGTGTTAATTTATAAAAATGAAGAGAGAAATATATGGATAAATCAATTTTATGAAGTATATAATTTTATATGAAATTATTTGATATTATATTTTACTGAAATTAAAGATTTTTTTAATTTTTATATTCTTTTTATTACACTAAAAAAAGGATGGTTACATGAAAAAAGAAAAAAAAAATGGAGCAGTTGGGAATAAATGGGATTGTACTTGGTGGACTTGAAAATAAGTTTTAATAGAGTGAGGAGACACCAAAAGGTGTTTACTCACCACAATCCTCTTTATTAATAGTATAGATAAATGAAAAAAAGACATTTATTTTGAAGCGAAAGTAGTACTTCTTAAAATGTTAAATATTTTAATTTCTTAAAATGCACTTAAAATAACTTTCAAAGTAGTAATAAGCTGCTAGATAAACATAAAAACTAAAAGGTGACTTTTGATTTTCAAAAACTTTGAAAAAAAACTCATAAATTATACTTTGATAATAGAGTTAATTGAGCCATAACAGCTTGTCACTTCTTTATTTTAGAATATATATATATATGTATATATAAGTTGTGACAATTTGATATTCTACTTTTTTATAAAATAAAATTAAGGGTAATTTATACTCATCCCCCCTGAGATTTAGTGTAATTATACTAACATCCATCTATTTTATAAAACTATCACTGACCCTCCATGAGGTTCACTAAAATTACATTGACCCCTACAAATATTAGTTCATTAATTTAAATGATAAAGAAAGATAACATGGAACACATACATAATTATTAATGAAAAATTATAATATTTTGATAATATTTAACACATCAGTTGAATAAAATATTTTTATCACATAAAAAAACTTATAATTATCACTTATAATTAAAAAAAAGATCTTATAGTTCATATATATGCCAAATATTACTAAAATATTATAATTTTATCATTAATAATTATGTATATACTATATTTTTTTTTGTCACTTAAATTAACAAACTAATATATACAGGGGAGGTCAGTGTAATTTTAATGAACCTCAGAGGAGGTCAATGATAGTTTTGTAAAATAGAGGGATACTGAGTGTAATTACATTAAACCTTAAGGGAGGCTAGTGTAATTTTCTCTAAAATCAATTAACATGTATTTATTTTTTAAAGAAGGGCATGGCTTTAAGTTCTTTATTACACTAAGGGGTACATCATTTAACACCCTAAAAATTATTTAAAAATTAATTTAAGTTTTGCTAGTTATAGTTTCAAAAATTTGATAGACATAGCATTGCGATCCAATAGATCTGTAAAAAAAAAAGTGAATAGTAACCTAGTGGGCCCCACTAGCCTACTGGACAGCCGAAGCCCTAGAAGTAAGGCTTGGAGATGCCCGAAATTGAGAAATTATAGGATTAAGACTAGAAATGATTAGGAATAAAGATTTTATACCTAGAATTAATTTTCAAACAATAATTGATTACCTGGGTACACTGCTTTATCCGTTCAGTAGAATTTTGGTATGCGATTTTTAATATCGAAAAAGTTACTTACTCCCCAAGTTAAAGTGAGCCAATTATCTTGAACCAATTGCATGGCCATGATCCATTCTTTGACTTCCAAAACAAATCCTAATTATCCATTTATTTTTCTTTTCTTTAAAGAATTTTATATTTATATTATATATTATTTAAACTTTAATACAAGATAATTACAAAACCAATTTTCCTTATCACTCCACAAACGCATTCTTCCAACAAGGAGATAAACTAGCCAACCTCCATTTCTTTTTCCAAAAGATTGAAACTCCATTTCTTTTTCCAAAACCTTGAAAAACTTGATTTTAAACCTCCAAACACCTAACCTACACTTGGTAAAACTTCAAACTCCCTTTACTAAATTTATTCCACTCATCAAGGCCTACAAAACTAACCGATTGAAATTTCAATTTTTTACCTTAGATATCATTCCATACTATTTAAGGAAGAGTTGGTGGCTGTTTGGAAGGCTTGAAGTGAGGAAAAACTATTCTTGGAAGAACTTTTGGAGTTAGAACTCTTCAAGCATCACAAGTAGGGTTTTTGAATCTCTTTTGTTTTCAAATCCATTTTTCTATTTAAATCACTGATTTAATTTGATATTTTTCATTGTTTTGGTTGATAATATGTTGATATTGATGTATTAATTTTGATGGAGTGTTTGGTGTTGTGGAAAAATCATTTTTATCAAAAGAGATTTTTAATTGGTTTGTTGGATTTTCGATTTTTGTATAGACAGCACAGATCAAGAATTTCCTGAGGGAATTGTGGGTATTTTTATGAGCTAGAAAAAATATATGTTGAAACTAACATACTAGTCTAGTTCCATGAATTTTCTTGAGCTCTGTTTTTTATTCATAATGCTTTTAAAAAAAATTCAAGAACCGTAGTTGTAACTATGTCGCCTAGAATGTTGAACCTAAAGCTATGAATTTCTATAATTTTGTTATCATAACAAATGATAAATTTTTCCTTTGAAATTTTTATGGAATGTTGGAAACATATTGAAGTTTAACCATGATTTTTATTCTGAATTGATTAATTCATTTGCTAGGGTTAAAAATTAGCGAATTCTGGCATTGAGTTGAGATTAAGTGGTTTTTGAAGATCAAATTTGTAGAATTTTGTTAACACAGTTAAATAACTTTTTTTTCTCTAACTTTTTTACAGGGCCTTATGGAAACATTGAGGTGTCTTAGAGAATTTCTATAGCCCTTGCAATGGATGTTTTATATATAGAATAAATCATACTCCTTAAGCATGAATATTGCCAACATGTTGTATTTGTGCTGAAATGAACTCAAATATTTATTTATTGATATAATGACTATTAATTTAAGCATGATGACTATGAATGCATGCTAGAATATTTAAAGATTGATTTATGAGGTACAAATGAGAATTTCTTGTGATTGAATGCCTACATGTGGCTTATGCATGCATTTGAGAAAAGAGAATATATGAACTTCAATCGTGCATCTTCTGACATAGGAGAAAATAGAAACAAAGCTTAAGTTGAATTGAGGGGAAGGCAAAAAGAGGAATTTCGCTAGTGTATATGTTCCGACATAGGAAAAAACAGAAACAAGACTTAAGTTGAATTGAGGGGAAAGTAAAAAGAGGAACTTCCCTCGAGATATTATGAGTTAATAGACGTATTAGCTAGAAATATAACTGTGTGTGATTTAGAAATGGAATAAAATAAATTCCGATAATCACATATAAGAATGAACTTAGTTTTGATAAGCAGTCTATTTCCCATATGTGGTGTTATCCACTATAAGTACCATTTGCTATAAACTAAAAGTTATATACTAAGTCTTTCCTATGTCGATGAAAAGAGAAAAATGCACGGAATTGGGTCTTGCGGCCATAAGTAGAAGCATGATATAAACTAAGTTTTTCCTATATCGATGAAAAGAGAAAAATGCACTGAATTGAATTTTATGGCCATAAATAGAATCAGGCTCATTGACGATAATTTTACTGTAATTGGCACATGCATGGTTATATCATATTGAGTTATGTTGTTTAGCATTAGTTCATATGATCTTGAGCCTGATATTACCTATGAATTAAGTGAGTGAATGTTAAAAGTAACCCACTTCGGAATCATGATTTGAAACTTTAAAAATGAACTGTTGTTATGTAATGCATGATAACTTTTTATAAATAAATTGAAGTGACTAAGACGATAACGATAACATTATTATTGTATATTTGGGGAGTTGCCCTACTAAGAATTATATAATTCTCATCCCTATGAGTTTTGTGTTCCTGTGTCATCTCTAGATTGATCCAACGGATTATGGAGCTATTACCTGAAGGAACTCGAAATTGCAGTAGTTTTGTAGTTGATGCTATTATTATGTTGTATATAGTTATAGGCATATGTGTATGTAAATGTAATAGAGATTGTACATGTATTAAAGCTCATTGTAGAGCTTCCTTATGTAATTGATTATATATTAAATAAATGTTTTGTATTTTTGTTACATATTTTAATCGAATTACGCTAATTATTACATGAACCTATCAAGTTTGTTATAGATAATTAAGAAAGGCCTGTTAACTAATAAGTAACAACTATCGAGTACGATATCATGACTTAAGGATGATATTGTACTTTGGAGCATGCTACACGTTGAGGATGACATCCCCTATCAAGCCAAAATTAAATTTTCTCTACTATTTTTGTGTGAATATTTATTTTTACTTGATTTCTTCATTTTTTTATGTTAAGCTTTTTTTAATTAATTAATGGTTCAACCCTCTTTTTAGTAATAGTAACAGCAATATTGGTAGTAGAAGTATTAGTAGTAATAATAATAATATACATTGAGTTCATGTGGCCTAGACAAGTTTGGTACGGCCTTAGGGTTCCTTGGTACCCACTCGTGTTGTCAGGAAGGCCCTAGGTACCAAGATGACCCAATTATGTAGAAACAGGTTTTGTTGCTATTGCTATAGAAGTCAGAGGTTGTGATTGGCAAAGTTTGGCACTCTGTCAACCACTATAGCGATCCCGTGTTATATCGCTAGAGGTGTTGTGGGTACCCTGACAGCTGTCCATAATAGTGTAAAATGACATGGTTTTGGAAATATCACACCTTACCCCTTTAAAACACCCAAAACTCGGGCTCGTCAACCAGAAACCTGAAAACCTACCCACCCTACACCTTTCCTCCCCTATTCTCTCAATCTAACTCTAATTTTTCTCCTCCAAAGCTCAAAGATAAGGGACTTTGTTGGTTTTGCTTCCTTTTTCCTCCAATCTATCATGTTCTTAGGGTTGACATTGATGTTCCTTCATGTTTATCAAATCATGGTGCTTTCCCATTGTTGATAGAATTAGATTAATCTAGAGATTTTTAGAGATTAATCTAGAGTATTGTGGTTGTTATAGCAAACATTGGTGCCATTCCTACTCCATAGAGCCTAGTTAGTGTTTATCCTTCACATTCCACCCCTCCAGGTGAGTGAGTATAATTATGTGATCTCTATGTTAGTCATTATAGTTATTTTTATCAAAATGTGGCATAATGTATGGTTTAGAGATTATTTCAAAGATATTAGAGATTATTGTTTGTTTATCAAGTAATGAACTTATGGTTTTCAAGAGCATGAAATACGTTTTTAAGAAAACTCATGGGATCATTATTCTTAAAATAATTTTTATGCAAAGTTGATTATAAATGTGATTATTAGTGGTGTTTTTTTTATTATCAGAATGATTTATGAAAGTGGTTTATATATATGGTATAACTTTTAAACTCAGAGTAGAACCCAGATACAAAGTTTTACCCAAAAAGACTAGTTTTATGATTTTAAACTAGACGGTAACTATAGAGAAACATACAGTGTGTTAACGGTTGTGAGCAATCGTTAACTTTAGTACCAAGTTGTCTCCAATGGACAATCTCACCATACAGTATAGATGGGACCTAATTAGGTGTCTAATTTGGATTCTTGAGGAGCCTTAGAGTTCAGAGCATTTGTTATGCCATGGTTGATATGTATAACCAGAGATTTTTTTTTATTATGCTATATTCATTAGGCATAAGCAAAGAAATTTGTTATGTCACATATTTTGTACATAACTAGATATTTTTGTTTCTTTATTAGAGTACTATATTTTATGATATAGAGAAAATAATGATTCTGATTTATATGTATGTAAATATGAAAATGTTTTAGAACTTTCCTTTTATTATTATGATAGTATGCATTCTTTGTTGTTGTCCTATGAAGAGAGTTACAGGTGAAAATTCACTTATTGAGTTTTAGGATAAAACTTACCCCATCCCTCTTTTGTCCATTACAAATACAGTAGCTGTTGCGAGTTCTTCTCAACCACCTCTTCCCCAGCAGTAGAGATATCATGTCACGACCAGATCTAGGAACATGACCAGCATGTGAGGAATGTAACGCCCCGATTTTCTGATAGGGTCAAAATGACCAAAACGCCCCTGCAGTGTTTTACCCGTTTGCAAGTGCCGGATGAACCCGAAACTTCTCCAGATGGTTTTAAAAGGCGTTTTTATGTAGTCTGTGACTTTAGTTTTGGTCATGGAGGTCCCGGGCGAAATTAGTGCAAAATTACGATTTTACCCCTAGTTTCGTGTTTTTACCCTAAATCGCGTGACTAAGCAAACCTAAGTAATATTAGGCTCTAATCGAAGGTTAATTAATTTCCATAATTAATCTTGAGTCAAAATAATTTATTAAAGTTGATTAGAACTTAAGAATGCTTAATTACAACTTGAAATCCTATTTTAAATTCAAGATTCCTAATCATGGAATTTTGAATAGTGTTTTTTCTCTCCAATTCCTTAAATCATGGAATTGTGTTTTCAATTGTTTATTCCTAAATGAGTTTTGAACTCTCTAATAATGTATGAGCACTCCTAATCTTGTCATAAAATCCCTAAACCTCATTTTTAGTCACCTAAACTTAAGCTTAATTATTCCTAACTTTGTACCTAAGCTAATACACACTTAAACCTATAATTAATGTAACGCCCCGATTTTCTGTTAGAGTGAAAATACCAAAATGCCCCTGAGGTCATTTTCGGCCCGGAATTCAAGGAAAGCCGGTCTGGCAGTACTCGAAGCGCAAACTCAATGTTGGAAGGGGATTAGATGACTTGTGTACCTTTCCGGGATCGAAAGTCTCGTTTTCCGAGTTTTCGAGTCAAAATGACCAAAACGCCCCTTGCGGTGTTTTACCCGTTTGCAAGTGCCGGATGAACCCAAAACTCCTCCAGATGGTTTTAAAAGGCATTTTTATGTATTCTATGACTTTAGTTTTGGTCCCGGAGGTCCCGGGTGAAATTAGTACAAAATTACGGTTTTGCCCCTAGTTTCGTGTTTTTACACTTAATCGCATGATTAATCAAACCTAATCAATATTAGGCTCTAATCGAAGGTTAATTAATTTCCTTAATTAATCTTGAGTCAAAATAATTTATTAAAGTTGATTAGAACCTAAAAGTGCTTAATCACAACTTGAAATCCTATTTTAAATTCAAGACTCCTAGTCATGGAATCTTGAATAGTATTTTCTCTTTCCAATTCCTTAAATCATGGAATTGTGTTACACATTGTTTATTCACAAATGAGTTTTTAATCTCTAATGATTTATGAGCACTCCTAATCTTGTCATAAAATCCTTAAATCACATTCTTAGTCACCTAAACTTAAGTTTAATTATTCCTAACCTTGTACCTAAACTAATACACACTTAAACCTATCATTAACACACAATTACATGAAACAAATCCTCCTCCTCTCTGCTGTCCCTGGTCTGGCTGAACCTCCATGCCCTCCATATGCATCACATGTTCAAATTTTTAACACTCTAAAGCCATATCTCAAGTCACATACACCATACCTTGTCATATTTTCAATCAAGCTTGATTTTCCAAATGAATAACTAATTAAAATAACTCATTTTCCTTATTTATTTGTGGCTGAAAAACAACCAGCCATGCATTGTTTCTAGAAGCCTAATTTCATTAAAAAATTGATAGGAAATTCACTCACATCAAGCTATACTTTGCATCATACACTCCATACTTCAAACCATGCTTGAATGACCTTGTGTAAGAGATATTTTTCTCTTCCTTGCCTCCCCACAGCTACAGCCAGCCCTCCCTCCCCTTACTCCTTCATTGTTTTCATTTTCTATAAATACCTAAGCTTAAGGACTTGTGAGAACCTTTAGATCATTTGCATAGTTTCAAGTTTCTAGCTTTCTCTAAGTTCTTTTCCTTTTCTCTCAAAGTCTCAAGAGAGTTCTCTCTTGTTCTTCATCTTCATCTTCATCCTCTCTTCATCTTATCATCATCTCTTAACCTTCAAACACCACCCCAAAGCTTTGAACCACCATCAAACCTCTCAAACACCTCACCTCAAATACAACCTCACTTGAAACACAACTCCAACCTCTTCACAACCCCTTGGCCGAATCACCACCCACACTTAAGGAGGAGCTCTTCATCTTGTTTCCTTTTCAAAGATCAAAGCTTTTAACTTCACTCTAGGTAGGAGTGTTTTCTAAACTTTGTTTTTCATGAAAATGAGCTTTTCTAGCTTTCTCTTGGATTTTCTTTTTGAAACTTTCTTTGTTTCTTCTTCTTGTATTTTCGGCCTCTTGGTCCTTTTGGCTACATGATAGCTCAATGATGAGAGCTCCTAGATGATGACTTTGTGTTCATCTCAAAGGAACATCTAGAGCTTGAGTTTTTGCTTTCTTTGAGTTTCAACTTTATTTACCAACTCAAGATGATTTTTACTCAATAACACCTTTACTTCCCTAGCTATTTTTGGTTTCCGTTTTCTTGTTTCCTTTTCTACAATATTTCGTTTTGGTTCCTTGATCTTTGAGGTTTTGTTTGGTTTTGAAAGTTTATTTATTTTGAGCTTGATGATGATGTTCAAGAACTTCATAGTTCCTTTGAGAATTTGGTTCAAGAACTCTAAAGCTCTTTTTGTGATGAGATAAGTGTTGGGTTGTGTCTCTAAAGTCTTGTAAGAGCTCTAGATGAGACTAAAATAAATATTGCATCCATGTTTATGTTTATGCTTTGCACATCATATTTACTTTCCTTGCTATCACTAAGTATCAAGATAATAAATGAACTTGCATTATCATGTTTATGTTTCAAGCTTTGCATTATCATGTTTATATTTCAAGTCCTCACTTAATATACCAAAGATAATAATGAGTTGCATCTCATATTTATTTTATGCTCTCACTTTACTTTCTAATGGAACCTAAAACTAGTGCATGAGCATGTTTATTTTTCTGTCATCACTAAAGAGAACCTAGCTCAAAGACTTGCCCATTGTTGTCAACAAAGGCTTGAAAATATTTATTTCTTTGGCTTGAGCATTCAGCTTCTAAGGGTTTGTTTGTTTACAAGTATTGAAAACTATGTTTCATAATTTTTCTAAGCTTATATGAGTACAAGAAATGTCTAGAACAAAGTTTTATGAATTTAGGACCTCTTGAGACAAAATTTATTTAGCTACTGCCCTCTCAAGTAATTTCATGATTTTAGATGTTAAAAGTGTTTATAAATGGGTTTTGAAAGTTTGAAAAAAGTTCCAAAAGAAACTAGTATTTTATGTGCTTTATAAATTATGTTTGATGCCTTATATGGAGATAAATGTTTGGGTTCTGCCTTGCTATATTTGGCCACTGTATGTGTTGTGTTAATGATGATAATATGATTAAGTTTGAGTATAATTAATGTTAAAACTTATATGTGAAAGATAAGAGAAGTTAGAAACTAGAAAAGAATTAATTTGAGAGTTCTAGATCCCTTAATGTTAGAATTTTCTGGATTCTGTCCAGAAAGGTTTAGTAATGCTAATCATGGTTTTAAATTAGTTTAAATGTGTAGGAATGACTCATAATTGGTTTAGGACTTGATCTTGATGCCTTAGGAGCAAACCGGACTTAGAAAGGGTCATTGTTGTGACTCCTAGGTACCCGTAAAGTTAGGATTATGAATTCTGCATCCTTGAGGTTTAGAGATGTTCTTGATCATAGTATGGAGTTAGGAATACTTAGTTATAACCTCATAGGTACCCAAGAGTTTAGGTTTTGATGATTTATAACTTAGATTGTGAGTTAAAGACCGTAACGGTCAATGCATAATACTTTAAGAAATGTGTTAATGCTGTGATGCTTAACTTATGCAATGATATGTTGAGATGTTTATGATGCATGAGGAATGGATTAGTTGGGGATATGAGTTTATCATAGCATGAGATTTCATGAGAACATGTTGTGTGATTTTAGCTTGTGGCAGTTTGAAGGAAATTCGGTTTAGCAACTGTCATGCTGTTGAATTTCCGTCAAACCTAAAAGGGTTAAGAAATGTTTAAGAAGTACCATATGAGTTGAAAACCCTGGGTGACACCGGTTCAGCCGAGCACCCCCAGGAGATTTTTATGTGACAAAGCACTGAGACGCGCTTTCCTGGGTGACACCGGTTCAGCCGAGCACCCCCAGGGGAGACAAATCCGTGAGGGTATGAGTAGATGCAGCCTACCAAAGTGGACAAATTGTTGTGGCTTAATGCTATCAGAGAGTTTCAAAGAGGGTATATCCTAAGAGAGATGATCCCTGCCCCATACCCGTACTTGCGAGTCGGGATTATTTTATTATGTTTCGCTTATTCAGATAATAAGCAAGAGCTAGTGATGACTAGCTGAGGTATGAGCTCATAACCTAATTATTTTAGGGTGGCCTTATTATGCTAAAGTACTATGATTGATGTCACGAAGTTGAGGAATGATCCACTTGAAAGTATATGCCCTTATGCCACATGGTTTATGTTTATATGCTTTGATGTGTTGTTTTATATGCTCGAGTATTGACATGCATCCATGATATAACATGTTGCATTCATAGCATCAAGATGCATGCTAAAAGGAATGAACCTTGAATAATTAGTTTTGGAAAACCCTAAATTGAATCTTATATGCATGATCACTGTTTTAAAATTAAACCGAAGGTTCCTGAGGATGTGAACAATGTAACCCTAGGGTAGGAGACTCCTACTGAGATTCTTTAACAAGAATTCTCACTCCTCTCTCTTCTTTCTCCCGTCACATCTTGAGAGACCGATGGCGACGTTCGTACTTTTCATTGACATGCCAGTTTAGGAGGTGCACTACGACCCGGACCACCGTTCATATCATTTTGAGGGTCGTTGTGTTGTCCGTGTTTTTGTGTACATGGGACAACCCTTCGCTTATTCTGTTTCGAGTTATCAGTTCACTCCTACTGCACCTTTCAGTGGTGACGACATGATCTTCGAGCGCACTCAGCCTCGTGATGAGCAGCTACGCCACGCTCACACCTCTGCCTCAGCTGTTCGCGACTACCCAGAGTACGTCCCTTTCCCCAGTTCCGGAGCAAGGGGAGCGAGGAGACCATGAGGCAGCCATGCTTGGTAAGGAAGGCCGTGATGCGCCCACGTCGAGGAGCTCACATTCAGCCACCATGAGTTCTCTTCACACTCCATTGGCCCACTCAGGAAGAGATAGAGCGTTTCCCTAGTTACCTGCCTCCATCATCCGAGGACTCCCGTCGTCACTAGACGCCGATGGAGAGCTTTGCGAGTACCCGAGCTTTTATGGAGATCTTACCTTCGGCAGTACCTTTTGGGAGGGGTTGTAGATTGCACTCGTAGCTTAGTAGGAGGGTAGTATTTTGGGTTTATCTTCTTGTCGTACCATGTACCTTGTATTTTCTTGTTTTCGTTATATTTTATTTCCGCTGTATTACAAGCTCTGCCCATCTCCATGAGGGTATGACTACTTATGTACTCTAATTAAGTTATTAATGAAATGTTTCCTTTGTTATCATGATTGTTGTTCTTTGATTATATGCTTTACTTTATGATTTCTAATGATTGTTACGCGTTCTTTATATTTCTGTCGTTCGATTAGTTAAGTTCGCGGCTCTTACTTTGGTTTATGTTTCAAAAAAATTTACCTGTAATTTCTGCTAAGTATTTTAATAAAATGATGAGACTAAGAGGTAATAACCTAATGATTAACCTAATGTGTTCTAGAAAGTTGGGTTAAGAATTAGGGTGTTACAATTAACACCCAATTACATGAGAGATTTTTCTTCCTCTCTCTTACTGCCAATCTGGCCGAAGCTTCCTTCCCCCTTTTTCCATCACATGCTCAAATTTTTGACATTCCAAAGCCATACCTCAAGTCATACTCATCATACCTTGTCATATTTTCAATCAAGCTTGATTTTCCAAGTGAATAACTAAAAGAATTAAGCTATTTTCCTCATTTATTTGTGGTTCAAAAACTTCCGACCATGCTTAGCTTCTAGAAGACTTATTTCATTCAAAATTAAAAGAAAAACTCACTCAAATCACCTTACTTGAAGCCATCCTTTGTATCATAACCTCCATACCTCAAACTATGCTTGTATGACACAATGTAAAAGATATTTTTCTTCCTTTCCCTCCTTTGTTGGTATGGTTACTCCTCCCCCTCTATGAGCTCTCATTTGTTTTCATTTTCTATAAATACCTTGCTTAGAAGCACATGGAAACACTTTAGCTCATTTGTAAACTTTTAGATTTCCTAGCTTTCTCATAGTTCTCTCTTTTTCTCTCTAAGTTCCAAGAGAGTTCTCTCTTCTTCTTCATCTTCATCATCTCTTCATCTTATCATCATCTCATAGCCTTCAAACACCACCCTATAGCCTTGAACCATCATCAAACCTCTCAAACACCTCACCTCAAACACAACCTCACTTGAAACACATCTCCAACCTTTTTATTCCCCCTTGGCCAAAGCTATTTTGCCACCTTGGAGGAGTTCTTCATCTTGTTTTCCTTTTCAAAGTTCAAGCCTTTTATCTCCACTCTAGGTAGGAGTGTTTTCCTAAATTTATTTCTCTTGAAAATGAGTTTTCCTAGCTTTCTCTTGGACTTTTTTTTTGAAACTTTCTTTGCTTTCCTTTTCTTGTTTTTGGCCATGAGGCTTTGATGGATATATGATAGCTCAATGATGAGAGCTCTTAGATGATGACTATGTGTTCATCTCAAAGGAACCTCTAGAGCTTAAGCTTTTATTTTCTTTAAGTCTCATCTTTGTTTTCTAACTCAGAATGATTTTAGCTCAAGAGAACATCTTCATCCTTTCTTATTTTTGGTTTCGGTTTCTTTGTCTCCTTACCTTGAGATTTCGGTCTTGGTTTCCTTGTTTTTGAGGTTTTGTTTTGTTTTGGAAAGTTTGTTTCTTTTGAACTTGATGATTATGTTCAAGAACCTCATAGTTCCTTTGAGAACTTGGTTCAAGAACTCTAAAGCTCTCTTTGTGGTGAGATAAGTGTTGGGTTGTATCTCTAAAGTCTTGTAAGAGCTCTAGATGAGATTAAAATGAATATTGCATCCACGTTTATGTTTATGCCTTGCACATCATATTTATTTTCCTTGCTCTCACTAAGTATCAAGATAATAAATGAACTTGCATTATCATGTTTATGTTTCAAGCTTTGCATTATCATGTTTATATTTCAAGTCCTCACTTAATATACCAAAGATAATAATAAGTTGTATCTCATGTTTATTTTATTCTCACACTTTACTTTCTAATGCAAGCTAAAACTAGTGCGTGAGCATGTTTATTTTTATGTCCTCACTTAAAGGAACCTAGAGCTCAAAGACTTACCCATTGTTGTATCAAACAAAGGCTTGAAAATATTTATTTCCTTAGCTTGAGATTTTCGGCCTCTAAGGGTTTATTCGTTTACAAGTGTTGAAAACTATGTTTCATAATTTTTCTATACTTTTTTTAGTATAAGAAATATTTAGAACCGACTTTTATGAAATTAGGACTCCTTGAGATAAATTTAATTTAGCTACTGCCCTTACAAATATTTTGATGATTTTAGATGATAAAAATGTTTATAAATGAATTTTGAAAGTCTTGAAAATGTTCCAAGAGAAACTAGTGTGTTATGTGCTTTAAAAACCAAGTTCTATGCTTTTTATGGAGATGTGTATTTTGGTTCTGCCTTGCTATGTTTTGGTCACTGTATATGCTGTTTTGATGATGATAATATGATTATGTTTGAGTATAGTTGATGTTAAAGCTCATATGTGAAAGATAAGAGAAGTTAGCAACTAGAAAAGAATTAATTTGAGAGTTGTAGATCTCTTGGTAATTGATTTTTCTGGATTCTATCCAGAAAGGTTTAGAAATGGTAATCATGAATTTAAATTATTTTAAATGTGTAGGAATGACTCATAAATGGTTTAGGACTTGATCTTGATGCCTTAGGAGCAAACCGGACTTAGAAAGGGTCATTGTTGTGACACCTAGGTATCCGTAAAGTTAGAATTTTAGATTCTGCATTCTTGAGGTTTAGAGAAGTTTACGATCATAGTATGGAGTGAGGAATATTTAGATATGAGCCTATAGGTACTCGAGAGTTTAAGTTGTGATGGTTTATAACTTAGACTGTGAGTTAAGGACCTTAAGGGTCAATGCAGAAGACATTAAGAAATTGTTAATGCTATGATGTTTATATGATGTAACAACATGTTGAGATGTTTATGATGCATGAGGAAATGATTGTTTAAGATATGAGGTTTATCATGGCATGAGGTTTAATTGAGGAATATATTGTGTGATTAGCTTGTGGCATAAGTTTCGGTTTGAGGGAAATTCGGTTTAATAGCTGTCATGCTGCCGAATTTCCGTCAAACTTAAAAGGGTTGAAGAAATGTTTTAAAGTACCACATGAGTTGAAAACCCTGGGTGACACTGGTTCGGCCGAGCACCCCCAGGAGATTTTTATGTGACAAAGCACTGAGACGCGCTTTCCTGGGTGACAATTTCGCCGAGCGACCCTGGGGAGACAAATCCGTGAGGGTATGAGTAGATGCAGCCTACCAAAGCGAACAAATTGTTGTGGCTTAATGCCTGCAAAGCGTTTTGAAGAGGGTATATCCTAAGAGAAGTAATCCCTGCCCCCTACCCGTACTTGCGTAGTCAGGATTATTTTATTATGTTTCGCTTATTCAGATAATAAGCAAGAGCTAGTGATGACTAGCTGAGGTATGAGCTCATAACCTAGTTATTTTAGGGTGGCCTTATTATGCTAAAGTACCATGATTAATGTCACGAAGTTGAGGAAAGATCCACTTGATAGTTATATGCCCTTTATGCCACTTGTGTGCTTTCTTGAAGTTGTGATTCATTGAGTTATGTGATTGAGACATTGCCATGCATTCATGTTTTAGTATGTTGCATTCATGACATCTAGACGCATGCTAAAAGGAATGAACCTTGGATAATTGGTTTTATAAACCCTAATAATGAACCTTTTATGTATGCACACCTTTTATAATTAAACCCAAGGTTCCTGAGGATGTGAACGATGTAACTCTAGGATAGGAGACTCCTACTGAGATTCTTTAGTAAGAATTCTCACTCCTTTCTCTTCTTCCTCTTTCTTCCATCACATCTTTAGAGAGCGATGACGACGTTCATGGTCTTCATTGATATGCCCATTTGGGAGGTGCACTATGACTCGGAGCATCGTTCCTATCACTTTGAGGGTAGTTGTGCGGTTCGTGTTTTTGTGTACATGGGTCGGACTTTTGCTTATCCAGTGTCCAGCTACCAGTTCACTCCCACCGCTCCTTTTGGTGGCGACGACTTGATCTTCAAGCGCACCCACCCTCGCGACGAGCAGTTGCGTCGTGCCCGCTCGTCTGCCTTAGCTGTTCGTGACTACCTGGAGTATGTGCCTTGCTCGTGGAGGTCAGAGACCTATCCGTCCGAGGACTCGCCGATGCATGTCTATTCGGAGAGTTCTGCCCCCTTTCCCTCGTTTAGGCGGGAGGGCAGTAAGGATACCGTGATGCAGCCGCACTTGGCACGGAGAGCCGAGATGTGCCCTCGCCGAGGAGCTCATGTACAGCTGACTCGCGTTCGGGTTTGTAACGCTCCGATTTTCTGTTAGTGTAAAAATGACCAAAATGCCCCTGAGGTCATTTTCAACCCGGAATTCGAGGAAAGCCAATCCGGCAGTACTCAAAGGGCAAACTCAATGTTGGAAGGGGATTAGATGACTCGTGTACCTTTTCGGGATCGAAAATCTCGTTTTTCGAGTTTTCGGGTCAAAATTACCAAAACGCCCCTGTGGTGTTTAACTTGTTTGCAAGTGCCGGATGAACCCGAAACTTCTCCAGATGGTTTTAAAAGGCATTTTTATGTATTCTATGACTTTAGTTTTGGTCCCGGAAGTCCCAAGCGAAATTAGTGCAAATTTACGATTTTGCCCCTAGTTTCGTGTTTTTACGCTTAATCGCGTGATTAAACAAACCTAAGCTTAAGCTTAATTATTCCTAACCTTGTACCTAAACTAATACACACTTAAACCTATTATTAGCACACAATTAGATGACCAAAACCTCTCTCCCCCCATGCTGTCTGAACCTGGCCGAACCTCCATGCCCTTCATTTCCATCACATGTGTAAAATTTTGACACACCAAGACCATGCTTCCAACTCATATACACCATACCTTGTCATATTTTCAATCAAGCTTGATTTTCCAAATGAAAAACTAATTGAAATAACCCATTTTCCTCATTTAATTGTGGGTGAAAAACAACTAGCCATGCATTGCTTCTAGAAGGATTATTTCATTCAAAATTGATAGGAAATTCACTCAAATCAAGCCATGCCTTCTATCATAACTTCCATACTTCAAACTATGCTTAAATGACCTTGTGTAAGAGATATTTTCTCTTCCTTTCCCTCCCTCATGGCTATGGTTACTCCTCCCCCTCTTTGAGCTCTCATTTGTTTTCATTTTCTATAAATACCTTGCCTAGAAACACATGCAAACACTTTAGCTCATTCGCAAACTTTTACATTTTCTAAGCTTTCCTTGAGTTCTTCCTTTTCTCTCTAAGTTTTCAAGAGAGTTTCCTCTTATTCTTCATCTTCATCTTGTTCATCTCTTCATCACATAAATATCTCATAACCTTCAAACACCACCTCATAACCTCAAATCACCTCCTAAGCTATCAAACACTTCATCTCAAACACAACCTCACTTGAAACACAACTCCAACCTCTTCAAACCCCGTTGGCCGAATCACTACCCACACTCAAGGAGGAGTTCTTCATCTTGTTTCCTTTTCAAAGATCAAAGCTTTTAACTTCACTCTAGGTAGGAGTGTTTTTCCAAACTTTGTTTTCTTGAAATGAGTTTTTCTCTAGCTTTCTCTTGGATTTTCTTTTTGAAACTTTCTTTGTTTCTTTTCCTTGATGTTTCGGCCTCTTGGCTTTGAGGAGCACATGATAGCTCAATGATGAGAGCTCCTAGATGATGACTATGTGTTCATCTCAAAGGAACCTCTAGAGCTTGAGTTTTTGTTTTCTCTAAGTTTCATCTTTATTATCTAGCTCAAAAGGATTTTTGTTCAAGAATACCTTTACTTTTCTTGCTATTTTGATTTCGGTTTCCTTGTTTTCTTTCCTTGAATATTTTGGTTTTGGTTCCTTGAACCTTGAGGTTTTGTTTTGTTTTGAAAGTTTATTTTAGTTTGAGCTTGATGATGATGTTCAAGAACCTCATAGTTCCTTCGAGAACTTAGTTCAAGAACTCTAAAGCTCTCCTTGTGATGAGATGAGTGTTGGGTTGCTATTTGCTAAAGTCTTGTAAGAGCTCTAGACTATCATAAAATGAACTTTGCATTCATGTTTTCTTTTATGCTTTGCACATCATATTTATTTTTCTTGTCATCACTAAGTACTAAGATAATAAAGGAACTTGCATTATCATGTTTATATTTCAAGCTATGCATTATCATGTTTATATTTCAAGTCCTCACTTAAATATCAAAGATAATAATATGTTGCATCTCATATTTATTTTAAGCTCTCACTTTACTTTCCAATGAAAGCTAAAATAAGTGCATGAGTTTATTTTATGTCATCACTTAAATAAACCTAGAGCTCAAAGACTTGCCCATTGTTGTCTCAAACAAAGGCTTGAAAACCTATGTTATTTGTCCTCTTGTTTTTGGCCTCTAAAGGTTTTAGTAGTTACAAGTGTTGAAAACTATGTTTCATAATTGTACTAAGCTTTCATGAGTTTAAGGAATGCATAGAACTAAGTTTTATGAATTTAGGACCTCTTGAGACAAGGTTGATTTAGCTACTGCCTTCTTAAATATTTTTATGATTTTAGATGATAAAAATGTTTATAAATGAGTTTTGAAAGTTTTAAAAAGGTTCCAAGAGAAACTAGTATTTTATGTGCTTTAAAAATTGTGTTTGATGCCTTATATGGAGATAAATATTTCGGTTCTGCCTTGCCTTTGGTGACCACTGTATGAGTTGTTTGATGATGATAACATGAGTATAATGATGTATAATTAATGTTAAAACTCATATGTAAAAGATAAGAGAAGTTAGTAACTAGAAAGGAATTAATTGGAGAGTTTTAGATCCCTTAATGTTTGAATTTTCTGGATTCTGTCCAGCAAGGTTTAGTAATGCTAATCATGGTTTTAAATTATTTTAAATGTGTAGGAATGACTCATAATTGGTTTAGGACTTGATCTTGATGCCTTAGGAGCAAACCGGACTTAGAAAGGGTCATTGTTGTGACTCCTAGGTACCCGTAAAGTTAGGATTATGAATTCTACATCCTTGAGGTTTAGAGATGTTCTTGACCATAGTGTGAGGTGAGAAATACTTAGTTATAACCTTATAACCTTAACGGTTAATGCATAAGACAGTAAGAAATGTGTTAATGCTATGATGCTTAATTTATGCAATGATATGTTGAGATATTTATGAAGCATGAGGAATGGATTAGTTTAGATATGAGTTCATCATAGCATGAGATTTTCATGAGAACCTGTTGTGTGATTTTAGCTTGTGGCAGTTTGAAGGAAATTCGGTTTAGCAGCTGTCATGCTGCCGAATTCCGTCAAACCTAAAAGGGTTGAGAAATGTTTAAGAAGTACCATATGAGTTGAAAACCCTGGGTGACACCGGTTCGGCCGAGCACCCCCAGGAGATTTTTATGTGACAAAGCACTGAGATGCGCTTTCCTGGGTGACACCGGTTCGGCCGAGCAGCCCCAGGGGAGACAAATCCATGAGGGTATGAGTATATGCAGTCTACCAAAGCGGACAAATTGTTGTGGTTAATGCCTGCAAAGCATTTCAAAGAGGGTATATCCTAAGAGAGGTGATCCCTGTCCCCTACCCATACTTGCATAGTCGGGATTATTTATTATGTTTCACTTATTCAGATAATAAATAAGAGCTAGTGACGACTAGCTGAGGTATGAGCTCATAACCTAGTTATTTTAGGGTGGCCTTATTATGCTAAAGTACTATGATTGATGTCACAAAGTTAATGAATGATCCACTTGAAAGTTATATGCCCTTATGCCACATGGTTTGTGTTTATATGCTTTGATGTGTTGTTGTATATGCTCGAGTATTGACATGCACCCATATTTAACATGACTGCATTCCTAACATCAAGATGCATGCTAAAAGGAATGGACCTTGGATAATTAGTTTTGGAAAACCCTAAATTGAATCTTATATGCATGATCACTGTTTTAGAATTAAACCCAAGGTTCCTGAGGATGTGAACGATGTAACCCTAGGATAGGAGACTCTTACTGAGATTTCTTTAGCAAGAATTCTCACTCCTCTCTCTTCTTTCTTCCGTCACATCTTCAGAGATCGATGGTGACGTTCGTAGTCTTCATTGACACGCTCGTATGGGAGGTGCACTACGATCCGGACCACGGATCATATCATTTTGAGGGGCAGTTCACAGTGCGAGTTTTCATGTTCATCGGACGCCCCTTCGCACACCCTGTACAGAGCTACCGTTTCTCTCCGATGTCACCCTACGACGACGCGATGGTTTTTGAGCGCGCTCGGATGCGAGATGAGAGGCTGCTGCGGACGTACATTGGTGGTTTGATGCCTCGAGACTTCCAGGACTACGTACCCCGATCTCCGAGTTCGGAGGATGACCCTTCTGAGGACCCGTCGACACATATGTATAGCGAGAGCTCTGCTCCTACACCTCAGTTCGTGCGCGGTGAGAGCGAGGAGACTGTTACACAGCCGAGACTGGCGAGACGAGCCATGAGGCGACTCTACCGAAGAGGTCATGCTCAGTCCTCACGTGTTCCCACTCCTGCCGCCCTGCATCCATGGATTGGTCATACTCCACCGTTTCCTGAGTTCCAGTAGTTGACGTCGTAGGGGAGGCTTAGTGCACACACCCACATGTAGAGTGGATAAACCTTCTTTTGTTGTGAGGTTATCCATCATAGGTGCACTCGGGTAGATATGGTTTATTTGTGTCTATTTGTCTTCTGTTGTATATTATTTCCACTGTATTACAAGCTCTGCTCGTCCCTATGAGGGTATGACTACTTATGTACTCTAAATTATGTTATTAATGAAATGTTTCCTTTGTTATCATGACTGTTGTTCTTTGAGTATATGCTTTACCTTGTGATTTCTAATGATTGTTACGCGTGCTTTATATTTCTGTCATTCGACCAATTAAGTCCGCGGTTCTCACTTTGCTTTATGTTTTCAAAAAAAAAAATTTACCCATAATTTTCACTAAGTATTTTATTAAAAAGATGAGACTAAGAAGTAATAGCCTAATGTTTAACCTAATGTATTCTAGAGAGTTGGGTTGAAGATTAGGGTGTTACATGGTTCCACTCCATTGGCCTACCTAGGAAGAGATCGAGTGATTCCCCGGTTATCTACCTCCATCACCCGAGGACCCCCGTCGTCACTAGACCTCATCGGAGAGCTATTCGAGTGCCCGAGCAGTCATGAGGATCTTCCCTTCGGCGGTACCTTTTGGGAAGGGGTTTTAGTCAAGTACTCATAGCTTGGTAGGAGGGTAGAGTAGTTGGTTTTTCTTTTGCAGTCACACCATGTACTTTACTGCTTTCTTGTTTCTGTTGTATTTCCATTTTCTTGTGCATTACAAGCTCCGCCCATTTCTATAAGGGCGTGACTACTATGTATCGTAACTAGGTTATTAATTTAATGTTTTCCTTTGTTGTTATAATCATTGTTCTATTGTTACATGTTTTAGTTCTTGTGTTTCTGCATGATTGATGCTTATGTCTTTCGTTTAGATTAGAGCGCGGCTCTCACTTTGATTAATATTTTTTTTAAAAAAAATTTACCCGTAATTTTCGCTAAGTATTTTAATAAAATAATGAAACTAAGAAGTAATAACCTAATGATTAGCCTAATATGTTCTAGAGTATTGGGTTAAAAATTAGGGTGTTACAAGGAATCTCATCCTCGCGCAAATCTCATGACATGTATACCTTTCTATATGCATATTTAATAAAAAAAAATCCATTAAAATTATAATTTTATTTTCTATGGACAAATCACATGTTCTCTGAAATCAAGATAATCATAACTGAAATTTCATAATCAATATCTAAAGTATGAAATTGTAACATCATCCATATATGTAAATGTATATAAATATGTCAAGTTAATCTTATCCAGGATCTCCTTACATGTTCAAATCTTTGAATATAGATTAAAGTATGATCAAGGTATGCAAAATGCAAAACAATCTCTATATGAATCAGGACTCATACTTGCAATATCACTGGAACACTCTAAACTATAATGAGAATACTTCACTCAAGTAAAGCTCATCAGCTGAATCTCTATTGCTGCTGAGAAGAGAGTGGCTGAGAAAATTCCACAGTCGCTAATGTATCTGTAAATAGAAAGAAATGAGAGGGTGAGTTTTTATATAAAAATTGAGTAAGTGAATTCTCACTTGAAATCCCTTGTATGAGACACCAAAGAAACAATGCAATAAATTGTAATAACAATAATAGTATAAGGGTTTAAAACATATCATACGTATACTTACATTATCAAAATCACAGTTCTCTATAAATCAACCCAACAATATCCTAATAGAGAAACATAAATCTTTGCTCTGGTTATGCACAATTCTTGTGTTATAACAAAATCTCTGAATAATAATCTCTGGGCACATATGGGCATTATGTATCGCTGTCCCTAATGTGACAATAATTCCTTTGTTTTCTCTGGCCTTGGGTTACTTGGTACTAAGGTTACAAATTAACTACTATTAACACACAACTTGTTTCTCTATGGCTAGTGTTCAGCTCAACCAGAAATCTAATTCTCTTCTCTGAATCTCATAAAGTTCTTTACCTTAGGGTTCAAAATCTCTATCATATGAATCAAACAATTCTGGAAATCATGTAATCATTATAACATCTCTAAATAATCATAATCAAAATCCATCTCTTTATAGACTCATTTTTTTTTAACAATAATGGTCCCATGGTTTTATATAAAACATATAGTTCATGCTATTTGAAAACCACATCCTCATAAGCTTGATAAATCAACATAAATCTCTAATCTTTTTGCAGAAATCTCTAAAATCATGATATAAACCATATTTCTATGAAGATAACTCTAATGCACAACATAGAGATCACTTGTTTGAATCCACTCACACGGAGGGGTGGTATACATAGGATTGACACCAATATAATCCTAGGAAGTAGGAATAGCACAAGTACCTGTCATTGAAGTAATAAAACTATAAATTAACCTCTAATAATCCCTAATTAACCCAAATCCAACTCTAATACAATGAAAGAACATAATTTCCTTGATGGACATGAAAACCACATTGCCACCCCCTAGAACAGGAAGAGATTGGAAAGAAAAGGAAGCAAAATAAAAAAAAGATAAAAAAAAACATACCTTGATCTTAAAAGATGAAAGATTAAAGTTTATATTTAGAAAATATGGGAGCAATGGAGTTTTTTTTTTGGGGGGGGGAGGTGAAAACTCGCATTTAGGGGTAAAGGTCTTGAATGTTCTCATATGAACCTTGATTTGGGGTTTTTATTAAAACTTTGAGCATTGCAATGCATAAGAGCACATAATTTCCCCTGCTTTGCAGGTTTACTGCCTTTGATCTGCAAAGACTCCCTTAGTGTTATAGTGCTCTCCAGAGTTATTTTTCTCTTAATTTCAAGCTATTCAAATGGGACCTGCCAACAACATGGGTGGATATCAAGGAACCTATGGTGGTCGTTGATTTGGCTAAGGACGCGTTTACCCAAGTTATTACATATTAGTTGGTGAGCTTCACTTGGGTGAAATGTTTGTTGCTTTTGCTCTAGAGTGCTTCAGTTATGATGCGGCCAGGGACTCGGCCCATATAGAGATGGCTTTTTCATTTGCATATCATGATGTATTCTTGATTTGTATTTAATGATTTTGCATTCACGGTTATTTTGTATAAGAGCAACTCGACACATATGTTTTTGTATTATGACTATAGACTTTAGAGTTTGATTATGAAATTACAGTTATGATTATTTTGATTTCAAAAGAGTAGGCGATTTGTATTTATAGATGAATTTATGTTTTAAATGAGTTTTATGTTTCAAATATATATATAGAGTGACTCAGCAATCACGAGCCTTATTGGGTTGTGATAATAATAATGATGATGATGATGATGATGATGGTGATAATTATGTTAATTGAGCTGTGACGGCTTGTTAACTCTAAATTTTTCTAAAGTAAATTAATTTTCTAAAAATAAACGAGTTTTTTTTATAAGAGAAATAAGCTAAGTAGCGATGGTTTGTTAATTTGGTATTTTAAAGTATCTTAGTTGTGTCAGTTCGATATTCTAAATATCTTCAATTTTTTCTTTTGAAAATTGTCACGATTCGACTTGAAAACGTGACTTGCATATGAGGGATTGGATTCCCACGTAAATCTCTTGAGTAACGTGACTTACTGAATGCATGAATTAACATGACTTTCATTCTTAAAATATAAGTTAATCGAAATCATCATCAAATTTTCTAATGAAGTCATATTAATTGAATTCGTAAAACTAAAATGCATCAACATTCATGATCATAGAATCAATTTTGTCAAACTTAACTCATGTTTTGGCAAAACACGTTAACATAAATTGGTTCGTTACATAAACAAGTCGTGAAACATAAATTGGTTCAAATACCTGAAACTTAACACATCTAAGAAAAATTCATCAATTCTAAAATTAAATACATCATCTGAAATTAGAATACATGATTTAAATTCTGCTTGCACAATTATTGGTACCCACTAATTTTACATAATCCAAGACTAAGCTTCACTGCAAAGTAAAGCTTACCACTGGAATAGTTGCGGACTATTGGAACAGTGGTTGAATGACAACTGGTTCTGCAACTATAACTGTAGGGAGGAAGGGAGAGGGGAGTAGATTCTCATCGACCACCTACATGGGATATTTACATACATAGTTACATAGAAAAACATTTCTAGAATCATGGTGTAATAATTACTATAGCAGCAGAAATCTTTGAACATGATAAATTAACTCACTGTCTGATTCTCTGTAATTACCATCTAAAACTAATTTGCAAATACATTAAATAAATCCGAAAACTCTAAAAGCTCTAAATTCATATAATTTTAACAAGCTGACTATCAAGCATAACTGAGGTTTTGAAATTATGCCTAAGGGATCACTAACTTGTAGACATAGTGATTTCAAAAACCCATAGAATATGTGTCTGGTCGATGTTATGAATCATACTTAGTTCAATACTTTTAATAATAAATAATTGAGATATAGTTAGCGATACGAAGTTTAGGCGTGTTGATAAGAGGAGACATAGAGGAAAGGTTGATGGGCCAAGGGTTGAGCCCATTATATAATACTAACATGGAGTTAGGGTAGCTAGAAGTTAATTGGAAGTAGTTACAGAAGGGTAATTTCGGGGGGAAATTAGAATATGAATATAAGAGAATAAAAGGAAAATAAGGGAGCAATGATAACGGTGTGAATTCAGTTATGCTCTTAATAGAGATTGGAGACTCTATATTCTCATATAGGGTTCTCCCATTTTTTTGTTCGATCAGGGTTCTAGTGCATTGCTAGCATCCTAATTCAATAAAGTGATTCTTCAGTAAATAGCTCTATTAATTGGTATTAGTAGATTGCATGTTCTTAGGACAATGTGACAAGGCTTATCGGTTTTGATGATATGTTCAAAGTTGATGGTAACAGGTTTCCAGGTGGTATCTGGGTGCTTTAGAACTCTTCTACTTGGATGGTTGATATCATACGCTCCTCGATGCAATATATTCAAATGAAGGTGACTTCTTAGACTAGCCAACACTGGTTTCTCACTCTCTAGTATAGGTGTCGTCAAGCTTCTCTCCGATCTAGGCTTTGGGAGGGTCTCAGGAATATTGCCAAGATAGCCTCTAGTCCTTGGTGTATGGTGTAACACCCTAATAGAACCTAACTATGCTTAATTTCATATTTGGATTTTATTAATTGTCACTTATGCCTGGCATTCATTTTCTTTTGAAATTTAATTTAGAAAAATAGTGGATAAGTTTTTTCCTTTTTGCACAAATTACTTTTTGAAAGCTTAAATCTGTAGTGAGAATTAAAATACATAATGCTTACATAGATGGTAATCAAAATTACTTTGCATGTTTACTTGCTTAGTTTAATAGAGCGGAATAAAGAACTAAATGTAAAACTATCATCAAATGAACTAATACCTAAGTCAAACTATGACATATACCATAGTAATAAGTTCTTAAAAATAACAATATAAATCCTTCTACTACGGTTCTATTTCTGACAATTATAATATGACTGAAATCGAAAATGTGCTAATTCTTGAAAGGTTTGAAATCTTCTTGTGTTACCTCTGTCATGAACCGATCTGAGAACGTGACCAGCATATAGGAATCCCATCCCCACGTTAGCCTTTTGGGTAACATGATTCTCTAAATGCATAATTTATCATAATATTATACTTAAAATATGATTTTTCTTCTAAACCATTATCAATCTGCGAATTCATAAATTGAAGTATTTAATATACAAAACTCTAACAACACAGACACCAATATTTCTAACTTTGAAATTAAATACATAATATGAAAATAAATGCGTGGTCGAATCCTGCCAGCACATCTACTAGTGTACTAAACTCTAACATTATTCTAATTTAAGCCTTGCTGTAAATCAAAGCTCACCATTGGAGATAGCTACATCTATTAAACAACAAGCTGAACCATATCTGTACTTGCAACTGTGAAAGAAAAGGAGAAGGGTAAGTCAATGGACTCAGTAAGTGAATGCTCACATATATCCCCTTCATGGGACAACAACAACAGGATGCATGTAGTAATAATAATAATAATAAAACAAGCTCCAAAAACATTTTTCTTATTTACACACACACACACACACACACACATATAGAATCAATTATAACTTTCATTTGTATCAAAAGTACCAATACTCTGAACATGTTAATTATATACAGAAATATGATAATTGTTCTTATCAACTGAAAAGTAGTGCTCAATCCCTAGCTAGCATTAGCTTTTATTTGAAATCTTGTGGTCTCTAATGAACCGTGTCCCTTTTGGACGAGCTATGGGCACCTAATTAAGTCACATTTTCTTTGGTATGTGAAAAGACTGCCTTCGTGGCCATTCGACATATTGCCTCCATGGCAGTCAGGTTTTTCAAGGTTAAGGTTTAAGGGATTATCTCCATGGCTACTTAAGGGATTGCCTCCATGGCGTTTTAAAGGATTGCCTCCATGGTTGCTTGGTATACCACCTCCTTGACAATTAGGTATAACAAGGTTAACGTCTCATAAAATTGCCTCCATGGTCGCTTGGTACACCGCTTCCTTGGCAGTTTGATGTACCAAGGTTAACGAATTTCTAAATATGAATCATAACTCTAGTTTGATACCTAATTGTACGTAACTTACTGAGGAATAAGAATCAATAATAAACTCAAACATTGAATTCCATACTTCTTAGTTTCATGAAAACTATTAAAACTTTTGGTGCCCTGAGAACTTTAGATTCACGTAGCTTTAATAGTCTAACCTTAGTATAACTATGGCAACAAAATCATGTCCATGGGTCACCCACTTGCAGACATTGTGATTTCAAGGCCCATAGAGTATGTAGCTACCAACTGCTATGAATTATAGGGAGATTTGTAACGCCCCGATTTTCTGTTAGAGTGAAAATGACCAAAATGCCCTTGAGGACATTTTCGGCCCGAAATTAGAGGAAAGCCGATCCGACAGTACTCGAAGGGCAAACTCAATGTTTGAAGGGGATTAGTTAACTTGTGTACATTTCCGAGATTGAAAATCTCATTTTTTGAGTTTTCGGGTCAAAATGACCAAAATACCCCTGTGGTGTTTTACCCGTTTGCAAGTGTCGGATGAACCCGAAACTTCTCCAGATGGTTTTAAAAGGCATTTTTATGTATTCCGTAACTTTAGTTTTGGTCCCGGAGGTCCCGGGCAAAATTAGTGCAAAATTACGATTTTGCCCCTAGTTTTGTGTTTTTGAGCTTAATCGCGTGATTAAGCAAACCTAAGCAATATTAGGCTCTAATCGAAGATTAATTAATTTCTATAATTAATCTTGAGTCAAAATAATTTATTTAAGTTGATTAGAACCTAATAATGCTTAATTACAACTTGAAATCTTATTTTAAATTCAAGATTTCTAGTCATGGAATCTTGAATAGTGTTTTCTCTTTCCAATTCCTTAAATCATGGAAATTTGTCTACCTTGTTTACTCATAAAATGAATTTTAAACTCTTTAAATGTGTATGAGCACTCCTTAATCTTGTCATAAATCTCTTAAACCTCATTCTTAGTTACCTAAACTCATGCTTAATGATTCCTAACCTTGTACCTAAACTAATACACACTTAAACCTATCATTAACACACAATTACATGGAAGATTTTTCCTCCCCCCTTTCTGTCCAGGTCTGGCTGAAGCATCCTCCCCCATTTTCCATCACATGCTCAATTTTTTGACACTCTAAGACCATGCTTTCACCTCACCATAAACCATACTTTGTCATACAAACACCATGCTTTCATCCATGCTTCATATGACCATTTCTAGAAGACTTTTTCTCTCATTTTTGTGGCTTAAATTCAGCCAGCCCTCCTTGCCTTCTAGAAGGGTTATTTTAATTTCAAACAAAGGGAAATTACCATACTTGAAGCCATGCTTTGCATTATAACTTCCATACTTCAAACCATGCTTGAATGATCGCTTGTAAGAGATATTTTTCTCTTCCTTCTTGCCTTATTGCTATGGCCTCTCCCTCCTCCCATTGGACTCTCATTTTGTTTTCATTTTCTATAAATACCTTGCTTACTTAAGCTTGCAAACAATTTAGATCATTTGCTAAGTTTCAAGTTTTCTAAGCTTTCCTTGAGTTCTTCCTTTTTCTCTCAAGTTTCAAGAGAGTTTCCTTTTCTCTTCATCTTCATCTTCTTCATCTCTTCATCCCATCATCATCTTATAACCTCTAAACACCACCCCACAACTTTGAACCACCATCAAACCTCTCAAACACTTGACCTCAAACACAACCTCACTCAAAACACATCTCCAACCTCTCCATCCCCTCTTGGCCGAATCATCATCATCCTTCAAGGAGGAGTTATTCATCTCATTTCCTTTCCAAAGTTCAAGCTTTTTATCTCCACTCTAGGTAGGAGTGTTTTTCTAAACTTGTTTTTCTTGAAAATAAGTTTTTCTCTAGCTTTCTCTTGGATTTCTTTTTGAAACTTTCTTTTGTTTTTCTTCCTCCTAGTTTCGCCCATGAGGCCTTGTTTGGTTCATGATAGCTCAATGATGAGAGCTCCTAGATGATGACTATGTGGTCATCTCAAAGGAACCTCTAGAGCTTGAGTTTTAACTTTCTTTAAGTTTCATCTTTATTTTCTAACTCAAAATGATTTCAACTCAAGACCACCTTCACTTTTCCTTACTATTGATTTCGGTTTCCTTACTTCTTTTACCTTGAGGTTTCGGTTTTAGTTTCTTTTCCTTTGGGGTTTTATTTTCTTTTACAAGTTGTTTCTTTTGAGCTTGATGATGATGTTCAAGAACCTCATAGTTCCTTGAGAACTTGGTTCAGGAACTCTAAAGCTCTCTTTGTGATGAGATAAGTGTTGGATTGTATCTCTAAAGTCTTGTAAGAGCTCTAGATGAGATTAAAATGAAATTGCATCCATGTTTATATTTTTGCCTTGCACATCATATTTATTTTCCTTGCCATCACTAAATATCAAGAATAATAAATGAACTTGCATTATCATGTTTATGTTTCAAGCTTTGCATTATCATGTTTATATTTCAAGTCCTCACTTAAATATCAAAGATAATAATAAGTTGCATCTCATGTTTATTTTATGCTCTCATTTTATTTTCTAATGAAAGCTAAAACAAGTGCATGAGCATGTTTATTTTTATGTCATCACTAAAGAGGACCTAGAGCTCAAAGAATTGCCCATTGTTGTCTCAAACAAAGGCTTGAAAAATATGTGTTCCCAAGCTTGTGATTTTGGCCTCTAGAATTTTTATTTGTTACAAGTATCAAAATCTATGTTTCATAATTTTTCTAAGCTTATATGAGTTCAAGAAATGTCTAAAACAAGGTTTTATGAATTTAGGACCTCTTGAGATAAATTTAATTTAGCTACTGCCCCTCAGATTATTTTGAGGATTTTAAATGATAAAAATGTTTATAAATGAGTTTTGATAGTTTTAAAAAGGTTCCAAGAGAAACTAGTGTTTCATGAGCTTTAGAAATCATGTTTTATGCCTTTGTATGGGGATGTATTTTTGGTTCTGCCTTGCCATTTTATGACCATTGTATGTGCTGTTTGATGATGATAATATGAGTATGTTTGAGTATATTTAATGTTAAAACTCATATGTGAAAGAAAAGAGAAGTTAGTAACTAGATAAGAATTAATTTGAGATTTCTAGATCCCTTAGTGATTGATTTTTCTGGATTCTGTCCAGCATGGTTTAGAAATGATAATCATGGATTTAAATTAGTTTAAATGTGTAGGAATGACTCATAATTGGTCTAGAACTTGATCTTGATGTCTTAGGAGCAAATCGGACTTAGAAAGGGTCATTGTTATGACTCCTAGGCACCCGTAAAGTTAGAATTTTAGATTCTGCATTCTTGAGATTTAGAGGTGTTTATAGTCATAGTGTTGAGTGAGGAATACTTAGATATGATCTTATAGGTACCTGAGAGTTTAGGTTTTGATGATTTATAACTTAGAATGTGAGTTAAGGACTTTAAGGGTTAATGCATAAGACATTAAGAAATGGTTAATGCTATATGATGCAATAATATGTTGAGATGTTTGTGATGTATGAGGAAATGATTGTTTGAGATATGAGTTTATCATAGCATGAGGTTTAAATGAGGAATATGTTGTGTGAATAGCTTGTGGCATAAGTTTCAGTTTGAAGGAAATTCGGTTTGACAGCCGTTGTGCTGCCGAATTTCTGTCAAACCTAAAAGAGTTGAAAAATGTTTCAAAGTACCATATGAGTTGAAAACCCTGGGTGACACCGGTTTGGCCGAGCACCCTTAGGAGATTTTTATGTGACAAGCACTGAGACGTACTTCTCCTACTACGGTGAGGAGGAGGCAAAATCATGAGGGTCTGGACATGAGCCTTTCCAAAGCAGACAATTCGCTGTGCACTCGAGGCCAGTTGATCGTTTCAAAGAGGGTATGTCCTAAGAGAGGAATTCCCTAGCCTCCTAGCCCGCACTCTTAAGTAGTCAGGTATGTTATTTTATTATTCGCTTATTCAGATAATAAGCAAGAGCTAGTGACAACTAGCTGAGGTATGAACTCATAGCCTAGGTTTTATTATTTGGGGTGGCCTCTACATTGCTAAAGATTTCATGAATGATGTCACACATACTGATGAAAGTTCCAATTGAGAATTGTTGCCCTTATGCCACATGGATTGTTTCTATATGATAGGATTTGTTGATTTATATGCTCAAGTATTGCCATGTACTCATGTTTTGGTATGTTGCATTCATGACATCAAGATGAATGCTAAAAGGAATGAACCTTGGATAATTGGTTTTATAAACCCTAATGATGAATCTTATATGCATGCACACCTTTTTATAATTAAACCCAAGGTTCCTAATGATGTGAACGATGTAACCTTAGGATAGGAGACTCCTACTGAGATTCTTTAGTAAGAATTCTCACTCCTTTCTCTTCCTTCTCTTTCTTCCGTCACATCTTTAGAGAGCGATGGCGACGTTCGTGGTTTTTGTCCACACGCCGACTTGGGAGGTTCACTTTGATCCGAATCACGGATCATACCATTTTGAGGGGCAGTGCACAGTACGAGTCATCATGTTCATCGGATGCCCCTTTGCTCACCCTATACAGAGCTACCATTTCTCCTCGATGTCACCCTACGACGATGCGATGGTTTTTGAGCAAGCCCGGACGCGAGACAAGAGGATTATGTGGATGTACACTGGTGGTTCGATACCTCGAGACTTCCAGGACTATGTGCCTTGGTTTCCCAGTTCAGAGGACGACCCTTCCGAGAACCCATCGACGCATATGTATAGTGAGAGCTCTGCTCCTACACCTCAGTTCGAGCGAGGAGACTGTTACACAGCCGAGACTGGCTAGGCGATCCAAGTGGCACCCCTATTGAGGAGCTCACGCTCAGTCTTCACGTGTGCCCACTCCTATCGCCTTGCATCCATGGATCGGTTACACTCCACCTTTCCCTGGGTTCTAGTAGCAGACGTCTTAGGGGAGGCTTAGTGCACACACCCACATGTAGAGTGGATAAACCTTCTTTTGTATGGAGGTTATCCATCATAAGTGCACTCGGGTAGTTGTGGTTTGTTTATGCTTTCTTCTTTCTGTTGTATCTCCATTTTACTGTGTATTCCAAACTCAGCCCGTTTCTATAAGGCGTGACTAATTATGTACCCTAACTATATTATTATTAATCAAATGTTTCCTTTGTTGTGATGATCGTTTTTCTATTGTTTCTTGCTTTAACTTTCGTGTTCCTTATGATTGATATTTATGTCTCTCGTTTAGATAAGAGCGTGGCTATCACTTTGATTTATGTTTTCAAAGAAAAAATTTACCCGTAATTTCCGCTGAGTATTTTAATAAAATGATGAGACTAAGAGGTAATAACCTAATGATTAACCTAATGTGTTCTAGAAAGTTGGGATAAAAATTAGGGTGTTACATTTTGGTATCAGAGTAGTTCGATTCTCACGGAGCTTGAGGATTGGACTGACCATGCTTGAGAAGCATGATGCGATAGTTATGTAATGTATAGTGCTTGATAGAGACAAGCCATAGGACTAGAGATGCATGACTTTTGTTGCTTGGAAGTGCCATGGTAACTAGCTCATTTTGCATGAATATTGAGCCTGATCAACTTGATGTTCACTGTCTCATGTGTTTAGGGACCAATGGCACCGATTGTGGTCCCATGGTTCTCCAAACATATTGTTCATGTTATTTTGAAAACTAAAATTTTCATAAACTTGATAAATCAACAATAATCTTTAATCTCTTTGCAATGTTCTCTAAAATCACGCATTTATGCTACATTTTAATGAAAATAACTCTGGTGATTAACATAGAAATCACAAGATTAAACCTGCTCAATTGGAGGTGAGGAAGGAGCGGTGTCAACATAATTAGGTTCCATGGAGCGGGGATGACACCAATATCTACCATTGAAGCCACAAAACTCTAGATTAATTCTTAATACTCTCTACTTAGCTCTAGGTTAACTTTAACAATATTGGGAGAGCTCTCACTTGACACCAATAGAGAACAACAACAACCCAAACCATAGAATGTGAAATAGGGAGGAAGGAGATAACAAAAACCATAAAAATCACTTACCTTTGATCTTTGAGGAAGAAGGAATGAGGTTAGATTGAGTGGAAGAGAGTGTAAAGGTGTTTGGAAAATAAGGGTTTTGGATTTTAGGGATGAAAGCCTGAGCTTAGGTGTTTAAATTAGGGTAGGGGTTCACTTATCAAAATTACATTGTTTTGTACTGTTCACAAGATCAGGGGCACCACTATAGCGGTCCGGTCGATGACGCACCAAATATTGTGAAAACCATGCCCCTGACTGCTATAGCACTCTTGAACCGCTATAGCGATCACCCACTTAGCAAGAATGACTTCCTTGCCCTTTTCCACTGCTATAGTAGTCCAAAAACACTTGATCTCCATCTGAACTGACTTTCGAGCATACAGGGCCTTCCCGGTAACACGGGTAGGTCCCGAGGGACTCTAAGGCTGTACTAGGCTTCTTTAGAGACACATGAACTTGAGGTATTACAACCTCCTTCCTTAACTATAGCTCTGTTGCTTCAATTGGACTCATCTGTCTCTGGTAACGATAGTAGAAAAGAACCATAGGAATGAGAAAGATAAGATTTCTTAGTAGGAGTTCCTACTTGCACTAAACGTGTCATCGTTTATGTAATACCCTAGATGTAAAAAAAAAAAATCTCTGGAGACCGCCCAGGCGGTCATCAGGAAACATAAGTCGGTGCTGGAACTCTCTTGAAACCGCCCAAGTGGTCATATAACCGCCCAAACGGTCATCAGAGAGTTAAAAACCCCCATTTCGGGGTCCAGATCATTCTACACACCTCTCCACCGTCTCCTTCTGCAGAGAAACGCGAGTTTCACCCTTAACCTTGGTTCTCCACCATTTTTACACCTTCCAAACTCCATTTCTCTCAATTCTGGCTTCAATCTTTGATTCCTAAGGCTTCCAGGTATGTTATCCTTTTAGTATTGCTTTCCTTTCTCCCTTTTCTCTGGGTTCTTAGGGTGATCTTCTAAGCTCCTCAAGAGGGGAAAGGTTTTGTACCTTATTGGAGATGGATTCATGAGTATTCAAAGGTTTTAGATAGTAATTTAGAGTTTTATGCCTTATGTATCATATTCTGCTGTCAGTTCTACTTCCTAGGGTGTTGTTGGTGATAGTTCCTCACTTTTCGCCCCTCTAGGTGAGTGAGTTTTCATCTGGTAACTCTATGTTTTGCATTAGAGTTATTTTCATGAAAAATAGGATTTACTGCTTGATTTTAGAGATTACTGTACAGGATTTGAGGTTTGCTGTTGAAGATATGTTTTGGAACGGTTGATTTGAAAGCATGAAACTTGTTGTTCATAAAACTCATGGGACCATTATTGCTGAACTGGCTTGAGATAGAAGTGATGAAATATATGTATTGTTAAAGACTTTTATGATTGGTGAAATGGATTCTGGAATTGATTTATGGATATAATATAGTTATATGCCTGGAAATGCTATTTAGGAAAGAGAATGGAATTGTGAATGTGAATTTGGTTGATTTGAGATATGATATTGAAATTTCTAGAGTATGAAAGTGTGATGATTTGAGATATGTTTTAGAGAATAAACAAAAATAGTTTTAGAGCATGAATTTTTATGAGATTCAGAACAGTTGACGGATACATATTCTGAAGATGTATGAGATCATGAATGTCTGTAAAAAGCGTAACCCCTTAGGCATGATTTCATAGCCATGGTTATGCTAAAGTTAGATTGTTAGAGTTGCATACTAATAACAACTGCCAGCTACATATTCTATGGCTTGAAGTCATAATGCTTTAAGTTGGTGATCCCTTAGACATGATGTCATAGCCGCAGTTATGCTAAGGTCAAACTATTAGAATCAGATAGATTCAGAGCTCACAAGAGAAAATGACCCATGAGGGGCAAATTTACACAGAGAAACCATCAAACAACAAGAAACCATGAAACTTAGCCCACGAGGGGCAATTATGAAACTTAGTCCACGAGGGACTATTTATCCAGAGAAACTATGAAACTACGTGAAACTATTAAACTCAGCCCACGAGGGGCAATTCAGAGATTTAGTCTACGAGGGACAATATATTCAGAGAAACTACGTGAAACTATTAAACTTAGCCCACGAGGGACTTGACTCATGAGAAACTGAGCACTTACGAAACAGAACAGAGATAGAGAACCAAACAGAATAGAGGCCGACACAGAGATAGAGAATGAAACAGAACAGATAGAGATTATTGTTCATTTAGTAGTTACTACATGAAAGCCAACATGGGTTTTCATATACGAAAGTGATTTGAGAAAATTGTTTTGAGTTTAGAAAATGATGACTAGTATTTATTTATGTATATGTGTATTAGAGTATTATTTATGTTATTATGTTTTCATGCATTATTTCCTTGATGTCCCATGACAGGGGGTTTCAGGTGAGGGCTCATTCACTGAGTTTTGGTTACAAAACTCACCCCTCTACTCCTATTTTTACAGATACCATAGTTGCTGAAGGCATTTCCAGAAGTGTTAGATTTAAGAGGTGAGCGTGATGTTCATGGGTTAGTGTGCTCTAGTGTAGATGCAGGCAGGATCCCGGACCTAGAGCATGTTGTAATTTGCATTTGATACATTATAGTAACATTTGTTTTGTATATAATGACTTGGACAATCAGATAAGTATATGTTGATTTACATAGATAAATGGATTCAAGAGTTAAACTTGAAAGATTTGTTATAAGATTTCAGAGGTAATTATTGTGATTTTAGAGAATATGTGATTGACTTGCAGAAAATTTAATAATTTAAATAGACTTTATGAACAGAGCATGCATTTAGAGACATTCAGCAAGTCCCAAGGCTTACGTGGGAACAGAATTTCTCACGTGCCGGTCATGTGCCCAGGTCGGGTCGTGACAGTTGTCATCACAGTCATTTCGGGTTATTATAAAAAGGTGATCATATAATTGGTTTAATTACTACATTTTCAAAAGCATGATTAGCCAAAATGAGGTTACTTTTAGACTATTCTTGGGACATTAGCAGAGGTATACACATCATAAATCATCAACTATAGTCAAATAATCCAGATAATAATCTTAGTTAAACTACATGATCATGTAAGTATTTTGATTCATAGACTTCATGCATGTCATTCCATTTTCCTTTCATTAACATTTCTTTTACTCACAAGATGCCTTCATCAATATCTTAAACCACCCTATTTGGGGTAATGAGCTCATACCGTAGTCGCCACAACTTTTTGACTCCATGTGGGCTACAACCCACAACCCATGCAGACTACTACCTATGATAGATTCCCGTGGGCACTGACTCAATGGTGTATGGGTGTTAAGCTATGAGCTTAAGTCCACTTTTGTAGACTTCACTTTTATTCTCACTGGGTGCACAACACCAATATCTTAACCTCTTTTGAGGGTTAAGCAGTGAGTTTGTCCATTTATTATTTAACTCTCATGGAGTGTACAACATCAATGTCTTAATACCCCTTTAAGGGAATGAACAATGAGTCAAATCGTTTATTAGTTTCTCACTGAGTGCATAATACTGATGTCTTAACACTTTCGAGGGTTAAGCAATGAGCTCAGCCATTTATTATTTCACTTTCTATTTAATTTGTATCATGAATATATACATATCATCATGTAATCATAAATAAATAATGGCATACTCAATCATCCATGCTCATAAATATATTTTATTGTCAATTCTCATAGCCAAGAGTATGTGTTTCATGTGAAGTTTCATGTAAAATATCATATGTGAATAGTGGATATGTCATACCAATCTCATTACCAACAATAATTAATCTTAAATTCTCATATTTGTAGTATATGTTTCATGCTAAATCTTATGGCAAAATAGTAAATTTTCCTTGCACAATCTCATATCATACTTCATCATTCAAAGTCAACAAGTCAAGTGCCCTAAGGATCCTAAGAGATCACAAAAGTTTTGGTATTAATACATTATGAAGTCCTTCTCATTATTATTACAAATTCTAAAAGAAATCTCTTTTCACTTAATCCTCTTTATACCTTAAGTATCCCATAAATACATTAATGCATTTAAAATATTATCCTTGGGTAATTAGAGCTTCTTTATATATTTTCAAGTTTCCTCTTGAATTTTACATACGTATTTTTTCTCTTAAAGGTTATTGCCACTTAAATGCCTTAAACTTGCTCTTTTCAAGACATGAATATTCTATTTCTAGATCTGACATCTCTTATAAGAAAAATTTATAACTTTTCGTGCACTTATTATTTCAGCTTTCTAAAGAGCTTTTGAAAAAGTTTAAAATGGATCAAGCTAAACCCATAAGTACCCCCATGCATCCATCTCAAATCATCGATACTGATGAGAATGACGAAAAGATATCAGAAAGTAATTATAGAGGAATGATTGGTTCACTTCTGTATCTTACAACTAGTAGACCAAACATTCAATCAAGTGTGAGAATCTGTGCTCGATTTCAATATAACCCAAAACAATCACACTTAAATGTTGTTAACAGAATTTTCAGATACTTATCCAGTACTACTAATCTTGGCTTATGATATGAGAAAAGTACATCTTGTGAGTTGTAGGTTACTGTGATGCTAACTTTGCTAGAGATAGAGTAAAGAGAAAGAGCACTAGTGGTTGCTGCCATTTCTTTGGGAAAAGTCTCATTACCTGGTTATTCAAGAAGCAGAATTCCATTGCACTCTCTATGGCTGAAGCTGAATATGTAGCTATTGCAAACTGCTACACCTAGATGTTGTGGATAAGGAACTAGCTAGAAGATTATCACCTAAGGTATTCCAAAATCCTTATCTTCTGTGATAATATCAGTGCTATTAATCTTGTTAAGAATCTTAATCCTATCCAGCACTATAACACCCTAATATGTAACCCAACACGCCTAGGACGCATTTAAGTTAATTATTACTTATTACTCTTTTGTCCCAGTTCTTAACTTAAACACTCGGAAATACATTAGTAAAAATACTGGTAATTTTTTTTTTTGAATTTTAAAAACAGAATGTGAGCAGCACATACTGACTAAAACAAGACATTCGTCTTACATATAAGTGAGAAAATTTAAAAACATGTCACAGGCATACACAAAATGCAAATAACATAATATCAAGAACATAATCATATCATCATGTATTTATATATATCATCTATGTCAACCGTTCCTCATCACGCACCAAAATATACATATATAATAGTGTCATGCCCACCAACAAAGGTTAAGCTAAGTACAGTCATGTCATGACCCTTCTTGAGCACGTGACTGGCACGTGCGAAACTCCATTCCCACGTAAACCTCGTGACCTGTATCGTCTCTACATGCACATCGGGATTAAGAAAATCCATAAAGTAGGTTTCTTTTTCTACATACAAATCACTTGCTTTTGAAAACCGCATTTAGAAAACCAAAATATATCACAGTCTTTTTCAAATGCAATGTACAATGTCGCTAAATATCATACAGTCCTTTACATATAGGGTGTTTACAGAAAGTAAAAGCTATACAGTTTGTAACACCCTAATTTTTAACCCAACTTTCTAGAACTCATTATGTTAATCATTAGGTTATTACCTCTTAGTCTCATCATTTTATTAAGATACTTAGCAGAAATTATGGGTAAATTTTTTTTTGAAAATATAAATCAAAGTGAGAGCCGCGTTCTTATCTAAACGAGAAACACAGGTACCACACATAAGGAAACACAAGAGCTAAGGCAAGTATCAATAGAGCAATGATCATAACAACACCGGAAACATTTCATTAATAATAATATAGTTAGGGTACATAAGTAGTCATGCCCTTATAGAAACGGGCTGAGCTTGGAATACACAGAAAAATGGAGATACAACAGAAACAAGAGAGCATAAACAAACCACAACTACCCGAGCACACCTATGATGGATAACCTCAATACAAAAGAAGGTTTATCAACTCTACATGTGGATGTGTGCACTAAGTCTCCCCTAAGACGTCTGCTACTAGAACCTGAGGAAAGGTGGAGTGTAACCGATCCATGGATGCAGGGCAGCAGGAGTGGGCACACGTGAAGACTGAGCGTGAGCTCTTCGATAGGGGCGCCTTTCGGCTTGCCTAGCTAGTCTCGGCTGTGTAACAATCTCCTCACTCTCGCCTCGCACGAACTAAGGAGCAGGAGCAAAGCTCTCGCTATACATATGCATCGACGGGTCCTCGGAAGGGTCATCCTCCGAACTAGGAGACCGAGGCACGTAGTCCTGGAAGTCTCGAGGCATCGAACCACCAGTGTACATCCACATAATCCTCTCGTCTCGCATCCAAGTTCACTCAAAAACCATCGTATCGTCATAGGGTGACATCGGGGAGAAACGGTAGCTTTGTACAAGGTGAGCAAAGGGGCGTCCGATGAACATGGAGACTCATACTGTGCACTGCCCCTCAAAATGGTATGATCCGTGATCCGGATCAAAGTGAACCTCCCAAGTCGGCGTGTCGACAAAAACCACGAACGTCGCCATCACTCTCTGAAGATGTGACGGAAGAAAGAGAAGGAAGAGAAAGGAGTGAGAATTCTTATTAAAGAATCTCAGTAGGAGTCTCCTATCCTAGGGTTACATCGTTCACATCCTCAGGAACCTTGGGTTTAATTATAAAAGGTGTGCATACATAAAAGGTTCATTATTAGGGTTTATAAAGCCAATTATCCAAGGTTCATTCCTTTTAACATGCATCTTGATATTATGAATGCAACATATTAAAACATGAATGCATGGCAATACCTCAATCAAATAACTCAATGAATCACAACTTCAAGAAAGCACACAAGTGGCATAAAGGGCATATAACTTTCAAGTGGATCTTTCCTCAACTTCATGACATTAATCATGGTATTTAAGCATAATAAGGCCACCCTAAAATAACTAGGTTATCAGCTCATACCTTAGCTAGTCGTCACTAGCTCTTGCTTATTATCTGAATAAGCGAAACATAATAAAATAATCCTGACTATGCAAGTACGGGTAGGGGGCTAGGGATCACCTCTCTTAGGATATACCCTCTTTGAAACGCTTTGCGGGCATCAAGCCACATCAATTTGTCCGCTTTGGTAGGCTGCATCTTCTTATACCCTCACGGATTTGTCTCTCCTGGGGGTGCTCAGCCGAACCGGTGTCACCTAGGAAAGCGCGTCTCAGTGCTTTGTCACATAAAAATCTCCTGGGGGTGCTCGGCTGAACCGGTGTCACCCAGGGTTTTCAACTCATGTGGTACTTTAAAACATTTCTTCAACCTTTTTAGGTTTGACGGAAATTTGGCAGCATAACAGCTGTTAAACCGAATTTTCTTCAAACCGAAATTTATGCCATAAGCTATTCACACAACACATTCCTCATTTAAACCTCATGCTATGATAAACTTCATGTCTTAAACAATCATTTCCTCATGCATCATAAACATCTCAACATGTCATTGCATCATATAAATATCATAGCATTAACGATTTCTTAATGTCTTATGCATTGACCGTTAAGGTCCTTAACTCACAATCTAAGTTATAAATCATCACAACTAAATCTCTCGGGTACCTATAGGCTCATATCTAAGTATTCCTCACTTAACACTATGATCACAAACATCTCTAAACCTCAAGAATACAAAATCTAAAATTCTAACTTTACGGGTACCTAGGAGTCACAACAATGACCTTTTCTAAGTCCGATTTGCTCCTAAGGCATCAAGATCAAGTCCTAAACCAATTATGAGTCATTCCTACACATTTAAATTAATTTAAATCCATGATTATCATTTCTAAATCTTGCTAGACAGAATCCAGAAAAATCAATTACCAAGGGATCTAGAACTCTCAAATTGATTCTTTTCTAGTTACTAACTTCTCTAATCTTTCACATATGAATATTAGCATTAATTATACACAAACATACTCATGTTATCATCATCCAAACAACATAAACAGTGAGCATAACATGGCAAGGCAGAACTGAAAATACATCTCCATACAAAGGCATAAACTTGGTTTCCAAAGCACATAAAATACTAGTTTTTCTTGGAACCCATTTAAAACTATCAAAACTCATTTATAAACATTTTTATCATTTAAAATCCTGAAAATAATCTCAAGGGCAGTAGCTAAATTAAATTTATCTCAAGAGGTTCTTAATTCATAAAACCTTGTTTTAGACATTTCTTGAACTCATATAAGCTTAGAAAAATTATGAAATATAGATTTTAATACTTGTAACAAATATAACTCCTTAGGGCCGAAATCAAAGTGCTACACAACATATGGTTTTCAAGCCTTTGTTTGAGACAACAATGGGCAAATCTTTGAGCTCTAGGTTTTCTTAAGTGATGACATAAAAATAAACATGCTCATGCACTTGTTTTAGCTTTCATTAGAAGATAAAGTGAAGGCATAAAATAAACATGGGATGCAACTTATTGTTATCTTTGATAGTTAAGTGAGGACTTGAAATATAAACATGATAATGCAAAGCTTGAAATATAAATATGATAATGCAAGTTCATTCATTATCTTGATACTTAGTGATAGCAAGGAAAGTAAATATGATGTGCAAGGCATAAACATAAATATGAATGCAAGGTTCATTTTAATGTTATCTAAAGCTCTTACAAGACTTTAGAGATCAAACAACTTAACACTCATCTCATCACAAAGAGAACTTTAGAGTTCTTGAACCAAGTTCTCAAAGGAACTATGAGGTTCTTGAACATCATCATCAAGCTCAAAATAAACAAACTTTCAAAAGAACATATAATCTCAAAGAAAAGGAAACCAAAACCGAAACCTCAAGGCAAAGGAAATAAGGAAACCAAAATCAATAGCAAGGAAAAGTGAAGGTAATCTTGAGCTAAAATCATTTTGAACTAGAAAATAAAGATGAAAGAAAGCAAAAACTCAAGCTCTAGAGGTTCCTTTGAGATGAACACACAGTCATCGTCTAGGAGTTCTCATCATTGAGCTATCATGAACCAAACAAGGCCTCATGGCCGAAACTATGAGGAAGAAAAACAAAGAAAAGTTTCAAAAGAAATCCAAGAGAAAGTTAGTGAAAAACTCATTTTCAAGAAAAACAAGTTTAGAAAAACACTCCTACCTAGAGTGGAGATAAAAAGCTTGAACTTTGGAAAGGAAATGAGATGAACAACTCCTCCTTGGGGGTTGATAATGATTCGGCCAAAGGGGGATGAAGAGGTTGGAGATGTGTTTTGAGTGAGGTTGTGTTTGAGGTCAAGTGTTTGAGAGGTTTGATGGTGGTTCAAGGTTGTGAGGTGGTGTTTAGAGGTTATGAGATGATTATGTGATGAGAGGATGAAGAGGATGAAGATGAAGAGAAAAGGAAACTCTCTTGAAACTTGAGAGAAAAAGAAAGGAAACTCAAGAAAGCTTAGAAAACTAAAAGTTTACAAATGAGCTAAAGTGTTTGCAAGTTCTTCTAATGCACCTATTTATAGAAAAACAAAACAATTGAGGCTCACTCAAGGAGGCCTTGGCCGTAGCAAAAAATGAGGGAAAGGAAGAGAAAAATATGGTGATTTGAGTGAATTTCCTATCAAATTTGAATGAAATAATTCTTCTAGAAGCTAGGAATGGCTGGTTGTTTTTGGGCCACAAATAAATGAGGAAAATAGCTTAATTCATTTAGTCATTCACTTGAAAAATCAAACATGGTGGAAAGTATGACAAAGTATGGTGAGTATAACTTGAGGTATGGCTTTGGAGTGTCAAAAATTTGAGCATGTGATGAATATGGGGGAGGGCATGCTTCGGCCAGATTGGGCAGCAAGAGAAAGGAAGAAAAATCTCGCATGTAATTGGGTGTTAATGATAGGTTTAAGTGTAGGTTAGCTTAGGTACAAGGTTAGGAATTATTAAGCATAAGTTTAGGTAACTAAGAATGGGGTTTAAGAGTTTTATGACAAGGTTAAGGAGTGCTCATACACATCTAGAGAGTTTAAAATTCATTTTATGAGTAAACAAGGTAGACAAATTTCTATGATTTAAGGAATTGGAAAGAGAAAACACTATTCAAGATTCTATGACTAGGAATCTTGAATTTAAAATAAGATTTCAAGTTGTAATTAAGCATTCTTAGGTTCTAATCAACTTTAATAAATTATTTTGACTCAGGATTAATTATGGAAATTAATTAATCTTCGATTAGAGCCTAATATTGCTTAGGTTTGCTTAATCACGTGATTAAGCTCAAAAACACAAAACTATGGGCAAAATCGTAATTTTGCACTAATTTTTCCCGGTACCTCCGGGACCAAAACTAAAGTCACAGAATACATAAAAATGTCTTTTGAAACCATCTGGAGAAATTTCGGGTTCATCCGACACTTGCAAACTGGTAAAACGCCACAGGGGTATTTTGGTCATTTTGACCCGAAAACTCGAAAAATGATATTTTCGATCCCGGAAAGGTACACAAGCAACTAATCCCTTTCCAACATTGAGTTTGCCCTTCGAGTACTGCCGAATCGGCTTTCCTCGAATTTTGGGCCGAAAATGACCTCAGGGGCATTTTGGTCATTTTCACTCTAACAGAAAATCGGAGCGTTACACAGTTCAAATAGTATCTTAAAATACAAGACTATGCAAAATGTAATCATGCCTTATGGTCTGAGATCCTGCCTGCATTACAGTGGAGCACATCTAGAGCAGAATGCCAAATGCCTCACCTAATGTGCTCAACAACTAAAACCTATCGCTGCTGGGAGGAAGATGGTGTGGAAATACCCTCAGCAGCTATAGTATCTGTAAAATATGAAACGAATAGAGGGATGAGTTTTGTGACCAAAAATCAGTGAGTGAGCCCTTATCTAGAACCCCCGTTCATGGGACACTAAGAGAAGGTACACAACACCAAGATAGTAGTGACAGCAATAACAGTGTCAAAGCATTCCATAATTATAATCAAGTTCTCAAATCTTAGCTTTCTATAACATGACCTAACAGTATTCTAATAAAGAAACAGTAATCTCTGCTCTGATTACATACAATGTCTGTAACGTAATAAACTCTGAATATAAATGTCTAGTTATATCTGGGTATTACGTATCGCCATTCCTAGTATGACAATAAATCTCTGAATATAAACTCTGGATATAAATTCTCTGAATATCTCTGGTCCTAGGCAATTTGGTACCAAGGTTAACGAATTAACTACCGTTAACATAAGCCTATTGCTATATAATTATTGCTAGCTCAGCTAAAAACCTTAATCTCTTCTCTATCATTTCCAAAGTCTTCTATCCTAGAGTTTGAAATCTATTTTTATATAACAGTATATAGTATCAAAATCATATAATCATAAAACCAACTCTAAATGATTAAATTTGCGATGCAATTATACAAAAATTCATCCTTAATGATAGATGTCCCATGGTTTTCAAGAAAACACATTTTCTTATTAAACCAATAGTTCATAACATAATATTTCACAGAAATCTCAGTAGTTCACAAAATAAACTCTAAAATCATATGTACTTTCATGTTTTAGCTGAAAATAGATATAATGACTAACATAGAAGTTACAGATGTGAACCCACTCATCTGGAGTGGCAGTAGACACAGGAATAGCACCAACAGAGTTCTGGGAAGTGAGAACAACACCAGTACCTATCGATGAAGTAATAGAATTCTATATTAACTGCTAAAACCTCTATATAACTCAAATCTAATCCTAGTATGCTAAAAGAACTCTACTTCATTGAGAGGTATAGAAAACTTCATGCCAACCACCAGAAACAGAGAAAAATGGAAGAAATAGAAGCAAAATCACTAGAATAACATACCTTAAAGCCTTAGAAGTGAAAGATTGAAGTTGATTTCAAGAGAAAATTGAAGAAATGGAGTTTGGGAGTCAATTTTGGGTGGAGAGTTGAGTTCCTTCGACTTTTGGGGTGTGTTTTCAGTGAATGAAGATTCTGGACCCCAAAATGAGAATTTTAATACTCTGATGACCATCCAGGCGCCTGGGTTGTTCCCTGTCCAACTATCGCACCGACTTACTCTCTATTTACCACCTGGGCGGTCATATGACCGCTGGGACCGTTGGGACCACTGGGGCGGTCTAAGTTCAAAATCTAAATTTTGGGTTTTAGTTTAAATTCGGGAATTCTTACGATTTTTCAAACTTGGGGGCTATCAATGGAAGGGTTAAAGACTTAGTAAAATTCATTAAAAATCGTCCTTCAACTTATTTTCCTCTTAGGAATAATTATCGAGAGTTTTAGTTCCAAAAATATAATTTTATCATATAGCCCTCCAAGGACATATAGGTCCAGACTTGGTGAAAGTTTGGACCCGAAATGACAGATAAGGGCGATTGACAACCTTCCCTGGTTCAAACAAGTTTTTCAACCTTTATTTAACCTAGGGGTATTACAAGTCATTTGAATATAAGCGTGAATAGTATGCAGAAGAAAACTAAATACAAGCTAATAAAGACCTCTCTTCCCACTACTCCTACTAGGGCGCGCTTAGAGTAGATAACCTCTAATTTTAAAAAAAAATGGCTATCCTCTCCACCAGATATGCACATGTGCTCCAAAAGGTCCACTGTTGACTCCAATAGATGTCGTTGCTAAGAAGGAGGAAGGTAACCAATCACATGAGCCAAGTCATCAGGCATGGCAAGACGACTAGTAGGTTGGACATGGGCACCTTGGCAAGGACGAGTAGCTCCACTACGAATGAACTCAACTCTTCTCAATGGTTGTTTGACAATAACCTATCCATCGCTGTCGCCGCCCGTCTCCATAGGGACAATAGGGGCAGAACCACTGGAAGTGTGCTGGGAGGGTGATTCCTCTAACGGATCCAACCATGGCTCAACAAGGTGAGATGGTGACCAGGGTATGTGGTCAGGGAAATCCTGAATGGTAGATACAGCAAAGTGAGCAGGAGGGAACTGCTGAGTACACGGACGTGCCTGCTCAAAGGCAAAGTCATCCGTAAGTGGAGCAGCAAGGGTGAACCAAACACTAGTGACGGGATATGCAAAGGGACGGTCCAGGGAAATGAACATGCAAACGGCACAACGACCTACAAAATGGTATGATCGGTTAATCGGGTCAAAGTGCATCTCCCACGTGGGGGCGTCAATGTAAATCACGAACGTTGCCATCAACCTTGGAAGACGAGATAGAAAGGAATAAAGAGGGGATGAGAAACTTATATAAGAATCTCAGTAGGGTTTTCACCTCCTAACATGTGTCATCATCTATGTCCTCAGGAACCTCAGGTTTCATTCTAAAAATAGTGAGCACATATAAGGTTCATTTATTAAGTTCCAAATACCATTAGCTGAGACCCGTATATTTTAGTATGAATCTTAATGTCATGAATGCATCATACTATATCATGAATGCATGTCAATGCCACATGCAATATATCATAGGAATCGTATTAAATAGACATAGCATAAAGAACATAATCCTTCTAACATGATCCTTACTCTTTATTCTTTTAGGTGACTTACAATTTCTTACTCTCTCCTATGGGGGCCACCCTAATACTCTTTTCTCTTGAGAGTTCTAGGCTATGAGTTCATATCTAACTAGTCGTCACTAGTCTACACTTATCCTCCCAATAAGCTAACTCCCGACTCCCAGAGTGCAGGATAGGGGACATAGGATCGCCTTTTATAACCATTAATTCCTGGAGTCTAAATGATACCCTTATTGGATCACCTCTAATAACCATTAATTCTTAGAATCTAGAGGATCATTTCCTTGTGTCTTATGTCAACTTAATCTTAGCATGTTATTTAGGGATACAAATATGAGCATATAATCATAACCATCATCATAACTTATCATTTAACATTTCATACTCATAAAATTCATAATTTATCAAAGTCCACAAAAATTTGGCGAAAATAGGGTAGCATAAGGCTGGGAATAGAGTTTCCCCAAATTTGCTTCATGCCATGAAACACAACAATCATGCACCTCAATTATTCAATCATAATCATCCTATGCCACAATTCATCATGTAATTGATCACTTAGGCATGCATCACATTCTTTGCATGTATCCATAAGCATATTATCATCAACATCTTATTGAAAAGTAAACATGCTCCTATCCAGTATGTTGGAAGTCAAGGACCAAACTTAGCAAACGCATGTGCTATGCTCAACAGGATATATACAACATACTAGATATCATCACTTGCATAATTCAAGAATCAAGCATGCATAGTCATCAGTTCATAATTTGCACAAGTATTTCAATTCATATAATTTATAATGAAATCACATGAACATAGCCTTCATAAGATATCATTCACATTAATACCATCAAGTTATTAATAATTACACTTTATCCCCAAATCGGGTCAAAACTGCAAATTTATAAAAGTTTGTAGGTCAAAGTGTAAATTCCCCTTTCAACACATTTTCTCAAACTAATGATCCTCAAAAATTAATTTACACTTTTAAGAGACCCATGACTCTTAGATATCATTTAAATTCATCATAAAAGCCATGCTTTGTTAGATTTTAGGGGTTAAAGTGCAAAGTTTCACATTTTAAACACATAATGGGTGCCAATGTTTCTAAAACTTGTTCTTAACATCATAAATGATATTTTGAATACATGGATACATTCAAAATCATTATTAGCTCTAATTAAACCCATTCGGCCAAAATTCCATAATGATAGGTTCAAAACACAATTTTTCACATTTTGCAAAACGGTCCAACCTAATACTTGTAATTATCCTTTTAGGCACCTAAGAGACCAAAAATAATTTTTACAACAATTTTCACTAATTTTTAAACTTGTGAACAGTTCCAAACAGTACCTTACAGCATTGGATAATATCAAACAATAGCCATAAATCTCAATTTTTAAGAGCTTTGAAAATTTCATTTTTTTTTATCCTTTTTAGTTACTAGTTTTTCCTAAAATGTTAAAAATAATTTTTACAATAATTAATAGTAATTTTTACATATATAAGTAGTACCAAACAACACCTTACATAATTTAAAAATGCCAAACAGTAACCATAATTTCAATTTCTAGAAGCTTTGAAAATCACACTTTTAATCCTTTTTTGTTACTAGTTTTTCCTAAAATGCTAAAAATAATTTTACAAAAATCAATAATAATTTTAACACATATAAACAGTACCAAACAACACCTTACATAATTTAATAATGTCAAACAGTAGCCTTAATTTCAATTTCTAAAAGTTTTGAAAATCACATTTTTAATTCTTTCTAGTTACTAGTTTTTCTCAAAAATTATTCTAAGACATTGAAAACACTTGAAACCATTTTATCCCTTTGAAAACTCAAATAATAACCTCTACAATAGAAACAAAAATTAAAATTTTATTAATAAGGTTTTGTTTATTAAAAAATTATATTTTTGCTTCCTTTTTGGGTTTCCAATTCTTTCAAAATTCTTTTGTACAATTAAGACACAAAATTTAAACCTTAACATAAAATAACACCAACTTCAAACCCAACACTTGGACATAGCTGAAATATACATGTAAAGATGTTTCCATGATCAAAATTTCCATTTAAGATAGAAAGGCTAAGTCTTGAGCTTTAAAGATTTAGGTGATGACTAAAATCATAAACATGCTATGAAATCTCATTTTTAGTCTTATAAGGTGACGACTTGGAAATATAAATATAATGTGCAAGACTTGAAATATAAACATGAGAATGCAAGTTTATTTTTAAGTATTTAAAGTTTAGGTGATAACTTGAAATATAAACATGAAATGCAAGACTTGAATTTTACACATGAATGCAAGAACATTTTTAAGTCTTCAAGATTTAAGGTGATAATTTGAAACATAAACATGATATGGAAGACTTGGAATTTAGACATGAAATGCAAGAACTTGAAAATATAAACATGAATGCAAGTCCATTTTAATATTTTATTAAACTCAAAACTCAAAACTTTAAAGGATAAAATTCACAACCTCAATTAGTCTTAACAAAATGGAAGTGGCCTTTAGATTCTCTCAATACCATGGTTCCAAGAACCTCATTTCTTAGACTCACCATCAAACTCAAAGAAAAACAACCAAAGAAAACTAACGAGTATTCTATTTCTCACATTCTTTTGAAATAAAAAAATTAAGCCTTGAGCTTCAGAGGTCACGTATATGATGGTTTCACAACCATCATCAAGAACCCTCATCATCAAGCTATGGTCTTGACCAACAGTAAAACATCAAAACCAAAACAAACATAAGATAAGAATAAGAAAAAGAACAAAAACTAAAATCCATACCAAGGGTGTTTCTTGTTTGCAAGAGTGAAAGCTTGATCCTTTATAAAGAATAGAGAAGAAAAAAAATCTTCTCTTGAAGCCAAAGATGAGGGTGTTTCTTATGTTTGGGAATGGAAAGATTAGGTGTTTAAGAGTTTATCTATGGTGGAGATGTGTTAGTTTGAGGTTAAGAGCTTGGATGGAGATTGAGAATGGAGGTTCTTGAAGATGGAAAAGAGGAGGAAGAAGAAAGCTTAAGGTTAGAGAGAACAAGACTCTTTTTTTGACACAACTTGGTTGGCAAGTTTTGGCAAAAAAAGTGAATGATAAGAAATGAAAGCTTGTAAGTATATGAGTGTTAAAAAACAAAATATGAGAGAGAATTTGGGGAGTGCATGTAATATTCTTTGCTGCTTTATGGATCGATGACTGTCCCGACAAACTAACACTGGTCTTTTTCAGCATGCTTTGTCCTCACTCACACGCTTCCTAGGATAACTTCCCAGAAGGTCACCCATCCCAAAATTGCTCCAAGTCAAGCATGCTTAACTGTGGAGTTCTTTCAGTTTGGGCTACCGAAAATATGCATCATGTTTTCCTAGGAAGTTAGGTAGCCTAAAATGAAAGAACTCCACAGTTAAGTGTGCTTGACTTGGAGCAATTTTGGGATGGGTGACCTCCTGGGAAGTTTTCCTAAGAAGCATATGAATGAGGACAAAGCATGCTGAAAAGATTCGTGTTGCTTTGTGGGGACAGTCGTTAATCCATAAAGCAGCATGGGCTGTTACAAATTGTATCAGAGCTTGCACCTCTCCCAGTATGGTGTGGTTCGGGGATGAACCAAGCAAAAGCTGGTGGGCATGTAATGCTAAGGGACGAGGGCGATGAGTGATCGCCGGTGCAAAAGAAGACACAGACAAGGAGCGGCTTTTCACAAGGCCCTCTAAGTGGAGGGATACATGAATGAACCGATTACACACCTAAATGAGAACGATCCTGAGACTGTATAGGTATGAGACTATATAGTTGAGAAGGACTTATATGAATTGATTTGCACAACCTATACCAACAATATGCATCTTCTTTTCGGTAGCCCAAACTGAAAGAACTCCACAGTTAAGCGTTGTTAACTTGGAGCAATTTTGGGATGGGTGACCTCCTAGGAAGTTTTCCTAGGAAGCGTGAGAGTGAGGACAAAGCATGTTGAAAAGACTCGTGTTGCTTTATGGGGACAGTTGTCAATCCATAAAGTAGCATGGGCTGTTACAAATGGTATTAGAGCCTGCACCTCTCCCAGTGTGATATGGTTCATGGACGAACTAAGTAGAAGCTGGTGGGCATGTAATGCCCGGGGATGAGGGCGAGGAGTGATCGCCGGTGCAAAAGAAGGCACGGACAAGGATCGGCTCCTCATAAGGCTCTCTAAGCGGAGAGGTACATGAATGAACCAATTACACACCCGAATGAGAAGAATCTTGAGACTGTATAGGTATGGGACTATACAGTTGAGGAAGGCTTATATGAATTGATTTGCACAACCTACACCAACAAGATACATTTTCTTTTCGGTAGCCCAAACTGAAAGAACTCCACAGTTAAGCGTGCTTGACTTGGAGCAATTTTGGGATGGGTGACCTCCTGGGAAGTTTACCTAGGAAGCGTGTGAGTGAGGACAAAGCATGCTGAAAAGACCCGTGTTGGTTTGTGGGGACAATGGTCAATCCATAAAGTAGTAGGGGATGTTACAGTGCAGGCCGTGGCCATGTAGGCTATTTTTGGGGGGGGGGGAGGGGAGATTTTTCACATTTCATGTTTGTTAAGACTTGGATTAGAGATATATTTGATTGGGTAAAGGGTTAGGGGTTGGTAATTAGGTGTTTGGGTTAGTAACCATATGTTTAAGGTTTCAAGATACGTTTAAGGAGTGGTCTTACACATTTAGTTGAGTTAAGCTTAATTCGTTTGAAATTCAAACTCCAACATCCTTCCTAATCTTTAGAAAAAGAAAGAGAGAGCAAATATTATTTGCCTTTGACTTTTTGCTTTATAGTCTCATGAAGCATTTTTTTTTTTATTAAGAATGAGATTTAAATTTCCCTAAGTAATCTTAGGTCTTAATTAACCTCAACCAATTATTTTTACTCAAGATTAATAATTAAAATTAATTTATTTTCGATTAGAGTATAATATTACCTATATTTCCTTAATTACTTAATTAAGCATATTTAGCACTAATTAGGAGCAAAATGATAATTTTATACAAAACTCCTCAGGACCACCCAGACTTTTCCAGATATTATACATCCCTTGCAATTGACATTTCCAACTCCTGAGTGATGACTAGGTTCAGTCGTCACTTAATCCTACGTTAAATTACCTCAGGGGTATTTTCATAATTTTACGCACAGAAAAAACCAAAAATTGAGATTTTTGCATCTATCATAATCCATAACACATCTAGTCCCTTCAAGCATTAAACTAACCCCTTGAGGATAGTTTGAACTGGCCGTCCTCGATTTCCAGGCAAAATAAATGACTGCAGGGGAATTTTTCTCATTTGTGCATGGAAAAAATTGGGGAAGGTGATTTTTGCACAGATTGCTATCCAAACCTCATCTAACCTCATCCTAATGTTAAAATATCATATTGAGGATGACCTAGATTGGTCGGCCTCAATTCTCATGCAAAAATGACCCATGGGCATTTCGGTTATTTTGCACAGTAGGAAAAATCAGGGCATTACAAGCACTCTACATCCAAGCATATTGATGTTAAACACATTTTATTTGGGATCATGTTATAAAAAAGAGATGTTTAATGTTTGTGAATATTGAAGATCGAATGTATTTTATATTCATAAAACCATTAGCCGAAGATCACTTTTGTGTTTTGAAAAAGCTTTTGACCTTAAAGTTTTTTAAATCTGTAGAAGCATTCACGCACAAACATCTCTGGGTATTCCTTTTAATTGCTCTGAACTAAAGGCCAAATGAACATATCAGTTTGTGAGTTTAGAAAATCAGTTTGCAAGACCAGAGAATCATGTTGAAGATTAGAAAGTCAGTTTGCAAGCTTAGAAAGAAGATAAATTGATCAGAGGATAAGAAAATGGGTTATATATGGTCTCACAAGGTTCAGAACCTGCATATGATTAATTGTGAGAATATAGTGTCACTCTGATAGGTCAAAAAGTGGAAGAGAAGCTCAGAAGGTAACTCAGTTCAAAAAGTAATTTCAAGCATTAGAAACCACTCTTTCAGAAAAAAAAAAAATGAAAAAAGGTGGGATATTTCCCACTCTTTTGAGTTTTTCTTTCCCATTTTGCTTCAACTTTAGTTATTTATGTCCCATCACTCAAATAACTCCTACTCTTCACACATCATACTTTTGCTTTCATCTTCAACCTCACGCTCCCGAACCTCAACCGTTTCATATTCTTTTACTCGTAAACCATCTTCTCTTTAACCGCTATCTATTTTTCTCAAACCCTCCCCTTCTAACCTTCTCAAGCTGCAACTTTTTTTTTCCTTCTATCGTCACATATACAACCTGAAATGGCTGAAGGAAAGCTTTAGAAAAAAACCACCAAAAAAGGAAAGTTTGTCATATATATACAAAAAGCCCTTAATGCAGGATTTCTATGAAGATAACTTCTCCTAAAGAAAGGTTGCTACTTGGAAAAAGGTTAAGTGGCTCCTTAATGTCTGAGGTTTCGATAGTCAAGGAAGTGTTTACCTTCTAGGGATGGGAAAAGTTTCTAGACATTTCTGATAGAGTATTTTTAGGGATGGTTATTGCCTTCTACTCTCATCTAGAGGCAAAGAACACCCTAAAATCTACCATTCAGGACACCTATATGGACATTGGCCTGTCCAACTTATCTACAGTGGTTAGGGCTCCCAGTGTTAGAGTTAATTGTCTATCACAAGATGACTGGTTCAAATCCCTACGAGTGAGCACTGAAGAAGTTTCCAAGAGCCTCACTGATTCTCTAAGACACAAACCTAGTGACATCACCACATCTATGCTAAGCTCGCAGTTAACAAAAGTTTTCACCGTTGTTCAGTTCACCGTTCTTCCTCGGTTAGGCGATACTAACGTACTGATAGGCATGGACTGTATGCTGTTGTTCTATTTGATGGACAAGAGAAAAGTTAACATGGCCAGGTTGATTATGCACTTCATGCTCAATAAAGGATAAGAAAAAAACTGTTAAAGTACCCTATGGGATGTTGTTGACAAAAGTTTTTCAGCACATTAAATATCCCCTAGTAAGAGAAGAGTATGAATATCTCACTGGTGTAAACTTCAAAATATTCTCCTTCAAAAGCATGAAAAGAGCCCAGTTTGGACTAGAAAAGAAAAGCTCTAGAAAACAAAGCTCCCGAATCAGGGATACTACAGCAGAAAAAGCTGCCTCAAAAGCCAAGACGAAGAAAATAGAATAGAAAAAGGGAGGACAAAGAGGAAGATTGTCAATCCAAAAAGTAGCTCTGAAAGTTCTAGGGAAGCAGAGTAGGCGTTACAAAGAACCTCTTCTGAAAAAGCTCCTATCAAATCTGACCAAAGAGGCAAAAAGAAAATGAACAAGAAATAAAAATTAAGTGAACCCCCAAAGCCTTCTGACCTATTAGAAATTAAGGTGGAGGCCTTATAAAGTGAGCTTCCCACAGGTAGACCTGACAAACTCCCTATTCACAAGAAGGATCTTGAGTAGAAATATTAAAATCTACCTAAGGGAGTGCCTAAAATAACACTGATCCTAAAAGATATGTGTGATGCCGAATAGCCAAAAACTGCTGCTAGAGACACTGACTCTTCTGAGGATAAAGAGAAGCAGGTCAAATTCTTAAGGAGTAGAGAATTCTTCAGGAGAAGAGGAGACTAGAGGAAGCCAAAAAACTAGAAAAGGTTAAAAGGATTCAAGAGTCCAACAGACAAAGAAAAAGACCTATAGTACTGGCTTACCTCATTTCCAGTATCTACTGTAACCCCTCGAAGACTAATGGCTTTCGAAACAAGCTCCACCAATGAATTAGCCATTGTTCCATAGAAGATAATAATAATTGAGGTTGAGATGGCTTCCCCAGGTGATAGTGATGACTTCATGAACATCAACCAGATGTTAAAATCCATGTTGAAGTCCATGGAGTCAAAGCCACATCATGAGGAAAAAGGGTTCGATGAACTCAATTTCTTTATTAATGAGCTGTTTTCCACTCTGGAGCTAATTCTCGAAGAGCCATTTGTAGATCTCATTATAAAAGAGCCAGTTGAGGATGTTAATGAAACAGGAACTAATGTTATTCTGATAGTTCCTCAGCCACCTCTTTCCATTTGTATCATCCTAATGGAAGAGGAAAAGGGTAAGGTTTTAGAGACTGGTGCTCCTGCTGCTACTCCTGCTCCTGGTTCTACTCTCGAGCCCGCTCTTGTTGCTATTACCACTACTGCTGTTCCATCCTCTCCATCACCTACCATGCCACACGCTGATGCTGAGGCTAAATCGCCTAAGCCTGGGGAAACCATACCCCAAGACATACGTGAGCTTTCTCGAAGAGCTGCTTTGCACCCATCATTTGCCACACTCATCTTCAACCGAAGCTTAACCAAGCTCTCAGCAGATTCAGTTTATTATGTGAAATCCAAGGGACATTGCCTCCAGACTGGATCAGGTTGAAACCACTAACATAAAGCAAGGCACCCACCATTGAAGTCATGAAGAATTACTGCTTCAAATTCTTTAGAACTCGCAAGAACTTATTCAAGAGGTGAAGCGCTGGGGTTGATGATAGTGTTCATGGTTTCTAATACACCTCCTTTTTATTAATGTGAAAAGGGGGAGAAGAGAATAGAAGAAAATCTTATGCAGAGAAATTTAGAGACAACATACTGAAAGGGATACACTTGGAATTTTTTTTAGTATCTATATATTTCTTTTTGTATTTCTATGAACATTCAGCATTTATTTAATACACTAGTTCTTTTTCAATAGCTATGAATTAATTTTCTTTTACTCTGGTACATTTTTTTATATAGCTCTTATACATTTGCTTACAGCACATTTGCTATGTTTCTAGTCTTTTCTCTAATACGTTTTTTTACATGGCTCATATATAATCTGTTGGGTATCATATGTATATATATATATAGCTTAGCCAATCAGATATATTGGTGTTGGTGTATATATATATATATATATATAGCTTAGCCAATCAGATATACTGGTGTTGGTGTATGCATGCACATAGTGTTAGCTTGATCTGATATCTAGGTACATCAATATTTTATCTATATGATTAGCTCTAGAACATATCATGTTTTATGCTCTAATATATATGTGTGTGTGTGTGTGTGTGTGTGTGTGTGCACGCGCGTGCGCGAACTGATATGAAGCAATGTCACACGTTTTTACAAGCTCTTTTACAAAAATATACGCTCTAGTACACAATATATGAAGTTTCATAATTCATCTCACAAGTTCAAAAATGATGCTATGATACATTTGGGATCAATCCTTGTTGAGCTTCAGAAACCTCTGGTCATATACGCTGATAATTTTGAAATGAGGTCTCTATGAGCTTTAGAAACTTCACGTGTGCAAAGTTCGTATTTTTTCCTTCATACACAAATTTCATCACATTGTAAAATAATTTTGGATAAAGATGTGCTGAATAAGAAATCTAATCAAGAGTTAGTATCACAAGTATTACTCGATTTATTCAAACTCGTACTTTTTTTTCAGAAAAGTCAAAATGACTAAAAATCAAGCTGTATTCATAAAGCTCAAATGATCATACCTTTTTTTTCCCCTCTAATCTGATATCTCTCAAAAAGCACTCTAAGCAACTTTAGAAGCCTTAAGAGAAATAAAAACAACTCTGATTTAAGTCACTTAATGCGATGAAACATTTTTATTTATAAACCATGCTTTAAGGAAAGGACTATCTGAAAATCACATCATAGGTGTGTTGAAAAAATTTTGTTTTATCCATGCTATATACCATATTATATTTCTTTCAAATTCTCTTCAAAATTGGTTTGTCATCATAAAAAAGGAGAGATTTTTAGCTCCAAAACTATTCAGAAAGTGTCAATCCAATATGTTTTGAGTGATAATACAAACAATTTGGAAAAAAATATTTTGAAGAATGACTAATGTGTATCTTGAGTTTCTTGAAGTAGCAAACAGGTTCTTCCGGTTGCATAAAACATGTCTTGAAGTATAAATAATTTCACTTTACATGTGCAAACACGATTTATCTTGTTTAAAGAGATAGGAACTTAATAGAAGTGAAAATTTTATCGTGAAGTGAATATATAGATGCTTAACAGATTGAAGAAAATCATCGTGTATAAGAAACCAAAGCTCGGATCTTCAGAAAGTAGGACGTGACTTCAAAAAGTACACTTGAAATAAAGATTTCAAACCAACTCTGAAGCAAGTGTGTTCTATAACATTCAATCATCATTATTGTAATCTTTTCATCATCTACATGCTCTGATTGAAGTTTGAAAGATCATCTTTTTCTAAGGAGATGATACCGCATTTCAGAAAGTTCACTTCACAGTGGAATGGTGCTCTCTACAGGAAAAGGAGGGAAATTTAAATTTCAAATTTAAAGTCAAACCTAGTTACAGACTGGCATGTCATCTCTTTTGCAAACTTAGTTAACTATCCCAGCTTTTAGAATGAAAAATTCAGAAACTTCATTCAAAAAGGTAAAACGTAGTTTCTGAAGGTGGCCTCAGAAACTCCAGTTCACAACGGCTTCTGCAACAGCTCTGACAAAAGACAAGTTACTCTTTTAGACATTTTTTCTATGACACAAACAAATTATCAAAATGTGTCACTTAGACAACTGATCAAGGGCAAGGGTCATAAATGAAGACCATCTATAAATAGAGATGATGTGCTTTGAAAGAAAAAGATCTTGACGTTGCATAAGTGATAAAACTTTGAGAAAATTTCTCCTCATCTGTTGAAAAATTCATTACATCTTGTAATCAGTTTTCTTGTTTGTAAAAATTTTCTTTCTATATTCTTGATAGAGCATATATTCTTCCTAGGAATAATCATTAGAAGGAAGTCATTCAAGTTTTTTCCAAGTCTATTATTATACATATCATGGAAACTTGAGTATAGGTTATTTTCAGTGGCAAATCCAAATACAAACCTTTGTATCCTTAATCCAGCAGTGATCGGTCTGAGTTAGACTACTTGCAACGCGACATTAGAAGTGAACTACTGATCATGATTTAGTTTGGAGAGATTAGTTAAAGACTACTTAGGTTGTGATGGTAGAGTGTACTTGTTGGTCATTGATTTAGATTGGAGAGGCTAGTTAAAGACTACCTGATTTGTGATAGTAGAAGTTACTACTGGTTACAGGTAAGAGCTTGGGAAGGCCACTGTAAAAACTATCTTATTTTTTTCTTGGGTCGAGAAAGATTTTAGTGGAACTCACCGGTTGTTAAGAACTGGATGTAAGTAAGTTGGTCAAACCAGTATAAAAATAGTTGTGCAGTATCTTCTTATCCCTTAACTCCTTTATATTCTTTGCTTTGTGAATTTTAATCGGTGTTTATTAAATAACCTTCTTTTATGCATATTTATCATATTCATTATAGTTCAGAAAGTAGCTTTCTAAAGTAATTAATCTGCACTTCATGTTCATAGCTTAATAGTATTTTATTTAAGAGTTTTAGAAGCTAAGAAAGAAAAAAAAAATGAAGTATTATTTAACCCCCCTTTTCGTGTACTTTTGTACCTACAACTTCATCAAATAAAGGATCTCGCCCTATGTGTTTGAAGTATATTAGAGCATGAAAACATCATAAAAACACTTAGGAATAGAGAAGAACATGCGGTGTCCATAAAAATATTTTTCACAACAATCATTCAAAAACTTTGTCAACAACACAAGCTTGAGACATTCTAACCATGGACAAAGTTAGAAGCCAACAGTGCTTGAACAAACAAAGAAGAAGCTCCTACAACTTGGTGGATAGGCTTAAATGAGTCATTCTCTTCACCCCTAACACTTCGAACCAAGGCTTGGTTTAGGGTGATCTTCTTTGATCCTTTGCTTGCAAAGTTTGTGTACCAAGACAATATTTCTCACAAGAGCTAAAAAGTGTAGCTCTTGTGAGGCTAGTGGTGTTTATGGGTTGGAATGTGTTACATAGTAGATGATTACCTCGGGACATGTTGGCAATGTGGCTAAGTTCCCTTCCTTGAATTGATTGCGACGAATGGTACTTGTAAGGACTCTATTGAGTTTTGTGAGTTTAAATTCTATACAGGATCTATGTGTAAAAAATGTACTCACTTATTTTCCCCAGCTTTCTTTTATAGATGGCTAGAGTATCACAATTTCCATAGATCTTGGAATGTGGGGTGTCTGTTCCAGATTATATGGTTATTTGAGTTGTGGTGCCTTTCACTCCAACTTCTCCGACTATATCGGTGATGTATTGATTTTTCCACCGACCCTGCTTGGGCCTTGCGAGTTAGTATTTGGCGATCTATATTGGTCTTATTGATTATCTTGAAACAGTTGCCCCCAACTCGGTTACTCATGCTATTTCGCTGAGTTGCTGAGAGTGCGGTTTTCTGCATGTTCTATTATGGGATCTATTGCATCTTCTTGTGCACACTTTCCTTTCTTTGAGGCTCTGGCGTTGAATGTCACATCGCCCCGCTAGATGGGCACCACATGTACGTTTGTTGCATATGCCCAGAAGGCATCATTTCATTTCTTTCGTGAAGCGACTCAATTGCCATTCTATTTAGGACATGAAATGCCATTCTTATCGTTCGTGACCTTTCTTCTTTTCTCTCGCTCTACCAACGTTTCATTTTCCATCTTTTGACGAGTTTGAGTGGAAATGGTGTACAGAGAAACTAGGAAGCATATTTGTTGGTGGCAGAACTCACTTCGTTAACGCCATTGGAAAGCTCCTTTTATTAGACTATACACATTTTAGTAGGTTTTAGTTGCTTTTTCCCTTTTATGCTGTTGTTGCAAAATGGATTTTCATGTTTCTGACGTTGAAAAATAGGAGATGTTGGAAGCATTTTTCAATCCCTTTCTGGTTGAGTTTGTATCCATTTTCAGGCTTGTCAATATTCATGCCATTTGTATCTTTATCATGTGTGCTAGTTTTTTACATCCTGGGTTTTTTGGGGACTTTCTTCATATGGTGGGTTTCTGGGAATTTTCAGACCACCATGGGTGGCGGTTTGCCTTCTTTATTTTTTGCCATCATCGCCGTTGTTTTGGATAGGTTATTCAGGGAAAACATCCTTAGGAACTGTAATATCCTAGTTTTAAACAAAAATATTAAAAAAAATAATTGAACGATGAAAGGTGTCAGTTACTTTTATCTTCCTGAATTTTATTAAGTCCTGATCGTACATGTCCTTAGAGGGCCATATAATAGAATCACATTTTCGGGATCAAAAGCCCCGATAATTGTTCCTATCAGGAAAATAAGTTAAAGAAATTTTTTACTAAATGTTACGAAAGCTTTAAATATTTCGTTTTTAACTCACAAGTTTGTAAAATCATAATAATAGCCGGATTTAAAACCGAAAATTTGGATTTTGATTTGTTGGGATTTAATTTTTATGATGTTTTATTTGAATCCAAATGGGGGTATTTCCTTATTTATATTTATTTAAATTTTATTTTACATTAACTTTAAAACATAAATATAAATAAGTGAGTATTGAAACAATCCAACCTAATACACATCAATACTTGAATTATTACTCAAAGATATGAGAAAAACCATTTTGGAAAGCAAGGAATAGTAAGGTGGTGTAAGTACAGATTTTATACTCTCTAGTAAGTGTTGCAATGCCTTCCAGACTTAATAAATTTGTATAAAAACCCCAATTTTAGGATTCAAACTTCATAAACACGGTTTTTCATTCCCCAAGCTCGAGAAACTTCGTTCCTAGCCTATTCTCACCTCAAATCTTCATTTTGTTCCATTTCTTTTAACTTTAACTTGGAATCTTCCATCTTCCAACCTTAGAGGTATGTTATCTTGCTAGTTTTGCTCCATTTCCTTCAAGTATTTTTTTTTTTTGTTTAAGGGTGGTTCTCTACGCTTCTCAAGGGAGAAGTTTTCTACCTTGTTACAGAAGGATTTTGAATATTTAGAGGTTTTAGAGGATGGTTTAGAGTTCTATTGCTTTTACGTCAGATATTGTTGCCATTTCTGTTTCCAAGTGTCATGTTGGTGCAGAGTCTTGACTATTCACCCCACCAGGTGAGTGGGTGTCATGACCCGACTTGGATTGTGACTGGTACGTGAGGAATCCAATCCCCAAGTAAACCTTGTGATAGCTGAGTCATTCTATAATTTTTTCTCAGGTTGGTGCATAGGCTTTATGTGCTAGCTCTAGAAGTTGAGTTGATCCAAACATCATATTCTTGTTTTGTGAAAATTCTCTCATGTCATTGTTGTCTATCAGGTAATGGCAAGCTGTATTTGGTTGTCATTTATAGGTTAGATCATGATGATACACATGCTCTCTGAAAATTGAAGAGCAGTAATTCTACATAGATGTTGGGAAATTGGAAATTTTTAGGATCTAGATCTAAAAATGTTTAGAGAATTAGCATAGATTTCAGACAGAGTGCATTCTCGTTTTGGTTACTTATAAGTATTATTATCAGGTTAGTTCTTTTATATCAATTTTATGTTATTCAATTGATCTTTTAAATAATGTAGCAATAAATAAAAGATTAATGTATGTTATGCATAGTTTCAGAGTACCACGATAGAACTTTACTGTTAAGGACTTACGGGTTAGACTACATTTTGCATGTTTACTAAAAAAGTGGTAAGAAATAGGAGTGAAATACAGGCATGCAGTTTCTTACATATCTATCATCTATTAATTCTTTCTGATGAAATCTAAAATTGCCATGCAGGTTTCAGTTTTGGAGAACATTTATTGGAAGGAACTTGGACTTTTTTTCCTGTCTCGACTTTTTTCCTGTCTGGACCATCATTCCGTCCCCCTCCACCTGGAATAAATATTCATACATTAATTTTAATTTTTCTATTAAGGCTATGTTTGGTTACCCGTAAAAATTCAAGGAGGAACCCTAGTAAATGGAACGTGTCTTCTTGATTGAGAAATATATCACATGTAAACAAAGGACACTAACGAAACAACAAATGATACCAACTAGCACCACTGGCATTCATGTGGGATAAATTTTTTCACATCTATGTACAACTTGTACTGATTAATTACTATATATATAAGGACATAATGTTCACATCGAACAATAAAGGAAAGATCATCTTAATGGAAGTAAATGGACAAAATGTACGAGTTTTCAATGAAACCAAGCAGCATCAAAAAACTGATTTAATTAACTGCTGAGGTACTGGTTGAGGATTTAGCATGGCGTGCCACAAATGACTCAACAAGTGGGTTCACAAGCTGAGGTGCTTCATCCTTCATAAAATTAGCAATTAACAAAGTGAAAAAAATAGTACACGTAATGAAGTAGTACTTCACAAAGTTTGGATATGTAGGAAATTAAAATTATAGGTAATTCATCAGAAGAATGGGTAGAAAATAGGGGGAATGGATTCTCGTATCAAAATTTTACACGTCCTTATTATGTGCAATTTTTTATTGTTGATCAAGAAGGTGGGGCTTATATAAGCACGTGAGAGAATCTCATAAATACTAAAAAATTGCATATGATAAGGTTATGTGAAATTTTCACATAAGGGGATTCATTTCCACAATTTGGAGTGCTAATAGGCCCACCCAATATCTTCTTTTAATAATAAAGAGTATCAAATGTCCCTTACTAAGTTTTCTTTAGGGAAATAAGTTCTAATGTAGATCTTATTTGAACAAGTTATGTGAACTAAACAAATCAGCTCATATGTAAATAATTTCTGTGCCACAGGGACTCATGTTATTACTTGATATAAAATGATAACGTGTCAACCTGGCTGATTGGTATTGTCTACAAGAGTTTCCCTCGGGCACCTGTTAGAAATCTTAATGTATATATTTGAACACTTATGACCATTCAATGTTGGTATAGAACCTAATATACAAAAACAACAACAACTAAGCCTTGATCTACTAGGTTAGGTCCACTATATGGATTAAATCCCATAATGTTCTGTCTTAACATTAAACCATCCTTAATCTATGCCATAAAGGTTCAACAGAGTTCTATGTTAGTTGTTGACTGCCAAAAACAACCTTCCTATTTTATTTGGACTAGGAATTGGCTCTGTAAAAGATCTTCAATAAAGCATAACAAAGGCAGAGTTGGCACAGAACCTAGCATAAAGATGAAAACCAGAAGAGTGGGAATCTTTTAGGCTCATTACCTTAAAAGGACATCTTCTGTAAACAGATGTGTAGCTTTCCAATATATTTTTCAAGTCAACTTAAAGTTGATACTTGCTTTTGAAAGGCATGACGGCAATAGGAAATAATCATAACTAATATGCTAAGTTGCTAATTTGAAACTCCTGTATATATAAAGCAAGCAAATGAGGGAGTGAGAAAGAACCTGGGGGCAATGTCCAACATTTGGAAGGACAATGAAGTCTTCCACAGAATCAAAATTTTCATAGTTTCTTCCAATCTCAATTGGCTCCCAAGGATCCTTGTCACCCCATGCTATCAGAACCGGGCACTGAAAGAAGAAAAATTACATATATTATTTATTTGGACTTAGTTTATCATACTTCTATTCATTTTGCCTCATTCCCACTTCCTCATCTTTGGGTGTGAGGAGGCTTACCTTTACTTGGGGTAGCAGATCTTCAGGAAGAGGGCCACGTGAGTAACAAATAAACTCAAGAAAGACCTCTGCAGCTCCAGGTTCCATTCCTGGACTAAGTATGATATCCACTAGCTCATCTGTCACCTTAGAGGTGTCATAGTAACACTGTAGAAAGCAATTCATATATAATAATTACAATTTCAGGTAAGAGCATCATCATTTGTCAGTGTACAAAGCATACTATGCCTTGGAGGCGGCTGCATACAGGATCAAAATTCATTCAAATTTATTCTAATCCATTAATAGTCTCACCCTTGGCATTTTCTTCTATTTGTCCACCCAGCAGCATTCTTTGAAGCACAAGTTAAAGAGATGAAATTGAGCATCAGGCTAGAGGAGTACCTGACAAAGAATGTTCCTTACAGATTCTTTTGTTGCAACAGCTTTATATAAGAACTTGCCTACATCTGTGTCCCTACAACATGTAGCATTGTAATTTTGTAAACGTAAATGCTCTGCTCAAGGCTTGAAATCTGCAATGTTCACATCAAGAAACTTCTGTTTCAATTATACCTAAGCAATCTCTGGAATGATCTGATGAAAGGTTTTCCGTACCATGGCTGCTTCTTTATATGAAGCATACGCAGAGATATATTGAGAAGGATAATACCCCTGCAGATCTGTGGTGCGACTACAGCTGCCTGAAGACCAACAACTCCTGCAGAAAATATAAAGAAAAATATCTTAATAATTGTGTGAAATCTAGAATATTGGAGAACCATAAAGAGAAATAACTATTTAAATTAACCCCAACAGTGATTTATTATCAAGGCATTCACCTCCAATAGAATTGCATACAAAGAATGCTTCATCCTTAACGACATCAAGACAAAACTCATTTAATTGGGTGGCCCACGTCTCAAAAGTGTAAAAGGAATCATCTCCAATCTGGCGAGGATTTGGTTTATCTGAATATCCATATCCAATAAGATCAAGAGAGTACACCCGGTGCAATTTTGCAAGAACTGGTATATTCTTCCTCCAGTGGTCACTGTAATGAAGAGCACTCCCAATTACTTTGTAGCAGAGTCAAAACAAAAACAGACAATAAAATGCACACAAAAATAAAAACATTTGATATTAACATATTACACGCATATGCATGCTTATTTTGCAATGTAAGAGCATGTAACCATGTTTCCAGCAAAATGGTTGCACACTTGATACCCTTTCTTTTACAACAACTTGTTTAGGGATTTTAAAAAATTAATTTTTGATACACTTTTAGAGTAAAACATTTTCACTCAGAAATCCAATCATGTAGTAAAAATGATAAATTGTGTGTATTGAATTTTGATACACTATCAACATAAAAGTCGCATAATTAGTAATATATAATTGTAGACAGTGTAAAAATTTGTATGCTGTATCAAAATTAATTAATCTCTTAAAAAAGATAGGCTGTGTGTACTGAAATGTGTGTTTATCTCGTTTTATCATCCAAAAGGTGGATAGTGTAGAAAATGTGCAATTAAAATGGCGTGCAAATATCACTACTGCAACACGAATTCGTAGATATCCAGATGGCAGTTTAGACAGTCTCAAATATAAAAGCGCAACCATCCAAAACAAACACAAACATTTTCAAAGAGCCATTTATTAGTAGCAATTTGTGCAATTAATTTTAATACCTAGTACATATGTGATAAATGAGAAGCAAAAGTTGAACAATGTAGACCTGTTTGCTCCAAAACCGTGCACTAAAACCAGTGCAGGGCCATCGTTACCCGCACATTTATAGCGAATTGAGTGACCCCTCCAATTCCACATGCTACAAGCCACACAGAAGAATAAAACATAAGAGAAATTACTCACAAACCCAAAATATTTACTTCCAAGACACCAAAAGAAAGAAAATAAAATAAATTTAATGAGTTAATACTCATTTTAGTCCCTCACTTTTCACTCATGAGTCATTTTAGTCCCTAACTTTTAAAATGAGTCAAATTAGTCCCTAACATTACAAAATGTATGTCAAATTAGTCCCTTATTCCACTTTTATTTAACATTTTATCAATTAGATGATGATATGTAACATTAAGTTATATATTATCATACTATGTGTCATCTAAAGTCGAATGAAGTTTAAAATAATTTATTTTGGTATCTAAAATTGTATAAAATGAGTCAATTTAAAATGTATAATGAATATTTAAATGACTTATTTTGTATAATTTTAAACATCAAAATAAGTCATTTTAAAATATATTCTACTTTAGATGACATATGTTATATCAAAGTATCACTTAATGTTATTAATTATCATTTAATTGATAGAAAATTAACTACAATTGGGTTAAAGGATTAAAATGACTCACATTTTGTAATGTTAGGGACTAATTTGACTCATTTTAAAAGTCAGGGACTAAAATGACTCAATAATAAAAAGTGAAAGACTAAAATGAACACTATCTCAATAAGAAATGGTTCAGCTTTATTAGTCCCTGAATTTAGTCTCGAGGTCCCTGAACGACGGCCAAATAATAATAAAAAAAAATGTTAACATTTTCTGGTTCACACTTTATAAAGGTTAGAAGAATTAATTACCGGGTTTGAACATCAACCTGGAGCTCTGAAATTTGGTTGTTTGATTTGGAAGGAATTTGGTCATTCAATTCCAAGGCAGAGAATGCTACTACTCTGTTTGCTTGAAAGCGAGCCTGAACTTTGATTAGGGGAGAAAGGGTTTTCGGGTACGAGAACTGCGTCAGGGAGCGGGGGAGGTTGATGGTGGTGTAGGATAACAATGCCATGGTTGATGGTTCCAGCCCCACTGAATGTTCGTGTCGAGTTACTATTTCAGCACGTCTCTTTTTCTCCTGTGGGTTCTCATGCGTCCTGGTCTTGTGCTCAGCCACGCACCACGTAGCATAGGTTTTAGGTGGAGGATTCGCAACGTTAGTCCACCGTTTTGTGACCATCGGATGGTTTTTGCTTAAAATCGGACGGATGAGGCTTGTCACATGTCTTTTTGGGAGCAATGGTTAGAGAGGGACCGGCCACCAAATATAAAAAAAAAAAAAAGTTTTACTAAACAACAAATCAAATAAGTATGAAATAGAAGTTCCATAACCACACGTAGTACAATCAAAGGAAAAATATTGTTTGTATTGGGAGATGGTACCAACTCATATATCATTTATCATTATACTATTTATTTGACCCGTGTGATGCACGGAGAGATAATAAAAAAAAGTTTGTTGATCATTATAGAAATAAATGATAATTTATTTAAATATATATTATAGAAAATTGAGTATATAAGTTTATCTTAAAAGTAGATTAATAGTTAAATAATTAATTAAGAGGATAAAATATAAATATGACATTTTTTATATCTTATTTTGAATATCATGTTTATAAGGTTGGAAAAATCTCGATAAATGACTTATAACTAATAATAAAAAGTCTATTTTATGAAAATTTTGCACATTTTGAAAAATGAAATTATTGAATAAAGAAAGAGAATAAATAAATAATTTTGGTATATCATGAGTCATTTATAGAGATGACAATAAGTATTCATAAGAAATGGGATATGTCTCATACCTCCCGTTACCGTATAGAATTTTGCCTCTTATCCCTATCCTCAACCCTTTACGGGTCCTCATTTCCCATCTCCCGAAGAGACTTTGATTCCATATGATATTCAGTGGTTTATTAACAAATTTCAAATAGAGAAAAATTTAAAAAATATTTTACAACTTGAAGCATAAATATCTATAATAACAAATACTATTAATGCAACATAATTCAAATTAAAATAAAAAATGCATATATAATGCAAATGCAATAAAAATAATTTTAAAAAATGAAAGTGTATTATCCTTGTCCCTATATTTAACAAATGGGAACTTAGCCCCTATCGGTTGTCCCTGTGAAGATAAAATATGTCCCAATTTTCTTTCTCATTGTGGGTAGTTCTCGCTTATACCACTTTTAATTTATTTTTTACCATTCCTAGCCGTTTAAATATTTTTAGTAAATTAAAATATTTAATTTATAAAAATATAAAATATATTTTCTAATTAAAAAATAATGAATAAATTTAATTTATGTGAGTTCAATTATATGTCCTTTTCTTGTACATCCTTTTAATAAATTAAAATATCAATTTTAAAATATATGTTATAATTAATACATAATGATTAGTAAAAAAAAGATATATAATTCTAATTTATATGATCTAAATTATTAGAGAAGTATATTAATTATAATATTATTTTCAATAAAAAGTAATATAATTATTTAATTTTTTTAAAATTAATAAATATTTAGTATCATTATCAAAGAAGTGCAAATTGTGAAACTGATTTTTTAAAATATTTTAATGTTGAAAAATTGAAGGTATTTATTTTCAAAAAAATTGGTATGAAAAGATTATGGAATTTTCAAGTTATAAAAAATCAAATAGGATATAGTGATATAGGTAGATAGATAATTTTTTTCATTATGATTTTCAAAAGTTTTAGATTTGAAGTTAGAAAATTTTCCCTTAATCCCGTCTTCATTTAGAAATTTGCCTCCATTTTCATCCATATCCTTGTCATGGGTCTCTATTTCTCTTTCCATGTGGAGATTTTAATCCATATCGACATTCATGAGTTCAATAAAAAAATTAAAAAGGAGAAATTTTAAAAATACATTAATATCAAAGAAGTGTAAATTATGGAATTGATTTTTTTTAAAATATTTTAGTGTTTAAAATTTGAAGGTATTTTTTTCAAAAAAAAATAGTATGAAAAAGTATGGAATTGATAGATTGGAATGTTCAAATTGTAAAAAACTAAATAGGATATAGTGATATAGGTAGATAGATAATTTTTTTATTATTATTTTCAAAAGTTATAGATTTGAAGTTAGAAAATTTTTCATAATCCCGTCCTCATTTAGAATTTTTTCTCCATTCTCATCTACATTCCCGTTACAAGTCCCTATTTCTCATTCCACGTGGAAGACTTTTTATGTAATTAGTGTTAAATATTAGGATTATATCAATTATTATCATATTTAATTAAGAATAAATTAATATATTAGTATTATAATGAGTCTTAAATATTTGATTAAGAATAAATTTGGTAGAAATTTAATTTTGAGTTATTATCATATCAAAATCAATCAATTAGCAATTCGTTAATAATCTGACCTGCCCGTTTTCTTTTATTAGAAAAATATTGATTTTAAAGCTTATTTATTTTGGAAATACTTCATTTATAATTTTTTATATTATCTTTATAATGCGAGGCTATTAATGGTTCTTAATTTAATTATCGATCATAATTATATTGATATGAGTTCTCTCTTAGTGCAAATTATAATATTTAATTATTGTAATATTCGATTCCTTAATGATTGTAATATTTGATTTTATTTCATGTAAAAATAATTAATAAGTAAATTATAAATTAAACTTAAAAAAATCTTTAGACATAAAGATTGAAAAAGGTGAGGCCTAAATCACTGAATAAATGACATGTGAAACCTAAATCACTATATGAATGACATGTGTAATAGTTTCCATAAAATGACTATGAAATATTAATATAATAGATAGATCATTCAAAAAAACATCAATAGCACAAAATAAATTAATTTAGAAAATACTGTGCATAACATTGAAGGATTGATATCAAATAAAATTGATAGAACTTTAGCAAAAAATAATAATGATAGACCATTTGACATCAATTGTAAAATTTGTATATTAATCAATCAGATTTTATTTTATTTTATTGGAAGTTTGATATTTTTCTATGAAATATCTATTATTCATTATTTAATTTATTTATTGTTAATTCATAATTTTATGTTTTACTTATATTTTGTAAAAACTGTTGGAGTAATATAATTATTTTTATCAAGTACATTACATAAAATGAATTGAAAAAGTAAAATGAAGAATATATGTTTGTATACATTGCAAAAATATGTTTTGAATAAAATTAAATTATATTTTTATGCAAATAACTATTATTCAATTTTAATAATATAATCTTTTAAGAATATAGATTAATTTGAAATTATATGATTTTGCATTGATTATATTGTTTTAATCAATTATTAATGTAAAGGTAATTTTTTTTATATAAAATAATGTAAAGGTAATTTTTTTTATAAAATAACATAAAGGTAATATTGTATCATGTAAATATAATTCATGTTTTAAATGTAATTTATTATCAATTTTATAAAATGTAACTATTTAAGACTCATAAATATATTTTTAAATTATAAATTCTAGAAAAATTACATGTGGAATAATTTAATGATACAAATTAAATTACCATAAAATTAAATAAGAGCAAATTATAATCAACATGTAATTATAATCGAATTCAATTATGTTGATAATTTTTTAATGATATATCATAATTAAATTATGAAAATATTTTTTTAAATTTTTTAATAATTAATGTTATAAAAATTATGGGTCCTAAATTATTCTGAAAATGACATGTGGAAAAACTTTCCTTATAAATAGATATCTATAATATTATATATTGTATATGAGAAATAAAGGATCGTTTCATTTGTTGCAAAAATATAAATGAGTTATTATTTGGGTTCAGATTAATGATGAGCCAAAGAAAGATAGGTATGGATTAAGGGATTATAGAAAATATAAATTATGACAATAGTAATTTATTAACATAATCATAGATTGTAAAAGAATATGCATCAATTTAAGGCAGTGATTATATCATAAAGTGTGTTAGAATAGAAACAAAAGTAAAAATGATTTGATTTGATTCACATATCAAATCATATATTTAGAATTGAAATAATAAATTTACCAAAAAGAATTGAAAAGAATAAGAAATAAATTAAATAATCAAATCTTATGGAATTTCATTCTTTCAGTCTTAAAATCTCTTAATTTTTGTTAGGATTAATTTTGATATTTAAAGACGCTATTTTACTTTTTAGCTTTTAAATATTCTAAAGGAAAAGATATGATACAATAAGGATAGATAAGTAAAATAAAAAACAAAACATTGATTTATAACTTAATTCAATTGAATTGAATCTAATCAAATTTAATTAATGTTCCAGTTTATTCTATTCCAAATGCACCTTTAAGATAATTAAATCACTAAATATATAGTTCAAATATGTACTCTTGATGATATTGACTCTGCATTTTTTGACTAATGGGCATGTTTGCTTTGGCAAGAAATTATCGATCCTAACACAAATTAATGGGAAAATTAATGCAAGAAAACTTAATTTGCGGACAACAATCATAAAAACAAAATGGTTCTTCACCCACAACAATTCTCCTAAACTTAATAAAAATAAAATTTTCATATTAAACAGTTACAAATTTAACAAATAGCAGTATATCAATTTTAAAAGTTGAGTTTAAACATAGCAAATGCACCAAATTAAAAAGAAAAAAGAAAAAAAAAAGAGAGAGACCCACTTCCAAGTATTATAAACTTAATTTAGCACATCAATTAGTAGCTAGTAGTAGTCATTAGAAAATCATAGTGTGAAGAGTTTATCATACTCTTCTATGGAGCTATCCTAGCTATAGTGTGTAAGTTGGATATCTTGGAACTTTATGCCCTTCAACTTCAAGATCACATACAAAACAACCTTATAGGTAACTAACTTTCATCTTATTGGAGTAAAATCATAAACCAAATCAAAAGCTACAGCTTATCAAAAAAGCTCACTGGATACCTTGAAGAATTATTAGTATGACTCTTTCAAATATATTAGATTCAATATACAATTGAATAAATAATGCAAATTGCTAGTTTAAAAATCCTACACATTTCACACAAAATTTTGCATGCCCATGAAGTAAAATTGAAAAGGAGATAGCAGCTTCCAAACTTTTCCAAAACCTCTATGCTAATCACTAATACCTAATAGAGAACACTGCTAACAATGATGATAAAACGTAACTACAAACAAAAATGGACTAAAAGTTCACCCCAATACTTGCATCCTTAGCATCATTTATCTAAGCAATAAGGGTTGGCAATAATAGTAAATAGGAACACGTTATACATTAATTGACCAATATCAACCTAGAGAGAGTAATCACTCTCCCTTTGACTTTTGTTAGATATCATAGGTTGTCACCCCCAACCTGTGTATGCCTGTTGTTTCCCTTTGTTTTTATGCTTTGCTTGTGGATTTTGGATTTCTATGTATGTGTTGTAGACTATTCTGTGGCCTCTCTTAGCAGTTGAGTGCCGTGAACTACTGTATCTATTTCTACTGGCTCGCAGCTATTGATAGTTTGCTCCAGCATACTTTATCGAGAAAAAAAAAAACTATACATGTAACTTCTCATCACTCGCCTTAACGTCGACCAATTTCTCTACTATCACCACTGAATCCGCCCAAAAAGTAACAGCCTTTGAAATGAAGGCAATGAGAAGGGTTAGAGGATATGCATGTTAAAAAAAACATATAGTATAATGAATTAAAAAAAATCAATTTTGAGAAAAATGAGCAACAACTTAAAAGCCTCTATTATATAATGAGCATTTTCATCCCTTTAGTAATTCAAAATTGAATTTCTAATTTATTTGTTATAATTAATACACGATCATGAATGATATTGATTTATTTCCTATTATTTATGTTTATTTTATTTCATGTAATCAATTCAAATTCTCTCATTTAATTTCTCATCTATATCTGAATTAAATATAAAAAATCTACCATATATACAATTGCATTATAGAATCAGATAACTAATAACTGAATAATGAAATATTGTAGTGAATGCCTCTATTATATAATTAGCATTTTCATCTCTTGAGTAATTCAAAGTTGAATTTCTAATTTATTTGTTATAATTAATGCACTGTCATGAATGAAATTGATTTATTTCCAAATATTTTTGTTTGTTTTATTTCATGTAATTAATTCAGATTATCTCATTTAAGTTGTTATCTATATCTAAATTAAATTAAATATAAAAAATCTACCATATATAGAATTACATTGTAGAATCAGATAAATAATAACTGAATAATGAAATATGCAATAATATATAAAAATCTACCATATATAGAATTGCATTTTATTATAAATGATATGCTGATAATATGTAATAATTACAGTTTTATTTTTTTCAAAAAAATTAATAAATAACTTCTTAAAAGACGTGGGCTGTAAAATAATTTCATTGCGACACATGTAAAAATTTCCCTCAAACGACTCTGAAATATTAGTATTATAGATTATAGATTATAAATGAGGTATGAATCCTATTTTAATGGGGCCACACGCTATTCAATAATAAATGAAATGTAAGTCACACGGTGTCTCATACATAATGAGTACAATTGACACAACTCCAATCATAATCCATTATCTTCTTGTTTTTCAAACAAAATAAAAGATCTACTCTTCTTTTCGGTGATATTAAAAAAGAAAAGAAAGCAAAAATTAGAATGGCCCTGTGCAAGCTACATGTGCTTCGACGATGTTGAATGCTATAGATGGGTCCTTTGTTTCTTGAGTCTAAATGGTGCGTTGTTGGAGAAGATGAAGGGTTTTTGACTTTTGAGTAGTTTGCAGTGGCAGATAGCAATGAAGCTATGCCTATGAGGGTGAGTGATGGGCAACGACAACTATTGCGGTGGAAAGGCAACGAAGGGGATGGAAATAGCAAAACACGATTGTGAGTAGTCTCCTAAGATGGCAAGATCTGTGCTTCTAAGGTGGCGCGGCGAGGAGGCAGAGACCAAGGGATGGACCGATAGGTGGCAGCGTGGCACGAGGCGGAGGAAGGTAAGGGCGGCAGGGCACTATGTTTTGGTTTCTGCAACACGAAATGAAAGGGTCTTTGGTGGCTTTGCGTGAAATTCATATACTAAGTGTGTTAGTTTACTTACTAAGACTATGTTCAGAGTTTAATTTTGGAGGTAAGGAGAAGGAAGAGATAGATTTTCATAGTGCTCACTGAGTTTAAATCAACTGTTACTTTTTCTAACGATCTTAATTAAAAAGGCAAATTACATAGATATCCCTTAATTAATATTACACATAGCTCCTCTTAGTTTTCAAATTGACATTCGCCTCCCTTAATTTATTTAATCTCATTGCGATGACCTCCATTGTCCCTAAATTTTCAGTTTTCAAAAATCTCAAAAATACATAAAGTAACTACTTTACCCTTATGTTATGACTCGACTTGGGGTGTGACCAGTATGTGAGAAATATCATCCCCACATAAGCCTTCTGAGTGACATGTCTCTCTAAATGTATAAATTATCATACTTTAATACTTAAAATATGATTTTATGCCAAATCTTTATCATTATCTCTGTTTAGAACAAAATGGTTGAATTCATAAAGACTGAGGTATTTAAAATAGATAACTCAAAAAACATTTTAACCTTGCTTTGAAATCTGTTTAATACTTGAAAGTCAAATCATAAATTCATCGTAGTTTGTTACATAATTCTTGTCAAGATCTACCAATTGAAATCCATACTTGGAAATTTTTAAACGTATATATAATTGTTTTTAACTCTGAAATTAAATACATAATATGAAAATAAATGCATGGCTCAGATCTTGCCTGCACATCTACTAGAGTACTCTACTCTAACCTACTTCTAATATAAGCCTTACTATAAAGTAAGACTCACTACTGGAACAACTGCTGACTACTGGATCGACGACTGAACTAAATCTTTACCTGCAACTGTAAGGAGGAAGGGAGAATGGTGAGTTAACGGACTCAGTGAGTAAATTCTCACCCATCACCCACATGGGACATCCAATGATATACATAAATAACAATAATAAAAACAACATGGAAATGCGAGTAATTACATAGTAATAATATTCACGTATATGCAATTCAATCTTTGACTTAAATAAATAAATTTCAACTTAAAGAAAATTAACTTAAAACTGAATTCATATTCAATAAGCATTCCCTTGCAAACATTTACTTATGAGTTTGTCCTCTTATGGACCGTATCTTATGGTATATCTGAATCATAAAGGCCTATCGTCATGGCCTCTTGACATACCGTCGCCATGTTAGCCAGGTTTGCCAAGTTTAAAGACTTATAAGATTGCCTCCATGGCCCAGTTGGTATGCTACCTCCTTGGCAGCTAGGCATACCAAGGTTAACATCTTATAAGACTACCTCTATTGTCGCTTGGTACACTGTCTCTTTGGCAGTTAGATGTACCAAGTTTAACAACATTCCAAACATGAATTGTAACTCTGGCTTAATAATCCTCATCCTATATAACAAAATCGAAAAGGAATAAAATCAATAATACTGAGATTCCATACTTCTTAGTTTCATGAAAACTCTTAAAACTAATTTGTGCATAAACCAATAAATCCAAAAGCTCTTACAAACTCCTGGTACTCTGAGAGCTCTAATATAACTTTAATAGTCTGACCTTAGTATAATTGTGACTATGAAATCATAACCAATGGATCACTACTAGTAGGCATCATGATTTCAAGAGCCCACCGAATATGTAGCCGTCAACCATCATGAATCATATGAAGATTCGTACTCTAAAACTTTTATGACTGAATTTCTAAAGCATCTCCCAAGCTAACATATTTGACCAGAAACTAGGAAACTCAAATATTTTACTTCAAACCAATAGGATTCAAAATCATGAAAACTTTGAAACCATCATAAAATATGCATTCAAATGCTAAATTATATTCTACTCTTTATTTGTCCATAATGATCTACTTGATATTCTAAAAGCTCCCCGGGGACTCTCGAAAACATGACAATATGATAAAATCATAAAACGCATTGACAACTTTAGTAAACTAGCTAAATCATATATTTTCCTATTAATCTCTTAAACTTAGCAGATAAAACATTTCCATAACATATAATATATTAATCATGGTTCCATAGTTTTCTAGAACACATTTTCATGCTCTATAAAAAATCATTTTTTTTGCCATAACTTGCAAATTCATGGTTATTCATACTTTCATCTCAAATTTTATGTTTGACAATCATCATGCATAAACATGCTTATAAGGACTGAAAATAAGTCTCAAGATTAGTTTCTATTAACATATAGATAACTCTAAAATAACTTTCACAATATTAGGGGAGCACACCAACTTGGCAACAATGAGAAATGAAGACACCCACAACATAGGGGAGGAAGAAAATGGAAGAATCTACCATAAACCAACAACAATCCCTTACCTTTGATCTTGGAAGAAAAGGATTTGGAATGGGATTGAATGGAAAAGTGTTTGGAGAATAATGGTTTTGGATTTGGGGATGAAAGCCTGTGCTTGGATGTTTAAATAAGGGTAAGGATCTCACATATAAAAACTACATCATTGTACACTGTTCACGGGGATCAAGGGCACCACTATAGCAATCGTAGATGGCTACAACGGTCGATCACACACCAATCATCATGAAAACCATGTCCTTGACCGCTATAGTGGTCTCCGCTCTAATGGTTACCCACTTGGCAAGAACAGCGACATGGGCCACTATAGTGGTGTCAAAAATCTTCCCTCCTCTTCTAAACTGACTTTTACACACCCGGGGCCTTCTCGGCAACACAGGTAGGCCTGGGGGACCCTAAGGCCATACTAGGCTCGTTTAGGGACACATGTACTTGAGGTATTACACCTTACTAACTTTTCTATTTCTATTCTATCTCATTCCTCTTCATCATCCACAAACCAAGTTCTAAATCCCTAATTTATTGCATAACAACATAGACTTAACCTGTAATTATTGATTTAGATGACCACAACTAGTGTTCTCATTATCTTTCCAAGTCATATTATTGAATGCTTTATCTCTCAGGCAATCCCAATCCAATACTATAGTATGGAAATTTATTCATGAATGATGCCTTACAAAGAAAATCTAAATCTTACAAGTGCATTCATAAAATGAATAAGAAAGAAAGCTAAGTAACATGTTCAACAAGAATAAAACTAGTCCAAGTCCCAATAAATGGCTCCATATTGACTTTATGCCAAAAAAAGCAACCCAACTGGATTG